>CM077643.1:191870104-194330104 GCA_039707465.1 Rhabdophis nuchalis | reverse complement strand
GTTAGAAAGAAAACCATCCTGAATTGCACGGTTGCATCTTTGTTATAAAGTCAAATTCATTTCTGGCCTGCTGAAACATAAATTTGTTGCTGTGCTGCATGGCCCATTCCTGTTTAAAGGTAAATGGACATAATCACATTTCTAGCCAGCAATAATATGTTAAAGCATTTAGCATCTTTCTGATTACATTAGTGAGATGAAGATTCATATGGAAAATTAATAATACAGCAACGCTTTCCTCTTTTCAAATACAGGTATGTCATTCATGCCAGCTGTCTCTCATTTACTCCAGTGAAAAGCCACATAATGAAATGCGGCTTCAAAAAATGGGAAAGGTTTTTCCCTACCCTTGTTGTTGTCATTTAATAGCAGAGTATTTTAAAATGCTCCTCCCAGGTGCACATGATGATGACGGCTGTCATCATCATCATCAAGTTGAATCATTATAAATCAAGTTTTGATTTTCATCCTTCATCAGGGTAAGGAAAAGAGAATCAAAGCAGAATTAGGAGAATCATTAAAGATTCAGAACAAGAATCAGTGATGGCAGAGCAAAGAAAAATATCTATTCTGTTTTTCATTATTTGAAAGAGTTTTTAAAGGAGTTGGATCATTTGTCCATCAAGGATGGGAGAACATTGATTTCAACCTGCAGATATTGCAAAAGACTATTTAGAACACAAATCTGAAAGACTAAACATGCATGAAAGTAATAGTTTCTAATTAGCATTTGTAAAGATTTAGAATATTCCATCCTCAATAGTTGTTTGTTTAAGTCTGAATTTTAATCATGCAGTGATGTGGTAATTTTCAAATTTTTTCTCTATTCATGGAGTTCTTATAGTTCATAAATATAAATGGTGCTATTATCTGCACATCAACCACAAAAGTTCAGTGGATGTCTACATTAAAAATTCACATATAAATAAGAATGCTGCTGCTTCTTTTACTTCCCCAAGTGAAAAATATTGTTCTTATTATCTATTACAGTACAGGCAGTGCCTAGCAATATGATGGTAAAAAAACACCTCCTAAATACATTGAAAATTTATGACCAATCTTTACCCAATTCTGTTCATGCCAATTATTATTGTTTCTTTTTATTTCAATAACATATCTGCAAAGGCCATTTTCTCTCCATGTTTCTGCGGGGCTTTCTCAAAAGTTGCTTTAATTACAGAGGTGTAAACAAAGAAGGAATGTGGATTCTATAAATCAACATGTATCTCCAGTTCAGGCATTATCTTGGCACAGGGTTATAGTAAGGATGAAAAGAGGACTACCGACTACATTGCATTGAAAGCCTGCAGGGAAAGTAGAATGACGATGTAACAACACATAAATATGTTTTTTAAAAATATTTGCTTTATCCAAGTTGGTAAAAAAATAACCTGTGATGCTTTGTTTAGAGATGCTTTTAATTAGAATTTCCCCAAATGCATGCATGCATGCCAGAGACTGAATTTCACATATACAGCACGTTTTTGACATATAAATATTTATATAGGTAGATTATTTTATTACGTGTATTACGTGATTATTTTCCCCCCAGATTCATAGCAAATGATAAAATATCCTTCTTTTAGGATAATACATTTCCATCATATGCATGCATATCATATTTCATCTATCAATGGGCTTGGTAGCTGCCTATCCAGTATCAAATCTGTTGTGCGCAATATATAATTTCTCACTTTTTATTCTGATCTTGAAGGAGTGTAGGTAGATGTTTTATCTTACCAGTAATCATGAATTAGGTTGGGAACCATTGAATTGCCAAAGAGAACTTATTTGATGTCTCATTCTATGACTGTCAAGGAAGAAAAAAGGAATGGAGTCCCTGAGGATATCCACTAGTTGTTGTGTTGTGGCCTGCCAGTGGCCAGCAGAGCTGGCAGCAGATTCGGACAGTGAGGAGTTTGGGGAGGAACATGGGTCAGTCTTGAAGTCTGGGGAAGGCTCTGATGAGGGTTCTGTGTTGGAAGTAGAGATGAGGCCAGGGCCATCTGACAGTTATCAACTGCCTTCAGAGTCAAACATCAGTGAGGCAGATGAACAGCTGGAGTCTGTACCCAGTGTGCACATGCGCAGAGTTGCCAGACGAATGGAACAGCTAAAGAACAGGGGTTGACTTGGGAGTAAGGCCACAAGTGGATGATGAATGGTGCCTCCCAGAGGAAATAAAAGAGGAGCAAAAGGGGAGTGGAGCTTGCAGGAGACAATTAGTTTGCTTAATTGGTTCGTGACTCACCGAGACTCCTTGCAAAGTTTTGCAGATATCAGCCTGGCAGCTCTCTATGCCAGTTAAGGTCTGTGACTATAAATCCACCCTTGAAATACTTTGACAAACATGAATGAGCAGAATTCACAGTAAGTTAATAAAAGGGGTTTTTGTTGGGACAAGGAGTTTGCTTCATGTTCTTGGGAAGCCTAGGTCAGAATATGTTGACACCTAAAGTGGGTGGCATTCATCTCTATTTCAAGGCTGTTGAGAGAATGATCTCTGAAAATGTTTCCATGGTCATGTTGCCAACAAAATGTCACAGAGTACTGTTTACTCCTCACCAAAGTGGTGCCTATTTATCTACTCACATTTGCATGCTTTCAAATTGCTAGGTGGGCAGGAGGTAGGCAAAGATGGATGCTCACCCCATTGCTCAACACTCAAGCCTGGATTGTTGAGCCATTGCACCCCTTAAGACGGGCAAGAGTTGCATGAAAAATGAATCCTGAATAAGTCTGCCAGTTCTACAGTAACACATATGGCTTCAAACCAGAAGCTTCTTAGTTTGTAATCAGTCTGCAGAGTTCAGCAAGGAAAAGGCAGAACAGAAAGTATTGGTTGGCCCCCAGTGACTATGTCCGTTGATACCCAGGGAGCTCAGTTTATTTTAGTATCACAACAGCATCCTCATCTGACAAATCTTTAATTTTGAGCACAGAAGAAGCACTGTTGTCTTCTTACCAGAAACAGCAGTTTGGTGTGAGCATTTAACTGACTTATGCACTTGTTTGTCCCATCAGGTTAATCAAGATGACCCTATATATAACTGTCTTTCCCTGGGAGATTCTTCACTCTTGACAGATATTGGGAGCATAGCCAAAACTCACTTGTGTTTATCAAACCAAACCCTTTATTCAATTTAAAGCCATGGTTTTATATCTAAAAGGTCATTTGAAAGAATAACTAATAATACGATATGTAATTTTAGTTGCATTGTGCTGTCATAAAACACTTCAAAGAATATACTGTTTTTATCAATATGGCCAGTAACATAACTAGGCTACAGTCAATACAATCACCTTTGCTTAACAACTTTTATATATTTGAGCCCTTGAAACAGTTTTAACCAAATCATTTAAAAAGTGGTCAGTTTTTGATATTTATTCAGATTTTTTAATGTTGCTTACATCAGGGGTCTCCAACCTTAGCAACTTTAAGCCTGAAGGACTTCAGCTCCCAGACTTCTCTGAGAATTCTTGGAGCTGAAGTCCTTCAGACTTAAAGTTGCTAAGGTTGAAGACCCCTGGCTTACATCATGACTCAATTCTTAAGTAGGTCTTTACCTTCTCTTTCTTTTTTCCTAGCAATTGTTTCATAACAATGGATCTTATTCTTTCACTTGCTCTATTGGCTTGTTATGGATCTGGGATAACAAGTATTAGGAAGAAGTATATCTGTTGGGTTCTCTTGAGCATTTGACGCACTTACCCCATTATGGAAACAACCTTATATGCTTGTGGTGAAATCACAATCTAATAATTCATAAGTAGGATGATGCTTAGGTTCCCCAGTATGCTTTCACAAATCCACCTACCTCTATATTTGTTAGCAACTCAGAATGAGAAATACAGACATGGATATTCTGATGTGCCTCACAGAGCACAATTTCAATTTCAATTTCAATTTATTTCAATTTGTATACCGCACCTATTTCCATCTAGATGGACTCAGGGCGGTGCACAGGAGAATTAAAAAACACAATAAATAACAGCAAATACAATAACAATAATTAAAAGAATTAAATTAAGAAATCTGTGCTAAAAATTCCCATTAATAAAAACCCACCATCCATTTACCCATTGGCTAGAGCTGTATCACATCTAGCTTTTCCATTTTCCCACAGGCACATATTCTGTCTCTCCATTTTTAAAAGGAATAGTCTTCCTATAGATCCAGTCAACATGACAGCCAAATGGTTCTTTATTCCTTTGCTAAAGAAATCCAAATAAGCATGTCTAAGTGCTTTATGGAGCTTAAAGCAGGGGAAGAGAACCTGAAGAAGATGGGTGGTTTAGAAATATAAAATATAAATAAAACCTTCTCCTGCCCATTTCAAGAAAAAGTTCTGGGGAAAAGCTCCAATTTTATAGGGTTTGCTTAAACTGCAGATAGATGCAAAGGGGATAAAGTTTCACAGAGCTTTACCAAGCACCACTACTCAGAAACAAACAGCATGTCTATAGAAAAGTAAACCAAAATTTTCACAACCGATCCTAAATTGTAAGTTGGGAAACAACTGGCTACATAATTAATTTGCCATTAACAAAATTCCTTTAACTGGAGGCTAAATTATCTACTCATTCTCTTCATCTAATGAAATAAGGTGCAGCTAGCTTCTCTTTTAGTAAAATTGGTAAGCTGGAAAAAGTGCTATCAAATTCCTCCTGATTTTGGGTATGAGAGTAACTAATATTAGTTCACACCTGTTCCATTTTCGGTAGGCCTCTGTACCTTTCTGTGTTACTTCTGCTCCCATTCAGCACTTCATCTATTGCCTTTGGTTCTTTAAATTCTCACTTCTCTCTCTCTTTTTAGGATCTCTTCATGTCTAGCCACAGCTCCCTTGATTATTCTGCAATGTTATCTCATTCATTTTTTTAATGAACAAATCAACATTAATTTCTTTCATGTTGTCACCATTCATTTTGTATTAGATCTGCATGAATTCATTTGGTATACTGCTTAAGATGCTGGTCTAGAAATCAGAAGATTCTGAGTTCTAAGGCTCCCTTATACACAAAAGTGGGCTGGGTGATTTTGGGCTGGTCACTGCCTCTCAGCCCAACTCACCTCATAGGGTAGTTGTTGTGAGGAAATTAGAGAGAAAGAATATTATGCTGTCCATAAATAATGTTATTAAAACTTTGAAACAAAAAGAAAAGCAAACTAATGAAGAGAAAACATTAAAAAAAAGCAAAACGTGAAAGAAAGAAATAAAAAAATAAAAAAAGTATACAGAAGTTCTTCACAGCACTTATAAGCACAAATATATTTAAACTCTCTAAAATTCTTATTTCTATAATCTAGTCTAATCAAAACCATATGTCACAAGTTAATTTTTTTTCAAGTCTGTAACAATCTTTAGAGTGGTAATAAACATAAACGTCTTTTCTCTATCAAAAATGTTTTCCAAGCCCCTTGCAACTTTGTTATTCTGATGCATTAATTTACCATTTCAGCAAAATCTATCAATTTTACCAGCCATTCCTCCACAGTGGTTAGTGCTGAATCTTTCCTTCTTTGTCCAATCAATAATCTTGCTCCTCTGATCATATAACAATGATAAAACATTTTATAAATATTAAAATATATACAACACAATGAATATTTCAATCCTTTTAATTTAATTAACATATGTTCTATTGAATCATTTGTACAGCCGTGGCCAGGAGGGCGTTTTACCAGGTTCGCCTGGTTCGCCAGTTGCGCCCCCTATTGGATCGGGACGCCCTTCGCACAGTCACTCATGCTCTCGTGACATCCCGACTGGACTATTGTAACTCTCTCTACATGGGGCTCCCCTTGAGGTGCACCCGAAGACTTCAGCTGGTCCAGAATGCAGCCGCGCGAGCAATAATGGGTACCGCAAGGTATACCCATGTAACACCGCTCTTGCGCGAGCTGCACTGGCTACCTGTCGTCTTTCGGGTGCGCTTCAAGGTGTTAGTTCTCATCTTTAAAGCGCTCCATGGCTCGGGACCTAGCTATCTGCGGGATCGGATTCTGCCCCATACATCTTCCCGGCCGATTCGCTCCCACAGAGAGGGACTTCTCCGGGTGCCGTCCACTAGACTTTGTCAGCGGGCGACGCCCAGGGGAAGGGCCTTCTCTGTGGCAGGCCCAGCCCTCTGGAACGACCTTCCCCCCGACATTAGAAAAACTACGGACCTCCGCTCCTTCCGTCAGAAATTAAAAACTCACTTTTTCTGCTTGGCCGGCCTAGGTTAGTCTCTACCTCAGGGGTTAGGGAATGTTAATTTTAAAATGGGGATTTTAGTGCAGGGACAGTTGATTTAATTTGTTTTTATTGTATTTATTTATGTATATATTTTATGTTGTTTTAATTTTCCCTGTGCACCGCTCCGAGTCCCCCTGGGGAGAGGACGCGGTATAGAAAAATAAAATCTATCTATCTATCTATCTATCTATCTATCTATCTATCTATCTATCTATCTATCTATCTATCTATCTATCTATCTATCTATCTATCTATCTATCTTATAACCAATATTCTTAGCTCGCTTTATCATACATTGTTCAACTTGTTTCAAATTTCAGTAAATATTTGTACATTTTAACACTGAGTAATGTTTATCATCAATACATAATTGTATTTCAAATTCCTACTTTGGTCCATTCTGTAAGTTTGTATCAACTTTAAATCTTTCAGATTACTGTTAATGGGGAAACCATTGACAACTATATCCTTCTGCTATTAATTGTTCTCTAGTTTTGATTTTAAATACCCTTTGATAATTTTCCAATAGATCCTGGTATATCAACCATTTATCTTTCTCTGCCACTTCTCTTCTATATTATGGATCTTAAGCTGAAATCCATAAAGGTGTTTTCAGGCACAACCTAGGTTTATATCTATCCCTTATTCTTAGTAAAGAGTATTATTTATAAACATAATAAAAATGTACTAACAAATAAATGGTTTATTGTTCACATTGGTTAAATACTGCATTCTCACTTCATGCTATTTAGTTTAATATTTTTCTGAACATATCTAACCCTTACTTCCACTTTACAAAGCCGAAGGATTCTTCATTTGCATAACTATTTTTACTTATTTCAACAAATATGCATCCCTGGCAACAGACTATGTTTTTCATTAGGTTTCTACCAATGTTATTTACATATCTTAATTTTTATCTATCCATTTCCCATCTTTAGTAAGCATTCCACCAAGGTACACAAATTCATCTACTTGTTCAAATTTATTTTTGCCATTTATGTATAGCATGCAATCATTAACTCAATTTTCCATGTCAAATATGCTATCCTATCTTTCAGATATTAATTTTCACATCTGAATTCCTTCTTTCATCCTAGTCTACTTTTGCTGCAATCTTTTGGGTTCCATTCAACAACACAGTATCATTTGCATTTTAAAAAAAAACCCACTTTGCATATATTCACATTCTCCACCAACCTACCACTAGCATCACTGTATTCTGCATACATTTATCCTTTAAACATGAAGCAGTCAAGATACATCATGTATCCTTGACTTCTTGCTCAGCATAGAACTGTATGCTAAGCATTCCATCTTTTTCTCATATATGTTTTGCCTTTCTTTTTACATTCGCCATCAGAAAGAAGATAAATCTTCTGTTGATAAAAGAGGCGTCATATCAGAAGTCCCTAGAGGTGAAATATGGAAAATAAAAATAAGCAGAGTATGGGAGGAATTTAGTTTAAAGATGTTTACTGTTTTTTAGTTTCATGTTTTTGACTCTTTACAGCCAAGGTTTTTCTTAACAGAGGTTTGCGCCAGGACTGGCAATTTTGAAAAACATGATGTTACTGGGAAATTTGAAATGGTTGATAGGTATATACCTAACTTTGTACCTAACAAAATCCCTGCCATATTTAATTTGTAATTATTTTAATTTTTTCTGTTATATTATGCTAAAATCAAACCACTAACTTATAGATCACATTAGAATGCCTCTCAGCCACAACAAGGATCTTTTAAAAATAGGAATTGCAACAAAAAACAAATTGTTTTTTTTAGGAAATGTTAAGCAGGGAACCAGTTGTGGCTTGGCACAAACAAAGAACAGAGTCTAAATTCTCTAATTGCTAACAGGGTTAATTGTTTATCTCTGGCCTAACATATTTTTAGTATCACATTGGTTTTAGGGCTAGAATAGGAGTTAGGGTAAAATTGGTATAAGTCTTGATTTGCCTAGAGTCGTTGATTCAGTAAAATTTCAAAATAGTTTCACTTTTTCTTTTGTAAAAGATGGGAGGGAATGTCAGGAAGAACAGGAGGATACAAACCACAATCAATATTGTCTCTGTGTCAAAGGCAGCAAGCTATACATAAATAGCTTGGTTATAACTCAAAGGGAGCATAGAAGAAGAAGAGGCACTGCCCTTCAATTACTGTTTTCTGTCATGACCTGAATGTTATTTAATCTCAGTTGTTATGTTTGGTGCATTTTCCCCTTCCCTAGCCCTGTTTAGGTCTGCATTAGCTATTTCTCTTCTGACCTTGTTTGCTCTCTTGGCTGCAATCATTGCCAACTGCTGTGCTGCTAGTAGAAGCATCTGCTGTTCTAGTGACAGTTTTCCAAGACAGATTTCATATAGACCCATTCGCCCTTCTCGGTGCCTTTCAACAGCATACTCTCTCTGCGTTCAGTACTGCACCAGTCAAGTAATTGTCGCATTTTATCTATTTGCCATCATCATGAAAAGCAAAAAAATAAATGAAATGGCCTGATTGTTCCTTGCCATTAATGATTATCACCTCAATTTATTCCATATCAATACTTGCATTGAGACAACAATGAGAATATAAATTGTAACACTGCATCCCACACTGGCTGTCAAAAGGAGGGAGAAAAATGACAGAAGGCTATATTAATTGTTTTTTTTCTTCTCACTATCTTTTTTTTAAAAAAATTAAGTGCCCCCCCCCCTTACACTTTTATCAGTGGTAAGATCCTGGGTTGTGATGGGTAAATTCACTTTGACTTGGCATCAAAAACCATTTCCAGCCAGACTTTGCGGAAAGAAGCTCCTTTAAATTCCCCAAAGTTCTTTAGTTTCTGAATTGAGTGACCACCTGAATGGTGCTGCACAGAGAAACATCTTTGTGTTAATCCTCAAAGCCCAATACAGCGGTCACCTGATCTCTGAAACAGATGGAAATACTATACTAGAAGACTTAGGTCTTTAGATTCTGGAAGCCAGGGACAGAACAAACCAAGAGGAAACTAATGAGATATCTTCTCAAGGGTTTAGCATCTGATATTAGATATCAAATTGGGAAACTGATCCTTAACTGGCAATCAACAGCTTATGGGCTAAATTTGGCCTGCTATCTTACGGTTCTTCTTTGAAATCCTTTGATGCATGATTAGTATATGAAGTTTGACTTAGGGGATATTGATTCATTTTCTTATTCATTCATTTGAGTCATTATGGTCCAATGTAAAGGTAAAGGTTCCCCTCGCACATATGTGCTAGTCATTCCCGCCTCTAGGGGGCGGTGCTCATCTTTGTTTCAAAGCCAAAGAGCCAGCGCTGTCTGAAGACGTCTCTGTGGTCACGACTAAATGCCGAAGGTGCATGGAATGCTGTTATCTTCCCACCAAAGTGGCCCCTTTTTTTCTACCTGCATTTTTTATGCGCTTCCCTTCCAACTCTGTTACTGTTAAGGTGTTGCTTGCATGACATCTTACTTCTCAAATTTTACACATGCTTCTTATCTAAACACCTACTGTATTTGCCCTGTAGTGTGTGCTTGTCCTCAAATAATAACTTGCATGTGTGAAAGGACTATCACAATTAAACACTATCCACTGAATGCTTTTGTCCACACATTCAACTGGCCATTTACAATAGATTCATTTTCTCTAGAAAGGTGAGCTTTGTCAATTGAAGAATGAAATTGTGGAAAAATCTAGAGCTCTGGATGCATCCAAACCTTAAATGGAACCCTAACATTAGCCAAGGTTACAAGGTTTGATCAAAATGACACACTATATATATCTCTCTCTGCCTCACACGCATACAGAGGTTCTTGCTACAAGAAGGAGCAAGCCGAAGAATGGCAGTTTTGAGCGAGGAAGAAAAAATATTTTTATTGCATCAGCAATAAAAGATTCCTTGATTGTATCTCAATAGCTGTCCATCATTTGCTTAAATTCTCATGAGGGAAACCCCACTATGCTCAAAGCAATATTATCTACAGTTGAAACGTTACTGTTTTTCTTTAATCAAAATCTGTTTCTTTCCATCTGTGGTTCTTGTTCTGTCCTCTGAAGCAATATTTACTATTTATACATAGGTTTTAAAGATGTGAAGGTTTCTGTCATTTTATTTTGGGCTCATTTTTTTTTCAACTTGTACATGCCCCCCCCCCACCCCGGCCAATTATTCTGGATTGGATCTTTTCATCTCTCTTCTCCATATATATTCCTGTTGATCAGTTTTCTTAAAATTCACTGGGCCTGGCATTTCGAATGTGACCCCAAAACATGGTTATAGAGTAAACGGTAACATTTAGTGTTGGGGGCCACTGTTTCCTTGAAAACAACCTAAGATCACATTTGATTGAGCTGCATGGAGCTGTTGGCTTGTATTAAGCTTATGATTCGCTAAAATTCCTTTAAATCCTTTACATTTGTACTTCTGCCAGCTGAAGATTCTTCCAGACTGTATTTGTCTCTTTGATTTTGCAAAAAAAAAAAAAAAAGGGAGGGGGAAATCTTAAATGCAAGGTTGCATTTATCTATGTTGAATTTTAGCTTGTTAGTATTGATCCAGCATTACAGTCTGTCAAGATTTTTTTAAACATTGATTCTGTTTTCTGTAGTGTTAGCTTTCCTTCCCAGCTTTGCTGAGCTGCAACTTTCTTCTTCTCCAACCTCCCTTCTCCTTTCCTTCTTCACCTGCACACAGGTCATTTATCCAGGTTACCCTGGACAGTATAGGTCCTAACACACACAGCTATTAATGGGCTCCTGCATTTGTGCAATTATGCTGTTACAATCCAACCTACTGTGATACACTTATAAATAAAAATTGCATTCCAGAGAGAGAGAGAGAGAGAGAGGTATTTAGAAGAGTAAAGCTACCTTTATCAATGGCCAAGAGATGGCAGTATTAGGTTGATGCTTCTTTTACAATGCAATTTGGGGTTTTATTGTTAAGCTGATTATTTAGAGAACAAACCCCCAATTTTGGTGTGATTTCTGGATGAAAACTGCCTTTATATGTACAGATTGATCAGGACAGATAAAGGAGTTGTTTTAATTCCCAGAAAGACAAAGCAGGGAGAGGGAAGGGTTCTTTTCCCTTAGTTTTTTCACTTTCAAAATTCTATCTCTTCCTCTTTTCTTCTCTGATTGTTCTGCCATATCCTCCACCCAAATGCACTCCCATATATTCCATGGGAAACAAGAGCACGGTTGCTATCTTTTGGTCAATATAGCTCATTTAACTTTCAGAAAGTTCTTCACTCTGGTTCTCACCTCCAGGAGTCCTTGCAGAAAGCCAAGGTATTGTCAATGTGATTAAAGATTCATTGTAACATCAGAATCCAAATTCCACTCCTCACATACTTGAGGGGTCTCACTGCAAGTGCAGAAGAGGAGGACTTTCCATTACATTACAAAACTTGCTTTTTTTCCCATTTGTTTTCCACTGTCTCCGTTCCTGGTTGCCCATCCTCACTTCTTCCCTGTTTCCATTTATGTAGTCTTTCTTCTTCTGTCTATTCCTTCTCTTGCACTCTTTCTTTCCTTTCCTTCCCAGCTCAAGTGCCACATTAGGACTATAGTCTCATATTATTTACTTTTCTTAATAGAAAGACTATCAGGAAGTTTCATTGTCTCAAACGCCCATTCCTGATTGCTGCTAATAGCTTAACCTCTTGACCACTAAAGTCCCATCCATCATTACACAACTTAGAACTAAGGAGAAATTTCCTAACAGTAAGAACAATTAACCTCTGGAACAGCTTGCCTCCAGCAGTTGTGAATGCCCCAACCCTGGAAGTCTTTAAAAAGATGTTAGACAGCCATTTGTCTGAAATGGTATAAGATTCCTGCCCATGCAGGGGGTTGGACTAGAAGACCTACAAGGTCCCTTCCAACTCTGCTATTGTATTGTATTGTATTGTATTATTTCAGTGATTTGCTCTCTTTTCTTTGCGTTGTCCTATTGTTTTAAAATTTACCTATATGCAAAAGAAATTGTATGAAACCTGCCACGAAACGCTGCAGGAGAAGAGGGTGCAGCAGGGCAAAGACAGAGTTGTCTATGCTATATTTGTCCCCCAATTTTGGAATTTAAAACAAAGCATCATCACCCTTTGTCCTGTGTGCAAATGTTGCTAATTTCCTTGGCAGGATGTTCTTACTAATTATCCAATATGGCGTTCACGTCTTCTAGGTTAATGAAAAATCTCCTCCCCTATATAAAGCATGCCTCCTGCTCTCCGTATTGTTCATTAATAATCCAGGTTAGCTTTATAATCTTTTAGAGTAAATGATCAATGTTGCTTAATCAATTGTTCTCGCTAATAAAGAATTAGGAATCACAGCGCCTTCATTAGTTCTATTTTTAATTGAGACATCGTTACTGCATTATCAATACTTAAATAGTGCTTATGCACAATTTTAGATAATATCAATCATCAACTTGATACAAACTTGAATAGATGTGGGTTCAGGATACTTCCCTGTTTAATTCATTTTCTTGTAATTATGGCTCATGAAGGTAACCCCCTGAGTTATATTTTAATGACAGATGTAAATTCTCATAGTGAAGATAAGAAAGAACTGTGGCGGCACAGTGGTTAGAATGCAGTATTGCAGGTTAACTCTGCCCACAGTCAGCAGTTTGATTCTGACCGGAAGTTGACTCAGCCTTCCATCCTTCCGAAATAGGTGAACTGATGACCCAAATTGTTGGGGGCAGTATGCTGATTCTGTAAACTGTTTAGAGAGGGCTATAAAGCACTGTGGAGTGGTTTATGAGCCTAATTGCCACTGCTAAATGGCCTTTATTTGTAGCAGCTCTGACTTTATGCCTTGAGATTTCCTTAAAGGATTGCTTAAAAACAGCAATTCTACATTTAGAGCAGATTTTGGCTTTGGGATATATTTCTCCATTAAATGTCTTAATATGATACATGAAATAACTATACTCTGATTGTCTCTTGAGCTGGCGTTTTCTTTTGTCAGAATGGTTGGATACTACCTGGCAATTTGGTTTCTGTTGCCTTTCTTTAAAATGGTATAAATGTTGTTAGTTTCCAATTATTTTAAAGTTTAGTTTATCTGTCTATATTGGAGTCCTCAATTCAGGATTATTTTTAATCAGTTCAAGAGAGACAAAACTCCATTCTAGGTGCCAAACTAGATTTCAGATACCATGTCCACTTTATTTAGGTACTGTAGCTAAGGTCTATGGGAACAATTTCATCTCATTTCATCCACTTGTTATAAAACTAGATGCAGCAGACTAACAGCCGCCACAGAGTCTTCCAAAACCTTTAATAAATATGAAATTTGTGGAGGAAGATCCAACAAGTTCAGATAGCAGGTCCCTAAATTGAATATACTTCCCAGAAGTTTATTAGTTTGCAAAACTTTAAGCTTAATTAATGATTAGTAGAATTTCAAATTGACTTCAATTAAAGTTTATAAAGTTGTAGAACTGAGTTTATGTACACACATGTACATAATATACACAGGGTGCCCCAAATGCAGTAGGACATTTTTCATTCACACCAAGTTTTAAAACTGCAATTGTTTATAAATTAGGCAAATATTATAACCACTGTGCTACTATTATATCCCTATGGCAGGTATTTCAACAGAAATAAGTTAGTCAAACAAGAAGGAAACTAGTATAAATGTGGTTACTATGCACAGTGTGTGCATTGTGATTCTTTACATGGGAAGAAAGAAGAAAATTACAAGAAATATGTCTTTCCACAAATGTATCTTACCCTTAATTGCATTTTCTCATATGGCATGTAATTACTCATCTTTATGTTGGAAAGGATAGAAAAATAAGAATAATTCCTTTCATACATAATGGGCTTGCAACATATGATAGAAATTTTGGTCAGTATATTTTTTTTTATAGAGGTCTGATAGCAAAATAACAAAACAAGCAAACTCTGCAACTGGGACAACTTTTGGTGTAAAGAATTTAAAAAGACACATAAAGCACTTCAGTGTATATTAATAGCAGCAAGACAAATTATTACCCAGTTGTGGAAATATATGAGGTTTTTTTTATTAAAGCACTGATATGACAGCATTTAAATCCTGTCCTTTATGAGAAAATAATATACATTAAAACTATTAGAGTGCTTATTTCATACAGATTGGTATGTGTACCTTCTCTTTCTCCAGGAGTTCAAGCATAAGAAATTTGTTACCTAAAGATTTTAGAAACTGGAGAAGATGGGGAAAAAATAAGCTGATATTTGGAAAATGAAAATATGTACATATTAGTAAGTTTGAAAAATTAACACAAAATTACAGAAGTCAACCAACTCCAGAGTCAATGGAAAGCCTGAATGAAGCTGAAATTCTAATCTCCCAAGTGTTCTGACCTAGGCTTCCCCAGCAGCATGAAGCTGAGTCCTCATCCCAATAAACCCCTTTTATTTAATTTACAGTGAATTCCTCTCCAGCAAAGTCCTGGCCCACAGTCTTTCAAGATAGGTCACAATTACCGACCTTTGGAGAGTGGTCAGGCCGATATCTTTCAGACTGGCAAGAATGCAGGAATGAACTGTTTCCTGAAATTTCCACAGCCTTTCGCTCCTCTTTTATTTCCTCTGGGAGGTGCCATTCATTGTCTACCTGTGGTCTCACTCCCAAGTTGACCCTTGTTCCTTAGCTGTTCCTTTCATCTGGCAACTCTGCGCATGCGCACACTGGGAACAGGCTCCAGCTGTTTGTCTGCCTCACTGATGTCTGATTCCAAAGGCAACTGATAATTGGCAGATGGCCAGGCCCCATCTCTGCCTCAAACGCAGAGCACTCATCAGAGCCTTCCTCAGGCTCCAGGACTGGCCCATGTTCCTCCCCAACCTCTTCATTGTCTGAATCGGCTGTCAGCTCCGCTGGCTTCTGGTGGGCCACAACACCGAATAAGTCTCGCAGATTCAATAGTAAGTGTTCTGATTTAAGGGGCTGTTACATTGTTTATTATATAGCAGTACCGAACTGTGTGGTTGATGCAAATCTGCTTAACATTGTTCTTTAAGTCTCATCTTTCTTGGTGATATCTAAAAGGGAGATAATAACAAATCTTAAAATTCAGCATTCAGTTCAGCCTGCAGTAGTTAATGGGATTCAGGCATTTTTCATATGTCTGTAGCCAAACTCTACAGGACATTAAAATGGCACAACAATGTCATCAGCTAGTTATGCTGACATGTTTTAAATTACAGTCTTTTGCAAACTGATCATGAAACAAGGACCTCGCTCTAAAAAAAATGAGCAGGGTCAAGAATCAAATGTGTGATGAGAGAGAGAAGAGAAAAGCTACATCTGATTTCATTTCATTTAGTGTGATTATTTTTATGTATTTAACACATGCTTCTGTTATATTCAAATTGCAATTTGATGATAACTATTAGAGAGGCTTTGGAGCCATTCTCAGACATCTATGTTTGAGGTCTTCTTTGAGAACCTCATTTAAAAGATGTTGGCAATCCTAAAGCATTCATTAACATTGCATTTTATTTGAATGGCTTGTTTCATTGCTTTCTCTTTCTCTTATGAAGTATTTGTAACGAATACATGAAGCAAAACAATTCATCTCACCCAGTTAAGTCCATTGTTCCTCTCTTGCAAATGACAGATTAGGCCATTTTGCAAGGGTTAGAGAGACTTATATGTCTTATTGAACCGATGCCAAATGTTTCCTCTCCAGAGGATAATGTGTGGGATATTTATGCACAGACTTTATGTACTTCATCCACTGCTTCAGTCCACAGGGATTGTAGCATATTAGTTGCACATAAAACTAAAGAAATCCACAATCCATATATTTAAAACATTAAAATTTCAATAAGATAATATAGATAATCCAATGTGTGGATGATCTTGCTGAATGAGGGGAAGAGATTCTGTCTAGGAAACAATCAGACAAGAGAGGCAGGGAACAATCAGACAAAAGAGGCAGAGACCCCAGTGGCTTAATGGTCAGATGCCCTAAAGTTAGAAGTGGTGTCAGGAAGTTTGTACTTTCAGACATGCAATAATTTGTTTTTTTTTTTAATATTGAAAAAGTTTTATTGGTTTTACATTTTTTCTATAGGGTAGGGTAAGGGATACAAAGAAATTTTGAGAGCATTCACGTCAGAGTCGTCGGCCCTTCCGAGACCTCAAAATACACAATAAAAAAATAACCAAAAAAAACATTTTTCATAACACTACAAGGTAAAAGCAAGTACATATACCTAAATTCTCAATTCCATGCTGTCAGACATTTACAAAAAATCCAGATACAAATATTATGCAAAATTGTTCAGAAAAATCAAGGCAAAGTTATTTTTTCGATCTAAGTCTCTTGGCTATTGTATCTTCTTTTTCTCCTCCCTGGCCCCCAGCGGGCGGGGCCGTGGCCCCCTCCGTCCCCCCTGGATCTTCCCCCAGGGCAGAGGAATGTTTTTTAAGAAAGGCTTCCGCCTCTACAACTGTTTTAATCCTCACTCTTCCTCCTTCCCAGAACACCAGCATCCCTTCAGGTGTCACCCACTTGAACCAGATCCCATGATCAAACAATGTTTTAGACAAGAAGGAAAATTTCCTTCTTGCATCTCTAATCTTTCTAGGGATCTGCTTCAAGATAGTGACCGTTTTTTGTTGGTAAATTAAAGGGTTCTCTCTCTGCGCCTTCAAGATTTCCTCTCTGGTTGATCTTCTAACAAATTTCACATGTATCTCTCTAGGCACTTCATTTATCCTGGCATATGCTGAGTTAATTCTATAAGCCAGGTCAATGTCCCCCCTGATCTCATCTTTAGGTTTTTGTAAATAGTCTACTAAAATTGTACTCATAAGATCAGGGAGGAATTCACCAGGTTGCTCAAAAACATTCTGAAATCTCAAAAAATATGTCATTCTTTTCATATCTATCCTAGACACATGCCCATTTATCTCCCCCACCTCATTAGTAACATTTTTAATCTCTCCCTTAGCCCCCACCAACCCCCCTTCCAGTTCTTCATTCTTCTGTGTATTCTCCAACACTTGTTTCCGTGTATCCAGTAGCTCCTTCTTGAAATTAATATTTTCAGCCCTCTGGGCCTTGATTTCTTGTACCAAAGTTTGTATAACAGATTCAAGAGAAGCCATACTTTGTTCTAAACTTGCAAGTGCTGTTTCTTGTGCCATGATTAATTGTTAAAGTCACTGCCACCAAAATGGCGTTATCCGGGTGGGGCTGGTGAGGCAAATCAGGAGCTCAGTTCAGTTCAGGGTTATGAAGTTGCAAAATTCAAGAACCAGGAGAGACACAATTTTCCAACTCAGTAAATATAATAGCGAAGGTATTCCAGAAAAGAAATCACAAATCCAGCAAGAGAAAAATTCTTCATTAATATCCAGAGAGAGTCCCGATTGCAAAGAGACGCTGGGAATTTTCCATAGTTGAAATAGTCAGGCAGGGACAAAGAAAAGCCACCTTCCACCGCCCATCTCAGAGCCCAGAGGAGAGAGTAGAAAAATAAATTTTTTATCCAGCCAGACCTAGAAACAATGTTGCAAATAACCGCATACCACTTTCCCTTGTTAGAGACAGTCCGGATTGAAGATTTCCGCTTTCTCTTCCAGAGAAGCCATTTTAGAGTGCCGCTTAAGTCCGAGGGGTTTTTTTTTTTAAACAAACACCCCCCTCCCAGTCCGTTCAGCCTGGCTGGCAGCAAGAAAAAAAGTTTTTTTTTAAAACTCACTCTCCCTCGCAGCTGAAGCCTCGGCAAGCCTTCCGATCTCTCCGCTCAGCCCTCTCCATTGAAATGAATGGCGCCGACAGCCGTTGGCGAAGGGGAAACCCCCCGCAGCATGTTCCCTCTCACCTAGGTCACGGAGGGGACCGTTCTCCCCACCGCCGTGAAGAGGAATGTCCCCTCCGAGCCGACCCTACGGGAGACCTCCGGTGACCGGAGTGTCTCGCCCCCATGGGGGGGCAGAAAAGGCAACAAAGCGGCGAGCGAGCGCTAGGCTCGCCCATCGCCGCTGGAGCCGGAACCGGAAGCCGACTGAGACATGCAATAATTTGTTAATGTAGGCTTACAATGACGTATAATTAGCTCATTAGTCATATTGCCTGTCTGGTATACCTGGAAGAGCTGAAATATAGGATCCCTGATTCAACAGCTCTGAAAGCCTTCTAGGGAAGTGAGGATTATTATTTTTTTTTAAATTGTTTGGTTGCATATACAAAACATTTCTATATCAGATTCCAAGTACTCAAAATCTGTTGATTTCAGCAGTCTACCTACTGCTTGTAGAAAGTATTGAAGATCTCCAATGGAATCTGACCTAGTATAAAAAAAGTAATTATTACAGTCACCAATGCCGAAGACTCTATGAAATGTAGTATTTTACTATATACTAAACAATCTGTGTCCTGTTGGGTCATCATTGCAGAGATAGTTCCTTATCTAAACAGAAGAACAGAATGATCAAGGGCTGCCAAAAGAGCAGTGGCATCAGGAGCAATTTCAGATTTCCTGTTGGCTTTCCCATTGAGATTTCTTATCGGAATCTGGCAGGGAACATCAGAAATCTTCCTCCCTCCCTCCCTCCCTCCCTCCCTCCCTCCCTTCTCTTTCCATCAGGCAGGTAAATGACCGCTGCTGGGAAGGGGATGAACCAAGGGATTGTGAGAGTGACTGGGAAACTGTCATGGAAAATTTAAAGTGATGACCATGTGATTGCAGCAGTAGCCTGGTAGCTGAAAAAGTCACAACTTTCTGAATTTCATTTCCTTGAGAGTTATAGGTCCTACATTTTGGCCCATTCTGTAAGTTAGCCCATCTGAGATACCTTGATTCAAAAAATGTTGCCCTATGACAGGGATGGCTAACCTTTTCAACACATGAATGCTGAAAGCTCATACACATGTATGCACACATCCATAATGCAATGTGCATGTGACCCCCTATTCACCCTGCCCACATGCACACACACTACATGTGCTCTGTCCCCCCACAAATGGGTTTGTGACTCCCCCACATATGCCCTGACTCCTGTGCATGCATGTGCATCTTCCACATGTGCCTTCACCCCCATGCATGTGTGGCAGAGACCTGAAAACCAGCTGGCCAGAGGGAGATGCATGCATATTCACGCCACAGCTGAACCCTCGCATGCCTGCAGAGAGGGTTCTGCGTGCCACCTGTGGCACACGTGCATAAGTTCACCATCACAACCCTATGATGTTTTGCCCAGTTAAAGGCATGAAAATGAGCATTTTAGTAGTACATAGATACTTCATTTTATGGAAGGGGTAAAATTTGAAATTTCTGAACTTGAATGCGGGAGCTACAATTAAGATGGCAAGATGCCTTTCTCAGGATGAATGCATAGAACAGGCATGTCCAAAGTCCGGCCCGGGGGCCATTTGCGGCTCGGGGGTCGATTTAATACGGCCCTCCAACAGCCCTCCCTGCTCTGTGTAAATGTGGCCCTCCCTTCCTCCCTCTGTCTCTGGGGCTGTGTGGCTGGGAGGGAGGTGGATGGAGGTTACGGACGCCTCCTCCCGCAGTGGGTGAGGGAACAGGCGGGGTGAGCACCCAAGGCTACCGTCATCTTAAACACCACCGAGGCTGTCGCCTGGCAGGAGCGTCAGGCAGGGAAGCCGGTCGCGCCTCCATCGCTGCACGTTCTGGGCCTGCGAAGCTGGGAGGGAGGTGAACGCGCAGCCCCAGAACGTCCGCTTGGTGCCTGCCGGAGGGACCCGCGATGGAGACGCTCTGGGGCCGGGCGTTCACCTCCCTCCCAGCCACGCAGCCCCAGAACGTGCAGCTCCCGCTGCACAATGTCGCCCGGCAGGGGTGTCAGGCAGGGAAGACGGACGCGCGGCCTCAGAACGTAAGCCGTTGTGCCTGCCGGAGGGAGCCGCGATGGAGCCGTGACCGGCTTCCCTGCCTGATGCCCCTGCCGGGCAACAGCCTCGGTGGTGCTTAAGATGACGGTAGCCTTGGGTGCTCACCCCGCCTGCTCCCTCGCCCGCTGCGAGTGGCGAGGGAGTGACTGACAGACACAGAGAGAGACAGAAGGGGAGGGAGGGAAAGACAGAGAGACAGACAGAGACAGAGAAAGAGAGGGAGGGAGAGAGACGGAGAGAGACACAGATAGAGAATGATATAGGGAGGGATTGAATCGGAGACAGACGGGGAAAGAGGGAGAGACAGACATACAGACAGACACACACACAGAGTGACAGAGAGAAAGAGAGAAAGAGAAAGAGAGAAAGAAAGAGAGAGAAAGAAAGAGACAGAAAGAAAGAGAAAAAGAGAGAGAGAAAGAAAGAGAGAGAGAGAAAAAGGGAAAGAAAGAAAGAGCGAAAGAGAGAGAGAGAGAGAAAGAAAGAGAGACAAAGAGAAAGAGAGAGAGAGAAAGAAAGAGAGAGAAATGGAGAGAGAGAGAGGAAGAAAGAGAGAGAAAGAGAGAGAGTGAGAGAGAAAGGGAGACAGAAAGAAAGAGAAAAAGAGAGAGAGAAAGAAAGAGAGAGAGAGAAATGGAGAGAGAGAGAGAGGAAGAAAGAGAGAGAGAGAAATGGAGAGAGAGAGAGGAAGAAAGAGAGAGAGAGAGAAAGAAAGAGAGACAGAAAGAAAGAGAAAAAGAGAGAGAGAGAAAGAAAGAGAGAAAGAACGAGAGAAATGGAGAGAGAGAGGAAGAAAGAGAGAAAGAGAGAAAGAGGTAGGTAAGTTTTTTTTCAATTTATTTTCAATACATTGTGAAAACTCAACTGTGAGTTGATCTTAATGTTATGAAATTAAAAGTATGTCATTTGCAATTAACTTGGCATAAAATAATTTATTTGCATTTAATTGTAATGGTTCAAAGAATATTCGGAAAAATGTTCGGCCCTCCACCATGTTCACTTCATTCAATCTGGCCCTCTTTGAAAAAAGTTTGGACACCACTGGCATAGAACAAGCTAGTCTGGAAAAGATAAATAGTCCTAAGTATGCAGGTGCTGAACTGTCTATGGTTTTATACCTCCTCTAAAAGCTACTATCTCACAAGATGGATAGGGTGAACAGGAGAACTGCATCAATGCTTGGCCAGTGAGCTGTGACTTCTGTGTTTGGCATGACACACAACACAGACACAAATCTGCACTACAGAACTGATTATCAGAATAAAAACTGGCTAAGTAAATAGTCACAGCTATCAGAAGCAGCTTTCATTTATTTCACTTTGCATTCAAAGTGAGCTACATTTCTTTTCACTGAAAGCAGAGATACTGCTTCTGCAAAGCGTTTTTGTAAAAAGAAACAACACTGTCTTGCTTCACCATTATCTCTGTGCTGGAATGTGTGTAGTTTGTCAGTCATTAACCCTACACTTATTTTCCGTTTAGCTCTTTGCTTTAAGTGGGCTCCAAGGCCCAGTGAATTCATCCCAGAGCTTTTGTAATATCACTGTGTTTCATCAGTGTTATCTTGCTGTTTGCTGTATTCATAATATGAATCATAAAACCCATATTCCCTAGTTGTAGCACCTGTGCACAATAATAAATTTCACAGTAGAAGGAGGTAGGAGTAGGGGAAGAGTCTATATTTTGTCTCTATTAAAGCTTTATTCAAGTATATATTAAATAGTACAGCCACAGCAATAAAACACAGCTGATTTTTTTTTGTACCCGGTGGATTAAAAAAAAAATCCTTATTAAAAAATATGGATGTTCTCTAGCTATTGTTTTTACTAGGATTTTTTTTTCACATTAGCAATATTATTTTGCAGTTTACTAATAATGATAGTTATCCATTTGTATGGCTTTTATTAAGTTTCTTTTATAGAGGGAAGATTTTCAAAACCATGCCAAGAAAATGAAGAATGGTAAGATGTGGTTTTGGAAGGTTATCGAATAAAATTACTAGGCAATCATTACACTTTACTAGGAGGGACCTACCAGCAATTTTGTGTTAACCACCTAGTCTGAGATATTGTCCTGCATATTGAAACGTCAAAGATGGTGGTTTAGGAGAATTGGAGAAAAAGGTTTGAATGAGAAACCTCAAAGGTTTACATGGGGCTTCCCTTGAGGTGCACCCGAAAGCTGCAGCTAGTCCAGAATGCAGCCGCGCAGGTGATTACGGGAGCGCCTAGACACTCCCACATAACACCTATCCTGCGTGAGCTGCACTGGCTTCCTGTGGTCTTTCGGGTGCGCTTCAAGGTTTTAACGACCATCTTTAAAGCGCTCCATGGCTCGGGGCCTAGTTATATGCGAGACCGCCTCCTGCCCCATACATCCCTCAGACCGATATGCTTCCACAGAGAGGGCCTCCTCAGGGTGCCGTCGGCTGGACAATGCCGACTGGCGACACCCAGGGGAAGAGCCTTCTCTGTGGCGGGACCAGCCCTTTGGAACGACTTACCCCCTGAACTCCGCACCATCTCCAACCTCCGCCTCTTCCGCAAGTGTCTGAAGACACATCTATTCCATCTAGCCGGCCTAGCGTAACCTCCATTACTGACTTCTAGATAGTTTTAAATTTGGGATTTTTAATTCGGTTTTAACACAGGATTTATTAGAATAAGTTTTTTAAAATTTTATTATGTTTTGTATGTATTTTAACATTCCTGTGCGCCGCCCTGGGTCCGCTTGGAGAAGGGCGGGGTATAAATATAATAAAATAACAAAAAAAAAAAAAACAAATAACAAAGTACTTCATGCTTCCTAACACTTTGTTTCTTTCATTACCACTAACATATGCATATACACGTGTGTGGGGGTGGGGGTGGGGGTGGGGAGGGGAAGCAGTGTCCCAACATCAAGTCATGCCTTTTGGCAACACAGAACATAAAATACAAAATACAAGGGGTATTTCAATGAACGTAACAGCTGTGGTGGCCTAAAGGTGGAGCTGTTGCCTCATAATCAGGAGGTTGTGAGTTCGATCCTGGATAGAGACAGATAAAGGGTCTCCTGCTTGGGCAGGGGTTGGACTAGATAACCTGCAAGATCCCTTCCAACTCTCTTAATCTGTACTATTTCCTACATGGCTTGCCCCTGTGACTATGTAGGAAGATGGAGAGAAAGCTAACAACCCGATTTCAAGAAAACAAGCGAGTGGTCAGAAGTGGAGACCCAAATGTATTGGTAGCCTCATATTGCAAACAAGGACATTCATTCAATTTTTCAGCTACTAAAATTGTTGGACGAGCAGGCACAAAAACAGCAAGGAAATGATTGAAGCTTGGGAAACAGGCCCCTCGTCAATCAGCAGGAGTGCTGATTTACTCTCAGTTTATCAAATATTTAGGTGGTGAGGGCTTGGCAGAACAAGGAAACAACAGCCAATGAATTAATAACCAGCTATCAGTACCCCAATCTACATCTAAAATGCTTTGTTGCTGTTAGTTGTGAAGTTGTGTCCAACCCATCGTGACCTCATGGACAGTGTTCCTCTTCCTGTCCTCTACCATCATCTGGAGTTCATTTAAGCTCACACCTACTGCTTCAATGACTCCATCCAGTCACCTCCTTCTCTGCTGTCCCCTTCTCCTTTTGCCCACAATTGTTCCCAGCACTAGGCTCTTCTCCAGTGAGTCCTTCCTTCTCGTTAGGTGGCCAAAGTACTTGAGTTTCATCTTCAGGATCTGGCCTTCTAAAGAGCAGTCAGTGTTGATCTCCTCTAGGACTGACTGGTTTGATGTCCTTGCAGTCCAAGAGACTCACAGGAGTCTTCTCCAGCACCATTAAAATGTGACACACCACGTAAATACCACACACAGAACACCCCAGAGCACACAGAGAAGTTTCCTGAGGATGGGTTCTAGCATGAGTCTGAAAGCTCAGAAGACAAAACCTCTGGTCCCAGTGATTGATCCAGATTGGATCCTGCAACATTATCCTGGGATATGTCTAAGAATAGCGATGGACTTGGAGGAAGAGTCTTGTATATCCTATTCTTTCTGCATTTTAGGTTGATTGAGTCAGTCTTTGGGTTAGAACAATTATAGTTAAAAAAAGAAGTTTGAGATTCTATTCTGAGACTGCATAAAGATGTGGTACTTTCTATTTTTCTGGCGTCAGCAGATTATGATGAAAGTGAAAAGATGATTGCTGTGAAATATGTCTTTGTCTGCGTCAATGAATGTGAGAGTGCTTTAGAGGGTCGGTGTTTATTTATATTTTAAAACCGATGTCAGCTAACATGTTCCTTTTCATCTGATAGAACCCATTTATTTGCTAATTTGTTTCTGCCCTGATTACAGTCAGTAAATACTACACTATACTGTGTGCATTTGCAAACATGCACACTATGAAATAGTTGAACAGAAATGCAACTCTGACTATTAAGCTCAGAGAGGAGGACTTCAGTGTTTATTCTAGCAGACATTTAATAAGATAAATCTCTTATCTCTGACATGCATCCCTGCTTCCACATAATGTCAAGAATAAGCATACACATTTAGATTTGCAGCATCAGGTCCCCAGAATTGATGGAGATGCAACTTCAGAAGTATTGACTCTGTATTTTCCATCCTGCAGATCATTAAAGGTAAAAGTTCCCCTCGCACATTTGTGTTAGTCATTCTTGATTCTAGGGCAGTGATGGCAAACCTATGGCATGGGTGCCACAGGTGGCATGCGGAACCATTTCTTAGGGCACGTGAGGTGTTGCCCTATCAGCTCCAGCACACTTGTGTGTGCTGGCCAGCTGATTTAGGCCTTCTTTGGAGGCTGCTTTTCGCCCTCTGGAGGCTTCAGGAAAGCTCCTGAAGCCTGTGGAGGTGGTGGCCTAGAAAGCCTCTGGAGCCTGGGGAGGGTGAAAAAGGTCCACCAAAAGCCGGGGATCACGCACATATCATTATGGGTGTGGCACGCCCACGCACGACCACCTGCACTCCCCAGTTTTTGGCACGAGCCAAAAAAGGTTAGCCATCACTGTTCTAGGGGGTAGCACTCATCTCCTTTTCAAAGCCAAAGAGCCAGTGCTGTCCAAAGACATCTCTGTGGTCATGTGGCCGGCATGACTACACACCAAAGGCACACGGAACACTCTTACCTTCCCACCAAAGGTGGTTCCTATTTTTCTACTTGCATTTTTACATGCTTTTGAACTGCTAGGTTGGCAGAAGCTGGGACAAGTAACGGGAGCTCACTCCATTATGTGGCAGTAGGGATTTGAACTGCTGAACTGCCAAACTTCTAATCAACAAGCTCAGCATCTTAGCTACTGAGCCACTAATGTCCCAGATCATTATAAGGATAGTATAGAACTCTCTGTGCTCTTCTCTTTAGCATTGCTGTGTTTTCTCCAAATGAAGGACTGATATCTACTGGTTTCTCTTCAACCTGATTCATACAGATGGAACAGAGTTATTTCTTCATTTTTACTTTTCCTGAATCATCAGGAAAAACAAACAATGCTTCAAGGCCTCCCAGGCAACATTCCTTAATATATTTTACTTGCCTTGAGGAATCTTAAACTTTATTGGTGTGGGACCAAGTATAATATAGCACTTTTGGGTAATTTAAATTGGGTCATTTAAATATTTTTTCCTAAGTATTCTTAGAGACTTGGTTTTACTCATGCTTACATTGTGCTGAATATGGACATTGGCGATTTCAATTAGAAATATCCACAAAAACTTGTTAAAGTGATCACCATGAAACAGAATCCATGGGACTTCAGAATGTTTTACAATATTTAAATAATACTTGTTTGATTTCTCATCAAATACTGCTAAGAGTTTCCTAAACTTTCCAGAATAGACAATTAATTGCTATTGTAAGTTTGTCAGTTGCACAAAGTTAGAGCCAAAAGGGCAGAAGAGAACTTTCACAGATATTGTACGATGCAGTACAGAATTGAATAATGAATTATCTATTTATTTTCTATAACAGATAACCTACAAGTGCAGTCAGATCTTTTTGTCACTATTTTCTTTAGTTCCCATTTCAGGACTTTTCCAATGTACCTTTATTTTTAACTCCTGTCCTTTCATCCTGTCTTTGAAATTCTTGTGAGCGTTAACATACAAGGCTGTGCCTTTGTTAACTTTCCAAATTGTTTCATTACACAGTTTTGAGATAAGGGGGAAATGGCAGCTACCATAATAAAAGATGATTAGTTACCAACAGCATCTGTGATTTTATCCACAAAGTGCTTTGGAAAAAAAAAAGGTGTCCCAAAAGAGCAGCCTCTCAAAATGGAATAACAGTTTGTAGGTAAAAATATTTGGAAAAATGTAATGATATAAAACAGATTTTCTTGTGCATTTATATTTTTTCTCTCTCTGAAGGAATTTTATTTCTAAGCATTTCTATAATACATTTAATAACTAATTAACTATTTAAAAGGTACATGTCCCTTAGAGTCAAGGTCAACTCTTAGTTTTGTTTGCCAAAAGAGAAAATTGGCTTGCCACTGCTTTTTCCCCCTTAGATCTTTTTTTCAACTAGGGTACAGCTCTGGATTGTCCTGATGGTTTCCTATCCAAGAATTTCCCAAGTCTGACCTACCTTAGTTTTATTTCAGATGAGCCAGATTTAACTAGGGGTTGGCCTCTTCTGTCTGACTTATAATTGACTTCCAATCTCCTTCCCTCCGCCCCCCCTCTCTCTCTTACACACACACACACACACACACACACATACACACACACACGCGCACGCCCACACACACACACACACACACACACACACACCATACATAATCCTCTGTGAATTTTTATGGGAGTGATTTATGAATGATATTTATGCAAACCTTTGCAATACTTTACTTAACCACTGTACCTGCAAATTTGAGGGCTATTTTTATGGAAGCTTTTGTTGATTTGGTCCTTTTTTAAAAAAAAAATTTATATACCGCATCCTCTCCCCAAGGGGACTCGGAGCGGTGCACAGGGAAAAATTAAAACGCTATCAAATATACATACAGAATAAATACAGATAAAAACAAATTAAATTAATTGTCCCTGCACTAAAATCCCCACATTAAAACTAACGATCCCTAAAAAAGCCTCATGGAAGAGACTAACCTAGGCCGGCCAAGCAGAAGAAGTATGTTTTGAGTTTCTGGTGGAAGGAGCGGAGGTCCATAGTTGTTCTAATGTCTTACAGCCCATGACAGGGCAGTTTTACAGCCCATGACAGGGCTGTAAAACTCCTGCCCCATGGGATGGATGTGTCCCACACTGGCCATACCCACGCCCGGTTTAACGAAGAGGAAAAACATCCTGATACATCACATGAGGGTACCGTGATGCTGTGAGTTTGACACCCCTTGTCTATGAAGTTGGGTTGGGCTGAGAAAAAGTGACTGATGTCACACAGCTGGCTTTCATGCCTAAAACAAGACCAGAACTCACAATCTTCTAAGCCTGATGCCTGAACCACCAAACTGACTGTGTGTGTGTGTGTGTGTGTGTGTGTGTGTGTACTGTGTTATGTACTGCTGATCAGGATGAGAGCCTATGGCCTAGTGGCAATTATAACTGCCTTACATGTAAAATAACCCAGGTTCAAATCCCAGTAAGGGTATGGCTAGCTGATGAGAGCTAAATACCTTGAAATAGAAATACTTGAAATAGTAGTCTCCCTTGTTTATTTATTTATCAGCACAAACACAACATATACTATATATATGTGTGTGTGTGTGTGTGTGTGTGTGTGTGCGTTAGATTTTTAAAAAAATTTCACACAGCAGCAATCTTAATGGGTCTCTGTCTGGATGATCTCTGGGTTGAGTCGAAAGACAGAGAGGGACGACAGTTTGTCTCCTCCCTTGAACGGGCCTCATAACAGGAGCTGTGAAAGTATTCTCTCATATATATATATATATATATATATATATATATATATATATATATATATATATATATATATGCTAATTTTTTATTTTTTATTTTTTATATATATATATATATGTAGGTCTTTGGTTGTTCGGGTTTTCTCCCGCATAGAATTACCCGAACAACCAAAACCCGAACAACCAAAGACCCGCGAAAACCTCAGAAAACATATATATGGATCCATCCTGGTCTCTTAATTAATTATTATTAATCATCCCTTAAAGAAATTTAACACATATCTAAAAAGACAGCAGCAATTTAATAGGTCTCTGTCCAGATGGTCTCTAGGTTGAGTCGAAGGACAGAGAAGGATGACAAGTTTGTCTCCTCCCTTAAATAGGCCTAACAGGAAGCTGTAACAAAATATCCACTTCATATATATATATAGAATTACGTTGTATAATATTTTAGATATGTGTGTTAGTTTTATGAGCTGATCAATAAATTAAATTAGAAGAGACCAGGATAGATCTATTTCGAGCTTATTAGCTCTCATCAGCTGGCCATACTCCTTACTGGGATTCGAACCGGGGCTATGTTGCATGCAAGGCGAGAAACCTCACACTTAAGTCAAACCAGTTCCCCTATTACATCAGCTTAGACAGGGTATATTAGTATAGGTAATTGTTTCACAACAACCTGTTATTATTAGGCCCCAATTAAAGGGAGGAGACATACTGCCTCCCCTACTGCCCATCGGCTCATCGCTAGAGACCATCCAGACAGCAGGCCAAGAATTACGTTGTATAATATTTTAGATATGTGTGTTAGTTTTATGAGCTGATCAATAAATTAAATTAGAAGAGATCAGGATAGATCTATTTCGAGCTTATTAGCTCTCATCAGCTGGCCATACTCCTTACTGGGATTCGAACCGGGGCTATGTTGCATGCAAGGCGAGAAACCTCACACTTAAGTCAAACCAGTTCCCCTATTACATCAGCTTAGACAGGGTATATTAGTATAGGTAATTGTTTCACAACAACCTGTTATTATTAGGCCCCAATTAAAGGGAGGAGACATACTGCCTCCCCTACTGCCCATCGGCTCATCGCTAGAGACCATCCAGACAGCAGGCCAAGAATTACGTTGTATAATATTTTAGATATGTGTGTTAGTTTTATGAGCTGATCAATAAATTAAATTAGAAGAGACCAGGATAGATCTATTTCGAGCTTATTAGCTCTCATCAGCTGGCCATACTCCTTACTGGGATTCGAACCGGGGCTATGTTGCATGCAAGGCGAGAAACCTCACACTTAAGTCAAACCAGTTCCCCTATTACATCAGCTTAGACAGGGTATATTAGTATAGGTAATTGTTTCACAACAACCTGTTATTATTAGGCCCCAATTAAAGGGAGGAGACATACTGCCTCCCCTACTGCCCATCGGCTCATCGCTAGAGACCATCCAGACAGCAGGCCAAGAATTACGTTGTATAATATTTTAGATATGTGTGTTAGTTTTATGAGCTGATCAATAAATTAAATTAGAAGAGACCAGGATAGATCTATTTCGAGCTTATTAGCTCTCATCAGCTGGCCATACTCCTTACTGGGATTCGAACCGGGGCTATGTTGCATGCAAGGCGAGAAACCTCACACTTAAGTCAAACCAGTTCCCCTATTACATCAGCTTAGACAGGGTATATTAGTATAGGTAATTGTTTCACAACAACCTGTTATTATTAGGCCCCAATTAAAGGGAGGAGACATACTGCCTCCCCTACTGCCCATCGGCTCATCGCTAGAGATCATCCAGACAGCAGGCCAAGAATTACGTTGTATAATATTTTAGATATGTGTGTTAGTTTTATGAGCTGATCAATAAATTAAATTAGAAGAGACCAGGATAGATCTATTTCGAGCTTATTAGCTCTCATCAGCTGGCCATACTCCTTACTGGGATTCGAACCGGGGCTATGTTGCATGCAAGGCGAGAAACCTCACACTTAAGTCAAACCAGTTCCCCTATTACATCAGCTTAGACAGGGTATATTAGTATAGGTAATTGTTTCACAACAACCTGTTATTATTAGGCCCCAATTAAAGGGAGGAGACATACTGCCTCCCCTACTGCCCATCGGCTCATCGCTAGAGACCATCCAGACAGCAGGCCAAGAATTACGTTGTATAATATTTTAGATATGTGTGTTAGTTTTATGAGCTGATCAATAAATTAAATTAGAAGAGACCAGGATAGATCTATTTCGAGCTTATTAGCTCTCATCAGCTGGCCATACTCCTTACTGGGATTCGAACCGGGGCTATGTTGCATGCAAGGCGAGAAACCTCACACTTAAGTCAAACCAGTTCCCCTATTACATCAGCTTAGACAGGGTATATTAGTATAGGTAATTGTTTCACAACAACCTGTTATTATTAGGCCCCAATTAAAGGGAGGAGACATACTGCCTCCCCTACTGCCCATCGGCTCATCGCTAGAGACCATCCAGACAGCAGGCCAAGAATTACGTTGTATAATATTTTAGATATGTGTGTTAGTTTTATGAGCTGATCAATAAATTAAATTAGAAGAGACCAGGATAGATCTATTTCGAGCTTATTAGCTCTCATCAGCTGGCCATACTCCTTACTGGGATTCGAACCGGGGCTATGTTGCATGCAAGGCGAGAAACCTCACACTTAAGTCAAACCAGTTCCCCTATTACATCAGCTTAGACAGGGTATATTAGTATAGGTAATTGTTTCACAACAACCTGTTATTATTAGGCCCCAATTAAAGGGAGGAGACATACTGCCTCCCCTAATTTATTGATCAGCTCATAAAACTAACACACATATCTAAAATATTATACAACGTAATTCTTGGCCTGCTGTCTGGATGGTCTCTAGCGATGAGCCGATGGGCAGTAGGGGAGGCAGTATGTCTCCTCCCTTTAATTGGGGCCTAATAATAACAGGTTGTTGTGAAACAATTACCTATACTAATATACCCTGTCTAAGCTGATGTAATAGGGGAACTGGTTTGACTTAAGTGTGAGGTTTCTCGCCTTGCATGCAACATAGCCCCGGTTCGAATCCCAGTAAGGAGTATGGCCAGCTGATGAGAGCTAATAAGCTCGAAATAGATCTATCCTGGTCTCTTCTAATTTAATTTATTGATCAGCTCATAAAACTAACACACATATCTAAAATATTATACAACGTAATTCTTGGCCTGCTGTCTGGATGATCTCTAGCGATGAGCCGATGGGCAGTAGGGGAGGCAGTATGTCTCCTCCCTTTAATTGGGGCCTAATAATAACAGGTTGTTGTGAAACAATTACCTATACTAATATACCCTGTCTAAGCTGATGTAATAGGGGAACTGGTTTGACTTAAGTGTGAGGTTTCTTGCCTTGCATGCAACATAGCCCCGGTTCGAATCCCAGTAAGGAGTATGGCCAGCTGATGAGAGCTAATAAGCTCGAAATAGATCTATCCTGGTCTCTTCTAATTTAATTTATTGATCAGCTCATAAAACTAACACACACACATATATATATATATATATATGTTAGATTTTTAAGGGATGATTTAATAATTAATTAATCATCCCTTAAAAATCTAACACATATTTAAAAAGACAGGTCTCTGTCTGGATGATCTCTAGGTTGAGTCGAAGGGCAGAGAAGGATGGCAAGTTTGTCTCCTCCCTTAAAAATGGGCCTAAAAACAGGAGCTGTAAAAAATATTCTCATATATATATATATATATATAAGGATGATGTAATCAGGGAAGCTGGTTAGCTCAAGGCATAGAGAAGCCTGCCTCAAGTGCTGGAGAGCACCAGTTCAAATCCCTGTAGGGAAGTATGGCCAGCTGACGAGGGCTAAGGAGCCCGAAATGGATCCATCCTGGTCTCTTAATTAATTATTATTAATCATCCCTTAAAGAAATTTTATATATATAAAATATATATATATGTAGATTTTGGTTTATTCGGGTCTTTTCCCGTGTAAAATTAAAGGTGTTTTTGCAACGTTTCGTTGCAAAACGTTTCGTTGCAAAACGTTTTAGAACGTTTCGATGGGTTCCAGACGGCGCTTGGGCCATTTCCTGTACCCCTGACCCGCGCCCTGATGGAGGACCTCGTGGCCGCATGGAATACTGCGGCCACGGGAGCCTTGGATCGGGTCGCGCCCTTGCGGCCTCTCTTGCGGCGGTGAACCACCCTGGCCCCTTGGTTTACCGAGGAGCTGAGGGTGATGAAACGCCGCAAGAGATGCCTAGAGAGAAGATGGAGGTCTTCTCGATCTGAATCTAACCGGACACAGGTAAGAGCCCATTTACGGACTTACATTGTGGCGCTGAGAGTGGCCAAACGCCATCATTGTGCTACTCTCATAGCATCCGCAGACAACCGCCCTGCCGCCCTGTTTAGGGTGACCCGCTCCCTCTTTCAACAGAGGGTGCGGGAAGCCCCGCTACAGGGTAGAGCAGAGGAATTTGTGATTTTTCTGCAGGAGAAAATCGCTCAGATACAGAACGAGCTAGCCCCCATTGATGGCCCAGTGGGATGCCGCGAGGCAGATCTTGTCTGGGAGGAGTTTGACTCCGTTTCTTCCGAGGATATGGACAGGTTACGTGGGCGACTGCGAGCCACCACATGTTTATTGGACCCATGTCCCTCCTGGCTTGTACTGGCATCCTGGGAGGTGACACGAGGCTGGCTCCAAGAGGTTGTCAATGCATCCTTAAGTGAGGGTTCCTTGCCTGCTTCCCTAAAAGAGGCTATGGTGAGGCCCCTCCTTAAGAAGCCCTCTTTGGATCCAGCTCTTTTAACTAACTATCGTCCCGTCTCCAACCTTCCCTTTTTGGCGAAGGTTGTTGAGAGTGTGGTGGCACAACAGTTTCCCTGTCACCTGGAGGAAGTTGATTATCTAGACCCGCGCCAGTCCAGCTTCCGGCCCGGGCATAGCACCGAGACGGCATTGGTCGCGTTGGTGGATGATCTCTGGAGGGCCAGAGATGGGGGTTGCTCCTCCATCCTGGTCCTATTAGACCTCTCGGCGGCTTTCGATACCATCGACCATGGTATCCTATTGCATCGGCTGGGGGGGTTGGGGGTGGGAGGCACCGTTTTACGGTGGTTCTCCTCCTACCTCTCTGGCCGATCGCAATTTGTGTTGGCAGGAGAGCAGAGGTCGACCTCGAGACCCCTCACTTGTGGGGTGCCTCAGGGGTCGGTCCTCTCGCCTCTCCTGTTCAACACATATATGAAGCCGCTGGGTGAGATCATCCATGGTTTTGGGGTAGAGTACCATCTTTACGCTGATGACACTCAGCTGTATATATCTACCCCAAACCACCCCAACGATGCCGTAGCGGTGATGTGCCAGTGCCTGGAAGCCGTGCGGATCTGGATGGGAAGTAACGGACTCAGACTCAACCCGACCAAGACCGAGTGGCTGTGGTTTCCGGCTGCCCGATTCAACCAGCTAACTCCATCGCTGGCCATAGGGGGCGAACTTCTTGCCCCTGTGGATGGGGTGCGCAATTTGGGTGTCCTCCTGGATGCCCGGCTGTCCATGGAAGATCAAGTGACAGCCGTGGCCAGGAGGGCGTTTTACCAGGTTCGCCTGGTTCGCCAATTGCGCCCCCTATTGGATCGGGATGCCCTTCGCACAGTCACTCATGCTCTCGTGACATCCCGACTGGACTATTGTAACTCTCTCTACATGGGGCTCCCCTTGAGGTGCACCCGGAGACTTCAGTTAGTCCAGAATGCAGCCGCGCGGGCAATTATGGGTGTTTCTAGATTCACCCACGTAACACCGCTCTTGCGCGAGCTGCACTGGCTGCCTGTCGTCCTCCGGGTGCGCTTCAAGGTGTTAGTTGTCATCTTCAAAGCGCTCCATGGCTCGGGACCTAGCTACCTGCGGGATCGGATCCTGCCCCATACATCCTCACGGCCGATTCGCTCCCACAGAGAGGGACTTCTCCGGGTGCCGTCCACTAGACTTTGTCAGCGGGCGACGCCCAGGGGAAGGGCCTTCTCTGTGGCGGGCCCAGCCCTCTGGAACGACCTTCCCCCCGATATTAGAACTACCACGGACCTCCGCTCCTTCCGTCTGAAATTAAAAACACATCTTTTTCGCTTGGCCGGCCTAGGATAGTCTCTTCTGATTGTTTAGGGATTTTTAGTAAATATTTGGGAATTTTAGCGCAGGGTTCTCTGTTTAATATGCCTTTTAGTCAGTATTTATGTATGTTTATTGTTTTAAATTTTGTATTTTTTCTACTGTTTTTAATTCCCTGTGCCCCGCCTCGAGTCCCTTCGGGGAGAGAGAGCGGGTTATAAAATAAAATTATTATTATTATTATTATTATCACCCCCATCATCATCAGGCTTCGGCCTTGGCTTTCTTGCAAGAAAGCCAAGGCCGAAGCCTGATGATGATGGGGGTGATCCCATCGAAACGTTGCAAAAACACCTTTAATTTTACACGGGAAAAGACCCGAATAAACCAAAATCTACATACCTATACCCATGAAAATCTACGAAAACAAATCCTCCTTAAAAAAAAATCTAACACATATCTAAAAAATGTCACACAGCAGTAATCTATTTGGTTCTCTGTCTGGATGATCTCTAGGTTGAGTCGAAGGGCAGAGAGGGATGACGTTAAGTCTCCTCCCCTTAAAGGGACCTCTGAACAGGAGCTGTGATAATATTCTCTCATTTAAGAGTCCTGTAAATTGTATATATATGTATATACATACATACATACATACATACATACATACATACATACATATATATATATATATATATATATGTTAGTTTTTATGAGCTGATCAATAAATAAATCAGAGAGACTAGTATAGATCTATTTCGAGCTTTTAGCTCTCATCAGCTAGCCATACCCTTACTGGGATTCGAACCAGGGCTGTATTGCATATTAGGCAATATGCAATTAGTATCTATAATACTAATCCTCCTGTCTCAGCTGATGCAATGGGAGAGCCTGGCTGGCTGAATGGCTAGAGGCTCTTGCCTGATATGCAATACAGCCCCGGTTCAAATCCCAGTAAGGGTATGGCTAGCTGATGAGAGCTAAAAAGCTTGAAATAGATCTATACTAGTCTCTCTGATTTATTTATTGATCAGCTCATAAAAACTAACACTCATGTTAAAAAAAAATCACACAACGGAACTCATGGCTTTCTGTCTAGATGGTCTCTGGTGATGAGCCGAAAGGCAGAAAAGGAAACAGTATGTCTCCTCCCTTAATTGGGACCCTAACAGGCTTTTGTGGAACAATTATATATATGTATACGTATATGTATATGTATATGTATATGTATATGTATATGTATATGTATATGTATATGTATCCCTATCCCTATCCCTATCCCTATCCCTATCCCTATCCCTAACCCTTCCCTCACCAAAATGAGCCCAGATGAAGCCAATAAAATCAGACTTGCAGTCACCAACATGCTCTGCTCCAGCAATCCACCCAGAAACAACTTACATCAGAAGAAAGAAAAGCTCTCTCCAACCTGAAAAAAGGACAACAACATAATCATTCTCCCAGCAGACAAAGGCAATGCCACAGTGGTGATGAATACATCTGATTAGCATACCAAACTATCCAGACTACACCAAGACCCTGCCTACAAATCTCTAAACAAAGATCCCACCACCTACCTGAAAAAACAACACCAAAGCCAAAATAAAAGCCTCTCTCATCAGTGAAGAGATCCAGCAAAGAATCATTTCCAGAGAAAAATCTTCCAGATGCCCCAAACTCTATGGCCTCCCCAAGATACACAAAGAAGGAACACCCCTCAGACCCATAGTCAGCTCCATAGGCTCACCTCTACAGAATCTTGCCAAGTTCCTCGCAAAAGAATTACAACCCTATGCAGAATCCATCAAATCACATGTACAAAACTCATTCCACTTCATAAAAACAATAAAGAAACAAAATCTACAGCCCAGTGATCTACTCGTGAATTTCGATGTCATATCCTTCTTCACCCAAGTGCCTATAAAAGAAGCCTTGACAGCTATCTAGAACAAATACAACCCCCCTCCCCAAGCACATCCTGGATCTGACCAATTACTGTCTAACCAACACATACTTCATTCATAATGGGCAAAGATACAAAGATACAAACAGATAGAAGGAGCACCTATGGGATCACCCCTCTCACCCGTCATCGCAAACTTATACATGGAACATTTTGAAACCAACGCCTTAGACAAATCTAAACACAAATCCAAACTCTGGCTCAGATATGTACATGACACTTTCATAATTTGGCCACATGGGAAAGAAAAACTGGACAACTTCCTCACACACCTCAACAACCTACACCCCAAAATACAATTCATCATGGAAATAGAAGCTAATAACCAACTTCCCTTTCTGGACATTCTAATCTACAAAAAACTCAATGGCTCCCTGGGACACACCATCTACTGGAAAAAAACACATGCTACCTAAATGCACAATCCCATCACTACCCTGCACAGATAAACTCTGTAGCCAAAACCCTCATATCCAGAACCAAACGCCTAGCTGACAAAGAACACCTGAAAACTGAATTATACTTTCTCACAAACGCATTAATATCCAACAGATTCCGAAGAAAAACAATTACCAACCTAATCCAAAAAGAGACACCCCCCAAGAGCCAAGACACCAAACAGGAAAATGGCATTTCCCTCCTCCCTTACATCAAAGGCACCACAGACAAAAGCAGCAAAATTCTCCATAAGCACAATATCAAGACAGCCTTCAACACTAACCAAAAAATAACTAACATCCTAAGAAATCCCAAAGACAAGATCCAGCTAGAAAACCAAGGAGTCTACAAAATTCCATGCAAAATCTGCCCTGCAACTTACATAGGACAAACCAATAGGAGAATAAATGCATGCATCGCAGAACACAAAAATGCAGTAAAAAAACAACTTAAAACCTCATCCTTCTACCAACACTTTAAAGCTACAGGACATGATATTGACTTTGAAGAAACCAAATTGATCTTCAAGGCTGAACAACTCAACAGGAGAATAATAAGAGAAGCCATCGAAAAAGAGAAACAATCTCACAATATGAACAAATGTGATGATACCTCCCGCCTACCAGACATCTAGAAACCAGCACTGGCCAACAGATGAGCCCCACCCACCACCCAAGCCGTTGAAATTCAAAATAAGGAAAAACACACAAATAGGACCAATCAGCATCAATCTACCAATCATGATGCAGCTGCACAGCCAATCAACCTACTCACAGCAACAGAGTCAACACTCAACTCCCACTCCACCCCACCAAGATTTAAGGAAGGGCGGCATCTACGCAGCCACAGATCAAAGCCTGAAGATGGCAAGTGAGAAAGGAGGGAAGAAATATTTTCACTCTTTCAAGAATTGGTTACCGAAACTTTACAATAAGGATAAAGATAACAATCCTGGTTATGCTTTTTTTTCCTGGATTACCTTACAGGGTTAATAGAGGAGGAGACCTGTGTTTATGCTGTCTTGAGCTCCTGAAGGAAAAGAAATATATTACAGTAACAAATGCATAACTAAAATAGATCACATTTCTACTGAAAACATATCCATATTGTTGTCTTGGATATATATTTTTTTTGGAAGGGGGAGAGAGACAGGAAAAGGTAGTTTGCACCTTTCATTTCATCTCCTAATCAATGGCTGTCAAACTCCCGCCCTGCAGACCAGATGCAGTACATGCTGGCCACGCCCATACCCAATTTAGAGAAGGGGGAAAAGTTCCCCTTCATCACGCGATGACAACGTGACGATGTAAGTTTGACACCCCTGTGGTAGTCCATCTTTTAAAATTCTACCATTGGATTGCCTTCAGATCAGGCTGCTGTAGTTAGCACTCAGGTTTTTGTGAGTGTGTTGTTGTTTTTAATTTTCTTTGAATAGTGTCTATTGGGCTTGGAGCCCTTTGAATTAGAAGGCAAAGGGGTTGCGTGTACTTAGTGATCATGCAGGGTTTGTCTACAACCTTTGAATCCATCTTTTCCTAGGTTCTGGTGGCAGCTGCAAAGGGTAGCCAGGTGAATCCTGGAATGGAAGAGGCTTATTTGCTTTGAAGAATGGGGAACAGGTGTGACTTGACTGCCCCTATGTGCTCCAAAGCACCATTTAAGCTTTCTAATCTGTACAGTCCTGGTAATCAACATTAGCTTTGGCACAAACAATATTTGTCTGCTTGCATTCTTCTGACTGTTCAGTGTTTCCACCTCCAAATTACACAAAATATTCATGCCAGAGCACATTGTTTAGACCAGGAACAAACATTCAATGTACTGTATATTCTCAAATAAGTTTTTAAGTTTTATTTTTGTTTTGTTTTTAGATAGGTGTCTCATGGGAACAAACTTGATCTTTTCCTTCCACCAATAATTTCAGGTCAATGCCGGTTATTATTTTCTATTATATTTATGAAATGTTGAGATTTTTTAAAAAAAGTTATACTATAATGCCGATCTGATCTGTGCAGTCAGAATTATTATTTCCTCCCTAGCAAGCATGCACATTACGGTACATGAAACTGATGCCGGTTGATTTTTCTCCAGAAAGAATGAAACATTATCTAACAGCTGATTTATTGGTAGTTCGTAGTTTTATGATATGACATCACTTCCATGATTGACAGTTTAGCTGGCTGATGATTGAAGACTATAAATTTCTGTTTCCCAGGTTACCCATAATAAATTTTCAAGGTTGTCACCAGAAAAGAGGATAGCTACAAATCCCTGCGACAGCATCACCAGAAAATAAATATCACATGCTGTCTGGTCCAATAATGTAATTTTAATTGAAGATGCCGGGGCCATGGGGAGCTTGGCCAGAGAGGCACTATCAAAAAATTCATGGAAACTCTCATTTTCCTGCTTCTAGCCAGTTAGAGAAAACTAATGCTTCAGCCACCCTACTTTAGTGGAAAACATGCTACAGGACCAATAGTTTTGACTGAAATCTTGCTCAATATATTTAAAGAGCAAATGTTCAAATAATAAGAACAGTATCATGTGACAGAGGGACTGCATACTCTACTGATGTTAAAGGCTATGCTGAATAGGTGCAACCATATGTTTTATGTTTTATGTTTTATTTAACTTATATACTACAGCCCTCTCCCATAAGGGACTCGGGGCGGTGCACAGGAGATTAAGAACACGGATACAAACATATATAAAAAGAATAAATACGTCATAAATAATCAATCTAAAATCCTATTAAATTAAACAATACCCTGTGCTAAAATCAATTTAAGACCCACTTATTAAAACTTTAGATTAATTTAAAAACAGCCGATAAAATAGTCTCGGAAATTAGGCCAGGCCAGCTAGATGGAAGAAGTGTGTCTTTAGACATTGGCCGAAGAGGCGGAGGTCCGTGATGGTCCTGAGATCAGGGGGTAGGTCGTTCCAGAGGGTAGGGCCCGCCACAGAGAAGGCCCTTCCCTTGGTCGTCGCCAGTCGGCAATATCAGTCTTAGATGAAGAGCCAGTTTGGTCTAGTGCAGGGGTGTCAAGCTCATGTCATCATGACATTGTCACATGACCAGAGATGGGTTCCTACCAGTTCAGACCAGTTTGGCTGAGTAGGTAGTAACTCAGCTTGCCACACCCCTAAACCAGTTCTACAGTGCTGCCATCTTGTTTTTTGCTTTTGCACATGCGCAGAAACATTTTTTCAGTCCAGGTGATGCACACATAGTGTGCATCAGGTGTATGCGCATGTACAGTGTATCCCTTAGCGAACTGGCAGTAGCAGCATCTGGAACTCACCCATGCATATGATGTACTGCAACTTTTTTCCCCTTTGCTAAACTGGGCATAGGTGTGGCCAGAGCATGATGCATCCAGCCTGCAGGCCACGAGTTTCACACCCCTGGTCTAGTGGTTAAGGCACCTGTCTAGAAACCAGGACACTGGGAGCTCTAGTTCTGCCTTAGCCATTAAAGCCAGGTGGGTGATTTTGGGCCAGTCACTCTCTCTCAGCCCAACCCACCTCACACCGGGTAGTTGTAGGTAAAGCAGGAGGAGAAAGTTGTGTTGGATATGCTAGCTGCTTTAGTAATTTGTAAAAAATAATAAAGATAGGAAATAAATAAATAAATCTGTTTCCTTCAAAGCCCATTCAATATGTGTCCTGATTCAGGTTTCAAACCCTCACATACCTAGTTGCTAGGTGAAGACAGCAACGTATTTTATTTATTTATTTATTTTATTAAATTTATACCCCGCCCTTCTCCTTGTTAGGACCCAGGGCGGCGCACAGGCATTATTAAAACCACAAAATACAATATCAATTAAAATATATTAAATTAATAGACCCGTGCTAAAACCCATGTTAAAACCGTACCAAATTAATTTATTTTTAAAAAATCAGAAGTAGGGGCTATCCTAGGCCGGCTTGTTGAAATAGATACGTCTTAAGACGTTGGCGGAAGAGGCGGAGGTCCGAGATAGTGCGAAGGTCGGGGGGTAGGTCATTCCAGAGGGCCGGGCCCGCCACAGAGAAGGCCCTTCCCCTGGGTGTCGCCAACCGGCATTGCCCCGCTGATGGCACCCGGAGAAGACCCTCTCTGTGGGAGTGGATCGGACGAAGGGGGAGGAGGCGGTCTCGTATATAGCTAGGCCCCGAGCCATGGAGTGATTTAAAGATGGTCGTCAACACCTTGGAGCGCATTCGAAAGGCCACAGGCAGCCAGTGCAGCTCGCGCAGGAGAGGTGTTACGTGGGTTTGCCTTGAGGCACCCATAATCACTCTTAGGCTGAGCAGATAATGGCAGACAAGAGATGTAAATTCATAAAGTCTCTGCAAAGAAAGCTTGCCTGGGTGATTTCACTTTCAACAAGAGCACACAGGAGAATTAGTCAAAATCCAGAGACTGGGAGGCTGTAATTTCTAGTATTTCCTTAGCCATGTTGGACATGTTTGCTCCCTTGAGTTGTTTGTAAAAATAATAAAGGCAAGAAAAAGGTAAAGGTTCCCCTTGCACATATGTGCTAGTCGTTTCCGACTCTAGGGGTCAGTGCTCATTTCCATTTCAAAGCCAAAGAGCCAGCACTGTCCGAAGACGGTCTCTGTGGTCATGTGGCCGGCATGACTAAATGCCAAAGGCGCACAGAACAGTGTTACCTTCCCACCAAGGTGGTTCTTCTTTTTCTTCTTACATTTTTATGTGTTTTCAAACTGCTAGGTTGGCAGAAGCTGGAACAAGTAACGGGAGCTCACTCCAGTATGCAGTACTAGGGATTTGAATAGCTGAACTGCCAACGTTTCTGATCAACAAACTCAGCGTCTTAGCCATGGAGCCACCATGTCCCTTAAAGGCAGAATACATATAATTTTTAAAAAAACCATATGGCCAAATCAAATTTGTTAGCCAGTCCAAGATTAGAGTTTCATGAGCAGAATTCACAAGAATGACACAGCAGAGCATGAAAGGTTGTTTCCAACAGAGGGTCAGGGCTGCCTCTTAAATCATGCTACAGCAAGCTGACATTAATTATTAAGAGAGCTACTTCCTAGTTTGACAAGGAGCCCCACTGAGCATCTTTGCTCTGTGCTACTCTCTGGGTCTGAGGAGTTGGAGGCCATATGTTATCATCTGACTACTCCAGTTGGGAAAGGCAGTGAAGAGGAGCGTCTGGTTTGATGTACTGAAGGCAACAATGCCTATCCCCATGCAGCTAGTTATCTGACTTGCAAGCAGCAGGCTTCACACAGCTTTCCCCTTCTTCAGTCCTTCTCACTTACAAGCCAAATAGTCAGCTGAGCGGCAGGCTTGTGAGAAAATAGCATTGGGGAAGAAAAACAAGCTGCTCTGTTGCTACAGTTAGGTTCCTCCATTTTAGAAGTAAGCACTATTTTGAAATGGCCACTATTTGTTGGGGGCCATTTTGAAAATGGCCCTTGCTGCCTAGATATGCCATTCAGCCCAGGAATGCTGAAGGAAGGAACAACTTACTCCCATTCTCAATGAGATTTATGGAACTTTCAGAAGAAGATCTATAGTAAAAGACAACTGTGATCAGTAGCATGGGATGGGGAAGAGAGTGTTGGGCACTGAGGGGTGGAATGGGAGGAGATAGGTGGGGGGCGATGCTGCAGCCTCCCTGCAATCAGTCATAAAAGTGAATGCCTGTGGGGCAGTGGTGGGATCCTGCCAGTTTAACAACCAGTTCGGTGATCACGCACTTCGCTGCGCACACGTGCACAGTTTTAAGAAAACTTACCTTCCACATTACTGCGAGAGAGTAACACAGCTGAGGCACGGCAATCCGCTCAGCTGCACAAATCAACTGAGAAGATATAGGTCAGTAAAGCGCAGGGGTGGGCCCACCTGATCATCGTAGCGAACCGGTTCACCCGAACCTGTCCGAACTGGTAGAATCCCACCCCTGCTGTGGGGGTGTGGGGGGGGGGGAGAGGATCAACAACTGTCGTAACTTTGAAACTGGGCTATAAGTAGTTTGGGGAGGTTTATCATAATTCCGAACAGTCATTAAGCAACCAGTCATAAGTCGAGGACTACCTGTATAGATGGAAGAAAGAAAGCTATTGTACATGTATTTATATAGATAAGACACATGATAAGAGTGAATACGTTTGAATTAGGGAATGTTTTGTGTGAGCATGAATTTGAAATTTTGGTTTCTTAATATGATAAGAGCAATGTATTGTGGAAGAAAGTCATGTGAGAATAAATGGAATACTGTATTTTTGGAGTATAAGATACATCTCCCCCCCTCCCCATAGGGTGAAAATCTGGGTGTGTCTTATACATTGAATACAGCATTTTTGACCTCCTGAAACCTCACCCCCTTAACACAAATGGATGTGCAGAGGGTTTGCAAAGCCTGCAAAGTGTTCCTGGGGGCTGGGGAGGGCAAAAACAAGCAAAGAATAGGCCATGATTTGCTCATTTTTGCCCCTCCCAGGTCCCAAGAGCACTCTACAAGCCTCCCATACCCTATGCATGCCCTGTTTTTGGCAAAAAATGGGCCCATTTCTGTGAAAAATGGGCCATTTTTTGTTCATTTTTGCTTCCCCCCCCCCCAGTCCCCAGGAACAGTTTACAGGCCTCTCAAACTCTCTGCATGCCTCGTTTTTCACAAAAAATGAGGGCTTGGGAGGCCTGCAGAGTGCAAAAACTTTTTTTTAAAAAATGTATCTCTTCAAAGTCTTGGTGCATCTTATACTGTGGTATATCTTTTTTTTGGAAATTTTTTTATTTATTTTTTAATAAAACAAAAATACAAAAAGGAAAAATCATCATTCTACATTGTATCCTTTGGAAAGTATGTTGACTGGTTACACATAACTCTTGTGCATTTCTAAAGCCATTATTACTCATGAATAATCTTGTTTTATAGATTTTAGATCAAAAGATTCATTATATATCTTAATATCATTACACCAGAATTCTCTAATATTCCATATTTGGTCTATCTTCTTCAGACAAGTCTTACTTAAACATAACCACATAATGGCATCCATTGTCTATTCCAAACATACATGCATACACACACACACACACACACACACACATACATACATACATACATACATACATACATACATACATATATAATGTAAGTGGCAGGGCAGCTTTTACATGGAATTTTGTAGACTCCTTGGTTTTCTAGCTGGATCTTGTCTTTCGGGTTCCTTAGGATATTGGTTATTTTTTGGTCGGTGTTGAGTTGGTGTTTGGTCGGTGTTCAACACCGACCAAAAAATAACCGATATCCTAAGGAACCCGAAAGACAAGATCCAGCTAGAAAACCAAGGAGTCTACAAAATTCCATGTAAAAGCTGCCCTGCCACTTACATAGGACAAACCAACAGAAGGATTAGTGCACGTATTGCTGAACATAAAAATGCTTTAAAAAACCATCTTAATACCTCATCTCTCTATCAACATTTCAAAACTACAGGACATGACATTGACTTTCAAGGAACTAAAATGATCTCCAAGGCGGAACAGCTCAACAGGAGAATAATCAGAGAAGGCATTGAAATAGAGAAACAATCTAACAGCATGAACAAACGTGATGATACCTCCCGCCTACCAGACATCTGGAAGCCAGCATTGACCAGCAGACGAGCCCCACCCTCCACTCAAGCTGTTGAAATTCAAAACAAGGAGAAACATACAAATGAGACCAATCAACATCAATCTACCAGTCATGATGCAGCTGCACAGCCAATCAACCCACTCACAACAATAGTCAGCACTCCACCCCCCCACCAAGATTTAAAGAGGGGCGATGCCTCCGCAGTCACAGTCACAGACAGAAGTCTGCCTGATGATGACAAGTGAGATCTTGTCGAAACGTTGGATCCATTTTGGGCTTATTAGCCCTCTTCAGCTGGCTATACTCCTTCTACTGGGGTTTGAACCGGCACTCTCCAGCATATCAGGCAAGCCTTTTTATGCCTTGAGCTATCCGGCTTCCCCTGATTACATCAGCCTTTTACAGGACTCTTAAATGAGAGAATATTTTACAACTCCTGTTATGAGGCCCCTTTAAGGGAGGAGACAAACTGTCATCCTTCTGGTCTCTTATTTGGTCTCTTATTTATTAATCAGCCCTTAAAATCCTAACACATATCTAAAAAATTCAACAGTAATCTCATGGCTCTCTGCCAAAGATGGTCTCTGGGATGAGCCGAATAGGCAGAGAAGGATGACAGATATATATATCTGTTGCCATTTGTGGCCCCAGTCTCTTTTTATTCTTCTTTCCAGGTTTCTTATAAACTTCTTTTTGCACTTTATTGTCCAGTATGTCTCTCAAATAATACTGCTGCCCAGTTTCTGTCTTTACACATTGTTTATCTTTGAATATCAGACGTACAGTATTTCTGGAGAGATTTCTCCTCTTACATCCATCTTCAATTCTCCCCCCCCCCTCTTTTCCTTGAAGACCAAAATGAGGCTCACTTTCCTCTAGAGTTTCCTTCTTTTTATTTTCTCCCACATTGGATCCATTAGTAAAGTTCTCTGTTATCATATCTTTATCTTCAACTAAAATGAATATCTCTTTATCTTCAACATTTTCTTCTTTCTCTTTAGTTGTTGGAGCCTCCAACTGCTCATAGTTTAATCCCAAATTCAAGATTTTAAATAACAAAAAATAAAAGGAAAAGAAATAGTCCAGTCAGTTTCAAAGGAAAAAAAAAACCTTGTTACTGACGTTTCAATCCACACTTACAGAATAATAAGAAAAAAAAGGAAACCTCCCAGTTCAAAGCATATTAGATTGATTCCGCCGCTTATTTCAAGATTAAAAGCTTTAGTTTTACTAAAAAAGAAAAAGATCTTTAAGCAAAATGTTTCAAAAAAGAAAAAAAAATACCTTCCTGGTCTCGCACTTTCCCTCTCAGCTTGCTTCCTTCCTTCCGGAGCCACCTCCGTCTTTGTCAGCCCTGGGAGCTGCCTGTTTTCTGCCTTGCAGAAGCTCTTCCATTGGGTCAAACAGGGGTTTTGTGGTACCCCTGTGACCAGCAAGGCTTGGTCTTCCTCGTCATCATCCTTAAAGGACGGTTTAGGTCCGAATGGACCAGGGGGCGGCAAAAGTATCAATGGAGGTCTCAGAGTGCTAAGACCGCACGTTGTGTCGATGCGGCGCGGCTCCGCCCTCCATACTCTGGTGTATCTTATATTCCAAAAAATATGGTATTGAGCAAGAGAAGGCTTGAGATTTATTGACTGACTGATGCATTTTACTGCTCCAATTTTACAACACTGGTTGGTAAGGAAAAGACCTACCTAACAATTTCAAACTATAAAAAATCTACAATAAACAAAAAAAAGCAGAATAATAATGACTGCATACCTCATCTAATAAGCTCTCAAGACACTAAATTTCTACTTTTTTTTTTAGAAGTTCCTACATCCATAAGAGACCTATTTACTATCCCACAGCTCACATTGCAGCGGTGGAAGACCCAGAGCAGAAGTTCTCTTGATAATCCAACAGGATGACTTGATTTATAGGTATCTTTTTGGTTGTTTGGGAGTATTTATGAATAAATGTATAAGGAATGTTTGACATTAAGGATTTATTCACTGAGAATGTAAATATTTGTGTACTCTTGTATGCAGATGATACTGTGTGGGTCGACAAGTCAAATGATTTATATCAAATTTTAGATTGTATCAAGCAACAGGAGTAAAAAATAATGTTATGTTGATCTTGACATAGAAAATAGACTGAATGATTGTGCAATATACATAACTGGTGGAGAACTGAAGCAAATAGACAAATAAAACTTGTATAACCTCTAAAACTTTATTAATTTTTACTAGCGGTAGGTAAATGGAGAAGAAATGCTGGCAGAGGAGTAGTGTTTGGTCTGTGGCGATGCATGAATCTTTGGGGTGAAAAAGTGAACATGGTTGTGTTCTAAGAACATGATTTTGCCCATTATATACTACAGTGAGAATTGAGGATGGCAGGAAAAATATTAAACTAAATGCATCAGAATGGATTACTTAGCAAGTGGATATAATAAAGCAAAAAGAATTAGGATGAAGAATGATTGGGTGCTGAGTGAATGTGGATTGATTATAAAAGTAAGTGACTAATACTAAAGAAGTATTTTGAAGTGGTTGGATCACATTGAGAGAGAGATAGGGACTGAACTGCAAAACAACCCTATGACAGAGTGGTGAATTTGTTAAGAAGAAGGGGAGGACTGAGAAAGTAATGGTTGGATGGAGTTAATGAGAAAAAATAAGACTTTCAAAATCAAATGGCAATATATGAAGCAGTACATGGACAAGTGAAAGCAAGGATGGTTTGCAAAGCTAGAAATAATTATAAAAAATAGCATTGGTAAAAACTGATTTTCCTTCCCTTCCTGATACCTTTTCCTTGCATAGAACATTGTTGTGGCCTACCAGCGACCAGCAGAGCTGGCAGCAGATTTGAAGAGTGAGGAGGTTGGGGAGGAACATGGGTCAGTCCTAGAGTCTGGAGAAGACTCTGATGAGGGCTCTATATCAGAGACAGAGAATGGGCCAGGGCCATCTGACAGTTATCAGCTGCCTTCAAAGTCAGATAGAGTTGCCAGATGAAGGGAATAGCTAAAGATCAGGAGTCAACTTGGGAGTAAGGCTACAGGTGGATGATGAATGGCCTTCCCAAAGAAAATAAAACAAAAAAAGGAGCGAAAGGGGAGTGACTCTCTGAGACTCTTTGCAAAGTTTTGCAGATATTGGCCTGTCATGTCTTCAAACCAGATAAGATCTGTGACTGTAAATCCTCCCTTGAAAGTCTTTGCTGGATGTGAATGAACAAAATTCACAGTAAATTAATAAAAGAGGGTTTTCTCAGGAAAAGGACTTTGCTTCATGCCCTTGGGAGCCTAGGTCAGAACAGAACATATTCATATATGCATGATTTATAAAAAATATATATTAAATACTTTATATAATAAATGGAACAAGACAAAACATTTAGAGAAAAGTGACAAAAGATTAAAAAAACTAAGTGTGAATAAGTAACAAATCTTATTAGGGAAACTAGTATAAATGAAGTGTGTATGTGTGTGTGTGTGGGGGGGGGGGTTTAAGGAATATGTTGTTTGTTTTATAATGTGAGAAAAGCCAAAAGAGACTAATGTGATCTCATTAGGCATTTTCTTCTCCAAAGAAGATGCCATTACAGATACTTATGGTGCAACTGTGATTGTTAAACAAAGAAGAATTATTTGCTATTGTCACTACCTCCCTCCAAATAATAGAAATAATCTATGTTTATCTGAGCTGTGCTACCAAGAGAGAGCAAGCGATGAATTCTATAATCGTAAAATGTGAAGTATGAGCCCACTGATCGTGCACATCATCTACTTCTTTTCTCTTGGGAGATCTCTTTTTTAATAGGCAATTTTATTTTTTCCCCTCTCTCCCTTCAAGTCATTCTGTCAGCACCAGTGAAAGAGATGAGTTCCTACAGCTATGGTCCTTTCAAGCAGCTCTTCTGTTTCAGATCTGTTATAAAAACTTTATGACAATTTAACTAGGGTTTTAAAACCAGCAGGTGGCTGGCTATTGCTGTCTACATGATATTTCTTCTGTCAATTAAAAGTATATTCCATCCCTATCCTGAAGTCAGAATTGGTTCAGAAAAGGATTGCTGGCAGCAAAATATTGGAAGCTAGAATCTATATAAGGAAAGAGATGTCAGTACAGAATTAGTCCAAATGAAAACAGATTTTTTTTTAAACAAATACTTAATATCAGGTCCACATGTGAAGATTAAGCTGATTTATTGCTAAAAAGCCTAATCTTTCGCAACTAACAGAGATGAACCTGGTTACAGTTAGATGAAGGTCAACAGTGCTAAAGAGGGGTGGGAATTTGTTTGTGGCTACGTAGGATTCTAGGGTGATCCCTTTTATCACTCCACCCCCACTCCCCAAGCTCTGCCATTTCTTCTCCTGCACTACCCAAGTTCAAGATACAGTCTTGAATTTATTTTCTTTTTGAACACTAAAAAATATGGGTGCATGTGGCATACCAGACCACCATTCCAAAAACTGGGTGAGATTAAGATTCAGTTTGTAGTTAAACAAAACTAAACTTGACAGAATATAATTCCAAATCAAGTACAATCTAAAAGCCAATGATTTTAAATTAAACACTATTGACATGTAAATAAATAAACTCAGTCACAGTACCCTTTATCGAACATATCTTTGCTGTGCAGAGAATGGATTTGCCAAATTTTAGATATGATTTGAGGAGGTCGCAAAGAGTGTTCAGAAGAGTTCTGTTCATGTAAAGAACCAGTGAGAAGGCCTTGGAAAAAGTACATGGTAGCACTTTGCAAATCATAACTAAAGGCTGGGATGGGAAGAAAATATTAAAAAGAAACTTAGATTAAGGTAAAGGTAAAGGGTCCCCTTGCCATTCCTGACTCTAGGGGGCGGTGCTCATCTCCATTTCAAAGCCAAAGAACCAGCGCTGTCCAAAGACGTCTCTGTGGTCATGTGGCCAGCATGACTAAATGTCAAAGGCGCATGGAATGCTGTTCTCTTCCCACCAAAGGTGGTTCCTATTTTTCTACTAGCACTTTTTATGTGCTTTCGAATTGCTAGGTTGACAGAAGTTGGGACAAGTAATGGGAGCTCACTCCATTTCGAGGCACTAGGGATTCAAACCGCTGAACTGCCAACCTTCTGATCAACAAGCTCAGCATCTTAGCCACTGAGCCACCACATCCGTTAAACTTAGATTAGTTGCACCTTAATTCTCTTTAGTGTAAAAGTCCTGGAGGGAAGATACTATTAGTCTTTCAATATGTTGTTATATATTTTTAACTGAACAGAATAACAGAGTTGGAAGGGACCTTGGAGGTCTTCTAGTCCAACCCCCTACCTAAGCAGGAAACCCCACACCACTTTTCATTTTATATCAGTTAAGCAGAGTTCCAATAAATCTTTTTTTTTGTCAGCATTTTTATTGAGTTATAGGATATAATAAGATACAAAATACAAAAGAAAATAGAAAAACAATAGGGGGGGGGGTGAAGGGGGAGAAAGAAAATTGAGGAAGGATTCAGAAAAAAATATTGACTTGCAACTCTCTCTGTTTCAGCAAAATAAGGCATTAACATCAAATCACAACCGTTTGTTTTTTCATAATATAAACTAGCCATTTCTATAAAGATCTATTAGTCTAATTGGTAAAACCCAAAATCAAAGTTTCATTATTTTCCCTTTCAAGCACAAAGTTCAAAAGCAGTCTCCATGTGGAAACAAAAGTATTTATATTCTTTTAGAATTCCAATAAATCTTGTACAGTCTTTTTTTTTTAATCTGGCCTGCCTTGAAAGGTGGTTAACCCAATCCAGGATTTAATAAGAAGATAGATTTTATTGGCTGGCTGTTCCTATTGATAGCAAAGAGTCACCACTCCACTCCACCATATTCCACAATATAGGGAGGTTCAGTATGTTTGGACAAGGAACAGCATATAAACCTAAGATAGTTGGTATAGATAGTCCTCACATTATGACCTTAACAGACTCCATCCACTACAGTCATATATTGTAAGAGCCATAAAATTGATCAATCACATGATTGACCTGATTTTATTACTTTTATTACTGACTAGCATTACCAAGCATTTCCCTAACCAACTCTAGATCCTTTGTCCACAAAACTGATGAACTAAAGCTATGGATGGCAGCGAATAAGCTCATTCGTGACTGCTGTGTGATGATCATCACATAAACCTGGCTTCATCCACTTGTACCGGATGCGTCTGTGGAGCTAACTAACCGCACCACACACCGCTTTGACAGAAACAACAACTCTGGTAAGGTGGAGGACTGTGTATTTACACACATAATAACTGGTGTACTAACAGTAGAGTTGCTTATACACACTGTTCTGCAGACGTGGAATTTTCAACTGTCATTTGTCGGCCATTTTATTCACCTAGAGAGATTTCTGTTATAGTTATCACTGCTGTCTATATTCCACCTGATGCAAATGTTAGCACAACGCTCAAACCAATTTCATCGTAATTTTAGTGCAACGACAATAAAGATTATTATTAGTATTACAAGTAATCCTCGAAAGGCAATCAAATCTCTGAAGAAATCTGGTCTGATTCCTTGCATCCAAGCAGACTCTAACTTCAGTTGGCCCATCTCCTTTGAGCCCACTGCAGGTTCCTCAGTCTTAAATCTTATTGTAAAGCTTTGCTACTACTCATTAACTATCTACTCATTAACTATCCCCCCCTTAGTTCCAGATCCCAGAACAGAATCTAGAAGTACCATAAAATAGCAATAGCACTTAAATTTATATACCACTTCATAGTGCTTTGCAGCTGCTTCCAAGCAATTTTACAGAGTCAGCCTATTGTCCCCAACAATCTGGGTCCTCATCTTACCCACCTCGGAAGGATGGAAGGCTGAGTCAACCTTGAGCCTGGTGAGAATTGAACTGCTGGCAGTCAACAGAATTAGCCTGCAATGCTGCATTCTAACCACAGCACTACCACGGCTCTTTAATGGGCAATGGTTAAATGTTGTACTGTTGTAATCACAGATTTCCTCAGTCATATAACACCATTAATCCATTCTGAAAAGAAATTAATCTTTTTGGCCAGAAAAGTATCTAGGGTACCCAAATTCCCTAAATGTCTGTCCAAATCTAGTGTACATGGGTATGAAACATAATCGTTGCCAGTAAGTTGCACTTAGTATAGCAATGTATAGCTACTTTGTCTGAAAAAATGACAACACTAGCAAATGCATATAGTATGAAATAGGTTGCTTTTAATCTAGCAAGATTCTGTTGCTCCAAGGCCTGTCAGTAATATTCAGCTTAATACAGTAGTGGCCTCTCTCTTATTAGAAGATTGGTCAGTTACAAACAAATGCAAGTCAGCTATTTCATGGATGAGCAAGACCAATAAATTGCTATCTGACTCAAAGCCCCAAACCTCATTTTGGCAATTTAATAACAAATATATTAAAAATCATCTTGCATATGCAAACTTGAATATGGTGTTCCTACACCTACTGGTGTAGTCAATAGGCAATGTTGATTAAGTCTCCTTAATGGACAACCAATTTCACTGAAGACGTTTCCCAATTTCCCAATTTCTTCCTTAAAAAAATCCAATTTTGAATCAAATATTTACTTTGAAATAAATTTGGATGGTAAAATTAACCCTGGCATGTCTAAATAGTAGAACATTTAAGTTAGTAAGCTCTAAATGTGACATTCTGTGCTGATGAAAAGGTGATATGCACAACATAAACTGATTAACAACCTATATTAATATTATTTATGCATTCTGCCTGGAGACATACATATCCACCCCAGACCACCCCAATGATGCCGTCGAGGTTATGTCCCGGTGTTTGGAGGCTGTACGGATCTGGATGGGTGGTAACAAACTCAAGCTCAACCCGTCCAAGACTGAGTGGCTGTGGCTTCCGGCGCCCCGGTTCAGCCAGATTATTCCAACTCTGGCCATTGGGGGCGAAACACCGGCCCCCGTGGAGAGGGCGCGCAATTTGGGTGTCCTCCTGGATTCCCGGCTGTCTATGGAAGATCATGTGGCAGCTGTGGCCAGGGGGGCATTCCATCAGGTACGCCTGATGCGCCAATTGCACCCCTTACTGGACCGGGGTGCCTTACGCACAGTCACTCAAGCACTCGTCACCTCTCGACTTGACTACTGTAATGCTCTCTACATGGGGCTCCCCTTGAGGTGCACCCGAAAGCTGCAGCTAGTCCAGAACGCAGCCGCGCGGGTGATTACGGGAGCGCCTAGACACTCCCACATAACACCTATCCTGCGCGAGCTGCACTGGCTCCCTGTGGTCTTTCGGGTGCGCTTCAAGGTTTTAACGACCATCTTTAAAGCGCTCCATGGCTCGGGGCCTAGTTATATGCGAGACCGCCTCCTGCCCCAAAAATCCCTCAGACCGATACGCTCCCACAGAGAGGGCCTCCTCAGGATGCCGTCGGCTGGACAATGCTGACTGGCGACACCCAGGGGAAGAGCCTTCTCTGTGGCGGGCCCTTCCCTTTGGAACGACCTACCCCCAGAACTCCGCACCATCTCTGACCTCCGCCTCTTCTGCAAGTGTCTGAAGACACACCTATTCCATCTAGCCGGCCTAGCATAACCCCCATTACTGACTCTTAGATAGTTTTAAATTTGGGTTTTTTAAATTCGGTTTTTAGCGCAGGGTCTATTAGAATAAGTTTTTTAAAATTTTATATGTTTTATATGTGTTTTAACATCCCTGTGCGCCGCCCTGGGTCCGTTTGGAGAAGGGCGGGGTATAAATTTAATAAAATAAAAAATAAATAAATAAATACAGACTAACAATGCTACTGAAAGTTGTGATTCCTTGGAAATGGGAATAAGTCACACAATGTTTTACTGTATTAACATTTTACTGGCATTTCCCTTGGAGAAGTTCTTTTCTCCTTCAGAACATAAAAAAAAATGTGAGAATTTTCATTTGAAACAAATATGTGAAAATTTCTTTTTAAGTGTTATTTTTTCTGAAATTCCCGTTGAAGACTATGACATTCTAAAGACCAATACTAGACATTTTTCCGGCTAAGCTGAAGGAGAGTAGGCACATTCTCTTTTATTTGGCCTTTAAAATCATGGTAATGAATTTGAAGAATTTTAGCTACGTTTGTAATCAGTTCTGTTTCAGTCATCTGACATTTTCAGAGCAACTTAGATAGAAGTTGCCCCATTTCTCCACGTATTTTAACTCCAGCTAATCCTTGATTTAGGACCACAACAGAATTTTGGTCATAAGTTGTGGTCGTGAGTTGAGTCACCCCATGACCAGATTTGATTTTCTTATCCTTTTTACAATTGTGATTAAGTGATTCACTATGGTTGTTAAATGAATCATGTGGTTATATATTTGAATCCACTTATCTAATAAACTTTTTTTTGCCATAAAACAGCAAAAAAGTAGCAAAATGTTACAACATGACTGGAGGGATGGCTTGGCGGTCATAACTTCATGGAAAAATACAAAACAGAGCAGTAGAGCATATTTAATCACAAGCTAGACTCCATTTTTTTAAGACAAAGAATAATTTTCAATCTTCAATTGTACTTATGAAAATGAAATTTTTCATGGAGACTTATGAACCAAGTGAAAGATGGCAAATGAGTAGATATGTGTATATATGCATGTGTGAATGTAGCCACGTATAAGAATCTGAATAAAAGAATACCAATATTGGGGAAAGTCAGAACTTCCTTCTGATCTGGCAGGTTGGGCATGCTTTAAATACCATCATCTAGGGAGTGTTGGCTGGCAAGGATCAGAAGGAAAGTGTTTTCTGCCATAAAGGCTTAGCCCATAAATAGCAATAACACTTAGACTTATATACCACTCCATTGTGCTTTACAGCACTCGCTGAGTGGTTTACAAATTTCAGTATATTCCCCCCAACCATCTAGGTCCTCATTTTATTAATCTAAGAAAGATGGAGTCAATCTTGAGCAGGTCAGGATCGAACTCCTGGCTGTGGAGAGAGTTAGCCTGCAATACTGCATTCTAACCACTGTCTCCCCATGGCTCCTATTCTTTGGAATGTTACCCTCCCTGAGATTAGATTGATTCCATTCTGTCGGCCTTTTGTAAAGCCTTGAAAACTTGATGTTGGGGCCTGGGGCCTAGGGAGGGGTTAAAGCCAGGGGTGGACTGATGGGGTTTCGCTTGGGTTCAGGTGATCCTCTAGTTAGGATTCTGCCCAGTGTGTGGTGAAGCCCCAAATGCCACCCCAGCTGGCTCCAGCCACCCCACCCTCCCACCCTGCCCAGGAGTCTTCACGCGGCCCATTCATCATGCAGGTTAAGTGCAGGGCCTACATGGGGGCTCAGGGAAGGGGAAAATGGGCCTACTGGAAGTTCCAGAAGTCCAGAAATCAGCCTGTTTCTGGCCTCCAGTGTAGAATCCTCGACCTACGACCAAGCCTCCAAGTCTGGTAAACTTTACTTGACCTCATTACTTGTTAACAGCCAGTCATGTCTGATTGGTTAAGACGCGACTGGCCGGATTCCGTTGTCTGCATTGCTGATTGCCTTCCTTTACTTGATACAATTGTAACAGCCAGTTACAACCTGATTGGTTAAGACGCGACTGGCCAGAATGAAGTTATTTAGCCTTGTTAATTGCCTTCCGCCTGACAGGCAATATAAATGGCTGTCAGGCGGGAAAGCATGGTTCTTTGCCTGCACTTTAAACGCTGTAAATAGTTGGATGTTTGGAACCGAATAAACCTCTTTATTATGACTAGCCTGTGTCGGACTCAATATCTCAAGAACTTAACATCCAGAGTGCTTCCAGAACCCTGGGAAAGTGGTTTTTTTAATTTATTTAATTTATTTATTTTATTTTATCATATTTATACCCCGCCCTTCTCTTTGCTAGGACCCAGGGCGGCGCACAGGCATAATTAAAAACCATTACAAAAACAATACAAACTCTTAAAAGCATATTAAATTAACCTAAAACCCGTGCTAAAACCCTTTAAAACCCTAAAAATTTAAAATGTATAAATATAGTCAGAAACGGGGGGCTACGCTAGGCCGGCTTGTTGGAATAAGTACGTCTTCAAGCGTTGGCGGAAGAGGCGGAGGTCCGAGATGGTACGAAGGTCGGGGGGTAGGTCGTTCCAGAGGGCCGGGCCCGCCACAGAGAAGGCCCTTCCCCTGGGTGTCGCCAACCGGCATTGCCCGGCCGACGGCACCCTGAGAAGGCCCTCTCTGTGGGAGCGGATCGGACGAAGGGATGTATGGGGCAGAAGGCGGTCTCGTATATAGCTAGTTTTTGTCCTTCTGTAGGCTTGAGGAAAGTTTCCAGAGCCTGGGGATGGTAAACCCCCCACCCATCATGGCGCAGGAAGCTGACTAGGCCATGCTCACCCAGCAACAGGGCAGCAAACCCGTTGCTGAAATGTTTGAAGCCCCCCCTGGTTAAAGCCTGTCTCCTCAAGGTATGGATAGTAAGTTAGATTATGCTCAACTTCTTTGTGGATTTTTATAGATAGTCCTAGACTTACAATCATTTGTTTAGCGACTGTTTGAAATTACAACAGCACTGACCTACTTTTTTTTCCACACATGACTACTACAGCACCCCCATGGTCACATGATCAACATTCAGACACTTGTCAACTGGCATGTATTTATGATGGTCACAGTGATCCAGAGTCATGTGATCACTTTTTGAGGCCTTCTGACAAGCAAAGTCAATGGGGAAGCCAGATTCACTTAACAAGTGTGTTACTAACTTGACAACTGCAACGATTCACTCAACAACTGGGGCAGAAAGGTTGTAAAATGGGGCAAAATTCCCTTAAAAGCTGTCTTGCTTAGCAATGGGTAATTTATGTTCAATTGGGGTCATAAATTGGTTACATTATGCATTTTGTGCTTTTATTTGTTTTATTGTATGCTATCCAGAGTTATGTAAAAATGAGATCAATCAATCAATAACATTGCTTTTCATCTTAGAAGCATTTATATAACATTTGGTTATTTATATGCTTAGTTTGTCAGAGCTGGCAAATTCTCATTAGTATTCACTGCACGGAGAAACTGGTCACAAACTTTGAAGCACCAAAGCTTGAAATCTCTAGTGGAATATCATAAGAGTTGAAAGATTAAGCTTTGGTTCCTTTTTCTTGGCCACTTCTCAAATGTATTTGCTCCTGTCAAGGGAAAATCCATCACTGAATGTTAAAATGTATTTCTTTTTATGTAAGAATCAGCTTTTAAAACATTTCTCAACTACCTTATCTATAGGGTTTTTTTTCTTCCTCCCTTCTTTGGCTGCACGTCACTGAATAAATGAATATAATCTGAGTCGGCCACATTTGTGGTCCTTGGATTCCTTTCCCTTTTGTCACTCATCATTCTGTGGGCAAAAAGATATGAATATTATTAAAGGTCTCGTTCCATTATTATGTATCTAAGGAACAACTTCTTGAATGTTTGAGGAAAGGTTCTCTCTTACTGGGAACAAATAAAGAAGTTTTAAGATATCCCCCAAAGAAGTATTCTGGGTTTAGATATGGTTATGCTTTTATTTTCCCCATATCGTTTCATCAGTTCTGATGCTAGTTTGACATATTTTCTTCTCTTCCCATCCTTCCACCTGCAAAACACGTACCAAACAATATTTTCAGGCAAGTAGTGCAAAACAGTTTAGAAGCCCACTGCTGCTGAATCTTTGAGAGGATTATTAAGGCACAGCAAAGTACCAGTGTACATTCCATTTGAAGTATTATCATAAGTATCATCAATTAATCTACTCAGGCTATTTCTGTTGCACGTAGCTGTCACTATTATTCATTCAGAGAATCATTATATATTGATTGTACATTAATATATGGGACTTAACATGTTTTTAAAAGTGGCACAGAATGCATTAACAGATTAAGAGAGTTGGAAGGGACCTTGCAGGTCATCTAGTCCAACCCACACTGCCCAAGCAGGAGACTGTACATCTTACTCTACCTAGGATCAAACTCACAACCTACTGATTGTGAGGCGAGAGCTCCACCTCTAGGTCACAGCAGCAGGTGCAATGCAAGTGTACATTTGTATTTACATTTTGTTGCTAAATGTTTTTCTTTCAATAGCCATTTAATGATCTACATTCAGCCAAAGCCCTGTATATTAAGCAAAAGCAAGATGAAAAACAAGTAATATCTAACATTCAAGGTTATTAGATATGTGATAGATAGATAGATAGATAGATAGATAGATAGATAGATAGATAGATAGATAGATAGATAGATAGATAGATAGAGTGAGCTAAGGTGACCAGACGTCCCGCTTTTGGTGGGACAGACCCGCATTTCAAGCATCTGCCCCGCGTCCTGCGGTTTCTTAAAAATATCCCGCTTTTTGGCCACGGGGGCCGGGCGGGTGGCGGGCACGTGGCGGGCGCTCTGCACGTGCTGAGGCGCGGGGCACGGGTAGGAAGCGGCGGGCTGGCGGGCAGGTGGCGGAAGAGGAGGACAGCCTGCCGGAGCCTGCACAGCTCTGAACTTCTTTGTGCCATGCCGCAATGAGCTGAGAGCAGCCAGACGGAAGCCCCACCACACCGCCTCCTCGCCCGACTCGTCCCGGGCGCCCATGGCGGAATGGGCGGGCGGCAGTGGGGCTTCTGTCCGGCTGCTCTTCTGTCCGCAGCCCGCTCAGCCCTGCTCTGCCTCCCCCCAAGATGCCTACCTGCAGGTGCCCTGCTCAGGGGGGAAAGGGAGGGAGGGGGGTCGGCCTGTGCGCCCCCGGCCAGCGAGGGAAGTGGGTGGCGAAACGGCCTCTACAGCGGCTGCGGAGCTGGGAAAGGCCGCTGCCCCCCCGTCCCCTCACCCCCCCATCGATGGTGTCCCGCTTTAGTGAAGTTGAAATCTGGTCACCTTAGATATAGCAAAAATGCTAACCCAAACTTGAAAAAAAATGTTTTAAAACTTTCAAACCCAGATTTATTTTAATTTTGAATATTTAATTTTGAATGGAATATCTCTGCCAAACATCTCCTTTTATCAAACTCAAATATTGTTGACAGAACTGTTGTTCACAAAATAAAGGGAAACATCAATTTAAGCCAACTTGAGCTCCTGAAGAAAAGATGGATAATTCTAGTAATTAAAATAACATATCCACATTGTTTTCTTGGTAGCAGTATAGAAATGATGTATTGTTTCTTACTTCTGGATTGTTTCCCCTCTTTTATCCAAGAATGAACCGACACTATTTAAATTAGCCAAGCTTGGCTAAGTGAAGTGCTATCCTGTTGTGCTTGCTGATGAAAAAAAACTTGACATGATTTATTTTGAGAAATACTTTGAGATTCATTGCAATGATGTGCAATATTTTGTATTTAAAAATGTTAATCAATGCAGATGTGTTTTAGATTTGGTTTGATTTCTACTTAAATATGAATGTCACTGGATTTCTGGTCCTTTGTTCTAATGACCAATGCTACAATTCAGAAACTATAATCCAAAAAAGTATTTTACTGCCATGCTTTCAGAGTAAAAAATGTTAAAAGAATATTGTATTTGATAGGAAGATGTCAGATTAAAAAATCACCTTATAAATTCAAATTTAGTAAGGTGAAAGAGAAGATGTGCTCAGATTTTACAAAAATTCCCCAACTTTTATCCTTTATTTGATTTGTATTAAATGTCTTCAGTTGAGTAATTCTTAAACCTAGAATAGATAAAGATTTTTATTATAAAATAGTCCTATTTCACCTTTGCTGCATCAGGATGTGCTGAAATCTGGGAAAGACCCCTGCCATTTCAGAAATAAATGGATGATATGTCTCGGTTGGATTGCAATCTGGCAGACCAGGTGAAAAGCCAACTGACGAGAAGGGTGGTACACTGATTGTTATGTCCCCCCTCCCCACCCAGTGAGATGAATGGAAGTGTTTTATCTATCTTTCAAAGGCAGTTCCCTTCCATCCTATCAGCATCAGTAGCTAAGGCAAATTAATGCCAGAGGCCATTCTGTCTATATAGAAATCTACATAGATTCAGCTTGGTTTTCGATGTTTCACTGCCAGGTATTGGTATCTGTAACTCTTACCATATGGTCCAGACAGGAAACATGACCAAATGAAGTAATTCTAATGTATTGTAAAGTTACATTAACATAATCTTGCAAGTCCAAAAGTACAGTTCTTTCACTGTCACATTTTATTTTATTTTATTTGGCTTATCAAACATGTACAAGATAACAAGTTTAAGTATAAACATGGACATGAACAAAAGAAATGAGTACAAATAAATGGGGACAGTAGGACAGGGACAATAGGCACACTGGTGCACTTACACACCCTTACAGACCTCTTAGGAATGGGGTGAGATCCATGGTAGACAGTTTAAGGTTGAAGCTGTGGGGGTTTGAAGATGTAACAACCAAGTCAGGTAGAGCATTCCAGGCATTGACCACTCTGTTGCTGAAGTCATATTTTCTGCAATCGAGTTTGGAGCTGTTTACCTTGAGTTTGTATCGATTGTTTGCTCGTGTATTATTGAGGTTGAAGCTGAAGTAGCCAGCTGTTGTTGACAGGTAGGATGTTGTAGCAGACAATTTTGTGTACTACGCATAGGTGATACCCTAGGTGGCATAGTTCCAGGTTGTCTGAGCCCAAAATATTCAAGCCCGGTGGCATAAGGGATTCTATTGTAAGCAGAGGAGTTGAGTACTCTTCTCATGAAATACCTCTTCAATTGTGTTAATGACCGATATACAATGTGGATTCCAGGCAGATGAGCTGTATTTGAGAATTGGTCTGGCAAAGGTTTTGTATGCTCTAGTTTCCAGTACAATGTTACTGGAGAAGAAGCTTCACAAAATTAGGTTAACAACTCTTAATGCCTTTAAAGCCTCAGTGAGCTCTGGGGCTTAGATCGTTTAGATTGTTTTACAGTCCAAGAACACAGAAGTTCTGAGCCTCTTGTCCTGCTCACTATCCAGCTATGGACCATGCTATTTTCTTACCTGACTGTTCCCTAGACGTCATTCCGGAACCCTGCCTCCCAAGGTCATTCCCATGTACCGTTACAGCCCCAGTAATGCTTAACATTTGAGAAGGCCACAAAATGGCAACTTGGCTATGTACCAAACTAAAGGCTACATTAAACTGGTGTGACAACAACAACCACAACAAAAACATGGCCAAGTCTTTATATGCTGGTCTTTAAAGGTATTTGATGTGATTTTTAGACTTCACTTAAAATTCAGAAGCATGTGCCAAACCTTATTATAAGTATAAATGTCATGGATATAGCCCAAAAACATATTAATGCTTATTTCCCAATGTTTTGCCTCTAACATTGAACATTTAGATTAATAACCAAATAGAGGTGAGAAACCAATGTATTGCAAGTGACATCAAGCCACTTCAAGAGATTTTTGTGAATTTCTTATTTGTCATTAGATCGTTTTACTTAAAAGGTAAAAATAGACTGAGTGTGTTGGTTTTCATTTTTCCATCACACACACACACACACACACACACAAACACACACCTTTATATTCCTCTCTGTTACAGCACCTGATGATGGAATAGTCATCCTCCCAGCAATATAGGTGGCCAAAACGCATTGGGTCTTCAGAAATATGCGAGACCGTCTCCTGCCCCATACATCCCTTCGTCCGATCCGCTCCCACAGAGAGGGCCTTCTCAGGGTGCCGTCGGCCGGGGAATGCCGGTTGGCGACACCCAGGGGAAGGGCCTTCTCTGTGGCGGGCCCTACCCTTTGGAACGACTTACCCCCTGAACTACGCACCATCTCAGACCTCCGCCTCTTCCGCCAGTGTCTAAAGACACACCTTTTCCATCAAGTGACTACTTTCCTTTTCCGTTGTGACTACTCTTAGACCAGGAGTGTCCAAATTTGGGAACGTTAAGACGTGTGGACTTCAACTCCCAGCATTCCCCAGCCAGCCATGTTGGCTGGGGAATGCTGGGAGTTGAAGTCCACACGTCTTAACGTTCCCAAGTTTGGACACCCCTGTCTTAGACAGTTTTAATCTGGGGGATTTTAAATCGATTTTAGCACAGGGTAGGAATTTAATATGCTTTAAAATTTTATATTTTGTTATATTTGTATGTTTTTAATTCCTGTGCGCCACCCTGGGTCCTTTTTGGAGAAGGGCGGGGTATAAATTTAATAAAATAAATAAAATAAGAAAGATGGTGAACACCTGGCTGGGGCTGGAACAGTGGTGGGTTTCAGGTGCTAAGCCCCAGTACGGACGTACCAGAGCCTGCCCGGAGCACCGGATACCATTTCAGTACCATGCTCCGGAGGACCCGCCCGCCCGCCCGAGCTCCTTACCGATCTTTTAAGTCTTCGGAGCTTCCACACATATGCATGGCACATACAGCGCCTGTGCAGACCTTTTTTTGTGTGACGGTGCCTGACTGTGCAACAGATGGCAGAGTTGTTGGATTATAGATACAGAAATTATTGTTTTTCTTTAAAGAAAACAGAGGTTTCCTTTATGCTACTGAGAGTAATTTCAATGCTGAAGATCTCTGGTGACAGCGTCAACAGCCAATGCCTTAGGGGAGGGTGGAGATCTGTGTGAGAGAGTGAGTGAGCACCTTACTGGGAATGGTGGGAGAGCAGTGGGAAGCGTAGCATTGGAGAATATATTTATTTATTTAAAATATTTATATGGTTGTCCATGTTATGTTGAACCCTGGGTGGGGTAAAGCAACATCAGTAAAAACAGCATAACACAAAGCTGTTACGTTCAAAACCTTTTAATTCTGGAGACACTGCTGATGTTGCTGCTCAAATATTCCCTGCAATCACTGTTCAGTTGCAACAAAAGTGGACTCCCATATTGGCAGTAAAGTAGTGCACACTTCCTTTTATGTACTCAGTGGAGAGGAACTGGCTTAGGGAAAGCTAATCAACTGGTGAATTAGGGGTAATGAGTTTTGTAGAGGCAATGAATGGTTCCTGAGTCAAATATAGTCCCTTCTATGCATTGCCCAGCAGTGTAGGCTGTGATTGCCCAGTCACCTGTATTCAATATACTGAAGTGTAAGAATATTTGGGTACTGGAAGGAGGCATTAGAGGGATAAGGGCTCATATGGTCACTTGTGCAATGTCACATGACAAAACTCAAGACATTTCTCTGTCAGTTCCCCTTCCCTTTGGAATAACAGGTGGGAAACTTTTGTATCTTCTTGAGATTTTAATTGCCTTTGAAAGGCATTCAAGGGCTGATTCTTTCTCTAGAACTGTAGTGTCAAACTGATGGTCTGCGTCAAACCAGATGAGTCACGCACAGGCCACACCCATTCCAGCACCACAAAGGGAAAAATTGAGAAGAATTTCAATGCTGAAGACCTCTGATGACAGCATCAACAGCCAATGCCTTAGGGGAAGGTGGAGATCTGTGTGAGAGAGTAAGTGAATCACAAAATGTCACGTGGTGACAACATGACACCGCAAGTTTGACACCCCTGCTCTAGGCCCAATGGTGTAAACCCATTGGTTGAATTTTTCTCAGTAGTGACATAGCACAACTAAGTATTCTTTAACAGTCAGATGTACATAGTGTTTCTTTAAGGAAGATAATCAGAGGTGGTATTCAGCAGGTTCTGACCAGTTCTGGAGAACTGGTAGCAGAAATTTTGAGTAGTTCAGAGAATCGGTAAATACTACCTCTGACTGGCCCCACCCCCCATCTATTCTCTGCCTCCCGAGTCCCAGCTGATCGGGAGGGAATGGGGATTTTATAGTAACTTTCCCCTGCCACTCCCACCAAGCTACGCTCACCAAGCCATGCTATATCCACCAAGTCATGTCCACAGAACTGGTAGTAATTTTTTTTTTAATCTCACCACTGAAAACAATGGTATGATAGAGATAATCACAGCAGAGGCTTTTTTGTCTATTCATAAGAATTGGTGGAAAAATTGTTTTAAAAAATGTCTGTACAATTATTTATAGCAGAGTTTCTAAACTTTACAATTTCTAACTTTCTCTACTTGTCCCCAGGGCTATTTGCTAGTAACCATCCACTGCTTTGCTTAGCTTCTAGTTTCCCCTTTGTCTTCTTCCCAGCCCTTCAGCATTTCACTAAGAAAGGAAAAGAACTGGATGAGCTATTTGGCAGCATGCTTGAAGCCTTTTGTTGCTGTTTTTGCAGACTTCAATGCAGATGTTGTGTAATGCACCTCCCTCTGGGTCTTTTGCTGAGCCCGTCCCCTTCCTTGTCTAGGCTTCCTGCCTTTAGTCAACCATCTCTTTCTGTTCCCATTTGCCTTGGATTTACTTCTATTCTCCCAGAGAAGCCTCCAACTGATACTTTTACTCTCTTCTCCCTCTGGGCCCAGGAAGCAACAATTGTGCTCTCCAATACATCAGCACATGCCTACAACAATGTCTCTCTTAGCCAATCACTGCCCAGCCCATTTCTCCATGGTCACTTTCTACCTTAATGTCTGCCACCCCTGCCCTTAGGAGCTGAGGAGGTAGATTTCCTCCAGGGCTTTAGTCCAATATACTAAGCCTCGCCAATAGGAATGCTGACACTGTCTACCATGTAACCATCCTGGCTAGCAGCAACCATGACAACTTATCGGCCTTGGTTCAGTCCAGCTGCCACACTGGCTTAGTATATACACTGACTTAGGACCTGGGTACCTACGAGATCACCTTCTGCCACCGAGAGCCTCCCACCGGCCAGTACACTCCCATAAAGAAGGTCTCCTCATGGTGCCGTCGGCTAAACAATGTCGACTGGCAACACCCAGGGGGAGAGCCTTCTCCGTGGGAGCACCTGCCCTCTGGAACGCATTGCCCCTGGTGTACGAATTATCCCTGACCTACGCACCTTCCGCCGCGCTCTTAAAACTTTTCTTTTTCAACAAGCCGGGCTGTCATAAATACAAATTTTATTAATTTTCATTGGGTTTGTTTGGTTTTTAACTTTATTATGGGCCAAATTATTTAATATATTTTTTAAACATTTGTATATCTGTGTTTTATTTTGGCTGTACACCACCCCGAGTCCTTCGGGAGTAGGGCGGTATAAAAATATAAATAAACTAAAATAAACCTGAGTGTCTATTCCCCATTTTTTCCTCTTCATCTCCTGATCTATGTCACTTTGGACACAAAACCCATATGCCATTTTCATTAATTTTATTAATAGTCTCATGTTGAATTTGTGTTTTAAATTATTTGTTCATTGTATTGTTTTTATATGGGCCCAATTGTCCATTGTTTACTGCTATATGTGGCCCCATTCTGAGTGGTGACTATATAAATCAAGCTAATAATCAAAGAAATAAATTTAGTTTTACAGAAAAATTATACACACATAAAACACCAAAGGATTCCTTTAGAGCTACATTTTTAATAATTAAATCGGTGCCTTTTCTTAAGTATCAAACGTTCAGCAAACGATGTAGCTTAAAATGGAGGAAATATTCCATCTTAATACTACTGCTAATATTGTACACAATTTCTTTCTGTGCTTCTCCTGAAAAAGAAAAAAAAGAGGAGTGTGTGTGATAAAGGGAGATCTTTTAGGCCACTGGACTCTTTTTTTTTTATCAATGTGTTTATTCACCAGCAAACCTTGACAAGGAACTAAGGTTCTTCCCTGACACAGAGATGCAAACATTATAAATAAAATACTAAGAGAGTTTCATTTAGATTTGCAATTCAAAAATGCATTTTAAAAAGTGGAAGAGGAAGCAGAGTTATGCTGTGGTAGTTAACTTCAGTCCCAGATTGAGGGATAATTACATTCTGTGTCAGCTTCCATTTCTGAATATCTTATGAGTTGCTAAATCAATATGGATGAGTCTTGATTTGATTATTTCCCTGACAAAATCAAAACCATTATGAGAGGTACACTACTGTAAACCTCTGTGCTGCTTAAAAAAAACCCAGTGTTTATTTTCATATGTTGCAAATGTGTGCATATTGTTTAAAGGAAAAAAACCCAGAGGGCAGCAGAATTTTCTTCTGGATATACACACATGAGATTGGACCACATGAATATTTGGAGATTCGACAGACAGCACTATATAGCTATGCATCTTCATTTAATAAACTAAATAATTCAGAAGCATATCTTTTGAAGATGTCCATCCAAGCAGACATCTGGCTGCGTTCAGAAATATGTTTGCCTTGCTAAAAGGTTAGGGGATATAGATTCCTAGTTCTGTCACTAGGATATTGGTATGCAGTAAGTAAGAGATGTCAGGGAATGTCTGCATGAGCAAAAAAGAGAAGGAAAAAGATATCAGTACTGCTTAGACTCACAGTGCTTTACAAACCTCTCTAAGCCATTTCCAAAGTCAGCATATTGCCCTCAAAAATCTGGATCTTCATTTTTACCAACCTCAGAAGAATGGAAGGCTGAGTCAACCTTGTGCTGGTCAGAATCGAACTGCTGGCAATCAACAGAATTAGCCTGCATTCTAGCCACTGTGCCACCACAAGATGAAGGGAATCAATAAGTAAAACACTGACCATATCACTTGCTACTACTATACTGGAGGATTTTGTTGGTATTAATACCCTTGGTGTCCATACTCCCTGTACCGACTTTAATAATAGATCTTTTCTTGGCTGTTGGAAACTTCCATTTAATTGTTTAAAAGCTTGTTTTAATTGCTTGAAAGGGAATAATATGGTATTATTATAGCAATATTGCTGCAAAAGTTTTCTTTTAAAACAGGTGAACACTTCCTGCTTACTTAAATTGAGATAGTTAGGCATGGCTATCAGGAACCATTTGGTTGTATTTTTATGTTCTGTAATTGCTCCCTTCTGCCTCTCCAGAGCAATCTGTGTAATTTGTATAATTTTTTCCCTTAATTAAAAACACATTTTAGCTGGCACAGAACTGTCATGATTCCCAAACTAAATCCATTTTCTAGTATACTATGGTTTCTTTAACAAAAAAAAAGAATACTATGTTACAATGGAATGAAATATCATGAAAAATGGCACGGTTAAAATACAGCATAAAGTTGCATGAAAAGGTTAATAAGATTTAATGTCACTCCCCCCTCCCTTTTTTGTGGCAGACTAGAAACTACACATTCAAATCATGGATCATAGCTGTTGAATACACAAACATAAATTATTGCATAATGCACATAGATGTGTAATATGAAATTCTTACTGAAGTTCATTGCTTCAAATAAAATATGTTTTGCAGCATTTCCTATAAGGATCCCCACTGAGCTCCATCAAGATGAGCTCAACTTTGGGTCCCCACCCCTCTTTCTTATGCTTAGTATAATTAGATTTTAACATGGTTTGTACATAATGGTTTGCAAATGTTTGACAGGAGAGGCCAGCAACTGTTGCATAATTCTACGGGTGCTCTTGTGCAAATAGGAAATGACATTTCATGAAAGAGAAACATTTATTTTTTAAAAAATAACTGGAAATACTCAGACAACAAATGTTGCCTTGTTTTTGATTAAATAAAATAGTCATTTCAAGTGGCGTACTCTTTTCACCATCATTTTAAAATTGTAAACATATAGCAGATCTGCAAGATGTATAACATTTCAGGCTTATTTCACATTTTATGGTGTCTGTAAAGGGAAAATAGAATTTGTACAACTACTATTCAGAAAGAATTTGCTATGTAGTAACAGCCACCAGATGGGGTTAACTGAAGTTGATGCAAGTATAAGATGTTAAGAAAGTGACAGAATGTTTAAATTAATCATTTGCCTGTGTGTGAAGTTTATTTTGCACTCCCTATCCTAAATACAAACTGAAATAGAGGTACACACAAATTGATACTTTTCAGAATTTTGTAACCTAAAATAACCAAGCAACCAACCAACCAACCAACCAACCAACCAACATACATACATACATTTGTGTGTGTGTGTGTGTGTATGTGCAATTTCAACCAAACTTGGTACACAGATGACTTACTCTCTGGAGAAAAATATTATGGGATAAGACAATTCTAACACTCCTTGGGTTGTGTATTCTGTTAAGATACAGTCTGTTGTGCCTTAAACTGGCTTCTACTGTACTGCTGTAACTCTGAAATGTCTCAAGCAATTTCAACCAAACTTGGCACATAGATGACTTACTCTGGAGAAAAAAAAACTGTGGGGGCAAGACATCCATAACACCCCTCAGGATGTGAGTTCTGTTAAGATACAGCCTCTTGTGCTATACTGCCATACTAGCTTCCACTGTACAGAGCAGTGGAGTTGTCATGGTAATGGCTTCACAGTACTCCACAAGGGGGCTCCCTCTGGTAAGGGGGGAAATTCAACATTACAAATTACGTTTGGTCTGGACATTTCCCCTTATAAATAAATACCTGGGCAATGCCAGGTTATTGGCTAGCCAATCAATCAATAAACAAACAAAATTCCACGTTATTTTATTAAGCTAAAATCTCATGGCAAAATTGCTCAAAAGCATTCATTTAAATTCCAATGTTTTTACCTTTAGCTAATGAATAAAACAGAGGTGAAGGATGGGGTAGTGGGAAGAATCAGAGTAAACTTAAATAAAGATATATAGCAATCTATCCTAAATCTTACTAGGTATTCCCTGCTGAAGTCTTGAAACTAAATAACAAAACTTTGCAATTTTGGAGGCTCTCTATACCAAAAAAATCTTATCAGCAAGCAAAAATATCAACGTAGAAATTTTTGGGTTGTTTGGGATTACTGCTAGAAGGGGAAAAATAAGGGGAGGGTTGAGAATATAAACTAAGATATATTATTGATTCTAACTATTGGGCACCACAGGGGAAGAAACTAGAAATCATGGAATTTTGCACTATGTATCCTGTAACTGTGCTGATGGTAGAGTGTTACATTCTTGATAGTAGTAGTAGTTTGAAGTCATGGAGTAAATATTGGAAGCCATGACTGAATCATTTTTTTTTTAAATAATATACAAAAGCTGGCAATTGGGTCGAATTATGAGGCAGCTGAATGTATTTGATAGCATCAAATATAGAGCTCCAGTTGAACAGTGGACCAGAGTTAGGATATGAACTCACAGCAGTTCTAAAGACTAGTTGGGCTAAACTCTTTGCCTGATTAAAGTTGAACAGTTACAGGTAGGTAAGGTGTGTGTGTGTGTGTGTGTGTGTGTGTGTGTGTGTGTGTGTGTGTTCCAACATAACTCTGGAATGCCTTGAACAATTTCGACCACACTTGGTATACAGATGACTTACTCTCTGGAAACAAATACTAAAATACTAGACATCCCTAATACCCCTTGGGGGAAGTGTTCTGTTACAATACAGCCTGTTGTGCCTTCAAATGGCTTCTACTATACTGCCATAAAATGGCTTCTACTGTACAGTGTAATGCAGTTGTCATGGTAACAGCTTCACAGTGCTCCACAAGGGGGCTCCCTCTGGTAAGGGGGAAAATCCAACAGTAGAAATTATGTTTTTAGCACATTTTTTCCATCTGGCTGGCCTGGCATAGATTAATGGTATAATTTTAAATTTAATATTTTAAGTGTTTTAATCTATTTTTAGCACAGTTTTAACTATTTAATTCTATTTTATACTGTGTGTATTTGCTGTGGGTTTTTATTTTTCTGTGCACCGCCCTGAGTCCCACCAGGGAGAATAGGGTGGTATATAAATCAAATCAAATAAATAAATAAATAAGTAAATAAATGTTTGGTCTGGACATTTTCCCCTATAAATAAATATCTGAGCAACACTGGGTTATCAGCTAGTTGTGTATAATAATATCTTAATAATTATTTAAGCCATACCAATGAATGATCAGATCAAGCGACTTTTCTAGCATTGGCTTAAAATATAATCCCAAAATAACAGTTTAACTTGTTCAATATTATAGCAATATATGCATCAACATAATTTTTTAGACAGATAAAGACCATTACCTACATTTTGGAGTATTTAATTGTCAGATGCTCCTTACGACAATGTTGGACCAAAGCAATAATGACAGCATTGTCCTTGTATAGGAAGATTGGGAGGTGTCTCACTTACAAAAATAAAAATAAAAAATAAGATATAAAAATGCACGTAGAAATTCAAATATTCAAAGAAATATGCTCAAAAATCTATGTGTTTTATGTAGTTCTTTTTCTTCCTTTGTCAGTCTTGGAAATAGGTCAAGCTATGACCTGGCTGATGCTATTAGGTAATACTGAAACACTATTTAAGTGCATTATTGTTTTAATGCTCAAAAGCAGAAAATAACTTGAGCCATATCTATAACATTAGAATTAATAAGGGAATTGCCTTAGAAGTACAGCTCTGTAAGTCTGATCTATCTGGTTGACATGTTGTCCTAGCAAAATTAGACAGAATTAGATCCTGTATTCTCTTGGAGTTAAATGTCTGTACCTTCAACAGTTATATTGGTTTTAAATATTTATAATTGTTATGTTTATATGTTTTTAATTTCCTGTGCACCGCCCCGAGTCCCTTCGGGGAGAGGGTGCGTTTTATAAATTAAAATAATAAATAAAATAAATAAATAGCCTGACACTGCATTTCCCCCTCAAAATAAAGGATTTCCTTTCATTAACGTTGGACATTCCAAAGAATATTTTGCCAAGGAATCAGTCAACAGTGATTGAAAGGCAGAGAGAGGGGGGGGGATGGATGGAGGGAGGGATTGGGGAGGGAGGGAAATGTTTCCCACAGAAAATAAAACACTGGGGGCCACAAAACCTGGGTAGGTGTGGCTGGGGGGAGTCATGTGATTGGGTGGGAGTGGGTGATGTCAAGTTGCCATGCCTAGCCAGGTTTTGTGGCTCCCTGTGTTTTTTTTTCTGTAGGAATTGGGTCCAAATGGCTCTTTAACTGTTGGATGGTTCTGCCCCAGGTGCTTGATGGACCCTGAAAGGTTCTTTATGGAGCTTGGGACTTTTCCTGAATCTCTTGCTGACAGCTTGACTGAAGCCCTAGTGGAAGCCTGGGATAGGGTGGCCACTGGGGTCTTGGACCACGTTGTGCCTTTGTGGCCTCTGACTCAGTGCCGATCCTGGGTAGCTCCTTGGTTTACCGAGGAGCTCCGGGAGATGAAGTGCTGGAAAAGATGCCTAGAGAGTGGTTGGAGGGCCAGTTGGTCCGAATCCGATCAAAAACTAGTAAGAATTCATATTAAATCCTACTTAGTGGCAATAAAAGCGGCAAAATGGCAACATTTTTCTGCTCTTATTGTACCCACAGATAACTGCCCAGTCACCCTGTTTAGGGTGACCTGTTCCTTACTTAATCAAGGAACTGGGGAAGACCCCTTGCAGGGTAAGGCTGAGGAATTTGTTCAGTATCTGCAGGACAAAATCACTCAGATTCGGATAGGCTTGGACTCTGACTGGGTAGATTCGGGCAAGTCAACGGGGATGAATCTTGTAGAGACTATCTGGGATGAGTTTGATCCTGTAACTCCCGAGGGCATGGACAGGATTATGGGGAGACTCAGTGCTGCCACTTGTGTGCTGGATCCATATCCCTCTTGGTTAATTTTGGCTTCCCGGGAGGTCACACAAGGCTGGCTCCAGGTGATTATCAATGCTTCATTGAGAGAGGGGTTCTTTCCCACTGCCTTGAAGGAGGTGGTGGTGAGGCCCCTCCTTAATAAGTCTTCCCTGGACCCAGCTTCTTTAGCCAACTATCGTCTGGTCTCCAACCTTCGCTTTGTAGCGAAGGTTGTTGAATGTGTGGTAGCACATCAGCTTCCCCAGTACCTGGATGAAGCTGCCTATCAGACCAGTATTTATCCAAAAGGTGACTTCCAGCAGCTACTTAGAAAAGGCCAGCAAGTTGTTGGAAGCTGAAGCAGAACTATTTTTGTTCCATTATTTCCAAGAATGAATAAATATTTGAGCAAAAGTGTAAGTGGTGCTCCAGCAAACTGGAAATACTTATGGAGCCCTGGTGCTACATAAAGTGTGTTGCCAATGACCTCACTGTCAACAATTCTGTGTAAACATTGGTAATTACCATATAGTTTCTCAAGATATCGCTCTGCCATGAGACACACAATATCCCACTAGCTACTGTGGGTCTTTTTGTACCCACTACAAATAAGAATTTTCAGCCATCTTCCCATTATAAAGGGGACGGGGGAGATGGCTGAAAAGATTGGTGAACAAAATCTGGATTTGAGGATAGAGAGACTGAGTCAAAACTTTCGTTAGCTATCAAAATGAGTTTATTTAGTGCTTGGCATTGTTAGATTAGCAAGGAAGCTACAATGCAATGCAGAGTAGTAATTTGGCTGCCTGTTTACTAGCTCTGTTTAGCACATGCTTGTGTACTTCCCAAGGTATCACAGGAGTGTGAGCTAGCTCCACTTCAGAAAGAAATATGAGCATCTGTTTCTGCAATGTCATCATAGGCCCTTTGCCTCCATCAAAGCTGCCTCACAAATGGGTGTTGCAACCAGGAAATTTCACTGTTGGCAGGATTCTAACCATTGCAGGAAATACCAGCTCATGGGTCCTCTGTGGAGAAGGGCGGGATACAAATTTAAATAAATAAATAAATTTCCCCACCAAAGTGGTACCTATTTATCTACTTGCATAGAACATGCTTTCAAACTGCTAGGGGGCAGGAAGCTGAGGTGAGTGATTGGAGCGCACCCCGCCATGGAGTACTAAGACTTGAACCCCTGGAGCAGAGACCATCTCCAGCATTATTATTCCACTGAACCACCATGCGTTGCACTACATAATGAGCAATGTAGTCTTTTCCAAATCCTATTAATGTATTTTTCCTCTCTCATACTCCAATAGAAGAGAATGTATGTGGCTCAGGTTAAACTATGACATCCTTGATGCTATGACATTATCTACCTGGGTAATGAAATTTCTGCAAGCAAACAACCAAACTCAGACAGCATCAAAGACTCCACATTGATAGTTGTTTTCTAAGGCTGACATGATCATCTTCTCTCTGGCTAATGCCCTTTGGAAGAATAAAAGTGAAGATTGGTTTTTCTGTAAATGAATCATTCAAATGAGAGAATTTCAGAGTATGCAATCCTTCCAAAAATCCAGTGTCATAACAATAGAACCAATAATTTCCGAAAGATGCCAAGCATTTCTCTTTAATTCTGTGATTCTGTGATCCTAGTTATCCATATTTCTACTATGACGTCTGCCTAATGAAAACAAATATATCTATGGGCAAGGAAAGAAGAGTAAAGGAAAGTAAGGAACATCTTCAGGTGGGGCTAGGAGGTTTATCATTTCACTTTTTTTCCTGCAAATCCAGCCTACACACTCTATATATTATATGTATTTTGGACAGAACTCTGAATTTATAAAGGCATCTCTGGCAGTTATTTTTAATTTGGCAGTAGTCTTTTTTTTAAAAGTTAGTATTCAACGATCTTGTAATGCTGCACGATTTCTTTGGAAGTTTTATTCCCTTTTGTTTGTTATTTTTTCACCACTTGGTAGGCAAAGAAGAAAAGCAAACAAATGGCTAGTGAATAGGACTTTAAATATTTTAGTGGTCTTGCTCCTCTGCTGTTAAGAATAAATGAGCAAAGCACAAAATGCTTGCTTGCAACATTTTATCTTCATGCCACTAAAATGAAGGGAAGAGAACACAGATTTTCGCAGAATGCCTGTGTGCTAATTTAGATGAACATTTCAAGAAGTTAGTATCATTGAAATAGAAATCCAGTACGTCTCACTGTAATGTGCAAGATACTGAAAGGCTGAGTTTTGTGACGATTCTTCATTCTTTCTTGAAGAATGGGCAATTTCATGTTCGCAGTTCTACTTTCTTAAGATTTACAAGAGTTGGACTGGAGGAGAGCTCTTCAAACTGAGAATGTGTTTTAACAGTTTTCTTCCCTGACAATCTTTCATTTGGAGGACTCCTTTTTGAAAAGAAAAAAAAAGACGAACAGCCAGCACACTTCTGTTAATCACATGGCCAAATGCAATTTAAAATATAAAATCCTAGTCAACATCTCTCTGTCTCTCTCTTTTTTCTTTCTTTCCCTATAACATCAAAACAATGGATTCTGGGAAGTGTTGCTTCCTATATAAGCATAAAGTATAGACCACATCTAGGAAAATGTAAATAGTCATGCCATTTCTTGGCATGACAGGAACATCTTTTTGTGTGTGTGTTTCCTTGTGCTTGCATGCATGTTTAATAGTTTACTTCCTTGTTACAAAGAATGCAGGCCTTTGAGAAAAATGGTTTGCTGACTATAATTGTTTTTGTGACTTGGTTTGCCAGGCTCCAAACTTATGCAAAAGACTTTTTGTTCAATAAAGGTGTATAATTCTTTCTTCTCCTACATAAGAGTAAACTCTGTTCCAGTTGTGAGCATTTCTACTGTCTGTAGTAGAACTGCTATAACTAAAAACTGCCTCATCCTTAGTTGAAATGTTTTCATTCAGATAGTCAGGAAAAAATAATTCATCATTTAGCATTTCAGTCAAAATTTACAATGCTCAGTTAAATAACATATAAAGGATTGCAACAGTGGAGAATATCTGTAGCTTGGGTGTAGGCTGAAGGTGAAGGTTTATCCTCCAAGCTTGAGGCTGGGTTTCTGAATGTTTTATTCCCAAGCTAGGTAACATCTTAAGTGGATTTTAGGGGATGTCACTATCAGTGTTCTTCTGTTTATCTTTCATGCCCATATTGCAGGGGTGGGTCCTGGCTGCTGCTCCTGACGGTTGGCTCTGGGATGTGCTGTGCGCACATGTTCAGTACTAAAAAAAACAAGATGGTGGCACCATTGGTGCCACTGAGAGAACCAGTTCAGGGGTGTGGCAGGCCAAATTACTACCTACTTGTCCAAACCAGTCCAAACCAGCAGGAACCCACCTCTGCCGCATAGGCCCTACCTGCCACCTGCAAACACATTTTGGACAGCCCACAACCTGTTAGGTGTCAAGATCCTCTTTGAACATGATGGACAAACATTTTTATACAGGCTTCAGAGGTGTGTGTGTGTGTGTGTGTGTGTGAAGTGTGTGTCTTGTGATGAGTCAGGTATGAGTTATCAATGAGACTTGTTATGGATCTTGTGATAAGGAGATTAAATCAGGTATCAGGGTCATTGGGCAGTGAACTGGTGGGGGCATTGTATGGGTTGGTTGAGGGCCAGTGTTGTCTCTGGGTATCTGTGTGGTTAATTTGTTTTCTGAGTGGTTCATAGGCTGGTTGTAGGTCAACGTGTCAGTTGCAGACCTTGATGAACTCACGAGTATGGCAAGGTGCCAGAGTGCCGATGATTTTTGTGTTGCTCCAGTCGAAGTGGTGCTGTTTGGTGTTGGTGTGGGTGGAGATTAAGGATTTGGGATTGTGGCATTTGACTGCGGGCGGGTGCTTGTGGATCCTGGTTTTTAATTGATGTGATATTTGTTCCACATAGAAATGGTTGCATGCAAACCAAAAAAGGTGTTCTACTAAAGAATTTTAAGCAACTTCAATGTTCGGTGATAGTGTTGTATCTGTGAAAAGAAGAAGCTAAATCCCTTAGAATGACTGGATTCTTGCATTTAGATTAAAGTGATGCTTTGTTGTTAATTGTAACTATAGTAGTGTTTTCATCGCTACAGCATAAGATGAGGTATTGAACAAAGAGCTATCCTTTGAAACAGTCCCTTTTGTTCAGTTGTCCAAAGAGCTGTTTTTCTGCAGGGACTTTAATATAAGATACAACAACTTTGATCTCAACCACAAAGAAATGTAAGCCATATATTAGTTTCTGAACCTTTAGAATCTCTTGCATATTTCTTTGCAATATAGGGATAAAATATTAGCCTATCTTACAGGGATTTTATGAGTTTACTGAAATAATGTGTGCAGAATTTTGTGATCACAAGCTTTATCCTTAGAATTTGAAGGTCCTTGTAACTGGGAGATGAGGAAGAGATATCTAGCTCACAGCTGCAGCAGAGACTTTAAGGATACTGGGGTTAACCTTTTTTTGGGGGGTTGCCTTTGGCTGCCTAAATCTGTGATGTCAAACTCATGTCATTACAGAATTTGATTTAATTTAGATTTATAGAACCACCCTTCTCCATTGAAATGGACCCAGGGCATGGAGTGTCACATGACATATTGCAACTCTTCCCCCTTTGCTAAAATGTATGTGGGTGTAGTCAGCATGTGATGCATCCAGACCACAGGCCATGAGTTTAACAGCCCTGGCCTAAATAAATGCAACTTTCAGAAGTTGACTACCATTGCCTTTTTCCTAGTGACTGGTTCAAAGTCACCCAGCTGGCTCTATGCCTAAAGTGGGACTAGGATTCATGGTCTCCTGGTTTCTAATGTGAGACCTTAACCGAAACACCAAACTTGCTCTTTAACCAGAATTAGAAGTTTGGAAAGAAATAGAAGTTTGCCAATAGGATGAGTGCAGGACAGGAATTCAGCTGGTTCAGACCAGTTCGGGCAAACTGGATGTTAATTTTAATCTGGTTTGCCGAATTGGTAGTTGCAAGGACTGGCTGACCCCACCACCCCTCCCCTCCCCAGAGACTCCAAATGACCCATTTTAGATGCAAGGTAAGTGCAGGGCCCAAGCAGAAACTCTGGGAGGGTGAAAAATGGGCCTACCAGAAGTCTCAAAACAAACTTGTTTCCAGTCTCTGGAGGACCTCCAGAGCCCAGGGGAGGCCATTTTTGCCCTCCTGGAGGCTCAAGAAAAGCCTCCAAAGCCTAGGGAGGGAAAAATGCGCCTACTGGAAGTACCAGAAGTCTGAAAATGGGAGTGTTTCCAGCCTCTGGAGGGCCTCTGGAGTCCAGGAGAGGCTGTTTTCACCCACCTGGAAGCTCCAGGAAAGCCTTCACAACCTGGGGATGGCAAAAACACCCCCCCACACCATGGTGCAGGAAGCCAACTAGGCCATGCCCCCATGTCCATGCCCACCCAGCAACTGGGCAGAGAACCAGCTAACATTTTTCAATCCCACTCCTGGTACAGGAATACTAAGAATGGCAAAAATATACTTTTATGAAGAGAGGAAAAGGAAGTATGTTGAGGGATGGAACTGGTTGGCTAATGACATGATCTCTGTGATTTCTAGGACTGCAACCATACAAATATATCCATGCTTATAGCAGATAGGTCAGCCTTGGATGGATTTTTACATGTGATTCAAAGGAATGGTTGGAAGAGGGAAGAGCTGATGATGTGAAAAAGCCCTGATTCTATGCTGTCATCTGAATTGCAAGTGCAAAATGGAACCACTATTAAAGCTGTTAAAAGTAGAATGTACTCTATGTGTGTGTATGTATGTAGATGGTTGTTTTATTAATCCAGTCTTTTGTAAACCATATGAACGTTTCAAACCGTTTACTATATTTTCTAAAACTCTTTAAAAAAAGATCAACTTTCTTCCACCTCTCCTCTTTTCATCACTGCCAAAAATGTGCCAGAATTCAATACAGGAGTTCATATTCACTTCACTGTTCACCTAAGTAAATATGACATTAAACGTCAGTCACATGAAGCTTTACAGCAACAACATATTTTTTAAAAAAAAGAAAACTACAGCTCTTTCTCTATGCCAACAACACTGTCATCCTTTACACAGTTCTCATTTTCCTCGACAGGATGCCTGCCCTCATTTAACATCTTCACAAAACATGTGGAGCTAGGAAAGGAACAATCTCAGAGATAGGAAGTCCCACAAGCAGCTAAACCTGCAATCCTAAATGGCTCATCAAAGGAACAGACAACTGGAGCAAAACTGGAGAGTTTTCACTGGCTAAAGCCATCCCATTAATCCGTTCTATTAACCCTCTTGGTAGTGATATTAGTTCTAATTATACAGCAAGGTGATTTAAGGAATTTTAATGAAAATAGATTTGATTGGAAAAACAAAGGAAGAGAAAAGAGTTCAAACACATCTCAGGCAACTTGAAGCTGAAGCATTTAAAATCATAAAACAACCGTATTTCTTGAAGTTAATTTTAACTTTCATCACAGGTATGAGCAAATTTAGTGACTTTTCACTCCCTCTAAGGTTACACATTTTTATCTCTTCATATATCTTACCTATAGACAAACCAATCAAGTATATTTTCAGTCCTAAAGTCAGCAGAATGTTTGTAAAGAATTGCTTGAGATAACAATGTATCTTGTTTTAACCTTGATCAAATAAACCAACTTTATATTGCTTCCTTTTACGTCTAATAGTCTTCATCAGTAATTGATTCAAATATTGTCCTATAATTTGATTTCTCTTCATTTCTTCTTTGTCCCATTGCACAGAGTTCTTCAAGAGTTTAATAAGCCTCTTTTGTAAATTCTGTTGGAGAAAATTATCCAGCTCATTTTCTAGGTTTGTCATTTGTATTTCCCTTTTAAAGCCTCAGCCTATTTTGTTTTATTTTGTTTTTGTATTTATATTGAAACAGTCTCTGCTAAGTCATTCTCTTGGCCTAGCCACTTTTGATACCATCTTTATGTTATCAGGTAACATTTGTTCTATGTCTATTAGGTAGGTAGAAACATACATCATTGCGGACATTGATGATATTGTGGCAGTATTTTTGGATTCCATTCATCAAAAGTCTCATTATTTTCATTATTGGAGCATTTTGCAACACCTTATGGGTTTGTAAATATTTCTTCTCCCTAAAATCGTTAGATCTATCTATCTATCTATCTATCTATCTATCTATCTATCTATCTATCTATCTATCTATCTATCTATCTATCTATCTATCTATCTATCTATCTATCTGCATATCAGATATGGACTAGCAATATTACTAACATTTGATCTAGATTAGTAAAACTGTAGTAAATAAATAAAATTTAGTAAAGCAGTAAAATTAATTCCCTCTAGTGCTTAGTTTTTGAGGTCATAAAATTGCTTATCCTTGTTTTGAGTTGTAAAAACAAAACAGAATCTATTTCCCACAAGATGTTTGTACTTTATAATTAATTCCACAAACCTATTGTAAACGTTTCAATATTCCAATTTTATCTGGATCCCCAATATTTCAATTTTATCAGGACTCTATTAGTCCATTCATAACTTCCTTAAGATCAAAACCTTATTTAACTATTTGCTCTTTATTTCTGACTCTTTAAATTCCTATGATTAACATTTTATTTCATTCAAGTTTGAAGGGAGACCCAGAAACCTATTGGTCCAAAGTTCTATAAGAATTCAGAAGTTGTTAATGAGCAGTTCCTGAAAGTGATTAGAAAGTAAGGTTTGAAAATTTAGTGTTTTTTAACAGGGTCTGCTGAGTTGCAAGCAAAATGGCTAATCATGTCCCAGTGCTCAAACTCATGGAAAACCACTGTCCTGCAGTCTCCATGTGACTTCACTTCATGCGCTTAACAACTGGGCCTCCTTTTTGGCCATTTGTAGCATCCTGCAGTCATGTGACTGTGTTTTACAATGGTTTTGCAGAAAATTGATATTTACTTCCAGTTTTCAGAAAAGAGATTATCCAGAGTGAACTATTGGTTTGCTTAAAGACTGCTGCAAAAAATTGCCCTTTCACAACCTTCCTATGTTGTAAATATAATATGATGTTATATTATATTACAGCTGTAACTTGAGGACTACCTGTAATTCTGAAGAATGCTAGGGAGGGAGTAAAAGAGCCAGCCAGAGAGAAGCCTTGAGATAGAGTCCAAAACAATTATGCTATTTTTTAAATATAGCTAGACTTGATTAGTTTTTGGATTGAAAACCAGGGAAAAAAATCACAGGGGCTGCAGACTGGACTAGACTGCAAGAATTCCAAGAGTCTGGTAAAAAAACCACAACTATGCAAACATAAAAAGGAACCACCAACAGTATTTATTCATGTAAACATAATCAACATATAATGCTAGAGAACAGCAGAGGTGGAGGATTTTTGCATGGCATGAATGATGAACATATTTCTAATGCTAGTCACTTATAGAATTCTTTTGATGAGGGAAAAGGGGTGTGTGGAAGAAAAATTTAAAAACCTTTTCATTTTTATATTGATATCTTGATTATCAATGGGAGCAATGGAGTAATTGACCAGTTTTTTCTTCATGCTGAGATCCAATTCATACACAGAATCTGGATACATATTCACCTAGATCACAGCTGTCAAACTTGCGGCCCAAGGGCTGGGTACATCATGCGCTGGCTGCACCCAGTTTAGCAAAAGGTGGGAAGTCACAATACATCATGGTATGCTGCCATGATGACATGAGTTTGACACCCCTGATCCAGATGTAAGATCTGGGGTCTTTCCATCATAACAAAGTAATTTTTTTTGTTATGTAAGTATGGCTTAGTAGAGCCATGATATTGATAAAACAGAGCAAGTGTACATATACCAAATTTGGTATAGCAATGGAACTTGGTTCCAAGAAGACAGCACTTGATTTTTCATATATTCTGACATAAAGTGGTAGCTCCTAGTCTTTGCAGGGTCATCTGATGCAGAGTTGTCTGAGTTCACTTTTGCAGTGAACAATCATAAGATACTGAGATTCAGAACAATAAAGTTTAAATGATTCAACGTATGGAAAACAATCCAAGACACTTTCGTTTAGTCACACTGCCATGCATATTTCCTGCCCATGGTTGAATTGGTTGAACTCAACTTGGGTAATTCAAAAGAAAGCTACAGTATGTAGCACAGATGGAAGGTCAAGATATTAGCGTATTCTAATAGAAACCTGTGCATTTCCATGCCACCTTGGCCTGTCTTTGACCAGCTAGGTATTGCAAAATCAACCGTGACTTAATACATGGCAGTTAACTATTAATGTTGCTATTTATGATTGCTATTTGATATGATCTTGATGAATTAGTTCAATTTCCATGCATATAGCCAGCTGCAGAACTAACTCTTCCACAGGTAATGAGAACATTGACTTTCTTTTTATATTAGTTTAACTACCATAGTTTCAAGTTATTTGTTGTCATCCAAAGTTCAAGAAAAAGTAAAATGAAGTTGCTTTGGTCAAAAGTGCAACATGAAGTATTCCAATCCTTTGACACAAAGTTCTTGCAAATAACAAATGACAACTTCAGCAGTACTCTTTGTCCATTAAAAATAAGGTAAATTTAGAATAATCAGGATCACATTCCAGGGTAGAAAGAAATTCAGGAGTTTTAAATAGTTCACATCTAAAGTGATCATACTAAATTGTGACATTAGACAATCCAAATTATTGGATCCACTGAAAAATCATTATTTTCTTTGGATCCATTCGAAAGAATCTTCTAGAATTCTGTATTATACAGTAGAGCTTAACTGATGGTAACAACAATATGAATGGGTTTCTTATTAAATGGAAAAGATTTTGCTCAATGTTGTAAAGACTGTTTAAAAGTAAAAGCTAAAGGTTCCCTTCACACATATATGCTAGTCATTCCCAACTCTATGGGGCGGTGCTCATCTCAGTTTCAAAGCCGAAGAGCCAGCATTGTTCAAAGATGTCTCTGTGGTCATGTGGTCAGCATGACTAAACGCTGAAGGTCCATGGAATGCTGTTACCTTCCCACTAAAGGTGGTTCCTATTTTTCTACTTGCATTTCTATATGCTTTCGAACTGCTAGGTTGGCAAAAGCCGGGACAAGTAATGGAACTCATTTCATTATGCAGCGCTAGGGATTTGAACCACTGAACTGCTGACCTTTCTGATAGACAAGCTCAGCGTCTTAGCCACTGAGTCACCATGCCCCTCTAAGAAACTTTTAGGGGTTGTAATTTTTTTTTCTGCAGAGCAGTCCTACAGTATAAAGAAGCCACTTCTTTTTGAGCACCTTTATTTATTTTTAAAACTGTTTCAACATCTGTGGCATGTTTATCCTCAGTTGGAATTTTCAAGTGAGTTATGTGTTTTAAAAACACGAAAGCTTTTAACCTTGGCGTTTTCTGATTCAGACAGTCAAGTCTCTGCTTCATCTCCAAAATGTTTTATTCCACCTCATCCATTGCAGTTTCTACAGGCATGAATCCATTTGTTCTAAAAGACAGTAAATCTGTAAGCAAGAGCTTTAAAAGTGATGAGCAGCCTGGCATAACTTTCTTTCTAAGTGATTAGGTTTGGGGTTTTGTCTCAGGTAAAAGGACCAGTTCCCTTTCAGAGGAAGATGATTTCTGCTGTCTCTGTCCTTTCCACTTTGAACCCATAAGTTATCACCACAGGACAGCAATTTAAATGAAGGAAGACAAAAAGAGTCTTCTGCTTACCCACGAAGCAAGAAAGCAGTAGAGAGATTAAAAAATATAGCCCATTAACCTGGTGATGGAGGGTTGTGATTATAAATCAGAACATTACCAAACCAAACTGGAAGGGCCGTTACATAGATCGGCGTAATTGAGGGGCTTTTGAATGGAACAGAAGCCTTGGTTTTACTTTTACCATGATTCTCCAGAATGCAACGAAAAATACAGCAAGGCAGATTATGCGTGGAAGGCTTGCTCCCCATACTTCCCTTTATCTCATATAACAAAAGGTTTAATTTTTCAAGCAGCATGCCCAAGAGCCGGAAAATGGCAATTGCATTCATTTTCTTGCGTTTTAACATTCTTTTTATATTTTGCCTTCGGCTTTCTGTCAACTGTTCATTTAGAAAATCCTCCTCTGAATAATTTTGTTTCTTTGTACAATGCGCTTGTGATCTTCAAAGAGGATTAACTATTCTTTGGGCTTTGTTGAGTCAATCCAAAAATATTAAGCCAGACCTGCTTAGAGAGTAGTCTTAGTTGTATATTTCTAAGATAAGGCTTCAAACATCTGTATTACACTAGATATACTGAATTGAACTTTTTTTTAATCTGATATTTAGTTATGGACATAATCTATAGTCCAAACATCAGGCAATGCATTTTAGAAAGACATCATATTTGGAAGAATGATGTCTGAATAATGCTCTATTACCACTGGGACCTAGTGAATTTGCGAAAATGTAAACTCTTTGCCAGCAAAACATTATAATAAGCAAGTTTCATTAAAAATAAATGAGGATAAATGAAAATACATCTGATTTGGAATAAAGCACACTGTTAAAGTTGTTACTATGTGGCAAATTATTATGGTTGGTTGCACAGTCAGCCAGATATTTAGATTCAACTTGGCATTTTGATCTACCTACTGATCCCTTCTCAATGACCCGAGGTGGGCAGATGTTGTTGCTTGATTGCGTTAAAGGTATCCTCACAGAATGGAAACTGTTCCAAGTAAAGCTGCCTTTTGCAATTGACTGATGGTGATTTAGCAATGCTGATGAGATTCAACTGGTATTCCAGATATTTTTGGATTGACCCAGAGGTGGGATTCAGCAGGTTCTGACCAGTTCTGGAGAACCCGTAGTGGAAATTTTGAGTAGTTCAGAGAATTGGTAAATACCACCTCTGACTGCCCCCACCCCCATCTATTCTCTGCCTCCCGAGTCCCTGCTGATCAGGAGGAAGTGTGGATTTTGCAGGAACCGTCCCCTGGAGTGGGGAATATCCTTCCCCTGCCATGCCCACCAAGCCATGGCACCTTCACCAAGCCATGCCCACAGAACTGGCAGTAATTTTTTTTTTGAATCCCACCACTGGATGAACCTTATGACTATGGATACTATCTCTAATTTCTCTTGCCATAGTCATTCTACTTCTATTTTCAGGTCTTGGTAGTCTGATTTTTTTCTAATTCTTTTTCTTTGATTCTGCTACCTCCAATTTATTATCTGTCCACAGTTTTATTATTTAAAGATAAATCTCTTAAAGAAAAGAAAAACAAAAAGGAACGAGATAAAGGCACAAAATACTAAAATATTGTAGAGTAAATGTTCAATATTTATAAAATGTTTAAAAATTTATTATTAGCATTATTATTATTAGCCTAAAGCCCCCAAAACTTAGCAATTGCTCCAGAAATTTGGAGGTAGGATTAGGACTTGAATAATATGGAATGAATTCTTTTATTGTACTTATTTTTTTCTAAGAACAAATACCATCTTTCTTGTCTGAGAATGGATGGAGATTTAAGGAACCTCTGAGCTGCAAATAGGAAAGATCAAATATCAATTGTTAATGTTAATTCTAAACTAACAATCCTTTGTGTGCATGTGTGTGTGTGAGTATATACGTCATATCAAGTACATCACTTCTGGGAACACCCTTCATATGACTGTTGTTCGAGCTACTCTCCAAAAACCAAGGAAAAAGAAATGGACAGGGTCAGAAGGTCAAAACTCCAGATTTGATTGGATTTTTTTAAAATTGCACTTTCAGTCATTAAGATGATCCAGTCATTAATGATCCAGTCATTAAGACCATGAGTGGTATTTATTTATTTATTTATTTATTTATTTATTTATTTATTTATTTATTTATTTATTTATTTATTTATTTATTTATTTATTTATTTATTTATTTATTTATTTATTTATTTATTTTTTACACTTATATACCGCCCTATCTCCCGAAAGACTCAGGGTGGTGCACAGAGGAATAAAAAGTAGTAAAACACAAAGACAATATAAAAATTAAAAATAGATTAAATACTAAGTCTGTGCTAAAAACGTATGGTTAAAAGCGAATAAAAATTATAAAATCTGTGATGGTACGAAGGTCAGGGGGCAGGTCGTTCCAGAGGGCAGGGCTCTCCCCCTGGGGGTCACCAGCCGGCATTGTCCAGCAGACGGCACCCTAAGGAGGCCCTCTCTGTGGGAGCGAACAGGTCGGAGGGAGGTATGTGGTAGGAGGTGGCCGCAAATAGCCATGTCCCAAGCCATGGAGCGCTTTGAAGATGGTTACTAGCACCTTTACTTTCCCTACTGGTTCACAAATGTGAGCGGGCTTGAAAACAGGCCCAACAGTGATTTCCACTAGCGGGTCGGGCAACCCAGTCTGAACCGGCTGAATACCACCTCTGATTAAGACACTGGATTAAGAGTAGAGAGAGCCAGGTTCAAGTTCTACTTTAGGCATAGAAGCCTGCTGGGTGACCTTGGACTCGTAATTCTCTATCAATCCTCCCAGACATTATTAGGCTCCCTAACAAGCCAGCTAAAGAATCAATCCTACATGGCACCATGCATTGATAACTTCCCCATAAGAACGAGAGAAGTACATCAACAGTGGGTTGCTCCTGGTTTGGCCCGGTTTGGCTGAACCAGGAGTAGCGGCGGTGGGAGGCCCCTCCCATCATCCTGGATGCTTGTGTGCATGTACAGAAGCTTCTGCACATGTGCAGAAGCATTACACGCACACACAAATGTGAGGGGGAGCTCTTCCAAACCGGTAGTAAAGATATTTGCAACCCACCGCTGAAACACACCCCCAACAAGCAGATCGTGCATCTAAGCTGGACAAATGCTAAGAAGGAAAGGAATTTTTAAAACTGTACTTTACAGAGTACATTTCATGTGACTGTTCTTTATGTATTGAGCCGTTTTGGTCCTTTATACCATCAGAATTATAAATTAGTAACTAGGTTACTTCCATAGGTGCTGTATGAAGCTTTGAAGATTCTGGTCCTTCACCTGTGCTGTTCAAGCAGACGTAGCCTATTTTAATTACTGCCAGCTGTACTTCACTGATGGCTATAGCCAGTGGTGGGTTTCAAATTTTTTAGAACCTACTCTGTAGGTGTGGCCTATTTTGTGGGCGTGGCTTGGCAGTCATGTGACAGGGTGGGAGTGGCCACCTTTTAAAATGTGGTGAAACTCATTTAACAATGCTCTTGCTTAGCAACCAAAATTTTGGACTCAATTGTGATGATAAATTCTTTCTTTCTTTCTTTCTTTCTTTCTTTCTTTCTTTCTTTCTTTCTTTCTTTCTTTCTTTCTTTCTTTCTTTATTTTTTTCCTTCCTTTCCTTTCCTTTCCTTCCCGTTGGGTCACTGGCAACGGCAGGCCAGATTTACTGGTGGAACCCCCTCTCACCGGTTCTCTAAATTTCACCAACCGGCTCTCGCGAGTAGGTGCGAACCTGCAGAAACCCACCCCTGGCTATAGCATACCACTCCCTGTTAATATATTTGCACTTGAAATATCTACTTAGTGGAAGAAAACCTTATACAAAGATTTATACACAACCATTAATCTGGCTTGGGCAGGCAATGGTTGAGATGAACATGAAGTTAATTTGATTACTAAGGACAATAATAGAAAAAAAAATGATCAGTGTGATTCCTACCAAGCCTAAGTTCCCAAATTTAAATTTTTCTAGCAATTTTCTTATTTGTTATCTAATTTTACAACCTTTGTATCCTACCCACTTTAGAAGAATTCTAGCCAAACTTCTCACAGAGTGGCAGCTCAAAGTTCAATAAGCTCAATTTTCTCCATCTTATGTAATTCTTGTATTTTTGTAGCCTGTTAGGTTTGTAACAGTTTCCCTCTCCTCTAAAATGTACATTTAATATTTGCATTGATTATGTTCTTTTTTCTTTGCCAGATCATGCACATTTATTTTAGGAATAAAATGTGGCAATAGCAGTAGAAATATTAATGTTTACAGTTTTATGTGATAAGGGTGGAGGGCAGTGGTGGGTTTCAAAATTTTTTAGAACCTCTTATGTAGGTGTGGCCTGCTTTGTGGGAGTGGTTTGCTGGCCATGTGACTGGGTGGGAGTGGCTTGCCAGCCATGTGACTGGGTGGGCATGGCAAACTTGTAAAATGTGGTGAAACTCACTTAGCAATGCTCTTGCTTAGCAACCAAATGTTGGCTCAGAAACTCTGGCATTTGAAGCACGCAAGTCTTAAAGCTGTCAAGTTACAAGACCCTTGCACCCCTAACTCTTTAGAAAAACAACAACCCAGGGATGTTCAAATTTGACAGCTTTAAGACTTTTGGACTTCAACTCCCAGAATTCCTCCTCCAGTCATGTTGGCTTAGGAACTCTGGCATTGAAGCACGCAAGTCTTAAAGCTGTCAAGTTACAAGACCCTTGCACCCCTAACCCTTTAGAACCCCCCCCCCCCAGGGGTGTTCAAACTTGACAGCTTTAAGACTTGTTGACTTCAACTCCCAGAATTCCTCCTCTCGCTCTTCATCTTGATGATGGGCGGATGGGCGGGGGGAAGGAGCTGGAACCGGTTCTAAACGGCACTGTAGATTTGTGGAACCTCTTCTATAGAAGAGATTAGAACTGGCAGGAACCCACCCCTGGTGGAGGGTCATTCTCCGAACTTGTGGGTTGGTTTCCAAATATTTTGTTACCAGGTTTTGTGATTTTCAATTATTTCCTAGGATGATATATATTCAAGTAACAATTTCATTAATGAAGCCATAAAAATGAATTTTAAATTTTATGACAATAGCAAATTTTGTATTTACTGATATTTCACTTTCCATCCACTGCATATCCTTTCTCCTTTTATGCGTATTTTATTTGATTTTAAGATGTCAAAATAAACCTTTGTTTTAAAAACCCTAATGCATCTTTTAAATTATATGTCAGGTCTTTACTTGTATATTTTAAATTGTGATCCTAACACTCATTTATTAACCTACTTGAGTACCCATATTTAGATGGAATATGGGATACAAATCCAATGATTTTTAGAATTACTTTTTCTTTAAATCTAAATAATCTATATATTTGATTAAATGAACTGAAGTCCACTAAAGTATGCAACATAATGATTGTTAGTCTTTAAGATGGCAAAAGGTTATACTAATAGGTATAATTGTAACTCTCTCTACATGGGGCTTCCCTTGAGGTGCACCCGGAGACTTCAGCTAGTCCAGAACGCAGCCGCACGAGCAATTATGGGTACCACAAGGTATACCCATGTAACACCGCTCTTGCGCGAGCTGCACTGGCTGCCTGTTGTCTTCCGGGTGCGCTTCAAGGCATTAATTATCATCTTTAAAGCGCTCCATGGCTCGGGACCTATCTATCTGCGGTATCTGCGGGATCGGATCCTGCCTCATACATCCTCACGGCCGATTCGCTCCCACAGAGAGGGACTTCTCCGGGTGCCATCCACTAGACTCTGTCAGTGGGCGACACCCAGGGGAAGGGCTCTCTCTGTGGCGGGCCCAGCCCTCTGGAACGACCTCCCCCCCCGACATTAGGACCACCACGGACCTCCGCTCCTTCCGTCTTAAACTAAAAACACACTTCTTCTGTCTTGCCGGCCTGGGATAGTTATTCCTCTGTTTTTGGGTTTATTGGGGATTTTTAGTTTAGTTAGTTTTAACGGGTATTTTAGCACAGGTACTGTTTAATCTATTTTAATATGAAATGTTGTATATAGTCATTGTTTTTATTCTTCCTGTGCACCGCCCCGAGTCCCTGTGGGGAGAGGGTGCGGTTTATAAGTATTAAATAATAATAATAATAATAATAATTATTATTATTATTATTATTATTATTATTATTATTATTATTATTATTATTATTATAGGTTTCATGATCGATTTTTAATTAAATATAACTAGAATATTTAATGTATTTCTATTTTACATGATAATATTTTCAATAATACTATGTTTAGAATTATAATAAGAGGTGAATCAGAATAGAGCTGGAAGGGACCTTGGAAGTCATCTAGTCCAGGCTCCTGCACAAGCAGGAAATTCTATGCCATTTCAGGACAATTTCTTGAAATTGAAATAGAAAGAAAATTTCCTGTTGCTATTGCTGTTGGTGCTGATTGTTACTAACTACATTTGCTATATGTACCATGCTTTCCTGAAAATAAGACAGGCTCTTGTTTACTTTTGACCAACGAAATAAGCACTTGGCCTTATTTTTGGGAAGGTCTAATTATTTTTGAGGTGCAGGAGGTGGCGAGCATGGTCACCTCATGGCTGCTGCTGTGTTGCAATATTTTCAGGGAGGACTTATTTTAGCGCATGTGCTCAAAAGCCCAATTAGGCTTATTATCAGGGGAGATATTATTTTCAGTGAAACAGGGTATATGTGTATGTATGTATATTTGTGTGTGTGTGTGTGTGTGTGTGTGTGTGTGTGTGATGTGAAACAGTTAGAATTTGTATTGATGGATACATAAACATTTTTTCAAATATTAATTGAAGCCATAACTGTAAAATTATAGCAGTCATAACTACTGGAGGCACATATCTTGGCAAACCATAATTGTTAAATGTGCCTATATTAAAGAACTGATTTTTAAAAAATATTTTTTTCTATCCTTTATTTCATGAGAACAATTCATTTTCCTTTACAAAAAAGCTTTCCCATGGTTTCTTGTTTTCTCAACTTTGTGTCTAAGAATATTGCGTTCTTTACATACTTCTCAAATAGTTTTCATCTCCAAAAATGTTTATTTCTGAAATTGGTATCAGAAGCACACCAGATTCTTCTTTATGTTGTGCTACTGTAAATATTTGCTAATGGATGGGGTTTTCAGAATGAACACAAAAGGAAGGATAAAAGAGCCTGAACAAAATAGATTTCTACTGGTAGGTAGAGCCTTCTTCAAAAGTAGCATGTATTATTGCCCAATAATTTAAGGAGATAAATTGCTTTGAAGAAGACACATTAATCATCAGTCTTACCTTCTTTTACCTCAACGTACTGCTATTGTGTATTTAGAAAAGTAATAGTTCTACAAAACTCAAAAGAATGTGTCTTTCTTCCACACACACCCCAAATCAAACCTTAGAGGCTTATTCCTTCCTTTAAAATGACACAAATAAATCATGTACACCTAAAACAATTTGGAAGTTTTCCAGTTCTGTTTGGTCAATAATTCTCTGAACTTCAAATGGAAAACTACAATGCCTTTCTCTACTTCGCAAGTTTCTGAGGCATCTTAACAACAACATTGGGCAAGTTCAAGAGAATGCTAGACGAGGACTGCCACATATGGTGCTTTTCCAGTTTGTCAATTTCTTTGTATTAACAATGGCAGACTTTGAACAGTCTTTGAACAAATGTTCCTTGTGTTGGAGAAGATCAGTTGTTGATGGCGTCTGAAGAAATGCTATCCTTGAGAAATTATTTCTGCAGCTTTAAATCCTGCATACTGTGTAATTGCTGCATGGAACACCTGTGTCTGTTTGGAAGAATGGATAATTATAATACCACCATAATTTAAGACATTACAATTTAGCAAAGAAATGAGATAGATAGTTTATACATCTTCAGATTGAGATTCGCTTAACCTTTTCTCTTCTGGGGTAGTTTTAGTGGAGTCTGTTCCCATGGTAATTTCCATGGGAACAACATTGCTTTTTTTGTGCCTATATTCTATGATAACTTTCACATTCACATTGGCATTTTGTCTCCCCTTTTCAATTTACTATTTTTGAAGCATTCAATTCTTTTTTTAGGATGCAGAGATATTTACTTACCCTCTCTATTTTCCTTCTAACTCTATAATGTGTAGAATTCATATAACACCTCATTTGTCATTAAAGGAATATAATACTAAACACTGAAGAAGTTTAAGTTACAATGGCAGTATTCTTTAAGGCAGTCATACACCACTTAGAAATAAATTCAATTGAATGTAAAAGGCTTCAGTGTTAAATGAATATGGATTGTAGCTTTGCTAACATTGCATTATGAGCACTGATTCATTTTCAGTTGATTATGACTATTTATTGAGGGTAATGAATTGATGTGAGTTAATTCTTTGTCATCTGTGAAATGATGCTTTTTGTAAGGTAATTGTTTTTTAATTACTACAAGTAGTTAAGTAGAAAATAAATGTCCTTTATCTAGACCAGAAAGAAAAATCTTCACATTTTACAGTGATGAACAAATCAGTCATGATAGGTATACAGTATGTATTTTGCACATCTGAATATCCATATGTAGCATGCTAGATAAACTACCAGTATCATTGTATTTTGTTTCAATTTTTCAGGTTTAAATTATATAGCTTTGGGAGAAGCATTTAAGTCAAACATTTCTAATATAGAGCTTAACTGACTTGCATTATCCTTCCCAGTCTCTGCTCTCTGCAAAAATAATAGTAGACAGTACTTGCTCAGTGCTATCACAAATTCCTCAGCCTTGATTTAATGTTGTATTAATAATTTAATTCTGAATATTCAAGAAATGTGTGTAGTTCTGCATTGCTACTGTAGATAACTAGCTGCAAATTCTCTTCCTCAACTATTCACTCACAGACTTTGCAGTCTTTGTGATTCAGTAACTCTTGATATTTTATAGCAAAGTTAAATGGAATATTTCAGGCTAAGATATTTTAATACTAGCTTATTTTATTTGTATTATTTAGTATAGTGATTTTAAATAAATTGTTAAGCAAGATTGTAAATTTTAAAAAAATATCTGCAGCAGATTTTATCAGCCTGAAGCCCACAGATGTTGTGATAGTCAACATTCAGAATTCTTAACAATGGCTACACTGTCTGTAGGATATGGATGTTGAAGTCAACCCAACTGGAGGTCACTCAGACAGGATTTACCTTTTCCTTTAGAAACTATACTCTGCTGCTTCTTCCATTGTTTCAAATAATCAAGTGCAACTGCTTTTCCTTTGTTTTGCAAATCTGTTTGGAAACTATGCTTTGATACAATAGAAAATACAATTGCAAATCGAATGTCATTTTTGCAAGTAAATTAGGTGAATCTTCAAGCTATGCATTCAATACATAAAGGTGACCCCTCCCACCCCTTTAGTTGGCTGGGATAAATTGTGAACAAAAGAAAATAGAAGGAAAAGGCAAGCAGTCAATGGCTGAGGCGGAACACAGCAAGGAGAATAAATGAAAGGCAGTGACACTAAGGAGAATACTTATTTATAATAAGTATAAGCTTTGAAGATAATAGAGAGCTGTCAATACTTTAAGCCAGTGTTTCTTTATCTGGGAAGAACACAGGGGCTGTCATCCAAAATAACTGAAGGATGTCCAGTTGAGGAAAGCTGGTGCAGGCAGAGATATAAATATGACACAACAATTGAGAAGGGGAATATAGCAATTTGATGTTCCACCTGGATTGGAACTGAATATTCTGAATATTTAAAGCTCATGGTAAAGTGTGGTGACATTATCTTAATTTCTATCTTTTCACAACAACAACAACAACAACAACAACAACAATAATAATAACAACAACAACAACAACAACAATTATAATAATTCTATGGTTAATTTTTGGTGAGATTCACAGCCTTTGGGGCTGGTTGGTAGCTCAACAGCTTGAGTCCTAACCAAGGACCTAGGTAATGTCAGAGGATATAAGCTGTTCCAAGTAGGGTGGTTTTTTGTAAAGTCAGAATGTTCAAGTCCAGTAAATTTAGAATTTCTACATAGCGAGGCAACCCTTTAGGTATTGCTCCAAGGGCTCCAATTACAATCGGGACAACACACGATTTCCCCCCCCCCCCCACTGTCACTCAACTTCAATGTGCAAGTCCCGGTATTTTGTGATTTTTTCTTGCCGCTTATTTTCAATTCGTGCATCACCAGGTATTGCAATATCAACAAACCATACTTTTTTTCTTTTCAACTATTGTTATATCAGGTGTGTTGTAGGAAAAAGTGCCTGTCAGCCTGAATTCTGAAGTCCCACAAGATCTTGATTTTCTCATTCTCTAAAACTTTCTCAACCTGATATTCCCAGTGGTTTTGCTGTACTCAAATCCAAACTTCTGGCACAATTTCCAGTGAATGATCTTAGCAGGTCATGTCATTGTAGGTAGTCAGTTTGTGAAATTTTGCTATGTGACACTCCAAGAAGACGTCCTTAAGGGTGCAATACATTTACTAAACTTCCCTGGACAATTTACACTACCAATTCATAGTGTTATCCCAGTATTGTTTAAGTAGTATATCACTAATGCAGACAGGGTTTTTTATATTGCCAGCAATGGTTGGATAATGCTATAAATTATTAGTCTGGGTGCCTTATACTGAAGCCTTCTCACATCTAGAGAGACCCAAGCCACTTAAGCTTCTGAGGCACTTAGCCATAGTAAATATAAAAAATGACAAACAAAATAAACCACACATACAGGTACATACCAAAGAACAAACTATAGATAGGACAGGACCTCAAACATTACAGTCTTTGTTTTGCAGTAGCTGACTGCAAAATGCTTGGCTCAAGAAAATCAACTTATTTTTGATGAGGCTAATAACATCACTAAAGCCATATTCAGCTTCTTTCACTCAAAAATGAATGCATGTACATAACTGTTGCCATAACATCCTTTAAAGCTAAAGTCATTTCTCAAACGTTATTGTGCTCTGAGATACGTAACAAAATAACAGAGTTGGAAGGGACCTTGGAGATCTTCTAGTCCTGTGATGGCAAACCTATGGCACCCCTCCCAAAAGTAGCATGCAAAGCCTGGTACGTATGGCCTTGCCTGTATGTCTTCCAGGTTTCTTGTGCACATGTCCGTGTGATGATAAGCTGTTCTTTGCACAAGCAGCAGTGCTGAAAACCAGTGTGTGCATTGCGCCACCCAGCTGATTGTTGGGTATGCATGCGTGCTAGAATTCAGAAGTTAGGCTTTTCCAGAGTGAAGCCCGAACAAGCGTGCATGCATGTGATGCAAGTGCCAAAAAAGTTTGCCATCATTGTTTTAGTCCAATACCCCTGCACAAGCAGGACACCCTATATCATTCCAGACAAGTAGTTGTCCAGTCTCTTCTTAAAGCCTCCAGTGATGTAGCACCCATAACCTCTGGAGGCAAATTGCTCCACTGGTTAATTATTCTAACTGTTCTTAGGAAATTTCTTCTTAGATCTACAGGTTGCTTCTCTCTTTGATTATACATGCAACAAATTACAGCTCTTAGATATTATCCAGTCCAGATTTCAAAAGTGGCATTTTAAATGCCTTACTATGTTTCAAATACTGCACCTCATTTAAAAATCATGATGAGATGCCTTGAATCCAAAGTCTGCAGAGGCCAACTTTATTTTTGGCTCAAGCTCCAGTTCTCTTGTTATTCCCTGAGTGCTATCAACTTTTCCAATATTTTTTTCCCTCTTCACAGAGTTCAGAGTGACATATATTAGCATAGTTTTTCTTAAAAAGCCCTCTTGGCCATGGGATTATGTAGAGGTAGAACCACAATCCAACAGTGGATATTTGGCACAGTTCTCCAAGAATAGCAATGAAAACCAGTTTATTAATAGTGGTCATATATAAATAGGAAAACTTTCATGCCAGCAAACTACCTATTTAATGTTACATTTTGTTAGTTCATTTAAATGTGTTTTCCTCTGCAATTTTGGAGGGAAGTTATATTCTAATAGTATCACTTTTGCAAAGTGAACTTATTCCTGCAACCTGGAGCAGCCAGAAACCTAGCCCACATACAGCAACTCTCATCCTACTTTCATAATTCAACTCTCTAGCAAACGTTTCACTGTTCTGAAGACAAATTCATTTGCATCCCAGTTCTCTAGGAAATTTAATTTCTCTAGGAACGTTGCAAAATTTATTTCAGTTCTCATGGCTTTACATAGGAAATTATTCCTTAAATACGTAGGATCATACCAACATATACTTTAATTTACATTTCCCCAGTTACTTATATCTATATACATACATATATGAATACACACACACACGGACACATATACATATGAATACACATACAAGGACACACATTTTCATTTAACAGTTTAGCACTCAGCAAGCAAGCAAGCTTTTCAGTGCTTTATTCATAATGCTACTTTGAATATTTAGGATTCTTTTTATCAGTAGAATTTCTTTTATTAGTATTCTATGTGCACATGTAACATTATAATGCACTTTCTTTTATTTTTATTGCTTTTAGAGAAGCTTTTTTAAAAAAAAATTCTGAGCCTTGGAATCTTTTATAATAATTATAAAAATTCTGATCAGTGACTGCAACAATGAAGATTACTTATTGGATTGCTGATAGCATTTTCCCAAACCACCTGATGGCAGGACAAGAAACAATAGATGAAAACTAATCAAGGAGAGAAGCAACCTAGAACTAATGAGAAATTTCCTGACAGTTAGAACAATTAATCAGTGGAATGGCTTGCTTCTAGAAGTTGCGAATGCTCCAACATGGGAATTTTAAAGAAGAGATTGGATAGCCATCTGTCTGAAATTATATAGGGTTTCCTGCCTAAGCAGGGGGTTGGACTAGAAGACTTCCAAGGTCCTTTCCCACTCTGTTAGTCTATTCCATTCTATTCCATTCCATTCCATTCCATTCTATTCTATTCTATTCTATTCTATTCTTACTGACTATTGTTAATTGATCAATTGAATTGTCTTATAAATTTAAATTCTGAAAGTTCTATATATTTAACAACGCTAACTAAATTAATATGCATATTGTTTTATAAATATATAGTATGCCAATATACACAATCAAACACAAAAACACACTTTTCATACCACCTTAAGATTCAGGGATGAATAAGTAATTTTTCTTCTTCTTCTCTGAATATAAAAAATGATTTTTGGTGTTTCCCTGAAAATGAAAGGGCAAGCATGGGATAATACACTCAAATTAGTACAGTATCATTTTTAACACAGAGAAACACTGTAGATTTTCACAGATGACCTGTGGTATGCTGTTGGGTGGTGAACAGATTGTGCAACTCTGTGAACCATTTATAATGTGTTTGACTTACTACAATACTAAAAAAAACCATATGAACACACTGCCAATGCAGGATAATGTTTACGGGTGTTGTAAGGCAAGATCTAAGGGTATGATTCACATTTTTTTTTTAAAATAGAAAATGTGAATGAACCTAACAAGATATGCATACATAAATGCATACATAAAAGCCTAGCCAGGTATAACAATATGAAGTAAATATAAACATACAAGAATAAAATTATATACTACATCTACTGTTAGAGTTTGCATGTTTGCATGGCAACACTTCTTGTTATTTCTATCTAGTGGTGTTTGCAGGGGAGAGTCTAAAAAGACAAGATGGTGGAAGCAACATTGGAAGGCAAGTATCATTTCTTTGGGTGGAGTTTGAATTACAATACCAATCTCTGGCTCTTTTGGACTTTTAGTCCATACGTGCCACTGTTTCTACCTCTCATACCTTGGCTGCTGTTGTTTCTGCTTCAATGTTAACTAAACAAGCTCAGGTATCATTATCCTGGTTTTTTGCCAAGCATTCTTAAATATTGTGCATACTGTGTATGCAGATCTGCCAAAAAAATTCACTATGCAGTATATATTTACACAATTGCAAATAAATGGCTTTCTGGCAAAATATATATAGATATATATACATAGCTTTAAGAAAATTAAAACCTAAATAAAAATTCTTAATCATGGTTCTGCAAACATTGATTCATTTTAAATTGAAAAATTCTGATGACAAATAAGCCAGAACAATGTTTGTTTGTTTTTGCTGCCTGGCAAAATAAGCTCAAATCCAAATGCTCTCACTTTTCATTATCTCAAAGACTGACTATAGGATATGAGTAGCATGCTAAGGATTGACTCGGGGTCTCTTCCTTGTTTATCAGTTAGTTGCAACTTTGCCTAAAAAATGGGTAATCTGGGATTATTTCATTCTACTCTACTTCCCAGAAATATGGACACAAAACACATGCTTTTAGCTGCTTGTCCTTTGCCCATCCTTATAATGTCTATGGGTTTGCGAATGTGCCTTTGAATCATTGTTGATGCCCGATGAATTCCTGGATAGTTCCCTCCAGTTTTCTTGGCAAAATTTCAGAAGTATTTCCTCCTTGCCTCCTTCCTCGGGTTGAGAGAAATTGACTGGCCCATGTTCACTGGCTCTGAACCTAAAGCACAAGTAAAACTCTTGGCCACCTGGTTTCTAGCCCAGTGTCTTAATCACTATCTCAAATTGGCTCTTTACAATATAATGCTGATCAATATATCAATGCTGATCAATAAATCTTCTTTCAGCTATAGTTCTAAATTTGCATGTCGATACTCAAAGGGGGGAATGCTCATATACACAAGCAGAATGTTTTATTCTGTGATATTTCTGCCACTGATAGATAACTCTTTGTCATATCATTTGACTGAAAGAGAAGCAATCCATAAGAAAGAAGGAAAGGGACATGGGATGGGGAGGTTGTGATCAAGCCAGATGTTGAGTCTAAGAACTACAGCTAGTGGTTGAGTTGAAGCAAATGCTCAATCATAAAGCTGAAAGCTCTGTTGTACTCAGTATTATACAAAGGTTCTACAAAAGATGGATGAAGAGGGGTTTAACGTGGCTTTCATAGCTAATGTTGCATTTAATATATTCTGTGGGAAGCAGATGTAAAATTTATAGAGAAATTTGGCTAGATAGATCAAGCTTTTTGACACACGCATAAAATAAATCATCCAGATTTATATTATGATGACAGGGCTTTGCTTGAGCTTTTTTTAAAAAACTGGCTATGGACAAAATATGATTATTGTATTATTATCATATTCAGTAACATACAGATATCTCAGAAATGGTGGATTCTGGAGAAAGTTTCCTGATCCATTTTCACTTCGATTTTTACATCTCCCAGAGGAAAGTGAGGTCACATTCAGGGAGAATATAACACTGTTGCGGCAAGAAATTAGATCTTAACCTTTGCTTTCATGCTTCATCATTTAAATGCTTGTATTTTCAGAATGCATGTTCCAAGGAAGAGCATTTGATGAATTCTGAATAGAACTGGACTCACTATTATGTTGATTGTGTTGTTATTCAGTGAAAGGAAGCAGGCAAAGTTAAGTCTGTATTTTTCTTAATGCTTTACCCTGTTTTATATGATAATTTTCTTGAGGCAGAGCTTGCAATGACGGTGAATTGCATAATTTAATATCATACTTTGAAGAAGGTCATACCCTACACATATAATTTTTACAGGGATTTTGTCAATCACAACAGCATAACAGCATTGCACAGAAAATAATAGAATGTACAGATAATTGAAAGTACATCTCTGTCTGAGATGGATAAATTAAGAGAGAGAGAGAGAGAGAGAGAGAGAGAGAGAGAGAGAGAGAGAGAGAGAGAGAGAGAGAGAGAGAGAGAGAGAGAGAGAGAGAGAGAGAGAGAGAGAGAGAGAGAAAAGAAAACATGTTGCAGTACCCCTCCAAAGGCTATTTGTGGCTGTACAGTGCGTAGCATAACACATTGTGCATTGGAGAATTATAAATGCTAATTAATTGCTTTCTAAGTATTTCTGTGAGCATACGTGCATGCAAAAGAGAAGCAGAATCTGCACAGAGTAGATGGCTTTTTATTAATAGCAGCCCCCCCACACCAAATAAACTATTTCACATGCTAGTTTATGAAAGCAGAAGGTGGAGATTCTGAGTTTTATGTGGCAGTATGCAAAACACGTGGAACCAAGTCTCTAGGTCAAGGTCTCCCAACCTCAATAATTTGACATATCCCCGGGGACTATCAGCCAGTGTCTCTCTTTACTTCCAATTTTCCTTCCAGCTCCCTCATTGTGGGAAGAACTTCAATGTTTGTTTAATTGATTTGGCCTTTAGGATAAAATAGACAGGGAATTATCACAGCATTGTTGATCTGCAGTTGCTAATCACAAGAGTTCATGTTTGCTGACTTTGCAAAAAGAGTTACATCTGCTAAGCTAGCAGCTCCTTCCAAGAAGTGTCTACTCTTCAACGGTATCTGCATTTTCCAGCCACTGCGTCTACAGTCATTTGCATATCTGCTCATCTGCTTTGATTTAACAGCATACTGAAGGTAGTCCTCGACTTACGGCTACAGTTGCAACCCAACATCTGTGGCTAAGTGAAACATTTGTTAAGTGAATTTTCCCCATTTTATGACCTTAATTTTTGCCACACTTGTTAAGTGAATCACTGCACTTGTTAAATTAATAACATGGTTTGCTAAGGGAATCAGGGTTCACCATTTGATTCGCTTATCAGAAGGCACAAAAGGTGAGCATATGACCCCGGGACACTGCAACCATCATATATATGAGTCAGTTGCCAAGCATCTGAATTTGGATAACATGACCATGGGGATGCTATAATGGTCATAAATATAAAAAATGTTTATCAGTCACTTTTGTAGCGTGAAAGGAATTGTTGTAAAGTCAAGGGCTTTTCTCAGCAGATGACCTCTCAGTCTGGAAAGCTCTAAAAAAAACCCAATGCATGATTCCTTTAACACATTGCAAATTTTGTGCAATAATCCACAGAACCAAAATTCAGGTAGGGGGAAAAACAACCAAGTATTTCCCAGGAATTTCTTTTTCTGCATATGCCTGTGGGACTGTTGACATTCAGTCACTGGGACTTCCAAGCTTTCAGATTCACATTGGAGCCCATCCTCAGAGAACTCTCTATATAGATAGAGGCTCCTTGATTCTCTGGATAGAGGATAGGCCTGTGATGGCTAACCTTTATGCCCAAAATGTGGATAACGTGTGTGGGGGGGGTTGTTCCCGTGCGTGTGTGCCCATACCCATAATGCAATGCCTTTCCCCAGTGCACATGCACAAACAATCCCCCCCTTCCGGGAGGCATGCTGGGCCATTTTTTGCCCTCTACATGCTTCAGTTAAGCCTGAAGCCTCCGGAGGGAGGGAAACAGCCCAGCAGGCAACCCAGAAGTTAGTTCCCGAACTTCCATTGGGATGTTTTTCACCCTCCCCATGCTTCAGGAGACTTCCCTGAAGCCTGGGCAGGACAAAAAATGGCCCAACACACAAACTGGAAGTTGGGGAACGGACTTCTGGGTTGCCCATTTGGCCATTTTTTCTCCCTCTGGAGGCTTCAGGAGATTTCCCTGAAGCCTCCAGATAGTGAAAAACAACCCAATGTGTAAGCCGGATATTCGTTCCTGAACTTCCGGTTTGTGTGTTGGGCAGTTTTTCACCCTCCGAAGGCACTGGAGGGCGAAAAACAGTTGAAAATCAAGACTGAAAATGTGATGGCCAGCATGCACATGCATGCTGGAGCTGACAGGACAACACCTCGTGCGCCTCAAAAATGGTTCTGCATGCCACCTGTGGCACGTGTGCCATTGGGTTGCCATCACGGGGATAGGCTATCCTATCCCCGACAACAGGCTCTAGCATGAGTTCAAAAGCCTGGAAAACCAAACCTTTGGTCTTAGTGATTCTGATTGGATGCTTGTTTCTTGCCACTCAAGGGAAATTGTCAATGTTCTATCCCAGTCTCTGGAGCCTCTGGGGGTCTGGACGGGCATGAGGAAGCTTCTGCACAACCCTATCAAGATTGAATGGTTATGTTATTGGGGGACAACAGGTCCCGGAAGGGGAAATATTTTTTCTTTGACTCTGGGTAGCATTGTTCTACCCTGATTGAATTCATTGTGCAATTTGGAGATTCTCTTCTCTTCATACAAAACAGAACAGATAGTAGCTGAAAAAGAGGGAGAAATCCATGAACAACTTTGCATTGATGCCAATGTAAAGGCAGTTAAGAACTGGTGCTTTTATCTAGATTAGTAGAGTTTCCAGTTGGTGCGATATTATATATATTTAGTCCTGATCCCCATTTAATTGCTTTTATTTGCTTTAGTGGCATGTATTATTTTTCTTTTGTATTTTTTGTTTCATTACTTTGTATACCACCCCACTTTTGTTTGAGTTAGGCACACAAATAAATGTCTAAATAAATAGACAAACAATAAATAGAAACAATAGCCTTGGATGCTAACTCAACCACCAAACAACCACTTCCTTCTATTACTACCTTTCCAAAAGGCAAAACAAAAGTGAAGCTGTATTTGTCTAATAACCATTTTCTGGATATTACAATCCCTGTGTTAAGCATCTCAAATCATTAACATTTATCGTTTTAAATATAATTTAATAGTATTTTTAAAGGAGGATTTTCATCCACCCTCTGAAAGCTTACTAGTTTAGAATGCCATTGCTTCTAATAATCCAAATTTAAATGTAGTCTACATGAAGTTCTTGTAGATTTGAGAATCTGTGTGCAAGTGTAAAACTCTGAATATTCCTGCATTGTTCTCAGAATTAACACCCCACCCTCACCCACTGCACAGGAAGCCTCCAGTAGTATTTTGCCCATCTGTTGACCAATATCTGTTACAAAATTCATGCAACCAACTTATTTTCAAACTGAAGGGGGATGTAGCAGCAGCTACTCTCTTGAATGGCTTTAAAAATATGGAAAGACTTGGTAGATGTCCTTGATGTACTTACTTCTCCTAGCACTTTATTTCAGCAAGTTGTCAAGAACCAGCTATAAAAATAATTCATAGATAGCACAACACCGCTTTAGTGCTGCATTATGCAAGCAAATTTAGTAATATTACACTCATACATTAATATAATTGCATTAACTTAATCAAAGATTTTCTAGATAGCGTTGGAGAGGTTGAAATCAAAATGTTACATACTACCATATCTAAAGGCAATTCTCCTTTAAGTTATTTGTTTTAGTTGCAGGGTTTTGAGCAAACGGGGAAAAAATTACACAACTATTTTTTAATAATTATTGCTAGTATGGCTTTTATTGTCCATTCTCCCCAGGACATATAATATAGTGTAACCCAAGACATTAATTAAATTTTGGTTGTTAGCTGCCAAATGTATTATAGCAAAAGTCTGCAAAAGCAAAATGTATCTTATTTTGTTTCACAGGATTTAAAATGGTGGGAAATAGCAATGACTGAAAAACTAACAGAGCAGCACAGAATGAAAAATCCATTACTTGTTATGGGTTCCATTTTTTTCAAGTTATCTCAGTATGTAATTCATAATCCATTAAAAATAATTTTGTACTGTATTATTTTAGTTTAAAATAATAAAATAAAACTATAAAATAAAATAAACAGTAAAAGAAAACAATAAAATAAAATTCTCCTGGAGAGAGGAGAAATCTCCTTATGGTTGTCTGTCCAGCCATGTCACCTTCAAATGTTGCAATTTTTCTATCCTCACTTTTGTCGATTGAAAATCCCTACTTTTATCTCTGTTGTCCTGTGGGAGAAGTAAACCATAAGACATTCAGAAGTGGTCCCAAAGACTAATATTGATTATCAGTAGATTGCACTGCGTAAAAAAAGACCTTTCCTTAGAGAGTATGGCTTCTTAGAGGTCAGAGACAAAAACGAATCCTTTACTTGTAATAAATATCATTTCTCACATGTGGTAGTCAATATTCTCTTTGCATTAACATTGAAATAAAAGCATTGACTTGAAAGTTTCATTCTCAAACGAAGCACAAGACTCATCAGGTTTCTAATTACTCCACTTCATTGAAAACATGAACTGAGTGATGAAGATTTGAAAGCATTTTTCAATCAATAGTGGAAGATCAAATTCCAACTCCAGGTTCTCAAGCTGGAACATTAGTACCGTGTCCTTCATATTTTGCCCTTCCATGCTACTATGAGCTTTCTCACATTTTGATTGCTTTGAATGATCAATTATACTGAAACCTTCTTTGTAAAATACTGTCCTAACCCTGACCTCAAAACTTTCTAAAAGGAAATGTCAAAAGAGCAGGTTACCTAATAGTGTACAATGCATTAAACACTCTATTAGCTGTTTTTAAAATTTATATAATGTGACATGAAATGCAACAGTCCTTTAATTAAATGTTTTGGCAGATAGACTTTGTTAACGATGGGTAGAAATATTCTAGATATGCTCAGTTCTGCTAAATCATATTTAAACACAAGCATAACATTTTCTCAATAGATAGCTTTTTACACAAGCATAACCTAAATCTTGTATATATGCTCTAATTAAAGACATAAAATTTCCACACTCTTTAAACACATTTTAAACATTCAATTTTCAATACATTAGGAATTTAAATGGTTTTCACATGTCCAACTTTTTATATAAAGTATTTCTACATTCTAACCATTCATACAATTCTAGGAACAATATTTTTAATATAACAAATATATCACCTTAATATAAAGGTAATGCTTTTGTCTTTAGGGATCCTTGGTGCTCTCTGAGCTTGCTTGTTTGTGGAAAATAGGAAGAGGGAACATTATGTACACAACTGGGAGTATAAAATAAAAATATGCCATAAATCTAATACTAGACATAGGTTTTTATTCTGTGTTAAGTAGAAAGATGATCATACAAGAAACCTATAATAGTTTGGATGTTCTGTCATTTATTAGAAGAAACAACTATCATATCCTTGTCATTATTTCTATCAGAAAAGAAGAGTTGCATGGATCTTCTGTTCCTTGTGCCATACTTTCTGTCAAGTTGAATCGGCAAAGACTTGAAAAGCAGACCTGGGTCTCGGAGTGATACCAGATAACAAAAATTCATGCAAAATTGAAATGGAGGAACTGCTGAGACTTGTTGAAAAGACTCAAAGGAGGCAACATCCTCCATGAATACAGCCCCAATGGTAGCATATGCTCTAGTACAAGTGTCAATCCTTGAAACGGCGAGCCTCCAGCAAACCGCCTCAAGGTTGCCATTCAGGGGGGATGGCTTACAGGGATAATGAAAAACTCACGGCGTGGACAATGAAGAAACAGCCGGCTGATAATCAGCTGGCGAGCGGTCTGGCAGCAGAAGAAAGAACTAGGCCCAACAGAAAGATTCCAGGCCTCTCAGGTCTCTCAAGAAGTACAACAGCCATGTGGGTGGAGCAGGGGTGCACAGGGGGTGGGGTTAAATAGGCAGGAAAGCAGCAACGGTAATTGCTGCCTTTGTTTTGGTTCTATGTGCCAATGTTTCCAGGCCTGCCATAATTAAAAACAATTAATTGAACCTTTTATTTCTGTTTCTTGGTTTTGGAGAATCGGAACAGTGACAAGAAGTTTATAACAATATCCCATAACAGCTAGGAGGAGGCACACAACTGAAACTGAAAGTTAACTTTAAACTGGGATGGCATTCCATTTTCTTCAAATGAACTGATCAAATGCTACATGCAAAAATAAATAAATATGAAACTGCTGTTAAAAAGCGGACATTTCATAGATACCAATTAAACAAAACTTTTAAAGAAATGTTGATAATTAAACAAAAACAAAATCTAATAAAGGAGAATGTTTATAGCTCAGGGTTGATACAAGGGTCCTTTGGGGCTCTTTGAGCTTGCTTGTTTTCTTGCAGATTTTTCATCACCCAAACTAGGTAACATCAGCAGTGCTATACTAAAGAGTGTAGTTTGCTGTCAGTTTATATTCTAGTGCAGGGGTTCCCAAACTTGGCAACTTTAAGACTTGTGGACTTCAAGCTGGCTGGATAATTTTGGGAGTTGAAGTCCACAAGTCTTAAAGTTGCCAAGTTTGGGAACCCCTGTTCTAGTGGCTTGCCTGTTAGTGTTGGTGGGAGGGGTCTTAGAGATTCTTTGATTGGGCTGTTCGCTGTTGGCTTCATTGGCAGTTTTTTTTTGATAGATATATTGTTTACTTTATTGTTAGTCTGATGTTAGTCTCGAAGTCGACCTCTGCCCCCCTGCCAACACACATTGCGACCGACCAGAGAGATAGGATGAGAACCACCGCAAAACAGTGCCTCCCAGCCCCAACCCCCCCAGTCGGCGCAATAGGATACCATGGTCGATGGTATCCAAAGCCGCTGAGAGGTCTAATAGGACTAGGATAGAGGAAAATCCTCTATCCCGCGCCCTCCAGAGATCATCAACCAACGCAACCAATGCCGTCTCAGTGCTGTGCCCGGGTCGGAAGCCGGACTGGCACGGGTCTAGATAATCAACTTCCTCCAAGTGTCGCAGAAACTGTTGAGCCACCACACTCTCAACAACCTTCACTAAAAAGTGAAGGTTGGAGACGGGACGATAATTCTCTAATAATGCTGGATCCAGGGACGGCTTCTTGAGGAGGGGCCTTACTACCGCCTCTTTCAAGACGGCGGGCAAGGACCCCTCACTCAGAGATGCGTTGACAATGCCCTGGAGCCAGCCTCGTGTCGTCTCCCAGGATGCCAGTACAAGCCAGGAGGGACACGGGTCCAATAAACTTGTGGTGGCCCTAAGTCTCTTTGATAACTTGTCCATATCCTCGGTAGTAACAAAATCAAACTCCTCCCATGATGGTGTCACAAGAACCGCCTCGGCACGCTCGACTGGGCCACTGTCGATGGAGGGTAACTCGCTCCGAATCCGAGTGATTTTCTCCTGCAGATAAATCCCAAATTCCTCTGCTCGACCCTGTAAAGGGGCTTCCCGTGGCCTCTGTTGGAGGAGGGAGCGGGTCACCCCAAACAGGGCGGCAGGGCGGTTATCTGCGGATGCAATAAGAGTGGCACAATACTCGTGTTTGGCCACTCTTATCGCCACTAAGTAAGTCCTAATATGGTCTCTCACTAGTGTTCGGTCGGCTTCGGAGTGAGATGATCTCCATCTGCTCTCTAGGCGTCTCTTGTGGCGCTTCATCTCCCTGAGCCCCTCGGTAAACCAAGGAGCCCAGGTGGTTCGTCGCCACAAGAGAGGCCGCAAGGGCGCGACTCGGTCCAAGGCCGCCGTGGCCGCACTTAGCCATGCGGCCACTAGGTCCTCAGTCGAGTCGCGGGGCAAGTCCACAGGAATTGGCCCAAGCTCCCTTTGGAACCTTATCGGGTCCATCAGGAGTCTGGGGCGGAACCATATAGGAATGTCCGGTTCCGCCTCCCCGCAGTGAGGTGCAGCGATCGGAAAGTCGAGCCGAAGGAGAGCGTGATCTGTCCATGACAGGGGTGTGATGACTAGATCCCCTATTCCCAGATCACTACTCCACTGTCCCGAGACGAAGATTAGATCCAGGGTGTGTCCGCCCTCGTGGGTAGGGCCTACAACTACCTGGGTCAGGTCCATGGCTGTCATGGAAGCCATGAACTCCCGAGCTGCACCAGAGGTTTCGCCTGCCGATGGCAGGTTAAAGTCCCCCATGACTAAAAGTCTGGGAGTTTCAACCGCCGCCTCGGCTATCACCTCTAGGAGCTTGGGCAGGGCTGTTGTTGCATAGCGAGGAGCCAGGTATACAACTAACACATCCAACTGCCTCCCTAGGCCCCACTTCACAAGGAGGGACTCGCACCCGGTCGTCTGAGGGATCGTGGTCTCCTTTGGCTCAAGACCTTCCCTAACCATAATCGCCACTCCCCCACCCCTCCCTAGGGCCCTAGGCTGATGGAAGGCTCGGTATCCTGGTGGGCACATTTCTACGAGGGGATGTCCTCCCTCGTGGACCAACCAGGTTTCTGTAATACCTACCAGGTCCGGGTCCCCCTCTGACACAAGGTCATGTATGAGGGGGGCTTTTTGTACCACGGACCTGGTGTTGCATAGCATCAGCCTAGGGCCCCGGGTCTGTGGTTCTTGCCCACCTAGTCTGCGATGGGGACAAGGGGAGTTAGAGTGCGTGACCACCTGTAACCATCGGCCACGATCCTCCAACTGATAGTGTCTATCCCCTCTCCCACCGCCCCTGCCCCTCCCCAAGACCGTATTGATGGCAAATACCTCAGTGGAAACGACCCCCCCCTTCACCCTCCTCCGTTTCTGACTGCGAATTAGTATTCATGGATGCCTTCTGCCAGTCTTCTGCCTGTTGTCCTACATAGTGGTTGTTGCGGTTCTTGCATTGTATGTTGTAGATGATGCCTGTTTTTTCTTCTGGGGTTGTTGGGCCTTTTGGTCTGCTTAGAATGTTTTGAAGGGCTTCAGTTGGCTTGTGTGCTACATTAATTCCATTTGGTTGTAGTAGTCTGTTGGTGGCTTGTTAGATATTCCTGATGTATGGCAGTGTAATTCTTTTTAGGGTTTGTGTTGGTTGTGCTGTATTGGGTTGAGTGGGCAGGGACTTTTTGATGAAGTTGTGTCGATATCCATTGTGTTGGAATATGTTGTATAGATGCTCTACTTTCTTTTTCTGCTGTTCCAGGTTGCTGCAGTGTGTTTGGGCTCATCTAAATAAATCCCTTATACAGCTTCTCTTTTGGGAGGTTGAGTTGTTGCTTTGGTAGTGGGGCACCTAATTAGAATGTTTTCTGTAGATTTGTGTTTCTAATTTGCCATTGTGGTATCTGCTTATCAGGATGTTCAGGGAGGTACCAAGTTGTTTTTACCTTCTTATCTAGTTAACTGGATTCCTTTAAAAAAAGTTATTGATGGCTCTATGGATGTTCTTTAATGGGCCCTTTGTTATTATGGTGAAAGTGTTGTCGACATATCTGATCCTTATTTTCAGTTGTATTTGTGGAAGTGCTATGGTTTCTAGATGTTGTAAGATGACCTCCATTATAAGTCTTGAAAGCAGAGATCCCATAGATGTCCTTTAATTTGTTGGTAAATATTTGTTCTCCTTTGAATTGTTTACTATCTGCCCATTGGCATCCTTAGCATATCAATTCAAGGTTATAACTTTCTTCTGTGTTCATATATCTTTTAAAAGATTTCTTGTTTTTCCATTTCTGTTTCCATCTTCCTTTTTTTTAAACGGATATTGTAATTCTGCTTCTTGTTTTTTCTGACAGGTCTCTGAAACTTTGGCTTCTGTTTTTGGCAATTTCCATGGTTTGTTATAACATCCACTTTGCTTTGTTCTATTTCTTCACTTTTGGCAGTTTCTTTTCACGGTCATACTTAATGACTTCCACTAAGTTCATTCCATAATTTATCTGGTTCTCTATCAGCTTTGGAGTGACTTCTGGTGTTCTCCTTGAAAAATGGTAGGACTAGAAAACCCATTACCCACTGAATCACCCATTTGGAGATATTTCCTTACCTAAATGAAGAAACACAATGGCCATAGGTGGGCAAAAAAAGGAGTGGCAGTGGGAACAACTTCCAACTTCCTCCTGATTTACCTATTGACATTGCTTGTAGGAAGCTGGCAGGGAATGGAGGAAATTATTCCACCTCCTCTTCTGCTGACCTACCAAACTGCCTGCTATTTTTATGGGAAAAGGGGGAACAAAAAGAGTGGTGGATGTCAAAAGCAAGTGCACTCAATTAGAATAGAACAGAACAGAACATAATTCTTTATTGGCCAAGGGTGATTGGGCACACAAGTAATTTGTCTTTGGGGCAAATGCTCTCAGTGTGCATAAAAAGACAAGATACATTCATCAAGAATCATAAGATACAACACTTAATGATAATCATAGGTTACAAATAAACAATCAGGAAGCAATTCGCACCCCAGCCAATTCCATTCTAAGGAAAGGATGCATGGGGATGCATGGCTCAGGAAGGATTGTGAAAGTTCAAGGGAGTGCATTCAAGATATTTTACAAGATGGGGAGCCCCTAGGAGGGTTTGGCCCAGGTTAGGAATGTGTGCAGGGATGTGTAACAATTCCTGTATGGGTTGGAAAGTGGGCATGGAATTGCATGGGGTGCATGAGAAGCACCTTCTTAGTTGAGGAAAGTATAAGGGGTACTGTGTAGGTCGGAAAAGGTGTGTAAGAGATTATCCGTGGGTCAGAGGGGACATGCAGGGATGCAGTGCAAATCAGTAAAGATTTGTTAGTGTGCGTAGGAGAGCCTGAGAAGTATTGTGCAGGGTGGAAGGTTAGTGTAGAGTGTGACAAATTCAGAAGGGTGCCTGGGGTGTTCGGAGTTATGTGTGAGAGGTGTCACAACGGTTGAAGAGGGCTTACAAGTAATGGAATTTCTGCAAGCAAACAACCAAGCTCATAAAGTACCAAGGACACTACAGTTCTATAACGGTCTACCATACTTACTGCTGTATATTTTATTAAATTAAATAATAAGAGCATAATTTTGACTTGTAAAAGTTATTTTGTGGCTTTTAAATTGTGTTTTACAATAAGCACCAAAGCTTCTTTGTACATTATTTCCCCACTGCCAGAGTGCCTCATTTGTCTTTCGCTAGCTAAATCAATTATAGATGTCTTAATCTTTGACATAATCTATGACGATACCACATCTCCAGGTACAGTGTATTTATCTTCATTTCATACAAGTTCATTGCAAATTTACATCACCCAGGTTTTAAAAATTGCATTTTTAACCAATGCTGTGCCTTTCTTTTTTTTGCACTGATTCAGCATTAAATCAGTGTAAAAATAATATTTCGGAAGCCACAGAATGAAATAGCAGATTGGAGTGGTAAAAAATTCACTTGCAGTTAAGAATACTTTATTATTGTGCATTGAAACCTACTGAACATTCACAAAAAATGTATGTTTCTGAGATATGGGTGAGCAGGAGGGATCTTTACTTTCAACTGTTCAAGCTAAGGCAGGCTTTCAGATCCCTGTGCTAAATATTTCCAAGTAGTTACACTGGTATTACTTGTCAGTTCAAACCTTTATTGTCAGAGTACAACATGCATACAATGAGATTGGCTGAGCTTCCCTTCATGCAGCCCCCACCCCCAACCCAATACAACTCACAGTGAAAAGCATAATATCCCTAACCCAGTGAATCCTACTAGCAAACACACAATCCTACTGCACCATCTGAACTTATTGCACGTCGTGCCGGCCCTGCAAGTCAATCGTACTATGATTATAAGAATTGGGATGAGATCTGAATTATTTGTGCAAAAAGAATGAACCTAACAGATTCCATTTTGAATGAGATCTTGCAATATCTATTTAGCTGAGCTGAAAAAATACTAGCTGGAAAAGCAGTTCGTGTTTTGCTGACAAGCTTGGGTCACTGTGACCTAGCCAAGAATAGCCCAGATGGGAATTAGGAAATTCTCTGGCTGGGGTTGTGACGTAGCTAGGGATATGACGTTGGATATGTTCGAGAAGTCAGTAATTATCTTGTTATTGTCTAAGATAACGGAGGAAATAAGGGGAATTTTACAGGGAAGAACTCAGAAGATCTGTTTTTGATTGGAACCTTGAAACAGGTTCCTATCTTGCTCTCCTAATAGTACTGGTGCTCCATTGTTAATAACACCAATGCAAAACCACTCTCCAAGGCTACTCTTTGATGCCATACAAGAAAGTGTTGCAAGTGGTGTTGCAAGAAAGCCAGTGGAAAAACAAGAAGCTATATTTTACACAGTCTTGGAGTAGGGCCCTTCTGTATTAGATTAATCTGCACAAATTGACCTCAGCTAATTTCTCACACCTAATTCATCATGTCTAATCTTTGCTTTTAAAGAATGTGAGGAGAATATTTCACAATGTATTAGGGTAAAATCAGAGGTGGTATTCAGCCAGTTCTGACAGGTTCTGGAGAACCGGTAGCAGAAATTTTGAGAGTGGAGAGGGAATGGGGATTTTGCAGTATCCTTCCCCTACCACACCCACAAAACCACAGCCACAGAACCAGTAGTAAAAAAAATTGAATCCCACCACCGGATAAAGTCCTTAATGAAAGTATCTAGTGGAAAAACTAACATGGCTCGGGACCTAGCTACCTGCGGGATCGGATCCTGCCTCACACATCCTCACGGCCGATTCGCTCCCACAGAGAGGGACTTCTCCGGGTGCCGTCCACTAGACTTTGTCAGCGGACGACGCCCAGGGGAAGGGCTCTCTCTGTGGCGGGCCCGGCCCTCTGGAACGACCTTCCCCCCGATATTAGAATGACCACGGACCTCCGCTCCTTCCGCCTGAAACTAAAGACACATCTTTTCCGCCTGGCCGGCCTAGGATAGTCTCTCTCTCTATGGGTTTTTTTAATTGTTTATTTATATTGAGTGGGGATTTTTAGTTAATGGGATTTTAGCACAGGAGTTTGTTTAATCTGTTTTAAATTGTATGTATTTTTGTATATTTATGGTTTTTATTCTCCCTGTGCACCGCCCCGAGTCCCTGTGGGGAGAGGGAGCGGTTAATAAATTCAGCTTTATTATTATTATTATGTTCTCGATAAAGCCTGCCTTCCCTACTATTATGCCCAATGATGAAGCAGTCGCAGGTGTTTTGCTGTTTCCTCATTATAATTTGTGAAATATGTTGTTTTCCTGAATTAATTCTTAAAGCAGTTTCGAATTGGTTTCCCCCCAAATCTCAGATCACTAATTTAAATTTAATTCTGCCCTCTTCAAATCTCAGCTTCCCCAATTCTGTTTAATTTAGGATGATATGCATGGCCTATAACCAAAGTAAATACTTGCTCAACTTGTTAGAAATAACATTCAGAAAAAAAGCTGCCTTGTCATTCTATGCTTGGAAGCTGTGTGTGTGCACATGCGCGTACACATATGTGCATGCACAAACACACACACACATTCATGCCTTAGAATCAGACTCCTGGTGACTGCTGGCCAGGTCCTTACAGTTTTCTTAGCAATACTTTGAAAGTTTTTTGCCATCCCTTTCTACCTAGGGCTGAGGTTGACTGATTTAAGGTCACCCAAATGGCTTTGTTCCTGAGATGGGACTAGAAATTTATGATGTCCTGATTTCTGTGTTAAACTGCCTCACACATATGTGCTAGTCATTCCTTACTCTAGGGGGTGGTGCTCATCTCCATTTCAAAGCTGAAGAGCCAGCGCTGTCCGAAGACATCTCCATGGTCATGTGGGCTGGCATGACTAAATGCCAAAGGCAGATAGAATGCTGTTACCTTTCCACCAAAGTAGTCCATATTTTTCTACTTGCATTTTTATGGGCTTTTAAACTGCTAGGTTGGCAGAAGCTGGGACTAGTAATGGGAGCTGACCTTTTGACACGGCGCTGGGGATTCGAACCACCAAACTGCTGACCTTTCTGATTGACAAGCTCAGTGTCTTAGCCACTGAGCCACTGTGTCCCTGGAAACCTTGGACTGCTTCAAATTTGGATGGGTTGATTCTGACTGCTTAGTGACTACGCTCTCAGCTAACTTTTTAAACCAGGAAACAAACACCTGACTATTCTTGGATTTACTGTCCTTGGTTAACCAGATGGTAGAGTGACTTTCATGCTGACTACTTAAGATTATTGGCCTATCCCTTGACAACTTTCCTGGGACAGAAAATGGAGGCAATAAATCTGGATTTGTCCCATGGATGAGCTTTTAAATGCCTTGTTTTTTAAATGCCAGAGAAGGGAATTGGGGGGTTGTTTTTTTGTTCCTTTCTGATTGGCCAAGGCTATAAAGAACACACTCTTTTACATATTTATAGCTGGTTTGGGGTAATATACTGAAGATAATATAACTTCAGCGTGGCATCTGCATATCTGTATCTATATTATGGATCTGCTTTCGATTCTGCTGACTTCAAGATCCTCCAAACAAGGGGATGGGACTCTGTCCATTTCTTTGGAGTTTGGAAAATAACACTTCAGCAAATATTTCTGAATGAAATGCTATAATGAAGAATATATCTGAAAAGATTGGCATATACATCAAATACAATCATCATCATTATCATCATTATCATCATCACCATCATCTTCAGAATATGAATAGAATAGAAATGGAACAGAACAGAATAGAAATAGAACAGAACAGTACAGAACAGAAGAGAATAGAACATAATAGAATTCTTTATTAGACAAGTGTGTGGGCACACAAGGAATTTGTCTCCAATGTGTAACCTTTCACTGTACATACAAGCAACAACGTGATGAATCATAAATCATAAGATACAACAAATAAAGTGATAGTCATAAGATACCAATAGTAGTAGGTAATAGGAAGGATGAGAAGGATAATAGTAATACACTCCTATATTGTTATATATCCTTAGGCATAAGTGTCAGTCTCGCTAGTTCCTGCTTCGCTGCCATGGAAACGGGGAGGGTGGGGGGCGTTGGGATGAGTGTGTTCTGCTGGTGGACAATGTTGATGGTTCGTGTTATCTCTTGGTTAACGGACCTGCATTCCAGGATGGTGAAGACCTGCCCACCTGATGTTGGAGATGGAAGCATATTGGACAGTGCAAAGGGGGGGTTTGGGGATTGGGATGGGCTTAAGCTTAATACTTTCTGTTCGCGCCTAAACTATTCATTCTCAGCTTTACTTGGTCTGTACACTTTTGTTACTTAGTAAAAGGAGCCTTATTCATTTCAAAATAATGTCTAAGCGTGGTCTTTCCTAAGTCAACGAAGAAGCAGGCCTGACATTAAGCTGAGAATCACAAAAAACCCTGACCTGATGTCGGAACCTTCACAAGAGGAGCCTCCGTTGGTGGAGGTCCTGCCTGAACCAATTTTGGGAGCTGAAGCATCGCATCCTCCTGTTCAATCTGAAGAGACCAGGTCAGTGATGGACTGCTTGGCTGGCCTAGATCTAAATCTGCCAGCTGAAGAATCAGTCAAACCAAAACGTTGGTCCGAAGGGGTAGGAATGAGTGGGGTAAACGTCTCCAGGCGTCGACTTTCCCCAAAGAAGGTCATTCCGGAGCTCTTAAGAGAAGAAAGGGAATTAAAAGAAATGGCTCAGGATTTACTCCGCCAGGCAGATGAGAAAAGAATGGCCCTGGAAAAAATCTGGGGGAGGGAGGCGGAACGCAAACAGCCAAAAAGTTCACAGGCAGCTCCTGCCAGGCGAAGCAGGGCTTCAAGCCCATCCCCCCCTCCTCTGGCCGGCAGGGAATTGCGGAGAGAGGCAGCTTCTGCCAGGCAAAGCAGGAGTTCAACACCCTCCCCCCCCCTCAGGCCGGAAGAGGAGCCAATCCCATTAACCCCCGCCGACTTGCAAAACTGCCTCCTTTGGGTGTAAAATACGACGGAAGTGCCGACAAACTGGCGTTTTTTCTAATTCACGTCGATAATTTCATGCAGTTTTACGCAGCTGACTTGGACGATGAAATCAAAATCAGAATTGTTTCTATGACCTTAGAAGATCAAGCTTCTAAGTGGCTGGTTTCATTGCATAATTGCCGCTCACCTGCGCTGCGCGATTTCGATCGTTTCATGAATGCTCTTAGAAGGCGTTTTGAAGACCCCCGTGTTGAAAGGAAAGCAAAAATGAAACTAAAAACCTTACAGCAGGGGGGCATGTCTGTTCAGGCTTACACGCAAATTTTTCAGGAGTTATCAGTGTTTATGGTTGGTTATAGTGAACAGGCCCTAATGGACATTTATGTTGAAGGGCTGAATAAAGACATTTATCAAACATGTGTGAACAGATTTCGCCCCGAGACTTTGAATGAATGGATAGATCTAGCTTCAGATGTTGAATTGGATCAAGCCCACTTACAGGATCCAGTCCGTTTGGAGAAAAAACCACAGGAAGATAGCCCCAAATCTCACCCCCCTGCGAAAGATGTACGCATGCAAAGGGGGGAGGGGAGAACAACCCACCCTCGCTCAGGCAGCTGTTATCGCTGTGGAAAGGAGGGGCACTGGGCAGACAAATGCCGATCAAGACCACCTCCACGCCCTCCTTCTTCCTCGGACCGGAAACATCCTAAGACGCCAATCACGCGCACCAAACCAGCTATGAGTGGGGTGGAGCCCATCAACCTCTCTGCTGACCAGCCCACCGCTGGCCCTGATGATTGGGAGGCGTCTTCAGACTCTTCTGACGACAATCTGGTGAGTCATCGCTCCGGGCCCCTTTATATTAATTTAAAGCTTTTAGCTCCATCTACTGGCCGTACATGCAATGTGCAGGCTCTCATTGACTCTGGGTGCTCAAAATGTCTCATAAGCCAAGACATCGTGTCTTCGATGGGTTTTCACCTTAAGACCCTGAAAACTCCCATAGCCTTTTGCCAAATGGATGGTTCTGTAGCTGGGGGAACCCCAGCATCTTTTATCACCGAACCAATTCATGTTTCTATAGGCACAGGCCATACTGAGACCATCAACTTTATTGTAACTGCCATTGCCGATAATGCTGTAATTTTGGGGGTCAATTGGCTTCGTAAATGGAATCCTCTGATAAACTGGAAGGAAGGTTGGGTACGCATACCTTTATCTCTCCCGGAACATACCTCTCTTCCGTCAGAGCATGATCAACCCCCGCAAAATCACCCACCTCCCCTTATTGAATCTGCTGCACCTTTATTGGATTTCCCATCACCTGAAGTCATACCAGGCGAAGAGAAAATTCCCAGGGAATATTGGGACCTAAAGGATGCTTTCAGTGAAAGATCTTGTGATTCCCTCCCTCCTCATAGAGCTACTGACTGTTCAATTGATTTCCTCCCTGGGGTTCAATTGCCCAAACCTCGCATGTACTCCATGACCCCACGGGAGATGGAGGAATTACGTAAATTCATCGATAAAAATCTTCAACGGGGTTTCATTGAACCAGCTAGGCCGCGTGTAGCTGCACCAGTTATGTTTAGGGAGAAAAAAGATGGTACTCTAAGATTAATACAAGACTACTCCTATCTCAACACCATTTGTGAACACAATATCTACCCCCTTCCGCTCATGAAGGACATGCTGGCTCACCTGGCTACCGGTAAGATTTTTACGAAATTGGACTTACGTGAAGCCTATTACAGGGTCAGAATCAAGGAGGGGGACGAATGGAAAACAGCTTTTAACTGCCCGCTAGGATGTTTTCAATTTAAAGTCCTCCCATTCGGTCTTCAAGGTGCCCCTTCAGTATTTATGCAACTGATAAATGAGGTTCTTCACGAGCACCTTTACAAGGGAGTTATTGTTTACATTGATGACATAATGGTTTACTCACAAACTCACGACGAGCACGTTAAACTGGTACGCTCCGTGTTAAACAAACTGCGTTCCGCAGAACTTTATGCCAAGCTCTCTAAGTGTGAGTTTCACCAGGAACAAATTGACTATTTGGGCTACCGTATCTCTTCTGAGGGAGTTGAAATGGATCCTGCTAAAGTCAAGGCAGTGACGGAGTGGGCCCCTCCCCGTACTCGTAAACAACTACAGAGTTTTTTGGGATTTGCAAATTTTTACCGCCAATTTATTCCGTCATTCGCTGATATTGCCTTACCCATTACAAACCTTCTAAAAACAAAAGGAGAAGGGTCCAGGGTCCCCACTTAAATGGACAATGGAATGTCAAGCCGCTTTCGAGAAGCTTAAACGTTTGTTTGCGGCTGAACCTATTCTTAAACACCCCGATGTAAATTCCCCGTTTGTAATTCAGGCGGATGCCAGTGATGTCGCTGTGGGAGCGGTCTTGTTACAACTCAATCAACGTGGCCAATTGCAACCCTGTGCCTACACCTCTCGGAAACTCACTACGTCCGAACGTGGTTGGGCGATTTGGGAGAAAGAGGCTTTTGCTGTTCGCTGGGCTCTCATGACTTGGCGTCATTTCCTTGAAGGTGCCCCCCATCCTTTCGAAGTTTGGACGGACCATAAAAATTTGGAAGCTCTTACCTCCTCTCGGAAATTGTCCCCAAGGCAACTTCGTTGGGCTCACCATTTCCATCGTTTCAATTTCCACCTTAAATATATTCCAGGAGGCAAAAATTTCATGGCTGATGCGCTTTCCAGATTGCCACAGTATGATGTTTCCAAACTCACTATAGTACAACCCATCATGCCCCTCACTTTACCAGCTTCTCCAGTATCTGCTAAGGGCCATGCAACTGTCCAAACTACTCCACCTACTGACCTGATTGCTCGTATTAAGGACGAACTACTTACTGATGATTGGTATTCAGCACATTCTGGTGATTGCACTACCAGAGACGATCTTCCCTGGATTGGCTCAAAGATCTATGTTCCTGCTACATTACGTCCTTTTGTCTTGCAACGCGCACACGACTCACGTTTAGCTGGTCATTTCGGCTTCGTTAAAACTGTGCACCTTGTCAAACGACAGTTCTGGTGGCCCTCCTTGAAAAAAGATGTTGAATCGTATATTGCCAGTTGCCCCGTATGTGCGGCTTCCAAACGTGCGCCGGGTAAGCCACAGGGTCTTCTCCAGTCTGTAGCTACGCCGGAGAGACCTTGGAAGGAAATTTCAATGGACTTTATAGTTGATCTTCCGCCCAGTCAGGGCTATACCGTTATCTGGGTAGTTACCGATCTTTTTTCTAAACAAGTTCATTTTGTCCCCTGTACTAAAATTCCTTCTTCCAAATCTCTGGCTCGACTATTCGTTTCTCATATCTATCGTTTTCATGGCGTCCCGCAACGCATCATCTCCGATAGGGGGACCCAGTTTACTTCCCTTTTTTGGAAAGAATTTTTGAGACTGATTGGCTCCGCCCAGAGCTTAAGCTCTGCCTACCACCCTCAGACGAATGGATCTTGTGAAAGGGTTAATTCCGTTCTGGAACAGTACTTACGTTGCTTTATTAATTTTCAACAGGATGATTGGGCTGATCTTCTCATACATGCCGAAGTGGCATATAATAACTCTGTTCACTCCAGTACAAATATGACCCCCTTTAAAATCATCTACGGGCAGGACTTTGTACCCATCCCCGAACTGCCTCATGACTCGCCGACAGTTCCCTCATTAACTGAATGGACCTCTAGACTGTCTTCTGTTTGGCCAGTTCTCCGGAAAACTTTGAACGATGCCCATGATTCGCACAAATTGTACGCTGACAGGAAACGGGCAGTCCCTCCCTCCTACAAAGTTGGCGATCAAGTTTATGTATCTACCAAAAATTTAGATATCCCCCAGAAATGCAAGAAGTTGGGTCCCAAATTTGTTGGTCCTTTCAAAATAACCAAGATTATCAGCTCTGTGTCGGTCCGTTTGGATCTCCCAAAGACCTACCGGCGACTATACCCTGTATTCCATGTTCACTTGCTGAAACCTGCTCGTACCTCCCATCTCCGCAAACAGTTGCCTGATACACCTGCGCCTGCCATGGTGGATGGTCACCAGCATTATGAGGTCCGCGATATTTTGGACTCCAGAATCCGCAGGAATAAGACTCAGTTCCTGGTCATGTGGAAAGATTTTCCCCCTTCTCACAACGAATGGGTGGATAAAGAGCATCTCAAAGCTCCTAAACGGGTACGCCAGTTTTATGCCAAATATCCACACAAACCTTGACTTTTTTCCCTTCTCCTATCTGTTGTTTGTCTGTCCTTCCTTGTCTTTCAGGTGTAGCCTATCGTGTTCCGATTGCTGCCCCGGATTTCCCGCTGTTCCTGGAGGAGGTCCGGATGTCAGTCTCGCTAGTTCCTGCTTCGCTGCCATGGAAACGGGGAGGGTGGGGGGCGTTGGGATGAGTGTGTTCTGCTGGTGGACAATGTTGATGGTTCGTGTTATCTCTTGGTTAACGGACCTGCATTCCAGGATGGTGAAGACCTGCCCACCTGATGTTGGAGATGGAAGCATATTGGACAGTGCAAAGGGGGGGTTTGGGGATTGGGATGGGCTTAAGCTTAATACTTTCTGTTCGTGCCTAAACTATTCATTCTCAACTTTACTTGGTCTGTACACTTTTGTTACTTAGTAAAAGGAGCCTTATTCATTTCAAAATAATGTCTAAGCGTGGTCTTTCCTAAGTCAACGAAGAAGCAGGCCTGACATAAGGCAGTTCTGTCTTTAGCAAAGCGATTTAGCAAATTATGTCTTTAGCAAAGCGATGGTATGGGGCCAAAACTGCCTTTATGTTTAGTTGTTTTGGTATGCAATGCTATATAGAAATATCCTGAGGGGAGAAGTTGAAACAATCTAGTCTGTAGTTATTTTCTCAGCCCTCTTTCTAGCTCATGCAGTATACAGGTCCTCTAGCCCAGAGGTCCCCAACCTTTGCAACTTTAAGTCTGAAGGACCTCAGCTCCTAGATTTCTCCAGCCAGCTGGCTGGAGAAATCTAGGAGCTGAGGTCCTTCAGACTTAAAGTTGCAAAGGTTGGGGACCCCTGCTCTAGCCCTCGAGGTACTGGAAATATCCTATGGGGAAAGAAGGATGGGAATTCTTAGTTCCATCACATGCTCAACATGGGTTTGCACCAGTTTCCCAGTTTTTAATCTTGACAAGTTATTTTCCGAGCAGCATAGATTAACTATTTTGCTCTGCTATATTTTATGTAAAATCTCAAATACATTTGTTTTTACCTAAAACAGTCACGGTTATTCCATTTATAAATGGTACCATTATATCATACAAACACCCTTTGCATAAAACCCCTTGAACTTTATTCCTAAAATTTTACACATGCTCCTCTCACTGAACCAAGAAATATCTCACAGGGGCTACCATGATACAAATGACATAATAACATAACACAAGATGGCAAAGTAATATTTTTTTCAACAATCAGATTTTAAATCTGCATTATTCTCTCCAGAAATGATCTTAAGATTCATCCCCACATGAATCTCTGAGTTGCTGCAACATATATAAGTAACACAACCATTAATATTTTTTCCTACTCCACACAATAGAGGAGTGGAGCTTCAGTTTCAGACAAAAAACCCCAGATTAGATAGTCTGGGGAGTGCTTTATAGTGTGCAATATTTTAGCTGAAGTTTTGTTTCCCTGAAATTGGAGCCAATGGTTTCTGCACTTCTATAATCAATATCTTTTATCTTCTAAAAGTGCTTTTAACCTTGAATGTGTTAAACATATTCTTGTTGAATTTTGCTAAAGTAGTGCCTGCTATTGCAACCTTCCCATTCTCTTTTGTGTGTGAAATGATACCCTTGTGTATAGGTTATATTCTCTTCTTTTACCTAATTAGGACATCCACTTCACACTGGGAAGAAAATAATAAAATTTTAAGGGGCCATGTGGCAAAATTAATAGATGTGGACCCTTTTTGAAGAAAACAAGCTCTCAAATATGATTTGTTCATTTTACCACTAATTGACTGTTTGCTATTTAATCATTAATTCTATTTATGATAACTTTGGGGGATTTGGTATTTAATCGTATAATTATTTCATTCAAGATTCATGCAGGTTTTATTTTTATTGAAACTGCATTAGGGGTCTCTGTTAACATTTTTTTAAAAAGACTGTTCTGAACTTCACTGACTGTTTAGGATAGCAGGGATAGAGATGTTGGGTATTTAAAAACTAAGTTCATATACTGCTTATTATTTCTTTAATTATATGACTTACATTGTGACCTGTGTCTAAGGTAAGTTGACTGGAGGGCATTTTAGCAATGAACAGACTTCCCAGTTTTTGAATTACCTTTCTGTCCTTAGAGGATGGAGAAGATGATGATCGCATCCTGCCCCATACATCCCTTCGACCGATTCGCTCCCACAGAGAGGGACTTCTCCAGGTGCAATCCACCAGGCAATGCCAGCAGGCGACGCCCAGGGGAAGGGCCTTCTCTGTGGCGGGCCCAGCTCTATGGAACAACCTATCCCCTGAGCTTAGAATAACCCCGGACCTCTGCGCCTTCCGTCAAAAACTCAAGACCCATCTTTTTCAGCAGGCCGGCCTGGCCTAACCTACCTCCAGCCTTTTAGTCCGAATATATAAATTGTTTTAATTGGCTTTTTAAGGGGTTAGTTTTTAGGATTTTAGGTTTTTTAGCACAGGGATAAATTGTTTAATCTGATTTTTATATATTTATGATGTATTTATGTTTGTATGTTTTTTAATTCCCCTGTGCACCGCCCCAAGTCCCTCTGGGGAGAGGGAGCGGTCTATAAATTAAATTGATGATGATGATGATGATGATGATGATGATGATGATGATGATGATGCATTTCTATAGGGAGGAGCTTTTGAAATGAAAATTGGGAAAGGGTAAACATGGGTTTGTCAAAAACAGATCATGCCAGACGAATCTAATTGCATTCTTTGAAAAAGTAACAAAATCAGTGGACCAGAGGAATGCTGTTGATATAATTTACCTGGACTTCAGTAAGGCATTTGATAAAGTACACCATAACCTACTATTAGATAAAGTAGAAAATTGTGGGTTAGACAGCAGCACCACCAAATGGATTCGCAACTGGCTGACCAACCGCACTCAACGTGTAGTCCTCAATGGAACTGCATCTACATGGAAGGAAGTATGCAGTGGAGTCCCCCAAGGCTCTGTTTTAGGCCCAGTACTCTTTAACATCTTCATCAACGATTTGGATGAGGGGATAAATGGGGAACTCATCAAATTCGCAGACGACACCAAGCTGGCAGGAATAGCCAACACTCCAGAAGATAGGCTTAAGATACAGAAGGATCTAGACAAACTTGAACATTGGGCACTGTCTAATAAAATGAAATTCAATTGTGAAAAAAGTAAGGTCCTACATATAGGCAAGAAAAACCAAATGCACAAGTACAGTATAGGTGGTACCTTGCTCGATAGTAGCAACTGTGAGAGGGATCTCGGAATCCTAGTGGACAACCATCTAAATATGAGCCAGCAGTGTGCAGCAGCTGCCAAAAAAGCCAACACAGTTCTAGGCTGCATCAACAGAGGGATAGAATCTAGATCGCGTGAAGTGTTAATGCCACTGTATAGTGCCTTGGTAAGGCCACACTTGGAATACTGCATACAGTTTTGGTCGCCACGATGTAGAAAAGACGTGGAGACTCTGGAAAGAGTGCAGAGAAGAGCAACCAAGATGATTAGAGGACTGGAGACTAAGACATATGAAGAACGGCTGCAGGAGCTGGGTATGTCTAGTTTGATGAAGAGAAGGACCAGGGGAGACATGATAGCAGTGTTCCGATATCTCAGAGGGTGCCACAAAGAAGAGGGAGTCAAACTTTTCTCCAAGGCACCTGGGGGCAGGACAAGGAGCAATGGGTGGAAACTAACCAAGGAGAGAAGCAACTTAGAACTAAGGAGAAATTTCCTAACAGTAAGAACAATTAACCTCTGGAACAGCTTGCCTCCAGCAGTTGTGAATGCCCCAACCCTGGAAGTCTTTAAAAAGATGTTAGACAGCCATTTGTCTGAAATGGTATAAGGTTCCTGCCCATGCAGGGGGTTGGACTAGAAGACCTACAAGGTCCCTTCCAACTCTGCTATTGTATTATTGTATTATTGTATTGTAAGCTTTTCAGCTGGGTTGAGAAAATCCCAAATGAGATGATAAACTGCCTGGGAAAGCCAAGGGAAATCATCAAAACCATTAAAAAGTGAAAGTTAGAATATTTTGGACATGTGATGAGACACCCAGAAAAATATGGCATCCTTCACTTAATTCTCCAAAGAAAGATTGAAGGCAATGTGGTCCAGGCAGAACATCATGGCTTCAAAACCTAAGGAACTGATTTGGACAAAACTCAGCAGCACTTTTTCATGCAGCTGTTGACAAAAATAGGATTGTCAACGTGATGTCTGATGATGGCACAAGAAGAAGAAGAAGCTTTTCGGATGACTTGTACCAGAATAAATGTTATTATATTTGGACCAGCATCTTCCACTTGTACAGATGATAGATCCCTGAATTCTATAGCCAGTATGAACATTACTCAGAATTGTCTGTGCCGCCCTCGGTCCTTTTTTAGGAGAAGGTGCGAATAAATAAATAAATCATCATGATAACTGTATAAAATTTTTGAAATTGCTTGTTTATTTTTAAAGTGGAAATATAGAAAGTCTTCTCAATTACCTTGTCTTCTAAGAGGTGTGAGAGATTCTCATTAAAAACAGTCAATTTCTCCCCTCTAGTCCTCAGGATTTTCCCCTCTCTTCTCTTCATATGTTGGTGAATACATTTTGAATATAAGTATATATAATACCCACAAATGTTTGTTATTTATCAAAACACTATCGGCTATATCAGCTCAGATGAAACTGCTTTTCAGGTAAACTAGTCATGAACATTGAGATTCTCACTTTTTCCAGATTTTGTGATCACAGAAGTCTTAGATCTCTGCATGGAAATTCTTGAAAATACCTGTTTTCAGTTTCTGCCTATCCCCTCTGGAAGTTATGGTTTTTAAAACATCATCCCCTTTAATAACCTCACGCTTGTTCTTTCCAATCAATCAAAAGCATAAACTGTGCTTGGGGGTATCGGTTTCATTTTCATCTTTACATTGGAATTCTATTTCCGATGTTCCATCAGGAGCAGTAAGCTTTAGAGATGAATTCCTCTCTCCCTCTCCCTCCCTCCCTCCCTTGTTCCCCACTACTCTCATCTTTCAGTGTCAAAAGTCTTTTCTCTAATCAGCTTTTTCAGTAAACTGTGGTTTTAAAAAAGAGTAAGTAAAACTCCGGTTGGAAAAATAAAGTTCCAGATTATGTCCACCCATTCTTGGACAGCTGCCAAATTGAAAAGATATGCTAATGCCCCTAGCTGACATACCCTTTACTCCTGGCAACTTTGTACATTCAACGATAAAGTGACTTAAACAGATGTTGGATTGTATTTTTTTTTTTAGAAAGTTGATTTCTCTTGCTTTTGGCAAGAAGAAAATAATCACTTTGGTCTTTGGTGAATAAATAATTTGGTAGAAAGCAAATTCAATTTTGTAATGTTCCCCCGTCCTCAACACCAGGTTTATTTCTTATATCTACAATCTTGAAATTATGAAATTAATGTTTCTGTTTTCTAACTAAAATTATATTTGCTATATATTGGAGCTGTCATATTTTGAAATGTTGTTACAAAATTCCTCGGCCTCAGCTAGCAGAGTGAGGCTTAAAATGCAGCACAGTAGGTTGGCATTTTGAAGTGATATATCACAATCGTAAAGGTCAACCATATTGTTAGCATATAGACCAAATATGACTACCCTGTATATATATATTTGTGTGTGTAAACTAGATCTGAGCAGTTTGATGCACAGCATTGTCTTACAGTTACTGATAAATGAGAGCTCATTGTTACATTGATGTTCATTGCTCTCGGCCTTGAGTTTTTCGCAAAAGAATGTCAGCGCAATTTATGCTGCCTGCACAATTCTGTGCCTTAGCAATGAGTAGCTGGAGTGTGGTGGTGTCCTTACAGATGTAATACATGAAAGGTTCAGGACAATGATTGGTGGGTTCTCTGGCTTTCTTTCCCCTCTTATCCAGTATCATCCCATACAGATGGAAAACATCTCCAATTACTTTCCATAATGTATGATAGTCTCGGAGGAACAGCAGACATTCTCTCCAGTTTCATTCCATACCTCTCCAAAGCCTTCTTGGCAAGTTATTGATCCCTTGGGGATTAATAATCAATAATCCTATGACAAATAAACACATCATTAGCTCTATTCTATACAAGCAAGGTATCTTATTGCACTTTTCATCCAAAGCCAAAATAGATGAAGAGGATAGCATGTTGTATATATAAATCTTCCAGAACCTGTGTTGGTTTTTTTTTATTTTTTAGAAAATGTCATTCAGGTCAGAGCTTGCAAACTGTTCTACAAACTTTATTTATCCAGCATCTGACTGCATTCTGTCAGCCTAGATATCATATTCCATGTCAGAGTTTTTGGCAGTGTGACTATTATTATGAAATAAACCCAGAAGAAAAACAGAGCACACAGCACACAGATCCTTTATACAATTAATAGTGATTTATATATACAGATATACACATGGCAGATAAATCCCTTACCACTCAGCTATGGACACAAGGAGAGAAATGAGATACACAAGGAGAGAGAGAAAACACACTCTAATGGCTACCTATATATAGACACCTCTTTTAAAAAAAAACATTTTTAAATTTATTTTTAAACAAACACACACAAACAACAAAAAACAAGAAAAAACATAAAAAACCCATCTTCCATTACAAATTATAGAAGGTGTGTCGGTTGCTTACAAAATTTCTATGCATCTCTTCCATAGTCATCATTTGCTTTTCATATCAAATCATATATTTTAATTCAAATATATTTATATATGTATTACGATTATTATATCTCAACCTTAATTTGACTATAATTGTTTTTACATCCTTTTATATGTAATATTTAAAATCTAGAATAAAATTACATAATGGCGTTCTATTAGCTCTTCCTAAAATCATCCAATTACAATATATCTTTATAACATATTCTAGATAGAAAAAAAAATAAAATTGCTTACATTTAATAACCAACCTTTTAAACCTCCTCTTAAAATCTCAATTTGTTGCTTATATAAAGTTTTATATTAGCATATATATATATGTGTGTGTGTGTGTGTTACGTTTTTGAGCTGATCAATAAATAAGTCAGTGAGACTAGTATAGATCTATTTCAAGCTTTTTAGCTCTGATCAGCTAGCCATACCCTTACTGGGATTCGATATTTATTGATCAGCTAAAAAACGTAACACACATATAAAAAAAATTACACAACGGAACTCATGGCTTTCTGTCTAGATGGTCTCTAGTGATGAGCCAAAAGGCAGAAAAGGAAACAGGATGTCTCCTCCCTTAATTGGGGACTAACAGTGTGTTGTGGAACAAGTATATACTTATCCTCCTGTCTCAGCTGAGCAGGAAGAGAACCTGGTGGCTCAAGTGGTAAGGCATTTGCCTAGCATGTAATACAGCCCCGGTTCGAATCCCAGTAAGGGTTTGCAATGTTACAGTTTCTTTTTCCAGTTGCACCATTCTTCCAATTTTGCAGGCTTTTTGTTAAACTTCAAGCAAGTTCATTATTATCTTTCAAGTCAGTAGCTGGTGGTAGAACTCCCGAAGAGCACCTCTATAAGCAACTTATGGTCTTCTTACTATCATTCTTAATAAAGAAACTGAAAAAACCTTGAGTATCAAATGATCAAAGAGAAAAAAGAAAAATGATGTTTCCAGCCTCCAGCCTCTAAGTGGCAGTGTTACTACTTTTCCTCCTGTTGTTACAACCCTCTTTATATTTCTTTTTATATCTTCTTTATGTTCCAAACTTAAGAAAGAAAAAAGATCCTTAAATGGCGACCAAAAACAATCCAATCAATCCAATCAAGCATTGTAAAAAAAAAAAGTTTTTAATGTATAAGCAAGAATAAAAAGTAGAAGAAAAATTAATCCATTCAGTTTAGAAAATAGTAAGCCTTTGTAAAAATTCCATCCATAAAAAGAAAAATTAGAAACAGGATAACACACTAAGTTTAATATAGTTTAATTTCGCTACTTGCACTCTTCTATCTTTGATTTTAATTTAGCTTTAATTTTTTTTTGGGGGGGGGGAGGTAGCCTCTTTTTCTAATAATAAAATTTCCTCACCAATTCGACACACTTTCTCTTTCTGCTTTCTTCCCATTCCAGAGCTGTCCCAATTTCAGCAGCTTTCTGTTGCCGGAGATAAGGGCTATTTCAGGGACTTTGCGGTGTCCCTGAGATCAGCAGGAGGTACCGTTCTCAATCACCATCTCTGCAGGAGAGTTTAGGTCCAAATGGACTGTCCAGTGGCAGAAATATCGACTGCAATCTCAGATCACCAAGATTGCATGTAGTGTCATTACTCTCTTCCTCTATATAGACACCTCTTAAGATGGCAAAGTCCTGTGTGGACCCAACCATAGTCTTAAACTGGCTATATACATATTGCTGAATCATCCTCATTGCATCAGCTTACAGTTTACAGCTTACAATATTACATCAACTGGCAGCTATCCTCAAAACCTGACATTCCAATATACATGCATGCATGCATGCATGCATGCACACCAGTCTTGCAAGACGAGAATCATTCGGAGATTGTTCATCTTCCAGGAGGTTGATATTGCTATGGTAAAAAAAAAAACACAATGACAATAAAAATGCAAGTAACTAATATTTTTGGAGGGTGCTACCCTCCCCCAGAGCTCAAATCAAAACTTCCCCAGAACACATGAATGGTTGAGAAGTAGAGCAGAACTAAAAAGTAAATAGATGCTAGGCATTTCTCTGAACTTGAGAACCTCACTGTCACCCTCATTATCAAGGATTCCTAGTTAGTTCACATTGGAACATCAACAGCAACTTCAATCTGTCTCTACAGAAGGCTTAGGATAAAGACATGTCTTTTTAAAAAGTAACAAGTATCCTTATGCAGCAATAAATGAAATGTGAGGATGAGAACTAACACAACTTCAAGGTATTAGTTACCATCTTTAAAGCGCTCCATGGCTCGGGACCTAGCTATCTGCGGGATCGGATCCTGCCTCACACATCCTCACGGCCGATCCGCTCCCACAGAGAGGGACTTCTCCGGGTGCCATCCACTAGACATGTCAGCGGGCGACGCCCAGGGGAAGGGCTCTCTCTGTGGCGGGCCCAGCCCTCTGGAATGACCTTCCCCCCGACATTAGAACGACCACGGACTTCCGCTCCTTCCGTCTGAAATTAAAAACATATCTTTTCTGCTTGGCCGGCCTAGGTTAGTCTCTCTCTATGGGGTTTTAGCTGTTTAAGTGGGAATTTTAGTATGTAAATGGGTATTTTAGCACAGGTATCGTTTAATTTGTTTTTAATATGTCTGTATATTTATTGTATATTTATTGTTTTAGTTTCCCTGTGCACCGCTCCGAGTCCCTATGGGGAGAGGGAGCGGTCAAGAAATTAAATTATTATTATTATTATTATTATTATTATTATTATTATTATTATTATTATTATTATTATTATTATTATTATTATTATTATTATTATTATTATTATTATTATTATTATTATTATTATTATTATTATTATTATTATTATTATTATTATTATTATTATTACAACTGTTCTTCTTGGGGGGAAATAATCATGCTTGAATATTAATAAGAAGTTGAAGATTAAGACTTTGTCTCTGTTTCTAATGTCCCAAAGTGGCTGGGAAAAAGTTTGGAAAACATTTTTATCTGAATGCAACTCCATATGAGTAGAACCATCTGTGTGATCAGTAACCCTACCAAAGCTGAGTTTTTGTTGCATCCAACTCAACAGAGGCCAATTGCAGAATGCTTTGATCAGCACAGTAAGTTTATAGACTTTGGGAGCAGTATTGCCAGTGAGCATGCCTTTCCCTTTAACCATTAGCTAATATTAGCTCATGCTATCTTTATCTGTTTGGGTTATTAACAGTAGGTTTCAACTCTGTGGAGTTGAAATCCATCAACCTTCTGATATATTTGCCTATTGAGGTTGACTTTTTCATTGTGCTGATGAAATAGACTACAGTGCACAAAAGCTTTTGCCATAGTAAACAGGAATGTTTGTTGCTTCACGGCAGTAGAATAATGAGGATGTCTCTCTGGAATCTGATTATTATGGTACTTTATCTCTTTCACTATCTGTTCCCCTGTGCTGCCCAGGCACAAAGAATTCTAAGTCTATTTATTACTGAGAGTCTGCCATAAGTGAAGACATAGTTTTCTCCTTAACTCTCAAGACCCAAATTAACTATTTACACTTGTTGAGATGGGCCATCTTTATTCTTCCATTTGCGACTCAATTAGTTCCATCAAATCGTTATATAGGTGCAAAACTACTATTTCTCCAAACATCTTCAAGTATAATATAAAGTTCATTTTTTCCCCTTTATGATAATGATTCTGCAGCCCTCTGGAACCTTCGGGTTAAATGTTTCCTTTGTTAACCCATCCTTTCAAGTAAAAAATGTTTGTTTTATTTATTGCCAATCATAATGCATGGTTCACATACATTCTGTCCTGCTGGACATATTTGAATTTTTTGAAATATGATATAGGTGCTTTTATATTGCAGGAGCCTCGGTCCATTCAGAAAATAATGCTGGGGGGAATATACAAAGCACTGATTTCCGTGAAGGCTTACCTTTGTGTCTTTTCTGGGCACATGAACACACTTATAAACACTGGACTGGAGTATCCACCAAGCTTAGAGGATTAATTTATGGGCTGGAAGCATTATTAAAAGAAAAAAAAGGCAATACTAGAGGCTGGTATATTGCTTTTAGCATGCTGGTTATTCTTAAAAGCAAACCTTTTAAAAATGGAAAACATTTTGTAGGGAAAGAAATCTGGCAGTAAGATTTGCATTTGTATTTATTAGTTTGTCAAACATGTACAAGAGAACAAGTATAAGTATGAACATGGAAATGAGCAAAAGAAATGAGTACAAATAAATGGGGACAATAGGACAAGGACAGTAGGCACTCAGGTGCACTTATGAATGCCCCCTCTTAGGAATGGGTAAAGTCCACGGTAGACAGTTTAAGGTTGAAACTGTGTGAGTTTGAGGATGTAACAACGGAGTTGGGTAGAGCAGTGTTTCTCAACCTTGGCGACTTTAAGTCCTGTGGACTTCAACTCCCAGAATCCCCCAGCCAGCACAGCTGGCTGGGGAATTCTGGGAATTGAAGTCCACAGGACTTAAAGTCGCCAAGGTTGAGAAACACTGGGGTAGAGCATTCCAAGCATTGACCACTCTGTTGCTGAAGTTGTATTTTCTGCAATCGAGTTTGGAGCCATTTTGGAGCTGGTCAGTGGAGCATTGTGCAGGTGCTATACGTGCTGTGCATGTGTGCTGAAGCGCTGAAGATATAAAAGGATAGTAAGAAGCAAGAGCGGCCAGGTGGGCCCTCCAGAGAACCGTATCGGAACGGTATCCGGTGCTCCGGGCAGGCTCTGGTACGCCCATACCGGGGCATACCGCCTGCAACCCACCACTGACATACACATGCACATACATATCATGAGTGTGGGCCTCCTTAACTTATCTAGCAGTAGGATTGTTAACTATGATTCTAAATAGTAGATTTAATAAAATAAAATAGGTAGCAATAAGGGGAAGGGAGACTCCTTAGCTATTCCCCTAACAGAAGACTTTCCCACTTTTTGGAATGTTCTCCCCAAGGAACCATGCCAGTGTCCACATCATGCTATCAGTTCTATGGCATTGGTGTTTTTCTTCTCCCAAACAACTCAGATTTTAGTCTCTGAGTATATAATTCACTCAAAGCCTTTTGATTTAAAAAAGCAGAGTAAATTAATGAATACATTTACATATATTTTTGTTCTATGTAAGCTAGTTGGAAGGGTAAAGGAGCAGAATGAAAGTACTTTTAATCAAAATGTGAATAATAGATTTGTCTTGGCTTGCACATTGTTTCATTTATTTATTCAACAATTAATATTTCTTCTATGTAAAAGATATATATACAAAGTCTATTCCAAGATCAAACAGGAGCCCTGACTTTTTTTTCTGGCTTGAATATGAAATTTGGAAACAACTATACTAGTCGCATCTGCTCATAAATGGATCTTCCAAATCACTTTTTCTTCTTTCCCATTTCTCTTACCTGATTAATGCTGGCAAGTAAAAGTAGGGGAAAGAAATAATGTTCTTTCCTTTTGGCTCCTGGCATCTCTGACTCTGTCTGTCTCTCTGTCTCTTAATCTATATCTCTGTCTATATTTACATCATCATCTCTCTCTCTCTCTCTCACTCTTGTGTGTGTGTGTGTGTTTGTGTGTGTATGTGTGTGTTTGAAGAGCTCTGGAGAAAGATTTTTAAGAATTGATTTCCTTTAGTGCAGGCATGTGTAGAATGACACTATATCGCTTCTAAACAGAATCCATTGGAGTCCCAAAATAATCACATTACATTTTATAAAGTCCAAAGCTGGGCAAGTTTGAGAGCACTGACATCTCCTGACATTTAATGGGCATTTAATTTTTAAAAATGTGTTTAGCACTGGACACTTACATGATTCATGGAAAATAAGATGGTGGTATCTTGTGTCTGAAAAGCCTCTGCCCAGAGACAGAAATCTATACTTTTTTCATAGATCTATTTGCAGCTGCTGCCACTATGAAGCGGCATGCTAGATACCACTGGAAGAACTCTTTCTTTCCCTTCTCTTCTTCATTTGCTACTAATGTAGCACCTACAACGTTCAGGTACTGAGTCTTATGGAGATGGGGATAAATTTAATTTGCATCTTGGCTCTACACTTGATCTTAGCCAAAAGGCCGAGAAGCAATTTTGGCTCTGCTTGGAAATTAACAGTGCTGGGTTTGGGGAAAACAGCAGGGCATACGTATTTCCAAGCCAACTTCTTTTATGCAGTTGTACAGTTAATTTCCATGTAATAGGTATTGACAACATAGCAATAGAAATCTCTGCTGATTCAATGGTATGATGCCGAGGGATGATGTTGGGTGAAATATTGGCTGGTAGTTGCATTCACCTTTGCTTTGCTTTTTTGCTTTGCTGGGTTATTTATTGTTGCCTCTAGAGCTTTGCCTTCTTAAATGACCAACCATAGCTATGGTACTATTAGGGATACCATTTAGACAAATGCAACATGGTCCACATGGAACTCCCTCAAAGGACTTCCTTGGGACTCCAATTGGACACTTCATCTAATCAGAATGGCTCGGGGCCTAGCTATATACGAGACCGCCTCCTGCCCCATACATCCCTTCGTCCGATCCGCTCCCACAGAGAGGGTCTTCTTCGGGTGCCGTCGACGGGGCAATGCCGGTTGGCGACACCCAGGGGAAGGGCCTTCTCTGTGGCGGGCCCGGCCCTCTGGAACGACCTACCCCCCGACCTCCGTACTATCTCGGACCTCCGCCTCTTCCGCCAACGTCTTAAGACGTATTTATTCCAACAAGCCGGCCTAGGATAGCCCCCATTTCTGACTTTTTAAGAAAATAATTTATAATTGGCAAGGGTTTTAACATTGGGTTTTAGCACGGGTTTATTAATTTAATACATTTTAATAGATATTTATTGTATTTTGTGTTTTTAAATAATGCCTGTGCGCCGCCCTGGGTCCTAACAAGGAGAAGGGCAGGGTAAAAATTTAATAAAATAAAATAAAAATAAATAAAAGAATACAGATACTTTTGCCTTTTGTCTGGCATTACCTGCCATGAGCAGCTTATATTTGTGCTGCGGGTGCTGTGGGCACCAGCTTCTTAACAGCTTTTCAATGCAATTCTAGATGCTGGCCATTGCATATAAGGCCTTCTATGGGTTGGCATGGTGTTGAACCCACAGGTCCATCTAATCCAGCTGGAACTGACCCACCTGAGACATCCGTCCCAGGAGAAAGCTCTGGTGTTTCCAAGTTCTCCGAGCTTTGCAGTATGGAAACCCTAAGTGATGCTTCTCCGAAGCAGGTCTCTACTATGGAATAACTTCCTTTCAGAAATCAGACTTGCCCCCAGAGTTCTAAGGTTCTGGAAATCTGGACATCTGTGGTGAGAGACCTTTAGTTTGGTCCGATCATTTATATCAGTGGTTCTCAACCTGTGGTCCATGAACCCCTGGGGGAGCACAATGTCATCACAGGGGGTCTGTGAAGACTTGAAGAAATGTTATGATTTACATCTTGAGTTAAGTCTTGACAATCCGTGGTCATGGTCTGTAGCCTCAACAGATATTTAAAGGGTGAAGCAAAGGTTGCGAACCACTGATTTGTATAATTGGATTTCCCCTCCCCCTTTAATCTTTAATTTTAATTTTTAATCTTTAATCTTGTCGATCAGAAAGGTCGGCAGTTCAGCGGTTCGAATCTCTAGCACCGCAGAATGGAGTTAGCTCCTGTTACTTGTCCCAGCTTCTGCCGACCTAGCAGTTTGAAAGCATGTACAAATTCAAGTAGAAAATAGGGACTCCCTTTGGTGGGAAGGTAACAGCCTTCATGCTGGCCACATGATCATGGAGAACGTCTTTGGACAGTGCTGGCACTTTGGCTTTGAAATGGAGATGAGCACTGCCCCCTAGAGTTGGGAACGACTAGCATATATGTGTGAGGGGAACATTTACAATACAATACAATAGCAGAGTTGGAAGGGACCTTGTAGGTCTTCTAGTCCAACCCCCTGCGTGGGCAGGAACCCTACACCATTTCAGACAAATGGCTATCCAACATCTTCTTAAAGACTTCCAGGGTTGGGGCATTCACAACTTCTGGAGGCAAGCTGTTCCAGAGGTTAATTGTTCTAACTGTCAGGAAATTTCTCCTTAGTTCTAAATTGCTTCTCTCCTTGATTAGTTTCCACCCATTGCTTCTTGTCCTGCCCCCAGGTGCCTTGGAGAATAGTTTGACTCCCTCTTCTTTGTGGCACCCTCTGAGATATCGGAACACTGCTATCATGTCTCCCCTGGTCCTTCTCTTCATCAAGCTAGACATTTACCTTTAGATGTTTTAATTTTTATATTTGCCTTTGCTTATAACTATTACTGTGAGTTGCCAAGTTTCTAGTGATTGTGGTGTTAGCTCTGCAATAAATACTTTTATAAATCAGCATCAGGAAAATAATATGTGCTTCTGCTTAGGGAGTTTTGGTAAAAACCAAAAAGTTCCTGTGTCTTAGTTTAGAAGGGAAATGATATTGTTGTTGTTATTACCACTTCACTCGCTTCCAGTATCAGTATTTCTATCACTGAATTGTAATTTATCGCTTTTCATTTTGGTGTCTAAAACATTTTTTTTCTGTGTGCACCCCAAATAGATGCTATTTTGTCATGGAACTTAGTGGATCTTATACCTTAAATTCATTTTCATCGGCACAGTTTTCTATTTTTTAAAAGAATTGTTTCATGCAGGCAAGAGGATAAATGGAAGAACTTTTTCCATTACTTGCCTCTTTCTACTACAAGGATAGTGTATCTGTCAGAGCTGTCTGATGAGTTGCAGTCGATATATGAGCCTCTTGCTAACACCCAAAGCTATGAATAATTTCTCTGAATCATAAAAAATATGGTGTGATCTTCAATAAAGGTAAGGTACTATAAAGATAAAAATTTCCAAGACCAGCTACTTATTTATTTAGGAAGATTCACTTTGGGTTCAAGATGAATTGTTTTTAACCAAAAAGATAGAAAAATTAGACCATTGTCAATCCACTACTCCTAACCTTATTTAACATTCTCAAGCCAGTTGCTTCCCTGAGGAAATTTGCTTTAAAGGTATATTTTAAATACATTTTGTAATACTTTTAAGCAGTCAAATTCTCTTTTGAAAAAGATTGATTCTAAGTGTAGGCTAACAAGCAGCTTTTTTTTTTTTCCTGGTCTGCAATATTGTATGCAGATGGCATTGGTGCAAAGCATTCTTGTATTTGATTTTTTTTTTTTTTTTGCAAATGAAGTAAAAATGTTCAGCAAGAAGCTCATTAAAGTTGATTTTTTAAAAAGCATTATTGGCAAAGGTACAGGCATTTTTGAATATTTTTGTATTCAAGCCATATTCTTTAGAGCAGGAGTCCCCAACCTTTGCAACTTTAAGTCTGAAGGACTTCAGCTCCCAGAATTCTCCAGCCAGCAAAGCTGGCTGGAGAAGTCTGGGAGCTGAAGTCCTTCAGACTTAAAGTTGCAAAGGTTGGGGACCCCTGCTTTAGAGGAAATGCATAAGAATTAAATACACACATGGGAATGTGGACCAACAATGATTGTAATGGGTGGCAGGTGAGAATCCTTTGGGCTTGATAAAGGTGAGCAATCTTCCTCATTGCCATTGCTGCTATTGTCCCCTGGATTGCTGTTTTTGTGACAGGTTCATTTTGCACAGCCGGTCAAAGCCAAAAGAAGGGATAGGTAGGTGTGCTTGCTCTTCCGAATGTTGTAAAAGTGAACAGTAGGAAAAACTGAAAGCTGTACAACCAAGGTTTGGAAAACTAGAAGAGCACAGTTTGTGTTTTGAAGTCTTTCAGAGGGTGTTCATACATTCATGCATTATTGTTACCACAAATATTGAAAAAAATATTTTTGAAATGCTCTACCTAGTTGAAAATTTACTTCCAGAAAAATGGATATTGTAGGTATTGGCTAAACATGATGGCCAGCTTCTTTGATTATATCAGAAAAGAGGGAGAATATATCTTCCAACATTTTAAAAAAATTAGTTAGGATGTTAATTCATTGGCCATATTCTGGTTGTTCGTGAAACTTGTAGGTAAAAAATAATGATGATCATAGAAAACAATTTTTTTGAACAACACATAGTGAATAGTGCACTATATTATATTAAGCTTTCTCTTTTCGTTGTTATGCTCTATGCATATATACTCTCTACAGTATATAAACTTATATATGAATTTGTTTTATATATGCATTAGGAGTTGGAATGAAAATTGGTCTGACATTGTACAATGATTTATATAACGTGTAACTGCCTACCACACACTGGGAAATTACAGTATAACTAGAGGTATAAAGAGCAAATGTTATTTCTATATATAGTAATATTAATGCTGTTGTTGTTATTCATGAAGCAAAAGTCTGCACCAGTAGGGCATTCTATCAATAAGTTGAGGAAATTTAATTCCTCCCTCACTTCTTTACTACCAAACACATTAATAATTAAATTATTATAGAATATTAAATTATTAATACTCCTTAAATGTCAGGCTTCTGTGTTTAATATATTTAGAAGTTTTTTTTTAAACAAGAAAATTTTGGAAGTCATTTAGAATAATTCCAGCTTGTGTAGCTTTGAATACAAACTTTGATAAGTATAAAAATGTAAAATATAGTAAAGAAGTTACTTTTTTGCGCTGATTTTCTCTCCCATTTATCTCATATTTAATGGGAGTTGTTTAGGATTTTGAAAAAGAAAGGGTGGTTCTTAGACATTTTGATTTCTGGGTATGTTAAAAACTTTTTTTTTTTTAAATGTACTTTACCTGATAAGGATTACAAACCAGATATCATTATACAAGGTGGCAAGGAGACCTTCAATTACTAATTTGCCAAATGATTTCTCTTCTGTTTACATTCGTTTCTTGGGAGTAAATGAACTCCTTGAGACTTGCATATACTATGCAGAAGATGGTACTGTTCCTTGTCTGTTATTTTTCCTATTCTAGTTTCTCCAAACTAAAAATGGGACAATTCTCAAAATCCAGAATTAAGCACTTTAGCTATTATAATTATAACAGGATTACAGCTTTCAAGAGTTTTATGTAGAACTGGTCCTCCTCCCATTTTGCACTTCTGTTACAAAAAGTAAGATATTTACAAACAATCAATTTGACTTTACACTTTGATTCGGAAAACCATGAGCATCCGTTGGATGGCTTTATATCACGCCATCAAAATGCCAGATATGTCTTGGTGATCAAAACCTTGTCCCTTTTCAAAATGTATTGCTGACATTTTAAGAGAGTTTTATTTATTTATTTGTTTGTCAAACATGTACAGGATAGCCGGTATAAGTATGAAAATGAATATGAACAAAGGAAATGAATACAAGTAAATGGGGACAGTAGGACTGGGATGGTCAGCTGGTGCACTTATGCGCATCCACTTTATGGACCTCTTAGGAATGGGGGGAGGTCCATGGTGGACAGTTTAATGTTGAAGCTGTGAGGGTTTGAGGATGTAACAACATTACAGAGCATTCCAGGCATTGACCACTCTGCTGCTGAAGTCATATTTTCTGCAATTGAGTTTAGAGCAGTTTACCTTGAGTTTGTATCAATTGTTTGCCTATGTATTACTGTGGTTGAAGCTGAAGTAGTCATTGACAGGTAGGATGTTGTAGCAGACAATTTTGCCTACCATGCTTTGGTCTAATTGCAGGTGGCACAGTTCCAGATTGTCCAAGCCCAAAATTTCGAGACTGGTGGCATAAGGGATTCTACTATGAACAGAGGAGTGGAGTACTATTCTCATTAAATACCTCTGGACCCGCTTGATTGTATTTATGTCTGATATACAGTGTGGATTCTAGGCAGATGAGCTGTATTTGATAATTGGTCTGGCAAAGGTTTTGTATGCTCTAGTTAGCAGTACAATGTTGCCAGAGAAGAAGCTTCACAAAAGCTTTGATAGGACATCCACCATTTTGATGCTGTAGACTCCTCTTGGAGACACCCCTACTGAAATCATGTTCCATTTAAAACTAAAATACAAACTGAGATTTGAAAACCCAAAGTTTCCCAAGCATTGTCTACCACAGAAAAATGCACACCAAAAGCCAAATCATTTTTTGTTTCCTGTTGTATAGAACCGAATACAATTTGCAAGTTCAGTAGGTAATGTTGCCAGTTTTCAGCTTATCTAATATACTTGAAGTAGATAGTGAAGTACCAGGAACCTTTGATTTTGATTTCTTTTAAAAAGGCAACACATAAATTTATGCTGGCTTGGAGAAATGGTGGTAGACAGAGTACATCCTGTAGCCAAATGAAGCATAAAATCACTCATGAAAACTTAGGGAGGGAAAAAAAATACAAATTGGACTCTCTCCAAATAGCTGGATTTGACATATGCTTCAATAATATCAAAGGCAAAATCTCAATATAAATATTATAACCCAGTTATTTAAAGGCTTTCAGAAAAGTGAATCCCATTTGGTGATATTTACAATCAGGTAGATATGAAGAAAATTATATTTCTGGGTTTCTGAAAGATATTCCCTTAAATATATGCTTTAAATCTTTGTCTTGAATTAAAAAAAATAATCACACCATATCTTGATTTTTTTTTAAAAACTTGGCATGGTTAAAATCATAGCTTGTTCAGCAGAGCCTGCTGCTAAGGCCACCCCAAATCTTCAATCTTCTTTTTCCTTTGTTGTCAAGGCAACAGCTGTTTGTGGGAGAAGGACAGAAATTGGGCAACTGTTTGTAAAACAAGGCTGAACTCTCTGGCAGGTTCACACCAAAAAAGAAAAAAAAGACTTGCTATTCTAGTGACCTATATGTGGGAAACATTCTGGAAAATGAATTATATTGGGTGGTGTATTTTGTTATTGAAAAATGAATGGTTTTTTTTAAAGTGAAAGGTGACAGAAAAAACATATTAAAAATAAAAATATTGATGTGGTTGTTGAACTCAGAGAAAATGTAATATAATGAAGATTAATCATGTGTCGGTATATTTTCCCCCTTTCATTCTGGCATTTTCTTCTTATTTACCCAAGTGAATACTTTTGTAGAGAAAGTGTGAAGTATATATGGGGAAGATCTGAATCTGTGAGACTGTCCTTCACTACAGATATCTACCCAACCTACAGGGTCAGATAGGGTGGCATGCTTCTAGTCCCTTTCCCTAAATATTGTCATCTGATGGGAACTAAGAAGCATGGGCTTTTCTGTGGCAGATCCTGTGCCCAGTGGTGGGATCCTACTGAACAACTGGTTTAACAACCGGTTCAGTGAGCATGCATGTATCTGAAGCGCACTGTGGCTCATGCACAGTTTTGAGAACACTTACCTTCCGCATTACTGCTGGGGAGGAAAACAGCTGCTGCGTGACTCAGCTGAGAAGATAAAAGTCAGTAAAGCACAGGAGCAGGTGGGCGGGCCCACTTGATCATCGGAGCGAACCGGTTTGCGCCCAGCTGATCGTTGGAGCTATTGATCGCCTGAACCAGTCCGAACTGGTAGAATCCCACCCCGTCTGTGCCCCATGGAACCCTCTGCTTCCTAAAATTCAACAGACCTCCACCTTTTTCACCCTTTTGTAAGGCTTTGAAGAACTGGCTTTCCTCCCAAGTATTGTCAGAAAGAGATTGGATAATTTCACATTGGAAGTTTGGTTTGGCACCCTGGTGGCACAGGGGTTAAAGTGCAGTATTGCTGGTAAACTCTGCCCACAGCCTGAAGTTTGATCCTGACAAGGTTGACTCAGACTTCCATCATTCTGAGTTCAGTGAAATGAGGATCCAGATTGTTGGGGGAAATATACTGATGTTGTAAACTGCCCAGAGAGTGAAGTAAAGCACTATGGAACTGTATATAAGTCTAAATGCTATTTAGTTGTTTTTAATGTTTTAATTGATTTGGATTTATAGTGTTGAGTGATTTTTATATATATTTTTGGAGTTTTGATTGGGAGCCACACAATTGGTTGAAAGACAGGCAGCTACATAAATGTAATAGGAAAATAAGTATGTAAGTAAGTAAATATACATTTGAAGTCATCCACAAGAAACTTTGAATAACTCACAGTATCACTTCTCAGAAGATGCTGTTGGAGCATTTTTTACACCTTAGGGTGCATGTGATCTATCTGACTGAAATTTCCCTAAGCTTGAGCTTTGGCATTTTTTAATGAATCCTGGGCTTCACTCTGAAGCATTTTTCTTCTTCCCCATGACAGTGCCTCCAGAAAACCAAAACCTAAGAGTAGAAGAAGATTAAATTATGGATCTCATTCAAGGTCATTGCAGTCATCATGTCCCTAGAACCAGAAGAAGCAGAAGAATCCATTGCCCCTGACTTAGACAAATACACTAAAATTGAAATATCCAGACTTACATTTTATGGATAGACACATAGAACTAAACCACTTTTGTATACTATTTAAAAGAGATAATGAGTTTTTATACTCTTCTGAATTTTTCAATGCATTCAATTTTTTCTCTGAAATTCACAAACGGATATGAGATGAAACAAAACAGCAAATATTTTGCTTTTAATAAGGCATACTTGTGCATATTGTTTTGGAGTATCTGGGTATAGAGCATAGTTACCAAATTGGGCTGCATGAGGTGGGAAAAAAGAACAGACAAAATTTATCTTATTTATGTGCCCTTACTCTGAAATTCCTGTTATTATTAATCTGCCACATTGGCATTATTATATCACAGATCCCTTTAATTAATGTTTGTTCTTTGGAATAGTGTTAAAAAGAAGGTTAATTTGGGTAAGAATATGCCTTCATGTCACCACTTAGTCGACTTGCCTAACCAAAAATATCTGGAAACTAAATTGTCAAAAAACTTTACTCTTTTTCTGAAGGAGGCTTTCTAAAGGGAAGGAAGCCAGGCCCTGAAGCTTTAGAGAAAAGGAAAGGAGAAAGGAATAAAGGATCTCAAGTGCCAGCGAAAATATTTTACGATCTAAATGTCTACCATGTTTCAGGCAGGATCCTTTCAAGGCATTTGCGGTTTTGTCTTTCTGACCATGTGTCACAATTAGATTTAATTGTAAGGCATTCATAAAACCCAATCAGAATGTGGGCAATTACTTGTGCCTTAAGCTTTCAAGAGGCATCTTTTTGAAACTCAGGAAACACACAAGTGTGTGCCTTTTTCTTCTTCTTCAGGGTTTGGATGGATTTAAAAGACAAAATGCATGTCTTAATCTTTAAATCCACTCTCTAAAAGAATTCCAGCTTTAAAGAAAAAAAGAAAGAAAAGCCTGAACATTTCAGCTCTTTTTACTTTGAAGACATGAAGTCACTGGTCATGGTTCTCAGGTAGAGTAAAAAGAACGTAATTAGAATTATCTGCCTTCTGCCTTCATCAGTTCCTTAAAAATCATAGGCAATGCCGTCTTAACGCATAGGCCCGTTGGGCATTTGCCCGGGGGCCCATGATCATAGGGGCCCCATGCGAATATGTTGTAGGGTTTCGGAAAACCCGTATAAAATTTAGTATTATTTTATAAAAATCTCATAATTTTGTGTTTATATGCGAACGGGCCCTTTAAGTTTATCAATTACTTCCAACCTTGAACCTGGACCAATGTTCAGGAATGTCATTTACCACATTCTGTAGATTGAGGTTTAATCCCTATAATTATTTTCCCTTCAAAGAAAAGCTTTATCGCAAGTTAAGGAAATTTTGGGCCCGGAATAGCAATGCCTGTGGCTGATGGGTAAATAAAACCTGTTTTCCCTGTATGTCCTTGTCTTGGCCGGTTAGAAAAAATTCTCCCCTCCTGTTTCTCCCTAGCTGTTCTACGGGCATTGTAGTGAAGTGAAGTAACTCCGCCCATTTATAAATTGGACTCATAAACCTGGGGCACGCTGCGACGGCCCTCTATAAGCCGTGCCTGGGGGCCCCTCATTAAATTTGGATGTCCAAGTTTTTTTTCCTGGTGGAAGTTAACCGCAGTTCAGACAGAAGTTCATTGTGCCCTCAATTCTTCAGGAAAAATTTGTTCTGCGTTCTACCACATTAACCTGTGCTGCTAACTCAAAGGTAAGTTAAAATAATAATTATAATTTATTTAGTTTAATTTGATTGTGAAGTAAACTCAGTGTATGGTTAATATTACAACTCATTAAACCAAAGTAAATTGATTTAATTTAGACCTCGAGGACGACTGTACGTGCAATCGCCCTCGAGGGAGGTCTACACTTTAGTACGTACTCGAAGAGTAACTTTTACTTAGTGGATTTTATTATTGTTGCCCAAGCAAAGGAATATTAATGTGGTATTTTAAATAGTGTAATGTCGACTGTCGTTTTATTTGAATGTACAGTATATCAGTGTTGTGCCAATTCCTATTCCGGAATAGGAATTATTTTTTACTGGATTACAAATAGAATAGAAATAGGAAAAAAAATTAGATTTTACTATTCCCATTCCTGCGCATATCAATGACCGTCGCTGTGTCGCGTAAATTCAGAAACTTTACCGAATTTTAAATAAATCGGCGATTTTTAAAATTTATTTTTTAAAACATAGGAAATGTTTCTTTGCCCAGGGGCCCAACACTATTTCTATGCCCAGGGGCCCAAAATGGTGTAAAGACGGCTCTGATCATAGGTCACCTGCAGAGTAAGCTAGGTTTCATAGTAAAATTAAGTTATCCTGCTCTCAATAGTTGATCTCAGATAAGTGTATATAGGTTTGCAGCCTTTGGTTATATAAAAATAATTGATGTTCTAAACACTTCACTCACTGTTCCCAGCTGTGACATTCCATTGACTGCAACAACTGTGCTAGTGTGCAGCACTAGCTGGATTCTGTATCATCTGTGCTGGGACAGAATCCCTTAGACGCTTTTGAAGAAAAGATATCACCAGCTTTCTGTTTCTTTTAATAATCAACTGTAGGCAAAATCTGTGCTTATAAATTCATATCTTCTATTGCTTCTTTGTGTTAATGACTGTGGTGCTCTCTCTCTCTCTCTCCCTCCCTCCCTCCCCTCTGTTTTGTTCCCTCAGCAACTATGTAGCACAGATGGCTAAAAACCCTAAACAGCCAGTATATAAGGATATATTGAACATAAATGAAAATTCAGAGACAGACAGACAGACTGACTGAGAGACTGACACACACACAGAGAGAGAAAGAGAGAGAGACAGAGAGAGAGACAGAGAGAGAAAGAATGAATATTTCATTCAGAAATTAGAAAACAATGCATTATCTTCCTCTTCCCCCAGCTAAGGCACAAGGTCCTAAATCCAGTCTGCAGTGGACAGGAGGCTCTAGGTTCATTTTGGGGTATCTCTGGAGTGGGGTTCCCAAAAGGAATCTTCATATGCCCCACTTCTACATTTGCAGCACCATGAACAATAGATTGCACAGGTAAGTCAGTCATGCTCAAGTCAAAGGAAAACAGTAGTAGCCCCACTCAGATTTGAACCCTGAATAATGGGGTTAATAGAAGAGAAATAAGTCAAAAGAAAAGAGTATTCTGCTTTTAATCAGGAGGCAAAGTAGCTTATTTTCTAGTTAAGCGTTATGCCACAATGTAAAACATTGTTATTACAGACTTTCTGCTACACTTGTTTGACTAACGATTGGGATAGTCCTGTTTGCAAAATTTGCCCCTTTTAAACGGTAGACTTTTTAAAGAACATAGCTCTATTATAAACACAAAAATGGTGATGAGTCATACTTGAGTGACCCATACGCAGTAATATTTTACCTTTCAATTTTTAATGTAATTTTAAAATATTGTTTAAAAAAGAAACAACACATTCCTTAAATAGCATACTTTAATCAAAAAGATGCTATCATTACATTGCATTAGTTTGATAAATACTTCGATAAGTGGGCATGTCATATTATACAGAATGATCAGGTGTATGAACTTGCTATTCTCTTACTATGCTATCTCCAGTGGTAATAAAGTAAAGCACAAACACATGCACAAACTGATTCAACATTCACCATCATACTTATCAGTAACAAAGTCATTTGTGCCTAATTAGCTTGAATTGCAAGGCAGTTCTTGGAGGAAGATAATTTTGAATGATTGAATTAATTCTGTCCTGACTTCTTTTATCTCTCTGTGATTATGCAATTCATAGTCTAATGAAGGAGGAAGCAAGAATGTAAATCCAAAGCTGTAAGTCTGCATTTGGAGCACAAACATGAAAAATAACAAACATTGCATTCCCATACTAGTCTTAATTCTGCTTTTGTAATGTGGAAATGACCTTGTGAGGGGAGGAGAAGGGAGAGATGCTGCCTAGGAAACACTCAGATAAGAAACAGCATAGCCCACAGCACTTAATTCTACTTCATTGTAAGGCTACATTACAATCTTGCAAGTCTGATAGTACAAATCCCCCACCAGCTCTTTTACACTCTGATAAATTAAGAGGTTCCTTTCTGACTTTCTTTCTATCCCTATTATACAGCTGCAGGTTATGCCCTCTCTTACCTGATCATTCCCTAGGCAGCATCTCTTCCTCCCTCTCTTGAGGTCATTCCCACATACCATGGCACAACCAGCTTTAGAATTGACAATGAAGGTAACTGAAGTATGGGAAATGTTTGCCTTTTAGAATCAACTATCAATAAATACATGACAAACTAGTACTCCAATACTAGTCAGGTAGCAATGAAGGCCTTGGAAAAGGTATTCTGATATGATGTACCTGTGAAGTTCATAATTGTCAAGGGAATGTTTTTCTCTCTGATAACCCTTGAAAGTAAAAGTTGGGCTTAAAAAAACCAGAATGGGGAGAGTATTGACACTTTTGAACTTTGTGTTGGAGAAGACTCCTGAGAGTGACATGGATAGACAAGAAAACAATCAAATGGATCGTCAAACAAATCAACCGATAGTTCTCGCTCAAGACACAAGTGACATATCATTACATGCATTATGACAAGACCTAACTCTCTGGAGAAGGCTCTAATTCTAGGAAAGGTGGAAGCAAAGGCAAGAAGAGGATGACTAGCTGCAAAATGGATGGACTATGATAATGAAGATTGTCATTGGGAGATTGAAAGGGCCAGGTTGGGAACTGACTATCCTGGAGAAAGTCTTATCTAGGTGGTTGCTAGGAGATGATTCCTAATGCAGTAATCAGTAGTTAATTTTGAACCCCCGAAGTGTCAAACCCCAAGGATCCCTCTGTTTCTAACCTTTAAATCTGCTCTTCCTATTGTATAGGATCAGATCTAGAATAACTGTTTCCCTTGTTTCTTCTTGAGCCTTCAGGAATGAAATAGTCAATAAGATCACTGAGGAATATTTCAAAGCTTGCAGTCCTGCCTGAGTTGGTTTTCCAACAGAAATCCAGGAACTTGATGTCTCCCATTATTACTATGGCTCCCTTCCCAGAAAGGGTAATCTGCTCTTGGAGGCCATTATGCAGTTTTGCTTTTGGTTTATTATTGTATAAAATAAAATCTTCGTTGCTTCCCTTTGAACAACTCTTCAACTCTTACATTCACTCAATTATTCTTGTTCTACCAGGTTTTAGTAATCCTTAATAAATTACATTCATTGTCCTGAAACAAGTCCTTCTGATGTGTTCTGTATATTCTGTGCATTTGTATGGAGACAATGGAATCCCAGGCTATGAATTTGAGGTGCTCATTATTGAGCATCTCCACATCTTCTGTATCCCATACCTGTTCTTGTCCTTGGCGGTGCATTGTTTATTGAATAATCATACTCCTGACCCATAGGATTCATTTTAAAATTTCCTGTGGATTAGGTTTGCAAGACATCTGTCAAAACATTCTTCTCAGTCCTCACGAAGTGCAGCCCATCTCTTGCAGAAATCCCTCTGCTCACAATCATGTCTCATTATTGAGGAAGCTGAATGGTTCCTGTTGTACCATCTGTTTAGCCAATTGTTCCCACATGGGTGAGTGGAAAGCAATAATTATCATGGACATAAAGAGTCTTGGGAGCGTTTCTCTCACATCCTGAATGTGGCCTATGAAGGCAGTACCCTTCTCTTGATGGACCATATTGCTGATCAGTTACTGCTTTAGTTTCTCTCATTATATATGTACTATTTGTACTGTATGTATGCATTTGTTGCACTTTATCATCAAACTCATTAAAAACTCAGCAGGGGCTCTCCAGTTTCCCTCACCTAATCATGTCTTGCTCTTCACTTTTTTTTTCTTCAAGCCCTGGAGCTTGTAAGAGTTGCTTTTCATCCAGTGGTCTAGAAATATTATCAAAAGGAAGTCCTGGAATCTATCCTGAAGCTTCAAAACCTTTTGACACATTTGGGCCTCGTTGTCACATTCTTCCATTTCTCTATCCTATCTGTCTATCTTCTGAGAGTTTTCTTGATTCCAGTGACTCTCTTCATATACGTCCTATGTCCATTCGAAGAATTCCTTATGAAGCTGATAAAAGGGAGAGTTTTCTTGATTCCAGTGACTCTCTTCATATACGTCCTATGTCCATTCGAAGAATTCCTTATGAAGCTGATAAAAGGGAGAATGCGAATGGTAGCAGTTTTGCTCCTAACCACTTCATCTTCTCTTCCACAAAGAAACTGAGCCTCCCTTTGCAACACATGCAAATTCTTGTCATCTTCAGGAAGGGACACAAACCTAGCACATTTCCTGCAGGTTGAAAACCCTTCTCTCTGTCTTCAGATTCCTCAGATGTAGAAACAAAAACAACTGATTTCCCCCAATAGAATACATTATGCCACCAGGCTCGAAACTTTGGGCTTGGACAACCTTGAACTATGCCGCTTACGCTATGCATAGAACACAAAATTGTCTGTAACAATGTCCTACCTGTCAATGACTACTTCCGCTTCAATCGCAATAATACACAGGCAAACAATTGATAAAACTCAAGGTAAACTGCTCTAAACTCAATTGCAGAAAATACGACTTCAGTAACAGAGTGGTCAATGCCTGGAATGCACTACCTTGACTCCGTTGTTGCTTCCTCAAACCCCCATAGTTCAACCTTAAAATGTCTACTGTGGCCCTCACACATTCCTAAGCGACCGTTCCTAAGGGGGCGTGCATATTTGTACTCATTTCATGTGCTCATGTCCATGTTTATACTTATACCTGTTATCTCATACATGTTTGACAAACTAAAATAAATAAATAAGTAAAATTTCTTTGACGATCTCCACCAATCTCTTGGTGACGCACTCAATGAAATTGCCCTCTAGGAGATGGATGCATCATTTGTTTCCTGAAGCTGCCTCAGATAGATCACCAAGTAGCAATGTTTCATTCACAGAGAATGAGCTATTATCAGTGGTCACAAGCTCTCAGGAGACACTCAAAATCTGTCCTTATTTTTGGCCCTTCCTTTCTCTTCCTTTTCCCTTTCTTTAACATAGCTTGTTTTTTAGGACTGGATTCCATATATGTACCCTAACATATAAGATCAGAGAGAGAAATAAAAGGCAATTGCAGCATCAGGAAGCAATCAGAAGCATCATCAGTTCTCAATAAAATTTCCAATATTCATTTATTTACCAAATTCAGAGGCCACTCACAAAATGACAAATATGGTGTGGCCCTCACACCATTCCTAAGCAGCCATTCTTAAGGGGGCGTGCATAAGGGGAATGAAATAGTATGAGGACTGAAAACAAGTGACAGAGTCATTTTTATGTTCCTTCAGAGCTAAGTTTGGTATTCAAACATAATGTTTGAAATGTTTAATGTTTATTGAATTTGTATACCGCCCTTCTCCCTTGCAGGACTCAGGGCTGTGAACAGGCATAATAAAAGCAACAAAGACATGAATATATAAAATACTTTAAAATGTCAATTAAAATGTCAATTAAATTAGGGGCCTGTTCTAAAACCAAAATAAAATTTCTAAATAAAATCGATTAAAATCGATTAAAAACTACACCAGGCCGGCCACACGGAATAAATGCGTTTTCAAGGCCCGGTGGAAGAGGCGTAGGTCAGTGATTGTACGTAGGTCGGGGTGTAGGTCATTCCAGAGGGCAGGAGCTGCCACTGAGGAGGCCCTCTCTGTGGGAGCGAACTGGTCGGTGGGAGGTATTTGGTAGCAGGATGCGGTCTTGCAAGTAGCCAGGTCCCGTGCCATGGAGCGCTTTAAAGGTGGTTACCAGCACCTTGAAGCGCACCCGGAAAGCCACAGGCAGCCAGTGGAAAGAGGAAATACATTAAAAACAGTGTATTTTAAAATTATCCCTGGAATCCTGGAATAGCAAAGCTTTGAAAAGAGCTTCCTGGAGCAAAGTAGTTTCTTTTATTTTACTATATCAATTGTGAGGAACATTCACTTTCAGCTGAATGTTAATGCTTTCATTCTAAGCATATGCTAAATCTTTTAACTTTCCCTTTATTTCTACAAATGGCTTGAAGTCAACAGTTTTGAAGCTAGTTCTGGAGCCATCACAAGATGTATTCTGGGATCTCCTTTGGGTTTTTCCATGTGTAGTTTCCACTTTGTTGAACTGTGATAAGGAAATTAAGCTTCCTCACAGTTTGTCAGCTTATAAATTTGAATGGGCATGTATGTGTCAAAGCCATTAGCTACAAAAGCTCAGCTAAATAGTGAAGCATCCCACTGGAAAATAAAGGCACACAAAAAACTAATTGTGCAGACACACATAACACAAATATGCAACTGCAGGTTGGGCATGCTACAGGTCCTGTCAGCCAAGGAATGTAGACCTTTTTTTTTTCCTGACTGCCATATCATTTTCATTTTGTATCTTGTTGTAACTGGTTTTAATTGTTTCATTATTGTTCACTGCCAGGGTCACTTATTTGAAATGGGCAGCTGTAGAAAATGAATGAATGGATGGAGGGATGGAGGGATGGATAAATGGATGGATGAATTGCAGATATGATTCTCCTCCTCTCTAGCCTTTCTTCTTTGGAGTAGCTTGCCAAGGAGTTCCGTTATTATATTTCTCAAGCACCTTATATGAGTTCTTTAAAACATATGTATCTGAAAAATGCACTTACACAAGTAAGCTTAATATTTTGCTACTCCAAGTTGAAAGAGACAGGTTTTCACATTATCTGTGTGTCTAGACTTCTGGTGACTCCCTGGACAAATCCATGCAGTTTTCTTGGCAAGATTTTGGAAATGGGTTTTTCCATTGTCTTCTTCCCAGGGCTGAGCAAGAGTGACTAGTCCAAAATTACTCAGATGGTTTTGTGCCTAAAGTGGGACTAGAGCTCACACACTTGTTCCGATATCTCAGAGGGTGCCACAAAGAAGAGGGAGCCAAACTATTCTCCAAGGCACCTGGGGGCAGGACAAGAAGCAATGGGTGGAAACTAATCAAGGAGAGAAGCAACTTAGAACTAAGGAGAAATTTCCTGACAGTTAGAACAATTAACCTCTGGAACAGCTTGCCTCCAGAAGTTGTGAATGCCCCAACCCTGGAAGTCTTTAAAAGGATGTTGGATAGCCATTTGTCTGAAATGGTATAAGGTTCCTGTCCACGCAGGGGGTTGGACTAGAAGACCTACAAGGTCCATTCCAACTCTGCTATTGTATTGTATTGTACTCCTGGTTTCTAGCCTTATGCATTATCCATTACATCGGACTGGGTCTCTTTTCAACATTATTCACTAGGAATATGAGCAGCCCTTAAGCTTGATGCATTTAACTGCCCACTTTGCAGGTCAGATTTCTGTTCTAGATTTTATTACAGGATTAGTATCTCATCATTGACTGACTCATTTGTTGATTCAGAAGGAAATTGTAATTACTTCTAATATTGTAAAAAGCTGTTCTTGCTCCTCGTGTTCTTCTTCCACTATTACATAAGTCGCAGGATCATTCCAAAAAATGTTGCAGTGAAGAGAAAAAAAACCTCCAGCCTTCTTGGAATGTTGAGGCTGATTTTTATGATGTTGAATATCATCATGGGGGGAAAAAATCTACTAGCAATTGTTTGTTGTTTGTTTTGTTTTTCTTTTTGATGGGAGGCTTAATTATAAGTCATCATTTTTTTTTTCATTTTCAGCAAAGAGTCCATAAGAGGATTTCAATCTTTTATGAAAGTACTTATTGTTTTATCCCTGATCAAACTGGTCAATTTTGCCATTTCTGTGAACAATGCCATCTTCACAATCCACTCCTCCATTATAAGCATTTCAGTATTTTTCCATATTGGGCCATATACAGTAGTTGTGTCACTGCAGTTATCATATACCAAATTAGTAATCCATAAGTCTTTTCTAATTGGCTATTAATAAGTTCCAATCGGAAAAAAAAAAAAACTTCTGGTCCTTCTTTATCTTGCTCCTTTATATAAGGAGCAAGAACAGATTTATACAGTCTGGTCCCTTAATCTTTACAATTTTTTGAATTGTCATATGCATTTGTAGCCAGTACATTTTTACTTTTGCATAAATCCATCATGCCTTATACAATGTTCCTTCATGTTTTCCAGATTTCCACTGTTGATCAGAAGTACTTTTAAAGATAGTTTCTCTGGTGTCATATACCAGTGATACATCATTTTATAAAAGTTTATTCTCAAAGAATAACACTGTGAATTTCAGTGCTGTTAACCATATTCTATCATTGGTTCGTCTGCATATCTTAACCAAAATAATCACACACACTCATCTTCCATTTTAAACCTTAACTAAAGTGTATACATTTTAGCACTCACATATTCATCATCTGAACATAATGCCATTTCAAACTCTGGTTTATATTGTTCAATTCCAGAGACATTTTTATCTGTATTGAATCTCTCTTAACTATGTGTATAAAAACCATTGAAAACTAAATCTCTCTGGTGTCAATTATGTCTTTACATTTTACATATTCCTGTGCTAAAAAAATCTTTATATGTTAACGAGTTCTCTTTGGTTGTTGCTTCTTTTCTATAAAAAGTTTTTTTGTACTGAATCCCATAAAGGTGTTCATATTTGTCTTTACCCTGGTCCTGTATCAGCAGTGGTGGCCAGTAGATAACCAGAAGGCTTGGGGATTCAAAGACAATAGTTGGATATCAGAGTGAATGCAAAAAAGGATGTTTGCTGGGAAAATATTAAGAAAGTTACAGAGGAAAACAAATGGTACACTAATTTTAGCCCTTCAAATTGTTAGGATCCTCATGACATGCTACTGAAGAGACCTCATGAAAGTGTCTGGCAGCTGTGCAGACAAAACTGTTCCTGGGTTTTTAGATTTTAGTAGGTTAAACTTTTGGTTTCTGTTTATACATTTTAAGAAAGAGGTAGTAAAAGCAAAACAACCCCTAGAGATAGGCTGGTGTGTCAAGTATGATATCTGATGACACATCTTGGCAATAACTTGAGCACCGAGACAACTGACCTTCTTTCAAAGGCATTCTGAGATACTGTTTTCTAATTACATATTCTCACCTTCCCTTTTACAGGTGTTAAATGAGGAAGCTCATGTTTTCGGTTTATCTTAATTGTTTCAAGTAGTAATAATTCTGAAGCTTCAAATGAAGTGATTACAAAGCTCAAAAGTGATTACGTTCAAATTGCAATAACTTGTTAAGAAACTGTTTCCAAGCATGAATATACAAAATGGAACAATTTGCAATATAATAATGCAAATTGTAAAACTTGCTGAGTCACTCTTGCTATGCATGTGGGGAGAGGAATTTCATTTTATGTGTGCACCCAGAGAGAAAAATGACACCTTTACAATTACTCACTCTTTCTTCTGCAATGACACCACAGATCATCTGGGGCTGAAAACATACATCTGTTCATGATTCTATGGCAAAACTATTTTACATTTCTGTGGTTGGGTCAGGAGTCTTGCATGCTGAAATCCCACACACACAGAAAACAGAAAAGGCTGACACAACATCCACCCAAATTTGCCGATGATTTCTAGTTTTTTATAAGCAGTTGGAATGAATCTAAATATGAACTTGATTTTATAGATTTAAATGCACACAGTTCTAAAAAAAATGCAGCACAAAACAACTGCATTTTCAGTGTGGCATTCTTTTGTGTGGTGCATTTCTTTCAGCGAGAGGCAGGATATTTTTTTAAAAAATATATAATTATTAAGAGATTTAATTACAATGGTAAGATTGATACACACTAAATTTTAAAAAAAGAGAGAATAGAAAGAATTAAAAAGTGCAAGAAAAGAGAAAAATAAGAAAAAGAAAATGTAATAAAGAAAAAGAAAAATATATATGTATTCTAAAGATATTTCTTTATCCTATATCCCATGCTTTATCTATAAGAACATTCTTAAAACATCAACTTGTCAGTCCTGCAAAAAGTCTGTAAAGCTTTGCCAGAACATTACAACAAAGTGTCTTATTTTATCTTTGATTAAATAAACCAACTTTATATTCATCCCTTTTGCTCTAACAGGTTTAACCTTTAATTCAATCACATATTGTCATACGATTTGATTTCTTTTTATCATCTCACAGGTTTCTTCAAGGCTTTAATGAGCCTCTTTTCCAGACACAGTAAGAAAACTCTTCCAAATCAATCCTTTGGTTTATCATTTATAATTCCCTTTTAATTTTTAAAACTTCAACCAGTTACTTTTGTATATGTAATAAAGCATCCTTGTCCAAATCATTATCTTGGTCTGACATTTGAATTTCCACATTCTGTACTTTCTTTATCTTATTAGATAAAAGTTGTTTGACCCCTACCATTCGTTTATTAACATATTTTATATACAGACAACATTACTGATAGTATTGATATTATAATTACTAACTTCTGGCTCCATTCTTCAAAGATCTCATTTAATTTTTCTGATGTTATAACATTTTATATTGTTCTGTTACTCCCAGTATTAATTAATATCAGACTTTGGGGTTTTTTTTCCTGCTTAAACTCTTTAGCCAACTCTAATATCCAGTTTCTAAAAGCATCCCTTATCTTTTATTATGACTTGCAGTTGCCAGGATAATAAAGATGTCAGGCTTGGAAGCTATTTTGTATTGAGCCTCAAGCCTGCCACATATTCAAACATAATATACTGTGGGAAGTGGGGTTGTACGGAGGACGGGAGAGATGTAGGCAAAATAATATTCCTTTCCAGAAAGTCAAGGCCGCTTTGTTCCTGCACCTGATCAGATGTGGATGGCAGGAACCTTCTTTCATGGCAATGAAGGATCGGACCATGTGATAGACTTGTGGGTGTTGGGACAGGATCTTGAACTTTCAACTGGGTGGGAAAACCTGGAAGCTTTCAGATTTGGGTTTTCCCAGATGTGCCAACATGGCTCTTTTAATAAATTGGAACTTTGAGGAACTTCTAGTCTTGGAGTGTTAATTTATTTGAGGCTGCTATTTGGAATCCTGACATAGGATAAATCTATTTCCAACAATTTAATTAGTTAATTTCAAAAGCCTATAATAAAAGCTAATGCTCCAAATTTTTCAAGAGCCTTAATTTGTTTATAACTTTCTTTAATCAAAATCTTATTTTGATGTTTATTTCAAATTCTTTAAGTTTTTAGGCTTGTAATTATTATTATTTTGTGTTCAGAATTGTACACAAACTCTCCCAATAAAGGTAGCTCCCCACACTGCTAGCATGTGGAAGAGTGCCAAGATATGGCTTTGCCAAACGGCATGGGGATCTAAGCGTGACATGCAATCCTGAGGGTAGTTCCTGGTTTGAAGGTGCTCCCTCTGCCTTTTAACTTTTTAACCTTTTTTTACTCATGGTTTTAATTCTGACTTTATATATGTAACTTTTATGTAGTTTTAGGGCTTTTATTTCTAAACTATCCAGAGTCATTTAGATGAGATGGGCGATATATAAATTTGATTAAATAAATAAATAAATAAATAAATAAATAAATAAATAAATAAATAAATAAATAAATAAATAAATAAATAAATAAATAAATAAATAAATAAATAAACAAGCAAACAAATGAATGAATAAAATACTTATGGAAGTGATTTGCTTCTTCTGGGTTGTGGTTCCTAGCCTATCCAGCTAATCAGATTAATTTAGCTAATGAAGTAAAGTTCAGTACAGTGTTAGGGCCTTGGTTCTTCCATTGAAAAGTGATGGCCCCTTTTCTAGAGGTATAACAATTCCTTTAATTGTCACTCCAAAGTAAAAATGCAAATTTCAAAGTACAAATTTTGTGCCTGTATATTGGGCAAAATGATTAAGCACAGAGACAAGAACTTCTGCTAATTCTGTTACTTGGAGACTCGCAAGGTCTGGAGGCCGTGAGAGTCTAGATGGGGAGGAACGGGCTATGACTCAACCCGTCCAAGACCGAGTGGCTGTGGTTCCCGACACCACGACATAGCCAGTTGGTTCCATCTCTGGCTATCGGGGGTGAGTCATTAGCCCCTGCAGAAAGGGCTCGCAACTTGGGCGCTCTCCTGGACTCTCGGCTGTCCTTGGATGACCATGTGACAGCCGTAGCCGGGGGGGGGGTTATCAGGTTTACCTGATATGCCAGTTGCACCCCTTTCTGGATCGTGACGCCCTGCGCACGGTCACGCAAGCTCTTGTCATTTCCCGCCTACACTACTGCAATGCCCTCTACATGGGGCTTCCCTTGAGGTGCACCTGGAGGCTCCAGTTAGTGCAGAATGCGGCTGCGTGGGGGATCTTGGGAGCACCAAGACACTCCCACATAACACCTCTCCTGCATGAGCTGCACTGGCTGCCTGTGGCCTTCCGGGTGCGCTTCAAGGTCTTGGTGACCATCTTTAAAGCGCTCCATGGCATGGGTCCTGGTTATTTGCAGAACCGCCTCATGCCACATACCTCCATCTGACCTGTCCGCTCCCACAGGAAGGGCCTCCTCAGGGTGCCATCTGCTGGACAATGCCGGCTGGCGACTCCCAGGGGAAGGGCCTTCTCTGTGGCGGGTCCAGCCCTCTGGAACGACCTGCCCCTCGACCTTCGTACTATCACGGACCTTCGCCTCTTCCGTCGAGCATTAAAGACCTACTTTTTTCATGCGGCCGGCCTGGCATAGTTTGTTTTTACTATCGCTTGTTTTTACCATCGTTTTAATAGGGTTTCTTAATATTTTAGCACGGGTTAAATTTGTTTAATTTAGTTTTAAATTTATTTATTGATTGTATTATATGTATTTTATCTTTTATTATCCCTGTGCACTGCCCTGAGTCCCAACGGGAGAGAGGGCGGTATACAAATTAAATTTAATAATAATAATAATAATAATAATAATAATAATAATAATAATAATAATAATAATAATAATAATAATAATAATAATAATAATAATAATAATAATACTTTTTAGAAGAGGTTGGTATCTCCCATTTAAAAAAAAATCAGAGAACAATGGATAAATACCATAACATATATTAGAATATTCCATGTATTGATCTTAGAACATAGAATAACATGGAAGAGACCTTGGAGGTCTTCTGGTTGAATCCCCTGTTCCAGCAGGAGATCCTATACCAGTGATGGCTAACTGAGGGCCCAAAGCATATGCACGCGCATAAAAATGCACGCATGTATGCACCCAAACCCCCCAAATACTATACATGTATGGCTCCCCACATACACTCACCCCTTCACATATGTGCACTGTCCCCTGCACAAGTCCCACTATGGCCCCCTACACATGCAACCTGCATGCACCCTATGCATGCCCCCAGCTCCCCTTGCATGCATGCACAGCCCCCTGCACACACCCCAACCCCTGCCCATACACAACAGAGACCTGATGGCCAGCTAGCTGGTGGGAGGCATGCGCGCATTCATGGCAGAGCTCTAATGGGGTGATGGCTCATATACCCACAGAGAAGGTGCTGCGTGCCACCTGTGGCACATGTGCCATAGGTTCACCATCGCGGCCTTCTTTATTACAGACAGCTTACAAAGATGTTGTAATGCTTTAATTTGGCGACAAATCTATTGTTTGCTTGCTTGGGGTTTCCTTTTAAAATTTCACTGGTTTAAGGAATGATCCACGAATGGCTCCCGAATGAAATTCCATCTAAAAGCCAAGGCTATAGCTTGCAATACCTAAATTACAAAGATACAAAAAGTACTAGGCTGCACAAGGAGTTTTTTTTTTAAAAGGGGTAAGATTATACACAGGAAACTCTCTGTGTAAGATCCTAGAAATGAATTGTAGATAGGAAGGTTAAAGGACAGATGGAGCAAATACAATGATTTGTTGGCAGAATCCAGCAATTTCATCAGTCTGCTACTTTTGGTGAAGCTGAGCCCCCTTGAAGTGCTTTATTTTTTCTCATCAATCCTGCAGATATGAAACAAGTGCAAGGCTGTAAGAGCTTTCATGATAAGTTCATGGCAGTAACTTTTCAAGCACGCATAAGACAGTTTCCATTGCAGTACAGGAAATGCAGCTCAAAAGATATTGCTTAGTTTAAGTGAAAGTAGAAAGAAAGAATTGCTCTGGTTAGAAAGTACTATCAATGGATATATTCCCAAATTAATACAATTTCATGGCTTAAAGCTGATCAAGGAAATAAGGAAGGTTTCAGTCCAATTAAGCATAAAATACATCATTTTCAGAGCATAGATTTTTCTGGTATTGCTAACAGCATTTTGGGTTGAGATTGAGAATAACATTTTTTTGCTAATTTTCCCTTCGCTCTATCTGTTTATTTTTTATTTTTTGCATATTATCTTCATTAACCACTCCTGTCACATTACTCTGGAGGGTGTACGACAAAGGAAGAAACTGCAAAACAAGCCACTAAATATGAAATATAAACAAATGCCTTGATGCATGAAAAGACAAGTGATGATGAGAGCCCACAATTAATCAAGTGCAGCTGAACGCTTGATTAAAAAAAAACATTTTAACATTTTTCTAAAATATGAGAAGGGAAGTTTATTTCAGTCTCTGGAGGAAGCATGTTCTTCTCTATGCCTCAGAGGAGGCCTGGCAGTTTGTTCAAATCTCATGAACGTTGCCAGGAATAGGGACTCTAAGCGTGGCCTTTTCAGGATGAGTCTTCCCTTGGAAAATAATGCCTGATTGGAGGAACGTTGTCCATGGGATCGCAATGGGTCGGACACGACTTTGCAACTAACAACAATAAGTCATGACTACCTCTTTGAATTGGGCCCAGAAGATTCAATAACGTTGCATATATTGTGAATTTATATCAGTTGATCCCAGGGCCAGTTCTATATATGCTGTCTTCTAAAAAAAAGAAAAACTGAATTAAAAATAGGTCTCAGCCAGTGCAGATGAGAAGGAAATGGAACTCCTCACTTACAGTATATCAGTCTTCATCCAATGATAATAGCGTAATTTACATTAATAAAACAAAGCATAAATGACAGCAAAATAAAGAGTATAAAATAAAGCAGAATATTTTGCAGCCAATAGTCCAAAGGACTTTATAGAGTTATTTCATTCGTTACTTAGACATTTCCACTTAGAACAGTGATGGCGAACCTTTTTGGCACTGAGTGTCCAAACGGAATGTGCGCATGTTGGAGCGCCAGAAACCTGAAGACCAGCATGTGTGCAAGCCAGCTGGTTTTTGGGTTTCTGGTGAGTGCATGTGTGCCAACCAGCTGGCTTTCATGCATGCTGGATTGCCAAAAACCCAAAGAGCAGGCCACCAGCTCTGGTGCGGTGAAGACCAGATGGCTGGCACACATACACATTCTGGAAACCAGAAGAGCAACCGGCGATTGTGCGCATGCCCACAGAGAGGGCTCTGCCTGCTGGCCATAGGTTCACCGTCACAGCACTAGAGGCCTTCAGATTCTTCACACACACACACGTTAGGATATTCAGCCTTATATTGGGTTGACAATATATATGAGCCTATGTTCTTAAGGAGTTATGTAGCTTTAAGAACTAAATATAATCTGATTGGCTGTAATTATCAGCTCTACCATGTAAGCAAGGTCAGGAACGCAGCTCATTCCCTGTTCGATTCTTTGTGATCCTGTGTTTCTTGATTGCCGTTGTAGAAGAAGAAGGAGTATTGTTTTGCATCACTGTAAGATACTGTATCTGTGTTTGGTGTTGGACTGTTATTTGTTTGAGAAGTTAGTCGGAAGAAGCATTTTAGTTGCTACAAAGTAAAGACTATTTATTTTCTTACTATCATTGTTTTAGAGTTTGTTTGTGGTTTACAGCAATGTATCTCTTTACTGTCCGGTGAATTACACTATTCCGCATTTATTTGCTAACACTGGTTAAGGGACCAGAGTTGTGACACTGGTTCTGAACCCAGAGTTGCTAACAACACACACACACGAACACAAACAAATATATACCCACAGTTATATATTTTTTTATTTTTTCTTTCTTCTTTTTATTTGTCTCTGCTTTCTCTTTCTTTTTTTTTGTTCTTTCACACATTTAGTTTTATATATACAAAATCTTTTAATAAAAGACATTTTTGTAAAAAAAAATGAACTTCCTACCTAAGGGACCAATATTTGTCCTGAAGCTACTCCCCAAAATGTAAATTATTGTTTCCTGATTTAAGAAGATGTCTAAGCTGAAGACATGGGCTGCAATTCTAATCATATATGATTTTGACTTAGAAGAAGGCATTCTATGTTTACAGTAAACATGCATAAAATGAGAATTGAGGTAGAACCTAAATAAAACAGACTGAGGATCTTATATTTTCTGAGTGCAGAGAACATCATGCATACAGACTTGAGTTCTGTGCTATTATCACTATTGCCTTCCAACACAGGGACTGTCTAACACAGAGGTCCCCAACCTTTGCAACTTTAAGTCTGAAGGACTTCAGCTCCCAGAATTCTCCAGCCAGCAAAGTGTTGTTGTTAAGTGAGTTTTGCCCCATTCTACAACCTTTCTTACCAGGGTTGCCAAGTGAATCACTGCAGCTTTTAAGTTGGTAATACAGTTGTGTAATGAACCTGTCTTCCCCATTGACTTTGTTTGTCCGAAAGTCGCAAAAGAGGATTACATGATCCCGGTATACCGCATCTGTCATAAATACATGCCAGTTGCCAAGCATCTGATTTTAAACACGTGACCATGGTGATGCTGCACCAGTCGTAACTATGAAAAGTAGTCATATGTCACTTTTTTTAGTGCTGTTGTAACTTCGAACATTCACTAAATGAACCATTGTAAGTTGACAGCTGCCTTTAATGATATGGCACAGAAGTCCTGTTCAAATTCAATATTGCTAGAAGGGGTGCGGTTCAGTGGCTAAGATGCTGAGCTTGTCTATCAGAAATAATAATATAATAATAATAATAATAATAATAATAATAATAATAATAATAATAATAATAATAATAATAATAATAATAATAATAATAATAATAATAATAATAATAATAATAATAATAATAATAATAATAATTTAATATTTGTATAACCGCTCCCTCTCCCCATAGGGACTCGGGGCGGTGCACAGGTAGAATAAAAACAATAAAAATATACAGACATTTCTTAAAAACAAATTAAACCTAACCTGCGCTAAAATTCCCCATTAAAACTAAACTATACTAAAAACTACCCCATAAAACCCCAGAGACAGAGAGACTATCCCAGGCCGGCCAGACAGAAAAGATGAGTTTTTAATTTAAGACGGAAGGAGCGGAGGTCCGTGGTCGTCCAAATATCGGGGGGAAGGTCGTTCCAGAGGGCCAGGCCCGCCACAGAGAGAGCCCTTCCTCTGGGGGTCGCCCGCTGACAAAGTCTAGTGGACGGCACCCGGAGAAGTCCCTCTCTGTGGGAGCGAATCGGCCGTGAGGATGTATGAGGCAGGATCCGATCCCGCAGGTAGCTAGGTCCCGAGCCATGGAGCACTTTAAAGATGATAATTAACACCTTGAAGCGCACCCGGAAGACGACAGGTAGCCAGTGCAGCTCGCGCAAGAGCGGTGTTACATGGGTAAACCTGGCGGTTCCCATAATTGCTCGCGCGGCTGCATTCTGGACTAGCTGAAGTCTCCGGGTGCACCTCAAGGGAAGCCCCATGTAGAGAGAGTTACAATAGTCCAGTCGGGATGTCACGAGCGCGTGAGTGACTGTGCGAAGGGTGTCCCGATCCAATAGGGGGCGCAATTGGCGAACCAGGCGAACCTGGTAAAACGCCCTCCTGGCCACGGCTGTCACCTGATCTTCCATGGACAGCTGGGCATCCAGGAGGACACCCAAATTGCGCGCCCCATCCACAGGGGCAAGATGTTCGCCCCCTATGGCCAGCGATGGAGTGAGCTGGTTGAATCGGGCAGCCGGAAACCACAGCCACTCGGTCTTGGTCGGGTTGAGCCTGAGTCCGTTACTTCCCATCCAGATCCGCACGGCTTCCAGGCACTGGCACATCACCGCTACGGCATCGTTGGGGTGGTTTGGGGTAGATATATACAACTGAGTGTCATCAGCGTATAGATGGTACTCTACCCCAAAACCATGGATGATCTCACCCAGCGGCTTCATGTATGTGTTAAACAGGAGGGGCGAGAGGACCGACCCCTGAGGCACCCCACATGTGAGGGGTCTCGAGGTCGACCTCTGCCCCCCTGCCAACACAAATTGCGATCGGCCAGAGAGGTAGGAGGAGAACCACCGTAAAACGGTGCCTCCCACCCCCAACCCCCCCAGCCGATGCAATAGGATACCATGGTCGATGGTATCGAAAGCCGCCGAGAGGTCTAATAGGACCAGGATGGAGGAACAACCCCCATCTCTGGCCCTCCAGAGATCATCAACCAACGCGACCAATGCCGTCTCAGTGCTATGCCCGGGCCGAAAGCCGGAGTGGCGCGGATCTAGATAGTCAACTTCCTCCAGGTGACGGGGAAACTGTTGTGCCACCACACTCTCGACAACCTTCGCCAGAAAGGGAAGGTTGGAGACTGGACGGTAGTTGTTTAAAAGAGCTGGATCCAAAGAGGGCTTCTTAAGGAGGGGCCTCACCATCGCTTCTTTTAGGGAAGCAGGCAAGGAACCCTCACTTAAGGATGCGTTGACAACCTCTTGGAGCCAGCCTCGTGTCACCTCCCAGGATGCCAGTACAAGCCAGGAGGGACACGGGTCCAATAAACATGTGGTGGCTCGCAGTCGCCCACGTAACCTGTCCATATCTTCGGAAGTAACGGAGTCAAACTCCTCCCAAACAAGATCTGCCTCGTGGCATCCCACTGGGCCATCAATGGGGGCTAGCTCGTTCTGTATCTGAGCGGTTTTCTCCTGCAGAAAAATCACAAATTCCTCTGCTCTACCCTGTAGCGGGGCTTCCCGCACCCTCTGTTGAAGTAGGGAGCGGGTCACCCTAAACAGGGCGGCAGGGCGGTTTTCTGCGGATGCTATGAGAGTAGCACAATGATGGCGTTTGGCCACTCTCAGCGCAACAATGTAAGTCCGTAAATGGGCTCTTACCTGTGTCCGGTCAGATTCAGATCTGGTATACCTCCATCTTCTCTCTTGGCATCTCTTGCGGCGTTTCATCACCCGCAGCTCCTCGGTAAACCAAGGAGCCAGGGTGGTTCGCCGCCGCAAGAGAGGCCACAAGGGCGCGACCCGATCCAAGGCTCCCACGGCCGCACTATTCCATGCGGCCGTGAGGTCCTCCATCGGGGCACGGGTCAAGGGTACAGGAAATGGCCCAAGCGCCATCTGGAACCCATCCGGGTCCATCAGGCGCCTGGGGCGGAACCAGATTGGTGACTCCGGTTCTGCCTCCCCGCGGAGGGGAGCAGCGGTCGGAAAGTCAGCAGTTCAGTGGTTTGAATCCCTAGTGCCGCATAACGGAGTGAGCTCCCATTACGTGTCCCAGCTTCTGCCAACCTAGCAGTTCGAAAGCACATAAAAATGCAAGTAGAAAAATAGGGACCACCTTTGGTGGGAAGGTGACAGCGCTACATGCGCCTTCGGCGTTTAGTCATGACCACGGAGACACCTTTGGACAACCCTGGCTCTTTGGCTTTGAAATGGAGATGAGCACCTCCCCCTAAAGTCGGGAACGAGTAGCACATATGTGCAAGGGGAACCTTTACCTTTACCTTTATTAATATTGCTATTTCAAATGACACAAAAATGGCACAAATAAGGCCATAAATGATATGTCCTTGGTCTTTTCTTGGATTCAGTTTTCAATGTCTTTAGAATAATAATGCAGATACTGTAGCTGTCATGTAACATTCTGAAGAAATAAAATCTCTGACGATCAAATGGAATGAGTCAGACATGTCTTCCTTTCCAGCTCAGAACATGACAGCCTACTCTTCCGTGGGATTTGTTAAACTTAGTATTAGCTGTGAATTTGTCAAGTTTTAATAGGCAAAATGGACATTTTCAGTTTTTCTTGACTGGCTTTGAGACCAAACCTTGGCTCAGGACATTTTGGATCCACTGGCACTACTTTAGAAAGTAAGTTTGCTTTTGAAAAGAAATATTTTTTGAGCCGATTTGGCTTTAGATAATTTGAAAACCTGGCAAGAGGAGACGCAGTGCTAGTTGCTCAGCTATGGCAAGATTGGCAATTAAGATCTGATTCATATGACAGCTTCTCCCACAATATACTGAGTATTTTGGGAGAAATGCATGTGAAATTCCATACAGCTGCATAGCAGTTGGGTTTCTTACCGCAGAGTTCAAATGGAAATTAACTCATCTCAGTTCCACTTGGTTCCTGTATTTTTTTTTCTTTGCAAATTGTGTGAACAGTATTTCTGGGGGGAAAACGATTTCTCTGAGCTCAGGACTTTTAGCAGGTCTGATCTAAAAGCCCTCCTCCCTTATTTTCACATCTAGGTGTAATTAGTTATATATAGCAACACAACTTTCCTCTGACCTTTGTATCGCACTAAATGAATGTGTACAAGGCCCTTTAGACACAACTGCCACCTGGTGCTTATCCTCTACTTATCTCTATTCTACTTGGAATAAATTTTTTGCCTCTGTTCTGCTGTTTTGAGTTGAATGTAGTATTTTTGGCCTTGTGTTCGCAACATTTCTGGCCTGTTTGCCTGCTAAACTCTACTTTTTTTCTCTCTAGGCAAATGCCTGCAGTTTGCTCACAGTGAAAGAAACACTTCACCTGGTCATTACATCACTGCTGTAAAGCTCTTTAGTACCTGCCGTTACCAATGATGTTTCAGAAGAATAATGGTATTTTTTTCTCCCCTTCAATTATGTCTAGTTCTTGGAGACTTTCTAGATAAGTCTGCAGTTTTCTTGGCAAGGTTTTTCAGAGGTGATTTGCCATTCCTTCTTCTAAGAGGTGAGAGAAAATGGCTGTCCAAAGATCCCCCAGCTACTTTCATGCCTAAAGTGCAACTCAAATGCATGGTCACCCTTTTTCCAGTCTGATGCCTTAACCACCACACCAAACTGGCTGTGTTTGTGTGCCGCCCTGGATCCTTTTTTAGGAGAAGGGCGGGGTATAAATTTAATAAAATAAAATAAATAAATAAATTATAGTATTAGCCTAATATTCAGGGGTCACTGGTTTAAAACCCATTATGAATACTTTTAATTACTCCATTTCTTTTGGGATCTTTTCAAAAAAATTGTTTTACCAATGCATAATTCAAAATGGTAGATTGATTATTGATTGAGCCATGGCACAGTGGTTAGAATACAGTACTGCAGGCTATTTCTACTAACTCCAGTTGCCTGCAATTTAGCAGTTCAAAGTTTAAGGTTGACTCAGTCTTCCATCCTTCTGAGGGGGAATAAAATGAGGACCCAGATTGTTGGAGGCAATATGCTGATTCTGTAAACCACTTAGAGGGGACTGTAAAACACTGTAAAGTGATATATAAGTCTAAGCGCTATTGCTACTGTGTCATCAAATTCGTGTTGATACTTGGTGACCATGTAAACAGATCTCCATAAGTCTTTCCCTAATCTGGGTTTTCAGGTCCACTGATAGTGTTCCCATTAGTGCTGTAACTGAGTCGATCCACTTGCTCCTTTCTCTGCTTCCCAGCATTGCAGCCTTCTCCAGAGACCTGGGGTGTTGTTGTTTTTTGGTTTTTTTGCATAATGTCTCCAAATAGCATAACTGGAGCCTGAAAAGGGCTAGAGTTGTATTTCTTTTTCTCCTTTTTCCTAACTCCCAGATACACCAAAAAGAAATAAGTACTTTAAATTCTTTGGGCGCTAGTATGAAATACTTCTAATTCAAATAACCAAAAATATGAGAAGAGGCACCTGTGAATTTGTGAAAGGAAATGAGGCAGAAAAGTGAGTATCTCAGAAAAAGAACAATATTAGTTAGAAAAACATTTATGGCAGATTTCATACTGGTAATGTTCTATATGTCCAGAAATTCTTATATTGTTGAAAGATTCCTGTTACATCCCTACAACAGAAATTATTGAGCCAAGCCCAGAAAACATTCAAGAAATGTTTGTAGTCCAGATGGATAATAAACTTAATGTCCCAAGTTGAATCTCTAATATTAAAATCTTCATTTATAACAATCAAATAGCAGTAGTACTTAACAATAGCATTTAGACTTATAGTATAGCCTTTATTGTCATTGTACATCATGTATGTAATGGAATCAATGGTGGGCTCCAGATTCTGTTCCAACCAGTACGGTTGGAAAAGGCCAGGCGGCATCCACGTGAACACACATAGCGCATGCACACATGTGTGCAGCATGCACATGCATTTTGGTGCTTCCGTGAGCCTCTGCGGCATGTACAGGTGCTGTACATGCTGCGCACGTGTGCAAAAGCACTGAAAACTTAAAAGCATGGTAAGAAGCGAGGGCAGGCAGGTGGTGGTATCCAGTGCTCCGGGCAGGCTCCGGTATGCCCATACCAGGGCATACCTCCTGCAACCCATCACTGAACGGAATTGGTTTTAGCCTCACTGGTGCAATCCATGACAAAAAATACAAACAACATACATAGTATAAAGCAGTGGTTGGCAAACTGCGGCTCACGAGCCACATGCGGCTCTTTGGCCCCTTGAATGTGGCTCTTCAGTCTCTCTCTGATTCCCTCCCTGTCTAATACTAGACAGTTTTAAATGAGGGATTTTAATTTGCTTTTAGCGCAGGTTTTGTGTTATTTAATAGCTTTTTAAATTTATGTATTTTGTATTATTTTTGTATACTGTTTTAATATTCCTGTGGGCTGCCCTGGGTCCTTTTGGAGAAGGGCGGGATATAAATTGAATAAAATAAAATAAATAAATAAATTCCTCCCTCTGTCTTTCTGTCTCTTTCTCTCTCTGTGTGCCTCTCTCTGTCTCTCTGTCACTGTCTCTGTCCACAGAATACCACGTGAAGCAGCGGCGAGTCTGCACTGCCGGCGAGGCCATCCGCGAGGTCCCCCTCACGTTCCTCGTCTTCCCCAATGACGTCTGGAGTGACATGGAAAAGATAGGCACGTGCACGTCCCGCAGAATTACAGCGGAACTTCCCACCGCTATGAAGTCTCCGAGACTGTAATTGGGTGGGGCATGCGCGCACCTATCTTTTCCATGGCATGGAAAAGCGGCAAGTCTCTGCACGGCTGCAGATGGTTCCCTCCTTCCCCTCTGTCCCCTCTGTGTGTCTGTCAGACTCTGATTCCCTCCCTCCCTCTGTCTCTCTCTCGCTCTGTGCCTCTCTCTGTCTATCACTGTCTCTGTCCACAAAATACTGCATGGAGGAGCGCCGGGCTCTGTGGTGACGGCGAGGCCATCCGCGGGGGGAGGTGTCCCCTTCACGTTCCTCATCTCCCCAGATGCCGTCCACAAGCATCAGCAGCCACACAGAGACTTGCCTCTTTTCCACGCCATGGAAAAGATAGGCGCATGCATGCCCCGCCCAATTACAGTCTCAGAGACTTCGTAGCAGTGGAAACGTGCACTGTAATTGCGTGGGGGGTGCATGCGCCTATCTTTTCCATGGTGTGGAAAAGCGGCCAGTCTGTGTGTCTGCTGATGGTTCCAGACGGCATCCGAGGAGACGAGGAATGTGAAGGGGACCCCCCTCTCCCCGCGGAAGGCCTCGCTGTCACCACAGAGCCCGCCGCTCCTCCACGCAGTATTTTGTGGATAGAGACAGTGACAGACAGACAGAGAGAGGCACAGAGTGAGAGAGAGACTGATGGAGGGAATCAGAGTCTGACACATACACAGAGAGAGAGACAGAGGGGAAGGAGGGAGGGAGAAACAGAGAGAGACAGGGAGGGAGGGAGGGAGGGAGGGAAGGAGGGAGGGAGAGAGACAAAGAGCCAGAGAGAGAGAGAGACAGACAGACACAGAGAGAATGACAGACAGATACATAGAAGAAGGGAGGGGAGAGAGACACAGAGATAGAGAAGGAGGGAGGACAGAGAGACAGAGAGAGACAGAGAGACAGACACAGAGAATGACAGAAAGAGACAGAGAGGGAGGGAGGGAGGGAGGGAGGGAGGGAGGGAGAGATAAAGAGCCACAGAGAGAGAGAGACAGACAGACAGACTCAGAGAGACAGAGTGAAACAGAAAGAGAGAGAAAGAGAAAGAAGGGAAGAAAGAAAAGGAAAAAAAAGAAAGTGGGAGAGAGATGAGAGAACTTATGACCACAATTGAGCCCAAAATTTTGGTTGCTAAGCAAGACCGTTGTTAAGTGAGTTTCACCATATTTTCCAAGTTGGCCATGCCCACCCAGTCACATGACTGCTGAACCACTCCCACAAAACAGGCCACACCTTTTGGCTCTCAAAAGAAATTTCAATCGTGGTATTGTTGATATTTGGCTCTTTTGACTAATGAGTTTGCCGACCACTGGTATAAAGAATAATCCCTATGCAAGTAATTAGGGGAAAATAATATATAGATAAAGCACTTCCTAGTGCTTTACAGCACACTCAGTGGTTTATAATGTCAAGCATATTGCCCCCAACAATCTGGGTCCTCATTGCACTGAATGGTTTCATGCCATTCAGCAAAGGAAGGGTGGAAACCTGAGTCAATCTTGAGTGAGTCAAGATCAAGCTCCCAGCTATAAGCAGAGTTATCCTGCAGTGCTGCATTCTAAGCACTGTGCCACCATGGCTCTAACAAACTATTTTAGCCCAAAATTTCTTCGTTCAAATCAGGGCTTAAATTACAACAATACAAGAAATATCTTTCATGATGCTGTTGTTCTGAAGGCCAGAGGTTTCTTCCAGACATGCAGCTTTTTCATCACCCAAATATTCTAAGCTAAATAAAGTGTCTCTGACAGCTTTCCTAACTATTTAAGATGATAACAGTATGGAATATATATTTTCCTTTGGAGTTTATAGCACTCCAGATTTGACAGTTCGCTCTTCCACTCCAATGTATGAACACAGAGATATCTCAGCTATTTGAGAGCTTATATTAACAAGAAACAACTTTTCTATTCCTTTAATTTCTATGCTCTCTCATATGTATGTATGTATGTATGTATGTATGCATGCATGCATGCATGCATGCATGCATGCATGTATTCTTATGTTGGAGGAAAACCACCAAGCTACTTTTCCTCCTATAGTTGGATCTTTACCAATCCTATCTCCATTCATCATAGCAAGGTAGCAGGAGCCTATAGATAAAGGGGATTAATGTCTCCAATTGTGATGCTGGTCACTTGTGCACCAGAACCTACCAGTGCTACTTCTGCATGGACACTGCCTGAAAACAGACAATCCTGATTTTCAACCCCCACAAAACTCTTACAAATGCTATAGGAAGAAGTAAAGCTAGACATAGCACTGAGTACCCACAGTACTAAGTTCTAAGATGATTGATTTACTTTAATATTGCAACTATATTCTGGCTGGAAGAACTCAGAAATTAGGGTTCAGTAGACTGAGCCAAGAACAATGACCTTTAATTAAGACCCTTCCTGCTTTCAATTTCATCATTCTGCTCAGGTTTTAATTATCTGAATTAATACTGGTGTAGTGGATTTACATTCTTATTCTTCCTTTATTGAAAAACCTAGTGTCCCACTGTCAACTGATCTTGAATTGTAGCAACTCCTATGCATAATGAAGACACCATAGATGATCTTATTAATCTTAGGCCTATAGATCGATTAGATACTAAAGGGAGATTTATGTTTGGCAATTTCATAAGAAATTAGAGAAGCACATTAAAAAAACATGCTTTTGCTTGCATTAAAGCAACCTGGACTTTAAGTAGATGATCAACTCAGCATCATCATTTCCTGTTGAAACAATTATCTATCTGGTTTTGTTAAGCAGTTTCTTGATGGTTTATCCTGATTTAAAACCAATCTTTTTTTTTTAATCCCGTAGCAACATTTATGGAATAAATTGCCATCCTTGGATATTGATCTGCAACTACTAAATTATACTATGTATTTATACAGGAGACATTGTTACAAATTAGAGGGTGTTGTGAAAGATATTCTTGGTGACAACACAAGCAGGCAGTTACAAAAGGAGATAAAGTAAGAATGTTGACTTTCTTTTTTAGTTTGTATTTAGTCATGATGTTGGTCTCTTAAGGGTAGATAAGAAATGTCCAAGATTTCTGGCTTCTCTTGAAACCTCTATGCAAACTTTGATATCAGAAATAAAGGCCCAGAGGGCTGAAAATATTACCTTCAAGAAGGAGCTACTGGATACCCGGAAGCAAGTGTTGGAGAACACACAGAAGAATAAAGAACTGGAAGGGGGGTTGGAGGGGGCTAAGGGAGAGATTAAAAATGTTTCTAATGAGGTGGGGGAAATAAATGGGCATGTGTCTAGGATAGATATGGAAAGAATGACATATTTTTTGAGATTTCAGAATGTTCTTGAGGAATCTGGTGAATACCTGCCTGATCTTATGAGTACAATTTTAGCAGACTATTTACATAAACCTAAGGATGAGATCAGGGGGGACATTGACCTAGCCTATAGAATTAATTCTGCATATGCCAGGATAAATGAAGTGCCTAGAGAGATACATGTGAAATTTGTTAGAAGGTCAACCAGAGAGGAAATCCTGAAAGCGCAGAGAGAGAAACCTCTAACTCACCAACAAAAAACGGTCACTATCTTGAAGCAGATCCCTAGAAAAATTAGAGATGCAAGAAGGAATTTTTCCTTCTTGTTTAAAACCTTGTTTGATCACGGGATTTGGTTCAAGTGGATGACACCTGAAGGGATGCTGGTGTTCTGGGAAGGAGGAAGAGTGAGGATTAAAACAGTTGCTGAGGCGGAAGCCTTTCTTAAAAAATATTCCTCTGTCCTGGGGGAAGATCCAGGGGGGACGGAGGGGGCCACGGCCCTGCCTACGGGGGGCCAGGGAGGAGAGAAAGAAGATACAATAGCCAAAAGACTTAGATCAAAAAAATAACTTTGCCTTGATTTTTCTTGAACAATTTTGCATAATATTTCTATCTGGACTTTTTGTAAATGTCTGACAGCATGGAACGGAGAATTTAGGTAAATGTACTTGCTTTCATCTTGTAGTGGTATGGAAAATGTTTTCTATGTTAACTTTTTTATTGTGTATTTTGAGGTCTCGGAAGGTCCGACGACTCTAACGTGAATGCTCTCAAAATTTCTTTGTAACCATTACCCTATCCTGTTAAAAAATGTAAAACCAATAAAACTTTTTCAATATAAAAAAAAAAGAAATGTCCAAGATTTCAATCCTTCTTAGACATATAACGTTCTTGGGTTTTATATGCTCACAAAAGTAACTTAGAAGTTAGTTACTTTAGTTTTTACACAGTTAGAATGAACAACTCTCCATCAATTGTGATAAATCTAAAATAACGGCATCTGACAGATATGAACAAGTCTGCAAAAGGATATTGCCTGGTGCAGTTTTGTTTTGTTTAAATACCATGAGATATTTTTTCGCTGGCAGCCATGTATATTGGATAGTGAAGTATAAATGAGCACTTTGTTGGCAGACAGAATACTTCACGGATTATTGTGTTTTATTGCGTTTCAGAGAGTATGCTTGTTCAAACTATTTTAGGGGACTATAATAACATAACTGGACCACAATTACTTTACACAGCACACTATGGCCAAGGAGTTATTTGGATTTATTGGAAAGGATCCAGCAAATAAATAATCTATGCAGTTTGTTTATAATTCAGTTTCTGCTAAATTTAAAACACTTCCTAATGAACTACGTATAATGTTGAAAATGGTTAAAGTTTGAAGCAAACCTGTTCTGTTGATTGATTACATTCTAAAATAAAACCCCACACCATCATTTATAGAACGGAACGGAACGGAACGGAACAGAACAGAACTCTTTATTGGCCAAGTGTGATTGAACACACAAGGAATTTGTCTTTGGTGCATATGCTCTCAGTGTACATAAGGAGAATAAAATACTATCATCAAGATTAAAAAGATACAATAAATAATCTATGCAGTTTGTTTATAATTCAGTTTCTGCTAAATTTAAAACACTTCCTAATGAACTACGTATAATGTTGAAAATGGTTAAAGTTTGAAGCAAACCTGTTCTGTTGATTGATTACATTCTAGAATAAAACCCCACACCATCATTTATAGAACGGAACGGAACAGAACAGAACAGAACAGAACTCTTTATTGGCCAAGTGTGATTGGACACACAAGGAATTTGTCTTTGGTGCATATGCTCTCAGTGTACATAAGGAGAATAAAATACTATCATCAAGATTAAAAAGATACAATACTTAATGATAGTAAAGGTTACTAATAAGCTATCAAATTGTATTAGGAAACAAAAACAATATAAATTGAAAGATACAAGCAACACGGTTATAATAATAAGTTGGAAGAGATAGATACTAGTAAGGAAGAGAAGTATAGTAATACACTCAGTAAATTATTTGACAGTGTTGTGGGAATTAGTTGTTAAGTAGATGTATTTTTATATAGATTTATGTAAGTTTGTAGCTATAGAGATAGACCTAATTTGTGGAAATGACAGATTTCACATGATATTTTTTTTTAGAAGAATTCTCTATTTTCTCTATTTTTATTTCTAGAAAAATCAGATCCAATGATGGTAAACCACCTGGTAAACCACCTCCCACTCCCATTTCAACAGTTGGCTTGGGTCCAGGTTTTGACCCAAATCTAGCCATTTGTCAATATATTCTTTCTTTTTCTAGAAAGGCTAATTAGTGGTTGTGTTTCCCACCAGCAGCAGACACCAAGGAAATCTACCAACTCTTTCCTAAGTTGGTGTTTCTTAACTTTGGCAAAAGATGTGTGTGGACTTTAAATCCCAGGATTCTCACCCTGCCAGAATTCTGAGAATTGACGTCCACAGATCTTAAAGCTGCCAAGGTTGAGGAATACTGCCTAAAAGTTACCTAATTTTTCATACATTAAACCTCTGGGGACAATACCAGTCCTGAGGCTAATTGTTGAAGCAGAAGAGTACTCGGAGATAAAGGAAGTTTAGATTATTTTGGCATACCGTTATGCAGCCTCATGGACTAGGGGAAAGGAAAATAACACAGCTGTGAAGGTGAGCCTTTTTCCCCCCTTTAAATGCTGGCTTGTTTCACTTGAAGTGTTTCCAGCTATCGAATACTTCTTTACACATTTTGGATTTATTTTGAAATATTCTAAATACATTTCTATGTTTAATATTAATGGTCATAAATATGAGTGTACACAGCTTTACTATAGAATCAGATTTTTGGGAACATTAATTTTAATTTGCAAGGCAGATACCTCACCTTGATAATCTATATAAATAAAAATGTAACTATGAGTTTGTTCAAAACCGCCAATCTCGGAAAGTACTGCACTGATCGCTTCCAAATTTTCACACAAGGTTCCTTTCAAATACGGCACCAATGATATATATATAGATTGTGTAGATATCACACGTGTGCCAGGTACATGCAACGGAAATGTAAAAAATTGTTAAAAAGGTAGGTAGATGGATACAGAGAGAGCAGTGGGCCAAAGGTATTATGTCATCCTTTATGACATAAAATAATCTGTCCATAAGATTCAAGGAGAAATACAGTAGGTAAGTAGGTAGGTAGAGGGATAGAGAGAGGGAGAAATACAGTAGGTAGGTAGGTAGGTAGAGGAATATAGAGAGGGAAAAATACAGTAGGTAGGTAGGTAGATAGGTAGAGGATAGAGAAAGGGAGAAATACAGTAGGTAGGTAGGTAGGTGGATAGAGAGAAAGAGGGAGAAATACGGTAGGTAGGTAGGTAGGTAGGTAGGTAGGTAGGTAGGTAGGTAGAGGGATAGAGAGAGGGAGAAATACAGTAGGTAGGTAGGTAGAGGGATACAGAGAGATAGGGAGAAATACAGTAGGTAGAGGGATAGAGAGAGAGGGAGGGAGAAATACAGTAGGTAGGTAGGTAGAGGGATAGAGAGAGAGGGGGGGAGAAATACAGTAGGTAGGTAGGTAGAGGAATAGAGGGAGAAATACAGTAGGTAGGTAGGTAGGTAGGTTGGTAGGTAGGTAGGTAGGTAGGTAGGTAGAGGGATAGAGAGAGGGAGGGAGAAATACAGTAAGTAGGTAGGTTGGGGGTTATACAGTGGTTGTGTGTACGTGTTTGTGTGTTCAGGTGTAGATCTACACAGAGATTGGTTGGCCATTTAACCAGACTGGGCCACAGCAACGTGTAGCCAGGAATGGCTAGTAAGAATATATTTAAACTTCCAACTGCCATGAAAGTGTTTTCTTTTCATTCTTACCTCTTAGGAAAAATGATCCCATATGACTATTCTTTCCATTTGCCATGTCTCTTGCCACAAAATATATACATAAAAAGATATAATCATTGTAAACTATTCATTGTACCTATATAATACTTTGGAGATTGGGTTTTAAGTCCCTAATTCTATGTATAGTTTGCTTTCAATGATTTCCACAGCTGGAGTGATTTAACTAGCTGAAGGATAGACTATATTAGTGAATCACGCTTTGAACACGAAACAGAATAAAAAACGCTAGTTTATTAAACAAGGTAAACAGAAAATTTACATATTTATTAATGTTTTGTGATTTCACATATATAGACATACGAATGCTTATGAATGCAGTATTTCCAAAATGCCTGTACTGTAAGAAAAACATAAACCCACATGGATTTTTCACACAATTAGCTTGTGGATTAACAAATTTGAACCTTTGAATCTCATGCTTGATGCAGAAAGTTCAGATTAAAGCCCTAAGGGAGATCAGTCTAAACTCTAAACAGTGCTTGCAGACTTCCTATAAGATAAATCCCATGAACATTTCATATGTCCCATCTCATTGGGTCTTCTGGTGTAGTAGCATTTCATCAATTCCAGCTCTCTTGTCTCATTCATGTGTAGTTTGTTCCAGAAGCCCCCATATCATCACTAGGAATGATTGTCCTGGTTCCCCAACATCTAATGCAAATATTGTAGATCAGGACATTATCTGAATCAACATGATTCTCCTAGTTCATGCTACTCTCATATTTGAGATAGACAGGTAAAACTTTAGGGGGATTTTGTTCAAGGATCCTTACTGATAAAATTGTTGTGGTCCACTGGCAGCTGGCAGCAGACTTGGGCAGCAAGGAGGTTGGCCAGTTCTGGGAAGGCTCAGATGAGGGCTCTGCGTCGGAGGCAGAGAGGGGGCCATGGCCATTTGGGAGTTATGTGCTACCTCCAGAGCCTCCAGAGTCAGTCATCAGCGAGGCAGAGGAACAGACTCCCCGTGTTCCCAGTGCATGCATGTGCAGAGCTGCCAGAAGGCAAGAACAGTTAAGACAGAAGGGCGACTTGAGAGTAAGGCTTGGAGGTGATTGGCTCCTCCCATATGACATAAAGGAAGCAAAGGCACACGAGCCTTTGCAGAAAGCAACTTGGTTCATGCTGGTCAGTTTACCTTCTGAACCTCCGTTTTAACTCTTTACTCTGTGTGGCCTTGCCAAGCTAGTTGCCAATTAAGTCTTTGGCAGGGTTTCAAGGAAGATAAAGATGGGTGTTTATCAGCCTTATCCCAAAAGACTTTGGCAGCCTACTGTAGGACTCTTTACAACTATTTGGGACTGATTACTCTTTGAAATAAAAAGAGGGTTTTTGGGACTAATTGTGTGCTTTTTACCTAGAAAGCCTAGGTTAGAACAAAAATAAGCACCACCCAGGATTTGAACCCTGATCTACCACATCAAAGACAGTGCTCTAATCCATACTCAGCTCTAAGTGGCATAGACATTTTGTTCTTATGTTTTTTCTGGATTTATTGATATTTTTATTTTATTAAATTTATACCCCGCCCTTCTCCTAAAAAAGGACCCAGGGAAGCGCACAGGCATCATTAAAATCATACAAAAATACAAAAATCCAAAATTGTTAAAAACTAATTAAATATTCCCTGTGCTAAAATTAATAAAACTCTAAAATTTAAAAATTATTCATATAAAATTATCCCTATAAAGTCAGAACGGGGGATTATGCTAGGCCGGCTTGATGAAATAAATGAGTTTTAAGACATTGGCGGAAAAGGCGGAGGTCCACGATGGTGCGTAGATCTGGGGGTAGGTCGTTCCAGAGGGCAGGGCCCGCCACAGAGAAGGCCCTTCCCCTGGGCGCCGCCAACCGGCATTGCCCGGCCGACGGTACCCTGAGAAGGCCCTCTCTGTGGGAGCGGATCGGTTGAAGGAATGTATGGGGCAGGAGGCGGTCGCGTATATAGCTAGGTCCCGAGCCATGGATTTGACACTATTCCGTAAGGATGGTATGGTTTGTAATCTCCACATCACTGGTAGTAGTCACAAGATGTCCTATGAAGAGCCTCAGCCTAGCCTTGCTCCTGTTTCCTTACATAAAGGTACAAAACACCTTCTCCATCCCTGGCACTTTCCAGTTCCCAGAATACTCAGCAATGCTAGTTGATAGTGAAATGGCCCACAAGTTGTGGAAGGATTTTTTAGGAGTGTGAGGAAAGTTATGCTATAGATAGTCTTGCTAAGCAGCATGATAATGTAAAACATCTTGTTACTGTCTGATGCCTGTTTAGGATTAGAAGCACTGCAAGTGGGGAGGAGAGAAATGTTCATGCATACTCAACATCTTGTCTAGAATATAATCATACATTTGAGCAAATAAAAAGCAGAACTGGAACTGATGTCTATTCTCTGTATTCTGCAGTATAGTATAAAACTACAAAGACTGATAAAAATGATTAGGAACTGCAGTCAGCAACTGGCAGGTGGACACAATTAGAAGCCATTTAAATCTTTCTTGAAGTCTTGGTTGCTTGTCACAATCAGTTGTCTTCACGAGAAAGAGCTACAACCAATCTCTCTCACTCTCTGACTTTAGATAATCCATTCTGTATCACTGCAAATCACCACTTTGTTTCAGGAATGATCTTGAAGTGCAGATGTTGTGTTTGAGAATTTCCATTTCAACTCAATGTATCACTGTAATGTATAGCTGGGTCAGGAACCTATTTGATTCATTCCACCATGATATATACAGATAGTCCACGAGTACAAGGTAGGTGTGAGGAGGCTCATGGAGGGTGTGCAGAGCAGTAGGATTTGCTTACTTTCCCTACCGGTTTGAAATGTGAGCGAACTCACTTTGCTTGCACGCGCCATCTTCTGCGCATGCAGACCACCTTCTGTGCATGCAGAGAAGGTCACACATTCCATTGGGGAGGGTGGGCGGAGCCTCCCACAGCTACTGCTACTGGTTCACCCAAACCAGAGAGAACCGGCTGAATATCACCTCTGGTGTACAGGGATGCAAGGGAGGTATAATAAGGCTCATGGAGGGTGCATGAGGATGCATGATGATGCAAAAGAGGAGTGGTGGGAGTGGGAAGGGGGCAACAGTGTCCAGTGAGGCATGAGCATGGATGGGTTAGGGGAGAATGTACAAATGGGAGAGATTTACCCAAGAGACTTAAAACCTTCCCTGCCAGCTTTCCCATGACATTCTAAGGATATTGGCAGGGTTGCAAATGACATGTTTTTGCAAGGTATTGCAGCTGGTCATAAGTGCAATCACCAGGAATGTATGATAGTGGGGATGCTGGCACAGCTGGAACTTCAAGGGGCAGTCATAACCACTATTCATTCAGTGTCATCATAATTTCAAATGTCCACTGAATGGTCATAAGTTGAGACTATCAATTTAATTTAGTAGAGTTTTCACGCATGAGTTTAATTTACTGAATGAGGCGCCAAATGGTTAGGATTCCAGAATTTATTTTGTTCCACTTAATTGTGCTTTGTTTTTTTTATAAATTAACTGGGTTATAAAGGAAGATGATAGTCCTGAATAATAGTTTAGATATTTGAAACATCCTTATATTTTACTCCGCATTGTCTCCATTGCTTTTCACTTGAACATTCCCTATCAATCATAACGAAAAATATATGACAGTAGAATTAGCTAAGCTTCATGCATGTGGCAATATTTTCACTTTACAAATTTGAATTTCATATTTCACATCACATTTCATTATTGAAATATTAATGAAAGAAACCCCTTGTGCACTGCTATTCCAAATGTCTGAGTGAAATGTGTATTTGAACTCTACAAGAAGAACATTTTGCAAAAGTGTGCACTTCACAAGACATTTAGGTCAGGATTCAGGTCTGTGGTTTCTCATGATGTTCTTGAATTTCATCAGCCAATCCACATGAACAGCAAACAGGAATCATAGAGTAATTGTCCAACAATAACAGGAAGCCTGAAAGCCCTGCATGCTTAGTTACATTGTAAAGATGATGATGTTCGTCCATCATGTTTGAAGAGGACCTTGACATCTAACAGGTTGTGGGCTGTCCATGGTGTGTCCTCAAGTGGCTGGTAAGGCCTATACGGGCATGAAATGTTCTGCCACATGTCGGGCAGACATGTGTGAGCACCATTGTTGCAGCATTTGCAGCTCTGGCTTTGTGGAGTGCTCACTTCAGTTGTACTATGGTTGTTCTTCTGTCTTCAAATGTCTGGCAGCCTTGGTGGATCAATGTACACCATATTGATTGATCTTGTGCCAGGGTTTCCCAGGAGGTAGTGTCCATATCCAGGGACTTGAAAGAGGCTTTCAACATGTCTTTGTATCGCTTCCTTTGTCCCCCGTGCAATCGCTTTCCTTGAGACAGCTCACCATAGAGGAGCTGTTTAGGGATGCGGTGGTGTGGCATCCTTGCAACATGGCCTGCCCATTGTATGTATATTACATTGTAATATAACCACAATAAAGAGTAGATCTATATTTATATTCAATTCCAGTATGAGTAAAAATCTGAAAGGGACTTGAATCACAAATCTGAATCAAATCAAAGTTCATTCACCAACCCTTATTAAATATTGAGCACTGCTCAGAGTAATTTATTGACATAACATCTCATACTGCCACAAAGGGGTAGATTCACAAATGGCAGTGTGAGAGTAGCATCATTTTCCTAGTTTGATTGCTATACGGTCAAAGTGGTTGAGGGGGAAAAAAAGATTTCCTTTTTAAATAATTTGTGTCAAAGTATTATTTTAAATCTTGATTTTAGCTAAAAAATACATATCCAATTATCTGCAACCATCCCAAAATAATACTATCAGTGACATATTTAAAGACTCAAGAATTATCTGCCAACTTTTAGAGAATACTGGCTATATTCTTAACCTAAATCTGAGAGCTGTGAATCTGGTGGTTTTGGTTCAAAATTCATTAATAGGTTATTCTCTTCCATTTTTATCCACAAATTTCCATTGATTTTATTTATTTATTTATTTATTTATTAATCATATTTATAAGCCGCACCCATCTCACCACATAGGGACTATAAAATAGGCACAGGGAATATAAAATATAAATATACATATATACAAGAATATAAGCATTCTTAAAACTAAATTAAATTAAACCCACCCTGTGCTAAAACCCATATTAAAACCCCTGAATTAAAACTTTGGTCAACTAAAAGCATTTTAGTGGGTCCTATTTTGAAGTCAGGTCCCACACTAGCAAAGGAGCAAAATCAATTCTGTCACATTGCAATGCAGAATATTTTTCAGTGAAACAAACCATGAAAAAGATATTTCTATACTCCTATTCCAATAAGCAGCTTGATTTTTTATTATTATTATTTATTCATTTGTTTGCTCATTTGTTTATTTGCAGGGGATTGCCTTCAAGTCATGCTTGACTTCTGGCGGCAGGCTGGATAAGCCCATGCAGTTTTCTTAGCAATGTTTTCTGAAGTGGCTTATCCTTGCCTCCTTCCTAGGAGTGGGGCCAAAGTCACCAATTGATTTTTATGCCTAAAACAAGACTAGAAATCCCAATCGTCCAGTTTCAGACTGATATTTTTAACCTGAGAACCAAATTGGTTCTTATTGGCAGATGATATCATAAAAGAAAGTAGGCAATAGTGCTGCCTATTTTTGATTGATTGGTTGATTGACTGACTGACTGGTTATATGCCATCAAGTCATTTTCAACTCCTAGGGACCACAAAGAAAGATTTTCGCTCAGGCCTCCCTATACTCCTCCACACTCTGATCACCACTGCATCTGAGTCCATCTGAGTTACCTTATGACTGGTAAGCCTGTTCTTCTAATACCTTCCATCTTTTCCCAGCAGTAGAGCTGTTTCCAGAGAGCTGCATCTTTGCATAATGATAAAGCTGAATGGGGAGCTGTATAAAGCAGGTGGGTTGGTGAACAGGTGATAAGATCTGGGGGCAAATGTGTGTATTGTTTATTTAATCATTTATTCATTCTTTCTTGTTTTTCCTCTCTTTTCCTCTTCCAGTTCCTGAATGAAATGCCATTATAGGTGTAGTTGTTCCTACAATTTACTAAGATTTTATTAGGTAATTACTTGGGACAAAATAAATTTAAAAAAGCTTCTGAGAAAGGGAATGATAATGAGTTTACAACTTTCTCCTGATGATTCACAACTGTTCTTTCAGTTCATTAATATCAAGTATATTTATGAGCAAGCTAGGCAGTGTTAGAAGAGCCAATCTCGGCAACTGTTAATTGTTTCGGTGCTCTGCCAGCCCTTATTATTTCTCTTATTCAAATGCTTTAAAATGTAATTTTTCTATGAGCCTTTAAATTAAAGACAAGGAACCCCTAGCTTTCAAAAATACAATTAAACAACCACTCCCATATGTCCAAATCATCATAGTCTGTGAAAGAAATTGGTGGAATTGGAGTTTCTTTGAGATATAATATGCTTAGATACATTATTGTTCTACATAGTAAATGTATAAGCAATTTGTAAAGAGTCTGCCATCAAGTCTCCCAATAGCCAGGGATAATGCAGCAATGGATTTTCTATCAACATATGTTTTCCTCTCTTTGACCAGGATGTAGGAACAACCCTAAAAGATGGAAACTGCCTTCCCTTTTCTGGTACTATAGAAACACAATTACACCTTAATATCTGTCTCAGGTAACCAATCTGGATATAAGTCTTGGCCTTCTAAAGCCTGTTTCCAGAGTGTAACCTTTTAAGACACAAATGGGCATCAGAATATCTGCTTAATCAATACTGAGTTTATTAAATGTATACAACCAACAAGACAGGCATGGAGGGGAGGCTAGGCTTCTGAGGTAATGTGAACAAAGGTGTAATAAGTAGTCTTATCTATGAGAGGAATTCAGAGGCAGAAAAGCACAGTATGCATTGTCTTGAGAAAAGATAAAATCAAATGAATGGTAGCACTTTATTTCCTTCTTCGAGCCTAGAAAATTTCAGACCAGTTTCAATGTTGGGGTTTCATTGCTAGGTTCCTAGTCAGCTGCTTCTCACTGGGAAAATTCAGAAGCAGAAGGCCTCTTTGTTTGGGAAGGGAATACCTGCTCAGGGATCTGAGTAATAGGTTGTAAAATCTACCTTACTAAAGGGAGAAGGGATTGGTCTACAGATTGATAGTGAGTGCATTCTGTTGTAATAAGAAACTGCACTTCACTGCATTGCTAGGTAAGCCCATTAGACTGCTCCATTAGGGTGGTGCTGGGATACATTGCACAGAAGAAATGAACACCATGTTTTAGTGGCCGTATCAATATCTTAAAAGGAATAAAAGCCTTCTGCTAAACTATTTAAAATGGGTGAACACAGATATTATTCTTAGTTCTACAACTCAAAGAGCCTGTTTGAAGAGAAAGGTCTTAACCCCATTCATGAAAGTGGAACCTGGGAATTAAACATTGCTTCTGAAATAATGTATTTCAAAGCTTGCAAGTTATCCAAGGGAAAATAGGCCTCTCTTGACCATTCTACGTTATGCATTGGTGGTTTTTTGCAGCAGCTCCATAACTTCTGTTGTTCCATTGAAGGTGTATTCTGTCATGCTGTTGTGAAAATATTCCAAAGAAGAGAAACTGGGAAATGTAATTTTCTCAAATCACTGGTTGCATGTCCAAGAATACCATGTGCATCTCTAAAAATATTTACATGTCAGATACATAGATTACAATAGCATTTCAGAAGAGTATAAAAAGAGTGCTCCCAAGGAAGGAAAGAAAAAGGAGGAAGAAGCCGAAAGAGAAAGAGATTTTCCTAATGTTCTTGTTTGATTCTATTGTAGCTTGTTAAGTAGGAAGGTTAATGGAAGAAAATACTTCTTAGATTCTAGTCCCAAAGGTGCTTTTTCAAGAGGCAACTGGACTTTTTTTTTCTTTGAAGATGTTTAGCTTCTTCAAGAAACTTCTTCAGCTCTGATGTTTTCAAAGAAAAACCAGAAAGTCCAGTTGCCTCTTGAAAAAAGCACCTTTGGGACAACCATGACCTGGATGACTGAGAATCTCCATAGACATTCTTAGATTCTAGTGAGAGGAGGATGTAGAATGCCAACAGCCCACTGGTATCACATATTACTAAACCATCAAACTATCTATTTTAATCCAACAAATGATTAACTATATGAATGAACTGACTTGTGCTGAATTCTTTCTAGCTGGCAACTCTATGACTCTACAATTCAGATGGTGGGAAAATGCCTATTTAGCATGAGAGTTCCAACCTAGAGAAAACTGGTCCTGTGCATTCAGTATACACCGATTTAGTATGGCACCGTTATGCAACATTTGCAATGGGATGCCATTGGCTGAATTCTTACATAGCTATGGGCAGTGAAGAAGTTGTATACATATAGGGTATCAAGCTGAAGTTTACATGTAGAGTGGTTCAAATTTTGCTGGGTTCATAAAGAACACTTTTGTGTTTGGATGGCATGGAAAGAGCACATTGCAATAATAAAAGCACGGGGAGAGGAATAGAGACATAACTGCATTGCAGCATTTTAAAAAAGCATGCTACGCACCGTATCAGAAAAAAATGTTACTTTACCAGAGGGAAGGTGCAAAACATTATTTGGGTGTCAAATCATATTGTCCAGACTGCTGTGTTCTGGACTATCTTTGATATTGCAGCTTGACATCCTGAAGGCAGCTATGATTACCTCCTTTAAAGTTATGGATGTTTGATTTTGCAATGTATTGATTTGATTCTCAATATTGTATTACACAGCTGGACATTTTGACAAGAAAATAGAGGATGATAACTCTCCTATGTAGCTCTTTTTGTACCAGTTACCACCTGATTGAATTTAAACGGATCAAATGAGAGAAAAAGAGAGTCTCAGAAGGTCAGCTAAATGTGCTAAAACGTATACCTCCTTCCAGAACTCCAAATTCTGTTCTGCAGTGAATTTCACCAGCAATGGTATGCACAGAGAACTAATTTTATTAAACATTATAATTAAAATAGTAAAATATAATACAAACTAAAAAAAAATAGAGAGAATAAAAGGTGCAAGAAAACAAAAAAGAAACCTAAAAAGGGAGGGAACCTAAGAAAGTGACATCTAACCAATGGTGGTATTCAGCAGGTTCTGACAAGTTCTGGAGAACCGGTAGCAGAAACTTTGAGTAGTTCGGGGAACCGGTAAGTACCACCTCTAACTGGCCCCACCTCCATCTATTCTCTACCTCCCGAGTCCCAGCTGATTGGTAGGAAATGGGGATTTTGCAATATTCTTCCCTTGCCACACCGACCAAGCCATGCCTACCAAGCCAAGCCACGCCCACCAAGTCATGCCCAAAAAACCGATAGTAAAAAAATTTGAATCCCCACCACTGCATCTAAGCACTTATTTATACTTGTCCTCATGACAAGTATATATAATTTCACTATCTTTTCATCTCCTCTTAATTAACTCCCTGTCATATCTCATCCTACCTATAGGCAAATCCAATAGCTAATGTCTTCTCCAATCCAGATATTAACGTTCAAACAGAGCCCTAAAATAATAACATTAATTATCAAATGTTAAACTCCTCATTCCATATTTCAGCTCTTAACTCTGAGTAAATCCACTTTTAGAAGGCTAGTTCTAGTGTAAACAAAAGACTGAAATTTAATATGACAAGAGGGGCAATTTCTCCTTTAAAGAGAACAAGCTCACAAAGGTCCCCTTAGTTTCAATAAAAGGACAATTAGATTCAAAGCCAATTTAGATGCAGTCAGATTAGGTCACATAAAGTGACAGTAGAGGAAGAAAAGCTGAAACACCGTGTAAAACATAAGCAAACCCAATCCATTTTTTTGAGTCGGACATCAGCAAGTCCAAAAATTATCAGCCATGTCCCATTTTAACCCAGATCAAATAAACAACTATGTATTCTTTCTTTTTTGCATAAACCACTCTTCCTCTTTAATCCCTTCAGATAATTATTGATATTTGTCACAAACTTCTTCAAAAGTTTAAAAAGCTTGTTTTCTAAATCCAGTGACAAGAAATGATTCCAATTGCTCTCTGAGATTGGCACTTTTATTTTCTTTGTAATTTTTAAAGCCTCATCCGATTTTTTTTAATGTCTCATGACAATTTCTTGTTCATGTTGTTCTCAGATAAATTATTTTGCAAATCTTTTTCTGTAAGAGTTTCTTCTGGGAACAGACTGTTCCTAAGTACACACAACACAGCTGACATTATTGATTCAAAGCTCCAGTACAATTCCTCAAAAATGTCTCTGAATGCCATTATACATTGCTTATCTTTATTATGTCACCAGTGTTGAAAAGGATTTTTCTTTCCTATTAAAATGTGTTTATTTTAAAAGTCTTAATATTCAAAATTAAATATTCAAATGTTTTCCAAGTTCTTAGTCCTTTTAAATTTATTTAGCCAAAATATTGCCTTGCTTTTGCTGTTTATTTTAAATTTTTAAACTTACAAAAATACATTTTCTCATATTTAGATTAAAGGCATTCACTTGGCATTTCCAGCCTGGTTATTGTGAAAGTATCTAATTTCTCTAAGGTAATTACTAGACAATTTCTGAAAGGGATTAGTAGAGGAAGAGCAAACTGGTGTTCTTTTGGAAGGCTCTGACAGAGTCCTTGCAGTCCCTCATAGGAAGCAACTGTATCAAGTACAGCTTGGGCAATCTCTCATCCTTTCTTTGTCCAGAGCAAGTCAAATAAGCCTATCCCAGTGGTGGGTTCCTACTGGTTTGGACTGGTTCAGCTGAACCAGTAGTGGTTTGACAAACTGGATCACTGGATCTAGCAGCGACCCAGGCCAGGCTTACCACACTCCTGAACCTGTTCTCCAGGCAGCGCCATAGGCGCCACCATCTTGTTTTTCAGTTCTGCCCATTCACAGAATAATTTTAATTGTACTGTGCATGCACGCACAGTGCGCATCAAGTGCGTGCATGTTGCACACACACAAGCAAACCAGCAGTAGAGCCTGCTGGAACCCACCCCTGACCTATCCATTTGTTGGCTCTCTACTCTTAGATGTAATTCATCATTCTTCCTTAGAAGTTCCTCAGAAATTGATTATATTGTAATGGAATTCATTTTCATCTGCCCTATATTGCAATGTCTATTGTCTAACTTTTGATACAGCTTATTATAGCTTTTGTTTATTTAACTGAATATACTATTACTTATTTTTTTTATTTTTAATTGCTGCTCTGAAATCTTTGGAATGAAAGAGGTTATAAATCAGCTTTGTTAGGCCTAAATAACTTTGATTTTATTGAGAATTAGGTGAGTGCTGAAAGGTAGATTAAGAAATAGAAGTTCTTAGCTTTTTCCACTGCCATAACAGTTACATAAAGAATGCTTAATAAATAATTGGGTTTGAAGCGACTACGTGATTAAGTTCAGGCCCCAATCACACCTGGCTGAATCCCACCACTGACCTCAGGCACTAGTCCAATTCAGTACAGAATGCTCTAGGGCAGATTGACTGATCTAATGTTTGGCCTTAGAACAAGATTTAGAAAAGGGAGCTCCATTCATCCCATAGCAAATGAAGAATATAAATATCTGTAACTTGAAATATAATTAGATAAAATTAGCAAGTATTGAAGATTATTATGAAAGAATCAATGTTATGCAATGGTGCTTAAAAGTTTGTGAACCTTTTTGAAATTTTGATATTTCTGCAGAAATTTATCCTGAAACGTATTCTGTTCTTCACACAAGACCCAAAACAAGATAAGGAGAACCCAATTAAACAAATTAATCAAAAACAAGTGGTTGAAATACAAAATAAGGAGAAACATACAAATAGGACCAATCAGCATCAATCTACCAATCATGATACAGCTGCACAGCCAATCAACCCACTCACAACAACAGAATCAGCACTCCACCCCCCTCCCCAAGATTTAAGGAAGGGCGGCATCTACGCAACCACAGACCGAAGTCTGAAAATGGCATGTGAGATCTTGCCGAAATGTTGCAAAGACAATCTCATTCTTACACGGGAAAACACCCGAATACAACAAGACCAACATGTGTGTGTGTGTGTGTGTGTGTGTGTGTGTGTGTGTTGCATGTGCTGATAAATAAATAAACAAGGGAGACTAGTATAGATCTATTTCAAGCTATTTAGCTCTCATCAGCTAGCCATACCTTACTGGGATTTGAACCTGGGTCGTTTTACATGTAAGGCAGTTGTAATTGTGTGTGTATTTCCCTCCCTCTCTCTCTCTCTTACACAAATATCATTTAATCATCTCTTTATAATTGATAAGGAAAATGAACTTTACTAAGGGTCCAATAATGTTTACAATAAATAAAAAATCCATTAAAATATTTTTTTCTCCAAAATATTATGATATATTCTGTGGGCACCTTATAACTTTTTCAATTCTTAATTATTTCCTTGTTTCGGTTTAAGCCAAAAGATTACAACTGTTCCAAAGACAATCCATGTGTTTGTAATGGATCTACATTAGTACCTTACCACTTTAATCTATAGCTAAGTTGTAGCAAGTCTAGCACTTAAGATAATTTCCACAGGGAAATTGCCTTTCTGGAGATTGAGAGAGTTTAACCAAGAGGACTTTTGGAGTGATTGTGAGCTGACTTTTCTTCATCATAACTTAATTGGAAACTTAACTTTGAATACCCCCCTAACTAGTACACAAGTGTTTACATTTCTTTAGATTTAGCATGCTTTTTATTGCATCTGATGAAACAGGTTTAAGTTAATAAATCTTTGATGGGATACTATATTTGTCAGACCCATGTATGTATATCTTTGTCTAGTATTCACAGTGTGTGTTCACATACACATACACATCAATACATAGAAATCTTAGCTGCTATTTGTTGTGAACAGAAAGACGTTCACATTTTTAAAAAGTATAAAATATGCTTTTATTTATAGCTGATAAAACGCAGCACAAATTTCTTTACACTAATCATTCTTTTCTTGCTTTACTCCCTCCACCTTTTATTTCTTTCTCTAATGTTTTATTTTTTCCTTGTTCCATTAAAATCAAACTAAAGGCAAAAAAATATATCTAAAAAGTGAAAAGTTTTAGGGTGTTCTTGAGTATCATACTAAATAATTGTAATTCACTAGCCATATGATATTTTGACATACTGAATTATTTCTTTGTATCTAGACTATTACTAGAAAATAGTACAGAGATGCAAATACTTTGCTCTGTCTGGCCATTCATAATTTTGTAGCCCTGGCATAGGACTTTATGGACAGAAAAGAGCTTTATGGACAGAAATATAAAGTTATACATTCCTATTAATAGATCTTTAAAACTATACTTTATAAAGGAAAATTACAGAAGAAGTATTTAAGTTTTCCTTAGCTTTTATTTTAATTGAAAAGAAAATGTATAAGGAAGCCAAAGAAAATCTACAGCAATTTGCCATAGGTATTAATAGATACTAGCTTAGGATATCTTAGCCCTTTGTCTTAGAAGTGAAAAGTAAATTTCCCTACATTTTGCCAAGATCTTGAAACAGAATGAAGGTTATCATAGAATGTCTTCCTTTTCAAATTCTGTTTCATGAAAAATGTTAAACCAAAAAGGGCATTTTGCCTGTAAGCTTACATGCTTGTGAGAAAACGGAAGTCCAGAATTTATGTTTTCTTACAAAGAAATTGCTCTAGCAAGGAATTCCAGGTGCATACATAACATTAGTTCATGATATCCTTGTGAACTATCGTCATCAATAGAGGAAATAGCAGCAATTGCAAATGCAAATTTGTTGAATCCTCACTACCCACTACCAAAGTAACAACCCAACTCCCACACTGTAGCAACTCAGAACACCGGAAAAAGGAAACAGATTGCCTATAAAACATCTTCTAACAAAATGGATACCCATATAACTGTATGAAAAAGGCCTGACCACTCAACCTACCACAGCACAACAACACAAGCTATGAAAAGGATAACATTGACATGCACCAAAAACATTTCAGAAACAACTAACAACAAACTATTACAACCACATGGCATCACTGTAGCGCACAAACCAACTAAAACCCTCCAAAACATCATAAATAAACCAAAACACTTAGTCATCAAGAAGAAAAAACAGAAGCTATTTACAATATATAGCATAAGAACTGAACAACCACTGTGTAGGAAAAACGGGCAGAAAACTAGAATAGCCTACTCAGGAACACCAACTAGCAGTCAGAAGATATGATGAAAACTCCATACTATCATAACATATGGTCAGACTTAACCATAGTTTCAACTGGAAAATTGTGAACACCAGAGATCCGTGATGGCGAATCTATGGCACATGTGCCACAGGGGACACATGGAGCCATATTAGCTGGCACATGAGCCATCAGCTCCCAAGCTGATTTTCAGCCTTCCAGAGGACTGGGGGAGGCTGTTTTCACCTTGACAAGGTTCAGGAAAGCCTCTGGAGCCTGGAGAGGGTGAAAATTCCCACCCCACACACAGGGGGGCCACTTGCGCATGCACTCTGGGGGTCGTACATGCATGCGCAGATAGGTGGGGTGCATTGGATTGTTGTTGTGGGTGCGTGGACACAATTTTGGCACGTCTTTACAAAAAGGTTTGCCATCACTGCCATAGATCAATCTAAATATAAAAATGCTAGAAAATTTATACAAGCTTGGGACTGAGACAAATCAGACATCAATAGGCACATAGAGGTAAACATACCATTCAAAATAAACAATCAACAAGCTGAAAAACAAAAAGACCAGAACACTTCCTTACCAACAATCAACACCCTGATGACCAGAATTAACACCAGACAAACAACCAATAAACAATACCTAATCAAGGAACTACCAACTCAGATAAACAACCAAGCAGAAAACAACAACCCAAGCAAAGAATTACCAAGGAGAAAACAACATCCCCACCAAGTCTGACAGGGGAAGATACTGAAGTTATTACCTGGATTGGTAATGAAATATCTGCAAGCAAACAACCAAGCTCGTGGAGAATCTACGACTCTACTATAGATTTTGCAGACTTGGCAATTGGCAAATGCATCTGAGTTGTGATGGTGTAAATGAAAAGTACAACAAACTTTGCTGTGATTTGCCTATAGTTCACACCTTCCCTGCCCTCCTAATTTAAGCATGCCTGAACTCCTGTCTGCTTGCTGAATTTATTTTGAAAAACAAACAACAAGTTGATGACAGCGGGTGGTAGAGGGAGCTCTGCTAAAGCATCTTTTTGTTCCCTCTTGTTAACAGGAAGGATATTATTCATAACAAGAGCAAATTTAGTACTGAATGTCATAACTGCGGAGTCTAAAAATAATGGAATTTGACTCCAAAAGAAACTGCAGTTCTGAAGCTGTCAACATGCTCAACAGGGGTGCCAGCCATACATTCCTTGGCTAGCAAGAGATGAAGTTCTAAAGTTTGATCTGTTTCTGCTAAGTTCATCATAACTATCCATCCCACGTCAAACTGAAAATTAGCTTTGATAGGGAAACAAAAGTTATAGCATATCAAGGCATCAAATAAACCATCCTGTTTTCAAAATAAAGCGGAAATATCTTCAAATATTTTTAAATATTTAAAAGAGTGGCTCAGTGGCTAAGAAGGTTGGCAGTTCTGCAGTTCGAATCCCTAGTGCCACATAACGGGTGATCTCCCATTACTTGTCCCAGTTTTTGCCAACCTAGAAGTTCGAAAGCACATAAAAAATGTAGAAACATAGGAACCACCTTTGGTGGGAAGTAACAGCGTTCTGTGTGCCTTTGGCATTTAGTCATGCATTTAGTCAGACAGCATTGGCTCCTCAGCTTTGAAATGGAGATGAGCACCACCCCCTAGAGTCGGGAATTATTAGCACATATGTGCGAGGGAGACCTTTACCTTTTCCTTATATTAAAATATTGTCAGAACAAATTAATCATTTAGAAAAATAAATAGTCACATAGCACCAGAAAGAAAGGGATAGATTGGAAATAATAAATGAAATCTGTCTTACTTTGCAGATTTAGATTTGTGGCTCATTGATAAAAACATGTTTCAGAATTTTGCAGCATGTGCTATGTTCTAGGTTAGAATATGTACAGCTATCAGTGCACCAATAAGGTAAGACTTTCTCAGAGAACTCCCTTCAACCTAATTCTACAATGGCCATGAAAAGCACAGGACTGACTTATCACCACTCAAGCGAGACTCCTCCAAAGTCTGTAACCTGGCTGTACCACTGATTGAATACAGGCCATAAAGGACCTTTCAACATTCTCAACCAAATCTGTGGACACAGATTTTCTTTATAGAACAAACAAACAAACAACTATGCAGCAGGGTTATTTTTTTTAACTTAAAATACCCAATAGGAGAAATAGAATTTCCCATATCGTTTACTCTAATTAAAGTGTCAAAAGCCAGACTACTGGGAACCGAACAAAAGGGCATTCACACATATAGCTTTGGCTGTTTTAAAATGAAATCAATGCATGAACCGGATTGCCTATCAGAATGTGTCTGAAATACTATTCTCGTTTGAAATATATTCTATGTAAATTCTGTTTTATTAAATAAAATAAAAAGTAGTACATAAATGTAGAATAAATATTATTATAATTTCACAGGAGGGCCATTTTTCTGTTAAAGCTGTGGTTGGATTCTCCTTTTCTTTTTTCAATTTATTTGGGCAATTTTTGAATTCAATAAATTATATTGCTATAATTGGTGGTGGTAGTGATGGGGAACATCAAAACCTCCCCTCAGTCTGGGCCAACATAGCCTTTGACAATTGTTTAATAGACTTTGGATCCCAGGCATTCTAGCCAACAATCGTTATTTTTTTTAATTTGAAAGTGACCATATGAACCAAAATAATGTTCATTGTGATAAATAGTCATCAGCCATACAGCTGAAATACTAAAGGGGAGGAATATAAATGCGCTGATTAAAAATATAATGTAAAACATGAATAATAGTATTTTAAAGTGACATTTTGTTCTAAATGTTGCACATCAATGTACTACAAGATATGGGTACCTTAGACAGACAGACAAAAAAGACATATATACATCCATTCCCTTTCAGAGTAAGCACTAGCCAAACCTAATGGAGAAAAGAAGTAAGATGTAATAAACAAAAAGTAAAGTAGAAAAAATTAAAGAAAAAGAAAAGGAGATAGTTAAATATAGTTTATACCAGAATTCACTATAAAATTCTTTATCTTTGTATCTGTACAGACTGGCCTTCCTTGTAGTTGATCCATACAGTGCTTCCAAGTGATTGTTTCTTTATAAATATCTTATCCTCTCTTTTTCAAGTTGTCATGACTTCATCCAACCACAACTGCAGTGCCCTGATATTCCTTTTTCCTTATAGCATCTATTCACTCTTTCTTCATATATTTCTTTTGCTATTTTATCCTCATTCATGCAAGTGCATAGCAAGGTATGATAACATCAAACACATCCTCACGGCCGATCCACTCCCACAGAGAGGGACTTCTCCGGGTGCCGTCCACTAGACTTTGTCAGCGGGCGACGCCCAGGGGAAGGGCTCTCTCTGTGGCGGGCCCAGCCCTCTGGAATGACCTTCCCCCCGACATTAGAACGACCACGGACTTCCGCTCCTTCCGTCTGAAATTAAAAACATATCTTTTCTGCTTGGCCGGCCTAGGTTAGTCTCTCTCTATGGGGTTTTAGCTGTTTAAGTGGGAATTTTAGTATGTAAATGGGTATTTTAGCACAGGTATCGTTTAATTTGTTTTTAATATGTCTGTATAATTATTGTATATTTATTGTTTTAGTTTCCCTGTGCACCGCTCCGAGTCCCTATGGGGAGAGGGAGCGGTCAAGAAATTAAATTATTATTATTATTATTATTATTATTATTATTATTATTATTATTATTATTATTATTATTATTATTATTATTATTATTATTATTATTATTATGACACATCCATTACGACATCACCACACAAATGGTCATAATTATTTTGTATAATAATATTGTGATACCTGTTCATAAATTATATAATTTGAATCATGATGCAGATGTCCTTGGTTGTATCCATGCCTCCTTCCCCTGGGATGCTATGTTCTCATCCTGTTTACATTGATTCATTCAGCATTCATTTATTCTTGAATATATCTCTTCTTGTTTTGCTATGTCTACTTTTTAAGAACTTCATTCCATGCATCAGTTTATATTTATCTTGACATACCTAATTCTTACTTCTGTTTAATGAATTGGGCAGATACCTGTTCTTGTTGGCAGAAAATTCTGCTTCTTTGACAAAACCAAAACCAAACAAAACAAAACATAAATGATTTGTTGCAACAGACTGGAATCTACTCATTACCTTTTAACCAGTGTTTCCATGTCTCCAAGTTTCTCCATTACTTTTCTAATCTTTAGTAAACATTCTATCAATGGATGTAAAGTTAGTTTTTCATAATTTATATTACAGGCCACACAATCTCCTTGAACTCCACTCAATTTTTCCTATTAAACTTAACAGCCTTGGTCTTTGAGGCATTAATTTTCAGATCCATAGTGATCTATCTAATCTTTGCACCCAATAATTTGGGTTCTCAGGTAAGAACATGACATAGGCTGAAAAGAACAGTATGCATTTATATATGGCCCCAACCTACAGAACTCTGTGGTGTCCATTAAGAACCAAGGGGCCATGCACACTATTCTGTTTATATTCATGATTGCATTCAGCAATCACTCTTGAACTTCTTATTCATGCAAAACATTTCAGTCCTATTTATTTATTACACACTTCTCAAAACCAACAAATATATGATAAACATTCACATATTTACATATTTCAGAAATAACTAGTTAAAACAAAAAACTGCCCTGCATACCCAATACCTAAAATAGAATCTTACTGCTCATGATAAACATTTTTGTTCCTTCATGTTTTCAGTCAGAATTCTGCCAAATACTGTCCCAAGCAGTTTGAACTAGTGATGAAGGCAACATAAATTGGCAATCCTAGGTAGCAGCAAATTTCTCTCTCTCTCTCTGGTCTGCTGTGAACTCTGCATAGGTGTCAGGAAGGGCATCTGATCAGTAAACGCTCGAGCTTCATTCAGTCACCACAACTCCATCCTGATGCAAGGGATTCCAACATTGTTAAAAGATTTTAAAAAAATATTTCTTTCTGAAGTTGGGTTATTTCCCTCTTGCTTTCATTTCTTCCCTTTTTTGTCACTTCCAGTTTTAACCCAATCCATGTTTGATACTAACAGGATATTGCCCTGTGTCTAGAACTATTTCTCACCCGAACAATAAAAAGATTCACAATCTTTTATCTTTAGCAATCAAATCACTAATGCTTTTTAATTAATTATTTCCCATACATACTTCTGGGTAGACTTATGCCTAAACTATATATTCACAATAAACAACCCCAGCCCCCCTTTAAGCAAAAGCTCATGAAACAGTATTGTTCATTCTTGGATCCTATTTTTTTTTCTACTTTCGTATATCATTCTCACCTAGCCATTCATATAATACAATACAATAATTTTCAGCTAGATCACATTCATTCAGTATATTGTAAGATTACACACACACACACACACACACACACACACACACACACACACAGAAAGCTATCCCTGGTCCTTCTGTTATCATTTTTCAGGATGGCATAACAATGCAATAACCAAGCTATGGATTTCTACTTTCATATGTACCCACGACAATCTAGATAACACCAATTCATACTTTCTAGCTATGACTGGAGCTTCCTGTGGATTCATAAGGTTTGATGGAAAACTCGATGCAAAACACCACTTTACACTTGACTCCTTCTTTATTAAACAACTATACAACTATTCTGCCTCCTCCTAGCTGCTTTTACTGATAAGAAGAGAAGCGAGTAAAGCTTCGGTCTGAGAATTTAAATGAACAGCAAGTGGATTTCTCTTTCTTTGCCTCTCTCTCTTTTCTATTCAGTTGTGCAGGTCAAAGTTCTGTGAGCAAGTATATGTTTGAAAAACATACTTTAGTGATGCATAGGCACCCTTCTACACCCTCAAAACTTTTTAATGGCTACAATCGGGTTTGGGGAAAGGGGTTAAAGATATTAGCCAGCAATTTTTCTCTGGCAAGTCAAGCTGGCAAGTGACTTTTCTCTGTCCGATAACACCTCTTATCCTTTATCATCTTCAGTCGCTGAGGGATCACATGTGAAGGGTCTCCCAAGGCACTTTCTGCTCTTTGCTTTAGGCTTACTTCTACAGATTGTGCTCTACTTCAATGCCCTCTGTCATCCTAGCCCCAAGGCAAAGCTTCATCCATGTAACATTGCCCAGTCCATTTTAGGACTGCAAGGTTCCCTGTGCATTTTCCTAAAACCAACAGCTAATCTTCAGCAGAGATTGAGATATCTACATATATCAGAGATGCTGGCTGTTACATCCCTCCTTCAAATTCTTTCTGTCACTTTCCCTTTCCAGAGTTTCTCTGGTAATTTAAGACTCAGTTTTTGTTCCCAGCTTGATAGCTCTTCCTCCTTTGGAACAATTTCATATGGGAAACAAAACTAACTCTTGAACTCAGTTTCTTTTATCAACTGTATAAAATAAAACTTTTCTTTGGTTGTCTAGGTATATATAAGAACAGCCAACAGGAAGGCATGTTTGAAAGCAGGTTGTGTACTGACACATTTTAGCCCTTTCATTCATAATTATATCTATGTTTTCACTACTCTTCAAGTATTTATCAACTCTACTCCACAAGATCAGACCATCTTTGTTCAGATCTGTTATTTCATTTTTTTCTTTCCTTCCTTCTTTCTTTCCTTCCTTATTTACCCCTTTTTCAAGTTGCAGTTAGCCACATTTCATTGTCATTACCAGATGGGCCCATAAAAATTTACTTCTACTCTTTATCATCACTTGCCAATTGAGTATTTCATATAAAACATAAGTGTTTCATTTTCATAAGTTTATAGACAAGTTTATCAGTCCAGACATGCCAGTGCTACATGCAGTCTTCCATGCTAATGATAAAATGAGCACCAATGAGTTGGGGCATATTTTGGTCACTATGTCACAAGCATAACCAAAATCCAGTTTCGTTCTAAGCATGCTCCTAATACTCTATGCAAGCCAGGATCTCTAATGTGAAGATTATCTTACAAGATGTCATACATTTACCGTCATCTCAATATATAAAAAAATAAAAAAAATACAATAATACAATAGCAGAGTTGGAAGGGACCTTGGAGGTCATCTAGTCCAACTCTCTGCCTAGGCAGGAAGCCCTATACCGTTTCAGACAAATGGCTATCCAACATCTTTTTGAAGACTTCCAGTGTTGGGGCGTTCACAACTTCTGGAGGAAAGCTGTTCCAAAATGAGTAATGAATAAAGGGGACCACAAATGTAAGAAATAAACCTATAGGAAGGAAGAGACCAATAGTAAAGATACACCGATCCAGAACTGCTGTCACTTTTAGTTCCTATGTTGTCTTAAGTTATGTTTTTTTTTTATTGGTGTGTTGATGTGTTTAAAATAAAAAATAAATAAATTAAAAAGAGGCAACTTCTAATGAGCAGCCCCTGTTTGTAAGGTTGAACTTAGCCAAGCTGACAATCCTCTTTGAATAATTGCAACCGATAGGAGGGCTGATCACTTCTTGCAACGTTCAATTACAACCCACCGGCTGTGACCCCTCAGCCACCGCAAGGCAATATGGAACCTGTCCGTTTAATGGCAGGTGGAGCTGATTTCAGGTCCCCGAAGTCCCCTTGGACGGACAGGCGAACACGTGGAGAAGGGAAGCTGCCAACTGGCTGGATTTTGCGTCTTAGTGCCTTCTTCAGCAAAGAAGAGCCATCAAGAGGATTAGGAGGCTGGAGGACAAGACCTAGAAAGAACAGTTGCTAGGCAAGTGTCATTTTGCCTCTTTATAAATCTATGGTGAGGCCCCATCTGGAGTATTGTGTACAGTTCTGGTCCCCATACCTTCAGAAGGAGATTATGGAAATGGAAAAGGTGCAGAGGAGGGCAACCAGAAGGATTAGGGGGCTGGAACACCTTATGCTCAGGATGGGGAAAAGGACAATAATATGTTGGTTTGAAACAGAGTAAAAAATATTGAATATACTAGTTTGAAAGAAAATTTGTCATATTACAACATCCTTGATATGAAAACCCACCTATAGTATGGTTCTGATATTGATTTTTTCCACAATTGGGAATGAAGAAGGTGTTATTCCTACTGAATAAGAATGTCGATTATGACATATTTGATATTGATACAAAAATATTTGAAGATGTGCTACAGTTAAGAAAGAAGCAAATGGAATCCTCCACTCCCTATAGTCTTGATTTAATGGGTTTTCTGAATTGTACAATTCAACTGAAAAAGAGACAAGGACAAGTGAGATCAAATGAAAGAAAAGCTAAAGAGAAGAGGGTCTACAGAACATTTTCTTACTATGTTTCTTCAGAACAGAGTATGACAACTTACCAGCTACCTGTTTAAACAAGTTTTAAAAGTAAACTATAGATATTGCTTCAACTTGCCTCTGTATGGAAAGAGAATTTTAAGAAGAGGATTTAGTCTTAATCCTCTTTATCCATTCATAACAGTACAGCAGCCAGGTATTTACTGCAAAAATAATTCCTATAGAAGTTCCTTAATCTTTGTTTATGTGAACTCTTGTCTTTGAAAATTGATCAAAACCATGACCAATTTTCAAGGAAGAGAGAAGAGATGGAATAATCCATTCATTAGAGCACTTACTTCCCAGTTGTACAGATGACCGCAGGAGTGCACATTCCTAATTACAATGACTTATGGTTTTGGTTGAAATATTAAATCATAACTGAATAGAGCAAATATTGAGTTGGAGAGGAAACCTAGTCTATGAACTGTTATAGGAGTAGACATAGAAGAAGATATTGTGTGCCATTGTCCAACAGATTGTGTAAGCACCTACCTAACACCTACCTATGTATTTGTGAACTATGTACAAGAACATCATTAACCAGTGGAATTTTTTACTATAACATCTATGATGGCCATTAATGGATGGCTTTACCAGAAACTGAATAAATTAAGGGAGGGCGGGTTTTTCAAAGATTATTGGCCTTGAAAAACCAATGTCACCCCCAGGTGAGGGGCAATAGACCTCCCATTTTGTGAGAAACAAAATGTTGGACAAGGATGGGCTTGGCCTGATCGAACAGATTTGTTTGCATCCATTAATGCTATTGAATATTTCTAGGTTATCTCAGACTTTTTTGGATAATGCCCAATAAGACATCAAATAGATTCCTCAGTACCTTCATGTAATATCTATATTGCACCTATTCTCAGCATAAACATACCCTGGAAAGATCACTTTTTTCTTTTATATCCCTTAGACATTTTCTTTACCTCATCTCCAGTTCATTGCTTTATGTTAGTTGTAGTGTGGTGGACTAATAATCATGGAGACCAGGCTGGGAATTTGTCTGAAATGTCATAGGGCGAACCTATGGCATACATGCCAGGGGTGACATGCAGAGCCCTCTCTGTGGGCATGTTTGCTGTCGCCAACTGATCGTCTGGTTTCTGGCACGCACTTGCATGCTGGCCAGCTGGTCTTTGCGGACGCTGGAGCTCCAGAAACTGGAAGACCAGCTGGCCGGCAGGTGCATGCTCACCGACCATCTGGTCTTTGGATTTCCAGGGCTCCAGCACATACATTCATGTGTTCCAGTTTGGGCACTCAGTGCTGAAAAGGTTCACCATCACTGTCATAGGGTTTCCTGCTTGAGCAGGGGAGGTTGGACTAGAAGTCCCTTCCATCTCTGTTATTCTGTTAAGGGATGGGAATATCTTAATCCTTTCCTTCAAGATTCCAAAATTTACCTAAGTACTTAAAACAATCTCCTCATTCTCCTCCTCACTCCATTCGTGACTAGTCTTTTTATTTGCTTTATAAATGAGAGAAATGGTGGGAGAAGGGGATACATTTCCCCTTTATACATCTGGGAGTTTTCCTCATATGCATCTAAACTCTGGCACAAGTATGGACTAGTAACAGCTTTTTCATTGCTCATATCTCATTGTGAGATGTATGAGAAAGGGTTCTCTCTCTCTTTGTCTCTCTGTCTCTCTGTCTCTGTGTGTGTGTGTGTGTGTTTAAATTATATATATATGTACATGTGTGTGTGTGTTAGTTTTATGAGCTGATCAATAAATCAATCAGGGAGACTAGTATAGATCTATTTCAAGCTTTTTAGCTCTCATCAGCTAGCCATACCCTTACTGGGATTTGAACCGGGGCTGTATTGCATGTCAGGCAAGAGCCTTTAGCCATTCAGCCAGCCAGGTTCTCTTATTGCATCAGCTGAGACAGGAAACAATATGTATCCTCTCTTAATTGAGGCCCTAACAGGGTGTTGTGGAACAAATATATATATTTGCCCCGGTTCAAATCCCAGTAAGAGTATGACCAGCTGATGAGAGCTAAAAAGCTTGAAATAGATCTATCCTAGTCTCTCTGATTTATTTATTGATCAGCTCATAAAAACTAACACACACAAATATATATATATATATATATATATATATATATATATATATATATATATATATATATATATATATATATATATATATATATATATATATGAAAGTTGGGGGATGATGATGGCTTGAAGCAGAGCCAGAAGAAGCAGAATATGGATCGGCAGCAGCAACCACTACCTGCTGACAAGGTGGACAGCATTTCAGCTCAAGAATGGAGCAAGGCCCTTTGAGGATAAAAATCAATTATACTCATCATGAATCTAACCCTCCACTTTTCACAGTTCAATCTGTAAAGCCGTGCAGGGCACTGGCTTATCAGTTTGGGGCAAGGGGATGGTTTTTAGTTTTTAAAGCTTAAGAATATGAATAAGGTCCTTGATTGTGTTTGACTAACTCTTTGATGTTTGCCCAACCCTTCCTTTCAAGACTTATTACATTTACCATGGAAGGGATGCCCAGCTATCTCTAGGAGATTATATTTGTTTCCTTACATGAGAAAATGGTTCCCTCCTTTTGCCACATGAGAACCAGTTTGGCTTAGCGGTTAAGGCGTGATGTTACAAACTGGGAGACTGTACATTCTAGTCCTGCCTTAGACACAAAGTCATCTGGGTGATCTTGGACCACTTACTCTCTCTCAGCCAGGGTAGGTCCGTTTTTCACTCTCCTCAAGTCTCCATGCGTAGCCTGCACTTACCTGCATCTAAAACAGGCTGTGTGGGGACTCCTTGGAGGGGCAGGTTGAGGGTTCTCCAAACTGCACAGAACCTTAACTAGACGTTCCCATGAACCCTGGCAAACCCCAGCAGCCTACCCCTGTGTCTCAGCCCTAGAAAAAAGACAAAGGCAAAGCATTTCCAAAATCATGCCAAGAAGACTGAAGAGAGTAGTCCAGGCAGTTATCAGGAATCAACATTGGTTTGAAGACTCAGAGGTAAGGGTCAAATGAGGTTTAAAATGGCTCTGTCTTCCTCCCTTCTACCCACCTTCATTCAAACATGAATGCCAACCACCATTTCTTCCATACTTAATCGTATTAATTATTGAAGTCTTCCACTCTTAATATAGTTCTGTATTTGACAGTCTTTCAGTTAGAAATTGGAAATTCACTCCATACATTCTACTGTTGTTTGAGGTTTTGGTATAACAACTTTTTCAAAAGTGAAGACACTTTTAAAAGGAGGATTCTATTAGATAAATTACGGTATATCTGAACGTATACATTATTTTCAGGTGGGTGTATTGTGGATTGCTTTAGTATATAAATTTGGGAGTCACATTTATGATGGTGGCCTAACCTCACCCTTATTTATCACCAGGGTCTGATCTGAAATGCCATTTACTGGTCATTTACTGATCCTCTAGCAAAGGAAATATGCTCATTGGAAACAGTAAAATATTGTATTCTTAGAAAAAGGACACGTTTTTTAAAAAATTGTTATATATACATATATATTTAACACATTTTATTTATTCAATTTATTTGCCTATTCCTACATTATTTAGATTTCAAATTAGGACATCTTCAAAGTGTTTTTAGAATGCAGGTTTTAACTATGAAGTTCATTAAGATGTAGTTTAGAATGCTGAATTTAATTACTTCGATATCCAGTTGACTGAGATGTATTTTTTTCTTATTATTGCTTTGAAAGAGATTTTCTACTCTTTTCTAAGATGTAAATAAATATTAACATCATTTTAACTTAATGTATTTTTTTAAAAAAAGAATAAAACCATGGAAACCATCGATTTACTGCAAAGGTTTAGTTGCACAATAAAATCCCACATAAAGATAAATGAATGGTTTTTTAAGACAAAGCACCCAACATGACAGGAATTGCTCTTTTGCATATTAACATAGGCCCAAATTGGCTTGGCATAAGAACCTCTGACTCTTATAAAGTGTTAGATCTCTCCCTCTCCCTCTATCTATCTATCTATCTATCTATCTATCTATCTATCTATCTATCTATCTATCTATCTATCTATCTATCTATCTATCTATCATCTATCTATCTATCTATCTATCTATCTATCTATCTATCTATCTATCTATCTATCTATCTATCTATCTCCACACCCACCAAGTCATGCCACGCCCACCAAGCCACACCCACAGAACCGGTATTAAAAATTTTGAATCCCACCAGTGTGTGTGTGTGTGTGTGTGTGTGTGTGTGTGTGATCCAGCATAACTCCAGAGCGCCTCAAACAATTTCAACCAACCTTGCTACACAGATGACATACCCTCTGGAAAGAAATACTGGGGGAGACACCCCTGGTGTGTGTGTGTGTGTTTGTGTGTGTGTGAGGCGCATAATGCAAAGAGGTCGCCAGAGTCAATCACTACAGACATTCACTACAGGATGAATGATTTTGGATTTGAATACACAGCAGCAGACCTAGTAAGCGTTTTTAGGATTGGTTATAAGAGACAAAATGGAGCAAATAGAAATGTTTTAGTAAGATTTGCAAACCTTGGAGATAAACTAGAGGTTATGGCAAAAATAAGGGAACTGGAAGGTGTTCCTAAGTTTGAGGAGAAAGAGATTCAAGTTTTTCCGGATATTTCCAGAGAAGACAGATCTTGGAGATATTATTTGAAACCAGTTACAAAGGTTTTGAGAGACAATGATATTAAGTACAATTGGAGGCCATTACAGCAGTTGAAATTTTTTTACAAAGGAAGGATGCATACTATTACCCCAGAAACAGATGTAATAAGATTAATTCGGGAGCTTGGGCTGATTGAGAAAGAGGAAGATTTCGTAGAAATTAAAGATTATATGCTTAAGATGGGTGGAATACAAGAGGAACCCTCAATTTTGGAAGAAAAAGGTGCAGTTGGTGGCCAGGATCCCAAGAGTTTAAAGAGAAAAGAAATCTCTCCGGCAGTTTCTGAGTATAAGAAAATTCGTGAAGATACCGAGCGAACGCCAGACAAGATGGAGGATCTTAGTAAAAAGCAGGAAGCTGAGTCCGGGGCGAAGCCAGTGTTGTCTTCTTTTTTTGAAAGTGGAATCTAAAGAACAGCCCGAAGAGGTGACCCGACCATCGGCATGTCCCACTCCCCCACACTCTTTATATAGAGGCGATACCTGATTGAGGATGTGGGGGATGAAGATTGCTTGTTATTTGTTGTGGTTGTTGTGTTTGATATTTGGGTTTTATGTTTATGTTGTTTGTTATATATTGTTTGTGGAGTTTTATGTCTTTGTATGTCTTTTTTGTTCGGTGTTGGGTGTGCACATAAAGGAAGAGGAGGGGTCAGGATTAAAAAAGTTACCGTTTAAATGCGGTTTATAAAAATAATGACATGGAACGTGAAGGGTACAGGCAATCATATAAAAAGAAAAAGATTGGAACTTAAATTTAAAAGGGATTCTCCAGATATATTATTTTTGCAGGAAACTCATCAAAAATCTGAGGATTTTAATAGAATGAATATTAAAGGTATGCAAATTTATGAAAAATCTTTTGGGACTTCCAAAGCTAGAGGAGTTGCGATATTGATATCAAATAGGGTACACTTTGAGAAAAAACAAGTAATTAGAGATGAGGAAGGAAGATATTTAATAATTATAGGGAATATTAATGAGCAAAAAGTGACATTGGTTAATTTATATCTACCGAATGAAAAACAAAAGGGATTTCTGGATAAAATTACTAAGATTTTGGAAACAGAAAGTGTAGGGAAAGTAATTGTGGCGGGGGATTTTAACCTAATTAGGGATAGAATTGATAGTAATAATCCCACCCGCTTTAGACAAACAAATAAAGGGGAAATTTTAAATAAATGGATGTTTCAAAACAGTGTGGTAGATGTTTGGAGGGAGTTGAAAGGCTCTGAAAGGGTGTATACCTTTTGTTCTAAGGTACATAATACTTATTCAAGGATTGATTATATTTTTGTTTCTAAAGATTTGCTGAATAAAGTAGATAGAATAGATGTGGGAATTTTTAAGGATTCTGATCATGCAGAAGTTATGATGGAAATAGATTTTAATTTTGAGAAAAAGGAAAGAGGTTGGAGATATGATGAAAAATTGTACAAAAAGGAGGAGGATAAAATATGGATATTCAAAAAATGGAAGGAAAGTTGGGAATTGAATGATAATGAAGAGGTTAAATTTGAAATTGTTTGGGATACGATGAAAGCTATATTTAGAGGAGAAAGTATTAAATTGTCAAGCAGGAAATATAGAGAATATAAAGCTAAAATTGATCAGGATACAAGACAAATTAAGATATTGGAGAACCAATTCTCACTTACGAAAGATAAAAAATGTTTGGAGGAATTGACCTTATTAAAAACTAAACTGATAGAAGAAGATATCGAATTGGTTAAAAAAATTTTAAGATATTTGAATAGGGATTTTTTTGAATTTAGTAATAAAAATTCTAGGTTATTGGCAAAGATGGCGAAAAATAAAACTCAAAAGAGAGAAATTGGTTCTCTGATAGATGAAAAAGGTACAAGGTGTTATAAGAGATTGGAGAAATGTGAAGTAGCTAGGAATTTTTTTCAAAAATTATATTTAAAGAAATCAATTGATTTAGAAAAATTGAAGAATCATCTTGGAAAATATGCTATGAAAATAGATCAAACATACAAAGATTTGATGGAAAGAGATATAACACAGGAGGAAATCAACGAAATAATACAAGAGTTAAAATTAGGGAAGACCCCAGGAGAAGATGGATTACCTGCTGAATTCTATAAAGATTTTAAAGAACTAATAATACCAAAACTGCAAAAACTATTTAATGGAATTTTACATGGTGGAGAAGTCCCGATGTCATGGAATAAGACAGTAATATCTATAATTCCTAAACCTGATAAAGATCTTGAGAGGATCGAGTCCTATCGACCTATTTCTTTAATCAACCAAGATGCTAAAATATTTACAGCTATTATAAGTAATAGATTAAATAGTTTTATAGATAAATATATAAGTTATAATCAAGTAGGGTTTGTTAAAGGTAGATATATGAGTGATATAATTAGAAGAGTATTGAATATTATAGATGTAGCAGAGAATAATGGTGATGAATTAGGTATAATAGAGGTGGGCGAAGCGCGGCCTTAGGGGTTTTTTAGTTAGGAAATTGTTTCAATTATCTTTTTTAGGGGGTTCGAGGGAGGGGGGTGGGTATAGACAGATGGAGACGGAAGTAACAATCAATAGCAAGGGCCAGGATAGCAGTCGACGGAGGGAAGCGGAAGGTGCCGAAAGGAGGGGGGATTCCCGAGTCGTTCCACAGGAGGGCATACCAATTCAGAGGGTCGTGGGGAGGGGCAGGACCGAGGGGAGACAATCTTCATCCTCCCGGTTGGTGGCACGTAGCCGTTGGTTAAAAACGGTCGGGTGCCACAACCCCCGCAGGCTAGGTGGCCAGGGAATACAGAGCCAGGGTCTGCGGCTGATGTTTTGCAACGCCAGGTCCGTTGTCAACAAAGCCCCCCTCATTAGTGACCTTGTGTCAGAGGGGGAGCCGGACCTGGTAGGAATTGCGGAAACCTGGTTGGGCCACGAGGGAGGTCTTCCCCTCGTTGAAATGTGCCCACCAGGCTACCGCGCATTTCATCAGCCGCGGGCCCTAGGCAGGGGAGGTGGGGTAGCGGTCATTATCAAGGAAGGCCTTGAGCCGAGAGAGACCATTGTGCCTCAGACTACCGGCTGTGAGTCCCTCTCTGTGAAGTGGGGCCTAGGGAGGCAGTTGGGCTTGCTGGTTGTATACCTGGCTCCCCGCTATGTAGCAGCAGCCCTGCCCGAGCTGCTGGAGGTGATCGCTACGGTGGCAGTTGAGACCCCCAGACTTTTAGTCACGGGGGACTTTAATCTGCCATCGGTGGGCGAATCATCCGTGGCAGCTCGGGAGTTCATGGTTTCCATGACGGCCATGGACCTGACCCAAGTAATTCAGGGCCCCACTCACGAGGGTGGACATACGCCGGATCTCATCTTTGTCTCAGACCAATGGAAGAGTGATCTGGGTATAGGGGACATAGTCATCACGCCCTTGTCATGGTCAGACCACTCACTTCTCCGGCTCGACTTTCTGACCGCTGCTCCCCTCCGCGGGGAGGCGGAACCAGAGTCACCAATCTGGTACCGCCCCAGGCGCCTGATGGACCCGGATGGGTTCCAGACAGCGCTTGGGCCATTTCCTGTTTCCCTGACCCGCGCCCCGATCGAGGACCTCACGGCCGCATGGAACATTGCGGCCGTGGGAGCCTTGGATCGGGTCGCGCCCTTGCGGCCTCTCTTGCGGCGGCGAACCACCCTGGCTCCTTGGTTTACTGAGGAGCTGCGGGTGATGAAACGCCGCAAGAGATGCCTAGAGGGAAGATGGAGGTCTAGCCGTTCTGAATCTGACCGGACACAGGTAAGAGCCCATTTACGGACTTACATTGTGGCGCTGAGAGTGGCCAAACGTCATCATTGTGCCACTCTCATAGCATCCGCAGAAAACCGCCCTGCCGCCCTGTTTAGGGTGACCCGCTCCCTCCTCCAACAGAGGGAGCGGGAAGCCCCACTACAGGGTAGAGCAGAGGAATTTGTGACTTTTCTGCAGGAGAAAACCGCTCAGATACAGAGTGAGCTAGCCCCCATTCATGGCCCAGTGGGATGCCACGAGAGAGATCTTGTTTGGGAGGAGTTTGACTCCGTTACTTCCGAAGATATGGACAGGTTACGTGGGCGACTGCGAGCCACCACATGTTTATTGGACCCGTGCCCCTCCTGGCTTGTACTGGCATCCTGGGAGGTGACACGAGGCTGGCTCCAAGAGGTTGTCAACGCATCCTTGAGTGAGGGTTCCTTGCCTGCTTCCCTAAAAGAGGCCATGGTGAGGCCCCTCCTCAAGAAGCCCTCTTTGGACCCAGCTCTTTTAAACAACTATCGTCCAGTCTCCAACCTTCCCTTTTTGGCGAAGGTTGTCGAGAGTGTGGTGGCACAACAGTTTCCCCGTCACCTGGAGGAAATTGAGTATCTAGATCCGCGCCAGTCCGGCTTTCGGCCCGGGCATAGCACCGAGACGGCATTGGTCGCGTTGGTAGATGATCTCTGGAGGGCCAGAGATGGGGGATGTTCCTCCATCCTGGTCCTATTAGACCTCTCGGCGGCTTTCGATACCATCGACCATGGTATCCTATTGCATCGGCTGGGGGGGTTGGGGGTGGGAGGCACCGTTTTACGGTGGTTCTCCTCCTACCTCTCTGGCCGATCGCAATTTGTGCGGGCAGGAGAGCAGAGGTCGACCCCGAGACCCCTCACATGCGGGGTGCCTCAGGGGTCGGTCCTCTCGCCTCTCCTGTTTAACGCATATATGAAGCCGCTGGGTGAGATCATCCGTGGTTTTGGGGTAGATTACCACCTGTACGCTGATGACACCCAGCTGTACATATCTACCCCAAACCACCCCAACGATGCCGTAGCGGTGATGTGCCAGTGCCTGGAAGCCGTGCGGATCTGGATGGGAAGTAACGGACTCAGGCTCAACCCGACCAAGACCGAGTGGCTGTGGTTTCCGGCTGCCCGATTCAACCAGCTTTCTCCAACGCTGGCCATAGGGGGCGAACATCTTGCCCCTGTGGATGGGGCGCGCAATTTGGGTGTCCTCCTGGATACCCGGCTGTCTATGGAAGAGCAAGTGACAGCCGTGGCCAGGAGGGCGTTTTACCAGGTTCGCCTGGTTCGCCAATTGCGCCCCCTATTGGATCGGGACGCCCTTCGCACAGTCACTCATGCCCTCGTGACATCCCGACTGGACTATTGTAACTCTCTCTACATGGGGCTTCCCTTGAGGTGCACCCGGAGGCTTCAGTTAGTTCAGAATGCAGCCGCGCGGGCAATTATGGGGACCACCAGGTTCACCCACGTTACACCACTCCTGCGCGAGCTGCACTGGCTGCCTGTCGTCTTCCGGGTGCGCTTCAAGGTGCTAACTATCATCTTTAAGGCGCTCCATGGCTCGGGACCTAGCTATCTGCGGGATCGGATCCTGCCCCATACATCCTCACGACCGATTCGCTCCCACAGAGAGGGACTTCTCCGGGTGCCGTCCACTAGACTTTGTCAGCGGGCGACGCCCAGGGGAAGGGCTCTCTCTGTGGCGGGCCCGGCCCTCTGGAACGACCTTCCCCCCGATATTAGAACAACCACGGACCTCCGCTCCTTCCGTATGAAACTAAAGACCCATTTCTTTCGACTGGCCGGCCTTGGATAGTCTCTCTGTCTATAGATTTTTAAATGTATTTTAATGGGTTTTAATTTTTTAGCACGGGATAACATAGTTTAATGGTGTTTTAAACTGTATATTTTGTATTGATTGTTTATATTGTTTTTAGTTTCTCCTGTGCACCGCCCCGGGTCCCTGTGGGGAGAGGGAGCGGTTAATAAATGCAAAGTTATTATTATTATTAATATCGTTAGATATTTTTAAAGCTTTTGATTCTGTACAATGGGATACTATAAAGGTAATTATTGAGGCATTAGGCTTTGGTAATAAATTTATACATGTTATTTCAAGACTGTATCAAAAAAGTAGTGCAAAGGTAAAGGTGAATGGAACAATGACGGGAGAGATTAAATTGGAAGCAGGCACGAGACAAGGATGTCCCTTGTCTCCAACATTATTTTTGTTAGTTATGGAGGTTTTGATTAAATTGATAGAAGCAGATGAAGAGTTGGAAGGTTACAAGGGATATAAGATAAATTTGTATGCGGATGATACCTTGATTATTTTGAAAGATATAGAGAAAGATTTAAAGAGGATAAATAAACATTTGATAGAATTTGAAGAAATGACAGGTTTAAAGGTAAATTGGTCAAAATCTGAATTATTAATGAATAAAGATGGTAAGGAGTGGGAGAGTATGCAAGAACAATTTGGGATAAGAGTTAAGAACACATTGAAATACTTGGGGATAACACTTTCACTTAAAGTTAGAGAATTAAAAAAATTAATTATGAGGTGATGTTGAAGGAAGTAGAGAAAAAGATAGATAAATATAAAGAGATAAAGTTGTCTTGGTTTGGTAGAATTGCAATGTGTAAAATGATGTTGTTACCAAAGTTTAACTTTTTATTTGAGATGCTACCATTAAATTTGACAGAGAAAGATATAGAAGAATATCAGAAGAAATTAGATAAATTTTGTAATGGTGGGAAAAGACCAAGATTAATGAAGAAATTGTGGTATCAAAATCAAAAAGAGGGTGGATTGGGAATTCCCAATCTACTTAATTATTATCGAGCGTATAATATTAGAACTGTGATAAAAATACTTAAAGGTGGAGATGGTCATTGGGGAGATCTGGAGTTAAAAGATATTAAGAGATTTGGGTCTATATGGTTTTTAGATAGAGCAAAAACAAAAAAGGCAATTAATAGTTATTGGTTAAAGGGGCTGAGTAAAACTTGGAATAAATTTGTTAAAAAACTGATTCCGGATATAGCGTTTTTGGGAAAGACAATTGAAAGTTGGCCGATTAAAACTAATATAAGTCGGAATAAAGTAATTGAGGATGAAAATATAGGAAATATAGTAGATTGGTTAAGAGCTCTAGGAACTGAGAGTAGGAAGAAAAAAGTAATTCAAAAATTGGAGTTAAATTGGTTTGAAAAAATACAGGTAGAAAAATGGACTATGAAAGTAAGGGGAATATGTAATATAGATAGAAGTAAAACTAAATTTGAAAGTTTAGTATCTCAAATTATTAAGGATGAAACTGGGTTAAAAGGACTCGTTAGTAAGATATACAAGATTATAAACTTTGATGGAAACCCACAAATGGTAATGAAAAGGAATTGGGAGGAAGACCTTAAGATTAAAATATTGGATTTGGATTGGAACGAGAATTGGAAGAGTCGGATTATGAGGACTTTATCTATAAGGATTAAAGAACATAATTTTAAGGTTGTTTGGAAATGGTATTGGACCCCATTAAGATTATCACTGGTAGATAAAAAAATGAGTGATAAATGTTGGAGATGTAATACGGAATTGGGAACTTATGAACATATGTGGTATAAATGTGTGAAAATTAAAAAGTTTTGGCAGCAATTAGAAAGAACGATGTGTGAAATGATGAAAAGAATAATAATATTGAGACCAGAAACTATATTGTTATTGATAATTAATGAACCAGAGTTAACAAAACATGAGAAAGAATTGATTAGAATTATGATTATAATGGGTAGAATTGTAATAGCAAGATATTGGAAAATAGAGGTAAATATTAAAATAGAAGAATGGTATTGTGAAATGTGGAAATTAGCCTTAAATGATAAAATGACGTGTGATATTAAATTTAGAGAGGGGGTTTACAAAAACGATATCTTTTGGAAGACTTGGAAGCCATTTGTGGACTATGCACTTGGAACTTTGGACGTCTCGACGCCTGTACCGAGAGAACGTGGATTTTGGAGATCCTAAAGATAATAGATGATACTTGAAACCAACTCTTCCTTTCGTTTTGTACAGCACTGGGTGAAATATTGTAAAACACTATAAAAATTTCAATAAAAAAAAAAAAGAGAAGCAGAAATTGAGTTAATATCAGGGAATCAAAGGGAATTAGCTACATTTCAGCAAGGAGATTCCAATCAATAATCAGGAAAAGGGGAATGCAGAACTTTTCAATGCTGGGGGTTGTTAGGAGTAGACTCCTATAGTTGGATAGACAATATATAATACCATAATGAAAATATGGTCATTGTATCTTTAAGGATATTGGAATGTTAGAGTGCAATTAGTAAGTGCAATTATCTCTAACGATAAGAGGAAGCCAGGAGAGTGCATATCTCTCTCTCTGCTGGATTTGCTATTTGCTGCTTGATAACTGAATTGCTCGTGTGCTTTTGACAAACTGTGTTTGAAGGAAGAAGAAGGAAGATTGTGTTTGCTGACTGTAAGCAATTTGATATTTGTTGAGACTTTGTTTTTGAATTGCTTTAACATCAATGCTTGTTAAGCAGTAGTTTAGTTTAGTAGTTTTTACAACTTCAGTAAAAGCTATTTTATTTTACTTAACAGTGTCTGGTCTACTAATTGTGTGTACACTAGCAACATTCTTCTAGCTGCATACTCCGCTGCACACCCTTTTGCTGTCTCCCAACGGAGATATCACCTAACACTAATATGGGCCCAGTGTATCCCAGTTTATAGTGCAAGCTACAGTGAATAGAGGAGTTGGGTTGCTACACACATTATAGTTTACAGATATCTGTTGAATAGTTTAGTTAATATCCCAGAGAAAATGACACAAGGTCAAGCTCCAAATTTATCACTGATTACCCAGCTGGATGGGACAAACTATGTATCCTAGTCTGCAAAATGTGGCCTGCTTTTGTGCAGAACCCTCCAGACGTAGCTAACTGGGATGAAAATGAGGATGAGGATGCCAAGAAGATAGCAGAGTTCCAGAGAAGGAATGAATGGGCTTTATGTGTTATTGGTCTTACTCTGGCTGACCAACAACTGATTCATATCCGAGGTGAACAGTCTGCTGCAAAATGCTGGGATACTTTGAAGAGGCTGTATGTACCAGGGGTCATCTTTTTGTCCACAGTGGTGTTTCATGGACTAAAGTTCATGTCCTCTTGGAAGAGACTCCAAAGCAGCCTTTGGAGTTCACTTCCTTAGACTTTCACCCAGTTCAGAGGTGGTATTCAACTGGTTCGGAATGGTTTGCCCAAACCATTAATGGAAATCGCAGGTGGCACTGCTCACCCACCCGGCTCTGCAGCATCCCATTTAGACCCTTTTCCCACCAAAAGCACATGCGTGGAAGGCTGTGTGCATGCACGGAGGTGGCGCGTGCAAGCTAAGCGGGTGAGCAAGTGTGCTCACATTTGCAAACTGGTAGGGAAGATAAGTGAATACCACCCCGACCCAGTTCCTTTGAATTGCTTGCTCCTTCCTTCATTCCTTTGCAGTTATTATTTATGTAGTGATTCAAGTTGAATTACTAATTCCCCGTAGTTAACCCAATTAGAATTTGGTAATTTCGCCCCCCATTTCCTCTTTCTCAACTTACTTAACTACTTCAATTTTGCTTCCATTACATGTCTCAATAGTAACTATTTTAACTGAAAGAGATGATTATATGTTTGTGATAGCATGCCACAATTGACCAAAGCGTACTTTTGGATTTCTTAGTGGACTAGTTGGTAGTTTAAAGTTTGAACCATTTTTCTGAATATATGTGATAACGACTGGTACTCCTGATGTAATGAAATGGTAAATTCATAACCCTCAGGCAAGTTTGCTCAGAATTCCAGAAAACACAGACCTAACTTATTTGTGTAAGATACTAGCCCCCCCTCCCCCCAAAAAAGGAGAATGTAGGAATTACTTCCATCTAGGCTGGCTGGCTTGATCATCAACTAGGGCAGGGATGTCCAAACTTGGGAACTTTAAGACTTGTGGACTTCAACTCCCAGAATTCCCCAGCCACCATAGCTGGCTGGGGAATTCTGGGAGTTGAAGTCCACAAGTCTTAAAGTTCCCAAGTTTGGACATCCCTGAACTAGGGCTATTATTTGGAACAGCAGTAATTTGAGAGTTTCCAGTTTAACTTTCTGTCCCAATTTAAGATACTGGTTTTGAGTTTAAAATTCTCTAAAGACAAAGTTGTATATCTCAGAAGCTCACTCTTTGTTGGACCTTTCACTCATTTCCTTCTTCCGTGTACTCCTATCCCATGTAGTACTTCTAAACTCGAAAATAATGCAACCATTGTTGCTATTCCCTGATCTCATTTCCAGCATTATGATTTTATTTTATTTTCTCACTTTATTTATTTAATTTCTATGGCTCCCCCTATCAACCAAATGACTCTGGCCTTGCAGTTAGAAAATGATAAAACAGTTAAAACTAACCAAATCATTCCAAAACAAATACTGCATATGCAGCAACCGTGTTAATTAATCACTTAACAATAAAGCCACTGAATGTAGCTCATAACACCTTTTGATCTCCTGGTCCAGGTATGCAGTCAAGCTGAATTGATCAGCTATCTTCTTTGTTTGAAGAAAAGGGTAAAAATTAAATGATAAACTACAGAAAAAATCTTCATTTGATATATTTTATATTTGTTTACCTTTTCTCTTTTTAAATGGAGATATAATTATTTGTTATTGAACTTAGAAGTTGATCGCTATTTGTATTTTTATTGCTTTATTATATGGTTCAATGAGTATGCGATATTGTGTGATATTGCTAAATTTGGTGATATTATCAATATTCAGCTCAAGTTGATTCTCAAATACACCACTCAGGTTTGGAGAGGCTGAAAATATATAATGATATCCTTTGGAATGTCTTACCCTTAATAGTTGTATTTATATAATATTCATACAATCTATATTTGTGAGGTCCATTGCAAATCCATTTCAAAGGAATCCACTACATCCTTTCTATATAAGTTGATTGATTACAATGGGTTATACTCAGATATCTATGCATTGGACCCTCACCATTTAATAAAGTCAATTATTATTATTATAATTGGTCATGTATTCAACCAGATGTATAGACTGGATTTGGTGCTATATCTGTCTATCAAGACAATGGTTTGTTGGAATATCTGCAAGAAACACAATTTGCCCGCAAGCAAGAACTGGCGGGATTACAAAATACACAAGGTAATAGAAAATGAAGAAGCTAAAGTGCTCTGGGATTTAGAATTCAAGCAGAAAAGCACTACCACATGCTGAACAATTGTTGGTGAGGCAGAAAAGTCTGGCCAGTGAATCTTGCAGTACCTGGAGACAGCAGAACGGAACAGAAAGTACTGGAGAAAATCACAAAATATAAAGACTCACAAATAGAAGTAAAACAACTATGGCAAAAAGAAAAAAGAAAAAAATAGTACCAATAGTAATAGGTGCCTGAGGTGCAATTCCAGAATATCTAGAACATCACTTAAATACCATCAGCATGGGGGAAAAATCACCATCAGTCAATTGCAAAAGGCAGCTTTATATGGAACAATTTTATGATTATTCTACTAAATGTATATGCTGCCTGATGCCCAGCAACTCTTACCGGTTTACAAATTGCTAAAAAGAAAAAACAACATAAAAACCTAAAACAAGATTTAAAAAAAAAACATAGATGGCAAAGAAAACAAACCCAGATGGAAATAGGAAAGGAAGAAAAGAGGCATCAAACATCCTTCTCAAAGGCTTGAGCAAAGAATGCCCTACTGGAAATACCAGTAGATTACAACCCTTTGAATTGGGGTGGAGCTACATTCTAGTGAACAGCAGAGGTGGGTTGCTCCTGGTTCAGCCTGCTTCGGGCGAACCGGTAGTAGTGGTGGCTCTGCCCACCCACCTAGATGCTTCTACGCATACTTCTGCGCCTGAACCGGTAGTAAAAAAAAATTGGCAACCCACCACTGGTGGGCTGATGTGGCTACAGAAAAAGGATGCTTCCAGATCCTAATGGATGGCATTGTTTAATCAAAGGAAGCCAGAGTGTGCCAACACTGTCAGATCAAATTGCCCAAGCAGATATTGTGGGAGACAGGCAGCTCCTCGAGTTACCGGACTCTTTTACCTTTTAAAAGATGTGAATCAAGAATAGTTTTGTATAGCATCATATTAGATGCTATACAACTGCATGCTAACTCACTGCTCACTGCAGCCTTCCATCTGTTGGTAAAATGAGGACCCAGATTGGGGCAATATTATGACTCTGTAAAACCATTTAGGGCTGTAAAGTACTATGAAGCCTAAGTGCTATTGCTATTTTCAAAATCTAGATTCTCACCATGAAGAATACTTTTAAATATGGGTGTACAAGTATGCTTCACATCTATGTGCAAGATCAAAACTCGGGTGAGAGAATGGAGAAATTATGTCAACTACAGCTAATTTCAGAGCCAGCCCTTTCTCCTTAACTGATAAAATGAAATGCTATATGGAATCTCCACACTTTGGAGATACTGTAGAGCAGGGGTGTCAAACTCACATTGTTACAGTAGCATATGTGACGTTTTGGGACTTTTCTTCCCCTTTGCTAAACCAGGCACAGGTGTGGCTAGCACATGATTTATCGGCCCATGGGCTGGGCATTTGATAGCCCTGCTGTAGAGGTTTATTTTCTTTGCCTTTCGGGAGAAAAAAAAATCTTCTCATTCAAGCGCAGCAAAACACAAATTACACTCCAGAGATGTACACATATAACTTGGTTTTGAAATAATGATTTCTAATAGTGAAGTGAAATCTGCAGTGTCAAGGAAAAATCCCATTTACTCTGTTCCCTCTAATAAACGATTGGATCCTACTCCCTTATTTCTTGTGAGTGCTTCTCACCTGTGAGTAATCATCCAGTTAATTCACAGGAACATGCAGTCAATTCCTCACTCAATTGCAGAATAAACACACACACACACACACACCCTACTCAAAGGGATACTCTGCCTATTCATTCTAAGACAAAAGGAGCAACTAGTCACTTAGAAAGTAATTCCTTCAGCATACATTAATTTTCTCTCCTGAAGAGGTTCGAATTTCTTGAATGATTAGACATGATTTCATCTATGCAAAGAAGCTGCTGAAGTACTATCCACATAATCCCCAGAAAAGAGTGAATATCACCCTGCAGTCCGGAAATGATGGGTAGCTTTGATCCAGCTGAAGTGGTGCATAAGCACAATGATCGTGCATGACAATTAGCATGAAAACAGCTCTCATTCGGACAGTTCCAACTTCCTTGCTAAGGATGAGCATCCTGTATCTTTCATTGCTGCTGGAGACTTTCATTAAACAAGACTTAGGAAAACTAGACAGTATTAACTCCTAACTGGATTGTGGTGCTTGTCTGTCTATAGGATAGAAATAGAACGATTCATTTACATGAGTTCTAGCTTATATGTGACCTTGAGAAAAATTATTGCCAGCCCAATTATGTGATTCCTAGATGAGCTTCTGGAGTCTGAGTGTGAATCATTCTGTTTTTAAAAGTGACTTTTCCTCTAGGGATTGTATATTGTTGCGTCTTGAAGAAATCTGATGTTTCTCAATTAAAATGTGTTGATGATTGCAAGAATTGGTGTAAGTCTGCTGTGCTTATAGAAGACAATCAGTTTTGTACTTGTGGCAGTGTAAATAATTTATAGACAGACTAAACTTTTAGTTATTTTCTTTATTCTAATGGACAATAGCCAGGCAGAATCCTGAACCAGAGCTCAGGATCTGAGTTTCCAGCAAAAGTACCTTCTTGCTATGTTTGTTTCTGCGGGAATGGGCACATTTATTAATTCTGTTTTCTCCCAGACTCTTTTTTTAAAAAAAACCTCAAGTCTGTGGCAAGTTTGCAGCACATAATGATCAAATATGAATCACTCACTTGAACTAGTCAAAGGTTCCTCTATTTCCAGCAGATAGAAGACTATGTTGAAATTAACTGCTAAATAGCTTCTCTGGAGAAGAGTATCTCAAAAAACAATGAAGTGGTTACTTTAATTCCACCCTACAAGGGTAACTAAATACACAAGGATTCAGACCTAGACTTCAAAATGTAATAAATCCCCTATGCCTGGAATAATAAAACTATCACTTGAGGTTCTACTAATCTTACTTTTAAATGTCATTTAGGAAGGGGTTTATGAAATTTTGATAAGCTCGTGTATTTTTCTTTTAAAAATCTTCTAATCCTCCCTTAAAATCTTTTAATCCACCCTGACCTAAATTACTGCATCTGAAAACAACAACAATGTTTTCTAAACTTTTAGAGCATTGCAAATAGATTAATGAGAACTAGGGTATTTTAGAACTAGAATCTTGCTGGCCAATGACCAAGTGAACTGCATATCTGCCAAAGAATAGCAAAATTATGTAGGCCTTTTTCCTCTACATTGCAAGTGAAATAATAAAGAGGAAAGTTATTTTGTATGCCACCAATTTGCATATTGAAACTGGACTTTGATAAAAGAATTTTTAACACAATTACCTTTTACTGTAATCTCAAGATTCTATAATAGAAAATCCCCACAAAAGATGAAAGGAGCATTTGAGAAAGAAAATGGAGGAAAAGATGGCACCATACATACATTCATGGGTGGAAAAAATAATTTTGATAATTTTAAAGAACAATTTAAAGTCAAGAACCGTGATTCTTGAAAATTTCACCGAGATACTGAGTCCTACAGTAAGTAAAAGCTTTCAGGAATGTAGGGGAACACCCATCTTCAAAAAGAATTGTGTTGGCAATTATGTCTCCGGTGTCTTGCTATTATGGAGTTTTGCAAAGTTTGAGCAATAACATGCACTCACTAATTTATGCAGCAATCATAATTTTGGCACGAGGTTAGCTCTGCAGGCCAATAAAACAGATGAGCAGGCAAAAATGTCTTGGGCTGAAAAGACAATCGGCCTCAGAGGGCTTCATCATGAAGCCCATAACTAATAAGTATTTACATAGAATGATTTCACAAATCCTTTTGGGAAAGAGAGAGAGATTTGCATGTGGATGCAGGAGGCAAAATTCCAAGCAAGAGGAGCTTAAGCAGATTTGCATCTTTCAAACACATCTTCTAATTAAGCTACGCATATACTTTAGCCAAAGAATCATAAACAGTCTTGCCCAGGCAAAGGGGATGGAAGTTCCTACAGAAGGAACAACTACGAAAGAAAAGGGGAAATAGACAAATTTTGAACTGTATCCTACAGGCATCTGCTTACTAAGGAGACAGTAGAGATTACAATAAATGCAAAGCTTTATTTGATGGGCCAATGGTGGTGATTATCTTGGCTGATGCAACAAGTTATTCACATATTCACATATGACAACAATAAACGGAGAGAGACTGACTGGGTCTGGACATAAACAATAGTTTTATCATTGCATATATAAGCCTGAAATTCATCCACTTCGACCCCTTCATCTGACTTTAAGTTATTGAAGATTTCATTGAACCGACATTTTTTTTTTTTATATGACCCTCCCAGCTGTGATTTATATTGCTATAATTAACTGAAGCAAGCCAGCTTCATAATCAATGATTTTGGAGCGGATATATTCAGCTTCTTTTGTTGCTACCCCAATCCAGGAAAGCTCTTGAACAGTTTACATACTGTGATCCTTTTAAAATAGGGAGCAAACAAAAAACAAAAACAAAATTAAAATACAGTGAATAATCAAAATGCATGAGAATAGCCCAAACATCATGCAAAAAAAGATAATAAAAGAGACAATACTTATAGCATATTCATGGCCAAAGATCTCTGAAAAAGTCATGTTTTGCTGGATTTTGGAGGAAAAAAAATAGAGGATGGGGAACAATGTAATGGTTTTCTGCTGCTTCAAAGAATGGCTTTTTGCCACTGCATGTCCACCACTTATAAAGGGGAAGTTGGAGATTAGAGATTGTCTGATGTTTGTTGGTTTAACTGTTGGCTTCTTGAAGAGGGGACACATTCCTTAGGGTGCCGTCTGCCGGACAATGCCGGCTGGCGACGCCCAGGGGAAGAGCCTTCTCTGTGGCAGGCCCCGCCCTCTGGAATGACCTCCCCCCAGACCTTCGTACTATCCTCTTCGTACCTTCGCCTCTTCTGCCGGACACTGAAAACATATTTCTTCCATATGGCCGGCCTGGCATAGCTGCTATAGCTATGCTATTTTTAGAGTTGGGTTTTAAATTAAATTGTTCTTTTAGCACGGGCTAAATTATTTAATTTTAGTTTTAACTTTTGTAGAATTTTGTATTGTTGTATTTTAAGATTTTTAATTCCTGTGCGCCGCCCTGAATCCCATTTTAGGGCAGGATAGAAATCTAATAAATAAGTAAATAAATAAATAAATTCCTGTCTCTTTCAAAACAATAGCAATAGCACTTAGACTTATATACCACTTCATAGTGCTTTTGCAGCCCTCTTTGAGAAGTTTACAGAGTCAGCCTATTGCCCCCAAGAATCTGGGTCCTCATTTCACCCACCTCGGAAGGATGGAAGGCTGAGTCAACCTGGTGAGATTTGAACTGCCGAATTGCAGTTAGCAGTCAGCTGAAGTAGCCTGCAGTACTGCACTCTAACCACTGGGCCACTTCGGCTCAGTGGTGGGATTATTCAATCGGTCAAGAATATTTTAACCATCATGGTGACCTAATCTCCTGATATCTTCCTGGTGGCCTTTGCCAACAAGGACAAGGGTCCAGATCACAGGTGATAGTGCTAAACCTATTGGGGGGAGAACTGCCTAGCTCTTCAGGAGTCATTGGAACAAATTCATAATAATAATAATAATAATAATAATAATAATAATAATAATAATAATAATAATAATAATAATAATAATAATAATAATAATAATAATAATAATAATAATAATAATTTATTGCTTATAAACCGCACCCTCTCCCCACAGGGACTCGGGGCGGTGCACAGGAGAAATAAGAACAATAGCTATATACATATTTCATTAAAAATAGATTAAATTAAGTAACCTGTGCTAAAATACCCATTAAAACTATCTAACTAAAAATCCCCGATAAACCCTAAAAACAGAGGAGTAGCTATCCCAGGCCGGCAAGGCAGAAAAAGTGTGTTTTCAATTTAAGACGGAAGGAGCGGAGGTCCGTGGTGGTCCTAATATCGGGGGGGAGGTCGTTCCAGAGGGCTGGGCCCGCCACAAAGAGAGCCCTTCCCCTGGGTGTCGCCCGCTGACAAAGTCTAGTGGACGGCACCCGGAGAAGTCCCTCTCTGTGGGAGCGAATCGGTCGTGAGGATGTATGAGGCAGGATCCGATCCCGCAAGTAGCTAGGTCATACCAGCTTCACACACACACACACACATACACCACTTTCCTTTCTCTTCTTTTCTCTATTCTCATATTCTAAGGAGATAGCTCTTCTCTGCCTCTCCCTCCCTCAGCCCCGCTTCTTTCTCCTCCAATCTCAGCTTCCTTCTCCTCCAATCTCAGTTTCATACTCCTAAAGTAGGATATTTCCTTCTCATTTTTCTTTTCTCATGACTTTCCACTGTCCTACTCACAATCTGCACTTCTCTCCTTCCCTCCCCCTCCTGCAATCTCAGATTCTTAGTCTTAAAGTAGGATATCTTTCTTTCTTTCTTTCTTTCTTTCTTTCTTTCTTTCTTTCTTTCTTTCTTTCTTTCTTTCTTTCTTTCTTCCTTCCTTCCTTCCTTCCTTCCTTCCTTCCTTCCTTCTTACTCCTCCTCCTCCTTCTCTTTTTTCATTTTCTCATTACTTTCCACTACCTCATTCATAATCTGCACTTCCACATAGGCAATTTAGGGAATGGTAAGGTTGAATATGTTGTCTCCTGTCCCAAATTATCAGACATCTACTTTTTGGACTGGCTTGTTCAGCTCAATTTAAACATAGCTATAAAATATATCTATAACAATGTATATCAGCAGTAACAGTTGCTTTACCCCTAACCTTCTGTTTCTGCCATTTTTCTCTTTCTTTCCTTTGGTCTCTTCCTATTATTTTCTTTCTTTCTTTCTTTCTTTCTTTCTTTCTTTCTTTCTTTCTTTCTTTCTTTCTTTCTTTTTCTTTCTTTCTTTCTTTCTTTCTTTCTTTTCCTTCTCTCTTTCAGTTCCTTCTACATTACTATCTAAATAACCATTCTGTTTCCACAGTGGTATCTTTTCTGCTCCTTGGCAGCCTTTCCTCCACTTTACCCAGATTTTATGTGGCATCACCAAAGCTTCCACAAGCCTTTTTGTCTCCAGGCATTCAGAATCACCTGGGCTTTAATTTCTGACCCTATCTGGCCATCTGGGTTCCATCACCAATCCCTGTTCTCTCATTTTAAGTGGGTGGAAGCCATTTTGTTTTAATGGCCTATCTAGGTCATTCGGATATTCAGCCTTATATTGGGTTGACAATACAGTGGTACCTCGGTTCACGAACGCTTCTGTTCACGAACAACTCGGTTCATGAACAGAAAAGTTCATCAAAATATGCTCCGGTTCACGAACTCCGCTTCGGTTCACGAACAGGAGCCGCGGCCATTTTAATGCTATTTCCTGGCTGTCACATGGTTGTGACTTTATTTTTTTTTATTTTTTTTTTATTGAATTTATACCCCGCCCTTCTCCTTGTTAGGACCCAGGGCGGCGCACAGGCATTATTAAAACCACAATAATACAATAAATATCAATTTAAAATATATTAAATTAGTTAACCCGTGCTAAAACCCATGTTAAAAACCTTCCCGGCTTCCGGTTCCGGCTCCGGCGGCGACGGGCGAACTTAGGGTTCGCTCGCCGCTTTGATCCTTTTCCTGCCCCCCCACGGGGGCGAGAAGCCCCTTGTTTGGGGCTTCTCCCGTAAAGCCGGCTCGACAGGGAAGCCCCCCCCCCGCGGCAGCGGGGAGAGCGACCCTGCTCCTCGGCTTAGGTGGAAGAGGACATGCTGCGGGGGGTTTTCCCTTCGCCAAAGGTTGGCGGCACCATTTAATTCTATGAAGAGAGAAGATCGGAAGAGTCGGGAGGCTTTTCGGGACCTCAGCTGCGAGCGGAGAGTGAGCGTTTAAAACTTTTCTTTTTGTGTACTGTCAGCCGGGCTGAAAGGGACTGGAGGGGGGTGTTTGTTTCCAAACCCCCCCCCTTGGACTAAAAGCGGCACTCGGAAATGCCTCGTTGCGAGGAATCGGAAACTTTAAATCTGGATGGTCTCTAACAAGGGAAAGTACTTTGCGGCTTGTTTGCAATTATGTCTCGAGGTCTGGCTGAAACAGTTTCTTTTTTGCTTTTTAACCGCTTTCTCCCTCGGGCTCTGAGTTTGGGCGGAAAATGGCTTCTCTTTGTCCCCGACTGACTATGACCTATGGAAAATTACCAGTGTCTCTTTGCGATTTGGACTTCCTCTAATTATTGATGAAGAATTTTCTTTTTTTGGATTTGTGTTTTCCTTTCTGGATTGCCTTCGTTATTATACCTATGGATTTGGAAAAGTGTTTCTCTGTTGGCTTCTGAATTTTGCAGCTGTACAACTTTGAGGATTTTGGACTCCTGATCTGCCTTACCAGCCCCACCCTAAAAACGCCATTTTACTGGCACGGATATTAACAGCTAAACATGGCACAAGAAGCAACGCTCGCAAGCCTTGAACAAAGAATGACTGCCCTTGAAACTGTTATACAAAATTTGGTATCAGAAATTAAGGCTCAGAGGGCAGAAAATGTCAACTTTAAAAAGGAACTATTGGACACTCGAAAACAAGTGCTTGAGAATACACAGAAGAATGAAGAATTGAAAGGGGGGCTGGAGGGGGCTAAGGGAGAGATTAAAAATGTTTCTAATGAGGTTGTGGAAATAAATGCGCATGTGACTAGGATTGATTTGGAAAGGATGACATATTTTTTGAGATTCCAGAATGTTTCTGAGATGGATGGTGAATGTCTCCCTGATCTTATGAGTACAATTATTGCAGACTATTTACATAAACCCAAAGATGAGATCAGAGGGGACATTGACCTAGTCTACAGAATAAATTCTGCATATGCTAGGATGAATGAAGTACCCAGAGAGATACATGTAAAATTTGTTAGAAGGTCAACCAGAGAGGAAATCTTGAAGGTGCAAAGAGGGAGTCCTATGATTTACCAACAAAAGGAGATTACCATCTTGAAGCAGATTCCAAGAAAAATTAGAGAAGCCAGAAGGAAATTTTCCTTCTTGTCTAAAACATTGTTTGATCATGGGATCTGGTTCAAGTGGGTGATACCCGAAGGGATGCTGGTGTTCTGGGAAGGAGGTAGAGTAAAGATTAAAACAGTTGCTGAGGCGGAAGCCTTTCTTAAAAAACATTCCTCTGTCCTGGGAGAAGATCCAGGGGGGGCAGGGGGAGCCATGGCCCCGCCTGCTGGGGGCCCGGGGGAGAAGGGGGAAGATACAATTGCCAAGAGACTTAGATCTAAAAAATAACTTTGCCCTTGTTTTTCTTTTGAGTAATATTGTATGATATTTGTAATCTGGATTTTTGCAATTGACTGACAGTATATAACTGAAAAATTTAGGAATATGTACTTGCTCCCAGCTTGTAGTGTTATGTGAAATGTTTCTTTTTTTTCTTTTTAATAATGTAATTTGAGGTTCCGGAGGAGCCGACGACTTTGACGTGACCACTCTCAAAATTTCTATGTAACCCTTACCCTACCCCACAAAAAATGTAAACTCAATAAAACTTTTTCAATATATAAAAAAAAAAACTTCCCAAATTATAATTTATTTTTAAAAAGTCAGAAACGGGGGGCTATCCTAGGCCGGCTTGTTGAAATAAATACGTCTTAAGACGTTGGCGGAAGAGGCAGAGGTCCGAGATAGTGCGAAGGTCGGGGGGTAGGTCGTTCCAGAGGGCCGGGCCCGCCACAGAGAAGGCCCTTCCCCTGGATGTCGCCAACCGGCATTGCCCCGCCGACGGCACCCGGAGAAGGCCCTCTCTGTGGGAGCGGATCGGACGAAGGGATGTATGGGGCAGGAGGCGGTCTCGTATATAGCTAGGCCCCGAGCCATGGAGCGATTTAAAGATGGTTGTCAACACCTTGAAGCGCACTCGAAAGGCCACAGGCAGCCAGTGCAGCTCGCGCAGGAGAGGTGTTACGTGGGTTTGCCTTGAGGCACCCATAATCACCCGCGCTGCCGCATTCTGTACTAACTGTAGCTTTCGGGTGCACCTCAAGGGGAGCCCCATGTAGAGAGCGTTGCAGTAGGAAGATCCTGGAGAGAAGGAGACACAGAAAAAAGTACACCGTGAGTACTTTCAGTGACTTTTTTTGATTTTTGTTATGCTTTTAGCACATACAGTATTTGTTTCATATTTTTTGTGCTTCAAAAACCAAAAAAAAGATCAGAACAGATTAACCGGATTTACATTAAACCCTATGGGAAACTGTGCCTCGGTTCACGACCAATTCGGTTCGCAACCAGAGTCAGTTCACAAATTAAGTTCGTGAACCGAGGTACCACTGTATATATGAGCCTATGTTCTTTCTTTCGAAAAAGTTTTATTGGTTTTAACAATTTATATTGGGAAAAGGGGTAAATAAGGTAATGAATAATATTTGGAGCTTCCACATCGGGTCTGATGACCGCCTCCGAGTCTTCATACATATTCAATTAAAAAGAAATTATCAAGGGGAAGGGGTACATACATTTTAAAATCATAAATTTTCATATTATTTTATACATTCAATTACTTTATACTATTGACGTCCGTACAGGAATTACTAAAAAATAATAATAACAGATTATTTTTGCGATCTGAGCCTCTTTGCTATAGTCTCTTCCTCCTCCCCCCCACCAGCAGGTGGACCCGTGGCTCCTCCCGTTCCCATCTCATCGGCATCCAGGATTGAGGAATGTTTTTAAAAAAAATTATGCGCCTCTTCAACTGTTTTAATTCTAACTCTTCCTCCCTCCCAGAATACCAGCATCCCTTCAGGCATCAACCACTTGAACCACACCCCCTTTTTGAATAATTTTTTAGTTAAGAAGGAATAGTTCCTTCTTATATCTCTTATTTTCTTTGGGATCTGCTTCAATATGGCCACCTCGTTTTGCTGATACATCAAAGGGCCCACTCTCTGCGCTCTCAGTATCTCCTCTCTCGTTGACCTTCTTATAAATTTAATATGTATCTCTCTGGGTACCTCATTTATTCTGGCAAATGCTGAGTTAATTCTATAAATGAAATCAATGTCCCCCCACATAAATTCCTTATCTTTCTTAATATAATCCGCTAACATAGGAGCCATCATCTCTCTCAGATTCTCATTGGGTAATTCAGGAACATTCTGGAATCTTAAAAAAAAAGGCATGCGTTCAAAATCAATTTTGGACGTTTGACCAGTAATATCTGTAAGTTCTTTCTTAAAGTCTTTTATCTCTTCCTTTATCTCAACCGCCCCCCCTTCCAGCCCCACAATTTTTTGTTTATTATTTGTTATTTCTCTCTGCGCCTCCAATAATTCCAATCTTGTGCTTAAATTGTCTTTCCGGATTTTTTGCATTTCATTCATTATTCTTTGAAACATCTCCTCTACGTTTAATGGCTGAGGGCTTGGTGACTTAGGATCCTCTACCTCTGTTTTCTTCTGTAACATTGCTGAAGTCTTTGGTTGTGAGGATGGGCTGGGTCTTGTAGATGCTGGAGCAGAACTTGGTTTCCCAGATGGGGATTTCCTCGATGCCATAATTAAAGTTTTAGATGTTAGTGCGTAGAGAGGAAGAAAGGGAAGAAAAAATGGCGCTGTTGGGCGGGCAGTCTGTGAAGTCTGAGACAAAAGCAGCTGGAGTTAAAATTGAGTTTACAACGTCCAGAGAGAGGGGGGAAAAAAAGAAAAAATTTTCCAAGCAAAACAGAAAGTTTCACAAAGGGAGAAAACACCAAAAGACACCAGAGCAGGTCCTTTTCTTATATATTTTAAAATTAGTTTAGTTTTGTTAAAGTAGAGGAATGCTTATTTTCAAAAGTTCCATCCTGAGAACAAAGAGAACGCCATCTTTCCGCCTTGTCGGCAAGGTAGGCAAAGAGAAACTAGAAACAGTCAATTTAAAATGTAGCAAGGCTCCAGATATATTGTTTAACAGCAAATCCCTTAGTTAAGGAGAAGCTTCCTTTTTCAATAAATCCGACGGAAGTCACTTTCCTCTCTCCGCAACGCGGGAATCATTATGCAATGCCGCTTTATTTTCAGGGGGGTTGTTTCCAACTCCCCCCTATCTTCTCTTTCCATGAACTTAAATGTAAAAAAAAGTCCAAATAAGGCACATACCATTATTTTATAATCCGAAGCCTCGGCGCAGCCATACAGCCCGGAGTTTCAGCTCCTTCTTACATCCTCCATGTTCCAGCGTCTTCAGCGAAGGGGAAGCTCTCCCCGCGAAAGTTCCCCAGCCCCTAGGGCGAAGCAGGAGCAGCCCCCCCCAACCACCATCCGGGATGGGGGCCCTCTCCGCAAGCCGCCCATGCAGAGGGGGGGATTTATACCTCCCCCCGTGCCCAAGGGCACAGCTGAGGCAACACAGCGGCAGATGCAAAGATCTGCGTCCGTCCGCGTCTGAAGCCGGAAACGATCTCTCTATATGAGCCTATGTTCTTAAGGAGTTATGTAGCTTTAAGAACTGTCTTAAATTCTGATTGGCTGATTGGTACAGCTCTACCATAAAGCAAGCTCAGAATCACAGTCCGTCCCCTTTTTGATTCCCCGTGCTGAGGAGCTGGAGCTGTGAAGAAGGAGGAGGATTTGTTTTGCATCACTGTAAGATAAACTCTGATTGGTGAAGGCCTGTTATTTGTTTGAGTATTTAGTCAGAAGAAGTATTTTAGTTGCTACAAATTAAAGACTATTTATTTTTCTTACTATAACTGTTTTAGAGTTTGTTTGTGGCTACAGCAACGTATCTCTTTACTGTCCGATGAATTACACTATTCCGCATTTATTTGCTAACACTGGTTCTGAACCCAGAGTTGCCAACATAGGTAACATAATAAATATGTGGTTATCAGAGACTCACTAACATTTATACAATCTTTCAGTCACCATTTTACATTGTTTAATTCATCTGGAAAGAGGGCACCATTATAAGTTTAAAGACATTTCCCTGAGCAGAACACTGGATTCCTGACTGACAAGATTCACTTTTTGAGAGGTTTAACTATTAGAATTCTATTGAGATACCGTATTTCTGCACAATTATTCCCTTCATTCCTGTTAAATATTTCTTTTAAGAAAAGTCAATTAAGGAGAACAATAATGATTCGTATACCTATATCAAAATCCATATATTAAGGGAGGCATGATTAACTGTGCATGTAAAAGACTTTGCCATATACAAACTAAGACATAAAATAGTTGCATGGTGAACCTGCAAATTTTTCTGCTGGTTAAGATGTAACTTGAGAGCCAGTTTGATCTAGCGATTAAGGTACCAGGCTAGAAAGCACGAGGCCATGAGTTCAAGTCCCACCTTAGTCATAAACACCAACCTGGATGCTTGTTTTTCTTTTGTAGAAAACCTAATGTTGTATGCTTATTTTCTTTCTGTTTGTTGATTATCTTGAAAGTTAGACTTATAGTACTTGTCCCATATAATAATCAGAGGTGGTATTCTACCAGTAGCGGAAGTTGTGGGTGGCCCTGCCCATCTGCACCGGCTCTATGGCATCCCATTTAGGCCCTTTTTTCGCCAAAAACGCCTGCACAGAAGGCTGAGCGCATGCGCAGAGGTACTTACATTTGCAAACTGGTAGGAAAGGTAAGTGAATACCACCCTGATCATATTTCTGTATAATAATGAACCAAAAATACACATAGGTACAGTATATTGGTGATGACTAACATGTTAATAAACCCAGCATCCTGGGTCCAATGTTTGGAAAGCCAGGCTCTACCTGTCACAAGCCAGGATAAAGGATGAGTGATGGAGGAGTAACATTTCCTTAAAAAACCTTGGCCCAGCTGGCCTGGTTGGTAGCACCTTGTAAGGGCCTCTTTCCTGGGTTACAGGGGAAGACGGGTCAATGGTTTTGAAGGTGGAAGAGGGCTCTACGCTCCAATGGCCGATAAAGCAGCAGAACCATCTTCTAGGAGAAGGGAAACTCTGATTACAAGCCTCCACTGTCTTGTGGCTATATCCACTACTGGAAAAGGCTTCAGGAGTCAACCTCGAGGCAAAATCCAGAGCCGGAGTCTCAGAAGCAGTTTGTGACTGTGTACAACCCTGTTCTGGTAACTCCTGCGATGCAGCTGGAACCAACCATATTGGCTCTGCTGTTCCACTGGATTATTTCAGTGATGAGGACAGGGGGGATCTGGTCTTGTGTAACAGTCTACCCTCCATATTAATCTACCCAGGCTTCGTGCTCTGGAGAGGACACTGAAGCTTTCAAAACAGCACAACTGATGCTGTTTTAGGACCTCTTTCCAGAGCATGATACCATAGTCTTTTGAGACCGAAGAATGCCAATGCATGTAACATTTAACAATATGTGGAAGAACAGAAATATGAATTGAAATGTAAATGTACGCAAGGCACTTATTCGCTCTCTATAGCAACCCCCTTCCCCTCCAAATTCCTTGAATATTGATTCCAAAAGTTTGATGATCCCTTGCAATTTGTCTCTCAGCAACTTTGAAGTGGGTGGGTGGGTGGGAAGAGATATATATCTCCTTGTTGCAGGGGAACCAACGTCAACTCCAGTGTTAATCCCGCATACTTTAGTCACTTAAATAACTGTTTATAGAACTTGTTTCCTGTGCTGAGTGAACATATCAGTTTCTAGAAAATCACCCTTGGGCCCAATTATTCTTACCTAGGAGCTATCAAAGGAGTCTGTAATCTGAAATGGCAATGTGAGTATTGATCATAGCTGGAAAATTTTAGAACTGTGTCAGTAGGGTAAACTGGAGTATTGAATTCCCGTGTTAATATCATTGGCTTCAGGAAGATCTTTTCTAAGTGATATCTAGAAAAAATGTTTAGACATGTAGAAATGCCACACCACAAATTTGGACCTATTAGTCATATGTGGACAATGCACTGTAATTGATTCGCTTGACCATTTCAAGGAGATCTGTTGGGAAATTAAGCTGAGCTCTATGAAGGAAAAATGCATTAATATTATGTTCACTGTAGCATTTAGAAACAAAATGACTATGGAATCAAGAATATTTTCAGAGATAGTGTTGAGCCCAAAGCTGAGGCTCGACATTCTTGGTGGGTGGGGTGGGGGACAACGATTGATAATGCTGGTGTGGAATTACATACTGGCAAAGAAGAATGACTGCAGAGTGAGGCTAGCAGCTACAAGAGAACTTCACAAAGCCTCCAATGACCATCTGCACACTGATGATGCCCCATCGGCCTGAAAGTACAGCCGAAAGTACTCCACACATCTGAGATTGGGAGGGATTTGGGAGCGACCGGATGATGGCTTAGGGTTAGGGCATGGACTGTGACTACATAAAAATTGCTGGTAGGTGGAGGCTCCCAGCAGTGACTTTACACTATTTCAACTACTCGCTGCGTTCTAAGGCTCTGCCTTGTCACTGGATTAAAGAAAGCTTTTTGTTGTTACCGAATCCTGGCTTTTTGTTCATCATGCATGAGGTAGGCCTAGATCAGCTGAGAGAAAGACTTTGGCTATATTAGTAAGAATATTACTCCAAGTATTCAAACTGGGTATTCTGCAAGATAGTACAAAAGATGTGAATTCATATCTACCTAACAACAGTTTTATATCAATATTTAGCAGAGGAAGGCATCAATATATCCATATTTCAGTAGATCTTTGTCTATTACAGTAGAGATACTCTCCCAAAGATTATTAAACCTCAGTATTCATACCTGTTAGTTTCTCCTGGTACATGGACAGAGAAGTTGAACGTGTGAAGAATGATATGCAACCATCCTTGATCCCTAGGATAACTGAAAAAACAAGTTTCAATACTAACAGAAATAAATTCCCTTCTGCCCTTCATGACACTGGTCTAAGAGTAACAGTTCCAGCTTCAATGAAAAATGTCTGTACCAGTTTACAAGAAAGCAGAGCTATTAGTTAAGGTCTTAGTTTGCACATATATTCTATCTTTCACCTTGAGAGCACAAAATGGCTTATATTAGTATATTTATATTAGAATATTTCCTTTTTTTCCTCCACAATAACCATGTAAGATAAACAGGTGAAACTCGAAAAATTAGAATATCATGCAAAAGTTCATTTATTTCAGTAATGCAACTTAAAAAGTGAAAAATATATAAGATAAGACTCATTACATGCAAAGCAACATAGTTCAGGCCATGATTTGTCATAATTGTGATGATTATGGCTTACAGCTCATGAAAACCCCAAATCCACAATCTCAGAAAATTAGAATGTTACATGCAATCAATAAAACAAGGATTGTACATAGAACAATATTGGACCTCTGAAAAATATAAGCATGCATATGTACTCAGTATTTGGTTTGGGCCCCTTTTGCAGCAATTACTGCCTCAATACGACATGGCATGGAAGCTATCAGCCTGTGGCACTCCTGAGGTGTTATGGAAGTCCAGGATGCTTCAATAGTGGCCGTCAGCTCTTCTGCATTGTTCAGTCTCATATATCTCATCTTTCTCTTGGCAATGCCCCATAGATTCTCTATGGGGTTCAGGTCAGGTGAATTTGCTGGCCAATCAAGCATAGTAATCCCATGGTCATTGAACCAGGTTTTGGTTCTTTTGGCAGTGTGGGCAGCTGGAAAATGAAGTCAGCATTCACATAAAGCTTGTCTGTGGAAGGAAGCATGAAGTGCTCCAAAATCTTCTGGTAGACAGCTGTGTTGACCCTGGACTTAATGAAGCACAGTGGACCAACACCAGCAGATGACATGACTCCCCAAATCAACACAGACTGTGGAAACTTCACACTGGATTTCAAGAATCTTGCAGTGTGTGCCTCTCCATTCTGCCTCCATACTTTGGGTCCTTGGTTTCCAAATGAGATGCAAAAGTTGCTCTCATCAGAAAAGAGGACTTTGGACTGAGCAACAGACCAGGTCTGTTTTTTCTTTAGCCCAGGCAAGATGCTTCTGACATTGTTTGTTGTTCAGGAGCAGCTTGACAAGAGGAATATGACATTTGAAGCCCATGTCCAGGATCCGTCTGTGTGTGGTGGCTCTTGATGCACTGACTCCAGCCTCCGTCCACGCCTTGTGAAAGTCACTTTTGACTGACAATCTTCTCCAGGCTGTGGTCATCCCTGCTGCTTGTGCACCTTTTTCTTCCACATTTTTCCCTTCAACATAACTTTCTATTAATGTGCTTTGATACAGCACTTTGGGAACATCCAACTTCTTTTGCCATTTCCTTTTGAGCTTTCCCTCCTTATGGAGGGTGTCAATGATGGTTTTCTGCACAACTGTCAGGTCAGCAGTCTTTCCCTTGATTGTGATTCCTACTGAACCAAACTGAGAGACCATTTAAAGGCTCAGGAACCCCTTGCAGGTGTTATGGCTTAATTAGCTGATTAGAGGGGACACTTTGTGTCTAGAATATTTCACCTTTTCACAATATTCTAATTTTCTGAGATTGTGGATTTGGGGTTTTCATGAGCTGTAAGCCATAATCATCACAATTATGACAAATCATGGCTTGAATTATTTTGCTTTGCATGTAATGAGTCTATCTCACATGTTAGTTTTACCTTTTAAGTTGCATTACTGAAATAAATGAACTTTTGCACGATATCCTAATTTTTCAAGTTTCACCCGTATTGAACCATAGCTCCCAGTGAGTTCATGGTGGGGATTTGAATCTAAATTTCCCTTGTTCAAATCTAACATCTTAAACATTACCCTAAACTGCAGTTCTATATAGGACTACTAAAAAATAAATGCCACTACTTCCTTAGGGCTTTCTCATTCATAATGAGCTAGAATCCAGAGAAAGTAAGATAAATTAATGAGAAATCAATTGGGTCTTGCTGTGTCAGTTATACTGATTTCCTTTTGAACCAAGCCATCCACTTTCCTCTATTAGAAATTAAACAGTGGGATCATTGATTCAAACTTCATTGTAAAAATGAAGTTCATACAGTAATAGTAGAATAGTAGAACAACTGAAGAAACCACAGGACTATAGTATGTATTATATATTTAACAGCACAGTATCAACAGTAGAGTCCTTGGAAACTCTGTGTTCCAAGTCCTTGGAAACTGTGTGTGGACTTCATGACTAGCTGGGCAATTCTGGGAATTGCAGTCGACACAGTTTATGAAACATCACTTTAAATGAACTCAGCAAACGTGAAGGACAACTGGAAAAGAAATAGCAACTCGGGACAATTTCATAGCCTAAAGTGGAATTTGCTGGAAAGTGAATGCATGCTACATTTTGAGGGTATATTACTGAAGTTTTTTCTTGAGGAATATTCTCCCAAACATGGGGCTAATTCTCTTCTCTTTTCCTATCTTGCTATTATTTTTGAAATAATTTGCTTATTCATAAATGCATCCAATGTAATTTTATTTCCTATCTACAAAGAGGAAGGAAACAAATTATTGTCAGGGTAAAGAACTGTAAAACCCACAGTAGCTGTCAAGATAATCACACCTTTAACAACCTGCTGTGCCAAACCCTGCCAACAGATGGAAAGAACTCATTTTTCATGGACAAGAAAAAAAAAAGGGGGGGGGGGGGAAAGTGATAGGAAGAAATGAAGGAGAGGAATTAGACCTTTATGTACGTTTAGTGTTGCCAGCGAAGCTGTGTTGTTTGTCACTGCAGTCATTTTAAAATGACTTCTGGAGGTTCCATCTCACTTATTTGTCTCAGCAAGGTCAAGACTAGTTAGTACTTTAATGGGAGATTTTGAGGAAAGACCAAGTTTACAGGACAGATTGGTCAGTAGAAGAAAAAAGAAAAGAGAAGAGAAGAAAAAGAGTGAAGGTTTCCATATTACTGCCAAGAAAAGTACTTGAATGTTCACAAAGTCACTGAGCCATCATTTTTTATATTTGAAAAAGTGTATTACTCACTTTTCATTTTCATGAAAGATTCAAAAGCTGTACGTGATAATAAAAATCTCAACAAAAGGTATTTACCCTGCATCTGTTATAATAATAAAATGTCATCCCCACTATCAGTAGAAAAGCTGTCAATATAACCCACCCTGAAAAACACTCAGGCAAAGGACTGTAAGTATCACTATCAACTATCACTATCAACGCAGACAGATTGCAGGAACAATTTGTGAAAGAGGAAGGGGAAAAAACCTTCCAATATGAATTGTGTCCTAAATTTCACTAGTGTAAAAAGTCTAAGCAACGATAGTGCATTATCTGATTCTGTGAGTGCTGGTGAAACTGAGAATGTAAGTGTTGTAGATAATAAAGCCACTTGTTTCACAAGTTTCAGTTGATGTTACAAGTGGTGTAAGACTGGTTTATGTCCCAAATTTCCTTTCTCGAAATGAAAAGCTTTTTTTCATATAAATAAGTAAATAACAATTTGTGATTCAAGAGTTTTAACAAAGAGTTCTGTTCGTGTTAAGAATAAATATTAGTTTTGGTTCATTTTTATATTTTTATTTATACACACCGTGAATTGAATTTTTGGGGCAAAGATCTTTGAACATTTAGATAACACAATTCTGCTTTTGGTAGAATTGTGTATTTGTTGGTTTAACTTCAAGAATGTTATTGCACATGACAAACACTTCATTACTTGCTTTCTTTTTTCTTTAATTTATGATGTACAAGAATGAAAATTCTTTCATTCTTCATTCTTAATTTTCAGTATGAAAATTAATGTCTCCACCTCCATAACTTTAAACAGGAAATTCTGTATTTTAATAAATGAAACAGAAAAATAATCCTTGAAATGAGCTCCTTTTTACTTGTATTCTTCAGATAATCATAGCCATTTACCGGACATTTCAAAGATTCACTTTGTCATCTTTCAACCCTGATTGTTCTTTCAGTCCATTTGCGTCAAACAGAGGCTGGGAAAGCCTGTGAAGTGTAGCAGTCTAGCAGTTTGAGTTGATGTTTGATGCAACATTCAAGAAAATCCATGTGAATCACACAATTTGTACTTCAAAAATTGCAGTTGTGAGTTTTGCTGCCGAAGCAAAGGTTTTAGATTTTTTTTTTCTCCCACCAGGTAAAGCTTTGTGATGATATTTCATAGACTGTTTCAGAATCACAATGATAAAGCTGTGTTTTGTTGACAGTTATGATGCTTTGAACAAATTCCTCACCTTTATTTTCACAGCATGACCACAATTGCTGGTCAATTTCAATTTATGAAGTGGTGTCAGCATAGGGGAAACCTATCTTGCATAAATGTTTACTATTGAAGATCATCAATAATGTGACTTATCGATTTGTAAGAAATGACAGCAATTTAGTTTTCAGTGATTCATTTGTTTTTGTTCATATTTATATACCGCCCTATCTCCCAATTTTGGGACTCAATTCTCTGATTGTCCTTAATCAATTCATCAATCTTTTCCTTGTGAAACTTAGTAGCATTGTTACTGGTTGTCTACTTTGTTCTTAATCACACACATCAGTTTTCAGATCACCATCTTCATATTTTTTGGTCCAGTGATGCATAGTACTCACACCAGTAGTCATTGCCATAAGCAATCTGCATTCAGTAATGAATTTCAATTGGAGGGACTCCTTTGAAAGTAAAAAATTCACACATAGTGCATTGCTTAAAGTGCACTGAAAAGGCTTTCATTTCACTACTAAGAGTAACACAACTTATAGCAGCTTCCTGCCAACTAAAATGAAGAAGCAGATGCTGAAAATGCATGAGAGTTCCTAGCTGGTCAGTTGTGTTAACATAGATGACACTACTTTTCATTCAAGCCTTGTATTTTGTTTATACTGTTATTTTGGACAATACATTTTGTTCAAACAGCACAAACATTTAATGTCCCAAAGGTGCTTTTTCAAGAGGTCATTGAATTTTCTTGGATTTTTTGAAGACATTTTGTTACTCATCCAAGAAGCTTATTCAGCTCTCTCCTCTCTTCTTGAAGAGAAGCAACTTTGGGGCAACCATGACCTGGATAACTAAGAACCTCCTTAGCAGAGGGGGGTTTCTGCCGGTTCACCCTCGATCAGGCAAACTGGTAGTAGTGGTGGTGGGAGGCTCCACCCATCTGCCCGAGTGTGCATGAGCAAACCGGTAGTAAAATAAATTTATTTATTTATTTATTTATTTAAATTTATATCCCGCCCTTCTCCACAGGGGACCCAGGGCGGCGCACAGGAAATTTAAAAAGCATACAAAATACAATAAATATAATTTAAAAAACTATTAAATAATCCTATCCTGCGCTAAAACCAAATTTTAAAACCCAATTTAAAACTACCTAAAAGTCCCCATGGGAGGTTAGGCTAGGCCGGCTTGTTGAAACAAATATGTCTTAAGACATTGGCGGAAGAGGCGGAGGTCGGTGATGGTACGTAGGTCATTCCAGAGGGCTGGAGCCGCCACAGAGAAGGCTCTTCCCCTGGGTGTCGCCAGTCGGCATTGTCCGGCCGACGGCACCCTGAGAAGGCCCTCTCTGTGGGAACGTATCGGTCTAAGGGATGTATGGGGCAGGAGGCGGTCTCGCATATAGCTAGGCCCCGAGCCATGGAGCACTTTAAAGATGGTCGTCAAAACCTTGAAGCACACCCGAAAGGCCACAGGAAGCCAATGCAGCTCGCCCAGGATCGGTGTTATGTGGGAGCATCTAGTGGCTCCCATAATCACCTGCGCGGCTGCGTTTTGGACTAGCTGTAGCTTTCGAGTGCACCTCAAGGGAAGCCCCATGTAGAGAGCCCCATGTAGAGAATTGAAACCCACCACTGCTCCATAGACACAAACATTTAATATTTGAACGTTTTCTGTGCACATTTTGCTATTATTATTAGATGCTTATGTTTTAGAATAATAAAAAAGAATACCAGCTTTTTTCCCCCTCGAAAAGACAAGTATGAATAATGGAATAGAGGTGTAAGCTTTCTTATCACAATTATTATTCCTGATGGCCCTTATTGGGGAAAAAAATACAAGTGCTCACATATTTAATATAATTTGGACTTGAGCTGTAGATGTACTTGGCTTGAATTTGTGCAATATCTCATTAAGGAGCTGTTTAAAAATGAAACTGTTTAGTAGAAACAATATTTTGACAAATAGAAGGTAAGGTCTTGGCTTCTTAGTGATTCTAGTATGGACAATCTACCCTCAAGCTTCTTTCTCTGTCTCCTTTCCCACAGTCAATTCAATAAAGTCTGTCAATCATTGCAAGATATATCTGATGATATCTGTTTTAGGAAATGTGATTAAAAACATTTGCAAACTTAAAATTATTCCATAATAACTTCCATAAGAAACCGAAACCCTCTCCCCCCAATGATCCCAGGAATGCTGGTATATTGCAGTTGGACATAGTAACAGAATAGTAAAAGTCTGCCCTACTTTTTCTCTATCTCTTCTTATGATCCAAGTGGAGTTACTTTGAGTTTAACATCTGATTCAACCTCTGGATTGTGTAACCACTTCTCCAAGTCCCTCTTTAATGGTTCTTCCATACCAAAGAGACCTCTACATTTTTTTATACAGCTGAAGAATATGTGGCAAGTGAGACAATTTAGGGTAGAACTTTTACAAGGAAGAGAGAACTAATGTCAAGATCTTAGTTTGTGTTCATGCATATAGGCTAAAGTCAATCATTTATTTGAACCATCTGTGTGTAACTGAGAATTAATCTGCATATCCCATTCATTGACCAACCAAAGAAACAAATAGGAATTCTAAGGCTGCCTTGGAAAAAATATATCAAGTGGAGATGGCAAATCACTGGTTACTTCTCTCTGTTGAATTTATTCTTCCTTAGCATTTTCTTGCTCCTGCTCTTTTCATCTAATCCAGTTTTTCAAGATAAATCATGGGAAATGAAGCATTGTTGCTTTTCAGAACACTAAACTCAACATACTGCTGGTCAATCGTCCCAATTGTTGGGATTCATCTAAATAACACAACTCATTTCGGATTTGTCATGTCAAAAGAAGTAAAGGGAAAAGAAAAATAGGGAATTAATGTCAAAACTAGACATATAGGTAAGTTTCAGTAGCCTTATTTGACCATATATTTGCACCACTGAAGTGTCTGTTTAAAATTTCCTACAATTTTGGGTTCTTAACCAACATCATAGCATCATCAGCATGCAAATATATATTCACTTCCTCTATATTACACCTATAATGCCACCACATATGACCATAAATACATTAAAAACCAAGTAGAAATTACTCATTCATGTCAGTTATTATTCAGCAGGTTCTGACAGGTTCTGGAGAACCAGTAGCAGACATTTTGAGTAGTTTGGAGAACTGGCAAATATCACCTCTGGCTGGCCCCAGAGTGGGGTGGGAATGGAGATTTTGCAATATACTTCCCCTGGAGTGGGGGGGGGGGAATGGAGATTTTACAGTATTTTCCTCCTGCCACACCCACCTAGCCATGCCCACAGATTAATTTTACCACTGGTTATTATTATTTTTATTTAAATATATTATAGCTGCCTAACTCCAATGGTCTCTCTTTTTCTTATTCCCCATCCAGTATTGGACCAGTTGCTAAGGATATCAATCATTGTCATATATGAAGAAGAAAATATAGCACAAGAACCAGTTTGCTTTTTAAGTACACTTTCCCAGGGAAAATAAACTTAAAATAAGATTGGGCCATAAAACCCTTAAGAAATAATGATTCAGATATTGTATTGAAAATAGAAGCACTGGGAAGCAAGATGTTTGATGAACCTGGGGGGGAAAGTAACATCTTAATAGAGGCTTAATAGAGGCTTAGATCCCTTTATTCAACTCAAAAGGTCATTGAATTCATCCCCATCCCCTCATTCTGATCTCATTAATGTTCACATGCCATGATTTAATAAAATCTTTCTTGTACTAGTTAAATTGACACAATAATTGCATACATCTATGGAAAGTAGTCACATCCCCACTCACTTTAGACTTCTCTTTTTCTCTGGTATGATAATAAACTTATATGCACTTCAGTGGAATTGTGTGCTTGTCAAATGAAATTTTATTTTTTTATTTATTTTATTTTATTCGATTTATATCCCGCCCTTCTCCAAAAGGACCCAGGGCGGCGCACAGGAAAATTAAAATAATATACAAAACAATACAAAAATATAAAATTTTAAAAGCCTATTAAATATGAATTCCTGTGCTAAAACCAATTAAAACCCCCCATTTTAAAACTATCTAAGCTAGTCAACAGCGGAGGCTATGCAAGGCCGGCTTGATGAAACAAATATGTTTTTAAACACTGGTGGAAGAGGCGGAGGTAAGTAATGGTACGGAGTTCAGGGGGTAGGTCGTTCCACAGGGCAGGGCCCGCCACAGAGAAGGCTCTTCCCCTGGGTGTCGCCAGTCGGCATTGTCCGGCCGACGGCACCCTGAGAAAGCCCTCTCTGTGGGAGCGTATCGGTCTAAGGGATGTATGGGGCAGGAGACGGTCTCGCATGTAGCTAGGTCCCGAGCCATGGAGCGCTTTGAAGATGGTCGTCAGGACCTTGAAGCGCACCCGAAAGACCACAGGAAGCCAGTGCAGATCGGTGTTATATGGGAGCATCTAGAGGCTCCCGTAATCACCCGTGCGGCTGCATTCTGCACTAATTGTAGCTTTCGAGTGCACCTCAAGGGAAGCCCCATGTAGAGAGCATTACAGTAGTCGAGTCGGGACGTCACGAGGGCCTGAGTGACTGTGCGAAGGGAAGCCCAGTCCAGTAAGGGGTGCAATTGGCGCATCAGGCAAACCTGATGAAACGTCCCCCTGGCCACGGCCGCCACATGATCTTCCATGGACAGCCGGGAATCCAGGAGGACACCCAAATTGCACGCCCTCTCCACCCAAGTTTCGCCCCCAATGGCCAGAGTTGGAGTAATCTGGCTGAACCGGGGTGCCAGAAACCACAGCCACTCAGTCTTGGACGGGTTGAGCTTGAGTTTGTTACTACCCATCCAGATCCGTACAGCTTCCAAACACCGGGACATCACCTCAACGACATCGTTGGGGTGGTCTGGGGTGGATATGTACAGCTGAGTATCATCAGCGTACAGATGATATCCCACCCCAAAACCACGGATGATCTCACCCAGCGGCTTCATATATGTGTTGAATAGGAGGGGCGAGAGGAACCCCGCAAATGAGAGGCCACGCGGCCGACCTCTGCCCCCCTGCCAACACATATTGCGACCGACCCGAGAGGTAGGACGAGAACCACTGCAAAACGGTGCCTCCCAGCCCCAACCCCCCAGTTGGTGCAATAGGATACCATGGTCGATGGTATCGAAAGCCGCTGAGAGGTCTAACAGGACTAGGATAGAGGAAAATCCTCTATCCCGCGCCCTCCAGAGATCGTCAACCAACGCGACCAATGCCGTCTCGGTGCTGTGACCGGGTCGGAAGCCGGACTGGCGCGGGTCTAGATAATCAATTTCCTCCAGGTGTCGCGGAAACTGTTGGGCCACACACTCTCAACAACCTTCGCTAGAAAGTGAAGGTTGGAGACAGGACGAAAGTTCTCCAATAATGCTGGATCCAGGGACGGCTTCTTGAGGAGGGGCCTCACTACCACTTCTTTCAAGACGGCAGGCAAGGACCCCTCACTCAAAGATGCATTGACAATGGCCTGGAGCCAGCCTCGTGTCGTCTCCCAGGATGCCAGTACATCTTAACAATTAAATACAAGAAATCTTAACAATTCTCTTACATGTACACTTAACTTCCATCATGTGACATTCTTATTTCATTCATCCAATTTGAATTCCATATTTACAAGCATCATTCTACTAATCAAGCCAATCTGCCCTTCCTAACTTCTGCTCATTGATGTTTCTTGTATTCTTTGAATAAGAATTCTACAAAATAACTTTGCAGATATACTTAACAAACTGATTTTCTTCTATACTTTGTGCCTTCGCTTTTGTTCTCTTTGCACAGGGAAATATCACATCATTCTTCCAATCATCTGGCGCAGATGCAATCTTTACACAGATCATTAACACGCTGCACAACTTCTCCCTAAGCAAACCACTTTCATATTTTAGCAGTTCTCTAGTTATACCATCTGTACCAATTGCTTGATCATTTTTCAATACCCTCACAAGAATTATGATTCCATTCTATTTTCTCTACACTAACATTTATACTATTCATTTCAGTGATGCTCTTTGATATATCACTAGTATTTCCATGCCAACCTCAAAAATACTCCTTGGAGCATTCCTACACTTGGGCTTCATCTATATAAATAAAAATGTAAAATAGTTTTACATTACGAAGCCGCTAACCTCAAAAACTACTGGACCGATCTACCTCAAATTTTGACACAATGTTGCCAAGGACTTCCGATAATAGAATATGTACTCATTTTGTGCCTAGCACACATGTATCATGTGCAAGGTACAAACATGTAAAGTGTACCCACTGATCATGTTTTTACCTTCCTGTAGGTCCTCCCACCCAGCTGATATGTCATGAAAAAGCTCCCTGCACATGCAACTGACATGCGCCTCCCTGTCAGAGCCCAATGGCCTGCGTCCCTGGCAGCATATAGGAGATCGTTAGGGGCCTTGAAATGGCATGTTGCCCCTGGCAACGCGCCATCCAGCGCATGTGCCTCCCTCTCAGAGGCCAACGGCAGCCTGCACGCATGCGCCTCCCTGGGCCAGGCCAATGGCCAAAGCCACCTGGCAGCCTCGTGGGACGCAACGCCCGACATCTCCTGGGGGAGGGGAAAGCCTTACCTCCATGCGTCCTTGCCGCTCCTGGCACCTCCACCCACCCCCACTGCCAACCCACCCCCTTCTCCCCTCAAGCCAACGGCCCCAGCCACCTCGCAACCCCGTGGGATGCCACGTCCGGCCTCTCCCGTGGGAAAGCCTCTACCTCCTCGCCGATGCCGCCGCCACTCACGGCGCCCTTGCCGCCACTGCGGCAACCCCACCTGCCACTGATCTCTTCTCACCGGTGCTGCTGCCATGGGGAGGTGGAGGGCTAGGCCGTGGTGGCAGCAGAAGTGCCAGGAGTGGCAGGCACCATGACAGCATCAGTGAGGAGGCACGGAGGTGGAAACCTGCCCCCACCCCCAGGAGAAATGGACACGGCGCCCCGCAAAGCCACAAGGTGGCTGCCACCGCCGGCCCCGAGGGAGGGAAGGAGGGGGGCCAGGCCGACTGTGGGGAGGCAGCAGAAGCGCCAGGAGCCACAGGCACAGTGGCAGCATCAGCGAGGCAGACAGAGAGAGGTAGAGGAAGGGATAGAGAGAGAGAGAGGGAGAAAAATAGTAGGTAGGTAGGTAAGTAGCTAGAGGGAGAAAGTAAGAAATGCAGTAGATAGGTAGGCACAGGGATAGAATAGAGAGGGAGAAATACAGTAGGTAGGTAGGTAGGTAGGTTCAGGGATAGATAGAGAGGGAGAAATACAGTAGGTAGGTAGGTACAGGGATAGAGAGGGAGAAATACAGTAGGTAGGTAGGTAGGTACAGGGATAGAATAGAGAGGTAGAAATACAGTAGGTAGGTAGGTAGCGGGATAGATAGAGAGGTAGAAATACAGTAGGTAGGTAGGTAGGTAAGTACAGGGATAGAGAGGGAGAAATACAGTAGGTAGGTAGGTAGAGGGATAGATAGAGAGGGAGAAATACAGTAGGTAGGTAGGTGCAGGGATAGAGAAAAAGAGATATACAGTAGGTAGGTAGGTAGGTAGGTAGGTAGGTAGGTAGGTAGGTAGAGGGATAGAGAGAGGGAGAAATACGGTAGGTAGGTAGGTAGAGAGTAAGAAATACGGTAGGTAGGTAGGTTGGTGGTTATACGGTGGTTGTGTGTACACAGTTTGGTTGGCCATTTAACCAGACTGGGCTACAGCAACGCGTGGCCAGGTACAGCTAGTTCCAAATAATTCCATTTGTTCTGATAAAGGATCCTTTTTTCAACACTTCCAAACCATTTCTATTTCTGTTGAAATTGTTCGCATTTTCTCTACCTCTTTTATTTTTTACCATTCCTTTGGCTTTTTGACTTCATTATTTGCAATAATTTTTATATGTGAGGTCCTTGACACTCTCTGAGCTTGATTGTTTTCTTGCTGATGTTTCATTACCCAAACTAAGTAACATCATCATATTTTGATACACTAGAATGAACGGAACAGAACAGAACAGAACAGAACAGGAATTCTTTATTAGCCAAGTGTGATTGGACACACAAGGAATTTGTCTCCAGTGCATAGTGTTTTTCATCTTTGCTTTTTCAGCAATAATTTTCTTGGATTCATTTCTTTTAATTCAATAACAATGAATGGTTAGATAATTATTGGTACTAAACTAGCATTACATAATTGCTCATCTTCAATCTAATTTCAATCAGATTTTTATTAGTTTGCAGACTAGCAAACCTACTGTCACAATGTAGCTCTTTCAACCATAGATAGATACATTCAATCTTCAAGATGACTTTCTCCTTTTACAAAATTCAATTTAGGAATATTGTAGTTTTATAATGATTTTACTGCGTACCCTCCCAATTTTTTTTAAAAAAAGAAACCATTTAAAATGCATTTGCAAAATTTTAAACAATTCCTTCACGACCAGGGAGAGAATAATATATTTATGGTATTTATATTAATTAGATAGTCTGGATTATATTTTACAGGCTGTGGCAAAGGGAGAGAGAAAAAAAATAAGGAGCCTCCACATTCTTAAGAAACCATTTCTATTAGATTTTGCTTCTTCCTTATTGAGCTGTAATAGCGGGAGAAACTACAATCCTTTTGACATTAAGAACAGATAACAAAATATTCTTGTTCTCCTTGTGCGATTTCTCAGCCTTTACTCCCAAGGTCAAGAACTGACCCTTTTCTATTGATTGCTGTTCCATGTTGGAGCCTTTCAACTGAAGTGCAAAATCCAAATGCTTTAAATAAACACACACACATACACAAGCACAAACACACACCCCAGCATCAAATCCTAAGTATCTTTATTCAATTTTATTCTGGGACAGATTTACATGAGGAAAATAATACTTATTAAATATTACCCCAAAGTGTTGCATTGTGGTTTATGCATGTTTGTATGATTGCATTTGGGATATTTTTGTTTTGCTAGTAAGAACGTGTGGAAAAAAGGGTTCAAATAGGATTAAACCAATTTGGCCTACAAAGCAGGCAAACCAGAGATGTAGATGAAGCTTTCCTGCAGACATATTATTAAGCAGCACCATGTTCATAATTGGCAAAGCTCTTTATGGAAAATCCTCTACAAAGTTTAAGTGCTGCCCTGCCCACCCTCCCAATTTCATGAGTTGAGCTTTCATTGGCATTGATTTTTGCATTGGTACTCAAAAGGAGTAAAACGAAAGAAATACATTTAGGATAAATGGGTGGAGAGAACCACATCTACACATTTTGTATGTGGTTCTGGCGCTGCTCCCCTCCCCCAATTTTTCAGTACGAGATATTATTTGGCCGTCTGTATTTAATATATTTAAATTTAATTTACACCATATACGGTTTCTATTTTATTCTTGCCTATTTTACTCTCTGTGTATTTATTAAAAGAAACAATATTTACTTTCTTTCTTTATTATTATTTATTATTTTTAAAAATGATATTAAATAGCTGTGATTGGGTATATAGGAAATGTTCTAAATCAGGGGTCCCCAACCTGTTTTGCACCAGGGACCATTTTCATTTTAAAGAAAATTCTGCGGACCGGCTGGTGTAGAGGAGGAGCGGGGGGGAGGGGGAACAGGCGGCGCATGTGCACGCGGGGGGGGAGTCGGCTCACTCGGCCCTCTAGGGTCTCCAACGGCACAAACGGCCGCGCCTGCGCTCTCCCGCATCCGGTGCACGCTCTGCCCAGGGGGCTGCCCCCTCCTCCCTCCTCCTCCTCTCCAGCCCTGCAGCCTGGTTCCTATCAAGCCACGGACCGGCACCGGTCCGCGGACCGGGGGTTGGGGACCCCTGTTCTAAATGACAGTATGTATGTATGCTCACGGTTGACTCAGTCTTCTACCCTTTTGAGGTCAGTAAAATGAGGTTGTCAGGGTTCCAAGTCATACCCCCAATGAAAGAATACTCTAGAAGTTCCTCAAAGTTCCACTTTATTAGAGATGTCATATTGGCACATCTGGGAAAACCCGAATCTGAAAACTTCCAGGTTTTTCCCACCCAAATGAAAGTTCAAGTCCCTGCCCAGCACCCACATGTCCATCACAGGATCCAGTCAGGCACCATCCCAACTGGAATGCCTCCCAGTCATACCCGTTCACTTTCAAGACTTGAATTTGTAGAACTTATTACATTGGTTTCAGACAATTCCTCCATCCCATAGTTCTAAGATAGTCTAGCTTCCTTTCCTCTTATGAAAAGCAATTTAGTTAGTTTTTCTGATTGTATAAGATACCCTCACTATCTTGCCTGCCTTGATTGTAGCCTCTCCACATGTCCAGGACGCAGCAAACCTTCTGTTTCTCTAGCCTTTGTAAAACCAGTTTTTTTTATGGAGGGACACTTTTTTGAGGCAATAAGAAGTTCATTCAAGATCTTAGGAACAAGAAGAGGAATTATTGTTTCCCCATCTCAGACTAACATCTCATTATTGAAACTGTCATACATAGATAATGTCACTATTAAGTACAATTATATTGTACTTCAGGCTGACAGCTGTGTATGGCCTTGCAGAATTCTTAGTGACATCTGCACAATTGCTACCTAGTCCTGGTCTTTAATTAGTTTAATGAGAAAAGTGTATCATTCCCTGAGCATATGCTATTTTTTAAAATGATTTTTTAAAATTTTCTTTTAATACAAACATTTCATCATTCATTAAACAGTGTGTTGTCTGGATACAAATTTTTTGTGTCATAACAGTTAAAGCTTATCACCATATTCATTATTTATAGCTATTCTTATTTTAATATTGGTACTTAAAACTGAACATATCTATTGTTGTAACATTTATCTTCTTAATTTATTTAACTTTATAATACATTACGTTCATATTTATTCTCCGACCATTGATAAAACAACTCCCGTATATTATAATCATTAGATTCTTCCTTCCCTTTAACTGCAAGTGTTAATCTATTCATTTCTGCACATTCTAATATTTTCTTAATCACATTTTCATCTGTAGGGATCTCATCACCCTTCCAATTGTGTGCAAGTACAATTCTAGCTGCAATTATAACATGAATAATCAAATTGAGCATATGTCATTTAGAACATATTCTGTCTTCCATATTTTCACTGCTAGTTGTTAAAAGGGGGCTCAGAGCATTTATTTATTTATTTGTTTGTTTGTTTGTTTGTTTGTTTGTTTGTTTATTTATTTATTTATTTATTTATTTGTTCGTACATACATACATACATTCAATATATCAAATTTGGAAATGACCCATTTGACCGAGAAACTTGGGGAGGGGCATATCATTAATATTTATGCAAATGCTGTTTAACAAAATCTTCTAATTTTCTTAAAAGGTTGCCTAACATTTTTGGACTGTCATTTTCTGTGTAGCCAATCACAGGGGAGAACTTAGGAACAAATTATCTGAGTATTGGAGAGACATTTTCTCATGGGTTTTACACTCATATCCCTTAGCAAAAAAGTAGCAAAGAATGGATGGCTTACTGAAAATTCATCCCCTCAGTGCTGGCCTAACAACCAAAACAACACCTACAATTCAGCAATAGAGAATATAGAAAATATAGAAAACCTCAGATTCAATTTACTGTCAAAATGATCAGTAGGAGCTTATTGTAAAGATGCTAGAACTATAGAGTGATACTGTTAATTTCCTGTACATGGCACTAGGTTAGACAGATTACATAAAGTAATTCATTATTTGTTCCCCCACCTACCATACCTATTTTATTGTTTTATATATTTTTAAAGAATATAAGAAGCAATTGATACAGAAAAATCAAATACAGGTATTGAATCACAGGCAGATTGCAACAAACATAAAATAACAAAATGTAAGTATCATTGAAAATCTTGTAAGATACTTCATCTGAGGAAAGCTAAGGCTCGCAATGAAGAAAGGCTTGCAAAAAAAGTAAAAAATAACAAAAAAAGCTTCTTCCAACATGTTAAAAACAAGAAAAAAGTTAAGGAAACAATTGGTCCATTGCTGGGAGAAAATGGCAAGAAGATGATAAGCAACAGGGAGAAAGCAGAACTATTTAACTCTTTTTTTGCATCTGTCTTTACACAAAGGGATAAAACAGTCCAACCAATCAAAAACAGCACCACAAAAATCAGATTAGGAACACAAGTTGAAATAGGGAAGAAAATGGTAAGTGAGCATCTGTCTGCCCTGGACGAGTTCAAATCACCAGGACCGGATGGATTACATCCCAGGGTTCTGAAAGAACTGGCAGACGAGATCTCAGAACCACTGAACTATATCCTTCAGAGATCCTGGAGTACCGGGGAACTGCCAGAAGACTGGAAAAGAGCTGATGTGGTTCCCATCTTCAAAAAAGGAAAAAAAAACAGATCCAGGAAACTATAGACCCATCAGCCTGACCTCAATACCAGGAAAGATTCTGGAAAAGATAATTAAGCAACAAATAAGTGAACACCTAGAAGCAAACAAAGTAATAGCCAAAAGCCAACATGGGTTTGTCAAAAACAGATCATGCCAGACTAATCTAATTGCATTCTTTGACAAAGTGACAAAATTAGTGGACCAGAGGAATGCTGTCGATATAATTTACTTGGACTTCAGTAAGGCATTTGATAAAGTAGACCATAACCTACTATTAGATAAAGTAGAAAATTGTGGGTTAGACAGCACCACCACCAAATGGATTCGCAACTGGCTGACCAACCGCAGTCAACATGTAGTCCTCAATGGAACTGCATCTACATGGAAGGAAGTATGCAGTGGAGTCCCCCAAGGCTCTGTTTTAGGTCCAGTACTCTTTAACATCTTCATCAATGATTTGGATGAGGGGATAAATGGGGAACTCATCAAATTTGCAGACGACACTAAGCTGGCAGGAATAGCCAACACTCCAGAAGATAGGCTTAAAATACAGAAGGATCTAGACAAACTTCAACATTGGGCACTATCTAATAAAATGAAATTCAATTGTGAAAAAAGTAAGGTTCTACATTTAGGCAAGAAAAACAAAAAGCACAAGTACAGTATAGGTGGTACATTGCTCAATAGTAGCAACTGTGAGAGGGATCTAGGAATCCTAGTGGACAACCATTTAAATATGAGCCAGCAGTGTGCAGCAGCTGCCAAAAAAGCCAACACAGTTCTAGGCTGCATAAACAGAGGGATAGAATCTAGATCACGTGAAGTGTTAATGCCACTGTATAGTGCCTTGGTAAGGCCACACTTGGAATACTGCATACAGTTTTGGTTGCCACGATGTAGAAAAGACGTGGAGACTCTGGAAAGAGTGCAGAGAAGAGCAACCAAGATGATTAGGGAACTGGAGACTAAAACATATGAAGAACGGTTGCAGGAGCTGGGTATGTCTAGTTTGATGAAGAGAAGGACCAGGGGAGACATGATAGCAGTGTTCCGATATCTCAGAGGGTGCCACAAAGAAGAGGGAGTCAAACTATTCTCCAAGGCACCTGGGGGCAGGACAAGAAGCAATGGGTGGAAACTAATCAAGGAGAGAAGCAACTTAGAACTAAGGAGAAATTTCCTGACAGTTAGAATAATTAACCTCTGGAACAGCTTGCCTCCAGAAGTTGTGAATGCCCCAACCCTAGAAGTCTTTAAAAAGATGTTAGATAGCCATTTGTCTGAAATGGTATAAGGTTCCTGCCCATGCAGGGGGTTGGACTAGAAGACCTACAAGGTCCCTTCCAACTCTGCTATTGTATTGTATTGTATCTCCATTTTATATTGTTGAATGTTGAGCTCAAGTTCCACCCTTGAAAGACAAACTGCAGATAATAAGCAATACTAACAGTCAAGCTGCTTCTTATTACCTCACCTTGATTGTAGATCTTATGGAGGCATTGCTGAGCTACTGAGAGACATGGCACCCTCAATGGAAGGCACAGAAATGGGGGGGGGGGAACCGCATCGAATCTCTCTGAAACTGGGCTAAATGATTTTCCTCAGTGCTTCCCTCAGATGGTGTATGTTTTTAGAACAAAGGTATCCACAAAAAGAAGTAGGCTTCTAATGCTTCTCTTTCCTCAATTTTGCCCTATCACCTGACATTTTTAATGATGCTTTAAGAAAGGAATTAGATGCACTTTGCCAAACATTTTTCTTTCCTTTCCTTTTCTCTTCTTCCTCTGCTCTACCCTGTAGCGGGAAGCCCCGCTACAGGGTAGAGCAGAGGAATTTGTGATTTTTCTGCAGGAGAAAACCGTTCAGATACAGAACGGGCTACCCTCCATTGATGGCCCAGTGGGATGCCACGAGACAGATCTTGTTTGGGAGGAGTTTGACTCCGTTACTTCCGAAGATATGGACAGGTTACATGGGCGACTGCGAGCCACCACATGTTTATTGGACCCGTGTCCCTCCTGGCTTCTATTGGCATCCTGGGAGGTGACACGAGGCTGGCTCCAAGAGGTTGTCAACGCATCCTTAAGTGAGGGTTCCTTGCCTGCTTCCCTAAAAGAAGCGATGGTGAGGCCCCTCCTTAAGAAGCCCTCTTTGGATCCAGCTCTATTAAACAACTATCGTCCAGTCTCCAACCTTCCCTTTCTGGCGAAGGTTGTTGAGAGTGTGGTGGCACAACAGTTTCCCCGTCACCTGGAGGAAGTTGACTATCTAGATCCGCGCCAGTCCGGCTTTCGGCCCGGGCATAGCACCGAGACGGCATTGGTCGCGTTGGTTGATGATCTCTGGAGGGCCAGAGATGGGGGTTGTTCCTCCATCCTGGTCCTATTAGACCTCTCGGCGGCTTTCGATACCATCGACCATGGTATCCTATTGCATCGGCTGGGGGGGTTGGGGGTGGGAGGCACCGTTTTACGGTGGTTCTCCTCCTACCTCTCTGGCCGATCGCAATTTGTGTTGGCAGGAGAGCAGAGGTCGACCTCGAGACCCCTCACATGTGGGGTGCCTCAGGGGTCGGTCCTCTCGCCTCTCCTGTTTAACACATACATGAAGCTGCTGGGTGAGATCATCCGTGGTTTTGGGGTAGAGTACCATCTTTACGCTGATGACACTCAGCTGTATATATCTACCCCAAACCACCCCAACGATGCCGTAGCGGTGATGTGCCAGTGCCTGGAAGCCGTGCGGATCTGGATGGGAAGTAACGGACTCAGGCTCAACCCGACCAAGACCGAGTGGCTGTGGTTTCCGGCTGCCCGATTCAACCAGCTCACTGCATCGCTGGCCATAGGGGGCGAACATCTTGCCCCTGTGGATGGGGCACGCAATTTGGGTGTCCTCCTGGATGCCCGGCTGTCTATGGAAGATCAAGTGACAGCCGTGGCCAGGAGGGCGTTTTACCAGGTTCGCCTGGTTCGCCAATTGCGCCCCCTATTGGATCGGGACGCCCTTCGCACAGGCACTCATGCGCTCGTGACATCCCGACTGGACTATTGTAACTCTCTCTACATGGGGCTCCCCTTGAGGTGCACCCGGAGACTTCAGCTAGTCCAGAACGCAGCCGCGCGAGCAATTATGGGAACCGCCAGGTTTACCCATGTAACACCGCTCTTGCGCGAGCTGCACTGGCTGCCTGTCGTCTTCCGGGTGCGCTTCAAGGTGTTAATTATCATCTTTAAAGCGCTCCATGGCTCGGGACCTAGCTACCTGCGGGATCGGATCCTGCCTCATACATCCTCACGGCCGATTCGCTCCCACAGAGAGGGACTTCTCCGGGTGCCGTCCACTAGACTGTGTCAGCGGGTGACGCCCAGGGGAAGGGCTCTCTCTGTGGCGGGCCCGGCCCTCTGGAATGACCTTCCCCCCGATATTAGAATGACTATGGACCTCCGCTCCTTCCGTCTGAAATTAAAAACACACTTTTTCCGCTTGGCCGGCCTAGGCTAGTCTCTCTTTCTATGGGGTTTTAAACTTATTTATAGCTGCTGGGTATTTTAGTTTAACGGGTTTTAGCACAGGAATAGATTTAATCTGTTTTTATATTATGTATTTATATTTGTATATTTATTGTTTTTACTTTCCCTGTGCACCGCCCCGAGTCCCTGTGGGGAGAGGGAGCGGTTCTACAAATTAAATTTGAATTTGAATTGAAATTGAATTTTTCCTTTCCTTTTTCCTTTTCTTTACCTCCCCCCCTCTCTCCCTCCCCCCCTCTCTTTTTTCTTTCTTTCTTCTGATCTAAATAATTGCATCACTTCCCCACCATTCACAAAATGACTATTAAACAGACACAGCTCAAAAGTAATGGGGTGATGGAAATAAGTAACTGCCATTATATTTACTGCAATAGCATGAGTGGAACACAGTGGAAGTTATTTCAGAGACTGTGGTATTGAAGTTCTGTAAAATGAAATATTGGGTCTGTCTTAAAAATTATATGTTCCATTGGCATTGGACATACCTGCAAAGAGCATTGGGTTGATTTTAAACCAGTTCTAAGAAAAACCTGTCTGCATTAAAACACATTGAGGATAGTTTGTAACTTTTTCATGCCTTACTACCATAGCTTCCCAAGTGGAAAATTCTTCTACTGATGGCCTGCCCACCTTTTGATCCAGGAAAGAAAAGGGCAAGGCCAAACCACTTCTGAAATCTCACCAAGGAAAAAAGAGTGTTGTCCAGGTAGTCATCAGGAGTCAACAGTGACTCCCTGAAAAACCCCCTATATAGTTCCATACTTTTATATCTGTGCAAGCTGCATACATCAAAGACTTTGAGTTGTGCTATCATGATACATGTTTCATCAGTTATTCCCTTTGGCCTTCTTCCTATGAAAGCATCATTTGTGTAAATATTTTATTTCCCATTCTACGTTTATCCTTGCAGCATTCTATGAGCTCACTGGTTCTACAGTTTATGGTTATATTTCAAGAGAAGACACCAAGACAGAGTGCCTAAATCAGAGGTGTCCAAACTTGGGAACTTTAAGACTTGTGGACTTCAACTCCCAGAATTCCCCAGCCAGCGATGCTGGCTGGGGAATTCTGGGAGTTGAAGTCCACAAGTCTTAAAGTTCTCAAGTTTGGACACCCCTGGCCTAAATGAACAATGTGATATAATGTCAACCACCACAACAACAGAAATTCTTTTCATGGGCTTTTTCGAGTAGTAGTTTTTTTGTCACTCATAAACTTGAGAAATTCTTGAGAAATGTCTGAGGAAATTATTTTTCTGGAGAAATTCAGAAAAAAAAACCCAGAAGTATCTTTTATCCAATTTCTCCGCCCACAAATTTGATTGATTTTTTTTAAATCATTTTTTCTCACTTCAAAGAGTCCTTTAAAAATGTCTAAATAAATGTTAGATAAATTATCTCCACTGACTGCAATGCAAATTGAAATGTTTTAGTACACAGGTTTATGTCTACCCAGGTAAAAATTTGTGTGGACCTTAACATCTGCTCCCTGTGCCCAATTAGGAAAGCTCACTACAAGACAGATTGAAAAAAAAAGAAGAAGGGAATTTCCCATTGCTGCAGTGAGGGGCTAAAATGTCAAGTTCAATTTTGTTGTTGCATTGAAAGCTAAAATATTCTGTATTGGGTTTCTTAGCAATAGCACTTAGACTTATCTACTGCTTCATAATATGTATGTTGTTGTTGTTAGTTGCAAAGTTGTGTCCGACCCATTGTGAACCCATGGACAATGTTCCTCCAGGCAGTCCTGTCCTCCTTTTGGTACTATCCATGGGATTTCATGGCAAAGATACTGGAGTGGGTTGCCATTTCCTTCTCCAGTGGATCACATTTTGTCAGAGCTCTCTGCTATGACCTGTCCATCTTGGGTGGCCCTGCATCGCAGAGCTCATAGCTTCATTGAGCTACACAAATCCCTTCACCATGACAAGCAGTAATCCATGAAGGGAATACTTTACAGCATTCTCTAAGCAGTTTACACCAACCTTGGAAGGATGGAAGGCTGAGGCAATCTTAAGCCGGTCAGGATCAAACTCCTGGCACTGGAATGCCTACAATACTGCATTCTAACTGTTAGATCAGACAAAGGATTCCGACTCAGGCATGGTCAAAACAACAGGAACGTTTATTCACACTATTTACAACACACACAAGATTCAACTGGCAAGGTTCCTTCTCAGGAGCCTCTTATATAGATTTACTTAAGCAGGAACTGCTGACAAGCAATTGCAACATTGTAAGTATTTTCCCGGGCAGATTCCAGACAGCTTGTCTCTGTTAATCACTGCAGCTGCTGGCTCAGCTCCGGAATGCGGTGACTCACAGGTTACCAGACGAGTTGTCTGGGACGTAGGCTTGAGGACTCAACACTCCTTCCCCCATAGTCAGTGCGCATGTGTCTAGGTTCTCTGTCCAACACAGTACATGCGCATGCGTAGTCATTCAGATAGGCGGGGCGGTGTCGGGTCCGCCCTGACCGCCTTAGTTCTTGAGGACGCTCCTCCCTGTGGGACACGGAGCCTTCGCCTACGTCATCGCGGCCTGCCCTCGGAGGTGGAGTCGCCGTAGGCGGCAATGGCGACCCTAGCAAGTCCGGGCGAGGGGGTGTGGCGACCGGGCTTGAGGTAGTTGGCATTTGCTGGCGAGTATTATTCTGGTAGGGTGGTTCCCCGATGGGCGAGGCCCCCAGCTGAGAGTCAGATTGGGCTGTGAGGTCCTGGCGGTCTCCCCGTGCTGTTCCTGCCGATACGAGGTCTGGACCGGCTAGGGACTCCGGGGTTCCAAACAACTGCTCGGCTTGAGCAGAGAACAACGGCCCAAAGGGGGCCAACGGGCAGGAACGGCCTGGCGTGGTGACTGCTGTTTCGGGCAGGCGGCGCCTCAGTTGATCCAGGTGGCGCCGCCACTCGGATCCATCCTGAAGGCCGACTCTGTAAGAACAGGGTCCAGTTACGTCCAAAATGGTTGCGGCAATCCATCGCGGCTCCCCTGAAAAGTTCCTTGCCCAAACCAGGTCCCCAATTTCAAATAAACGAGGAGTGGGAATCTGCAGGTTGCCCCTCTGCAACCCGTCGTAATCGGGGTGCAGTCTGTCCAGAGTGGTCCGCAAGCGTCGGCCCATCAAGAGCTCCACGGGGCTTTTCCCTGTGGCCGGGCAAGGTGTGACATGCTGTCCCAAAAGGTACGCAGCCACCCTTGCCTGCCAGTCCCCTTTATCCAAACGGGCCAAGGCTTCCTTGGCTGAGCGCACGGCTCGTTCCACGCGTCCATTAGACGCCGGGTGATAAGGGGCGACCGGCGCGTGGCGGATCCCTTGGGTGGCCAGAAAGTCCAAGAAGGTGGAGGATTGAAATTGGGGTCCGTTGTCGGACACAACGACGTCCGGCAACCCGTGGGTCGCGAACAGACGGCGCAAGGCACGCACCGTGCTCTCCGCTGTGGTGGAAGCCATGAGAATCACCTCCACCCAGCGTGAGAACGCATCCACCACCACGAGGAAATTCTGGCCATGGAAGGGACCCGCGAAATCCAAGTGGAGCCTGGACCATGGGCTCCTGGGGGCGTCCCACTCCCTCGGCGGGGAGACCGGCGGGGCCGGCCGGGACGATTGGCAGGAGGAGCAGGCGGCCACCCATTCCGCCACTTCAGCGTCCATGCCGGGCCACCAGACATAGCTCCGGGCCAATGCCTTCATACGGACGATGCCTGGGTGGTTGGCATGGAGCGACTGAAGAACCATGTGCCGGAGAGGGGAAGGGACGATGACCCGATCTCCCCAACACAAGCACCCGCAATGGAGCGAGAGCTCCAGCTGGCGTGACTTGTAAGGCCGAAAGTTTTCAGCCACACTGCCCGAAGGCCAGCCCCTCAGCACCCATCGGCAGACCTGGGCGAGGACGGGGTCTGCGCAGGTGTGAGCGGCAACGGCGGAAGAGGACAGGGGCAAGTCCGACTCCGCGACCATCAGGACAGAGAGAGCAGGCACAGGGGCCGGATCCGGCCCCGGGAGAGGGCAGCGGCTTAGGGCATCAGCATGCCCTATCTGCTTGCCAGGACGGTATAGCAGCGTATAGTCATACGCTGCCAGGAATTCCGTCCAGCGGGTCATCCTGGGCGACAGGATGGGGGGTGTCGGACGGTCACCGGCCAATAGCCCAAGGAGCGGCTTATGGTCCGTGACAACAGAAAAGGTCCGCCCATAGAGGTAAATGTGGAACTTCTTAATCCCGGACACTACAGCCAAAGCCTCCTTGTCGATTTGGCTGTAGTTTCTCTCCGTTTGAGACATTGTCCGGCAGTAAAAAGCAATGGGGGCTTCCGAGCCGTCTGGAAAGACGTGGCTAAGGACAACCCCCAGGCCAAAAGGGGAGGCATCGCACGCAAGCGTCAGAGGAAGCCTGTCATGGTACTGGACTAGTACCGCATCTGACGTGAGCATGGCTTTGACAGCCGCGAACGCGTGTGCTTCACGGCTGCCCCAGTGCCAGGCCGCGGATCGGTCGAGCAACCGATGCAGTGGCTCGGCTAGCGATGCCTTATGGGGAATAAACGGCGCGTAGAAATTCAAAAGGCCGAGGAATGCCTGCAGCTCCGTTTTGGAGGCAGGAGTGGGGGCCTTTTGGATGGCCTCGACCTTGGAGGGGGTTGGGTGAATTCCTTGGGCGTCAATCATGAAACCCAGGAATTCCACCCTAGGCGCAGCAAACGTACATTTGCTGTGTTTCAACTTTAAACCCGCGCCCCTGAAAACTTTGAGGACCTTCCGTAATGTTTTGGCGAGTTCTGATATGCTGGAAGCAGCAATCAGGACGTCGTCAAAATACGGTACAACGCCAGGGAGCCCATGGAGCAGTCGCTCCATGAGGCTCTGGAAGATCCCCGGGGCTACGGACACGCCGAATTGGAGACGGCGACAGCGGAAAGCCCCACGGTGGGTCACGATGGTCTGCGCTTCCGCAGCCTCGTCATCCACCGGGAGCTGTTGGTAGGCCTGCGCCATATCCAGTTTCGCGAACACTCGACCTCGTCCCAATGAGTGGAGTAGGTCTTGCACCACCGGAACCGGGTATGGGTTCGCCTGAAGCCCGAGGTTGATCGTCGACTTATAGTCGGCGCAGATCCTCACGGACCCGTCGGGCTTAATGGGGACCACAATGGGGGTCTCCCATTTCGCCTGATCGACGGGTTCGAGCACGCCCTGCGCCACCAATCGATCCAATTCCGCTTCAACCTTGGGCTTCAGCGCGAACGGCAGCCTGCGGGCCTTCAAGCGGACTGGAGCAACCTGGGGGTCCAAATTTAGGGAAACTGGAGTGCCTTTGTACGTTCCTAAGCTGCCATCAAAGACGTCGTTGAACTCTCTGATTACTTCGTCTACCGGAGAACTGGCTGGCACGCTGTGTACTCCTTGGACTGACAGTCCCAAGGCTGGAAACCAGTCCAATCCGATCAAGGCAGCTAGGGGTTTGGCCACTACCAGGATGGGAAGGGATCCGTGGAAGGGGCCGTAGTCTACTCTCACTCTGTGCAGACCTAGAATGGGAATTTGTGAGCCCTGGTAATCTTTCAGGATCGTCGCCGTGGGGCCGAGATCCCGCTTCCTGAGCTTGGGGCAAAGCTTAACTAAATGCGCCCAGGACATGAGTGATCTAGAGGACCCTGAATCTATTTCCATTTTTACCCCCACCCCCTCTAAGCAAACCACTGTTGACAGTCTCCTACTCTCTGCCTGGTCGTAGCTTAGAGCTGGGGGCATCTCCGCCAGCGCAAAGCAGTCGGTCGGCTGTGGCTGGTAGCGTCCTGAACGCTGCTGCGACTCTCGTTGTCCTGGTGGAACGGTTCTGGAGGCGGCAGCTGGCGTTGTCGCTGGAGCGGCAGCACGGCACACAGCTGCTAGGTGTCCTTTCCTGCCACATCTGCGGCACACCAATGCCTTGAATGGGCACTCTGGTCTCTGGTGGGCCCCTCCGCAGCCTAGGCAGTTCCCGGACTTCTGCTGCGGTGTGAATGCGCGATTCGGCACGCGCCCGGTCACCCTCATGCAGTCCCCACGGTCTTCCTCCTCCAGCTCATCCAGCGGCGCTATTTCGTCTGCCAGACACGCTCGCGGAGTGGGGAAAAGAGGAGGGCGCGCGCGGCCCATGTCGGATGTGGAGATCTCCGACAATTCTGTCGCGCGTGCTTCTTCCACCGCTTGCTCGAGAGTCAGGACAGTTTTTGAAAGCAAGCGGCGCTTTAGGCGGATGTCTCTTACGCCGCATACAAACTGCTCCAGTAGGGATTCCTCCAGGAAGCCAGCAGGGAACTCGCAGGGAATTGCGGTCGCTCTCAATTTCTGCAGGAACTCGGCTACCGACTGTTGCGGCTGTTGCACACATTGCCTGAATGCATAGCGATGCGCTATGCGGGAAGGCGCCGGCGCGTAGTGTGCTCTCAGGCGGCCCAGGAGATCGTCCCACGGCACTTCGTGCACCGCTGCGGGTGCTGCTATGGTTCGGGCGGTAGCAAACAATTCAGGGCCGCCGCACTGGAGGAATAGGCTCAGCTTCCTGGCAGGCGCGAGTTCGCCGTAGTCGCTGGCTATCAAGAAGCACTCGAACTGGGCTAAGAAGGAAGCCCATTGTTCCTTCATCGGGTCGAACGGTGCAAACGGAGGCATTGTCGCCGTAGCCATGGTGAGGCTGTGCGTTGCGCTGCGCTCTGTTGTTGAAGTATTCGTTACCCGTTGCGTTCTAAGGCCACGGCCTGGATCCCACCTTCGTCGCCAGTGTTAGATCAGACAAAGGATTCCGACTCAGACATGGTCAAAACAACAGGAACGTTTATTCACACTATTTACAACACACACAAGATTCAACTGGCAAGGTTCCTTCTCAGGAGCCTCTTATATAGATTTACTTAAGCAGGAACTGCTGACAAGCAATTGCAACATTGTAAGTATTTTCCCGGGCAGATTCCAGACAGCTTGTCTCTGTTAATCACTGCAGCTGCTGGCTCAGCTCCTGCGGTGACTCACAGGTTACCAGACGAGTTGTCTGGGACGTAGGCTTGAGGACTCAACACTAACTACTGCACCACTTACTGCTCTGTAAGAAGATACCATTCTGTATCATGGATGGTAGAATGTCTAAAATGAAAATGATTAGAATTCAGTCTTTTGACTGAAGCTTACTGGACATGTCTTACAGAGATCCATTCTACTGTTATTGTTAGATTTGGTTCCGCCACTTTATGAAGCACTTGTGAACCATTTCTGATGATGTCCACCAATAGCAAAAAGGATGCCTGATGACCTTCTCTCCTTGGGTCTTTCAAATCCCTGACTTATTTGTCTTCAACAAGCTGTAGCTGTCTCTTCATCTCTGAACTATAGGCCTTCCAAGCCTACTACTGTCATAGATAGGCCATATTTCCTCAGGAGAATTGGAGGCAGAGGGTGCCTGTTCTCCACACAGGCTTCAGTCAAACCAAAGTGAAGATTTTCTTTCGTTGTGGCACAGCTGATTGCAAAAGAATGTAGAAAATTACTTCTCTCTCTCCCCCTCCCCTCATAGAAACACACTGAAGAAGCAAAGCAGATACAATTTGAGGCTATAATAAATGAAGTGCTAATTAATTAGTGGAATGGAAGCTTAACATATTCATTTGAATTGGAAAATGAAGCAGGAAGAAGCTGAATGAAGGAAAGTGCTTTTGATTTAATATTATGCAGGCCTTCAAGTTCCAAAACATTTTTGAAATGTGTTTTGCTTACAATTTGCTCCTATGCGAACTTAGCCTTAATGTGAAGAGAGGTTACATAGAAATGGAGGAGTCTACTTTGTATACAGATAGTCCTTGACTTACAACCATTTGTTTGCTGACAGTTCAAAGTTACAAAAATGACTGATGACCATTTTCCACACTTCCGACCATTGCAGTATCCCCATGGTCACATGATCAGAATTTGGATGCTTGACAACTGGCATGTATTTATGATGGTTGCAGGGCCATGGGATCATCTTTTGCGAACTTCTGACACACAAAGTCAACAGGGAAGCCAGATTCAGTTAACAACCGTGTTACTAACTTAACAACTGCAGTGACTCATTTTACAACTGTGGCAAGAAAGGTCATAAATTGGGGCAAAAATCATTTAGCTGCTGGGTTCAATTGTGGTTAAGTCAAGGACTACCTGTACTTCCTTTTTATCAGTATGGATATGTGTATATAAACCAGACATATGTTGATACATATTCATATAATACATATAATCATATACTAACTGTGCACACACAAACACACATTAATATATACTATATCAGTGATGGCTAACCTTTTTCTCCTCGTGTGCCAAAATTGTGTGCATGCACACACCAGCCCACACCCACAATGCAATTTGTCCCGCTCCCCCCCCCCCCCATCCATATGTGCATGACTCCCTGCGCTCCCCCGTGCATACATGCGACCCTCCCCTGTGCCCTGTTTTGGACCTAGCAGGCCTCCTTGAAGCCCCCTGGGACAAAGATTGGCCTTGGTTGGGGGTGCCACACCTTCTCATGGCCTGTATTGGGCCTAGCAAGCTTCCCTGAAGCCTCCTGGGATCAAAAATGGGGCACGAAGGGGGTCTTGCACCCCTGTGCATGTGCATTCCCACTGGCCCCCACACATGCCCACATGACCCCCTCCCCCCTGTGCATGTGCACACATGTCCCACATGCATGGCAGAGACCCAAAAATCAGCTGGCTAGAAGGAGGCATATGCGCATGCGAGGTAGAGCTAAGCTGGGCAATGACTCACATGCCTGCAGACCGGGCTCTGTGTTCCGCCTGTGGCACACGTGCCATAGGTTCACCATCATGGTACTATATTATAATATATATTTTATAATATATGATACATTAACACACACACACACACACATATAGGCATATGGATAATTAAACCAAATTTAATGATCACCCATCTGCAGTCCTCTATCAATTTAAAGGACAGGAAGACAGAGCCAGAATAAATAAACTCTTTTCACAGCCGAGCAAAGTAGTCAGTCAATCCATGTGATATACACATGCGCTGTTTAATTTATCAATAAATTATGCTGATATTCTTAATTTATTCAGAAATAATCTGCTTCTCTGGAATGCATGTAGAGAATTCCTCTCTTCCAGGGGACAGGTGCATCTGAACCTAGTGAGAAATGACTTGCATGAAGGAAAGCAAATCTTGTTTGAGAAGGGTAAACTGCCTTAAGTAGTTCTGATATTCAAAGAATGTTTAAATAAATAACTAAAAGCATTTGGTATCTTGTTTTTATACCAAAACTGACAACTTAACTGGTGTCCAAATGCAGTAATCAGAAGCCAACATCAAGTGAAAAGGTAATATCTGCAGTCTTTTGGGTCTAATCTGTGAAAAAGAGGAAAAAAAGAATCCTTCAGCTTCCATCAAACTACAAGCACAGGTATCTGCACATATTTTATAGTGTATATTTTACAGGGCATAAGTTTTTGGTGTCTTTTTTTCAGCATTGTGAAAAGTAATAAATTTAGGGAATATCTTGAGATTTATTCTGTTTACAGAAGTGATTATATTTCAAAAGGCTGAAAAAAAGCTTAAATAATTTAATAGGGTATATATTAATCATTTGTGGAATGGCTGCTCTGAGGCAGTTTTGAAAGCCAATTAGACTGCTCTGTGCACATTAGAATATTTGTCTCAGAGAGATGAGATTATAGAAAGGCTCTGACTTTAATTAAGTAATATGATCATATAAGCTATATGATTGCAGGGCCTGTTTGCCCAAGATCTTTCTTGCTCTGCATTTCACAGATTATAGTGGAGGGGCAGAGCTACAAATTAATGTTTGTTTTAAGCGCGAAAAAAATAGGTGAGGTTTATATAAATATACCTCAGAGGTTTTTTTTTCTTCCTCTTGTACAACACAAGATCTTAGACTCTGTAGAATTCCTGATATGTCTCAGAACTGGATCCAAAATGGCTTTTGGTACAAAATGGTTTTTTGGGAACTCAATTACAGAAAATACGACTTCAGCAACAGAGTGGTCAATGCCTGGAATGCTATAACTGACTCTGTTGTTACGTCCTCAAACCCTCACAGCTTCAACCTCAAACTGTCTACTGTGGGCCTCACCCCATTCCTAAGAGGTTCACTTATGGTGTGCATAAGCACACCAGCGTGCCTAATATCCCTGTCCTACTGTCCCAATCTATTTGTATTCATTTCTTTCAGTTATATCCATGTTTATATTTATACTTGCTATCTTGTACGTTTGACAAACTAATAAATACAAATACATTCTTTGATATATCGTTCCACCTCATTTTAAACAATTTATCCCCTTTGTGATGAATGATCCCACAAAAGTGTTTGAAACCTTCTAGAGCAGGGGTCTCCAACCTTTGCAACCTTAAGTCTGAAGGACTTCAGCTCCCAGAATTCTCCAGCCAGCTTTGCTGGCTGGAGAATTCTGGGAGCTGAAGTCCTTCAGACTTAAAGTTGCAAAGGTTGGGGATCCCTGTTCTAGAGGCTCCCCCAGAGCTTGTATCAAACCCTCATGTTTAAAAGTTAAATATGAGAAGATGTTCCGTTAATTTTTCAAAACTCCAGCTAAAATAAAACAGTTAGGGGCTTTTAGAGAAATCAAATGTCATTATTTGTTAAGGGAACCTTCAATCATCATCTAAAAATGGATCAGGGATTTGTGGTCTACGTATCACATGGGTTCTGGCTGCTGCTACTGCCAGTTGCTCTGCACATGCGCAAAAGGCAAAAACAATATGGTGGCACCTATGGCACTGCCGAGAGAACTGGTTCAGGGACGTGGCCAGCCTGCCATTGCTACCAGTATGGAAAGGTATGGCCAATTTCTGCTCTCTATTCGTCCGAACTGGACTGAACCGCTAGGAACTCACCTCTGAACTGGCTAAATCCCATGACTGCTTGGCAACTGGCATGTATTAATGACAGCTGCACTGTTCTGGGGTCATGCAATCTCCATTTGTAATCCATCTAGCTGGCTTCCCACAACCAATATCAATGGATAAAACCAGATTCGCTTAACAACCATATGATTCACTTAACAGCTGCAATCATTTGCTTAATAGGTTTGGCAAAAAAGGGTCATAAAATAGGGCAAAATTCATTTAACAGCTGTCTTGCTTAGCAAAGGAAATTTGGGCTCAATTGTGTAAGTCAAGGACTACTTGTACGAGAGACCAATGTTGTCTAGGCCTAGGGAGTTTAGCATGGCTTAGAGCAGCAATGGGGAACCTTTTTTGGCTCGTGTGCCAAAAGTGGGGGGAGCGCAGGGGGATCGTGCACAGGTGTGCCACACCCATAATGCTATGCACATGACCCCAGTGTGCATGCGCATACGTCCAATGCTCTCCCCCATTTCTGGTGGGGTTTCTGCCCTCCCCAGGCTCCAGAGGCTTTATAGGAGCCTGGGAAGAGTGAAAACAGCCTCCCCCGCCCCCCCAGAGGCCCTCCGGAGGCTTCAGGAGCTTCCCTGAAGCCTCTGGAACACCAAAGACCGGCCCTACAAGCAAACTGGAAGTCTGTTTCCAAATTTCCAGTTTTCCCATAGGGTTGGTTTTTCACGCTCCAGAGGCTTCCTGAAGCCTCTGGAGGACACAAAATAGCCTCAAAATAAGGCTGAAATCAGCTGGCCAGCGGACGCATGTGCGCTGGCCACCTGACAGGGCCATGCCTCACATGCCCTGACAAATGGTTCCGCGTGGCACCTGTGGCACCCATGCCATAGGTTCGCCATCACAGGCTTAGAATATACATTGGAATTGCTGTTATGCTGTTAATCTGTGTAGAGAATCAATGTATATGTATATGATGTATATGTGTATTAAGAAATGCTACACATAAACACTGGGTACCTGTTATGGCCTAAGCTTTTATGTGATGAAAATAATAAATTGATCAAGAATGAAAAATGAAAAACCATCCAATGAAAGATGGTCTCTGTCTCTGCTTTTCTTGAAAAGCTGGACAAGAGTTCTCTCTCAGGAAGACCTAGTTGACTTCCCTAAAAATAGCAAGCAAATTTGTTGCAGATATTCTTGCAACTGTCTCCTGATTGTAATCAGCATTCGGTTTGCTGATCGTCTACTTATTATTGCATATTTTATTCTGCACTTGGTTATTTCAGTCCCACATTTACCTGAAATCCCATTTGCCTTCCTACTGCAGAGACCGCCTTCATCCATCATTCGGTCCCAACCTATCCTGGTTTTTCCAACATCCTCTCTTTTCCTCCATCTCTGGTTCAATTAATTTGAAAAATTTCCCCAGGCTATGAATAGAGTAACATCATTTAATTAAAATGCTCTGTCTGATCTTATGCAAGTGAAAGCATAAGGGGATGTATTACTTGTACACACCATTAAAAAGTAAATGCGGTTTTTTGTATATTCTATTTTTCATCTGCTAATATATGTCATGTGGTATCCTTATGAAATGGGAGCTTTTGGACCATAGTGGAATTCAGCCTTGAGGCTTACAAAACCCACTCATGTAAACAGCTCTGCTCATGAATATCTACAAGCATTCTACGTTCTTATCAAATGTGATACTACTCCGTATGGAGAGAAGAAAACGGAATAACGATTTCCGGTTCCGGCTCCAGCGGTGACGGGCGAGCCTAGCGCTCGCTCGCCGTTTTGTTGCTTTTTCTGCCCCCCCACGGGGGCGAGACGCCCCGTTTTTTCGGGGGTCTCCCGTAGGGCCAGCTTGCCTGGGTTGCTCCCCCCATGGCAGTGGGGCAGCGACCCTTGTCTTTGGCTCAGGTGAAGGAGGACATGCTGCGGGGGGATTTCCCTTCGCCAAAGGCAGACGGCACCATTCGTTAACATGGAGAGAGAGGATCGCCTGGGTCGGAAGGCTGCCTGGGGCTTTGACTACGAAGGGGAGAGTGAGTGATTTAAAACTTTTTTTTTCTGCTGTCAGCCTGGCTGAAAGGACTTGGAGGGGGGGTGTTTGCTTGTAAAAACCCCCCTCGGATTTAAGCGGCACTTGAAAATGGCTCCTCGCTGCGAGGAAGCGGATATTTTCAATCCGGACTGTTTGTACAAGGGAAAGTGATTTGCGGCTTGATTTGCAACAGAGTTTCTAGGTCTGGCTGAAACAATTTCTTTAACCACTCTCCCCTTTGGGCTTTGAGCTTGGACGGCGGAAGATGGCTTCTCTTTGTCCCTGAGTGACTATTTTACTTATGTAAAATTTCCAGCGTCTCTTTGTGACTTGGACTTCCTCTGGTTACTAAAGTAAAAAAATTTTTTTGGGATTTGTGATTTCTTTTCTGGAGTGCCTTCGTTATTATACTTATTGATTTGGAAAATTGTTTCTCTCTTGGTTCCTGAACTTTACAACTTTGAACTGAACTTTTGGCTCCTGATCTGCCTTAACAGCTCCACCCTAAAAACGCCATTTTGGTGGCACCAACTTTTACAGCTAATCATGGCACAAGAATCAGCACTGGCAAGCTTAGAACTAAGGATGGCTTCTCTTGAATCGGTTATACAAACTTTGGTACAAGAAATTAAGGCTCAGAGGGCAGAAAATATCAACTTTAAAAAAGAGTTATTGGATACGCGGAAGCAAGTGCTGGAGAACACACAGAAGAATGAAGAATTGGAGGGGGGCTGGAGGGGGCTAAGGGAGAGATTAAAAATGTCACAAATGAGGTTGTGGAAATAAATGGGCATGTGTCTAGGATGGATATGGAAAGGATGACATATTTTTTGAGATTTCAGAATGTTTCTGAGGAATCTGGTGAATGTCTCCCTGATCTCATGAGCACAATTTTAGCAGACTATTTACAGAAACCCAAGGATGAGATTAGGGGGGACATTGACCTAGCCTATAGAATAAATTCTGCATATGCCAGGATAAATGAAGTACCTAGAGAGATACATGTTAAATTTGTTAGAAGGTCGACCAGAGAGGAAATCCTGAAAGTGCAAAGGGGGGGTCCGTTAATTTACCAACAAAAGGAGGTTACCATCTTGAAGCAGATCCCTAGAAAGATTAGAGAATCGAGAAGGAAATTTTCCTTCTTGTCCAAAAAGTTGTTTGATCACGGGATCTGGTTCAAGTGGGTGACGCCCGAAGGGATGCTGGTGTTCTGGGAAGGAGGAAGAGTGAGGATTAAAACAGTTGCTGAGGTGGAAGCCTTTCTTAAAAAACACTCCTCTGCCCTGGGGGAAGATTCAGGGGGGACGGAGGGAGCCACGGCCCCGCCCGCTGGGGGCCCGGAGGGTGAGATAGAAGACCCAATAGCCAAGAGACTTAGATCAAAAAAATAACTTTGCTTTGATTTTTGAGTAATATTGTATAACATGTGTATCTGGATTTTTGTAAATGACTGACAGCATAGAATTGAGAACTTAGAAACATGTACTTGTTTTCACTTTGTAGTGTTATGAACAATGTTTTGTTATTGATTTATATTGAAGTTCCAGAAGGGCCGACGACTTTGACGTGAATGCTCTCAAAAATTTTTCTGTATCCCTTACCCCACCCTATTGAAAAACTGTAAAACCAATAAAACTTTTTCAATATAAAAAGAAAACGGAATAACCACCAATCTATTTTATTCATGGTCATTCATCATGACCTCCAGACCATTTGAACCAGATTCTCCAAACGCAGTTATGGGTTCAACAAAATATAAGCGGATCTACAACATTAGCTGGAATCACTGAAAATAGTATATACTTATCGCATTGTAAGAGCCAGCTTAGGATTCGGTTGCCAAAGTTACCAGAATTTGAAGTTTATTAGTCGATAGGCAGGGATGCCAAAATTAAAAGTCCTGCACCTTAAGTTGCTTCTAGCCATACTTCCTAGGAATTCTGGGAAGTAATGTACTAAAATTGTGTCCCCTCGAGACAGATGTACAATCAGATATACATACTAAAACTTATATCAGTCAGTAGGATCACAACTGCTTCATTATTCTGATACTGTCTTTTGGGATTGTAGCCCTTGGATTCCATTTTTAAAAGTACTTCAGGGTCATAGGAACTCAACCATTGCCTTTATGGGCAACATGTTATAGCAACAGCTAATGTTAGGTGCTCCATACAGGTACTAGTTTTTGCACCTGTACCCTGCGAAGCACTATATGCAGACAGAATCTGATGTTCTGCTCAATCCTTCTGTTTTTAGCTCAACCAATGGACTAAAACATGTCTGCCTCAAGCTGTTTCAAATCCCTGTAGTTGTTTTCAAGGCTTGAAATTTATGAAGAAATGGAATGGAATCTGATGAATACATGCAAAAGTGACATTTCATTAACAGAACAATTTGCCTGTTTTTCTACCTCCACTAGAAATATAGAATGATAAAGTTGAACAGATCTTTTGGTGATGCTTTGCTTCAATAAATGCAGGTTGCCAAGATGCTCTTAAATGTGCTTCGTGCTTCATGGCTGGGCCTCGACAGAATTAATGATCAAGGAAGATAGCACCAATCCCTGCTTTCTTCTTGCATTCAAGAGACTTTTGCTCCTCCCCATTCTCTTTTCATGACATCAATGATTCTTTGTCAAGGGTCAACTCATTATCAAAGTTCCTGAGGATGAATGGTAGATAAAAGTAGGCTAAGTGATTTTGAAATGGCAATTGCTAAGAAGTCAAATATTTAAAGTCCTCCATTCCCCCAAAGTGTTGAGTGCAAATCAGTGGTATTTCTTTTTTTCTTTTCACTCTTATTTTTGTTGTTTCTACAAAAAAAACTACAAAAGGGCTAAAACATTTTTTGGGAGCATCCCACACAACCCGTCTTTTCATATCCTTCATTCTTCCATCCAGAGACTTGACAGAATATGCTAGACAACCTATTCCATATAAACAATTAAATTAAGCCAGTGTTTGGCTTCCCTTGTGATACAATAATGGTTTTCAGTCTCATAAAGTTGTTGCTAAGGAGAGGGAAAGCATCTTTAGACTGTAGTAGTTACCAGGATATTGGAATCAGATTTTCCTTATAAGTCAGAGATTCTGTCTATTTGCTACTTTGCAAAGAACTAATGAATAAGAGTGTGAATAGATATTTCTAGAATTTATTCCATTATTCTACCAATCGTAAAAACAATGATGCAAGCTGCCCAAGAGATTTGAACTGAATTGAGTTTGTGAGGGGAAAATGTTGTTCGAAGAAGAACAAGAAGAATAATTGGAAAGAAAAGTAAATACTTGTGTATATGTGTGTGGTGGCTTTTAAAAATGCCAGCCTCAGTAATGTCACAGGAGATACAAAACCAGTTGTCTAAAAGGAAATATGAAAGCAGCAAGAAACTCCACCCCCAACTTAAACCAGTGTAACCCCATGAAATAATCAATTCAGTAGCATCTGGAATGCTATTGACTCCTCCATTCTAAGCCCCTTCCCACCCACTTGCTGGTCATGAAACCCAACAGATCATAAGTAATGAACCTGCCTGCCATTGCACACCCAGACATACATTGATAAAGCAAGAAGAAAGAGCAGAAACATATATGGAGACTCAAGGCACATGATTGATTGCACACAGAGAGAAACTTTGTGAAACAGAAAAAGATAATGCTAATTTACTGGCTTTTTGCAGACACCTCTAATCATTACTGCTGATGAAGAGATTGGAAAGAAATCCATAAGCAATATTCTGCATGCTTCTTTATAATATGCATTGAAAAGGGGAAACAAAGAAGAAGGGATTGAAGTCTTGCTAATCCACAGCCTAGATAATTAGTTCACCATTTGATATTTTATTGCTTCTGGCTGATGTGTTCATGCAAGCTTAATTATCAGTAACCCCATTGTGCATAGGAACTTACCTCCCAATGAATGTACTTAGACTACTGATGCTACAAGTGGAAAGTGGTACCAAAGGAAACAAAGTTAACCCTGATTTTAGTCTGCTGGCCAGTCAGTGAGTATTACAGGTGACTACACACTGTGCTAGTGAGAAGGTATCAAGAAAAATTGCCCCCTCAAACTCTCTTGTTTGGCTCTCCCTTCCATTCCATACGTTTTAGGCCAAATTAAATCCAGAGTCTGCAAGAAAAAAATATCGAGGGAATAAGATATTGACTGAATGCGGCTTCCGGTTCCGGCTCCAGCGGCGACGGGCGAGCCTAGCGCTCGCTCGCCGTTTTGTTGCTTTTTCTGCCCCCCCACGGGGGCGAGACGCCCCGTTTTTTCGGGGGTCTTCCGTAGGGCCGGCTTGCCTGGGCTGCTCCCCCCACGGCAGTGGGGCAGCGACCCTTGTCTTCGGCTCAGGTGAAGGAGGACATGCTGCGGGGGGATTTCCCTTCGCCAAAGGCAGACGGCACCATTCGTTAACATGGAGAGAGAGGATCGCCTGGGTCGGAAGGCTGCCTGGGGCTTTGACTACGAAGGGGAGAGTGAGTGATTTAAAACTTTTTTTTTCTGCTGTCAGCCTGGCTGAAAGGACTTGGAGGGGGGTATTTGCTTGTAAAAACCCCCCTCGGATTTAAGCGGCGCTTGAAAATGGCTCCTCGCTGCGAGGAAGCGGATATTTTCAATCCGGACTGTTTGTACAAGGGAAAGTGATTTGCGGCTTGATTTGCAACAGAGTTTCTAGGTCTGGCTGAAACAATTTCTTTAACCACTTTCCCCTTTGGGCTTTGAGCTTGGACAGCGGAAGATGGCTTCTCTTTGTCCCTGAATAACTATTTTACTTATGGAAAATTTCCAGCGTCTCTTTGTGACTTGGACTTCCTCTGGTTACTAAAGTAAAAAAAATTTTTTTTGGCTTTGTGATTTCTCTTCTGGAGTGCCTTCGTTATTATACTTATTGATTTGGAAAATTGTTTCTCTCTTGGTTCCTGAACTTTACAACTTTGAACTGAACTTTTGGCTCCTGATCTGCCTTAACAGCTCCACCCTAAAAACGCCATTTTAGTGGCACCAACTTTTACAGCTAATCATGGCACAAGAATCAGCACTGGCAAGCTTAGAACTAAGGATGGCTTCTCTTAAATCGGTTATACAAACTTTGGTACAAGAAATCAAGGCTCAGAGGGCAGAAAATATCAACTTTAAAAAGGAGTTATTGGATACGCGGAAGCAAGTGCTGGAGAACACACAGAAGAATGAAGAATTGGAGGGGGGGCTGGAGGGGGCTAAGGGAGAGATTAAAAATGTCACAAATGAGGTTGTGGAAATAAATGGGCATGTGTCTAGGATGGATATGGAAAGGATGACATATTTTTTGAGATTTCAGAATGTTTCTGAGGAATCTGGTGAATGTCTCCCTGATCTCATGAGCACAATTTTAGCAGACTATTTACAGAAACCCAAGGATGAGATTAGGGGGGACATTGACCTAGCCTATAGAATAAATTCTGCATATGCCAGGATAAATGAAGTACCTAGAGAGATACATGTTAAATTTGTTAGAAGGTCGACCAGAGAGGAAATCCTGAAAGTGCAAAGGGGGGGTCCGTTAATTTACCAACAAAAGGAGGTTACCATCTTGAAGCAGATCCCTAGAAAGATTAGAGAATCGAGAAGGAAATTTTCCTTCTTGTCCAAAAAGATGTTTGACCATGGGATCTGGTTCAAGTGGGTGACGCCCGAAGGGATGCTGGTGTTCTGGGAAGGAGGAAGAGTGAGGATTAAAACAGTTGCTGAGGCGGAAGCCTTTCTTAAAAAACACTCCTCTGCCCTGGGGGAAGATTCAGGGGGGATGGAGGGAGCCACGGCCCCGCCCGCTGGGGGCCCGGAGGGTGAGATAGAAGACCCAATAGCCAAGAGACTTAGATCAAAAAAATAACTTTGCTTTGATTTTTGAGTAATATTGTATAACATGTGTATCTGGATTTTTGTAAATGACTGACAGCATAGAATTGAGAACTTAGAAACATGTACTTGTTTTCACTTTGTAGTGTTATGAACAATGTTTTGTTATTGATTTATATTGAAGTTCCAGAAGGGCCGACGACTTTGACGTGAATGCTCTCAAAAATTTTTCTGTATCCCTTACCCCACCCTATTGAAAAACTGTAAAACCAATAAAACTTTTTCAATATAAAAAAAAAAAGATATTGACTGAATGGAGGCCTTCTTCCTATATCAACATTGATTTGATGAACGTGATTTGGAAAGCACTAGTAATCTGATCAGAGGAGAAATAAAACTTTAAAATCATCCATCTTTTATCTCCAAGACTGCATTGTGTATGAACAATAAATGGCGTGCATGAGCTTCATAGCTACCTCTGAACCAGTAAAATCGATTTCATTGTATTTATTTTGTACAATGACAATAAACACTATACTACTATATGAGCTCTGGAGACACTGTATTCTGAGAACTTGTTATTGGAATCAGTTGCTTAATTTAGGCAACACCCTTGTAGTGGGATTTACTATCTGAGGAAAGAGGCATAAAACTAAACAATGATTACACTCAACCATCTATAGATTGTAACCACTTGGTTTTCATTTTGGGTAATGGTACATTTATTTTCATTTCTGTTTTGCCTCATTTCTTTTTGATTGAGAGTCCTTCAAACTAGACAGATATAGCTGTAATTCTGATATTTTTCATGTGCTTCTGCAACAGTGTATTCATAATCTCTGTTTGTTTAGATGTTCCTGTATTAATGTTACTTTTAAAATTTGGGATAGCATGATAGTTGCAGTGAGACCCAATAACCGGAAAGGGAAAAGAAATGTTACACACGTTAGAAATGCTACTAAGTTGTATCAGAGTACCCAAGATACCTTGTGTAGCTTGTAATTTGTGTAGCACTGCTACAGCTGTTTGCCCTTTGATGATTTTAGGTCTTGTAAAATGCCCATCCTTACTATTTTCCAGTTCTGGATTAGTTTCCAGTCATTGGTTCTGCCTCTAAAGCTAGTCTCCTTTGAAAACAGAGTTAAGTACTCCATTGCCAAGTAACTGGAAATAATAGGCTCATTTAGATTTTTGTTGAAACATCAATTAACAATTAGCATGCATCACTAAATCATAAATCATGGTTTACAAATCCCAATAGTTAGATTCACACAACATGATAAATCAAACTAAATAGACCCCAGTAAAGAAAGTGGGAGGTGTAAGCAGCCTCAGTCAATGATAGTTCTAGTGCAAAGCAGCATTTCGTACAGCAGAATTTTCTTTGATCTCCTTCTAGAGAAAATAACTTATACCTGACATTTCAGAAAGGTGTGCATGTGTATGGCAAAACTATGATTATGTGAGTTATTTCAGGTTTTATAGTTCCGGTGAGATAAAGATGTGCCTCAAAGTAGAATAGAGGTTGAAAGCAGATTACTGGAATTTTAATAGCTTCATAAAGTTTTTCTAATATGTTTGATCATCCATAATTGGAAGGCCTTTGTTTCTTACCAAGGGAAAAATAATTGTTATGAAGAAAGACTCATAAGGTCGCAGGGATTGTTCTCTATATATAATTAATAAATTCAATGAATGCTTTTTTTAAAAACCGGGAGATAGAGAAAAAAAAAGGAACAAAAGTCATTCAGCTATTTAAGCTATTTAAGGCATGCGCTTTGGTAGTACATCAACTGTGTAATTTAGCCTGTCTCCAAAATTGTATTTGAGGTTACTTTTAAATTGCATAACTTGTCCTTTCTCACACAATGTTAGCAGCACTAAGCAGGCACACATACATATTCTACTCCCAAAGAAACAGTGGTAGTGCCTTATAAAGCCCTTTTTCTAATTAAGCAGAAAAAAGTGCAAACATTTCTCTTTAAAGCAAGAGTGTGACTCATAATACTTGCACACACACACACACACACACACACACACACACACACACAAAAGACAACAGAAGTATGCTAGGTTTTGCATGTCTAGAGGCAAATCTGATTCTTCAATTCAGACCCAACTTCCAGGCTAGCCATCTGTGGGAGATTACCAGGCTGAGTCTGAAGGAGGGGTCAAGCATGTCATCAGCCTCTAATCTCTCTGTGCCCACAAGAGATCTAAGTCCAGGCCATTTTGAATTCCATTGAATCCATTGACCAATTTGCTTTGACCGTTAGTAGTTCAGATTCTTGTAGAAAATGTTAAACCTGCATCCCTTTGAATTGCTTTGCTTCCTGATTTCCTGCATCTGACACTGTCAAAGTACCTTGCTGGTATCCAAAGCACAATTAGAACCTCCTGTACTTAAATGGGCCAGGTTTAGTTCCACCATATGGCAATTCATCACCTTACCTTTTTTATTTAGAAGGGAAAGAGAAATAGCACTTAGACTTATATACTGCTTCACAGTACGTACTTTACAACCCCCTCTAAGCAGTTTACAGAGTCAGCATATTTCCCTTAACAATTTGGATCCTCATTTTATCCACCTTGGAAGGATGGAAGGCTGAGTCAACCTTGAGCCTGGTGAGAACCCAACTGCCAAATTATATATATGGTATATTATATACCATATAACATAAAAGTATATAACATAAAAAGAGAAGTATCCTTTTGCCAAAGGTAGGGGATACTTTATTATACATGGACTACTAATTATTATAAAAGGAAGTAAAACCAAATAAAAAGAAAATATACCGTATTTATTCGAGTATAACGCGCAAAATTTTCTACCAAAAAAAGAAATCAAAGTTTGGGTGCGCGTTATAAACGAGGGCTGGTCCATTGAGGGCGCAGGCGAATTGTGAGTTCGCACTGCGCCTTTTCCGGGCTGCAGCCGCTCACTGTACGTGAGGGCGAAGAAAAAAACCATGTTTTTTTAATACCGATTTTTAATCGAAAATTAGGGGTGCGCGTTATACACGTGTGCGCGTTATACTCGAATAAATACGGTATATATAAATAGCTAAAACACATTTCAAACATCATTCAATTATAAACATCAACTTTATAAACAAACAAACAAACAAACAAACAAAAAGGCATTAGAAAGTCATGTAGATAGCTAGAGCAATTCATTAGGGTGAAGATCAAATATAAATCATATTATATATAGCCTTTAAGGAGCAGTTTTAGCAAGTGTTCCTTCAGATGCCTATATCAAGGACAAAAAATAATAATCAAGATTTCCAATATAGATTGTATATAGGTCTGCATAAGCAATGATGGTTTTGTTCTATGGAGGGATTTATTGTAACTTCAGGAAGGCCACAGTAAAGTATTAAACCTAGCCAATTCTGAACACGTGAACTGAAAATTCACTCACATAATTCATATGCTATTCATTAAAACACAAAAGTAGTAGCCATCCTAAGCAAATATTTATTTGGCAGAATAACTTCTGGATAACTGATACTTTTTTGTTTGTTTTGTTTATTTATAGATGATAAACAGGATACTCAAGATGAACATCCAGATGAGGATCACAAAGGTAGCTGCGTTCTAATCTTGACATTAGCTTGAGAGACACAGAACAATTCTTTCTGATTTGCTGTAGTAGGAATGTACAACTGGTGGTTCCCAAAGCCTCATGTGGCCCTTAGATTTTTCTCATATGGTCCTCCTATTTTTAGCTGAAGTAGTCCAGGGCAGGAATGGCAAAGGCAGTTTTCTCCATTTTAGCATACAGTTGGTGTTTGTGAAATTGTGTCAGAACATTTCTAATACGTTCGGTATGGGCACCTGCATTTTGGGGTGTGGAGTGTGTGGAATCAACATGTTTAACTACAGCATGAAATAAGCCACCAGGATATTTGAAAATATTTCATTCATGAATCCCATAAAGACCAAAAAGTTGAAGGGCATCACAGGGTATTGAAACTTTTTGTAAATGTGTCAAAGGCAGTTCAATATTTATGTACCTCTGTCATACAAATCAAATTGTGAGCTTCTGCCAAGTTCAATTTAGTAAAAAATACTTACTTTGTGTAGGTTTTCAAGATCAGAAATGAATGAAAGCAGGTAGTGATCTCTAATAGAGAGTTCAAAAGTCTGAAGTCATGAACCACTCTCTAAGAGCTACCTTTTATCTTGGGTGGTGGTGGAAATAAATAGGAGCAAGACAGGAAAGGAAGGCAATCTAATAAAACTCCACAGGAAAAGGAATGGTTCAAAGAAATGGTGTTTCTTTGTTCAAAAGGACTTGTTCACAAGAGGTTTTTAATAAATTCCTTTGAACAAGCCAACTTCTTGGTAGACACAGGATATTGACGTCCAATAAGGGTCTCAGCTCCAGAAACAAGGTGTAATCACTAAAGTTGGGACAGTGGGGGAGCAAAATATAAAATTGTTTGTTCTTTCCAAAGAGTTCTGTAAACTCAGATTTTTTTTTTTCTGTCAAGACAGAAGGAATGACATTTGGACAGTGGTAAGGGAAGATGGGGCTTGATTACCTGCAGTTAGTGATCTTGACAGTTATGAAATATAGTTAGCATGGTAATTTAACCCCAGCAAATGTCAAGATTTCAGATCTATAACTAGTGCAATAGTGTAAGATATCACTGATGAGGTAAAGAAGGATAGTGTGTTCAGTGATTGCACAAAACACTTCCATAGATGGTTTATGTATGAAATGGGGGATCAATTGTGGATAAAGTGAATTCTTAAACAATAGGCTTGTCAATAAAATTAGCCATCATTAATGATTCTGAAAAGTGTTTATCAACAGCAACTTGAGAGCATAGTTTTCTGATAGCTCCCATGCTGCATTCTTGAAAAGAAGATATCTCCTAAAATAAAAATTGGAAAGATTGAGTTACTTACTAACAATACAATCTTTGATTCCAAGATATGACACATTGTAAATGGTTCAGGTTAAGAAAGGTAAGCGGGGAAAGCCAGCGCAAGATGTCAACGCAAGAATTAACCTTCACCACTGCTTTCTAATCATTGCCACCACAGCTCAGTAAAAGATAGCTAATTCCAGGTCACTTTTTAAAAGTTTTTTTTTAAGTGTATAAAAACTAGTACAAAATAAGGGGGGGAAATGAAAAAAGAAAGTACACAAAATAAAAATAGAAAAAAAATAGAAAAGAGATATAGGGATATAGTAGATAAGTAAAGAAATATATAAGTAAATTATTTACCTCTTCATTACAATAGGTATAAACAATTTTAGAAATGTATCATTTCCTCTTAATTTACAAAGGATCTCTTCTTCCCATGTCTTATTTCTTATCTGTAAATAAATCCTTAAAACCTTGTCATTCAGTCCTTATCAGCAAAAATTGATTAGTATTACCAGAAATAACAACACAACTATTTTACCCTTGATCAAATAAACCTTACAGTCCTTCCTTTTAATTTTAAACTTATTGGTTTTTAATTCCTTGAAATAAAGGCCTAGAGCAAGGGTGTCAAACTCGAGGCCTGCAGGCCAGATGCATCACACGCTGGCCATGGCCAGGGATGGTTTAGTAAAGGGGGGAAAAGTTGTGATACATCACACCATGATGACACAAGTTTGACATCTCTGCCCTAGAGCTTGATTTCTTTTCATTTTTCCTTTATTTCAAAATTGTTCAAAAATTTAGTGCGTCTGTTTTGTAAATCAGATATAGCAAATTTATCCAAGTGCCATATTCAGTTTGTAAGGGGGAGAGAAATATACCCTTTTCCCCTGAAAATAAGCCCTCCCTGAAAATATTGCAACACAGCAGCAGCCTAGAGGTCACCACGCTCACCGCCTCCTGCATCTCAAAAATAATAAGACCTCCCCCAAATAAGGCCAAGTGCTTATTTTGGGGGTCAAAAGAAAGTAGCAGGCATTCTTAAATTTATCTTTTAAGGTAGCACAGTGGTTATAATGCAGTACTGCAGGCTACTTCTGCTGACTTCCAGCTGCCTGAAATTTGACAGTTCAAATCTCACCAGGCTCAAGGTTGACCTAGTCATCCATCCTTCTGAGGTTGGTAAAATAAGTACCCAGAATGTTGGGGGGAATAGGCTGACTCTGTAAAACTGCCTAGAGAGGGCTGTAAAGCACTGTAAAGCAGTATAGAAGTCTAAGTGATATTGCTATTCTGGATCCATTATTTACAGATACCTTTGAATACATCAAATTGTAAAATATTTTGTTCCATTCTGTATTGGTAAGCCAAATTTAAATCTTTAATTTTAGTTTTCATTGTAATCTTTTATCCTCCTACTTCCTTCTAGCTTCTAACCTCCAGAGCCCCACCCTATCATTTAAAAGAAAAATTCAAAGGACAGCATTTTCCAATAGCAAGAATTATTATAATTAATTTCAAAATATTATTTCAAACCCATCAGGACTCTTAATCTGTTTGTAACTTTCCAAAAATCAACATTCTAGTTACCCTTTTGTTATTTAGTAAAAAACAAAAAGTTTTTAATATTATATTTAAAACTAATTTCACTAAGATTGAAGGAGATTCCCCTGGTGTTGCAAAACCTGCCATTCCTAAAATTCATCATAACTGAAAACCAATTAACAAGCAATTTTCAAAACTGATTAAAAAAGAATGTATGTGAATTCTGTGACCATAAAGGCTCCAAGTGCAATTTTGAGGATGGCATTCTCTCATCTCCCAGGCTTGTAAAGCCACCAGACTGCCATCTTGTGGTCTCCCCAAGAGGAGCAACTCTCTGGAGCACTTGTGGGCAATCCCATGTCCTCTCTTTGTCCAGAGAGGAATCACAAAGAGCTGACCCAATCTTCATACCACTACAGTTGTCAGCCCCACTCTTAGCAGAACTGTCTTCAGTTTGCCTTTTCTTCCCCAGAAGTCCTCAGCTGAAATACAGTTTAAAGTGAGCTACTTACAGTATTAAGTTTTATCACGTTGTTGAAATGCCCAATTTCCACACAGAGTACAGTAAAATATTAAACAGAGGTGGTATTCTTCCAGTTCACCTCAGTTTGGGTGAACCAGTAGCGGTGGTGGCAGGAGGCTCTGCCCACCCACCCAGACGTCATCATGGGCACTCTGTGCATGTGCAGAGGTGGCATGTGCAAACAAAGCATGCGCATGCACTCCCAGTTTTGAACCGGTAGCGAAGATAAGAGGAAATCATTACTGATATTAAAGTATAAAAAAGTATGTAAAATTTAAAAATAAATAAAATGAAAGCAAGGATGACTAAGTCAGTGTTAATTGAGAGATAAAGGGAGGGCACTAACCAGCCCCACAATTGCATGTTCTTCTGTGCTCTCCACAGAAGGCCACAGAGTCATGTTTTTACTCCTTTTCAGAAGGCCAGGGGAGTGGGGGCCTGCCTCACCTGTGGGGAAGGACATTGCCCTTGCTGTGGGGAGGGGAGAAGAATATTCCAGGGTATGGGCAGCAGCAGAGAAGGATCTCTTTCAGGATCCCATCAGTCAGAGTTCTTTAACTGATGAAGTCCACAACATACCTTATCTGCCTACTTATGCCCACACCTTGTACTTAACTTTGAACAGTCTGAGAAAATCGCAGTTAATTGTAGCTCTTCTATCAGTGTAATCAAAGACAACTTTTGGCTACTGTTAAAATTGGCACAGTTATATATCATAGCATCTTTACTGTACTTGATAAGAATTGACCATTTGACAGCCCTATCTATCAAGAGTCCAAGGATAAATCCTACTGAACATGATCTGTGGAAATCTCAGCTGATATCAAGGAAATGTTTAACTCACACTGAGTGATGAAAGCTTCACTCTTGTCAAGTGATACATCAACCTATAAGGCGCCTGGAGAGTGGGAAAATCCAGAGGTGCAAGAATAACAGGAAGAACAACTACAATGGCCACACAGCTGATGATTGTGTTTTCCCTCATTTGCTCCATTATTCAGGTAATATTAGCCAGACAATCTACCTAATTCTGGTGCTGAAATAGATGTTGGTTACCGGTTTAACAATCACTTGTGTGCTCAAAGGTTTGGTTGCCATTGGCCAAGAATATTAAACAAAGTAGCCTCCTTTATAAAGGGATATGAGAGTTGTTGAATGTCAGGCTGTTTGCCAACAATTTTACTGAAAATAAGAATCTCATCAAGCATTCTTTAACAAGATTTATTGAAATGATTTAGGAACAGAAATTAAAATAAATGAATTACCTTTGTTTGTTTGAAATTAGAGCCTAATTTCAGTAGTGGGATTCAAAAGTTTTTACTACTGTTTCTGTGGGCGTGGCTTGGTGGGCATGGCAAGGGAAGGATACCATAAAATATTCATTCCCTCTCCACACCAGGGGAAGGTTACTGCAAAATCTCCATTTCCTCTTGATCAGCTGGGACTTGGGAGGCAGAGAATAGATGGGGGCGCAGCCAGTCAGAGGTGGCATTTACCGGTTCTCCGAACTAAAAATTTCCACTACTGGTTCTCCAGAACTGGTGGGAACCTGCTGAATACCACATCTGTCTAATTTATCTTTCAACTCATAAGGGCAGAAGATATTTATTCAATTTCTTTCTAAACCCCCTTATCGGAATGAGCAGACTAGTTACAGTTTCCCCAAGTAACTGAGGAATGTACAGTATTCTTGATTGATTGATTGATTGATTTTATCTATATATTTGTTATATAGTCATTTGACTCTGGATTGCATGCAGTGAAGGAAGCAATGGGACAAGTAACTCAAAGTTAATACAACGTACTTATGTTTACTTTCCATCCATTTTAAATTTTGCCTCATTTCTCTTCATCTTCAATGATCAAGGTGATAACTTGTACTATTGTTATTACTTGCCACTTTCAAGTCATGGTGATTTCATAGTAAGTGACTGGCAATAACTCTGCAGTTGATTTTTTTTTTTGAGTGGGGGGGGGGAGGAGGACAAGATTTTCAGAAGTGATTTGCCATTGTACTCTTCCTAATTTGGACAGAAAGTGATTGGTCCAAAGTCATCCAGATGGTTTGATGTCTAAGGTAAGACTAGGGAACACATGACCCCTTAGTTTCTAGTGGTGCTTCTTAAACCACTACACCACATTGACTCTCCAAGATATTGCTCAGCTTCCTAATCTACAGATTTCCAGCAGAAGTAAAATGTTGTTTCCCTTCCAGTTTCATGGATGATAATCCTACTTTATACAACTAAACTGAACATCTGCTGAACGTATAAATACCCTCTAATCTCCAGCATTGTCATTATTTTTAAGTGAATTGTTTAGCTCCAGAAAAAAAAATATGTTTACTAGGCGTGCAGTCGGAATATCTCCATCATTGACTATAAAACATCTTTTGTTTATAATTCTTTTCATTCCAGAATGCACAGTTCCAGTCAGCTGCATATTCAGCGGATTGCAGATGAAGTCTATTGTATAAAATAGTTGAGCAATATCGTTCTTCAAAGAGCAGCTGTTCCAGTTTCTCTATTTAAAACTTCTAACAATAACTCTCTAGCTAGTCTTACGTATCAAAAACGTGGAGAGCGAGTGCATATTTTCTAAATTATTATTTTTATATACCGGTAGTTGCATGTTATTCAGCTCATATTATTGTAGTTACACACAGAGAGCCCCCCCCCCCTTTTATTCTGGGAAATGAAAAGTGAAAGGAGGACAGAGTGAGTGTTTGGTTATTATGCATTTGTTACATAAATTTACTCCCTGTTTTTCAAGAACACACTCAATATGGTTGTCATTTTTGAAATAGAAAATAAAAACAGCTAAAACCAAACAAGACCTATTATTAATGTAGATACTATTATTGGTCTATCAGTGAATAATATTTATTATTATCTTTGCTCTATAACACAGGTGTCAAACTGGCCTATCATGTGATGTTTTGCAATGTTTCCCCAGTGGTGAAATTCAATATTTTTACTACTGGTTCTGTGGGTGTGGCTTGGGGTGTGTGGCAGGGGAAGGATACTGCAAAATCTCCATTCCCACCCCACTCTGGGGCCAGCCAGAGATGGTATTTGCCGATTCTCCGAACTACTCAAAATTTCTGCTATGACTTCTCCAAAACCTGTCAGAACCTGCTGAATTTCACCCCTGGTTTTCCCTTTTCATGGAGCTGGGGTTGGCATGGCCTGCATGTGATGCATTTGGTCCCTGCTTTATAATGATGGATAAATGTGTCAATTTGGTTTTGTCTTACATTTAAGCCTGATCTGCTCTACCTTATACATGCACATTTTGGTGGGAGGGTGTGATTGAGTGTGTGTGCGTGGGTGTAGAGACATTACATATGTGTATGCATACATGCATATACAGTATGCATACATATATGCACACAAAATAATTGTAGTGGCAAACAAAATTCCATAATAAATCAATATTTTTTTACCTAAACAGATAAACAGAATGTCTACAGTTGGTCAAAATAGCCAGTGGGAAGAAGAATGACTTCCAATTTCCTGCTGGCTTTCCCATTGACTTTGCTTGTGAGAAGATAGCAGAGAGCATCAAAAATTGTGATCATGGGGATGCTGTTGCAGCCATAACTTTGCAAATAAAAGTGGTCTGAAGTTCCTTGAAATTTCAATTCTGTGTCAGTAATTGGATTTTAAAGCATTATTTAAGTAAGTGGATTTTGGATATCTCAATTCAAAAATTGTTGTGATAGAAAACATCATTTGGACTAACCTGAGGGTATGAGCACATTAACACGATTAAAATTTTAGTAGGATATAGATTGTTATATATTCTCCTTACCATACAAACAGAATTCAACCCTTCACTTCCAGATATACTATATATTATTCAATCTTAAGCCTGTCCAAATATATTAAGAGGAGAGGGCATTCCCCTTGAGTTAAGAGTTGCTGAAATTATTTTATTCATTGAATTGAAAAAAAATGTGTCTTGTGCCATATAACGTGCTTTAGACAAACTACTTTGGGATGAATAGTTTTTGTGGTTGTTGTTATTTTAAAAACCTATAACATGGTAGGAATTTAAATACATGTGCAAATTCAACCATGGTGAAAACATAATTAGTTGTGAGAAAGAGGTCTGATATTCTGCATGCATTCATTTGGGCATGGTACATTTTATACAATAAATATTATCAACAGGTGCATAGACTTTCCTAGTAAACTAAGGTAATTAGAACCCAGGATAAATTTATCAATGCAGCATCTTGTAGGTAAACTGAAATTAATCCACTGCTGGAAAGACACTGGTTGAAAAGGGAAATTACTATCCCTTGATGAGTAATAACCAGCCAGGCTGTGTTTAAAATATCATCAAAGGATTATTAGCTAATTGACTGTCAATAACAACTATAGACACCTACAATAAGATTAATTCATAATAAATGTTTTAGTTAATGATATACATTTACCTATCTACAGATGAAAAGTTACATTACTTAGATGGTTATAGAATGTTCTTGGAAAATAAATAATTGATTAATAACTACTTATAAAATTCTAGATTGTTCTATATTATATTATTATGGAATTTATATTGATATGATGGGATGTTAAGGGATGTTAATAGTTAGCCAGGCTTTAAAGATACTCTTAAAGAAGAAATAGATTGATGTCAAAATATCTGATAAGAACTGTGGATATTGATATTAAGGAACATGATAAATTGTTAGACTTAAAATTTATAAAATGAGATTACCTATGAATAATAACTATTTCAGAGAGGCATAGAATTTATGAACACCCGGTTAGAATGTCCTGTAAAGGACATTATTTTAGAGTGGACTCTTCCTTTTTAAATCTATTTGTTGTTTTTTCTCTCTCTCTGTTGGTTTTATAAATAGAATGCCATTATATAGTTATACCTTATATAAAAGGATATTAAAACAACTAGTAAGATTAGGGTTGAGATATAAGAATTGTAATAATTGATATGAAAAATAAGTGATAAATTTTGAAGAACATTATAGAAACCTGTGATAAATTGATACATTCTTAAAAATTGATAGTTTGTAAGGAAAAATGGCTTTTTGATGTTGTTTTTTTGGGGGGATTTCTGTGAAGTTTGTATTATTTGTGCTTATATTAAAAAAATAAAAAATTATTATAAAAAAAAGAAATTGAAAGGAGTAAGTGTATATGTTTCTGTGAGCATGAGTGTGTGCATGTGTGTGAGTGCACACACATTTGTGAGTGTGTATAAATGTATGTATCAGTGGTGGGATTCAAACAATTTTACTACCAGCTCTGCGGGTGTGGCAGGGGAAGGATACTGCAAAAATTCCTAATCCCTCCCCACTCCAGGGGAAGGTTACTGCAAAATCCCCATTCCCTCCCGAACAGCTGGGACTCAGGACGCAGAGAATAGATGAGGGCGGGGCCAATCAGAAGTGGTATTTATCGGTTCTCCGAACTACTTAAAATTTCCCCTACCAGTTCTCCAGAACTGGTCAGAACCTGCTGAATACCACCTTTGGTATATATGTATATATTTATGGAGAGAGAGAGAGATTTCTGTTAGGCAAATTATTAACAGTTGCAAGTCAAGTGATGGAAAGTTTTGATTTTGAAAACATGATAATTAGAACTGCCTTGTTAATTATAGAAGATCACAAATGGTGTTGAAAAATGTCTGATTTCATATTAAAGTGTGCATCCTGACAGAATATGAATGCTCCTGTTCCAAGACAGCCAAATCTGCTGAAGTTGTTCTGTCTTTTAGGGCAGGGGTCTCCAACCTTTGCAACTTTAAGTCTGAAAGCCTTCAGCTTCCAGAATTCTCCAGCCAGCTTTGCTGGCTGGAGAATTCGGGAAGCTGAAGTCCTTCAGACTTAAAGTTGCAAAGGTTGGAGACCCCTGTTTTAGGGCATGAAACCTCTGCCTGGAACTCTTTGTTGACAGCCTAACGATCAAATAACACAATCGCTTTTCATGTTTTTTTAGTTACTGAAGAATGCTGACAAATTTTCCTTGAATGACAAAATGAAATTAAGCAATGCTAACTTTCCCAGGGAAAGGTCTTGTGGAAGCTGTAAGCACACCAGAAAAATTATGAGGATTTTAAATTATATTTTGTAAACTCTCAACACAGGTATTGCTGAATGAGGGGAACTGATTATTGGACTTTGGAGTTCTGGCCATTATGGCCCCTCATGGTCACACGATCATAATTTTCAATGTTCCCTACTGGCTTCTCACAGCCAAAGTCAATGGAGAAGCTAGCAGGAAATCAGAAGTCATGGTCACATGAGACCCTTGCTGAATGACCTGCATGGTCTTCATTTAACATCATCAACAGGGACTGCTAGAACTGCTGTCACCAAGTAACACCTCCAGAGTCAAGTCAGCAGTGGAATCTCCAATTATAATTTCTACTTAAAATATTGTCAGCAACAACAAAAGGATTCGAAAGTGCAATGCTATGAAACCCTTGGAAGCAAATCTTAACATTAAGGCAATGCATTTTCAGGTAAGTGAATGAAGATCTGAAGTCAGAATGTTTGTCACGAGATGTGTCTCTAAGGTTGAATATAATACACTTTCTGTGTAAGTGGATGTGCAGTTGCATTGACACAGCAGAAGAAAGCCTAACCTGGCTTTGTTTGTGATTAAGCATTGTTGACATGATCCCATTAAGAAGATTGCAGCTGTTGAAAGATGCTTTGGAGTAAGAAGATCCATAGAGTAACTAAAGTCTACAGCAGTGATGGGAATTTTTGTTGTCATTGTATGCCAAAATTACACCAATAATGCAATTTATATGTGACACACCCCACGTCCTTCCCCCTGCACATGTATGTGTGATGCCCCCGTACTCTCCTTGCCCCGGCACATACATGTATGACCACCCCACTCTCCCACCCACCCGAGCATGCATGCACAACCGCACAAGCCCTGTTTTGAGCCTAGTAGGCTTCCCTGCAGCCTCCTAAGAGCAAAAATGGGATGTGTGTGTGTGTGTGCACGTGCACTGCACCTCCCTGAGCCTTCTTGCAGCTCTTGGGACCAAAAATGGGCTGCGGGGGGCATGCTGCACCCTTATCTCCATGCATGTATGCACTACCTCCTCGCTCCTGTGCATGCCTGTGACCCCCTCCCCATGCCTGCACATGTCTCCCGCGTGCACCCTCCCCCCACATGCATGGCAGAGACCTGACAATTAGCTGGCCAGCGGGAGGCATGTGTGTATGTGCAGTGGAGCTGAGCTGGGGTGATGGCTCGCATGCTTGTGGAGAGGACTCTGCATGTTACCTGTGGCACACATGCCAGAGGTTCGCCATAACGGGTCTACAGTATCCAATTTTATGTTCGAACCAATCTATTGTATTCTTTCCACACATTTTTGTTTGTTTGTTTTTCACTTCCTAGCTTTTCCCCTGAGGATTCCTGGTCTTTGCTGAACTATTTTCTTTGGTTTTGCCCTTTATATTCCCCTCCTTTGGTTTTCTAATGTTTTACATCTATTGATGCTCTCTATGCTCTCCAAAATAAGTCAATTATCACCTTTTGCCCTGCGGATCATATTGTCTTAGATGCATAAAGACTAGCACTTAGAGAACTGGGTTTACTGTGAGTATATGTGATTTATTGGAAAGGCTGTTTATTAATGTTAGTAATATTTTCTCTCTGGGAACATCTCTAGTGAGATACATCTACATTTGGATTGCTTTTAACAGGACATCATTTATTATCTATTTGGAAACTTATGAATGCAACTGGGAAAGAAGCCTCAGTCCCTAAACTCATTTGTTCCTTTTTGATGATTTTTAGTCATAATCTTGCTGACAGCACACGAAGGTTTATGATCTGAACCATCCTTTAATACAATGAAGAGGGGATTTTTTGCAACTCCTTCAGGATGATGAGGTTTATATTGCTAACTCTCTTTTGTATTCTGCCTTTCAGTCCATGTTTGCATTATATACAGTGGATGTGCGATTCTAACTGCCTTTGCTGTTAAAAAGAATTAGATCAGAAGCAGTTTTTAAAAGTCTTGGCAGTTATGTTCATCTTGAAATTTAGAACGTAGAAGACTCACGTCCCACTAGGTTTTGCTGAAGAAAACATTCTCTTTCCTTGTTTTGCCTGCCCTGTTGTAATAGAATGCGATTATGTTTATGTTTATTTTTAAATTTGTATACCGCCCTTCTCCCTTGCGGGACTCAGGGCGGTGAACAGGCATCAATAAAAACATACAAAAGACATCGATACATAAAATACTTTAAAATAATATTAAATTGGGGCCTGTTATAAAAAAATCTAGATAAAAACTCTTAAATAAAACCAATTAAACCAATTAAAAGCAACTACGCCAGGCCGGCCTCACAGAATAAATGCGTTTTCAAGGCCCGACAGAAGAGGCGCAGGTCAGTGGTCGTATGTAAGTCAGGGGGTAGGTTGTTCTAGAGGGCAGGGGCTGCCACAGAGAAGGCTCTCCCCCTGGGGGTTGCCAGGCGGCATTGTTTGGCCGACGGCACCCTGAGGAGGCCTAGTCTGTGGAAGCGAACTGGTCGGTGGGAGGTATTTGTTAGCAGGAGGCGGTCTTGCAAATATTATTTATTTATTTTTAAATTTTATTTCCCACCCATCTTACCACAGGGTAACTCTGGGTGCCTTACAATATTAAAAAGATAAAACTATACAAAGCCTATAGGCGAACCTTTTAGACACTGAGTGCCCAAACTGCATGTGCATGCCCAAACTGAAACATGTATGTGCGGACATGTGCACATGTGTAGCAGAGTCCCAAAGAGCAGCTGGCTGGCAGGAGGCAGGGCATCGCAACACCAGCAGCGCGGCAAGAGTTAAGATCTTTTTCCTTCGTGAGCTTCTCTTTCATCGTTTGTAGGGAAACAGAAGCTTACGAAAGAAACACCACAGAGATCTGACCTGAGGTGACAGCGGACATGCCAGCAGAGATGGCTCTGCATGCCACCTCTGGCACGCGTGCCATAGGTTCTCCATCACAGCTATAGGCTATGTAAATAAACTACTATAAAGATCCAAATACTCAACCCTAACTAAAGATGGGAAGACGGAATCAGAGGTGGCTTGATGACAGAGTTCTGACCAATGGCCTAATAATAAAATTAAGAGTCTCAAACCATTTAGCAAGAAAAATCCATCAGAGATGGTGCCATTCTAACCAGGACTAGTAGTTGATATCGTAGAAGGGAAACAGCAGAAAAGGACAATTAATTGATATATCAGGTAATACTGGAAACGATGAAGGGGAATTTAAAATTAAATCAAGAAAGCAATTAATAACAGAAGGATATTGTTGTTAATTATTTAAAAGATTCAAAATGTACAAAAAGGTGGAGTAAAGTAATGCAGAATTAGAAGTATAATTGTAAATCGATGATGAACATGTAATTGTTAAAATGTGTAAGCGTTTGCTGGAATTTGAAACTGAAAGAACAGAGGAAGAAGGGGCTGTGAAGAAGATCAGAAGCTTTGTTATCATTTTTCTTTCCTTTCTATTTTTCTTTAACTATTTTTTTTATATTCTTGCATCTCTTGCTTTCTCTTTGCTTTCTTTCTTTGTCTTTCTTACTTCATGTTAGTTTGTATTAGTTTTTATCTTCTTTTTAAAACATTTCAATACAAATCATAGATAGATAGATAGATAGATAGATAGATAGATAGATAGATAGACAGACAGACAGACAGACAGACAGACAGACAGACAGACAGACAGACAGACAGACAGATAGATAGATAGATAGATAGATAGATAGATAGATGATAGATATGAAGGAGAAAAAAACACAAGTAGAATAAGAGCATCAAGATAAGATAGAAGTCTGGTATTAAATAAATACTAGAAACCAAGTCCCAATCAAATGAACGGGAGGTCAATGTAAGGAGAGAGTTTATGGAAGCTGCTTGGAACCCAGTGAGAACAAATTATATTACAGAATGTCACAGAAGTGCCTGGAAGTATCATACATGAATGTGAAGTATGAAAAAGGATGCTTTGGGGAAACGATAAAGTGAAAAGGGCTTTGGATCAGAAAATAAGTTGCACATAAGATAAAGTTTGCTTCAAAAACTGGGAAAGAAATAAATGTATTGTGTAATGCATAAAGACAGGAGAAATGTATTGTGTGCAGCGTATAAAGATAGGAGAAAGTTGCAAATGCTGTGCAAGAACTAGAGGAATAAATTTTGTGCATAAAACAAGCTCAGAGGTTCCTCTGTGTCATGGTCCTTCTGAATTGAAACCAAGAGCATTACTGAACTCTTTACAGAATTTCTGGAAGAACATTCTGAACAGAAAAAACTTACAGGTAAGTGGAGAAAGGACAGGCCTCCTCTCACCTTCTCCTTTGTCTGGCTCGTGCTGGAGCACCCCCCCCTCTCCTCGGCCTCAACGCCCTCTGCGCAGGCACATGCCATGCCGGAGCGTGCGCCCCCCCTTCTCCTCGGCCCTGATGCCCTCCCCGCCCGAGCCGGCGCTCTCAGCTATCTGCGCCCATCGCCTGCCCGCAAAAAGCGGGACATTTTGAAGAGGCAGCGGGGCGCGGGACATCTGCTGGTGAACCGGGACTGTCCCCCAGAAGCGGGACATCTGGTCACCTTACCCTCATCCCATTTTTGGTCCCAGGAGGCTTCAAGCCCAAAATGGGGTGGGTGGGTTGCACATGGGTGCATTCACAAGGGGGTGCGCGCATTGTATTATGGGTGTGGCCGAACACACAAACTTTCAGCACACGAGGACAAAAAGATTAGTCATCACTGGCTTAGACCAAACACAGCTGTTTTGTTCTGTGCTCAAATCAGCCCAAATTTCCCTGTTCCATGTACAGCAGTGGTAGTCAACCTGATCCCTACCGCCCACTAGTGGGCGTTCCAGCTTTCATGGTGGGCGGTAGGGGTTTTGTCTGACACTGAAGCACTTTCCTTTTTTTAATTTAATTGATTTCCCTACTTTATAAATCACCATTACTGTGGTTAGAAAATTTTACTACTAACAGAGATACAAAAGTGGGCGGTAGGTATAAAAAAGTTGACTACCCCTGATGTACAGGATAGTTCGTAGATGCCATGTTTTGTGCACCACTTTAGCCTCAAGGGATACAGTCAAGTTCAGCAAGGAATGTTGAGATTGAAAACAGCGGAGAAATTGAAAGGCAGTTCTGATGGAAATAAAAGCATTGTTTTGGAAGTGAGTGAAAATGGACCCTAAGAACCGTGGTTGGGATTAAGAATAAGAATGATGACATAATGCAAGATGAAAAAGAAGGGGAAGGAGTATTTTGAGAAAATGTTTGGAAATTATAGCATTCTGCTGAGTGGAACAGGAATGAATACTATAAATACAGAGATTCTGTGGGTATCTAGGTGCCAAGTCCTAAAGGTTTTATTGTTGCTGTTGTTGTTGCTGTTGTTACATAATAATAATAATAATAATAATAATAATAATAATAATAATAATAATAATAATAATAATCTTTATTGTCATTGTACTAAAATTACAATGAAATTGAGTTTTTTGTTTGTTTGTTTTTGTCAATGTCAATGTCCAAGAAATAATAGTAATAAAGAAAAGAAAAATTTTATGGCTTGGCACCTGAGTGCCTACAGAATCTCTTGCTCTGACCACTAGTAAACTCCACCTATTTTCATCTAGGGAAAACTGTTGCTAATAGAGGTGGAGCTCTTGCCTCCCAAACAGAAGGTTGTGAGTTCAATCCTAGGTAGAGGCAGATGTAGGATCTCTTGCTTGGGCAGGGGGTTGGACTAGATGACCTGCAAGGTCCTTAATCTGTATCTGTATGTAAAATATCCCACTCCGGGATATAAAATTAATCAAATCTGATTGTTTTGAACAGTCTCCCCGTGGAGATCAGACTCCCCATCCCATTTCCCAAATGTGTTATAACCAGGCTGGGCATGTCTGCTTTTATTTCTGAGTTGTTATATCTTTGACTTGTTGTTTTATTGTCATTTATTTCTTATAATAATAATAATAATAATAACTTTGCATTTATTAACCGCTCCCTCTCCCCACAGGGACCCGGGGCGGTGCACAGGAGAAACTAAAAACAATATAAACAATCAATACAAAATATACAGTTTAAAACACCATTAAACTATGTTATCCCGTGCTAAAAAATTAAAACCCATTAAAATACATTTAAAAATCTATAGACAGAGAGACTATCCAAGGCCGGCCAGTCGAAAGAAATGGGTCTTTAGTTTCATACGGAAGGAGCGGAGGTCCGTGGTCGTTCTAATATCGGGGGGAAGGTCGTTCCAGAGGGCCGGGCCCGCCACAGAGAGAGCCCTTCCCCTGGGCGTCGCCCGCTGACAAAGTCTAGTGGACGGCACCCGGAGAAGTCCCTCTCTGTGGGAGCGAATCGGTCGTGAGGATGTATGGGGCAGGATCCGATCCCGCAGATAGCTAGGTCCCGAGCCATGGAGCGCCTTAAAGATGATAGTTAGCACCTTGAAGCGCACCCGGAAGACGACAGGCAGCCAGTGCAGCTCGCGCAGGAGTGGTGTAACGTGGGTGAACCTGGTGGTCCCCATAATTGCCCGCGCGGCTGCATTCTGAACTAACTGAAGCCTCCGGCCTATCGTGGATGTTTTAAATTGCCTTCTTCATGTCAGGTCAACCACTGAGAGTAATTTGTTTAAGATCAGATACAAGTAAACCAAGCAAACATTTAGAGGAAGTATACAATAAAGTAAATAGGCTTGACTTATGCAATGTTTGGCATGAATGTGGAGTTGAATGTTGGACACTGAAAATGACAAAGCTGGAAAAAGATAGAACTAAAGGTTTGCATGAAAATAAATAGGTCTGTTCCATGAATGATTTAACATTGACGACGGAGTGAGAGCAGAATGTGTGACATCACCTTGGATGTTTAATGAACCATGGATAAATATAAAAGGAATGCTTACTGTGATGTTAGACATATTGGTTTGGGATAAAATGTGTATACATTTCTGATTGTAAATGGTGCCACATTGTTGCCTATGAATCTAAATGATTTACAGTGAAAATTTGACAATATATGAAGCAATAAGAAACACACACTTCAAAATTAATTATTGAAGTTGAAGGAATTGTGCTTGACAGAAAAAGTGCAAGTCGAACCTAAATGGCAAAAAATAAAGGGGGGAAAAAGAGAGCAGTTATATGAACTGATGTACTTGGGTGTACATTAAAAATAGGAACATTAGAAAATATAACTTTAAAGTGTACAATGCAGGTTAAAAAAAGGAAGCATTCTATTGTGGGGAATGAACTTTTCTTGAAATAAGCAAAAATGGCTGTACACACAAATTTCTTTCTGCTTATATTTCATGGGAAAATGAGAATTTGGTACATTAGAAGAATCATAAAAGTAAGCTGAAGGCAATGGGAATTTAATATGAGCATGTGTGGTAAAATAAGAAGAAATAAAGCCAAGAATGAATGGGTGATGAAAGCTTGTGTGCAAATTAATTCAAAAATGACCAGTATGAAGACCCAACATTGAGTTGGCTTGGTCATACAGAGAGAATGAGTCCTGACAGTAATGTTTAAATTTAAAGTGCAAAGTTGGGACAGCCATGTCCTAGTCCTTCCTTAGGTACAGAAGCTGGCTGGGTGGATTTGGGCCAGTCGCTTCTTGTCAACCATAGGCATGAGAAAGTTTGGTTGGATGGAGTTGATAAGAACTTAAAAGGAGCGCTGAGAAGTTCTAGGCTGCTTTTCAATTAGTATATTAAGAGACTTCTGAATATTGTCATTACAGAAGAAACATGAGAAGGAATATTTAAAATCTATATGTATATATATAAAAGCCACATACCACTCACTCATCATGAAATCTCCAGAACTGTAAAGGCTACAAACTTAAAATTTGGCACATATGTTTCTCTTGGCTTTTAGGTGCTTGCTAAGAAAGGACTTTTCAAAATGACCATAATATCATTAGTATTTCTTATGCAGAATTAACACATTTTCATGCTAAGGAGTTCTACTCCCCCTTCCCACCTGAAAAGAACTCTGTTCCAACTGCCAGTTGCCTCACATTCTGTTGCCTCAGTCAAACTGGCAAACGTTCCAATCCTTCACTCAGGAGCGGACTGGGGCTCCTTACAGTCCTAAATGTTGGTACATCACCAAAATGTCTATGCCTTCCACCTAGGGAACTGCTACCAGACTCAAGGTAGTGAATGATATTCCCTTATGTGTTTCAATCACCCACCACCACTGAGTCAGCAGATTGAACTGGAGTGAACCCGATTTGTCCTGAATTGCCCGATCACATAGTTTCGTTGGGAAGCTAGTATTATATACTATCACATAGCGATGAGTTTAAATATGTTCCATTTTGCTTTTTACTCACTATCAGAAAACAATGCTAATGGTATAGATGAGAAGTTTCACATAGCAAATAAAAAGGTGAAACTATTTGGATTTGGCATGAATTATTCTGACTTCCTAACTTTACTTTACATTGCAGTACTGGACTACTGCAATGCTCTCTACATGGGGCTCCCCTTGAGGTGCACCCGAAGACTACAGCTAGTCCAGAATGCAGCCGCGCGGGTAGTTTTGGGAACCTCTAGGTTTTCCCACGTAACACCACTCCTGTGTGAGCTGCACTGGCTGCCTGTGGCCTTTCGGGTGCGCTTCAAGGTATTGGTTACCATCTTTAAAGCGCTCCATGGCACGGGACCTAGCTATCTGCGGGATCGCATCCTGCCCCATACATCCCTTTGACTGATTCGCTCCCACAGAGAGGGACTTCTCCGGGTGTCGTCCACCAGGCAATGCCAGCGGGTGACGCCCAGGGGAAGGGCCTTCTCTGTGGTGGGCCCAACCCTCTGGAATGACCTACCCCCTGAAATTAGAACAACGACGGACCTCCGCTCCTTCCACCAGAAGTTAAAGACTCACTTCTTCCATCAGGCCGGCCTGGCCTAATGATTACATTCCTAGCCGCAAAATAAAATTGTATAAAATTTTTAGGGGGTATTGTTAGGGTTTTAAGGGTTTTAATAGTGATTTTAGCACAGGGGTTAATTTAATTTGATTTTAACATTTTGTATTTGTATATTGTTGTATTTTTGGATTTTTAAATTGCCTGTGCACCGCCCCAAGTCCCCATGGGGAAGAGGGTGCGGTCTATAAATTAATACATTATTATTGTTATTGTTATTGTTATTGTTATTGTTATTGTTATTGATATTGATATTGATATTGATATTGATATTGATATTGATATTGATATTGATATTGATATTGATATTGACTGTGCAATTTGGTTTGTGGGCCCAATCCAGAGTCAGTTATAAGATGGACAGTTATGTAAGTATTTTTAAATAAATCAATAAATAAAATCCAGAACTCCAGCTAATGACTATATTACTACATAAATGATCCAATTTGGAATAAAGTTATGAAAGATGTAGTTGTTTGGCCATAGGAATGCATGTATGGGAAAAATGCAGATCACAGTTTTACACCAGAGTGGAATAGAAAAGCAGAAAACCTGGAATGTTATAATAAACATCTCTTCTCTTTTCTTCTTCTCTTCTCTTCTCATCTCCTCTTCTCTCTCTCTATAAAAAAGGCTGTATGTAAGTATGTTCCAGCATAACTCTGAAGCACCTTGAGCAATTTCAACCAAACTTTGTACACAGATGACTTACCTTCTGGAAACAAATACTGAGGGGTTAAGATACCCCTGGTGTGTCTGTCTCTCTGTGTGTGTCTGTGTGTCTGTGTTCCAGCATAACTCTGGAACACCTGGCCCATTAAGGAGAGTGAGTGCGGTGTCCTAGAGAGGCAATTGTTTGTGATGTCAAGGGAGGGAGAAGGGAAAGCCTGGGCCATTAAGGAGAGTGAGTGCAGTGTCCTAGAGCAGCTATTGTGATGTCAGTTCCTTCACAGCTTTCTCTGGAAAGCCAGCTGTGATGTTCACCCTCCAGTGGACCAATGGGGAAGCGCCTATGGATTTGGGACAAAGTGCCAGGATTGTAGACAGGGCAGGAAAGAGCAGTGCATGGGAGGGGGAAGGGAGAGGGCAGGGATGATGGGCATGGGAATAGGGGGAAGAAAGGCCCCTCTCAATGGCTCCCTGTCAGACAAACATTTTGACGTCTATAAATAAATACTCGGGCAATGCTGGGTTATCAGCCAGTTTGTTATAAAAGAAGGAAGGATATTGAACATTGAGGTCTGACTGTTATATGTTGCCACATATCTAGGTAAGCAGAAGTTCAAAGTTTAAATATCCTTTGACAATAAAGGGACCCCTCTTATGGGTCCTCTGTATGCTGAGCAGGTAGCTGAATGTATGTTTTTGATGTCCTTTTAGTTCTGCACATTTTTCTGTGGAACAGCGTAGTAAATTGAATGGCTGACAGCTCCTGAAATCTGTGTTCTGTTGCTTTTCAGATTGAATACATTCTGGAATCAATGAAAGAAAAAAATGTACAGTCTTTATACATGTTTAATATATTTCTACAAGAAAAGGTCAAATGAAGTGGAACATTTCATTTTTGGTGATCTCGTGTTTGCAGTGGCAGGCAGAAATTATGATGATCAGATGAAACTGCAGGCTGAGATATTCCAAAGTGTGGTAGGTTTGCAGGCTATGACAAAAATAATAGAAAAAATATTTGGAAAAACAAAAATCTATATGATCTTACAAAATACCTTACTTAATGCTTGAAAAACAGAAGTCCCCAGGAAATTATACAGTCAGAAATGTTGGTTTCACCTGTGTTAGCATTTATTCTCCATTTCAGAAGTGGGGTCATAAAAGGGTTATGAATCTTTTGGCAGGCTATTGACAGTTGATGTTGAATACCATGCAGCTGGGGGATGGTGGAAGTCTTCAGGGATCAAATGACAGAGCAGTGTAAACATTAAAATCATTAATATTCCACTGGTCAGTTCACAGAGTATAAAAATTGTGAACAATTAGATTCATGAAATAGAGTGGGGGAGAACAAACTAGAGGAAATAGCAACTATTAAAGTGGATGTCCACAATCCAATTATTCCACTCCAGACTGCTAATTCCAACACAGGTGACACATCTCCTCTAATCCAAGAAGGACACACTCATCATCCTGGGTATTGACCATATGCTCTAGAAGGGTATAGGTTTAGTTCCTACCATGCTAGCAGTGAGAGTGAGTTTTGGGAATTTTCCTTCTGGGAAAAATGTATAATTCTCACCACAACTTTTGCTTCTGGCTAATGCTACTAAATTGAAACAAAAATGAAAAGAGACAAATGGTTAGCAGTTATTTATGGCCAAACCTTAACTTAAACATCTATATAAATAAAAATGTAAAACAGATTGTACGAAGCAGCTAATCTCAAAAACTACTGCACCGATTTACACCAAATTTTGACACAATGTTCCCAAGGACTTCCGATAATAGAATACGTACTCATTTTGTGCCTAGCACACGTGTGTCATGTGCAAGGTACACAAACGTAAAATATACCCACTGATCAGGTTTTCACCTCCCTATGGCTCCTCCCATCAGGCTCCTTTTCAACTGTCATTTCCTCAGCAACGTATGGAAGCCTAAAAGTGCTAAAACACAGAGCATAGCAAACTCCCAGGTGGCCCATAGAGAGAGAGGGGGGGAAATACAGTTTAATAAAAGAGGGATAGAGGAGACATGATAGCAGCCTTCCAATATGTCAGGGGTTGCCACAAAGAAGAGGGAGACAAGCTATTCTCCAGGACACCTGAGGGCAGAACAAGAAGCAATGGGTGGAAACTAATCAAGGAGAGAAGCAACTTAGAATTGAGGAGGAATTTCCTGACAGTTAGAACAATTAATCAATGGAACAGCTTGCCTCCAGAAGTTGTGAATGCCCCAACACTGGAAGTCTTTAAGAAGATGCTGGATAGCCATTTGTTTGTTTGTTTGTTTGTTTGTTTGTTTGTTTATTCATTCATTCATTCATTCATTCATTCATTCATTCATTCATTCATTTATTTATTTATTTATTTATTTATTTATTTATTTATTTATTTATCAGATTTCTATACCGCCCTATCTCCCAAGTGGGACTCAGGGCGGTGCACAGAAAGAATAAAAACACCCATACACATAATCACAGTATAAAATAGAATTAAATTAGTAAGTCTGTGCTAAAAAGTAATTAAAAACTATTAAAATGTTATATTTAAAATTAATCATTAATCTATGCCAGGCCAGCCAGATGGAAAAAGTGTGTTTTAAGTGCCCGGCGGAAGAAGCGTAGGTCCGTGATAGTGCGGAGGTCAGGGGGCAGGTCGTTCCAGAGGGCCGGACCTGCCACAGAGAGGCCCTCCCCCGGGGGTTGCCAGCCGGCATTGACTGGTAGATGGCACCCTGAGGAGACCCTCTCTGTGGGAGCGGACAGGTCAAAGGGAGGTATGTGATAGGAGGCGGTCTCGCAGATAGCCAGAACCCGTGCCATGGAGCACTTTGAAGATGATTACTAACACCTTGAAGCGCACCCGGAAGGCCACAGGTAGCCAGTGCAGCTTGCACAGGTGAGGTGTTACATGGGAGTACCGTGAGACTCCCAGAATCCCCTGTGCAGCCGCATTCTACACTAGCTGGAGTCTCCGGGTGCACCTCAAGGGGAGCCCCATGTAGAAAGCATTGCAGTAGTCCAGGCGGGAAATGATGAGGGCTTGAGTGATTGTGCGTAGGGCGTCTCGATCTAGAAAGGGGCGCAACTGGCATATCAGGTAAACCTGATAGAAAGCCTTCCTGGCCACAGCCATCACATGGTCATCCAAGGACATCCGAGAATCCAGGAAGATGCCCAAGTTGCAAGCCCTTTCCGTGGGGGCTAATGACTCACCCCTGATCGCCAGGGATGGAACTAACTGGCTATATTGAGACGCCGGAAACCACAGCCACTCGGTCTTGGACGGGTTGAGTCAAAGCTTGTTCCTCCCCATCCAGACCCGAATGGCCTCCAGACACTGGGACATCACTTCAACGGCATCGTTGGAGTGGTTAGGGGTAGAGATGTACAGCTGAGTATCATCAGTGTACTGATGGTACTCTACCCCAAAACCACGGATGATCTCACCCAGCTGCTTCATATAGGTGTTGAACAGGAGAGGTGAGAGAACCGACCCCTGAGGCACCCCAAATGTGAAGGGCCTTGACGTCAATCTCTGCCCTCCTGCCAACACAAATTGCGACCGGTCGGAGAGGTAGGAAGAGAACCACCGCAGTACAGTGCCTCCCAACCCCAGCCCCTACAGCTGGTGCAATAAGATACCATGGTTGATGGTATCGGAAGCTGCTGAGAGATCTAATAGAACCAGGATAGAGGAACAACCTCTATCCCGAGCCCTCCAGAGATCATCTACCAATGTGACCAATGCCGTCTCTGTGCTGTATCCATGACGGAAGCTGGACTGGCGCGGGTCTAGATAGACAGTTTCCTCCAGGTGCCGGGGGAACTGTTGTGCCACCACATTCTGGTGGTGCGGTCCTACCCTGGCCTGTGCCCGAAATATCCCCAATCCCGATCGGCTTGTGTTGGCGAGGACTGCTCATAAGGGAGGCTGGAAGAGAAGGCTGGTGAGAGAAGGTGTGGAGGTTTGGAAGGAAGGTGTTGTTGGAGGAGTTGGAGGAAGGAGATGGAGAAGGAAGGAGAAGGTGAAGGAGAAAGAAAGAAATGGAGAAGGAGAGAGAAGAAGAGGAGGAGAGAGGAGGAGAGAGAAAGAAGGAGAGAGAATGAGAGAGATGGAAGGAGTGATGGACGGAGATCGAGAGAGATGGACGGAGATGGTGATGAGATGGAGATGGGAAGGAGTTGGAGATGGTGGAAATGGAAGAAGGAGAAGGAGAAAATTTGAACATGTATGCTGGTTGAGCAGTCTGGCGTGGAACATCTGCAGCCGCTTTGTGGAATGGTGGACCTGGCCGAGGACGACCCGGGAAGAGCTTTTAACATCTGTAACATCTTGGAGTGAGTGCACGGGACTGGAGGAGGTTGGCTGATAATATCTGGGCCATTAGAGGGCAGTATCTTACATCAGGCCGCATGATGGACTAATTAGCCATGCGGCACTAAATACGAACTAAGCCCCTTTTGGTCGGAAGGACAGATGGATGGGGCCTGTAATGGGACTGGATTCGATCTCCCCATCCATAAGACTCTGGATTCTGACTTTACCCCCCATCCTGAAATATATCCTTGCACTTAGCCACTTTATCTGCTTTTCGGACTTGTGTTTTTTGCCTTCCTGGACTTGGACTACCTCGGGGGCTTTTATCATGTACTCTAGGCGCGACCTCCTTGGCCTGCGGGAGTCTCCCCTCTCGCAGGCCTGGCCCTCCTGTCTAACACGGGCCCACCTCGATGACGGATTGATTATTCCTGAGAGGTGGGCGAAGCGCAGGTTGAGGGGGTTTTTAGGGAGGTTTTTAATTAGGATTTTAGGGGGTTCCAGGGAGGAGGGGAAAAATAGTCCAGGGAGGGGACAGCAATTGAGGCCGGCGGGCGGAAATAGGGAAACGGAGGAAGGGGAGGGGGGGTCATTTCCTCGGTGGCTTTTTCCATCGATTCGGTCTTGGGGAGGGGCAGGGGCAGAGGGAGACGAAATGGCCATCATCGGTTGGAAGACCGTGGCCGCTGGATTCAGGCGGTCACGTGCTCCAACTCTCCGCTCTCCCATCGCAGACTAGGTGGGCAGGAATCACAGACCCGGGGCCCGAGGCTGATGTTATGCAACGCCAGGTCCGTGGTTCAAAAAGCCCCCCTCATTCGTGACTTTGTGTCAGAGGGGGACCCGGACCTGGTGGGTATAACGGAAACCTGGTTGGGCCACGAAGGGGGTATGCCCCTCGTGGACATGTGCCCACCAGGTTACCGTGCCTTCCATCAGCCAAGGGCCCTAGGGAGGGGTGGGGGGGTGGCGATTATCGTAAAGGAAGGTCTTGAACCGAAGGAGACCACAGTCCCTCAGACAACCGGGTGTGAATCTCTCTGCATGAGATGGGGCCTAGGGAGGCAGTTGGGCGTGTTAGTTGTATACCTGGCTCCTCGCTATGCAACAACAGCCCTGCCCGAGCTCCTAGAGGTGATAGCCGAGGCGGCAGTTGAGACCCCCAGACTGGTAGTCATGGGGGACTTTAACTTGCCGTCGGCAGGCGAAGCCTCTGGAGCAGCTCGGGAGTTCATGGCCTCCATGACGGCCATGGACCTGACCCAGGTAGTTTTAGGCCCCACTCACGAGGGAGGAAACACACTGGATTTCATCTTTGTCTCGGGACAGTGGAGTTGTGATCTGGGAATAGGGGACCTAGCCATCACTCCCTTGTCATGGACAGATCACGCTCTCCTTCGGCTGGACTTTCCAATCGCTACACCTCACCGCGGGGAGGCGGAACCGGATATTCCTATATGGTTCCGCCCCAGGCTTCTAATGGACCCGGAAAGGTTCCAGAGGGAGCTTGGGCCAATTCCTGTGACCCTGCCCCGCGACTCGACTGAGGACCTAGTGGCCGCATGGTTAAGTGCGGCCGCGGGGGCCTTGGACCGAGTCGCGCCCTTGCGGCCTCTCTTGCGGCGGCAAATCACCCAGGCTCCTTGGTTTACCGAGGAGCTTCGGGGGATGAAACGCCACAAGAGATGCCTAGAGAGCAGATGGAGATCCTCTCGCTCCGAAGCCGACCGAACACTAGTGAGAACCCATATTAGGGCTTACTTAGTGGCGATAAGGGTGGCCAAACGTGAGTATTGTGCCACCCTTATTGCATCCGCAGATAACCGCCCTGCCGCCCTGTTTGGGGTGACCCGCTCCCTCCTTCATCAGAGGCCGCGGGAAGCCCCTCTGCAAGGGCGAGCAGAGGAATTTGGGATTTATCTGCAGGAGAAAATCACTCGGATTCGGAATGAGCTACCCTCCATCGACAGTGGTCCTGTGGGACTGTCCGAGACTAGTCTTGAGGTTCCTTCTTGGGAGGAGTTTGACTTTGTTACCACCGAGGATATGGACAGGTTGTCAAGGAAACTTAGGGCGACCACATGTTTATTGGACCCGTGTCCCTCCTGGCTTGTACTGGCATCCTGGGAGACGACACGAGGCTGGCTTCAGGGCATTGTCAACGCATCTTTGAGTGAGGGGTCCTTGCCTGCCGTCTTGAAAGAGGCGGTAGTGAGGCCCCTCCTCAAGAAGCCGTCCCTGGACCCAGCTTTATTAGAGAACTATCGTCCGGTCTCCAACCTTCACTTTTTGGTGAAGGTTGTCGAGAGTGTGGTAGCCCAACAGTTTCCGCGACACCTGGAGGAAGTTGATTATCTAGACCCGCGCCAGTCCGGCTTCCGACCCGGTCACAGCACCGAGACGGCATTGGTCGCGTTGGTTGATGATCTCTGGAGGGCGCGGGATAGAGGTTATTCCTCTATCCTAGTCCTATTAGACCTCTCGGCGGCTTTTGATACCATCGACCATGGTATCCTATTGCACCGACTGGGGGGGTTGGGGTTGGGAGGCACCGTTTTGCGGTGGTTCTCATCCTACCTCTCTGGTCGGTCGCAATATGTGTTGACGGGAGGGCAGAGGTCGACCTCGAGGCCTCTCTTATGTGGGGTTCCTCAGGGGTTGGTCCTCTCGCCCCTCCTTTTCAACACATATATGAAGCCGCTGGGTGAGATCATCCGTGGTTTTGGGGTGGAGTACCATCTGTACGCTGATGACACCCAGCTGTACATATCCACCCCAAACCACCCCAACGATGCCACCGAAGTGCTGTCCCGGTGTTTGGAGGCCGTACGGATCTGGATGGGTGGTAACAAACTCAAGCTCAACCCTGCCAAGACTGAGTGGCTGTGGTTTCCGGCACCCCGGTTCAGCCAGATTACACCAACTCTGGCCATTGGGGGCGAAACACTGGCCCCCGTGGACAGGGCGCGCAATTTGGGTGTCCTCCTGGATTCCCGGCTGTCCATGGAGGACCATGTGGCGGCCGTGGCCAGGGGGGCGTTTCATCAGGTACGCCTGATGCGCCAATTGCGCCCCTTACTGGACCGGGCTGCCCTTCGCACAGTCACTCAAGCTCTCGTGACGTCCCGACTCGACTAATGTAATGCTCTCTACATGGGACTTCCCTTGAGGTGCACTCGAAAGCTACAGCTAGTCCAAAACGCAGCCGCGCGGGTGATTATGGGAGCCACTAGATGCTCCCACATAACACCGATCCTGCGCGAGCTGCATTGGCTTCCTGTGGTTTTTCGAGTGCGCTTCAAGGTTTTGACAACTATCTTTAAAGCGCTCCATGGCTCGGGGCCTAGTTATATGCGCGACCGCCTCCTGCCCCATACATCCCTTAGACCGATACGCTCCCACAGAGAGGGCCTTCTCAGGGTGCCGTCGGCCGGACAATGCCGACTGGCGACACCCAGGGGAAGAGCCTTCTCTGTGGCGGGCCCAGCCCTTTGGAATGACCTACCCCCTGAATTACGTACCATCACCGACCTCCGCCTCTTCCGCCAATGTCTTAAGACATATTTGTTTCAACAAGCCGGCCTAGCCTAACCTCCCATGGGGGACTTTTAGGTAGTTTTAAATTGGGTTTTTAAATTTTGGTTTTAGCGCAGGATAGGTTATTTAATAGTTTTTTAAATTATATTTATTGTATTTTGTATGTTTTTAAATTTTCCTGTGCGCCGCCCTGGGTCCTTCGTGGAGAAGGGCGGGATATAAATTTAAATAAATAAATAAATTCTCAACAACCTTCGTGCAAATTCCTCTACACGACCCTGTAAGGGAGCTTCCCGTGGCCTCTGTTGAAGGAGGGAGCGGGTCACTCTAAACAGGGCGGCAGGGTGGTTATCTGCAGATGCGATAAGGGCGGCGAGATAATTGTGTTTCGCCGCTCTTATCGCCACAAGGTAGGTCCTCAAATGGGACCTTTCACGTGTTCGGTCAGATTCGGAGCGAGTGGATCTCCAAATGCTCTCTAGGCATCTCTTATGGCACTTCATCACCTTCAGCTCCTCGGAAAACCAAAGGGCGAGGGTGGATCGGTGCCGAGTGAGAGGCCGCAAGGGCACGACCCGGTCCAGGGCCCCAGTGGCCGCATTGTTCCAGGCGGCCACTAGGTCCTCAGTCGAGTCATGGGTCAGGGTCTCAGGTATTGGCCCAAGCTCCGTCTGGAACCTCTCTGGGTCCATCAGGAGCCTGGGGTGGAACCATCTTGGTATTTCTGGTTCCACCTCCCCGCGGTGGAGTATAGTGGTTGGGAAGTCTAGCCTTATATCGGTAAAGGCAGTGGTGGGATTCAATTTTTTTTACTACCAGTTCTGTGGGTGTGGTGTGGCTTGGTGGGCATGGCAGGGGAAGGATACTGCGAAATCTCCATTTCCACTGCACTCCAGGGCAAGGATACTGTAAAATCCCCATTCCGTCCCCACCACACTAACCTGCTTTCCAGTTCCATTCTCCTGTGCAGGGCAACAGAAGAAGTCCCAGCTGATCAGTTGGGACTCGGGAGGCAGCAAATAGATGGGGGCGAAGCCAGCCAGAGGTGGTATTTGCCGGTTCTCTGAACTACTCAATATTTCCGATAACAGTTTGCCAGAACCAATCACAACTGGCTGAATACCACTTCTGGATAAAGGGCTCGAAATTGTGAAGATACAAAGTTTACTTAAAATCTCAAGATTTTAAGCTGTCCTTCAATGGGATTCTTCCTAAAGAAACAAACAAATAAACAAAAATCCTTGTTTAAGTTTGAGATCTTTACTTATTTTTTTTATCAAAATCTCTGAAGCTCTTAAAAAAAAAACCTGCACTGAAGTTGAGCAACCTGAGTAAATGTCTTAATCTGAGTAAGGCCTGCCCCAGTGATAACTCTTAGCTATTCATTCTGTACAGAAGCCACAAGGGGTCATTTCTTAGCATTTTTTTCCACCTTGAAATTGGTTGCTTCTTTCCACTATATTTCAGGAGTGAGCTGAAATTCTTTCCAGGAAAAGAGAAGCAGAATCCTTTCATTTTCCCACAAGCCTTGCTCTAAGAATTTGGGGTCATTCAAAATGGTACTGCTACAAAAAAAATGACTTCTTCCTTTCCTGCTCCTTAAAAAGCTTACTGGGTTGAAAAGTTAGGCCAGGGATGCCAAGTATTGTAGGGCATATTGTAAAGTCCAGCTCTAATGGACTATGATTGACATGCCCATAAAAAGACGCCCTGGGTCCTCTGCGGAGAAGGGCGGGATATAAATATAAATAAAATAAAATAAAAAAGTTGTATAAATTTGCTGCCCTAGATTATCTACCATGCCAAGAGGGTCATCATAATTAGTTTGTAAACCTGGCATCTCAGTGTAAAAGACACTGGTGAGATGTGATAGTGTCAAAGTTAGGGTTTGCTGACAATACAGCTAGTCCTTCACTTGTAACAGTTTGTTTAATGACTGTTTGAAATTACAGTGGCACTGAAAGGAAGTGATGTAAGACCGATTTTCACACTTACCACCATTGCAGCATCCCCAAGGTTAGGTAATCAAACTTCAGAAGCTTGGAGACTTCACTTCCGGCTTTTGACGGTGACGGATGAGCTTTGAGCTTCGTCCGCTGATGCCTTTCTACCGGGCCCCTTTGGGGGCACAAGGAGCCCTGAAGGGGCTTCTTGCTGAAACAGGTGGCTTGTCAGGACCCCCAGTTTGTCGGCAGTCGGCGGGGGGTACCCCGACCTCGCCCCAGGCATTGGGATGGCACAGAGGGGGGGCAAACACTTGCCTCTTCGCTCGATGATTTTCGGAGGTAATATTCTAATTTGAACGAGTGACTGGAATGCCAGCGATGGAGAGGCACCCCCAAACCCCTTGGATGACCGTTGAAAGCCAGGCGGCAGAAGGCAGACTTTTGTTCAACAACTTAATGGGAAAAAGAGGGGGGAGTTTTTTCTTCTTAAACCCCCCCTCGAAACAAGCGGCGACCAAGCGTTCTCCCGGACAGGGAGAAGGAAAAAAAAAAAGGACATAAACTTTGCCATTTGAACTAACTTACTGGGAAAGTGAATTGACAGCGATAACAGCGCATTACGGAGCAACTTTAAAGACTTAATTATAGCTCTCACTCTCTCTCCCTGCGGGAAGTGGGGCAAAAATGGCTTCTCTTTCTTCTACTATCAAAACTTTCTCTCCCCTGTGGAAAACCCCGCTGGCAGCCGTTTAAGAAAGAACAGTTGGTGTCTTTGTGTGCTTACCCCAGGGGGCCTCTCTGCCCCTCCAGCGCGTGGATTCTCTGAATAAGGACAGTAAAATATCTCGTTTTCCTCTCTTTTAAAATTGGAATTAACGAATTTGGACTTGGATCTTTCCTGACTTTGTGAGCCTCTCCACCTTGTTTTGCTCTTGGACACCATTTTCTGTTCTCTGCTACTTTTGAATTGTGACAATGGGTCCTAAAAAACCCCCAACGGGAAAGCCTACATCTGCTTCTTTGTCTGCCCCTGCATCGGTCGATTCTAGCCCAGCTACCCAGCAAATGAAAATAACTTCTTTTTTGCAGAGAGAGGCAGCAGCAGAATCATCTATGACTCAAATGTTCAGCATATGCCAGAACTCATAATCTTCCAAGAGAGGTCCATGTGAAATTCTTCAGAAAATCCACGAGGGTGGAGGTATTGAGAGCACAGAGGGGTGGGCCGCTGAGATATCATGATAAAGATGTGACCATTCTGAAGCAAATACCAAAAAAAATAAGAGAAATGAAGAGAAATATTCTTTCTTATCTAGAAAATTATATAATAAAGGAGTTTGGTTCAGATGATTGATGCCAGAAGGAATGTTGATCTTCTGGGAGGGGGACAGAATTAATCTTAAAACACAAGCCAAGGCAGAAGCCTTTCTGAATAAACATATTTCCCTTCTAGGAGACACAGATAGCAGGGGTGGAGAAAAAACAGAAGAAGCCATGCCCCCACCGGGGGACAGGGGGAAGGAAACGATACTGACAAGGCTCAGATCGCAAAAATGAGTTTAATGGAGTTAATATTATAGTTCTTGATACAGAAGGTAAAGTAAGATGGGATTGAACATGTGTTTGATACAATGTGAAAACCTGTTTCTGCTTTTCTTTCTACAGTTTGCTTTTTCTTCTTTTCTTTTCTTTTCTTTTAAAATAGTAAAATATGAGGTGGGGGGGGGGGCACCACTGCTGGCATGAAGCCACCAAAAAAATTTATGTACCATTTCCCTTTTTCCCTTGTATACTATTAAAAAACCAATAAAATTCTTTGAAACAAACTTCAGAAGCTTGGCAACTGGTTCTCATTTATGACAATTGCAGTGTCCCAGGTAATGTGATCCCCTGTTGTGACCTTCTAGCAAACAAAGTCAATGGGGAAACCAGATTCACTTAACAACCTTGTTACTAACTTAATAACTGCAGTGATTCATTTAACAACTCTGGCCAGAAAGGTCATAAGATGGGGCAAAACTCACTTAACAAATGTCTCACTTAGCAACATAAAGTTGGGCTCAATTGTGATCATAAGTCGAGGGCTACCTGTAATTAATTAGCAGCCATAGATGAAGCAGGCTGGCATAGGAATACGAAACCCACAGAAGGAGAAACAGCAGCAACAGAGAAGGTGATGTCAACAGGCCTGCTATCCTCTGTTCTTAAAACCAATCAATGATTCATCCAGCATCTGTCACATATTTAATTCCTTCTTGAGAGTTTTAAACCTGAAACATTTAAAGATAAGATTTAATTCACATGCTGAAAGCTGAGCTGAACTACCAATTTTCTCAGCAGGCTTGAAGTATACGATCCCAAAGCACAAGAGAAAGCAAAAATTAAAGTTGAGGCTGGGGACATTAAAGAGGTTCAGTGTTGAGAAAATCCAAGATGCAAATGCAAAGTAATGTTAGCTTTGCTACCACAAAGAAGATCTGACCCATTCCTAACCATAAAGATGCCAACATGATGAAACGTGTGAAGACATCACAGTTCAAGCTTCATCTGCTTGTAGACCCCTTCCCAAACTTCTGTGTAACAGGCATAGAGCTTAAGTTTCATGACATGATAAAACCTATGTACCAATGACTCATGTCAGTGGCAGGGAACCCATCTCTTAACTCAAATGAAACTCAACTCACCAAGCTGTCATTTCCCATCCATGGGAAAGGAAGGGGAATGTCAACTGGTCAACTTGGAATGTCAGCAGTTAGAACAATTAATCAGTGGGTATATCTAGTTTAATGAAAAGAAGGACTAGGGGTGCCATGATAGCAGTGTTCCAATATCTAAGGGGCTGCCATAGAGAAGAGGGAATCAACCTATTCTCTAAAGCATCAGAAGGCAGGATAAGAAGCAATGGATGGAAACTAATAAAGGAGAGAAGCAATTTAGAACTAAGAAGAAATTTTCTGACAGAACAGTTAATCAGTGGAACAATTTGCCTCTAGAAGTTGTGAATGCTCCAACACTGAAAGTTTTAAGGAAGAGATTGGACAACCATTTGTCTGAAATTGTATAGGCGTTCCTGTCTGAGCAGGGGGTTGGACCTGAAGACCTCCAAGGCCCCTTCCAACACTGTTATTCTGTTAGGAGTTGCAACACAATTGATAATTTTTTTTTTACTTTCCAGCAGTCCAAAGCCACAAAATCTGTTCACGAAGGCTACAAAGCACTCTGCAGCCACTTGATTGGATCCATTGCTTTGAATAAGGTTTGGACTTGCATGCCTGCTTCAAGTGAAACTGTTGACTGAAGCTTTGTGGAACTACATCATCTCTTCAAAGCTTTGCAAAGCTCTAGAAAATATACAGAGAAAGAATACATTTATATGCTGGGCAAATCATAAACTGATCATTTTATTTGAGAGGCACAGTGTCAAAGAAACGATTGCAGCAATAGCAGTGTTAAAAGGAGCAGAATCATAATTATCATTCCATGTAACCCTATTTTTAAAATCTAAAATGGTAGGAAGTATATGAGCATTTTACATGCGTGGGTTTTATATAGGCTTTTTTTTTTTAAAAAAAAGTCTAAGCAAGAAAAATATTTGTATGTTCAAGATCAGAGTTTAAAAATTTAAACTCTGCCCCATGTTGTCTTTTATTGCTGCAATCTGTGAGTGTCTGGGAAATGGGAGGATGGGAAGTATTTGCTGTGTAGCCTTCTGCATTTTTAATAAAAATGACCGTGATGAAAACAACAACAATACCAGCTCTGTTCAGTGGGAAAATATAAAAGTTGTAAACCAAATTTCAGTCCCACTGACAGAATGTTATAAAACTATTATTGGTTGAATAGAACTTTAGCAGTTTACAACCAAGACAAACAACCAAGCAGTATACAATATCCAAATCAAGGAACTCCCAACTCACACAATCATTCAAACAGTAAACAACAACCCAATTAAGGAACCATCAAGGTGAAAACAATAACCCCACCAACAGGGGATTGCCAACAGAGGAAGCTACTATATATAAACAGAGAGCAATATCCAATCCCTTCGAACACTGAAGGTATTGCCTAGGTGAGTAATGAAAGGTCTCCGGGGGGGGGGGGGGGCAAGCTCAGAGAGCACCAAGGGTTCCATATAAAACATTTTTTTTGAATCACTAATTCTCCACAATCTTAGGTTGCAGATGAAAACATTAGCCAGAACAAAGCTGAAGAAAAAAAAAAAAAATATATATATATGTATATATATATATATATATATATATATATATATATATATATATATATATATATGTGTGTGTGTGTGTGTGTGTGTGTGTGTGTGTGTGTGTGTGTGTGTGTGTGTGTGTGTGTGTGTGTGTGTGTGAGTTTTAAAACTAACACACATATCTAAAAAAAATTACATAACATAATTTCATGGTTCTCTGTCTAGATGGTCTCTGGTGATGAGCTGAAAGGCAGAGAGGGAAACAGTATGCCTCCTCCCACACACACACACACATATATATATAATTAATTGTTCCACAACACCCTGTTAGGGCCCAATTAAGGGAGGAAGCATACTGCTTTCCTTTTCTGCCTTTTGGCTCATCACCAGAGACCATCTAGACAGAAAGCCATGAGTTCTGTTTTATGAACTGATCAATAAATAAATCAGGGAGATTAGTATAGATCTATTTCGAGCTTTTTAGCTCTCATCAACTAGCCATACACTTACTAAAGGCTAAAGGCTCTTGCCTGACATGCGATACAGCTCTGGTTCGAATCCCAGTAAGGATATGGCTAGCTGATGAGAGCTAAAAAGCTCGAAATAGATCTATACTAGTCTCCCTGATTTATTTATTGATCAGCTCATAAAACTAACACACACACACACACACACACACACACACACACACACAGGTAATTGTTTCCACAACAACTTGTTAATAGGCCCCAATTAAGGGAGGAGATATACTGTTTCCTTTCCTGCCTTTCGGCTCATCACCAGAGACCATCTAGACAGCAAGCCAAGAATTATGTTGTGTAATTTTTTTAGATATGTGTGTTAGTTTTATGAGCTGATCAATAAATTAAATTAGAGAGACCAGGATAGATCTATTTCGAGCTTGATTAACATTGTATAAAGGTAAGCATCCTTTTATGGCTTTTACACTCTGACGATGTAAGCAGTTGCTAACGAAAGCTCAGTGAGCAATATATTTTTAAATATATTTTATATTTTAAAGTTCCAGAGATTATCATGTCTGTTTCTTTTATAACTACACCTGGTACTCACATTTTTAGGACAATTCGCAATATATATGCTGGTATTATTGTCTTCGGGTGTTTTCCCGTGTAAGTATGAAATTGTTTTTGCAACGTTTCAGCAAGAACTCACTTGCCATCTTCAGGCTTCGGTCTGCGGTTACGAAAGCATCGCCCTTCCTTAAATCTTGGTGGGGAGTGGTGGAGTGCTGACAGTTGTTGTGAGTGGGTTGATTGGCTGTGCAGCTGTATCATGATTGGTAGATTGATGCTGATTGGTCTTATTTGTATGTTTCTCCTTATTTTGAATTTCAACGGCTTGGGTGGAGGATGGTGCTTGTCTATTGCACTCCCCCCCCCCAAGATTTAAGGAAGGGCGACGCCTTCATAACCGCAGACCGAAGCCTCAAGATGTCAAGTGAGATCTTGCCAAAACGTTGCAATAATAATTTCATGCTTACATGGGAAAACACCCGAAGACAGCACTACCAGCATACCTACACCCGTGAAAATCTACGCACATATAGTCTGTAGCAAAATGTTATCTCTGAAAATGCAAGTGAATTAAGGAGACAGCTTGCTAGGAACTTAGTAATAATATTTCTAAAATGTCCACAGAAAAAGCACAGGAATTAATCAGAGCTAGACAGGTGCACAGACTTCTGAGATCAATATTTCTTCAGTTCTCTGCAGTTGATAAGTGTTTTCAATCATTTGTGGATGAAAATCATTTATTTTTGTTTTTAGTCTTTACACCTCAGATTTCCGCTGGGCAGAAATAGATCTTGATTCTCCTGGATTTTCTCTTAGTCACAAGGTTCTTCTCAAATGCGATGAAGAAATCTGATTACTATATCTTGAGCTGCATTCTGAAACTGAGCAAAGCTGCACAAGGTACCAGATTCTCTTGCCTATGTGCCTCTAGCAACAACCTGATAGAGGGTTGTAAGAAAGATTTTATTGGCCCTTTTTGAAAAGCTACACTGGATTTTGTGCCTCAAAACACAAAACCAATCTCCTCTCTAGCTGACTGGCAATCCTACAGCTAAGGCATCCAAGATAATATTGTGCATTTAATAATTTAATATGAATCTGAGTACCAGTTTTAAAAGAAAGGATCTGAGACCTATGATGATTTTTGCAAAATGAAATGGGAAAAACAAATACACAATAGAGTTCTACAGAAACTTTGAGGAAAGATGGAAACGCATCCTAAAATTCATCTCTATATCCTCTTTTCTACTGTGTCCCAGTTTTATTTCTTTAACTTTTTTTATATGGTTAGTTCTAAAGGGGAACCTTTGTGCTCATTTCGTTCTTTGATCCCATAGAGAGCTCCAATGAGCAAGCAACATTTCATTGTGGTCAACTACCAGAATTCCCAAATAGAGTACAAAATGAATATTAAACACAAACAAAAATAAAAGCAGTGTTATATTATTGATGAAATTGGGTCACAGCAAATTCCACAAACAATAAAGAGAGTTTTGTCATGTTCAAAGAAACAGAATCATGCCAGCCAGCCAGAAGCACATAAAGTAGATATGAGTGATCCAGGAAACTGATTTGAAAAGAGGTTGTAAAATGGAATTGTGCATCTTTATAATAAGACCAATATCAAAGAACCCGAACCATATAGGCATTGGCTTCTTCGCCATGAAGGGAAAGCTTTGATGCATTTGAGACTCAAGAACAGCTAATAGAAAGCACCTTAAAAATTACCAGAATTCTAAACTTAGAAACAGAATGACTATCAAATATTTGAAGATGTGTGGAAACTAATCAAGGAGAGAAGCAACTTAGAACTAAGGAGAAATTTCCTGACAGTTAGAACAATTAACCTCTGGAACAGCTTGCCTCCAGAAGTTGTGAATGCCCCAACCCTGGAAGTCTTTAAGAAGATGTTAGATAGCCATTTGTCTGAAATGGTATAAGGTTCCTGCCCACGCAGGGGGTTGGACTAGAAGACCTACAAGGTCCCTTCCAACTCTGCTATTGTATTATTAAGATTTAACTTGTTCTATTGCATATTCATTCAATTGGATAAATACCAGCAAAAATCAAGTTGTTGGTTTTAGTATAGTTGATCTCCAGAGCTTCCTCATTATGATATGGAACCAGAGCATGGAAATCTTACTTTATACCCATTTGAATTTGAGATTGACATTTGTGCAAGAACATACATAAAGAGATTGTGATGTGTTTATTATTTGATTTCAAAGGATGGTTAGCAGGGTTGTTTATCTTAGACACAGGTGGTTTAATATAGTTAAATACAAAAAAGCAGGGATGATGCTGTCTTCGTCTTTGAGATGGAATATCTCTAATATAAATGAATAGTCTTGCATATTCCCGGCTGTCCATGGAGGACCATGTGGCGGCCTTGGCCAGGGGGGCATTTCATCAGGTACGCCTGATGCGCCAATTGCGCCCCTTACTGGACCGGGCTGCCCTTCGCACAGTCACTCAAGCTCTCGTGACGTCCCGACTCGACTACTGTAATGCTCTCTACATGGGGCTTCCCTTGAGGTGCACTCGAAAGCTACAGCTAGTCCAAAACGCAGCCGCGCGGGTGATTATGGGAGCCACTAGATGCTCCCACATAACACCGATCCTGCGCGAGCTGCATTGGCTTCCTGTGGTTTTTCGAGTGCGCTTCAAGGTTTTGACAACTATCTTTAAAGCGCTCCATGGCTCGGGGCCTAGTTATATGCGAGACCGCCTCCTGCCCCATACATCCCTTAGACCAATACGCTCCCACAGAGAGGGCTTCCTCAGGGTGCCGTCGGCCGGACAATGCCGACTGGCGACACCCAGGGGAAGAGCCTTCTCTGTGGCGGGCCCAGCCCTTTGGAATGACCTACCCCCTGAATTACGTACCATCACCGACCTCCGCCTCTTTCGACAATGTCTTAAGACATATTTGTTCCAACAAGCCGGCCTAGCCTAACCTCCCATGGGGACTTTTAGGTAGTTTTAAATTGGGTTTTTAAAATTTGGTTTTAGCGCAGGATAGGTTTATTTAATAGTTTTTTAAATTATATTTATTGTATTTTGTATGTTTTTAAATTTCCTGTGCGCCGCCCTGGGTCCTTTGTGGAGAAGGGCGGGATATAAATTTAAATAAATAAATAAATAAATAAAATATTGCTCCAGAATTTTACTCTAAAATGTTGATAAGGATAAAAAGACTTTAAGTTTCACATAGGAGCACAAACTATGGCTGAACATCATGGGACTGAGGGCCCAGGAAATGAGAGAAGGAAAAAGGTGTGTTTATAGTCAACATTCATGGCCCCATCTTTGCTGGCAGATGTATATGTCTATTTAGGTAAAAGGCCAGAATTGCATCATGTAGAGATGGCAAACTGATCCTCAGATTCTTTTCTCTAAGGTATCTGGTAGGCCGCATATACTTTGGACTAGTATATACATATTTTTCTTTTTCTCTCACTCTCAAGTTGAGAGAGAGAGAGAGAGAGAGAGAGAGAACTTGTGTCCATCCAGCCATCCACTCATCTATCCATCCTTCCATCCACTCATTCATTCCATCATTTCAATCATGTCTGATTTTTGGAGACTCTGGAAAATTTCCTGCAGGTTTCTTGGATAGATGATAGCTAGATGATTGATGGGTGGATAGATGGATGGATAGATGATAGATAGCTGGATGGATGGATGTGTAGGAAGTTAATACCCACCCCTTTCCTAGAACACCCCTCTCCTAGGAAAATGAAATATCCTAGGAAATATTGAAAAGGCTGAATATTACATTTCCCTGGAGGTGAAAAGGGAGTAACATGTTTTTAAAGACAGAATAGTTCCCTGCAGCTTCCTGCCCAACTCCCTTTTTGTCAATGGGCCATTAAGATGACCAAGCCAGTCTATTTACATAACAAAGACCCCTCCCCATCAGTTCCAGGGTGATGGAATCAAGGCATGCTAGTATAAGCCTTTTAGCCATCTAACCACATGGCATCTGAGAACTCAACCAAACCTGGTTTCAGCCTAGAGAGTATACATTTCTTACACAGGAACAGGAAATAGATAGGTGGGGCCGAACAGATTATAAAAAATCCTGCAAGCCGCTCCCTCAGCCCTTCTCTTCTTCTCCACCAACATTGAAGCATGTGATCACCTTTTTCCCCAGGACCTCAAGCCTTGTGGTCCTGTCCACCATTAAACCATCTTTCTAAGCTGCCTCCATGTTTCCAGTGTCTTTTCCCCCACTTGGAACTGAACCCAGTAGGACATTTCTTCCAACAGATGGATGGATGGATGGACTTCTTAACAATAATTATAAATGCATTTGTATTTTGCACTCTCTCTCTAAAGTTACATCATAATCCTTATTTTCATAAGCAGCCCTTTCTAATCTTCAAACCCGGAAATCGCAAGTTCATTTTTCTCTTTTTTCAGCCAAAAATCCATAAGGTGTTTCCAGTCCCTGATAAATGTAGTAAATAAATTATATAAAGGAGAAGAACTTTCCCTGCCAAAGGATGATAAATGCTTAAAAAAGCAAAAGTAACTGAAGATCGCAGAAAAACAGAAAGAAAACATGAACCTATAACAATAAGAGAAGTTTGTGAAGCTATAAAAGGGAAGTTTGTAAAGCTATAAAACCTAGTTGTGTGATCTCAATCTATAAAACAAGAGACAGACATCTACCTGCCAATTACCCTCCCATCAACTTCTTAGTGTGGTCAGCAAACTATACGCCAGACACTGGTATAAAATGGCTTAAAATAGGGAGAGCTCATGGATGCTTTATTGGCCTCTTATAAACATTTTGAAAACAGAGTACTAAAAACTTTGTAAAACAGAATGAACTCTAATTTACAGACTAGAAAGACACTGCTTGCTGGGACAAAAGCTAACATAGCAGTAATACTATAAAAAAGGTCAAGATTTAGATTCTGAAATAGCCATAATTGAGGAATGATTGGTGAAGGTAATAACTGGCAGAGATGGGGGGGGGATAATTTGTTTAATTAGAAAAAGATCAACAAGCTTAGCAAGTCTTGAAAGTTGCTTTCTTTCTCTGCTCTAATGATTCCACAAAACTTCATTAATTTTCCTGCAGTGTCATGACTCTACACCAGGGGTCTTCAACCTTTGCAACTTTAAGTCTGAAGGACTTCAGCTCCCAGACTTCTCCAGCCAGACTTAAAGTTGCAAAGGTTGGAGACCCCTGCTGTACACCATGAATGTCAAACCTGTGGCATCACGTTGCCATCAAATGATGTTTCCTGATCTGGGATGGCGTGGCCTGCACATGATGCAGCCAGCCTGCGAGCCATCAGTTTGACACCCCTGCTCTAGACTTTCCATCCCAATGAAAACCAGCCTTGAAAATGTCTCCTGAATTATCTGCCCTGAAGACTACTACTAGCGTATTCAAAAACCAGTGTACACTTTTATGTTATCTAGATTAATCCAATGTATTTAAATGGCTCAAGGTAGATATTTGTAGGACCTTTGTGAGGTCTACATTTTGTATTTCATTCCTTTCTCCATTTCCTGATTTTCTCTTCCGTATCTGAAGAGTTGAAAATAAATGTTAAGTATCAGATGATACCTACCTACCTACCTACCTATTGTGTGTGTGTATGTGTGTGTGTGTGTGTGTGTGATCTGATACTTACATTATTATGGGTTTTAGCAGGTCTCATATTATAAAATAAGAAAGTGGTCCACAAATATGCAGAAGTTTTAAGAAGCAAGAAATCAGCAGAGTAGACATGAAAAAGAAAGATAAATATGGATTAAAACATATTCCGCTTGGAGAAGGGCGGGGTATAAATATAATAAATAAATAAATAAATAAATAATTTTGAGAAAAAAATTCAATATGCATTTTGAGAAAATTATCATATTATGTCAGTTAATAGAAGCATAACTTTGAAAATGATTATAAAATTGTTACACTGAATGAAAGTACATTTGCCCATTCTTAATTATGATACTTTTAAAATTGAGCATGCCTCTGGCTATAATTATTTAGCTACTGCCATGAGTCAATAAGAATTTTTAAATTTAGTTCAGTGCAATGTGTTAAAATGTAAATTCCTCTGTTCCATATGATTATTGTCAACATATTTATGTTTAAAAATTGTATTAATAACCTGAAACCTACTAGACATTAAGTGGCTTGTAGAAATTAAGTGTTGTTGACCAGATATAAATAAATTTTAATTATGATAGTTATAATTATAATTTTTATATAATTTTTATAATTATACAACAATTTTATAATATAATAAATTATTTATTAATGAAATAATTATACATAAATTTATTTGTATACAATTATTATAAACATTATGAAGTTAAAAAGTGGCAGATGATATATCAGTCTCCAAAAGCCTCCTGAAAGAGCCATATTTCCACCAGTTTCTAGAAATCCATGAGGTATCAGTCCTGGAGGCCATCTTTTCCTTTGGATCTTCAGGGCTGCCACACTTAGTGCTGTGGGAATGTGGGAGGGTGTAGTATGGAGTGGGCAGAGATATATAGCCATAACAGCATTCTTTTCTCTGGGAGTCAAGGACGTTCAGCCTGCACCTGGAGAGGCGTGACTGGGGGGATATCTCCAATTGGGACGGCGGATTGATTGGACCTTATGATGGACATGCGGGTGCAGGGGAAGGGACTTTGACTTTCCTTTGGGTGGGGGAAACCTGGGACCGTTCCGATTTGGGTTTTCCCAAATGTGCCAATATGACATCTCTAATAAAATGGATCTTTGAGGAAGTGCTTTCCTCAGAGTCTCCTTTGGTTGGGGGTGTTACTTGGAATCCCGACATGAGGTTTGGATCCAAATGAGCTTTAAAGGGAAAGCTGGTTCAGAGGAAGGGAGTCTGCTACATGGAATGCTTACTGTCAGGCATCTTTATACTATATCTTTTGGAACGTTACTGAGAGCCAATGATGTTCCCCCAGCAACTGTGGCACTACCAAGACCAAGCGCATGGACTATTACATTCTGTAAGAGGGAAAGTTTCCAAGTGGCCTCCAAGAACAGCTGCACATAAAGTGAATTGCTGTACTTTAATTGAGAGATGACAAGTGTTAGACCTAACAGGTAGAGCAAACTAAACAATAGATGTGTACACTAACAGAATCTTGCTAATCAACAGAACCAAGATCAAAGTTTCATTTTCTTTTCACAAGCGCAAATTCCAGAAGTGATATTCAAATAAGAACATATTTTCATCTTTAAATAAAGTAATCAATTTAACCATTCCTGCTTTATTTTCCTTGCTGTGGAAAGAATGTGTGTTTCTGTTTGCACCTAGTAATCTTTGTGAACTGTCACTGTTTACAAAAAATATTGTATTCTTTCAAATTCTTTGGTCTTACTGGAAAAAAAAGGTGGCAACCTTTTTTTTCATCCCCCTTTTTCCTTCAAAGTACTAAACATTTTAAAAACAAAAAGATCACTTTTTTATCAAAACTTTCTAATACATTTAAAACATCTTATTCTTTGACTTTTAAAATACAAAGATTTGGTGTTATAGAAATGGCTAGTTATATATTAATGTATAAAATCAAAAAGTTGAGGTTGGAATGTGTTTATCTTGTAATGTGCTAGGAAGAGTTGGAAGTCACGGCCCCTTTTCTTTTTTTTTCTCTTCCACCTTATATCTCACACCTCCTTTTTCCCTGTTCCCTTTCCCTCCTTTAATTTCCTATTTTCTTTTCTTCTTTGTATTTTATATAAAATGATAAAGTCACTAACGAAATCTTGCAACTTTGATTCTGTTTCTCCTCCCCTTCTCCACTCTTTTATCTATTGTGTGAATTAGGTAGTGTCTCCCTTATCTGAACTTCTGCAACATTTATCTCCTTGTTGTCTTGATAATGAATCTTCCCTTTCCCTGCCAAGCTCATCTTCCTTACAGTTTACAACCAGGGCAAGAATGATGGTCTTCACTGCATTCTCTTCCTTTTTTCAGCAGAAGCTGTAAATCTAGGAGAAACACCCTCCAACAGTGAGTCTAGTTTTGTGGTGGGAACAAGCTCTTCAAGAGTCAAAGATGGTGGAAATCTGGAATTAATTGTCCTCTGAGTCATCTGCTGTTCTGTTATGTTTGGGTTAAGTCTGAGACTGTTTTTTTCCATCCAACTCTATGGCATCTACAATACCTTCCAATGAACCTGGGACAAATGTAAATAAATGATTATCATCTGCAATCAATCACTATCCCAGTGCAATCAAATGATGTTGGCAACTTGTTGGTAGATGAGCTCTCTCAGTGTTTCATGTAGATATCAAACAGGATAGGCAAGGGGACTCAATAATGAAGCAGACATGAATCTGACTTTCTCCCACCACACCCACACTCTAGATCCACCCATTCAGATTACGGCAGAACCCACCAGAATATCATACCTTCAACTTCCTTTCAACCCTTTCAGGAAGTCCAAAAAGATATTCTGACCAAAGTTATCAAAACACAGCAAGATTATTTAGGAAGCCAAAGATTGTCACAGTACCTCCACTAGAAGTCCTGCCAAAGGTCATCCATCAGAGTGACCCATGTAGTTTCTGCTCCATGCATGTTGTGGTCCACCGGCAGCCTGTGGAACTGGCAGCAGAGTCGGACAGCGAGGAGGTTGGGGAGGAACATGGGCCAGTGCTGGAGTCTGGGGAAGGCTTGGATGAGGGCTCTATGACAGAGGGCCATCTGCTATTTCTGGAGCCTCCAGAGTCGGACAACAGCAGAATAGAGGAACAGGCTCCTCCTGTTCCCAGTGAGTGCAGGCACAGAGCTGCCAGAAAGCAAGAACAGTTAAAATAGAAGGGATGACTCAGGATTAAGGCTTGGAGATGATTGGCCCCTCCCATAGAACATAGAGGAGGAACAAAGGCATGTGAGCCTTTGTAGGAAGAAACTTGGTTCATGCTGGTCAGTTTACCCTCTGAAGCTCCATTTTGACTCTTTGCTCCATGTGGCCTCGCCAAGCTAATTGCCAATTAAGTCTTTGGCAGCTTTTCAAGGAAGATAAAGGTGGGTGCTTATCAGCCTTTGAAATAAAAAGAGGGTTTTGGGGACTAAGTGTGTGCTTTTTACCATATCAGGAAGCCTAGGTCAGAACAATGCCTAGGTCTGAAGGCCCACATAATCAATTTGAAGTACAATATAGACACCATAAGAAACCATTAAAAATAGTTTGTAACATTAAAAAAATAATGTAGCAATATATTCCACTGACCAATTTAGTAGTGAACAGTAACAGCTTCATATATGTAACATATATTTTTGAGAAACTAAATATTTAAAATACAAAACATTTGGAGGAGCTCTTTTCGATTGTCAAATATTACTTGATTTCCTGTCATCTTTTTTAAAAAAATGCACTTGCATTGAACATTTGGACCTTTTCTTTAGCTCAGCTATGAGATTAAATGAATAGGCACAGAGGTGTTACTAAGCCTACCAAGTAACGACGAAAAGTACTGAGCAAAGAGTCCTAGGAGTTAACTTGCAGAATTATATTCAAGGAACTGGAAAAAAATCAATAGGAATAGGCATATATTTTTCAGAAAGTTTATTTTATCTTGATTCTGTCCACTCAGAAGTGAAAAATCTTATTTCTTTCTGAGGGACAAACATTGCTTTCTTAGTCTGTTGCAATGTATAGTCTTCTTACAATGGTACATTTTCATGTAAACAAAACTCTTAGCTATGCATTAAACATCAGCTTTGGTTCTTAAAAGTGCTTCAGTTTATTCTCTTCTTCTTTTACCCCCTGACTCATCTGATTTCCCCTTCATTTCCACAGAGGAGTGTTTTACTATTTGACTTGGAGCCTGCTGAATTTTGCACAGGTTTCCCTTGGGAAAAATACTTCTCCGTATACCATAGTCTAGCCCAGTGGTGGGTTTCTGCAGGCTCGCACCTACTCGCGAGAGCCGGTTGGTGAAATTTAGAGAACCGGTGAGAGGGGGTTCCACCAGCGTACCTGGAAGTAAATCTGGCCCGCTGCTGCCAGTGACCCAATGGGAAGGAAAGGAAAGGAAAGGAAAGGAAGGAAGAAAGAAAGAAAGAAAGAAAGAAAGAAAGAAAGAAAGAAAGAAAGAAAGAAAGAAAGAAAGAAAGAAAGAAAGAAAGAAAGAAAGAATTTATCATCACAATTGAATCCAAAATTTTGGTTGCTAAGCAAGAGCGTTGTTAAATGAGTTTCACCACATTTTAAAAGGTGGCCACTTCCACCCTGTCACATGACTGCCAAGCCACGCCCACAAAATAGGCCACACCTACAGAGTAGGTTCTAAAAAATTTGAAACCCACCACTGGTCTAGCCCTACCTGAAATATAATGTTGGTTTTTCTTCCCATAGTCTGTTTTTCAACATGTGCCACCCAATGTCATAGGAGAGAGATTTGGATAAGACACTGTTCATTAAAATAGAGGATGTCATACTCAAGGAGGAGGGGGCTGTTATTGTGGGCTTCTTTATATTGAAAAGAAAGAAGGATCAGATCTGGGCACAAGCTCTTTGCCTGTCTTTTTAAAGCCATCTCCCACGGTTTGCAGATTCTTTTCATGCCCAGGTTTCTATTTAAATGCAAAGGAAGAAGTAATTAAAATATTAATGGAGTTATAACAATTAAACAAAGATAATATGAGAAGAAACTGCATATAATATAATCATTAAAATATACTAAACATAAGGGAAGGAGGAAAAAGAACCTAAGGGGAAAAAAGATTCAAATGTTACAAATATAAATTCAGCCCTTAATCTACAGTACTATTAAATCTAGATCAGATTACTATTCCATCTTCTCATTTTTAGAATATAATTACATTTCAAAAATAGGTAAAGAAGCTTGCACTGGTTCCTTAATACCAGGAGTATACATTTATTTCAATACACATAAAATAATTACACTTGTTAGCCCCCAGGCTTGATAAAGCCAGAGTTCTTCACAAAAATGTCAAATTCTTGATTTTAGAAGTATAATTCAATATCACATTTACATCTTTAATGTATTTTTTCCAAAGACTTCATGAACACATGTTGTAACATGTAATCAGTGGTGGAATTCAAATAATTTAACTACCAGTTCTCTGCCCAATGATCAGCTGGGTAGGAGGGGCTTGGTGGTTATGTGACTGGCTGGGCGTGGTCAACTCAACATCACTCACATTGATGGGCGCTTCACTTAATAATGAATATAATAAGGGTTAACTGGAAAGGCAGTTTCTGTAAGCAGGGGAATAAAGATTAGGGTAGAAATAACACCAGAATGTTTCCTTCCTGTGTACAGGATTAGCCCCATAAACTGGAAAAAAACAAAATGAGATTTCTTCCCACAACCGGTTCGCCGAACTGCTTACAAAGTTAACAACTGGTTCTCCTGAATAGATGCGAACTGGCTGAGTCCCACCGCTGCAGGTAATGAAAAAGAAATTATGACAGTACATGACCAAATCACATGAGTCAAGAGACCTCAAATCTCTTACAAAGGATAAGACATTCTATATTCTTTCAGGATAACTTCCAATGTGTCATATTCAAATGAGGAATTTTGCACAATCAAACAATGTTGGGGACGAATTAGGACATTGTAATAAAGGCGGGGAAATGCCATTGACTATTTTGCCACTAGGAGAGAGACATTTACATTTCTTCCACTATACCTATTGAAGGACAACAGTACCCATGTGAATATATATAAAGAGTCATAGATAGCCCTAATCTGTTACATGTTGCTTTGAGGACATAACCTTCACAAGTACTGTTATCATGTTGAGTGCATCTAAATTAAAATCAAAACCCAGATATCCTTGGCATTTGTTCTCAGATCACTGAAAGATAGGAGAAAGGCATCAATGTAATTTGGATTTCTTGAGAATAAAAGGCCCCAGAATTGTCACAACTTCTGTCATAACTTATTTTCTTTGGAAGACACACAACTTGCCACTGAACAAGAAGCAGTCATTTTCAAGCTGAACAAAATGATCCTTTGACAAGTGCTGCTGAGACTGGGTGAGGTGATGACTGAAGAGAAAAGGCATCTGGGTTTTTTTAAACTAACTTCTGATTGGGTAGCACATAACTTGTACTACTGTGAAGGAAATAGAAGAGATAATTTTAGGATATCAATTATTTTTGGCACAACTTTTCTCAGTTGCTGATACTTATCATAATGAAGGCATAATTTTAAAAGTTTGCTCTTAAATAGTTTTAAAATCGTTTTTCAAATAATGTGACCCAAACAGTTTTCCATGATTGCATAATAAATAAAATGTGCATCCTGCCTTGGATACATATATATCTAAATCAAGATATCACTTTATCCGGTTATAGAAAACATAGAATAAAATGGAAAAAGAAAAATGGAAGAAATAACAAAGAAAACTAAAGTGCAAAAAGAAATTAAAAAATAAGAAAAATAGAAAAGAAAGATCAAATATAAATAAGTGGTTTCTGATCTTTACAGCAATTATAAGTACAATTGTAAATTTACCTCTTTCTCTAAAGTTATATCATGACACTTTTCTTTCTATTATATATCCTATTTAATTATCAAAATCATAGATTATGCATTCATTTTTTCTGTTTTACATAAAAGTCCATAAAGGCTTTCTGGTCAGCAGTATTATTTCACTGTCCCAAGGGTGTTCAAGATCTGTTGCATGATAATTTGATGGTTTCCATATGTGAATCTACAGCCTTAAAACTATAGGAAGATTATCAATAAGGGAAATATTTTTTTAATGTTCATTTTTTAACCTTTAAGTATGTTTAGCAATAGCAATAGCACTTAGCCTTATATAACACTTCCCAGTGCTTTACAGCTCTCTCTAAGCGGTTTACAGAGTTACCATATTGCCCACAAAAATCGGGCTCCTCATTTTACCCACCTTGGAAGGATGGAAGACTGAGTCAACCTTGAGTCTGGTGAGATTCGATCTGCCAAACTGCTGACAACCGGAGATCAGCAGAAGTAGCCTGCAGTATTGCACTCTAACCACTGTGCCACCATGGTTGGGGGAAAGTGTTTAGACACGTCTCCCTCAACTCTTTCCTATTTTTTATTTAACAACATTGTCTCACTATTTTTAGGCAACTTGATTGTGGGATTTCTGTGGATAGCAACACAAAAATAAGCATTTGTTGTAGGTATGATTCCATATGTGCTTATGATATGCCCATATCAATCTTATGGACATTTTAAGAAATTCTTAAGAATCTCTTTGGAGACACAGGTGAACACTGATTCTCAGAAACTTAGAGAAATAGGATTTTTAGCTTGACCAATGCTAATCCTATTTCTTATGGCATAAAAAAAATGCTATGCAACATAGATTTAATCAAACTGCAAAGGTCTTTCTACTATGTGGATGCATCAGGCCCATATGACAAAGGCTATAAGACAGCATGCACCCTATTTGAGGTAATGGTTGCTTTACAATTACAACTAAAACTATAGTTTTGGTTTCAGTTGCTATTTGCTGAGATCCAACCCAGGGGTGAAATTCAGCAGGTTCTGGAGAACCGGTAGCAGAAATTTTGAGTACAGTAATCCCTCGTTTTTCGCGGCCTCGTTTTTCGCGGCTTCGGTGCTTCGCGGGTTTTTCAAAAATACAAAAAAAATGCATTGGTAGGAGGCAACCCTTCCCTTCGACCCTCGGTGAATAATAGCTGCAGCGGAAGGAAGAAGCCTTGATGTGCAAACCTCTCGGACGAGAAGAAGCGGAGGAATCCGAGCCGGCTTGCCTATGGGATGTATATTGGGAGCTCCGGCGCCTCGGTCTTGCTGTAGGCAACTTTTCCTGAGCGGCTGGGACATGGCTGCACATGTGCACACAGCACGCTTCACGCGGATTCCTTTGGAATCCTACTTCACGTTTTTTCGGCTTTCGCGGAAGGGTCCAGTCCCGATTACCCACGAAAAACGAGGGATTACTGTAGTTCAGAGAACCAGGAAATGCCACCTCTGGCTGGGCCGAGAGTGGGGAGGGAATGGAGATTTTGCAATATCCTTTCCCTGCCACACCTCCCAAGCCATGCCCACAGAACCGGTAGTAAAAAAAATTGAATTTTACCACTGGATCCAACCCACATCCTATTTCAAAAGGGCCCTATATTCTTTACATCTGGGCTGGCGTTCTGTGGTTGGAGTGTCCAATGCTCTTAAAAGGATCAGGTTCTGCTAATTATTACTTTGCATTCCAGTGCTTATATACAGACGTTAAGCACTTTTTGAATTAAATTGAACGAAACTGGATTTGCATGTTACCATGGAATTCAGATTGGGTTTAATTAACTTGTAAAATTAAAGTTCATGGAAACTTAGATGTCTCCGTCACTCAAATGCCTAATGTTTACAAAGCTTTGATTCTTCCATCAAAAATCATGTAAATTGGCATGCAAAATCTGGGCAACGTGTTCATGAGTTATTCTCACTTTTGTGAGAATGTCTCACTTTAAGGAGGCACATTTATGCAGACAGATTTGGAGCCTCGATCAATGTCAGTTGATACTGCTTAGGCACTTCCAGTTCTAACTACTTCCTAATTGACTTGTGTGCCAATTTCCCATCTTTGGTTTATTGGCTTTTCATAGCTGAATGGTATCCTATTGCAAACCCATGTTCCTGGAGAACAGCCTGCTGTCGGATCCACCCAATATTGCCTATGCTTCAGGACGGAAATCAGCACTTTCAGAATAAAATCATAATCTCATTGTGAAAAAAAAAAGCACACTCTTTCCTTCTCATTTCCTTTAGAACAGTTGGCTCCTGTGTTCCGAACACTTGTCAGCCATGTGTTTACATTGCAGGGATGGGATCTAAGTTGATTGACACCAGAGAAAGGTACAGCTTTCCATCTCCAGATGGGATTTTGCTCACATGTCTGGCAAACGTTCATCTGTAGCTGGGATGAAATGGGCCAGAGAGTGAACATCGATATTAACAGTTTATCAGTAAATAGACTAACAATAGTAAAGTCAATATGAATTATTAAGATGAGGCAATTGTTTAAAGGGAACATGTAAACATAAAAACAAGCTGTCCTCAACTTAAAGGGTATTTAATGACCGTTCCAAGTTACAATGACTTATGACCACTTTTACACTTACGACCATTGCAGTATCCTCATTGTCACATAATCAAAATTCAGATGCTTGGTAATTGACTCAGATTTAAGACAGTTGCAGTATCCGGGTGTCATGTGATCACCTTTTGTCACCTGACAAAGTCAATGGGGAAACCTGATTCATGTAACAATCATGTCATTAACTTAACACTTGCAGTGATTCACTTAACAACTGTGGCATGAAAAATTATAAAATGGGTCAAAATTCACTTAACAAATATCTCACTCGGCATCAGAAATTTTGGGCTCAATTGTGGTCATAAGTCAAGGACTATCTATAGGTAGAAATATGATTATATTCTGACCTAGGCTTCCCAAGAGTGTGAAGCAAACTCCTGATCCTGACAAAATGCCCTTTTGTTAATTTACTGTGAATTCTGTTCATTCATATCCAGCAAAGTCTTTCAAAGGAGGATTTACGGTCACAGACCTTATCTGGCTTGGAGAGCTGACTGGCCGGTATCTGCAAAACCTGACAAGGAGTCTCAGATCGTCACAAACCAATTAAGCAAGCTAATTGTCTCCTGCAAACTCACTCTCCTTTCGTTGCTCTTTTATTTCCTCTGGGCAGGGCCATTCATCTTCCATCTGCAGCCTTACTCCCAAGTCGACCCCTGTTCTTTAGCTGTTCCCTTCGTCTGGCAACTCTGCGCATGCCCACACTAGGAACAGGCTCCAACTGTTCCTCTGCCTCACTGATGTCTGACTCTGAAGGCAGCTGATAACTGGCATAAAGCCCTGGCCCCCTCTCTGCCTCGAACACAGAGTCCTCATCAGAGCCTTCCCCAGGCTCCAGGACTGGCCCATCTTCCTCCCCAATCTCCTCACTGTCTGAATCTGCTGCGAGTTCTGCTGGCCACTGCGGGTCACAACAGATCTAGCATTTCATAAGCAAATCCAGCATTTCATGTCATTCAAAATGATTGCATTCACAGGTATGCGGAGATCTCTCTACTGGGCTTATTTGAGAAGAAAAAATATACTTCTGCATACTATATAATAATAATAATAAAGTTGAATTTATTGACCGCTCCCTCTCCCCACAGGGACTCGGGGCGGTGCACAGGGAGAATAAAAGCAATAAATATACAAAATACATACAAATTTAAAACAGATTAAACTAATTCCTGTGCTAAAATCCCTTAACTAAAAATCCCCACTAAATATAAATATACATTTGAAAACCCATAGAGAGAGAGACTACCCTAGGCCGGCCAGGCAGAAAAGATGAGTCTTCAATTTTAGGCGGAAGGAGCGGAGGTCCGTGGTCGTTCTAATATCGGGGGGAAGGTCGTTCCAGAGGGCCAGGCCCGCCACAGAGAGAGCCCTTCCCCTGGGCGTCGCCCGCTGACAAAGTCTAGTGGACGGCACCCGGAGAAGTCTCTCTCTGTGGGAGCGAATCGGCCGTGAGGATGTGTGAAGCAGGATCCGATCCCGCAGGTAGCTAGGTCCCGAGCCATGGAGCGCTTTAAAGATAATAACTAACACCTTGAAGCGCACCCGGAAGACAACAGGCAGCCAGTGCAGCTCGCGCAAGAACGGTGTAATGTGGGTGAACCTAGTGGTTCCCATAATTGCTCGCGCGGCTGCATTCTGAACTAACTGAAGCCTCCGGGTGCACCTCAAGGGGAGCCCCATGTAGAGAGAGTTACAATAGTCCAGTCGGGATGTCACGAGGGCATGAGTGACTGTGCGAAGGGCGTCCCGATCCAATAGGGGGCGCAATTGGCGAACCAGGCAAACCTGGTAAAACGCCCTCCTGGCCACGGCTGTCACTTGCTCTTCCATAGACAGCTGGGTATCCAGGAGGACACCCAAATTGCGCGCCCCATCCACAGGGGCAAGATGTTCACCCCCTATGGCCAGCGTTGGAGAGAGCTGGTTGAATCGGGCAGCTGGAAACCACAGCCACTCGGTCTTGGTCGGGTTGAGCCTGAGTCCGTTACTTCCCATCCAGATCCGCACGGCTTCCAGGCACTGGCACATCACCGTTACGGCATCGTTGGGGTGGTTTGGGGTAGATATATACAGCTGAGTATCATCAGCGTAGAGATGGTACTCTACCCCAAAACCACGGATGATGTCACCCAGCGGCTTCATGTATGCATTAAACAGGAGGGGCGAGAGGACCGACCCCTGAGGCACCCCACATATGTACTGGATTGATTTAAACGCAATGCTGAATCATTATGTAATTTTAGTTTAGCACGGTATGTAAAAACCACCTATTGCAGCTTCATGTTTTGTGCACATTCAGCAAACTTCAGTATTGAAATCCAGGCTTAATAGCATTATGCATAAGCTTGGCTAATGCTTTTCCATTGGTGAAGATTGCGTTGAGTCAAGTCCTCTGGGATGGGTAGAATTATTATTTTGTCTATTTTCATTCTCTTTCATAAACAAGTAAATTGATTATCCAGGGAACATGGAAGACAAGCTTTCATCTGCAAAGTTTAATTAAACAAACATTGCAGGAAATAGGGAATGATGGATGCTCCATGTGGAATGTTAGCTCCTGAAGATAGGAGGCATTTGTATCAATGGTGAAAAGAAAAAATCCACAATACAGAAAGCCCTCAAATGAGGAGAGGAGACTAAGTGGTGCACAGATTCAGAACTTGAATTAGTATTGATAAAGTGCAACCCATTATGTGGGTATAAGATAGTATACTATATTATTTTTAATGGCCAGGGACTTACAATACAATAGCAGAGTTGGAAGGGACCTTGGAGATCTTCTAGTCCAACCCCCTGCCTAGGCAGGAAACCCTATACCATTTCAGACAAATGGCTATCTAACATCTTCTTAAAGACTTGCAGTGTTGGGGCATTCACAACTTCTGGAGGCAAGCTGTTCCACTGGTTAATTGTTCTGTCAGGAAATTTCTCTTCAGTTCTAAGTTGCTTCTCTCTTTGATTAATTTCCACCCATTGCTTCTTGTCCTACCCTCAGGTGCTTTGGAGAATAGTTTGACTCCCTCTTCTTTGTGGCAGCCTCTGAGATATCGGAAGACTGCTATCATTTCTCCCCTATCCTTCTTTTCATTAAACTAGACATACCCGGTTCCTGCAACTGTTCCTCATATGTTTTAGCCTCCAGTCCCCTAATCATCTTTGTTGCTCTTCTGTGCACTCTTTCTAGAGTCTCCACATCTTTTCTATATCGTGGCGACCAAAATTGAATGCAGTATTACAAGTGTGGCCTTACCACAAGGCATTATAAAGCAGTATTAACACTTCATGTGATCTTGATTCTATCCCTCTGTTTATGCAGCCTAGAACTGTGTTGGCTTTTTTGGCAGCTGCTGCACACTGCTGGCTCATATTTAAATGGTTGTCCACTAGGACTCCAAGATCCCTCTCACAGTTGCTACTATTGAGCAGGGTACCACCTATACTGTACCTGTGCATTTTGTTTTTCTTGTCTAAATGTAGGCAAGAAACTTGCTATACATCTAATTCTCAATATGTATTATGTACATGCATACAGATAGTCTTCACTTAACAATGGTAATTGAGAAAGAACACAATTGTAGAGAATAATGTCATGAGACTATGCTGACCTACAGTGGCAGTTGCCGCAATCCTGGCTGTCTTCGTTATGGTGAATCTCGCATGGTCACAAGATCCTGCAGCCTTATGATCACCATTTGTGACATCCGCTGGCTTCCCCATTGACTTTGCTTGTCAGAAGCTGGCAATGAAGGTCACAAATGGAGATCATGGAGCAGTAAAGAACTGTGATGGTTGCAACTATGAGGACCAGTCGCAACTCCTCTGTGTACTGTTGTAACTTAAAATGTTTGCTGAATGAATGGTTATTTAATAAGGCCTACCTGTATACCTTTGGTTATCAATACCTATATGGTGTGAATCCAAGAACCTGAGGAACAATCTCACCTCAATGTGATTGGCCCACCCCATGTGGAGCATTACATATGTTTGAGCTAGCAAGTGTTTCAAGAATAATGCATGCTCACCCATGCAAATAATTAAATTTGTAGTTGTAACTGGAGGGGAGAAGAAAGGATTAATAAAGTTCAATTGGGTCATTTGTGATCCAGGTTGTTCCAGATTCCATTGGCCAAGGAATTGCAGTTGGCAAGCTCCATGAAAAAAAAGCTTTTTCTGCCATGGAACATCATGCCCCCTGAAATGAAATCTGCTCCCACAGTATAGGACTTCTGAAAGAGCTTGAAAACCTGGCTTAGATCAGGTGTTGCAGTGGTTAAAATGCAGTACTCCAGGCTACCTCTGCTAGCTACCAGCAGTTCAGCAGTTCAAATGCCACCTCTCAAAGGTTGACTCAGCCTTACATTCATAGGTGCTATTCTTGAAACACTTGGTAGCTCAAAGATGTATAATTCTGCACATGATGGTTGGTCACATCGTAGCCGAGACACTGTTTTTCATGAAGGTAAACAGCTGGGGTTTTCTGAGATGTAGACACTCTTTGGGGAACATGCCCCAGAGAACAAGGACACTTTATTAGAGAAACCACTTAGCCCTTGAAATAAACATGAATCTGGTGCAAAGCATCTCGTATTGGCCTCCGTGAGAGAGGTCATATTGCAGAAGTGATATGAGTGTTCTCAAATTTGTTCTCCATTGCATTAGTTCTAAGTGTCAATTGGGAGGGTCGATAGCTGGAAGAAGGTTCTGTGCAGGTGTATACAGAAGTCTCTCCTGGCAACTGAAACTCCTGGAGGAAGTCTTAGAAGCAAAGCAAAGCAACACAGCAGCATCACTTTGTTGCTGGACGCGGGAGACAGGATTGTTTCATGAAGCAGGTTCAAAGCACTGCTTTGAGCACTGTGAAGGTGAAATGCCTCTTTGGTTTGCACAGCCCTAATAGCCAAGTCCCGCAGAGAACTTAGAGGGCCAGAACAGCAAATGAGTCCATTTCTACAGCCTACTGAATAGACAATTTAATTCTGCTTGAAGATCCCTTCATAATAGTCATGTATTGCCGTTTTAATGTGACTAGTCAAAAACCAGCCCCAACCTGGCACTATAATTTTCAGCTCAACTTTTATGCTATCTAGTAAAATGCCAAAACTCTGTGCTGAATAAAATGATTGTGATGAACAGTTGTTCCAAAAAAACCAATAAAGCATTCTAATTAACTCCCAATGGGTGAATGAGAATTAGAGTTATAAAGTCAAATAATTGCTATCCGACCACACACATTTATATTCTGTTAAATAGCAATATTGTGCTGTAAAAATTAGTTATTTAAACTATTGGTTGAGATAATCTACCTGGCCTCTTCAAGGCAAACAGAGCCGTTAATGTTGGCACCAGGATTTCACCAATAGTTATTCTGTACCATTTTAATTTTAAAGGGAGCATCTCAACCAATGCAGCATGCACATCTTCAGCCTCAAGTACTGCATGGCATGGGTACAGGCTATAAAATGTTGCTTCCCATCATGTGAAATGGGCATGAAAAAGCAGCACAATTGCCAAATGTCTGGCAGCTGTCCTTGAGTACCTAGCTCTGTCTTTAGACATCTGCAGGGCCATCTCTAGTGAAAAAGCCCCCATAAAATGTAGGACCAAACAGCATGACTCAGGAAAACAATCCTTCTTCATGAGATGTAGTTGGGAAGAGGGCTGATATAGCTCCTTCAGTTTTAACACAGAATAGCAAAGTTGAAGGAACTTTGTAGGTCATCTAATCCAACCCCTTGCTAAAGCATAAGACCCTCTATCATTTCCGATGAGTGGCTGTCCAGTCTCTTCTTGAAAGCCTCCAGTGATTAAGCTCCTAAAACTCCTGAGGGGAAGCTGTTCCATTGGTTGATTGTTCTCACTGTCAGAAAGTTCCTCCTTATTTCTAGGTTGAATCTCTCCTTGATCAGTTTTCATCTATTGTTCCTTATCTGGATGCTTTGTAAAATAGGTTGTTCCCCCTCCTCTCTCTGACAGAGATTGGAACACTGCTGTCACATCACCTCTGGTCCTTCACTAGACTAGCTATGCCCAGTCCTTGTAACTGTTCTTCATATGTTTTAGCCTCCAGTCCCCTAATCATCTTTGTTGCTCTTCTCTGCAATCTTTCTAGAGTCTCCACATCCTTTTTTACATCGTGGTGACCAAAACTGGATGCAGTATTCTAGGTGTGGCCCTATTAAAGCTTTATAGAGCAGTACTAGTATTTCACACAATCTTGATTCAATCCCTCTGTCAATGCAATTTAGGATTGCATTGGCTTTTTTGGCTGCTGACTCATATTTAATTGACTGTACACTAGGACACCAAGATCCCTCTCACAGTTACTGCTACTAAGCCTGGTTTCATCTGTATGTGCATTTTTGGTTTTCTTGCCTAAGTGTAAGACTTTACTTTTCTCCACATTGAATTTCATTTTGTTGGATAGGCTCACATAAACACCCCCCTCCCTGCAAAAAAGACATTGTAGCTTTGGGTCATCTAAATAGAGCAGGGAAAAGCCCATTGCTTCATGCATCTTTCTTATCCTTATACAAAATGGAGGACATATTTTATCTTTTGTATCAGACAAAATGTTTGATTGCCTGAATTCTTTCTCCCCAAAAGGTACGTATGTATGGAGGTATACATACTGTATGCATTTATAGACATATATGCAGAAATATGTCAAGAAATGGAAAATTGATCTCTTTTCTATGGTAAAGTGGTACTGTTATGTTCTGAGCATGCACAGCTCTAATTGAATTTGGCGGGACTCGCGCTAACAGCCGATTGGCGGAGCCATCTGACAGCTCGCTATAAAAGCGAGTCGTCAGACGGCAGCCGCAGGCTGTTCCCTGTCAGAAGCTGCATTTATTGGTTTGACCATTGCGTTAAGAATAAAGTTGTTAGCCTTTATTCCTCGCCTGGACCTCAGTCATTCGAGCGCCCGCGTCCTGTTCTGAGTATAGAACACTGGCAACGAGGATGGGATCGCCGAACTGAGGCCAGGGCGCCGGTCATTGCTGAAGTCACTCTCGAAAGAGCTGATTCGAAAGACCACGACGAGAGGTCGTGAGAGCAACTGACAGGAATGGCTTCTATGCAGTTTCCCCCCTTTACTCCCGGCTCAGAGTCCTGGGACTCATATGTCATCAGGTTTCATTGCTTCTTGTGGCCCACAACCTGACTGAGGTAACCGATGAACGAAAATGCGCACAATTCCTCTCAGTTTGTGGGTCAGAAGTATTCGAGACGGCCACAGCCCTTGCGGCCCCGATGGCCATAAAGGCGATGCCTTGGGAGCAACTAATGGCAAAACTAAAGAACCATTATGCGCCTTCACCTCCCAAAATTGCTCAGCGGCATGCTTTCTACCGAAGGCGCCAGGCGGAGGGAGAATCCATGACCAAGTATGTGGCAGCCCTGAGAAAGGCAGTGTTACACTGCAAATTCAGAGACTTAAACGACGCCTTGTTAGACCAGCTTGTGTGTGGGGTGAGAGACCTCAATTTACAGAGGCGGCTGTTGGCTAAGGCAGACATAACCCTCGATTCGGCTTTGGCTGAAGCTCGGGCCGCGGAGCTGGCAAATCAATTTCTGGCTGCATCCCAGTCACCCCAAAGAGCTGAGGGACTCACGATCCACCACGTCGAAGCCAGTACGGGGTCTGATTCAGACACGGGACATGAAGTTAACCGCCTTAAGGAGGCGAGGAAAAAAAACAGCTGGCCCCGGGGCAGCAGCGCTGACAGATCTGCCTGTTTGGGTTGTGGCGGCAACCATCTCAGAGCTGAATGTAGATTTAGGCAGGCGATCTGCCAGCGTTGTGACCACCGAGGGCACATCGCCAGGGTCTGTCGGGCGCCCCAACCTGCGAGTATCCCAGCGGCTAAACCAACGTCCCATAGGAAGGTGGCCCGCAAGGAAAACCATCTGGATGAAGACTTCCCTGAGGGACACCACGACTCTGATTTCTCTGATGTTCAGTCGGTTCGTTCCTGCCACGAAGAAGATCACTATAATGATCCTGATTGAGGGCAAGCCATGTGAGATGGAAGTGGACACGGGCTCCGCCACTTCGATTGTGTCCTGGAGCACCATCAAACGTTTACAGCCCCAGATCTCTAAACGGCGTCTCTCAAAATGCAATATCACATTGAGAGATTACCAAGGGAATATTATTCCTGTTATTGGCACCAGAACGGTAGCGGTCCAGTTCAAGGGATTTAAAGGGCGGCTACCGCTGGTCATAGTTGATGGCATCTTGCCTAGTCTTTTGGGGCTGGATTGGTTTGATGCTCTAGGGTTCCAACTAAGCGGTGTGAACTGCCTCCAAGCCCCGGAGCTCGAGACTCTGATTCAAGAATTCCCAGCTGTGTTTGATGGACAGCTGGGCACCTATACAGTCACACCCGTCTCCTTTAACATAGACCCATTGGTGCAACCCATCCGAATGAAGCCACGCGCTCAAACCAAAGGTAGACGCTGAACTCGACCGCCTCATCGCCCAAGGGGTCCTGGAACCTGTGGATTACGCGTGATGGGAAACCCCCATCGTTGTGCCAGTGAAACCGGATGGCAGCGTAAGGATATGCGCAGACTATAAATGCTCACTGAACCGCGCGTTGCCCTCCAACGCCTATCCGGTGCCAGTCGTTCACCACCTGCTGCACACGTTGGGAGATGGATCAATATTTGCTAAACTAGACTTGGCCCAGGCTTACCAGCAGCTGCTGATCAATGATGAAGCTGCGGAAGCACAGACAATTATCACTCACAGAGGAGCTTTCAAGTGCCGGTGCCTGCAGTTTGGGGTAAGCATTGCCCCTGGCTTGTTCCAGAGCCTGATGGAACGGCTACTACATGGAATAGACGGCGTCGTGCCATATTTCGACGACGTCCTCGTATCGGCCAAGAACCAAGCCGAACTGATGTCCCGTCTGCGGGCTGTGCTCAGCCGTTTCAATTCTGTGGGGCTTAAAGTTAAGAGCCAGAAATGCCAAGTTGCTGTCCCTCAGGTGGAGTTCTTAGGCTATTTGGTGGACGCCGCGGGAATTCACCCCACCAAGGACAAAACCAAAGCCATTCTAGATGCCCCAGCCCCAAAATCAAAGACTGAGCTTCAAGCATTTCTCGGGCTGCTCAATTTTTACGCGCTGTTCCTGCCTCATAAGGCCTCCATGGCTGAACCTTTACATAGACTGTTAGATAAATCAGCTGCCTGGGTATGGGGCAAGCGGGAAGGCGCAGCTTTCCAAGCTGTCAAAAAACTTTTAGTCTCCAATCCGGTCCTCTCCCAGTACAACGACCAATTGCCTCTAGTTTTCGCCTGCGACGCGTCTCCCTACGGGGTGGGAGCAGTCCTCAGCCACCAACTACCCAACGGCTCAGAAATGCCCATTGCCTACTTCTCCAAGACACTCTCGGCGGCCGAAAGAAAGTATGGACAAATCGACAAAGAGGCATTGGCCATCGTCGCTGGGGTGAAGCGGTTTCACCACTACCTTTACGGGCGAGATTTTGTCATCGTCACCGATCACAAACCCCTGCTAGGGTTGCTAGCAGGAAACAAACAAACTCCACAAGTCCTTTCCCCCAGGATGACCAAATGGACTGTGTTCCTGGCCGCTTATCATTACACCTTGATACATCGCCCGGGGAAGCAAATCGCTCACGCGGATGCCCTTAGCCGTTGTCCCCTGCCAGAGGAGCTTGAAGATCCTGCTCCTGCCTCCACGGTATTCCTGATTTCCGACTTTGACTTGCCCGTGACCGCGTCCGACATTGCCCGGCAATCAACAAAGGACAAGGTAATTAGCAAGGTTCTAGACTGGGTTAAATGGGGGTGGCCATAAGGAGCCACAGCTCCTGAGTTCCTGCCCTTCCTGCACCATCGGGCAGAACTCTCCACCCAAAGCAGGTGTTTGCTGTGGGGGCACAGAGTAGTCATCCCCAACCCCCTTCGCCCAGCGGTACTACGAAAGCTGCACTCGGGTCACCCTGGCATTGTCCGCATGAAAGCCTTGGGTCGCAGTTATCTCTGGTGGCCCAAGGTAAACCAGGAAATAGCCAGCTGGGTTGCAGTTTGTCCTCAGTGTCAGGAATCACGCCCCATGCCACCCAAATCCCCACCCCGGGAATGGGATCGCCCCACCGTCCCATGGGCACGCGTTCACATTGACTTTGCTGGCCCATTCCAGAGCCAGACATTCTTAGTCATTGTGGACACATATTCTAAATGGTTGGAGGTGGTTAAGATGTCATCCACCACCTCTGAAGCCGTTATCACAGTGCTCAGAAGGTTGTTCGCCACCCATGGCCTCCCCGACTTACTCGTCTCTGACAACGGGCCCCAATTAACGTCAGCTACCTTTGAAGGGTTCTTAGCGTCCCTAGGCATTCACCATGCTTTAATTTTTGCTGCATGACTAAATGGAATTCAATGTTGAGTTCAAAACTCACTCTGCCCTCATCATGTCTGGGCTGACATTTTGAAAAGATTGTGCTCTTCAAAACTTGCACAAACTTGCAAATAGCTCAAAATGTCAAGTGAAACCACTGGCATTAACTCGGGTTGCCTTTCCCAATTACTGTAGATCTACTGCTTATCCTAATCAAGACTTTGACATCAGAGTATGATGTTAATTTATTACTTCCCCTCCCCCTTTAGCAATTCTTGTAGATGGAAATGGTGGGACTTTCTCATTTGTTTGAATGGCACACAATGTCACTGCAGAATGTGTTAGAATGCATTTTATCTGGCTAGGAAACCTGTACTGTAATGCTTTATATGTTGACCTAGCCAAGCATATTACGAAATATTCCTGCTTAACAGCACCTGCTTAACAGTAATATATATCTACTTCCATTTGGAAATGGTTGTCTCAAGCCTGATGCCTCCCTAGCCAGGTTGTGGATTGTTTCATTGTAAGGAAAACCAGGCGATGTGGTGGCTTAGTGGCAAAGATGCTGAACCTGTCAATCAGAAAGATCAGCAGATTGAAACCCTAGTGCCACATGACAGAGTGATCTCCCATTACTTGTCCCAGCTTCTGCCAATCTAGCAGTTCGAAAGCATGTAAAAATGCAAGTAGAGGCACTTCCTGTTCCGGCTTCTGGCGGCGACGTATGAACCTTGGGGTTCGTCCGCCGTTTTGTTCTTTTTCCTGCCCCTAACGGGGCGGGGTGCCCCCCCTTTTTCTTTTTGGGGGGGACCTTCCGTAGGGCTGGCTTGCCTGGACTGGTTCTGCTGGCGGCAGCTGGAGGAACGGTCCTTGTCTTCGGTCCAGGTGGAAGAAGACATGCTGCGGGGGGCTTGGTTCCCTTCGCCAATGGAGGACGGCAGTAAATAATGGATTTGGAGAGAACGGAGCACTCGGGTCGGATGGCTTTGCCGGGGCTTGAGATGCAAGGTGGAGAGTAAGTGACTTTAAAACTTTTCCTTGCTGGCGGCGTGGACTGGAAGAGACGTGGAGGGGGGTGTTTGTCAACCCCCCCCCTCGGATTTACAACAGCGGCGTTTAGAAATGGCTCCTTGTTGCGAGGAAGCGGATATTTCTCATCCGGACTTTTGCGGAACAAGTGAAAGTGCTTTGCGGCTTGTTTCTATACAATGTATCTAAGTCCGGCTTTATTGAAACAATTTCTTTTTTCACTCTCTCCTGCTGGCTGCCTGGCTGGGCGATGAAAGATGGCTCCTCTTTGTTCCTGAATGACTATTTCTTTATGGAAAATCACCAACATTTCTTTGTAATTTGGACTGTCTCTCTTTATTAATGGAAAATTTTTTGGAATAATTGGTTCCTTCCCTGGAATACCTTCTCTTTTTTAACAATTGACTGTGGAAACTGTTTCTTCTCTGGGCTCTACAGCTTGTTACAACTCTGAGCTGAACTTTTTTTTCTCCTGACTGGCTCCAGCAGCCGCACCCAAAAAATGCCATTTTAGTGGCACTGATTATGATAGCTTATCATGGCTTCAAAAAAACAACCAGAGAATTCGGGACTGGAACAAAGAATGACGGCGATGGAGGAAGCATTAAACTCCTTGGTGCTGGAAATTAAAGCGATGAGGAGAGACCAGTGTAACTCTAAGCTTGAACTTTTGGAAACACAAAAAAAAAATTGATGGAGAACACACAGAAGACCGAGGAGCTGGAAGTGGGGTTGGCTGGGGCAAAGGGAGAACTTAAAAATGTCAACACTGAAATTGCAGATTTGTCTGGTCATATGTCTAGGATGGATTTTGAAAGAATGTCATATTTTTTAAGATTTCAGAACATTTTGGAGGAAACTGGTGAATGCCTTCCTGATCTCATGAGTACAATTTTAGCAGACTATTTACATAAACCTAAAGAGGAGATCAGGGGGGACATTGACCTAGTCTATAGAATTAATTCAACATATGCCAGGTTAAATGAAGTACCCAGAGAGATACATATTAAATTTGTTAGAAGGTCGACCAGGGAGGGAATTTTGAAGGCGCAGAGAGACAGGCCTTTAATTTACCAACAAAAGGAAGTCGCCATCTTGAAACAGATCCCAAAAAAGATTAGAGAGGTGAGGAGGAAGTATTCCTTCTTATCTAAAAAATTATTTAACCACGGGATTTGGTTTAAATGGGCGATGCCAGAAGGGATGTTGGTGTTCTGGGATGAAGGAAGAGTAAGGATTAAAACAGTTGTTGAGGCAGAAGCCTTTCTTTAAAAACATTCCTCTATCCTGGGGGAAGATCTAGGGGGGACGGAGGGGGCCACGGCCCCGCCCGCTGGGGGCCAGGAAGGAGAACAAGAAGATACAATTGCCAAGAGACTTAGGTCTAAAAAATGACTTTGCTTTTTATTAATACAGTATAACTTTTTATCTGGATGTTTGTACACGATTGCCAGCATAGAATTTAGAATTTATGATGTATGCATTTGTTTTCACCTTGCAGTATTATTGGAAAATGTATTACCAATGTCTTATTGTGAAGCCCCGGAGGTGCCAATGACCTCGACGTGAAAGTTCTGAAAATATTTTTGTATTTCACCCTACCCCTACCCTACCTTAAAAAATTTGTAAAAACCAATAAAACTTTTTCAATATAAAATGCAAGTAGAAAAATAGGAACCACTTTTGGTGGGAAGGTAACAGCATTCCGTCTGCCTTCGGCATTTAGTCATGTTCGCCACATGACCATGGAGACGTCTTCAGACAGCACTGGCTTTTCAGCTTTGTAATGGAGATGAGCACCGCCCCCTAGAATCGGGAGCAACTAGTGCATATGTGTGAGGGGAACCTTTACCTTTAAGGACAACCATTGTTTTCATTGAGCCTCTTACTTTACTTCCATCTTTGGGTCTTAAATGTAAGAATGTTTTTAAAAAAGAATAAATCAAAATCATGAAATTGAGATGTTGAAACCCTGGGGCTGAAGGCAACCCAACACATTTGAAACCCTTGCTTTGGTTCAACCGTGACTCTCCTTATCTGTTTTTTTTTCTGCTATCGAGTTGCAGTCTCTTGAAAACAAAAACTGTGCTTGACACCTTGAAAAAGATGTATCTAACCCTTTAAGGTTTCTAATATAAACAGCTGCAGTTTGAGATGCATGGATTCCCGTTTTTTTTAAAAAAAATTGTCATAAAAAACAAATAGCTCTCTGAAATATCAGAACTCAAGCAACTTTTTAAATATCGTATTTTTAAAAAATCCCAAACCATGGTTATTTGCAGAACACAGAAGATTATACCCGCATTTCTCAATAAATGCATCTAATCCCCAGAGTCACTGAAGTTTGCAACTCCATACAGCAATTTTTATTAAAGCGTCAAAAATAAGCTTCTGCACACACTTTTGCATCAGTAAATTGAGCAGGAACCAAATCTCTTGTGGAGGAGAGGAGACTGGCCTCCCTAATTGCAGAAAACTGAAGGATTATATTGAGGCAGTGGAATGGAGAAGAGATGTATAGGAAGAAAGGAAATGCAACATTGGTCTGCATAAGAAGACCTTGGCTGATGTCTGACTATAAGACCAACCTATTCCCATTCCCTGTACTACAAGAGGAAAACTGTTCCAGATCTCCAAGACACCCTTTTGATTATGTATGAAGTTACCAGTGCCTTGTTTTAATATTAGAATCAGGTTTAACCAAACTGACCTAATTATACCTGACAATCAACCAGCTAGCATGGCCAATCAAACAAAATATGATCAGCAGCTCCAACATCTCTTCTGGCCTGTGAATCAGCAACAGTTGCTGCTGCGGTTGCAGTCTTCCAGCACTAAATATCTGTCCACCTTCCTGCCTGATGGACATGACTGGAATCTTACCAAATTGAGTATCTGCCTGGCTCAATTGACTGACTTATTTATGATCATCTTAACGACAGAGGGCCCTTCCTAGACTTGGACAGCAGCGGACTTAATGTCATTTCATAGGAGCTAACTTTGATGGTCTTTGATGACCCACAAAATCAAGCAACGAGTGGTGTCATAGGAGGCAGAAACATTTTGTCCTAAATATTCCAGAATTGGTTTGTCCGGAAGAAAATTTGTTTCAGCTTCCAATAGCTGAGAAGCCAGGGCGCCCATCAATTAATTAGCATGCAGACATGAGGAGGTATGAAACAACATTTAAGCATTTCTTAATCTGTATACACAGATGGGTTCAGATATACAACTGTAGGCATCACAGAGAAATTCATTGGATTCTCAGTCACACAGAGATACTGTATACTCTGCTCATTCACCCTCTTTATTCCCCCACCACCACCACCATTCTGACTGAGACTGTTGCTGGCATCACAAAGTCCATTTAACTTTCTTAGTCATCATCAGCCATCATCAGTAATCCCTAGAACCCAGTGTAGCTTCCTCTATACATTTCTTAATAGTTTAGGGAATAGATTGGTTTCACAGTCACCATCCACATAATCATTGGGACCCGGAAAATATAACATTTGATTCTCTGGTGTGAAATAGTGACAACCTACAGGGTATGCATGCCTTATTACTTACCACTTTGCAGGAGAAATTCTGTTTTGTTCTGCTTTTTAAATATATGGTCTGTGCTAATGTGTTCAGGAAGCAAGGCAAGACAACAAAGCATTTAGAGATACCAAGCTATATGGGATTCCACAAAGGGTGTTCAAATTAAATACATAAATTAATCAAATTAATATAGAATAATTATACATGCTTATATAAAAATGTCCTATATATCTATATATAAAATCTAGTAAGATTGTCAAATGACACACTATTGTGAACAGCAAAACCTCACATGATCTTCTGAGCATGGAGAATTTAGGTTATATATTTGCTTATTGGATTATTTTTATGCTTAGACCAGGATTCAGAATTGCATCATGGTGACCTGCCCTTCAGAAAGGTTAATGAGCTCTAGATAAGATGTGGTGAATAAAAGTATTTGTCCAATATACATGCTAGTACACAAATGTAGTTAATTTAAATCAGGAGTGGAAAGGCTAGCTAAGTTTAAGTCTCCCTCATACAACCTTCCTCTCCACAAAGTGGCTGTGGCCTATAATTATTATTTAGTTTTAGAATTAGCCATTCAGACACTGATGAATGGAATTAAAAGACATTTTGCTTAATTTTAGATGAATTGCAATGACTATAAATGCTTCAGTAAAGAAGAAAAAATTTCAACAGAGGAAAAAAAATATGTACCATATGTACTAGTACAAAGACAAATATTCCTTAATAATAACCTATAAAATGGGCTGTGGAGGTGCCTTATATTTTCTGACAAAAACAGGTTTTGAGGTCAATACAATACAGGAACAAAGTATTGCAGGCTGTTGTTCGTGGTCACCTGGGGGCCGCAATGCCATCACAGGGGGGGCTACGAAGGCTTGAAGAAATATTATGATTCAAATCTTGAGTTAATCCTTGGGAGTCCGTGGTAATGGACCATGGTCACAAAAGGTCTTTAAAGGACCTCCGTGGGGAAGAAAAGGTTGAGAACCACTAATTGTAGCCATTGGTGCTGAGAAATGTGGATCCCTTGCAGATTTGAATGATGATCTGTATTTGGAGAAAGGTTTCAGCAGAATTCAAAGTGGGGTGAGTTTAAACTAATCAGTGGTTGAGCTGGTGATGCAATAGCATAATACAAATTTTTATGTCTACTGGATAAGACCAGAGAATGGGAGATCATGAGTTCTAGTCCTACCTCAGACATGAAAACCGTCGAGGTGACTTTGGGCCAGTCACTTTCTCCAGGCCCAACCCACCTCAAATGGTTGTTTTTGTGAGGAAAATAGGAGGAGGACTAACCCTAACTCAAACCCTAAACCTAACCTTGAGTTACTTATAAAAAAAATGAAAAATAACAAAACATCTAAAATAAAATCATTTATTTATAAAGCAGCCAGAATGATGGATACCTTTGGAGGAGTTGTTTACCTTGGTTTCCCTGTTTTTCATTTCCTTTCCTGTCCTATTAATTCTTACCTTCACTACATATAATTTAGATTCCATCTTTCCCTTCCCTTCATCTCTATCTCCATCTTCCTTAATCTCCTGCTGCTGCTTCATTTTCTTTTGGTGATTCCGATGGAAGGAAAGAGAACAATACCAGGGTCTACATAGTGCGCTTTTTTATGAGAGTAATTTGTGAGAGTTGGGGAAAAACAAGAACACACTGCTGGGGGGATTAAATTATGTTATAAATAGGGATCTCACAGACCATTTTAATCAAGGGTGTTTGCTTTGTTATTATTGTTGTTCTTGACTTGCCAGCTTTTGCTTTTGAGCCTGATTTCTAGCAAGTGCATCAGAGGTGGTATTCAGCTGGTTTGGATCAGTTCAGGCAAACCGGTAGTAGTGACCTGCGGGTGGGCATAGCCATGTAAGCATTCCAATTAGCATTCAAAAGTAAATCAGAGTCCAAAGCAAAATATTGTTCAAAGTTCCAATTTATTAAGAGAGACATGTTGGCGCATCTGGGAAAACCTGAATCTGAAAGCTTCTCGGTTTTCCACACCTAGATGAAAGTTCAAGATCTTGCCCACTCACCCACAAGTCCATCACGTGGTCTAATCTTCCATTGCCATGCTGGCAGTTCCACCCATCCAGTTCCGTTCAGGTACAGAGGTGCAGAAACAAAGGATGACCTTGCGTTTCTAGAAAGAATTTTATTATGGCTGCATAGTAACTAACTCCTTGCAATCCCCCCCCCCCCCCATTTTCCCACAATAGAAAATGCATAGTAGAATAATAGAAAGTGTGGCAGGCCAAAGATCCAAAAGGAAGATGGCTGCAGGCCTGACATGCCATCCTATTTAGCCATGTTTTCTAAGCTGCATGCATGCAAGCTGCACATGCGAGCAAAGTGCATGCGTGGAAGGCACACACACATGAAGCGAGCATGCATGCATATCTGTGGAGAACCAGTAGTAAACTTATGTGAAACCCACCTCTGAAGTGTGTATACATACATACATACATACATAGATACATACATACATACATACGCCATACATATACATATATATTTGGGAGAAGAAGAAAATTGCTAGGTTTGGTTTTAGTTTGGATTGACATGCTATAATTGAAAAGGAGGGGAAATTGAGCACTACAAAGGGGGTGTTTCTGTGTATGTGTTTAGGGTGTGTGTGTGTGTGAATCTCTTTTAAGCCTCATAAATGGTATTTGTCTTCCTCAATCTTGGGTTCTCTAGATGCTAGTAAGATACTACTCTAAGATACTGCATAGAATCCTTAAACTCCCTGTAGAGACCACAGACATCCCATAGGAGCTAAAAGGGAATTTCATACATATACATTTAATATATTCCCTATCACTCCTTCCTGTCAGAGACCTGGGGGAATTCTCTTTGGGGTTGTTTCCTTTTTGCATAAGTATTATAAAATAGAAATGCTTCAATGTTTTCTTTGCAGCGTTTCTCACTACATTTTTCACCAGTTTTGCTATTAGCATAAATCCAGAACATATTGCTGATTAAAACACAGGGCTCTCCCAAATCCAACATGGGTCAAAATATTTTTTTGCTGTTTGATCACAACCTAGCAACGTGTTTCAAATACAGCATAATTCAACTTCACATAATTTCTATAACAAAAATAAATATTGCAAAAAGTTTAGAATGTGTGTGTGTGTGTGTGTGGATGTGGATGTATGTATATGTATATATATTCTTTTCCAATTATATATATATATTTTTGGCAACAAGAAGCAGAAATTATCCAGAGACTTTCATCACTAAGCAACAGAATTCATATAAAATTCATGTACCAAACTGGAGTTTGTAGGGGTGGGGAGTTAGGAGAGAAAAAGTGGGTGGGGGAATCAACAGCCCTATCCAGACATTTTACTCATGCTTTATTCAGATGACTGAGCTTTTAAAGAACAGGTGACCACATATAGCTAGTCCTTGGGTTATGACTATTTGTTTAGCAAGTGTTTGAAGTTATGATGGTGTTGAAAAATGTGATTCTTGACCAGTCCTCACGCTTACAAGCATTGCAGAATCTCTATGGTGACATTATCAAAATTTGACCTGCTTGACCATGGGCATGTATTTATGACAGAGGCAGTGTCCTGAGTTCATGTGATCATCATTTGTCAGTCTCCCAGCTGGCTTCTGACAAGCAAAGTCAATTGAGAAAGCTGAATTTGCTTAGCAACCAGATAATTCAGTTAACAACTGCAACAAAAAGGATGTCAAATTGGACATGACTCAATTAACATCTATCTCACTTAGCAGTGGAGGTTCTGGTCCCAATTGTGGCCATAAGTTGAACATTAGTAAAAAGTAAAGTAAAACACCTGCGTGCTAGGGGGCGGTGCTCATCTCCGTTTCAAAGCCGAAGAGCCAGCACTGTCCGAAGATGTCTCCGTGGTCATGTAGCCAGCATGACTAAACACCAAAGGCACATGGAATGCTGTTACCTTCCCACCAAAGGTGGTTCTTATTTTTCTACTTGCATTTTTACATGGTTTTGAACTGATAAGTTGGCAGAAGCTGGGACAGGTAACAGGAGCTCACTCTGTTATGCAGTGCTAGTGATTTGAATCACCAAACTGCAAACCTTTCTGACTGACAAGTTTTAGCCACTGAGCCATCCCGTCCCTAAGTTGAACATTACCTGTACAGAAAAGGCCAAATTCACATGGTCATCTTGTGATACAACATTAGAAACCACCCATTCCTTGTCTCAGAGGAAGAAGCAGAAGAGGAAACAAAATCCACAAAGTTTTAAAACTCAAATCTTTCTGAGTTGGGGCTGCCAACAGTTCTCAGTCCATTACAAAAAGTCCTGAGAGCAACACTGTTAATTCAGCTCCTGTTCTCCAATTATTTGATGGGAGCAAGTCAAACATACAGTGCCTTACTGTCAGATCCCTTCCTACTTTCCTACAGTCTGCCTTTCTCTAAGGATAAGGGTTCCCAGGTGAAAGAGTTTCACTGGTAGATAGAAGAGTAACAGATGTTCCCTTCTCTGATTTTAGTTTTATAGTTTTAGGAAGGTGCTACAATATGTTCATGCTTTTCTTGTCCTCATAATCTAGTATCACATTAACATTCCCACTGTTTATAAGTTAAAATAGCAGAAGGTTGTTTTTAACATTTTTCTTCTTTCCTGTGAGGAACGGGTGGTGTATCTCATACTTCATTACCCTGCTTCTTTTCATTAACGAAATATTCTGTATGAGGAGTACTGGCTTTCTATTGTTACTCCTCTTTCTTTCCTATAAGATACACATCCTTCTAGGATTATATCCAGGGTAACTCACTGTGTCTTATTTCTAAGACCTGAAGCTAGGAAGAGGGGTGTAGTTCAAGCCGAAAGTCAGGTATATTCAGCAGTGGTGGGATTCAAACTTTTTTACTGTCGGTTCTGTGGACATGGCTTTGTGGATGTGGTGTGGCTTCGTAGATGTGGCAGGGGAAGTATACTGCAAAATCTCCATTCCCTCCCCACCCCACTAACCTGCTTTCCAGCTCCATTCTCCAAAAGAAGAAAATCAGCTGGGAGGCAGCGGGGGCGGGGCCAGCCTATTTGAGGGTTCTCTGAACTACTCAAAGTTTCCGCTACCGGTTCTCTAGAACCTGTCAGAACTGGCTGAATACCACCTCTGATATGCAGAAACGTTTCAATTCCTCGGTGCTTCAAAACATATCTTTTTGATGACATGTTGACATCAGGGCAAAACACATGTTTAAAAAAAAGCAAGGGTTTTTTTTTGGGGGGGGGGATACTCAACCAATACTTGCTGCATGCAATCCACAAGAACATTTCCTATCAGCAGGTTACAATTATTCTCCACTTATTGTAACTTAAGCATCACAGAAATGGCAAGAAAATATGAAGTCCCTCTGTGATGGGCATGTCAACAGCTTTATTTTGAGAGAAAAGGAGAAAATTTGACCCCAACTGGAGAGAGGATCAATGTAGCCTGGAGTACTAAAATGCAGAGATAATTTTCAATAACGCAGGGACTCTCTCTTCAGGAAAGCCATTTCAAATTATGTTTAGTCTGCCTTTACTTTGTATATTTAGGCGTTTGGGTGTCTGCATTTCATGAAAAGTTCCACCATTGATACCATTGTAATAAAATGATAATATAATGATAGAGTGGGAAGGAGTTATTTGGGTTTTGGATCCAATTGTCTGCTCCATTCAGAAATACACATTAAGGACCAACGACAGATGTTAGTTCAACTTTGATTGAATACAGCCTGTGAACAGTGTCCAGCCCACCATTTCTCTGGGAAACTGGCTTTAGTATCAAACATGTATTATTATTATTATTATTATTATTACAAAGCTTTTCCTGACATTTAACAATATTCTAACATTCACTGGGAACCCATCTTATTGTGAAGTATTAATACGACTTTATAATGCCTTGGTAAGGCCATACTTGGAATACTGCATTCAGTTTTGATTGTCATGATGTAGAAAAGACGTGGAGACTCTAGAAAGAGTGCAGAAAAGAGCAACAAAGATGATTAGGGGACTGGAGGCAAATGAAGAATGGTTGCAGGAATTGGGTATGTCTAGTTTAATGAAAAGAAGGACTAGGGGAGACATGATAGCAGTGTTCCAATATCCCAGGGGCTGCCACAAAGAAGACAGAGTCAAACTACTCTCCAAAGCACCTGAGGGTAGAACAAGAGGCAATAGGTGGAAACTAATCAAGGAGAGAAGCAACTTAGAACTGAGGAGAAATTTCCTGACAGTTAGAACAATTAATCAGTGAAACAATTTACGTCCAGAAGTTGTGAATGATCCAACACTGTACTTTTTAAAGAAGATGTTGGATAGCCATTTGTCTGAATTGGTATAGGGTTTCCTGTCTAGGCAGGGGGTGGACTAGAAGACCTCCAAGGTCCCTTCCAACTCTGCTATTCTATTCTATTCTATTCTATTCTATTCTATTCTTTTTCTTATTCTTATTCTTTATTCCATAATTCAGTGTGATACAGAATTGGACATAGCTTTCTTTTGGATGACATGGAACTCTGTTCCCTCTCAGCCTTCTTTCCCAAGCTACATACTCCTAATACTTTCCATCTTTCTTCATATGACCCACATATGAGCCACCACATTCCCTTTTTCATTTAGCAGGTGGTATACTGTTCATTTTCATTTTTTTAATATCAAGCTTCTTTTTGCACCCCCCCCCTCCATCTTTCAGGGACCCATTTATTTTGAACTTCAGTCTTTCTGACACTTCTACGTTTCCAGATTATCTTTATGAACTTTTACTTGAAGACCTGCCCATTTTTCCACTTCTGATCCTTTTCTTTGCTTTTTTCAGAACTTCACTAAGCTTTTTTGCAACCACATTAACCATCCATTTTACCTGCTTGGATCAATTCCAATTAAGCTTTTAATGAACATTTTTCCCATTAGCTTCTCTTGCCACAGAAGCCTACTTGTTACTTTGCGTATTAAAATACACATTCTTGAAGTGAAAGATGCACATTCAGTTACAGCTCTAAGTTCTTAAAATCAGGAACTCCGATGTTACACAATCACTTTGCTTCTCTGCTCTTTCTTACTTCAGAAAATAAGTCTTCTCTGTGAGTTAAATATGCAATTCTCTACATATTTTATATTCATTGGAGTAATCATGGATACTGATGGGAAAAAGTAACAGCTTTCTTCTAATACAAGGTCAAAATGACCAAGACAAGCACTTGACATTATGCAAAGGTTTTTTTGAGGAGGAAAAAAAAAGTTCTTTGAAATGTGCTGACCAGCTCACAGAGGACCAAAAGGAATTCATCGAAAGTAAAAAAAAAAAAAAAAAAAAAGGCCATGCATGGACAGAAAATAAATTCAGGTAGTCCTCAACTTATAACCATTTAACGATTGTTTAGAGTTACAAAGGCACTGAAAAAGTGACTTATGGCTACTTTTGTCACTTATGACTGGAGGTGGTATTCAGCAGTTTCTGATCAGTTCTGGAGAATCGGTAGTGGAAATTTTGAGTAGTTTGGAGAACTGGTAAATACCATCTCTGACTGGCTCCACTCCCATCTATTCTCTGCCTCCTGAGTCCCAACTGATCAGCAGGGAATGGGAATTTTGCAGTAATCTTCCCCTGCCATGTCCACCACGTCAATCAAGGCTCACAGAACCGGTAGTTTGAATCCAACCACTGTTATGACTATTGCAGTATCCCTGTGGTCACATGTTCAAAATTCAGATGCTTGGCAACTCGTAACATGGAGCAAAAATCACTTAGCTCTCTTGCTTAGCAACAGGAATTTTGGGCACCATTATGGTCATAAATCAAGGACTACCTGTATAATATGCCATAAGTGATATTCTCGGTTCTACCTTTAGGAATCAAGGGGAGGAGTGAAGACAAGATGGGTTCATCTGTAAGTAGCTTATGGAATAGCTCATGAGCAAATTCACTCTTACCCGCCACTCATTAGACATTGAATGAATGAATGAACATAGAATTAATATTTAGTAATGCTTTGGTTTTTAGAGGGACGCAGTGGCTCAGTAGCTAAGGCGCTGAGCTTGTCGATCAGAAAGGTTGGCAGTTCAGCGGTTTGAATTCCTAGTGCCCATTATGGAGTGAGCTCCCATTACTTGTACCAGCTTCTGCCAACCTAGCAGTTTGAAAGCATGTAAAATGCAAGTTAAAAAAATAACAACCACCTTTGGTGGGAAGGTAATAGTGTTTTGCGCGCCTTTGGCGTTTAGTCATGCCAACCACATGACCACGGAGATGTCTTTGGACAGCACTGGCTCTTCAGCTTTGAAACAGAGATGAGCACCGCCCCCTAGAGTCAGGAATGACTAGCACAAATTTGCGAGGGGAACCTTTATTTTTACCTAATGCTTTGGCTTATGAGAAACTTTGTTACCCTTTGTCTATGTTTTACTATCTATCCAGCTTACACCTTTGCCTTGCATTGAACAATAACATTAAAAAGATGAAGTCATAATCATTGATCAACTTTGATCACACTGCACAGTTATGATAATAACACTGAATTAATTACAGCTGCCTGTATCATAGTGTAAGCATTACTCCAATGAATATAAAATATGTATAGAATTGCACATTTGACAAAGGATTTTCCCCCCTTTAGATGACAGGTTTCTCTTTGAAGAAATAAGAGCTCCTCATTTCAAGGACATCCTGGAGGGATTTGCCAAGGTAGAACAATACAGTTTCAGTTATCAGGAAGATTAGTACTAAAAGAATTTGTAATAAATTAAGTACATGTATTATCAACACTAAATATCTAGCAAAATACTTCAGGAGATGCCCTCATCAATATTCCTATGAAGTTACAGAAAATCTATTCAAATATTATAGTCAGCAGAATACACAGATGCATTTAAGGGTTTTGAGATACACCTGATGGATTTTGTTCTAATTCTTCCTTCTTGTTCCTGAGTTTGGCAAATTAAGCTGAAAGGCCCTTTAAGAAAAATCCACTTGTTCACACATAGAAGCTGTTGTGGTCTAGAGGTGAAGCTCTCGGTTCACAAGCAGGAGGTTGTGAGTTCGATCCTAGGTAGAGGTAGATGTAGGATCTCCTGCTTGGGCAGGGGGTTGAACTAGATAACCTGCAAATTTCCTTCCAACTCTGTTAATCTGTTATCTGGTAACTGTTCACAAAAACAGATTTCCTAAGCAAATGTGTGTAGAAGCCAGATTTGATCAGTGGAATAACAGAGACATCAGGAACATTGGACATGGAGCCAGAAAAATATGGTCCAAAATACTGTCTCATTGTCTAGGCCTGTGATGGCGAACCTATGGCATGCATGCCAGCCACAGGTGGCACGCGGAGCCCTCTCTGTGGGCATGCAAGCCATTGCCCAGCTCAGTTCCACCATGCAAGCGCATGCATCTCCTGCCAGCCAGCTGATTTTTGGGTCTCTGCTGCACATGCAGGAGATGCATGTGCCTCCCTGCTCTCCATTTTTGGTCCCAGGAAGCTTTAGGGAGGCCTGCTAGGCCCAAAACAGGGCACAGAGGTGAGCACGGCCTATTTTTGGTCGCTGAAGGATTCAGAGAGCCTACTAGGCCCAAAATGGTGCATGGAAGGGCCATTTGTGGGCTGTGCATGCATGCGCAGTGGACAGGGTGCATTGCATTGTTGGTGTGGGCATGCACGTGCATGCTGCTGTATGCAGAGATGCATGGACAAAACAGTTGGCCACCAGTGGTCTAGACAATAAAAGGACCTTTATCCCAAAGGTGCTTTTTTTCAAGAGTCAACTGGACTTTCTGATTTTTCTTTTGAAGACATTTCACTTCTCATCCACGAAGCTTCTTTTGCTCCAATTGCATGGTGGAGAATGAAAGGAGTTATACTCCTTGCAGACAGTTGGTTATTTGCATTCGTTTTAGAGAGCCATTGAGGCTGTCTGGAGGCTTCATCTGTGTCATTCTTTTATTAGACATTGTGTTTCATAACTTTCTAATTCACATAATTATTTCCAGAATTACTACAGTTCTAATATATTTTGATCCAAATTCTCACCATTCAACCAAGGGCGCCACAAAGGTATGTTCCAGAGCTTCTGAAACTGGAAAATTAAAAAGAGATAATTTTATAATTTTAAGTGAGAAGGTGCAGGGCATGGAAACAGGTAATTCTGCCTTAAATATATTTTCAAAATTTCATGTTGATAATTCCTATGCAAAGTTTGAGAATGGGTCATTTTTAACAATTTCATTTTTCTGAATTTTTCACTTTACTCATTGCAAGCTCTGTCCATCTTCCTATTTAAAAATTCAGAAGTTTTATTTTCATTTTTTTGTTGGCTCCTTAATATTTGGAATAGACAAAAAAGTTAAACAAAGCAGTCTAAGAGAAACGAAGCAACTTGCTTCCAACACGAACGGAATGATATGGACTTTGTAGCATATACATAATGAGATTAGAAACAGTAGTGTCTCCACAAATTGGATGGATGTTGTAAGACATGTGCTTTGAATAGAATTACCTTTTGGTGGAATCAGATTATGCACAGGAAGAATGATTAGAAGCAAGCTTTAGTACTAAGAAAGATTAATTACACACATTTCATTAGAAACTTATTTTGCATAATCCTGTTGGTTTAATCATATGATCATTTCCCACCATGTGTAACGGAGTGCCATTTCTTAGACTTAGACTCTTACATTTTGTCGGCATATTTGTTTGTTTCTTCCATGAGGATATATTGTGGTATTTAACGCTAAACCAGTACTTAGCATCAACATCATGGCCCATGACTAATCTGCCACCATTATTACTGCATGTACATAAGGTTTATAAAATATAGTTTATATAATATTGTGTTTCAAAGCTGTGTAGTCTCTGAACACACCTTTGCTTTCTTTGATCCATGCTCCCTGTCTCTATAATTAGCATTTACAGCAAATGCTATGAGGATGACGAGGACTACAAAATTAATAGTTGCATGAGACACAGAAAAATCATTTTAAAAAAATAGGCAGGCAGGCAGGAAGGAAGGAAGGAAGGAAGGAAAAAACAAAAAAATGTTAGACTAAGTTACCTAGGACCTACTGGAGGGTGTTACAATGAAATAATTATTAATTTCTTTGTTCAATGAGCAGAAAGTCCCTACGTCTGATTCGCTCCCACAGAGAGGGGCTTCTCCGGGTGCCATCGGTCGGGCAATGCTGGTTGGCGACCCCCAGGGGAAGGGCCTTCTCTGTGGCAGGCCCAGCACTCTGGAATGACTTACCCCCCGAACTCTGAGTCAACTCTGACCTCCGCCTATTCCGCCAGCGCCTAAAGACGCACTTTTTTCATCTTGCCGGCCTGGCATGAACTACCCGACTCTGAACTGGCTTTTAGTGATCAGTGTTTTAATTTGGGGTTTTTTAATGAGGTTTTAGCGCAGGATGGGGTTTAATATAGTTTTAATAGGTTTTTGTATTTTGTATATTTGTATATCTATGTTTTTAATTTTCCTGTGCGCCGCCCCGGGTCCCTTGGTGGGAGATGGGCGCGGGATACAAATACGAAAATAAATAAATAAATAAATAAATAAAAAAGAAAGTATGCAACTCTTAGCCATTCCATCAAATTTCATCACATAGAGTTTGATTATATGATGCTAAAGTTTGATCTGAGTATAGGTTGCTAGAGACTTTTAATATTATATGTGTGCATGTGTAATCCTTATGAAAGCTAATAGATATGGAAGCATGCTTCCCACTTTGAATTCTTCTTTCTTGTGGCACTGCAAAAGCCTTTTGATGATTTCCTGTTCCTGTGCATATGGGATATTTCTTTGAATTTTATGGGTATTTGTTCCAAACATACACATATATGGGCATATTTGAGGAAAGTGCACAGGAAAATGTCCTGGTTGTGAAAAGAATGTCCAAAAGGGTACTTGGTTATGGGAAATTGTCTAAAAAGTGCATATATTAGGGAAATGGCATAGTGACAAAAATAGGGAGCAAATGTATGAAGATCTTTCTTCAATATTTTCTTTTTTAAAATAAGAGCATACAGTATGTATAGTACAGAAATAAGGTTCTATAAATGTTATAGAAAGCAAACTATCAAAAGACTCTGAGTGACATTTTCTCCTCTACTACTGTTATGGCTGTTCTTAGGATTATAAAGGAAAGTCAAGTAGTTCCCAGCAGGTTGTCTCTCTTCTAAGCGTACAGCATTAATGACCTCCAAATATAGAATAACTCATATTGTAAGACTACTTTTTTTCTTCTTTTAGTCAGCCTGTCCTTAATCAAAGTCTATCATGGAAGAAGCTTGACTAACATAATCATAATGCTCTCTTATTCAAAGTTTTCTTTGATTCCCATCTATCCACCATTGATCTGAATTGTTACATGACCATTCTTATCCACCTACTCTCTACATGGGGCTTCCCTTGAGGTGCACCCGGAGGCTTCAGTTAGTTCAGAATGCAGCCGCGCGGGCAATTATGGGGACCACCAGGTTCACCCACGTTACACCACTCCTGCGCGAGCTGCACTGGCTGCCTGTCGTCTTCCGGGTGCGCTTCAAGGTGCTAACTATCATCTTTAAGGCGCTCCATGGCTCGGGACCTAGCTATCTGCGGGATTGGATCCTGCCCCATACATCCTCACGACCGATTCGCTCCCACAGAGAGGGACTTCTCCGGGTGCCGTCCACTAGACTTTGTCAGCGGGCGACGCCCAGGGGAAGGGCTCTCTCTGTGGCGGGCCCGGCCCTCTGGAACGACCTTCCCCCCGATATTAGAACGACCACGGACCTCCGCTCCTTCCGTATGAAACTAAAGACCCATTTCTTTCGACTGGCCGGCCTTGGATAGTCTCTCTGTCTATAGATTTTTAAATGTATTTTAATGGGTTTTAATTTTTTAGCACGGGATAACATAGTTTAATGGTGTTTTAAACTGTATATTTTGTATTGATTGTTTATATTGTTTTTAGTTTCTCCTGTGCACCGCCCCGGGTCCCTGTGGGGAGAGGGAGCGGTTAATAAATGCAAAGTTATTATTATTATTATTATTATTATTATTATTATTATTATTATTATTATTATTATTATTATTATTATTATTATTATTATTATTATTATTATTATTAAATGTGTTATTAGAATCACAAGTCTAGTTCAGAGACTACAATTCCAGCTTGGAGAACACTATCATTAACAGCCCCTGTAATCAGTGTGAATTTGCTGATTTTGTCAAGTAGTGTGACTGGTGTCCATTTGTAATTGCTCCCACATCAATCCCAGCTAGCAAACTACATCGATAACATTGATAATAATTCTATTTTCAGTGGTTCATTCACAAGGAAGGTAGTGTGTTAAGAATCACTCCACCTGTCTACTTTGTTGCAACCATCTGCAAGGACGTTTCTGAGAACAATATATGGTGACAGCTATAGTACACCACGCAATTTTTCTCTATTAACACATGGACAGAAGATTCCTAGAATATACAACCATCTTTTTAATGTACTAGTAAAATGAAATCTGTTGTTAGATTCCTCCAAACCTTTTAGAGAAGTTGCTGAGGAGGCATTGTATACACAAGCACACAAACACACAAGCTAGAAAACACCACTGGGCGGAGGAGGGTAAACAGATTTAAATGTAATTAAAGTTCAACAAGTCATGGGATCTACAGACCAGTGAGTGAATGATTGCTCAATGAAGGAAAGGAAAACTCAGAAGTAATCATAAACACAGGGATTATATTCTTGAACAGTGATAATCTGCATGAGCCGTGGTGGCGCAGTGGTTAGAGTGCAGTACTGCAGGCTATCTCTGCTGCCTGCTGGCTGCCTGCAATTTGACAGTTCAAATCTCACCAGGCTCAAGGTTGTCTCAGCCTTCCATCCTTCCGAGGTGGGTAAAATGAGGACTCAGATTGTTGGGGGCAATAGGCTGACTCTGTAAGCTGCTTAGAGAGGGCTGTAAAACAGCATGAAGCAATATATAAGCCAAAGTGCTATTACTATTGCTAAAGTTGAAAGCAACGTAAGAAAAATGTCCAAAATATGCAGAACAAATATTTTATATAACATTGTTTATATGTGTATATGTATACTGTATGTTTGATTGATATATTACATTTCAGTTGCTATCCCAATGTAGGATTTTTTTTTACAAGACTGATCTCCTACCTCAAATGGTTAATGCTAAAAGAAATGGTGAACAGCCCATGAACACTGGCATTTACCTGATTAGGTTTTTTTTACATTGTCTCTTATTTTAACTCATCTTGCAGTGGATTTTCTTCCAAACCAATGAAACCCTGGTGGTGTTGAGGGCATGGGGGCAGCTGATGGTCCCGAGGCATTTTCTATAATGAGATCCAGCCTATAGACAGCTCATGAAGAAAGGCCAAACCTTTTTGGCAGGTCCATTTACTAGAATGCTTGAGAGTCTCTGTTGCTTGGACAGTGCAGCTGGATAAATCAAAATCAAGTAGTAATTCCACCTGTTTTCATCTTACCTGTGGCAACACTGGACATATTCCTAGATCTCAAGCAGATTGGAGCCATCACTCTTGAAATTACAAAGATTTCATAGGGAGCAAAAGTAATAACTGATTCTTGTTAGCTTAAGGCCAGTTCATTTTCTGAGTATGCTGCAATATTACGTGTTCTTCCAAGAAAAGTAGAAAAGGGGGAAGGGGGACCAAAAACAAGACACCTTACTTTATGTTTTTTTTTTTAAAAAAAAATGAACTCAAGGATGTGCTTAGAAAATGTTCCTGTTTGTGCAGTTATCAAAATTAGGGGCATTTTTTAAAATCTCCGTAACTGGAAACTTCATGGAAGAAGTAAGTGGGTAGAGGAACATAAGTGAGACAAGAAAACCAACCTACTCTTAGTACACTGCAAGAACATGTAATAGAATAAATAGAGTAGAGTAAATAGAATAAATCCTATGAATTCTTCCCAATGTGTGGAAGATGTGGAAGCAATTAGAATTGATTGAGGGGGGATTGTTCAGATATTTATATAGTCACCATTATTTCCTTCTCACTTTCTGGTTGGGTAACACAGTGTAGGAACAGGAATGTGTGACCACTTCACATCCAATCCCTGTCTTTGCTGTGCTATTCCTTGTAATACTCCATTATGTATTTTGAGGGTGTGATTGAATAGCCTACTGAAATAGAGCATTCACTATCAGTCACAACTTTCTCTAACATGCATGGTTTTCCGCACCTACCTATCACCTATGAAGATGATACAAGTCATGTGTTGAGTAGATAAAGGATTGCAAAAATTTTAAATTACAAAAAGATCTGAGACACACACACACACACACACAAATACACACACACATACACACACACACACATTTGTTCCTAGCATTGCACTCTTCTGGACAGAGAGCTTTGATCTTGTTTCTGGGATCTTTTGGAGCTACTCCTTCACTTAGGAGTCACAGCCACAAGTCCCACCAACCCTGGAATTACTTTGGCTTTTACTTTATATATATTCATAGAGCATTCTATTTGTATTGGTCTACAATCATAATAAACTGAAATTCAATTCTATTCTATTCAATCTTCTTTTAAACATAGTTTTTTTTCTTGTTGTCTGCTCACATGATGATGGGCCAACTCACCATCCAATCCAACTGCTCTGGTTAGCATTTGATGGCCCAGCAACCCGAACAATTTTAAGTGTTTTCTCTTGTCTCCATTTGTTGCCAAGGAATAGCAATAGCACTTAGACTTATATACCGCTTCACAGTGCTTTCTAGCCCTCTCTAAGCAGTTTACAGAGTCAGCCTATTGCCCCCAACAATCTGGGTCATCATTTTACTGACTTTGGAAAGATGAAAGGTTGTATCAACCTTGGGCCAGTGAGAATCAAACTGCTGAACTGCAGGCAGCCAGCAGTCAGCAGAAGTAGCCTGCAGTACTGCATTCTAACCACTGCACCACCATGGCTCATATAACGAAAGATCAAATCAGATATTTTTGATTTATTCTGAGGAGGCAACATCTCCCTACTGACCTCTATACTGGTCAAGAAGTGAAGAAAAGCCAATTAGAAAAATGAATTCTTTTCTTCATAAACTGTATGAAAAATCTTTGCCTTGCCCCCAAATCCTGAAATCAGTAATAATGTGAAAGCAGCAAAAACATCCTATTTGGAGCCTGGTTTTACAACAATGGTAAGAATGGGTGACTGGATTCTCGCATAACTCAAGAAACTATTTAGATCATGAGACTTATATAACAACAGCACTTAGACTTATATCCCATCTCATAGTGCTTTACAGCCCTCTCTAAGCAGTTTATAATGTCAGCATATTGTCCCAACAACCTGAGTCATCATTTTATCAACCTCAGAAGGATGGAAGGCTGAATCAGCCTTGAGCCTGTCAGGATCAAACTCCCGGCTGTGAGCAGAGTTAGCCTGCAACACTGCATTCTAATCCCTGAATCACCATGCAGAGTCACTGTATTTGATTCCCTCTATATCCATTCCAATATGCTATGCAATTCAAACAATAGGGTTTTTTAAAGAAAAATTGCATCACCAAAAAACCTAATTGAAGTTTGAGCAATCCCAGAAAAATAGAACCTATTATCTAACAAACATAAATCTTACAGAAATTTAAGAGGCAGGGTGGGGTGGGGGTGTCTCATATCTCTTCATAAAAGTGCAACAACCGTACAAATGGTTAAGATAGCAGACCTTCTGCTGAAGAGAAGGAAAGCAACATTGATGGATGCCCAGGGGGTGGCAAGGGGAAAACAAATGGTATTGTCTGACGAATGCTACAATATACAAACCTCTATCAGACATCAGGATGCAAACGTGTGTTGACATTATTAACATGTGCTGCCATTTTGGTATCATTGTGGTTTGCTGTGGATGCCTGTGATAACAAGTTTTGTTAGAAGACAAGGAAAATGCATTTTGCATGTAGCTTTCTCTAATGAATGTGTTTTGCAACAAAACTACTCCAGCGTGAACTATGCTTTGCACACAGTATTCCCCAATCTACATTTTTAAAAAGACAAAAAGACAGAAATACAACTATCTGGTGAGAACAAATAATATAGTCTAAATTATAGGAGGAATTTATCAGCTGAGAAAAAGAAAGCTTCAGACTATACAAACAGCAGCTTTTTAATGGATCAGGATTCTCTCACCCTCAGTGATAGCTCTTCTGGTTTATCAGTGATTTATCAGTGATTGTAAAAGAGTTATTCCCCTTTTATTTTCCTGACACTGAGAACAACTTCCCTCCAGAAGTTGTGAATGTTCCAACACTGGAAGGTTTTAAGAAGATGTTGGATGACTGTTTGTCTGATGGGGGTGTAAGGTTTCCTGCCTAAGCAGGGGGTTGGACTAGAAGACCTCCAAGGTCCCCTCCAACTCTGTTAGTCTATATTCTATACTTCCTGTCTAGATCTGGTTTCGATCTTTCAGATGAAGGCAGAGAAGAGCACTCAAACCTGCCAAGATGTGAATGTATCATTATTGCATTTAAAGCAGAATATGCCAAACTGAGCAATTCTAGGCCAGTCAGCCCTGCTAACTCACACCACCCATCCCCACTATACCATACAAATGGCACTTTTTCAGTCCACAATGAAAGCCATGGGTTTCAGAAGAGATAGCACTGTAGAAGAATTTCTGCCAGATTTTTAAAGGCTTTGTTCAGTCAGGGCAAATAATGATGGACCAATACATTGAAACAGTATTGGGCATCTTCTTTTAGTCACCCAATAGATAGGCTGAGCTTCAGTCAGAGGTGCTACACAGACAATAGGAGAAATATTGTATCTCTGAGCCCTGAATATTGAACCTGAGCCCCTCCAGATATTTTGGCTTTAATAAATAACCATTGGATCTAGACCAGTGGTGGGTTTCTGCAGGCTCGCACCTACTCGCAAGAGCCCGATGGTGAAATTTAGAGAGCCGGCGAGAGGGGGTTCCACCGGCAGACCCAGAAGTAAGTCTAGCCTGCTGCTGCCGGTAACCCAATGGGAAGGAAAGGAAGGCAGAAAGAAAGAAAGCAAGGAAAGGAAAGGAAAGAAAGAAAGAAAGAAAGAAAGAAAGAAAGAAAGAAAGAAAGAAAGAAAAGAAAGAAAGAAAAGAAAGAAAGAAAAGAAAGAAGTTATCATCACAATTGAGCCCAAAATTTTGGTTGCTAAGCAAGAGCGTTGTTAAATGAGTTTCACCACATTGTACAAGTTGGCCACTCCCACCCTGTCACATGACTGCCAAGCCACGCCCACAAAATAGGCCACACCTAGAGAGTAGGTTCTAAAAAAATTTGAAACCCACCACTGATCTAGACCACGTGACCAGAGATAGGGGATGTTGGAGCTGTCAGTCAGAGGATCTAGATAGGGCAACTAGTGTTCATTAGATTAACACTGGATTCTTTCTTTGGCCTATTCCCCCTCACCTCTTTTCTCGCTGCTGAGAACTGAAAGCAGAGGTTTCTCTGAGCTGTTGCTGCATGTTAGCAGTTTGATGGAATGAAACTCCAAATGCCTTCTGAAACCTATTAGCGAGGACGGTGCTGGTTGTGTGAGACTGGTAGCATCACCCCTGGCTCTGCTCATTTTATTCTGTGCTTGCTTTTGTCTTGTTCCAAAAGCCATTGCCATTGCCTGGCTTCCCAAATACAAATAGTTCTCTCACACAGCTGAGGAAAGAAAGTTTTAACAATGCAAGTGACAAAGACCTGAGTGGAAAGATTATGCTTTAATGTAACAGTGTACCTGACTCCATTGATCTGAACAGAGGCTGTTCACATGCTGAAGTGGTGTGCTGGTTTAGATCCATAGAGTGCTTTCTCTCATTTCTAAAATCAGCTGGATGCTGATGGCTTTGTTCAATAACCTGACTGAAATCAATATAAATAATTACCAGGTGGGAGCAAGGCAGTTTGGATTGGTCCCTGTGCATGATATTTTCAAACTGCCTCCTTAAAATAGTCTCATTGACTCCCAAATTGACTATCCAGTAAGTGGCAAGACTGTGGAAAGAAGGGAAGCATCAACAGTAATTCAGATTCTTTCACCTGGCAAAAGAATGTAGGAAGCTAGTACCCACGTTTCCAAGAAAATGAAATATTTTAGGAAATATTAAAAGGGCAGACTATTTCCCCCGAATAGGGAGGCAGAAACTCAGCCCCGCCCCACCTTCATCAATGGGCCATTAAGGCCTGAGTCAGTCTATTCTACATAACAAAGGTAGGATTAACTTTCTACCCATCTCACCATATGGCACCTGGGAAGATTACATCAGCCAACAAGCTGAAGCAAGCCTGGGAGACAACCTACAAAGTTAGCAAAGACCCCCACCCTCTGGGAGTCTGACAGCCAATAGGATACATTTCTTACACAGGAAATGGAAACAGAGAGGTGGGCCCTAACAGAAGGTATAAAACTCATGCTCTGTCTGCATCTCGCCCCTTTTATTGCTCAGGAACTCAAGCCATTTGATCCTGTTCAGAAACTCAAGCCATGTGATCCTGTCCACCATTAAACCATCTTTCCAAACAGCCTCCATGTTTCCAGTGTCTTTTTCTCCACTTGGAACTGAACTCAGAAGGACATTTCTTCCAACAAGAAGATATCTGGACTTTTTAGATTTCAGTTCAGCTTGTTTTCTTTCTTGCACCTTCAGCAAATTATTACAGTTGTTGTTGTTATTATTATTATTATTATTATTATTATTATTATTATTATTATTATTATTATTATTATTATTATTATTATTATTATTATTATTGAATATGTTTATTGGTACATTTTTTTCTTAAAAAACATAAAAAATTCCATGTCCATTGGAACAGCATGTTGTCTGGGCATAGTTAATTTTCAGTAAAGGTACAACAATAATCATAATCATACTAGTAATCTTATTTAAAATATCAATATTAATCATAATATAATAAAACAATTAGTTTGTCCATCTTACAATATTTTCAATCTCTTTGAATTCTTTTTAAAGTCTAACCTCTGCTCTTGTTAGTTAACTATTGATAAAATATATCCCATGTTAAAAAGTATTCTGTTTCTTCCTTTTCTTTTTTTTTCATTACACTTTCATCTGTCGGGACCTCTTCATTTTTCCATTGTTGTGCAAACACTATTCTTGCTGCTGTTACTACATGAAAAATTAAATATATTGTTGTTGTTGTTACAAACAATTTACAGTTGGTGAATTGATAAAAAATAACCTTTGATTAAGAAAAAAATCAGCCACCTTATGTCATTTGACAGACGTGCAGATTCTCATCTTGCTTTATCTATTAAGTGGATCATGGATTAGAATAATGCTTCTTTTCACTGATAACTTTGTGAGGGAACAAGAAGCCCTTTGATCCTGATGTGCCAGGGGCAGTCTACCTGTCTGTTTTATAATGGATTCTATAAACTACTACATAAAAATATTTATGGAGATTCTCAGTCATCCAGGTCATGGTAGTCCCAAAGGTACTTTTTCGAGAGACAACTGGACTTTTTTTTTTAAAAGACATTTCACTTCTCATCCAAGAAGCTTCTGTCAGAACTGAAGAAACTTCTTGAGTGAGAAGTGAAACATCTTCAAAGAAAAACCAGAAAGTTCACTTGTCTCTTGAGAAAGCCCCTTTCGTACTACATAACAGAACCAAACCTTTCCCCACCTACCTCTGAGATGGAAGATCTTTCCCTTTGCAGCATGAGGATATACTCTATACATTTTGATGGGGAAGACTTTTTATGCTACCTTCACTTTCTCTGTTTCTATCTTCTTCTTCCTTTTCCATCCTTTAGATTGGAATGCTAGCATTAGATGGGCAGTGACAAAGGATCCCAGAAAAGCTACATGCTAAGAATTGAATTGTGTTTGTAATCTACTCAGTTGCTGACATTTGATGTATTAGGCAAAAGAACTGTAGTTCAGAAGGCCCTTGTTAAAAGCAAAGAATCTCCATAGGCTACTGGCAATGTAGAACTGAACTCATAAACGACATGTTATGAGTTGTGTGGACAAATCACTCTTTGATTTTCTTCTGCCAGGAGCTGCTCTTTTCTGTTTTACTTTTCACACTATGTTCTGTTAAACCAAGATGAGATTAATTAGTAATCCAAGAGACTGCTTTTTCTTCTTCTTCTGCAACATCTTGTTTAATGATACTCCTGTTTCAGGAAAGGCTGCAAGGCTTTGGACCACTGTTTATTATTTCCCCAGCAATTTCCGTTAATTTCCGTTAATAGCCAGTCTTTGAAGAGGATTTTTGAGATGTGATGTTGAGCTCAATATTGCCTAGATATAACTCTACATTAATTTTCCAAATTCTACTTGATATGTCAGAATTCAGTTTCCATCAATCTCAGTTATAAGAACCCATTGCAAGAGATTTGGTTCAAAAGATTTAGAGGACTAGGATCCCTATCTTTGTTTCATTACATTCCTATACTACTGTTAAGGTTTCATGAGCTTTTGGAAAACCCACTAAGAGGAGCAGCATGGCTATGAATACAAGAAATCCCATATAATTCAAAAGCCTCCTTAGATACAGATGGTGCTGCCTATGTATTCAGAGCTAATTTATAGCCACCAAAAGCAATGAGAACCAGAAGCTCAGTTACAATGATATGACCTGAAAACATGTATCTCTTATACAGTTATATTTATTATATACAGTTTATTTATCTACTATATATTATATGCAGTTACATTTATTACAATTTGGTGTCAGTTTAGTCAACCCCTTTTCTTCATATCTTTGCTCCCAATGTGATAATATTCCATTATTAGAAATTCAGACTAAATTACACGGTTGACATACACTAACATTTAAAAAAAACATTGGCTCAAAATTTTAATAAATATTAAAAGCCCAAATTCTCGAATCACTGCATTTATTCTAAAGATTATGATAAGCTCTTCCTTTCACCACTTTTGAATGACGCACACAAGTAAGTGGAAAATAGACAAGTATATTCCCTCTCCCACTCTTCCTCTCCCCCTCCCTCCCTCCCTCTCTCTCTCCCTCTCTCTCCAGTCATAACTTGCTACTCAACTACTTTGAAACTCATTGAATTTGGTACTCGACGCATTTTGGCACAAAATGTTTGTTCTGGTACTTGTTTCTTTGGTACTGTATGTGTAACCTAGAACTTGTTGGTGTCTGTTTCTTTGTGAGTTGTTAACCTTTCCAGCAGAAACAAGGATCACAAGTTAGTCATGCAGGAGCTTTTGGCTTGTGTACGTCTTCTTGTGGTCTTAGTTTCCGTGGTCATTTGTTTTTGTGCTCTCCCCACTCCCCCCATCGTAGGTTTTTGGTTTAGAAATGCATCAAGTTTATTTAGTTGATTCCTTAGGGGAAAATTTATTTGTTACTCATTATTTTTGGTACTCATTATACTTTCAGAGTCAATTAACAATGAGTATCAAGGTATGAATATGTGTATGTATTTGTGTGTGTGTAGAATATCTATCTATCTATCTATCTATCTATCTATCTATCTATCTATCTATCTATCTATCTATCTATCTATCTATCTATCTATCTATCTATCTATCAGCTTACTTTACTTTACTTTACTTTACTTTACTTAAATTTACATACCGCCCTATCTCCCTTGCGGGACTCAGGGCGGTCAACAGGCAATCATAAAACATAAAAACCTCGGTACAATAAATATAATAAAAACAAATTAAACAAGAACCTGTTCCTAAAGTCCCAATAAAACCCAGTTGATAAAATAAATTTAAAAGCTACGCCAGGCTGGCTGCATGAAATAGATGAGTTTTCAGGGCCCGGCAGAAGAGACGCAGGTCCATGGGTGTGCGCAGGTCGGGGGGAAGGTCATTCCAGAGGGCCGGAGCTGCCACAGAGAAGGCTCTCCCCCTAGGGGTCACCAGCCGACATTGACTAGCCGACGGGACCCTGAGGAGACCCTCTCTGTGTGAGCGGACTGGTCGGTGGGAGGTATGCGGTAGGAGACGGTCTTGCAAATATTCAGGTCCCTTGCCATGGAGCGCTTTGAAGGTTGTTACTAACACCTTGAAGCGCACTCGGAAAACCACAGCAGCCAGTGCAGCTCGCTCAGGAGAGGTGTTACATGGGAGCGTCTAGAGGCCCACAAGATCCCCCACACGGCCACATTCTGCACTTGCTGGAGTCTCCGGGTGCACCTCAAGGGAAGCCCCATGTAGAGAGCATTGCAGTAGTCTAGGCAGGAAATGAGGGCTTGAGTGACCATGCGTAGGGCGTCACGATCCAGAAAGGGGTGCAGCTGGCGTATCAGGCGTACCTGATAAAAAGCCCCCCTGGCCATGGCTGTCACATGGTCATCTAAAGACAGCTGAGTGTCCAGGAGGACGCCCAAGTTGCGAGCCCTCTCCGCGGGGGCTAATGACTCGCCCCCGATAGCCAGCAATGGAACCAGCTGGCTATGTCGTGGCACCAAAACCACAGCCACTCGGTCTTGGATGGGTTGAGTCGGAGCCTGTTTCTCCCCATCCAGACTCGCACGGCGTCCAGACACCGGGACATCACTTCTGCGGCATCGTTGGTGTCTATCTATCTATATTGCATTTGTGCTGATAGATAAATAAATAAAGGGAGACTATGATAGATCTATTTCGAGCTATTTAGCTCTCATCAGATAGCCATACCTTTACTGGGATTCGAACTCAGGCTGTTTACATGTCAGGCATTTGCCTTAACCATTAAGCCATGAGTTCTACTCCCTTATCAGCTAAGCCAGGGAAATAAGTCAGTGTTTATGTCAGAGCACCTGGTATGGCCAAATATAGGAGAGAGGGAGCGTACTGCTACCCATTTTGCCTTTCATATCCTGCCTGACATGTAAACAGCCTGAGTTCGAATCCCAGTAAGGGTATGGCTATCTGATGAGAGCTAAATAGCTCGAAATAGATCTATCATAGTCTCCTTTATTTATTTATCTATCAGCACAAATGCAAGACAAAATGGTTTCCTGCCTGGAAGGCTCCTAGGTTGGAGCTGAAAGGCAAAATGGGTAGCAGTATGCTCCCTTCCATATCTGGCCATACCAGGTGCTCTGACATAAACACTGATATATATATATATATATATATATATATAGATAGATAGATAGATAGATAGATAGATAGATAGATAGATAGATAGATAGATAGATAGATAGATAGATAGATAGATAGATAGATAGATAGATAGATAGATATAGATATAGATATAGATTAGATTAGATTGATAGATAGATAGATAGATAGATAGATAGATAGATAGATAGATAGATAGATGATAGATAGATAGATAGATAGATAGATATGTATATATGTATATATGTATGTATTATGAGCTGATTATGAGCTGGTTTATGAGCTGATTATGAGCTGGTTTAAAGGCTCCTGCCTGATATGCAATACAGCCCCGGGTTCGAATCCCAGTAAGAGTATTACTAGCTGATGAGAGCTAAAAAGCTCGAAATAGATCTATCCTAGTCTCTCTGATTTATTTACTGATCAGCTCATAATACTAACACACATATTAAAAAATTAACACAACGGAACGCATGGCTTTCTGTCTAGATGGTCTCTGGTGATGAGCCGAAAGGCAGAAAAGGAAACATTATGTCTCCTCCCTTAATTGGGGCTCTAACAGGGTGTTGTGAAACAATTATGTATGTATGTATGTATGTATGTATGTATGTATGTATGTATGTATGTATGTATACGTACATACATACATACATACATACATACATACATACATACATACGAATCCCAGTAAAGGGTATGGCCAGCTGATGAGAGCTAATAAGCTCGAAATAGATCTATCCTGGTCTCTTATTTATTAATCAGCCCTTAAAAACTTAACACATATCTAAAATTCAACAGTAATCTCATGAGCTGTCTGCCCAGATTGTCTCTAGGTTGAGCTGAAAGGCAGAGAAGGATGACAGTTTGTCTCCTCCCTTAAAAATGGGGCCAACAGGAGTTGTAAAAATATTCTCTCATTCAATAGTCCTGTAAAGCAGGGGTCCCCAACCCCCGGGCCGCGGACTGGTGCCGGTCCGTGGCTGGGTGGGAACTGGGCCGCAGGGCGGAGAGGAGGAGGAGGGAGGAGGGGGCAGCCCCCTGAGCAGAGCATGCGGGAGAACGCAGGCGTGGCTGTTCGCGCTGTTGGAGTTGGGCTCTTCCTCCTCCCTCATCGACGGTGGGACTTCTGGGTGGCGGCGCCCCTCCCTACCGGCCGCCGATTCCCTTCTTCCCCCCCCCCCCACACACATATGGAGCCTTCTCAGTGAGTGAGTGAGCAAACGAGCAACCAAGCCCGGACGGCGAGGCAAGCTAAGGCAAGTGAGCACGGGCTAAGGAGGGTCTGCGGTGGGGGGGCGGGGCGGGGACGATGACAGACAGACAGAGAGAGGCAGAGACACAGAGAGAGACAGGGAGGGAGGGGGGGAATCAGAGTGACAGACACGCACACAGAGACAGGGAGAGAAAGAGAGACACAGAATGGGTGATTAAGTGCGTGGATGCGAGACAGACAGACACATACACACACATAGAGTGTCAGATGGGGGGACGAAGGAGAGAGACAGAGATAGAGAGTAAGAAAGAAAAGAAAGTGGGAGAGAGAGAAAGAAAAAGAAAGACAGAGAGAAAGAGAAAGAAAGAGAGACAGAAAGGAAAGAGAGAGAAAAAAGAGAGGAAGAGAGGAAGAAAGAATCAAAAGAGAGAAAGAGAAAGAAAGAGAGAGAGAAAGAGGGAAAGAAAGAAAGAGAGAAAGAGAAAGAAATAAAAGAGAAAGAGGGAAAGAAAGAAAGAGAAAGAGAAAGAAATAAAGAGAGAAAGGGGGAAAGAAAGAAAGAGAAAGAAAGAAAGAGAGAAAGAAAGAAAGAGAAAGAAATAGAGAGAGAAAGAAAGAGACAGAGAAAGAAAGAAAGAAAGAAAGAAAGAAAGAAAGAAAGAAAGAAAGAAAGAAAGAAAGAAAGAAAGAAAGAAAGAAAGAAAGAACTTATGACCACAGTTGAGGCCAAAAGTTTGGTTGTTAACCAAGACCATTGTTAAATGAGTTTCACATTTTCCAAGTTGGCCACGCCCACCCAGTCACATGACTGCTGAGCCACTCAGCCGGTCCGCAGAATTTTCTTTAAAATGAAACCGGTCCCTGGGGCAAAAAAGGTTGGGGACCCCTGCTGTAAAGGCTGATGTAACCAGGGGAAGCCGGATAGCTCAAAGCATAGAGAGCCTTGCTTGATATGCTGGAGAGTGCCGGTTCAAACCCCAGTGGAGGTAGTATGGCCAGCTGATGAGAGCTAATAAGCTCGAAATAGATCTATCCTGGTCTCTTATTTATTAATCAGCCCTTAAAAACTTAACACATATCTAAAATTCAACAGTAATCTCATGAGCTCTCTGCCCAGATGGTCTCTAGGTTGAGCCAAAAGGCAGAGAAGGATGACAGTTTGTCTCCTCCCTTAAAAACGGGGCCAACAGGAGTTGTAAAAATATTCTCTCATTCAATAGTCCTGTAAAGGCTGATGCAATCAGGGGAAGCCGGATAGCTCAAAGCATAGAGAGCCTTGCTTGATATGCTGGAGAGTGCCGGTTCAAACCCCAGTGGAGGTAGTATGGCCAGCTGATGAGAGCTTTTGGTTGTTCGGGTTTTCTCCCGCGTAGAATTGGAAGTATCTTCACGACGTTTCGATGAAATCTCATTCATCATCTTCAGGCTGGTGCTTCCGGCTTGGTGCTTCCAGGAGCAATGTGAGATCTCAGCCGGTTCCTCTTTTTAACTGCCAGTGGGGATGTGACCTGATTGGGTGGGAGCTTGGCTGCATTCTGATTGGGTGGAGGTGTGTTCTGATTGGTAGGGGGTTTGGCTGTGCTCTGATTGGATGGGAGTTTGGCTGTGCTCTGATTGGATGGGGGGGTATTCTGTTTGGATGGGGGCCTGGTTGTGCTTGTGTTAGTCCGAGTTGCAGAGGAATTTGACCTGGTGAGCTGCGTTACTGTTGTTTGGCTTCGTGTTTGTGGTCGTACCACATCTCCGTGGTGGGCATCAGTTTGCTTCATGTATGGATTGGAGGGGTTTAAAGTGGTTAATAATGCAGCTGTGGTCTGGCTTCTGGTTTGTGGTCGGGCTTCTGATTTGTGGTCATCATCGGTGTGGGTTTGGGTTTGCTTTTTGCGTGGATGTGTGATAGTGACATCCTGTGTGGTTTTCGTGAGTGTGGGTCTGGTATCATTCTTTGTGTTAGGGACTCGTTTGTCAGTGAGGGTGGGTTTCCAAATGGCTGGTAGGCGGGAGGTATCATCTCATTTATTCATGCTGTGTGGCCGTTTTTCTATCTCAATAGCTTCTCTGATTATTCTGTTGTTATAGTGTTCAATTTTGGCAATAGTTCTGGTCTTTTTAAAGTCTATATCATGTCCTGTGGCTTTGAGGTGTTGGACCAGGGAAGAAGTTGGTTCCTCCTTTCTGGCTGAGTTTTTGTGTTCTTCAATGCGTGCCTTTATTCTTCTGTTGGTTTGTCCGATGTATGTGGTGGGGCAGGTGGGGCATGGGATTTCATATACTCCTTGATTTTCTAACTCTATTTTGTCTTTGGGGTTTCTTAGGATGGTGGATATTTTTCGGTTTGTGTAGAATGCTGTCTTGATGTTGTGTTTGTGGAGGATCTTGCTGATTCTGTCTGTGGTGCCTTTTATGTATGGGAGGAGGGCTTTGCCGTTTTCTTGTTCACTGTCTTGGACTTTAGTGGGGTTTTCTTTTTGGATTAGGTTAGTGATCTTGTTTCTTTGGAATCCGTTGGATGTTAGTACGTTGGTGAGAGTGTGTAGTTCAGTTTTTAGGTGTTGTCCGTCAGCTAAGCGTTTTGTTCTGGAGATGAGTGTCTTGGCTACAGAGTTGATCTGTGCTGGGTGGTGGTGTGAGAGTGCGTGCAAATAGCGGTTTGTGTGTGTTTTCTTCTGGTAGATGGTGTGTCCTAGGGATCCATTGGATTTCTTATAGACTAAGACATCCAGGAAGGGGAGTTGGTTATTGGCTTCTGTTTCCATGGTGAACTGTATTTTGGGGTGTAGGCTGTTGAGGTGTGTGAGGAAGTTGTCCAGTTTATCTTTCCCGTGTGGCCAGATTATGAAGATGTCATCTACATATCTGAGCCAGAGTTTGGGTTTGTGATCTGATTTTTCTAGAGCTTGGGTTTCAAAGTGTTCCATGTAGAGGTTAGCAATGACAGGTGAGAGGGGTGATCCCATGGGTGCTCCTTCTATTTGTTTGTATTTTTGTCCATTATAGATGAAGTATGTGTTGGATAGGCAGTGGTTGGTCAGATCTAGGATATGTTTGGGGGGACTATATTTGTTTTGGATAGCTGTCAAGGCTTCTTTGATTGGTACTTGGGTGAAGAGGGATATGACATCGAAGCTCACGAGTAGGTCGCTGGGCTGTAAGTTTTGTTTCTTTATGATCTCTATTTCATGTATCTCAGTGCACGTATCTCAGAGCATAGGAATTCTGTTAAAAGACAAGTAAATACTTCCTCCCTCTTCCAGCATTTCCAAGTAACAGGTCATGAAATTGACTTTGAAAAAACCAAATTACTCTCCAGGACTGAACACTCCAACAGGAGAATGATTATGGAAGCTATTGAAATAGAAAAACATCCCCACAACATGAACAGACGCAATGATGCCTCCCGCCTGCCAGACATCTGGAAACCAGCTCTGGCCACTAAACGAATCCCGGCCACTAAACAAGTCCCGGCCACTAAACAAGTCCTGGCCACTAAACGAGTCCCAGCCACTAAACAAGTCCCGGCCACAAACACTGACACCATCATCAATCACTCTCAACAAACTCCATCTACCAATCAGGATGTGGCAAATCAGCCAACCAATCGGTTTAAAGTAGCAGAGCCAACATTCCAACCCCTCCCACCTCCACTTACAGAAAAACTGCCATTTCAAATACAGCTCATTTGCAAAAAAGCCAAAGCCAAAGCCTGATGATGATGGGGGTGATCCCATCGAAACGTTGCAAAAACACCTTTAATTTTACACGGGAAAAGACCCGAATAAACCAAAATCTACATTATATATATTAATATATATATATTTTTGTAGATTTTCACGGGTGTAGGTATGCTGGCATGGCTGGCTTTGGGAATTTTCCCGTGTATACAGCATGGAGATGTTATTGCAACGTTTCGACATGATCTCACTTGTCATCAGGCAGGCAGACAGAAGCCTGCCTGATGATGACAAGTGAGATCTTGTCGAAACGTTGCAATAACATTTCTATGCCTTATACACGGGAAAATCCCCGTGTATAGGATGAGTCGAAGGGCAGAGAGGGATGACGTTGAGTCTCCTCCCCTTAAAGGGACCTCTTAACATGAGCTGTGATAATTATCTCTCATATATATATATTAATCATTCCTTTAAAAAAACATTTAACACATATCTAAAAAGACAGCAGTAATTTAATAGGTCTCTGTCTGGATGATCTCAAAGAGGAGTCGAAGGGCAGAGAAGGATGACAAGTTTGTCTCCTCCCTTAAACAGGCCTAGCAGGAAGCTGTAACATAGTATCTTCATCTATAAAGTCATGTGGAAAGGATGATGTAATCAGGGAAGCTGGTTAGCTCAAGGCATAGAGAAGCCTGCTTCGAATGCTGGAGAGCACCAGTTCAAATCCCTGTAGGAAAGTATGGCCAGCTGACGAGGACTAAGAAGTCCGAAATGGATCCATCCTGGTCTCTTAATTAATTATTAATCATTCCTTTAAAAAAACATTTAACACACACACACACACACACACACACACACACACACACACACACACACACACACACACACACACACATATATATATATATATATATATATATATATATATATATATATATATATATATATATATATGAGAGATAATTATCACAGCTCATGTTAAGAGGTCCCTACTAAACTTGCTGAATCTTTACTTTTTGTTTCTGCTTAGCTGAAATATTAAAAATATTAATGAGAGGGAAGTGTCAGAAAATAACCCTTTTGTATGAAGGATTTCTAAGCAACTTGATATTATACTACTATTTATTAGAGAATGAGATGATAATCTCCTACGTATTCAGTATTGTGTTATTATGCGCAATCACAAAGATAAACAAAGCTGCTCAGAGTTGCCTTGAACTAACTGCAAGATGGGCAACAAAGAAAAGAAAAGAAAAAAGGAAAGAAGGAAGGAGGGAGGGAGGGAAACCTCATGTTTCCATTGCAAAATTTAATCAAGACATACATCTGAACAGAAGTATAACAATTCAGCTGTGTTTAAATTGTCACAAGTATTTGTTGTTCCTGATTTTCCAAGGTAAGGATAACTTCTTGTGTGGACAAACATAAGGTGAACTGAGATTTTAACAATGTTGTCTTAACAAAAACAAAGTCTCAACTAACTGAATTGCATGCTAAGGAACTACTACTTCTTGGTTGTGAAGTTTTTTGTGGATCAGGAGGATGTTTTTGGCCTTCTCGTTTTGCTTAAAACATGGACATATGGATGCTGCATGCAGATAAGAAGGATAAAAGCCTTCCTGTCAGCCTAAGGCTGTGAAGAAAAAAAAAGTAGGGAAAGTTTGCTTAATTAATCATTAGGGGCCAATTTTAATTGGTGAGCCTAAAAGAAAATAGACACAGTGGTTTGTTTGCTGAACTCATTGGCCCTTCCGATTTGCAACTGTTATAGGACGTGTAAATAAAAATACTGATAAAAAACAACTAACCTCAGTGATAGCTTTCATTTATTAAATTCTATGTTCTTTCTCACTTCCTTTAATAGTCTCTAATAAAGCATTGATAAAATGAAGACGTCTTGCAACTAAATTGATACAACAATTAAAAAAAGACAAGTAAACACTTACGCATTTTATAATTAGTTGATAATCCATTTCGTATCTCATGGCACATGAGGGAGATAGCATATTTAAAAATTAATACTTTATTGCCAGTTTAGACAAAATATACAGAAAACGTATAACAACAATAAAAATCACACTAAGTGCAAATGAGAAGGAAAAACAATGTTTTTTAAAAATGTTATTATAAACTAATAACATGGTGGCTCAGGGGTTAGAATGCAGTACTGACTACCAGCTGCCAGCAGTTTGATTCTGACTGGCTCAAAGTTGGCCCATCCTTCCATCCTTCCAAGTTCAGTAAAATGAGGACCCAGATTTGGGGGGGGGGGCGCAATATGCAGACTCTGTAAACCACTTAGAGTGAGTTGTAAAGCATTTTGAAGTGATATATAAGTCTAAATGCTATGTACTATTCCTATTACCAAAACAGAGAAAAAGAGTAAAGACAACATAACATAAACCCAATAATCACATTAAATTCATATAAGTCATCTAAAAATATGTCAGGGGGAAATAGTGAAAATTATTAGTATTAAAATAGGCTTTTAAAAATGGATAAATTACACATTTCTTGAATCCAGTCCTGGATGTCAGGAGCAGTAGTACTATTCCAGCTGTTCAATATATTTCTTTTGACTATTCCCTTAGAGGTGGTATTCAGCAGGTTCTGATCAGTTCTGGAGGACTGGTAGCAGAAATGTTGAGTAGTTCAGAGAACCGGTAAATGCCACCTCTAACTGGCCCCACCCCCATCTATTCTCTGCCTCCTGAGTCCCAGCTGATCAGGAGAGAATGGGGATTTTGCAGTATCCTTCCCCTGCCACACCATCCAAGCTATGTTGACCAAGCAAGATCTGGCAGTAAAACTTTTTCAATCCCACCACTGGATTCCCCATACTGGCAAAGCTGAAATTTCTCAAAAAAAGTCAAATTCCAGAATTTTGGAGCATAATTCAAAGTAGCATTTTTTTAAAAAATCAATCCATAATGGGACAAGAAAGACCAGATAATATGAATTAATGTATCTCTTACATCACAAACAAAGAAATCTATATCCTATCCTTTCTGATACATGATTTGGAGTAAGATATTTTGGTTGGTTCTTAACCTCAGGTTTTGAACTTGATATTTTTCAAGATTTATATCCACCCATGTTCTATTACTAGATATCCCATTTCATTTTTTAACTCATCATAAACGTTGATAGTTTCAAGATTTTTAAGCTTCTGAGGGAGCTATGAAATCGATTTTATTTCAAAAGAGATTTTATCAAAAATAAAAGCATCTCAAGTTTCTTCAAAACAGATAAAGGATTTGGTCCATATTGAGCTATCAAAACCTGCCTCAGCTGATTCTGTTTTGTTTATTTACATAAAATATTTGTATGATTACCAATCTTAGAACACAAGTATGGATGACTCTCAACAATAATCAACCCCATAAAACAATTGTAAATCATAAAACCAAAACCTGCTATCTCAGTCATCCTCCTTGGATTCATTTAACAGAACTATCCACAGATTCCACTTCCTCTTATCCTATTTCTTGGGATAAGAGGTTTTTTTACAGTGTAATATTCATGCAGTAATGGATACATATTGCAGTTGTTGTATAGTGGGTTATATTGCTAGTGTTGTGCATTAAGCAAGGAAAATTCTACTTGAAGTTATTGAATGTCCTTCACCTAATCATTATAGAGCAATTAATTGAAAGTTACAGTTCCAGACTCTAGTCATACTTTTCAGTATACTTACCACCTATTTTTAGAGAGGAATTGTTCCATAAAAATATTCATGAGTCTCAGCATCAAAATCCAATTTACATTCCAATAGGGCTCAAATAAGTCTAGTTTCTCTCAAACCAGGAAATAAAAGACCCTTTTTGCTATATGTTGATCCAAGTATTTGCCAAGATCTTAATAGAAATATGCAAGAGATTTCCAATGAAGCCCATACAGTTTGATGTCAAGTTAAATGTTATCTTTTAACATTTTATAGGTGTGGTGATTGCCCTCTGGGAATTTCAGGGGTGCTGCATCACAGTTCACCAAATGGGAGACCCCATTCATTAAGTTGAGCTCTAGGGATTAATTGGGATTGTTGCTTTTGTATCAGCCTCCATGCTGCATATCAATCTCTCTACCTGAGTAGCTTGACTTCATTTCTGGACTCAGTGGATTTCTCTAGACCTATGGGCTTGAGGGGCTTCAATTTTCCTTATCTAGGAATGGGGTCTGAGATGGCCTGGGAGTTCATGGTCCTCATGTTAGCCATATGCCTCTCCCAGATAAACCAACACATTAAAACATAAGGGCCAGGGGTGGGTTGCTGCCAGTGTTACTGCCAGTTCGCAACCCACGCACAGTCACTAAAATCTAAAATGGAAGCGGCCAAGCAGCAGTGAGGGAACAGGTTCGAGGGCATGGCAGGCCTGGGTCGCTGCCAGTTCTGCAACCCAGGCCTGAATTCCACTACCAATTCGGCCAAACTGGGCTGAACCAGTAGCAACCCACCTCTGATAATGGCTCTGCAAATGGACCTGTATAAATTCTGTTTTGTACCTTTCATTTTAGTAGACAGAATCTTAGACAGAATCTTTAGTAGACGGAACCCCTGAGTTGCTTGTGGATTTTTTTTTTTTAATCAGCATCCATTTTCATTCTTTGGAGCTTTTGCCTGCAACTTCTCTTAGTGCTGCTTACATATACATACATGCATGCATGCATGCATGCATACATACATACATACATACATATTTGTTTTCGTAGATTTTCACGGGTGTAGGTATGCTGGTCTTGTTGCATTCGGGTGTTTTCCCATGTAAGAATGAGATTGCCTTTGCAACGTTTCAGCAAGATCTCACTTGCCATCTTCAGGCTTTGGTCTGTGACCAAAGCCTGAAGATGGCAAGTGTGATCTTGCCGAACGTGTGTGTGTGTGTGTGTGTGTGTGTGTGTGTGTGTGTGTGTGTGTGTGTGAGAGAGAGAGAGAGAGAGAGAGAGAGAGAGATACGTTTTTGTGCTAATAAATAAATAAATAAATAAATAAGGGAGACTAGTATAGATCTATTTCAAGTTATTTAGCTCTCATCAGTAGTCATACCCTTACTGGGATTCGAACCAGGGCTGTTTTGTTTGTTTTTTAACATTTGAGGCAGTTGTAATTGCCACTAGGCCACAGGTTCTCATCCAAATCAGCTGAGCCATGGGAACAAGTATATATACTGTGTCACAACACCCTGGTAAGCCCCAATTAAGGGAGGGAGCAGAACTGCTTTCCTTTTCTGTCTTTCGGCTCACCACAGGAGACCATCCAGGCAGAAAGCTATTTTTTCATTGCCTTTGTTATATTTGTGATATGTTTTTGTGCTGATAAATAAATAAATAAATAAGGGAGACTATATACAGATACATACACATACTGTACATACATACATACATACATACATACATTCTTTTGGTTGTCATAAGGGATTGGGGGTTTCTTTTGCATGCATCTTTCAAAAGCAAACTGAATTATTTGGCTTTATTTCTCCGCCAGATAAACACAAGATTTGCCAAGCTGAGTTTAGTACCGCCTTTTGTGCTGCCATGGTGGCGTTCATTCCGGAACAAATCTCCTTCTGCAGAAATCTAAGAGCGGATTTCTTTTCATCCCTACCCAGAACAACCTACAATATCTTTATTGTCATCAGCTATCAGAATCCTGGTTTTTCAAGTATGTACAGCTTCTCTTCTCCTTGTCAGAAATCAGCTGGGCAGCTTGGATTGCGCTGCTGGAATTCACTTTTCTGATCAACAATCCTTTGCAGTCTGCTTCTTTCTTTTGGGCTTACCTATGGAGAAGGCAAAACCTGCTGGTCTGAAACTGAATGCTTTAACAAGCTGTTGTTTGGATTGATAAGTGTCATGGCTGTGATTCAACAAGTTACTTTTAATTAGTTGCGGTGTCACTTTTGAAGGGCAACTTTGTACAACAGGGGATTTCACAAAGCTGACAGGAGGAACCTCAGTCCCTTTTTAATGACTTCTTTTAAACCTGACTGACAGCCCCACCGTTCTTCCAAAGTAGGTCAAGGTGATTTTGTCACTTGCTGGGCGAGAGGAAAGTAGTAGAATGTTTTGGAAACAAAAATTATTAGAAGAGTAAAAAAATGACTTGGGGGGGAAAAATGACTCTGTAGGCATTAGTATTCCTTCCTCTTCCGGTATTTTTCAGTTATTGACTACGAGTTAGAGTATGGCTCATTTAAATCAAATGAAATACTTATCATTATGATTTTAGTCTGAGCAAGAGAAAAGTAAGGATATTGGTTAGATTGCAGAGGAGGTATAATAGATTTGTATAGTGCAGAAAGTTAACACCCACCCGTCTCCTAGAAGAATGCAATATTTTGAGAAATATTAAAAAGGCAGAATATTATATTTCTCTAAAGGGAGAAATGAAGAAACATGCTCTTGGAAAGCAGTCCCCACTTTTCTTAATAGCCCCCCAGTTGATGTTTTGTGCCCATGGAGAAAGATTGAGCCAGCCTATCTACAAAAGACAAGACCTTTAGCTCCAGGTTGATGGGATTAAGATATGACCCGTCAGGATATAAAAGGATTAACCTACTACTATCTAGAAACAGAGCTCACCACATTTCACAATCTCCTAAGGACATTGCATCACCCTCCAAACTTCAACCAGCTATGATCCCTACAATAGCCAATAGAGTACATGTTCTTGCACAGAAACAGGAAGCTCAAATTCAAAGCCCAAGAGAAGGTATAAAAACCCCTTACCCTCAACTCCATGTGGTCAGCTGCCTGGAACCTCCCATGTACTTCTGCTTCATGAATAAATGGACCCTCTTTCCAATCAGCCTCCAGCCTCCTTTTTGTCTCCAGCACCTTTCTCCTGGCTTGGAATTTTTAAAGGACTGTTTAAAGGACTGTTTTAAAGGACTGTTTTCATTATTAAACGGCTAAATAGCTACTTAATTCTTATTTCTCAAATTTTGTAATTGATTAATGCATTATAAAGTTTGGAAAGCTGAGACCTCCTAGGTGTTGGTGGGCTATAATAGATGGCACCCTTCATCGTTGATAGGCAGCTAGGTGTAAGTTCACAATAATTGGAAAGTGAAATGTGCTTTCGCTGTATGCTACTGGGTGAGTGAAAAACAGAAAACAGCATCGCATATCTTCCCAGTATATTATCTGTAGCTTCTTAGAGATAAGGTAAGGCATTAATGTCCCAAAGCAAGCAAATAAATAAAAAGGAAGATAGGAAATACCTTGAGAAAATACACTGCTACTCCAGCTTCTGTATAATTCTCATGTGTAGTTGCTCTCCCATTCCTCCTGGGATTTACCATTTTCTCGTTCAGGGAGGGAGAGAAAGATTTAACACAAACCTAAATGATGGATTAAGATTACCTTTTGATGGATTGGCAGAAGGAGACTGGTTGCCCTGACTGATTAGTGGGCATGGCAGTTTGAAAGCCAAATACAGCATCCATTTGATAGCCAGGGGCTCATTTCCATCCTGCTTGAAACTTAATGGAATGGCATGTACATTAGCAGCTTGGTCGTGTTTATCTTTCCAGCTTATCAAAGGTGGGGGGATATGATTAAAATTTCCCTTTAACATAGAGCAGCTGTTGTAATTCACTTGGAAATGTCAGAACTGATTATGGCTTAGTGGTATTTAGGTGCTGTATAGGATTATTATACTGCGGTGGAGTGTAATGTTGATCTAAGAACTTCATTCAATCTTTAAGAAGAAGAGGAGGGGGAAAAAGGCTTACTCCACATCAAGGCTACTACAGCTGCCAGAGTTGTCTCTGCTTAATCAAGGATTACTCTAGAGTTATCTCTTAATAAAGGTTTTAGATATTGGAATTGGAGAAGAGGATCACTTGCACTTTCCTGTTCTCTCTCCACTCTAGCACAAATCCTATTCATCCCCTTTTCATCAGGATGTTCATATGATGTGCTGGTTCAGACAAGATGTCTGATCAAGCAAGTCATGAAGAGCAGCTCCTTCCTTCTGTAAAGCTGTGCTATGGGATGAATGAATGGCCCATGGAATGTTTCCCCATTACAGCCTAACCTGCTGTATCCATGGAAACCAGCTCTTCAGTAATCTGCCACTGTAACTATTACTGGAGGCTGATCCCCTCTTTGAATGGTGAGATCACTAGATGAATGCATATCCTGAATTGGTGATTTGTAACTCTACTTAGCATTGGGTTAAATTCATGGGCCACTTGACTAAGCTTCACCCAAGTCTCTTCCCCCAAAATTGTCGCGCTCTGGAGAAGATGGAATACAATAGTTATATATATTATATTTAATTTATTGATCAGCTCATAAAAACTAACACACACACACACACACATACATATATATATATGTGTGTGTGTGTGTGTGTGTGTATGTATATGTATGCCAAATCAATAATAACAATAGCAATAGCATTTACATTTATACACTGCCCCCTAGTGCTTCACAGCACTCTCTAAGCCAGTGGTTCTCAACCTTCCCAATGCCGCCACCTTTTAATACAGTTCCTCATGTTGTGGTGACCCCAACCATAAAATTGGTGTCTCAGTTCCTCAGACCATTGAACTTAGGCAACCCCTGTGAAAGGGTTGTTCGACCCCCAAAGAGGTCCCAACCTACAGGTTGAGAACAGCTGCTCTAAGCAGTTTACAGAGTCAGCATATTTTTCCCCAACAATCTGGGTCACGGGTGTCAAACTTGCCACGTCATGTTGTCATCACATGATGTTTCGCAACATTTTCTCCCATTCGCTGAGCTGGGTGGGCATGGCCTGAATTCAGCCCGCGGCCCGCCGGTTTGACACTCCTGATCTGGGTGTTCATTTTACTAACCTCAGAAGGATGGAAGTTGAGTCAACCTTTAGCAGGTCAGGATCAAACTCCTGACTGTGAGCAGAGTTACCCTGCATTCTAACCACTGCACCAGATGAAGCAGGATGAAAGAACATCAGGCATGATGTTATATTTCTTCCGCTAGAAGTCTTCAAAAGATAAGTTTAGATGAGTAACTATTAGGGAGACAGTCTTCTCATCTTTATGCAAACACTTGCTTGAGAATACCTTTTGAGGTTAATGGAGCTATGATGAATAGGACTGATCCTCAGAAATGAGTAAGACAAGAGTGAACAGCAGCACAGCTGTTATTCAGACTATATATTAACAACTAAGAAGGTCCTGAAGATCTTGAAGAACAAGTGCCTAAGATACTTAGCACACTTTGCTAAGTATCTTAAAATTAAATTAGATTAATAAATCTCAGTTATCCAGATTCTTTAGCTCCAATTATTGGAGCTGAACTTTGGAATAGAGTAGGATAGGATAGGATAGGATAGAGGTGGAAGGGACCTTGGAGGTCTTCTAGTCAAACCCTCTCCTCAGGCAGGAAATCCTATACCATTTCAGACAAATGGTTGTCCAATATCTTCTTTAAAACTTCCAGTGTTGGAGCATTCACAACTTCTGGAGGCAAGTTTTTCTACTGATTAATTGTTTTAACTGTCAAGAAATTTCTTCTTAATTCTAGGTTGCTTCTCTCCTTGATTAGTTTCCACCCATTGCTTCTTGTCCTGTCCTCAGGTGTTTTGGAGAACAGCTTGACTCCTTCTTCTTTATGGCAGCCCTTAGATATTGGAACACTGCTATCATGTCACTCCTAGTCCTTCTTTTCATTGAACTACGCATATTCAATTCAAGCAACCGTTCTTTATATGTTTTAGCCTCCAGTTCCCTAATCATCTTTGTTTGCACTTTTTTTTAGAGTCTCATGGTGACCACAGCTGGATGCAGTATTCAAAGTTTGGTCTTACCAAGGCATTATAGAGTGGCATTAACATTTTAAATGATAGGCCACTAATAATGTTATGGATAATAATGTACCATTATTGGAACAAACACGATCATAGCATCTAATAAGTATTTTAGATGTGGATAAAATGATCTTAATTGCTGCAATTACGGATGATTCGGAATGTATACAGGGGTGGGCTTCAAAAATTGCAGCAATGGGCTCTATGCTTGGTTGCTGGGTGGGCGTGGCATGGTAGGCATGGCTTAGTCCACCTCCTGCACCATGGCAGGGGGGGATTTCACCTTCCCCAGGCTCTGGAGGCTTTCCTCAAGCCTCTGGGAGGGTGAAAACTGCCTTTTGCGGGCTCTGGAGGCCTTCCGGGAAGGCTTTTTCTATCTTCCTGAGCCTCTGTGTGGGCCCTGCACTTACCGTAGTTTTTGGAGTATAAGACGCACCTTTTTCCCTTAAAAAAGAGGCCGAAAATCTGGGTGCATCTTACACACAGAATACAACATTTTTTGCCACCTAAAACCCCACCCAAAATGGTCATGCATAGCTTGCAGGAGCTCCTGGGGGCTGGAGAAGGCAGAAATGAGTGAAGAACGGCCTGGGTTTTGCTCAATTTTGCCCCCCCCCCAGCCCCCAGGAGTACTCTATAGGTTTTTTAATGCCCTTTTTTGACAAAAAATAAATTGGGCCCGTTTTCGCAAAATATGGGCCATTTTTTGCTCATTTTGCCCCCCACCCCCAGAACACTCTACAAGCCTCCTAAAGGCCATTCATGCCCTTTAAAAAAAAGAAAAAGAAAATGGACCCATTTTTGCGAAAAATGGGATGTTTTTGGGAGGTTTGCAGATGCAAAAACTTACTTTTTAAAATTTGCCTCTTCAAAACCTTGATGTGTCTTATACTCTGGTGAGTCTTATACTCCCAAAAATACAGTACCTCACATCCAAAACAGGCTGGGTGGAGACCCCTGGGAGGGGCATGGTGGGGTGGCAGGGGCAAGGCATGGTGGGCAGGGCCAGCCAGGGGTGTGATTTAGAGGTTCTCTGAACTGGCCATAACATTAGCTATGGGTTTTCCCGAACCCAGGTGAATCTGTAGCAGCCCATCCCTGAATGTATACAATTTCTTCTTTGTCTAAAATCAGGGCATACAACTATTTGTGCAAAATCAATGGTATGGAAACTGACAGTGCTCCAAAATCATATCTATTAGAAGAGACAAAATCTCAATTACCAATCTCTTGGATTGTACAACTGGCAAAGTATATTAGGAACTGTGCTCTCCCTGTTTCTTGTCCAACTATCTCTGAAAAATACATTTAAAAGATTCTGGCACAAAGAATTCCTGATGCTGAAGCTCAGAAGAATACAGCCACCCTTAGTAAGGCTGGCCCATTGGTTTCCCAATTGCCAAGTATCTAAATGTAGAAATGTCCAAGCAGCTTATGGATATATTTACTCAATCAAGATTTGAGCAGCTGGACACAATGGTTAACTATGGAAGGTTTAACCAAGTCTGTACTTGAATGTACTTGTATTTGCAGACCCCCAGAGGTACAAGATTAAAGACACATTATATGAATGGCAATTGTGTGAGAAAGAGAAAGATCAGTATCTTGGAGTGCACGTTAGATGAACAGCCTACTGGGATCCTTATATTAAAACATCATATTTCATGTGTGTTCAGAATCTAAAATTTATGTACAATATGGCTGTTTATTTAAACAAGATAGTACAGCGGAGGATAGGTGCATCTGGCTGGGCTAAATTGTAAGGGGTGACATAGAACTGTAATTTGCATTTCTTTCACTTATTTCTTTTATTCTATTTTTAACACATGCCCTTATTACTCTTCTGTTTTATATTTTGTATTCTGATACCACTTAATGGCTAATAAATAAAGTATTATGTACTTTCTAAAGAGGTTGGTCTTGTCATTTTTCTCATTCCAAATGACATTCTATTTCCCCTTCATTCTTTTTAACTTTTTAACAAGATGCTTGCACTGTGCTTTGATAAATCGTTTCTTTCCCATAACATACCTTGCTATATTTTATTCTCATTGTAGTTGAGTGTGCCAGTGGACGGTGTGCGGGAGACAAAATTATTAATTTAAATAAGTATATATATTGAGCAATAGCCTCTGGGTTAGCCACAAGAGAAAATAGGGAAGTTCAATCAGACCTCTCAATCCCTCACATCCATAGTGCTTTTTACTGCCTCGCTGCACAAATCTTTTAAACATTTGCTGACAAACACAAAGTGAGCCTTCACCCCAAAGCATATTCCCCCTTCTGAATTTGGACTATTACACAACCATATGAAATAGTCAAAAATCGCACTACTAAGCACAGTAACACCTGGATGATAGCAAAACTTTGTGAAAAAAATTGATATAAATTCCCATATACCATATACAGGTTGTGTTGAACAAATGTAACGTCTTTGGATTGATTTAAAGCCAAGATATGAAAATAAGGAAAACAAGAAAAGTTCACCAAAAACTTGAATTGCCATAACGTTGTCTTCCTAAAGCTCCCAGCTTCCTTCTTTGCTTCAATTACAATTTCTGCACTAATAAACTTTATGTCCAGTTTTAGAACCAATTCTGAGAAAATAAACTTGAAAGAGGGTCAAAAATCCTTCCACCCACTTGGACCTGTTCCTCATGTCAGTACATCTGTTTAAAAAAACAGGTTGTGCTTTAACACACACATCTGTGTCTAGCACATTTAGTTGGACAACACACATACACTTTGGAAAGAAATCAAGGAAAGGAGGGAGGAAAACCAAGAGACACCCCCCCAAAAGTAATGGGGTGGGGTAGGAAAGGAATCAGTGTAAAAGTCCCTTTTTTCCAGTGATAACAGTTCTAGGATAAATCAGATCAATAATAATGTCTGTCCATGTATCTCTCCTGCTCAGCTTTTCCTCATCATCTGACTAGTCCAGAATATAAATAAAGGCAGAAGAGGACAGTTTTATGATTGGAAGAAATTTGTGTTTATTTTTAGGATCCCATAGTATAAATAAAGAGAATGGAGGACAATTCTTGTGATTGAGAGAACTTTGTGTCTATTTTTAGAGCCAGAATGATCACAGCTCAATGACAAGAGCATAGGAAAAGCAGAGCTGAGGAAAACTTCTGTTGAGATCATTGCAAACTTCTTCTCATAAATTATGGTCCATTAAGGTGGGGAAGTTAGTGATGCCTTTCTATATTTTTATGCATAAAGCATGTTTCTAGAGCATTTTCCTTCATAGATATGCTGCTCAGGATAATCTAATTTAAAGGAGACCAAAGCACAGATCCCTAAAAAGGATCTTAATTTGTCCATTTTTGACAGGGTTTTTCAAACTTGCAATCCTAGGATGTGTGGACTTCCAGAATTGCTTCCATCATTATGGAAGTTGAAGTCTACACATTTTAAAAGTTGCAAAATTTGAAAAACACTGATCTTCAGAACATCTAGCTCAGGGGTATCCAACCTTGGCAACTTTAAGACTTCTGGACTTCAAAAAGGGCTGAAAAATGGGCAGGGGTGGGACCAGCCAGTGGTGGGATTAGCCCAAACCAGTTCCAACTGGCTGAATCCCACCTCTGCCTTTGAGGCAAGTGGCCAGGAGGCAGGGATGTGTGTGATGAGTGACATCGAGTTGGTTACGCCCATCCAGTCACATGATTACCCAGCCAATCATTAGGACAGAGAGCCTGTTGTTAAATTATTTGAATCCCACCACTGGTCATAAGTCAAGGACTACCTGCATGTGGTTTGTATAGGCATTCGTCACACCCCACCGCGGGGAGGTGGAACCGGAGACACCGAGTTGGTTCCGCCCCAGGCGCCTGATGGACCCGGAAAGGTTCCAGAGGGAGCTTGGGCCAGTACCTGTGTCCCTGTCCCACGGCTCGACTGAGGACCTAGTGGCCGCATGGTATAGTGCGGCCACGGGGGCCTTGGACCGAGTCGCGCCCTTGCGGCCTCTCATGCGGCGTCGAGTCACCCAGGCTCCTTGCTTTACCGAGGAGCTTCGGGAGATGAAACGCCGCAAGAGATGCCTAGAGAGTAGGTGGAGATCTTCTCGATCCGAATCTGACCGAACACTAGTGAGAGACCATATTAGGACTTATTTAGTGGCGCTAAGAGTGGCCAAACGGGAGTATTGTGCCACCCTTATCGCATCTGCGGAAAACCGCCCTGCTGTCCTGTTTGGGGTGATCCGCTCCCTCCTTCACCTGAGGCCGCGGGAAGCCCCTCTGCAGGGTCGAGCAGAGGAATTTGGAGTTTTCCTGCAGGACAAAATCACTCAGATTCGGAACGAGTTGCCCTCCACTAGTGGTCCGGTCGTGGCGTCCGGTGCTGGTCTTGAGATTACACCTTGGGAGGAGTTCGACTTTGTTACTACCGAGGATATGGACAGGTTGCGGAGGAACCTTAGAGCCAGCACATGTTTATTGGACCCGTGCCCCTCCTGGCTTGTACTGGCATCCTGGGAGGTGACACGAGGCTGGCTCCAGGGCATTGTGAATTCATCTCTGAGTGAGGGGTATTTGCCCACCATCTTGAAAGAGGCGGTGGTGAGGCCCCTCCTCAAGAAGCCATCCCTGGACCCGGCTCTGTTAGAGAACTATCGTCCCGTCTCCAACCTTCACTTTTTAGTGAAGGTTGTCGAGAGTGTGGTGGCTCAACAGTTTCCCCGTCACCTGGAGGAAATTGATTATCTAGACCCGCGCCAGTCCGGCTTCCGGCCCGGGCACAGCACTGAGACGGCATTGGTCGTGTTGGTGGATGATCTCTGGAGGGCACAGGATAGAGGTTGTTCCTCTATCCTTGTCCTATTAGATCTCTCAGTGGCTTTCGATACCATCGACCATGGTATCTTATTGCACCGATTGGGGGGGTTGGGGCTGAGAGGCACCGTTTTACGGTGGTTCACGTCCTACCTCTCTGGTCGGTCGCAATGGGTGTTGGCAGGAGGGCAGAGGTCATCCCCGAGGCCCCTCACATGTGGGGTTCCTCAGGGGTCGGTCCTCTCGCCACTCCTGTTCAACACCTACATGAAGCCGCTGGGCGAGATCATCCGTGGTTTTGGGGTGGAATACCATCTGTACGCTGATGACACTCAGTTGTACATATCCACCCCAAACCACCCCAACGATGCCGTCGAGGTGCTGTCCCGGTGTCTGGAGGCCGTACGGATCTGGATGGGTAGTAACAAACTCAAGCTCAACCCGTCCAAGACCGAGTGGCTGTGGTTTCCGGCACCCCGGTTCAGCCAGATAAGTCCAACTCTGACCATTGGGGGCGAACAACTGGCCCCCGTGGAGAGGGCGCGCAACTTGGGCGTCCTCCTGGATTCCCGGCTGTCCATGGAGGACCATGTGGCGGCCGTGGCCAGCGGGGCTGTTCTATCAGGTACGCCTGATACGCCAGTTGCGCCCCTTACTGGACCGGGGAGCCCTTCGCACAGTCACTCAAGCACTTGTGACGTCCCGGCTGGATTACTGTAACGCTCTCTACATGGGGCTTCCCTTGAGGTGCACTCGAAAGCTACAGTTAGTACAGAATGCGGCCGCGCGGGTGATTATGGGTGCCCCAAGGCAAACCCACGTAACACCTCTCCTGCGCGAGCTGCACTGGCTGCCTGTGGCCTTTCGAGTGCGCTTCAAGGTACTGATGACCATCTTTAAATCGCTCCATGGCTCGGGGCCTAGCTATATACAAGACCGCCTCCTGCCCCATATATCCCTTCGTCCAATCCGCTCCCACAGAGAGGGTCTTCTTCGGGTGCCGTTGGCCGGGCAATGCCGGTTGGCGACACCCAGAGGAAGGGCCTTCTCTGTGGCGGGCCCGGCCCTCTGTGACGACCTACCCCCCGACCTTCGCACAATCTTGGACCTCCGCCTCTTCCGCCAACGTCTTAAGACATACTTATTCCAACAAGCCGGCCTAGGATAACCCCCCGTTTCTGACGTTTTAAGGAAATTTGTAATTTGGTAGGGTTTTCAATATTGGGTTTTTAGCATGGGTTAATGAATTTAATTACATTTTAATCGATATTTATTGTATTTTTGTGTTTTTAAGATGCCTGTGCGCCGCCCTGGGTCCTAACAAGGAGAAGGGTGGGGTATAAATTTAATAAAATCAAATCAAATCAATTCAGTATTGGTTGTTAGTTTGGTAGAAGATTACACAGGAGAAAAAAAGCTTTAATAATAGCAGGTAAGAATGGGAAGAAAAAGGAAATTGGAGTAGAAAAGAAAGAGGGGAAAAACCATTTAGCTTACTGGTTTTTGTGATAGTCTTTATAGGAAATCTTGAATGGAATAGATTGGCAGCTTTTAAACGAGGGTGCTTAATTTTATAATTTAACTGATGAAGCAAATGTTTAAACATCCCATTAATGTAGGCTGTGACATGTCCCACTGCATCTCGCTCCTTTACTCAGAAAAGCCTACAGCATTTAATAATCCTTCCTGCTTCTCAAGAAAATGAATAACAATTTTGTGTTCACTCAAACAGATTTTCCTTAATCCTTTCAGAAGACTTTATGAAATTTGGTGGGTTGTATTTACTCTTGTGCATTTTCAGTTAGTGACAGAGAAAGCTGGGGAGAAGAAATGCTTATCCAATTGATATTTAATAAGGAAAAAAAAACACCCACCAAGTAGGATTCAGAAGGGAAGCAGCTTTTTCCTCCCTTTTTTTTTAGTTATTAATATTCATAATTCAAGGACAAGAAGTGTGTTAATAGATAGGTTTTTCTTGTACAATTAACATATTCAAAGCTAACAGCTGCTAGGTGGTAGACACAGTAATTGGCCCTGAACTCCAGGACGGTTTTATGCCAAAGAATTGCATGCATGTACTATGCATTCCTAACAATGGAGCCAATAATGAATCTTCTTCATATAGAGAAGCTCAGTGCTGATCCTTTAATGCAGGGGTCTCCCACCAGAGGTGGTTTTCAACCGGTTCGGACTGGTTTGGGTGAACCAGTAGCTTCAACAATCAGCCGGCCCCGCCCACCTGCTCCTGCCCTATCCTGTCCTTTATTTCCTGCTTTCTGGTTCATCTCAATCACGTGGCATTGCTGATTCCCACCCCCTTCCATTTTACTTACTGTTGTTAACTTGGGAGGTAAGCAGCTGAACTTCTAAATGCTCCATTTTCAGTGCAAGTGCAAGTGCTTTAGGCACACATGAAGCGTGAGCTCATCGAACCTGTTGTTAAAGTGGCAGCATCGCACCACTTCTCCAACCTTGGCAATTTTAAGCCTGGTGGACTTCAACTCCCAGAAGGATGGAGACGCCTGCTTTAATGTACATTGAAAGACAGACTTAAGCTACTTTCATAACTGGAGGACTATATGAAACATAGCTCCAAATTAAATCCTGCAAGGCAATGTTCTCTTTATTTCTTTATTACTTCCTAAATTGTAGGAGTTGACTTTCTAAGGACTGGATCCAAATGCTAAACAAAGAAATGATTTCTGGCTTCCAATGTTCTGTATGCACCAGCTCCTTAAAGTCAATGGCATCGAAATACACAGTGAGGAATGGCTTATGTGCAGTGTTCCCATATGTATTTCTAAGCCATCTTTAGATGTTATTGGAGTGGCACGGTGGCTCAGTGGTTAAGACACTGGACTTGTCAGCTGGAAAGCCAAAAGCCTAGGTTCAAGACCTGAGTGCCACACAATAGGGTAGCTTCCATCCTCTCTCCAGCTCCTGCTTGCCTAGCAGTGCAAAAGCATGCAAATGCAAATAGATAAATGGGTACCACTTCTGTGGTAAGGTAACAGTGCTCCATGATGTCATGCTGATCACATGACCATGGAAATGTCTTTAGACAGCACTGGCTCAATGGCCTTGAAAGAAAGATGAATACCACTTCCTAGAGTTGGCAATGACTAGCGGAGTAAAATCTGCTTTAACTTTTTAATCTTTTTTTAAAGATATTATGGCTTTGGCTTTGAAGGGGGAAAGGCATAGGACATTTCCAGAGCATCTGTTACCATTGTGAAGCATCTTGATATTTTTTCTCATTAAATATTGAGCATTATGCCACCCTACCAGTTACTTTGGAGGGGGAGGGAGGGAGGGAGAGAGGAGGGGAGAGAGAGAGAGAGAGAATATCACAGCAACAGCACTTAAATTTATATACCACTTCACAGTGCTTTACAGCCCTCTCTAAGCGGTTTACCGGGTCAATAAAAGAGAGCCTATTGTTCCCAACAATCTGGGTCCTCATTTTACCCACTTCGGAAGGATGGAAGCTTAGTCAACCTTGAGCCTGGTGAGATTTGAACTGTCAAATTGCAGGCAGCTGGCAGTCAGCAGAAGTAGCCCGCACTACTGCACTCTAACCACTGTGGCTTTACCTTGTGTAATATGGTTTTAAACATTTGCTTCATTGAAGGAATGATAAAGGAGTAAAAAAAAAAACAACCTCTGGATTTTCAGGTTTATCACTTGCTAGATTAGAAGACACCTCTGTTGTAATGGATTGAACCTCTTAGTGTGGAGGGGGTGTCCTTATCTCTTTCACTGAAGAGTCCCCAACATGGTAGCCTAATCTATTCATAAAGTTTAGGATACTAGAATTAAACTCATATTTCTGATTGCTGGGGAAGTGATATATTAATATTGATAGTCTATGGTGTACAGTAATTACTTGCTTTTCCAAATGTATTACTGTCAGTAGGGTTGGTGTGTTCATGGCTGTGGTTTTTATATTAAATTGAGCAAAAACTCATGTGGCTTTAGTCCCAATTAACTGATTTTGCAGGAATCACACTTACTTCAATAGAATTCTTTTATTCATCCAAGTCTGGAGTGTATTTTTATTGGTGGTATCATTTTTATTCCATACTAGCTATACCCGGCCACGCGTTGCTGTGGCCCAGTTTGGTTAAATGGCCAACCAATCTGTGTGTAGATCTACACCTGCACACATACACACAACCACCGTATAACCCCCAACCTACCTACCTACCCTATTTCTCCCTCTCTATCTATCCCTCTACCTACCTAACTACTGTATTTCTTCCTTTCTCCCTCTATCGATCTACCTACCTACCTACCTACCTATTGTATTTCTCCCTCTCTATCCCTCTACCTACCTACCTACTGTATTTCTCCCCCTCTCTCTATTCCTCTACCTACCTACTGTATTTCTCCCTATCTATCCCGCTACCTACCTACTTACCTACCTACCTACCTACCTACCTACCTACCAGCTACTATATTTCTCTCTCTCTGTCTCCCTCTACTTACCTACCTACTGTATTTCTTCCTTTCTCCCTCTAACTACCTACCTACTGTATTTCTCCCTCTCTATGTATCCCCCTATCTACCTACCTACCTACTGTATTTCTCCCTCTCTATCTATCCACCTACCTACCTACCTACCTACCTACCTACCTACTGTATTGCTTCCTTTCTCCCACTATCTACCATATTTATCCCTCTCTATCTATCCCTCTACCTACCTATCTACTGTATTTCTTCCTTTCTCCCTCTATCTACCTACCTACCTACCTACTGTATTTCTCCCTATCTATCTATCCCTCTAGCTACCTAGCTATTGTATTTCTCCCTCTCTCTATTCTACCTACCTACCTACTGTATTTCTCCCTATCTATCTATCACCCTACCTACCTACCTACCTACCTACCTACTGTGTTTCTCCCTATCTATCTATCCTCCTACCTACCTACCTAACTACCTACCTACCGTATTTCTCCCTATCCCTCTATCTACCTACCTACCTACCTACCTACCTACCTACCTACCTACTGTATTTCTCCCTCTCTATCTATTCCCCTATCTACCTACCTACTGTAATACAATAATATAATAGCAGAGTTGGAAGAGACTTTGGAGGTCATCTAGTCCAACTCCCTGCCTAGGGAAGCCCTATACAATTTCAGACAAATGGCTATCCAACATCTTCTTGAAGACTTGCAGTGTTGGGGCATTCACAACTTCTTGAGGCAAGCTGTTCCACTGGTTAATTGTTCTAACTGTCAGGAAATTTCTCCTCAGTTCTAAGTTGCTTCTCTCCTTGATTAATTTCCACCCATTGCTTCTTGTTCTGCCCTCAGGTGCTTTGGAGAATAGCTTGACTTCCTCTTCTTTGTGGCAACCCCTGAGATATTGGAAGGCTGCTATCCTGTCTCCCCTAGTCCCTCTTTTATTAAAATGCATTTCTTCCTCCCCCTCTCTCTCTATGGGCCACCTGGGAGTTTGCTATCCCAGTGCATTTTTGGCCCTAAGAGGCCTCCCTACGTTGCTGAGGAAATGACTGTTGGTGGGAGGAGTTACAGGGAGGTGAAAACCTGATCAGTGGGTACATTTTACATTTGTGTACCTTGCACATGACACACGTGTGCTAGGCATAAAATGAATACATATTCTATTATCGGAAGTCCTTGGGAATATTGTGTGAAAATTTGAGGTAAATCGGTCTAGTAGTTTTTGAGATTAGCGACTTCGTACAAACTATTTTACATTTTTATTTATATAGATAAATTAAAATAAATTGTAACACAAAAAAAGTAAACATAGCAAGGGCTAGCAAAAGACAAATGTATTTCCTCGGTTGCCTAAAGTGAGAAAAAATGTAGAGTAAGCAGATAGTTAAGCCTGCTCTTGAATTTAATATGACATCAAGATACTTATCGTTGGATTGATTCTATCCAGAATCTACAGCTTGTTTATTCCCCAAAAGACTAACTGTGAATAATGATTTGTATTTATTTCCCCACTTTTTTTACAACAGTAAGTCAGCTCACTTCAGTTATTATTCCAAAAAAACTGCCCAAAATGGAGTCTTCCGCATGTTTGCTACAATAAAGTTTGCTAAAGTTTACTCAGTTTAAACACATTTAATTCAATGTGATTAAGAATGCTTTTCATTAACAACTCAAGTATGTTTGCCTTGTTTATTTTTTTATAAAAATTCTTAGATTTTTGTTGTTTTGAAGAATGCTTTGGTTTTAGAATCATAGTTTTAAAAATTATAAGTATTTGAAGGTATTATAGTGATCAGCTACTATAGATTACCATATTTTTCGGAGTATAAGACGGACCAATAGTATAAGACGCACCAAGGTTTTGAAGAGGCAAATTACAAAAAAAGTAGGTAGGTAGATAGAGGGATAGAGAGGGAAAGAAAGAAAGAGAAATATAGGTAGGTAGGTAGGTAGGTAGGTAGGTAGGTAGGTAGGTAGGTAGGTAGGTAGGTAGAGAGAGAGAGTAGGTAGGTAGGTAGGTAGATAAAGGGATATAGAGAGAGAAATAGAGAGAAATACAGTAGGTAGGGAGAGAGAGAGAATGTGTGTAGGTAGATAGATAGGTAGGTAGAAGGATAGAGAGAAATAGAAAGAAAGAGAGAAATACAGTAGGTAGGTAGGGAGAGAGAGAGTGTGTGTGTGTAGGTAGGTACGTAAAGGGGAAGAAATATGGTAGGTAGGGAGAGAGAGAGTGTGTGTGTGTAGGTAGGTAGGTAGGTAGGTAGAAAGAGAGAGAGAGAGAGAGAGAGAGAGAGAGAGAGAGAGAGAGAGAGAGAGAGAGAGAGAGAGAGAGAGAGAGAGAGAGAGAGAGAGAGAGTAGGTATGGGGAGAGAGAGAGGCAGTGAGAGGTTGATGTTTCCAGGTGTATTTATCCATGTCCTGGAGAAGGAAATCGCTGACAAACCTTAAGACTTTTTTTCTGCTGGCACAGAAACAGTTAAAGAGCTTAGAGAGTGTTTTTGCAGTCTGCAAGCCTCCCCCAAACAGCCCGTTTCTCCACGCAAACGGGGGTGTTTTTCTTCAAATAAAAAGCATGACTAGCCTTGGGGGGGAGCTTGCAGAATGCTCCTGGGGTGCGGGTCAAAAACGAGCAAAAAAACGGGCCATTTATTGCAAAAATGGGCCATTTTTGTGTCAAATAGAGTGCTGCTGGGGGCTGGGGGGCGGCAAAAACTGGCCCATTTGAGGCTAATTTCTGCCCTCCCCAGCCCCCAGGAGCTCTCTGGAAGCCTCCATAAGGCTAGGCACAACCATTTTGGTGAAGGGGGCGGGGTTCCAGGAGCCAAAAATTGCTGTATTTGATGTATAAGACGCACCCAGATTTTCAGCCAACTTTTAGATGAAAAAAGGTGCATTTTATACTCCGAAAAATACGGTAGTCTTTGCTCAGTTATAGAATCTATTACCAAGGCATCCTCAAGAGATGGCAGTCAGCAAAAGAAAACCCACCACCCTTGAAGGTGTGCAATATTAGGTTTGGCCAAACATTCTCATCCTTATGTTGAGTTTGTAAAGGAATCTACCTCTCCACCCTGTAAAACTGAAGAGCTGTTGTGGACAGTCTCATTTAAAAAGGACACCTCTGCAACCAAGCATCCCAATGGTCGCGTTCAGGGGTGGGTTGCTGCCAGTGTTATTGCCAGTTCGCAACCCACACCAGACATGCACTGCGTGTGCATACGCTCTTCAATAAACTGCCCATGCACAATCACAAAAATTCAAAATAGCAATGCCCAAGCAGCAGCGAGGGAACCAGTTTGGGGGCGTGTCTGGCCTGGGTCACAGCCGGTTCTGTGACCCACGGCTGGATTCCACTACCAGTTCGCTGAACCGGGCCGAACCGGCAGCAACCCATCTCTGGTTGTGTTGGGAAAAATTGAGCTTCACATGTGGTTACTACATACCTGAGGCACAACTTCAGGAGAGAGTGTTGAACTAAATGAGCCATGGTTAGAATGCAGTATTGCAAGCTAATTCCGCCTACTGCCAGGAGTTCGATTCTGACTCGCTGAAGGTTGACTCAGCTTTCCATCCTTCTGAGGTCAGTAAAATAAAGACCCAAATTGTTGGGGGGCAATATGTTGACTTTTGTAAACTGCTGAGAGAGTGACTATGAAGCTGTGCATATTGGTACTATTGCTAAATGTGCAGCCCAGTCCTCTATCTACATGGGACAATGGTGTGAACAAGCCAGGAAAAGTCATCCAGGAATTGCCAGAGATCAGACCCTCAGGACTTCAAAGGTATGAAACCATGCTTTAATTCAATATGGGACTTTTTCTTTCTGAATATTTTTTTTTAACAGAGACCTTGCAAACATCCTAAATCCCATCACAGAATGCTGAAGCAGCCAATTCTTTAATTCAGAATTGCAGCTCTATTGGCTACCTACCGTAAGGTGCCATACAGTAATGCATCATATTTCCCATAGGGCAAATATTTATTTTCATCCTTGAAATATGAAGTAATAAGGAGGGTGGCATAGATTAAACACACACATACTCAAAGTTATTTTGTGCTTCTAATAACATCCCCTGCTACTGCTCCTGATTCAGCATTTCTGGACTGAAATTATTTGTGCTGAGGAAAGCTGTGTAAAATCTAGATGGGGGAAAAAAACCCACACAGTGGGTGTTGTTGTTTTTTAACTTTGATGAAGAGATCCACATTTTGATTAGATAATACTTGGAGAACAAAGCAGGTGAGTAACTTAGATTGCCATGATTATTTCAAGTTTTGAAATGCCAAAACTTAATTTCACATCTATTTTTCAAATGGCATCCATATGCACCGGCTTGTCCTTAAAATCCATTTTAGCAAACCGAGCAGGGCAAAACAGGCAACATGTCATATTGGAAGACTTATGTATACGATATATGCAAACTGTTAGACATATTCATTGGGCTCACCTGAAATTTAAATCCAGAATCAAATTAGGTCACTTTGGGGACAATTTCTGGCTCTTCGAAGTCAGATGGGATTTCCCCTAAATGGTACCTGACAGGTGTAACTTGACAGGAAACAGGATAACCATAAAATGTTTATAGCAATATCCTGACAGAGAGATATGCTTTGCAACTCTGCATTCTCTGATTTGACTCACATAAACAGAGATAATTAATGCTTTATGTCACCTCCTGATTTTTATCCTCCAAATTAATACAGGTAGTCCTCGAATTACAATGGTCCATTTAATGACTGTTCAATGTTACAAAAGCACCAGAAAAAGTGACCCATGACCAATTTTCACAGTTGCAACCTTTGCAGTTATCCCCATGATCATGTGATCAAAATTCAGATACTTGGCAACTGGTTCATATTTATGACCGTAGCTGTCTCCCAAGGTCATGTGATCCCCTTTTGCAACCTTTTAAAATTTAACAAAGTTGGAAGCGACCTTGGAAGTCTTCTAGTCCAACCCCCTGCTTAGGCAGGAAACCCTATACCGCTTTAGACAAATGGTTATCTAATCTCTTCTTAAAAACTTCCAGTGTTGGAGGCAACTTCTGGAGACAAGAACTTCTGGAGGCAAGTTGTTCCACTGATTAATTGTTCTAACTGTCAGGAAATTTCTTCTAAGTTGCTTCTCTCCTTGATTAGTTTCCACCCTCTACTTCTTGTCTTACCCTCAGGTGCTTTGGAGAACAGCTTGACTGCCTCTTCTTTGTAGCAACCCCTGACATATCAGAACAGTGCTATCATATCACACACACACCCAATCCTTCTTTTCATAAGAATAGACATATCCAGTTCCTGCAACCGTTCTTTATATGTTTTATCCTCCAGTCTCCTAATCATTTTTGTTGCTCTTCTCAACATCTTTTTTTACATAATGGTGACCAAAACTGGATCCAGTATTCAAGTGCGGCCTTACCAAGGGATTATAAAATGGAATTAACACTTCACATGATCTCGATTCTATCCCTCTGTTCATGCAGCCTAGAACTGTAGAACCTTCTGACAAGCTGTGGTTTCCGGCACCCCGGTTCAGCCAGTTAAGTCCAACACTGACCATTGGAGGCGAAATATTGGCCCCCATGGAGAGGGCGCGCAATTTGGGTGTCCTCCTGGATTCCCGGCTGTCCATGGAGGACCATGTGGCAGCCGTGGCCAGGGGGGCATTTTACCAGGTACGCTTGGTACGCCAATTGCGCCACTTACTGGATCGGGTCGCCCTTTACACGGTCACTCAAGCACTCGTGACATCTAGGCTGGACTATTGTAGCGCTCTCTACATGGGGCTCCCCTTGAGGTGCACTCGGAGGTTACAGCTAGTCCAGAATGCAGCCGCGTGGGTGGTCATGGGAGCCACAAGGCAGTCCCATGTAACACCTCTCCTGCGCGAGCTGCACTGGCTACCTGTGGCCTTTCGGGTGAGCTTCAAGGTGTTAATGACCATCTTTAAAGCACTCCATGGCTCAGGGCCTAGTTACATGCGAGACCGTATCCTGCCCCATACATCCTTCCGAGGGCCTTCTCCGGGTGCCATCGGCTGGGCAATGCCGGTTGGCGACACCCAGGGGAAGGGCCTTCTCTGTGGCGGGCCCAACCCTCTGGAACGACCTGCCCCCTGAACTCCGTACTACCAAAGACCTCCGCCTTTTCCGCCGGCATCTTAAAACGCATTTATTCCAACAAGCCGGCCTAGGATAACCACCCGATTTGGACTTTTTAGTTATAAATTTTAATTAGAGAATTTTAAAATGTTTTAGCACAGGGTAATTTAATTTAATTGGGTTTTAATAATTTTGTTTTATTTATGTATGTTGTGTTTTTTAATTCGCCTGTGCGCCGCCCTGGGTCCTTTTGTAGGAGAAGGGCAGGGTATAAATTTAATATAAAAAAAAAAAGCAAAGTCAATGGGAAAGCCAGATTCAATTAACAACTGTGTTACTAACTTAACAACTGCAGTGATTCACTTAACAACGGTGGCAAGAAAAGTTGTAAAATGGGGCAAAACTCACTTAACAAATGTCTTAATAAACATAAATTTTGAGTTCAATTGTCATAAGTCGAGGACTGTCTATCAATTCCACCTCATTCCTACTCTTACATTTCTTTCGAATGTTTAATTTATTGTTTGCCCTCCATCTAGTCTTGTGGAAACTTAATGTGTGAATATTTCCTTCCCCATGCAATCCTTCCCACTTATACCGCTGTGTGATTTGGCAGTAGTCTGCTTCAGGATAATGTCTGACCATTGCAGCAATTCAGTCTTGGAAAAATAAGTCACCCAACCTTAATTTCTTAAACTGGAGCATCCAAGTGGCATGACTTGATTTGGCTAGCTTTTCACTGTAGTGGAAAAGGAGTGTATGTGCACCACTTACCTCCCAAACTGCTTTATTCTGGATGAAAAAAGTGCAGCTCTTTCACTCCAGTACTTCCAAGGCAAGTATTTCTTTAATTCAGGGTCCTCCCTAAAAGGGATCTTTGATCCAAATTTCTTTGAATCAAAGGCTTCTTTGAAGCTGTGGTGATAAGTAGTTTCATTTGGAATCATTTGCACTTCCAATTGTTTTCCACCCCAAAGTTTTATTTGCAGTCACCTAGAGAGAAAAGGCTTCACAGCTTTTTGTATAATTTGAGCTATTTCCATGGGAAATAACTTTTAAAGGAAACCCCAGGAGTGAATAAGTATACTTTATTGTCACCCTAAAGGTACCCCCTCCCCTGTACCTAGCTTTCTAAGTCCATTGGGATTCCTCCCAGGAGAAGATATCATTATGCCGCATGGCATCCGATTATTTTATTTAAAAATGTATTCTCTTCATTTGAATTTTGAAACAAAAATGCCACTTTTGGTGGGTGGCTAATATGTTTTATGGTGGAGATGGGGGTCAACAGGCACAGAGTTGTTCTGCTTTCAACAAAACATTAATGTGGACTCGAAGCCTAGATTAGAAGGATATTTTAAGGTCTCTTACCCATCGATGTAGTGGCTCAGTAGCTACGATGCTCAGCTTGTCAATCAGAAAAGTCGATAGTTTGGTGGTTCGAATCCCTAGCGCTGCATAATGGAGTAAGCGCCCAACCTAGCAGTTGGAAAGCATGCAAAAAATGCAAGTAAAAAAATAGGGACCACAGAAAACAGTGTTCTGTGCACCTTCAGCATTTAGTCATGCTGACCATATGACCACAGAGACATCATCGGACAGCGCTGGCTCTTCGGCTTTGAAACAGAGATGAGCACTACCCCTTAGAATCAGGAATGACTAGCACATTTGTGTGACGGGAACCTTTACCTTTACACATCGCTACTTAAAAAGAAATAAAACCGAACAACTTAATTACATCTAATGTGCATTATGCTATTCTTCACCCTTAGAAGGGATTCTTCACCCTTAGAAGGAAGTCTGCTGGCAGGGAGTTTCTCTTTTAATATTTACAGATGTATATACTACTTTTATTGTTTTATAAATAAACCCAACCATCTGGTAAAGTCAGGCATAAAACAAACATCCAGGGCAGTGTTCGAATTATTGGTATACATCGGCTCTATCAAATAGGGGCCTTGTACTGAATTTGGAGCCGCATATGTGACTGAGAAGCAGCCTTTTAAATCAGTATTCAGATTTGAGAACATTCTGAAATGAAATTAATCCTGCTGAAGGCTAGCAAATGGGCTTAATATGAGAATATGAACTCTGCAGCCTTTAAAGGCCACCACCATTCTCAGACAAGTGCCCTTTAATTGACTTAGAAGGTCATCTGTATTGAATTTCACAGAGTAAATCTTGCAGTGGTACTTTTTATTGCCAAGAAGAACAGAGATTCTACTTTGAGGAACAACTTTATAGCAGTAGTGAGTGAACCAATTAGAAATGAAAAAAAAAATTACAATAAGGGCTCACTCATTTTTTTCTTTTTCTTGGTTTGTTTGTGGGATATGCTTAGTAGAATCATCATCTCTTTGGGTTTAAACTGTATCTGAGGAAAAATAACCCGTAACTAGACATTTAGGTCTCTGAGGGAGACTAGCAAATGATGGCCTTTCTGATTTTCCTCAAGCCATGTTATACACTGCAAAGGTGTCAAACTAGTAGCCTGTGGGGCGGATGCATCATGCACAGGTCACACCCACCCTCCAGTGTTGTCCCCAATTTGGGTCTGAGCCTGGTGCAGAAGCCAATGATGGACGCCAGACATGAGGTGCAGGTTTTCTGATTGCTTTTTATTGGAGTCCTCCAAGGAAAAGGGTTCCTGGTCAAAAGGCCAAGAACTAAGAACAAAGGATTAAGAAAGCTTTATACATTTTCACTAAAGGAGAAGGCAGGACAAGGTGAGATAACAAAAATATCATCTAATAAACATTTTAGTAATAATTCTACAGTTCGTTCTATTGGTCTCTAGTTGTCCCTATTCTTAAGCTTTGGCTAATGAATGGCCCAGGAGTTATCTAATAGACATCCCTAACTTTTAGCTGAGGTCTGCAAGTTATCTAACTACCCATAATCGCTACAAACTTTACACATGCGTATTTCCTGTTGATAAGCATTCTTTGTTCTTGTGAGACAGACCCCAGAATTATAGTCTTTCTGATTTACTTTCAAGTGTGTGCCATGACCTTGCTTTAGCAGACGGCCCATCACCAGCTCTGCGAAGACAAAAAATATTGTGATACGTTATGTGACATCAATGTGACATGGCGAGTTTGACACCTGTGGTATACAGCATTCAGATTCACATCCAACACCAAAAGAGGAGCATTCCCCTCCTGAACAAAAATAGATTATAACTTATAAACCATTGTTTCCTTTTATCCCGCCTTTTATTACTTTATAAGCAACTCAAGGTAGCAAACGTACATAATGTTCCTTCTTTTTCTATCCCCACAACAACCCTGTGATGTGGGTAAGTGTGATGCAGAGGTGGCATTCAGCTAGTTCTGACAGCTTCTGGAGAACCAGTAGCGGAAATTTTGAGTAGTTCAGACATCCCGCAAATAGGCTGGCCCTGCCCCCACTGCCTCCCAGCTTGTTAGCTGATCTTCTTTTGTTGCCTAAACAGGAGAAAGGAAGTGGAAAGTAGGTTATTGGGGTGGGGAGGGAATGAGGATTTTGCAGCATCTTTCCCCTGCACGCCCACAAAGCCATGCCTACAGAACAGGTAGTAAAAAAAAATTGAATCCTACCACTGGTGTGATGGAGAGTACCTGATCCAAAGTCACATAGCCAGCTTTCATGCCTAGGTGGGACTAGAACTCAGGGTCTCCTAGTGTTCAGGCTAGCACCTTAATCACTACACCAAGCTGGTTTGTATGTATTAAATCAGCTTACAGATGAATTCAGAAGGTAACGGAGAATTAATAGATGAAGGTGTTTAGAGGATGTTCTTGGTTAGTCTAAATTAAAGACCCAAGGTTGGAAATAATGTGTAAATGACATAAGGGTGTGTTTAAATATTTAGGAGTAGAGTTATAATTCCACGTTTATGTGCATAGGTGCTGCCATGTACACTAGAGATTTATAACATATAGTCCACAAGTGATAGTCATTCCTTGTTGCTTCTAGTAAAATTATTCAATCTCCTTTTGCCTTTCATTTAATCTTCTCAGAGTAAATAAAATACATTCCCTGGAAAGGCAACCAGAGATAACTAAGCACATGAGTTTGCAACTATAGAACCATCTGAGAGTGTTCTGAGGGCAAAAATTGCTAAGTGGTTGGAAATTTTAAACGATAAAACTTCCCAGGAGGCAATTAATATCTCTGTGATTCTGGGAACAGCAACTGATATTGTTCAGTGGAGGCTTCAGTTCTGCTTGTGTCTTCTTATGAGTTCTTCCTAAATTCTGCAATAGGGGATTTGGGTTGGATTTTTTTTTTCCTAAATGAAAATAATCACTTCTCATTACATTACACTGCAAGCCAAATAACTTTGAAAGTCTTTCATGGAGGCTGCAATTTTGATACATGGAGTAAATAATAAAGCTGCCACCCTAACTGGAAAAAGGAAGCGTCTTGTTCAACTTCCAAATGTGAATGAAGATAGTAGATAGAGAGCCATGATGGTGCAGTGGTTAGAATGCAGTATGTTAGGCTAATTCTGTCGACTGCCAACAGCTCAATCCTGATTGGTTCAAGATTGACTCTGCCTTCCATCCTTCTGAGGTTGGTAAAATAAGGACCCAGATTGTTGGGGGCAATAGGCTGACTCTGTAAATCACTTAGAAATAGCTGTAAAACACTATGAAGCAGTATATAAGTTTAATATTTAATGTTATTGCTATTGCTAGTAATGCATCCCAGTATAATCATGACTTAGGAACCTGGTGTATGCGAAGTAGATCTTAAGGCTTCCCTTTGTGCAGAAATGGCAAGAAAGAAATGGAAGGAAAGCTAATCTGCTGCAACCAGTAGCCCTGCCATAAAGGAAGTCAGTTGTGTTCCTGCTTAGTGGCACTTGTATACTCTATATACAGTACTAGCCGATAACCTGGCATTGCCTGGGTATTTATTTATAGGGGGGAAATGTCCGGACTAAACATGATTTCTAATGTTGGATTTTCCCCCTTAACAGAGGGAGCCCCCTTGTGGAGTACTGTGAAGCCATTGCCACGGCAACTCCACTGCTCTGTACAGTAGAAAACATTTTACAGCAGTACAGTAGAAGCCATTTTAAGGAACAACAGGCTGTATCTTAACAGAACACACAGCCCGAGGGGTGTTAATGGTGTCTTACCATCATAGTATTTATTCTAAGTCATCTGTTTACAAAGTTTGGTTGAAATTGCTCGAGGCATTCCAGAGTTATGCTGGAAAACACACACACACACTTTTATATAGAGAGTATAATATCATCAGCAGAAGGCAAGAGGGTCAAGGTGGCAGTAGTGGATGCACCTTTAACATCTTGATAATTTTTGCCAAGTCCTGTGAATGTTCTTGCCTACAAGGCTTGCAGGAGAAGGTTCTCTCCTGCATCAATCCTGGACTATGGAATATTTATTTATTTATTTATGTATTGGATTTATTTGCCACCTATCTCACCTTCAGAACTGGGTTTGGTTTCCTCTCAGTTCCTGGAAAGTAGAAAATCACCAGCTCCCAAGTCAAGTGGAGTACACCTTCTTGGATGAAAGCTATGAAACACTACAGTGCTGAGCATCCACAATTTCTGTATGTAGTACAACTGCTGCAAAGGCAATTTGATCTTCCCTAGAATTGGACTCCATTCAGAGCAATCGGGAAGTGATATGTGTGAGTTAAGATTATTCTGATTATTAGTTTCTACTAAATTCTGAAAGTTCATTAACTTTTATCTAAGTATTTTTTGCTTTATAGAAAGAGAGAAAAAAAACCCTTGATTCTTAGGGATGATAAGCTTGGCATCAGTTATTACATATCTGACAAAAATATGATAAATCTCTAGTAAATGCAAAGCCTTTTATTATATCCCTTTCTGCAACTCTTCATTCCTTCCATTATAAAAAAATCAAGAAATGGCTCTGTTGCAATGGTGGGATTCAATTTTTTTTTACTACCGGTTCTGTGAGCTTGGCATGGTGGGTGTGGCTTGGTGGGCGTGGCAGGGGAAGAATTCTTTGAAATCTCCATTCCCACCCCTCTCCAGAAGGTTACTGCAAAATCCCCATTCCTTCCTGATTAGCTGGGACTCGGGAGGAAGACAATAGATGGGGGCGGGGCCAGTCAAAGGTGGTATTCACCAGTTCTCTGAACTACTCAAAATTTCTGCTACCGGTTCTTCAGAACTGGTCAGAACCTGCTGAATGCCACCTCTGCTCTGTTATTAACCTTTCAAAATGGCTGTATGCACAACTCATGTGAGCACTGTAACCAGGACAAAGAAAACAATATTGTGTAATAATCACAACTCCTTTGGAATGAAGGATTAAAAAAAACCACACACAAAGTTCAATCTTGGGAGAGGAGTCATATTGGATGAGGAGGTATTTCAGTTGGCAGGCTGAACGCAATAATATTTGCACTGCCTCCAAGTTAGTTTGCTGAATGTGACAATTGAAAGCAACTCATAACTTGCTTTTTTAGATAAAAGTGCATAATTCATATACAACAACAGCAGGCAAATCAAGGAAACAATCACAACAGATGGCCTATAAAAAGAAAATGATGGGTTTTGATACACTTATGGTGTGGGAGGGGAACAAAAATCATAATATATACCTCAATCATTAGCACAATTTTCTGATGTTCGGAAACATACTCTTCTCTGTGGAAAGTCAGCACATTTCTTCTTAACCATCAGCCAACACAGTCATAAAATAACGTTGATGGGAGACCATTGGATTATTGTCAACTTTATTGCTTAGGAGCGACCATCAAGTATATTTGTCATGGGAAAGAGCTTTTGCAATTCATGTATTTCCTTTTTGGTGCTTGTTACTAGAATCCTGGAGAAGGACCAGTCATCCAAGGGCAGTGGCCTTTTGAGATTCCTCACTCCCAAGTCCTATCAGAAGCCAGATCTTCAAAGAGGGCTTCATAAGCAATCTTGGCAGAGCACCATATGCCTTTATATGTTTTACAAAACATAAGCACTTTTGGTGCCTCATTAACAAACATTACTAGTCTGTAATGATCTTTGAGCACCTGCTTCCAGATGAATTATGGGTCTCTCATGAATTGAGGGAAGGCAGCTTTTCTGTTATTATTATGGCAGTAATAAGGATTGGCCACCATGTTGAATTAACACACAAAAGTCAGGAATTCTAAGGAGGTTCAAGAGGAACATTCACTGAGCCAAGTCTTCAGTCTGTCAAAACCTCTCCTGTGAGGCTCCCTTGGCAAAGCCACACAGAAGTGAGAAAATATGAGACCTGTGAATTATTAGTTCCTATCATAGAATCTGAAAGAAATCCCCAAGGGATCAGCACTATGATAAAAATGCTAATTCATCGTGGTTTTCCATGCAGTGAAAGCCAGGGAAGGATTGATTATTTTTTTTTAAAAAAAGTAAAAAGTACAAGACCAGGAACTGGGGAAATAATTCCTTTGGTTTACATTTTAATGTGAATTCACCTTAATTTACACCCTCTGAAACCAAATCATGAACAAAAAACACAAACATCACTCAATATATGTGCATTTTCAATATAGAAATATGCATGTTAGGGAAATTCTTAACAACCAAACCATGTCTCTCTGTCTGAAAACATTACACAAAAAATATTTTTATTAGGAAAAGCATCCAGGAAACTGCATAGTTGAAGAAATTAATGCAAAAATAAAAACAAACTTTATATCCAGACTTCTTTTCTCCAAAAATCAAAAGCCAACAAGGAAATGGGATGGAATTGGATTAAGACTGAAAACGAATAAATTGAACTAGCATGACAGATTTACCCATCTCTAGTCAGGGGTGACAAAATGTTAAGAAATGTGATAGGTCATTAGGTAACTCAGTTTGAATCTTGTTATGGGAGAAAATGAGGAATGATTTTTCTCTTGCTTGTGAACTGAGTCCCACAAGTAGCAAAAACAAGATATGGGCTTTTTCCTCTTCCTTTTTCTTTGAAGGGAGTTGAAGCATAGAAGATAAAGCTGCCTGCAGGCATTTAATATAAGCATATAAAAATCTGGACACCCTATTTGTCCCATCACCAGAATGGTCCAGTAAATATTTTTGGAGGACACAAAAAAATATCACCTTCCATTAATCCACCACTCATGATCAAAGCATAGTCCAGATTTTATGCTCCACTTCCAAAGAGCTCTTTTCCACGTTATATCATTTTAAGCCTCCTATCCACTTGGTCAGTGTATTTCTTTGTCTTTTTTTTTTGCTGATTAACAAAATACACTGACTGCCTCACAGAGGCAAGAACACCCCTTGACCCGAGTCAGTAATTGCAAGGGCTCTAATATTTTTGCTAAAACAAAATTGCTTTGTCACTGCTTGTCTCTTGGAAGGATTTGCAAAATTAAGACAGGCCTTTGGGCCAATCTAAAGTATTCTGTTCTCCTGGAGACATGGAGTGGAGGGAAGAGAGACAAATATTTCATCTTTTTATCACAAAAGCACACACCAAGACCATGTGTGTGTGTGTCTCTGTGTGTATAAGACTGTTTTTACGAAGGCCTAACAAAAAATTAATAAAGCACTCTTCCCACTCTTATTCTCTGTGTTCTCTTTACTCCCTTAGTGAATTCCAAAGCCCAAAGCCTAGAACCTTAAAAAGCAAAAAAATAAATACATATATAATACTGCAGGCAACCTATGATACTCTAGAAAAGGTCCATGCTATTCAAAACCAATGAAATTCTATCAAAATTCCATTATTTGATATAACAATATTATGCACATGGGACGCTCCAGGCGCTTTTCGGGTGCCCAGCTTGCCAGGCTTCCCCCATGCCCTTCGCAGCTGCAACGACGGCAGCTTCCGAGATGTTGGCTGGTGGGGAGGGGGAGGCTAGGTGAGCCATGTTAAACATCCCTCCAGCCTTGGCTCCTCTGAAGAAGCGTCACAGTCACTTCCTCTCTTTGAGAGCCACCTTGCAAAATGGGGTATTTTCTGACATTTTGCAAGGCAGCTCTCAAAGAGAAGAAACCAACCGCCAATGCTCCACAGGCCTGTGGAGTCTGGAGTTCCAGGGGGAAGGAGACTCTGCTGAGGCCCGCTCCCCACATGAGGGGCTCCCCCCATCCACCCACGGCTTCTGCCTCTTGCTCCACTTCCTTGCCAGTGGTAATCAGTGTCATGGAGCAGGCAGTTGGCTGGGTGGGAAGCCAGTGGGCTGCTTTGGAGCCTGAAGGCCCACGGAGCTGGCATGAGAGGCATGTGGGCCCGAGTGGAAGGCAGCATCTTCCTGCAGCGGGGCCAGGGGCCAGACTGGGCTGGACGCTGATCTCAGAAGGCTAGTGGGCATGGGGATCTGCCAGTAAGGCCACATGGAAGGCAGGGAAGCATGACAGGGCCATGGCGAAGGGGGAAGGGGTAGCTAGCTAAGCCACAACTCGCAGTCTTACCTAGAAGGGGTGCGGCGCTTCAGGCAGGCAAGCAGCAGAGTAGAGACTGGGCGGTTTGGTACAAGTGAGCGGTGACCAGGTAACCGATTCGGGGGCAAAAAGGCTTCCCCTGGTCCTCCGGAAATATGAACAATCAGCTAACCAGCATGCACATGCGCATTATTTATTTATTTATTTAAATTTATATCCCGCCCTTCTCGACAGAGGACCCAGGGCAGCATTGGAGCTGAGGGCTGGCGTGCCACTCAATATGGCTCCACATGCCACCTGTGGCACACGTGCCATAGGTTCACCATCACGGCTGTATATTAATGGATTATGGAAATTGTCTATAACTGTTTTTAGTATAATTATAGGATGATGCTAATTGCAAGCATTATCTATTGTTTACCATTACAACAATCTGGCAGTGATGGTATTCAGCTGGTTCGGACTGGTTCAGGTGACGTAGTAGTGGTGACCTGCGAGTGGTAAAATTATGTGAAACCCACAGCTGCAATCTGGGTTAATAATTTCCTCTTTTGCTATCCCAAAATAGCTATTGGGTCTCTTTCCAGCTGCTTGGTTACATTTGGGTTACCATTTAATTAACCTGAATATTAAACTGTTACTATTATTTCACTTTTGTTTGAAGATGCATGGAGTAAAGAAAAATTTTATCTATACTTTTGGAAAAAGCAAGAATTTACCTAACACTGCATGTCATTGGACATGACTTTGGGGTGGCGGTGGTATTTTTAAGTCATTCTGATACATCAGGCAATCAGTGATTTCAGGAACATTGTCAACATTACTTCTCAAGAAAGTTTGGTGGGAGAAGACTGATAACAATTGCAACACATTTAAAGATTTGTGGCTAAATCATATCAAGGATTTATTCCAAGCAAGAGAAATATGACTTTCCAGTTGTTGCTGAATTTTGGCATCCAAGAGATTCAGCAACCTTTGTCTCTGATAAGAAATGCAATTAAGCAGTTTCTGAGACCAGAGGTACCCCATCCTTTGCAGGACATATACTATAATAAGGGCATTCCCCTTTCAGATATTAGAGAGCTATAGAACAGGCAGTGGTGGGTTGCTCCCGGTTCAGCCCGGTTTGGCCAAATTTGCAGAATTGACAGGAGGCCCTGCCAACCCCTCTCAGATGCTTCTGCACATTCGCAGAAGTGTTGTGTGCATGTGGAAGTGCGCCCAAACAGATAGTAAAAATATGTGCAACTCACCACTGAGTACAGGATCTCCTGTTTCAACAGGGGATTGGACTAGAAGACCTCCAGGGTCCCTTCCAACTCTATTATTTTAGAGTAAAAGTGAAATAACAATATGGTTATATGCATTTGAGCCATTTGTTATGTTCCATGTGAAATAGTTTTGACTCCATATTTTGTTTAGCAAAAATAGCACTTCTCTCCAGTTTCAAATTTCTTACAGAATCCCTACATTTCATTACCCAATAGAGTAGTCTTTAGAAGAAGTATTTTCCCTCATTTTTCCACCTCTTTCTGGTTGATACTATCAATTGATTATTTACATAAGGAATGCATCACATACATTAGTAGCGGGTGACATTTGACTCGAGACGTTGCAGTCTCTAAAAATAACATAAAGTCATTAGCTGTATAACTAAATAGCAAGTTCAGGTGTCTCGAAGAAAGAGCTTCATGCATTCATTCAAGAGATACCTTTTCAGATTAGTGCTCTTCAAACAAAAATGAAATAATAGTATCAGTTTAATATTCAAGTTAATTAAATGGTAACGCAAATGTAACCAAGCAGCTGGAAAGTCATATTTCTCTTGCTTGGAATAAATCCTTGATATGATTTAGCCACAAATCATTAAATGTGTTGCAATTGATATCAGTCTTCCCCCACCAAACTTTCTTGAGAAGCAATGTTGACAACGTTCCTGAAATCACTGATTGCCTGATGTATCAGAATCACTTAAAAATACCACCGCCACCCCAAAGTCATGTCCAATGACATGCAGTGCTAAGTGAATTCTTGATTTTTTTCCAAAAGTACAGATAAAATGTTTCTTTACTCCATGCATCATGTATCCATCATGTCTTGTCCACTAAGGCTCATTTGTGAAATGCAGTTGGATTCTCTGGTTCTTGGCTGGACCAGAATTTCCGGGTGGTTATGGTTTTAAATGAGAAATTTAATATATTTATGTGGTACCAATGAGGCTTCCCATCAAATATTGCAACACACAAGAAACTGGATCACAGAAAGACTCACCTTCAAACAATGAAATTTATAGGTTTGCCTACCTACCCTGTTGGTTCTATTGGAAGGATGGGAGGAACTTTGCTGCCTATTCTTCTCATCTCCTAATCTAAAAAGCTAGCAATGATGTTTTGCTAGCATCCCCCCCCTTTAACGAGTCCTGAATGACTTCACAGAAGGCATTTGAGTGCATGAAAAACTACTCTATTGATTGCCAGAATTGAGACTTTCTCCACCATATTTTTAAACTATGTTAAAGTAGAGAGCCTGATGTGATTTAAATTTAAGATACTTTTCTGTATATAAACTGGTCACTTCTCTGCTGCTGACAGTTCAGTTCTAATTAATTCTAACTCAAAGTTTAGAAAGTACACTTAATTACTTGAGTCTTAAAGAGGTTGTACCTCAGAACTAGAGATTTTATGGCCTGTGGGCCACATCTGTCTGTCTGGCCTGTTAGTGGCATTGGCAGCGAGGGGTGTTGGGAGTAGGGGGAGGGACATTGGAGTGTTGGAGTGGCATTGGTATAAGGGGTGGGACAGGGTGATGTCATCAGGAGTAAAGCAATGGTGATGTCCCTCCACAACAATCCCAGTTTCTCATGTGGCCCCTTGGGAAAATTAATTGCCCATCCCTGCTCTACCTCCTTGATGTTAACATAGAATGCTACCATAGGTGCATAGTTAACTTTCTTTTCTTTAGTGTGGCTTCAGAAGGAAGCTAAAAACAACAACAACAACAACAACAACAACAACTAACATAGAAGAAATTAATAGCAAGCATTTTCTTCAAGTTACCAAGAAACATATATAGGTATCTGAACACTATAAAGTAGCATGTTCAATTCCAAGGATATTCTATTTTTTACAAAGTTTTTCCTATAAAGTAAAACAGTTCCTCCATGGGATAAATAGTTGATCTAATATTAATAGTTTTTAATCTATCTCATTCTTAAAAAATGAAATTTTCTCTTGTTTTTAGAACTGTTTTGGAAATTTCCCCTATCAAAAAACAAACAAACTAATAGTGAAGAATATTGAAAAGGGCAAATAACATATTCAGCAAAGACTTCTTAGTGAAGATACAGTACTACGGGGGTATCTAGCTTAGAACAGGGGTCCCCAACCCCTGGGCCGCGGACCGGTGCCGGTCCGTGGCTGGGTGGGAGCCGGGCCGCAGGGCTGGAGAGGAGGAGGGAGGGAGGAGGGGGCAGCCCCCTGAGCAGAGTGTGCGGGAGAACGCAGGTGCGGCTGTTTGCGCCATTGGGAGTGTGGCTCTTCCTCCTCCCTCGTCGACGGAGGGACTCCGATTCCCTCCCCTGCTGGCATGCCGGCCACTCGTTTTCTTCCAGGGGCTGCGGAGGCTCCGCGGACGGGGGAGGGAACTGGTGGCCGTAATCTAACAGGGAGGTTGCTCCGGCGGCGCACAGGAGTCCCTCCGTCGACGAGGGTGGAGGAAGAGCCCCCACCATCCTCCTGCGTTCTCCCGCGCGCTCTGCCCAATGGGCTGCCCCCTCCTCCCTCTTCCTCCTCTCCAGCCCTGCAGCCGGGCTCCTACCCAGCCACGGAGCCTGACCGAGCGAACGAGTGACCAAGCACGGCGGACGGGCTGAGGAGGCTGGGGCGGGGACGACGACGACGACGATGACAGACACACATAGAGACAGAGAGGGGGGGAGGGAGAGAAAGATAGAGAGAAAGAGGCAGAAAGGAAAGAAAGACAGAAAAAGATACAGAAAGATAGAAAGAGAGAGAAAGAGGGAAAGAGAAAAAGAAAGAAAGGGAAAGAAAGAAAGAGAGAAAGGGAAAGAGAGAAAGAGAGAAATAGCGAGAGAAAGAAAGAGAGACAGAGACAAAGAAAGAGAAAGAGAGAGAGAGAGAAAGAAAGAAAGAAAGAAAAAGAAAGAAAGAAAGAAAGAAAGAAAGAAAGAAAGAAAGAAAGAACTTATGACCACAGTTGAGGCCAAAAGTTTGGTTGCTAACCAAGATCATTGTTAAGTGAGTTTCACATTTTCCAAGTTGGCCACGCCCACCCAGTCACATGACTGCTGAGCCACTCAGCCGGTCCGCAGAATTTTCTTTAAAATGAAACCGGTCCCTGGTGAAAAAAAGGTTGGGGACCCCCTGGCTTAGAACAAGGTGTTCATTGAAACAAACATGACTCAACCTTACTGAAATATCCTTTGTGTTAAGATTCCTATTCAGCTGTCTGTCATATCTTAATTTTTTTTTCATACATAGAATATCAATAATGTTATTACTCTAATTCATTTCCCAGTAGTGCATCTGGAGCAGCACAAACACAAACTAGCAAGGTTTAGGTAAATATTGTTTTTACTGTGATTAGCATATCACTGATAATAATGTGTATTATCAGTGGGCTGCCTTTACAGTCATATTGAGTGAAGCTTGTGGTTCTCCTCGCACATATGGGCTAGTCGTTCCTGATTCTAGTGGGCAGTGCTAATCTTCATTTCAAAGTCGAAGAGCTAGCGCTGTCCAAAATGTCTCCATGATCATGTGGCTGGCATGACTAAATGCATGGAATGCTGTTACCTTCCCACTAAAGGTGGGTTGTATTTTTCAACTTGCATCTTTACATGCTTTCTTTTTTTAAAATATTTTTTTATTTTTTTTATTTTTAAACAAACACAGCACAGAAAACCGGGGATGTATTACATGCTAGGCAAATGCCTTAGCCACCTGAGCCACCAGGTTCTCTTCCTGCTCAGCTGAGACAGGAGGATAAGTATATACTTGTTCCACAACACCCTGTTAGGCCCCAATTAAGGGAGGTTTCCTTTTCTGCTTTCGGCTCATCACCAGAGATCATCTAGACAGAAAGCCATGAGTTCCGTTGTGTTAATTTTTTAATGTGCGTGTTAGTATTATGAGCTGATCAATAAATAAGTCAGGGAGACTAGTATAGATCTATTTCGAGCTTTTTACCTCTCATCAGCTAGCCATACCCTTACTGGGATTTGAACCGGTGCTGTATTTACATGCTAGGCAAATGCCTTAGCCACTTGAGCCACCAGGTTCTCTTCCTGCTCAGCTGAGACAGGAGGATAAGTATCTATTTGTTCCACAACAAGTATACACTATGGGTATGGCTATCTGATGAGAGCTAAATAGCTCGAAATAGATCTATCATAGTTTCCCTTTATTTATTTATCTATCAGTACAAATGCACACAAAAATGGTTTCCTGCCTGGAAGGCTCCTAGGTTGGAGCTGAAAGGCAAAATGGGTAGCAGTAAGCTCCCTTCCTCCCATATTTGGGCATACCAGGTGCTCTGACAAATAATATAAATATAAATAATATAAATAATAATATAAATAATAATATAAATATAAATATAAATATAAATATAAATAATAATATAAATATAAATATAAATATAAATATAAATATAAATATAAATATAAATATAAATATAAATATAAATATAAATATAAATATAAATATAAATATAAATATAAATATAAATATAAATATAAATATAAATATAAATATAAATATAAATATAAATAATATAAATATAAATATAAATATAAATATAAATATAAATATAAATATAAATATAAATATAAATATAAATATAAATATAGATATAGATATAGATATAGATATTGATATTGATATTGATATTGATATTGATATTGATATTGATATAGATATAGATATAGATATAGATATAGATATAGATATAGATATAAATATAAATATAAATATAAATATAAATATAAATATAAATATAAATATAAATATAAATATAAATATAAATATAAATATAAATATAAATATAAATATAAATTAAATAAATATAAATATAAATATAAATAAATATAAATATAAATATAAATATAAATATAAATATAAATATAAATATAAATATAAATATAAATATAAATATAAATATAAATATAAATATAAATATAAATATAAATATAAATATAAATATAAATATAAATATAAATATAAATATAAATATAAATATAAATATAAATATAAATATAAATAATATAAATATAAATAGTTGTGTCACAACACCCTGTTAAGCCCCAATTAAGGGAGGAAGCATACTGTTATATGCTCTATGTTTTCCAGTTTCTTCTCGATTCTTTCTGATACTTCAAGTAATTTTTGAATTCCAAACATTATCTTTTGCAATGTTAAAGTTTATTTTTGGTGTTGAAATTGTGCCATTCTTCCAACTGGTAGACATTGCCACTCTGGCTTTCAAAGCTTTTTATTAGATTAACCACAAGTTCATTTATAATTTTTCACCCTAGGACCTTGTTTTCACTTTTTTCTAGTTGACAATAAACTTCAAAAAAGCACCTGTATAAATAATTCGTGCTCCTCTTCTTATCACTCTCTATAAACAAGCTGCAAGGCCTTGAAGTGTAAATCCAAAAGATCAAAGAAAGAAGTGAAAGTACAATGTTTCCAATGCTCAAGCCTCCAGCCTCCAAGTGGCAGTGTTGTTTCTTTTCCCTCTGATGTTACAATCCTCTTTGTACTCCTTTTGTATCTTTTTTATATTCCAAATTTAAAAGAAGTAAAATTCTTGAATGAGATAAAGTAGGAAAAAGTAAAAAGCTGATGTAGAAATGAAAAAAAAAAGTATTTTAATCCATAGTTTGAAAATATAAAGAAAAAAAATTAAGAAGAAAAACTAATCCGTTCACTTTAAAAGGCTTGTGTAGATTCCATCCATAAAATAACATTTAAAAAGGAAGATAACAAACTGTCCAATGCAATCCAAAGCTTAATTTCGCCGCTTATTTCTTTTGTTCTCAAATTTAATTTAGCTTTAAGGGGTTTTTTGGGGCAGTCTCTTTTAAAACAGTAAAAATTCCTCATCAGCTGTAGACACTTTCTCTTTCCATTTCCTTCTGTTCCGGAGCTGTCCAAACTTCATCAGCCAGGGCTGAGCTTTTGTGGTCGGCTAGAATTTCTCCTGGATAAATCAGGGAGTTTGCGGTGTCCCTGAGATCACCAGAATGTATTCTTCCCAATCACCGTCTCTGTGGGATGGTCCATACGGACTGTCCAGCAGCAATAATTAATAATTTAATAATAATTTATTAAATTTCTAAACCGCCCCCTCTCCCCAGAGGGACTCGGGGCGGTGTACAGGAAAATTGAGAAGATCTAAAACATAACAATACATACATATTTAAAACCAAATTAAATAGTTAACCCTGTACTAAAATTTTCTAAAAAACATTAAAACTATATCCCATTAAAACCTGATTAAAACAATTTAAACTTCAGACTGGGGCGAGGAGCATAAATTAGGCCAGGCAAAAGTATCAACTGTGATCTCAGGACTGAGATCGCAGTTCTTCTCGTCATGACATTGGCTCCTCCCCTCTCATCTTTACATGCTTTTGAACTGCTAGGTTGGTAGGAGCTGGGACAAGTAACAAGAGGTCATTCTGTTATGTGATACTAGGGATTTGAACCACTGAATTGCCGACCTTTCTGATCGACAAGCTCAGTGTCTTCGCCACTGAGTCTCCCTTATCTTTCAAAATAGCGTTTACTAATAAATACCAGGAATGAGTTGGTATATTCCATGATAGAACTACTATAACAATTTGATGCTCAGAAGAAATGATGCAGGATAGATAGCAACAGACTAGCCTTCTTAAGGCTCATCCAGATTTATTATACCTGGGAAAAGAAGATATGCTTAGGTGGATTGTAATTTTATATAGTAGCTCTTCCATTGGTGGGATGGGAGTAAGGAAGATGCAATATGGGCAGTTGTTTTTGCTAGCACTGTTTTGTGGAGACTATTTTTAAATAATGCATTACAGCATGTGTGAGTACTTTAAGTAATTAAAGCATTTTATAAGTGATCCCACAAAATGCAATTTACCAGATGTTTCCCCCCCCCCATCTTTTAATGAGACCTTCAGATGAGTGGCTTGCATATGTTTGCTCAGAAGGGATTCCCACCAAGTTCACTGTGATTTACTCCTAGGTAGGCCAGAAGAGAATTGTAGCTTAAAATAGAATACCTCAACCTTAGTAGAATGATCAAATTCAAGAGAGGTCAGGTCTACTTTTAACCACCATGCAGAAAAGCACTGTCATTTCATTTCATTTTTTTTCATTTTATTACATTTATATCCCGCCCTTCTCCACAGAGGACCCAGGGCGGCGCACAGGAAATTTAAAAAACATACACAATAGAAGATAGACAAATAATTTAAAATATATATTAAATAATCCCCAATCCTGTGCTAAAAACCAATTATTAAAAACCCAATTTAAAACTTTTCTAAAAGTCCCCATGGGAGGTTAGGCTAGGCCGGCTTGATGGAAAAAATATGTCTTTAAACATTTGCGGAAGAGGCGGAGGTCGGTGATGGTCCGGAGTTCAGGGGGTAGGTCGTTCCAAAGGGCAGGGCCCGCCACAGAGAAGGCTCTTCCCCTGGGTGTCGCCAGTCGGCATTGTCCGGCCGACGGCACCCTGAGAAGGCCCTCTCTGTGGGAGCGGATCGGTCTAAGGGATGTATGGGGCAGGAGACGGTCTCGCATATAACTAGGCCCCTTTAAAGATGGTCGTCAGAACCTTGAAGCGCACCCGAAAGACCACAGGAAGCCAATGCAGCTCGCGCAGGATTGGTGTTATATGGGAGCTTCTGGTGGCTCCCGTAATTACCCGCGCGGCTGCGTTTTGGACTAGCTGTAGCTTTCGAGTGCACCTCAAGGGAAGCCCCATGTAGAGAGCATTACAGTAGTCGAGACGGGACGTCACGAGAGCTTGAGTGACTGTGCAAAGGGCAGCCCGGTCCAGTAAGGGGCGCAATTGGCGCATCAGGCGTACCTGATGAAACGCCCCCCTGGCCACGGCCGTCACATGGTCCTCCAAGGACAGCCGGGAATCCAGGAGGACACCCAAATTGCGCGCCCTCTCCACGGGGGCCAGTGTTTCGCCCCCAATGGCCAGAGTTGGAGTAATCTGGCGAACCGGGGTGCCGGAAACCACAGCCACTCAGTCTTGGCAGGGTTGAGCTTGAGTTTGTTACCACCCATCCAGATCCGTACGGCTTCCAAACACCGGGACAGCACTTCGGCGGCATCGTTGGGGTGGTCTGGGGTGGATATGTACAGCTGGGTGTCGTCAGCGTACAGATGGTACTCCACCCCAAAACCACGGATGATCTCACCCAGCGGCTTCATATATGTGTTAAACAGGAGGGGCGAGAGGACCGACCCCTGAGGAACCCCACATAAGAGGGGTCTCGAGGTCGACCTCTGCCCTCCCGTCAACACATATTGCGACCGACCAGAGAGGTAGGATGAGAACCACCGCAAAACGGTGCCTCCCAGCCCCAACCCCCCCAGTCGGTGCAATAGGATACCATGGTCGATGGTATCAAAAGCCGCCGAGAGGTCTAATAGGACTAGGATAGAGGAATACCCTCTATCCCGCGCCCTCCAGAGATCATCAACCAACGCGACCAATGCCGTCTCGGTACTGTGACCGGGTCGGAAGCCGGACTGGCGCGGGTCTAGATAATCAACTTCCTCCAGGTGTTGTGGAAACGTTGGGCTACCACACTCTCAACAACCTTCACCAGAAAGTGAAGGTTGGAGACTGGACGATAGTTCTCTAGTAAAGCTGGGTCCAGGGATGGCTTCTTGAGGGGGGGCCTCACTACCGCCTCTTTCAAGACGGCAGGCAAGGACCCCTCACTCAAAGATGCGTTGACAATGCCCTGGAGCCAGCCTCGTGTCGTCTCCCAGGATGCCAGTACAAGCCAGGAGGGACACGGGTCCAATAAACATGTGGTCGCTCTAAGTTTCCTTGACAGCCTGTCCATATCCTCGGTGGTAACAAAGTCAAACTCCTCCCAAGCAGGAACCTCAAGACTAGCCTCGGACAGTCCCACAGGACCACTGTCGATGGAGGGTAGCTCATTCCGAATCCGAGTGATTTTCTCCTGCAGATAAATCCCAAATTCCTCTGCTCGCCCTTGTAGAGGGGCTTCCCGCGGTCTCTGGTGAAGGAGGGAGCGGGTCACCCCAAACAGGGCGGCAGGGCGGTTATCTGCGGATGCAATTAGGGTGGCACAATACTCACGTTTGGCCACCCTTATCGCCACTAAGTAAGCCCTAATATGGGTTCTCACTAGTGTTCGGTCGGCTTCGGAGCGAGAGGATCTCCATCTGCTCTCTAGGCGTCTCTTGTGGCGTTTCATCCCCCGAAGCTCCTCAGTAAACCAGGGAACCTGGGTGATTCGTCGCCGCAAGAGAGGCCGCAAGGGCGCGACTCGGTCCAAGGCCCCCGTGGCCGCACTTAACCATGCGACCACTAGGTCCTCAGTCGAGTCACGGGGCAGGATCACAGGAATTGGCCCAAGCTCCCTCTGGAACCTTTCCGGGTCCATTAGAAGCCTGGGGCGGAACCATCTAGGAGTGTCCGGTTCCGCCTCCCCGCGGTGAGGTGGAGCGATTGGAAAGTCCAGCCGGAGGAGAGCGTGATCTGTCCATGACAAGGGAGTGATGACTAAGTCCCCTATTCCCAGATCGCGACTCCACTGTCCCGAGACAAAGATGAGATCCAGCGTGTTTCCCCCCTCGTGAGTGGGACCTAAAACTACCTGGGTCAGGTCCATGGCCGTCATGGAGGCCATGAACTCCCGAGCTGCTCCAGAGGCTTCGCCCGCCGACGGCAAGTTAAAGTCCCCCATGACTACCAGTCTGGGGGTCTCAACTGCCGCCTCGGCTATCACCTCTAGGAGCTCCGGCAGGGCTGTTGTTGCATAGCGAGGAGCCAGGTATACAACTAACACGCCCAACTGCCTCCCTAGGCCCCATCTCACGCAGAGAGATTCACACCCGGTTGTCTGGGGGACCGTGGTCTCCTTCGGCTCAAGACCTTCCTTTACGATAATCGCCACCCCCCCACCCCTCCCTAGGGCCCTAGGCTGATGGAAGGCGCGGTAACCTGGTGGGCAACCAGGTTTCCGTTATACCCACCAGGTCCGGGTCCCCCTCTGACACAAGGTCACAGATGAGGGGGGCTTTCTGAACCATGGACCTGGCGTTGCATAACATCAGCTTCGGGCCCCGGGTCTGTGAATCCTGCCCACCTAGTCTGCGATGGGAGGACGGAGAGTTGGAGCGCGTGACCGCCTGTGTCCAGCGGCCACGGTCTTCCAACCGATGACGCCTATTCCGCCTCCCACCGCCCCTGCCCCTCCCTAAGACCAGATCGATGGAAAATGCTTCAGTGGAAACGACCTCCCCTTCCCCTCCCTCCGTTACTCCTCTTCCGCCGGCCGGCCCACTCATTTGCCATTTCCTCCCAGGACTATTTCCCCCCCCCACCCTGGAACCCCCTAAAATCCGAATTAAAAATTTAAATAAAAACCCCCTTAATTTGCGCTTCGCTTCGTCAGTCTGGCTTGTATGACAAGCTACATTTACTGAAATGTCTTCATCAATAAAGCTGTTAAAAATCTCATGTACCTATCAAAGCAGCATCAAATTCTCTTAGCAAAGTGGATCTTCTTTTGTTCCACTTACGGCATTGTCTTAGGAAATGCCATCAGGAAAAAAAATGGAAAACTAAAAGGATCAACTGGGATCAGAACTTTTATTGCTCCTTGATATAATTCAAGGCATGGGATCAAAAAAGGATTTCTAACCTTTAAGGGCTCAATTTGTTCAGAATTGATTGAGCCAGCTGGGACATGCTGCCAGCAAAATATCTGGCACAAGAAAGTCTATAAAGGTCCTACCCTGGAGAGGCTGTTTGTATATAGCCTCTCTAGAATTCACTAGGACTAGTCTTTGAATTCACACTACAGATTAATGATACAGATTAATAATATGACAAGAAACAAATAAAACAAAATAGAGGCAAATATGGGAACGGCAATTTCAGATTTTCTGTACAAGGGGAAAATGTTCCAGACCAGGGCTGTGTAAAAGCTTCACAGATAACAGTAAAGTGAAGCGGCCATGTTGTTTTGCCTGGCTTTGCTTCAGGGTCTCCTCTGGCATTGCCGATTGTCAGTGACTACAAGTGCTTCTCTTGCTGAGGAAATTTGGTTTGCTGTTTTATCTCAATAAGAATTGAGTGGCCTCCGTGGCCCAAAGCGTAAGTAGCTAGGGATTAGTACACCAGATGTGAAAGCAGGTTGCACACAAATTGGTTTGTGCATCAAGCAGCTGTTTTTAGATGGTCTGTGCATGAACCGAAACTTTTATTTTTGGGTTTTTTGTTCTGGACATGGACCAGGATTTTGTTTAGTGTACTGCAGCTGACCTAAAGGATATATACATTTAGGAGCAAATCAAACCATATAACTTTAGCATGGTGTTTGGCCAACTTTTACAATAAAAGAGTACAATAAAAGGAGAAATAATTTAATACAGCAATTAGTTATAAGAGAAGGGAAAAATAGGATAATAAAACAGGATATCCAAATAAAAGTTTTGTGCAGTTGAATAACTTGGTGAAAATATTTGGCCAACTGATACGTAAGTCTAGGGTCAGCATCTCTTAAAAAATATTAAACATAAAATTTATCTGAATGGCGCTCATGTTTGGGTAGGATTAGGGCAGTGTTGGGCAACTTGTTAGTCAAGAGAGCCAAATATCAACAGTACCACGACTGAAATTTCTTTTGAGAGCCAAAAGGTGTGGCCTGTTTTGTGGGAGTGGCTCAGCAGTCATGTGACCGGGTGGGCGTGACCAACTTGGAAAATATGGTGAAACTCATTTAACGATGGTCCTGCTTAGCAACCAAAATTCAAGATGGTGATTCCTAGCAAGAGGTTTCTATTTTTCTTCCTCCTCTTTTGCTAATATTCTCATTTGGTTATGCAGAAATTATGTTATTTTGGGCAATTAGTTAGAGCCAGACTGAAAAAAAATCTACCTTGGTATTTATTTATTTATAAGACCTGTTGAAGGACAACAAGTCTTATAAACAAACAAACAAACAAACAAATAAATAAAATACATCACAGAAATTAGTATACCCCCTCACATTTTGCAAATATTTAAGTATATTTTTTCATGTGATAACCCTGAAGAAATGACACTTGGCTACAATGTAAAGTAGTGAGTATACAGCTTGTATAACAGTGTAAATGTGCTGCCCCTTCAAAATAACAGAAACACATAGCCATTGATGTCTAAACTTCTGGCAACAAAAATGTGAATGGGTGTACTTACTTCTGTGATATACTGTATAAATGTTTTAAAATATCTATGATCAAATACCAATGTTTAGGTCACCTAATCATTGAAGCGCAGCATCATTTATATTAAAATCAGATGCTGGATTGGTGTATGCCAGTGATGGTGAACCTTTTTCGTCTCAGGTGCCTAAAGAATACACGCTCGCGCTATTGTGCACACTCGTGTGCCGACCCCCATAATTTAATGCCTCCCATGCCATGCCCCCTGAGAATACATGTGTGACACCCCCTGCTGTAGACATGTACACATGGCTTTTTTGGAGCCTGGGGAGGGCAAAAATGGCCTCCCCCAGAGGCCGGAAACAGCCCATTTTCTGACTTCCAGTGGGCCCGGTAGATCCATTTTTTGCCCTCCCAAGGCTCCAGAGGCTTTCTAGGAGCCTGGGGAGGACGAAAAAAGGCCCAACACAAAAACCAGACGTTCAGGAATGGACTTCTAGGTTGCCCGTTTGGTCATGAGTATTCCGTGACCCATTTGACTTTCCATTGGAAATTGATTTGGCAGTTGTTGGACAGATGTTGTGTAAGGGGGCTTCTTGGATTTGAGTCTTCTGGCTGATAAACAGGGAAGGTTGGCATACACCGGTAGGAGTGAATTGTTCATAATTTTTTTGTATTCTCTCACTAATGCATTTTGCCTCTGTAAAGCTGGGGGTGCTATATGGTTCAGAACTGAAAGTCAGTGAGTTGGACTCGTTTTAATACATCTGCTTATATAGTCCTCATGGTGTCATTGAGTCTGTTTATAACACATAAATATTATAGTTACTCTATGTTTTCTGGCCTCTGGAATGGTTTAATTTATTTGAATTAAGATTTTCGTTTTTGCTTTTCAGGCAAAAATATAGAATTTGATATGCCTCAAAATTATTGAAAAGGTTAATGAGATATGCACTGTGAAGAAGTAGATAAGCTTAAGTGCTATTGCTATGTTCAGGAAGGTGTTTATATTTTTCCGATTATGAAATTGTTGACATATAATATGTGTTAAGTGTTTTACAAATGATAAAATTATCTTTCGCTTCAAAAGAACATAAAACTTACATGCTATTTCTCTATCAAAATGGACCCCCTACCAGCATATATCTAGGTTTTTAAAAATTGTAAAGAACATCAGCAATAAGTATCAAGCTGTGAATGAAAATATAGCAATGTAGCTTACAGCCAATCAAACCAGGAAAAATGGTTCAACTCGTTTCATATGTCTGTTAGGATAAGAATTTATTCAGTGATGGGATTCAAATAATTTAACAATTGGGTAGGCATGGCTCAGTGATCATGTGACTGTGTGGGCGTGGCCAACTCAACATCATTCACGTCGATGGACACTTTGCCTTAACTGTTACAATGTAATAGGGGTTAACCAGAGAGGCAGTTTCTGTAAGCAGGGCAATAAAGATTAGGCTAGGAACAACACCAGAATGTTTCCTTCCTGCCTTCCTTACAGGATTAGCCCTGTAAAGTGGAAAAATACAAAATGAGATTTCTTGGAACACTTGATTCTCCAAACTGCTTAGAAAGTTAACAACCAGTTCCCATCACTGAACTTATTGCTCATATGCAGGATATGGATTGACATAATTTGTGAAATATATATTATATGGTATATATTTCTAGTCCTGCTTTAGGTACAAAGGTAGCTGGGTAACCTTAGGCTAGTCACTTTTTCTAAGCCATAGGAAGGAAGCAATGGCAAACCACTTCTGAAAAGCATTGCCCAGAAAAATTCAGGGACTTGCCCAGACAATCCACAATAACTGGACACAATTGAATAGAAGGGGGGAAAATACCATGCAAGCTCAGTCAATTGCTATTGAATTATAGGCAAAGTTGTGATATTCAGTCTCAGACAAAATGTTTAAAAGGGAAGACAAAAGAATCTAGTAGTCAACCAGACTAAGGATACATATGCTCAGGGGTGAAATTTAGCAGGTTCTAACAAGTTCTGGAGAACCGGTAGTGGAAATTTTGAGTAGTTTGGAGAACCGGCAAACACCACCTTTGACTAGCCCCACCCCCATCTATTCTCTGAATCACGAGTCCCAGCTGATTGGGAGGAAATGGGGATTTTGCAATAACCTTCCCCTGGAGTGAGGAGTGAATGTAGATTTTGCAGTATCCTTCCCCTGGAGTAGGGAGGGAATGGGGATTTTGCAGTAACCTTCCTCTGCCACACCCACCAAGCCATGCCCACCAAGCCATGCTATACCCATCATGTCACACTCACAGAACCGGTAGTAAAAAAAAATTGAATCCCACCACTGGGAAGATTCCATGTGCCTATTGAATGCAAGCAATGCATTTGTTTAGAGTCAATGGGTGAGGCAGATTATCTTCAGCTGGTAGAAGATGAAAAGATAACGTCATATTCAGGGCTTTAGTGGAGGAATATAAATCATTTTTCGATATATCTCTCACAAAAGGCTTCTTATCAAGGCAAACAAAATGCTAGTATACTCCATCCAGTGCTCTGGTCATTTTATCAAATCCAATGGAGCTATGTGAGGAATCGCTTTTACATCCCTAATTATTTCTGAATGTATCCTTTGTCTAAACTATTTGTTATTTGCTCTGTTATGCAAGGAACAGATGCAAATGAAAACCTAAAGCATTAGAAAAAGAGAGAAGGAATGGAAGGAAGGGCTGGCTTCTGATGTCAATTGATGATATAGCATGCTAATTTATTTTAGAAAGTATGTACATTAGAAAATTAATAAAATTTGAGAAGTCATTGCAGATTAACTATTACTAGTCTTTCTATTTTAAGCAGAAGTAGTTCATTTTTCTTCTTTCTATTTGACAAATATATGACAATGGAATACATCATGGACATAGGAGACCAACAAAAGTGTAGACTTTCATATAGATAGGTAAGTAAGTAGTTAGACAGACAGGCATACTGAAGCAAAGAAAAAGGCAAAAAAAGAGTTCAAAACATCTACCATATGTTTGGTTCAATTGGCCACAAAGTGATAGTAAGTGGTTTATTTAAACAGGAGAGGTGATGGGAGAAATAGAAGGTTTTAGGCATCTAACAGTTTGTCAGTGTGTATGAGAGTTCATGACTGGCAGAGACATGGCAACAAGGTCAGCCAATGGGGGCTATTTGCTGATTCCGACAGGGAATGAAGATTTTGCAGTATCCTTCCCCTGGAGTAGGGAGGGAATGGGGATTTTGCAGTAACCTTCCCCTGGAATAGGGAGGGAATGGGGATTTTGCAGTATCCTTCCCCTGGAGTTGGGTGGGAATGAATATTTTGCAGTATCCTTCCCCTGCCACACCCACCAAGCCACACCCGCAGAACGGTAGTAAAAAAAATGAATTTCACCACTGCATATGCTCTCTGCTCAACATGTGCAGTTCAGAAAAGATGGAACAAGGAATGAGGTCCCAATCTGGTTTCTTTAAGAGAAGGATCACATTGGCTCCATTCTACTTTCCAATCTTTCCAAATATCCTGCTACTTCAGACTGAGGGTTGAACTACCATAATCTAATCAGCATTTTTTTTCCTGCAACTGAACAAATAGGATAATTAAAAACAAAACCACCATGTCATCATGACTAGAGTCTGGCAGGTCAAAGAGCAACAGCTATTGTGTTGTTCTACATCCCTTCTCCATATTTCCAAAACATATTGTGCCCTTTTATCTGTCCATTAGCAAAAATTTAAAAAGGAAGTGGTTATTATAACGCAGTACCTGTAAAGAACCCACACACATTTCATTGGTTGTGCTTAAAAGCTTATTGCTTTTATGCAATTCTTATGGTGCAAGGAGAGCCTACTCTTCAGTTATTTGAAGCTTTGCCTCCAAGACTAACTATATATTTTATACAGTGCCTGCAACAGGCATCAAAAACAGGATACGGAAATCTGCTAGGACAGGGAGAAAATGGCCCTGTAGGAAGAAAGCTACCTTTCCTCCTGCCTTCTAAATATAGGAAAGGAATTGCTAGCACCTTGCAATTGTAAAAAGAAATCTGATGCTTTGCAGCTGCCAGTCTCTTGCCCAGAGATATGGGAAATAACAGAACTCTTATCAGTTTCACCCTTTGCTTGTTACAATGCTGGCATGAACAGTTGCAAGCATAACCTCAATTAAATACAGGTCACTAGATCTTCAAATATGAATACTGTTTGTTTCTCTATGTAGGCAGAGCAAATACTACAGTAGTGTTCTATAAATAATAATTTAAAAAATCCATCTATTAACAATAAAAACCAGTTTCCCTGCAGTTAAATTTTCATCTAAAGAAACTATTTGGGGGGGGGGGGGGAAATGCCAATAATAATAAAGCAATGTATATTTTTAGAAAATAAACTCTTCATTTAGAAATTTGTATAGGGTTCTTCAATTCCAAAAATATCTTTACAAAAATGCAATTACTTTTTCAATTAATTATTTGGGGGAGGGTTTGGTTTCCCAAATCTGAAGTTATGGTATATCATCATGCATACCTATTGTCAAGCGTTAAATGCTGGAAGCCAACAATTGGTGTTAATTTTCTGATTTAGACAGTTTTGTAATGCAAATATATACCCGTGTTTTCCCCAAAATAAGACCGGGTCTTATTTTCTTTGAGCCCCCAAAATAAGCACTAGAGCTTATTTTTGGGGGTGTCTTATTTGGTGGATGTCCACCTCCTCCCTCCCACCATGGGCTTGCCCACAGCCACAACAGTTTACAGGGATTCCCAGGCCAGGCATAATTTTCAGCCAGATGGAAAAATGATGTAGACTTGAAACTTCATCTGCTTGCAAATGGTTTTCTTTGAAATGGAGCTAAGCATGTTGGGAAACACCTGCCTCCCCCCCCCCCATGCCTCTACTGAAATATGGTGGCAAAGCTGAAATCCTCCACATCTGCCACCTTTGAAATGGCAAATGGAAGTGACAAGGAAGCATGAGGTGGTGCCACAGAACTAAAGAGGCTGGAGGAAGAGGAGATGGTGGCAGCCACAGCTGGGCAAGTTGTCTGTGGGGCGGGGTGGGGGGACAGAAGAAAGTTCCTGCAATGGCAGATGCAGCTGATGCACAGCAGTGGTGGAGGCCTTTTGCTGTCACTCCCCATTGGCTCCAAAACAATGGAGCGTGACCAGGTAAGGAGACAGTGCTTCACCTGCCCATCTCCATAGCATGGCAATCCATATTGGGAGAGAAGTGAAAGGAAAGAGCTGAGTGGGCAGCTGGGTCATTGAACAGACAGGGGGAGGTCACTGAGAGTGTGGTGACCTAGCTTCAGAGGGCTACTGCCTTGCCTTACATCATAGCGATGCTGCATGCCCTCCTGGCCTGCTGCGGCTATGAGGAACCAGATAGTGAGATGGAGTGGGTGGGGCTTAACTAGGTCTTATTTTGGGGGGATAGGGCTTATATTAAGTGCAGGTGTGAAAATTGGGCTTAGGGCTTGTTTTGGGGGTAGTTCGTATTTTCGGAAAAACATGGTAGTATCTTTGGTTGGATGAATAGTAATTAGGATCAAAATACAAAAGAATTCTAATACCTCTGGAAACAATTATATCAGTTAGACAGCTATGGAATATAATATCAAAACGAAAGAAATGACCTCGACCAACTGATGAATAAGGATGAACTTTTAAGATATGCTGTGCTAAGAAATTAGCATAATCAATTAGATGTAATTTAGGAGCAATATTCATTGCTACGTTGGCTAACTGTTTGGGCCAGCAGCATTACAAACTTCTGAAACACAGTAGGGAAAAAAAGGTAAAGGAGTCTCTGCAGATTTTACTCCACTAGTTGTTGCCACTAAAGGGGGAAATGCCCATCCCCAGTTCAAGACTATTGAGCAAGCACTGTCCGAAAACATTTCTGCAGTCATGTAGCCAGCATAACATCACAGCACTGCTACCTTCCCAACAAAGTGATACCTATTTATCTATTTGCACTGTCATGCTTTTGAACTGCTAGGTTGGCAGGAGCTAGGGTGAAGACAGGAGCTCACTCCATCATGTGGAGTTCAGGTCTCAAACCTGAGCTGCCAACTTTCCAGAACAACTTGTTAAGTCCTTTAAAACTACCAAAAAAACCAAATCCCACCCCACACTTCCCCACCCTATTATTAGTTTTTCTATAGATATTTATTATCAAAAAATCAGTAGATATATACTGATATACTATATATCAGTATATATTAAGAGTTGAATGAAATAATGAATTGCATGGTCCTATATCCCTAGACCAGGGATGTCCAAACTTGGGAACTTTAAGACTTGTGGACTTCAACTCCCAGAATTCCCCAGCCAGCTATGCTATGCTGGCTGGGGAATTCTGGGAGTTGAAGTCCACAAGTCTTAAAGTTCCCAAGTTTGGACATCCCTGGTCTAGACAATGGGAAAATCTTATCTTCTATAGTTACTAGGTTTTGGGGGAAATTAGTAGACTATAATTATCAGTGTGCACAAAAGCTAAAACATTCAGAGGATAATGTTCTCTTGAGTTACATACCTAGTACATGGAATTTGACAACCAGACAATGCAAGTGGATTTTATGCTCTTACAATGGTCAAAAGACACATCCTACAAATTTGAAAGATAAATGTATATCTCAGTTTATTCAATGGCCTAATGGCCTAATTCAGGCGTCTGCAAAGTCGGCTCTTTTAAGACTGGTGGACTTCAACTCCCAGAATTCCCCAGCCAGCCAGGCTGGGGAATTCTGGGAGTTGAAGTCCACCAGTCTTAAAAGAGCCGACTTTGCAGACTCCTGGCCTAATTACATTTGCTACTTATGAACTTATTGCCTATAAACATAGATGTTGTATGGATAATCATAATGAAATATGGGGTTCACTTATTAAAATAGAATAGATTAAGAAAACATGATAGTTACACATGTATTAGAAATTAAATAGTGTGTATGTGTGTGTAAACATGTTTGCATTAATAATTATATATACAATTGTAACTGTTTACTATTATAATGACACATTTAATGTTACTTTATGTTATTTTATTCATTTTATTTTTTTCCATTCTATTTTTTCACTTTAAAAAAAAACATTTGTTAGGGTTTTTGATATATAATATACTGTAGTTACCTTTGTGTGTGGGTTTTTGTGTGGGTTTGTTTTTCTCTTATTATTTTAGAAGCAGCAAAATATTGCGTTTAAAAAAACCAACCTTGATATTCCATAAACCTAGCTTAAGTAATGGGATTCCATTCTTTGTCCTCCCACAGAACCTGCTTTTGAGGATTGGAAAATATTTTTGAGGAGCTGCTTTTAAAGGTGTACAGGAAGCGCTAAGGCAGGGTTGTCAAAGTTGCGGCCTACAGGCCAGATGTGTCACACACTGGCCACATGCAGGCCCAGTTCAGCAAAGGGAGAAAAAGTCACAATATGTCATGTGACGCCACTGTGATGACGCGAGTTTGACACCCCAGCTCTAAGGAGTAGGAAGTAATCTCTTTCTCCTTCTATGAGTAGAAGTTACTTCTGCTGTTCAGATCTTTCAAGGGATCCTGTTTTATTACCATACTGGACTAGGTTTCGACTGATCTCTATATCTGTAATGCACACTCCAAGTAGGAACATAATAGCTGTTCTGACCTAGGCTTCCCAGGAGCATGAAGCAAACTCCTTGTCCCTACAAAAAACCCTTTTATTAATTTACTGTGAATTCTGCTCATTCATATCCAGCAAAATCTTTCAAGGGAGGATTTACAGTCACAGACCTTATCTGGCTTGGAGAGCTGACAGGCCAATATCTGCAAAACTTGACAAGGAATCTCAGAGAGTCATGAACCAATTAAGTGAACTAATTGTCTCCTGCAAACTTTACTCCCCTTTCGCTCCTCTTTTATTTCCTCTGGGAGGGGACATTCATTGCCACCTGGAGCCTTACTCCCAAGCCAACCTGTGTTCTTTAGCTGTTCCTTTCATTTGGCAACTCTGCACATGCACACATTGGGAACAGGCTCCAGCTGCTCGTCTGCCTCACTGATGTCTGACTCTGAAGGCAGCTGATAACTGGAATAGGGTTCTGGCCCACTCTCTGCCTCTGACACAGAGACCTCATCAGAGCCTTCCACAGAGTCCAGGACTAGCCCATGTTCCTCCCCAATCTCTTGACTGTCCAAATCTGCTGCCAGCTTCACTAGTGGGCCACAACACTAGCTTAGTATGAAACAATTTTGATTTCTGTTTTCTTCATTGACTTAGATTCAGGTTATATTCCAAAATATCACTATCTTATTTCCAGGGAACCTATCACTTTACATAACTCCCCCTGGATTCTCAGGAAATTAGAGACTAACTTCTGCCATTCAGTCAAGCTCACACTGAACTCTGAATATCTAAGCTCAAAATAGAGTTGAGTAGCATTTCAGTTTTACTAATTAATTTGAAATGGGAAATCAAACGGTTTGTGCCTATTCAGTATGAATAATTTCACTGCATACATTTATGATCAATTAAATTAAACAACTTTTCAAATAAAAATGGCATAAATTATCTATAATGGGATATTAAGCTAATGATTTATTGGCGAGGCATTGCTAATATACATGCTATTATAAATGCATTTGCAATTTAAGAGTGTCTTTGTAAGACTCTTTTTCAATCTAATCTCATCGTAGGCTTGTGCTATATTTGGGAGTTTGCAGAAAGATGCTTTTAATAGCATTGCAACTGCTGATCAGGTTAAGAAGTCAGCTATTTCCTAGATGCCAAATGCTTTTAATTAAGAGAATCTTGCCTCGGTGCTTCAATCAATTTCTAAACATTCATTATACCATTTTATGCTGTGCTAATGTTGAACTAAGGATGCTCAAGGAATTTGATCTCTGCAGATTTCAATATGGATTGACCCATTCTGAAGGTTTTAGACTAATCTGGGGATTAGAAATTATTTAATCACTCCAGGTTTCCTAACGCCGTCTAGTGGGCTAAAATGTCTGCTTCCTGAATTTCCATGCACTTCAGTTCCAAATATTTCTCTAGGCTGTGGAAGGCTGATCCACCAATTTTCACACTTCCTAAATGTTCTGTTACTATTTTGAACTAAAAAAGAAAAAGAAAGAAATCTGATACATGTAAAATGCTTGTTTTGAGAGAATGTGCATTTAGAAATGAATAGCTTGTCAGGAATATAAATTTAGAAATGGCAATCAAGAGACAAAAACTGTTTTTAAATATGTATTTACTACGCTTCTTTTAGGTGATTTTTTTTTAAAATCACTATTTAAAACAAAAGTGAAGCAGAACTAGACAAAATACAGTGCTACCTCAGTACTCGATGTTAATTGGTTTCAGAAGGCACTATGAATACCAAAAACAATGAGTACCAAACATTTTTTTCTGATAAGGAATAATGCGACGAGCACAAGGCAGCCGACCACAATATGTTCTAGCTTGTGAATTGAGTACCAAACAAATGATGAGTACTTGGACAAAAAAAATTATGTCAAAATGAGTTGAGTACCAAATTTCAAAGAAGTTAAGTACCAAGGTACCACTGTATATGGATTTTTGTGTGAAAGTGACACAATGCAGAAATGAGTACGTTGCCTATCCCTGTAGCATCTCTAGCATAATTACAATTGCATTTCACTCTGCACTACATTTTCAATTATCTGTTGCATATCCTTGTGTAATTTGTTCCTTCCACCAATTAATGGACTAATAACTTTAAACATTTGACATGACCCTCCCTTAATCTGCCAGGAGATTTTCAGCAGCTTTGAATACGTAAGAACCACTCAGCTAACCACACCTTCATGCATCAGACGGTATATTAAATGGACCAAAAGCTGTTGTAATAAAAAACTTATTCCATATTATTGATGTACATTAGGCCCATTTCCTTTTTTATTCCTTCTAAGAGAAGAGGACATTAAATTGTCATTTGTTCTTTTTTTCTTACTTTCAAATAACTTTGGCAGCAAATAAAATTGCAACAAGTTCCTAATGAACTATAACTATTATTGTAGCAACATATTATACTCTATATCTTACTATATTTTTGAGATCTTTTTCCACTGCATTTTTCCATTTATTTTTAAGCATTTGTTATGTATTTTTGGATCATATTTGTATCTTTAGATTTTGTCCTTTTTTTTGTCCTTATTTTTATATTAATAAAACAAAACAAGCAAAAGACAAAAAAAAACCCCAACCCTTACTAATGATTTCATAAAGCAATAAAGCAAAGAGAGACTACCTTATTTTCTCATTTTATCTGTAAGGAAAGTTAAAAGAAATGATGTAAATAGAACATTCTCAAACTACATTGAACTACAAATTAGCTGCCTAACTTAACACTGTTGCTTCTCTATATTACTTATGGGAAGAAGACAGTTTAGCCCCTAATATTCTGTTCATTTTGTACACCTTCGGCTCAGTTCTGCTTTCTGGTTCCAAGGAAGTATAAGGAAGGTACGAGTTTTATAATGCGTATTTGGGATCAAGTAAGATAATAATAATAATAATAATAATAATAATAATAATAATAATAATAATAATAATAATAATAATAATAATAATAATAATAATCTTTATTGTCATTGTAAAAATTACAATGAAATTGGTTTTAACTTCACTGGTGCAAAATTATAACAGAAACAAAAAAGAGAGAAAAGAAAAAAGAAAAAGCTAGCATGTGCATGGAGTGATTGCGGTTGAATTTAAAAGTCTCACAGCCCATGGATAGAAGCTACCTTTAAACCTGTTCGTTCGGCTGGCTATACTTTGATATCTTCTGCGTGATGGTAGAAGGGCAAAGAGATACCAACCAGGGTGTGAATCATCTTTGAGAATCTTCCTTGTTCTGCTAAAGCAGCGAGATCTGGCGATGTTATCCAGTGATGTCAGAGGGCAACCAATGGTTTCTTGTGTCGAATTGATCACTCTCTGTAGTGCCTTCCTCTCCGCAACTGTTAAACCAGCATACCACACTGTGATACAATATGTGAGGACACTTTCTATGATGGACCGATAGAAAGAGGTCATCAGCCGTTGTTCCACCTGATTTTTCCGCAGGACTCTAAGGAAATGAAGTCTCTGTTGAGCTTTTCCAATCACCAGAGACGTGTTGTTTTTCCAGGTGAGATCTTGGCTAATAAGCACTCCTAAGAATTTAAAAGAGGAAACCCTCTCCACACAGCCCTCCTCGATATACAGTGGGGCAGGTTCCTATCTGTGCCTCCGGAAATCTAGCACCATCTCCTTTGTCTTGCTAGTATTTAGATGTAAGTTGTTTCTTGGGCATAATGACTATGAAGCAGGCAAGGAGGATCTTTTTTAAAAGAACTAAAAGTTCTGATTAACAGATCTGCTGTGGCCTAGAGATGGAGCTCTCGCCTCCAATTCAGGAGGTTATGAGTTCAATCCTAGGTAGAGGCAGATGCTTGGGCAGGGGGTTGGACTAGATGACCTGCAAGGTCCCTTCCAACTCTGTTCATCTGGATCTGAATCTTTCCTTGGCTGAATTTTCAGATTTCTGGTGTTTTGGGTGACAAACGTCTTTGTTGATCCCCTGGCATACAGGGGTAGTATGTCAGATTTGCAAAAATAAAATAAAATAAAAAGGTCTGGATATGTACAAACTTAAAGAGATTCAGAAAAAGTGCAACAATAAGCATAGTAACTATTTAATCTAATAGGTTTGCTATGGGCCTGGGATTCAAAGATACATGGAGGAGTCGTCTTCTTAATTTCCACATCTAGACTCTAGAACAGGGGTGTCAAACTCAAGGCCTGCGGGCTGGATCCAGTGCATGAGGTGCTTAGATCTGGCCCACAGGGCTGCCCTGGAAACAATAAATAATAAATAAATAAATAAATTTTTATTTATAACCCGCTCTCTCTCCCCGAAGGGACTTGAGACAAGTGAAGGACCAGGCCACAGTGCCTCTCCATGCGAAAATGGGCTCCCAAGCTCTGTTTTCTCCGGCAGAGCACTCGGGCCACCACAGGCGCCAACATGAGTGATGTTGAGCTGGCCACTCCCACCATGGCTGCACTACCCCACCCCTCTGAGGTCAAACACACCCCTGATGTGGACCTGAACGAAATCAAGTTTGACACTCCTGCTCTAGAGTTAATCCCTAACAGTTCACTGGTGATTCAAATACTTGTGCTGTTTCTGAGGAAGAGGCAGTAAAAAAGGATCCTTTGTTATTCAAAAGTGAACAGATTCTTACATGATTCTGCATTGAGTGCAAAAGGAGGGGGTCATGCTATTTTCCAAAGCACCCAGAAGGCCAGACAAGGATGGAAACTGAAGAAGGAGAGATTCAACCTAGAAATAAGGAGAAAATTTTTGACAGTGAGAACAATCAACCAATGGAACAACTTGCCTTCAGAAGTTGTAGGAGCTTCATCACTGGAGGCTTTCAAGAAGAGACTGGACTACCATTTGTCAGATATGGAATAGGGTGTTCTACTTGAGGGGGGGGGTTGGACTAGATGACCTATAAGGTCCCTTCCAACTCTGTTAATCTGTTAAAGTAGCTGTTGATTGTGATTCTCAATCATCCACATCACAATTGTCCCAAAGATGATTTTTTTCAAAAGGCAAAGGATATTCCTGTTGTTTTTTTCTTTGGAAAAAGTTTCACTTCTTGGATGGGAAGCAACATGATTTTCAAAGGGGAAAAAACCCCCAAGAATGTCTAATTTCCTTTTGGAAAGAGCACCTTTGGTACAAAAGCAGTTGTGCAACATGCAGCAAATCCTTTTGTCGTCTGCATTTCTTAATCCACCAAGGCCCATCTGCGATGCTAGTTCTTCTCCAGCAGACTGAAATGATCTGAAAATGCCAAGCAGTGAAGAACTTTCTTGCTCTGACACCGTTTAACAAATTAGAACCTTCTTAAAATGAGCAAAGTACCTCAGCTATATCTTGGAGCTTAACTTTTCCTTTTGATCATTCTTTCCTATTACAAACAATGGATTTTACATGCATTATTAAAAATTGACACTAAGCCAAAGAGCTTCTGGAAAATTATATTCTTTTCAGTTTTTCAGTTTATTCAGATTTGCTTAACATACTGATCGGTCTGAGTTCGAATATGGTTTTTCAGTTGATTAGCAAATATGTGGAACCTATTATTATTATATTATATTATTATTTCTCATCTTTAAATGGTGCATATGCCTTCCCTGGAAGAACTACGACCCAGATCAAACTAGATCAGTGGGAGTCTAGGGACATCAGCTGGAGTCCAGGAGCATCCCAACTGCAATTGGCTTTCCAATCATCAGGATCAACACAATCACACAAAGAGGATTGTGGGCAGATTCCAGGTGCTTAGACTCTATATATCTTTGTACTGTAGCCTTTCTCAAACTGAGCTGCTCTCTGGATAAACAGACAGTTCAGTTGCAGGGAGGTAGATTAGAGAGTAGATTTTTTTAAAGCAACTAGGTTAGAAATGGTGGAACAGAAAAACAACAACAATTGGATGCTTAGAGGATGATATAATGGCTTGGGCTGAAATGTAGCCAGAGATCTACCTGGCTGAAATTTTTCCAGGTGGAGTAGAAAATGTATTAGCTCATAACCAGGCAAGCAAATCATCAGATCTTTATTTTGTGTTACACCAACATCTACCACAAGGCATATGCCACAAACAAGAGAGGGTCAACTTATTTTCCAAAGCACCCAAAGGCAAGATGAAACAATGGAAGGAAGCTGATCAAGGAGGGAACCAACCTGGAATTAGGAAAAACTTCCTAACAGTGAGGAGAATTAACCAGTGGAATAGCTTGCCTTCAGAAGTTGTAGGTGCTTCATCACTCAAGGTTTTAAAGAAAAGTCTGGACAGCCACCTGTCTAAAATGGTATAGGGCTTCCTGCTTGAGCAGTGGATTAGACTAGAAGACCTCCAAGGTCCCTTCCAGCTCTATTCTGATTGATTGATTAAAAACAAATAATGCTCTTTGTTATTTCAAGTTTTTTTTTCAAATTGGTGGTATAATTTGGATAAAATGAATCTTAACAAATGTCAAAATGTCCTTAAAATTAGAAGTGTTAATGTAATTGTTTTTGTTGATATCTTCATAATAAAAAGGTCAGTATTTAGAATTATATTTGCTTTTAATTTTAGTGTCTTTTGTTGGGTACTGTATTATAGAAATATAATTCATTTGTTTCCTTCCAGAAGCCTAGACAAAGTGAGAAAATGTAGCCATCTATCTGTGCTGATGCAGCATCACTTAAGATTTATGTAGTTTATTATTTTCAACAAATAGGCAGCATTTTTAATTGATTTTCTTACAAACTGATGATGGCACTAATTTTGTTTATAAATAGTTTCCTATTATGGAATAAGCAAAATCTATTAAAAAATAAAGAAATTAAGAAATAAATTCTGTGAACCAAGCTCATAATTCATCCAAACTCTGAACTAAGTCTTGGACATCCAACATGCTGAGAAAATATTATCAGTTGATCCTTAAAACCTAGTTTAATAATATACCATTTAGCACTTACAGCACATCAAAATTACATCACATCAGTTCTAGGTTCTTATATTTTAAGGTACATACTTTTTTTAACCTTGGCATTTCTTCCAATATAAGAGAAAGGCACATAATTGCTCACATAGTTAGGATGCTAGGTTGGAAGTTAGCAAGCCTGTGTTTGAGACCCAAGTGCTGTTGCTGCATGGTGGCGGTGAGCTCACATCATTTGCTCTAGCTGCTTAACAGGGCATGAAAGATGCTTCCAAATGGGCATCCCACAGGCAACAATAATGTCATTGGCTACTCCTTTCAACATGGAACTGCCTTAAAAGGTCCTTGTGACACAAATGAGGGGGGAGGATTCTATATAAGGAAATGAGTCCAAGGAGGCTAAAATCGTCCTGGCTAACTGTTAATTAGATAATATACCGTAGGCAAGAGTCATTATGTAAGATGGGCAGCTGTAAAAATGTGGCAAATAAATAAATAAAAGTAATGGTTTCTTGGATATTGCAGCTGAATCTATGAATTTTAGTTTTATTAATTTCCAATAGTATGTCAATGTGGGGCAATTTATGAATTAGTACATGAAATATCAAAATCTGCAGGAGAATATATGCATATTTTCCTGCAGTGTTTAAAACATACACATTTCTCCATAACCCTCTTTCTAACTGGGAAACATTCTTCTAAATTGATGTGTGATGCTAGGGGCATCACAAAATGTGGTAAAAATAACATTTGGGCCAGTGTTGGGATTCAGCCAGTTTGTACCTATTCAGGAGAACCAGTTGTTAACTTTCTAAGCAGTTCATAGAACCGGGTGTTGGAAAAAATCTCATTTTGTTTTTTCCCACTTTACAGGGCTAATCCTGAAAGGAAGGCAGGAAGGAAACATTCTGGTGTTGTTTCTAGCCTAATCTTTATTGCCCTGCCTACAGAAACTGCCTCTCTGCTTAACCCTTATTGCATTATAACAGCTAAGGCAAAATGGCCATCGACGTGAGTGACATTGAGTTGGCCACTCCCACCCACTCACATGACCACGGAGTCATGCCTACCCAACTGATCATTAGGGCCGAAAACCAGTTGTTAAATTAATTGAAACCCTCCACTGATTTGGACATATAAATATGTTTTGGCTCTTGAGGAAGTTTAGAAACTAAAGAGAGTAATATATACTGGACTAATTTTTCTTGTCTCTCTGTTCCCAGGTTGTGCTAGTTAAAATGAGGAGGGAAAAAAAGTGCTCGCACAGAATCTGCCTATATAATATATAAACACAAGGAACAGTGCAGTTTAACTTTTTAGGGTTTTATGGATGATGTTTCTTTCTCTTTCTTTTAAATGAATGTTTTAAAAAATATTCAGACTTTCGTATTTTGCTTTTGAGATACAATAAAATATGAGATCCAGTACAAAACCAAGTGGGAATCAGATTATATAGTACCTCCGTACTCATTAATTGGTTCTGGGATGTGCAATGAGTACCAAAAAAATGACTAAAAACAAATTTTTCCCATAAGTATTAATGTAAATAAATTTAATGCATTCCCAAAGCAAAGACAATGCACATTTTAAGGCAATATGTAAAAAGATAGTGTTGTATAATATTTTACATGGTTTATTTTACAACAAACCTAAAAAAATAATTCAATAATTCAATTAAATAACATAAAAACTTCCCTGTACCTGTACTGATGAGAAAAAAAGCACAAAAATGCACAAAATGACCACAGAAGCTAAGGTAAGACTGCAAGGAGATGTGCACAGGGCAAGAGGATGTGCACAGGGTAAGAAGTATCATGTGACTAATGCCTCTTTCTTTGTTTTGATTGGAAAGGGTGGTGAGTCACGGGGTAAGTGACAAGGATAAGTTCTACCTTGCAAATTGAGTAACAAACAAATGAAGAGTATCGGGACAAAATTTTGTCATCAAAAATGTGTTGAGTACCACTTCCACTGTACTCTACTTCCATATTATTTGAATAGTGGTTTAGGTTCTGCTCATTAGTTAAATGCACTAATTTAGTGATGCAAAACAGTTGAATGTGAAAATTACCCAATGACCTGAAAAATGTTAAGGAAATCCTGTATTTAATTGGACCATGCAAAGTGACATGTTCACTTCAGGGAAGCAATTTGGGCCATAGATGTGACCCAATTCACTGTCCCAAAGGAAAGTGGCCACCCAATTTACCCTGATGAAGCCATTAAACTGCTTCAGGAGAGTGGGTGAGGGAACCTATTCCTACATTGCTAGTAGAAATTTTTCCTGGATTTGAGATTGCCTGCTGTCAATGTTTTTCAACCTTGATTACTTTAAGGCATGCAGACTTCAACTCCTAGTATTCCCCATTTAGGGATTCTTGGTTGAAAAATACTGCTAGAGTTATCCAGTCTTCGGCAAGTCACTTCCATGCACTCTGTGGCATTTCCCAGGCTCTCCCAGCCTCTAAGCACATCAGATGGATTTTCACTCCACTCTTAGAAGTCAGAGAACCACAATTAGTTTGCTAAGCAGCTTTAAGAATGCACTTCCTTTGAAGGTTTCTCAAAGTGAGGTATTCCTTAGAAACTTTGCACAGCTGCAGTATTTATGATAACTAAATACCTTCCAAGCTGTGAAAACTATTAAGATCTAATAATTAATGGCAATGCTCCAAAAATAAACGTGTTCAATTCAAAAAGCCTCACACTATTTTTTTTAATGTAGTCAAGAACTATTCAGACTGTATTTCTTGATATTAAGTCTTCCATCTTCACCATGGTACTTTATATCCAATCTGTCTTCTCACAAAAAAGGAAACTTTATGTGTAATTCGAAATTTAAGTGTGCATCAGATTCTCTATGGCCCTATATCCAACAGCAAAAGAGCACAATAGAGAAAATGAATGGAACCGATTCTGGGATGCCCTTGAAATACTGATTCCACTGTGCCAAAGTTGCTTTTCAATAGGCATTTGAACTTTCTTTTCTTTTTCCTTGAAAACATTTGCTCCTCATCTAAGAAGCTTCTTCAGCTTCTTGGATGAGAATCAAAAATGTTGATTGAGATGGATGATTGAAAATCTCCATAGACACTTACTGACTTCAATCTATTTCTTCAAAATTCTGTTGTTCTGCCCATATCTTTTGAGCAAATTCCGTATACATCTGGCACAGCTCCTGATAATTAGCTACATTCGCTTCAGGGAAGACCATCATAAGCCCTTGTTTCATTTTGAACCACACTTTCCAATTTATTTGTTTCACATGTGGCAGTATCTTCCCTACCGTAAACATGTTTCATTTTATTCTACCTCAGAAGGATGGAATCAAGATAAATATTTATTTAAGCAGGGGATCTGGTTTAAGTGGGTGATGCCAGAAGGGATGTTGGTGTTCTGGGAAGGAGGGAGAGTAAGGATTAAAACAGTTGCAGAGGCGGAAGCCTTTCTTAAAAAACATTCCTCAATCCTGGAGGATGAAAAAGGAGGAGCAGAGGGGCCGCGGCCCCGCCCACTGGGGGCCAGGGAGGAGAACAAGAAGACTCAATTGCCAAGAGACTTAGATCTCAAAAATGACTTTTTTAATATAGTATAACTTTTGTTTGGATGTTTGTATATGATTGCTAGCACAGTTTTTTACAATGATGTATGCACTTCTTTCCATTTTGTAGTACTATTGAAAATTTGTATAAGCTATATTTTGCTATGAAGCCTCGGAAGGGGCCAACGATTTCGACGTGAAAGTTCTCAAAATATCTTTCTCACACCTTACCCTTACCCTATTTGTAAAAAAATTGTAAAACTCAATAAAACTTTTTCAATATAAAAAAAAAGATAAATAATTCACTGTTATACCCAATTGCCCCAAGATTATAGATATATATGAAATTCCACTTTAGATACCACCTTAGGACATACCAATTCTATACAGCTCATTCTCCAGTGGTTAGGGTTGGTAACAATGTAAAAATACCTTTGGTATTATCTGTTCATTGGGCAATATAGCATCAGGAAAAACTTTCGGGATGGAAAAGGAGAATCCATGTGTGTCTTTTGTGCTCTTAGGCATTTTAAAGTCATGAACCTGGATTGCTTCCATCACTGGAATTATATATCCAACTCTACAATCATAATCATGGTTGGGTTTCATTACATAATGTATTAAAATAAACGATGATATAATGAGTGACATTTGAAGTATTTTTCATATCATGTTATATTATAGCTATAGTTAGAGTTGGAAACTATTTTTTTCTTCCCATGTAGGATTAGGAGGGAATTCGGTCTTCTAATTTTCTACATTAGTATGTGTAGAAAATACACATACTAAAACGATGATAGTTATTAATGAATATTATTGGAATATAAGATTGAATCCTATTCAAGCATTACCAGGAATAAAGAATTTGATGGGGCTACACTAGGGTTCTAAGCAGCCAAAAAGATAGCTGAAAAAGATAGTTGTGAATGCAGTGAACTGGTATATCCCCCCATGGTAGGGAAGTAGGGTGTGTGTGTCATGATTGAATTAAATATTCCCAGTGTTTAGTCTGCGATATTCTCAAAGCAATTTATAAAGAAAAGAAAGTTTATCTTCTCTGTTTCACAATCTAAAAGGATACAACACAGAAGGAAAAAGCAGTATGTAACACAACAATAAATATTATGGTGTGTATGATTCAGGTAATCACAATTTGATCCCTTTGTCTTCACCTAATGCAATTTTTGGAACACCATCCTTCACATTTTATTCCAAAATTATAACCCTCCTTTCTCTCTCCCACCCCCCTAACATCATCTATTGATTACTTAAAGCAAATCTTTAGAACTGGCATTTTATATAAGTATTTAAGGTTTCTTATAAACGAGCAAGATAGTAATAGCAGACTTTTATTTTTTTTTAAAAGGAAAACTTCACTTTATTGAGTCCCTGATTAAAAGTGAACAGTTATACCAGCTCACTGGAGCCCAAAATTATACCAGAGAAATAATCGGCTAAAGCCTTATTTAAGGAGGGGAAAACTTCAAAAATGAAATGGGGTAAAAAAATTAGTTTCTTACTGTTAATGTGATCCATGCTCTCATCTTTATCTAGCCTACCCATAAGATTTGCTTTGATGGTATCATAACCATACATGCATATTAAATACTGGAGATCTCTTGCACAAAATTTAACTAGATAAAGATCAATCATCCCATGCACTTTAATTTCAATAGGACAATGAAATTTGAAACCCTCTTACCCTCCCTAATCTCTTTCAGTCTGTCTGTCTGTCTGTCTGTTTCTCTCTCTGTCTCTGTGACTTTGTGTCTGTCTGTCGGTCTCTCTCTCTGTCTACACACACACACGTTTCAATAATTAGGTTTCAGAAAATTCTATGACTGAACCATGGATATTCTCATAACTAGTAAGATTATTATTTTTTATCTTCTTAAATTTAATCTCGTGTATTAGCATTTCTTGATAGAGTTGCCCTTTGTTAATTGTGGCAGTTAATGTAACCTTAATGTTGAGAAGTAACTACATAAAACTGTTAGTACCTTGCTTAGTTAGTGATAAGCCCAAATAGTCACTCATTCCATAATAGTCCTTGGCACTTTTGGTAATAGCTAAGAATTCAGAAATATTTTATTCGGTGTGCCACCCAGGCTGAACTTTCTGTTTCAAGGGATGTTTTGTACACTAAAGAGGAATTTTGGTTTATTGGCATGTCCTTTTCTCTCAAGGGCAGCATGACTATGTTTTCTTTCTTTAGAAGTTTGCACATCCTTATTCTCATACTCTTCTGGCAGATTAAGGCAATAAAATCTTGACACAGCCTTTAAATATTTTGTTGCCATCTAGATATCTCAGATGATGGTGATGATATCATAAATTATTTTCTCTTGCTTTCGTTTAATTTTTCCAGAGCTCTCTTTATTCTCCGTGCTATTCAGTAGCATACTGTAATCTATTTGCAACCCACCTAAATTAGGCTTTTCATTAATGTGCTATTTCTTGCTCAAAATCATTAGTCCTGACATCAATTAGTTTAATGAGAGTGGGTAATGTGTCCTATTAACTAATATTGTCATTTTCCTCATTATTAAGCCTTGTTCCGTGGAGTATTGAAAGCTAAAATTTGGGGATGAGAAGTCCACTGAATCAAGGTTCCAATGTGCACGGTTGATATTTTCTTTGATTACTATGGGAAAGGCATTTAGTGTTCACCTTTTATAATAATTACATATTAATTCCTCATATTTCAATTCATATCTTCATAAAGTTGGAATTTCCAAAATTAAAGTGCCATAAAAGCTTTATGGCACTTTATCCTGCAAAGATGACAACATTAATGAGATATTGTACTACTGTGGATGGATGGTCTCTCTTTTTTCAATGTCTTATGAAAGTAGTGTCATCATTTTAAATGCATTTAATTCATTGAAGAAAACACTGTTTGAATATCAGCATGTCCTGGGCCATTGAAAATCATCCCTGATTTCTTGAATTGAGTTTTGACTAAATTTGTTGCACAGAGTTAAGAAATGTGTGCAAAATTTTGAACAGAATCAAAGAAACAAGTTGTAAGGCATGGGTGATAGATTTCTCTGTTGCCTATGTACTAGCTGCAAATCTAATTTTATAATTCTGTATAAAATTCTGTATATCCAAAGGGAAAACCCTTCATGCATAGCATCATGAACAGCTCTGAGCGTAGGAAAAACATAAATTCAGTTGAGTATAGCTACATAAGGGACTCTACCAGTTGCAGAGATATCTAACAAGCCTGCTTCTTTGTAATTCATACAGGAAATATGAATAATTGAACTGACATATTAACTCAGTAAATCCCCCCAGTGTTAATTAAGAGATCCCTACTTTATTCAGAACCACTTTTGACAACAATACTCTCTTGACTACTTGGTGATATTTCTGTGAAAGGCAACTCATCACTGTTGTCATTATTGCATGCTATAACCTATAACTGATGCAACTCTCTTTGCTTAAGTTCCTCAAACTGCAGCCAGTAACAAATTCTTAAGTGCAAAGATAAGCATCATAAGCTTCCACAAAAACAAAAATGTCCTCCATTATTTAGAATGTGTCTTTTCCAGTAGATGACAAGAAAACTTGAGTGTTCCCTTCTAAATTGCCCTTTGATTTTAATGGCTCTGGATGAAGCTGGGGCAGTGACTGCCTGTATATTCATCATTCTTTTTCAGCAAATCAATCTTGATGTCTTCCCAGGTCACATCACTAATAAATATTCATCGACTATGGAGTTTACTTTGTAGGCCTAGGGGTTTCTGCACATCAAAGAGCATCCCCTTTCCTACAGACGAGATCTAAAAATAATTTGTATACACTATAAATTTTTAAAAGATTCACATGGGATGTATGAGTTAATCAATGCTAGTCCAGTTGTCAGTGGTGATATATGCATACCACATTTAATGTCAAATGGCTGCGCAATGAGATGGCATTACAAGACAAAGTGCCGCAGCATACCTGGAGTGCATTATCATTAATCTCAGATTTTAATTCTTGGGGAATATTTAATGACAAACTTCTATTATATTTTTCCCCAGGAAATATGTGCAGGTACCTTTCCTCTATTCTGTGCCTCTTGTTTTCCTATCCAGGCAATTTTTACTAGTGTTGTATTATATCCATCCATCCATTCCCATCATGTCATTCCCTTGCAGGGAATATAACATTGTATATAATCCAGAAAAGGTGTAAGAAATAGTGGAGCAAAGAAAGAGAGCCCTGCCACAATTCAAGGTAAGCCTAGTTAAACAAAGTCTGTTTCCTATGTCACTCTTTAACTTTCTGCCTTTTTGGAACACCCTTTTCCCCACTACAACCATATAGCAATCCATACATTCTCTTTGTTCTTTAAATCAACTTACCTTCACTACCAGTTCGCAAATGTGAGTGCGCACACAAGACCTTCCGTGCATGTGCAGAGGATCAAAAACGGGATGTGATGACATCCGGACAGGTGGGCGGAGCCTCCCATCACCACCACTACCGGTTGGCCCAAACCGGATAGAACTAGATGAATTGTAGCACTGCTTTAAATGTTTCATCAGGTTTTTTTGTCTGCTCATTTAAACAATGTCACCCACCTCATTACAGTGTTTCTGGGCAGCATGCAATAGTAAACCAAAGACTACATCATATAATCCACGGCACCCAAGGTGGGAAAAACAATGCCAATCATAAAAATGCAGAGCTCACCTAGTCTCCCAGAAAACATACTTTTTGAGGACATTTTACTTCATCACAACTTTTGGACTTTTCTGTTTGTCTTGACCAATTTCCCTTTGTGTCATACAGTATATTTGAGGTACTTGTGTAATTCAGTCCTAATTAATTCTCTCTATATGATCCTAATCCTCACACACTTCTTTTGCATTGGTAATATTCAGTATTCAGCCCTTGAATGAATTTGTTGCTGACCCCATGTCTTCTTGTTTTATCACACATATTTCTTAACTGCCTCCTTCTCATTTAATTCAACTAACATTTATGTTTATTCTAACATTCTCAAGTCTCTAACAAAGTGAGAAGCATGCACTATGCTTATTTTTATTATACATTATTTTTTTACGGTTTTTTCAGACCACATATGACCAGTTATCTTTTTACTAGCATTTGTATATCTTAAAATCTCTCCATTTCATTTTCTCTGTTTCCATTCTCCATTTCCACTGTCTTTTATAAACCTTCAATTAAGGTACACATCTACCTACTCTAGTATTTTTATATACTTTATGTACAATTTGCAATTTTTTTCACTCCATTTTCCTGCAAAGGCAATTTTCTTCATAATTGATGCATTAATTTTTGAAATCCTACTGAACTCCAATCTATTTAACATTTGCAGCAAATTATTTGGGTTTTGAGAATTATCCCACAGCATTATCTCCATACAAATGAATAAGCATATTCACGTGTCTATTAGACATTACTAATGTTGCCATAAGTATTCTTTATACATTAATTTGTAAATATATTAAATCCCACATATCTTTGTCTTACACCAGTTTCAGTGTTCAACCATTATTATTTTTAAGCATACCATTCTTATTGCATCCAGCAGTCAACTGGACCATAAAAAATATTCATATGCATATAAAAATCCATAGTTCAAGCTTATTCCTCTTAACAAGTTCTTTCTCTTACGTTCTTATAATCAACTTTGTCACATTTGTACATTTATCAATGGCATGATAACAGCGTAACAGAATAATAGAATAACAGAGTTCAAAGGGACCACTGAGGTCTTCTAGCCCAACACCCTGCTCAGGCAGGAAACCCTATACCATTTCAGACAAATGTTGTCCAATCTCTTCTTTAAAACTTCCAGTGTTGGAGCCCCCACAACTTCTGGAGGCAAGTCATTCCATTGATTAATTGTTTTCTCAGGAAATTTCTTCTTAGTTCTAAGTTGTTTCCATCCATTGCTTCTTATCCTAACTTCAAGTGCTTTGGCGAATAGCTTTACCCCCTCTTCTTAATGGCAGCTCCTCAAATATTGGAACATTGCTACTATGTCTCCTCTAATCTTTCTCTTTGTTACCCTAGACATACTCAGTTCCTGCACCATACTTCAAGTGTTTTAGCCTCCAGACCCTTCAACCATCTTTGCTGCTCTTCTCTGTACTCTTTCTAGAATCTCAACATCTTTTTTTGAAAGGCATGAAATGATGAAAAGCAAAACTCTGCTTTATATATTCACTTGGCCAATATAAAACTGCCTTCTATTTTACAAATTTTTCTCATGGTTTGTCACACCAGGGGTGGGTTCCGGCCGGCTTTACTGCCAGTTTGCTAATGCCTGTGCTTTGCGCATACATTGGATGTGCATTGCACGCACATGCACAGTTCAATTAAAATGGCTCTGTGCATGCACAGAACTTAAAAGCAAGATGGCTGCGCCAACGGTGCTGACTGGGTAACCAGTTCGGGGGCGTGGCAGGCCTGGGTCACTTCCGGTTCTAGTGACCCAGGCCACCATATCACTACTAGTTCAGCCAAACCAGGCTGGTAGGAACCGGTAGGAGTCCACCTCTGTGTAACACGCTCCCCAGTCATACCTAGCAAACTCCGTGTAGTATTTGCATTCACTCTAATATCACAATTAATTTTCTGTGAGAAAACTATAAGTGAATTCTTCCACTTATCAGGTATAGATTGCAAGTGTCACACAGAAATGAAAGAAGCTGCCATTTTTTATGTTAGCATTGCTTCAGTTATATGCATTCACTATATTGAGGTATTTTATCATTGCTTCAGTTACATCAAACTGCGGCTCTGGTATTTTTTGACATTCTCATACCATTTCATCATTTTCTTGATGTGTCACTATCATTCCATTTCTAATCTCTAAAATGCTCCTAGCATTTCACACTTCAGTGAAGTTTCAGTTTCAGTTTCATTTTTGAATTGTGTTTATTATTCCAGGGGTTTATTATTTTGCTTTTTTCATCCATTGCCAAAACAATGTTTATGTCCATCAAAATCGGCTTTGTGTTTTTTTCTACCAATCTTAATCTTTCTTTGCTTTTTATGACTGTGCGTTTGTAACTATTATTTATGAACAAATTATACCATATATTTTTCTAATCCTTATTGCTATAGCAGTTATTTTCTTATTTGTTTTTTTACCATCTTCAATCTTTTTCATCTTGCCATTCTACCCAATGTAATTTTTCCAGTTTCTATTCACGTAATTAATTCTAGTAGTATAACACAACCCACTTCCTTTTAAACATTTTTTTTTTACTTTGCTCCAAGCAACTTTCATATATTTTTATGTCCAATTTTCATTCATTTTGTTGGGACAGCAATCTAACTTTGAACATTTGTTCAAACACTTTTCATAGATTTCTATTTTCATTCTGGTGCTTATTTTCCCTTCTTTCTTTTTCCTACAACTTCATACACATCAGAGGTGGGTGGCTGCCGGTTTGGCCACCCACCCACCTGGATGCTTCTGCTCATGTGCAGAAGCATTGAGCATGCCCGCAAGTGTGCGTGTGTGCACAAGCGAACCAGTAGTAAACCGATTAGTAACCCACCGCTGATATACATGTTCCTCCAAGGAACATATCTTCTTTGTATCTACAACGCTTTAAGTTGTACTAAGGAAGAGGTAAAGGTCTACTGAAAATTTATTTATTTTAAGCAGTTCACCTGTATCTGGATGCAAAAGGCTGTTCTGTCCTCAATTATTTAATTATACCCCTGTGTTAACAGATGTTTTTAAGAGCTGTGATTAGTTTCACTTCTGTTATTTAATCCTTCAGAAGATCATTTAATTAACTGAGTTTCTGCTATATAGCTTTAACAATACCATCGTATAGATACATCTTTCTCTTTTCTTATGTTCTTTTCCATGACCCTTTGTCCCCGCTTTTTCTAGGATGACAGGTGTTACAAATTAATTATGAGATTTTTTGCAAGCAAGCAAACAGCATGTCAGTCAAGCTGTTTACTCTGATTTCTTCCAATAAATTAAATATGAAGTCCAGACAGATTATGAATAGCCAGCTTTGCTGGGTTTCCCCTCTGTTGCCCAAGTCAGTTTCAGTATCAAGGAATGAAGTAGGCAGCACCAAGCTCATTTGTGCATCAGATTTGAAGGTCGATCCAGAGAGACTATTGAGACAGGTTCTAAGCTATTTTGTTACTAGCAGTGGGTTCTTTCTTACAAAGCTAAAAGGTGAAATCCATCTCATTAATAAAACATTGTCCAGAGGTAAAGATTTCCCACACTAAATCAGGTCATGCCAGACTGTTCTTTCTATGAAATACTTAAAAAGTTCAGCCTGTCATTTAATGTTAATTGAGTAACACATACCAGACTCTTAAAAAAATATATAGTTGCAATATATGGATTGGTCCTGTTACCATTTTTACATTTTTGTTTAAAATGTTCTTTATTACTCAGGCTTCTCTGCCACCTCTCCTCTCCCCCCCACCCAGCAATTAATTTAGTTGTTTTCTCAATGTCAGTTGACATCTAGCAACTGGGGCTGTGGGATATATCTGGCTATTTAATTGAAAGTCATATAGCTAAGATCTATAATATCCTTTTCAAAACCTAACAAACAGGGAAAATAAAATATTTAGGGGAGGAGAACCAATGGCGTCAAGTGGGGAATTACTTATGCTCTACAGCAACAGTTTTAGAAGACTGAGGAGGAAATGAGTGGACCTCGCACTGGTAGCCTACAAATATTTTGGACCAAGAACAACTGGGTATATCCAAGTCAGAGGTGTCAAACTCATGTTGTCACAGTGGCATCACATGATGTATCAGGATTTTTTTTTTCCTCTTTGCTAAACTGGGCGTGGCTGTGTCCAGCACATGATGCATCCAGCCCTTGGGCTGGAAGTTTAACAGCCCTGATCTAAGTCAATGGAAAATCAGTAATCCAAGATTTTTGGCAATCACCAAGCAGTCACATGAAGTCAAGGGCATAGTTTTAGAGGGGCTGTGCAATCATCCAACAATAAAGTTGAAAAATTTCTACATCTTTCATATCAATCTCTCTAAGTCTGCTCTTTGACAGGCTCTCAATGGACCCTATATCACATACCTAACTGTGCCTAAGATTTTATAGCCACCTTCAGATCCCTTCCATCCTGTTCTTATTTGTGTTCAAAAGGGTGTGGGGGGGGTGCGGGGGGACACTGTCCTCTGTGTGTATGTTCATTCCAGGAGAAGCACGCCTCATCCATTCCACACCCTTCACTTGGAGAATGGCTATCAAATCTCCTCCATCTCCTCCATTTCAACTGTGAAAGCAGCGACTATGCACAGTCCCCCTCTCCCCCCAATCCTCAGACTCAGGTTAACCAAAGACCACCTTTGTTGCCTCTGGAGAACTACCAAGGTATAATTCCTAATATTTCTCTAGCTCTTTCCGATTTAGTAGCTTCTCATTCTGACTCTCATGGCGTGATTCATCATTCCAGCTGAGAGCAATGTGTGCAATGGAAATAGTTGCAGATATTCCCATCCCTAGCAGCCATGACACCATGCACACAATTTACCTTTCTCTCACATGCAGCTCCCTGCCAATATTCAGATTTTATACCTGAGACTTCATAAAGATTAAAGGCAAGATAGTGGATATTTTTTTAGTTTCCATGAAGATTTTACAAAATTCATCAGTACATAGAGAAAACAGTAGTGAAGCTGGTAATGAAATTTTAGTGAAGTGTGAAGCTGGTTTAGTGTAGTGAAGCTGGTTTTCAGACCCATCATATCAGAAAATCATGGCTCTCCAATTACTTAATCCTTAGTTTAGCTCTTGGCCAGGCTGGGCAGAAGACATATAGATAGTACTGTATCTAATTAGATTTATTATAGATAACCTCCAAAGTTAATTAAGTTGGCCAATGAAATATGAAGGTACCAAAGGCAGACTGATATAGACAACTTCTCCAGGGTTTACATCAGAGGTGGGTTGCTAACAGTTTGCACCAGTTCGGGCAAACGGATAGTGATATTTTTTGCGGGCCACAGAACCAGGAGTGACCCAAGCTGCCCATACTCCCAAAGTGGTTCCCCAGTCACTGGGGAATGTTTTTAGCAATTTTTTCATGTTTCATGTTTCAATTTAGTGAACTGCACATACACATGTGCATGCAGTGCACATCTGGAGCGTGAGAGAGAAGTGAACTGGCAGCAACACCAACAGCAAGCCACCCCTGGTTTAAATTCTGGATTTCTTCCAAGCAACCTTCTGAACAAATGGATAGTTTGTTTTTAAAATTTATTTATCACATTTTTATGATCACCCATCTCACAAAAAAAAGTAACTTTGAATGATGTACTTGAATTTGATGAACCTTGAGACACATTTACATAAGAGTCCTAGCTGGTGCAGAAATTGTTGGGTATGTTGGTCCCTTTTCTGTTTTCTCTTCCTGTCAGGCTGAATCTGGAAGCACCATATCTCTTCTCTTCCTTCCTTTTCATCATGGGCAGCTCCCTCCATTTTAGCTTTCCCACCTTTCAAGCTTCTTTACTGCCCCTCTTCCTACTGATAGTAAGAAGAACAGTATTTTCATTTCTTTTTCTTGATTGTCCAACACACACACACACACACACACACACACACAAACACAAACACACACACCTCATACTATGTTCGATATTGGGTCTGTTTTTGCTTTTCCTTTTGCTTTATTTGGAATGGGAACTCCTGGGATAAGACAGTGTACTATCAGAATTTATGGCAGGGAAGAGACTAAGCTTTCCTTTTTGAGAAAATGCACTCCATATTTGGCAGTTGAGAGTAGAAAAGGGGTGGGATTGTAAGGCCTTGTTTGGCTATGATTTTTGTATTCCAGGGCAGCATAATGCTGCCATCCTGGATTCAATAGAGTGTGACTCTTCTGAAGGCTATTGACAAATGTAAAAGAGAGGCTAAGTACAGTTATTAGGACTCCTGAAGAATACCAATAGTGAACTATAGAGATTTCACCTGCTTTTTGTAATGTCCTGAGCCCTACAATCAGCCATCAACAGTGTCAACCCTAACATAAAGTAGGTCAGGCAGAGTGGGGAAAGCTTTTGCATGCAACTGAGATCTGTCTGTACATTTCTCTGTAGCATGGAGACTGTTGGTTCCAGTGTTGTCCAGCTTAGCTATTTATAACCTTCTTTGGACTTCTTTAACTTAATGTGTTAAGTTAATTTGTCTTTATGTCTTGAAATATAATATTTTGTGGTAAAAAGGGGGCAATATTTCTGAACGGGGAGGAGGAACTATCCCTCCCCCACTTATCTCCTATAATTTCTGACTCAAATTCCATCTATAATGTTATCTGACAGTAAATACCTAGCCTCATCAAATCACTTATCTCCTCACGCTTCTCTAGTAATATTGAGGGGAATCTGAATAAATTACATCTCAAATGGTACAGCTGCTCTCAGACAGCAGAACTAATGAATTGCCATGACTGAGAAAAAGAGGAAAGGACAGAGGAAAAGATAGGGGGGTGAGGTGACTTGCATTCATAATACAAGACAGCTGACAGGCTAATGCTCGGTCCACATCATTCACCGTAACTAATTACAACCTGAGAAATTATTGCCACTTTTAGGTTAATGGATGGTAAACACCACCTATATCATTTGAAATGGGAATGCTTTGCCATTGCATTAAAACAAGCCAGTCCTCCACAGAATAAAGCAGGTCACGCAGCTCTACGTTAGCTCTGGAATATTTCTATTTGCATTGTGTTTGTGGATGACAGTCATAATAGATTGATTGCAGTAATCTGTTCCCTTTGGGATGGCAAAAAAGAAGCAATTATAGTATAAAAGCTAAACTTAAAAACTAAACCAGTATAGTTTTCTTCATTCAAAGGACTGCAAGTTGAAATACATTTGGTAAAAGTGCTTGATAAACCAAATATTGATGGGAAGCTGAATCTGTCGCCATTTCATATTATGAAGGTGACATAGAGGTGACTCATTAAAGGAGGCTGTGATGCCCATTGTTCTCTCTGGGCAACAAACAAAATGTTTAAGTGGAATAGAGCCAGGCCCCCAAAAGATTTGTTCTGTCTTTATGTTGGCCTCTCATACTGATTCCCTGTTTTAATGGAGAACAAACTTTGACCATTGAAAATTATGCATACTTCCAAAGCTCAGTGGTCTTCCACAAGAACAAGAGGCTATGCATTCAGATGATTATATTTACTGTACCATTTTATGGTAGTGTTACTGTCAAAATGGAGAAGCCAGAGATGGTAGGCTTAGAGTAGGAACATCTAGCAATAGCACTTAGACTTATATACTACTTTACGGTACTTTACAGCCCTCTCTTAGCGGTGTACAGAGTCTGCATATTGCCCCCAACAATCTGGGTCCTCATTTTATTGACCTTAAAAGGCTGAGTCAGCCTCCAGCCAGTCAGAATCGAACTGCTGGCAGTTGGCAGAATTAGCTTGCAATGCTGTATTCTAACCACTGTGCCACCAGGACTCTATTTACATATTTCAAGTGACATCTTTACATCTGGTTAGATCTGCAACGCACAATAGATCTCAAAGCCATGGATGTGGCCCCAGATCCCTGTCAAAGATAAACCTCAAAATGCAATTTTTCAGACTGCAGGAGTAAGAAACAAATATATGATGAGTAGCAATGTCAACTACCTAAAATTCAAAAGTACATTGAAATTACAGCAAATGTAGTTTTCATTCTGGTCTCACCAGTGGTGGGTTTCAAAAATTTTAGAACCTACTCTGTAGGTGTGGCCTATTTTGTGGGCGTGGCTTGGCAGTCATGTGACAGGGTGGGAGTGGCCACCTTTTAAAATGTGGTGAAACTCATTTAACAATGCTCTTGCTAAGCAACCAAAATTTTGGACTCAATTGTGATGATAAATTCTTTCTTTCTTTCTTTCTTTCTTTCTTTCTTTCTTTCTTTCTTTCTTTCTTTCTTTCTTTCTTTCCTCTCTTCCTTCCTTTCCTTTCCTTTCCTTCCCGTTGGGTCACTGGCAGCGGCGGGCCAAATTTACTTCCAGGTTCTCTAAATTTCACCAACCGGCTCTCGCGAGTAGGTGCGAGCCTGCAGAAACCCACCACTGGGTCTCACCTACTTCTTTGTCCTGGCCTCATACATTTAATGGCGATTGGCATGCTCCTTAGGAAGACATTGTAACCTTCAGATGAAAAAAAGGATGAGAACCTTAGATCTTTGTTATTTAATCCCAGTTGCAACATGGTATTTTGCAATCTGGGTGTCTTTGGTGCCTTTTGTTTTCTTTTGTTTTGCAGTATTCTGTATGAAGCAAACTGAAGTGAGGTAGTATCAAAGTATCAAAGGTAGATCATTGTATCAAATATCTGCTGTGCTTATAGTCTTGTTATATTTGTAAAAGAAGGCTACAGCAGTCATTTAAAGATTTAAAGCAGAGCAAATGGAAAGAACAGCCTTCCAATCAAGCTGAAGGGTTCTTAGATGACTTCCCTCATTTTATTTATTTATTTATGCACTTATTGGTGTTGGTTTTTAAATGTCCACCATGCCTTTCTGTTGATGCACAGGTTCAAAGCATCCCTTTTCTTTTCTGACTTGGCAAAGGGAAGAGTGACACTTGAATGCTGCTGTGTGTGTAGGTGTGTCTGTGCACGTGTTTTGGAGAAAAAAATAAAAAGAAAGAAAGAAAATAAAGAAAAAAAGGAAATTTCTTCTACTCCCCTCCTTGAAATTCTTTGTAAGCATCAATTATTGTATGTGAAAGGAGGTTAAAAAATCCCACTGAATGCTGATCTTATAATTATTTTAGGATAAAGATTTGGGTCTCGTGTTGGTCTTATTTTGTGAATGAGTGAAATACTAAGACATTTTAATCTTCTTTTTTTTTTTGCTATCCTCAGCAAAGGCTTTGTGCCTGATGAACCATACCTGTTTTATGGCAATGAGCCGAACTATAAGATTCATATGCTTAACTATGCCAAGTTCATTTTCATTAAATCACCATTTCTGAACATGAAAAGTATGTGGATAAGTAATAAAAATAAAATATGAGAATGTGAAATAAAATACTAAAGGCAAAAACAAAAAGTAAAATAATAATAATTGTTTATTTTTCCCCAGGGAGCTCTGTCACTTTGCCTGAATTAGCACATTTGCGGATATGCACTAACAGGAGAACTGTATCTGAACAATGCTAATGTGCCCTTTAATGTGTTCCAGGTGCTTGGCAAATTCTGCAATTTGCAGTCTTGGAGAATCATTATGCATTCATGTGAACAATGCCAAGTGAGATGGAGTCCTGTGTCAACTCATGTAACATAAGTTCCAATTTCATTTCCAATTGATTTCTCTTCTCCTACTGAACTTTTCACTCCATTCTGGAGTGTCCTCTAACTCTCAGGAACTAGAAATTCTTAATCTATACCCATACATCCCTTAGACCGATACGCTCCCACAGAGAGGGCCTCCTCAGGGTGCCGTCGGCCGGACAATGCCGACTGGCAACACCCAGGGGAAGGGCCTTCTCTGTGGCGGGCCCTGCCCTTTGGAACGACCTACCCCCTGAACTTCGCACCATCTCCGACCTCCGCCTCTTCCGCCAGTGTTTAACGACACATTTGTTCCATTTAGCCGGCCTAGTGTAACCCCCACAAATGACTATTTTAGACAGTTTTAAATTTGGGGATTTTAATTTGTTTTTAGCGCAGGATGGTATCAAATAAGTTTTTAAAAATTTTTACTTGATTTTGTATTGTATTTTAAATTCCTGTGCGCCGCCCTGGGTCCTTTTGGAGAAGGGTGGGGTATAAATTTAATAAAATAAATAAATAAAATCTTATCTCCTAGTCCCATACTTCTCAGGAATGAATAGTGAGAAAACATTGTCTGGTGTTCAACATGCATATTTATATCAGTTGAGTCCAGGGGTGGGTTCCGGCAGTTGCTATTGCCAGTTCACTTGTGCCAGCATGCACACATGTGCACGCTTGATGCGCGATGCACGTGCATGCGCAATGCAATAAAAATTGCCCTACTCATGCACAGAACCCAAAAACAAGATAGTGCTGCCATAGGCACCACCAGGACAACTGATTTGGGGGTGTGGCAGGCCTCTGTTGCTGCCAGTTCCAGCAACCCAGGCCGCCAAACCACTACGGGTTCGGCTGAACTGGTCCAAACAAGTAGGAACCCACCACTGGTTGAGTCAGTGAATTAGTTAACAAAAAGTAATGACTTATCGATTACAATTGTTCAGATTTGGTAACGGTGCTATGTTTCGACCTAAGAAAGACACCAAGAAGCCATGATTTTGAAGATGTTCAGTGGCGAATTTCTACACAGTGTATATAAGACTGTCAAATAATCGCTGCTTAAGGGAATAAACACTTTGATGGATAGAAAAGGACTGCAATAATCTGTCACCCATTCTTTCTTCCTATTAAGAATGTTAAAGAACTTAAAATATTGTAATCCCCAAGGTTTGAGGCGACTACTCCTAGTCATTCAGACATCTGGTTTCCCTTTCAACTGTTGTCAACCAGACAAATCAAGGCACATATTTTCAGCAGAATCTGCCTCAGTAGGTGTGTACTAAATTAATGGTGTACATATTGAAGTACTTTATCTGAAGAAAGCTACTTATACATTGCTCCTTTCCTCAGATGAGTAGGCGATAATTATGTGATTATTAATTAGCTAACCACAAACTCTAAATATTGCCATGTTCATTATCTTGCATAGCTAACAAAGCCCTTGAGACTATGTCAAGAGTGCTTCTTGAGTCATCCCCCCCTAATTTTTTTCTTTTTAACATAGGTAACAAGTGGTGCTGAACTAACCCGAAGGCCACAGGATGTTGTTTCCCAATGCAAACACTTCCATTACCCAGAAAGTGTCATCAGTGAAAATTGTCTCTTGCTCAGAATATACTCCAGCCCAGATTGACTGAATGGGAATCATTATTATTTCTATATTTATCAAGCTTGTTTGGGCCAGGAGGGAAACAAGAGGAGGGGGGAAATCACTTTCTGTTAAAACTGGCTTTTATTCTTTGGTCTCAGTGGGCATTATAAAACAAACTCACATGTATACAAACTTTCAAACTATCTTCCAAAAATGACTTTTTCTCCTTGTTCAGTATATGTATAGGAGACAACAGTCTCCTCTTCCATTTGGGTTTGTAATCAATGAAATCTGATATCATAGAACTCTATTTTTTATAACTAGCTTCAGCTTGTATCTTTTTTACTCAACACAATAGCACTTAGGCTTATGTATTGCTCTATAGATCTCTCTGAAGAGTTTACAGAGTCAACATATTGCCCCCAACAATCTGGGTCCTCTGTTTACTGACATTGGAAGGATGGAAGACTGAGTCAACATTGAGCCATTGAGGATCAAACTCCAGAATATAGACAGAGTTAGTTTGCAATACTGTATTCTAACCACTGCGTCACCAGAAATGTAGATACATTTCTACAGAAAAATTGTTGAACAAAATAATAGTGTGAGTAAAAATAGCAGGGAAATATAATAAACACACACTCACACATTCACACTCACATTTCTTTATTCACTTCCTGAGTCTAAGAAAAGTTCCATTTGTCTGTTGTTATGGAAACAACAGACAAATGACCTGGAGGCCCTTCGCACAGTCACTCAAGCGTTCGTGACTTCTCGCCTGGACTACTGTAACACTCTCTACATGGAGCTCCCCTTGAGATGCACTCGGAGGTTGCAGTTGGTCCAGAATGCACCCACGCGGGTGATTATGGGTGCTTCAAGGCATTCCCACATAACACCGCTCCTGCGCGAGCTGCACTGGCTGCCTGTGACCTTCCGGGTGTGTTACAAGGTTTTGATGACCATCTTCAAGGTGCTCCATGGCACGGGGCCTAGCTACCTACGAGACCGTCTGCTGCCCCATACGTCCCTACGACCAATACGCTCTCACAGAGAGGGTCTGCTCCGGGTGCCATCAACCGGGCAATGCCGGTTGGCGATGCCGAGGGGAAGAGCCTTCTCTGTGATGGGCCCAACCCTCTGGAACACTCTTCCCCCCGACCTCCGTGTCATCTCGGACCTCCGCCTGTTCCGCCAGCGGTTAAAAACGCACTTTTTCCAAAAGCCGGCCTGGCATGATCTTACTCGAACGCCGTACTACTTTTAGTTACCAAAGTTTTAATTCTGGGGTTTTAATATGGGTTTTAGCGCAGGGTGGGTTAATTTAATTTAGTTTTAAGGATGTTTTATTTTTTGTATATTTGTATATTTATATTTTATATTCCCTGTGCACCGCCCCGAGTCCCTATGTGGTGAGATGGGTGTGGCTTATAAATTCGAATAATAAATAAATAAATGGTTTACTTCCATATTTTGTATAGTTCCTGCTTCAAAAAGCATCTTCTCCTTTTCCTTTACTCATGGCTTTTGTGTTTTTTTAGAAAAGGACCTATCTATAGTACTTCCATCTTTCCTTCCTTCCCCCTTGAATTTCCCTCCATGTTTTTCCATTGTTATTCTAATTCAGATCCTCAACTTTACTGGTTATTTCCCCACCCTACAGATTAAGCATCTCAGATGCTCAACTTAGTCTTACTTTTATGGATAACAATCATACATTGGTAAGTCTTTTGTTAAATGTTATATCTCAATAAATATGTGAATCATTGTACTTAGTCCTGTCTTTGCTGTTAATTCATCTACTGAGCACAACTATTCCCTTTGACATGGCTTCTATTATTTCTTCACTTTGTGTAACTATCCACATGCTTTATTGTCCCTTGTGTGTGATCTAATAAGGTAAAGGTTTCTTCTGTTTGGTCATATCCAATTCTAAGCGGCATGCTCATCTCCATTTCTTAGCTAAGAGAGCCAGAATTGTCCAAAGACACTTCCATGATCATGTGGCCAACATGACTAGACACCAAGGTGCACAAACTTGGTACCTATTTATCTATTTGCATTTTCATGCTTTCAAACTGCTAGGTGGGCAGGAGCTGGGGCAAGTAACAGGCACACACCCCATTGCTTCACACTTAACTTTCTAACTGGGTTGTCATCTTTTCAACTGAAAAGTTCAATGTCTTTAACCACTGAGCCATTACACCTCCTGTGTGATCTAATAAATTTCATTATTCTTACATAATGATACTTGTGCTATAAATGCTTTAAAGTGTGATTATTGTGCATACTCACCCATAGAAGGCACCAAGAAGACATCTGTAGTGCACATCTGGAAGCAACAAAGAACAATCTTACATGTTTGAAGATGTGCAATGAATCATTCAATTTTCCAGATGAATAAAACTTTGATTTCCAGCATTGTAGCTTGCATGGCCAATGCTCAACAAATCTGGAATCCAACAGTAGTGAGAGTGCCCACCTATTTTAAGTTAGGTTTGATTTATCATTATGCATATTGATTAAAGTTTACCAGGCAATCATTGTACACCCAGCAAATTCAGTTGCTTTGTAAAGGAAAGGTAGGGATTTTTTTAAAAAAAATTGAAGTTATCTGCAACAAACTCCAGTCGCTCTAGGAGATTTCTATATACTCATATCTTTCTTTTGTCCTTTTAGTTTATTCTTGGAGATCTTATAAGATATACTTCTGCAGATTTCATATAACATAGCAATGTTCTGCTTTATTCATTTTGACATCAGCAATTCTGAGTCCACCTATATATAATAATGTGATTTACCAGAGATCACACTGCTGTTCAAAACATTGCTCTGATGATCAGCTAAATGATCAAGCATCTGTTTCTTTCCACATTATGCAAAAGCACTAATGTGGATACAGATTGTAAAGTACCAACATTTTTTTAGAAATGCATATTACTGTTACCAAAGGTGTGCCTTTCGTAACTGTGAGTCACAAAAGAAATCATGATGTAAATATGTAAATATACTTGTAAAGAAAGGGAGGGGATTTAGAAGAGGGATTACAATTGATTTCCTTTCCATTCAAGATGAGAATAAGATTTAGGATTGTACGTATTAGTAATAGCACTTAGACTTATATACTGTTTCATAGTATTTTTACAGCCCTCTCTGTTTACAGAGCCAGCATATTGCCCCCAACAATATGGGTCCTCATTTTAACCACCTCGAAAGGATGGAAGGCTGAGTCAACCTTGAGCCTGGTGAGATCTGAACTGCCAAACTGCAGCTAGCAGTCAGCTGAAGTAGCCTGCAGTACTGCACTCTAACCACTGCGCCACCTGGGCTCTATTCTTCTTCTCTGCATCATTTCCCATCTTCTTCTACTTTAACAGATTAACAGAGTTGGAAGGGACCTTGCAGGTCATCTAGTGCAACCCCCTGCCCATGCAGGAGACCCTACATCTGCCTCTACCTAGGAGCGAACTCACAACCTCCTGCTTGTGAGGCAAGAGCTCCACCTCTAGGCTACAGCAGTTTCTTCTGAAAGCAGGGCTATATAATGGGGATGTGACATAGCTTACCACCTTACAAATTTTAAAATAGTTAAAATGATTTACTGAATGCCTATTGGAAGTGAGGATCCCTTTTGGGAATTTCCTAAATTTAGCGGAGAGATTTATTATTTGTAGAGGGGGGAAATCCAGGACAAGAGAGAGAATAAAGTATTCCTAAACAGGGCAGGATAAGATTATCCTTTGGGGCTTTGTTTGCTTTTTAAACAATTGCTTAACACTCATTATTTTTTTCTTCCTGTCCCATGGGAAGAGTATACGGAATGGAGGAATTTTGAATGTGGTAGATTTAAGGCCTGTCCAATTCTGTATTCTGCTGTATTCTGGACAGGTTTCATTTTTAGTGATCTCAGATTAGCACTGCCAGGGCAGTAGCATCAGGAACTGAAATAGACATAGGAATTGTAGTCCTCAAAAGACACCCATCCACCCCACCCACCCCGCACACACATTAAGACAGCAGAAAAAATGTCTACGTTGGTGATCATTTTGGACTAGAAAAATCTTTTGCCAAAAAGGTTACTATGAAAAGTATGTGGATAATTTATTTATTAAATTTGTAGCGCACCCCACCCCACCCCCATCCTTTCTGGTTCAGAAAATAAAAACATAGGGAAAAATAATAGAAAATAGAGCATAGGATCATAAAGTTGAAAGTGAAAAATAAAACAATATGCAAAGCGAAGACAGAACTATTATATTACTGTATTATCCCAGAGCAGAGGTGGTATTCTGCAGATTCTTACTGGTTTGGGCAAACTGGTAACAGTGGCTGCTGGAGGCTTCACCCACCCACCCCAATGTAATGTGTGACCAACTGCGCATCTGCAGAAGATGGCACATGTGAGAGCGCTCACATTTGCGAACTGATAGCAAAGGTAAGTGAATCCCACCACTGTCTTACAGCCAGTTTATTGCACTAGTTAAGGCACCAGGCTAGAAACTGGGAGACCGTGAGTTCTAGTTGCACCTAGTCAGCTGGGTGACTTTGGTTCAATCGCTGTCTCTCAGTCTTAGGAAGCAGACAAGGGAAAACCATTTCCAAAAAACCTTGCCAAAATATCTGCAGGAATTACAAAACAAAAATGAAAGCTGACTCAAAGACACACACACACACAAACACACACACCATAATCTAGCAAGTCATGGCTGTTTAGAATGCACTCTTATAACAGTCAAATATACTGAAACTACACTCCCAAACAATGATAGCCATAATATGGTAATAAAATGAACACAATAAATAAAAAATAGCCGATAAACCATATGCCAGCACTATAATGAAGTAATATAACTCTGGCTTGGCAGCCTTACAAAAGCATGCCAGGCTTGGTGCCAATTGGACCTCCAGAGGGAGACTATTTCACAAAGTCCAGGCCACTAAAGAGAAATACTGTGCATCTCCACAGTTTTGGTATAGCTCAGGAACATGGTACATAGTGGCTAAGTAAAAAGCACTGTCCTATCCCTGCAATTTAAGGTTGCCTTAAAACTATATAAGTGTGTGTGTGTGTGTGTGTGTGTGTGCGCGCGCGCGCGTGCGCGTTCTAAAATGAAATTACTACAGTCTAAAATATTGTCCTTGTGTATGTAGAATTACTCAGAAAAACTGAGTTACAATTACCTGAATATGAAGTTTGGAATCGGAACATTGATTCACGTGAACTGCTCTTGTTACAGTGACTGTTAACTAGTTGATATTGCTGGCAGCACGTAACAATGTCTAATAGACATTTTTTTGCTTAATACATCAACTCCCATTCAGGTTTACTGCGTAGAAATAAGAAATTCTGATTGAATAATGCAGAAGTAAAACATTTGTGTTCACTGATGATTTGGTATGGCTTTAATATCACAACATGAACCATGCTGGTCAGCACTGTAAAGTTACCATGAGAGATGGATCTCAGGTTTTTTTTTTTTTTTTTGCAAGAGGTTCTACATTGTTATGGGTAAGTTATATACACCATGTGGAAGATGATAGAGAGTGGAGTACATCTACTTATCATAAAAAAGCATTTTGGAGTCAGATTTTTGAAAACAGATTAAATGTCTTGACCCCTTTCTTTCTTTTCCTGGAGAATATAAAACATATTACAGTCCTTATCTTTTAATAAATTTTTCAGCATTTCATCATTGCCATCATTTCTAGCTTCTAGTCCCCCAAAGCATTTTGAAGATGATCTGTAATAATGGACTTCCTGTTGACCTTAAAAAAAGCTGAGATCAAAATAAGTGGGAGAAAGTGAGCAGCAAAGCTGTCAGGCCACCTTTCCCCTTGAAATATCTGAAGTTGAAGCAGGATGAGGCAGGTATTCCTCCAGAAGTTCCACAGAACTATGGCTTTTCAATGAAAAACAAGTTTTATTTTTATTTTAAATACACCAGTAGTGGCTCAGAAATAAATTGGTTTAGCTCTCACACTCAGCTGACATGTGGATTGAAGTCCTGCTCTTGTGCTGACACAATTCTCCTATGGAAGTACCCTCAAAGCCATATAACCACTTAATCTTCTTTGTGATGATTTACAGCAATAGCAATAGCACTTAGATAAATGAATTGAATTTGAATTTATTGAATTTCTAAACCGCCCCCTCTCCCTGAAGGGACTCGGGACGGTGTACAGGAAATTAAGAACATCTAAAACATAACAATATATACATGTTTAAAACCAAATTAAATAGATTAACCCTGTACTAAAATTTTGTAAAAAACATTAAAACTATTTCCCATTAAAACCCAATTAAAACAATTTAAACTTCAGACTGGGGCGAGGAGCATGAATTAGGCCAGACCGGCCTGATGGAAAAAATTGGTCTTTAATTTTTGGCGGAAGGAGCGGAGGTCCGTAGTAGTTCTAATTTCGGGGGGTAGGTCGTTCCAAAGGGTTGGGCCCACCACAGAGAAGGCCCTTCCCCTGGGCATCGCTCGCTGGCATTGCCTAGTGGATGGCACCCGGAGAAGTCCCTCTCTGTGGGAGTGAATCGGCCGAAGGGATGTATGGGGCAGGATACGATCCCGCAAATAATTAGGTCCTGTGCCATGGAGTGCTTTAAAGATGGTGATCAACACCTTGAAGCTCACCCAAAAGGCCACAGGCAGCCAGTGCAGCTCGCGCAGGAGCGATGTTACGTGGGAGTATCTAGAAACTCCCAAAATTGCCCGCGAAGGCCGCATTCTGGACTAGCTGTAGTCTTCGGGTGCACCTCAAGGGGAGCCCCATGTAGAGAGCGTTACAGTAGTTTAGACGGGATGTCACAAGCACATGAGTGACTGTGCGAAGGGCATCCCGAGATACCGCTTTACAGTGCTTAATATTGGTACAGAGCCAACCTATTGCTCCCAACAATCTGGGTCCTCATTGTACCCACCTCGGAAGGATGGAAGGCTGAGTCAACCTTGGCTGAGAAGCCTTGAAAAATCAGGGTGGAGAGACAGATGGGCAGACCCAAATTAAACAATGATACCAGAAAATTTGCTTCAATACCTACTCTTTGTTACTCATCTCTGTTGGCACTAAACACATGTTCCTGTTCTCTATTTCCCTCACTCCCCCCAAAATGTGCCTTCTTGTTTTGAGACAATTTTGTTCTGACAGATCGGCATCTACACTCATACAATAATTGTTGTTTCATCTGCCTTTGACTATTAAAAAGGTGACCCACTCACTTCCTCTTTTACACCCTCTGGAAAACTTAAAATAATTTTTAAGTTTTAATATATAGAATATAGAATAATAGAGTTGGAAGGGACCTTGGAGGTCTTCTAGTCCAACCCCTTGCTTAGGCAGGAAACCCTACACCACTTCAGACAAATGGTTATCTAACATCTTCTTAAAAACTTCTGGTGTTGGGGCATTCACCACTTCTGGAGACAGGTTGTTCCACTGATTAATTGTTCTGTCAGGAAATTTCTCCTTAGTTCTAAGTTGCTTCTCTCCTTGATTTGTTTCCATCCATTGCTTCTTGTCCTGCTTTCAGGTGCTTTGGAGAATAGCTTCTTTAGCTCTTTTTGAAATAAACATTATGCTGATGTCAGGCCTGGAAGCCATCTTTTACATTGGGCCTTCAGGCCTGCCACATTTTCTGCTGTGGGAAAATGGGAGGGGGGATTATATGGAGTATGGGAGATACTGTATATAGTCCAAACAACATTTCATCCCCCCTCCACTTGGGGGTGTTACTTGGAACCCTGACAGCTGAATTCTAAAAGCAAAGCACCTAGGACAATGTATTCTTCTTCCCAATAGTGTGGTGGTAGATTTAGGCCTGTGGGAGTTCATCATGATATCCCCCACTGAAAATATAAAAAGACTTTTGCAAGTTTCTTATGCACACACTAGAATTTGCAGAGAGAAAATACACTTGGTGGCTGAATGTAGGAAGTTACCAGAGAGTTTTGATCTAGATTTATATGCATTACAGAAGCACAGTTATGCCTCCTTAATTAAGATGAGTTTCTTGCAAAGGAAGGATATTTTTAACCATTATTAAATACAAGTCCTGTTCAATAATGATACTGTGGTTTGTAACAAAGAACAACAATAACAACAACACAGGTTCATCAGGCAATATAGGACTGGAACAATAAAAACAGATCAGTAAAGCACCAGAAGGCCAGTAGGAAGTGTTTAATTGGAACATGACAGATACAGATAATGAATTATTCACTCAGTAGCATCTTATACTACCTCATAAGTCTTTATGGGAACAATCCCTGTTTTTCTAAACAGTATTTTATAATAGTCTGAATGTCCCATTCCTTGCTTTCATCTGTTGCTAATCCTGCTTATTCTCCTCTCTCTTTTGATGTTTAAATTAATTTGAATTATTACTTTTTTCTTCCCTACGCAATCTGTTTGGAATGGATGTTTTTTTTTCTTTTACTTTCTCCCTTTGATGAGTTGGAACAATACAAAACAAAACAAAACTCTCACTTTCTTCCTTCTTCATCCCCTAAATGTTTAAGGGGGAAATGCACAAAATACTTGCCATCACTTCTGTTTTCACGGAGTACCTTCCTTCCCTATGTTTCATCTCCTTTAAACCAACAAAAAGAGATGAAACAATTCATTTGCTCAGCTTGAAGTAGAGAAGTCACACAACTGATTGACTTAAAAGTGTGGCATAGTCTGAATAATCCCATAAATGGGACCATTAATTAGACCAGCTACTTTAACATAGGAGCACAGTTGTAAATAAAACAGTAGGGAAAATATTTTTACATTTCAGTACTACATAGTACATTCCCTTTATTGGATAATGGGATAAGTGAAGTTCTACATATAAATCTGAATAGATTTGTAAAACATTTCATATTTCTCTGTGTTTGTTAGTTTATTTATTGTATTATATACAACAGACTTGGGCACTTTACAACCCCTGGGCCATATCCAGCCCTTTGGCTGTTCCTGTCTGGCCCATGTGAGTTCAATTTGAAATTAAAAATCAAACATAAATAAAAATTAATATGTATTCTCTCAACCAACAGCTAATCAAAATCTTATTTATTCCTTAATATAAAGTGTTAAAATACAAGTTCAGCCTATTTTCAACCAGTTTCCCATGTATCCCCTTGGAAAAAGTAATTGCCCATCTCTGGTATACAATGAGTGATCCAGATGTGAAAGAACTGAATTCACTCTGGAACTGTAAAATGTGATTGAATAGATTAAAAACTGATCATTTAAAAATAGAAAATATAATGTACACACTACATGACGTGGTAGCCTAGAGGTGAAAACACTCAGCTCCCACTCAGAAAGTTGAGAGTTCAATCTTAGGCAGTGGGAGATGTTTCTTTATCAGTGTGCAAAGAGAAAATATCTGCTGCAAACTGTGCATAGGCATGAGGAAGGTCATCGGCCAGTAAATGCTCAGCTGTATTGAGCCACCCCCAACTCTGAATAAAGATATTACAGGGTCATAAAAATACTATATTTCAGGAATTGCTGTTAAAACCAATATATCTGTATTTTACAGAGGGGAAAAAAAGATGATTGATTTTGCACTCTTGACTTCCTTGTACATAAATATGACGATGCCCTCCACCATGAGACTTTCAGTGCAAATGACAGAGGCTGGGGGAAGAGAGCGAAAACGTTTGGTGCGATCTTTTCCTTGCCAGGGAAAATGCATAAGTAACCCAGGAATGACTTATTGCTGAGTTGATTTTGTGAGCACTAAGCAACAGCATCAATCAATACCATTTGAAAACATCCTCTTCCTTTTCTATCTTTTTATTTCTACATCCACTGGCAGAAAAGAGCGTTCACTAATCACTGAAAGCCGATAACTCTATTTGACTTCACAGAAGCAATGCCTAACATATTCCCTTCATTTTACTGAGGTTATTTTGTTTCATTTTGTTAAAAATCCTAAACAATTGTTAAGCGTTCATACTGTCAATGACAAATACAATTCATCAGATTGAAATAAATGGCAGGATATTAATGCCTTTAAAAGTTCACAAAGGTTGTCCTGCCTCATCAGATTCCATTAAGTTGTGATTCTTACTATTACTGGAGCTTGAAATGAACTAATATACTGTATTGTATTTATTCCCAAAGGAGATTTGATTCATTTCAAATGGCTTTTTTAGAAGAGTAATGCAAGACATGAAAATTGGTTTTAGTGTTATTAACAAATATAATTACTAGGAACAAAGAATAATTATATAAAATGAAAATTAAAACCCCACAGGTTTTATTTTCTTGACTGCTGTTGATATATATAGAGAGAAAACTGAGGAATGTGTTTACCGGCATAAATTTTATGACAGAAACTAGAACCTTCTGACAGACTGCAGTTTTAAGAGCAATGTGTACTTATTCAAGCATTTTATGTAGACTATTTATGATGTAAACAAGATTTTGCCAACCTTTGAAGTCTAAACATTAGAGTGTTCTGATCATTTAGTACAAGCTGTCATTCATGGTAAGACTATGCTTTCTCGTAACAGAGATTATCTGATAATATACCAATTAAATGAAATTAATTGGGTCAGTGGACCAAAAGTTTAGAGTATTTCCAAAAACCAATTTGGGGGTTGAAGTGAAATTCCATATCACTGCTGACATATTTCCAAGTTTTGGAAGATAACTGATCAAAATAGTTAGTGATGGTAAAAAGCATATAAATGCTTTATATTAGAGCAAAGTTCTTGTAAAAAGGTTATATTGAATCACTTTACAAGAAATGCATGCAAGAGAAGAAAAACAATTAAAATTGTACATGAATTTTCATGCAGATTATTTTAAAATTAAAAATTATGAGGACATGGAACATCTGAATTTATTTATTGATATTAATTCATTGAATTTGGCCCTCAAATCATCTAGGGACATAAGTGAAAAACACTGGGAATGAAAGTGTGAAAGTCAACACAACTGTTGAAAGTGTGAAAGTCAACACAACTGTTAAACACAACTGTTTAAATTAAAGCAAGAAGTCACCTATACCAGCATACAATGATGTAGGAAGGTAATGGAGATAGATAATTACTTTAGTGACAATAATTAAGACATTATTTTATAATAATTAATTAAGACATTATTTGGTCCACTGTTGGTGCAGTGGTTAGAACGCAGTATTGTAGGCTACTTCTGCTGACTGCTGACTGCCTACAATTTGGCAGTTTGAATCTCACCGGCTCAAGGTTGACTCAGCCTTCCATTCTTCCAAGGTCAGTAAAATGAGGACCCAGATTGTTGGGGGCAATATGCTGACTCTGTAAACTGCTTAGGGAGGGCTTTAAAAGCACTGTGAAGTGGTACAAAAATCTAAGTGGTATATAAGTCTAGATGTTAGTGCTATTGCTATACTGCTCAAAGAAGCAAGGCTAAAACATTTCTGTATGTTACCAACAAGTTAAATAGACAACTGATGATATAGTGTTGGATGATGGACCTTTGAGTTGGTATGGCACTCAAATATTCATTTTGGAAGAGCTGTGGATCTTTCAGAATAGTAGTGGCATTCATAATGTGAATACATTCTGCATATATAGTTGTCAAAGCTGTAAGTGACTAATCTTAATGCTGAAACAGAAGAACAAAGCCAAACAATTTCCACAATATACTGTAATGTGAAACATATACCTGCTATTTTTAAAGACAACATCAGGAATTATTTTGACTTATTGAACCTTGTTGATAAGGAACCAGAATACATATAGAATGAAATCTAATTTCTTTTTTTTAAAGGTTTTTATTAAGTAAGCATTAAAAACGTTGGACATAGTGCGACATTAGGGGGGGCAGAGGGAGGGGGCAGCTGCCAAGCTGAACTTGTGTGTGAGATGGTTCTCTGTGGAACACAACCGATTCCATCATCCAGTTTGATTCTTTGGAAACATAGGTACCCTGGAAATCAAAATTCGTAAGGGTAACTGTAAAAAAAATTCTAAACATCAAAAAGAAAGCAAACTATGATGGACAAAAATAAGTGATGGAAATTGGAAAGGAAATTAAATTACATTATAATAGTCAAGAAGCAGTTTTGCAATAACATTGCAATAACAAAGGCGTTGAAGTTGGAAACACATATGAAAAAACAAGGAACATTTTCAGAAAGATCTCTAAACTCAGAAGGAGGCTCCAATCCCATGTTGGTATGCTCAAAGATGCCAGTGAATTTATAAAGATGAGCAAAGAAAAATGGAAGCTGTATACTAAAATATTGTACAATATAAATTTCAATAAGCCAGATATAACAGCAAATATTCCTATTTATGAGAATTTCCAGTTCCAGAAGATTGACAGCAGTCTATTATCACATTGAAAACCTACAAGAAGTGATGAAATATCTACAGAAATATGGGAAGCAACAGAAAAAAGATTCTAACCAACTATGCCAGGATATCTAGAGAATAAAATTGTAGTCAATAGATTGGAAGATGACAGTCTTCCCACCAATGCTAACTAAACAAGTCAGAGTGTGTGAACTATTGTACAATATTCTCAACTTTACATGAAAGTAAAATAGTATTTAACATCATCCAGCACAGATTAGAATTCTAAAGAGAGAGAGAGATGCCAAATGTGTGAAATCTGACTTTAGAAAAGGCCAAAGAACATGAGACATTGTTGCTTTTGTATGCTGAATAATTGAGAAAATGCTTTTGGAGTCATCCAGGTCATGGCTGTCCTAAGTTTTTTCAAGGGACAACTGGACTTTGTAGTGGAAGGAAAGTCCAGTTACCTCTTGAAAAAGCACCTTTGGGATAATTGAGAAAACAATAGAATATCACAATAATGTCAATAAGTACTTCTTTGAGTATAGAAAGGCTTTTTATTGTATTGACCATGTCAAGCTGTGGAATGGCTTTAGGGAAATGGTCATCCTTGAACATCTCATTGTCCTCCTACAAAACTAATACACAGAACAGAAGATCATAGTCTGGAGACAATATAGTGAAATGGACTGCCCCCAAGTCAACAATGATGTAACATGAGACTTTATACTCTCTTCTTTTATATGCAACCTATATGCTAAATATGTGGTAAAGAAACATGGATTGCAAAATCAATGTGGCTTAAAATTGGAGAAAAATCAATTTGTGGTATGCTAATTACATTATTGTAATAGCTGAAAATGCAAATGATCTGGCAGCTCTAGTAATAAATGTTAAGAAGTACAGAGAGAAATGAGATTAAGATTAAATATAAAGACCAACTAATGACAATAGCTGCAGCAACCAACTATAAAACTGACAGTGATGTTATTGAAGTGGTGGATAATTTTTGCCTTTTAGGACTGATTATCAAACAGTAAAATTTGTTGCGCATGCGCGAAGAGATGGCGGTCTGCCTTTGAGCTCCGCGCGGGCCGCGGGGGCTTTTTGGTTAAAAGAGATGCCGCCCGACCCTCCTTACCAGCTTTGAGGGTCGGGCCCAGTAAGTGACCACCCTGGCTTACCATCGAGGCCATGGACGGCCTCCCAGGGTGAGTTGACGGCCAAGAACGGGGGTTTTGCTGACCGGAAGGCGCCGGTCAGCTGGAGACGCCGGGCGTCAGGCCGATGGCGGGCCGATGCCGGGCTTGTTGAGCCCGCCGGGGGGAGAAAGCGGGGGAGAAAGCGGAGTGCTGGAGACCGGGCAGAAGGCTTGCTGGACGCTGGAGAGGTGGAAACCGGGCAGGAGGCTGGGCAGGAGGCTTGCCAGAAGGTCTGCCGAGGCGCGCCGACCGTCGGAGGCCGAAGGACGTGAGAGGCCGGGTTGCCGGAGGCCGGGACGCCAGGCTGGACAGAAGGCAAGCTGGGACTGCCGAGTGCGGAGGGCCATGGGGGGCCAGGACGCAGAAGGCCGGGATGCCAGTCTGGGAGGGACACCTGGCGAGGACGATCTAGGCCCGATAACAGCAGGGCCGTAGCCAAGATGACCCAATCTGGACTCCTTTATTTGGCCGACTCCATTAGAGTACCGGTGAGTGGAAAATCGGAGGTCTAGCAGCCGGGAGCCGGGAGCCGGGAGGCCGCATAACAGCTGGGCCGAGGCCTAAGAAGATCCAGGCTGAGGCCCTGTTCCCTACTGACTCTGTTTAAACCAACTTAAACCAGGACCCACAAGGGGGGCCGGGAGATCCTGCAAGGGGCCCAACCATGTACCATCTTTGGCTGAGGCCTGAGGCTCTGGAAGAGTGGGACTGGACTGGACTTGCTAAGGCCACGCCTGTGATAGTGCACTTATGTGATCATGTGCACTTTATGCAATTATTTATTGACCATCATACCCAGGATTTTAACTTTTCTATACCGTATCATTAACTTACTGGAATTAATTAATTTTAACATCTTTCCAATATTTATTGAATATATATTTTAACATCTTATTTAATATTTAATATTTATTCCGACCATCTAAACATCTCTGTACCCAAATTGATTCCCTGCTGTCGATGTGACCCGTAATATATTCAAGGGCAGACCTAATCCTACTGCGGGAGTCCCCCCTCTCGCAGGTATGGCCCGCTGTATTATCAAGGGCACACTTTGATGAGGGACTAATAAGTCAGGAGAAGTGGCGAAAGCGCAGGTGTAGGGGTTTTTTAGTTAACAAATTGCTGTTTATTTTAGGGGGCACCAGGGAGGGGGGAGGGTTTAGACAGGTTGAGACTAGCCAAAAGGGAACGGGCCGAGCCAGCAGACGACGGAGGGAGGCGGATGGTTTCGTTAAGAGGGGGGAAACACAAGTCATTCCGGTGGAGGGCTTCCCCATCCAGAGGGTCGTGGGGAGGGGCAGGTCCGAGGGGAGACAAGTTCCTTCCTCCCGGTTGATGGCACGTAGCCGTTGGTTACAAACGGTTGGGTGCCACAACCCCCGCAGGCTAGGTGGCCAGGGAATACAGAGCCAGGGTCTGCGGCTGATGTTTTGCAACGCCAGGTCCGTTGTCAACAAAGCCCCCCTCATTAGTGACCTTGTGTCAGAGGGGGAGCCGGACCTGGTAGGAATTGCGGAGACCTGGTTGGGCCACGAGGGAGGACATCCCCTCGTTGAAATGTGCCCACCAGGCTACCGCGCATTTCATCAGCCGCGGGCCCTAGGCAGGGGTGGTGGGGTAGCGGTCATTATTAAGGAAGGCCTTGAGCCGAGAGAGACCATTGTGCCTCAGACTTCCGGCTGTGAGTCCCTCTGCGTGAGGTGGGGCCTAGGGAGGCAGTTGGGCTTGCTGGTTGTATACCTGGCTCCCCGCTATGTAGCAGCAGCCCTGCCCGAGCTCCTGGAGGTGATCGCTACGGTGGCAGTGGAGACCCCCAGACTTATAGTCATGGGGGACTTTAACCTGCCATCGTTGGGCGAATCATCCGTGGTAGCTCGGGAGTTCATGGCTTCCATGACGGCCATGGACCTGACCCAAGTAATTCAAGGCCCCACTCACGAGGGTGGACATACGCCGGACCTCATCTTTGTCTCGGGCCAATGGAAAAGTGATCTGGGTACAGGGGACATAGTCATCACACCCTTGTCATGGTCAGACCACTCACTTCTCCGGCTCGACTTTCCGACCGCTGCTCCCCTCCGCGGGGAGGCGGAACCAGAGTCACTAATCTGGTACCGCCCCAGGCGCTTGATGGACCCGGATGGGTTCCAGACAGCGCTTGGGCCATTTCCTGTATCCCTGACCCGCGCCCCGATGGAGGACCTCACGGCCGCATGGAATAGTGCGGCCGTGGGAGCCTTAGATCGGGTCGCGCCCCTGCGGCCTCTCTCGCGGCGGCGAACCACCCTGGCTCCTTGGTTCACTGTGGAGCTGCGGGTGATGAAACGCCGCAAGAGATGCCTAGAGAGAAGATGGAGGGCTAGCCGCTCTGAATCTGACCGGACACAGGTAAGAGCCCATTTACGGACTTACATTGTGGCGCTGAGAGTGGCCAAACGTCATCATTGTGCCACTCTCATAGCATCCGCAGAAAACCGCCCTGCCGCCCTGTTTAGGGTGACCCGCGACCTCCTTCAACAGAGGGAACGGGAAGCCCCGCTACAGGGTAGAGCAGAGGAATTTGTGATTTTTCTGCAGGAGAAAACCGCCCAGATACAGAGTGAGCTAACCCCCATTCATGACCCAGTGGGATGCCACGAGAGAGATCTTGTTTGGGAGGAGTTTGACTCCGTTACTTCCGAGGATATGGACAGGCTACGTGGGCGACTGCGAGCCACCACATGTTTATTGGACCCGTGCCCCTCCTGGCTTGTACTGGCATCCTGGGAGGTGACACGAGGCTGGCTCCAAGAGGTTGTCAACGCATCCTTGAGTGAGGGTTCCTTGCCTGCCTCCCTAAAAGAGGCCATGGTGAGGCCCCTCCTCAAGAAGCCCTCTTTGGACCCAGCTCTTTTGAACAACTACCGTCCAGTCTCCAACCTTCCCTTCTTGGCGAAGGTTGTTGAGAGTGTGGTGGCACAACAGTTTCCCCGTCACCTGGAGGAAGTTGACTATCTAGATCCGTGCCAGTCCGGCTTTCGGCCCGGGCATAGCACCGAGACGGCATTGGTCGCGTTGGTAGATGATCTCTGGAGGGCCAGAGATGGGGGATGTTCCTCCATCCTGGTCCTATTAGACCTCTCGGCGGCTTTCGATACCATCGACCATGGTATCCTATTGCATCGGCTGGGGGGGTTGGGGGTGGGAGGCACCGTTTTACGGTGGTTCTCCTCCTACCTCTCTGGCTGATCGCAATTTGTGCGTGCAGGAGAGCAGAGGTCGACCCCGAGACCCCTCACATGCGGGGTGCCTCAGGGGTCGGTCCTCTCGCCTCTCCTGTTTAACGCATACATGAAGCCGCTGGGCGAGATCATCCGTGGTTTTGGGGTAGAGTACCACCTGTACGCTGATGACACCCAGCTGTACATATCTACCCCAAACCACCCCAACGATGCCGTAGCGGTGATGTGCCAGTGCTTGGAAGCCGTGCGGATCTGGATGGGAAGTAACGGACTTAGGCTCAACCCGACCAAGACCGAGTGGCTGTGGTTTCCGGCTGCCCGGTTCAACCAGCTCTCTCCAACGCTGGCCATAGGGGGCGAACATCTTGCCCCTGTGGATGGGGCGCGCAACTTGGGTGTCCTCCTGGATACCCGGCTGTCCATGGAAGATCAAGTGACAGCCGTGGCCAGGAGGGCGTTTTACCAGGTTCGCCTGGTACGCCAGTTGCGCCCCCTATTGGATCGGGACGCCCTTCGCACAGTCACTCATGCTCTCGTGACATCCCGACTGGATTATTGCAACTCTCTCTACATGGGGCTCCCCTTGAGGTGTACCCGGAGGCTTCAGTTGGTCCAGAATGCAGCCGCGCGAGCAATTATGGGCACCTCTAGGTTTGCCCATGTAACACCGCTCTTGCGCGAGCTGCACTGGCTACCTGTCGTCTTCCGGGTGCGCTTCAAGGTGTTAATTACCATCTTCAAAGCGCTCCATGGCTCGGGACCTAGCTACCTGCGGGATCGGATCCTGCCCCATACATCCTCACGGCCGATTCGCTCCCACAGAGAGGGACTTCTCCGGGTGCCGTCCACTAGACTTTGTCAGCGGGCGACGCCCAGGGGAAGGGCCTTCTCTGTGGCGGGCCCAGCCCTCTGGAATGACCTTCCCCCCGATATCAGGACAACTACGGACCTCCGCTCCTTCCGCTTAAAATTAAAGACTCACTTTTTTCGTCTGGCCGGCCTTGGGTAGTCTCTTTTTAGGTTAGGGTTTTTTAGGGGTAATTTTTAGTTTATAGGTTTTAGCGCAGGATTTATTTAATTTATTTTTAATTCTGTATTTTGTACTTGTCTGTGTTTATTTGTATTTTTAATTGCCTGTGCCCCGCCTCGAGTCCCCTCGGGGAGAGAGAGCGGGATATAAATTAAATTATTATTATTATTATTATTATTATTATTAAAGGAGCTAGCTGTTAATAAATGGATGCAGGTTGGCATTTAGAAACTCCACTCCAAAGCCTTGGAAAATATAGATGTCATGATGTATATATGTCAGATGTTTCCATATATGTATGCACATATTTCCTATAAAAAAAACTGAATGGTTTCCCCTGTGACATTATTATTATTATTATTATTATTATTATTATTATTATTATTATTATTATTATTATTATTATTATTATTATTATTATTATTATTATTATTATTATTATTATTATTATTCTTCACATTTGTAACCCACACCCATCTCACCACAAAGGGACTCGGGGCGGCGAACAGAGATTTAAAATGAATATACATAAATACAAAATATTACTAAATAATAACTAAATTAAATCAATACCCTGCTTAAAATAAATTAAAAAAACCCATAAATTAAACTTTGATTTGATTATAAGACAGTAGGTGCGGAGTAGATCATGCTACGCCGGCCAGATGAAAATAGTAACATGCTATAGAATTGAAAGTTGAATGTTGAACAAGCAGGATAGAATGAATTTTGATTCTTTGAACTTTGCTGTTAGAGAAAACTCCCAAGTCTCCTTCTTGGCAACCCTGCATTGCCAATAAAATACATAAATAAATAATAGAACAAATCAATCCAGAGTTCTCATTCAAAGCACAAATGACTAGGCTAGGGAATTTATTTTGAATATATTATAGGAAGGCCTAGCTGTGTGGAGAGGTTTACAACACTGGGAAAGATGGATGGATGGATGGATGGATGGATGGATGGATGGAAGGAAGGAAGGAAGGAAGGAAGGAAGGAAGGAAGGAAGGAAGGAAGGAAGACCAACAGTAAGAGAGATGAACTTGATTAAAGTAGCAATGAATATGTCATTAAGAGATCTCAAAGGTGAGGTTGCAAATACATCATCCTGAAGAATATATTTCTGGTCATTCAGAGTTGCCACTGATTTCCCAGAACTTAATTAATTTTATTTATTATCAGTCCTCAATACACAGAAATGCAAGAATAATAATTAATATTTCTATCAAAATGATACTCAGGTTAGGTAGAAAAAAGTAGAAAACATATTAAATATAATTTAAACCTTAAAACTCGTAATGAACATAAATAATAATAACATCATTGACATAATTTCTAGAAAGAGTTTAAACAATAATGTTTCTTTAAAGTCATATTAAAAACTAATTTATATCATGCCACTTAATGTTCTTTCTGAAAGTAGAGAGGGTGGGAATCAATGATGCGAAGTGAGTGATACAAAGAATCATGATACAAAGTGAGTGTATCTTTTATACTTGCTGAATAAGCAGGCAAATTCATTTGTCTTGTGTCATATATGTCCACATAGTATTTCCATCACTCATTGGAGCTTACAACTGTGCTCATGATGGCTAAATTCTATCATGAATTTATTTCCAGTCATTTATTTAAATGGAGCAATGGTGGTTAGAATACAGTACTGCAGGCTGACTCACTGCTCACTCCAGCAGTTCATCCTTCCTAGGTCAATGAAATGAGGACCCAGATTGTTAGGGGCAATTGCTGACTCTGTAAATCACTTAGAGAGGGCTGTAAAAGCACTGTGAAGTGGTACAAAAATCTAAGTGCTATTGCTATTGCTAAATGAAAGTATATGTTGTGCCTTTTTTTCTCCCAAATTATACAGCAATGTTAGTTCTTTCAAAGCCAGCATTCTATTCTTTTCTTTTCTTTTCTACATAGGCATCTGCAGGAATGTGAGTAGCCATCTTATTCTCACTTGAATAATTGACTTGTTTTGCTGATTTATTTTTTTTAGCTTTTTAGGGTTTTGTGCAGCAGCTTTTTCAGCTATACCTATATTATTGTAACTCTCTCTACATGGGGCTTCCCTTGAGGTGCACCCGGAGGCTTCAGTTAGTTCAGAATGCAGCCGCGCGAGCAATTATGGGGACCACTAGGTTCACCCACGTTACACCGCTCTTGCGCGAGCTGCACTGGCTGCCTGTTGTCTTCCGGGTGCGCTTCAAGGTGTTAGTTATCATCTTTAAGGCGCTCCATGGCTCGGGACCTAGCTATCTGCGGGATCGGTTTCTGCCCCATACATCCTCACGGCCTATTCGCTCCCACAGAGAGGGACTTCTCCGGGTGCCATCCGCTAGACTTTGTCAGCGGGCGACGCCCAGGGGAAGGGCTCTCTCTGTGGCGGGCCCGGCCCTCTGGAACGACCTTCCCCCCGATATCAGAACGACCACGGACCTCCGCTCCTTCCGTATGAAACTGAAGACCCATCTTTTTCGACTGGCCGGCCTTGGATAGTCTCTCTGTCTATAGATTTCAAATGTATTTTTAAATGGGATTTTAGTCAATAATTTTAGCACGGGATAAATTGTTTAATTGTGTTTTAAGTTATGTACTTTTGTATTTATTGTTCTTATTGTTTTATTTTCCCTGTGCACCGCCCCGGGTCCCTGTGGGGAGAGGGAGCGGTTAATAAATTAGATGATTATTATTATTATTATTATTATTATTATTATTATTATTATTATTATTATTATTATTATTATTAAATTAGAAACCTTTTTTGCATTAAACACATATACGTTTGCTTTGAGTTACAACTGTTCTGTGATTGCTTCAGTTCATTATTTGTAGTCTATTGTATGAAACATGGGTTAGTGGTCTTTGTTTTCTTTTGTTAAGATGATCTTACCTTGGTCAATTGTGCCTGGAGTGAAAGACAGCCTTCCTAGATCCAGCATCTCCTAATCTCAATACACGGTACCTTAAATAAGGTAAAGTTGTTCATATCACACAATTCACTGTATCACTCTTGCTTGATTGGATTCACCCCTATAATTAATTTAGGTCTAAGAGAGGCAAGAGAAACTAGCTGAAGAAAACAAATTAGTAAAAAAAAATAACCTTGCGTCCTTTTGCAGAAGTGTTCAAAATACGCTTTCAACATATGCATTCATGATTTCTGAAAGTGCTATTTTTCACCTGAGAATTGAAACATGAGAAGATTTATTCCACTTTATCCTACAGTGCAAGCTGATTGCCTCTTTCTTGATCTTCTAAAGTTGTATTATGCATATCAGATATTACTGAAATGATACATTCTGTCTATAAACAAACACTAGCAAATTCTGATATAAATCGCACAGTTCTAAAGTTTTTTTTAGAAAACATATTCAATGAACAGATTAAGTCAATAAATTGAACGTGTCGTGTCTTATCCTTCTAGAAGTTTATCAGCTTTCTTGAAACATGACAATCAGTTATAGCCTCCCTTATGGAGAATATCATCTTTATAAATTGTGTTTGCTGAGTTCTTAAATACTTGGGTAGATACCGTCAATTTATTTATTTATTTATTTTATTTTATTAGATTTATACCCCGCCCTTCTCCTTGTAAGGACCCAGGGCGGCGCCCAGGCAATATTAAAAACCATACCAAATTACAAAATACATTGTTAAAAAACTATTAAATTAAATCCCGTGCTAAAAACCCTATTAAAACCCTGAGAATTAAAATTTTATTTTGATAAAACTCAGAAGCGGGGGGTTATGCTAGGCCGGCTTGTTGGAATAAATACGTCTTGAGATGCTGGCGGAAGAGGCGAAGGTCAGTGGTGGTGCGTAGGTCGGGGGGTAGGTCGTTCCAGAGGGCTGGGCCCGCCACAGAGAAGGCCCTTCCCCTGGGCATCGCCAACCAGCATTGCCCGGTCGATGGTACCCGGAGAAGACCCTCTCTGTGGGAGCGGATCGGACGAAGGGATGTATGGGGCAGGAGGCGGTCTCATATATAGCTAGGCCCCGAGCCATGGAGCGATTTAAAGATGGTCGTCAGCACCTTGAAGCACACCCGAAAGGTAGCTAGTGCAGCTCGCGCAGGAGAGGTGTTATGTGGGTTTGCCTTGAGGCACCCATAATCACCCACGCGGCCGCATTCTGGACTAACTGTAGCCTTCGAGTGCACCTCAAGGGGAGCCCCATGTAGAGAGCGTTGCAGTAGTCCAGCCGAGATGTCACGAGTGCTTGAGTGACTGTGCGAAGGGCCACCCGGTCCAGTAAGGGGCGCAACTGACGTATCAGGCGTACCTGATAAAACGCCCTCCTGGCCACGGCCGTCACATGGTCTTCCATGGACAGCCGGGAATCCAGGAGGACACCCAAGTTGTGCGCCCTCTCCACGAGGGCCAGTTGTTCGCCCCCAATGGCCAGTGTTGGACTTACCTGGCTGAACCGGGGGGCCGGAAACCACAGCCACTCGGTCTTGGACGGGTTGAGCTTGAGTTTGTTACTACTTATCCAGACCTGTACGGCCTCCAGACAACCGGACAGCACCTCGACGGCATCTTTGGGGTGGTTTGGGGTGGATATGTACAACTGAGTGTCGTCAGCGTACAGATGGTATTCCACCCCAAAACCACGGATGATCTCGCCCAGCGGCTTCATATAGGTGTTGAACAGAAGTGGCGAGAGGACCGACCCTTGAGGAACCCCAATGTATTCATCTTGTAATGTTGCCTTTGTATAGATGTCTTAAAAATATCTGAACAGGGGATATGTTTAACAATATATTACAACTGTCAAATGCAAATCATTTTAAAGGAAGGTAGTGGAACATATTCTGTTAATTAGGAACCACAGATTTTCTTGAGGTCAGTACAATGAGTAGAACAATCTCAGTTGCCCCGAATCTGTATACAGCCTGATTGGAATCACTAATAAATTAATATGACATCACAGCACATGATAATAAAGAGTCTGCCTTCGCTTCCTTCATTATCCACCATGCCCCAAATGTCAACACCATTATGAACCTTTAGAATGTGATGGGACACTCCAGATGTTGCTAAATACTGTATTAATCTGGGAAATGTGGCCACAGATTATAAGAGCTGAAGTTCAGCAACCTCAGTTGTTGTCTATTCCTGCTCTGGGAAAGAGATGGGCTAAACTCATTCTTGATGTTGCCAGGTTTGAGGTGGGAAATGCCACATTACAAATATTAATCTAAATGAAATTGCTGTGTAGCTTTTCTACATCCAGCATGTATAGTGAAAACATTCTCTGCTCCCTCCTTCCACCACGCCACGCGCACTCAAAGAAACATTCACTGCCAATAGTAATTAAAAAGAAGAACCACCAAACTATTTCACAAAGGTCAGGGAGTATTATAAAGATCATAATTGCCTAAAGGCTTCATTAACCTTTATAAAATGGTACTTGCTGGATTGTCGAACATGGGATTAAATGACCATTAACATGCAGAACAATTAATGAAAGTAACTCCCACAAAGTAATACAAGTGACACATAAACCTTACAGTCTTGCATCTCAAACCAACAGCCAATTCCCAGCACTCAGGCATGAAACAAGATGTCTATGGAAGTGGCGAAGAATATTTTATGTACTTAGCTCTTTCACCTCCAACACAGAAAATCAATTGTGGAAGATTTTTACTCTGCGATTGCTTTCAGCGTCAGACAATTGCTTAATTTCTGGCAGTAGACATCTTTGAAATTAGTGGAGCCTTAGAAATAACTCTCTTAAAACTAGTTGCTCTCTTCCTTTGTTGAAATGTAGCTTATATGCAAACACTGGAAAAATAATTTTGTATTTTTTTTATTGGGCAAGGTGGAGATGCTTGCACTTAAATAGGCTCCATATCACTCCAGAGAAATGATAAAAGCTTCATAATTACCCTCTATAGGTAGTATGAACTGATTTGTTTGAAAGAAATAAAGATTACCTCTTGGGAAGGTTTATTGGGGCTATACTAATACCAGCTCTGGATTCTTTATCGTAACTTTCCTTGGATTCTTTGGCGATCCTCACATTCTTTATAATAGCCTTTCCCATCACTGCCTGGAACCACTGCTAATTACATTAATTCCAAATATAAGATAATAGTAAACGAAAATCGAAATTGTAGTGCAATCAAATGAGAGAAGAATAAGAAAACATTCTTCCGTGTAATCCTTTTTTTCTTGTTCCAAGAGCCATGATAATTATGGTGGTAGTTCTATTTATTTATAAAATGTACGATCTGATTTTCATTAATGAAACAATCCCCGAAGAAAAGAAGAATGGATTAAAACAATTTACCATAAATTGTACTGCATATGGTATTGCATACATACCCTGTAAATTCCTCCTACGATAAAAAAAAAAGTAAAACGGCTAAAAAATACACAAACAAACCAACAGCTGTTTCAACAAATTGAATTTGTTCAAAGTTTACTTACAATGTATACCCCAGCTTTCCTCCAAAAGCTGAAGGTAAGATGCATAATACCGTTCAAAGCTTATTGGACTGAGAGGTAGTGACTAGTTCACTATCAACCGGAAGCTTTCTGGATGTGGTGGATGAATTTGATCCTCCCTCCAATCGTAATCTAAAACCATGATGCCACACAGCCTTACTACGCTGTGCAAAAGTGTCAGGATCCAATTCTGTTGGCCTGTGCTGCACAGCATTTAGTACGCAATGTTGTCCCATGAACTCAGTCATCTACCTGCAGCTGAGCTACTGGCAGGGAGTGTAGCAATGACAAAACATACCATGTACCCATATTGCTGCATGTAGAGAAAAACCCAGGGGTAGATTTCCGAGTGGATGTTGTTCTGTGTACTTTAAATACCACCACCACCACCACCACCACCACCACCACCACCACACACACACAAATCATTTTTCCTCCCTGACACCTGAGCTTCGCAGCTCACTTGATGGTTACATTCCCTTGATTTTTAAGATAACATCATGCTTGGAATTTGAATTCTTAGAATATGAATTCTTAGAACTCTGTAGGAGAATTCCATTAGGATGATCTGCAAAATTCTGATTCTCAAAGACTCCCCATGACACATCTTCACTTTGTGCTGCTGATCTCTGCTTTCACTCACCAGGAGTATTTACCTTAGCTAAAATTGAAATCCGATAAACACTTACCTGGAAATAGGTTTCCAAGAACTCAGAGGGCCTTATTTCTGAGAAAATATCTAGGATTACACTGAACCTGTTTTCTGCTTAACTATGGACATCTTTGCATTATATGTATATTTTATTTCTTTAAAAAGATTGCTAATAGCAATGCTTTTGCTATAATGGGTGATGGAGGAGATGGAGGAGGGGGAGAGTCAGCCTATATATATAACACTTAAACATCCTGCTGCTGTGGCCTAGAGGTGGAGCTCTCGCCTCCCAATCAGGAGGTTGTGAGTTCAATCCTAGTTAGAGGCAGATGTAGGGTCTCCTGCTTGGGCAGGGGGTTGGACTAGATGACCTGCAAGGCCCCTTCCAACTCTGTTAATCTGTTATCTGTTAAAGGCTTGCGACCCCAGCACACTGCGACCATCATAAATGTGAGTCAGTTGTCAAACATCCCAATGTAAAGCATGTAACCATGGGGATGCTGCAACAGTCATCAGTGTGAACAATGGCCACGGTCACTTTTTTCAATGCCATTGTAACTTTCAATGATCACTAAATTAATTGTTGTAAATCAAGGACTTCCTGTATTTGTATGATTCTAAATGTTGCCTTTCAATTTCCCATGACCCCCACAGGAATTTTCCAATTTTCTGCCTCATTTTAGGGTCCTCTTTTGATTATGGCGCTTTTATGTTCTGTCATACAACTCTCTATTACTCTCCAACTTTCTAAGCAGCTTGCACTTCCACAAATGGGGTTCAAGAGTTAAGCTGCTCCATTAAATATTCCTTTCAGTTTTAATTGAAATTCAGACTTTGGAGAAACTGAAGATCACTGCTGCCACTACACCAGAGATACTCCAAACTCTTAAGCTCATAGGTCCTTTCATAAATTTTCAGATTGTTCATTGACAACCAAATATATTTATGAGATGAAAATAATTTGATAAATACTACTTAAAATAAAAGTACTATGAATAATAACAATTGAGGGCCTACTAGAAGAAAAGTTGTTTATCTGTAGCAATTATCCCAGCAAGAAGAGGATATCTGAAAAGAATGTATCCATTCTGGGAAGAACAACTTCAGAATCAGAATTCATTGGCACATCATTTTGAGTGCTTCGGAGGGTCTGGGAAGCTCTGGAGCACTCAAAATGATGTGCCGCCAAAACCGGAAGTGATGTCCGATTTGCTTGGAGCATCATTTTGAGTGGTCCGGAGGCTTAAGGGAAGCCTCCTGAAGGTTGCTGAAGCCTCCAGACCACTCAAAATGACGCTCCAAGCAAATTGGATGCCACGTCCGTTTTCAGCGGTGCATCATTTTGTGTGCTCGGAGGCTTCAGGGAAATTCATGAAACCTCCGGAGGGCCTCCAAGGGGGGGGAGGCTCTTTTCACCCTCCCCAGGCTCCTATAAAGCCTCTGGAGCCTAGGGAGGGTGAAAAGAGCATGCAAAAAAGGGCGAATTCAGCTGGCCAGCACGCACATGTGCACTGGCCAGCTGACAGGGCATCACCTCGTGTGGCCTGACAAATGGCTCCGTGTGCCACCTGTGCACAGGTGCCATAGGTTCGCCATCATGGAGCTAGAATGTTTAAAAATTTGTTTAGCAAATGTTGGAAATGTAATCAAAAAATGGGCACATGTTATCATATGTGGTGGACGAGTGTCAAAGTAAAAATAATTTGGGCAAAGATACACAGTTGGTTACAAAAGATGACAGGGAAGCATATAGATTAAAAATCTGAATTCTTTGTATTAGATATAATATCAGAAAAACCTGACAAAAGTATGTATTTAATATTATATGTCTTAACAGCAGCGAGGATTATTTTCGTACAATACTGGAAAAATGAAAATATACAGCGAGATGAAGAAATAGTCAAGAAGATACTAGATTGTGCAGAAATGGATAGATTGATATTGAAAATTAAGTAGAAAGAGGATGTAGAATATTATCAAACATGGAATTTATTTTACCAATGGTTGGAAAAAAGGGGTGGAGATTAAGAATGTAATTTGTATTGTTAAGCAAATTAAATACCCAGATAACACAATGTTTATAAAGCACTAAGAAATGTATTTAATACAAATCATTTTTTTTAAATGAAGAAGTCTTTAAATAAAAATACTGCCTTAATACCAGAAAAATGAAAGAAGCTTTGGAAATCATAAAGCAATGGGACCAATAACTTGGAACACTAAAGTTATCATGAATGAATCACCCAATTTAAGGGAGATCAGCTATTTCAATTAGACCAGAGGTGATTCTACCAAATTATAAATGGCAATAGAAATGATGAAAACTGAAAACAAAAGAAAACAATCCAGTTTTGGAAAGAATTATAGGAAACTCAAAAAGGGTGTAATAAAACTACTGAATGTATGAAAGTGTTTGACAATGAATTTAGTAAAAATCAAATTACAGCAATTGAAAAGGATTAAAAAGTAAGCATCTTCTGGAAATTATCAATTGCATGGCTTTTTGCTCAAATATTTGATTAGCTTACATTAATGATTGATAATCAACTTACTGAAATATTGCATAAAGGAGACAACAGAGACTGGTTAATAACTGGTAAAATTTATATAATTCCTGAAGACTCAGGAAAAAAAACACTAGGAAATTATAGATCAATAAAATGCTTGTCTACAATGTTTGAATAACTGTTACAAGATTATATTATACACTATTATGTTATTAGACTAAATAACATTCTCCCAGTAGAACAGAAAGGAAATAAAAGGAAAAGTGCAGGAATGTGCAGGAAACAAAATGTGAATATTGAAATAATATAATAAAAACACAAATAGAAGGCTGGCAAGGACATTTTTAAAAAAGATTAAAGGGGAAAGTGGATAAAGATAAAAATCAGCCATGGCTTACAATTGGAAGATTTAAAAAAGAAATGAAGGGCTTGATTTTGACTGCTCAAGACCAAATTATTCAAACTAATGCAATTAAGTCCAGAATTGAAAACTCTTCAAAAAATTTGAAGTGCAGATTGTACAAAGAAGAAGAAAAGTAGATCATATACTCAGCACCCACAATAAGTTTGCACAAACTGATTATAAACAGCAACATAAGACAGTTGCCAAAATGATTCACTGGAACATCTCTAAACTTTATTGTGTGCCAGTAATGAAAAAGGCTTGGAAAACTAATAGAAAATGAACAAGTTAAAATATGGTGAGATTATGAATACAAACTAATAATGTCTTTGCTCATAACACACCAGATTTCACTGTGGTCAAAAAGAAGAAACCATAGATAATTGATGGAATAATACCAGGAGATAATAGAAGAGAAAAAAATGGAGAAGATTGCAAAGTATTAAGATCTAAATATCAAAATTGAAAGATTATGGCACAAACCATAATAGTGATGGTCCCAGTGATTATCATCACACTGAGTGCCATACAAAAAAAAATATTGTAGGGCACTAAGAAAATATGTACACTGACAAAACATTATTTTTTCCAACTACACTGCTTGGAACTGCTTATATACACTACACCTATATATTACAACGTACTAGATTATTGGGAAGAATTTGGTGTGTATTGCGAAGAATTCAGCAAAAAATGTGGTAACTGGTTTCACATTTTTGTGCATATAATAATACTGACAAAATCGACATCAGTATATTGCAAAAAGCAACTTTACTTGGAGCGTTATATACTGTGGTGATACATTTAACACCATTAAACAACAACACCTGCCTGTCCCAAGTCCTTGGAACGAATTTGATAGGTAAATAAAAATGCCAAATATAGTCTAAACATCTGGATGACTGTGCCACTAACCATAATAATGACAACTCAAAGCCACTCTGGCTGGTGGCTGATTTATTTTATTTTATTTTTATTTTTCAAATTTATATACCACCCTATTCTCCATGGTAGGACTCAGGGCAATGCACAGAAAAAGTAAAAACCACAACACATACATATAATATAAAATGGAATTAAATAATAAAATCTGTGCTAAAAAGAGTTAAGACCACTAAAATATTAACTTTAAAATTAAACCCTTAATCTATGCCAGGCCGGCCAGATGGAAAAAATGCATTTTGAGCATCCGACGGAAGAGGCGTAGGTCAGTAATGGTGCAAAGATCGGGGGGCAGGTCATTCCAGAGGGCCGAACCCGCCACAGAGAAGGCTCTTCCCCTGGGAGCCGCCAGCCGGCATTGGCTGGCAGACGGCACCCTGAGGAGGCCCTCCCTGTGGGAGTGGACAGGTCGAAGGGAGGTGTGTGGTAGGAGGCGGTCTCGCAAGTAGCCAGGACCCATGCCATGGAGCGCTTTGAAGATGGTAATTAACACCTTGAAGTGCACACGGAAGACCACAGGCAGCCAGTGCAGCTCGCGCAAGAGAAGTGTTACCCGGGAGTACCATGAGACTCCCAGAATCCCCCACGCGGCTGCATTCTGCACCATCTGAAGTCTCTGGGTGCATCTCAAGGGAAGCCCCATGTAGAGAGCATTGCAGTAGTCCAGGCGGGACATAACGAGGGCTTGAGTGACCGTGCGTAAGGCGCCCCGATCTAGAAAGGGGCGTAACTGGCGTATCAGGTAAACCTGATAAAAAGCCCCCCTGGCCACGGCTGTCACATGGTCATCCAGGGACAGCCGCGAATCCAGGAGGACGCCCAAGTTGCGGGCCCTTTCCACGGGGCCTAATGACTCGCCCCCGATAGCCAGAGATGGAACTAACTGGCTATATCGAGACGCCGGAAACCACAGCCACTCGGTCTTGGACGGGTTGAGCTGAAGCTTGTTCCTCCCCATCCAGATCCCAACCCTGGGTAACATTATCTTTTCTCTAGCCACCTCATCTTTAGAGGTAAGTATTAGCATGGAGCTCTACAGAGATCCCAAAAGATTAATTAACCACAATCAACTTTCCATCATTTCTCAAACACTTATTGACACCCAGACACTTTAGTGACCCCATTTTGACCCTCAGCCATTTATTGATTTCTTGGATATGACTTGTAGGTGTCAATATTGACCACTTTTAGGACTTGCATTACTATGCAGGTATGTAGTTGCTGCATTACACCATAATACCGCAGGTAATAACCCAAAAAAGTTAACTTGCATGTACCCAAGTGTACAACCTAAATGCTGGAGATGTGAATGTGAAGATGCCACATATTTCCACATATGGTGGAAGTGTAAAAAAAATTAAGGCATTTTGGATTAAGATATGGTGGATTATTCAAAATATCTTAAGGAAAAAAATTAAATTTACACCACAGTTTTTCCTGTTGGGAATTGTTACGGATTGTACAGCAATAGAAACTAAGTTGATTTTGAACTTGATAACAGCTGCCAGGTTGCTGGTGGCACAGTATTGGAAGAAGCAAGATCCACCTACCACAGAGGAATGGACTTTAAAAGTTGTGCACCTGGCTGAGATGGCAAAAATTTCATCGTATCTTAAAGATCATTCAAATGAAAGATATATATTAGAATGGAGAAGATGGATCGATTATATGCAAAAAAAAATCCAAATAAGAAGGTTTATATAGCATATGAATGAAATGTTTTTTTAAGTAGTTTATGTTTATGATATCTTGAGTTATAGTTAAAGAATTAGAGATAATATGTATGTATCTTAGTTTCATGTTCGTGAAAGTTATACCCTGTGCTTGTTCTGGGAAGTCTGGGGAGGGGGGAGGGGGGAAGAGGTTGGGGGGAGGGGGGGAGAAACTGTTTGTAATCTTTACAAAATCTTCTAATAAAAAAAAAAATACCGCAGGTGTTGTCCAAATATATACTGCAGGTATGTAGTTATGCATTTACAATCAGACTTATGACACACTGATACCATGTGCACCTTTAAATAGGTTTGCTGGATTTGGCCTGCAAACCTCCAGATGTCCCACAGAGATGAACAAAGAGATCTTGTAGCTTTAAATCTTTTCTACATAGTGGTCACCTGGATTTTTTTCACCATAAATATTGTACATCTTTCCTTCAAACATTCTTTCTCTTCTAGGGAATTTGATTGGTGGGAACAGCTGTAGTCCTTGCCTTATGTACTATTCTTCTCATGGAGATTAGAATGTCCCCACCCTGTTGTTGTTTTTGTAAAGCTTTGAAAATTTGGCTTTGCATCCAGGCCTGGGGCTTGGAATGTATTAAGTGTCTTGTTACCTGGCTTTACTGTTGGCTGATTAACCTTTCCACCTGCTGTTTATACTTACTTATTTTGAGGATGTTTTTATTCTTTTAATGTTTTTTTAATTGTTTTAATTGTATTATAAGAATTGTAAGTTGCCCAGACTCACTTGCTTTAATTTGGCAGCTCTAGATATGAAATAATGAAAATAATAAAATAAAAAAAATCCTAATGTTAGCATAGTAAATAAGTTCTATACTAGCAAATAGTATTTATTTACTTTAGTATTCAGTTTCAGTTCTTTTACTATATTGGTGTATGTGTGTATGCATGTTTGAAGTACAATACTAACATATTGTTTCTCTTTTTTTTCTTTTTTTTTAAAATGAGGGAGTAGAATAATAAAATGAAGTGGTTGCTAAGCAACATCACCTCTAACCAATTAAGCACTTGTAGCCATATTGGGGAAAGGTACTTGTTGTTTTAAGCAGACAAATTGAAAAGACTCAAGTGAAATTGCAATCCAGTTCAATGTTTTTGAAACAGATTCTTTTATAACCTTAGATGGAAATGTGAGGTCTCCTAGGAACCTTAGTGTGAAAGAAAAGCATAGGAAATTGGACTAGGAATTCACTTTGGCATTTTAAAACGGTTTCTGTGTTACCGTGAATGTATTGTGAATTTGCACGGCTTCTTCTATCTACCCAAGAGCAGGTTGCAGCAAGCTTGACAAAGTGTCCATCTGAGACATAGCACAATGATTTCCAATGTTTTTGTGTCTTCTCACTGGAATTATCCCATGCGGCTAGTCAGCTTTTGAACCAGGATGTGCCCTTTTTCACTGCGCTCCATGTGTAAGAAGATTATCAATATGGAGGCCAGGAAACATATTTTTTTTATTCTTTTATATTTTTAGGAAGAAGAAATTGTTATTTCCATAATGAAGTCTGGGCGTTTTCTGTGTTTGCATGTCTATATAATATAAAGACTGTTTTATCTGGATGCAATAGTATTAATTTCATAAGTAATACCTCATGACATATAATCTCGGGGATCTGGAATGAATGGCCTATGATTCACAAATTATATCAATAAATGGACTTTCACTCACAGGTAATATCTGGATCTTTGAATCAGGCCAGAATTTTATTTTATTTTATTTTATTCAATTTATATCCCGCCCTTCTCCGAGAGGACCCAGTACACTTCCCTTTCTTTATTAGTACATTATTATTTTTAGATTACACACACACACACACTGTGTGGGTAAGACACCCCTAAAACTCCTCAGTGTGTGTGTTCTATTAAGATACAGCCTGTTGTGCCTTAAAATGGATTCTACTGTACAGCACAGTGGAGTTGCCATTATAATGGCTTCACAGTACTCCACAAAGGGGCTCCTTCTGGTAAGGGGGAAAAATCCAACATTAGAAATTACAGTTGGTGTGGACATTTTCTCCCTACAAATAAATACTCGGGCAGCTAGTGAAATATAAAGGAAACAATGGTGTACATTGGATAACAATGGATAAATAACACAGAGAAAAATAAACAACTACTATCAATAAAGAAAAAATAAAGAAAAATATTACAGGAAAAATTTCTAGTTACAGTTTCTTCTATTCTGTTTATTTCCATATACTGAAAGACTTTTGAGAGGAGATTTCTTCCTTATTTTCCTTGAAATAATTCATCCAAATTCGGGTCTACAACTCCATTTATGTCTCCAAGAATAAGTATTCCCCATCTATAATTTTTGTAAAATTTTGCAAAATTTTTCATAAGTAGTTCAATAGTCTCATTTGGATGATAAATGGATGCCGATATTAAAAATAAATTACCTTCTAATTCTTAATTTGAAATTAAACTCTTCTTGTTTTATCTTTTGATTGCTCCAGTATCTCCCTAGAAAATGATCTATGATGGTCTGTTATTCTATTTTTCTTTGTCTTTCCTGCTGCTAAATATTCTGGTCCTTTTAAAAAAACACCATTAACATGGCCCATTTTTATATGCATTTCTTGTAAGCAAACAATATCAGCATTGTTTTTTGAGTTTATTAAAATGTCTTCCTTTTATTAGATTAATTAAACCATTTTACGTCCAGTGAGATAAATGCCTTCCTTTCTGTTTTGAATGCTAATTTAATGCTGCTACTCTTCCTAATTTTCTTTTCCTTCATCTCCAATATCCTTTCCAATGCTGAGGAGTTCCTTATTTGAAGAGTTTTAAACAATTAATTTTTCATGTAGAGAGAAACCTCTGAAGTCATTGTCATGATTATGTTTTTTGTTTCTAATAAGACTTCCAATGCAAATTGAATTTCCCATTTATATCTGATTTGTTTAGCTCTTGGTACAAATTCTTTCTTTTTTCCTTAGCATTCTTGCAGAAATGTCTTTAAATAGTTGTGTTTGCCTTCTTCTATAAGAAAAGTATCTCAATTTAGTATTTTAAAATAGCAACTCTTGTTCTCGTGTGTAAAAATCTGAGGGGGGTATTCCAAAGCATTTTGCTCTTTTATATTATTTTTGAATTTATCCTAAAAATATACTCCGCGTCAGGGAAGGCTCCATATATTTATTTTTAAAAAAAATCTTGCATCAAAGTTTTGAAGCACCTTCAAGAGTAACTTTTCAAAAGTTTCATGGGAAAGTTTCTGTACTCATGAGATGCATTAGTTAGCTGTAAGCTTCTGAGTAAAATTCAAGCTGCTGGTTATTACTTCTGCATCTCTACGTTTACTGTATTTTTTGGAGTATAAGACATACCGGAGTATAAGACGCACCAAGATTTTGAAGAGGCAAATTAAAAAAACAAGGTTTTGCACTCTGCAGACCTCCCAAAAAATGCCCCATTTTTTGCAAAAGCGGCCCTGTTTTTTTGTCAAAAAAAGGGCCTGCATAGCCTTTAGGAGGCTTGTAGAGTGCTCCTGGGGGATGGGGAGAGGGGCAAAAATAAGCCAAAAAAGGGCATGAATAGCCTTTAGGAGGTTTATAGAGTGTTCCTGGGGGGGGGGGTGGCCTGTTTTTTGCTCATTTTTGCCCTCCCCAGGCCCCAAGAACACTCTGAAAGCCTCCTAAAGGCTATGCACTGCCATTTTTACAAATGGGGAGGGGTTTCGGGAGACTAAAAATGCTGCATTCAGTGTATAAGACGCTGGGAAAAAGGTGTGTCTTATACTCTGAAATATACGGTAGTTTACATAGTTATCTGAGGGACTGGCTATCTTCCAGTAGCCTCTGACCATCCTATACCTTTTGGCAAAATCTGCTTGCTTCTGTTGATTACACAATATCATCTAAAAGGACCCAGGAAATGAACCTTCTGTTTTGTTGCTCCTATCTTATCTGCATTTAAATAAGCCTTCACAATCTGGTTCATTTCTCAGTTCTTAGTTTGGCGTGAGACTGGGCCACTTCAAGTTAGGATTGTGTTGGTGAACCTATGGCACATAGTTCAGCTGCATTGTGCATTTGCACACGTCTCCCACCAGCCAGCTGGTCTTCAGGTCTCTGCCATGTATGCATGGGGGGCACACTTGCATGCAAGGGGGAGGGATGTGTGGGTGGGAGAACGTGCATGCACGGAGGTGGGGCACATGCACAGGGGCCACATACACATATCACATTTTGGAGGTTCAGGTACACACTTTGGGCACTTAGCCCGGGAAAGGTTAGCCATCACTGAGTTAGGGGATGGGTTAATTTGCTGTCTCGGTAACAGCTAGGATGTGCGCATGTACAATATGTGTATTTACTTGATTGGGGTTTTCTCATTGTAAAATTGCAGAGAGTAATTCTGAATCACCCAGCCTAGAAATTTGATAAATGAATAAATATGCCATAAATTCCAACATTTTCAAGCACACCGTTAATCAGTATATTTATAATTCATTTCAATTGTGATAGGACACAGGGGGAAACTTCTAGAACAATAATTAGAACATAAACCTTCATACTTTTCCAAAGTTAAACATCTTGCACTACAAAGGGTTTACTTTCAGGGCACAGAGAGCCCAGCTTCCTCTGTAACCCATCTGTATCTCTTCAATCAGTTTTTTGCCTATGATAAAATGAGTACATGTATGCTAATTTTTAATCTCTATAGCCCTGTGTAAGAACACCATTGCCAATCTTCTGGAACTCTTTCCTTTTGGTAAAAAGAAACCAACAACTCAGTTTTTACTTTTTGGTTTTAATAAGGTTATGGTTTTCTTTCTCCTCCTTCTCCTTCTCTTGTTAACACAGGAGATGATAAGTTTCTTAGGTCAGTTTTCCACTTCTGAGGCAAAGAGACAGAAAATCCTCCACATACATTTCACTTAAAACAATATGTGGAATGGAGTAATGTCACACGACCCCAATATATACAAATAACAACTGATGTTATATGGGTATGAGAACTTGAGTATGAACTGTTAATTTAGACATTTAGGGGTCATGTATGTATAATTGCACTGGGATGTGGTGGCTCTGTGGCTAAGATACTGAACTGGTCTATCAGAAAGTTCAGTAGTTCGGTGGTTCAAATCCCTTGTGCTGCGTAACAGAGTGAGCTCCCGTTACTTGTGCTTCTGTCAACCTAGCAGTTCGAAAGCATGTACAAATGCAAGTAGAAAAATAGGACCACCTTTGGTGGGAAGGAAACAGCATTCCGTGCGTCTTTGGTGTTTAGTCATGCCAGCTACATGACCACGGAGACATCTTTGGACAGTGCTGGCTCTTTAGCTTTAAAACGGAGATGAGCACCGCCCCCTAGAATCTAGAACAACTAGCACATATGTGTGAGGGTAACCTTTACCTTTACCTTATGTATAATATGGGGATAACAGCTTTATTTATTTGATTTTGGTTTTTTATTTGTTTTTATTTTTTGTTTCATGCCTTTATTATTTTTACAAGTATTTCAAGACAGTGAACGTGTTCAACACAATCACTTCCTCCCTTTGTTTTCCCACTACAACAACCTTGTGAGTTGGGCTGAAACAGGGCAAAGATCACCTAGCTGGCTTTCATGCCTAAACAGAAATATGAATTCATGATCCCTTGTTTTCTAACCTGCTATCTTAAGCAAACTGTCTATGGGTAGCCAGTTTTGCTTATGTAGAAAGTTAGCACCCACCCCTCCTAGAAGAATGAAATATTTTAGGCAATATTAAAAAGGCAGAATATTATATTTCGCCTAAAAGAGAAATGGAAATCTTAAGGGAGACACAAACTCAGCCCTAGCTCCCTGCCAGTAGCAGATATTTGGTGTCCATTAAGAAGGGCTGGGCCAGCCTATTTACAAAACAAACGACCTTCAATTCCATGGGATTAAAATGATGGGATTAAAACATGGCCTTCCAGGACATAATAGGATTATCTACCAGCAGGGCTCACTGCATTACAAAATCACCTGGAGGCATTGCATCACCCTCCTGGTTTCAACCAAACTTGAGTCAGACAAACATGACCCCACGTGGCTCTATGGGAGTCTGACAACAGCCAATAGAATACATTTCTTGCATAGGAACAGGAAGCTCAAGGGCAAGGGCCAAGAGAGGGTATAAATAACTCTAACACTCCACTCCATGTGGTGAGCTGCCCAGGATCTCAAACCCATGTAGTCCTGTTCATCAATAAACCATCTTTCCAATCAGCCTCTATGTTTCCAGTGTCTTTGTCCCCACTTGGAACTAAACCAAATTATTATTTCTTTAACAATTACAATGGCAAGGCTTATTCTAAATACAGTATTGTTGGGAACAACTCCTTTTTCTGATATTGAAATCTACATGGAATGGAATGAAGCCCTTATTTATAGTGCTTTGGTTCATAGAGCCATTAACCGTGAGAAAAACTATTAGTGCCAAATCTCCAACTCAATAGTATTTAGGATTACTCCTTCATATATGATGGTTCACACATACTCATTTAATTTGTTACTAGAAAAAATGAACCACAATATTGATTTGCCTTGTTTAGGAATGATTTTGTGTGAATTAAAAAATATAGAACAACAGAGTTGGAAGGGACCCTGGATGTCTTCTAGTCCAACCCCCTGCTTAGGCAGGAAATCCTATACTACTTCAGACAAGTGGTTGTCCAACATCTTTAAAAACTTCCAGTTTTGGAGCATTCACAACTCCTGGAGGCAAGTTGTTCCACTGATGAATTGTTCTAACTATCAGGAAATTTACATAGGGAAGGAGATTCCTTAAGGAATTTAAAGTGATGAGAACATAAAATTGTCTTAGCATCTTGATAGCTATTTTTTTTCTTGAAGAAAGCTGATGAATATATTCACTTTCAGAAACACAAGGTATATTCAGCTGGCTAAATGACCCAGCCCTCCCCCCAAATATATTCCCCTTAGCACACAACACTGCATGTTTTCCTGACATTAGCACGCATCACCAACCTGAAGGCAATTCAATTGATTTTCTAGTTTTTTTTCAGTATTGCAAACATTCTTCTAGCATAGATTTCATTTCTTGGCAGAATGGGATGAAAATAGCAGGGATCGTAGACCTTTGAGAAGCCATTAATCCACTGGATAGTTTCAAAAGTTTCAGTGTGGTATTTTTTTAAGTAGTCCCCTGACCTTTTTTTGAAGCAGGGATTGGAAAAAGACCATATACAGCCTTCAAATTGTCCAGTAAAGACAAGGTGTACTGAACCAATGCAAAAAGGTCTCCTACTCCAACTTAATTGTTTTTTAAAAAAACAACACTTTAAACAACTGTTTAAAAACTAAGTTCTTATTGAACATTTTGAAATATATCATCCTCTGAACATTGGCTTTCCAGGCAAAGTTGTAGCCACAGTTTATTGGGAAGATAGCTTTCTTTCTTGAATGATGTATTATGTGCTATTTGTGTAACATTTTTTTCTCTGAAAGATGGTATTGTTATTCTTTAGTACAGTATATAGCATTCCACCAAATGCAAGAAATCTCGCATTACATCCAAGAATGTAACAATAGCATAATGTCATAACCACTCAAGCACTGAAGTAGCAAAAAAGAAAGGGGAGGGAGGAGAAACTCCATAATAGAAAGAAAACAGAGTTCAGGAATGGGGGTCATTTAAATGTTGGAGGAGAAGAGAGAATAAAAGATGAATGAGAATGGAAGCTGAAAGATCTGAAGAACTAAAGACAAGTTGGATACAAAAACAAGCAGGGTCTATGCTGTAGGTCAGACAAATTGTGTGAGAGTTAAGGAAGAATAAGGATAAAAGGATGTGGATTTGTAGCAGATCAAAGAAGAAAGAACAAATTCTTTTTTTAAAAAAAAGTTGCACAATAAATGGAATCTTTCATTTTGTCCTCAACCCTCCTCCAAGTAAACCTGCCTTAATAAATTCTAACAATAGTAACTAATGTATCTTTCAAATTGAGTTTGATTTTTTAAAATAGTAATTTTAGTAAAAATTATGACAATGATAAAAAAAAAGTTAATAAAAGCTATAAAAATAGAAGGTGCATAAAATAAAATTGGAATTTTAGATTAAAGTGAATAATCTGGGCCAATAATTTAAGGTTATGATTATCAATGAGGTCACCACACAGCCAAATCTTCCACAGAAACTCCACATTCCCTAAGCAATTCCTGACTGCCTGAGATCATTAAAGCATATTAGGATTACCTTGTTTGTTTGAGACATGTTTCATACTCTTGAAAGAGGACTTTTTAATCCTGAAATCAAAATGTTCAAACATATATTTATAGATTGATTCATTCTTATATATGCCGTCAATCTCACTAAGTAACATATACTACCTGAAGTGAGTGACATTATCATCTACTAATTGAACTTTAAGCAGAATTTGCCAAATAAGCAATGGGAAGAGAGACATGCTTATAGATATTGGTCTTTAGTTTACTTTACGATCTGCAGATTCTAATAAACTGTATTTATATATCATTTTGAGGATTGGCCAAAAAGGGAGCATTTTCATTTCAGGTTCAGGTTTATTGGATTTATATGCTGCCCTTCCCCCAAAGGACTCAACATAAAAAACACATATTACAAAAGTTAAAAGGGATATTAAATAAAATATCAAAAAAAAACCCAATTGATATTTACAATAAAAATTTAAAAAATAAATTAAAATTAACAATTAAATTAATCATTTATTTTATTGAGGCCAGTCTGGCTTGCTGGAAAAGCCAACTTTTTAGGATGCGTCAGAACAACTGGAGGTTGAGAATTAAGCGAAGCTCTGGGGGAAACTCATTCCAGAGGGAAGGCGCTCCCATAGAGAAGGCTCTCCCCCTGTGGGTCGCTAGCTGACACTGTCTGGCCGATGGCACCCTGAGGAGGCCAACTCTGTGGTATTGCACTGGTCGCAATTTGTGTTAGCAGGGAGGCAGAGGTCGATCTTGAGGCCCCTCATATGTGGGGCACCTCAGGGTTCGGTCCTCTCGCCACTCCTGTTCAACACCTATATGAAGCCGCTGGGCGAGATCATCCGTGGCTTTGGGGTAGAGTACCACCAGTACGCTGATGACACCCAGTTGTACATCTCTACCCCAAACCACCCCAATGATGCCGTTGAGGTGATGTCCCAGTGCCTGGAGGCCGACGGGCCTGGATAGGGAGTAACAAACTCAGACTCAACCCGTCCAAGACCGAGTGGCTGTGGTTTCCGACGTCCCGGTACAGTCAGCTCATTCCAACGCTGACCATTGGGGGCGAGTCATTGGCCCCTGTGGAAAGAGCACATAACTTAGGCGCCCTCCTGGATTCCCGGCTGTCCATAGATGACCATGTGACAGCTGTGGCCAGGGGGACTTTTTTCCAGCTTCGCCTGGTTCATCAGCTATGGCCCTTACTTGACCGGGACACCCTGTGCACAGTCACTCATGCTCTCGTGACATCCCGTCTGGACTATGGAAATGCTCTCTACATGGAGCTCCCCTTGAGGTGCACCCAAAGGCTACAGTTAGTGCAGAACGCGGCCGCACGGGGGATCTTGGGAGCCTCACGGCATTCCCATGTAACACCTCTCCTGCGTGAGCTGCACTGGCTGCCTGTGGTCTTTCGGGTGCGCTTCAAGGTGTTGATCATCATCTTTAAAGCGCTCCATGGCACGGGTCCTAGTTATCTGCGAGACCGCCTCCTACCCCATACATCCCTCCGACCGATCCGCTCCCACAGAGAGGGTCTGCTCCGGGTGCCAACGGCCGGGCAATGCCGGCTCACGACGCCCAGGGGAAGGGCCTTCTCTGTGGCGGGCCCTGCCCTCTGGAACGATCTACCCCCCGATCTTAGGAATATCACAGATCTCTGCCTCTTCTGTCAACAACTAAAAACGCACTTTTTTCGCTTAGCTGGCCTGGCTTAATCTTCGAGTCCATCTACTGGTTTTAAATTGAATTAGATTTTATTGGGGTTTTAATTGGTTTTAGCACAGGTTGGGTTAATTTAATATGTTTTTAATATTTATGACATATTTATTATCGGTTTTATGTATATGCATGGTTTTAATTTTTCCTGTGCACCGCCCCGAGTCCCTTTTTGGGAGAGTGGCGCGGTATACAAATTTAATAAAATGAAAATGAAAATGAAATGAGTAGGTGGTCTTGCAAGTTTGCACTTTTCCTAATGCACACCCTTTTTTGTACATCATTCCTTGAGAATGCACTTTTCAAGCATTTCCCTAATACATATACAGTTCAATAAATGTATTGTATTTCTCCCTAACATATTCATTTTGTGTGCCATATTTTAATGGTGTATATTTTTAGTTATAAACTGCACTGAAAATTACATAAAGTGTAAATTTCAGCATGCATGTACAATTCTCCTAGAAGAGTATAAAAAAATTAAATCTGTACAATATGATGGAATTAATTTCTCACTAGTTTTTTTAAACCTTCTAGATTCGTAGTGTTCTCTTTTGCACTGCAGATACTAAGAGGAATTTCCACATGATTTCTGCTCATACTCTTTGCAAGCTGTTTGCAGGGAAGGGTCAGAAAGGATGATATGAACATATGGTTAAGTCTGAGGAGGAGGAAAAAGAGCTGAATGTCTCAAAGTTGTGATTTGAATATGAGCATCATCACGTAAGGGAGCCTGATTTTTAAATAATCTTCTTGGAACATTTTGAATCAAAATTGTAGAGGAAGGAATTTGACTGACATTTTGCTGAATGAAATGTTCTGCAGCCAATCAGTCTCTCCTCTGTGCCACCCCTGTGATAGAAAAAGATCTGTGTATTTGCTTAGCTAGTTGATAGTATAAAAAACCCATAGAAATACAAGATAGCATATTCCCATCTGCTGCTGGGGAAAAAAGGTCAATCATAATTGGGTTGGCTTCATAATTGATAAAGTCATGTGATAAAATAGTGATAAACTATGCCAGAGCATTCTACAAATAGCCACATCATTACAACATGCAAACAGAAAATCCAATATATACTGCATATCCGATTCAGTATATAATATACAAAATATGCAATGTATAATGTAGCTCAAGTCATGTTCTACTGGAATCAGCTAGCTCGAATCATGCTCCCACTAATGATATCAGGTATATAACTAGAATGTTCCATATAAAAGTCAAGTTTAATAATATATTTGACCTTAATAATATATTCTATCTTCTGGGAAAAGCTCTTTGTCTTTTTGGTTATGGCTGATGAATGCTATTACTGATAATCAGTAATCTCCCAAGTATGATATTCTAAAGGTATCCTATATTTAAGAGGAAATGTGTGATCTTGTATCTGATTTGAAATTCCAGGAAATTCAACCATGATTCATCACATGGAAAGGAAGCCCGATTTTAGATAAATATCTTAGTGTTTGGTGGCTCTCCATAATTTTCAGCTATTCAGTGATGGGATTCAAAAAGGTTTACTACTGGTTCTTTGGGCGTGGCTTTGTTGGTGTGGTGTGGCTTTGTGGGCATGGCTTTGTGGGCGTGGCAGGGAAAGGTTACTGCAAAATCCCCATTCCCTCCCCACCACACTAAGCTAATTTCCAGCTCCGTTCTCCTGTTTAGGGCAACAAAAGAAGATCAGCTGGGAGGCAGCGGGGCCAGCCTATTTTCCAGTTCTCCGAACTACTCAAAATTTCCGTTACTGGTTCTCCAGAACCTTTAAGAACTGGCTGAATACTACCTCTGGCTATAATGGTATTTTTATTCATAAGATATGAATCACTTTGCCAGTGGTTGCCTTCCAGTAGGTGGTGGTATTGGTAATAGATTTTAAACACAATGTTTCTACCTGAGGTACTCCTGAGTTTGAAAGGAGTTGGGTTGGGAGAGAAACAAAGGATTAATTATGTTTCTAATTTTGTGTGCTGCCAAGGAGAAAATTAATACAGTTGAACTTTTCCTGACATCTTGCAATTGTATGTGCTTATTAATAAAGCTTGTCTATTAAAATTAGCAATAACCGTGCTTTAAATATTATACTTAAAATTCTAGATAACCAAAGCTTTTACACAAGTCCTTACATCTAAAGGACTGTAGAATGAAAATGACATAATTACATTCACTAAACACTAATATTACTTGATGTCATGAAACAAAGACAGAAAAATAGCTTTGTGAAAAGGTGGCTGACAGAAACATTAGGAGAGATTTGAAATAATGTGGAAAGAATAATTGTAATTGCTTCAGCTTGGAGATAGAATGATGGTGATGGTGAACAGGATGGTCTACTCGGTAGATAAAGTGAAATGATTACAAAAGGAATGGAACCAATGGCAGCAAATCAATATTGAATAAAAATGGTGATTCAATATAATTATTACTCCAGGAATCATTAAAAGGAACACAGATTCTCATTTTATCTTATTAGGATTAAAATTACTACAGTGTTAAAAATGAAACTGAAAAAATTATTGAGAATCCAAAAGATGCATGGATAATTTCCCCCATGTTTTTCTCATTGATCATATTTGCTGTTACTGATGGGAGGGAAAGTTCTTGAGTCAGACTTTTATTGGGTATTCCTGATATAAACTGGATAAATTCTTTGAGTTGAACTTGATGCCTGAAGACTAGGTGGATACAGTACATGATCTCCATGCTGTTTTCTTGGCATAAGCATGGAAGTGTATTACTGTTGCCTTCTTTAGAATCATTCTTTTCACTTCCTAATCTGTTCCATAGCCTTGGATCTCTCATCCAATCCTTAATCTGGTCAAAACCTGCTTAGTTTTTTTTTTAAATCAGCCAAAGACTGTTAGGTGCGGAGGGCTCAGCTAATCCTTGTGGGGGGAAAATGGGATGAGTGGGCTAGGTCTCTAATAGCAGTCTTAACATGACCAACTCTTTCTACCTCTTCTATCAACTAGTTTCTCTTTGTTCCACATTTTTATTTGATGTTTAGATTTAGATTCCATATTTCCTTAAGGATCTTATGTGACATACACAAGTTCCAGTTTTTCTCATAGCCCTGTGAGGTAAGTTGGATGGTCTCTTGTGATCCAAAGAGTGTCAGAGATTGGAACCTAGGTCTCCTTACTCCTAATCCAGCATTTTAGCTACTAAATCATTCAGACCAGGGGTGGGCTTCAAAAATTTCAGCAATGGGTTCTCTGCCATGCTGTGTGGGAGTGGCCATGGTGGGCATGGCCTAGTCAGCCTCCTGGGAGGGGCAGTGAGGGGTGGGTGGGGCCAGCCAGGAGTGGGATTTGGAGGTTCCATAATACCATAACATTAGCTACAGGTTCTCCCAAACACGGGTAAACCCATAGCAGCCCACCCCTGATTCAGACACTTCAGTATGATGACTGAAGCAATCATTATTACTTAACAATCATTATAGGCTTTCAGCATAAGGTGTTTTCTGTATGCCTGAATCTTCCCATAGTCCACCTAGTTAATTATATTCCCCAAATTTCAATATTTTTACTGCATTTTTCAAGGACACCGGTTAATAAGATTATAGCGGAAGATCAACAATCATAACAAATTATGTGCCAGCATTTTCCAAGCTCTCACCCTGGTTTATTCACAGTCTAGCAGCTCACTTTATAATAAGGTGACCAGATTTCAACTTCACTAAAGCGGGACACCATCAACAGGGGGGGGGGCAGCAGCCTTTCCCAGCTCCGCAGCCGCTGCAGAGGCCATTTCACCACCCACTTCCCTCGCTGGCCGGGTGTGTGTGCAGGTCGACCCCCCTTCCCTTCCCTCCTGAGCAGGGCACCTGCAGGTAGGCATCTGGTGGGGCGGCGGAGCATGGCTGGGCGGGCGGCAGGCGGTCTGCATGTGCTCAGAGGCGCGGGGCAGGGGCAGGAAGCGGCAGGCTGCCGGGCAGGCAGAAGGGGAGGGTCGGTGAGGGAGGAGCCAGGCCCAGGCAGGCAGCAGGCGGCAGAAGAGGAGGACAGCCTGCCGGAGCCCACACAGCTCTGAACTTCTTTGCGCCGCACCGCGATGCGCTGAGAGCAGCCGGATGGAAGCCCCACTGCCGCCCGCCCGTTCCGCCATGGGCACCCGGGACGAGCTGGGTGAGGAGGCGGCAGCAGTGGGGCTTCTGTCCGGCTAGTCTCAGGGCATCGCGGCGCAGTGCAAAGAAGTTCAGAGCTGCGTCGGCCGCCTGCTGCCTGTCCTCCTCTTCCACTGCCTGCTGCTGCCTGCCTCCCTCGCTGGCCCTCCCCTCCCCTGCCCGCCTGCCTGCCCCTGCCCCGCGCCTCTGAGCATGTGCCCACCGCCCGCCCGGCCCCCGCAGCCAAAAAGCGGGATATTTTTAAGAGGCCACGGGACGTGGGGCAGATGCTTGAAATGTGGGTCTGTCCTGCCAAAAGCGGGACGTTTGGTCACCTTACTTTATAATAAAGAATAGAAAGAAATTATGCTGGAAATATTACAGGAAGGGGATTTTAAGAAAATATCTTTGTCTCAATAAATCAGAGGATAGTCCAATGGCTCGGAAGACATTTCAATGAGCCCTTATGTCAGGCTTCACATTCTCTGCGAATGTGAGACCCCTTTATTTTATACAATTACTGCCATTGCTTCTGTAGTTTTAGCAGCATGCTGTGTGTAGGTTAATGACTAGTTAACGTGTCACAAAGCTAAAATATTGAGTTTCTAAACTTAACAGCTGGCTTACCTAAGCCAACAGGTTGTTAGTTTGAAGACATAATGAACACTTTTCTGCTCTGTATTTTGATTGTTACACAAGTGTAATAGAATACAACAGTTTCTAATTAAATTAAAGCTCCAGTGTGTAATAATGGAGTTTACATGAGGAAACCTATTTAAAAAATAATTTATGTGGTAAAGGGCTTGAATTAGGGGGAAAGTGTAATAAATCAATGATAGGACATTTCCAAAAAGAGAAAAGAAAATAGTTTATCTGGGAATTTTATTTCATCTGATTTTGTATTTCTTGATTACTCTGAATTCTTTTCTTCTCCAGAGTAATTGTTAGTAAAAGATAAAGGATTTATACCATCTGAAGAGAAACCAGTTTGATGACCAAGCAGTAGATGCAGCTGCTGGATTAACAACATCAATATTGATCGAGTCATTTTTTTAGATACTTAGGAATTATCTTATAATCATGCTTGAAAAGATGAAGTAGAAGAAACAAACTGAAGACATTTTTGAGTGAATCCATAAAACAGTCAATGCAGTCCCACCAACATTGACTTTTTTTTTTTCACTAGCTCAAAATTTGTTTAAAGGAAAAGTGGTATGTTTCTGGTTCAGTCCTGCTGTTATAAAGATCCAATTTGTATGATTTTGAGATACAGACAAAAAGTAAAGTGATTACAGCTTTATCATTCTTCCCTGCCTTTTTCTCCTATTGTTCATGCCTTTATGAGAAATCTCACCCACCAAAGATATCAGAATGGAAGCTACATCCCAACCAAGCATCTTTTTTCATCATGTTTTCTTATATGAAGCTACAGCATGTATAGAAACAATATTGTTGTGGCCCACCAGTGGAGCTAGCAGCACATTCGGACAATGGGGAAGTTGGGGAGGAACATGGGCTAGTCCTGGAGTCTAGGGAAGGTTCTGATGAGGCCTCTGTGTCGGAGGTAGAGAGGGGACCAGAGCCATATGCCAGTTGTCAGCTGCCTTCAGTCAGACATCAGTGAGGCAGATGAACAGCTGGAGCCTGTTCCCATGTGTGCATGTGCAGAGTTGCCAGACAAAGGGAACAGCTAAAGAACAGGAGTCGACTTGGGAGTAAGGCCACAGGTGGACAATGAATGCCCCCCCTCCCAGAGGAAATAAAAGAGGAACAAAAGGAAAGTGAAGTTTGCAGGAGACAATTAGTTCACTTAATTGGTTCATGACTCTCTGAGACTCCTTGCCAAGTGTTGCAGATATCGGCCTGTCAGCTCTCCAAGCCAGATAAAGTTTATGACTGTAAATCCTCTCTTGAAAGACTTTGCTCGATGTGAATGAGCAGAAGTCACAGTAAATTAATAAAAGGGGTTTTAGCTGGGACAAGGAGTTTGTTTCATACTCTTGGGAAGCCTAGGTCAGAACAAATACTACCCTTAGTGGCTGACAGAAGGGCAATGAAATATACAGTAGGTAACTCTCAACTTGCACCTAGTCTATTAGAAAAAAGACCTGAAAATAGGTACTTATGACATGGATCTGAAGTTCTAGTAGCCAGCCTTTTCTCCTGATGGTCCAGTGATCACATTTTGTGCACTCGGCAACCAGCTCGTTTGCCACATCTTCTGGTCACATCCTCTTGATTTATGACATTTCTTGTTGGAAACCAGCACTTACTTCTGGTTCCCAGCAAAAAAAAAATGCTCACTGTGTACAATGGGTTGAATTAATAACCGTGGCATTCGCTAAATGTCCATGGTGATTTACTTAATGACCACTGCAAAAATGTCATAAAATTAGGTTGTTCACATGATGACACACTTAATAACTGGTATTACTTATGATCGTAATTCCAGACTCAATTCTGGGCATAGGTTGAGGGCAATTTATAACTTTGATCTCCTCACCCCTCCTTAGAGGTTGTATTCAGCAGGTTCTGACCAGTTCTGGAGAACCACAAATTTTGAGCAGTTTGGAGAACCAGTAAACACCACGTCTGACTGGCCCCATCCCCATATATTCTCTGCCTGCCGAGTCCCAGCTGATCAGGAAGAAATGGGGATTTTGCAGTAACCTTCCCCTGAAGTGGGGAGGGAATGGAGATTTTACAGTATCTTTCCCTTGCCATGCCCACCAAGCCATGCCCACCAAGCCACAGCCACAGAACTGGTATTTAAAAAATTGAATCCTACAATTGCCCCTCCTCCATGCACAACAGGCCATAAAGGACACAATTCGACATAGTTTTCATTTCAAGAGGCCCTGTGGGGTAAGGGTCCCCAATCCCTGGTATGTACACTGGCACCAGGCATTCCAGAAACCAGGCCATGGAAACAAGTGAAGCCCCATCTGTGGGATATAGGCAGCACCTGAAATAATGCCCCCTCTGGTCTGCAGAAAAACCTCTCTCCACAGAACCAGCCCCTGATGCTCCAAAAGTTGGGGACTGCTGCTGTGGGGTAAATGACCTTGAACCAAAGAAATCAGTCACCATTTCCTTCCAGCAATAAACCACTTTCTTTTTTAGGTATAAAATTAGAAGAGAAAGCATTCCCCATGACTCACACCGTGCTTTAAAGCACTTGAAAGCTCTTTCCACTGTCTAACCTCATCTCATTGAGGTACCAAAAATATTCTTTCTGTCTGTCAAAAGTTTAGTCTGACCCCACTGTTTTGAGTTTGTTCACCATTTCCAGATGTTTTGTTTTTTAACAATGTAGAGAAACAATACTAGTTAGAGCAGGGGTCCCCAACCTTTTTTGCACCAGGGACCGGTTTCATTTTAAAGAAAATTCTGCGGACTGGCTGGCATAGAGGGGGAGCGTGGAGGTAGGGGGAACAGGCGGCGCATGCGCACGCGGGGGGTGAGTCGGCTCTAGGGCTCCCAACAGCGCCCCTCTAGGGCTCCCAACAGCGCGAGCGGCCGCGCCTGTGCTCTCCCGCCCCTGGCACACGCTCTGCCCAGGGGGCTGCCCCCTCCTCCCTCCTCTTCCTCTCTGGCCCTGCAGCCCAGTTCCTATCAAGCCACAGACCGGCACCGGTCCGCGGCCTGGGGGTTGGGGACCCCTGAGTTAGAGAGAAAAAAAACCAGAACAACAGAACAGAATAGAATACTTTATTGGCCATTTATGATAGGGCACAGTAGGAATTTGTCTCTGGTACATAAGCTCCCAGTATACATACAAATAACAAGGTAATATACTCATAGCATATAAATAGCCAAAGATAGTAGTAAAGATGAAAATGATAATAATAATCAGTGGGCACAAAGCGAGCAGGCGTGGGCACGGCGAACTGGTGGTAACAAAATGTGAAACCCACTGCTGATAGTAATACAAACCTAGCTTAAATATCTTTACAGGTAAATGTCTTTAGACATAAGACAGCACTGTTGGAATTAATTGTTAAGCACAGTGATGGCATGAGGGGGGAGTGGGGGAAACTGTCCCTGTATCTAGTTGTTTTGGCATGCAATCCCTTATAATGGTGTCCTAAGATGAGGAGTTGAAACAGTTCATGTCCAGGATGTGGGGCGGGGGGGTCTGTAGATATTTTCTCAGCCCTCTTTCTGACCCATGAAATAGTATCCGGGAACTATTTCAGGTATACATCTAGGCCAGGGGTCTGCAAAGTTGGCTCTTTTAAGACTGGTGGACTTCAACTCCCAGAATTCCCCAGCCACCCATGCTGGCTGGGGAATTCTGGGAGTTGAAGTCCACCAGTCTTAAAAGAGCCAACTTTGCAGACCTCTGATCTAGGCAAATGTCTATCCCCAAAATCAACATTAAAAGTGCATCAAAATCCATTAGTTTTTATTACCCCTTAGAAATAAGATTCAAATATAGGGAATTTAGATTACTAATTGAGTTGTCATGGTATAACTCCAAAAAGAAATTGAAAATTAAGTAATAAATATAAAGTAAGTGAGAAGTTTGGCAACTTCTCATTTAAACCGATATCATTAGAAAAATGTTTTTGTGAAATTAATATATGTAATAAATGAAATGTAATTAAAAAAAAGAGAGGGGGAAAAAACCCTGAGTTCTTGCATTTACAAAGAAAAGGAAGGGACAACATATGGCCTTTATCCTAATTTTGTGCTGCCCTCAGACAATTTCAAAACACTTTGGTAACCAAGCAATTTAGATCTCCAGCTAAAGTAATTCATTCCTTTCTGTAGCAGCCTGCTGTGTGAATTGGGGACAAGCAAAAAAATAAAAAAATAAAATACAGTCCCTAGAGAGAGAACATCAAGGAAGAACAGAAGGCATCCTAGAGAGAAGAGAATGGTGTTACAGCTACAATGTCTAGCCAAGAATGCAGCTTGGTCAGATTTCTCTGATGGGAATTTAGCATTTGAAAGGTAAAAAATTGCCCAGAGAAAAGTAGGTGGCATGTTAGTTCTGCCTTTAACTTGCATGGAGAAAAGGTTGATGCCAGGCTACCATTTAAGGATTACTTCTCAGAATGTAACTACTTCTGAATTGTATTCCTATATAATTATACAGGTAAAGGTAAAGGTTCCCCTTGAACATATATGCTAGTTGTTCCTGACTCTAGGAATCTAGAACTCTAGAGAAAAAACAGTGTTCCATGCCCCTTCGGCATTTAGTCATGCCAGCCACATGACCATGGAGACGTCTTCAGAAAGTGCTGGCTCTTCGTTTTTGAAATGGAGATGAGCACCATCCCCTGGGAGTCAGGAACGACTAGCACATATGTGCAATGGGAACCGTTACCTTTACCTATAATTATACAAAATCACATGCAAAAACAAAGCAAAACAAAAGCAATCCGTCCCCACCCCAAAAAGAGGTAGAGCTCTTGCCTCACAAGCAGGAGGTTGTGAGTTCGATCCTAGATAGAGGCACATGTAGGGTCTCCTACCTGGGCAGGGGATTGGACTAGATGACCTGCAAGGTCCCTTCCAAATCTGTTAATCTGTAAAAGATAAAGCATTGAACTGATCTGAGGATGCCTTGACCTTAATGAGAAGAATATCATTTGGACGAAAGGAAAGGAAACTCCATGGATTTCTGTAGCTAAGTACATTAATAAATAAATCACTTCTGCATATCTAGGCTTTGGATAAGGTGGACAAAGAGGCTGTAATCTAGTACAGGGGTCCCCAACCCCTGGACCGTGGACCGGTGCCGGTCCATGTCTTGATAGTAACCGGGCTGGAGTGAGCCTTTGGTTCCACGTGACCGCCGAACGTGCACGCGGCCCACGTGACTCGACTCACCCACTGGAGGTTCCCACCGGTCCGGGGAATTTTTTTTTACATGAAACTGGTCCCTGGTGCCAAAAAGGTTGGGGACCCCTGATCTAGTAGAAGCCAGAACATTCCCTTGGGAGATTTGCTTGCAACTGACATGCTGTGTTATAAAGGTAAACTGCAGGATAGATTAGTTTTCCAAGCCAGGCCCAGCTTTCTGAAATGTCTTGGAGGTTATGATATAAACTGCCACACTATGTAAGCACCAGGTATTACACAGAACTCCAAACCAACCACATACTAAGACAAGTGATTTGATTTCATTTTTTTAATTTTCTGGTAGACTGAATCTTCCTTTGTAAACTATGTTACATCTAGTAGAGATTAGGTCTGATCTTTGCCATTTTCTGCCATAACAGAACAATCCAATTTCCCCTGATATAGCACTGAGTATCGTTGTTCAGCTTTCTAGATTTTGGAGACCTGGTCCCCATCCCTCAAATATTTTGTTTTGTAATGCAGAATAATGAGGGGGGAGGGGGAGAATCACTTGGTGTTGTACTTTTCTATTGTGAAACTGTTATGTACATAAAAGGGTAACAGCTGGAGTTTAGGAAGATGACCTTCTCAGCTGCTGCCTCTGTCCTTTGGAGCATCTTACCCAGGGGTGGGATTGAAAATTTTTAACAATGGGTTCTCTGTCCGGTTGCTGGGTGGGTGTGGGCATGGCCATGGGGGCATGGCCTATTCAGCCTATTGCACCACGGCAAGGCAGCAGCATTTTTGCCATGCCCAGGCTTTGGAGCCCGTCCTCAATCCTCCAGGAGGGTGAAAACAGCCTCCCCTGGGCTCTGAAGACCCTCTGGAGGCAGGAAACAGGCCCGTTTCAGGACTTTTAGAACTTCAGACTTTCAGGCCTGTTTTTTCACCCTTTCAGAGCCTCCTTGTGAACTCAACTTACCTGGCTGCGTGGAGACTCCTGGGAGGGGAGAGGCTGGGTGGGCAGGGTCAGCCAGTCCTTCCAACTACCAGTTTGGCAAAACAGATGTAAAATTAACATCCGGTTTACCCAAACTGGTCCGAACCAGCTGAATCCCACCCCTGAACTTCCAATCTTCTGGTCTTGAAGAATATTAACTAGCACGGGAGCTCTAAGCCCTGGGGATGGTTGGTGGGTTGATGGTGTTCCTTCTGGTTTGTGGTTTTTTTAAAAAAAACTTTGATTTCATAGTAACTGCATAATTGGTATGTAGAAAAACTAAAATACAAAATACCTATACTTACTGAAAGAATCAAGCCAGTTCTCATTTCAAAGTAAATGGCACACCTCCTCAAACTATTTGCAGATAGTAGGCTGGACCAAGTATTTTCTCACTTGAGGCAAAAAGGGTTCCCTGATAGTAGAAATGCAATGGTGATGACTTGAGTCATTTTTTTTTTGCTCCTCATTCACTGAAGGTGGATGATTGATTCTGCACAATGGTAGAGACAGACCCATCACCCTGTAGTGTAGATGCTTTACATTGCTATGCCTTAGGAATGCTTCAGTAGCTTTCCTCAATTGCATTTCTACAGATGTTTGTAAGATTTGAATAATCTGGTCTGATTTCAGAAAGAATAGAGTCCTGTGAACAAGCAACTTGGAATACTTTCAAAAATATGTTATCTATCTGATTCCCACCAATTTAGGCTTCTGAAATTATTACCGATGGCCTCCATAAAGATGATCTCATTAGGGACATGAAATTGGTTCTAATGAGATTAATAATTGCGAGTTCTGCCATTGTACTATATATCTGAGATACTAACTGCCCTGTTCTCTGCTGGGTAAGTGATGATTAAGTAGGGAAAAGAGGGAAGTCATTCTGAAGTGATCTATAAAAAGCAATCCACAGCAACCTGGCCTTATATGCCTTTGGGTTTATTTTTACATATATTATTTAGCAGAAAATGATGTTTCTTGGAAATTGGCTGAAGGAGGTTCAACAAGTTCTTTGAATGGCTCTTCATGAAGAGTATGCCCTTTTGCAATTCATGATACATGTGCATTTTCTTTACAAATGTAGATATGTATGGATAATTCTTAAGAGTCTGTTCAGAAAATGGAAACTAGAATGTTGACAAAATCAGTGCAGAAATGTATGTTCCATTCACACGTCAGACAAAAGGCATCATGAACTTCAGCAGAATAATAATAATAATTTATTGAGATAAATTTTTGCAAGAGAAAATTGTTGAATTCACAGAGTGCTCAGTTTGTAAGTCTTAGCTAATCACCCAACACAAATTGTATCAGAACCTAAAACAATCTTGTCACATGTATATAGAATAATAATAATTTAATAATAATTTATTAATTTATAGACCACACCCTCTCCCCCATGGGGACTTGGGGCGGTGCACAGGCAATTTTAAAATCCAAAAATACAACAATATACAAATACAAAATGTTAAAATCAAATTAAATTAACCCCTGTGCTAAAATCACTATTAAAACTCTTAAAACCCTAACAATGAAAATATGTATGTGTGTATAAATATATATACACACATACATATACATACACATATACACACAAACAATATCATTAAGCAAAAATGATATTATTAGCATATACTGTATTCTATATGTAGGGACAATACAAAAATAGCAGTACTTTGTGAAGAATTTTGTTTATATTTAATTTAACATGCTTATTCCTGATTTTGATAAATCAGAAACACTGGGACTAGAGAAATTGGGAGTAGAGAAATCTTTGCCACTGCTTAAATCCACAATCTTTGTCATTGTGGATTTAAGCAGTGGGTTAGGCAGTTGTTTTATGTGTATATGGAAGAATACCATACTCTCATATACAATGAACAATTATTTGGAGAACTGAGAATTCATGTGTAGTAGATGCTCGTTGAGGTCAACAAGTGCCTAATTATTCATTAAAGTGATGAAATTCTATTGAATGGTTAGCTTTTCTTCAAACTCACTTATTTTGTCCCTGAAGATGGCCTCAGTATGCTTGTTAATTCTTTAAATAGCTTTATGGAGCTTTCTCCAGTGGAAAAAGAAATGTCACAATACTATACTTGTAATAATTTAATATATAACCATATTAAGGGTAGAATAACACTATATATTGAAGTGAACCATTTAAAAAAATTCTCTACTCAATACATTTTAAAGTACTGAGTATAGAATTTTTAAAAATGGTTTATATTAATTTGTTTTTCATAGAATCTTTTTAAAAAATAGTCTAAGACAATTTTAAAAAAGAACCCACACACAATAAATTGAAGTAAACCATTTTTAAAAATTCTCTATTCAATACAGTTAAGTAAAATGATTTTAAAAAATTATATGCACAATCAATAAAATAATCTTTAAAAAATCATTAAAAAAATAAGAGGAAAAAAACCCAGGTCACTTACCAGGAGGCAGAATCAACAGCTCTCCGATGAGAGATGCAGCAGGGAGCAGGCAGGCAACGAGGCAACAGGACACAGGTAAACTTACCTGACTAGAGGGAGAAGGGAGGCAGCTAGCCAGGTGAGGCTGAGAGAGGGGGGAACCTGAAGGCCTTCCCTTGCGAAAGCTAGCCCCCCCCCCCCCAGCGTGTGAAAGGCAGATTCAAAGCAGGGCCCTTTAAATTTCACGCCGCTGAGCGGGGGAAGGATGCCGGCGTGCGAAATTTAAAGGGCCCGTTTATGAAGGGTCCCTTTCTCAACACATTAGCGGTGGCGGGAGACGCCACTAGCCATGTTGAGAAAGGCCCGGGCCCGGCGGCTCCAGGGGGTTGGGACGACTTTGCGCACCTAGCGATAGCTGCGCAAAGCTCCCCCCAACCTCCCCCGCAGGCGCGCCAAGGGTAAAATCGCTGGCTGGTCTTGGGAAGGTGCATGGAAGAGCGCAGGGGCCGCGTGCGAACTTCACACGCGTCCCCCCACGCTCTTCTGCACCCATTCCCAAGGCCGGGCAGCAATTTTAGCGATCGCTGGTCTTGGGAAGGTGCACGGAAGAGCGCAGGGGCCGCGTGCGAACTTCATACGAGCCCCCTGTGCTCTTCTGTGCCCGTTCCCAAGGCCGGGCAGCAATTTTAGCGATTGCTGGTCTTGGGAAGGTGCACGGAAGAGCGCAGGGGCCACGTGCGAACTTCACACGAGCCCCCTGTGCTCTTCCGTGCCCGTTCCCAAGGCCGGGTAGCAATTTTAGCAATCGCTGGTCTTGGGAAGGTGCACGGAAGAGCGCAGGGCCGCGTGCGAACTTCACACCAGCCCCCTGTGCTCTTCCGTGCCCGTTCCCAAGGCCAGGCAGCAATTTTAGCGATCGCTGGTCTTGGAAAGGTGCACGGAAGAGCGCAGGGGCCGCGTGCGAACTTCACACGGGCCCCCTGTGCTCTTCCGTGCCCGTTCCCAAGGCCGGGCAGCGTTAAAATCGCTGGCTGGCCTTGGGAAGGTGCACGGAAGAGTGTAGGGGGACGCGTGCGAACTTCGCAAGCATCCTGGGCACTCCTCCACGCCTGTTCCCACCATCGGCTAGCGATTTTAGCACCTCACGGCTAGCTGCAACAGCCCCTACCCCCGCGCTACCGCACATTTTGGCCACGTGGCTATGCCAGCTCACGGCTTTCGGGAGGCAAGCCTGGAAGCCCTTCCCCACCCTCCCCAATGCCACGAGCTGGTATAAGCTAGCCTCTCGCCGCCCCCCTAAGTGAAGTTGCTTACCTACAGTAAGCAGCAAGCTGCTGGAAAGTGGATCAAAGTGTTGCCTGTTGGCGCCATGCTTTTCAAGGGTCGCCTCCAGCCCGCTCACTGATTGGCTGGACGCCAGCCAATCAGTGAGCGTGTGGCTGGGCTGGTTTAATCAGACAGGCAGGGGAGCGAGTGAGATGTGAGTGACGGAGCAAGCCATGCTTTCCAGAAGTTACTTCCGGGTCCACGGTCCAACCGGATCGCCCCGGATCGCTAAATTTGACCAACCGGCTCGCGGGAGCCGGTGCGAACCATTAGGAACCCACCCCTGCCTACCTTTATCTTCTCAGCTGAGTTGTGCGGCAGAGTGGATTGCCATGCCTTAGCTGTTTTCCTTCCCAAGCAGCAATCCAAAAGGTAAGCATTTTCTAAACTGTGTACACACTCACAGCATGCATTTTGGCACGTGTGTGCGCAAAGCACACGTTCAGCGAACCAGTTGTTAAACTGGTAAGATCCCACCCCTGATCGTATGGTATTTGCTTAACTGGCAATCCTATGCAACTACAGTTAGAGTGCCTCTGTAAACCTTCTCTTTTCTTATTTCCATGCTTTCATTTAAAAAAAAAACTTATAAAGATGATTTATAAAAACTACTTAACAGTTTTTATTCTATTGCGGTTTTATTATTTTTATGTCAAATCATTTTCAACTCTAAGCAATCACAAAGATCCTTTCCGTGATGATCTATCCCTAACCTGTTCCTTCAGGTTTCTTAACGGTGCACCGATCGCCACTGTAAATGGAGTTCATCTAACTTGCTTCTGGTCACCCTCTTCTTTCCTTTCCTTCCACTTTTCCCAGCATCTTTGCATAATATATCTAAAGTGGGTTAATTTAAGCCTGGTCATTTGTGCCTTGAGTGAGAACTGTAGATCGGTTAGTTCCATGATGCATGTGTGTTGGCTCTCCACAATATTTTCAGGAGTCTTCTCCAACACTAAAGTTCAAAGGCAGCAATACTCTTCCTGCCCTGGTTTGTTTCAAAGCCCAGCTTTTGCTTCCATAGAGTGTCACAGAGAATTCCATGGTTTGCACCATTCTGATCTGTGTCAGTATAGCTATATCATGGCATTTGAATATCTTTATCAAATTTATATAGCTGCTTTATTACATTTTTTATTATAATTTTATTTCTAATATTATATTTTTAATGTTTTGTACTTTGTTCCAGAATAGCCTAGTAAGCTATTGCAAGTAAGCTTGTATACAATATTGTAATTCTGCCTGCCATCATTATCCCAATGATCATTCAGTATTATGGACATGTTTTCTAATCAGATGACTTATTTCTAATGAGAACACGTTTTAATGGGCACAAAATGAAAACCACCCACTACAATGAATCTGCTGGTATATACTGATGGTTAAATTGAAGAAGTTCCTTGAAAACTATCAGACCTAATCATTTCCTATTATCTGGTTATAGTTTGATGAAGAGAAAGAAATGTCTGCTGATTGTACCTTCTTCCTGAGGTCCCCCAAGGTCCGTCCTATAATTCTTTGTATCTTCAAGATGAATCTGTCATGGGTTCTAATCTTATCTGATGAGGATCTGTGAGAAGAACAGACTTTTATCTGTAGGACATTAGGCCAACAAATAAAGTGATAGGCTAGATCAGGGGTAGTCAACCTTTCTATACCTACCACCCACTTTTGTATCTCTGTTAATTGTAAAATTTTCTAACTGCCCACTGGTTCCACAATAATGGTAATTTATAAAGTAGGGAAGTCAATTAAATTTAAAAAAATAAAGTACTTCAGTATCAGACAAAAACCCTACTGCCCACCATGAAATCTGGAATGCCCTCTAGTGGGCGGTAGGGACCAGGTTGACTACCCCTGGCCTAGATGCAGGAATTTCAAACTCGATTTCATTGAGGGCTGCATCAGGGTTGTGTTTGACTTTGGAAGGGGGCATGGCCAGCTTGACGTCACTCATTTTGAGGAGGCCTATGGTGGCCCGAGTGCTGTGCCAGTGAAAACAAGCTCCCAATTTCTGTTTTCGGCTGGGATGGCCTCCTGCAACCCTCTGCCTGTAAATGGAAGCCTCGGGAGGGCTTCCTTCCATTTTCAGCTGGGACTGCCTCCTGCAAGCACCTGCCTCCTGAGCTCTGTTTTCACTAGCAGAGGCACTGTGGGCTGGTCCTTCGCTGTTTCCAGGGCAGCCCTACAATGTCAGATCTAAGCACCCTGTGGGCCAGATCCAGCCCCCAGGCCTTGAGTTTGACACCCCTGCTAGAGGGGTGCTAGAGGGGTGCTAGAGGATCAATGTGTGACAGAGACAGGTTGAGGTTATCTTTGCACCCCCATATCTGCTTTCATGAGCGTATAATATCTTGAGGGAAGAGAATGAATGTATTGGATTAAAGAGATAAGTCCATTAAGAACCACTGGTTTCCTCTAAGGTGATATAAGAGGAAAACAACTTCCATTGTTAGATATTATAAATAATATTCAGAGAGGAAGAACCAAAAAGAGTCAAGGAAAGACTCTCCATAGTTCTTTTTTTTTTTTTTAAGATGGCATCCTCTTAAAGAGGTGCATGTTACAGAAGAAGTTCAGTAGATTTGTTCTGCCTCTTCCTCTATCAAGATTTGAGGGGCAATGTATCCCTTCACAAATGGCTAGGCCTTGTCTCTTTTCAAATAGCCTCTCTCTTGTCAGACTTCTTTTGTATCAACAAGTGGGGAGACCACTATTACAAAGCTTTTAAAAAAAGGTATTCTACTTTCCGTTTAAGTAGGGAACAAAGCTTCTCCTAAAGGATGACATGTTTTACTGCAGCATTAATACTGAAAGATACAACCACATGATTATGTGCATATTGCTTAGATAAATCACCCAAACAATCTGCATCCCATGATACATTTTTATTGGGTATTTTGCATAAATATTCTGGATCAAATGATGTCATTTTTTTTTTCATATTCAGAGTTTTCCAAACCTGGTTTTGCATGGTTCATGATCAACCTAGATTGGTCTTAAGAGTAGAGGATGGGTAAATTTTAATTGCTAAATTGTTGTAATTCTGGGTTGTTGTTTTTATGACAGGCTCTGATGTGGAATATTTATGAGAAAAGTAGAATAAAGAGTCCACTGGGAAGATGTAGAGTGTATTTGAGTGCATAATACATCCAGACAAATTTGAATTTCTTTATTCAATATAGTTTATTTATAATATGTTATGACAGCATAAAAGATACTGGGTAAAATAGGTTCCTGTTTATAAAAGCTTGGGCCTTAATATCTTTCTTGGGCTATTAATGTTAACACATGACACAGTAGTTTGGATACAGATTATGCTTACAGAAATACAATGAGACCTTAGTTGAGAGAAGCTGGTATATATACACAATTGCAAAACAAATGTAAGTTTGCATACAATTGAATAGGATGATAAAGGGGCAAGTATTGTTTTCAAGTGAAAGAATTCTAATTTGTAGGCTTTGCAAAGATCTTCCTTATGTTTACATATAATTGTGTAGATTATAAAGAAACAGAACGTATAACTTTATCCTGTTAGCACTATGACATTTTGCTGTGCTTGGGTTGTTTTTTGTTTTTTTTAACTTCTACTTTCATTGTAGTGAGATCACTGTTGGGTACATACAACAGACATTCAAACCAATGCTCACTGTGTTAATACTGCATTCATGATATTGGATTTTTTTATACAAGCTTGATAGATAGGTAGACAGTACCTAGCAATTTGGACTGGAATTGCAATGCGATCCTAAAGCACATCATATGATTGTGCCGCTTAATGATTGCAATTTTCTCAATCTATTAACATTAAGCAAGGACCATGCAGACAATTGAGGGAGGAGCTCACATCACTGTTATGTCTGATTTCCTGTTGGCTTCCCTATTGACATCACTTGGAGGAAGCTGGCAGAGAACAATGGAAATCATGATCACACAAATGCAGCTTGCTGTAATGTTGTAGTCACAAGCTGGGCACCAAAACCTGGGTCACAATCACATCACCATGGAGATACTATGACAGCTGGACCCCTGAAGACTGGTCATAGGCACCACTCATTCAAGCTTGCCATAGCTTTGAATGGTCACTGAATGAATGGTTGTAAAATATTGTGTCTTTCACCATGTTACCCTAACAATGGCTTAGCAACCTTATCTACAAGCTTAAAATCTTAAACCTGAGATTTGATGCTAGAAATGGGTAGAATTCGGTTTGGAGGAGACAGGTTGATTTGGTGCAGATGACCACCAATTATTTAGTAGTATATAATTTATCCAGAGAAAGTATCTGCCGCAGTTGCAAGTATAGTATATGGAGCCCTTGTGGGTTATCCCAAGTCACCTCCTTGTCTGAAGAGCTGGAGTTGTCAGCTCCACTTGGAAGAGCTGTCTTCAATATGCAATTTCTTGCCTGGCAGTCTATGTCAGTATACTATTTAAAGTATACCTTTAAATATTCACCCTCTTTTGTGAAATACATTTTTTTTTAAATGGGAGAAATGACTACAAATTCTTTCATTTCTCCTATTTGTCTCTTCGAAGCCCTTGTGAAATGGGAAAGAGAGGCATTTCTGTTGTCAACAAGAATATTTTGTGGGAGCTCCAAGGTAAGGACAAATAACAATCCTGAAAACCTCAGTGGTGAACCTGAAGGAAAAGACAGATTTGATGATAGAGTTACAAAATGAAGGATAGATTTGGCAATATGAATCTTAAAAGGTTATACAAAGACTGCAAACGACTGCAAAATTGCATGCAGCAGAAGACAATCTGGGTCTCCAAGATCAAATTAAAAGGAACTTGCAAGTGGAAGCATATATTTATATACCTTGGGATCTTTCCTGAGACAAGAACTGGGACTGCACTGGAGAGCAATTCATATTTTTAAAAATGAGAAGCAGCCTTTATCCCACGCTACTAAGAAAGAATATAAAAGGCCAATGTCCTCAGGTTATTTAATGAATTTACTGTAATTTTGCTACTGCATGTTGTTTTCCCATCACAAATTTAGATTACTCCTATTTATCTGCAAGGAGAGTAGAATTCACTCTTCTTCAACTCAGCATCTTGGCTCCAAGTCATTTAGTTGTCAGAAGCTGATTATCATATTCAGATGGTCAGTTGTCCTGGCTAAGCATCATCCCTTCTCCAGAGGTTCTTATCTCTCCTTCCTCCTCTGCTCCTTTCCACCAGATTTTACTGTATTGCACGCCCTCCTAGTAAAAATGTGAATTATGTACATGTTCCTCTAGCAATAAAGTGAAAGAAATACTACACTCCTTGGCATAGTTAGAAGTTCTTTCATTCCAGAAAAAAGGGCAACCCATTACATTAGTTTACATTTCTTACATGTATACATGCATACATATAAATACACATGCATGCAATACAGTCAAGATAGATTGGGAATGTAGCTGAAGGCTGTCCCACATTTCAACTATAATTGTCCACAGGGAAGCACTACTGCCTACAGCACACAAAAGAAACATATTTTGGTGCAGCTTAATGATGCAATGTCTGGTGGGAATTTGAGGTAGCTACAGTAGGGATGGATGGACTTGACCAATGTGCGTTTTCTTACATTTTAACTTTAAAGTTCTTTCTCTTTTGTCTGTGAAGAAATGTTGGTAAATTTTCATTTTTAAAATGCACAACAGCCTCACGATCAAATTCAGTATCAAATCCATTCCCACCATGAAGAGGACCATGTTATCCTTGGCAGCCTCATCAGAAAAAGAAAAGAGATGACAAATTTAATTGAGGTCCATGAAACCAGCTTGAACATAGAGGTTCTAAGCTCTTTAACAATTTTTTAAAGAAGCGAGTGCTCTTTAAACCCGTCATGCTTGCTTTTCTGCTTTCATTAGTTTAAAATGTATGTTTGATCCTGAATTATAAAGCCGTGAAAATTCCAGTAGGTTATCATTATAGAATGAACCAAATAAAGTTCTCACCGACCTTATACAGGATGATGGATGAAGGATGTTGAATTGGAACAATTTTATGATCTGTGAATGGGACAGGAAGTTATGATAGTTAAAAGAGCTGTTCAACTATACATTCCTATTTTCTTGTTTAGCCTTTCTGAGGTAATTTCTTTTGATAACATGGTCATATATCCTCTGCAATGTCAATTTGTAAATATTAGTAATTGCAAACATTTGTGGAGGTCTGACAACACTGATCACATTTCTGAATCAAATCTACTTTTGTAATAGAATTAATGAATCAGTTTGGAACACTGAATTGAATTGAGTGCTATCAAATTGTCTCAACCATTTCATGAGTTTTGGGGTATTTGCAAAAACCCTTTGCTTTGAATCAGAGCAAGACTCTGAATTAAATCAGCTGATAATTCAATTTGGAAATCTTGATTGGATCAATTTAATTCTCAAAAATAATGTGAAATTAATATAGGATAATGTGACATCAGATTAAATTGATTCACTATCAAATCAATAAATTGAAACAAAAGGTCCTGAGATAGATAGATAAATAGATAGATAGATAGATAGATAGATAGATAGATAGATAGATAGATAGATAGATAGATAGATAGATAGATAGGTTAACTTTAGCAAAAATAGCAAACTCTGATTCACAGCATCTTGAGTCAGTATTAATAATGCTATAATAGTGACAAGAATGATTTGTTTTTCCCTTTTGGAAAAAAACCCCCTATTTCTCTTCTGCTGATGGAGAAATTTATTTGGCATTCTTCTTTATCCATTTTTTATATTGCAACTCAATCATTAATATATTTTATTTGGAATACAGAAGTATGAGGTTTGTGGACAGAGCTTGTTGTAAATCTATTTGATCAAGGAACATCAAAAGAAATCAGTTGATTGTCTGGGTTAAGAGAATTTTCTACATGGCAGAAATATCTGCCTCCAAATCCTTTTGAATTCATTTTAGTATGAAAACAAGATTAATCAAAACTGTTCTGACTATTTGCAGATCACAACCATGGCTGTGGTCATATGTATGTTAGCAAACCAGAGTTTTTGCTTGGTTCTGCCAGTAACCAAGCAAAGACAACAGTATAAATCACTCATTGCACATTTGTTAGCCAGTGCTTCATTCCATCTTCTCGACTCTCATTCTTACACACATATTTTAATATTTTAAGAAAAAATTCATCCCAATTTTAAAGTTCTGAAACTTCACTGCAAATCCATAACTGGTTTAATCATGCTGACCTTCATATAAAAAAGTCTGTGTAGAGTAAAAAAAAAAATCTATAATTGGAATGTTATTTAACAACTACTATTTTTATTTTAAAATGTGCAAAATCAGTAGGTAACTAGCCTTTGGATGGAATTATTTTTATTATTCTTTCTACCCTCTTATTTGCTCCCTAATTTCTTCTGAAAAGAGCTCTTTCTTTTAAAGCTGTTAAACAGGGGGGGAAAGATTAAATTGAGATTGTTTTGGCCTTTCACTGATGAAACAAATCATGTCAGCCTGTATGAATATTTTATATTGCTATTAAACATAGTTTATCATTTATTCACAGTTTTGTTTGAATAAATTGGCATGGCAATGAAATAAAGATTTCCGTTGGATGGGGAAAACATTGAAACTTCTTTGCTTTGTGGGTGTCATTTGCATTTGCTCCTCTCTAATATTTTCTGCTTACCACAAATGAGGTAAAATTAGTTCTCTGGTGTTTAATTGTTCTGAGTTTGCAAAGCCTTTGCAGCTATATTTAAAATCAACTCTTGTTTCTCCATTTATCTGTGCAATGTGCATATAAATTAGCTGTTTCATATATGCACGTGCATGCACTTCTTGGAAAGAAATAGATTGCATGCAGAGACAATATAATTGAGATCAAATTATACAACTGAATAATGATATATAATTTTGGCTTTCCATAAGCATCGAAAGAGGTCCAACTGACACAATTCTCTTACATCAGAAGACGTCAACCCAAACCCAAAGCTCCAGCAAAATACTCAATATGTACTGTAAATTGTTTTGTTTCAAGATGGCGGCACGCTTAGGCGCTGCGGCTTTGAGCTCCTGGTGTCACAGTAGAGTTAGGCAAAAACTAGTCTATATCCGCAGGGAGTTATTAAGTTATTATTAAAGATTGGATCTTCTAGTCGACTCGATATTACCAGCGACTTCCAGCAGTCTCATAATATACCGCGTGACATAGTAAGACTGCCAGGCTCTCCATGGATCGTTGTTTGGCCTAGGAGGCAGCGAAGAGAGCCGAAGCAGAAGCGGGGATGCAGAGCAGGTTTGCTAGTTCGATTATGGAAGCAGCCTCACAGACCACCATTACCAAGCATTTCCTAACCAACTCTAGATCCTTTGTCCACAAAACTGAAGAACTAGAGCTATGGATGGCAGCGAATAAGCTCTTTCGTGACTGCTGTGAGATGATCATCACAGAAACCTGGCTTCATCCACTTGTACCGGATGCATCTGTGGAGCTAACTAACCGCACCACACACCGCTTTGACAGAAACAAGAACTCTGGTAAAAGCAAAGGTGGAGGACTGTGTATTTACACACATAATAACTGGTGTACTAACAGTAGAGTTGCTTATACACACTGTTCTGCAGACGTGGAATTCTCAACTGTCATTTGTCAGCCATTTTATTTACCTAGAGAGAATTCTGTTATAGTTATCAATGCTGTCTATATTCCACCTGATGCAAATGTTAGCACAACGCTCAAACCAATTTCACTGTAATTGTATTACAATGACAATAAAGATGATGATGATGATGATGATGATGATGATTATATCTCTTCAGGTTCCTGCATATATCATCATAAGGATAAGTGCTGCATAGTTTTGGAATTAAGTCAGTCAAGAATGTCTGAAGATAAAGGACTTTGCATTATGACAAAAGAGCAGCTTGGAAAATAGTTGCTTCTCAATATTTCTGTTAAGTTCTGTGAACAGAGGGAGTTCAGACGTAGGCTAGTTAAAAGAACAACCCGTTTATTGGCAGCAGGCAAAAGACGTGAAAACTATTTACAGAGAAAGAAGTGCGGTAGACAGGGGCTTCCCCATTTAACAGCTACTTATATGCGAGCTGTCAAACGGGGAACCAATCAGGACGCTTCAGGACCGAGTTTCCCGCCAGCCACGTCTGAGCGAATCAGACGCGACTGGCAGTTACAGACTTGTTACAGTATGTTGCTATGGTCCTTCAGGGAAGAGTGGAAGACTTGCGGCCGGTCGTATGTCGAGGACCGGTCGCAAATCGAGGACTCAACAATTTCTTTAAATTGATGGATGTGGAGGATTGACTATCCTGTTAAACAGAATGAGCCAACTGCTTTGGTTTGGAGTATGGAAACCCCTCAGGTGTCTCCTTTTAATTGAAATTACAAATGTGTCATTCTTGTAACTGGCCTGGTAAAAATGATGATGCCATTATCAGTACTAAAGTAAGTTTCAACTGATATGGTAGTTCAGTCAGCCAGTTTTATTGATTATCTCCTTGTTCTAGGCTTCTTGCAAGAAAATAGCCTGGGTAAGCCCTGTGATCAGTGCTTCCTTTTTAAAGAGCTGCTTTGAAGCGTTTGAAGTCAATGAGTGATTGCCTCATAGAACAGTTGCCTTGGGACTGTTGATAGTTATAAACTGGGAAGGAATGATTAAAAAACTGATTTAAATAATTAAAAAAAAACTAATAGTCATTTATAATAGGTAGCCACCAGATGAGCTTGAACTTCTTGTTGTTTATCCACTGCTTCCAGAAGTTGCTTTGTATAAAGGTAAAGGTTCCCCTTGCACATATGTGCTAGTCATTCCCAACTCCAGGGGGCAGTGCTCATCTCTGCTTCAAAGCCAAAGAGCCAGTGCTGTCCGAAGATGTCTCCATGATCATGTGGCCAGCGTGACTAAATGCTGAAGGCGCACAGAAAACTGTTACCTTCCCACTAAAGTTGGTTCCTATTTTTCTACTTGCATTTTTACATGCTTTCGGACTGTTAGGATGGCACAAGCTGGACAAGTAACGGGAGCTCACTCCACTACGTGACACTTGGGATTCAAACCACTGAACTGTCAACCTTTCTGATTACCAGGTTCAGTGTCTTAGCCACTGAGTCACCATGTCCCTTTTGCTTGGTGCATTCCTGCCGCCCAAAGTTTAAAAACATGGAACTTCAGAAATATTATCCTAGTTTTAAAGCACAAGGGATACTTGACATGAAATCCTGCATAAGAGAAATGTTTCAATGAAAAATACCTTATAAAACCAAAAGGCAAATTTGCAAATTTAAAATATGTATTTATTGGGAATAGTAAAAAAAATGAAAGAAGGAAGCAGCCACAAACGAAGAGTTTCATATAAAACAAATCAACCAGTTAACTAATCTCTTCATTGTCTCTTTCAATAAACCCTTGGATTTCACTTCATGTTCACTACAAAGATCAACTGGGTCTTCTGGTTGGCTATTTGTAGGCAGACTCTTGTTCCTTCCCAGCACCTTCTTTTTTGTCTCTTCTTAGTCAAATCATGGGACACAGTGGCTCAGTGGCTCAGATGCTGAGCTTGTTGATTAGAAAGGTCAGCAGTTCAGCGATTCAAATCTCTAGGGCCATGTAACAGAGTGAGCTCCTGTTATTTGTCCCAGCTTCTGTCAACCTAGCAGTTTGAAAACACATTAAAAAGGCAAGTAGAAAAATAGGAACCAGCTTTGGTGGGAAGGTAACAGAGTTCCATGTGCCTTCAACATTTAGTCATGCCGACCACATTACCATCTTCAGACAGTGCTGGCTCCTTGGCTTTGAAACGGAGATCAGCACAGCCCCCTAGAGTCGGGAACAACTAGCACATATGTGTGAGGGGAACCTTTACCTTTGCCTAGTCAAATCATTTCCAAAATTAAGAAGGTGGGTGCTTAGGGGTGGGTTCCTGCGGCTGCTACTGCCAGTTTGCTCATGGTTGTGCAGGGTGCATGCCCGCTTGATGGGTGGTGTGCACACTATAAAAACAAGATGGCACCACCTGTGGCACTGCCAGAAGAACCAGTTCAGGGGAGTGGGAGGAATGGATCGCTGCCAGCTCCAGCAACCCAGACCACCAAATCACTACCAGTTTGGCTGAACTGGTCCAAACTTGTAGGAACCCACCACTGGGTAGGCCACACCATTCTTCTTACTTTCTCACTCTTAGATACTTTTTATTAACCCTGCCTTTTGGGGGTTAAAGCAGATAGATACATTTTACTTCCAAATAAAACAATGAATTATTGCCTTTTTCCTTTTTTTCTAGCAGTGTCTATTAGGGGATGTACAAGAAATGCCACTTTCCCAATTTAAGAAAGAAACTAAAAGAATCTTACAATTATCTATTTGCTTGCTTGCTCATTCACTAACCTGATTACTGCTCAGTAGGCTAAGTCATCTGTGAATCATTTCTGTGTTCAGAACAAAGGGAGACATCCTGTCTGAATTTTTAAATCACTTCATTGTTGTTTTTCAAGCCTCAAGCCTTTGCATTCCTAACTATCCACTATTAAATTGTGAGAATAAATATCCATCTGGTTTAGTTCCAAGCTGGAAGAAAGACACTGGAAACATAAGAGGCTGATTGTAAAGATAGTTTATTGATGAAACAAAATCACTGTGGTTCTGGGCAGCTCATAAAATAGAGTTGAGAGTGGGGTTTTTTTTTATACCTTCTTTGGGCTTTGCCCTTAAGCTTCCTGTTCCTGTGCAAGAACATGTAATTTTAGTGGCTATTGTCAGATTCCTATGGGGTCATGTAGGGATCATACCTGGCTCTGTAAGCAAAAGAGGAAATGCAAATCCTAGGTGTTGGTCTGAGTTAATTTGGTCAGATGCTGGCTTATCGTTTACCTGAGTTCCCAGGTGAAGTTTGGACTGCTCTGGGGTGGTGTAATGAAGGAGTGTTGGGTAATTCCTATTATGTCTTAATGGCTTTGTCCTGTGTTGGATCTTGAGTGAGGGCTAATGCTACCATTCTGCCTTTGTTAAGACTTTGCTGCAGGGAGTTTCAAAATATCCTGTCTTGAATGGATTGCTGCCTGCCGTATTTGCTCTGCCTATGAATAGAGCTATCTAGATGCTCATCTTCCTCTTTCAATAAGCTGTTTATCTCTTAAGTGCTGGCATCTGCTGTGCGCTATTAAAGAAAGTGGGGAGTGTTTCCTGCCTCTAAAAAAAACATGTTTTTTTTTTCATTTCTCCCTTTGGGGAATTATAATATTCTGCCTTTTTAAATATTTCCCAAAATATTTCATTCTTCTAGGAGGGATAGGCCTGACTTTCTACAAGTTTATCAAGTGAAAGTATTTTATTCTTCTGGGATAAATCCAGACTTAGTCATACTTGTAGTGAATCAGTTAGACACAGTGGAATTTATGGCAGTCATGATGCACTTGCCTCACCAAATTTAATTAGTCATTCTCTAAACATGACTAAATTTCAGTTCAGCTCTCTGCTTTATTTATCAAATAATATATAATGTATGCACATTGTTATATTGTCACTGTGTGTGTGTGTGCGCACACATGCATATTGTCAGCATTAGAGGATCACTTGGTTTCATTGAATGCATCTGCATTTTAATTAAGAAAGCATTGGTGGATGTTGGTTGTAAAAAAACAGCAAAAAAAGGGAAAATATATGTCTTCCTAGAAGAAATGCATCTGGCATTCCCTCTGCTTATATTTAGATATCGCAAAGCAGCCTCTTTTTCTAATAGGCATTTTGTTCTGAATATTTCTAAGCATTTTTCCTGCTCATTTAAAAGATAAATAGTTGTGTAAGGTTGCATGTAAAATTGGTGTAATCCTGTCCAGATAGAAAATGCCTCAGCCCTCAAATGGTACAAAGTTAAATGTGACAATTTTGTGCAAATCTGACTGCATGCTTAACAGTTATGTAAACGTAAGTGTTTACAGGTTCATAATAAGGAAACTGAATAAGCTTGATTTTCATGTTATGCCCCCTCCAAGGTGCTTGTAAATTGCTCTGATGACACTTGGGTAGTATATGAATTAAACTAATGGCTCAGTATGGGGACCTGGTGGCTCAGTGGCTAAGAGGCTGAGCTTGTCGATCAGAAGGTTGGCAGTTCAGCGGTTCGAATCCCTAGCACCGTGTAAACAGAGTGAGCTCCCGTTACTTGTCCCACCTTCTGCCAAAAAATACAAGTAGAAAATTAGGGACCATCTTTGGTTGGTGCTATGCACCTTCGGCATTTAGTCATGCCAGCCACAGGACGATGGAGATGTCTTTAAACAGCACTGGCTCTTCAGTTTTGAAACAGAGATGAGCACACACACCCCTAGAGTCGGGAACGACTGGCACATATGTGCAAGGGGAACCTTTACCTGACATGAATCAATGGCAATCCAGTATCTAGGACAGGGATGGGTAAACTTTTTATTTTCAACAGCTGCATTTTTTTTTCAAGACTGATTTGTGAAAGCAGTATGGGAAACCGTGCTTAAGTGAGCAGAGATGGGAGGAGGGACCCAAAGGGGCGAGAATATTGATCTTAATATCAGCTCATCTGTCCCAATGGAGCCTTTCTGACTCCATCTTCTTCTCTCCTAAGCAAGCGATTGCAGAGGCCTTTTATACAGGCACCAAGGTTATGTAAGTTGCCCATCCTTTGTCTAATACATGAATAATATATAAAAGGCACTTATCAGATCCATAAACTTTCACGAAAGTGTTTTTCTCAGCCACACTCATCTACAACTTTTGTATATTTATTCTTTTAAGCATAGAATATCTGTGGCATGTAGAATTAAACATAGCGCCCATGTTTTTGTTCTTTTCTCCGCCCCCTGCCCCAGTAGTCGAATTTAAATAGCACCTTCCAGACTGTTACCTGAAAGATGATAGAAACTTTGTCAGTTTAACAATCCATTGCATTTTGAAACGTAATATAATTCTGAACCATGGCCCTTTTAAGAAAGGAGAATAACATTTTCATATTCTTCTCCGCCTAAGTAGATTTATTTTTGTGACTGTCATGTCAGAGGAGTTATGATATTGTTTCTTCCCATTATGTAATATCTCCTATTCTTCAAACTGAAACCCCAGTATGAGGTTTCCAAAGCCAGATGTGTCACTGAGATGTCTAATTGCTGTGAACTTTTTCTACAGAGTTAGGTACTTGACTCTTCACTGAAATATTTAGTTAGTTGGTTAGTTTGTCAAACATGTACATGATAACAAGTATAGGTATGAATCTAAACATGAGCAAAGGAAGTAAATACATATAATTGGGGACATTAAGACAGATGGTAGACACGCTGGCCGTTTATGCACACCCCCTTTACAAACCTCTTAAGAATGTGGGGAGGCCCACAGTAGACAGTTTGAGATTGAAGCTGTGAGGATTTGAGGCTGTAACAGTGGAATCAGGTAGAGCATTCCAGGCATTGACCACTCTGTTGCTGAAGTTGTATTTTCTGTAATCGAGTTTGAAGCAGTTTACCTTGGGTTTGTATCGATTGTTTGCCCGTGTATTATTGTGGTTGAAGCTGAAGTAGTTGTTGACAGGCAAAACAAGATAGAAGTAGCCACATCTATTATGCCAGGGCCTCCTTTGACAAAGTGTTCCCACATTTTAGGCTTTGTTGCCAAGTGATTCTACTAACACAACACGTTGTCCAGCTGTCCCAGTAGATATTTAAGTTGGATATGCTCTGTTCTCAATTGTTGTTTTCACTCTATCATTTCCTGGGTTTTTTTTAATTAACAAATTTACCTTTATAATGTGAGTATTGTTTTAGAATGATCGAGAATACAGGTAGTCCACAATTTACAACAGTTCATTTAATGACCATTCAAAGTTGCAATGGCACTGAAAAAAGTATTTTGTGATCAATTTTCCTACTAATGACCATTGTAGCATCCCCATGGTCATGTCATCAAAATTCAGGCACTTGACTCATATGTCAGGTAATTGACTCATATTTATGATGATTGCAGTGTCCCTGGGTCATGTGATCTTCTGACAAGCACTATGGGTCACTTAACGGCAAGAACTATCATAACATGGAGCCAACTCACTTAACAAATGTATCACCTAGTAACATAAATCTTTCGCTCAATTATAGTCATAAGTTGAAGACTGTCAGAAGTAAATACTCTTTTTCTGGCTAATCTAACCATGGGGTGAGTGGAGATGGAATAATCTTTGACATTTGTTGAGGTTTTTTTAGCTTGGATTCTAACCTTATTATATTCTGTTCCCTATATAAAGATTGCTTAAAGTTACTGTTTTCAAAGTCATACACCTGAACATTTTCTGATCAAGCATTTTAATTAAGTGCAATTGAATAAGTAAGAATGATGGTGTTATTATGCATCTTTTCCAATTTGGCTTAACAATGAGCATCTAATTACATCTTATGGTGAGTCACAATCCCAAGCTTTGGAATAGACAGAAAGAGCAGTCTTAAAGTCATTTGGTAGATACTTTCCAAATTTTTAGTGCTCTGTTAATTATATGTGGCTGCAATTTGCCATTAAATTAGAAGAGTTTTACAATCTTCAAGCTCGCCTTCTACTGAGCGAAATCCTATATTTCTCCTCCGGGCTATAAACTGAATGACACAAGCCATAAATGTGTAGGGAAAGAGAAGGATGATTTTGTAGAGCTTTCTCTCTTGTGTACTTAAAAATAATTCTTTTGGGGGAAGATGCTGACCATGAGATTCAGGTGACAGCTGAGAAGTCCAGAAAAATGGCCACTATCCCCAAGCCAGGATGAATTGTACCACTAAAAAATTCTGTCTCACCAAGGATCCATTATGATGGTTTTGAATTGCTTCCCTTGTTTCCTTTCTCCTACCATCAGAAACAGGTCCAATGAATCTTAGTGGCAGCATCAAAGAAAGTTTCCTGGCTGCTGGAAGTATCATCTGATAAGGAGGATATAGAGATTATAGATTATAGAGTCTAAGAAAGGTATAGTGTAAGTAAGTAGTAGAAAGCCAAATATATCAAAGCCATGAATAAGAAAGGGAAAAATTAGTAAAATTAGTTTAGACCACCAAGATCCAGTATGTCTCCATAAATTTTTTCTCATTGTGAACGGTTCTTATTCCTATCATGTGCCCAAACAGCTTACTTACTTACTTACTTACTTACTTACTTACTTACTTACTTACTTACTTACTTATTTATTTATTTATTTATTTATTTATTTATTTATTTATTTATTTATTTATTTATTTATTTATTTATTTATTTATTTATTTATTTATTTATTTATTTATTTATTTATTTATTTATTTATTTATTTATTTATTCATTCATTCATTCATTCATTCATTCATTCATTCATTCATTCATTCATTTATTTATTTATTTATTTATTTAAATTTATACCCCGCCCTTCTCCTAAAAAAGGACCCAGGGCGGCGCTTCATATATTGCCTTAGAGTCTCTTCTTTTTCAGGATCCAACAACTCCATCTAATTATCTCCATGGTTCCTTTCCTCTCAATCCATTTCTTCATATATTTGTTCTGTAGTTAGATCCTCATTCATACGCTCCTCATCAAACCACTTCTGTTCATATTGTCCTCATTCATGCAGAACCACATTCTTCTTCTGCTTTTATCCTGCACACATTTTTAGGTGGTTCCATCCCTTCAACTTAGTTATCTGATGTATATGACTCCCACTTTCATATCACATTGTATGTCCTTATACACAATCATTTTCAGTTTTCAAGGAATGTTAATTTCTCACTATAGCCCACATAGAAATTATCACCTCTCTATCAATGTTTGACTCTCTTAAAAGTTCCCCATAAACATTCCATCAGAGCATATTATTTTGTTCTGATTTTTCACCACTTACATATATAGATAGCCCTTACAACAGCGGTGGGTTTCACATTTTGCTACCCCTTCTGCGCATGCGCCTGGCCTTCCATGCATGCACTTTGCTTGCACACACATTTTTCATGTATGTGCTCAGACTCAAAAACGTGTCTAAATAGGATGACATAGAGCCAGAATGGGTGGGTAGGCCTACACGCGATTTCTGCTACCAGTTCGGGCGAATCGATCCAACCCGGCTAAATACTACCTCTGCCGTACAACTACAGTTGGGACTACAATTTCCAACAGCGAAGCATCAAATTTTCGTCACCTGATCTTATGGATGATTCAACAGTTGTAAGTGTAAGGACTGGTTGCAGCTCTTCTTTTTTTCAGTACCATTCTAACTTTGAACAGCAGCTAAGTGAATAATTGTTAAGTCAAGGACTACCTATAGTGTGATTCATTCATTGCATTTTATTTGTCAAACACAACTGTTGTGATTTTCCACTGATTATTTTTCACAACTGTACTCCTCATTACACTATGGTTCTTATCGCTATTAAATATCCCTTAATATTGTGTCCATAAATACATAGTATAAATGAATACATAAATGTTATAAGTAAGCTTTGCACATTAAATGTTTAGGTTCTCAGTCAACAATGCAGCATAATAATAATAATAATAATAATAATAATAATTTATTAAACTTGTTGACCGCTCCCTCTCCCCGAAGGGACTCGGAGCGGTGCACAGGGCTAATAAAACAATAAATACATACATATAGTTAAAAAACAAATTAAATATTTCCCTGCGCTAAAAATCCAATTAAAAACTAAAATCCCCATCTAAAATTTCTAGCAGCCCCATCGAAGAGAGACTAACCTATGCATGCAAATATACTCAACAGTTTACCAACCTTTTTGCTTCCAACCACCATATGTCTAATACCATTACAAGCATTATTAAGCCCATTGTTAAACACATTAAGCAACAAAGAGAACAACATAAATCCTTATTTTACACCATTCTCATCCCAGCATTTTTATTTCAAGCATGTTTTCACCTTCATTATATACTGTTGCTTTTGCATTCAGTCATCACCTTCAACTTCATCTTGTCACAAATAATTCTGTAATTCATACTTATTCACTTTATCATAGGCTTTCACTCATTCAACACTGTACAATATATGTCCTTTATAAAATTCATGTACATCTCATGAAGAGTAAACATCCACTCTTTGTATATCCTCTGCCTGAAAGTATACTTTCCAAATTATGCTCATTGTTTACCTCTTGATCTCTTTTGATCACCATTTGCCTAAATAATGTCCCAGCATATATCACTAACATAGTTTGTAGTTTTAGCATTCAGCTTTTCCCCCCAAGCTTTTTGTACCCATCTCCAAGGAAACCTCAGGATTATGAAATATCTGAAGAAGCTATCTCAATCTGACAAGAAATGGAGTCCGCAATTAGATTCAGAACAGATCCAAGGCAGTTTCAACCTACTGACTTTGTCTACGAAAAGATACACAGGCCAGTATTCCTAAAAAATTTTTTTTTACCTTTTTTCCTCTAAAAAGAGGCTGAAAATCTGGGTGTGTCTTATACATCAAATACAGCATTTTTTGCCTCCTGGAACTCCGCCCCCTTCACCAAACTGGCTGTGCCTAGCGTTATGGAGGCTTCCAGAGAGCTCCTGGGGGCTGGGAAGGGCAGAAATGAGCCTAAAATGGGCCATTTTTGCCCCCCCCCAGCCCCCAGAAGCACTCTATAAGCCTCCAAAGGGCTATACATGCAATTTATTTGACACAAAAATGGGCCATTTTCCTGATAAATGGGCCAGGTTTTTGCTCATTTTTGACCACCCCCAGGAGCACTCTGCAAGCCCCCCCCCCCAAGGCTATTCATGCTTTTTATTTGATAAAAATGGCCCCGTTTTCAGGTAGAAATGGGCCATTTTGGGGAGGTTTGCAGAGTGCAAAAACACTTTCTATTTCCTTTTGGAAAGCTCTTTAACTGTTTCTGTGCCAGCAGAAACAAAGTCTTAAGGTTTGTCAGCAATTTCCTTCTGCAGGACATGGATAAATCCACCTGGAAACATCAACCTACCTACCTATACTCTCTCTCTACCTACTGTATTTTTTTCTCTCTCTCTATTTCGCTCTCTATATCTTCTACCTACCTACCTACCTACACACACACACTCTCTACCTACCTACTGCATTTCTCTCTCTCTCTCTCTATTTCTCTCTCTATCCTTCTACCTACCTACACACACACACTCTCTCTCCCTACCTATCTACTGTATTTTTCTCTCTCTCTCTCTATTCTCTCTCTGTATTCCTTTATCTACCTACCTACCTACACACACACTCTCTCTCTCCCTACCTACCTACTGTATTTCTCTCTCTCTCTCTCTTTATCCCTCTACCTATCTATCTACACACTCTCTCTCCCCCTACATACCTACTGCATTTCTTTCTCTCCCCCACTTTATCTACCTACCTACACACACACACACACACACACTCTCTCTCTCTCTCCCTACTTACCTATTGTATTTCTCTCTCTTTCTATTTCTCTCTCTATCCTTCTACCTACACACACTCTATCCTTCTACCTACACACACACACCTATCTACCTACACACACATACTCTCTCCCTACCTACCTACTGCACTTCTCTCTCGCTTTCTATTTCTCTCTCTATCCTTCTCCCTACCTACCTATCTACCTACACACATTCTTTCTCCCTCCCTCCCTCCCTACTGTATTTCTCTATCTCTCTCTATTTCTCTCTCTCTCTCCTTTATCTACCTACCTACCTACCTATTCTCTCTCCCTCCCTCCCTACTATATTTCTCCCTATTTCTCTCTCTCTCTATCCCTTTATCTACCTACTTACCTACTCTCTCTCCCTCCCTCCCTACTGTATTTCTCTTTCTTTCTCTCCCTCTCTATCCCTCTATCTACCTACCTACTTTTTTTTGTAATTTGCCTCTTCAAAACCTTGGTGCGTTATACTCTGGTGCATCTTATACTCCAAAAATGCAGTAATTCTTCTTGATTTCATTTCATTTTTTTCTGAAAAATCTGACTATTACAGACATATTAAATGTCTATTGCCAGGTAAGATGTGAGGGCTTTATGTGTGCGTGTGAGAGAGAGAGAGAGAACCCTTGGGATCTTACTGATCATTCTGGTTCCCCTAATTTCAGACTGGCCCATAAACACAGACCTGCCGTCATAGTGACCACAACAGTTTTCCAAAATGTTCGGAACACCCCTATTTTTAGAAATGGACCATTCTGTTTGTGAATAGCTTTTGTTTTCCCACCAATAGGAGTGTATGCAGTATCACGCTTGTGTCAGTTATTTGATGCGTTCTGTAGCAGCACTTGAATTTGAGTTTTGGTCATTTTGACCGCAGATCTTTGTTAACATTTTTTTTAATAATGTCGGGTTTTCTGCTGAAAAGAGTGTAGTTTGGTGATCCAAACTTCGACGAAACTGTTCTAAAATGGTATGGAGAAGCAGAGAGTGATCTGACTAAAGTGGAATCGGATTGTGATGAAACTTTTGTAATGGATAATGAGGAACCCACCACTGACATCAATTCTGCCATCAGCTGTGATAAAGCTCCCAATGAAATTGATGACCAGGTACAATCTACACCATGCAATAATTTATATGGCAAGACCAAATTCAAATGATCTTCTGCACCTTTTGGAAGCAATAGATCGAGAACCTTGGAATCTTGGAAAATCACCTACTCCCCTAGAGATCTGGAAATTATCATTTTCTAAAGAAATTATTAGTGCCATCATTCAGTGGACCAATGTAAAAATTAAAGAAGAAAGATTGGAGTTCAAAGATGGGGAAACAAAAAGTTACCTGCATGATGTGGATTTGATAGAAGCAATACATTTTTTACTTTACCACTCTATACATCAATTTTTAGATCCAACCATGAAAATGTCGCATGTCTTTTTGCTACTGAGGTCATTACCACCTCATGTCTGTAATAGCATAGCTGAAATAGTATGTCTGTGGTTAAAGGCTAGCCAAGTTTACCATGTTCGTGATGATAGATAGACAGACAGATACACATATTCACACTACATACACTATATATACACACTACACATACACACACAAATACATTCTGTGTGTGTGTGTGTGTGTGTGTGTGTGTGTGTGTATGCGTGCACGCGTGCTATGAAAAAATAGCTTTCTGCTTGTATGGCTCCTAAGGTGAGCTCAAAGACAGAAAAGGGAAGCAGTTCTGCTCCCTCCCATATTTGGGGCATACCAGGGTGTTGTGACACTATATCTCTCTCTCATGAATCTCAGGAATTTAGACATCAGTAAACCAAAGAAACATATTTGTCAATCAGGTATGTAAAGTTATCACGATGTGCATGATGTGGAATCTATTATATATGTTAGCGTATATGTCATTGGAGATGTTTACATTGTATGTAATACGCAGTACAGTGAACATTTACATATATCATGAAAACCAGCTACTGGAGGAAACCAGTGAGAAACTGTTCATATGCCATGTCCTGATAGGAGTATTAAAACAAGCTTTACCAACAAAAGGAAGTCGCCATCTTGAAGCAGATCCCAAAAAAGATTAGAGAGATGAGAAGGAGGTATTCCTTCTTATCCAAAAAATTGTTTGACCACGGGATTTGGTTTAAGTGGGCGATGCCGGAAGGGATGTTGGTGTTCTGGGAAGGAGGGAGAGTTGGGATTAAAACAGTTGTTGAGGCGGAAGCCTTTCTTAAAAAACATTCCTCTGTCCTGGGGGAAGATTCAGGGGGGGCAGGGGGGGCCACGGCCCCGCCCGCTGGGGGCCAGGAAGGAGAAAAAGAAGATACAATTGCCAAGAGACTTAGATCAAAAAAATAACTTTGCTTTTTTTAATTAACATAGTATAACCTTTTTATCTGGATGTTTGTACATGACTGCCAGCATAGAATTGAGAATTTAGGATGTATGCACTTATTTTCACCTCGTAGTATTTTTGAAAAATGTTTTTTTAATGTTTTATTATGAAGCCCTGGAAGGGCCAATGATCCCGACGCGAAAGTTCTCAAAATGTTTCTGTATCCCTTACCCTATCCTTTTGGAAAATTGTAAAAACCCAATAAAACTTTTTCAATAAAAAAAAACAAAAAACAAAAAACAAGCTTCTGCTTCCAGGACTAGATAGGCCTTTAATAGGCTCCTCCTCCTTTTAGGGGTGCTTCTAGAGATATCAAACTTTTGCTATGCATTTCTGAAGCAGATTAGTGATAGTTGCCAGAATGAACACAGCTCTGGCACAGATGGCGGCAGTGACAAGATCCTGAAAGTATCCAGATTTCTCCGTTCAGAAATCTGTATCAAATAAATCAATGGTTATGAACTAACGATGTGTCTAAAAGGAGCATGCTTTTTCAAGTTATTGATCATGCTTATCATAGCATTATACAATGGATCATTTAGTCTTTAAAATCTTTAGGGATATTAAAAATTGATATTTAAAAAAATCACATTATTTTTTTTTATATAACTCTTTCAAATACGATTTACATAAAAGTCTCATCTATATTATTTTTATTCACATATACTATATTAAGAAACAGAGTATACAAAAAGCTTCCTATTTCAAGACAAGGCAGGAAATGGAAGGAGATGTTAGATTTGGATTTTTCTTTTCTTTTAATGATCCGTTTAAAAAGAGCAGTCCCACTAATGAGAACATTGGTATGGAATATGTTTCCCTTTTTCATACACTAAATGTAGATGCTGCTTCTCTATAAGATTATGTCTGATATGGTAAGAACATGAACTGAAGTTGATTTTCATCTCACATGCACAACACACACATAATGTTTTTATGATTGTTTTTTTCTCTTTAACTCACCTATGAATGGACTCTATAGCTTCAAGGATGCCATTTATCTAAATCTTGATAAGTTTATCTAGTATGAGAGCCTTCTGAATCATACAGTTTCTATGGAGAAACATCAAGAAACAGACAGCTAATGTAGACAAGCAGCCTTACATAAATACACACATATATATATGCACGCATAACATTTTCTAGGCTTTCCTCCTCTATTACAAAGCTAGAAAAAAGTAAATAAATTGTTGTCTGGGGGATTTTAACAGAAGGTGACACCCACGAACATATCACGTGGCAATGAAATATTACAACTAAATATACGATTGAAATACCCAATTTTTGAAAAAGAGAGAAGCTGCATTAAATGTCAAAAGAAAGTATAGGCTACCTTCATCTGACTTCAACACCATGCAATTTGGATAAGAAAAGGTATCTCAAGTTCTGCATCCCAAATTCTTTGGGCAGACATGGAAAGCATAACACATGAACAGCTCATTATATCTATTATAATAAGTACACCATGTTTTGAATGAGATGAATATCTATCTATCTATCTATCTATCTATCTATCTATCTATCTATCTATCTATCTATCTATCTATCTATCTATCTATCTAGTTTGGTGTGCATGCAATTTTGTGTGTGCATGTGTGCTCTGCATGTGTGCATAGTTGCCCAAAAACATCTCTGCATGTGCGGAACATTTTAAAAAAAAAGGGGGGGGAACCATGCCGTCCTGACAGGGAACTGGTTCGGAAGTGTGGCAAGCTTGGGTCGCTGCTGGTTCTGGTGACCCAGGCCAGAAAACCACTACTGGTCATCCTGAAACATTTCAATGCAATCTATGGTGCTGAAACATCTTATTAACATAGACAGACAGATGGACAGATGGACAGAGCCTTTGTTTTACAACAATAATCAACACAGCTTAATTCTTATAACTACTGTTGTTGTTGCAATATTGATTCTGAATGAGCAACTCTCATTCATCTTAGAAATGTCTTCAACTTCTATTTTCAATCTCTTCTGCTAATTGGGTTTCAGTGAATTGTCAATTCATTATCAAAGGTGCCTGTGTAATTATCTTCAAATATCTAGCAATGTATTTCCCCACCCAAACTACATCAAAACAATGGATACAAGAACAGTCTGGATATTCATATTAGAGGTAGTCTTAAACTTACAACCATAGTTGGACCAGAATTTCAAGCAAGATAATTATTAAGTGAGTCACCCCTGATTTTACAACCCTTTTTTGCTCTGGTTGTTAAGTAAATCATGGTAGCTGTTAGGAGAATCATAGGATGATTAAACCAGAGTGGGATGGAGGCCACTAAATGGCCAGTGGCCACATGGCCAATGTGTGGTGTCACTAAGGTGGCGAGTTATTATTTTATTATTTTTCTTTTTATTCTTTTTATTTCTTTTACATGGTATTTTATATCCTTATGGGGTGCCTTGAATCATCATGTGCAAGAAGGTGGCAATATAAATTTTCTAAATAAATAAAGTGAATATAGCTTTTCCAGTTGACTTGACTTGTCAGAAGTCATTTGGGAAGGTCACAAATAGTGACCATATGATCCTGGGGCACTGCATCTGTTCTAAATGCATGCTGTTTGCGAAGCACCTGTATTTTCATCACATGACAGCGGATATGTTGTGATGATTATAAATGCAGTGGTCATTGGTCACTTTTTTTCATGTTGTTAAATGGTTGCTGAAACTATGCCAGGTTGTAATCTAAGGACTACCTATATAAGTTGAGAAACTTGATATTTTTCTTTATTAGCAGACACATTTTACTTTGGTTTCTACTTCATAGAATCAGTGGTGGGATTCAAATCATTTAACTGCCCTAATGATTCTTCCAACAACCAGTTCACTAAACTGCTCATAAAGTTAACAACTGGTTCTCCCAAAGTGGTGCGAACTGGCTGAATCCCACTACTGCATAGATTGCACATTTTTTCTTGTCCATTGCACAATATTGCAAAAAGTACAAATGCCTAAAAAAATCTTTATGGGCCTTTCATTTATTCATTCATTTTCTTCTCTGCTTTTTCAACTGCTTATTTTTGGTGTGTATGTTGACACAGTTTATTGTAAATACAGCCTGTTTATTTATAGTGAAAGCCACATAAATAGCAATGCCCCAGTGATATAGATTCATTCAAAAAATGCCAGTTGCATGCGTTGTTATGAAAATGTGTGGAAAGAAATCTCCTTCTAGACCTTTTCTGAGGGCCTAGTCAGAAATTGTGTTTTTCCTCTCAACAACACAATATTTGCAATGTGTATCCTATGATTTTTAGTCTTGTTTCAAGTAGTCTTTGCAGAGTTCAGAGATTGGCCTACACCCTTTATTTAATTGCTCCCATCATCTCACCCTTCAGTATGTCTTCCTTCAGTTCACTCCCAGTAGTGTCTTCAAGGACTCAAAGGCATTAAGATAGCAACCATAGTAGTGGGATTGTTAACATTCTACAAAAACATTAAGTGATAGGGCTTCAACTCTGCCTTTCTGACCACTATCTGTCTTTTTTGACATCCCCTTTCACTACAGATACTGCTATCTCCCTTACACTATTGTGTTGAGCCGTTTCCTAGAAGTTGCTTTTCTTCATCGCCATCACTGACCTGACTTTCCTATCTGCTCCCCAAACTCTTCCACATAATTCCGCTTATTGTTTTATTGATTAACTTGACTTGACTTGATTTGATCTCAGGCCACCCAGGTCCAAATGACTCTGAGCAGTTTTCAAAATGTCAAACAATATGAAAACACTACAGTAGGAAACAGTAAACATCAAAGCCAAACTCAATCAAAGGAAAAAGACAGAACAAGATGATGAACCTGAAAGACAACCCACCAATACCTAACATCTAATGGACAGTGCTTCACCACTCCAGCCCAAGGCCTGTGAGAAGAGTCAGGTCTTTATGCGCCTCTAAATGTAATAGGATGGTAACCATTTGCGTTTCAGGGGACGCTTATTCCAGAAAGCAAATATTGTGACAGAGAAGCCATGTTTCTTGGGTGCAGATGATAATTCAGTTGAAGAAATCTAGAGTGCATCAACTTTGGATTAAATTTTGTTTAATCAATCACCACCATTTTTTTTACAGAAAACTTTTTGAAATATGTATGTTGCTGACTTATTACATCCTTTTGCCTTGAGCTCAGATATCGCTTTGATAGAAAATATTCCAGTTAGAAGTATAATTTAGATATCTAAAAAGCATCTGTTCCAAATATATTATTGCTGCTGAAGGGGAAAGTTCATTTTTCTCTGTCTTCTGGATCTGTTACAGTCCAGAAACCATCTAGCTTCAAGCTGAATCTGTGCGAATATACTATACTGAATTCTTCCTTTTTATTAAGAAGGCACGTTAATCAAAGTCCAGCATTTTAAGAGCTGGACAACAGGGAAGATCTTACATGTCTAACTCTTAAGCAATGAAATAATAATCCTAATTTTTTCCTATTCTTAGTGTAGAATAATTTCTAGATTATATTATGGGCATGGATAAAGATTTATTCTAAAACATCAGATGAGTTTATATTTCTCTTTACAAATCTCTCCCCATTCCCCCCCCCCCCAAAAAAAAATATGTGGAGAAAAGATAGGCAGATGAAAACAAGAAATCCACTTCTATAATACAGGGATGAGGTATAGCCTAAGCCAGTGATGGCGAACCTTTTTGGCACCATGTGCCCAAACTGGAATGCGTGGGCATGCACATGCATGTGCGCATGCCAGAGAACCAGAAACCCAAAGACCAGCTGGCCAGTTTGCACATACCTGCTTTTTGGCCATTTTTGGCTGTTTTTCAGGTCATTTTCTGGCCCCAAAAAACAACCTGAAAACAGCCCCAAAATAGCCTGAAAACAGCACAAAAACAGCCTGGAAATCTGCACAAAAATGGCCTGTTTTTTGGCCCCTTTCAGGCTATTTTTCATGCTCTGGCATCCGTGAAGACCAGCTGGCTGAAAACCAGAAAAGCAGCTGGTGATGGCGTGCATGCCCACAGAGAGGGCTCTGCGTGCCACTTCTGGCAAATTGTCATAGGTTCGCCATCATAGGCCTAAGCTATTTTCTGTAAAATATTGTCCTCCTCTCCTTGAGGAACTCAAATATTTCCTTCAGCAGCTCAAACTTCAACACTCACTTGTCCTGTTTTCCTGTGCCACAACAATCCTTTGGGGTAGACTGTGCTCAGAAAGAGTGACCAGTCAAAGTCACCAACTGATCTGAGGGTTGATTTGAACGCGGATCTTCAGCATAACCACCTCACTACAAGACCTTTCTACTTCTGGATGTGCATGGATATATTCATCTTATTAAATGTTATATGTGTAAAATAACGACTGTGTTTCAGTCGCCTGAACTCATTCTTTGAGCATGATGAGTATAGTCAATGGTTGTGCTAGTTGATAATTGATGTTTGAGCATTAACATTGGCAAAGAAAAGGAAAGGGCTAAATAGCTGCTGTTGATCACCTTTCTTGCTTTATGAAGCTTTTTGTTAAAGCTTTATGACTTTTCACCCCATGGTTTGCTTATTTTGGTATTAGTTCCATTGCAAAAAGACTGCAGACTGAAAGAATGGACTGCGCTGCATCCATTATTCCCTCAGTGTGGCTTTTAAGGTTGCAGCAATTGATTAGCATAGATATGGGAACTGAACAAATACTGTTCCATTCCACAGATAGCTTAGCAATGCTGAGGGACCGCAGAGGCCTTTTAGCGGCCTCCAGCACAGCTTGATGGTTACCTAATATGCTTCCAGCTCACAGAATGTTCTTCTTGTAAATTGCACTAGGACCAGGCTGTACGAATACATTCTTATAGAAAAGTATGAATGATGGGAAACAGACTCCTCAAAATCAAATGACTTAATTAGTGCATCTCCCAATGAGTTTCAGTTGGTCCAGAAGACCTTTCTCATTGTCTATTTTGTGGGTGTTTTAAGGCCCTCCTATTAGTGGCATCCTAAATGTGAGACTCCCTTTCTAGGCAGTTAAGGTAGATACCAACTTCTATAGGATTTCAGTTTATAAAAAAAGAAATCCCCTACATTGTGGTGTTTGGTTTGATCCATGCAATTGTATTTTTATTGCACTTGCAGTATGGTTCTATAGTCTTGTTGAATTTTGTACTTTTAGGCAAGGCTTCACAAGTTAAAACAAGAATAAACTATATTAATAAATAATGTAGTAATAAACACTGTATTGCTAACTAGGGCATACAAAACCTTTGACAGACCAATTCTTGAAGACAGCTCATCCACCTATTCCTCTACTCTCAATAGAATCCCTTATGCCACCAGGCTTGAAATTTTGGCCTTGGTCAATCTGGAACTGCACAACCTATGGTTTGCCCTAAGCATAGTACATAAAATTGTCTGCTATAACGTCTCGCCTGTCAATGACTTCTTCAGCTTCAACCACAATAATACACAGACAAACAATTGATACAAACTCAAGGTAAATTGCTCCAAACTCGATTGCAGAAAATATGACTTCAGCAACAGAGTGGCCAATGCCTGGAATGCTCTACCCAACTCCATTGTTACAGCCTCTAACTCACACAGCTTCAACCTCAAACTGTCTAACATGGGCCTTCCCCCATTCCTAAGAGGTCCGATGCCAGTGTGCCTAACATCCCTGTCCTACTGTGCCCATTTATCTATATTTAATTCCTTTGTTCAAGTTTATATTCATACCTATACTTGTTATCTTGCACACATTTGAGAAATAAATAAATAAACGTTGCAAAGTAACAGTTAAATAATTAGTCCCATAGATTTCCATATGACCCAACCCACAAATTTTTTTAAAAGGCCCAATCAAGATTTCTTAGCCAATTTCAATTGATAGACAACCCTCTGCTCACCAACAACCCCAACCCCCCAACCGCCTGATGGTCTGGTGCTCCAGGTCAGCCAGAATGTAACAATAGTATTATTATTGAATATTCTTTAAAAAAAATGATGATAAATTCAAACTATTTTGGTTCATTTTTCCTCAGCTATTTGCTGCTTCAAAGATGGCTAGAGATACCTTTATCCTGCAAAGGAAGGATGAGCTGATTCAAATGACTATTCTCTGTGGGATATTGTTACTATTTTGAGTTCTTCCAGCTGTGTTTCTCATATGGTAGATTTTAACAAGCAGGATTTATTTGCCAATGAATTTGTGCGGATTCAGATGTGCCTACTTCTCCTAAGAGAATTATTTCACTTTTACATTTTAGATGCATTTACATTTCTTAAAATGAATGGGTCTAAATTAAAGTTGAGTAACAAATTCAAAAACCTTTTTTTTGTGTGCAAAAAAAGGTTGCTTTTTGGAAAAGCAATCTTTGCATTATAATTAATCATGTGCCGTTTTAAAATACTTTGAAGATTTTCACAGCACATTTTTGGAAATTTGTCTTTGATCCTACCATTTCTACAGCCTTTCCCAGTGCACACCCAACTGAAAAATTGGTGATCCAGGCTTTTCGGCCAATCATTAAACGAAATGTTGTAAATTGAGGACTACCTGTACTAGGATGCAGGGACCAGTGTATGTCTTCTAGATCAGGGGTCTCCAACCTTTGCAACTTTAAGTCTGAAGGACTTCAGCTCCCAGACTTCTCCAGCCAGCTTTGCTGGCTGGAGAAGTCTGGGAGCTGAAGTCCTTCAGACTTAAAGTTGCAAAGGTTGGAGACCCCTGTTCTAGATGTGGATTATTTTATAATTAAGAGTTGAGATACAGAATGAGGAGTTTTATATGTGCTAATGAATGTTTAGGGATCTGTTTGGACTTTTTTGCTTTATGCAATAAGATGTTATTTATTGGATTTGCTTATAGGTAAGACTTGAGTTATAAGAGAGGTGTGTTTTTTTTTAATCTGTTAATTAAGAGGAGGCGAAGAGATAGAAAAATTGTTTATACTTGTTATGATGAGGCTGAGAAGTTACTTTCATAGGGGATTTTTCCCCCTCTATTTTTTTTCTTTTCTCGCACATGTATTCGTTCTTTCTATTATTTATTCAAGTATTAAGAAACTTTATATGGCTGCCCAAGTCACAGTGACTCTGGGCAGCTTATAAAAATAGTTTAGTTTAGTTTCTATTATCTTTTACTATTGTAATTAAAACTTTTAATAGTATTTTTTTAAAGGATAAAGGGCAATTTCTATTTCAGAGGACAGAAATAGATACACTATTATTCGGCAGAGCACCAATTGAATCCAGCTATTCAGTTCATGCTATATAATGAAACTGACATTCTTGATTTCTAGAGGAAAAGAAGACGCAAATAATAATTATCTAGAATATGTTGCTTGGAATGTATCTCTGCAAATGTCTGATAGCAGTCCTGTTGTGATGTATCTGTTGTAAAAAGGATGAGATTTATAACAAATTCCAAATCTAAGGTCCACATCATTGAGTTCCGAAATTGACTTCCCTTTGTTCTGGGAAATAATCTGCTTATACATTAACCACATGCTATTGTTTATATGACACCAACATCTTTTTATTGATTTTTTAAAACAATCATATATGTTCATTATTATTATTATTTTATGATTGAACTCCCAATGTTTAAGATGCTCTATGAAGCTCAAATGGCTTTGATGAAGCAAAGTTCATTTTGTTTCAGTATGAAGTAGATGATCTTTAACACATAAAAAGATTTTTAAGGAGCTTGGGCTTCCTGACATAAACCCATTATCCCCCTCCGAAGCCATCATTGTTACCATTGTACCATTGTGCACAGCAGTTTCAGATTTATGCTTGTGCATTGAGGAGATAATAGAGAGGATTTTTGTGTGTGTCCTGGTTTGTGCAAAAGGCTAATAACACAGTACAAGTGGCCCATGCTGGGAAATGTCCAACTTTTGGTGAGAAATTATCAAGAGGAGCTGGCTGGCCTCCCTGCCTCGACTGGAGGAGAGCCAATTGCCAAAAGTTGATCTCCAGACAGGATCACCTCCTCGCGCATAATGTTGATCCCGGGGTTGTGGAATGCACTTTTCTATTTTTTGCAATCACCTGAGCTGAGAAAACCTGTTCCGATCGGACGGCCTCCAGATAAGCCCTTACGCACCCTTACACGTGTGTGTGTGTGTGTGTGTGTGTGTGTGTGTGTGTGTGTGTGTGTGAAGGCGGGTGCCAACCTGAGTCACATGAGGGAACGTCCTAAGTTTCAGCGAGTGGATGCGTTGGCCAATGTGCCACTCGGAGCTCTGATGCACCTGTGCCTGGACTTCCCTGCCCATGAAGCCCCGGGGCCTTTGCCTTCAGCTGGGCAGGGATGGGAGGCCCCCAGCAGCTCCTCTTGGGAGAGGCCTGGCACCTAGATGCAAATGGATAATCTTCCCCCCTCCCCCCCCCCAGTTAAAAAGTACAAGGGAAGATTTGAGGAGGAAAACTTTGGAAAAACTTCAGAGAAAAGCAACTGAGGTGATGAAAGCCTGGAGATGGAAACAGAGGAAGAACGGCTCCCTCCCTCCCCCAATCCCTCTCTCCCCCTCCCCTATCAATTTATCTATATATTTCTCTAGCTAGCTAGCTGTGAGTCTCTTTGGTGAATCTCGGAACATTGTTAGTTATAATATCTGACTCAAGAGTTGCATCCAGCAATAAAGGTTTTTTTAAACAATTTCTAGGGTTCTAAGCAAATTTTGAAGGAAAGAGTTTCCACATCAAAGAGGTAACAGAGTCCATTTAACACTACGTTGACCTGAGTTTTAACTTTCCCAATTCTTTCCCATCTCCTGTTTTGTACCACCTCACCTGATGAAATTTTTTCCCTAGAATGATTTGTGATGGTTTGATTGGTACTAAGAAAGGTGTTGCTTAACTCTGGATGTTCATTAAAAAAAAAAAATCAAATTGAGTCTTTGTCCCTTTCTAGACTCCCCCTTGTTGATCAGAAAGGTTGAGAATTCAGCGGTTTTAATACCTAGTGCTTCCAAACTTCTAGTTCTTCCAACTAGACATTTGGAAGCATGTAAAAATGCAAGTAGAAAATTAGGAACCACCTTTGGTGTGAAGGTAATAGTTTTTTGTGCGCCTTCAGCATTTAGTCATGCTAGCCACATGACCATGGAGACATAGAAAAGACATGGAGACTCTGGAAAGAGTGCAGAGAAGAGCAACCAAGATGATTAGGGGACTGGAGACTAAAACATATGAAGAACGGTTGCAGGAACTGGATATGAGAGGGAGGGAGGGAGTCAAACTATTCTCCAAGGCACCTGGCGGCAGGACAAGAAGCAATGTGTGGAAACTAATCAAGGAGAGAAGCAACTTAGAACTAAGGAGAAATTTCCTGACAGTGAGAACAATTAACCAGTGGAACAGCTTGCCTCCAGAAGTTGTGAATGCCCCAACCCTGGAAGTCTTTAAGAAGATGTTGGCTAGCCATTTGTCTGAAATGGTATAAGCTTCCTGCCTATGCAGGGGGTTGGACTAGAAGACCTACAAGGTCCCTTCCAACTCTGCTATTGTATTGTATCTCTTTGGCTTTGAAACAGAGATGAGCACCATCCTCTAGATTCGGGAACAACTAGCACATATGTGCGAGGGGAGCCTTTACCTTTATTACCTTTAGACTCCTCAAGCACAAATAGGCAACCTTGTGCATCATGGATGCTTTTGGCTGTCTTTCTATAGGCCGCCCTAAACATGCCATCTGCAAACCTGAATGCTTTCTTACTATATTGTAACATTTTGATTGATACCTGAACAATATTCGAATTGGTAAATGTGGATTATTTTTTGTTCATAGCATTTGTATTCTGAACTGCAGCATTGTTGTTGAAGATGATTTGTATCTTCCTTCAGATTTATTCCTCATAATCTGATTTCATGGCATTTGTATGGTGACTTCATTAAGGGCAAGTGTAGTCAAATTTGAGGTCAGAGTTTGCTTATCTTGTCAAGTGAGTAAGGATGATCAGGTGTTGTTGTTTTCTTTTTCTTTTTTTTATAGAAAAAGTTTTATTGAGTTTTACAAATTTTTTAACAAAAAAGGGTAGGGTAAGGTGAATTAAAAAGATATTTTGAGAACTTTCACGTCAGGAACGTTGGCCCTCCCGGGCTTCTTAACAAGACATTGGTAATGCATTTTTCAATAATACAACAAGGTGAAAATAAATGTATACATATAAATTCTGAATTCTATGCTGGCAGTCGTGTACAAACATCCAGACAAAAATTATACTGTATTAATAAAAATAAAAATAAAAGTCATTTTTTAGATCTAAGTCTCTTGGCAATTGTGTCTTCTTGTTCTCCTTCCTGGCCCCCAGCGGGCGGGGCCGTGGCCCCCTCCGTCCCCCCTGAATCTTCCCCCAGGATAGAGGAATGTTTTTTAAGAAAGGCATCCACCTCAGCAACTGTTTTAATCCTTACTCTTCCTCCGTCCCAGAACACCAACATCCCTTCTGGCATCGCCCACTTAAACCAAATCCCGTGGTTATACAATTTTTTAGATAAGAAGGAATATTTCCGTCTCATCTCTCTAATCTTTTTTGGGATCTGCTTCAAGATGGCGACTTCCTTTTGTTGGTAAATTAACGGACCCTCCCTCTGCGCCTTCAAGATTCCCTCCCTTGTCGACCTTCTAACAAATTTAATATGTATCTCTCTGGGTACTTCATTCATCCTGGCATATGCTGAATTTATTCTGTAAACTAGGTCAATGTCCCCCCTGATCTCCTCTTTGGGTTTACGTAAATAGTCTGATAAAATTGTACTCATGAGATCAGGAAGGCATTCAGTTGTTGTTTTCTTTTAAGGAAATAAAAAATTCTAAATAGGCAAAGTGAAATGGGGACTTATGCTCTGTTTCATCTCTTAATAAATTTGTAAGACTAGTTTGGTTTGAACAAACGTAATCAGATTAAACAAGGTAAGTATAGGTAGTCCTCGACTTGCATCTGTTAATTTAGTGACTGTTTAAAATTACAACGGCACTGAAAAAAGTGACTTATTACCGTTTTTCACAGTTACGACCTTTCCAGCATCCCCATGACCATTTGGATGCTTGGCAACTGGTTCATTTTTATGACCATTGCTGTGTCCCAAGATCATGCGATCCCTTTTGTGACCTTCTGACAAGCAAAGTCAATGAGTAAGCCAGATTCACTTAACAACTGGGTTGCTACGTTTCAACCGCAGTGATTCACTTAACAACTGAGACAAGAAAGGTCATAAAATGGAATGAAACTCACGTAACAAAAGACTCACTTAACAACATAAATGGGCTCAGTTGTGGTTGTAAGTTGAGAACTACCTGTATAGTCTTTTTTCCCCATTTCTGGGCCAAATACTGATTAGAAGAAAAGTTACTGAAGCCAGCAAAATCACTGAAAATGACAGTCTTCAAGAGGCAACATGAAGCATTTCCATCTTTTCCTTCTAGGTGGAGCCATCTAGAAATTTCTGGAGACCGTGCAGTCATTACCACATGTGTAAATGGTCAAAAGTTAGGTTCTTTCTTTTGGGATACAAATTCTACTCATCTTGTGTCCTAGCTCCATGGCCTCCTGCCCTAACTCTTCTATTATCTGTCAAAAATAGAGGCAGAGGTGTTATTCTGCCAGTTTGGACTGGTTAGCCATCCCATTTAGGCACTTTTTTGAGCCAAAGCGCATGTGTGGAAGGCTGAGTGCATGCACGGACTCACATTTGTGAACTAGTAGGGAAGGTACTAAGTGATTACCACCCCTGGATAGAGGCCTTTTCTGTTTGACTTCTTCATTTCTTTTGCCCAGTCATCACCACCTTCTTTCCTAGCTCAAGCGTATTCTGCCTTCTGTCTAAACCCAAAGTGGAAGACCCTAGGGGTCCTTCTCACTTCAAACTGGAGCGATCACTAGTTACTATTATGATTCTGGTTAATAGAAGGGCTTCAAAGTATATTTTTCAAGGGTTAAATGTTTGAAAAGTCCTGGGCACAGGGATATCTTCACCGTGTGTGTGTGTGTGTGTGTGTGTGTGTGTGTGTGTGTGTGTGAAAAACATTACAATGGAAGTTGCACCCACATGATTATACAGCACTGACACACAAAAAGAGATGGTGCTTTGAAAGTTAACTTGACATTTTTTTTAACCCTCGCTTATGTTGATAAAGCTTTTGAAGACAATTGTTCTGACCCAGCCTTAGCAGAAAGAACTAACAGGCTCCTTGTCATACACACAAAAAACCTCTCTTTATTTATCTCCTGTTAAATAATGGCATTCACACACCAAAAAGTCCAGGCAAAAGTCCTTCAAAGACTTAACTGTAGTAGCACATCTGATTAGTTCCTTGCGATAATTGCCAGGCCAGCTGCAAAGCTGCAAATTAAGTTCTGGCAAGCAGTCTCTAAGGCATGAAACATGATGAGCCAAAACTTCAGAAATCTGAACTGTTGTCTTCTACGACCACCACTCCCTCTTCCTTCTATTTATTCCTCAGCCAGGAAGGGCCTATTCAGCATCCACATGTGCCTTGCTTCCTGAGTTGACTCCTTGTCCTCAGTTCTCCTCTCCTAACAGCTCTGTGCATATGCTCATCTGGAACAGGCCCCAGCTGTTTTTCCTCCCCACTTATCTCAGCCTCAAAAGGCATCTCCAGTGGCTGGAAAAGTTGGATGGCCCTGGCTCTATCTTTCACACCATCCATCAGAGCCTTCCCCAGACTCCAGAGCTGCCACAGGTACCTCCCCAATCTCCTCAGCTGGCACACCACAACAACAGTCTCTTCATTTTTATCATTTTATTTCTCAACCAGTGCTTGTCCTCTTTCACCTTTAGTGCTACAAAACAAAAGCAATTCCCGAGTTACCAACTATTTATAATTTGTCCCCGTAGACCCTTAGCAGTGGGGTAAGTGAACAAATTCTGACCCAAGTTTGTTGACACAATTATGCAAAAGCTATAATTTCTGTACTTCCATCAGACATCAGCATGGCATCACACAGTTCCACCTTTGTGTATAGGTCGCCATTTGGGTATAATTAGAGTTTGCTATAGATACTGCTGCATAGATCTTTGTCATTTTATTTCATGCTTCAATTTGCTGATTACAAAATGTTATGCCAGAGTAATCCAATTTGCAGATCGGGGCCAGTTCATGAGCTGCTGCCACTTTAAAAATAGTAGCTGGACAAAATTCTGAAGGTCAGATGGCTGCTGTATGATATGAGAACCAAATATGGGGGAAAAAAATAGACTAGAAATAAATCACTACATAAAAACATAAACAAGGCAAAATAAAAGAGCCAAAAAGTATATCAAAAAAATACTGCTATTTATTCATGCAAACCCAGAAATTCTAACCATTCTGAAACATCCCCACAGCTGTATTTGCATGATAAAAATGCATAATGCAAGTCAAATCAATAGCATAGAAATAACACGTTCTTCCTCATTCTCCAATTGCAGTTTTAAAATTCAGAGAGATGTACTTTAATTTTTCACCATATTCAGAGCAAGATAAGTGTGTTCTGTTTCTCTGAACTTAGTGTGCGACTTTACACCATTACAGCATTATAGCACACTGTCAAGCTGTTAATGTTAATGGGCTGAAGTAATTCTTTGTGGTTGATACTATGGCAAAAAGCCACATGGTAACTCTTTTGTTGTTGTTGTTCAGCCAAAGCTGCAGCACATTGATAATTAAAAGTTGCTTATCCCACCAGTTTTGGTGTTTGTTTTTCTTCCATTTTTGGAGGGTAGCCAAGTGAAACATCAAGGCAAAAAATAATAATAAGCAGAATATGTTTTTTTGTGATTCTTTCCAACTTCTTAATAGGAGGTTGTTTTTTTAAATAAATCATATTTGGGGGCTCAGAATGGAGGAGTCAGCATTCCATATGGCTGTTCAACTGAGTTTCCTATACTGGGAAATTTTGTGTGTGGGGGAGGAAAAATTGTAACTCAATTTTTCTTCCTGTCTTCTCCTCCCACTCCTCTGAATTTGTTGCTCGAAAGCCAAAATGGACAGAATGCCCCAAATGGACAGAATTCTGGGCAACTTTTCTTTCTTTCTTTCTTTCTTTCTTTCTTTCTTTCTTTCTTTCTTTCTTTCTTTCTTTCTTTCTTTCTTTCTTTCTTTCTTTCTCTCTCTCTCTCTCTCTCTCTCTCTCTCTCTCTCTCTCTCTCTCTCTCTCTCTCTCTCTCTCTCTCTTTCTTTCTTTCTTTCCAATATGTTATTGGTTGGAAAGAATAAAAGCAGTTTAGAATGATCACTGACAACAATAAAGTTTAGGAATGAATCTTCTTTACCAAATGTGCATACTATGATATAGGGATCCTACTAACCAGCATTGTCCTCCTCCAGTAGGAATACTATAGGAATTTCCACTCATGAACAATTTGTTTTCCAATGATATTTCATCTGATTTCATCCAACAGTTACCTCCCCTGCCTACCACTGTTTGGTTTAAGTAGCAAAGGATGAAAAGTCTTGCGTACCATTTGATTGCATACTTATATGATGGCTAGTTGTAGAAAGCAGGATCCGACCTCTGACTTTGGGATCCTGGATGAGTCCATTGGTCTGATATTTCAATACTCCCTGGATTTGGGTCTTGGATAGAAAGATTACTGCTTTGCCTTTGAGGACCCACCATTCCTTTGTCTTTATGGAGCAGATCCACACTGAAAGTGAGTTTCCTGGTGGGGAGGTCATTCAAATTGCAAGGAGGGATAGAAACAACCAAGGTCTTCAGGGATCATGTAAAAGAGAACCATGTTGGTGAGGAAGTCTATGTGCAAATACATCTGGCAGGAGAGAAACTAGACACACTCTGCCTTTGAGAATGAAGTATACCCTTTCACCTCTGATTTCCTGGAAGTAAACTTCACACTATCTCATGAAGCTCTTCTCCAGAAGGGTAAAGGTGGAGACCTACACAAGTTAGAATTATGAGAACCAGTTATTGCCTAATTTAGTTAATATACATAGCTCATGATGACTAGTAACCTATCAGAGAGGGTATCTCGCCCCATATTTGCAATACAAGAGGTACCATGGGTTTTTCTTTGGTAGAGATGCTCCAATGATAAAGGAACTTGGGTAGCTGGTATAAATCACTGAGACTTTGAGTTTGATGTGCTCATTATGCGGTGTACTAGCAGTGAGGAGACCCAGATTCTAGTCTTCCTGTAATGGTACATAGGAAAAACCTTGAAAGACTGAGCAAAGAGCTGCTGCCAAGAGACAAAAGAGCTCACAACTGGAAAGTGGGTGGGGCAAGATGCTCAGAAAAGAGCCTTCCGTGTTTCTTGGGCCATAAAGGAGAGACCAGGAACAGGATTATACTTTCAGACTTACAAGATTGATATCAGTCTCATGGAGCAAATCAGTTAGGAATCACAGCCAGTTGAGCTGATTCTACTTTATTTACTGACTGGATTTTGCAAGCCTGGAAGTGCAACCTTCTCCCCATGTCCTCTACAGTCTGAGAATACAAGGAAGGGTCCCTTCTGAGCCTCTTAAAATTCACATTAACACCAATCAGACCCAATGGCCACCAATGAAGACAATTGGAAGCCCAAAACTTCTGGAGATCACCACGTTTGGAAAAGTGGATACAGGTAGTCCTCAACTTGCAACAGTTCCTTTAGTCATGGTTCAAAGTTACAATGGCACTGAAAAAAGGGATTTATAACCATTTTTCACACTCCTGACTGTTGCAACATCCCCACGCTCATCATGTGACCACTTGGCAACTGACTCATATTTATGACCATTGCAGTGTCTTGAGGGCATGCGATCAACTTTTGCAACCTTCTGACAAGCAAAGTCAATGAGGAAACACACAATGGGGATTTTGTTAACAACCACATTCCGAATTTAATAATCGTAGTGATTCATTTAACAATGGTGGTAAGAAAAACATGGCAAAACTCTCTTAACACTTAATGAGAGAAATTTTGGGCTCAATTGTGGCTGTAGGCCAAGGAATACCTGTAGTCAGGGGTGGGGTCCTACTGGTTTAACAACCGGTTCGCTAGCATGCATGCACAGTTTATAAAAAATTCACCTTCTGCATTAACTCTGGTGAGGAAAACAGCTGGAGGATGGCAATCCACTCTGCTGCACTCATCAGCTGGGCTTTGAAAAAAGAAATATAGGTGAATATAGTGCAGGGGCGGATGGGCGGGCAGGCCCACTTCAAAGTCGGGAAGAATCAGTTCGCTCCAAGCTGATAGTCGGAGCTACCAGTTCACCTGAACCAGTCTGAATCGGTAGAATCCCACCCCTGCCTGTAGTCTGTTAGATTGCTTGGCTTCAGAGTTTTCCATGCATCAGCTGACATTTCTTTCTCTATATTATGCACTTACCTGTATTTTTTCTGCCTTGTTACCACAGATACAGAATTACAATAGATTTTGCCTCTCTGGAAGTCCCCCCCCACCCTTTCTTCATCCATGCTCTTCAAGTTATGTTCGTTTCAGAAACACTTTCTCTTTTTGTTAATTAAATGTGGAAGGAGAAATGTTCCCCAAGAGGTGTTTTGTGCCAGCTGTTTGCCACTCGCACTTTGTTTTCTTACTTTGTCAAAAGCTGCCATATTTAATTTTATAATGTAGACGGAGTTAAAGATGATCGGGTATTTATTTTTAGCTCCTAATGCCAGGATTGAACCAGATGTGAGATAGGTGGTTTTTGGACTCTTTAGTGGTCAGGGGGAGGCCTCCCCTCCCTCTCTCCTTCAAAACTACCGCCTGCCCAATCTTGTAAGTGCTGCTAATAACCGGGAAGGTTGTATTTTGGTAGGGATTATTCATGAATAAAAATATCACACCTGTACTTCTGACAAGTTCAGGAGGACACATGGTCAAATATAGAACCGTTGTGCTAATTACAGCCTTTCAGCTAATTAACCGTAGGTTTAAAAAGAAGGAAAATCACATTTTTCAAAATCTGCACTGAAAGGTGTAGAAATTGCTTGCAGTAGATCAGAACAAAAAAAATATCCCTGAACCTTGTTACTGGTCTGCAGTCAGAGCTATTTTTTTAAACATTTATGGCAGACCTGTGGTGGGAATGACTCATTCAAACTGTCCTGTGAGAATGGATGTGGATATCAAACTGTTGGTTAATATTGTTGTTTATCTGAGCCCTGTCCCATTCCTTAATAGAATAACCGAGTTGGAAGGGACTTTAGAGGTCTTCTATTCCGACCCCTTGCTCAAGCAGGAAATGGTATACCATTTCAGGCAAAGGGCCAAGCAATCTCTTTTTAAGTGTCTCCAGCGATACAGCAACCACAACTTCTGAAGACAAGCCATTACACTGGTTGTTTTCACTGTCAGAAATGTTGCCTTAGATCTACTTTGGTTCTCTCCTTGATTGGTTTCCATCCATTGCTTCTTGTCTTGCCTTCTGGTGTTTTGGAAAATAGGTTGACCTCCTCTTCTTTGTGGTAGCCTTCAGATATTGGAACATTGCTATCATGTTACACCTAGTCCTTCTTTTCCTAAACTAGATATACCCAATACCCAGTGGTGGGTTTCAAATGTTTTAGAACCTACTCTGTAGGTGTGGCCTATTTTGTGGGTGTGGCTTGTCAGTCATGTGACAGGGTGGGAGTGGCCACCTTTTAAAATGTGGTGAAACTCATTTAACAACGCTCTTGCTTAGCAACCAAAATTTTGGACTCAATTGTGATGATAAATTCTTTCTTTCTTTCTTTCTTTCTTTCTTTCTTTCTTTCTTTCTTTCTTTCTTTCTTTCTTTCTTTCTTTCTTTCTTTCTTTCTTTCTTTCTTTCCTTTCTTCCTTCCTTTCCTTTCCTTTCCTTCCCGTTGGGTCACAGGCAGCAGCGGGCCAGATTTATTTCCAGGTACGCCAGTGGAACCCCCTCTCACCGGTTCTCTAAATTTCACCAACCGGCTCTCGCGAGTAGGTGCGAGCCTGCAGAAACCCACCACTGCCAATACCTATAACCATTCTTTGTATGTTTTAACCTCCAGCCCCCCAATCATCTTTGTTGCTCTTTTCTGCATTCTTTCCAGAGTCTCTACATCATTTTATAATATGGTGCTGAAAACTGGATGAAATATTGCAAATGTGGTGAGTCATTATAAAGCAGTATTAACATTGCATGTGATCTTCATTCTATCCCTCTGGTAATGCAGCCTCATATTGCAGTGAATTTTTTGGTGACTGCAGGACATTGCTGGCTTATACTTAACTGATTGTCATATTTAACCGATCTTGCAGTAACAGCAAGATCCCTCTTGCAGTTACTGTTGTTGAGCCACATTTCACCTATTTTGTACCTGTGCATCTGGTTTTTTATTGCCTAAGTGTAAAACATTACTTTTCTCTACACTGAATTTGATTTTGTTATATAGCATCCAGTGTTCAAATCTGTTGAGATCCATCTGGATTGTGACCCTATGTTCTGGAGTGTTGGTTATTCCTGCCAGCTTGCAAATTCCTGCAAATTTGATGAGTTCCCTTTCTATTCCTTCATCTAAACCATTTATGAAGATATTGAAGAGTACTGGGCCTAAGACAAAACCTCCACTGCTTACTTCTCTCCATGCTGAGGTAGCTCCATTAAGGACTACTCACTGAGTGTGTTTGGTCAGCCAGTTACAAATCCATCATCTGGTGGTGATGCACTCTATCCCACATTTTTCTAACTTACCAAGAAGCAGGTTGTGATCTACTTTAATGCCATACTGAAATCCTAGTATACTCTGTCCACAGAATTTCTCTGGTCCACTTATTTAGTCACTATCAAAGATTGAAATAAATTTATTTGATGTGGTTCTTTCTTCATCCACTTTGCTGTGATAACTGCTCGTATGATAACTATGGCTGTACATTGGAATGAAATTCCTTGTTACCTCTGAAAGAGACTGTGTTGATTTAATATCAATTTATACTCCAGATTTGTAAAATGTGGTTTAATGCTGTCTTTAAAATCTTGATAATTAAACATGAAAATCTCATTGAGAATAAAGGACAAACAAAATAGAATTGTAGAATCAAATTTATCAAAAAATGGAAGGAAGCAATGGGAAAAGAGGAAAAAAGACCATATACTGTACAAGTAATCCTTGATTTATGACCATTCACTCAGTGACTGTTTAAAATTACAAGGGTGTTAAAGAAAGGGACTTATGACCTGTGCCTAAAATTATGGCCATTGCAGTGCCCACTCCCCCATGGTGATATGATGAAAATTTGTGTGCTTAACTGTCTACTCACCCTTACAACCAACTGCAGGGGTGTTACAACTTCCACCCCACCCTATCTTTCTTCCCGTCCTCCCATCTATGCAGTAAATGTTTGGGAAACTCAAAAGTCTGGAGTGAAGTATTTCCCCCTCCCCCACACACACTTTCCATGAAGGATCAAACGTCAAACATTGCAAAAAAGGGGAAAGAGGGTTTCAAAAACTTTGGATATTTTTCAAATGGGCTCCAAGCATTTCTCCCTTACATTGAACTTCCTCATATCATCTGACTTGCCAAAACTTTAGTATGGCAGTAATTTAGCCCCTTTTCCATATTGGGTTGTAGAAGTGTTCCAATGGTATTTAGGAAGATTTGTGATTGAATCCATTTTTGATTGTGATCTCATCTCATTCTTTTACATGTATCTATAAAGAAAAGAAGTGGAGTTGTGTGCCTCTAAAGACAAAGAAATAAACACTATACAGAGATCTCTATGCTGGTCACATACTGTACATACCGGGCAATTCTGCCATAATGTAAGCTCCATCAAATGAGAATAGTAATGGTTCACTCTTGAACTTCCTAATGAAGAATTGGGAGGGGGGGGGGGGTTCTTTGCTTGAAGTCACCAGTGCAAGGCTTTAAATGAATTTTATGTGAATTAGCTAATTACACATAGAAATCAATTAAAGCTTGCTGCCCTTATTTATATTGGACAACATAAATATAGGACTACCCTTGAAAAGTCTCTGTTAATAAAGAAAAAAAAATGGTGTGGTTGCATTTCTCAAGGATTATCTGAAATCTGTACTATATAGCAAGAATACAATTAATAGAAACCAATACTCAAGTCCATTTTTAACAGAATCTATGACTAACATGGTCTTCATATTTTACAGAATGAATGTAATAAAAGCAATAAAGCTCCTTTTTTCCTTTTGTTAAACATTAAAAGAAACATCTTCATCTTCCTCATATTGTTTTGTTTTTCAAAGGTTGAGGGGATGTTCTCAGAATGTCACATATGTTTCAGAAGTATGTCCAATTCATTTCTTAAGGGTTGCTTTTCTTAACAAGTATGCATTGGATTGTAGCCCAAACTTCTAATTTTTATTGGTAAATGAATTTTAACAAGCGGTTTATCCAATCTTCACATTTAGTTCAAAAGGTAATGTAAAGATTAATTCCTGTTACTTTTTGAGCTTTGGAGTGGTTTTGACCTGGCCTTATAATTATGGTTTATGACCCATAGCAGACCAGACCTTAAAGGGCTTTCTGGCTTAAAATATTTCTAAGCAGCACAGGTGATTTCCCCATCTGTCTGAATCGGCAATGATCAAAGCCCATATGGAGGTGACACATAGGTAGATATCAAGTAATGATGACCTTCAGCTCCTAAGTAATTAGCCTGAAGAACCTTCCATTCCCAATACAGTTCAATTCCCTAGCTTACTTTGGCCACTAAGATCTATCTATCTATCTATCTATCTATCTATCTATCTATCTATCTATCTATCTATCTATCTATCTATCTATCTATCTATCTATCATCTATCTATCTATCTATCTATCTATCTATCTATCTATCTATCTATCTATCTATCTATCTATCTATCTATCTATCTATCTATCCAGTGCCCTATCTATCTATCTATCTATCTATCTATCAATCTATCTATCTATCTATCTATCTATCTATCTATCTATCTATCTATCTATCTATCTATCTATCTATCTATCTATCTATCTATCTATCTATCTATCAATATGTAAATCTCTAAAACTAGAAAATCAAGCCTTCTCGAGGTTGGAAAGTATAAGAAAGAGTTTTGAGAAAGGTGCTTAAATACCTAATCATGTGAATAAAATTAAATTAGCATTGTGCATCATAAAAATAAGAACAATAGTCAAATTTCATCCATAGTTTATTTCATCTATATTACAGTTTTTAAAAAAAAGAAACATTATTTCCTATTATGCCATCAGGGCTGGACTGAGATAGTTTGATCTTTAATCTGTTCCCTTAAACATCACCAACAACTGTTCCAGTAGCCATTCAACATTTAGGAACAAATACCATTGAATGTAATGAAGCATTTCTGATTTTACAGGAAGAGACATTTTGCGCTTTAATTTTCTACTGGGAGAGAGAGAGAGGAGAAGAGATAATATGCAAAGTTTGAAGGCTCATAATGATTAGGGGTATGCAAAGCTCCCAAAGTGTGCTTTGCTTTGGCAAAGATTTGAGAGACCTACATCCTTGAAGCTGCTTTGTGAAATTGCCCTCTCACCTTCAAGGGTGAAATGAAGATAGGTATTTTACTTTGCTTTTCAGCTTCTCCAGATCTTTTCCCATAGAATTTGCACTTGGAATAAAGCTGAGAGGAGCTTTCTTCCATCACAATAGTCCACTAATTTCTCAAAATGGTTGGGGAAAATGGCTCAAATTTTACTAAAATCTGGTTGATGTCAGTATTGCTGTCAGCCAATACTTTGGAAGCTCAAATTACACCCGGAGTCTGGTAGCATACAAGTTTAAATTATTTATGACTTTAAATCCTGAATTATTATTATTCATGAAGAAGAATGAGAGAAATGGGAGCTAAGCTGACCCTAATTATTCCTTTTTTTCATATCTATAGGCATTCTGGCTTCTTCTGGAGAGGTCATAGTAAAGAACAGGCATGTGAAAAGTTTCTTAGGGGACAAATGTTCCTGAGGAGCCATTCCAGCAGATCCACAAAGTCCAATTTTATGAAATTTTTAAATCAACGATATGTGTAAAGAGCCAATTAGAGGCCAATGCTTCCTATTTTCTGTATTTTATTAAACTTCTTAAATGAAATCACTTATGGTGCTGGGGAAGAGCATGATGCTGAGAGAAAAATTGCAGGCATGTGAGCTATTTTCCTTCCCTTCTATTTGAAACTTCTCCCCACCATGAGCAAGGGAGAATTGCCTGTAAAAACTGCAACTCAGAAACAGGTAGGGAGGGGAGATGGATGTTTTGGGAAGTCTGCAGCAGAGGTGGTATTCAGCAGGTTCTGACCAGTTCTGGAGAACCAGTAGCGGAAATTTTGAGGAGTTGGAAGAACCGGTAAATACTACCTCTGACTAGCCCCGCCCTCATCTATTATCTGTCTCCTGAGTCCCAGCTGATCGGGAGGAAATCGGGATTTTGCATTAATCTTCCCCTGCCACGCCCATCAGGCCACACCCACCAAGCCATGCCACACTTACCAAGTCACACCCACAAAACTGCTCGTAAAATTTTTTTTTTTTTTAATATTGAAAAAGTTTTATTGGGTTTTTACAATTTTTCAAAGGGTGGGGTAAGGGTTACAGAAAACATTTTGAGAACTTTCACGTCGGGATCATTGGCCCTTCCCGGGCTTCATAATAAAACATTGGTAAAACATTTATCAAAAATACTACAAGGCTAAGATAAGTGCATACATCATAAAATTCCCAATTCTCTGCTGACAGTCATGTATAAACATCCCGGTACAAAAGGATTAAAACATGTTAATAATAATAAAAAAAAAAAGCAAGCAAAGTCATTTTTTGGATCTAAGTCTCTTGGCAATTGTATCTTCTTTTTCTCCCCCCTGGCCCTCAACGGGCGGGGCTGTGCCCCCCCCTGTCACCCCTGGATCTTCCCCCAGGGCAGAGGAATGTTTTTTAAGAAAGGCTTCCGCCTCAACAACTGTTTTAATCCTTACTCTTCCTCCTTCCCAGAACACCAGCATCCCTTCGGGCATCGCCCACTTGAACCAAATCCCGTGGTCAAACAATTTTTTGGATAAGAAGGAAAATTTCCTTCTCATCTCTCTAATCTTTTTTGGGATCTGCTTCAAGATGACGACTTCCTTTTGTTGGTAAATTAATGGTCCCCCTATCTGCGCCTTCAAAATTCCCTCTCTGGTTGACCTAACAAATTTGATATGTATCTCTCTGGGTACTTCATTTATCCTGGCATATGCAGAATTTATTCTGTAAACTAGGTCAATGTCCCCCCGATCTCATCTTTAGGTTTATGTAAATAATCTGCTAAAATTGTACTCATGAGTTCAGGGAGACATTCACCAGGTTCCTCAGAAATGTTCTGAAATCTTAAAAAATATGACATCCTTTCAAAATCCATCCTAGCCATATGCCCAGTTAGTTCTCCAACCTCACTGTTAACATTTTTAAGCTCTCCCTTTGCCCCAGCCAGCCCCCCTTCCAACTCTTCAGTCTTCTGTGTGTTCTCCAGCACTTGCTTCCGTGTTTCCAGAAGTTCCTTCTTAAAGTTGCTGTTATCTTCTCTCAAGGCCTTAATTTCTTGCACCAAAGTTTGTAACACAGATTCCAAAGATGACATTCTTTGTTCCAAACCTGCCAGTTCTGATTTTTGTGCCATGGTAAAGTCAGTGTCACTAAAATGGCGTTTTTTGGGTGGGGCCGTTGAGGCAAATCAGGAGATGAAAGTTCAAATCAGGGTTGTAAAAAGTTCAGGAACCAGAAGAGAAACACTTTTCCAAATCAATAATTATAGTAGAGAAGGCACTCCAGGGAAGGAATCAATTAATCCAGAAATTTCTTCATTAATAGCCAGAGGGAGTCCAGATCACAAAAAGATGTTGGTAATTTTCCATAAATAAAATAGTCATTCAGGAACAAAGGGAGCCATCTTCCACCGCCCAGACTGAGAGCCAGCAGGAGAAAATAACAAAAAAGAAATTGTTTCAAGCCAACCGGACTTCGCTACATTGTGAAAAAAAAGAACAAGCCGCAAAACCACTTTCACTTGCTTTCACTTGTTTCCAGGCAATCCACATAGAAAACGTCCGCTTCCTCGCAACGAGGAGCCATTTCTAAGCGCCGCTTTAAATCCGAGGGGGGGTTTAACAAGCAAACACCCCCCTCCAAGCTCTTTAATCCAGGCTGTCAGCAGAAATAAAGTCAAAATCACTCACTCTTCACCTCGCAGCCAAAGCCCCGGGAGAGCCTTCCGACCCGAACATCCAGCTCTCTCCAAGTTCACCATGAGTTGCCGTTCTCCAATGGTGAAGGGGAAACCCCCCGCAGCATGCCCTTCTTCGCCTAGGCTGAAGACAAGGGCCGTTTCCCCGCTGCCGCAGGGGTAAACTGACCCAGGCAAGCCAGCCCTACGGGAGACCCCCAAAAAGGGGTGTCTCGCCCCCGTGGGGGGGGGCAGAAAAAGGGACAAAGCGGCGGACGAGTCCAGGACCCGTCCGTCGCCGCTGGAAGGCGGAAGCGGAAGTCCTCGTAAAATTTTTTGAATCCCACCACTGGTCTGCAGCCAGCAACAATCAGAGAAAGCAACCAAATAAAAGAGGAAACTGAATGGTCCAGATGAAAAAGAAAAGGCTCAACACAGCAAAGCCAAGCAAAATGTGAAAAAGTGCAGGGGCTTTACATGTTGCCTATTAATAAATAAGAAAAGAAGAAGAAATCCCAGAAAGAGAGAGATGGGGGAATTAAAGACACACTAGTGTTTGAAAGAGGAAGACATTGTTCTATGCTAGCAATAGTATAGAAGTAATAGTAGTAGAATATGGAAAGGCAGTTTCTGCTAGTGGTTAAAGTGATGGAAACCTTGAAATCAGGAGGCTGTGAGTTCTAGTCATTTCTTAGACATGAACACCAGCAGAGTGACCTTGAGCCAGTCACTCTTCCTCAGCCCAACACCCTCCCCCCCCCCGCCCTTATGTTTCTTTTCGGACAAATAGGAAGAGAAACATGTGACAGCTGATTCTTGTCCTGAGTTCACCAAGCTAAGAAAAAAACCTTCTGTCCGCTCCCCTCATTCAGGAGGTCAAGGCTATTGGAAGGCCTTATAGCCTGGAAAGACCATAGGAAAAGGACTTACAATTATACACCTCTCCATAGTTCTTTACAGCACTATTTTAGCAGTTTACAGGAACAGCATATTGGTCCCAAACAGTGGTGGGATTCAAATAATTCTACCATTGGTTCACCAAAAATGCATGCACGCACATGTGCAAGCACATGGTTTCCATGCATGAGTGCGCACATGAGTGGGGCCAACCAGAGATGGTATTTGCTGGTTCTCCGAACTACTCAAAATTTCTACTACCAGTTCTCCAGAACCGCTCCAATCTGGATGAATACCATCTCTGCTCCAACAGTCTGGGTCCTCAATTTACTGACCTCAGAAGGATGGAAGGCTGATTCAACCTTGAGCCGGTGAGACTCAAACTCCTGGCTGGGGGCAGAGTTAGTTTGGAATACAGCATTCTCACCACTGTGCTACCACAACTTTGCAATCGTCCTGGGTTTGAGAAGCTAGAGGGCAGGACACTTTAGTTTTTCCTTGGTCTGAAACTCAGTTGGCATTCAAGCAAGAGTGCCTCCAAAGCTCCCTAATCCAGCTTGAACTTTTTAATTTCCTTTTATTTGATTCTTGAATAGATTATAAACCAACTGTCCTTCTCCCCCCACTTCCCTCAGCTGCCTCATCTGTTTTAGATTGTGAGGCTGAAGGAGGACACCCCTCTCTTTTAGCATCAGAGACAAGCAAAGATCTGAAAAGGGGGGGGATAAAAATATAGCAAATGAAGTAAAACAATCAATAGCAATCCTGAGGAGTCTATTTATCCATCCATGTGACCCAGTGGTGGGATTCAATTTTTTTTTACTATTGGTTCTGTGGGTGTGGCTTGGTGGGTGTGGCTTGGTGGCATGGCAAGAGGAAGGATACTCCAAAATCCCCATTCCCTCCCGATCAGCTGGACTCGAGAGGCAGAGAATAGATGAGGGTGGGGCCAGTCAGAGGTGGTATTTACCGGTTCTCCTAACTACTCAAAATTTCCACTACCAGTTCTCCAGAATTGGTCAGAACTTGATGAATACCACCTCTAATATGGCCATTTAGATGACAGGACCTTATGAAGCTTGGTTGATCCTAAAGTCGAAATAGGACTGGACTGAGCTACCACTTGGATGAGAGGCAATCAGGAAGTTTCAGAGTTACTTGAGGCTGGGGACTGGAGACAGGGAAGGGAAGGGGAAGGGAAAGATTATGGAAAAAGGCAATGCCAAATCCCATACTACCAAAATTAAGCCCAGTATGGTTAGATCCATATAATTTTCCCCAACTCAAGTAAATTTTAACTTTACCTGCACAAATGCATACACAAGCACAAATTTGTCTGCACAAACTATTTAACATACCATGCAATATAAATATAAACTTCACAGCTGGATTTATGACCCTGCTATAGCTAAATACTCAAGAAATGTCTTGCTATATAGAATGTGCCCATTCTATTTCTTGTTCAAAGTTCTTTTAAGTCCTAGCTTCTTTCATCATCATCTGAGAAGACAAGGACAAGGGACAAGAAAAACAAAAGCAGTGACACGGATCAGTCAAGAAACATTTATTCAATTATTTCTCCTCCTCCTTTACTTTTCCTTGTTTCTATAGAAACTAAAGCAAAGCTAGATAACAAAGAAGCAAAAGATTATAGCTGGGAAATGTTTTACTAGCAACTTCAGGGAACTCCATTTTTTCTAGGTTCTTGTAAAAAATGGCCTGATGTGTACCTCGTGTGCCATCAAAATATCATACTGAATAGTGTCTTCCAAAGAAAATTAGAGATAGTATTCTACAGGATCGGACTGCTTTGCCCGAACTGGTAGCTGAAATCACAGGTGGCCCTGCCACCTGCCCTGGCTCTATGGCATCCCATTTAGGCCCTTTTTTAAAGCCAAAACACATGCATGGAAGCCTGAGCGCATGCGTGGATGGGGACATTTGCAAACCAGTAGGGAAGGTAAGTGAATACCATCCCTGAAAAAAAATGCATGTTTCAACATCTCTCCCTCCCCCTCCGATCTCCCATATCTCATCTATCCTCTCTCTATCTCTCTCTGTCTCTGTCTTTCTTTCTCATCTCTCATGTATCATCTATCCTCTCTCTGTGTCTCTGTGTCTGTCTCTCTTATCTATCATGTATCATCTATCCTCTCTCTTTTCGTGTCTCTGTCTCTCTGTCTCTGTCTGTCTGTCTGTCTCTCTTTCATCTATTGTTAGATACTACAGTCAGTTCAACAACCTAAATTGCCCTGAGTCCCGGGAGGGAGAAGGGCGGTATATAAATAAAATAAATAAAATAAAATAAATAAATAAATAAACCACTGACCATATTGACTTGGTGTTGACTTCTACTTGCACAAGGGGAGTTCCTACTTGATTTTTTCCTACTTTGCCTGTTTGCTCCTCTAAATTTGTTCTGGAGTATCCCAAAATGTCTGACAAAAACTTGGGAGATCATCCTTTCTGTTCTCTCTATTGTATGAATGTTTCTAAGGTAACTGAAGTTTACTGCAAGAATCTTGCAATGATAAAATGCAGGTCAACAGGTCTCTATTGATTGTTTCTATATAATCAAAATCTATATACACACAGAGATCTTTTATCATGCGATAGAGATATTGTAAAAGTAAATTATAGTTTTCACTGCCAATATAGTTGATATGTTTTCTCCTTTGCCACAGGGTGCTATCTACACTTAATTATTGCCATCGTTTTCTTGTGATTACTACTATTTCTGTAGGAGCTTTATCTTAATTTTGCTATTAATCGTAAGTATAATTTTGATTTGGGGGTTATCTGTTTCCATTTTTCTTTGTCATCTTGACTTTTTACCAAAACACAAAAAAATACTTCTGTTTTATAATAGAGACATTCTTTGTAAAGATAGTAGTATTATTATTATTGTCTTTTCTTTGATCCTGGCCATATTTGGATGTCGGAATTATTTCTAAATAAGGATACTTGGGATTTCATCCAGAGTTCTTAGGGCACTTCCTCACCTATTCTTTACCATAGCATAAACATACCTCTGTCATGTCCTCATGAGGCTGCCTTTGTTTCTTCACTATCCCAAAGCAAAGCATCTAAAACATGTCCTTGGGTGTTCCAATTTTAAAATAATGTTTTCCCTCTTCTCCCAGAACAACTTTGCTGTGGGTATAATCTGGTATCCTCAATTTACAATTTGGTTACTGATGCCTGATTTTGGATTGGTGTAGTGGCTAAGGCACTGGAGGCTTACGGGTTAAGGTTTTATTATATAATTTATTTCTTTTTTTGTTTCAAACAATTTTATTGGTTTTTACAATTATATAGGAAAAGGGGAAATTGTAGGGTTAAAGGCTCGGGACCTAGCTATCTGCGGGATCGGATCCTGCCCCATACATCCTCACGGCCGATTCGCTCCCACAGAGAGGGACTTCTCCGGGTGCCGTCCACTAGACTTTGTCAGCGGGCGACGCCCAGGGGAAGGGCGCTCTCTGTGGCGGGCCCTGCCCTCTGGAACGACCTTCCCCCGGATATCAGGACAACCACGGACCTCCGCTCCTTCCGCTTAAAATTAAAGACACACTTTTTTCGCCTGGCCGGCCTTGGGTAGTCTCTTTTTAGGTTAGGGGATTTAGGGGTAATTTTTAGTTTAGTTTATGGGTTTTAGCGCAGGATCAATTTAATCCATTTTTAATTTTGTATTTTGTATTTTGTCTGTGGTCTTATTTGTATTTTTAATTGCCTGTGCCCCGCCTCGAGTCCCCTTGGGGAGAGAGAGCGGGATATAAAATTAAATTATTATTATTATTATTATTATTATTATTATTATTATTATTATTATTATTATTATTATTATTATTATTATTATTATTATTATTATTATTATTATTATTATTATTATTATTATAACATTTTAGGATTTCCATGTCGGGGTCGGTGGTCGCCTCCGGGAGTTCATAAAAATACATTTTTTAAAAAAATAATTATATAGTGGTGAGAATTATACATATCATATTACATTTCATACATTCAATCATTATTTTTTTAAAGCATCCATCTTAGTTATAGTGAATTTCAAAACATACTTATTTTTGAGATCTAAGTCTCTTAGCAATAGTGTCTTCTTGATCCTTCTCTTCAATAGGTGGAGCCGCGACTCCCCCTGTTCCATCTCTTTCTTCTAGGAGTGGGGAGTGCTTTCTAAGAAAAGCCTCCGCCTCTCCTACTGTTTTAATTCTGACTCTGTTTTAATTCTGACCCCCTTCCCAGTATACCAGCAATCCCTCAGGCATCAACCATTTAAACCAGATTCCTTTTTTAAATAGCTTTTTAGATAGGAAAGAATATTTTCTTCTAATCTCTCAAATGTTTTTTGGAATCTGCTTCAATATAGTGATCTCCTTATCTTGATATTTTAATGACCCACCCCGTTGTGCCCTCAGTATCTCATCTCTTGTAAATCTTCTTAAAAATTTAATATGAATTTCTCTTGGTACATCATTTATCCTGGCAATGTAGAATTTATTCTATAGATCATGTCTATATCCCCCCAAATATATTCTTTGTTTTTTTTTAATAAAATCTGCTAAAATTGTGCTCATTAAGTCCCTAAGGTCCTCCCCTTCCTCTTCAGGAACATTCTGAAATCTGAGGAAAAAAGACATTCTCTCAAACTCAATTTTTGACATCTGCATAGTAATTTCTCCCGTTTCTTTTCGTATTTCTCCTAATTCCTCCTTCATCTCCTCTGCCCCTTTCTCTAACATCTTAATTTTTTGTTTGTTTTCTACTGTATTTCCTTTTGTCTCTCGCATATCTACCGTATTTATTCGAGTACAACGCGCAAAATTTTGTACCCAAAAAAGAACTCAAAGTTTGGGTGCGCGTTATAAACGAGGGTTCAGGTTTCTGGGCGGCGGTGGCGGTGGCGGCAGGGGGAGAAGCGGAGGCAGAAAGAGACACGGGGGAGAAGCGGAGGCAGAAAGAGACGTGGGGGAGAAGCGGAGGCAGAAAGACGCGGGGGAGAAGCGGAGGCAGAAAGAGACGCGGGGGAGAAGCGGAGGCAGAAAGAGACGCGGGGGAGAAGCGGAGGCAGAAAGAAACGCGGGGGAGAAGCGGAGGCAGAAAGAGACGCGGGGGAGAAGCGGAGGCAGAAGGAGACGCGGGGGAGAAGCGGAGGCAGAAAGAGACGCGGGGGAGAAGCGGAGCCAGAAAGAGACGCGGGGGAGAAGCGGAGGCAGAAAGAGACGCGGGGGAGAAGCGGAGGCAGAAAGAGACGCGGGGGAGAAGCGGAGGCAGAAGGAGACGTGGGGGAGAAGCGGAGGCAGAAGGAGATGCGGGGGAGAAGCGGAGGCAGAAAGAGACGCGGGGGAGAAGCAGAGGCAGAAAGAGACGCGGGGGAGAAGCGGAGGCAGAAGGAGACGCGGGGGAGAAGCGGAGGCAGAAGGAGACGCGGGGGAGAAGCGGAGGCAGAAGGAGACGCGGGGGAGAAGCGGAGGCAGAAAGAGACGCGGGGGAGAAGCGGAGGCAGAAGGAGACGCGGGGGAGAAGCGGAGGCAGAAAGAGACCCGGGGGAGAAGCGGAGGCAGAAGGAGACGCAGGGGAGAAGCAGAGCCAGAAAGAGACGCGGTTAGGGTGGAACGGCATCGCTCCATCGCCCCTCAGCTGCGGAGCCCGGCCGTCATGCTTTATAAAAATCGGTATAAAAATTTTATACCGATTTTTAATGGAAAATTAGGGGGTGCGCGTTATACACGGGTGCGCGTTATAGTCGAATAAATACGGTAATTTTAAGTTGGGGGAAAAGAAAAACACCAGTTAATTTCTCTCCCTCTACTGAGGATTCTAATAAGACTTTATCTTAATCACTGCATGGAAACACAGCTAAAATATGCCCATTTTTTCTCCCAACTAATGTTATATCAATTGTTATTCTCACTTTGGTAGTGCTCTCGGTTGTTAAGGATGCAGCCGTACACTAACTTACTAGAAAGAAGTATATATATTTTAATTTAATAAGCCTTTTTAAAAAAACAGATATGACTGAACTGTTTGTTTCCTTCTCTTCCAGCCACATGCTAATCAACTATATGCTGAGGTAAAACATCAGCTGAATTTCTGACTCACGTATTACATTTAATACTACAAAGAAAATCAAGAAGGTAATGTAACAATTCGCTCCAAAATAAGACGAATTTATTTTACTTATATAATTAATTCAGGTTAAAATCAGAATATTCCTTTGTGTTATGCTATTTTATCAATTTTCATGGGGGTATGTTTCTGTTTAACCCTTTGACATTGAGATGTGGAGTGACGTGATGAGAAATCACAAAAGCAACATCAGCTGTTTTCATCCATTTCCCCAAATTCTATTTTGATTGTCTAATGAATCTGTAATTGGAACCCTTGAAAACAGAACTGAAACACAAATTCTGAAACAGAAGCCCTGAAGCGTAAGTTGCGAAATACAATTCTATGCCATTTCCAATATGAAAGTCATAATAGTCTTTAAAGCGCTCCATGGCTCAGGACCTAGCTATTTGCGGGATCGGATCCTGCCTCATACATCCTCACGGCCGATCCGCTCCCACAGAGAGGGACTTCTCCGGGTGCCGTCCACTAGACTTTGTCAGCGGGCGACGCCCAGGGGAAGGGCTTTCTCTGTGGCGGGCCCAGCCCTCTGGAATGACCTTTCCCCCGACATTAGAACGACCACGGACCTCCGCTCCTTCCGTCTAAAATTAAAAACATATCTTTTCTGCTTGGCCGGCCTAGGGTAGTCTCTCTCTATGGGGTTTTAGTTGTTTAGTGGGAATTTTAGTCTAAAATGGGTATTTTAGCACAGGTACTGTTTAATTTGTTTTTAAGATGTTGTATATCTATTGTATATTTATGGTGTTTTAGTTTCCCTGTGCACCGCTCCGAGTCCCTATGGGGAGAGGGGCGGTCAAGAAATTAAATTATTATTATTATTATTATTATTATTATTATTATTATTATTATTATTATTATTATTATTATTATTATTATTATTATTATTATTATTATTATTATTATTATTATTATTATTATTATTATTATTATTATTATTATTATTATTATTATTGTTATTATTATTATTATTATTAATATGAATGTTACATTTCAGAAAGGTTTTGGTTTCCTTTTTTATTTTATCAGTCTTCCACCAATATATAACTGGAGAGGAATACTATATTTTCGATAGCAAGAATTTGGATCCTCTTCTACACATTTTTCCAATGTACTTTTCCTATCAAAAAGTGTTTACAAACATACATATTTTGGGCTAAAATGTAGACACAAAAACTCACACATCAAACAAGATAATGTGCAAAAAAGAGAGGAAATTGCAGCAAATATGCTTATGAGATAAAATTGCATAGAAAAATGTAAACAGAGAGAATAAATATCTATTAAAAAACATATCCATGTATAAACTTTTTGTCTAAAAGGAAATGTAATCTGTTGGATTAGACAAAGGATTCCGACTCAGGCATGGTCAAACAACAGGAACGTTTATTCACAACTATTTACAATACACTAGGATCATTACTGGCAAGGTTTCCCTGTCTAACAGCTGCTTATATACAGCTTTAAGGCGAGGGAACCTTTTAGCAAGCAAGCTGCAACATTGTATCTATTTTCTAGACGGAATCCGACCAGCTGCGTCTTAGCCAATCAGACGCAGCTGCCGGCTCCGTTCCGGAATGCGGTGACTCAGAGTTTACCAGACTTGCTGGCTCGGTCTTAGACCTGAGGATTTAACATTATCTAATGCAGGGAAGGAAGGAAGGAAATTGTGTGTGTGCGTGCACTGAATTTGCTCTATGGTACATCAGGAGCCCTTCCCTTTCCTCACAAAAGTGAGCAATGTTTATCAAAGACTGCATGCAAAAAATTGCCATCTTAATTGATGCGTGATCCTTGTTTTGTACATACAATTACATTCCATCTCTCCTTTTTTGAATGATTGTTTTTTAACAGCTTTGGCAGGTTAAAGAGGTCACATTTGTCCCTCTTTCCTCAAGAGCTGGAAGGATTTCTTTTCTTTTTTTTCTTTTTCAATTTGTGTAATCTGTTTTTGCAAAGGTCACATTTGCATTGTTTGTACCTTGCCCTTTGGACTGCCATAAAAACTTTTGGTGCATCTCTGATTGTTACTTAGTCATTTTCAACTGTCTAGCTCAATTTTTACAATGAAAGAATAGGCACCACGACCATGGAACAGCAAGGCAGCTAGGATCCTGAAGAATTGGTCTGTACAGATATACTAGAGGTGCTCATTTCATCTAAACTGCAAATGGAAGATTATTTTCAGGGGCAAGACAGCATGCTACAAGTACATTTGCATAGTGTAATCTAAGTAAATTAGCTTCAGGAACCAGATATTATCAAGGTCTGCCACTAGTCAACTGTCAAATGTAATTTAACATTGCTTGTTATCTATTAAGTGCCCCATATTACAAATGAACCAACAAACATTGTATGCCAGCAATTATGTATCAATGGTCAAATATGTATCAATGGTCAAAGCACTGGAGTAGCACTGGAGATCAAATGCAGCTGTTGAAAGTTCAAAGTTGCACATATTCAAAGGAGGATAATAAGGGACGCGGTGGCTCAGTGGCTAAGACACTGTTGATCAGAAAGGTCGGTGGTTTGGCAGTTCGGCGGTTCAAATCCCTAGCACCACATAATGGAGTAAGCTCCCACTACTTGTTCCAGCTTCTGCCAACCTTGCAGTTCGAAAGCATGTAAAAATGCAAGTAGAAAAATAGGGACCACCTTTGGTGGGAAGGTAACAGCGTTCCGTGCGCCTTCAGCATTTAGTCATGTTGGCCACATGACCATGGAGATGTCTTTGGGCAGCACTGGCTCTTCGGCTTTGAAATGTCAGCTTGACAAAGTCTTTACTTTACTTTTATTAAATTTCTATCCCGCCCTATCTCCCAAAAAAGGGACTCAGGGCGGCGCACAGGAACTTAAAATCAGAAATACAAAACAGTACAAATTCTACAAAATTTAAAACTACAATTAAACAGTTTAACCCGTGCTAAAAAGAGACAATTAATTTAAAACCCAGCTCTAGGTCAGGAATGACTAGCACATGTTTAGTTTAGTTTAGTTTTATTTGATTTGTATACCGCCCTTCTCCCTTTCGTGACTCAGGGCGGTGTACAGCCACAGTAAAATCGGTGATACAAAATCTAAAAGAATATATTAAAATCGGTGATACAAAATCTAAAAGAATATATTAAAAGATATTAAATAAATTTGGCCTACATATTTAAAATCCCATGCTAAAATTACTTTAAAATCCCTTTAAAACTACGACAGGCCGCAGCACAGAATAAATGCATCTTCAGGGCCCGACAGAAGAGATGTATTTATTTATTTTATTTTATTAAATTTATACCCCACCCTTCTCCTTGTTAGGACCCAGGGCGGCGCACAGGCATTATTAAAACCACAAAATACAAAATACAAAATCGATTAAAATATATTAAATTATTGGACCCGTGCTAAAAACCCATTTTAAAACCATACCAAATTAATTTTAATTTTAAAAGTCAGAAGTAGGGGCTATCCTAGGCCGGCTTGTTGGAATAGATACGTCTTAAGACGTTGGCGGAAGAGGCGGAGGTCCGAGATAGTGCGAAGGTCGGGGGGTAGGTCGTTCCAGAGGGCCGGGCCCGCCACAGAGAAGGCCCTTCCCCTGGGTGTCGCCAGCCGGCATTGCCCCGCTGACGGCACCCGGAGAAGACCCTCTCTGTGGGAGCGGATCGGACGAAGGGATGTATGGGGCAGGAGACGGTCTCGTATATAGCTAGGCCCCGAGCCATGGAGCGATTTAAAGATGGTCGTCAGCACCTTGAAGCGCACTCGAAAGGCCACAGGCAGCCAGTGCAGTTCGCGCAGGAGAGGTGTTACGTGGGTTTGCCTTGAGGCACCCATAATCACCCGCGCGGCCGCATTCTGTACTAACTGTAGCTTTCGAGTGCACCTCAAGGGGAGCCCCATGTAGAGAGCGTTACAGTAATCCAGCCGGGATGTCACAAGCGCTTGAGTGACTGTGCGAAGGGCTCCCCGGTCCAGTAAGGGGCGCAACTGGTGTATCAGGCGTACCTGATAGAACGCCCCCCTGGCCACGGCCGTCACATGGTCCTCCATGGACAGCCGCGAATCCAGGAGGACGCCCAAGTTGCGCGCCCTCTCCACGGGGGCCAGTTGTTCGCCCCCAATGGCCAGTGTTGGACTTATCTGGCTGAACCGGGGTGCCGGAAACCACAGCCACTCGGTCTTGGCCGGGTTGAGTCTGAGTTTGTTACTACCCATCCAGATCCGTACGGCCTCCAGACACCGGGACAGCACCTCGACGGCATCGTTGGGGTGGTTTGGGGTGGATATGTACAACTGAGTGTCATCAGCGTACAGATGGTATTCCACCCCAAAACCACGGATGATCTCGCCCAGCGGCTTCATGTAGGTGTTAAACAGGAGTGGCGAGAGGACCGACCCCTGAGGGACCCCACATGTGAGTGGCCTCGGGGACGACCTCTGCCCTCCTGCCAACACCCATTGCGACCGACCAGAGAGGTAAGACGAGAACCACCGTAGGACGGTGCCTCTCAGCCCCAACCCCCCCAATCGGTGCAATAAGATGTAGGTCTGAGATCGTCCATAGTCCAGGGGGCAGGTCATTCCAGAGGGCGGGAGCTGCCACAGAGAAGGTTCTACCTCTGGGGGTCGCCAGCCGGCATTGTCTGGCCGACGGCACCCTGAGGAGGCCCTCTCTGGGGGAGCGAACTGGTTGGTGGGAGGTATTTGGCAGCAGGAGGCGGTCTTGCAGGTAGTCAGGTCCCTTGCCATGGAGTGCTTTAAAGATGGTCACTAGTACCTTGAAGCACACCCGGAAAGCCACAGGCAACCAGTGCAGCTCACACAGGAGAGGTGTCACATGGGAGCATCTAGATGCTCCCAGAATCCCCCGCGCGGCCACATTCTGAACTAACTGAAGCCTCCGGGTGCACCTCATGGGAAGCCCCATGTAGAGAGCATTATAATAGTCCAGACAGGAGGTGACGAGGGCTTGTGTGACCGTGCGTAAGGCGTCACGATCCAGAAAGGGGCGCAACTGGTGTATCAGGCGGACCTGATAGAAGGCCCTCCTGGCCACAGCTGTCATGTGATCTTCTAGAGACAGCTGAGAGTCCAGGAGGACACCCAGATTGCGAGCCCTCTCTGTGGGGGCCAATGTCTCCCCCCCGATGGTCAGAGATGGCATCAGCTGACTATAACGTGACGCCAGAAGCCACAGCTACTCGGTCTTGGATGGGTTGGGTCGAAGCCTGTTCCTCCCCATCCAGACTCGCACGGCCTCCAGACACCGGGACATCACTTCTACGGCATCATTGGGGTGGTCCGGGGTAGAGATGTACAGCTGAGTGTCATCAGCGTACTGATGGAACTCCACCCCAAAACCATGGATAATCTCACCCAACGGCTTCATATAGATGTTGAACAGGAGGGGCGAGAGGACCGACACCTGTGGGACTCCACAAGTGAGGCCCCTTGATGTCAACCTCTGTCCCCCTGCCAACATGAACTGCGACTGGTCAGAGAGATAGGAGGAAAACCACCGTAAAACGGTGCCCCCCACCCACCCCCCTCAACCGGTGCAGCATGATACCATGGTCGATGGTATCAAAAGCTGCTGAGAGATCTAACAGGACCAAGATAGATGAACAACCTCTATCCCGGGCCCTCCAGAGATCATCAACCAATGCGACCAATGCCGCCTCCGTGCTGTACTCAGGCCGAAAGCCGGACTGGCGCAAGTCCAGATAGACAGCTTCATCCAGGTGCTGAGGGAGTTGTCGTGCCACCACACTCTCAACAACCTTCGCGATAAAACGAAGGTTGGAGACAGGACGATAATTGGCCAAAACAGCCAGATCCAGAGAGGGCTTCTTGAGGCTTTCAAGGTGGCCGGCAGAAACCCCTCCCTCAAAGAAGCATTGATAATTCCCTGGAGCCAGTCTCCTGTGACCTCCTGGGAGGGCAGTACCAACCAGGAGGGACACAGGTCCAATAAACATGTGGTGGCATTCAGCCACCCCAGCACCCTGTCCATGTCCTCGGGAGTCACAGGATCAAACTCCTCCCAGATGACATGTGTGCGAAGGGAACCTTTAACTTTATCTTTAAAGGAACATAAAATGTTTTGTGGCATGTTAACAATGAACAAATGCATAGCTTCTTAGATTTTGTGGCTCACAACTTACATTGGAAACAACTCCAGGCATCTTTCCCACTGGGTTCAAACAAATGTTAGAAAACGGCTGTTGTTTCAGAACAAGGTGACACCATCTTGCTCACAGTAGATAAATTCACACAATGCATTTAACCAGAAAACAATGGTTCACTAGCAAATGTGCTGGTGCTAATACATTTTGCATACTTGTGGCACCTTTAATGAGTGGCTGGAATAGCTGGTTTATAAGCACCCATCCAGGTTTGGATGAAACACGTCATCTAAACATTGTTTCTAGCTTCTAGAGACCACAAACTGCTTATCTTCTTGTATTTTATAATCTGGAAACTAACCAGAATTTTCATCATCCTGTTAGAATATTTTCCTTATATCTTTCCTTATATGTTTACCATAAGTTTTAATTAAGAATTGGTGAAAAGTATAGGAAGTAGTAATGCCATTTTATAAAAGAAAAAAGCTGGTTTCTGCCATTATAAATAAATGGGCACATCCTGTAGCAAAACCTATAAAAAGGAAGGCATCTCTCTTATGCATAGGAAGACATATGTATAGAAAAGATAAACCGCTCATTCATATAGACATTGTGATTAACTATAAAGAAACGTCTGTTTTACCAGAATACGAAAGGGAGGAAAGATTGCATACAGGAGGAAAGTCTTCACGCTGATAGAGCAAGAACAATTGTAATAAGCTAACACATTCCTCCTATCGATAGTTATTGGCTAAATCTTTAAACTAAAAATCTATAAGAAGGGAGACAGAGGAGCCATGTATCATGGCCACCACCCAATGCTATTTGACAACTTTGGGTTAAATAAATATATTTCCTTTGACTTCCACTGATTGTCTGGCTTTTTTTTTTATTGGATTCCTGGCTTGGACACAAACTGCAGGAAAGGAAAGTGTCTGATCCATTCACAGGAGAATGAGTGTGCAGGATCAGGCTGAAGGGTGTCAAATACAGGTTTCATTCCAAGTGCATTTTAAGATGAGCACCACATCTCAAAGGTTTTTTGTTTTTATTTTTTGCAGGGTGTTTACGGTGATCATCATATCCATGAAAGCTGAAAAGAAAAGAATTCTCTTTCCATGCCTGTGATCAGGAAGGAGTGAAATGTCCCTCAAAGCCTCATTTTGTAACACCAACCCCCTGTACCCATCAAGGCATTCTGGGCAGGTGCGGTATTCAGCAGGTTCTGACCAGTTTTGGAGAACTGATAGCAGAAATTTTGAGTAGTTTGGAGAACCGGTAAATACCACCTCTGACTGGCCCCACCCCGCATCTATTCTCTGCCTCCCGAGTCCCAGCTGATTGGGAGGGAATGGGGATTTTGCAGTAACCTTCCCCTGCCACCCCAACCAAGCAACACCCACAGAACTGGTAGTAAAAAATGTTTAATCCCACCATTGATTCTGGACACATATAAAGGCCCACATTAAGCCGCTCAGTGCATTTCTCAAGAAACGCAAAGAGTTCCTGTTGGATGCCATCTTCTAAAACATTTTACCAAATAAAAAATTTAATGAGATAGGAAAAAAACACTGTTAAATACAGAGAGGCAGAAATTTTCTTTCAGTCATTGACCAATAAAAAATGCACTTAATAAAACTAAGCAAACAAAGATAGTTGGCAACCATTTGTGGGTGAAATTTACACATAAAGCAGCAGAAATTGCCACTTTTTGAGAAACAGATGTGTCGTTTTTAATTGTATCATTTGTCAGACAACCAGGACAAATGTGTCTGCCTGCCTGCCTGTTAAATACCATGTTAGCCATCAGCTGACAACAGCAATTGAGACCAGAATTTCCATCACTAAGTAATGCCATACAATGAGGATGTGCAAGAGATGTGGATGGAAAGGGAATTCCAAAGACTGGTCATCACCACAGTTCAGTGCCACCATAACTTCAAATAGTTGCTGAACTCATGATGGTAAGTCAAGGGCTACTTGTAGTAATAAGAGTAATCATGTCAAATCTATTCACTTTTTAATAATGTCATAAAATTAAACACATTTTTGTCCCAGACAAACTACACAAACTGGAGAGTAGTTCACAGCAAGCCTTTGCATGGCTCTTTGCCCAGAAATAGTTAGAAGGCTTGTTTGATGCTAGGAAATCAAAAATTCCTTTATTGAAATGATTGTTCCATCAGCAGGTACAAATAGACTGCAAACATAATCAGAGGTAAGGTGTTTAATTTGACAAACAATAGTCTGTGTCTCTTTAAACTGTGATGCAAATTCAAAGTCTGAACAAGAACAATTCATCAGGGGTATGACTTGCCTCTAGAAGCTTTGGGTGCTCCATCACTGGAGGTTTTTAAGAAGAGATCGGGCAGCTATTTGTCCAGAATCAAATAGGGTCTCCAACTTAAGCAGGAGGTTGGACTAGAAGACCTCCAAGATACCTTCCAACTCTGCAATTCTGTAATTCAAGCCTTTCACATACTTTGTTATTTCATCATAAATGACAAGTGTTTGGAAAAGGATTGGATCTGGTTATGGGCAAGTTGGGCCTCAGGTGAGAGTCCAGGCTTGCCCATCATTAAGGCCATTTGCATCATCATAAGCCCATTTTGGGACAAGGTCCCGGTGCAAAGAGAAATCTTTATTGTTTCCAACAATGTTTCAGCCTTGTATTTTTAATAATCTTCTATGCTCAGCAGAAAGGATGCTTTCTGAGCTATGGCAGTTCTTTTAACTGATGTAGAAACTACTTTGTTTGATGGGAAGAAATTCATCTCCTATCTCTCTGCTCTGCACCTGGTGTTCAGCTCCAGAATTTTGAAAGGGACATAATTATTTCTTGCAAATATCCGTCTGAAAGGTGGCACTGGTATGTCCTTATGGAATACAGGAGTATCACAAATCACATTTTATTCCCCACAGCAAAGTTATAGATACTTCGTGTGTGTGTGTGTGGGAGATTATTACAAACCTTTACACTGGTTTCTGCAAATTGTGAGACTTATTGCCTTATAAAGCTGGACTACACTTTTTATACTCTTGTGTTGAAAACGACATTACCAATTGTGACTTTCCCATGCTAGAAAAGAATTTTCTCCATATCTGGACAGCAAATCTGACTTGATTATCTCCTGGCCAATGTATACATATTAGTTATTTCCACAGCTCTAGATTAGGTCTCCAAACTAGACAACATTAAATCCTGCTCTACTTTTTCAACATAATTCTTTATTGGCCAAGTGTGACATACAAGGAATTTGTCTTTTGTGCATATGCTCTCAGTGTACATAAGAAGAATAAAATACATTCATCAAGAATAAAGAGATACAACACTTAGTGATAGTCAAGGTTACTAATAAGCTATCAATTTGTACTAGGAAACAAATAAAAACAATATAAATTGTAAGATACAAGCAACATAGTTATAGTCATAAGTGTGGAGAGATAGATACTAGGAAAGAAGAGAATAATAATAGTAATACATTCTTAGTAAATTATTGACAGTGTTGGGGGAATTAGTTGTTAAACAGAGTGATGGCATTCAAGGAAAAATACTGTCTTTGTGTCTAGTTGTTCTGGTGTGCAGTGCCCTTTACCATCGTTTTGAGGGCAGAAACTGAAACAATTGATGTCCAAGATGTGAGGGTTCTGTAGATATTTTCTCAGCCCTCTTTTTGACTTGTGCAGTATACAGGTCCTCAATGGAAGGCAGGTTGGTAGCAATTGTTTTTTCTGCAGTTCTAATTATCCGTTGAAGTCTATGTTTGACTTATTTGGTTGCAGAGCCAAACCAGACAGTTGTGGAGGTGCAGATGACAGACTCAATAATTCCTCTATAGAACTGAATCAGCAGGTCTTTGGGCAGTTTGAGCTTCCTGAGTTGGTACAGAAAGAACATTCTTTGTTGTGCTTATTTGATGAATGTTTTTGATGTTAGGTGTCCATTTTAAGTCTTGAATATACTTAATAAATACTTATAAAAGTATACTTAATGCCAAGTATACTTTTACAATAATAGTTTAACTGTCTAGCTTTCTACTGTCTGTTGCTTTGATTTAACACCAATCTGCCATCCCCATAATGCTACTTGAAACCGTTTGGTAGATAGCCTATGCCAGGGGTCTGCAAAGTCGGCTCTTTTAAGACTGGTGGACTTCAACTCCCAGAATTCCCCAGCCAGCTATGCTGGCTGGGGAACTCTGGGAGTTGAAGTCCACCAGTCTTAAAAGAGCCGACTTTGCAGACCCCTGGCCTATGCCACAGAAAACATGAGGAACCTTCAGTCCACAAGTAGAACAAGATAAAAGATTTGAGTCAGTTCAATGTGTAAAACCCTTGCTTAATACATTTTAGAGCTGAAAGCAGGGTTGGCCCTGCTATACCTTGCCTTAATTTAAACTGACAGCTCACTTCAAGTTACACCAGAGTATGAAATTGCTGGTCAGCCCATCCAAGAGCCTTTCTTCACAGATCGAGCTTGACAAATTGGATTAGAAACTTTCGTCAATATTAAGGCAGATTGGTGCTCCTTAACCCTTTTATGCCTAAGAAAAGAGAAGGCACGTCTTTATGAACAGGGTTAAGTGCTTCTTTGCCTGGGGCTCATAATTCACTTCCATTTAAGGTAAACCATATATTCATATTATGTTTTGATGTGGGAATTCATTTCAGGCAGGCCAGAATCTATTATATGAGTCACTATCTAGTTCTTTCTACATCAATGTCATAACTTATGAAGACAAATGGGAAACTGCTCTATAGTGATTTGAACATTATGGTTCAAATGGCTTATATACTAGTAATAAGAATATTTTCAAATCTGTTTAATTTGAATGTCATAAATTACATTATTTTTGTCCCAGACCAAATGATACATTTTGGACAATAATTCCATGAAGCCACTCAAAGCCTTTACATCAGATATAGTTAGGAGGCTTGTATTGTATATACCAGGGGTGTCAAACTCGATTTCATTGAGGACTGCATCAGAGTTGACCGTGGGGGGCTGTAGTAGGCATGGCCAGGTTGGGTGTGGCTAGCTCGATGTCACTTATGTTGGGGGCCCTGTAATGGCCCAAGCACTTTGCCAATGGGCTCCTGAGCTCCGTTTATGGCTGCAACGGCCTCCTGCAACCTTTTGCCAGTGAAAATAGAGCTCCAGAGGGCCGCACACTGGCCTCCTGAACTCTGTTTTCACTGGCAGAGACACTGCAGCCAGTTTTTCACTGCCTCCAGTGTGGTCCTGCAGGCCATATCTAAGCATCCATGCACTGGATGTGGCCCCTGGGCCTTGAGTTTGACACTCTTGGTATATACTGTAGGTGGATATTAGTGATGCTTTTTTGTATGCATATTTCCATGGAATACTACCAGATAAACTGAATCTTCTAAGTTACATTATAATACATATACAGTTATCATATCCTGCAGTTTTGCTGATCATTAGTATGTGAATACAAATGAACCAGACTAGAAAACAGAAGAACTGTGTACTTTTCCTTAGTGGTGGTTGTTGGTAGTGTGATTGTCACTGAATTGCTGTCAGGTGAGGGCCTTGTAGAGGAAATTAGATGTAGCTTCTGAGTAGTGGGTCTTTCTGAATTGCTTTTGATGCTGCTCAAAACTAGCCTGCCATTTCCGTGTACTGGAGAAGAATTCACTCTATAGGGACATTGCAGGGATAGACTGACAGACAAACAGAAGGTTTCTTTCCCTCAGAGGATTTAAATGTTGATTTAAGATAAATTGCCACCTGAGATGGCATCGTCCTCTTTCATTCCATACAGAAAGATTAGCTAGTCTTAGTTTTTAAGACTAGCAATAGAACCAGTTTGACCACCGTATGTGAGGAAAGCATTCTTTTTTCATAAATGAGGGCAGGTGACACACATTTCTGCCATCTGCTAGTTTCTAATGCCTGAGGTAACTTTGCTTGACAAGTTAAAAAGAGAAGGATGTGCCATAAACCATTTTTTTTTTGCAAGTACCTAAAATTGATTGCCTCAATCTAATCCCAAAGTTGCCCATTTATTTGAAGCCACTGATATTTCCGATTTACCTGGTAATTTAATTGGGCACACCTTCCCATTCATTTTGGGTAAGATTCCTTTTGCTTGAAGTAGGGAAAACAAATTCCCCCCCCCCACTTCCACCAATGATCTCTCCCACAATGGGATCCAAATGAGAGTGGGATCAATTACATCGGGGATGTTGTCTGTGGAAAATACTAACCTGTGTGGCAGATGGCTGCTCTGATCATCCGAATCCCATTTCTTAATGGTTCATCTTCAGTTCATCATTTCCATTTTGATAAATAGCAGCTTGGTACTTTATATTAGGGACTATATTTTGAGCTGAGGGAGAACTGGCATGAAAGCCTGGGGCATTTGGAAGTAAAACCCTGGACTTGGATGAAGCTTAATAGAGGGGAGTTTATTAGAGCTGCTTCCTCACACACTGCCACAGGCAGACCAAATCTGGGGGTGAACTTAAGTTTAATGGAAAAAAAAAAGAATTTAAAATTCCTGGCCTAGATCAAGTGAAGGGAACTGGTCCCTGCATTACATTCTAGCCTAAAATGAGACAAAAGGATAACCTTTTACTGCTCAACCTGTAAAACAACAGAGGTTTCAATCTATTGATAAAAATCTCTTTAGCATGTCTTGGGTTCTGTTTCACCTGGAGGTCCAAGATCTAAAAACTTGGAAATCCATGCAAAACTATGGGCAGAACACTTTTCTTAACTGTCCTCAGCATTTACAGTGTGATTACAGCATGGTCCTCAACTTACCACAGTTCATTTAGTGACCATTCAAAGTTACAAAAGTTTTTCACACTTATGACCATTGCAGCATCCCTGGGCTCACCTGATCAAAATTCAGATGCTTGTCAAGAGACTCATATTTATGATGGTTGCAGTGCCTTAGGGTCCTGTGATCAGCTTCTGCAACCTTCTAAAAGGCAAAGTCAATGGGGAAACCAGATTCACTTAACAACTGTGTAACTTCACCAATATGGTGATTCACTTAACAACTATGGTAAGAAACGTCATAAGATGGGGCAAAACTCACTTTAAAATGTTTCACTTAGCAACAGAAAATTTGGACTCGACGGCAATTGTAAATTAAGGACTACCTATACAAGTGAAGAGAAGGAATCAGATTCACTATCTCTGGTTTCATTCAACAATGAAGAAAAATTGAGAACATAACTAATATTTTGATTTGATCTTTTTGCACACCAAGATCCATGGAAAAACTCTGGTGAGGAAATTCCAATTACTGTTGGAAACATGAACTACTTTGATGCAGTATCCATTTATGCATCTTTAGCAGTCCCAACTCCTGCAACTACATGCACTTTACACCTTGGTTTTACTTTTGCTGCATGGTTATCTCAACTTTACCAGTCATTTCTAGTGGTGAGGAAATCTTTCCTGGAAGGAGAGACATGATCAAACATTCTCTCAGATCAAAGCTACCCCCCCACCCCACAAAAAAGCCAGCTCAATCTTTTAGCCAGATCAACAGATAAAACCCATTCTTTGCACGGGGATAGTTCGGATGGACCTTCAAAGCAAAGGATGGATTTGGGGGAACTAAAACCATTGTGGCTTGCCTCCGAATGTAATAGCTTGTATTTTTCCAGATGTAACTTGAACAGGATGGATAGCACCTGCGGTGCAGAGTTCATATCTGTTGCTACACTAAAGCAGCTTGAACACAAGAAAACAAGGAGTCAAGAGTATTAGTCTGTCTTTGTGCAGCTCTTGTAAGTCACCTTTTCATAGTTTGATGGGGGAAGTTTAAGGGAGATAGATTAATCCTCACAAACATTATCCTACTACACAATTCTACTACATAAACCTACCTGTCCTTTCAGTTCAGTATCTATACCTTTTTAAAGCCCATTCTTATCTGCACAGGCAGAGCTCTTGTTAACGCGCCTACAGATGAAGCTTTATTCTTGTCCCAGTTGGTTCAGGACCATTCAGCCAATCAGCTCCAATACCATTGGGCAAGATTTCAGGTGCCATAGCTAAAACAAATGGGGGTGGAGAGAGAGGGGGGAGATGAGATGACTTAAGGCAGGGGTCTACAAAGTTGGCTCTTTTAAGACTGGTGGACTTCAACTCCCAGAATTCCCCAGCCACCCATGCTGGCTGGGGAACTCTGGGAGTTGAAGTCCATCAGTCTTTAAAGAGCCAACTTTGCAGACCCCTGACTTAAGGGATGCTTATCTTTTCTTTATTGAACAAATGACACATTTAAAACTGGCATTTCATGCAGCTGTTGCTTAGTTTTATTCGTTTGTGGTTTGCGCATATGTGTTTTCACATGTACCTGCTTGCCATTGCTCTTAGCTTGGCATTGTTTTTATGATTCTGCATTTTTAAGTTGCTCCCTTTGTGGACAGCAAATAAGTAATGCATGCCTGATGTTACTCCCTTGTACTCTACTTAAAAATGGAATGGAAAAGGGAGTAAACATATTAACTGATATGTCCAATCCACAGCTTGTGGTCACTTGAGTGATCTTTCTTATAGTTTGTAGAATATCCCATCCTTTATAGCAGCATTATTTTCCTCCTTCTTTGGTACAATTATTATAATTACTGCAATAAGCTTCAGGAGGCTTAGCATATTTATTCAGTGCGTCCCGAAAGCTATCTGCAAATAGCCATTAAATTATTCTTCTCCTGTAATTGTTCCAGACTGGGCAATGCTTCTTTAAGCCTTTGACAATGAAAACAAAAACAGAAAAAACTCCCACTAAGGAGCCAAAATGAAGCCCAAAGTGTGCCTTCAATTCCTGCTTTACAGAACCCCGGGAGACATTAATTTACCAAATCTAAGTATAGATATCATGAGAAGAGATCTACTGGATTCAGCAGGACTTGCTTTTGAATACAGAATTACACTGTTAGCCATTTGGTCCTATTTTAGGCATCCTATTGATCTAAAAAGATTGATAAGACTCCGCCAGTCATTCTGCTGCTGACCTCAGAAGAACAATTTATCATTCACCAAAGTGCTTATTTCAAATTTCTGCTTCATCTTTTGAAAATTGACAACTTGATGCCTTGGATGGATGGCAGAAGATAAGCCGCATTTTAAATTGACATTTCGGCTGCTCCATTTTGCACACTTCTGTGCATTCTCCAATGAATAGACAATAACAGGGTTGGAAGGGACCTTGTAGGTCTTCTAGTTTAAATGCCTGATCGAGCAGGAGACCCTATACCCGTGATGGCGAACCTATGCCAGAGGTGGCAAACAGAGCCCTCTCTGCTGGCACAAATGCCATCACCCCAGATCAGATATCCATGGTATTTCTTTCACGAGCTTCTGTTTCCCTGCAAATGATGAAACAGAAGCTCACCAAAGGAAAACATCTTATCTCTTGCCACACTGCAAGTGTTGGGATGCCCCGTCTCCCGCTGGCCAGCTGGTCTTCGGGCCTTTGCTGCGCATGCGTATATGCCCATATATGTCTACACGTGCACACGTTCATGCATGTCCATATATTCATGTATGCACACATTTGTACATGCCCATTTGCACACACACACACACACCCCTTTCACTTCAGGCATGTATGTGCATGCAGTTTGGGCACTCAGTGCCTAAAAAGTTTGCCATTGCTGCCCTATACTTTTTCACACAAAATGGTTGTCCAATCTCTTCATGTAGGCATTGATCAAATCATTGACACCCTTATGCAAAGAATCATTAGTACCGAGAGGATGCCTGGACTATGCAGAGTAAGCCAAACTGGCTCAGCTAGCAATCTTAGAAGACCACCTACCTGTTGTCCAGGTTTAGTCATATCTTAAGGATTAGGGATATCAGATAAATCTGCTGCACATTTTCATGGGTGAAAACTGGCAAAATCATAGAATAATCCTCTGCGTGGAAGATATACACGTAAAAAATTTATTACATCCCCCACCCCCAAAAGATTTAATGAGAGCTAATGCTCTCATTAAATGGAAGCAGGTTTTTAAAAAATAGAGATAGATGCAATTTTTTAAAAAAAGATTACATTGTTCATAAAAGTCTATATACTTTTGGGGGTAAAAACAACGAATATAGATTTCTCAGCACATTTTTAATTCTGTTGTTCTTTTTTCATTCTAAAATGGTTTCATGGTGGATTCTGATTGTTCTTCATATTTTTGTATGTAATACAACAATATTTTTCTTGGTTTGTCCTAATTTCCTTTGTTCATATTCTGGTAAGAATTTAATCAATTTTTTTTTAAAAAACCTGCTTTTTCAAGGAGGTGAACAGCTAGGATTGAAACCAAAATTAGGAATGTTGATGAATTTCATATGGTCTCCAGTTTTACATGACCAATAGAATGTGATGCCTTAATGAAAATGCTTTTCAAAAACATTTAGCAAAGTGTTTGAGGTATTTGACATTTAGTGACAGCTTAGGTGAATTATAAAAGATGCTTCAAAGACCTTCAATGGATTTTTAGACCATATTTAACAGATCCCTGAGAGCAGTGGTGGGTTGCTACCAGTTTACTACCAGTTCATTTCTCGTGCACTTTGCTGCGCATGCGTGCACACTTCAATGTAAATTGTTCTTCGTGCATGGCAGCAGCAACAGCGTCAGCGAGGGAACCAGTTCAGGGGCATGGCAAGCCTGGGTCACTGCTGGTTCTGCAACCCAAGCAAAAATACCACTACCAGTTCAGCCAAACCAAGCCGAACCAGGAGCAACCCACCTCTGCCTTAGAGCAAATTTAGGATTGATATACTCAGTCGTGGTCTCAAAGAAGAGATGACACCCCAAAGCTTCATCATTATTTTCCAGTTTTTAGGGTTTGATGTTTGCTGTAGCTTTCAATTCCTTAATTCCCATCCCTGGCAATTATTACTGTTGCATCTGTGTATGAAAACAATATACTCTTGATGTGATTCAGATGGAATTTAATGGTCCTTTTCTGCTGGCAGAGTTTCCTCTGTCAATGGAATTGGGAGGGGAGGTTGATTCTTCCTCCTACAGTCTCTCGTTTCTTCCAAATTTGCTTAACGGGATTACTGAATCTTTCAGAGAATTGAAATAAGTTACAAAGCAATGAATTGTGTATCCTATATTTGTAAATTATAAATTCTGTTGGTAAAAATCAACGTTTAGGATGGAAGGAATATATCCAAATGTGAACCAAACGTGATGAAATACTCCACGCTGAAACCAATAAAAGGGTTTGTCTACTTGTCTACATTTGCTCATAAATTGTTAAGAAATAAATATATTTTCATACATAGTAATTAATCCAATATTCTATTTAGTAAAGTTTATATTGTATATACTGCTTTACATATTGCAGTGAATTGTGTATTTTGTATATATCACAGTGAATCATCAAAACTTGGCAAATATCAATTCATTTCTAATATAGAAAACATCAGATATGAATATGGAAAATATCAGGTGGATATCTTATGTAAACGCATACAAAAGATTAACCCTTTTTTTGCAAGGTACATATTTACAGGACTTCTGGTGCCTAAATGACCATCAGTATTTTGAGTTTTAAGCCTGGGCCAATAATATGTAAGCTTATTATTTCACATGCATAATTTTGAAAAAAAAAGTGTATATTAATTGGCTGAAATCATGAACTACTGTATATTATAGAAGTACAAGCTCATCAAGTAATTTTGATTATTTTTCCATCTCTGTTCTTGTGGAAGCATCTGGTTAGAACTTTTAAAAATCACTTATGATCAACAGTGCTTTATTTCAGTATAGTTCTGTAGAACATTTTTGTTTTAATGTTAGAATTTTAATATTAGAAATAAAGAATACTACTTGGAGATAATATCATGTGTTGTGTATTTGTATGTGTGTATATGACATAGTGGTTCAGTGTCTAAGATGCTGAGCTTGTCGATTAGAAAGGTTGGTAGTTCAGTGGTTCGAATCCCTAGTGCCGCATAATGGAGTGAGTTCCCATTACTGTTCTGACCTAGGCTTCCTGATACAGTAAAAAGCACACACATAGTCCCCAAAACTCTCTTCTTGTTTCAAAGGCTGTAAATTGTGGTCATTCACAGCCCGTAATGAGTCACAAATAGTTTGTAAATAATCTGACAGAAGTCTGCCAAAGTCTTTTGGAATAAGGCTGATAAGCACCCACCTTTATCTCCTTTGAAACGCTGCCAAAGACCTAATTGGCAATTAGCCTGTAAGGCCATATAGAGCAAAGAGTCAAAATGGAGCTTCAGAATTAAACCAGCACAAACAAAGTTGCTTCCTGCAAAGGCTCATGTGCCTTTGCTCCTCCTTTATATTCTATGGGAGGGACCAAACACCTCTAAGCCTTACTCTTGAGTTGTCCCTTTTGTTTTAACGGTGCTTGCCTTCTGGCAGCTCTGTGCATGTGCACACTGGGAACGGGCTCCTGGCTCCCCCTGTTCCTCTGCCTCATTAACGTCTGACTCTAGAGGCTCTGGAGGCTGCACATAACTCCCAGATGGACCTGACCCTCTCTTTGCCTCTGATGCAGAGCCTTTGTCTGAGCCTTCCCAGATTCCAGGACTGGCCCATGTTTTCCCCCAGACTCCTCACTGTCTGACTCTGCTGTCAGCTCCACATGCTGCTGGTGGACCACAACAGTTACTTGTCCCAGCTTCTGCCAGTCTAGCAGTTCAAAAGCATGTAAAAATGCAAGTAGAAAAAATAGGAAGCGCAGTTGGTGGGAAGGTAACAGTGTTCCATGCATCTTCAGTGTTTAGTCATGCCAGCCACATGGACATGTCTTTGGACAGTGCTGGCTCTTCGGCTTTGAAACAGAGATGAGCACCGCCCCCTAGAGTCAGGAACGACTAGCATATATGTGCAAGGGGAACCTTTACCTTTATATTCTTTTCAAATATGTGTGCATAAGATAAAGAATTCATTTCCATTCGTTTCAACAATTCCCTTTAACTGAATGCTTTTCTTCTTCCTAAACAGCCTTGCGACATTACTGAGATATTAGTATTAACATATGCCCCCCTTGTCAAAGCAAGGCCCTTCTTCTAAGAGATGCAGCCTTCATTCAATTAATATACTTTCATGCCACAGGACTATTATGATTTGGCAGATCTTCTGCAGCCAAGTAAAACATCCCAGCCAACTTATGAGACAGGAATCCTGCCATTTCAACAGATGGCTGGAATTGCTTGCAGCCCAGAGACCCTGTTTGTAATTCACGTGTGGGTGTTGACAGAATTTACGAGCTGAAAATCCAAATGGCAGTCAGTCTCTGAATTTGTCAAAGAAAGAGGGTCACGTGGTTTGCCCGAAAGCTTCTCTGTTTTCTCTGGCTTGCAGAAAAGAGAAAAGGCTTCTGTTCAAACCTTACCTCATCTGCTTGTAGCTTTTCAATTGCCAGAAGACCCTTTGAGGAAGTGATAAGAGAGCACTTCATCACAGATCCTCCTTGTAGGGTTCTCCCAGCACTTGGGAAAATGAGAATCTTTCCTAATTTATGCAACTGCTGGAGAATTCTTTGAGGAGGCTGTTGCCTTGTTGCTTCCTTTCAACCTCATCTTTGACTTGAAAAATCAGTTCTCACTGAAGCTCCAGGGCCAGAAGACAGTGATAAGGCTTGAAAACCACTTCCCTTCACTCTGAGAACTAAGGGGGGCGTATTGCAGTGGCGGGATTCATTTTTTTAACTATCGGTTCTGTGGGCGTAACTTGGTGGTCATGGTGTAGCTTCATGGGCGTGGCTTGGTGGGTGTGGCAGGGAAAGGATACTGCAAAATCCCCATTTCCTTCCAATCAGCTGGGACTCAAGAGGCAGAGAACAGATGGGGATGGGGCCAGTCAGAGGTGGTATTTACGGGTTCTCTGAATTACTCAAAATTTCCACTACCGGTTCTCCAGAACTGGTCAGAACCTGCTGAATACCACCTCTGGTATATTGCCATGGAAAGCAGCCTCATCCAAATTAAACTTCAAGAGTGTTGCACTTGATGTTGTGCATAGTATGATGGCTTCCTTCCAGCGAGTGAAAGAACCTTTTCTACCTTGGCCATTCTGTCTTGGCAAAATGGTTCAGATGATGATGTATTCTGTGTGGAATTCATAACATTTGCTAAATCACTAGACTTTTTTTCATTGTTTTACCTCCTTCCTCCCTTCCTCCCCACATCCCCAAGAGCCAAGGTGGCACAGTGATTAGAGTGCAGTATTGCAGGCTACTTCAACTGACTGCTAGCTGTAGTTCGACAATTCAAATCTCACGGGCTCAAAGGTTGACTCAGCCTTCTATCCTTCTCAGGTGGGTAAAATGAGGATCCAGATTGTTGGGGACAATAGGCTGACTTTGTAAACTGCTTAGAAAGGGCTGTAAAGCACCGTGAAGTGGTATATAAGTCTAAGTGCTATTGCTATATTCCCTCTTGTATTTCTGAAAGTATTGTCATCATAATCTTCAGTGCATGTACGTTTAAATTACAAAAGTCAAGGGAAAGCATAAATATTTGCCTGCCTGTGACATCACTTTTTGTCATGGTCAACATGAATATCAATAGGACAAATACCCTCAAAAGAATTTAGAACAAGATGTGATTTATTTACAAAAACACACGTTGGGGGGAAAAGTTGTAAAATATTTAAGTTATAACAATTTGGGAATTTATTTCAGCAAGGAAAACCATGAAGTTGTTTCCTATATAAACCTCCAACTATATCCACAATGTCTATTGATTGATGATAATGTCAATAATTTGGAGTGGAAGTTAATTTACGGGAAGTTAAGACTTTGATATTGAGTATTTTATACCCCACATGAAGATGAAAAAGCATTTTAAACACACCTGTGTGTGAACTAATGAAAATTGGTGTCCCCTGAGGGATTGGAATGAAGTGCTTTCTCCATAGAAAGATAGAACCTCTGAGAAAAATATCAAAATAATACAGGACAGATTATCAAAGTTTTTTTTTTAATTTAATGAATAATTTAAAGCTGGGTGATGCCTAGAGGTATACAAATTGCGATTCAAAAGAATATGCTTATTTTTCTGAAAGATGCAGATGTAGATCTTTTTCAAGAATAGACAAGATTTGGCTCTCCAATACTTTTTCTAATAATGTTTATAAAATGAAGACATTACCAAAGATATTTTTAGATCATCTTCCAATGACTTTTAAAAAGAAGAATGGATCATGTAGGTGGAGTTTGAATAGATGTTATTTGAAAAAAAAGAAATGGTGGTGGAAAATTGTAAAAAGGTGTCAAAGGAATTTTTTCAGAAGGCTCTTAATAAAGATACAGAAGTGAGGATGGTTTGGGATGCAAATAAGGCTATTGTAAGAGGTTATTTCATACAATGGGAATAGAAGGGAATAGAAAATGCAAATGATTTTGGATGAGATAAAAAAGAATACAAATTTTTTAAATCTCCAGAGGTAACTATAGGGAGATGGTTAGCATACAAGTTGCAGAGAGTGGAAAGGGATTGATATCAAAGTTACAAGAAGGAGTTATTGTAATAATAGATAATGTGGATATACAAAAAAAGTGTTTCATCAGTATTTTACGACTTTATACAAAGGTCAAGAAGTTTCCTCTGAAAAGGGGGGCAAATGCCTACAGAAACAGAACTTATCTAAGATTACAGACATCAGAGACAAGATGTCACAGTGTTCTGTGGTCACCTCAACACAGATATTTGTGACCTTCACTGTTGGCTTCCAACAGTGAGGCAAAATCAGTGGGGAAGTTGTCAAGAGGTCACTGTGCTGCAGTGTCAGGTGGTAGCTAGATGCCAGACAATTGGTCCTTTGACAATCCAGAGACAATGAACACAATGCTAAGTAAGGAGGCTTTATTAACAAATGATGCAGGCAAATTTAAATAGAAACACAAAAACACAACATATGAAGCAAGTCTTCACTGAAGTGGGGGCAGTGAAACCTACATGATCCATTCTTCTTTTTAAAAGTCATTGGAAGATGATCTAAAAATATCTTTGGTAATGTCTTCATTTTATAATGAAGACCCCAAAATAGGCAAGGTTACCATTTATATGATCCTTGAAATTACAAGATTAAATCTCTTGTTCTTATACATTGACAAAATAATTAGATTTAAACAGATGTACAAAACTAGTCTCTTTCAATATTAAAATTAGATTATTAATAACATCCAGATATATGTACATAGAAATATTCCAAAAATGTTTATTAAGGATTGGTTAAAATTGCATTGCTGTTGGAGGTACAACCGAGAAACAGACTATTAAGTCACATGGTTTGCATTTTTCCTACTATTGCTATATTTGGGGTTGAAATCTTAAAATAGGCAAAGTAACTTTATGGTAAGTGTGGCTTATCAAGATACATATCTGGCTACGTTGTCATTTTAAATTATGAATTGTTTGTATATAGGGAGATGTCCAAAACAATTACTATACAATATTGAAATGATAAATTATGCCTGCTTTTATGCATGCTTGTTATACTTTTTTTTTAAAAAACACAGAGCAAAGTAATTAACTCTAAATTCATATGGCCAATGTTTTTGGAACTATTTTAAGTAATTCTTTTTATTACATTTATTATCACTGTTTATTATATATGTTATCAGGGGTGGGCTGCTGGAGGTTCTCAGGAGTTCGGGAGAACCTCTAGCTAAGATACTGTGCAGTTCAGAAAACTCCCAAATCCCACTCCTGGCTGGCGCTGCCCACACCTGACCCCCCTCTCAGGATTCTCCAGGTGGCCCATTTTGGATGCAGGTAAGTGAAGGGTGCACATGGAGGCCCAGGAAGGTGAAAAATGGGCCTACTAGAAGTTTGGGAAGGGCATGTTTCCAGCCTCCAGAGGGCCTCTGGAGTCTGGGGAGGCTGTTTTCACCCTCCTGGAGGCTTAAGGAAAGTCTCCAAAGCCCGGGGAGGGCGAAAATACCCCTCCGCCCTGCCATGGTGAAGGAGGCTAACGCCCACCATGGCCATGCCTACCTAGCAAGTGGGCAGACAACCCCTTACTAAAATTTTTGAAGCCTATCCCTCTATGTTATGTACTCACATTTAGATGGTCTTTAAAGTATCATATGCATATTTCACAAATTTCACAAATTATTTTAAGAACAATATTAGATCAGCAGAATTTCAAATGGCCTTATTTATTCAAGGCAAATATCAGTTTTTGATCACTTCTATACTCACATCAGTAATCACAATTATGCATCAGACCTTTTATAATTTCTTTTTCGATTTTTGCCCTTTCTTTTCATTCCTAGAATTTTCAAAACTAAACAGAAAAAAAATGAAAATAGTTTTAAATAATGAAAGCTCTTTGAAAAGTATAACCTCAAAGCAATCAGATGGTCTCTCTCTGAAAAGATCATGTTTTTGCTCTTTATTACATTGAGAATAATTCCTGGACAAATGAATTATTTCACATACTTTATTAAATATATTAAATAGCATACACACACACACACACACACACACACACGTGTGTGTGTGTGTCTCTGTGTCTCTGTGTGCGTGTGCACATATGCTCTTAGGTAGTCTTTGTAAATAAAATGTTCTTAATTTTTGAAGATTGGCTTCCCCGTCCATCCCATCTTGCTTTGAAAATTCAGAACTAAATTTATAAAAGTATATTGTATGACCCTGGAAGTTGCATTTGCTGACATCATACAAAACTTTCCTCGGAAAAGTTTGATTAAAAGGAAGCTCAGTGAAGGATGTGAAGACATGAGGTAAACTATACACATATACTCAACTACACAGCTAGCAAAATGATACAATGGATATTTCTCCGCAGCTGTATCCTTTCAGATGAAAACTCTGTTTTTGCAGAGTGGTGTTAGTATTCTGGTCTTCAGACTTTCAAAAAATTTCAAATCCAGTGTAGAGTGTTGAGGTACTTGTGATCCAACTCTGTTGAGAGTTCTTTTCCTAGAGTGCCTGGATTTATGCTATGTATTTCTGTCTTCATCTTCTTGACTGAGACTTATACTCATTTATTTGGCAGAGCTTCACTATAATCACAAGTGATCTTTAAAGAGACATGCATTATAGAAATGTAGTGCAATGGTGAGGAATGGATTTTCTGAAGCTGCTGCCCTTCCCCCTTTTCATCTTTTCATTCTTTTTGCTAAGCTCATCATGAGAGGTGGCTGAAGGATTTGCAATGTCAATGTATCCATATACTAGTATACAAGGGCCTCACTCATGTGGAATTGTTTGAGATTCCCCACAGAAATATACAATGAACATACAGTTTTTTGCAAGGATCTAGCATCATTAAAACAATAATAGCAGGCTTAGTGGTTAATTGATGATACTATGGATTGATTGGATTGAAAAAAAAACAGATCCAGGAAACTATAGACCCATCAGCCTGACCTCAATACCAGGAAAGATTCTGGAAAAGATAATTAAACAACAAATAAGTGAACACCTAGAAGCAAACAAAGTAATAGCCAAAAGCCAACATGGGTTTGTCAAAAACAGATCATGCCAGACGAACCTAATTGCATTCTTTGACAAAGTGACAAAATTAGTGGACCAGAGGAATGCTGTTGATATAATTTACCTGGACTTCAGTAAGGCATTTGATAAAGTAGACCATAACCTACTATTAGATAAAGTAGAAAATTGTGGGTTAGACAGCACCACCAGCAAATGGATTCGCAACTGGCTGACCAACCGCACTCAACGTGTAGTCCTCAATGGAACTGCATCTACATGGAAGGAAGTATGCAGTGGAGTCCCCCAAGGCTCTGTTTTAGTCCCAGTACTCTTTAACAACTTCATCAGCGATTTGGATGAGGGGATAAATGGGGAACTCATCAAATTTGCAGACGACACCAAGCTGGCAGGAATAGCCAACACTCCAGAAGATAGGCTTAAGATACAGAAGGATCTAGACAAACTTGAACATTGGGCACTATGTAATAAAATGAAATTCAATTGTGAAAAAAGTAAGGTCCTACATATAGGCAAGAAAAACAAAATGCACAAGTACAGTATAGGTGGTACCTTGCTCAATAGTAGCAACTGTGAGAGGGATCTAGGAATCTTAGTGGACAACCATTTAAATATGAGCCAGCAGTGTGCAGAAGCTGCCAAAAAAGCCAACACAGTTCTAGGCTGCATAAACAGAGGGATAGAATCTAGATCACGTGAAGTGTTAATGCCACTGTATAGTGCCTTGGTAAGGCCACACTTGGAATACTGCATACAGTTTTGGTCGCCACGATGTAGAAAAGACGTGGAGACTCTGGAAAGAGTGCAGAGAAGAGCAACCAAGATGATTAGGGAACTGGAGACTAAAACATATGAAGAACGGCTGCAGGAGCTGGGTATGTCTAGTTTGATGAAGAGAAGGACCAGGGGAGACATGATAGCAGTGTTCCGATATCTCAGAGGGTGCCACAAAGAAGAGAGAGCCAAACTATTCTCCAAGGCACCTGGGGGCAGGACAAGAAGCAATGGGTGGAAACTAATCAAGGAGAGAAGCAACTTAGAACTAAGGAGAAATTTCCTGACAGTTAGAACAATTAACCTCTGGAACAGCTTGCCTCCAGAAGTTGTGAATGCCCCAACCCTGGAAGCCTTTAAAAAGATGTTAGATAGCCATTTGTCTGAAATGGTATAGGGTTCCTGCCCATGCAGGGGGTTGGACTAGAAGACCTACAAGGTCCCTTCCAACTCTGATATTGTATTGTATTGATAATGCTTGGACAACTGAGTGGCTTGATTGGAATACATGATTTTTTAAAAAAAAATGTGATCATGAAGGAATTCGTTTCCTTCCAGTTTTTTCTTTATGCTTCCTTCAACAAGCATTCTGTGCATATTTTGCTTTTTATTTTATCCTCCATGTAGTTTAGCATCCCACGAGAGAGGAGGTAAACATCCCCAGACCTTCGTCATTCTTACTTTTCAAATCTATGTGCACACGTACATTTCAGGGTACAATAATGAAATGTTGAAACTGAAAAAGATCCAGGTTCAAGTCTACTTTCAACCACAGAAGTTCTTTGGATGACTTCAAACCAGTATTTCTATTAACCCAATTTAGCTCCCCTTTTGTGGGAAGAGGAAGTGCTCTGTACACTGCCTTGATCGCCTGACCAAGATAGGATGGATATTTAACAAATCTCTCTCTTCTTCCTCCCCTCCCACCCTCCTTCTCTCCTTCCCTCCGTTCCTCCTTCCTTCCCATTCTCCCTCTCTCCATTCCTCGCTCACTCCCTGCCTGCGTCTCTGTAATCCAAATACGCTTTGGCAGTCTCAAAGTGTCAACTCTTTGCTTTATCAGTTCACTACTTTAGGCTAGTACTAATCAACAGAGGTGCTCGCTATGAAAACACCCTTCCAACTCTGCTTGTGCCTGCCAAAATTGCTCAAGGAACCAGCAGATGCTTCTCCTTTCAACAAAGGAATATTATTCATGGGATGTTTTCACTTCCTCCAGGAATTGATCCAAGGGGCCTGGCACTTCACTGCAGGAGAACAGAATGCAATGTGGGACCTTCCCCTGCAACTCCCCAAGCACACTGCCACATTGTTCAGCGATCTTCCAGGGCAAGATTGTCTCCCCCCTTTCCCCACAAACATTCTAAGAAAAGACTCAGGAGCTACAATTCCAACACGAAAAAGGAGGGTCTTCCAAACAGATGAATCATGAACCCATCCGCGAGATACTCATTTGAATTTCTCCTCTAATTGTAAAAGCCCCCTTGAGGAGAACAAATAAACTCTGCCGTGTCTCTTAATCTTACCACACTGACTGTTGAGTGCCACGTTCGCTCCTAATGATGACACAAAAGCTGTTGTAAGCTTTTCTTTTCAACCTCAACTCCATAAATCAGCTGTTATTCAGCCACTCCGTCCTAACTGAGAAGGGATATTTTCTTCTTCTTTTTTTTTTACACTTTTCATTCTTTCCTCCCAGAGGGCAACAGATGTAATAACTTATTCCCTGTCTAGCACATTAAAGCTTGAAAAATTAATGCAGTGCTGCTCTGTTCTCTGCTTTTCCACTATACTTAGAATTTAGGTGAAAATATATTAAGTAATAAAAAGCTTATTTTAACATTGTTAATGTACTTGTCTGTTTTAGTGCCTTCTTGGTGGGTTTCTTTTTTCCCCCTCATGAAACAAGGATTACAGTAGCTAATCTTCAGGAACCTTTTCAGCTAATTTACAACCCTTCTTCTCTTCTTCTCTCCCCCCGCCCCCCGCAGGGAATCAGCTACTATGAGCATAGTCTGTAGAGACTAAGAACTACAGGTTCCTATTTATTTCAGTAGATGATTTATTTAGTTCTCTCCCACTAAAGTGGGGAATTCTTTAATGTAGAGGAAACAATAAAGCTTGCAGCTCTGGATTCATAATGCCTGAATGGAATTACATTCAATAAATGATTTGAGAAATGATCCTTGAACATTTTTGAATGTGAAGGAATTAGCTCACTCTCACTTTTTCCTCAGGCCTCTTAGGCCCCCTCCCCCAAAGCATCCTGTCCATGTTTTCCATCTACTGCAGCCATCTAGCTTAGTTCCTAGAGGTAGAGCTCTTGCCTCACAAGCAGGAGGTTGTGAGTTCGATCCTAGGTAGAGGCACATGTAGGGATCTCCTGCTTGGGCAGGGAGTTGGACTAGATGACGTGCAAGGTACCTTCTAACTCTGTTAATCTGTTAAAGTTCCTTCGCTCACTTGTTTCTTCATTTATTTATTTTACACGGTCACCCATGCCCATAGGAAGTGTCTCTATAACAGTAGATATTGGTTCACCTCATGAAAAGAAGAGGGTGACATTTCAACCATATGCCATGCTTACTTTGTACCTCTGGGTATGTGTATACATACAGATTAATGCATGCATTAGTCTTTCTGTGGTACAAGTAGCCCTTTGCAGCCACAAAGGGAGACCTTTGTGTTCTGCCAGTTCACTATCAACAGGTTTTCTTAGGCTACCGATCAAAGAAGGTGCTTTTTATAAAAACACCCTCATGGCTCTGCTGGGTGCCTGTTAAAATTGTTCAAAAAACCAGCAGATGCTTATGCTTTGAGGCAAGGGAGAAAACCTTCATAGTGTTTTCATTATTCAAGGAATGGATCTAAGGCTCTGGCATATATTTCATTGCACAAGAGCAGAACATAACACAGGAACTTCCTCTGGAACACCTCATATGGAACTGTCATTATTGTCCTCTTCAAGGATTGTCTGTTCTTCAAGGATTCATATTTTTAGTTTTCCAAACAAAATGAAGAATTCTAGGGGAAAATGTATTTTGGGGGAAGGAAAACAGAGGTACACATGGGGGTTGGGAGATCCCTACTTAGTTGATAAGAAAAAATATCCACAGAAGTGTTTGCATTAAGAAAAAAGTGTGCAATTACAAATATATTTGTGTCTGGACAAATACGAATGAAAATTTATACAGGTCTTTCGTTTAATGAAAAGATGCCTGATGCTGAAATTGTTTGAACGAATTTAAGACTGAGAAGCATGAAACCAAATTGAATTTGAAAAATGTAGTGATAATGACAAAGGTCATCCACTAAGCAATTATTTTGCTGTGTATGTTTTTATTTATTATATACAATTGTATTCTGTGTTTAAGTGCTAAAAGGAAGTCACAAAATATATCCCATTCTTGGATAAAAAGATAGAAAAAATAGCTATAGCCAACATCAGAGTGAACATGGAGTGAAGAGTTTTTAGGGATTTTAAATATTGTTTTAGCACAGGGATAATTTAATTCAGTTTTAATATTTTGTATGTTGTATATTGTTATTTATTAGATTTTAATTTCCTGTGCACCACCCTGAGTCCCCATGGGGGAAAGGGGGCGGTCTATAAATTTAAATAATGAATAAATAAAATAAATAAATAATATATAAACATATGATTGGGCCCCTGGGGATATTCAAAGAAGAGTTGATGGAATCACTAGATGGGAATAAGGTTGTAGTTCAATTTCCTTGCCTTACAAGTGCATCCTGCAGCTTTCTTGCTCCTCTACCCTTTGATTATCAATTACTCTGCCCTTTGCATTAAGATCCCATATAAATATCTTAAATGGATAAATTGTCCATAATTATTTATTAACTGTATATACCATTGAACCGTATGAGTCACCAGCCTAGAAATAAGGAGAAATTTCCTGACAGAACAGTTAATCAGTGCAACGGCTTGCCTTCAAACTGACTTTCTAGAAAATAGACAACCACTTTTCTGAAATGGTATAGGGTTTCCTGCTTGAGTAAGGGATTAGACCATCCAAGGTCCCTTTTAACTCTGTTATTCTGTTATTAACTTTCCTAATTGCATTATTTGCTGTGACTCTATCCCGCTGAAACTAACTCTGATGAAGTCTTTCTTCTTTGCATCAAGGAAGTAACAATATAGCGAAAAAAGCTTAATGGAAAGATTTTTCTCTAACAAATATGCAAATTTCAAGTAGAAATGCAACTATGAGGAGGTCAATGGCTGTGACTCACTTGCATGGATTGATTAAAAATTAAGAGAGAATTGAAATTAATTACACTTCTATCTAGTTTTCATTTAAGCTCCACAAATGTCTTATTCTTGCTAAATATTGAATTTTTAAAAATTTGTTTTGATACACCTTGTGAATTGTGTAGCACTGCCCTAATTATATTCCATGTCTCCATTGCTTTTATCATCTCAGCACAAAGAAGTGATATTGAACTGTCTATTGCATGTGGTTTTTCCTTTTTGTTTTTTCTAAAGTCTCATTGATTCACTTTTATGAACCAGATACATTTACAGATATATAACAGCAGCAGGAAATGAGGAAAGATTAAGTACTAGGCTATGTACAGTAGCTTTAGAGATACAACCTCATTATTAATACCATTTAATGAAATAGCATTATATGCTCATAATTATGATATCACCTATGATGCTATTCTATGATGTGTTATTTTATTATCATTTGAAGTTTGTTTGACTGCTTTTGTTTAATGCTGGTTGTTGACCATAGAAAAGATTGACTACTGAGTTACATAGGCCATAGCTTTTATAGATTTTATTTTACATCAATGACATTTACTCTAAATGTATGGAGAAATTTGACACTTGCATAACATAAGACCTAGAAGGGGGACAGAGGGATGTCAGCAGCATTTATCTGCAAGTCTCGGTCCTATTCTACCTATGATATGACATCACAAGCACAACTCTTATGATGCAATGCCCCAACAGCCTGAAGATATCCCTTCTATTAACAATATTTTCTGCTTCTCTTTGACTAATTATCATAATCTTCATTTAATGACCCCATAATCCCTTGCAGGGTGGAGTCTGGGCAACTGAATGGAGCTAGCAGAGTGTTTTAATGGTCGGATGTCCTCCCCTTTGCCAATGTGGAGCTTTGTTTGGCAGATGTATTCTCAGTGTGCCCACAAAGAGAAATAGTTGCCTATACCTAGGATCAAACTCACAGCCTCCTGATTGTGAGGTGAAAGCTCCATCTCTAGGCTACCGCATCACTCCTTCTGTTTGACTAACCATCTTGACTTAAAAATAGCTCATCATCCTTACTCAAGTCTGTAAAACTGACAAATTCCAGACAACCATTAGATACAATACAATACAATACAATACAATAGCAGAGTTGGAAGGGACCTTGTAGGTCTTCTAGTCCAACCCCCTGCATGGGCAGGAACCTTATACCATTTCAGACAAATGGCTGTCTAACATCTTTTTAAAGACTTCCAGGGTTGGGGCATTCACAACTGCTGGAGGCAAGCTGTTCCAGAGGTTAATTGTTCTTACTGTCAGGAAATTTCTCCTTAATTCTAAGTTGCTTCTCTCCTTGGTTAGTTTCCACCCATTGCTTCTTGTCCTGCCCCCAGGTGCCTTGGAGAAAAGTTTGACTCCCTCTTCTTTATGGCACCCTCTGAGATATCGGAACACTGCTATCATGTCTCCCCTGGTCCTTCTCTTCATCAAACTAGACATACCCAGCTCCTGCAGCCGTTCTTCATATGTCTTAGTCTCCAGTCCTCTAATCATCTTGGTTGCTCTTCTCTGCACTCTTTCCAGAGTCTCCACGTCTTTTCTACATCGTGGCGACGATGTAGAAAACGATACTGTATGGTGTTTTCTCTTTTCCTTCTTTCTAAAGCTCTTGGGTCTAGTGTAGGAAGTCCTTACTGCTATAATGCACTTTCCAGATTTCCCCAATGACTGATCTGCTTATTTCTTACTAGCACTATCTTAAAACAATAAACAGTAGCTTGGAGTTTATCTGTTTTCCCCACCAGGCCTTGAAAGGAAGGCCTGCAGGGCCAATTGTGGATTTGCTAAATAAATATAGTGGTAGGAGAATAACTGCAGAATAAACATGCCTCAGCATAGCCATCTGGTCTTTTTAAGGATGGGACTAATCTGCAAAAATTAAGTTTCAGGCATCTCATTGTTCTCTAAGTACATGTGTGGTTATGCATTCTTAGAAAATGCGCAGAAGAAAGAACATTTGATGCAAACAAGAAACAGGCTTTCTTGTCTAATCAATCGTGATCTCTTCTACTCAATCCCAGTTGATCACTAATGGAAACTCAAAAGGTAAGACCCATCTGCTCTATATAGACTCTCTTCATCTATCTGATTTTGGAGATCACTTTTCCCTCTTTGCCAACTCAAATTACTTGTTTTGGGAATATTAGATTCCACTTGGAAGAAAACATGCTTCATCTTCCTAAGGGAACCCTAATTAAAATTCAGCCAAAGTTGATGTCCGTTTCTAAGAAACTTAAATGAATTATTTATTGAAATCATTGGGGGGGAAATTGGGGCAAAATACTCTTCTCTGAAGTGCTTCGGACATCCTGAAATGAAAATTGCAAACCATAAAAGCTTGCCCTGCAAAAAAGTGAAAAAGAGAGAGAGGAAGACATGTTTTAGGGGCATTAGAAATGTCTGCATATTGTGCTGTCACCATTGGTTTAAGCAACTGCTTTGATTCTTTATCTCCAGCTCAGAAGCAAACCTGGTAAGAAAATAAAAATTTCCCTTGAACAAGAATGTGAGACCAGCTAATACTGTCAGGTGCAAAGATTCAGGACCATAAGTTAAGTTCCAGTTAGTCTGATTTCTTTCTATACACAAGAATCTAGTCAACTAACAGTCAGCACTAAATTGGTGCTAGATAAGAGTTAATGGCATTCAAGAGTGGTTGGACGTAGACCATTAGTGGGAATCAGAGGTGGTATTCAGCAGGTTCTGACCAGTTCTGGAGAACTGGTAGCAGAAACTTTGAGTAGTTCAGAGAAACGGCAAATACCACCTCTGACTGACCCCCACCCCCATCTGTTCTCTGGCTCCCGAGTCCCAGCTGATTGGGAGGGAATGGAGATTTTACAGTATGCTTCCCCCGCCACGCCCACAAAGCCATGCCCCCAGAAACTGGTAGTAAAAAATTTTGAATCCCGCCACTGGTGGGAATGTAACAACTCCATACTAATTCCTCTCTTGACTCAACCCATAGGCTCTGTCTCCCCTTTTCCTAAAATATTCTTGTTTATACTTGTGGCATAGTGGTGCATATTGAACTGTATTTTTTGCCTCTCAAAATGAACAGGAAATGTGGTTATGACATGAAAAATGACCACAAACAGCTGTTGGGGAAACTGCTCTGAAGAATACTAGGAATCATTTGAATCAGTGCCATTGCAGGTAGTAACTCTAGATGTTTCACATTCTTAATGAATGACAGTCTAAGTTCCTTTCTGGGAAAAAAGAAAAGAAAAGCAGAAAGTGAGTCTTCTGCATGCTGCTGTAATATGAAATGTTTACACCTGCAATCCTTACAAATGAATCAATACATAACTCTTTTCCCTTCTTGTGTCTAAAGCAGGGGTCTGCAAAGTTGGCTCTTTTAAGACTGGTGGACTTCAACTCCCAGAATTCCCCAGCCAGTCATGCTGGCTGGGGAATTCTGGGAGTTGAAGTCCACCAGTCTTAAAAGAGCCAACTTTGCAGACCCCTGGTCTAAAGGATGAAATCTCACAGTTGGAGTCTTTGTTTAGTCCGGTTTCCATTGAAAGCATTCCTATTGCTTAGTGATCATGGCGGAGATTATTTAATATTTTATTAAATATTAAATAACATTTAGGGTCAAAATATAGGGTTCACTAAAGCAGCCAAGTTTATTTTTCCACCAAAAAGCAAAAATCTACTATTACAGAATCCCTGTTACAGATAGATTCTCAAATTGTTTCTCCAACTTCCCCCTCTTTTTTTAAAAAATTAATTATTTTAGTATTTGTGATGTTTTGAATAACATTGGCCAGGGAACATGACTGGATAAAATAAAAGCACAACAAACAAATATTCATAAATAAACATGGGCTGCAGTCTCTGAATTTTAAAAAAATGAACTGAAGGAGAATTTATATTTGAGGGCATTTTGTTCCACTTAAGCAGTGGCGTAGCGTGGGTTGTCAGCACCTGGGGCAAGGCAAGTAATTTGCGCCCCCTAACCCGTGGATTTTAGCACTCGGGGGAGGCAGCTCTTCTTGTGGTGTCGAGCGGCGAGCCCATGCACCTCCCGCGAGGATCCGGCGCTGGCCTCAGCCGGGGGATGGCCCGGGAGGGTTTGGCCCCTACTGGCCGCTGTTCGCTCCCCGACTCTCGCCGGCCCAGGAGCGCCCAGGCGCCGCCGCCGCCAACTCCAGTCCAGAGACCCGTGGAGGAGAGCTTCCGAGTCGGGTCTCTGGAGCGCGCCCCCCCAGATGTTGTGCCCGGTGCGGCCGGCACCCCCTGCACCCCCCACGCTACGCCTCTGCACTTAAGAATAATTTGTATCATCAAGAAGTACTTCAAATCTTTAAACCAACTGCTCTTTTATTTAGTTTAGTTTAAGTCCTATCTTCTGAAGTAATCTAAAAGAAATTTGTACAGACAATTATATCATATTCAACTCTTTCTCTCTTTAATGGCCCAGAGTTGCTTGGAGTTGAGTTGCGGATAAACATATACAAACAAACAAACAAACAATAAAAAGCAATTTATATACTGCTTCATAGTGCTTTACAGTCCCCTTTAAGCAGTTTACAGAATCAACATATTTCCCCAAACACTCTGGGTCCTCATCTTACTGACCTTGAAAAGATGAAAGGCTGAATCAACCTTTAGCCGGTCAGGATCGAACTCCTGTCAATGGGCAGAGTTAGCCTGCAAAACTGCATTCTAACCACTGCACTATCACGGCTCTCTAATTAACTATAATATTTAACTGTTTTATGCCTCATTCAACCTGTGTTCATAAGATCTGCTGTTGATAATCCCTAGCATCTTCCTTGCTGTTTTCTATAAAGTTCTCCATTGCAGGATTTGAAACACGTGCCTGTTAAAAACCCAAATTGTACTGGATGTACAAGGACAAGATAAAACAAAATAGGACCCATAACATTCCCCTCATGAATCAGAGGGCCATCAGACTGACTGTGGTCTGCAAAAGTGTTTGCAAAACTGGCTCGCCTGATATGCCAGTTGTGCCCCCTACTGGACCGGGATGCCTTGCGCACAGTCACTCAAGCACTTGTGATATCCCGTCTAGACTACTGTAATACTCTCTACATGGGGCTCCCCTTGAGGTGCACCCGGAGACTACAGTTAGTGCAGAATGCAGCCGTACGGGGGATCTTGGGAGCCTCTCGGCATTCCCACGTAACACCTCTCCTGCGCGAGCTGCACTGGCTGCCTGTGGCCTTTTGGGTGCGCTTCAAGGTGTTGATAACCATCTTTAAAACGCTCCATGGCACGGGGCCTAGTTATCTGCCGGACCGTATCCTGCCTCATACATCCCTTCGGCCGATTCGCTCCCACAGAGTGGGTCTTCTCCGGGTGCCGTCTGCTGGACAATGCCGGCTGGCGACGCCATGGGGAAGGGCCTTCTCTGTGGCGGGCCCAGCCCTCTGGGATGACTTACTCCCCGAACGTAGGACCATCACGGACCTCCGCTCCTTCCGCAAACACCTGAAGACATATCTCTTCCATTTAGACGGTCTGGCCCATAACCACTGGGAGTCTGAGTTTTAAATTGTTTGAAATTGGATTTTAATGGGTTAATAGGTTTTAGGTTATTTTTTAGCACAGGGTATCATGAATTTAATATGTTTTTAATAGGTAGTCTTATTTATTACAGTCTTGGTATGATTTTTTTTAAATTCTGGTTTTAATTCCTGTGCACTGCCCTGAGTCCCCCTGGGGAGATAGGTGCGGTTATACAAATTGAAAAATAAATAAAATAAATAAATAAAAAGTAACTAAATATTTTTTTTAAAAATCCCAAGAACTTTATTGGAGAGGCAACATAAGAACAAAGAAACAAATACTGATGTAAGTGGCTGAATCATTTTCTCACCCTTGTTTATTAGTGGTTCGGCATTTCAAAGGACTACTTCAGTCTGATGAAGCTACAGCATAATGACACCATTGAAGCTGATCTGTAAGTGAAGTGGACACTTGCTTTGAAGCAGCAAATGGATTCAGCTGACTTTGAAGCACTTCGCATTTCTTTGAGGCACTCCTCAGGTTTGATGTTTTTCTATTGCTAGTAGGGTTATTTGAGACAATATTCAGTGTTCTACAAGAAAATTCCTCCCACACATGGGGAATACTCTGAAGGAGGAAAGTTTAGAGAAGTGGTGGGTTCCTTTGGGTTCAGACCAGTTCAGCTGAACTGGTAGTGGTTTGATGGCCTGGTTTGCTGGAACAGGCAGTGACCCAGGCCTGCTACACCCCCGATCCGGTTCTCCAGGTGGCGCCATAGGTGACCTTAGCCCAGGACAGCAGGCAGAGTCCTTGTCTAGCCAGGAGGTTGTTGCCAACTTACCCCAGGTCTCAAACCCTCCTACACCTGAAGAACATCTCCTTCAAAAAAGACTTAATTCATTTCCCTTTCTCTACAGAAAAGGTTTAATTAATATCTGTTATGTTTTGGGCCACCCTTCAAGGTTCATGATTATTTTTAATTTTATAAAAATATCAATTTTTAAATGAATAATAATTAAAGTTTCAGTAAGTTCAGAATACATCTAGAGAAGAAGGATAGAATGGTGGAAAACAAAAGAAAGGGACTATTCAAATGCTTTTTTTTTTGTCTTTTCCTTTTTAAATTTTTCTTTCATTGCAGTATCAAAATCCTCCCCCCACCAAAAAAAAACTCCTGAAACAATTTAAATGCTTCCAAATATTGTGCATTTCTGATGTGTTATGCATTATGATACCTAAAGAAGGCAGCCACATGAGATCAAGACGTACATACATGTTAAATTAAGCAGAAATGAATTCATAATCGCTGTCATATTTGTATATGCTGTCATATATTGTGGTGCACACTTTTTTATTTGGTTTGCGAGCAGCTGAACAAAACAGTTTTCTTCCATACACAGAATGTCAGAATTAAGAGGACTTATGGAATGGGGAAGGCTTTGGTCTCTCAATAAAATGAGAATGTATCAGGTTAACACTCCGGGCAGGCTCGGTGGATAAGATGCTTAGCTCGTCGATCAGAAAGGTCAGCAGTTTGGTGGTTCGAATCCCGAGCGCTGTGTAATGGAGTGAGCTCCCATTACTTATCCCAGCTTCTGCCAACCTAGCAGTTCGAAAGCGTGTAAAAATGCAAGTAGAAAAATGGGGACCACCTTTGGTGGGAAGGTAACAGCATTCTGTGTGCCTTCTGCGTTTAGTCATGCCGGCCACATGACCATGGAGACGTCTTTCGACAGCACTGGCTCTTCAGCTTTGAAACGGAGATGAGCACTGCTCCCTAGAGTTGGGAACGACTAGCACATATGTGTGAGGAGAACCTTTACCTTTACCTAACACTCCAGGCACTAGCTTTAATATTTGCTATTTTTAAGAAGAAACAAGGGTATGAATGATTTGTTCTAAACCCAGCTTCTTGTTCTGCCTCTCTCTCTCTCTCTGGCATTTTACTCCATTGTACCATCTGCCTCTCTGGCTTATATTAACTAGCATTGAATATTGCCAGCAAGTCATAACCTGATCTAACAGAGTCTTGCCACTGATCAGGTGATCCTTCCCAGGGCAGGCCAAGCTTGCTGATGAGTTTTGCCAGGGTATCAAACCTTGCTACCCCCTAATGTCAGGTCGGTGGTCATTTTTCAATATCATGCCAAGTCTGGCATTCCAGAAAGTAGACTATTAGATTTTTCCTTTGGAAAGAACTGTTGAATGTTTTCATGCTTCAGTTGGATTGTACACATTTGGCATTGGTTTGTCACCATTTAAACTGGTTTTTAGACAATTTGGCTTGGCTTGGCTGTCCTTTTCTCACCCTTCTGCCTTTAAAAGAGATGAATGTGAAATATTTTATAAAACACACACACACACACACACACACACACACTGCAGTGAAAACCTTGATGATATCCAGCTGAAAACTTTGGCAGGGCTAATGTTTTTGAGGCAGAAGTTCAGAGGCAAAGGGAGAAAATTTCATGGAGTGTTTGGAATTTGTTTTCTAACACCTGCTGGCACCTCCATAAAGAGGCCTCCAAAATTAGAAGGAATACATCCCCCTTTTATTTTGACAGTCAAAGGATAACATATTCAATTGTTGTTTTCGCTAGATGTTGTTTGTTGTTCTCTGGCTTAGTTTGTCACTTATTTGGAGCTTTTTGTATTGTATGGCACAAAACAGGATCATTCGGTTGAGTTCACATACTCATGCACCAGATGGGAAGCCAATAGGTGGTTGCTTTTTTAAAAAAAAATGAGAAAGAAGTTGATTCATTTTGCCTGGTCTTTTGCATTCCTTCATGGGAATAGCAAGTCAACTGTTCCCAGAGTGGTTCAAAGCCAAGTAAGCAGTGCCCCACTGCAGAGGGTAGCTGGGAAATGTATGCAAATTAGGAAATAGTGGAACTAGAAATAGTGGAACTAGAATTTGCATACTAGAACTAGTATGCAAATTGATCAGAATTTGCAATTTTTTATATAAAAATGATTTGTGGTTTTCCATTGTTCTCCATGTTCTCTCTCTCTCTCTCTCTCTCTCTCTCTCTCTCTCTCTCTCTCTCTCTCTCTCTCTCTCTCTCTCTCTCTCTCTCTCTCTCTCTCTCTCTCTGGTAGCAGTCACTGAGATCTTCCTTCCTTCCTTCCTTCCTTCCTTCCTTCCTTCCTTCCTTCCTTCCTTCCTTCCTTCCTTCTTTTCCTTCCTCTTTCTTTCTTTCTTTCTTTCTTTCTTTCTTTCTTTCTTTCTTTCTTTCTTTCTTTCTTTCTTTCTTTCTTCCTTCCTTCCTTCCTTGTCTGTTTCTTTGTTTAAATTTAGAACGCTGCCGAAATAAAAAATGACTGGTTAGTTGATTCTAGTTTAAAAAAGTAGATGCAAACAATCAAACAGAAGAATGTATATGCTGAGATTAGAACATAACATAAGTTGAAGTTGAAGTTTATTTGATTTCTATACCGTCTTTCTCCCTTTCGGGACTCAGGGTGGTGTACAGCCATAATAAAATAAGTGATACAAAATCTAAAACAATGTGTTAAAAGGTATTAAATACATGGCCTACATGTTTAAAATCCCATACTAAAATCGCTATTTAAAATCCCTTTAAAACTACGACAGGCCGGCAGTGCAGAATAAATGCATCTTCAGGGCCCGATGGAAGAGATGTAGGTCCGAGATCGTCCTTAGCCCAGGGGGTAGGTCATTCCAGAGGGCGGGAGCTGCCACAGAGAAGGCTCTCCCCCTGGGGGTCGCCAGCCAGCATTGTTTGGCCGACGGCACCCTGAGGAGGCCCTCTCTGTGGGAGCGAACTGGTTGGTGGGAGGTATTTGGCAGCAGGAGGCAGTCTTGCCATGGAGTGCTTTAAAGATGGTCACAAGTACCTTGAAGCGTAATACATGCCAATTCACTTGTAGTTTCAATAAGTCTCTTAAGGACTGGAATTTTTATTGAATCATTTTTTTTAAAAAAAAATCGAAAGCCTTGCGCATGTCTTTGCCAATCAACAAAGCTACAAAATTTAAAAGCAATAGGGGGAGGATATATCATTTTACCTGTAGAGAATGTCTTCACCAGGCTCATTGCATTAAGTGTCAACTACGATCTCTCAACTAGGCACCACGTTGCAAATCTTGATGCCCATTTCTCCTGTACATTTAGTAGGTTCCCATTTTTAACTTGCAACACTGCTGGTTCTTTAGCTGTCTTTTATATAATCAGCCAATTCATTCTTTCCTTTTTTTTGACAGTTTTTTTGACTTGAAATAAACCTTGGCCTTCATTTCTGGAGCAGGTATCACCTTTCGATATCACTACAGGGATGTAGTACAGAGTGAATAGCTTTTGGTTTGCATGTATTCTGGTTTTTGGGTCCAAACTTCAGCTTCCAGTTAATCATTCCAGCAGAGTTTTGTATCGCAGTTCTGGGCCACGGTTTTGTGCCTAAAGTGGGACTAGAACCCGTTTCCAGCCTGGTGTCTTTCTCACTACACCAAACTCAAACATTAATTGAGAGTTCAATCTAATTAAATTACTGTATCATATTAGCATGTATTTTATTAAATGGTTATATTTCAATATAATTAAATACTGAAGAATTGGGAAGTCGCTGCTGCATGATGGGCAGAAAGCCTGTCATGCCTTTTGAAAAACTCTAGAGAGCCATTGCTAATCTGTGTCAATGGGAGTGAATGAGGATGTCAAACCATGTGGTTCGGCATGAGGCTGCTTCCTATGTTCTTGAATCAGAAGAAAGTTTTTTGTTCCTCTTTGGGGAAAATCATTGCCAAGGATTTAGGTCTATTCTAAGTGCCAGTTTGAAATGGCTTCATGGACTCATGTTCTAAACATGTATGACTTCATACACTACTATATACATGGAGCCATGGTGATGCAGTGGTTAGAATGCAGTACTGCAGGCTACTTCTGCAGGCTACCAGCAGTTCTGCAGGCTAGCAGCAGTTCAGTTCTCACCAGTTCCAGGTTGACTTCATCCTTCTGAGGTCAGTAAAAAGAGGTCCTGGATTGACTCTGTAAACCACTTAGAGAGGGCTGTTAAGCACTGTAAAGTGGTATATAAGTCTAAATGCTATTGCTAAGTGCTATTGCTGTACATTAATATATATTTATTTTATTGATCTCTTTCTGATTTCATCAATAATTAACACTCCCCTTCTTATCAAAATCCCTGAATGACATGCTTAACATTCCTGGCAAGGGATGGCTAGTTATTTAAATTTTTGCAACTCAGGGATGTCCTTTATCAGTGGGTTCCCTTCCCTCTTGCATTCTTTTCCTCAATCACCACAAGCTATTCTTCTTTGAGACAGAAAGGTCACAGTGGTAATGTCATAGTCACATGAATGTCACTGTTGAAAAAGGCTGGGTTGGGTTGAGGTACTATCTCTAAAATTCCATATTATTTCAATGCAAGATCCAATTTATGAATGTGCTCTCGGTATTGTAAATGTGATGCTCTCCATATTTATCTAGCATAAATATGATGAGGTTTGCATCAAAGCTACAAGAGGTGGTCTCACGATGTTGATATATCTTTACTACCTCTATTCTCCTTTGTTATAGGAATGGAACAAATGCAATAATGCACACCCAAACTGATGCAGGTAAAGCTGCCTTTCTAATGTTATATAAAAGCCTGTGGATGCGGATTACACAAACACTTTATCATCTTCAAATCTACTACCTACTGGCTGAAGAAGAATAAATGGCTGGTATTTGTTTTATATGAACTCATTATGCTATTAATCTTCTCTTCTGAACCATACTGAGGATTCTTTTGGGTGAAATCACTCCTGAAATAACCCTCAACAATTGAAAACATGATTTAATTTGCAGGAATAAAAAATTGCACTGCAAGAATAATAATCCATTTCCTAATTTATGATTGGGACACAGTGGCTCAGTGGCTAAACACTTAGCTTGTCAATCAGAAAAGTCGGCGATTCAGCGGTTTGAATTGCTAGTGCTGCATAATGGAGTGAGCTCCCAGCTTCTGTCAACCTAGCAGTTTGAAAGCACGTAAAAAAAATGCAAGTAGAAAAATAGGGACCACTTTGGTGTGTCGTAAAAAATATCCTGATTAAAAAAAAAAGGGGGGGGGGAACCACAAGTAATAAATCTTACTTTAAGATCGCAGGTTTATTGTTTTATGAGCAATCTGGAACATGAATAGCCAACATAGCATTACCTACATTAACAACTTATTGCAATAAGATCCAGTGATGTAACTGAATCCAGCAAGGATTAGCTATGGCCAGTGGCCCTGAACTCTTCTCAAGACATTCTTTTTATACTTTTGTGCACACATTTCATAACTTACTTCCTTGTTCTGTCTTAGTGATAGACAGTCTCCGTATACATCCATGTACATTTGAAGCTCTCAGACACTTGTTACTTTCAATTCCTCATTTCCCACCGTCTCATTCTTCCTGCTCTAAATATATCCATACAAGTACAAACTTTGCAGAAAAAGCAACACAAAAGTCAGACACAAGTCAGCACATTGGAAATATGTCTGGTACATTTTACAATTATGTTAGTTTAAAACTTAGGTTGAGTGAGGCCTGTTAGCTCACTCCTAGGCTTATTACCTGCAACTTTCCAATGGATACTTTTAACAGGTGGGAAGGTGACAGGGTTCCATGCGCCTTTAGTGTTTAGTCATGCTGGCCATATAACCATGGAGACATTTTTGGACAGCGCTGGCTCTTTGGCTTTGAAACAGAGATGAGCACCACCCCCTAGAGCCGGGAATGACTAGCACATATGTGCAGGGGGACCTTCACCTTTATCTTAATTTATGATTATCAAGAAACTATCTGAAAGAAGACCTGCCTATCATTCTGTATGGTGCTGGTGGGAGACAGAAGTGTGGGGAGCTTCCCCTAGAGACAAGATAGCTAAAGCGAGTGAATTAAAGTAGACAATGGAAATAATATGAACAAATGGAGACATATCGGTTGAAGGTTCTATGAGTTACTGTACATTGTATATATATTATATTACATATATGTAATAGAACCAATATATATTAAAACACATAAATTTATACATATAGCTTGATCAGGGGTTAGACTAGAAGACCTCTGAGGTCCCTTCCCACTTCCATATTTCTATGAGGGACAGAAAGACAGAAAAGTTGAGGTTATGCAGCTGGGGCCTGGGAGCCAAGTGGGATGGTATAATACAGTTCTCATTCATATGGTATAATTAAGCCATCACAAATCATAATGGCTGGCTTCTCAATATCGTTTTGGGTTAAAACCCAAAGAAGCCATACTATAGCTTAGAAAAAAATGTCTGAATTCAGTCATTATTATATCTAAAATCTAGGCATATAATAGAAGGGAAATTGTCAGGCCCCAAATAAAGAATGGCATGTGGCAGATTTTCACAGCTGAGTCCTTATGGTTTCATACCTATAGACAAAATCTTGACAGACTAAGGACTGTACTATCTACATCTGTTATACAGGGGTGGGTTGCGGCCAGCATTACTGATGGTTCGGTGCGCAAAAATGTGTGCATGTGCATTTGCAACTAAAAAGGTCTGCGCATGCGCAAAACATTAGAAAAGAGTGGGGGGGATTACATTTCTGCAGTGAAAATTGTTCTGCTCATGTGCAGAACCAAAAATCAGTTCAGAGTTCAGAGTTCAGTTCAGAGGTGTGGCAGGCCTGGGTCACTGCCGGTTCCAGCGACCCAAGTTGCCAAGTTACTACCAGTTCAGTCGAACAGGCCCGAACCAGTAGGAACCCACCTCTGCTGCTATATATTCTGTTCTCTATTAGGGAGGGGCTGTCTTTACTCACTTTCGTTCACACATAATATCACATATATTTCTCTCACACATAATAAGTTTCCTCTTACCCCTCTGGAAATCCTTCCCTCCTTCCTGGGCATTCACCTCATTATTATTCCACGACAGAGACTGCCTATTATAGCCTCTTAGATCAATACGGTATTATGACTTGATTCTTCATATTCACAAATATCTACCCACGTACCTTGGAGTTAATTTTATTGGACTCAGTGGGACATATTTTTAGATCAATGTATACAGGACTGCATTGTGAGAAGATGACAGTCAAGGGAAAGTTGTGGCTGATAGGGGTGAACTGCACATATGGATTTGAATTAACCAGCCAATTCATCACTGCAGCCTTTTAGTGCTTCCAGCATATGTTAACATGCATAATGAATGGGCACAACTTCTGAACACATCTCCGGCTCAGAGCTAAAATTAGAGCTTCTCTTTTATTCGTTTGCTAGAAGAATTAGGTAATGTTAGGAACAAGGGCTGTTCTTGAACTATGGTACTGCAATTCCAAAGAAGTGCTCACACATTACATACCATTTCTTTTCTTCTGGTCCCATTATTGCAAGCCTTGTTGCACGGCACCATTGTAGTCCTAACAATTGAGTTATGTGCTGTCAGCACACTTATCTGGTTTCTTTAGCGGAGGATCCAAGCTCTCTACATTCACATTTCCTCTTAAATAGATGTACAATTAAAAAAAAATGGGACAGTTATTTCTGTTTAACAGTTTTGGGATGGACACAGAAAGACTGCTTCTGACTTCAAGTTAAAGTATGGTGATTTGGGGTTTAATCTGACCCTGAAGCAGATGTCTAAGCTGCTTTCTCCATCAGGCTACCCTCACAAAAATCAATCATGATAAGTACAGTCATTACAAGTGACATAATATTATCAGCTTTTCAATAGCTGGACACCTCTGAATCCAGATAGGACCTGGTGAAAGGTTGGTGTGGTTTTGGCTCAAGGCTGTTAACTATCTATTTATTTATTCAATGTGCAGAATATATCGAGAGGTAACTGGAAGAATTAGAATGAAAAGAAGGTGAATTAAAACCAGAGGATGAAACATCAATAACCTGTGCTATGCTGGTGACACTATCTTGAGAATAAAATAATGCAAAGGATCTACAGTCTCTTAACAGTGAAAGCTAAGGAATCCAATAAAGAAATGAAACTATGATTCATATAAAGAAAACTAAACAAGTGACAACAGGTACAGAGATTACAAGAGTACAGACAATGTTTTCCCCATGATACCCTATGACACAAAAGTTGGGTTTTGAAGAAACAGGCTACAAAGTGCATTGATGCATTCGACAAACAAATGGATCATAGAACAAATCAATCCAGAATCCTCACTCCAGGTGAGATATGAGTAGACTCAAAGTATCATACTTCAAACACATTATGTGAAGATCCAGCTCTCTTGAAGAGTCTATTATACTGCAGAAAATGGAAGGAAAGAGAGGCAACCCTCAGCAAAGTGAATAGACACACAATAGGAATGAATGCCCCATTGAGAGATCTAAAAGGCCATGTTAAGACCAGCTCATCTGGGGAAAAGTCTGTGTGGTCACTAAGGGTCAACTCTAAATTGAATGTGTCAATCCATTCATCGATCCATCAATCAAGAATTCATACTTGCATCCTGAGCTATTGAATGCTTTGGGAACAATTCTCAAGCTAAGAAATTGTAACTAGAAGCTTCCTTTTCCACTAATATTAATTATTATTAATAATAATAATAACTTTTTAATTTGTAAACCGCTCCCTCACCCCACAGGGACTCGGGGCGGTGCACAGGGAGAATAAAAACAATAAATATACACATATACAAAATATACAAACATAACTAAAAACGAATTAAATCTAATACCTGTGCTAAAAATCCCATTTAAAGCTAAAATACCCAATAATTAAATATAGAACCCCATAGAAGGGAGACTACCCTAGGCCGGCCAGGCAGAAAAGATATGTTTTTAATTTCAGACGGAAGGAGCGGAGGTCCGTGGTTGTTCTAATATCGGGGGGAAGGTCGTTCCAGAGGGCTGGAGCAACTGCTTTGGTTCATGAAGTTCATGAAGTTGCTCTTGTTTCTGATATACTGCAATGATTGTAGAGACCTACCTTGAGAAATATTAAACTGGACAGCCGTAGGCCTAGCTGGCTTGTTGGAATGACAAATTAATTAATTAATAAGCAAAGCAAATCATAAGGGCAATGGTGGTCTTACTACTGTAATCTTGAATATTTGGTTAAGATGCCTTGAATTTCTCTAAAAGCAATATCTCTAGAAGCAAATGTTTACTGACACTGGTCCACAGCCTGCCAGGAACTGGGTTGAACAAACTCCATCCATGCATGTTTGGGATCCAGGTAGCATGTAAAACCATATCCCCCAGTCCAAAGGGGGGAAAAAAACACCCTCCACAGAACCAGTCCTTGGTGCCCAAAAAGTTAGGGGCCATAGAAAAAGGGAGATAAGAGGCTCTTTTAAAAATACCACTTAGCAAACAAATCTATTTCCTCCTACTAGTTTCTATATCTTCCCCTTTGACCTTCAATGTTCAGTTACTCATAATCTCAGCTCTCCCGTGCTAGATTCCCCAAAGCCATATTAAGGATTGTCATCATCATCTGCACATGGAAGGAGGGCAGGATGCTCAGCGAATACAACAGCTCTTTATTTGGATAGGCAGGTATCAGAAGTGCCGTAGCTGTCTGGCAGCTCCCTCTTTCGAAGGGAGCTCTCAGCCACTGAGATCTCTTGAGTTTCCCACCTGTAACGGGAACCAATCAATTTAAACTACTTGTTTTCCCAACTGACAGGCACACCAGAGGGAAACCTTCACCCAGGATTTCCACCCTCCTTACCACGTTCAACACTTTCTAAGATTTTCAAATATTGAGTTTGGGGTGGGGGGAGGAGGGGAGAGAAAACATATTCCTGTTAACTGCTGTATTATTTTATTTTTCTTTATTGTATATATTCTTCTCATAATACTGGTCACAAACAACAAAAGCAAAGAACACCAGCCCTTCCTGGACTAACTGAAGGAGGTCTTTATGCCAGCCTGTGGAAAGGCCTTTTCCAGCTACTTGAGTTGACAGAAAAAATCAGTGAAATGATGAGAACCATCTTAGGCAGGGAAGTTGTGACATTACTGTGCCTTGCTGAAGTACATTTTATTGCCTTCATGATGTAAAACACCAAGGTAAATTGAACGGCAGCCACTTCACACAGGCCTACAACCAGGTTATGTTGCTGTGGTTGTTTGCCTGGCAAAGGATCAGTACTCCCTCCACTTGGGTGCACCGTTAGCCAGAATGCAGCCTGAAAGTTTGATGAGCAAAAGAAATAAATCCATGAAATAAGTGTAGGAACGTGCTCTTTCCATGGTAATCTCACAACATTCTGTTGTAAATAGAAAGTGACATTTTAAAAGCATTTGGACAACGTCTACTTATATCTTTCAAGATACAAGTTTCTTAAAAAGAAACTCAACAACATATTATTCATTGCCATTTAGTAACAAAGAAAGAACGTGAGAGAAAGCCACTTTTCAATAATTGTAAGGCAGGTACACAACGCCCAATAGTCAATGACTTTGTATGGATAATGCGTTAGTCTTCATGTTCTTTGTGAACATTATTGTTTTCTATGAGAGGGCCATAAGTCAGTAATTTGATTTTAATTATCCATTGAACTTGTCCTTTCCTAATTCATGTTCTCTCTTTAATATACATCTGATTTTCAAAAAAGCAGTTGAGTATACACGTGTTTGACACAAACAGAATGCAATGCCTTGGCAACAGGGTGATATGGTTTTCTGCGGGCATCTTCCCACATTGGCATTGTTTCCAGGCCCAAACTCTCAGAGACAGTGGGTATCTTTGTTTTAACTTCTGCCAACTTCAAATGTTCAGAACAAGGAACAGATATGAATAATTAATATTAATCCCTTCACTTCAAATGGCACTTTGCAGGCTATTTCCATGCCAGTTTGTCTCCTGCTGAAGAGAAGAAATGTGACCCAAAAAATTCCTACCATGCTCACATCTGTTTTTTTTGGCTTGGACTAAGGAGCAGGACCATCACATGAGCATTTCACTTATGACCAGAGTTCTCATATTTTGATACTGGGACCCCTTACAATGATAAAATAAATTTGTGTGCTTCCCAATACTACACACAATTGTAGTCTAAAACCTGAGAAGTGATATCCCAATACAATTTCTTATGCTACTTAGTTTTAGCAATTAAAATGACATATGTAAGTATGTCCCATATACCGATGATCAGTGGTGGGATTCAGCCAGTTCACACCTATTCAGGAGAACTGGTTGTTAACTTTCTCAGCAGTTCAGAAAACCAGTTGTTGGAAGAAATCTTATTTTGTTCCCCACCCCACCCCACCCCCACTTTACAGGGTTAATCCTGTAAGGAAGGCAGAAGGAAACATTCTGGTGTTGTTTCTAGTCTAATCTTTATTGCCCTGCTTACAGAAATTGCCTCTCCAGTTAACCCTTATTACATTGTAACAGGTAAGGTGAAGCGCCTATCGATGCGAGTGACGTTGAGTTGGCCACACTCACCCAGTCACATGACCACTGAGCCCTGACTACCCAGCTGGCCATTAAGGCAGAGAACCAGTTGTTAAATTATTTGAATCTCACCACTGCCTATGACAGAAAGTTACAACTTCGTGAAAGAACATTGCTTCATTGGAAATAAGGAACAAATAGTAACATTTAAGCCTATGTTTTTAATGAGAAGATTTAAGATTTAAGATTTATTGCATTTATATACCGCCCTATCTCCCTTTCGGGACTCAGGGCGGTGTACAGCCAACAGTAAAAATGAGTAATATAAAAGTTAAGATCAAATGTTTAGATATAATTAAATAAACTGGCCTGCCAAATTAAAAACCCCTACTAAAATCAATTTAAAAACTACGACAGGCCGGCAGCACGAAATAAATGGGTCTTCAGGGCCCGACGGAAACGGCGTAGGTTGGTGATGGTCCGTAGGTCAGGGGGTAGGTCATTCTAGAGGGCAGGGGCTGACACAGAGAAGGCTCTCCCCCTGGGGGTCGCCAGCCGACATTGTTTAGCCGACGGCACCCTGAGGAGGCCCTCTCTGTGGAGCGAAGTGGTCGGTGGGAGGTATTTGGTAGCAGGAGGCAGTCTTGCAAGTACCCAGGTCCTATGCCATGGAGCGCTTTAAAGGTGGTTACTAGTACCTTGAAGTGCACCTGGAAAGCCACAGGCAGCCAGTGCAGCTCACGCAGGAGAGGTGTCACGTGGGAGCATCTGGAGGCTCCCAGAATCCCCCGCGCAGCCGCATTCTGAACTAACTGGAGCCTCTGGGTGCACTTCAAGGGACGCCCCATGTAGAGAAGGATGAGGTGGCTTACTTTTGCATAATTGCTGGACCCCGCGCTTTATTTTGAAGCAAGAAAAGTGAAGACAAATCTTAAAGTGCTGCTCCTTGGCCAAGTTCCCTGGACAGCCATCCTGAGATACCAGTGACAGCTCATCTTCTTTTCCTCTCAGTCTCATGCTTAGTGCATGTAAATCCCATGCCCACTCTTACCACTTTGGCTGCTGAGAGCTCAACTGAGTGTGGTGGGGTAGAAATGTAGTGCAGAAAATAAAAAACAATTGTCCTTCTTGCTGCACCCTGTTTTCCACTTTCCCCTCCCTTTCACTGTAATTCCCTCTGCAGAATGTCATGTCAGAAGATCAGATTTTGTGATCAAAGTCCTCCTGCCTTCCAGATCTGATTCGTCTTCCTTTGAAAGTCAAATGTGGCATGGGAAAGCACTTAGACTTATATACTCCTTCATGGTGCTTTACGGCCCTCTCTAAGCACTTTACAGAGCCAACATGTTGTCCCCAAAACTCTGGGTCCTTATTTTACTGACATGGGAAGGATAGAAAGCTAAGTCAACCTTGAGCCAATTAGGACTGAACTCCTGCAGTGAGCATTGAGTTAGCCTGCATCCTAACCACTGTGCCAATGTGGCTCTTAAACCTGCTGCATGGCAACACACCATGCAGAATTCTGGAACTGGCATGCTGCTTTGCCTTCTTCCCATTCTCCCATCAGACTAGCAAGCCTTCTCTGAAGTAGATTTGCAAGGAAGACACTCTCTGGTCAACTTCAAATTTAATTCAAACAAATTCAAATCTGTATGGTCAGTGCACAGCCTGTGTACACTGAGCTTGGATGTGTCTCCCTAAGTGCAGTCCCTCCTAGACACAAAATAAAGGTAAAGGTTCCCCTCGCAAATATGTTCTAGTCGTTCCTGACTCTAGTGGGCAGTCCTCATCTCCGTTTCAAAGCCAAAGAGCCAACACTGTCCGAAGATGTCCCTGTGATCATGTGGCTGGCATGACTAAAAGCCGAAGGTGCACGGAACGCTGTTACTTTCCCACCAGAGGTGGTTCCTATTTTTCTACTTGCATTTTTACATGCTTTCGAACTGCTAGGTTGGCAGAAGCTGGGACAAGTAATGGGATCTTACTCCATTATGCGAGGTTAGGGATTCGAACCGCCAAACTGCCGACCTGTCTGACCGACAAGCTGAGCATCTTAGCCACTGAGCCACTGTTGCCCTGTACTTATAAGTGAAAAAAGAAAAGCCCAAACCAGTAAATCAACCTAACAGACACCTGATCCAATATACACATACTGTACATATGCGCATAACGTTACATTATGTTATATTGCACCAGTGTGAACATGTTGCATGTTGTGCTGGCCCTGTCAACTTTCATTCATTGCCTCAACTCTCCAAGGAGTGACTAACCCTTCTCTCAAAAAAATGAGAGCCATGATCCTCAGCTTTGGGAACCAGGAGGAGGATTAAACCAAACCATCTCCCCAGTGGTAAATATATATGCCCCATTATGCCCTACAATGTCCTTAAAAAGCAAATAAATTAAGACTTTCAACCATCCAGCTGCACAGTCAGAAATATATTAATCCACCTCTTCAATATTGTGAGTTCACGGGGAACTACAGGTCTATCTCCTTTCAAACAGATGCAGAACTTTCATGTGGCAATGGCTCAAAGAGACAGAAAAACATCAAAAGTTTGTTTTCCTTAACCCCAAAGAGGATGGCGTATCATATATTATTGCCAATCATTAGCCCATAGACACATTGTATTGATAATGCACGAACAGCATATTTGATTTTAAGCTCATTACTACCAGTAGAACACAGACCATCCCTCCCCTTCTCTTCAGGCACCCATGCATTTTTAAAGAAATCACACAGACTTTTAAATTAGATCCAGCAGCTCAGTGTGCATTGTTGTTCCAGCTTTTCTGGTTTGGAATCCTGCCCTCTGACAAACGTACATGATGCTTAGACATGGTCTCCTGGATGCTTGCACTTGTCCCCATCTGTTGCAATGGCACCATGCCTGCTCACAGGGTACCGTGCCAGTTCTGCTTATGCGCCAAGCAAAACGAGTTTGATGGTTAGCTCACAAATGGCACCACTTGGAGAGGACATTTGTCTTCTTTGGTTTGGAGTTGAGTTACCACTGAAAATTCATCTAAAACAAACTTTGGGGAAAGTGAGCTCCATTTTAAGCAGAATTTCTGAGGATATTTTCAAAAGTTGATTTGAGTTTCAGAAGCGGTCAGCAAAATTTGTCCTGCAGGGGCTCATATGCACACATCCCTAGGCCTGGAATTGACCTGAAGCCAAATTTAGAATCAACTGGGAAGAGTAACAATGAAGAAAGCCAAAAAGAATGCCAAAAGCTAGTAAAACTGCTCATAGTCCCATATATTGGACAACCATTAATTGGGTTTCATGAATTGCACTAGCTCCTTTAGCCCTGCAAATGATTAGCCATGCAAACTTGTTAAGTCATATTCTCTAGCCAGTTAATTTCAAATGGATTAGCTGTGGAACAGATGGTTGAGAAGTGTTAGATATGTTTTATTAACACTATCATGGAAGACGATGTCCTTCAAAAATATTTTGTCCTGCTAACTTTGCAGAATCAGCTACAGAAAGTAAAAGCACACAAACATTTTCCCCCTAAATTCCCCTAAAACAGTTATCCATGGCAAAAGATTCACCGCCTAAATTGCCTTCATGATGGTTATAACCTCTCTGTTCCCTTCAAGATGTTTTGGCAAGGTAATAGTAGGTATGGCAGGCAGATTAGTGAGTGTTGTGGCCTGCCAGCAGTCAGTGGAGCTGGCAGTAGATTTGGACAGTGAGGAGGTTGGGGAGGAACATGGACCAGTCCTGGAGTCTGGAGAAGGCTCTGATAAGGGCTCTGCATTGGAATCAGAAATGGGGCCAGGGCTGTCTGATAGTTATCAGCTGCCTTCCTAGTCAGACATTAGTGAGGCAGATGAACAGCTGGAACCTGTTCCCAATGTGTGCATATGCAGAGTTGCCAGATGAAGGGAACAGCTAAAGAACAGGGGTCGACTTGGGAGTAAGGCAATAGGTAGACAATGAATGGCCCTCCCAGAGGAAATAAACAAGGAGTGAAAGGGGAGTGGATTTTGCAGGAGACAATTAGTTTGCTTCATTTATTCATGACTCCCCAAGAGTCCTTGCCAAGTTTTGCAGATATTGGCCTGGCAGCTCTTCAAGCCAGATAAGGTCTGTGACTGTAAATCCTCCCTTGAAAGACTTTGCTGGATGTGAATGAGCAGAATTCACAGTAAGTTAATAAAAGGGTTTTTTGTCGAGACCAGGAGTTTGCTTCATGCTCTTAGGAAGCCTGTCAGAACAGTGAGATGACAGCTACAACCCATCTAGTCTTCACTGTAATACCCACTGTCACTTATCAAAGGAGGTCTTTTCTGAAGCTGATTAAAGCATTATGGGAAGCTGATTTTATTCATTAATTCATTCATTCATTCAATCAACCAACCATTCAATCATTCATTCATTCAATCATTCAATCATTCATTTGTCTTATATCACTGTCTATCATGCAATAATTTGCAGTGGCTCATAACAATCCATAAAACATGGTTAAAAACAAAGGTGTTCTGTCCTCACTACACATTAACAGTAACATGTGTGCAGCTCGACATGCAGCTAAACTCACCTGTCCTCCAATAAAACAGACCATGTGCTGTTAGATCTGAATGGTTTATTGAAAGAACAGGATATAGTAAAATTGGGGGAAATAGGAATACATACAATGAGAACCAAATACAAGATAGACAGCATTGAGTTACTGCTGAACTAACAATTAACAAATACAAGTAATCTAAATCTCACCAGCGATGCTCTGTGTGTGGGATGTGGGTTTGTTCTTGGATGAACATGTGCCACATATTAAGATGGATTTTTCTTTGTGCTTCTTCCTCCTCCAAATGCTAAAGAAAAGTGGAGTCTGGCTTCCCAGCATGCACTTGTTTTGAGAGTGCAGGCTGATAGTTAAAAGGGGTTGGGTCAGCTTCAAAACAATATAATTGGTATTTGTCCTTCTGGCCACTGGATGGGGCTAGAGAGCAACAACAGTATATAAAGATTATATGTTGGGGCATGATAGAAGGGTACCTTTGCTCTGGGGATCAGACAAACTCATCCTTGATCAACGATTGAAAAACGATCCCTGTTTTCAGTTCTCCAGTGGAGGGGGGGAGGGATCCCTCTGATCACAGGTGGGATAATGTGACATGAATACTACTGAGACTCAGTAGTATAAAACCGGGCCTTGGGACAAAAGAACTCGTTGTTGCTCATCTTTCATGTTTGATATTGTTCATTCTAACATGGCCGACTGGACTATCACATTGTTAAAGCTGAGAGCTTCCAGATGAAGTGATGTTTATCCTATAGTGTCCCTGATAGTCCCAGAAACCACTTCCTATGTTGTTTTTGATTTTTTTAATGTATTGAAGCTACAGTCTGAAGAAAGACATAAGCAGATGATTAGCAGGCTGAAAAAAAGGAAGCAATCACATTTTGTGAAACATTTTCTTCAGAAAATTCCATTTCAGCCTAAACATTTTAATTGGTAACTTTTAGTGCAGCTCTACTTTCCTTAATACTTTTAATTGCTTCATTTCTTACCCTTCCCTTGGCAATTGTGAGCATAATTACAGATTAGGTTTAGATGAAGATCATCTCTGCCATCTTGCAAAACTGCACATAATCATGGACTTTGAAGGCTACTGCCAAATGATGCAACTGACCTCATTTAATCTTCCCACTGACGTGTATTTGATTTTATAACCTGCACTCTGAACTTATGACTTATTAAAGCAAGTCCGTATCTGTATTTTGAGTTCCTTTTCTCTCTATAAATGTTCAATTCCAAACCATTCTAAAAGCTACCTTTTAAAATAATTATTTGGGGCCAGCAGATAGTGTAACCTGGCTGACTTTTTCTAGGCTTGAAAGCTAAACAAGGTTAAGCCGGGTTAGTGCTTGGGTAGGAAGGACACTGGGGAATATCAAAGCTGTAAGTAGAATTTGAGAATCAGGGAGAAACAAACAAACAAACAAACAAAAGAAATGGGATCCTACCTCTCTATATTGTTGCCAAGAAAGCTTCTGGGTGTGTCCATGAAGCCTGCAGTCCAACTAGACTCAAAGAAGGTTTATTTTATTTATACCTTCATTGCTTTAACTTTGGACTGCATGGAACATTGCAATTTTACGGTAAATCTTTCTGCTTTTTCTCTGTCATAAAGTATGTTTTCTTTACATAATACCTTGATATTAATGGCAGCAGAACCTCAAAATACAAACTGGACTGTTTATATTGATGTGGAGGACATTTCACCTAGAGTTATTGATAACCCAATGGGACTAATCCATTGGGTTAACTTTATTGCTCCATATCTCCCCAAACGCTCCCACATTTCTGGCAAGTTGCAGAACAGAGGGATAACAAACACCTACACCAACCTCAAGCAGCCTCTGGCTGCAATTAGTCCAGCCCAGTGCTTTCTGCACCAAGGCTTCGACAGCAATAAATCCAAATGCATTTGGAAAATCAAGGGCAAATCAAGGAGTTCAGGGAGCAAAAGATCCAGTTAATTAGTCCAGAATGCTAAAGGGAATGCAAGGACTCTTGGCAAATTCAAACGTAGGCATGCAATGCTTCAGGAACTCAGTGTTGTTTCCTGAGAAATGCCCCTCCCCACAGCATCTCCTTAAGTCTCATTCCCCAGGTGTGCCTGGTGAAGATGGGCAAGGCACTCCCTTCCCAAGTAGCCTGCTCAGTCTGTGCTGATCTTCTCTGCACTCCCTGAGCCTTTGGATCAGGAGGGGGTGGTCCTTGCTGAGCTCTATTTGACCTCTATCTCTCATGTTTATCCTGACTCTGTTCCTCCCTGCCTGGAGGCCTTACTAATTCTGAAAAGCATTGTCTGGACCGACTCTGCCCTTCCCCAGTTTCCTCCAGAGAGCTGCCCTCTCAATCGCTCTCAGTTCTTGTTCCAGCTCGTCTTCCCCTGCGGATTCAGACTCTGACAAGGGCACAACATTCACTATAGCAATAGCACGAAGACTTATATATCACTTCATAGCGCTTTACAACCCTCTCTGAGCGGTTGACAGAAAAACATATTGTCCCTAACAATCTGGGCCCTCATTTTACCAATCTCAAATGGATAGAATGCTGAGTCAACCTTGAGCTGGTCAGGATCGAACTCCTGGCAATGGGCAGGATTAGCCTGCAATACTGCATTCTAACCACAGCTACATAGTATAGAATGTTAATATAGTTATATGTTGATTACAGGTTCTGAAATTTCACCAGAACTATTTCTTTCTAATTTATCACTTCTTGCTTTTGAAGAAGCTCCTGAATGTGATTTGTCTTACTTGTGTGTGTGTGTGTGTGTGTGTGTGTGTGTGTGTGTGCGTGCGCGTGCCTTAATTTTTTTTGAGAGAGAGACCAAGTACTCTGTCCAATATCCCATGGGCTATCTCTAGAAGCAGATGGTCTGAACATTTATGTCTATCAGTACAGAGCACCAAAACCACAAAAGGTAAAGCAATTTCATGCTTGTCATTAGGCTGTGAAATACACGGTACTATATTGAATTATTTTCAAATTAAGCTTCTTACTTTCTATGGATCGCAGCACAGGAAAAATATCAGAATATATTAATTCGCTGATCATGACCCAAGACTACAGTGCATTGTAAAAGGCATAAATTGATGCATTTCCATCCACAAACATACACATATCTGTCTTAGCATCCTGGTGTGCCTCTGCTAATTTTAACTCCAATTTGGAATGGAAGAATGGTTTCGTCCTATCTGTTTTTTGAGCTTGAATCAGCTCTGTTGTTTGTTATCTTTGTTGATGCATTTAAACTAGAATTTGAACATTGTCTTGAGTACAGGTTTCAGACATTTCAAATGCAAACATTCCTTAAGAAATCTCATGTTCCCCATCTCTTCTTCCTCTCGTGGACTTCCATATCTCTCCAAAATTTATCTGTAATTGCATAATGAAATCAGGCATGGGTTGTGTTGAGGTGAACAGTAAACTTTCAATAAAACATTTTAATAGCGCTCCATGGCTTGGGACCTAGTTACATGCGAGACCATCTCCTGCCCCATAAATCCCTTAGACCGATACGCTCCCACAGAGAGGGCCTCCTCAGGGTGCCGTCGGCCGGACAATGCCGACTGGCGACACCCAGGGGAAGAACCTTCTCTGTGGCAGGCCCAGCCCTTTGGAATGACTTACCCCCTGAACTTCGCACCATCTCCGACCTCCGCCTCTTCCGCAAGTGCCTAAAGACACATTTGTTCCATCTAGCCGGCCTAGCGTAACCTTCACAATGACTATTTTAGACAGTTTTAAATTTTGGGGATTTTAATTTGGTTTTAGCGCAGGATGGTTATCAAATAAGTTTTTTAAATTTTTTACGTGATTTTGTATGTACTTTTTTAAATTCCTGTGTGCCGCCCTGGGTCCTTTTTGGAGAAGGGCGAGGTATAAATTTAATAAAATAAAAAAAATAAAATAAATAAAATAGTAAGTTTTAATAATAGTAATCATTTAATAATAGTACAATCTTCATGTTAAATTATTTTTAATCATCAGCATACAAATTATCATCCTAGAGTACGGGTGTAGAACCCAATTTCATTTCAACCACATCAGTGTTGTGTTTGACCTCAGAGGCGGGCATGGCCAGCATGAAGTCCGTTGTGTAGGGGAGTGCCTATGGCAGGCCAAGAGCTCTGCGAGCAAAAATGAGTTCCTGAGCTCTTTTCTGCTGGGACAGCCTCCTGCAACCCTCTGCCAGCAAAAACAAAGCTTGGGGGGGGGGGCATGTGCAGGCTCACATCTCTATTTTGTGCTGGAGCGGCCTCCTGCAACCCTCTGCCAGTGAAAATAGATGGCCATGTGAGGCCCTCCTGAACTCCATTTTCACTGGCAAAGGCACTGCAGGCCAGTCCATCACTATTTCCAGGACGAGTCCATGGGCCAGATCTAAACACTCCATGGGCCAGATCTGGCCCCTAAGCCTTGAGTTTGACACTCCTGCCCTAAAGTCATCAACCCAAACATCGCACAACATCTCAATGGAGGAGGAGGAGAGAACAGAAGAAACTAGCATGTCTATTCTAAACTCTTAGTGATGCTTTGAAGAAAAAGAATACCATTTAGAAATGCAAACTAACAGTGATAAGAGTACAAACAGTTAACTCAGAATTGTGGAACTGCATCCGCTAAGTGTAAGTGGAAAAGAAAAGAATTAGCATGCTAGCTGTTCAATAAAGAACTATTCCACAGTTACATTGGTTCAGTCCTTATCAACTAAATATAAGTGTTCTTCCAGGTAACTGGAAAAACCCATATGAATGGCAGGATAGAAACCTTTGAATACCCCTTTACTTTGAATGAGTTTAAATCACCAGGAACAGATGAATTGTATAATAGGATACTGAAGGAACCAGGTGATGACCTGGCCAAATGTATTATGCATATTTTTTTAAAGAAATCTTAATTTTTAAATTTCTTAGCCAGTTTGGTCAAGAGCAGTGGTGGGAGTCAATTTTTTTTACTACCGGTTCTGTAGCTGTGGCTTGTTGGGCAGGGGAAGGATATTGAAAAGTCTCCATTCCTACCCCATTCCAAGGGTATGTTACTGCAAAATCCCCATTCCCTCCTGATCATCAGGGACTTGGGATGCAGAGAATAGATGGGGGCAGGGCCAGTCAGAGGTGGTTTTTACCGATTCTCCAAACTATTCAAAATTTCCGCTACCGGTTCTCCAGAACTGGTCAGAACCTGCTGAATACCACCTCTGGTCTAGTGGTTAAGTAAGACATCAGGCTATGAGTTCTAGTCCGATCTTAGGCATGAAAGCCAGCTGGACAACTTTGCACTAGTCATTCACTCTGAGCCCAACTCAGCACACAGGATTCTTGTTGGAAGGAAAACAGAAGGAGGGTATATTAGGTACGTTTATTGCCTTGATTTACTTATGAAAATAATAAGGCAGATTTTTTTAAGCCTTTCTAAAATCTTGAAGAATTTGTGAAATGCCAGATAACTGGATAAAAAAGTCTCAAAAGAATAAACAAGGAGATCCGGTCTGGCCGAGATAATTGAGAAACTTCTAGAGTCGTAAATAAAAATATTGTGTTGAAAATATTAATTATCAGAATCAACATGAATGTGCCTAGAACATTTTTTCCCCAGATTAACCTTCTCTTTTTTTTTGGCTGGTTCAAAAAAAATATCCTTAACAGATGGGAAAGTTGTAGATGTAATGAAACTTAATTTCAGAAAAGCATTTGACAAATTACCTTGTGACATGCTGGTTAGGTATGGGTGAGATTGTACGCCATATTTAGTTCAAAAATGTGCACCCAGAAGCAGTGGTGGGTTTCAAATTTTTTAGAACCTACTCTGTAGGTGTGGCCTATTTTGTGGGCGTGGCTTGGCAGTCATGTGACAGGGTGGGAGTGGCCACCTTTTAAAATGTGGTGAAACTCATTTAACAACGCTCTTGCTTAGCAACCAAAATTTTGGACTCAATTGTGATGATAAATTTCTTTCTTTCTTTCTTTCTTTCTTTCTTTCTTTCTTTCTTTCTTTCTTTCTTTCTTTCTTTCTTTCTTTCTTTCTTTCCTTCCTTCCTTCCTTCCTTCCTTCCTTTCCTTTCCTTCCCGTTGGGTCACTGGCAGCGGCGGGCCACATTTACTTCCAGGTACGCCGGTGGAACCCCCTCTCACCGGTTCTCTAAATTTCACCAACCGGCTCTCGCGAGTAGGTGCGAGCCTGCAGAAACCCACCACTGCCCAGAAGACATAGGTGATTTCTTGTGAAAGTAGAGCTCACAAGGAAGTTACCAAAATGAACACTCCTAGAGATAGTCTTCTGTGTTTTTATTAATGAATTGCACAAAGAGATAGAATGTTCATCAACTTTACAGAAGACACAAAATATAATTAAAACCCTATTGGTGAGAAATAAAATTCCAAAAGATCTTGATAAGTTTCAGAAATGGGCTGAAAGAAACAGAATGAAATTTAGTGGAAGACTGAGAGTTCCTGTTCAATGAAAGCGTTTACACTTTCATATGGATATTTTCACATTGTTTTTTTCATTGAACAGAAGGAGGGACCTGATGACCTAAATGACTTACAATGCCATTAGTCAGATGCATTGCATAAAATGATGTATAACCATGATGGCGAACGTATCGCATGAGTGCCACAGCCGGTACATAGAGCTCTCTCTCCAGGCATGCCAGCCGTCGACCCAGCTCAGCTCCATTGCACATGTGTGCGCAACACCTGCCAGCCAGCTGGTCTTCGGGTCTCAGCTGCACATGCATAGGGGGTGGGGCACATGTAGGGGGATGAAGGGTGCATGCACATTGCATTTCGGGGCCTTGTTCGGTGCCCCTGTGCCTTTCCTATGCCTGGAAAGCCTCCTGCACCAACCTGGAGGCAAAAAATGTGCGAGGGGGTGAGGAGCCATGCGTGCATGCAAGCAGGGTACACATGGGGGGTTGTGTGCACATGTGTGTGGGGTTGGTCACGCTGGGTGGGTCACACACACATTGCATTATGGGTGCGGGCATGTGGGGGCACTGTTGCACACATACTTTTGGTACTAGATGACAAAAAGGTTAGCCATCGCTGATCTATAAGATTCCCATGCAGCCTTAAATCCCAAAAGGTATTATATATATCCCTGAAGTAAATATTCAGAATATATGCTGATACAATATCTGGATCAGGTCCAGGATATTTCTATACTGTAGGATATACAGTATAAAGAACTGTGGGGGTTTTTTCCATCTCTCTCTCAGGCTAGGCCCTGTTCTTCAATGGCATACAAATTTCTGTACAAAGATTTCTTCCCTAAAAAGAAAAGAAAAAAGCATATGCAGGCAGAATTGCTGTTGGGAATATTCCTCTCTGAGCTGTCATTCTACATTTCAAACAAAATAACCCCTCTTTTGTATAGAACTGCTCACAATAGACTGGATGATGCATTTCTGTTTTGTTTTTTCCCCGAATGAAGCCAGGTGCTTTTCTCCTTGTTTGCATTTCTGAACCAATGACATTCTCATTTAATTCATTCCCCTGTGCTTATTGTTACTCAAATTAAATCTCATATTAAGGCATAATGGTCTGTGACCTGTGTCTCGGTTACCTACCAATAAAAGAATATTAAGCAATTCTTTGAAAATAATTTTGATGCAAAAAAATAAATAAATAAAGGTTCCTGGAAGAATACTAAATCAAGCAGAAATGGAAATGTGAACGGATAAATTATCCTGGGGAAAACAAATGCCAGTTCATTTTGATAGGACAGGATGTACTTCTTAGATATCGTGCACACAAAGCTTGGAAGTAATTCAGCTGATTTTCTTCATGCTCAGAAATAGAACAAGATGTACTTAAAAACCAACACTATAGGGGGATGGCAAGATCCTGAGAAATTTTCTCCTTTTAATTCCGCACTTCAGCATTTTTCAATTTGGGTACTTTTCTAGTAAGAATCTTTTTTTAAAAAAAAATCCCCCAACTATTTGTCCAGTCTGATAGGAGCGATACTATTTTGTTGAGCATGATGTTCGTTCATCTTGTTCGAAGAGGATCCTTGACATCTAATTGAGGGGTTGTCAAGACTTGCATGTGAATTGGATTAAAGTGAGGGAGAGGTGCGTAGAGTCAGCCTCACTCTCTCTTCCCAGATTCCATCTTGCTCCATTAGCAGGACAAGAGTTGAGAGAGTTGGAGATGGGCTGGGTGCAGTGGTTGACCGGGGCATCTTTTGTGTCTTGCCATGCTCTTAGCATACTACATTGCTTGTAGAGACTGCCTTCATTGTCCTATTCTAGTAGGTTTCATCCGCTCAATCTGCCAGAATCTGTCTTCACATGCTTGGGATAGACAAGTCCTTGTCTCACCAAAGGTCAATGACCCAATGGCTACTCTCAACCTGGTTCGGCCAGCCTGTCAAAGCTGTTGCCCGGGATATGGATGCTGTGCATGCTACAGCTACTAGGAGCCACAGTTGAGAGCTGAGTGGCAGGTGGGGTCCAAAGGTGGATGAGCTGCCCTAAAATGAGCTGCCCTAAAAGGATATGACATGCCTCTATACTAGAGGTGCTACCCACCCCCCTACAAGTTGCATACAAGTTGGCTGAAGCAGCTCTTGTAGCTAAAATAATAAATAAAATATGTTTTTTTAATATATATTTTGTTAACAGCAGTACTGAGCTATTGTAGAGGGGGGCAGTTTCCTTTGATTTCCAGCATTTTGTGGAACAAAAAGGGTGTTGCCAATATGAAACTGTGATGGACTGGCATTACCCTGTTCATGAAAGGGAATAGCAAAGTTGAACTTCACAGAAATTAACTTTGAATTTGGGTGAAGGTGGGAAGATGGAGAAGGGTGCATCACTTAAAAAAAACCATTGATACATTAAAACATTAACAAGAGGTTCTTTTATGTGGTGGTGTGTGGTCACCTCCACTATCTTGGCATCCAGGACACCACCTCTACAGTCCCTCAACAAAACTGAAACTTTCCCCTTTTTAGAGAGAAGAGGGGAAATGTCCCATTTTCATTCACTGAAATGTCCTCGGAAAAGCCATGGTTTATTTCAGAATAACAATAACAGAATAACAGAGTTGGAAGGAACCTAACTAAAGCAGGAAACCCTATAACATTCCAGTCAAGTGGCTGTCCAATCTCTTCTTTAAAACCTTCAGTGTTGGAGCACCCACAACTTCTGAAAACAAGCCGTTCCACTGATTGACTGTTCTAACTGTCAGGAAATTTCTCCTTAGTTCTAGGTTGCTTCTTTCACTGATTAGCTTCCCTCCTTTGGTTCTTCTCCTGCTTTGGGCCTCTCTTCTTTGTGGCAACCCCTTAGACATTGGAACATGGTTATCATGTCACACCTAGTCCTTCTTTTCATTAAACTAGACCAGGGGTGTTAAACTCGCGGATCACATTGTCACATGACCTATCGCAACTTTTTCTCCCTTCGCTAAAACGTGGGTGGGGTGTGGGGCAGTGTGTGATGCATCCGGCTCACAGGCTGAGAGTTTGACACCCCTGAACTACACAAGCCCTATTCCTGCAACTGTTCTTCATATGTTTTAGCCTCCAGATCCCTAATAATATTTGCTTGCTTTTCTCTGCACTCTTTCTAGTGTCTCAATGTCACTTTTATAACTGGATGCAATATTCCAAGTGTGGTCTTACCAAGGCATTATAAAGTGGTACTCATCTTAATGATGAGGAGCCTGTAAAAATCAAGGCGTTTGTACTGAGCCACAGACATTGAAAAGGTAAGTGACCAAGCACCTCTGTTTTTCTTCCGCAAGCATATTTGAAAATCTCAATTTCTTTTCAGCCTGAAACAAATGTGATCTTTTCAAAAGAAAGTCATTTGCTGAAGCACAGAAGAACAAGCTCTTAATTTCTACTTACATTAAACTGACTCATTTTACAACTCGTGTGCAGGAAATCTGTTGATGTCCCACCCATTAATTAATCCATGTTAATGTGATGAATGTGTTTCCGTATGTGTGTTGGAATTTAGCCTAAACAGGGTGATTAAAAAGCATAGATGGCTGAAAAAGAGGGAGGGAGGGAAGGAGAAAATGGACTCAGGATTATCCTGGGTCTAGGCAAAGCAACCTTAAATCAATGACAGGTCAATCAATAGGGCAATCTAATGGGACCAGAAGAACACAAGCTGAAATTGTAGATGCTGAGCTCAGATTTTGAATGAATCTGCCACTATAAATGAACAATAACTTAAATTATTTGGAAGAACAAAAGGCCCCATAACCTCATTCTTTTTTATGGCACAAATCAACTGGAAATTGAATTCAACTGTGAAATAGTCAATATAAGTAATAATTCCCGTAATAGCTACCTATGAAGGGACTGTACGTATGGCGTATATATTTACGGGACAATTGTCATTTCTCCTTTTTCAGATAACACCACAGAAAAGCTGAAGTACATTGAGGTGTCAGCTATATTACAATGATTTTTTCCCCACAAGATATTGTAAAATAAAATACAATATTTTTTCCAAGCTAATTGTGAACTTTTACAATAAATAGAGGCTTTTTCAGAAAGAGGAGAAAAAATACATTTTATTTTAACACTTTATCTTTGCTGGAAAAAGAATACTCCAAAACTGGAAATTTAAACATCTTGCCTTGTGTTATAACTAGAAATATAGCTACCTCTTTCTGTTAAAGAAAACACACATAATTTATAATTCTGGGGAAGAAGGATAAATTGCCCCTGAGATCTCCCAGGTTTGGGGGTAGGGTGACAGTTGAACACCTGTTGGAAGATGGTCTTTCTTTCCCCCTTTTGTTTATGTTAGCCTTTGGGTCATTCATAATTTCTGTTTTTGGGGAAATTTTCTTACTCTTTCTGAGGGGTAGGGCCTTCTCTGTGGCAGGGCCGGCCCTCTGGAACGACCTACCCCCGAACTTCGCACTATCACGGACCTTCCCCTCTTTCGCCGCTCACTTAAAACATATTTTTTTCAGCAAGCTGGTCTTGCGTAATAGTTTAGACTCTCATAATATAACATCTGCCAAATACGTAAATGGATGTTAGATTTTAGGGGAATTTTAGCATAGGCTGTGTTGTAATTTTAATGTTCCTTAAATTTTAGTACAGGTTAATTTAATTTGTTTTTAACTTTGGATATATTGTATGTTTTTATATGGTTTTTAATTTTTCCTGTACACCGCCCCGAGTCCCTTCGGGGAGAGGGGGCGGTTTATAAATCTAATAAATTATTATTATTATTATTATTAATTATTTCACTCTAAGCCACACAGAGTCATTCAGAGCTGGGTGGCCTCCAAATTGAATAAATAAATAATTTAAAATTAACGACAACACTATATGGAAAGATAATTAAATAAATTAGTATCAGGGGTCCTTGGTGCTCTCTGTGCTTGCTTGTTTCTTGTAGATGTTTCATTACCCTACCTAAGTAACTTAATCAGTGCTAGTAACCAAATGACTTTTTTTTCCAAGTTGTCTTAGTGGACTGCCAATGTGAGCAGGCCTAAAGTTTGTGGTCTTCAGCTCCCAGAACTTGCCAGCCATTGTGGCTATTTATTCATGAACATGAAAAATGTGTAAGTAGATGAAAGTTGTTTTAGGAAAATGTCTTTCTTTTCTCAAGGCACAAATTTTCTCTTTCATGTCCTGTTTAGAGTCCACCGTTAATAAATTCAAATGGTAGTGTCAGCTGGCAAAGTAAGCAATACAATGAAATTCAAGCCCCTGGATAGAAAAAAAATATGAAGGAAATGGGGCAATAAAGAATGTTTAATGTGACTGAGTAGTTTTGGAGAAAAATGGAATGGGAATGGGAATCAGGAGTTCTGATGTAAGAGTTGCATATATGCAAGGTGATTTAGGTAAGGAAGGAAGAAAAAAGGAAAGAAGGAAGAAGTTAATTTCTAGAAATGTACCAATGTACACATTGGTTAAACAGTAGGCCCAAAGCTGGCTCTTTAGAAAATAGTTCCATCCTCCACCCCAGAAAAGCATGAAGAGACTTTTCTTTTTAGTGAAGCTTCTAATCAAGTCTAATGGGAACCCTGAATGTAGGAATTTAAAAAAAAATGTTTACATCCTATATCCTGGATGCAAAAACATCAATGGGAAAATGAACTATGCAGATTTTAAAAAGATGCTTGGATAGGCTTGGCTTTTGATACTTTTTCAGGGATTGTCTACCCCTTTCTCCTAAATGTCTTCAGTTTGAGGAAGCTGAAGGACTTCCTGGAGCATCCACAAGGTACGATAAAACAATAGAATCAAGATTGTGGACTTGACAGTGCAATCAAATTATGCCTGTTGTTTATATGCAAAAAATTTAACCCTATCATTTGGACAGCCCTGAAAAGTTTGACTGTTGATGGTCTTCCTTGTCACAAAAGGAACCTGTTAACACAAATACGAAAGCCAAATCTTCCCTCTCTTTTTAAAATATACATAAATGAATGAATGATTCAGGTTACAATCTCTAGCATGACTCTGAATTTTATTATGATTCTATCAATCATTAGCTTTCTTTCTGAATGAATGAAGCTACACATTCCCTATAACACAGTATTTAAACATAATTAAATTAAGCTGTACTCTTCGTATACATTACAGTTATTATTCATTTCAGGATTGGAGCAGTTTAACTAAGAGGTTATAATTATTATGGAATAGAAGTACCTGTAGCCATTAAAATGAAGTTATAGTCAGATCTATTTATATAGTTGTCTGAAGCCCCCCTTTTTTTTCCCTGGATAATTGCAGCAAAGCAACCATTTTAGGAAAGCTTTAGCATAATTTGCGGAGTAATACTGGTACTGTAGTGTAATAATTGCTTAGCACAGGTGTGTAGGGTCCATTATTTCTACCCGTTCTGCTTAGCATGTAAATTGGTACATTTTTTTCATCAAAAGGATTTAGATTAAGTAGAAATTTGTCTCTACCATCCAGTTATGGAATAATTTTGCTGTCTTCAAGTATAGCTTTTTTTTTTCTTCATTGAGCCGAATGAAAGAATCCAGATAAAGGATATTTAATGGTCTCCTCCCCAACAGAGATTGTAATGATCTCAGCTGCCCATTTCACAGAAAAACAAAACCCACAAAGGTAAAGACAAATCAGCAGCTGTGCACTCAATAAGCGCAGCAGAGAGGTTAAGGCTGATATATGGAAAGCCTAAGAGCTGTATTAAGGTTAAATGTAATAATTGTGGTCCTCTAATCCAGAAGTATAACTTGAAAGCTTTGATTTGGTAATAGTGTAGACATTTATCATTTCTTGGGCAAACGATTGATGAATGTCCAGTACCCAGAACTTGAGTTCTTATTGTTATCTTTAATTAATAAGTGGGCAGGGGGGAGGGAGGCAGAAAGTATCATCTATATCCAAACCACCTTTTTAGTATCCTCTTTGCAATGTCTATCCTTACATCCACTCTATATAATTTTTTTTTTTTTGGGACCGGGGTTGTGTGTGTCTAGTGAGGCTCCTAGGTCAGGAGCCAGGCTTTTCTGGACAGTATTAGAAGAGTAATTGGCATGAATGTTGAACACTGAACAGAAATAAAAAAAAAACTAGTCCTCACACAATTGTTTGCTGACAATTTTACCTTTCTGGTTCCCATTTTCCCAGGGTTTTCTAGGATTTGTGCCTGAGTCCTCTGGCCCAGCCACAGGAGACACCTCCTCTCAAGCCTCTAGACAACATGATACCCTTGAAATTGTCTGTCTGTCTGTCTGTCTGTCTGTCTGTCTGTCCGTCTTTCCATCTATCATCTATCCATCTATCATATATAATCTATCTAAATATCTATCCATTTGTCTGTCCGTCCGTCCATCTCTCTCTCTCTCTCTCTCTCTCTCTCTCTCTCTCTCTCTCTCTCTCTCTCTCTCTCTCTCTCTCTCTCTCTCTCTCTCTCTGTCTCTGTCTCTCTCTCTCTCTGTCTCTCTCTAAATACCTATACCTATATCTATATTTGCCTTTATCTGTGTGAATAGCTTTGACTTTAGAATTCTTTGGACATGCTTTAGTTAGCCACCAGGCTACTCAAAATTAAGTGGATTAACCTTAATTTATTGCCAACCTTTTGTTTATACACCTGCATAATACTTTTCTAAATTTTGGCAAACCCCTGCTTCGTGCAATAGCAGCTTCCATAACTCAACGAATCAACATTCAAGGAATATGTCTTGTCTGCTATAGCTATCCAACCACATAGCTCTATTCATGACCAATGGAGAAAAAGCTTCTCAGTGTGTAGTATCTTTAAATCGGGGCCTAGCTATATGCGAGACCGTCTCCTGCTCCATACATCCCTTCGACCGATCCGCTCCCATAGAGAGGGCCTTCTCCAGGTGCCGTCGGCCGGGAAATGCCGGTTGGTGGCACCCAGGGGACGGGCCTTCTCTGTGGCGGGCCCTACCCTCTGGAACGACCTGCCCCCCGAATTACGCACCATCTCAGACCTCCGCCTTTTGCACCAGCATCTTAAAACACACCTATTTCAACAAGCCAGCCTAGCATAACCTCCCGTTTCTGACTGTTATTAGCTGTAAATTTTAATTAGGGGGATTTTAAATTGTTTTAGCACAGGGTATGGGTTTAATAGTTTTTTAATAATGATATTTTGTATATATGTATTGTTTTTTAAATTTTCCTGTGCGCCGCCCTGGGTCCTTTTTTAGGAGAAGGTGCGGGTTATAAATTCGATAAAATAAATAAAATAAAATAAATAAATAAATCACAAATATTTTACGCTATTCTGCACTTTGGTACTTTACAATATCTCTTTGAGCTGAGCTTTGGCACTGGAAAACAAGTTCAGAAGACTGAAGATTGAGAAATACTTTTTTATAGGCATCTTCTGATTAGAATTGGCTCAAATTAAACTTTCTGCTTTCACATTACCAGGCCCAGCACACCATTGTTTGAGATATAGTTTCACATACAGTTTTTAAAATCTCTTTTCAAAAAAGAATTTACGCTAATTCTGATTTTTTAACTTACACTAATTCTGGTTTTTGAGGAAGCTGTTTTCCTGTTGTCCTGCTGATGCACCTGCTTATGTTATATCAAATCAAATCTATCACCTATGTTAAGCCACATAACCCTGCATGATAATGAAAAACGATGGGCAAAACTCACATAGGTACCGAGTATCACAGGGTGACATCTCAGTCAGAGAATGTGAATTGAGCCAAATTAGATCCTCCAGTTCCTTAGACTTTTGAAGGAAGCAAAAAGTAGGCAGTACTCATGTGTGGAAGCTTTTACTCAGTGTGGAAAAGAAAATATTCCAGTAGGTCAGTGCTTCTCAATTATCCCCCCCCCCGCGCGACTGTAAATAGTATCATTTGTCTATAAAATTGTTATAAGTACACCTCTGCATAACACTGTATCCTTATTAAGTATAAGAGAATAAAAAAAGAAAGAAATTTCTTTCTCTTTCTCTCTCTCTCTTTTTCTCTTTTTTCTTTCTCTCTTTTTTCTCTTTCCTTTCTGTCTCTCTCTTTCTCTCTCTCTGTCTGTCTGTCTTTCTTTCTCTCTTTCTTTCTCTCTCCCACTTTTTTCTTTCTTTCTTTTTCTTTCTCTCTCTATCTCTGTCTGTCTCTCCTTCGTCTGCCCATCTATCACTGTGTGTGTGTGTGTGTGTGTGTCTCGCATTCACGCACTTAATCACTCATTCTGTGTCTCTCTTTTTCTCTCCCTGTCTCTCTCTGTCTCTGTGTGTGTGTCTGTCACTCTCTGATTCCTCCCTCCCTCCCTCTGTCTCTCTCTGTGTCTGTGCCTCTCTCTGTCTGTGTGTCATCGTCCCCGCCCCGCCCCCACTCCCTGCGGAGTATCCTCAGCCCGGCTCACCCGCCTTAGCCTGCCCCGGCCGGCCGGCCACCCGCTGTGCTTGATCGCTCATCAGGCTCCTTCCAGGAGCTGAGAAGCCTCCGTGTGTGTGTGTGTGTGTGTGTGTGTGTGTGTGTGTGTGTGTGTGTGGAACGGCAGTCCCTGGAAGACGATGAGTGGCCAGCATGCCGGCTGTGGAGGGAGGGAGGAGGAGGGAGAAAGGGAATCGGCAGAGCCCAGGAGTCCAACCATCGAGGAGGGTGGAAGAGCCAAACTCCAACGGCGCGAACAGCTCTCCCACGCATTCTGCTCAGGGGGCTGCCGAGGTCAAACGCGCCCCCCTTTACAGAGCCTCGCGCCCCCCCTGGGGGGCGCGCCCCACTTTTTGAGAAACGCTGCAGTAGGTGTTGGCTTCCAAACTCTTTGCAGGTAATTAATCTTTTTTCTGCCTGAGGTTGCTGAGAGCTGCTGCAATTAGTATGAATGTCACACAGTTTTCTATCAGGAAAGCCCATCTCTTTTACATCTGCTGTGAAGGTGCAATGTGTACATAGGTGTGCATAGGGTGTGAGAAAGGGAAATCAATTCCTAATGAGAAATTGATAAAGGAACACTATGAGCTTTCCTGGAGTTGTTACTGCTTTTTCCTTCAAGTCATATCACCGCTTACACTTAAATCCTGAGTAGATTTCTGAAGAAATGTGTAAATTGCACTCTCTTCATTTTCTCTTTCAGTAGCCCCAAAACTTTCCCTTGTTTATATTTACACCTTGGTCTATAACAGGATTTAGTAAGGCAAAGAACTATTTTTTTTTCCAATTTACCTACCTATGCTATTTTGTATAAGAAAGAAAAACCTTGTTTCACAATGGGCAAATGGCTGCAAAACTTGATGGAGTTAACAGAGATTGCTAAATCTCTGTTAACTCCATCAAGTTTTAATCTGCTTTGATTAAAGAAAAGAAAAGAATACAATTCATTTTGTTTCTATTGGGAAACCGCTTCTGGACTTTATGCTTTAGATTGGAAAAAAATGAAACTTGGAGACTTTGGGTTTGGCTGATTGGATAGGTTTGGTTTTTTTTGTTTTTTTTTGTTATAGAAATGGTTAGTTAGACCCCCTGAAATTTGCATACCGAGCAAATAGATAGATGATGCTGTTAATATGGCTCTGCACTACATCCTACAACATCTTGAATCTCCAAAGGCCTACACAAGGGTCCTCTTTGTAGACTTTAATTCAGCATTTAATACCATCATACTCTCCCTTCTCCTCTCCTTTCCCCCATTAATCTATTTTTTCTTTGCATTTCTGTATTTCATATTTTAATAAACTAATAAAAATTTGTAACCTGAAAAAGAAGGAAAATCCTTGGGCACATCTCTAACAATTATTCAGCTTGCTGGAAAAATGTTTTATATTTTTGCTAACTTTTCAAAGGTGGGGTGCTCCTCTTGAGGTTTCTTCAGATTGAAAAATGGGCACAGATAGGAAGGTCATAGGTCAAGAGAAAAAAGAAGGAAAGAAAATATCAGGAACCCTGCTCCACTTAGGCACAGAGACGTTTCTGAATATAAGATAAAATATTGCTGAGAAAAAACAGAGAGTCCTTAGAGGGCAATACTGAAAGATTTCTCCTGCTTCTCCCCCCACCCTTTTTTTTTCTTTTATAATTTTTTATTAAGCAGTTTTTTGTTTTTAAAATTGACATTTTCCTTCTATGCAACATTTCCACATGAGTATACACCCATTATATAATCCCTCTCCCCTTTACTTCAATCTATCTTTATCTATACATATGTATATATGTAATTCCAATATTTTTATATACATACTAATCTGTTCATATATTGAATTACAATCATTCATTGTGTATCATTTCCATTAATACAAGTTTATTACTAATGTCTAACTCCTGTATAATCCTTAACCTTTACACCTATCCTCTAACCCAATGATGGCGAACCTATGACACACATGCCACAAGTGGCATGCAGAGCCATTTGTCAGGGCACACAAGATGATGCCCTGTCAGCCGGCCAGCGCGCATGCGTGCGCTAGCCAGCTGAATTCACACTTTTTTGAATGCTTTTTTCACCCTCCCCAGGCTTCAAAGGCTTTATAGGAGCCTGAGGAGGGCGAAAAGAGCCTCCCCTGCCCACTCCAGAGGCCCTGCGGAGGCTTCATGAACTTCCCTGAAGTCTCTGGAGCACTCAAAATGATGCACTGCCGAAACCAGAAGTTGTTAGGATAATTATCCTGATGTTGGGTTGACAATATATATAAGCCAGGATTCTTAAAGGGTATATGTAACTTTAAAGACTATGTGGAATCTGAGTGGCTGTGCTTCCCAGCTCAATCATAAAAGGCAGCTGGAAACACAGTTCATCCCTTTTGCTTTCCTTTGCTTCCTGATTGCCACTGAGGAAGGAGCTGAACATGAAGACGGAAGAGAATCATTGTTTTGACTGACTGTAAGATAACTGTATTTTGGTAAAGGACTGTTTATTGTTAGAGGAGTTAGTATCACTGTTTGGAAGAAGTATTTTGGTTACATAAAGAGTAAAGACTATTTATTTTTTCTACTATCAGTGTTTTAGCGTTTTTGTGTGGTTTAAGCAACGTATCTCTTGCTGTCCAGTGTATTGCACTATTGTGCCTGTTTATTTTCCAATGGGGGGTGTTTTTACCCCTATCAGAAGTGACATCCGATTTGCTTGGAGCATCATTTTGAGTGGTCCAGAGGCTTCAGGGAAGTCTCCTGAAGGTTGCTGAAGCCTCCGGAGGGCCTCCAGGGGGGGCAGGGAGGCTCTTTTCGTCCTCCCCAGGCTCCTATTAGGCCGCCAGAGCCTGGGGAGGGCACAAAGAGCATGTAAAAAATGGGGGCGCATCTGTAGTGCACGCATGCGCACTGGGGGTCGTGCATTGCATTATGGGTGCGGCATGCCCACACGGCATGCCCCTGTGCTCCCCCCACTTATGGCACACAAGCCAAAAAAGGTTCACCATTACTGCTCTACCCTTTATACCAATCATTCCATACCATATAGAAATCTGTTTTTTCTTTATCTTTAATTTCTTTTGTGAGTCTATCCATCTCTGCATACTCTAAACCTTTCCTTATCACATTTTCCTCTGATGGTAAATCGTTATTCTTCCACAGTTGTGCATACATTATTCTCGCTGCTGTTGTAATATGTAAAATTACACATTGTATTTTCCTATCATATTTCCCTGTAAATATTCCCAATAAAAATAATTCTGGTTTCACATCTATTTGATGTTTGGTTTTTTTTTAACCAATTCCTTATTCTATTCCAATATCGTTTTGCTTTTGGGCACGTCCACCAAATATGACAAGGAACAAGGTATGTTCCTTGATTTTTTCTGCATTTCCTGCAATCTGGTGGAGCATTCGGGTACATTTTGTCCAATCTCACTAGAGGGAGGCACCATCTATAAAACATTTCATACATATTTTCCTCATAGGCTACTGATATTGTCAATTTGTAATTTATATTCCAAAGTTTCTCCCATTTCTGTAGTTCAATATAGTGAAAATTTTTGGCCCATGTTATCATATTTTCTTTAACTATCTCCTCCTCCATTCTATAATTCAATAAGTAATTGTATATTTTCTTAATCAATTTGTGCTCTGTACCTTGCCCCCTTTTTCTCCATAATGTTAATTTTCCCTAGACATTGGAAGGAGGTAAATTAGGTTTAGAAGGAAATTGGTGGCAGATATCGACCAGTCTTAAGCAGGCAGAGGGGCCCTAATGATGAATTCTGCCTTTGTGATTGTGAGCCTGCTTGTACTATGATGGAACCATGTCTTGGAAAAGAGAAATATCCATCATCTGCATGAGGAGGAAACCTACTAGAGCCAAGTAAGGAGATGGCAATATATGAGCCATTCTTGTGACATGGTGGATGAGATATATAACCTAGTAGACAATATAAATCCCAATTTCTTCCTCACTCCTGGGGGAAGGTTACTGCAAAATTCCCATTCCCTCCCCACCCAACAAACCTGCTTTCCAACTCCATTCTCTTATGCAGGGCAGCAAAAGACAACCCAGGCAATCAGCTGGGAGGCAACAATAGACCAACTATGTCCATCAGCTGGGAGGCCTGGAGGCAGCAAATAGATCAATTAGGTGCCCCAGCCTTGCAGGTTAGGCCTTCCTGCAGTTTCCTGGGAGCCAAAACAGGTGGCGGGGGGGATGTACTGCATCCCCCATGCCCTCTTTTGTGCCTAGTGGGCCTCCCGACACCTGGGGTGCGTGGGGATTCCTGGAAGGGATGGAGCAGGCAGGGGTGGGGCCAGCCAGAGGTGCTATTTGCAGGTTATCCGAACTACTCAGAATTTCCACTACCAGTTCGCCAGAACCAGTCCAAACTGACTGAAGATCACCTCTGCAATGAAGGCAATTCTGCTTCTTGCCTCTCTGAAGACTATCCCATTCTATCTTAGGGTGAAGAGAGGGAAAACTCCACTGATGCTTGCAGAGGCTATTCTGTTATCTAATTCTTCCAACAAAATGTGTTTTTGAATAGACATTGGGAAAATCTCATTTGATTTACAGTTGTGAAAACTTTCCAAACAAAGCAGAATGAATATCTATGATGAAAAGGGAAGAAAGAAGAAACATAGTATGCAGGAAAGAAGGCATGGTTTATTTATTTTTTTTACTCTGAAGCAGGCATGTCCAAAGTCCAGCCTCAGGGCCAGGGAGTTTTCAAATTTCGAGTGGCCCACAGCCTCTTCTCCCCACCAGTTATTTATTTAGTCTTTCATAAGATAGTTCATTTACATTTACTGTTAATGGTTCAAAGAATGTCAGGCTGATTGGTCAGCCTCACACATTTTTACCTCACCAAATCTGGCCCTCCTTGCAAAAAGTTTGGACACCCCTGCTCTAATGACTGAAAAGTTAGAAATTGTCCCCTGAAAGTAGCCTTTGCATCCCATTATTGTATAATGTACACAATATGCATGTCGTTATATTTCACTTTGGGGAGGAAAGAATGGTTTGCAGAACATGCCCTAACGAAACATTTAGTGAGGAGAAAATGTATCAGAAGAAAATGCCATTTTTTTCCAGAAAAAAAAATTAAAACCAACATTGGATTGATATAGTTCCTACGCAGGACATAAAGCAGTGATGGTGAACCTTTTTAGGCTCGCATGCCATAAGAGGGGGAGCGTAGGGGGGGGTTGTGCGCAGGCGTACCACATCCATAATGCAATGCGTGCAACCCCAATGTGCATACATGCATGACAGGCATTCCCCCCCATTTTTTACATGGTGTTTTCACCCTCTCCAGGCTCCAGAGGCTGCAGCCGCCTCCCCCTTCCCCCAGAGGCCCTCTGGAAGCTTCAAGAGCTTCCCTGAAGCCTCTGGAAGACTAAAAACAACCCTATGAGAAAACCGGAAGTGATGGTCATTTTCCGTCTTCCAGAGCCTTCAGGGAAGCCTCTGGAAGGCCCTTGAAGGCTCCAGAGGGCTTAAACTGGCAGGGCCGGGTTTTTGTGCTCTGGAGGCTTCAGGGAAGCTGGATGGGTAGCAACGAACTCAGGCTCAACCCGGCCAAGACCGAGTGGCTGTGGTTCCTGACACCCCGGTACAGCCAGGTAAGTCCAACACTGGCCATTGGGGGCGTACAACTAGCTCCCGTGGAGAGGGCGCGCAACTTGGGTGTCCTCCTGGATTCCCGGCTCACCATGGAGGACCATGTGTCGGCCGTGGCCAGGGGGGCATTCTATCAGGTACGCCTGATACGCCAGTTGCGCCCCTTACTGGACCGGGGAGCCCTCCACACAGTCACCTCTCCTGCGCGAGCTGCACTGGCTACCTGTGGCCTTTCGGGTGCGCTTCAAGGTGCTGACGACCATCTTCAAAGCGCTCCATGGCTCGGGGCCTAGCTACATTCGCAACCGCCTCCTGCCCCATACATCCCTTCGACCGATCCGCTCCCACAGAGAGGGCCTTCTCAGGGTACCGTCGGCCGGGCAATGCCAGTTGGCAGTGCCCAGGGGAAGAGCCTTCTCTGTGGCGAGCCCTGCCCTCTAGAACGACCTACCCCCCGATCTACGCACCATCGTGGACCTCCGCCTTTTCCGCCAACCTTAAAACCCATTTATTTCAACAAGCCGGCCTGGCATAACCCCCATTCTGACTTTAATAGGGAAAATTTTATAGGGATAATTTTAAATTTTTAGAGTGTTATTAATTTTAGCACAGGGAATATTTAATTAGTTTTTAACAATTTTGGATCTTTATATTTTTGTATGGTTTTTAATGATGCCTGTGCGCCGCCCTGGGTCCTTTTTTTAGGAGAAGGGCGGGGTATAAATTTAATAAAATAAAAATAAAAATAAATAAAAGCTCATGAAGCCTCCAGGGGGCCTCCAGGGGGCAGGGGCGGCTGTTGTAGTCCTCTCCAGGCTCTTATAAAGGAAACAAATGGCTTTAAAATGACTGAATCAACTGTCCAGTGCACACATGTGTGCTGGCCAGCTGACAGGGCAACGACTCACATGCCCTGACAAATGGCTCCGTGTGCCACCTGTGGCACGTGTGCCATAGGTTCACCATCACTGACATAAAGCATAGGTGGTAAAATATAGTACAATCATGGTGTCTTTTTTCTCTACAATCAGTGTGAAATTTGCTGTCAAGCAATCTTCTGGATTTAATGCTCCCCAAATATTTTGGAATCTAGAGGGAGTACAAATATAGCACCTATCTGCAAGTTTTGAAAGCAGAGGATTTTTTTTTCCTTGGGAATCACATGGCAAATACAGAGAACAACTCTGCAATTACAGGGAAAATGCACTGCTTTCAAGAGTTGCAGAGAAGTGCTATATTTGTGCTTCTGTGAGCTCTGAAGTACCTTTCAAAATTATTTATGAAGTGCTGCACAGCTCTAATAAGCATATCTTGAACCAAGTACATAAGTAATATTTAACTTTCATTTCAAACATATACACTGCGGAGTGTGATGGATGACTGTTTCAGTTGAAAACTAGGCCATTGTAGTGAGTTGACATCTATGCTCTTGATGTGTTACGTGATCTGTGATGGATTTTTTTTTTTTATTGAATCCCTGAAAGGGATAGAAAGTATCTTAAAGATAATCTAGTCCAGCATTTTCCAACCTCAGCAAGTTTAAGAGGTATAGACCTCCACTCCCATAATTGCCCAGCCAGCATAGACATTGCTAAGAATTCTATGAGTTTAAGTTGACACATCTTAAAAGGTCAGGAAACCCTGTCTAACTTTCTGATCTGAATCTATTATTACGGAAACCTCAGTGGTTGGCCCTCCAGCTCTTGTTTAACCACCTTCAGTGAAGGAAAATGCTCACCACTTGAGACAATTTCTTCCATTGATAAACAGCTTTTGCTGTTAGGAAATGTTTCCTGCTGTCCAACCAAAATATACTTACTTGTATTTTAAGCCCTCTATTTCTCATCTTAACTTGTGAAACAATAAGACATCCTCTACATAACAACTCTTCAGATACTTGATCACTGCTATCATGCTTCCCTGCAGTTTTCTTCTTCTCCAGGCTAAATATACACAGTGTCTCCAACTGTTCTTCATAAATTTTTCTCTCAAGGAATGCTATCATCGTGGTTGTTGTCCTTTGGGCAGTTTGTCAGTATCCTGCCAAAATATGGATGCAATATATTAGGTGTGCTGTGACCAATGCAGAATAGGAGAAAAAAATAATAATCTTGATAACTTTACTTCTGTTGATATGGAGTAACATTTCTTCTTCTTTTTATTGCTTCTTTCACTTCTTCATCTTATTACACTATTGGCTCATGTTTAGCTTGTGATTCACTAAGAAATCTAGACTTTTCATATTTATTATTACACAGTATGGTTTCTTCTTCACATTCTATAGGCATACCTTTGATTTTTTTCACCCTACTCAAATGTAGGTCTATGCATGTTGTCCTTGAAATTAACCTTGCTGGTTTTTACTGATTCCTGTAGTGTATTAACATCCTCCTGGATATTAATACTTCCATTTAAGGTGTTGACTATCCCCCAATATATTTTGATTCTGTAAACGTATTTTCAAACATCTCACTTGAGTCATATACATAGATAGATAAATGATAGGCAGATCATTATCATCAAGGCCTACACTGGGCATCTGAAGCATGCCACTTATCAAGTTTTTTTGTGGATATATTCATATAATGCATGTTGGTTATTCATCAAGCATTGATACCCTCTAATGGTCTCTATTCTAGACCACATTTTCTCATCAACTCTACAGAAGGTCTTGGGGAATTTTTTCAAATGGTCTTTTGAACCCATAACTTGCTGATTCAGAAGGGTGGAGGTTCATTCTCTGAATTTGTGGGTTTTTGAACATTTTGTCACAAGGCTAGGTAACATCTTTTTTTTTTTTATTGAAAAAGTTTTATTCAAACAGATTTTCCCCCTTTTTACCCCCCCTACTAGGTAACATCTTCAGTAGAATGTCAGTGTTGGTATTCTTCTGCTTATAACAGCTTTATGTGGTCATTAGGTCTTGTGATGTGAGAGTCACATCAGGTGAGGGTCTAGTGATGGGTCTTGTGGTGGGGTGGTCGCATTGGATAAGGGTCATTGGGAAGTGAAGAGCTGGTAGGGAGAGATGGGATGGTTGTGTGGATTGGTTGAAAGTTGGGACTGTTGCTAGTTGATTGTGTGGTTGATTTGAATTCTCAGGGGTTCATAGGCTAGTTGTAGGTCAAGGTGTCTATTGATGGAATTTACTTATTTATTTGATTTATTTGATTTGGCAATCATTTACAAGATAATAGGTATAAGAATAAACATGAGTATGAATGAAATGGGTACAAATAAATGGGGACAGTAGGACAGGAATGGTAGACATGATGATGCACTCATGCACACCCCTTACACACCTCTTAGGAATGGGGTGAGGTCAACAGTAAACAGTTTAAGGTTAAAGTTATGGGGTGTTGAAGATGTACCAATGGGAGTCAGGTAGTGCATTCCAGTTTGTGTAGTGCCAGGCTTTGATAAATTCATGTGCATAGCAGGTGGTAGAATGGCCAAGAATTCTTATATTGCTCCAATCAAATTGGTGCTGTTTGGTGTCAGTGTGGATAGTGATTAGTGGTTTGGGATCATGGCAATTGACTGCCAGCTGGTGTTCATGGATTCTGGTTTTTAAATGATATGATGTTTGTCCCACATAGAATTGTTTGCAATTGTCAGAGTTGATTTTGTAAATTGGATTGTTGTAATTTACACCTCACATGACCCACACCTGGCCCCTCACAAAACCCCATCACTAGACCCTCACCTGATATGATATTCTCTAAATTCTGCTGAAGATGTTACCTAGCCTGGTAATGAAATGTTCGGAAACCAACCCACAAGCTCGGAGAATGATCCTCAATCTTCATCCTACACCCGAGTTACAGATATTCACCACTATTGCTGATACATTGTTTATATCATTCATAGCTACCCATGTATCAGTTGCTTGAGATGTTGAGAATTTTTTTCCAACACCTTCCAATTAGAATTACATAAACAAGGAGACAACAAAGGCTAGCTCTGGTGTTAGTCACCATCTTCAAAGCGCTCCATGGCACGGGTCCTGGTTACTTGAGAGACCGCCTCCTACCACATACCTCCATTCGACCTGTCCGCTCCCACAGAGTGGGCCTCCTCAGGGTGCCGTCAGCCGGTCAATGCCGGCTGGCGACTCCCAGGGGAAGAGCCTTCTCTGTGGCGGGTCCGGCACTCTGGAACGACCTGCCCCCCGATATCTGTACCATCACTGACCTACGCCTCTTCCGTCGGATGTTAAAAGCACATTTCTTTCATCTAGCCGGCCTGACATAGAATAAGGGAATAATTTTAAATTTTGATATTTATTGGTTTTAATTTTATATTATATAAATTTTAGCACAGATTTAATAATTTAATTGTCTTTTATATTTTGTATGTATTGGTGGGTTTTTTATCTTTCTGTGCACCGCCCTGAGTCCCTTTTAGGTGAAAATAGGGCAGTATATAAATCGAATAAAATGAAATGAAATGAAATGAAATGTCTAGGTGATCTCCATAATCTCCATGTACCATGACTTTAATCTTTATATATATGTGTGTGTGTGTGTGTGTGTCCTCCAGCTATCAAAGATAACTGTTTTCATGTTAAAGGACCTAAATATATGAAAATATTTATTGGAGAAAATCAGAAGAAATATTCATAAAATCTTATATGCAAGGATTTTCTTCACCTTTATCTAGTTTTGTACCACAAAGCACTGAAATGCAGAAGGTAGAACATTCTGCAGCTTTTCAATGAGCAGTTGAGGTGTGTAGGCTTGTAAAAAAAATGGTCCTAAAAGGTCCTTGTTGTATTCAGGTTTTCTCCACTAGTATATGTTAGTGATGTATAATCTATGTAGCAAGTAGAAAATGTATTTGAAATTTCACCACTGAACACTTGAACAAAAATCATATAATCCATAGAGCAGTACAATTTTATTTGTTTTACAAATAAAAATACAAAAAAATAATAATTCTAATCCTTATTTATGAATATAAATCCTGAGAAACTTTAAAGATGTCACTAGCTGAAAAACAAGAGAAGATTAAATCTTTTAAAAGGGCCAAAAGAAAAAAGGAAATGGAAAACTATCAGAAAAACATGATTCAATATCTAATTGTTATATTACATAAATCCAGAACGCTCTACAAAATGTTTATATACATATTCTATATAGCAAGAGACGTTAATTTATTTTGCAATTAATCACATTTTATACACAACCTGCTTTATAAAATCTGTCTCTACAGTTGGTAAAAAAATAGTTGAAGAAATATGATAAAATGTTATAATAGGGGGATGTATATTGAATGTGTTGGATGTTATTCATTATGTATATGGATACTTGAGAAAATAGATCGCAATAGAAACAACATGAATATATTTCAAATGTTATTTAAATTAGTTTGCTGGTAGGTCACTGAACTTTGCTGGGTTAATATGTGTTGGATGTATTCACACTGAAGTTGAATCACCAATTATCCAAATGGGGAGAATAAGAGTATACCAGGTATTTTTAATTACTGCCTATGCTAGACCTGACAAGTGTCATTGGATCTTTAATTAGCTGTTTATTTAAAGAAGCCAAGACCAGCCTGAAATTAGCTGGTAAGAGTGGTGGCACTAAACAACAAGATTGTGGTAACAAAGACTCTCAGGGAGAATTTCTGAAATGTTTGATTATGTATATGTCAGATGTTGGGACGGGATTTGCATTTTTATCTACTTATTGAGTCTTTCCCAAGAACCAGGGTTGCTGTTGTTGTTGTTATTGATGCAAATGAAAGCATGCCTCTGGATTTTGATTCAGAAACAAAATTCATCTTGGTATGAAAACCATGAAAAAACTTGAATAAACAATAACTAAGATCAATCAGTTATGATTGAAAAAAAACACCCATCCACCTCCAAGGTGAAAGAAAATATCTTAATGGGCCACCCACTTGGTTTTGATTAGATTTCTGCTTTATGAAAGAGAAGGATACTTTATCTAACAATGAGTCTGTCTGAAAGCATGGAAGCTGCTGATCTCACCATCATGAAGGAAGGCCCCAAACCTAACATATTTTCTTTCTAAAGTGTCTACAGGCCAGTCACTTTATCCTCTTAGTGAAAATGGAAGGCAGGCAAAATGGAGCGCCTTTAACATCTTTATGTACTTGACAACATCTACATGTTCTCTAATAAGTAGAACAACAATTACAAAAAAGGTGAAAAGCACAAGTGGCTGTTAAGACAATGGAGGGTTTGTAGGATGTTCTGAAATGATATCCATTTTGGAAGACTGCCAAATTCTTCACAGAAAGATTGCTTCTGTACAGCATGTGGATTTTATGATTGCTTTTATATTCTTTTTTTTATTCTTGTCAGTATTCTATGGCACTGATTTTCATTTTGTTGCTGCTGTTGTTGTTTCTTCCCTTTCTTTTATGATACATGCAAAGTGCCAAATTGTGGGCAGGGAAGTTTATCATCACCACCATCCTCATTAATGTGGATAAGTGTTGGGGAGAATATCGTTCAGTATGCTTTTTAACACACCCAATTCAGCCTTTTTAAATGAATAAAAGTAACATCTCCTCCTAATCCAGCTCAAAACCATGAAGCACAACACAATTTATGCCAAGACCATTCATGAAATGTCTACTATTTTAGAAGATTTTTTTTTGCTACCAATATAATAGAAAACCATCTACGATCAGGGCTGTCAAAGTTGCATCATCACAGCATCGTCATGTAATGTATAGCAACTTCCCTCCCTTTGCTAAATCAGGTGTGGGTGTGGCCCTCACATGATGCATCCGGCCTGTGGGCTGAACGTTTGACAACCCTGATCTAGATCATACTTGTGTCATGATGTGCTTGTTGTTGGATTATTGTAATTTAGGGATCTAATATATTGTGGTTTAGCATCAAGTGAAATGAGGCTGTTATGTATTGTTCAAAGATTCATTGTTAAAAAGTGATTTGTGCATTACATGTGACTGACATTTCTCAGAAAGACAAGCCAAATTTCAGGTACAGAAATTGATAGTAAACAGTGGGAGGAAGTAACATTTATTCTACTATTGGCAGAGGGTCACATTGTTATAGCTTTACTAAATATATTTCTAAGGTAAAGGTAAAGATTTCCTTTGCACATATGTGCTAGTCGTTCCCGGCTCTAGGAGGTGGTGCTTATCTCCGTTTCAAAGCCGAAGAGCCAGCACTGTCCAAAGACGTCTCCATGGTCATGTGGTTGGCATGACTAAATGCCAAAGGTGGACGGAACACTGTTACTTTCCCACCAAAGGTGGTCCCTATTTTTCTACTTGCATTTTTTACATGCTTTCGAACTGCTAGGTTGGCAGAAGCTGGGACAAGTAACAGGAGCTCACTCCATTATACGGTGCTAGGAATTTGAACTGCTGAACTGCCAAACTTTCTGATTGGCAAGTTCAGTGTCTTAGCCACTGAGCCACCATGTCCCTTAATATATTTCTACAACATCTCATCTGCAGAACGTGCTTATTGTTTTCAGCAAGGCTTCTCTAATACTGTGCCTTACTTTCCTATACTTGGAATTACAAATTCTCAAATCATCCAGCTTTGATATTGAGGGGCATTGAAGTATGAGGTACCTTAGTAAAGATATCTTTAAGGCACCACAATGGAAACAAATGTTGTTAGCTGATAACATTTGGAAAATACCAAAGACAAATACAATTCAAAAGTTATATTTGATGCAATGGCATCTGCAATGGATGTCAAAAAGGCCAAGATGGTGGCCACCATGGCACATTTGAAGCCTTGTCCCTTTAAAAAGCAAAAAGAGCCATACATTTGATCATGCTGTTGTAACCATCTTGACTTTTTTTGCTCCATGTTGACTCTTTTGATAGCCCAGTAAATGTACTTTATTTTGTTTTTGCCTGGGTTTAAAGGTAAATGTTCCCCTCGCACATATGTGCTAGTCGTTCATGACTCTAGGGGGTGTTGCTCATCTCCATTTCAGCATTGTCCAAAGACATCTCTGTGGTCATGTGGCCGGCATGGCTAAATGCCAAAGGCGCATGGAACACTGTTATCTTCCCACCAAAGGTGGTTCCTGTTATATCCTCGACCTGCGACCGGTCTCGAGATACGACCGGCCGCAGATCTTCCAAGCTGTCTCTAGGAGCCTTGGCAACAGACAGTAGCAAGGCAGCCAACTGACAGACGCGCCTGATTGGCTGCGGCGCGCCTGGCCCTTGCTGCAGCCTGATTGGCTCCCCCTTTGACAGCTCCAAATATAAAGAGCTGTCAAAGCGCGGGAGCCCCTGTCTACCGCCTATTTCTTTAACTGAATTTATCTTTTTCTGTAAGCTTGCCTAGCTAATAAAGGCTGTTGTTTTTGAGTAAACCTGGCTCGGACTCCCTCCATTCTCCACCGTGCAGAGAATATAACACTGGCGACGAGGGCTGGGGCCAGGCAGAGCTCGAATTGCTGAGGGAAGGGAATTTTCCTCACAAAATTTTTATTACACATTTTTTTTCTTTTGCGGTACGATCGCTATGGGTTCCGTTCCTCCTTTCGCTCCGTTCGACTCGGCGAAGGAGTCCTGGGTGTCCTTTATGGCACGATTCGAATGCTTCGTGCTGGCAAATGACTACGGGGCGCTGCCCCCGGCGCGAAAATTGGGCCACTTCCTCGGCTGCGGCGGCACGGAGTTGTTCGCCACAGCCCGCACTGTGGCCGCGCCGGCCGAGGTATATGATGTGCCGTGGGACACGTTAATCGAACGACTCAGGGCCCACTACGCCCCGGTGCCGTCTAAAATGACCCACCGCTTCGCTTTCAGGAAGTGTCTCCAGAAGCCTGACCAGTCGGTGGCCGAATTCCTGAAGGCGCTCCGCATGGCCGCTATTCCGTGCGTCTTCGCCGCGGAGTTCTTGGCCGAGTCCCTGCTGGAACAATTCATCTGGGGCCTCAGAGAAGTCCGCCTCAGAAGGCGCCTGCTGGCCCGGGCTGAGCTAACCTTGGAACAGGCTGTAGACGAGGCTCGGGCATTCGAGATGTCCGAGTCCTCGGCCCTGGACAGAGACTCTGACCGCCACCCGGCCGCACGCGCGTGCCTGGTAGAGGAGGACGAGGACCCTGACGAGGACCCTGACGAGGATGACCAGGTCGCCTACATTAGGCCCACCGGCCGCAAGCCGCCCATGCCAGCTGCCTACCGATGTCTGGGCTGCCGGGGTAAGCACCCCCGAGCCGATTGCCCGTTCAAGGAAACCATCTGCCGCCGCTGTGGCCGAAAGGGGCACCTGGCCGCAGCTTGCCGCGCCGCCGCGCCCGCGGAAGACCTACCCTCCCCCGAGCCCCAACGCCGCTCCGGAGAGGACCGTAGAAGACCAGCGGCCAACCCGCCCACCCAACGCCGCCGGGGCAGACGCCAGCAGCCGCAGCCGTCCGGCTGTTTTGCCTTGACCGACGACAACTCTCCGCTGGAAGCCCGGCCCGACCGTACGCGGCTCAGGACAGTTGTGAAGCTGGAGGGGGTGGGGGTCCGCATGGAGGTGGACTCTGGCTCGTCTCGGTCCATTATTTCCCGGGCTCAGTTGGCCAAGCTACGCCCCGGGTTTTCCTTAGATGAATTGTCCCCCCCACTCACTGTTCTGAGGGACTATCAGGGATCATCTATCCCCACCCTGGGCCAGATTTCCCTGGGGGTGGAGTACGGGGGTTTCAAGGGGCCCTTGCCTATTCTGGTGGTTTCTGACCCCCTGGCGGCCATCATCGGCCTGGATTGGTTTCCCGCCCTTGGCCTGTCAGTGCAGGGGGTTCATGCTATTCCCGCCTCCTCTCCCATCTCAGGAGTTTTGGAGGAGTTCGCCGACGTGTTTGACGGTCGGCTTGGCTCGTACGTAGGCACCCCTGTCTCCTTAAATCTTGACCCCCAGGTTGCACCCATTAGGCTCAAGGCCCGCAGGCTGCCGCTCGCCTTGAAGCCCAAGGTTGATGCCGAACTTGACCGGCTGGTGGCGCAGGGCGTGCTCGAGCCCGTTGACCAGGCAAAATGGGAGACCCCCATAGTGGTCCCCATCAAGCCCGACGGGTCGGTGCGGATCTGCGCCGACTATAAGTCGACCATCAACCGTGGGCTCCAGGCGAACCCATATCCAGTCCCTGTGGTGCAAGACCTGCTCCATTCCCTGGGGCAGGGCCGCATATTTGCGAAACTGGATATGGCCCAGGCCTATCAACAGCTCCCGGTGGACGAGGCGGCTGCGGAGGCGCAGACCATCGTCACCCACCGGGGGGCTTTCCGTTGTCGCAGACTCCAATTCGGTGTGTCCGTCGCCCCGGGAATCTTCCAGAGCCTCATGGAACGTTTGCTCCATGGGCTCCCAGGCGTGGTCCCGTATTTTGACGACGTTCTGATAGCTGCTTCCAGCATCTCAGAACTCGCCAAAGTACTGAGGAAGGTTCTCAGCGTTTTCAGGGGCGCGGGATTAAAGTTAAAGCGCAGCAAATGCGTTTTTGCAGCGCCGGAGGTGGAGTTCCTGGGCTTCTTGATAGATGCCCGGGGCATACACCCCACCCCCAAGAAGGTCGAGGCCATTAGGAACGCCCCTACGCCTGCCTCCAAGACGGAGCTGCAGGCGTTCCTCGGCCTCTTGAATTTTTACGCGCCTTTTCTTCCCCACAAGGCAACGTTAGCCGAGCCGCTTCATCGATTGCTCGATCGATCGGCGGCCTGGCGCTGGGGCAGCCGCGAGGCGCATGCGTTCGCGGCTGTCAAAGCCACTCTGACGTCAGAGGCAGTCCTTGTGCAATATGATGACAGGCTGCCCTTGACGTTAGCGTGCGATGCCTCCCCTTTCGGCCTGGGGGCCGTCCTGAGCCATTCCTTCCCAGATGGCTCAGAAGCCCCCATTGCTTTTTGGTCCCGGACAATGTCTCCCACTGAGAGAAACTATAGCCAGATTGACAAGGAGGCTCTGGCTATGGTGTCCGGCATCAAAAAGTTCCACCCATACCTGTATGGACGGAATTTTGCTGTTTTCACGGACCACAAGCCTCTCCTTGGGCTTTTGGCCGGTGACCGTCCTACACCCCCCATCCTTTCTCCCAGGATGACCAGATGGACGGAGTTCCTTGCAGCGTATAGTTATACGCTGTACTACCGTCCGGGCAAGCAGCTGGGGCATGCTGATGCCCTGAGCCGGTGCCCCCTCCCCAAGACGGGCGATGAGCCGGTACCGGCCCTGTCCGTTTTGTCTGTGGCGGACTCAGGCCTGCCCTTGACGTCCTCGGACGTCGCCGCCCGGACGAAGGCCGACCCTGTCCTGTCCCAGGTCTCCGCCTGGGTCTTGCGAGGGTGGCCTCGGGGCGGCGTGGCCGAAGATTTTCGGCCGTACCAGGCACGCCAAACGGAGCTTTCGCTCCACAGCGGCTGCTTGTGCTGGGGGGATCGGGTCATCGTCCCCCCCCCCCTCCGTCACCGGGTGCTCCGGACGCTCCACGCCGACCACCCCGGCATAGCCCGGATGAAGGCGCTCGCCCGCAGCTATGTGTGGTGGCCGGGCTTGGATGCGGAGGTAGCTGCCTGGGTCGGGGGTTGTGTCCCCTGTCAAATCTCCCGCCCCGCCCCTCCGGTCGCCCCGCCCAGGGAGTGGGACTTGCCCCGGAGCCCTTGGTCCAGGCTCCACATAGACTTCGCGGGCCCCTTCCGAGGCCAGACGTTCCTGGTGGTCGCGGACGCCTACTCCCGTTGGGTGGAGGTCATCTTGATGGCTTCCACTACAGCGGAGAGTACGGTCAGGGCCCTGCGCCGCCTCTTTGCGACGCACGGGTTGCCGGACATCGTGGTGTCCGACAACGGGCCCCAGTTCCAGTCCGCCACCTTCCAGGAGTTCTTGGCCTCGCAGGGGATCCGCCACGCGCCAGTGGCCCCTTATCATCCGGCCTCCAATGGTCGGGCGGAACGGGCCGTCCGCTCGGCCAAGGAGGCTCTGGGACGGATGACCAAAGGGGACTGGCCCGCAAGGGTGGCTGCTTACCTGTTAGGTCAGCATTCCACGCCTTGCCCTGCCACACGGAAAAGCCCCGCCGAGCTCTTGATGGGTCGCCGCCTGCGGACAACCTTGGACAGGCTGCACCCGGCTTACAACGATGTGCGGCCTTGCAACCTGGGGGCCCCCCCTCCCCGCCTTTTCCTGCCCGGGGACCCTGTGTACGCCCGCCACTATGCAGGGGACACTAAGTGGGTTCCGGCCACGGTGACCGAGCTAACGGGTCCCTGCTCTTTCAGGGTCAGCCTCCCGGACGGGTCCGAGTGGCGGCGCCACTTGGATCAACTAAGGCGCCGCCTTCCCACACCTGCGGACCCATCGTCGGAGCCGCACCTCCCCGTTGCCCCGGTTGGGCCAATCAAACCGTCCCCTGAGAAACCGCTCGGGGCCTTCGCTTCTTCAGGCCCGGCCGAACTGGACGCCGCCTTCCGGCACACGCTGCACAAGCTGTCTCAAGCCGAGGGGGACGCGCGGGCCCTTGCCCCTAAGGACCCGCCCTGCACAGCCGCAACCAACCGGCATACAGTAAACTATGCTCCGAACGCCGCGCCCCCTCGCCCCGACTTACCAGCTCCGACGGCTCCGCCTCCGAGGGTAGGCCTCGATGACGTCACCACCTGGAGCTCCACTCCCCGAAGGGAGGAGCTCGCACAGGGGCAACCTGCATCTCCGACGTCTCACCAGCAACTGAGGCGGTCTGGGCGTTCCCGGCGCCGCCCCGCCTTCTTACAAGACTACGCATGCTCGTGCATCGGAACAGACATTTCCTCGAGCATGCGCAGACCGAGGGGGGAAAGGGGTGTTATATCCTCGACCTGCGACCGGTCTCGAGATACGACCGGCCGCAGATCTTCCAAGCTGTCTCTAGGAGCCTTGGCAACAGACAGTAGCAAGGCAGCCAACTGACAGACGCGCCTGATTGGCTGCGGCGCGCCTGGCCCTTGCTGCAGCCTGATTGGCTCCCCCTTTGACAGCTCCAAATATAAAGAGCTGTCAAAGCGCGGGAGCCCCTGTCTACCGCCTATTTCTTTAACTGAATTTATCTTTTTCTGTAAGCTTGCCTAGCTAATAAAGGCTGTTGTTTTTGAGTAAACCTGGCTCGGACTCCCTCCATTCTCCACCGTGCAGAGAATATAACAGTTCCTATTTTTCTACTGGCATTTTTACATGCTTTCGAATTGCTAGGTTGGCAGAAGCTGGGACAAGTAATGGGAGCTCACTCACTAGGGATTCGAACCGCCAAACTGCCAACCGTTCTGATCAACAAGCTCAGCATCTTAGCCACTGTGTCCCTTGCCTGGGTTTAGCTGCTAATAATATTTGGGTTCTCAAAATATCAGAATATGATGTGTAGGGAATTTCCAGATGTTTAGACTTTCTTTAGTTACCATTAACTGTGCAGAAGTCTTCAGCTAGATGTATTTGAGATCAGACTTATATTGTGATTTCCACCACTACCACCCCACCTTCTATAGTTTGGCAGTTACAGTTTGTGACAAATTAAACACTATCTAAGGAGGGGGTTCTGATTCTTGCTCTAGCAAACTGGCAAGGATACCAAAAAAAAAGCTCCTTCAAACTCTTGTTTTATAGTACATGTTATCTGAGTAATTACAAACTTCCTAAATATTTGTGGAATGGTCAGATCACTTTTTTCCAAGGTCAGGGAGTTAAAAAATGATATTTCTCATTTGGGTGGAACATATTAACTTTTCAATCAATTGCCCATGTTGCTCTTTTGGGAACTAGAAGCAATTTAACAAAATCTATAATCTCATTTAGTTTATCATTGCAATCCAAAGATTAATTAATTGTGTGGACCCAGGAGATTTAGAGAAAAAGAAACTTTGAAGAAACAAAACAACAGCAAAACGTGCTAAACTTCTCCAAAGCTTGGCAGCGTTATTCAGAGGAAAAATACTTAAGCATATGTGGAAAGCTGATATTCTTGTAATCAGGTGCTTCCTCAAAATTGCTAGTTTTAAATGAATTTCTATTCTCACCTCTAGAAATAAGTCCACTGGATTTATAACTTCAGCTTTAGGGTCATCCACATAAGCCCCTTGACCTTGTTCTAAGAAGAGCTGTTTACCAATTAGTGGGGAGGTGCTTACCTCAAAGCTATCTTGGCATCAGCCTGACTCTGAGGAAAACTGAACCAGGATGACAATAGTCTCGGCAGAAATTCAGTTCTCCAGTGGATTTGCAAAGAGAATGAGCCAGAGGGTGGTCAATTGGTGGTCAGCAATTGGGCGGGCTCCAATTGGTCACTCTGAGATCAATCCTTATATCCTGCTACATGGTGCAAAGATGCCTTTCCCTTCTCATTTCCTCCAATAGCAAGCATGGCAACTGCTGCCCTTTGTTGTGTGAAGGTAGCAACATTTTGTCCTTGTTTTCAAGGCTGGACCAAAGCACCGCCTCTCTCCTACCTCAGGAAGGTGAGATAATCCTGGAGATCTGTGGAACTGATCTTAGATACATAGTTGCAGTGCTGAAAACAAACATCCTGCAGGTCCAAAGCAAAGGTGAGTTCCTATTGGGTTGGCCTGGTTCAGCCGATTAGGTAATAACTTGGCCTGCCACACCCCTGAACTGGTTCTATCGTCAGCACCACCATTTGATTTTTGTTTCTGCACATGGGCAGAACAATCTTCATTGCAAAAATGTATTTTTTTCCCTTTTCTAACATTGTGCGCATGTGCAGACCTTTTAAGGTGCAAATGCACATGCGCACGGAGTGCATTTTTTGCACGCTGAACTGTCAGTAATACCAGCAGCAACGCATCCCTGGTCCAAAGCCCTGCTAATATAAATCCTGCAAAGTGGAAAAGAAGGAAGATGTAGGAGAGGACCAGACTGAGCCTGAGGGAGGGGGTCAAACCCATCATCACTCTTGAGTTCCTCTGTACCCACAAAAGATCAAAGTCCAGCCCACCTTGAATTCCATTTACTCTTATCTACTGCCAATTTGCTTTGACCATTAGCAGTTCAGATTCTTGTAGAGAGCTTTAGCATGCAATAAATCCTTATATACATTTGAACTGCCAGAATGTCCACACTTGACAGAAGAGCGGCATTTCCATTTTCCTATTTTGGGAGGGAGGGAGGGAAGAAATGGATGACCAACCATGACTAAAATATGTATCAGTCCCTTCTTGGGAATCAGGAGGCTATGAATCCTATAAATCCATATCCTATCTCAATAAATTTTCAGAGCACTCTCAAAGTGGGTACAACTCAACTCAACTAACATCCAATATAATAAATACTGGAAAAAACTGGTTATATTTTTCACAGAATGTAATTTATATTTCAGCTCTGAAGGTCAGCTTCTCCCTCTGTTGCTGATGGAAGAAACTGCACAGGATTGCAGCCTACAGAATATCAGGAAACAAGCACATTGGATATCAAGAAATAAGCACATTTGCAAATTAAAAATAATGCTTTGGTTTATTATTTGACTTACTAGCAAACTATTTAATCAATTATTTTAATATCTTGTTCTTGGCCCAATTACACATTCTCATGACTGTTGGCAAGATATTCACAGAATGCCACCAGGGAAAGGAGACTTCCCCTTCCAATTTTTGACACCCAGAGGCCAAACTGCAATATGAAAATGTGATACTTCTAGTCTATCACTTTTGTTCTCAGTTCTACCTCCATCATCACCTTTGGACTGGAATTGAAAAAAAACTAAGAAACCCGTCATGTTGGATCATCCTGGCCTGCAAGGCAAACAAGTATAGTATTGAATAGTAGCAAGGTCCTTTTCATTTTGGTGTTTAAATGTTTTGATTATAGCTTGTCATTTTATCGTTAGTTGACTCTTAGTCATTCCAAGCATCACTTTTTGGTATTTAAAAGAAAGGAATAAATGTAACATAAAGTAAGAGGAATACTAAAGATAAAACAAGATATGATCTGTTTTGAATGTAACAGTGGCAGTGTGAAAAAAATTAGATCTAAGATCTAAGTACTAATTGTATGTTGTAAAGGTTGTGTCTGTTTAAGGATCAGTCTCAAGTGTAAGGATGATACTATTCTTGCAATACTGTAGTATTCTTGAATGCAACGTTAAGGTTTGGTTCTTACACACATCATTTTATTTCTTTATGGTTCCTTGTGCACTGTTGCTGGCAGCTCAAGATCAATGTTCAAAAGAATGTTAATAAAAAGTACTGCATCTATGATTAAGACAGGTCTCCAGAGGCTTTGCAGCTCAACTTTCATCAGTTCCAGCCAGCATCACTAGTGGCACTGGATTCCACCTCTTGTTGACCAAACTGGGACTAGATTTCTTACCAGGTGTTCCTCTCGAAAGAGAATTCAGAGTAATTACATTGCAAATAATGAAGTAATTAAGGAACCTTACATGAACAGACAGGTTTCTTCTTCTCTTTTTGCACAACAGTGATTGTGCTGGTGCCCATGGATGCTTGCACAGGAGAATGGGAGACAAATGACATATTTGTGATGACATCACCATGCAAATATCATGACTTACATACTTGTATCAGATGTTGTGGCATGGATATAACTTGTGATTATATTACCTGTCATTTTGACATCACTGTAGCTTGTTTTGAATGCTGCCACCATGGTTCAATATGTACTATATTGTACTCTATTGTACAATATTTTCTTCTCTCTACTCAAAATCTGTTGAGAGTAATTCAATATGCCTTACTCAACTGTTATTTTTTGGACCGTTCCTTTTATTTATCTGACCCAGTGTTCTCCAAACTTGACAACATTAAGGACTGGCAGGCTGGCTGAGGAATTCTAAGACTTGAAGTCTAAAAAATGCCTAAACCATTTCTGTCCATAAAGCCATCTTAAATAGAAAAGATTTTGTACCTACTAAATTGAAAGCCTACCTTAAATAGCTAATTTGGAGCAATGTTGACCAACTAAGACGTGTTGGAAAAGGGAGCATTTGGATGGGAGATCATGAAGAAATATAGGCTAGACAGTTAATGTTAAAAAAAAAATCCTAAAAAAAAAACCAATGGCAAACTGCTTTTGTATTATTATTAAAAAAGAAAATTATAGTTACCAGAAAACAGGCACAACATGAGAAAGACTTCATATTTTTAGACTTAAATGCTGATTAGTTGTCTCATGAGTTTTCTACCCAGCACTAGTGGTGGGATTCAGCCAGTTTGCACCACTTTGAGAGAACCGGTTGTTAACTTTCTGAGCAGTTTGGTGAACTTGTTGTTGGAAGAAATCATTAGGGCAGAGAACTGGTTGTTAAATTATTTGAATCCCACCATGCCAGCACTATAACCTTTAGGAATAGGCAACCACCATTTGCCATTGAGATCACAGTCCATTCCTTATTTATTATTGGTAGGGGGGGAAATCATAGCAAAGTGATTCACTACCAAATATTTTTAAATGTTTAAGTGTGGGATAACTGACCTTTGCTGAATTCCCATGCTGAACCTGCTTCTGATATGTGTGATTTGTGTTGATGGAATTAGCAGGAAGTTAGCTATTTCAGCATGAGTATGAAGTATAAAGAAGATGGAATAAACAGCAGTTCCTGTGGCTGTGACAGGCTACTTGAGACAGGCAGGCTAAATGATGGGAAGACTATATTGGATTATTTGATTTCTCATTCTGGCTTTGGACATTTTTTAAACAACCATGCCGAAGAAGAGTTAGAAAAATCAGAGGAGTAACATCTTGACTAGAACTGGATTTTGGAATAATTCTGTGTACATAGATCTCTCTCTCTCTTCTGCTTTCCTCTAGATATTTTTTCCCCCCAAATTAGCCACTCAGGCACACCACAAATTGGGCAATATTGTCTCAATCCACAACATTAAGCTGCTAATACAATCTGATCAATTACCCTTTGTCTTCCGTTCAATAAGATTGCTCCCCTTAAGGATTTTACTTCCTGACCTTAATGATAAATCACAATATTTTGATTATCCAAAATTGAAGGAAACTACTATTTAAATGGTAGAAAAAAGTATATATAAGGCTGAGAATAAATGCTTTAAAAAATAATTCATAACAAATGAAGATTATTGCAGGAGAAATTTTCTCACTATATTTATGTTTATAAGGAATGTTGTACAAAACATAGTGCATCGGCTTTGTCTAAACATTACTTAGGTGCAAATACACAAATATATTTAAAAAAACAAGGTGCATACTTTACAACATAACTTACAGTACTATAAATATAGTTTATATACATGTTAACATATTTTAAATCATGATCTTCATACATACATACATTTATATCTATATCTATATAAAGACTATTCAGTGCTTTAACTTTATTATGAATCTGCACTTTACACATAAATATTTGCATTGTTAATCCAATAGCAAAAATTCCCAGTCCAGAGGCTTTAATAACCTTCCACATTTAGGCTACTCGTAGATTTGATCAATGCTCTTGGTGTTCCTGGATTTGATCAATGCTCTTGGTGTTCCTTCAATGTAAGACTTCCTCTTTCATTTAAACTGTTCAGAGGGTCCTAAAAGAGGGGCTGCAATGGAATGACAGCAGGGTGAGGGGACAGGAGGGATGGAAACAGAGTGTGCGGCAAAGGAGGAAAAGCCAAATGGCTTGAGTGGAGAATTGATGCTGGGATGACTGGCAACTGGTGTGGCCCAACCATGGCTGTGTGGCCTGTAGGGCATAGCCTCGGCCCAAGGGACAAATGAGGTAAAGGAACTCGTGAAAGAGCTGGGACCTGGGAAAGAAATTGTTGGTGAGGCTGAAGGACCTTAAACGTACTTGCTGTGGCAGCAGCGGCAGCAGCTGCCGCCGCCGCATGCTGCTGAAGAACAGTGTGGTGGATCATGGTGACAGAGGTAGAACAGAGAGGCTGTTGCTGCAAGGGGAGGGGTGGGAGAGGAGCACCAGAAGGTTGGAGTCCAGCTGGAGGAAAGGTCAGCTTCATCTTGCTCGCCAGCATATTTTGCTGGATGATCTGGTGGTAGGCCTCCAGGTGCAGGTCCTTGAATTTGTCATGGTTCTCGTTGGGCAAGAGCAGAGCATGTTCAGGGAAGCTGAATGGAGCCAGGATCTGTTCTGTGGTTAAGAAAGCATGGCTGTTCATGTGAGTTTCCTTCAAGTGCAAAGGAGGCATACTGTTCAATATATCCGGGGCGTACCTCAGCCACTCGTTGGCCGATGGGTTTCGCTTCTCCTGTGGTGCAGCCTCAGCAACTTCATTAGGACACAGAAAGCCTTTAGGTGGAGATTGGTTTGGATTTCTCTTAAAGGTGGATGTTTTAAGGGAAGCCTGGATTTCAGGGGCATTCTCATTTTGCTGTCTTTGTCCTTCCGACATATCCTTGGATTTCTCTGTTGCTGAAATGCTATGTTCAATAACAGGAGAAACAGAAAGTGTGGATTCTTCCAGACAAGGAGTAGGCTCCGAGATGGAACAGTTTGAGTCCTGGATATTTTCTGATGAAATGAGATGGTCAGATGGTGAATCTGTTTGACTTCCAACTGGCTGCATTTTGTTTTCTATGCTTTTTGCATAATCTGTACTGGAATGGGAACTCGTTTGCTCTGGATTTTCTTCAGTTAATCTGTTGGGGGCATCCTCAAACTTCACAACTTCTGTTGGAGAACTAACACTGATATTCTTTTCTGGTCTCCTCTCTATAAATATATCATGAACCCTGATTCTTTTTCTCCTCCGTTTCCGTTTCGGCTTACAAGCTACTTCTAATTTGCTTAGCTGCCTGACATTCTCTTCTGAAAAACAGGTTTGTGCCGCTGAACTTTCATCTGAAGAATAGGAGTGGGTATGGTATCTTCGCTTTCTGTGGGATCTTTCTGGTTCATCAATGACAGAATTGTAGGCTCTTTTTATGGGTTGTGATTGATTTGTGCATTTTTTATCTGGATAATGGCTTAAATGTTTATGGTCTGGGCTGCATTGTCTTGTGGTAGTCCAATTACAAAATGGTCTAGAATAAACTGAATTGTAGCTTCCAGAATTAGATCCCGCTTTATTTGATTGTCTGTAAGAGATTGGTTTGCTCTTTGTCCATAAATGGTTAGCATTAATGCAACAGTTCCTATTGTCATTTGTGTTGCAAATTGTCTGGGGACTTTGATTCCTATGGACATGTGTAATTATAGATATAGTCCTAGGATAGTCATTGTCCTCCTTCTCAGGAATTTTGTCTATTTCCCCTAATTGTTCCAAAACTGAATCTCCTAACTGACTTTCATGTATGTCTTGTTCCAAGGTACTGTGAAGCTTCTGATGTTTATCCGTTTCAATAAAGTTATTTTGCTGGTCGGCTACTGGAGAAATTTTAGCAGTGAGTTCAGTCATGTCCTCATAATGGTGATAGCACTGCTTTCTCCTCCTTTTCCTTTTCCTACTCCTATAAAATCTTTTTTCATGTGTCCTTTTGTTCCAGCCTTTGTTTTCTTGTTCATCGGCAGACTTGAGAATGTTTTGATGTGTTTCATTTTTCCCAGTTGACTGTGAAGGATCTAAGGATAATTCATCTTGTTTTTTCTCAAGATTACAGCTCTCTGTTGAAGAAATTGGTGCCACAGCTGCACAAACACTATTCTCTGAAAGAGATTCATTTGGATGATTGCAGTCGGAATCCTGGCTAGACTCAACCTTTGGGGTTGAATTAGGAATATTTGGTGGTTGTTTATTTTTTTCAGGTGACTCACTTGATTTTGATGACCGGAAGTCAAAACATAAAGGATTACAACTGTATGAAATAGATGGCTCTGTGTTTGTGTAAAGTAACATTTCACATGGCCACTGAAGGATGGTGTATCCATGTTTGTTAAGTACAGGAACAAATGGCTCACAAAGCCTTTTTGATGGAATTTGTTTATTAGGCAGAGTTCTAATTTCCCCTTCAGAATTAGTTGGAATTGGTCCATCAGGTGTGCATTGTTTAATTTCAACTTCAGAAGTGACTGAATCATTGCTAATGTTTGAATCATTTTCTGCTTGGGTATTGTGCTGTGATAAATATTCTTCATTCGCAGGTAGAACTACACATTCATTTCCTGTGGATTCATTACTGTTGCCTTCCACTGGTAAGGTTTGGCTCCCCAAAGCTCCCTTGGTTAACATTTCGTCAGGTAATGCTACAGAATCTACATCAGTGCCACAGCTGTCCAAATCAACAAACCCAGGGCCTTTTAAATGAGAAACAGGGTGTCTCAATTCTGGGAAATGCTGTATCCCATTCCCTTCAGTGGGTGGTCCATTTGAATCTTGTGCTGGGGTTGACTCTGTATTGTCCACATCATGTTTCTCCATCAGTGGAGTAATGGAACTAGGTTTCTCATCAAAACACAAGGTTATTTCTTCTGCTGATGAGACTGGAAGATTTCCCGGCCCGGGAACAAACCGGCTTCTTCGACTAAGTCCATGTTCAGCTGATGTTTCATCATTATATTCATAGAAAGCAGCAGCTGATGATTCTAGTTTAATGGATGCTTTTTTTGGAAATGCAAAAGAAAACCCTACTTTATGTCCATGGAATCCCTGTACTTGATCCCCAAGCTTAATGTCTGGTCCACTGTTAGCTGGAGTTTCAGGAATCAGTGGTGCAACAGATGAAACATTGCTAGCAGTCTTCGAACTGTGCAGCAGGGCAAAGTTGAAGTCTTGTTCCTTTTTGGCAGAGTCAATGAGACCGCATTGAGGAATTTCATTAAAATTATCTCGGACCATAACCGTGGTGGATCTGAACATGGGACCACTTCCTGGAGCACTGAAACAAAACAAAAGAAAACTTTTCTATCAGTGCAAATCATACTGAATTCAAATGCATCAGAAATGCTCAACTAACAATGCAGCAATAATGTTTTCTTTTGCAATGTGAAGTTAAAAAAAATCAACATAATTCTGACAATTAGAGTCAAATACTGTATTCATATACAGGTAATTCTTGATTTGCAGCCATTTGTTCAATGAATGTTTGAAAGGCTGGTAGGGATGAATAAAGACCGATTGCTAAAGTTATAGCTGTTGCAGCACCCCCATAATCAAATAACTAAAAAGTGAGTCCTTGCAGCCTACTTGCACCCCTCGTCTATGCCTTTTCAACCTCCTGCACTCTGCCATCCCTGCCACCCTAGTTGATCATTTCTATCTTCTTGCCCCTGCAAGAATCCCTTATCTTACCTTAGTTTGGGGCTGGAAGAAACTAAGCCTTGAATGGTTTGACTTGGGATGAGTCCTCAGCTAATGACCTATGGAATTTGCTTAATGATAACAATGGGGTGTCCGAGGGCTGCTGCTGCTAAATGACATCATATTTTATGACTGCATCATTTAGTGATGGGAATTCCAGTCTCAGTTGTGGTCGTAAGTGAAGGATTACCTGTATTGAATTTTTAAAAAATTTCTAAAGACAGTGTTATATCCAAACTTTCTTAGGCTTTGACGGAATAGTTACTAGTAATTTATAACTTCTGTCACCAGCAGCGTTAATTCTTCATACAACTGAGCACAAATTGCTTTTCAACATCTGCAGACAAAGAAGCTGGGGACGGAGCAGTGGATAAGAACATAAGAGCAGCCCTGCTGTGACAGGCCAAACAGACCATTTATTCAGAATTTTGTTTCTCAAAGGGGCTTATTTGATGCTGCTTTCAAGTTGGAGATGGAATCCTACCTCTCTGCCATCATTGTCCCCCTGCACTCGTATTTGGAAGTGAGGTTTCTTTTGGCCTTAAATAATAACGAGACTTCAAGACTAATAAGCAATTAGGAATCTATCCTCCATGAATTTATCCAATCCCCTTTTAAATGGCCATCACTTTGCCAGGTTGAAGTGATTTCCACAAAGTATTTTTCGGACTATAAGACACACCAGAGTATAAGAAGCACCAAGATTTCGAAGAGGTAATTAAAAAAAAAAAGGGTTTTGCCTTTCCTGGCCCCCAGGAGCACTCTGCAGGCCTTCCAAACCCATGCAGGCTGGGGAGGGCAGAAATGAGCAAAAAATGGGCCCATTTTTCATGAAAATGGGCCCATTTTTTTTTTTACAAAAAACTGGGCATGCAGAGGTTTTGGAAGACCTGCAGAATGCTCCTGGGGGCTTGGGAGGGCAAAAACTCTGTTTATATGAAAAACAGGCCCGTTTTAGCTCATTTTTGCTCTCCCCAGCCCCCAGGAACACTTTGCAGGCCTCCCAAATGTTCTGCACATCAATTTTTGTGAAAAGCGGGATGCGCAGGGTAGGGTTTCAGGAGGCCAAAAATGCTGTATTCTGTGTATAAGATGCGCCCAGATTTTCACCCTCTTTTTTGGGGGAAAAAGATGCGTCTTCCACTCTGAAAAATACTGTATTTGTTCTAAGAAGAAGTGTTTTCTTGTATCTATTTTCAGTCTCCCTCATTGGATGGCACCTGTCTCTCGTGTTTAGAAAGAGGGAGAAAAGTTTTTTCCTAATCCATTTTTTCCCAGGCTTTGAATTATTCTGTCCATATTAACCATTTCTCTTATCTATCACTGTTTCTCCAAGTGAAGGAGTCCTAAACACACTAGCCTTTTCTTATACGGGAAGTATTTGAGTCCTGTCTTCATTTTGGTTGCTCTTTTGTCCATTGTCCACAATTCTATTTTATTTTCTCCAAATGTGGTAACCAGAACCAAACAGATGCAAAGGCATCATAGGTAGCACTATAATGTCAGCCCTTTATTTTCAGTTCTATTCCTAATGATCTTGGGCTTCGATAGGAATTTGGCTTCCTGGGTTGGCTGACTTTGTTTCCCAATATTATTGGTGCCAACATAGATTATGTCAGTAGCATCTTGGTGCCACACACAGTCCTTCCCAACACTATCAAACAGCTTAACTAGACAGAATTTCACAACCTTCATACCAGGCAGGCAAGTCACCATGCAATCTGCACGCCAATCACAAACCAACATGGTGTCTGCATTTCTAATGATCCAATCAACCTTAGACCATATGATCACTGAATCTGCTGCAACCATAAGCCCATCATACTCAGATGATATGCTTGGCAAGCAGGCAAGCAACACACAACCCATTCACCCAAATTGAAACATACAGCTTCGTTCCATTAGCTAAACAACTCTCATTTAATGCAACTAATCAGTTCCACAGGCTCACCAGCTGTCTTCTAAGATCCCCCTGTTCCTATTTCACTTCCTCTTCACTTGTTGGGGTTCTGAATTCCCAATCAAATAATGCTGGCTAAGTGGACAATTTCTCCAAGGGAAAAAAAGTTCCACCAATGATTTTTCAAGGATATGTATTCCCCTTTCCAATAACAGCAGCACTGGCACCGAGAAAGCCCAATGGAAGGAATTCCCTTAGGACATTTTCCCTTGGAAATTTCAGACGGTAGTATGAATGCAGCTGTAAAATTACCATATGTTGCCTGTGAGAATTCCCTCTTGGCCCCATATTTATTGAATTTCTCTCCCCTTTTGTAATAATTTCTAAGCCTTTTGTTGTGATGGTGTAAAAAGTGGTAAAAATAAATGCAGAAGTATTTCTCTGCCCAGAAATAGTTTCCAGAATCTGGACATTTTTGAGCAAAGACGTTTTCAATGGCTATCCCTTCTCTCATTGGGATCACTTCAAGGGTGGGCTTCAAAAATGTCAGCAATAGGTTCTCTGCCCAGTTGCTGGGTAGGTGTGGCCTAGTTGGCCTCCTGCACCACAGTGGGGAGGGGCATTTTCACCTTCCCCAAGCTTCAGAGGCTTTTCCCGAGCCTCTGGGAAGGCGAAAACTTCCTCCCCCGGGCTCTGGAGGCCTTCCGGAAGGCCCATTTCACCCCTCCCTGAGCCTCCACACAGCCTGTTTTGGACATGAGGTAAGTGCAGGGCCCGTCAATCCTGGGAGGAGTGTGGTGGAGTGGGAGGGGCCAGCCAGGGATAGGATTTGGAGGTTCTCTGAACTGGCCATAACATTAGCTATGGGTTCTCCCGAACCCGGGCAAACCCTTAGTAGCCCACCCCTAGATCACCTCTTCCTCCTTTCTATTCCCTTCTTCTACTTAAGAAGGGAATAGACTTCTTGTCCCTTACCTCTTGGAGCAATATCTGTAACTGCCTGCACTTAACCAGCATTTTTTATTTTGATGTTCTGCAAATATATTAAGATAATTCACAATGAACTAGAATTCTTAGAACCATACTCCACACAACCTAGGCACCAATAAATTGTAGAAAAGGACATTGAATGAGAATGAATGGATTGAACCTTGCTTTTCTTTCCATTATGATTCCAAGGGACACTAGTCAGATCGAGGAGTACTAATAGCTAAGAGGATCCCATTTAAAGCCTTCTTGAGCTATGGATCTTGGTAATTGTCCACTGATGATTCACTTTAAAACCCTGATCAACATCAGAATTTTTGTTAGATAAAACCTGCATATATGAACCATTCTCTAACATTTTTTCCCTCTTGGAATTTTTAAGATTACCCCAGCATTAAACAGTACCAAAGATTCTTGAACACAGATCAATGTATGCAACTGCTTGACATTTTATGTTAGCTTTAGTAGTACTCTACATTCCTCATCAAGAACCCCTGCTGTTTAGTGTGGTGGCTTGAGGGATTTTGATATAAATAATGTGCATTAATATTTATTGTGGTAAAGACAATTACAATTTCAAAAAAAGAAATATAACAACATGGATCTAATAAAACTTTTACCACACAGAGAAGTCTGCTGCAAAAATATTCAAGCATTCCACTCAGCCTCATTAATTAGGTCACATTTCTTTCCATGCAAAAATTCTGTTTCCTGGAAAACTGAGCCCATATATAGTTGTTGAATCTTTCATTTGGTCTAATGTAACCATCTTTTATGGAAAATGCACTTTGATTCCAGTCTACGTTTAACTACTAGCTATCTGGGCAAATGAACTAGCCAATTACAGTATCTGCAAGCTACAAGGACAGAATAACAATTCAGTATTTTCCGTAGGCTTTTTGTGTCAGAGAAAGGTAGAATTTGTCTTGAATTTGACTTTTGGATCCGAAATGATACTGCCAAGACCAATTAGAGGCAGCTTCGAAACTAGGGGACGGAAGCTTCACAACTCATGCGCTCAAATGGTATTCTCATTCATCTTTTCAATCTGTGAAAAGAGGACTGGACAAGGAAAGAAGAATATAGAAAATGATTGACTGCCTGTCAAAATGATGTCCATGGGAAAGAATGGGTTTCCAGGATCATGAACAGTATTTTCTGGAGGGTAAACTAATGTCATAGAATTCTGCATTTCAAAAGGAATAGCAATCATGTTTGGTTACAGAATGAGTGAGATTGTTGAATCCTTCAGGACCATTGGGTGGAGAAGAAAACTTGGATGAAATTATATCCAATGATGACTTGCACCCTAGGAGCACGGCAGCTCCGATGGTTATGCTGCTGGGTTGGAGATTAACATGCCCATGTTCGAGACCTGAGTGTTGCTGCATGGCAGAGTGAGCTACCTTCATTCACTCCAGCTCTTTGAAGACACATGAAATGAGCCCCCATAAGATGATGTAATGATAATGGTGTTCCATCCCTGGAGACTTCTAACAAGAGACTGGACAGCCACTTGTCTAGAATGGTATAGTATCACCTGCTTGAGTAGCAGGTTGCACTAGAAGACCGCCATGGCCCCTTTCAACTCTTATTCTGTTGTTATGTTATTCTGTCAACAGTTAATTTTTTCAGTCCAGAAGCAGCTTGAATGGGTCCTTCAATATGAACTGGATGGGGACTTGTACCCTCTTAAAGAAAATGACATAAACATAAGGAAGAGCACTTATTCATGAGGATTTCTATATACATTTTTTTTATAAAAATGATGAATCTAATTAACTTCAACAATTACAGGAAAGAAATATAATTTAATAATTGAGATCTAGAGATATGATTCTCATAATTAGAATAGAGCAAATGGATGGGATTTATAAAAAGGAGGACTGGGATTGCTTGGTCCTCAACCCAATGCTCTTTTGCAATTTCATTAATGGGTTTGAGAAAGAGGTGAAAGAAATACTCATTAGATTTGCAGAAGGTTTATAATTGGATTAGAAAGCTAAAATAACAGATAGAGATCTACTAATTCAGAAAGTTTTAATTGATCATGATAGATTAGAGAAATGTAATCAAGACAAATACAAAGTTATTTACTTTGGGAAAAGGTCAACTGGGCAAGTATATGATGGAGAATATCTGTGAAAAGGTTCTTGGTATTCTACTTGCTCTCCATTTGTTATGGCTGCCAAAAGGCAAATGTAACTTTGTTACATTTGCAAGGTTTCCCTTGCACATATGTGCTAGTTGTTCCCAACTCTAGGGGGCAATGCTCAACCTAGTTTCAAAGCTGAAGAGCCAGCACTGTCCAAAGACATCTCCATGGTCATGTGGCCGACATGACTAAATTGCAAAGGCGCACAGAACGCTGTTACCTTCCCACCAAAGGTGGTTCCTACTTTTCCACTTGCATTTTTACATGCTTTTAAACTGCTAGATTGGCAGAAGCTGGGACATGTAAGGGGAGTTCACTCCATTACTTGGCGCTAGGGATTCAAACCACTGAACCTTTGTTATCTACAAGCTCAGCATCTTAGCCACTGAGCCACCGTGTTCCTAATGTAATTTTAGACTGCCTCAATATAATTTCCAAATCATGGGGAGCAAGAGCTTCACTTCATTCTATATGGGTCAGACTCATCACAACAGAAGGATCCAATCCTTGTCAGCACACTTTAATAAAGATTCAGATAAGCTGGGTTCAGCTTATAGCAATCCAACTCAGATGGATAGAGGGTACAACATAAATGAAGAATGATTTGAAGGAAAAGGCAATGTTGAGCTTTGAGACGTGTAAGAGAGGCTTCGGCAGTGTTCTTAAAATATCTGCAAGGATGTTTCACAGAAGGTCAAGACCTATTCATTCTGGAATGCAGGATGAGGAATAATAGATTTAAGTTGCAGGAAGTCAAACTTTAACTTATTAGGAAGTGGAGGGTACTTTTCGAGGGTGAGAGAATTTAGCAATAGAACCAATTATCTAGAGAAATTGTGGCACCCTCCTTTCACTGCATGTATTCTGGCAGAAGCTATCATGGATGTTTAATTTGGATTTCTGTTCCTAGCGTGGAGTTGGGACCGTAAATGGTTCGTTTCCATTTTATGGTTCCCTCCCTCCCTCCCTCCCTCCCTCCCTCCCTCTCTCTCTCTCCCTCCCTCCCTCCCTCCCTCCCTCCCTCCCTCTCTCTCTTGGGGGGTGGGGAGGTGCTCTAAGCCCTTTCAGAAGGAGTCTTGCTGTGGATGATGATTTCCCAGGAAGCAATCACATCTGAATTAGAAGCATCATAGCAGCCCCCTCTCCAGTGTGTTTAACTATTTTTTTAAAAAAAAATGCATGGTTGGTAGCAATTTTGAAATGACCTTTAAACACATTCCTGCTAGATGCCAAAATTGTTGTGAGAATAGGAGCATAGAACCTCCTGTTGTCATTTGGAACAGTTGCTTTAAGAGCCGCAGCGACCCTCTATCAGCCAGGCTTGCGTTTTCTCTGATGTAGCGTGTAGGACTCTTTAACTGCAGTTCTAAAACATTTATAGCAGCGTCTAAATGTATACTGTACCCCAGGGATCCAGCTTGCAATTTCAGATATGTATACACATAGGTTGATCCACTGTCCTTCACCCCTCTCTGAAGTATCCCCATTAATAAATATACCATTAAGTATAACACAATCATTAGCACAGCATGGGGAGTTGGATATGGCCCTCTAGCTGTGAGTTATTTAAAGGTTACAAAGGCTTGAGAAGCAAGAGAAAAAGAAATAATATAAAAGCCAAGCTGCAACTTGCTACAGCTAAATTCCTGGTTTTAAGCTGCTCAGCAGAACCCTATGAGACTAAATATTTTCAGTGAGTCAGATCTTTGCTGTGTATTAGGTTAAAAGAAGGACTTGAATGTCACCCATTCTAGTGACTTAAAGTTCTGACTATGTAAACGTCTTTGATACATTCGCTGATTTGGAGGAAAATAGATCATTTAACACAATTAAAGCCATGTGTAGAAGAAAAAAACCATAATCAATTAAAAGCAGGCTACTTCTGCTGATCACCAGCTGCCAGCAGTTTGGCAGATCAAATCTCTCCAAGCTCAAGGTTGTCTCAGCCTTCCATCCTTCTGTGGTGGGTAAAATGAGGATCCAGATTGTTGGGGTAATATGCTGACTCTGTAAACTGCTTAGAGAAGGCTTGAAAGCACTATGAAGCAGTATATAAGGCTAAGTGCTATTGCTATTGCTATTAACTTAGCTTCGGTGGAGATCCAGAGATGGTGAATGTGAAAGACCTAAGAGTTATGTTAATTAAAACTGTTGACCCAACTGTAACCTGAAGGCAAATTCTGAAAAACATCTTTGCTTCTCTGAAGGCATGGGCAAAATAGCTCCCCCAAACCCCATGGTACTCTTCTTCTGTCCTACAGAGTAGAGGTATCTATGGGATTGGGGAATTGCCTCAAAATGGTGAAAGAAGTTCTATGCCATTGCAAAATGAGTTCCAACCATTTGATCGATAACTGTGACATTATATAGATAAAATGTATATAATGTACATGTACAAAAGGAATGGAATTTGTGTTGCTTCCCCCTTTGACTCTTCGTGCATGGATATTTCTGCTGGCATGAATGGCTACTGCATTTTGCTAGTATAATAAAGAAACTGCCTCAACACTTACTTACTCACTGCATCCGGCCAACACTGCTTTTCCATAAGCCAATGATTTTGTTTTTACTTCTACAAATTTAAAAGGGCAGAATTTTAGAAGTGCGCATAGGAACAAAGGAATTCAAGTGTCTGGCCATTGGCATATCCCAATGGCACAAACAATAACCATATCAATGGAAATAAAAGCAACTACTAAAAGGATAAAGAGTTCATGGACCCTCACACTTGGTAAGTTAGATTTCATATCTATTTTGATTTTAGAAAAGTGCTAAACCTACCATAGAAAATTGTAGACCAGTTTGGATAAATTGTGAAATGAATTTTCTTTAGATTTTCATGTTGCAAATTCTTTCTTGCTAGCGTTTCCTTTGCTGAGGAATCTTGTTTTTCAGAGGAGTGTAATTTTTTTCCAATCACATTTTTATCACTGGGGGGGAAAAGTAGCCACCAGATTGTGATAGGTTCAATATTTCCATAATAAGGGCAAAGCTGCAGCACTTTCAAAACTATAGGAAATGACATTAAAATGGCAGCCAGATGATGTAGAGCAGGGATGTCCAAACCTGGGAACTTTAAGACTTGTGGACTTCAACTCCCAGAATTCCCCAGCCAGCTATGCTATGCTGGCTGGGGAATTCTGGGAGTTGAAGTCCACAAGTCTTAAAGTTCCCAAGTTTGGACATCCCTGATGTAGAGGGTGCTAAGTGGTCATGGTTTACGCTATTAGCAGTTTGAACATGTGCCTTCACCTCAATAATGGTTGCAAAACCTGAGCGGTCTAAAAGTATGACAGAGATCAGCAATCACAAGACATCCTCCGTGTTCAGTTTCTACATTACAGGCTGACATGTGTAGGTGTTGCTACTTAATGTAATTAATCATTTGACTAATCATACATTTTCATAATGGTTCCCCAGTTTTTGAAGATCACCTTATGTTTATCTAATTCCAGACTGGCAAGCAATTTGGATATTTGAAGTCTAACTTCAGGGAGCACACAAAGAGCACTGATAATCAGCAAAAGATGGAGTGAAATTATTTCCATGTTAGATCTGCTTGACATTCCAGTATTACATCAAATTAATTCTCTCTGGGTTTATAGCAAATGCACCAAGGAGAGAAAGTGTACATGAAAAGGAAGCCCATATATTCATATTCCTGTTTCGTTCTGTAATCAGTGGCATTAAACCCTTTATTTGTGGCTGCCAGAATCTCAGAAATCCAGTGTCAAATTTTGACAAACTGTTTAAAAATGGTGGCATGGTTTTTCACTTTTATTTTATAGAGGAGGGGAAGAAAAAAAAAGATACATAAACATGTATTATGCTTAGCACAACAAACACTCAAGAAATGTTCCCCATTTTTAAAAAGAAAAATAATCCTAACATTTTTTGTTTCTGTTTATTTCTTTAACATCAGCATCAGCCACACTTAGAAAAAACAAAGAAGAACTTCAGCCAATAAAGTGTTACCTGTCCAGACTGAAAAAGGCAGATATGGATATGGTCATATCTGTTTTTCTTTACTCTGAAGGTTTTTACATAAATCCAAATTTTCTTAAGGAATTTTATCCCTGAAATGGTAATGTCTGTTTTTCCCCCATGTTCTTAAATTGCATTCAACTATTGCAAATCGAACAGCTTTGATTTTGCTTAGTTTCTTATTTTTTTGAATCTCAAATCTTTAATTTCTGTATTGTTCTCTTCCTTGTTGTATAGCTTTCTTCTAGTACGTGCATTTTTAGCCATAGTTTGAAGTTATTTGATCAGATATGTTTTTGTGCAACTTCTTCATAATAGCCATGCTTATGTGTGCAATTTCTCACAAGGTACAGAGTTTGTATGTATGTTTGAGGCACAAACTGCCTCCTAAAATTCAGAAAAGGTTGTATCAATTTTGTCATATCTGTGTTCTTGTATAGGTTCAGGAATGATACTGTATTAAAATGATTCCTATCTTTACTTGCTTCTCTGGACTCTAGTATCAATAATAATACAATAGCAGAGTTGGAAGGGACCTTGGAGGTTTTCTAATCCAACCCCCTGCCTAGGCAGGAAGCCCTATACCGTTTCAGACAAATGGCTATCAGTTAGTCAGTAGTCTGGTAATGAAAAAGAACTCTTACATTGAGGTTCTCTCATCCATGAGTTTTTGGATTATTGTTACCTCCCATTAATCTTTTATTTGTTAACAGGAGATTAATGGGAGAACAGATAGTCCTCGGCTTACAATCGCAACCGAGTCCAAAATTCTCATCGGTCAATTTAACAAGATTGCACATAATAAATAAATTTTATCCCTGTGGAAGCAGACTCAGGCTGTCAACTGTGTACTTTTATTCCAAATCTTTAAGAAGAGTCTGATTCTCCCTTTTTTATGAGCTACACCTAGAAGAATGATTGGTAGCTTTCTATTTAAAGAATTGTTTTGTTTACTTTGCTAAGAAAATGTCTGAGGCATTTTACCCAATGATAATTAAGAGTTCCTGCTTGATTCTGTTCTTTGTTGCACATCTCTTGATAACATATTTAGTCTATGTATATTGATTCTATTGACCTATGACTGCAGTAAATTTTTCACTGTATTTTATTCCTGGGGATAGGGATGATGGTTTTCCACAATTGCTATTATTCATTTTATGCTACACTTTTTCTGAGTTCATAACGTCAGGAACGTGATTCTTAGGAAGTAGACAGGCCAAGATGAATTAAATTTCTCAAACTTATTTTGTTCATTCTTTTTCCCAATAAGTCATGGGAGACATTGCACATGTAGGAAGGCAGAAAAGGGAAAATATGAGCATAGCTGACTATAAAATAGCAGGTTATATTCAAGCCTTTGGCAGACCACTGACTAGTAATTGCTCATGTGTGCGTTAATGGGCTGTCTAAGACTAAATTTCATGTATAATCTACATTATCTATATAGCAGCATCAATGTAGATGCTTTTTTACAGATTAAACTAAAAGAAGTGCCTGACATGAAAGCTTAAATATTATTTTCCATATTATTGGTCTGTAATTGGAAGCTCCCAAATCAGATCCAATATGTGATGAGGATGATGTTTACTATCCATATACTGACTTAATTTATAAATGAATAGTACCCAAGCTCAGAACAGCACTTCAATTATTGCCAAGTCCAAAGACTACAGGAACTGATAGAATGCAACCAATTTCATTGTATTTATTTTGTACAATAACAATAAAGATTGTACTTACTCACTTAATAACCACTGAAATATGGCAAGCAAAAGAAGAATCATTTAAGGTTCTAAACAGTTTTGCCAGCTAATTTGAAGAACAACACTGCCCAACAGATTGGAAGTAGTCAATTTACATTCTAATTGAAAATGTACTCAGAGGTTAGAGTCCTAGACTCTATCAGTTGGAGCGTCGTGGAGTCTAGCAGAGGCGTTGCTGGATGGTAAGATGCATTCGCATACTATGCGCGCCTATGTGGACAACGCCGAGCCCATTCCAAACATATCTGTTGGAACGGGATCCGAAACCCACCACTGCTACATGCACATACATATAGTACACACACACACACACACACACACACACACCACAATCACTGGTATCTGAGGGTACTGGTCAAACTGGAAAAGATGCTGAATGTGTCATCACAGCCCTATATCTTCAAATGGGATGAACTTGCACTGAAATGGTACTTCTGTCATCCCATAGACACCATTACCTATGTCGGGTTTTAATTAAATGTATGCTATTACGTGAATGTTTAACTTTCTTGAAAAGCAACAATACTTTCAAAATGCTTATTTCTTTTCATTGTGTCAAATCTAGTTGTCAGGAACAGATTTGTCAGGACAAAAAATAGTTATGTGGTTCTGCTTTGAGATCACAATGGTCAATTGTGTTCTTTCTCCTCCCCCCACCGTTTTTTTTTTTTTTTGCCTTTTAATAACTTCTCACTCACCATGCAGCTTCTTTTCTGAGTTCAGCTAACTTGTGTAAGCGTTGAAGAGCTTTCTCTTGTTTCCTTTCATCCTTTCTTGATTTGGACGCTACATTCCGAGCAAACTCCCTCTGTTTTAGCTCCTTGAGCCTCTGTTGAAAATAATTGGAAGCAAGCAAGAAAAAGAGAAACATTAATGCAGAGAAAGGAACTTCCATGAAGATATCACTTTGCAATACCACAATTTAATGTTGACTATACTATTGGACAGGAAGAAATGAAAGTGCTCTGGCATTGCTGTCATGTGCTATTTTAAAAAAAAAAATCAGCAAGAAATCCGGGGCTGCTTATATTTTGTTTAATGCAGTAAGATCTGCCTTGCAATTTCTCAAAAATTCCATTTTCCTATCTTATTCCCAGGCGACTTTAGAATTTATTTCTCGGCATGGTATTTTTGAGTTTATTGATAAATATGCTTGAAGTGGCTGTAGTGGTTATTTTTCTTGTTTGTCTCACATAGTTTTATCCCTCTGAAAGACCCTGTACTCAGCGGAAACAGCTTCGAGCAGGACTAATCTTCCATTAGGATTTAATTGATCCATGGGAAGTTAGCAAATGTCGGATGCTAGAACAATAATTCCGCAATGAAACATTACACGTTCTATTACACAATGTGGCTATCTCCTAACCAGGTAACTACCAGAACACCATATTCTAAATATGAAAATATTACTGAGATTTTCTTCTCCTTGAAATAATTTTCTTTTTTTTAAATTGAAAAAGTTTTATTCACACAGATTTTCCCCCTTTTTACCCCCCCCCGACATGTAATATAAATCACATACAAATACTATACCCCCCCTCACCCCGTCTTAAAATAAGTTTCTCATTCAGATATTATACCCCCTCGCCTCCCAGCAGACACAATATAAGTTTCTCTTAGTATATTAATATCCCATTAACACCATCTTCTAAGTTAATTAAAAATATAAAAAACATAATATAAATTTCTCTTTAAAAAAAAAAAAAGGCATATCCCATTATTCCCCTCTCTAGATTAATCATACATATATATTACCCCGCCCTCCACCCTAACCCTCCCCCACCTCCCATTCAAACCCACCCCCCTGACTTCCGCTATACACCACTCTAATAATTCCAAGCATCCCAAATATTATTTACTCTATTCACCTATCAATCAAAGCATTCTTACCTAAAAACTACATAGTACTTCCTAATCTGATATTTATTCTGTATATAACCAATCCATTAGAAACCTTATAACAAGCTCAACATAAACACCCCCTTTTAGTTAAACATTAAAATACATAGAAAATAATTCTTAAGATCTAAATACCATGTCATATAACCTAACACTTATAAAACTTAAACCATATATCCTAGCTCAAGTTTACATCCTTCCTGATTCAAAAGGTTTACTATTTTTCCCCTCTCCATTTGCTTAATTGCCCACTTAACAACACACACAAAAATGTAAGGATTACTCTAATATTTGAAAAAAGCAAAGTTACTTCTCTCTTCACAAACCTTGAAATAATTTTCAACGGTTATTCTTTTTTCATGAAATCCCATGAGAATTGTTCAAGAAAAAAATGAAGTTTTCTGGCATAGACTAAGTAAAATGCTCAATTTCTTTATTGTTAAACATAGAAGTTTAAAATGAGACAGAATTCCTTACATTTGGGGGAATGTGCATTCGTAGGAATTGGTATGGTTTATTTCCAGAAACACTTTGCCTTATGAATCTGAATCCTCAGATTGCAAACTTTCTCCTTCTGCACATCCAGAAGCTACTCTAACATCAAGAGAAAATACCAATGTACAAACAGTAACTCTGTCTCGCTTGATTTCAGCTATCCCAAAATTGCCCTAACATGTTGGAAAATTAGGTAGGATAGCCAGGGGTGGGATTCTATGGTTTGGACCAGTTCACCCGAACTGGTAGCTCCAACGATCAGTTGGGAGTGAACCAGTTCACTCCCATGATCAAGTGGGCCCACCTTGCCTGCTTCTGCGCTTTACCTACCTTTATTTTCTCAGCTGAGTCGCACGGCAGAATGGATTGCCATGCCTCAGCTGTTTTCCTTCCCAAGCAGCAATCCAGAAGGTAGGTATTCTCTGAACTGCGCATGTGTGAGCGAAGTGTGTGCGTGCTCAGCAAACCGGTTGTTAAAGTAGTAGAATCCCAGTAGTATACCAGCAGAATAATTATTTGCATGAGGCTGCACTGGCCCTCAATCCAGAATGAAACCCCGTCAAGCTATTGCCAAAGTGACAGTATTTTTAAAAGCTGTTTAGCCCTCCTAGGCACAGCAAAGGAACAGATTAAAGATGCATTGTGGAAGTTGTGCATAGTCATTCCATTGAGTTAATCAAAGATTAAACTTTTCAATCTGCTGTGTATCCAAACAAGCTCCAAAAAATCAAACCCATTACATGTTCAATCTTGGAAGATAAACACATTCCATTAGTGTAATAAAAAATGGCCAGATGAATCAATCAAACACGGCACTACTTTATTAAGAGCAATCTTTTAAAACAAATATTTACACTATGGTGAGCAGTAGCAATCCTGCTCTTTTCCTGCAAGGCTGCCCTAAAGCTACTACCAGCTGTTGTGACAAGGGTCCTTTTTTTAAAAAGCAAGTTTGAATTCATAAAAATAAAGCATGTGATGACAGATATTGGGATAAACCAGGTGTCAGCAGCCTGAGGCTCTGGAGCCGCATGCGGCTCTTTTGTCTCCCTACTGTGGTTCCCTGATGGCTGAACCCACCATAGCCCTGCCGCTGACCCTCCCCTTCCAGTCACTCCTCACCTGGCCTGAGATGAGAGAGAGAAAGAGACAGACAGACAGACAGAGTAGAGAGAGACAAAGAGACACACACAGAGAGAAATACCCATTTGTCACAGAAAACACCGGGAGCCACAAAACCTGGGTAGGCATGGCTGGGGGTGGGGTTTCATGTGACTGGATGGGAGTGAGTGATGTTGAGTTGGCCATGCCCAACCAGGTTTTGTGGCTCCCAGTATTTTCTTTTCTGTGGAAAGTGGGTCCAAATGGCTTTTTGAATGTTTAAGTTTGCAGACCCCTAGGATAAACAAATTGCAGAAGAAAGATTTTCAGAGTAACATGAATACCTGCAAAGAAACAGAATTGAAGTGTTCTCTCCCCTCTCTCACATTTCTCAGGATTTTGTCCTATGGTTTCATTACAAAAGGCAAAAGGTTTGCTCTGATTTCCAACTATATAAGGAAAATATATTTTGCTGTTTATCTGAGCAATGATATTAATGTAATCATAGATTTTCTTAGTAAGAAATTATAAAACTAAAACTAGTAAAGTGGAGAAAATTGTTCATTTTGAATTTTCAGATGAATTTATTTATTTCTGCATTTTAAAGCTAGAACAGAAACTGAAAGTAAACAATCCAGTGAAAATATGTAGTTCTCTAGTAACAAATGTTATGGAAAATTGCATCCAAAATATGTAAGATTTGAAAACGGAACAGAATACTTTGAATAAAACAAAATGTCTGTGAAATATGCTGATATTTTCAGTGAGAACACCTTGAAGTAGTCCAAAATTTTGTCAGAAGAAAGGGGATAAACATTACTCTAAATGATGACTTAAGCCTGTTTCTTATACCATACAAACATGCAAATGGAGTAAGAGCTTCATCTTTGAGTAATGCAACTCAGGGAGAAATAATCAGCCAAGTTTTCTCTAAACCTTGTGTATTTTGCAACCAAATCAACTGATCTCTCTTTGTAATACTTTTTCTGCAGCATAACTTTCTCAACTGATTGTTCTTCACTCGGGACTCCTTATTACTTACTTCTCACTTACTTACTTCAATGATTTGGAAACTTCTTGGTTGGATGTTAGCGCTAGAAACACTCGGCATATTCATAATCTGTTAAAGGTCTCAGATTGATACATCTCATCTTCCATAGAGTATCTGCTGGGCTTTTTTCCTCCATTGATATTTCTTTCCTATTAGACTTACAGCTTCCCTGAAGGATGGGTTTTTTTTTTAAATTCCATTGCTGTTAGGTTTCCCCCCCCCCCCCCCAGTTTTAAATTTAGCTGCCAGGATTTTGCTTCTTTACCAATACCATGCTTACTGGAGATATTTTCCTTTCATTTTATTTGGGGTGCTAATATTTACATTTCCTTTTCTCCACATTTCTGTTCTTACTATACATATTTTCTGTTAAGTCGGGGGAATGGAAGGACAGACTAGGTCAGTGATGGCTAACCTTTTTTGGCTCATGTGCCAAAAGCGGGGGGAGCGCAGGGGGGGTTCATACATGGGCGTGCCACACCCATAATGCTATGTGCGCAACCCCCTGCTTTTGGCACATTTCTTTTGCCCTCTCCAGGCTCCAGAGGCTTTCTAGGAGCCTGGGGAGGGTGAAACAGCCTCCCCACCACCTCCACAGGCTTCAGAAGCTTCCCTAAAGCCTCCAGAGGGTGAAAAACGGCCTCAAAAGAAGGCCTAAATCAGCTGGCCAGCGCATACATGCGCGCTGGAGCTGACAGGGCAATGCCTTGCGTGCCCTAAGAAATGGCTCCGCGTGCCACCTGTGGCACCCGTGTCTTAGGTTCGCTATCACTGGACTAGGTCTTTGTGACAACAGCTCTTTATTAACAGCAAGACAATTCTGTACAAATCAGCAAAGCTACTGTCTGGCAGCAGCCCTTTTATAGGGAACTGTCAGACTGTTAACCAATCAAATTGAATCTCTGTTCCCTCCTGAACAGAGGATCTTGGTGAAAACCATTTGGCAGTTATAGGGATGTAACATTTTCTATGCAGTGTGTTAGACCTCACACAAGGTATGACAGTACTGTCATCTTAAAAACTTCAGACACTTAACTCTTATATTCAGGAAGTTGTTTCACAAATATAACTTGGTTCATCAACTTTCCTGAGTACCATGATGAAGTCATGTATGCATAGAGAACCTGACTGCTGCAGAATATGGAAACAAGCTCTTTCAATAAATGTGCCATCATATTTACATTCTAGGCTCTTTTCTCCTGCCTTTTGGGTCAATGGATTTTTAGCGTTTACATATAAAAGGTTGTTTCCTTGCCTGAGAATTGTTGGCCCTTGTCTTACCAGTTTTAACTGTCACCATTACAGACTCCAAGTTTTTAGCTTACTTTTGTTCTTATTTTTTTTTTTTTTAATGAGAATGGTCTTCATTGGATCAAAGCATTCAGCCACATCTGTGAAGCCATTAATGAGTCGATATGAAGTGATGATCTGCACTTGTCATTTGATCCCAATCTTTAGGATTTAAATAAAGCCACAAAGTCTCTGGGGACCTTGAGACTTCTGCAATGTCATTTACTCCTTCTCTTTCCTTGGTTTTCCACCTCCCGTCTTTCTCACTCCTCTATTTATAGATCTTCTAAGAGTTTAATTGAATAGAATATAAAAGAATAAGGTGTATAAGGTATTATGGTAACTGGAAAACACAAGTCCTGTAAAATGATATTTAGGTGTATGTGTATCAGCACTCAGTCTTTCAACAGCTTCTGTTCCTATGGTTAGGGTTAGTACTGAGTTATACTCCTTCACAGAATTAACCTAATTTAACTCTGTAATTTATAATTGTAGCTGGCTGCACTAATTAGACTTTCCTTATCCCTCTCTCCTCTCTCCTCTTTCTTTTCCTTTCCTTTCCTGGAATCTTTATGCAGTGCATTTACAACCAATACCATATTTTTCAGAGTATAAGACGCACCTTTTTTCCTCTAAAAAGAGGCTGAAAATCTGGATGCGTCTTATACGTCGAATACAGCATTTTTTGCCTCGCAAAACCCCACCCCCTTCACCAAAATGGCTGTGCCTAGCCTTATGGAGGCTTCCAGAGAGCCCCTGGGAGCTGGGGAGGGCAGAAATTAGCCTAAATTGGGACTTTTTTGCCCCCCCCCAGCGCCCAGCAGCACTTTATAAGCCTCCATAGGACTATGCATTCAATTTATTTGACACAAAAATGGCCCATTTTTGCGATAAATGGGATGGTTTTTTGCTCATTTTTCACCCTACCAGGAGCACTCTGCAAGCTCCCCCAAGGCTAGTCATGCTTTTTATTTGAAGAAGAACTGGCACATTTTCGTGGAGAAAGAGCAGTTTGGGGGAGGTGTGCAAAGTGCAAAAACCCCTCTTTTTTTCCTTTCAGAAGGCTGTTTAGTTACTTGGTAACTTTAAGACTTTGGACTTCAACTCCCAGAATTCTCCAGCCAGCATATCTTGTGGACATAGCTGGCTGGAGAATTCTGGGAATTGAAGTCCACAAGTTTTAAAGTTGCCACGTTTGGGAACCCCTGAGTTAGAACACTTTCAAAAAGCTCTTTCGGAAGGCTCTTTAACTGTTTCTGTGCCAGGAGAAACAAAGTTTTAAGGTTTGTCAGCGATTTCCTTCTCCAGGACATGGATAAATACACCTGGATACATCAACATACCTACATATTCTCTCTCTCTCTCTCCCTCCCTCCCTCCCTACTGTATTTCTCTCTCTATTTCTCTCTCTCTCTATCCTTCTACCTACCTATCTACCTACACACACACACTCACTCTCTCTCCCTACCTACCTACTGTACTTCTCTCTCTCTATTTCTCTCTCTTTCTATCCCTTTATCTACCTACCTACCTACTCTCTCTACCTACCTACCTACCTACCTACTGTATATCTCTTTCTTTCTCTCCCTCTCTCCCCCTCTATCTACCTACCTACCTTTTTTTGTAATTTGCCTCTTCAAAACCTTGGTGCATCTTATACTCCGGTGCATCTTATACACCGAAAAATATGGTATTTATTTGCTCTTTATTGTTTCCATTGCCCCCTTTATTGCCCCCTTTTCTCATTTTGACTGTACACACACCTGTTTATTCATATGCTTTCATAATTCTTTAAAAGATGCCAAGCAAAAAAAGGCAAAGTGATTTTTTATACTTGAAATGGTTGTTATTTCAACAGTCCATTCTCATTTTTTCAGGAACTCTAATACATGGTAAGGAGTGCCAATACATTGTACAGCAATTTAAACATCCATGACTTCTACCGCTTTTATTTTTCAGATGGAGCTTAAGAAACTTTGTAGTCTTTAGCAATTAGGAAGTAGCTTTGTTTAAATAAAACATCTGGATCTTTTAAATATTATAAATCCAGACCCTAAGACTTATTTTTACAAGTTAGTTCTTCTGTGGATTTCTCCCTCCATCATAAGAGAGAACATTCTGCAGCTATGATCCTGGACATACTCCATGTTCCTTTTTTCTCTTTAAAATCCAAGTACAGAAACTGATTTAATATTCATGTTCTGTTCTTTGAATATTAATGTGGCCACACAAGAAGAATGTAAACATATTACCCTCTGGACCATTGTGTACTATTTTAGTACGAGGCACCACACTTCAGCAAGATTCAGAGAAACTGGAACAGGTGCAGAGAAGTATCAGAGGAGCCTTAGTGCAATATTTACAGAGAGAGAGAAAGAGAAATGTGGTATGTTCAGCCTTAAAAGAAATAATATATAATAGCATTTACAAGTTTTGGAAGGAATATTAAAACTTATGCTGAAAACATTACTTGGAGAGATGGTTGGACTTTCCTTCACCAGATGATCAGAAGCAGAAGCTAGAGAGCAGCTGAGGATGTTTTCATTTAGATTCCTGAAATAAAAAGTTGTCCTTGATACTCTAATACCCCCTTTATGAATTCTTATGATTTTAGGAAATGAAAGTACAGCGCTGCTGTGTGAATTGAGGTAGATTCAATGGACAATGGGAGCCATTGCTAAATAGGTATCTGACGGTATGTCAAGCTGTAACTTTGTAAGTTTCTTAGGTAAGATATAAGACAATCAAGAGGAACATGGACCATCTCATGGGTGGGGTTGAACTTTAGAAGTTCCTAAAATTATAGCAGGAGAGTGTAAGGCATATGGGGCAGTGCTCATCTCTGTTTCAAAGACAAAGAGCCAGCACTGTCTGAAGACGTCTCCACGGCCAGGTGGCTGGCATGACTAAATGCTGAAGATGCATAGAACATTTTTACCTTCCCACCAAAGTGCCCCCTATTTTTCTACTTGCATTTTTACATGCTTTTGAACTACTATGTTGGCAGAAGATGGGACAAGTAATGGGAGCTCACTCAGTTATGCAGCACTAGGGATTCAAACATTAGAGGCACATTAAAAGAATGTTAGAGACACAATAAATGGAAAGAGGAAATGGATATAGATGGGCAGAAATTCAAGGAAGGGTTTAAATTAGGGTGCTCTTTTTTGTAGAGTAGGATTGGGCGGGAGACTTAAGCTTCTATGAATGAATGGAAGCTTTCACACAGGTGGGAGATATCATGAGACCAGGGGCAAATATAGAGATGTCATTAGTATTGGGAATAAGGGAGTGGGGATGCACAGCCCGACTCACCTAGCAGGGTTGTTGTGGGGAAAATAAGAGAAGGAAGGTGTGCTAGCTATGTTTGCTGCCTTGAGTTATTTGCAAAAATAATAAAGGTGGGATACAAATATACAAATAACACTACATCTGTTTGAAGAACAGAACATTTTAATATTGTGGAACCCTGTTAATCCTTTGAATTCTGTATATTTATTTGCGCCAGGCAAAATATCCTGATTGCGCTGTTTGAAAACATTAAAATATGCTGAACTAGTTTACCTGGCTTTTAAAAAACTATCAGCAGTGATCTGCTATTTTTCTTTCATTTAAATAATGTTCTAGCGGAGCAGACAGTGACCCTAATCGGGATCCTTCTAGTGGAGCCGTGGGCAATTTTCTGAGTACATACCATGATTAATTCAGCCTAGCACTAAAAGGAGTTTAGAATTCAATTACAATGCATTTGGATCACTGAAGATGTTAGGCACTTCAGGGTACCAATAGTACGACAGCCTCCTTTAGTAAGCAAGAAATTTGGATCCACCATGTTTTGGTTTATAAAATTTGACAATCCATGACTGGCTAATTGTTCAAAACAATGAGGTTACAGATGTTTTTGGGAAACATGGACTTCTCTGATCTTTTCCATGTCAAACTGGGCCACCACTGAATGATTGGCTTTATTTTGGGCATAAAATCCTTGATGTTCAAAATACTAATTTGGCAAAGTATCAGCCAGGTATGGGACAAGGGGGTATCTTCCCCACATCTGAAGATTTTTTCTGTCTATCATAAAACTTTTGAAAACTTCATAAAGTGATAATCCCAGAACAGTGGTTCTCAAGCTTGGCAAGATGTATGGACTTCAACTTCTGGCCAGGGACTCTGGGAATTAAAGCCCAGGAATTTTGAAGTTGTCAAGCTTCAGAAATACTGCCTTAAAGTAACTGAGGAGGCATCCAGTCCCAAATTCCTCCTTCTAAAGGCAAAAAAGGGATATCTAATGGGAACACAATTGCCTCCTCATCTCCAAGAAAGATGTTTCTGTCTCCTTTGCCAGTGTTAGCTCAATTTTACATAAGTGATTCTTTGCCTTCAGCTCTTCAGCTCTATAGTGCTAAGACTGCATCTGGATCAGTACATATATTATTAAAGTAAGGCAATGAGAGATGATGGAGGATGGATGAAAGCAAGTGTTCAAGCAACAAGCTTTATTGGCTTGATAAAAAATATAATAAATCAAATTAGTAAGTGTGCTTGTCAGTTCATTGACAAAACAGGGCTGGCAACACGGCTTTATTTATTATTTACATCCATACATCCTTATATATCTTTATGGTCATCAATCTACCAAGGCACTCTGGGTGATGAACATTTGAAGACAGTCAGTCAAATCACAATCAAACATTTACTGTTTCCAATTCATTTAGAATGCATGCCTGTTAAAATGCACAATAAAAAGAACATGATTTGGGCGCTAAAGAAATCCCAAAAGTAACATGACAGCTACAGCTGCAACTACATCACAGTCTGCTTTGTAGACTTTTGTGGAAATAGCCAGGATTTCATAACCTTCTGGAGGCCCTGGAGATCCAGGGCATGCTCACTTTGCCCTATCTAGCTGGATAAGTGAGAACTATTTGGGAGAGATGGTCATGTATATAACCTGGATCTGTTGTGTAGGCTTTAAGGTGAGAATCAGACCCCAAATTGTACCTGGAAGTCTACTGGAAGCCAGTGCACCTCATACAAAATGTTCTTATACATAGAGCATCCAATACTGCATATAATGCTGCATTTTGAACCAGTTGAGCTTTCAATGCTATTCAAGGGCAGCCCCATGTGCAGTGTATTGCAACAGTCCAAATGGGAGCTGACTAAGGCATGAGTTTCCCCAAGGAATGTCTCCTGAATGGGAATAGATGCAATTACAGGTGAAACTTGAAAAATTAGAATATCGTGCAAAAGTTCATTTATTTCAGTAATGCAACTTAAAAGGTGAAACTAATATATGAGATAAGACTCATTACATGCAAAGCAAGATAGTTCAAGCCGTGGTTTGTCATAATTGTGATGATTATGGCTAACAGCTCATGAAAACCCCAAATCCACAATCTCAGAAAATTAGAATGTTACATGCAATCAATAAAACAAGGATTGTATTTAGAACAATATTGGACCTCTGCAAAGTATAAGCATGCATATGTACTCAGTACTTGGTTTGAGCCCCTTCTGCAGAAATTACTGCCTCAATGCGGTGTGGCATGGAAGCTATCAGCCTGTGGCACTCCTGAGATGTTATGGAAGACCAGGATGCTTCAATAGCAGCCTTCAGCTCTTCTGCATTGTTTGGTCTCATGTATCTCATCATTCTCTTGGCAATGCCCCATAGATTCTCTATGGAGTTCAGGTCAGGCGAGTGCTGGCCAATCAAGCATAGTAATCCCACGGTCATTGAACCAGATTTTGGTGCTTTTGGGAATGTGGGCAGGTGCCAAGTCCTGCTGGAAAATGAAGTCAGCATCCCCATAAAACTCATCTGCAGAAGGAAGCCTGATGAAGTACTCCAAAATCTCCTGGTAGACAGCTGTGTTGACCCTGGACTTAATGAAGCACAGTGGACCAACACCAGCAGATGACATGGCTCCCCAAATCAGCACAGATTATGGAAACTTCACACTGGACTTCAAGCATCTTGCAGTGTGTACCTGTCCATTTTGGTGTTTTGGTCCTTTTTGGAGAAGGGCGGGGTATAAATTTAATAAAATAAAATAAAATAAAATAAATTCTTCCTCCATACTCTGGGTCCTTGGTTTCCAAATGAAATGCAAAAGTTGCTCTCATCAGAAAAGAGGATTTTGGACCACTGTGTTTCATTAAGTCCAGGGTCAACACAGCTGTCTACCAGGAGATTTTGGAGCACTTCATGCTTCCTTCCACAGATTAGCTTTATGGGGATGCGGACTTCATTTTCCAGCTGCCCACACTGACAAAAGCACCAAAACCTGGTCCAAGAAAACCCAACAATTGTACACCAACTCTGCTTCATGGATTGTTTCCCCTCTAGGGTAAATGTTAGGAGATCACTAGATGTAGAGTTCCTAAAACCCACAGTCATTCAGTCTTTTTAGGGTTCAACTGATTCTTCCCTATCCAGACTGGGAAAGTTTTATAACCAAATCTCATCAGCATACTAATTATATTCTCTCTCTCTCTCTCTCTCTCTCTCTCTCCCTCCCTCCCTCCCTCCCTCCCTCCCTCCCTCTCTCCCTCTCCCTCTCCCTCTCCCTCTCCCTCCCTCCCTCTTCATCTCTGTTTCCCTCCCTCTCTCTCTTTCTCACACAGACAGTGATGGATGAGAGATCAAGGAAGGGTGAGATGGATACACTTTCCCCATCTTAGAGGTCATCCATTAATGTGAACAATGGTGTTTTGGAACTATATCCCAGCTTGAAATTCAACTGACACAGTGCTGTATTATCTGCTTCCTCCAGAGCCTCCTGGGACTTTTTAACATGGTTCCCGAGAAAGGAAAAGTTGGAAATTGAATGGAAATTGTCTAATACCTCTGGAACCAAGGATGATGTTTTGAGGACGTGAAAGAACATCTCTTTTATGGGGTCCCCCCCCCCCTATTACAAATGGACATTTAGCTAGATTATTGCTATACCTATCTAAAATCACATTTTTTTTTCAATGAATGAAACAAGCATGAAAAAAATCACTGGAGGAAAAACCTAGCATGTTTGTTAGTGATCAATGAACGTGTTATAAATAGTGTTTTATATACTCTAGTGCTCAGCAATGATGCATTTTCAAGCAATCACCCAAATAGTTTAAGGAAATATTTTACACGCGGTATCCCATAGGTTTTTTGAGTCAAACATTTGCTGTTTCCAATTCATTTAGAATGCATGCCCGTTAAAATGCACATTTCCATCTTAGAAATAATTCATTCAGTGAAGTAGTCTCTTCCTGAATGACAGAAAACTGTGATATGGAGCAGATTCAACGATAGCTATAAAATGTGTAAGTATATACAAGCCTATCGCAACAATAAGAAACTCTGCTCAAGTTGCTTAGACTGGTCCTAATGATTCCCTCTACATTTCTTTTCTAATTGCAACATAAAGTAACAGGCTTTTTAAAATGTAGAACTATAAATTCATAAAAATGCACTATGCATCTTTCCTTTATGACTCAGGAAGTTTGGTAGTTTGATCCATAGTTGCATTGCCTTTTATTATCAATAAATAAATAGCTGGATAGTCTGAAAAACTCAGACAAATTATTAAGAACTTCAAGTGTAATATGATTATACTTAGAAAGGCTGTACATCTTGCAAAGTATTTTTAACAAAAGTATCTCAGATGTTTGATGAAAGTGACACAAGGCTATCGTTTAATTAAAGCATTAAAAAGAAAAGAAGTTCTGTTGCAAAAAGCTTCATAATTGGATTGCTCCAATGTTTATTCAAGTGACTTGAAATTCCATAATGTAAAAGCTGTGCAAAAATGTCTAGTTCTCTAATATTTTCCTTTCCTTTCCCCACTATGGCTTTTACTACAATCCCTTGGCACCTAAAAGGTTGCTTACCATTGCCCCCACTCCCCTGTAATGCTTGACCAAAGGCATTTCTGTGTTGGATTTGGTATTGTTGATGAAAGGGATTGGAAGAGGCTCAATTTCCTTCCACTGTTTTCCCTGCCCTGACAGCTATTACTAATCAGCAGACAAACATGGCTTAACATAGAAAAGATTTTTCTGACATACAGTAAGGCTGAGAGGCATCATAAATAGGAGGTGATTACATTCATCATTTTCACTTCATTCTTCCTATCCAGTTTTGAATATGATGGGTAAATTTAAAATTTGGGGGTATAGAGGACTAAATTATAAGCTATCACAATTTTGGGACACTGCACATCATTATTATGAGGCTCAACCCATAAGGCAACATTCTTACCTTCCAATTCCTTGTTCTGTGGAGGTGAAGTCAACGTGAGATTGCCTATGCTCTGGTGTTAAATCATGATATTTTTGCAAGCTGCTAAATGCATTTGGTGACAGAAGGGGATGCGATAGGACAATATTGAATTTATTGAAGAAGTTCTTGCTTATTTTGTTGGACTTTAACTAAACTTCCTACTGCTTTTTTCCTATTTATATTGACCTAACGGTCCTTTAAGCTGATTCAGGCAATTGTCTTAAAACACACCAATACACACATTGCATCCACAGGAAGACAGAAGGTTTTTTTAATGCTCTTCTGCAAACCCACACACAATGTTCTTCATTTTATAATCAGATTGCACCCATCTGATTTTTGTTATAGCCAGAGGCTTGTGGCAGCTTTCCTCTTAATATAATGTTGTATCAGGGGCAGTCAGTTCTAGAAATGGTATCATAAAATAAACACAGTCCTGCCTAGCAGTTGCCAAATGTAGAGATTAATGTTACTAAAACTTGGGAGACATCAGTTTAGAGTGACTCATTATATCTTGACCAAATCTGGCAATTAGAAAAACAAATCTTGCAAAAAAAAAATATTGGGAGGTGGGAGTAGTGAGAGAGAGGTTTGATCAAAATCCATTACTGCCATACAGCTTCAAGCAAAAATGAATAGCAATATCTTACTCCATTGTGGGCAATAACAACTTTGAAGTTATATTGAATGAATTTAAATTAAAAGATAAGTTCCTCTAACAAATCCATCATTTGCATTTTCAGTGTTCCTGATAATTTCTTACTATATTCTCCCTTTCATAATAATGTTAGGATTTCAAAAATATATGTGTCTCATAAAAGCTGACTCTTGTTAGAATCACTTTTGCTATGCAGCAGGCAGATGAGTAAGTAAGTATGTTGGTCAATTAGTAGAAAGGCAGACAGATAGCATAGGAAAACATACCTATTTTCTGAGAACTAGCTGCTTGATTCCAATACTGATTCCAACTTTTGGTTGGCTGTTCTAATAACCCAGAAAATTCATAAATATTCTAACAATGAATTCTTTAGATAAAATCTATCTAGTCTGTTTCAAGTTATGATTTGGTACAGATTTAGTAAATACTTGATTTACAGTATTTACAGATTTAATAAATACTTGTGGATAACCTGAGGCAGACCTGGAGTGGACCTAACACATCCATCCATCCTTTGATCTCTCAGAACAATCAACACTATCAACCATGTTATTTGTCAATTGTTTGACTACTGAATCCAACAAAAGTAAAACTTAATTGAATACACCATCTTGGAACTGAAGAAGGAAAACCAGTGCTGCTTTTCCCATTCAAAAGCTTGCTTAGTTAAACATTAGATTCCTTTTCTCCCACCCTTTGAGTATTCACATTGTCCAATAGTAAAATGTCTTTTTGTTATGGGAACAGTCCATTTCTCCATCGAGCACCTTCAGTAGTGACCTTGATGTTTTGCAGGCCCTCACTGTCTGTGAATGACATTTTGACATCTCATTTCTTCCCTACATAATCCATCTCTCCCTCCTTTTCATTGGCAAGTTGAAAAGCAATAGAAGCTAGAAGGCAACAAGTGATTCAATCTTGACAGTATCCTTCAGGAACAGCTTCAAGGAGTGGGTTGGAAAACGGTGTCACCTTTTTATGGTGGTTCTGTTATGATGGTTATGTTTCTTCTTCATGGCCAGTTCCAGTCACTGTTAGTTGAGAGACATAGATTATTACATAGGGTCCTCCTTTGTGTGGGCTCAGGGCTTTATTCTCTTTCCCTTGCCTTTTAACTTCTACATAAAACCACTGGGTCTTTGGAGTTCTATCTTTCAACCCCATGCTGGCCAAGTTCCTGGAGGATGTGTAGACGAACTATGTGGGAAAAGAGTGATATGCAATCTAGATGTATTCATGGACTCATAGCTCCTGTTTGATTAGTGGTCAGGAAAACTTTTGTAAAGCTTCATCTGGTGCAGCAGACTGGAACAGCTGGCCATTCAAGTAATAACTCATGCCCTACTCTCCTCATTGCTGAAGATCACTCAAAACTTCAGTTGGTCTGGAAAGCAGTGGTAGGAGCAGTTATGGACATGACTTGGTAAGCCCATGTGACATTTCCACTTAGCAAGGTACACTTATTGCTGATTTCTTTCTGGAAAAGATTTAAGAGGTGCATGGTGGCACAGTGGTTAGAATGCAGTACTGCAGGTTACTTCTGCTGCCTGCTGGCTGCATGCAATTTGGTCATTTGAATCTCACCAGGCTCAAGGTTGACTCAGCCTTCCATCCTTCTGAGGTCAATAAAGTCGGGGGCAAAATGTTGACTTTGTAAACTGCTTGGAGTGGGCTGTATGTAAGTTTCTGGTTATTATTTATGAAGACATACATGGCATAGAGCCAGTGGTGTGCTGAAAAATAACAATTAATTCTGCCATTGTTGGCACCATGTTGTAAACCATCAAACACATAAGCAAAATAGGAATTGCAGCCCATTTCTGTTCTCAACCAGCCTGTAACATTTCTGAAAAATTAATAATTAACTCTTGTGAGCTGGTATGAGCACATCACTGCACACCTTTTTGAGGGATCTCCTATCTTGCATGGTGCCTTCCTGACCAGTTCAAGTTCACAGGGTTGGGCATGCTCCAGGTCCTTTGATTAAACAGTGTCAACTGTCAATTGCCAGGAAGTTAATATCCTCTATTACAGTGAACCAATGAAGCTTCCCTCTGTGGCTCCTAGTTCCATATTTTTCTTGGCATTCCAGAGGGATATAAAAAATTGGTGTTCCCCCAGATTATATACGAGGATGTTGTTATTCCTTTTGTTGGACTGTTGTGTTAATTGTTTCTGGGCTAATTTGGGTTTGTCAGGATTGCCACCTCTTGCTCTCTCTCCCTCCCCTCTCTTTTTCATCTGTTTTGCTTTGCTTACATCTGTTATACTATTTTTACATTGTTTTGGTACATTGATACCAATGAACAGAGTCATTTAGAGTTGGACAGCATCGAATCAATCAAACAATCAATCAATCAAATCCACACATGCAGCATGCATACTATTCTGAACATTTTCAAGAACAGGCTTAGACAGCAGAGCCATGTATGTTTTTTATGGGTCCCACTGAAAGACTATACACTGTTGTCAGTGTGCTGTTTTTTGAAGGATGTTATATTTCTTACAATGCACGAGTATAAATTTGTATCTACTTCTGGTGCTAATTATATCTTCCATTAAATGCAAAGAAATGAGGATATGGACCATTGATCATCTCCTGTTTTTTTCTTCTTCTTTCCCATCACAATTTCTAAACCCTGCATGCTAGTGTTAGCAAACAGAACATGAATAAAAGCCAATGTTTCTACAAAGAATGAAATTCCAGTTAAGAGGAAAGAAAAACATTTAATTGATATACCTTCTGAAGTATAGTCAGAAAAACAGAAAAATTCAGAGGAAAAATCTTTTTCAGGGGGCAGGGTGGTTTAAAAAAAAACGAAATGGAAGGAGAAAAGAGACTTTGAATAGGAAGGATACAGGAAATTTATTTATTTAAAGAGGAGGAGGGACAGTTGATTTAATTTGTTTTTATTGTATTTATTTATGTATATATTTTATGCTGTTTTAATTTTCCCTGTGCACCGCTCCGAGTCCCCCTGGGGAGAGGACGCGGTATAGAAAAATAAAATCTAAATCTAATCTAGGAGGAAATGGCTAGTCAGAGAAAATCTGAATTAAGACTAGCTATACATACAGTACTGAGAGTGCACAGATCACTGGCTTTTCCTTAATGTTATTGAAAGTAGAATTCACACATATGCATGTGTTCTAAGCATTGGGGTGGTCTAGTGCTGAACAGTCAGATTTTCAGTTGTTTTTTTAAGATTTCTAAGAGGTCTGGAAAAGGTTAATGTAACCAATGGATTATTTTAAATGCAAGATTACAATGAGCAATTTCAATGCTGTTCTTGCATTGCTCCAATGTATGCCTGCTGCAATTAGCAACAATCATACATTCATATATTGCATATTAGTTTGGGCTGATTAACATAACTCAATTTTTATAAGCTAATCAGTTCAAATTGCATATTGAAATATTATTTAATGCCATGCTGAAATACTGTAATAATGGATATGCTACAAGAATCTGAATGGAATTTAATGAGAGTTCAAATGAATGTTGTACACAATTGATTTACTATATTAATTTTGCATTTGATAGTAATTATAACTATATACTAACCTAGCAAAGAATCCAGAGCATTAATAAATAAGTTCAAGAACTCAAATACCCTGTTGAATAAAAGAGCAATTTATTTATACCTACTTCAATTTTTCTGTTTTCTATAGAGCTTATAGTTTACAAATTTTTATCATCAGTAGTGATAGCAGTTTCAACCTTGGCCTAAAAATATTGTTGAAAATGCCTGGATCTTTAAAATTGTCTTTTACTGCATACATCTTTGAAAGTACTTCAATTGTAGAAATTAGCCTACTTCATTTTTCTTTCACCACACTGAGAGTTTTAGATGAGCATGCTTTTTTCCCCATACAATACTACAATAAAGCAATTGTCTGGTTTCTGTGGTGAATAAAAATTATGATTGAGTGGATAGATATAAACTTTGTACTCAGACTGTGCAGATGTAGAAGCTATTGCATGTTAGCATGCCATCTGCTTTTGAATTCCCGGCTATCTTGTCTAGGAAAGGAGAAAAGTCCCCCAAACTGATAATAACCAAGCCTATGTGCCCGTTTGGTTCAGCCTTCTAGCTACAGCAGAAAAAGGAGCTTCTATACAGCAGGTGTTATATTTCCCTGGCTCAGCGGTACAGCTTCTGCTTTCTGGTCTCCATTCTGCCCTTCATTTTTACTCGGATAGATGAAGGCAGGAAGGGAATTTTTTAGAGCATTTCTTATATGCATTATGTTGTTAGGATTGCAGTGTAGCTTCCAACGGCCCATTTCTAGATCCATGTCTATGTTGTAGCTCAAGCAGCCCAGAACTATTGGAAGACAGTTAGAAAGGGAGAGTTGGATGCTGCACCACGTTCACAGTAAACCACCAAGAGAACTGCTGCAATTCCTATTTTGCTGATGTGTTTCGTGGTTTACAGCATGGTGACAGCAATGGAGCTGCCAGAATTGGTTATTATGCTTACTACAACTCCTACTGCAATGAAGTTACTGCTGAAAAAGAGATCTAGAATTATTATACATCCCTAGTCATTATTACTCTTGCTGTTTTTTCCCTCTGATTATTTTTTTTTTTACTTTGGATCAGGAAGTCAGCAATTGTTTTAAAGATTTATTTTATTTTATCTTAATTTTGTAGGTCATCCTTAACAGTAAAATTGTAATAATAGCCTTCTCACGGTTTCCTTCAGTCAGGATTACTAGATTTGGGCTAATGACCCCTATAGGCCAACAAAGAGACACAGAAATCCATAATTGCTTTAATTTAATAGTCCTTTTGAGTTCTGCAGCCCAGATCTGGCAGCCTACTTGACCGAAATACTGCTCTTAAAGCAAATTAATGTTAGTTTCTGGGCCTGTGGAAGCCCTCATGGTTTATCAAATGAAAAGCTTGCATACCAAACCTTCCCCACACTTCTAGCTGTTCTAACCACCTCATAAACACAAGGCACGGTACATGTAAATCAGTGGTGGGTTTCAAATTTTTTAGAACCTACTCTGTAGGTGTGGCCTATTTTGTGGGCGTGGCTTGGCAGTCATGTGACAGGGTGGGAGTTGCCACCTTTTAAAATGTGGTGAAACTCATTTAACAACCCTCTTGCTTAGCAACCAACATTTTGGACTCAATTGTGATGATAAATTCTTTCTTTCTTTCTTTCTTTCTTTCTTTCTTTCTTTCTTTCTTTCTTTCTTTCTTTCTTTCCTTCCTTCCTTCCTTCCTTCCTTTCCTTTCCTTCCCGTTGGGTCACTGGCAGCGGCGGGCCAGATTTACTTCCAGGTACGCCGGTGGAACCCCCTCTCACCGATTCTCTAAATTTCACCAACCGGCTCTCGCGAGTAGGTGCGAGCCTGCAGAAACCCACCACTGATGTAAATGTGTATCTAAAGTTGAGCAAATGGCAATGGCTTCTCAGCTTTCTATATTAAGAAAATTGCTGAGGATATTGTGTTGAATATTTTACCACTATCATGGGCAAAGTTGCCCTGAGTAGAAAAGCAGGATGGACAGCATGCAGAGCTTTAAGATATTTTTGTTAGCTTCAGCAAAAATCTCGATAATGCCTCATAAATATCACCACAGAGAAAGCTGCTGTAAGAATGCTGGAATGAGCTTCCTCCTTTTTGAATGAATTTAAATGTATGATCAAAAGATCACACAATTGAAACCCTTTGTATGGGGGCAAAAGGGTAACATGCATCACTGTCATGAACTTGGAAGGTAATAATTTTTAAATGATTTTTTGGGGAGCGCCATTCTGCCTTTACTGAAGTTGATGACCAAAAACAAAAACCACCCCAAAACCCCAACAACCTCACAGACTTCAGTGGGGATGGTAGAGACTTTCTAATTATAAAGATAAATTTGCTGTAATACCTTCAAGAGCTCTCTGCAACTGGGGAAATTAAAGACGCATTGGAGTCCTTTTTCTTTCTTTACTTTAAATTTCACTTGACATTTCAATTCCATTTCTGTATCACATTGGCCTACCATTTCAAATCTTATCCAGTAGCAAATATATGAGGATTCTTCTTCCTTTTTTTTCCCTGAGCATACCCAGGCTAGATCCATGATTACCTTCTGACACCTACAGTACTTAATGTACCAAAATGGCTAATACAGATGCCTTCTGAGTCACATCAGAACAGCCATCCTGAGGCTAAGAGTCTATTGGTGGTAATAAAAAGACATGCTGCAAATAGGTATTTCAAATCCTTAGTTGCCTGATCTTTCCTTCTCTGTGTGTGTGTGTGTGTGTATCTATATCTGTATACATTTCTCTCTGTGTATCTCTCTCTCTGTGTATATCTCAGTCTCTCTGTGTATCTCTCTCTCTCTCTGTATATATCTGTATACATATATCTGTATACATTTCTTTCTCTCTCTGTGCTATGATCTCTCTCTCTCTCTCTCTCTGTATCCCACTCTCTCTTTCTTCCAAGCACATGCACCCTCAAACTAGTATTGGGGTGGAGCCAGTGGTGGGATTAAGCCAGTTCGCACCATTTTGGGAGAACCGGTTGTTAAGTTTCTGAGCAGTTTGGTGAACTGGTTGTTGGAAGAAATAATTATGGCAGAGAACCAGTTGTTAAATTATTTGAATCCCACCACTGAGTGGAGCTCTTGAAAACATAACAATCCACATAGTCAATCATAGCAAAGATCTTCCTCAATTCTTTTCCATTTCCACTATGGCCCTCACTAATACTTTCCCTTGCAGAACGAGCTGATGCATTGTTACCCATTAACTGGTGTTCTGTCTCCAGAGTGGAACTTCTGGATTTGACGCTTATAAAATCATCCATCTGTTTTGTAAGCTAGGGGGCACTGCATATTGGTAATAGCCTTTGGCCCGCCGTAGCTCAAGTAGTTTTGAAAAACTGCAGCTGTTGGGCAGAGTTTTTCCAACAGAGTTAACATTTTGTATCTAAAGAATAATATTTGGGTCTCTTTGTATTACTTCCATTCTTTTTCTACTATTATGCAGCACTACTGGCAGTGAGAATGGAATTGACTGAGAACTGAAGACCAGCAGGAAAGTGGTTGGGTATTCAAGTGCTTGACTAACCAGTCAGAAATAATCACTAACTGGAAACCTCAGGTTTTTAAAAAAAATGGCTTAAAAAGTGGGTCTTGGACATACTTAGTTGGTATTGGTCAACAACTTTATATGCAGAGAGCTTTTATTTTTAGTATAAAGTAAACACTATAAATCACTGAAGAAAAAAGGAGCTATCCTGTTGACTCTTTATGGCTAGGGTGTCAAACTTGTGGCTGACAGGCCAGATGTGTCAAGCTCTGGCCACCCCCAGCCCCAGTTTAGCGAGGGGGAAAATAGTTGTGATACATCACCTGATGACCACATGTCATCACAAGTTTGACACCCCTGGTCTGTGGGGCCTAGATATTTGCTCTAATAAGCGATCTTGCTATTCCTCCTTTGCCAAAGCCTAAAGCATTTGATTCACTTGTGAAATTACTGAAGGATCATTTCTCGGCTGCACCGTCAGTCATTATAATGACATTTAAATTTCACGAGCAAGTTCAGCAACCTAGAGAAGCCATTGTTGTTTATATCACAGAGCTGTGTAATGCATCTTAGCACTGCAATTTTAGAGACTCTTTTAAAAAAAAAAGAGAGAGAGAGAGATGCTGAGTGATTGACTTTTGTGAGGAAAAATGCTCTGTGTGCAGATTCAATGATGTGGACTGAAGTTTTTTTTTTAATATGCAGTGAATAATAAAGGTCAGCAATTGTATCCCCTTCTGAATGTTTGTAACCAGGACATTCAAAATGATGCAGTGCTTCTGATGGGGATCAAGTGAAAGATGGAAATGGACTTTGAGATGGATCTACAATCAGCAAGACTGCATTCTTGCTCCTACATTCTGAGGAGCCTCCTCCCGAGTTGTTGAGGCTATTATATTTTCTCTATGATTTCAGCAGCAAGAGGGTTGATTTTGCTGAAAGCTACTTTGCAGATGCAAGGCTGGGCTGCTGGGGGTTTTCAGGACAAACCCCCAGCCTCTAGCTAAGATTCTGCACAGTTCAGAGAACCCCAAATCCTACTCCTGGATGGCCCTGCCCACCCTGCCACACCTCTCTCACGAGTTCCCACATGGCCCATTTTGGATGCAGGTAAGTGCATGCACGGAGGCACGAGGAGGGTGAAAAACAGGCCTACCGGAACTTTGGGAAGGCCAGAAATGGGCCAGCCTGCGAAGCCATTTTCACCCTCCCAGAGGCTCAAGGAAAGCCTCTGGAGCCCAGGGAGAGCAAACCCCCCCACACCCCGTTTTGCAGGAGGCTGACTAGGCCACACCCACTCAGCAACCAGGTGCTAAAATTTTTGAAGCACATCCCTGTGCAGATGTCCGGGAACAGTCTTTCCGAGAGAGACTTCCAATCATTGTTACAGAAAGGGAATTAGAAACATATTAGGAAGGAATTGGCTCTTAAATCACTCTCTGTGGGGTGCATACCACTGTCACAAATAGGCTTATAGAAATAATAGATGCCCAGAACTGTTCTCTGAGAAACTGGGAATGTGTAGTGGGAAGCCATTGTCATCCCATTTGGATAGATCTACAGAATCAATTAACATAAAAATCAGCAATGTTTAGTTTAGTTTTATTAATTTTATTATATTTATATAACGCCCTATTTCCCTAGGGGGACTCAGAGCAGTGCACAGAAAATAATAGAAACATAGCAATAAATACAATAAATATTAGAAATGGGTTAAAAATAAATTAAATTTGGAGCCCATGCTAAAAACAATTTCATTACAAACCCAATTTAAAATCACATTTAAAACTATACCAGGCTGGATGCATGAAATAGGTGTGTTTTTAGTGCCTGACAGAAGAGGCACAGATCCATGATAGTGCAAAGGTCGGGGGGCAGGTCATTCCAGAGGGCGGAGGCTGCCACAGAGAAGACTCTCCCCCTGGGGGTCGCCAGCCGGCATTGTCCGGCAGACAGTACCCTGAGGAGGCCCTCCCTGTGGGAGCGGACAGGTCAAAGGGAGGTATGTGGTAGGACGCGGTCCTGCAGATATCCAGGTCCCATGCCATGGAGCGCTTTAAAGGTGGTTACTAACACCTTGAAGCGCACCCTGAAGGCCACAGGTAGCCAGTGCAACTCACGCAGGAGAGGTGTTATATGGGAGTATTTCGAGACTCCCAGGATCCCCCGCATGGCTGCATTCTGGACTAGCTGGAGCCTCCGAGTGCACCTCAAGGGAAGCCCCATGTAGAGAGCATTACAGTAGTCCAGGCGGGCAATGACGAGGGCTTGAGTGACTGTGCATAGGGCACCACGATCTAGAAATGTGCGTTTGACAAACTGGGTGAAATTGAAGAAGTCTTTAAAAATATTGTCAAACAATGAGTTCTTGAATCAGTTACAAAGACGCTGTGAGCTATACCAATTGGGCCAGTATTAATATCTAATTGAGAGGGGTTAGAAATACACTGTAAATAAAGTATTTAGATAATTGACTGCCTACAGCCAATCAGCTACTTTCTTTTTTCTTCAGCGACTGGATGGTGGATGGTGGGGAAGCCTTGCAAAACTTGATCTATGCCAAGGATACAATCAGCTAGCTGTTGATAATACTACAAGCAGATGTCCAATCTATCATCACCCATCATGATATGGTCTATCTTCCTTCTTTCCAAGCCAATCCATTAAACTAACTGCAATAATGATTGATGGGAGCAAGCCATAGCCTTTATGCCTTCTCTATTTCCCTTCTGAAAATAAAGGATGAAGGCTAAAAAAAAGATAGGGCTGCTAAAATTGCATTCTAGTTGCTCTTTAATGTGGCATGTGTGTGTGTGTACGTGTGTAAAATCAAAACCTCATTACAGTCCTCAACCAGAAACCAAACATAATAAATAAAACTTAATAATAAGAAAACATTCGATGATATTCATATGTAAGCAAGGCTGTTTTTCAATGTGATCGGAGCTGTGTTGTTAAGTTGCAAATTTTGCACAACGTAGGTGAGGTTAGTATTACTTACATCTCTAAGGTGGCTTGTATAGAAATCTTCAGTATGACTGGAACATTTTAAAATAGGGGTTGTTGTCTTAGATCAGAAAAAAAGGTGCAATCCAGAATAAAGCATGCCCATGGATTCAACCATATTTGATGTACGTGGACATGGACACAGAATTTTTGGGAATCTGTCCTGTAGGATGGCTGAGAAGAGAACATTAAAGTGAGCCTTGAAAAAGCCTAAAATGGGAATATGTGAGAGAATGCAAATATTTTTCAGATATTTCCCTCAGTGGTTTAGAGGAAAATGGCTCAGCTCATTTTATAATTGTGTTACAACTTCAATGTGGTATCTATTTTTTCCCCTTTGATCATATCCAGATCCAAAATTAACAGGCACTCAGGTGACAGACCAATTAGATGAATTTTACTCATCATGTGTTTCCACCAACAAAATCTAAAACTATCTTTCAAAATTAGACAAATCAGTCCAATAATAGAATTAACTTGCTGGGTCATACACACAGATGAGATAATCTTTTGCTATTCTGGTTCTATTTCATTCCCAAGCTCTCCAATCTCACTTCAAAGTTCATTCCAGGTAAAGTCAGCAGCGCTTCTCAAAAACATGGAAAACATTACCAAAATATTTTCAGGCTAATCAAACCATAACAAACCCAAAACGAATCTATAGAATTTTTCACATTTTATTCTCAAATGTTTCACAATATTTGAACAGTTCAATCAGAAGAAGGTGTGTTGGATATATTCACCACTTTGAGTAATCTGTAAAAACTGCAAAAGCGGGATACAAATAAATAAATAAATAAATACAATATTAATAAGTGTTCATTTGGGTAGATTTGCTTTACTGACACTGTCAGACCAATAAAATATTCTACAAACTTTTCCTCTCTCTCATTTTTAGCTCTTTGGAAGCTGTGGCACATCTTGAGAAAAGCAGAAGGCAATATAGCAACAACTGTAGTCAGCAAAATGGACCTAATTTAAGGGAACATTGCCTCTGGAAGGTGGTACATGACTTAAAATGGCCCTTGAGATGCCTGTGATGGGCCTTATTTCCTCCTCACCATGCAATAGTTCATGAGGAAGACAGGCTTCCCTTAGTAGAGGCTAAATAGCATCCTTTCCCTCTGGTAATCTTAATTCTTTTGGAACTACTATTCCCAGAATGCCTAACCACCCTGGTGTTTGGAGCATTGGAATCTCAGCACTAATCTGGGCAAGGTTTTATAGGGGTGCAAAAAAGTTACACGGAGGCTGTTAAGTCCTCATGGCTACAACGACGCCCAAAGATTTTCCGGCTGTAGGACACATCTGATTGGCTAAAATGCAAGGAGCCTTTTGGTGGGAGAATGCAGCCTCGCCATTGGTCTACTGTCTGACAGCTACTATACAAAGTTGTAATACATCATGTGATGAAAGCATGACACTAAGACTTTGACACCCCTGCACTAGACCAAAATAGATCCGCTTTCTATGAAGGAGATCTTCCTTCCTTCCTTCCTTCCTTCCTTCCTTCCCTCCCTCCCTCCCTCCCTCCCTCCCTCCCTCCTTCCTTCTTTCCTTCCTTCCTTCCTTCCTTCCTTCCTTCCTTCCTTCCCAAAGATTATCAAAATATTTTTAGAACATTGGAAATGTTTATCTTGGATAGTATTTTACAGATTAATCCCACTAGCTAAATGTAAAGGCCTTACTTTAAATTAAGTAAGAACCATTTTGCCTTAAGCTGTTTAGACACATCTTTTCACCAGCCACTAAACTTCCTGAAGCTCTACAGCTTCTCTCCTGTCACAATGTTCATGTAATGAACAAGAATAATGATAAAAGAAACACTAATTCTGAAATTCAATATGTAATGCTATATAGTATCACTGTACTCATATGGTTTACTTCACAGTAAGCTCAGGTATAATACAAAATGCAAATAGAAATACATGGAATCCTAGGACTGTCTCTTATGTCAATGTACACAATCTGACTTTTTTTCTCCTTATATTAAAAAAAAATCATAAAATTAATTTCCTAGATTCTATCCAATCTCATTGCCATTTTGAAGAGACACTTTTGGAGTGCCTGTAATCTGGATGTGCATTCACCATCCGTAAAACCTCCTTCATAATTTATAGATTAAACAAATGCTGAATTTCAGCAATTCATCGAGAAAAGTGCTACTAGTAGTAAATGTTTGCCTCGTTTTAGTCTGTTTTCTTGCATAGAAAGTTGCTCATTTGCTGCATAATAAAATTGTACTAATCAGCTTAAAGATTTGTTAGGTGAAGAAATTTTACACCAAGGACAAATGAAGGTTGGAGCTGGCAGTGTTATCTAATGAATATTTGGGAGATGTCAATGATGCTTAGGAAGGAGGAGAGAGCTAAAAAAAATGTCAAAGTATTACCATAGCTTACCTTTTGGATTTCAAAGCCTACAATCCTAGGCTTTGAATGTAATATAAACAGCAATAACCTGTTTAGAGTTTTAAGTCAAATCCTTAGAACTAGCTTAAATGATGTTTTTGTGCTGCTGTAGCATATAGGTATTGCATCCCCGTTGCAAAAGATAATTTTGAGGCATCATTGTGGTGCCAGGATAAGTGTTCCATAGAAAGAATATACCATGCAAGTGAAAGATGAACATTACCAAAGGAAGAGAAGGACTAATTTCTTTCAAATGCATTCCAACCTGATATTCTGCGCAGTTGAGAGAAAGTAAAGTAAAAGGGGACACTGTAATCAGTAGGCACAGCAGGAGGAAATTAATCAACAGGATATTTAATTACCTGACTTAGAATTTGGCGAGTGTGTGAGGATTGACACTCCTGTATTAACAGGACTGTTATGGGAATTTAATTATCACAGGCCATTAGGGGATAGTTTTATGTCTTTAAAAGATGGCTGGGGCAACAGCTGCACAGGGACGCATTTGGTTTAGTATGGGTTCACTGGACAGCAGTAGCTAATTGCTTACCAAGGGATCAGCACTTCTTAAGACGATCTGACATTTTTTTCCTTACAAGTTTCGTTTCAGATGCCACTTCAGTTTAAAGCCTACTTAGGGATGTGCAACTTTGTTGGGCTTCCTCAAGAAGCCTAAATCCATTTGAATGAACAAATGCCTACACCGTGATTTGCATTTATTTCTACATGTTTACTTACCTTGCTCATTCCACGGGATCCAAATAATAATAATAATATTTTTTTAAAAAAATGACAGAAAAAATCAGAATGTTACAATTAGATCAGGATGGTTATTAACCTTGTTGGCTTCCCTAGCACATGATCTTACCTACCTCATAGTTTTAGTTTAGTTTAGTTTATTCGATTTATATACCGCCCTTTTTCACCTAAAAGGGACTCAGGGCGGTGTACAGAAAGATAAAAACCCAACAATACAATACAAAAGACAATTAAATTATTACATCTGTGCTAAAATTTGGATAAATAAATTTAAAACCAATAAATATCAAAGTTTAAAATTATTCCCTAGTCTATGTCAGGCCGGCTAGATGAAAGAAATGTGCTTTTAACCTCCGACGGAAGAGTCGTAGGTCTGTGATGGTACGGATATCGGGGGGCAGGTCGTTCCAGAGTGCTGGACCCGCCACAGAGAAGGCTCTTCCCCTGGGAGCCGCCAGCCGGCATTGAACGGCTGATGGCACCCTGAGAAGGCCCACTCTGTGGGAGCAGACAGGTAGGATTTATTGTGTGTATAAATGGGGGAGGGTTGGGTGACCTTGAGTTTTTTGGAGGAAAATGGAATTGTACTGAAATTACTCAATAAATAACTGTCATATTACAGTTATGTGGCACAGAAATATCCTTTCCCGTTGTTGTCAAATTGGGAACAAATCTGGGTTTTCTCGGGAATTTGCAGCCACAAATATGTAACTGTGCAAGGAGAGGCTTACCTTTTGGCTCTGCTGACATCCTGCACCTAGTACTATTAAATTCAGAGGGGAAGATCTCAGTAGAACTAATGGGACATTAATTGTGTGATGGGGAATCTTTCAGAGCAGTCCTAGCCCTCTCTAGAAGTTTCTTCGGGTAAGGAGTACTGTATATTTTGCCTTTCAAATAGAAAGTGTGAAGAATCTTAAGACTTCTCTTTTCTCGTGTAAAATTTTAACAGCCCAAAGAAAAAGCACCATACTCTGTAGTGCCCAACTTGGAAAAAATAAGTGACAAAAATCCACATAATTAAGTTGGCATGTAATGCGTTCTTCTGAACAGAAAACTGTGGTGAATTTGTTTTGGGACAATTGTATTTAATAAATTGACATGTCACTTACTGTGTGGTTACTTTCTAAAGCACCCCATTAAAGCACATGAAAGGCCAAAGCCTCTTGTACTCCCTGTCACATTAAGTACCAGCTGCCATTATTTCATATTTCAGGCAATTTTATTGTCAGTGATAGCACTTCAAATGGGGAAATAAAATGGGCTTCTCAGCAGTGCACCAAGCCACTTTTGCAGCAAACATCATCAGAACTGCCCACTCACAAAGATAGCCAGTATTTTATATTTTTTTCCTATTTCTCTTACAAAACTCATACACATAATAGAAAATTGATTGAAACTGCTGACTTCAGAATCCAGTCCCTTTCTTTATGTTGCAGAACTGCTATATTGTTTCTTTTTTCTTCCTCCCAGAAAGTCTAAATTATTTTCTGCTTCTTTATTTTTTTCATGGGAACTTGGTTGTTATATTCATTTTGTTGTTTTATTTTGTTTTTACAACTGGGTTAGCCTTGTGATTAGAGCATACTGTTATAATGGGAAGAGTCAGATTCATGGTCCATTTATCCATGAAAATCAGTGGACACTCTGGACCAATTATTATCTCAAAGACTTGACTTCTGAGTATTGTTGCATGAATACAGCTGGAGTAGGGAAGAAGGATAGCACCATGCACAACGTCTTGAGCTCAGAGAGAAAGGCGAGAAATAAATGCATCGTATCAGTTGATTTGGGATTCTGAAATTAGTAATCCTGATTCTTGACACTAAAAGATCTGACTTGACAAACAGATATATTTGTTGTTGTTTTAAACATGCAATTATTTTATTTATTGATCCAATTTATTTGCTACCCATCTTGCAGATTACAAAAATAACTCCCCTTTTGAGGGGAGAGGGGAGGCTGCCTTCTCTATTACCATGCACCATGAAGTTTCAACAACACATGTAGAAAATAGGTGGGACTTGCAGGGTGATTGTGCATATCTGATTTCATCAGACTGCTTAATCATCCCCTTTAACACTGCTGTTCATATTAATTTCTTTTTTAAATGGAGAGATAAGGATATTAAAATTAGTATGAGAGTAATAGTTAATCATCCAGACTGCATTTCAGTTCTGGAAATGTCATGAACCAAGGAAATATTAAACTTTAGTTATGTCTTTCCAAAGACCTGGCTCAACCATTGCAACCTTATATGCAGGGTATATACATTGCATTGACATCCTTCCGTCTCAAAAGACTATGGCATCATGCTCTGGAAAGAGGTCAAAGCTGGAGTGTCTTCTCCAGCACGAGGCCTGGGTAGATTAATATGGCATATACATACCCTGCATGTTAACATGCAGAAGATACCAGCTTAAGCTGCTGCTCAAGTGAAGTGATATTTGCTTTGCTTCACTGCCATTGCCAATTCTATCAAAAATACCTTCTATGTGTGCATGTTTAAGCACAGTCCATATGGAAAGGCCCTCAAAGCTACAAATCCTTGCTCCATTCTCAGTGATAATGTTTGGCCATGATCATAGCAGCATCTAGGAGTAGTCCGCAGAATAGGTACACATATTTGCATAGGAATAGGCAAGAGAATATCCCCCTCGCCTTCCCAAAGTACACAAGTGACAGAGCCAGTTACACATAACTCGCAACAGGAGGTTTAAATTGACCTTCTAAGTGGCCTCCAACTAGCAGCCTTTTAATGGAGTGCTATTTTTATACAAAGGTATCAAAACAGCTCTAAATCTATTTTTTAGAAAGCAAATCTACTGTTTGTTCAAAAGACTCCTTCAAACCTTTTACTTATTGATTGGAAGACCTGATAATCATCTCAAAAGGTGCCAATTAGACACGATGATGAAGGACATCCTTTCCCAAGCCAGATGCCCTCTGGCATCTCTGTCAAGTCAAAATAGCCTTGGAGGTCCAAGAACTGGGAGGTGGGGGAGACAGGCAAAGACTTGCAGTAGCTCAAAGTGGCCAATAAGAGCCCAGCTTCTGGTCACATGATCAACCATGTTACCAATGAAATATGCTAGATGGGAGTCCATGAGAAAACAGAGGAGATGCTACTTTAAAACTGAAATAATTAAAGCCAACCTTTAAGCTGCTTCCCATGTGGCCTTTTGATGAGACAAAAGATGCTTCAGGAGGACACATTGTCTAAAAATTTAGAGGGACATGGTCTTGCTATGGTTACTGTAAGGGCAAGTGAATTTTCTACCTTTCTGAGGATCTTAACTGCAAGATATTTAGAATCCAATGTTGGGAGAAAAGCAGGGAAAAGGGATTATTTTACTATTAAAATTAACAGGGCAAACATTGTAGAAAGATGCAGTTTGGTATAGTGGTTAAAGCATCAAGATAGCAACCAGGAGACTGTATATGAGGGGTGTCCAAACTTGGGAACTTTAAGACTTGTGGACTTCAACTCCCAGAATTCCCCAGCCAGCATAGCTGGCCGGGGAATTCTGGGAGTTAAAGTCCACAAGTCTTAAAGTTCCCAAGTTTATATTCTAGTCCTGCCTTACGCAGAAAACCAACTGGCTGACCTTGGGCCAATCAGTCTTCTTCACTTCCAGGAAGTAAGTAATGGCAAACCATTGGATTACTAACCCCACAGCTTCAACCTTAACATGTCTACCGTGGACCTCACCTGATTCCTAAGAGGTCTGTAAAGGGGGCGTGCATAAGTGCACCAGAGTGACTTCCATGGCTGTCCCACTGTCCCCATTTGTTTGTACTCATTTCCCTTGTTCATGTCTATGTTTATACTTATACCTGTTATCTTGTACATGCTTGACAAACTAAATAAAATAAATAAAAATAAAATAAAAAATTCTGAAATACTGCCAAGAAAACTCCAGGGATGTCCATGCAGATGCCAGGAGTCAGAACCGAATAATATTTAATACTTGTAGACCGCTCCCTCTCCCCATAGGTGCACAGGAAGAATAAAAACAGCAAATATACAAACATTTAAAAACAAATTAAACCTTTTAATGTTTTGCCCCACCACAAAAAAAAGAAAGACTGAGAGAGAAAGAAGATAAACCTCTGTAGAAGATATAGTAGAGCCTGTATTGTTTCAAAATTTCTGTACTTGCAACAATACACTAAACCAGGGGTCTGCAAAGTCGGTTCTTTTAAGACTGGTGGACTTCAACTCCCAGAGTTCCCCAGCCAGCATAGCTGGCTGGGGAATTCTGGGAGTTGAAGTCCACCAGTCTTAAAAGAGCCGACTTTGCAGACCCCTGCACTAAACAATGGACAATAGCACATAAAAGTTCAGTGCTATGCATTGATTACATTATTCAGTAAGATGTCTAGACCAGGCTAAATCAGTTTTCTGTTCATGTTAGTGATGCAATGTTTGGGACCATTAGGATTTAATAGGTCTGCAGAAGAAAAACAAAACCGACTTTTGCTAATAAAATTCCCTGGCATATATAAAGCTTTTATTCACAATTTTCCCTAATGGAGCTTTTAGCACAAGTTCTCTGAAATCCCATTTTTAATTCTACTTTTTTAATGTCATTTTTATTATACAGGTTTCCCCAATAAAACATTATCTTCAAAGCACATCTCTCCTTTCTCACTTTTAACTTTAAAAAGTATGTGGCTTTTTCTTTTTCTTTTTTTTTAAATGTACTTTTATGGTTGTGCATATTTCATAAATAGTTGCTGTGAGAAAGATTTTGGCTTGAAAAAGCTGTTAGCCAGTTCTGTTCAGTGCTGTTTTCTATGCAATTTGTACAACCTTGAATAGTAATCATCATCAATGTTATTATCATTATTATTATAGATAGTCCTTGGCTTAAAACCACAATTGAGCCCAACATTTTTGTTGTTAAGCAAGACATTTGGTAAGTGAATTCTGCCCCATTTTAGGAGATAGATAGATAGATAGATAGATAGATAGATAGATAGATAGATAGATAGATAGATAGATAGATAGATAGATAGACAGATAGGCAGGCAGGCAGGCAGGCAGGCAGGCAGGCAGACATCCATCCATCCATCCATCCATCCATCTGCTGGGTGCAAACAAGAGCACCAACAAATTGGGTCTCAGCAAGATCAGTGCTGAAATTTTTACAACTATTTCTATGAAACACTCTAATGATTAATCAACAATATGAACCTATAATTCTGTGCGCGCGACACCCCCCCCCCCAACCGTGCGTGAATGCATGCAATCAGCGACCACCACCCCACTTTTGCAATGGTTTTTTCACCTTCCCCAGGCTCCAGAGGCTTTCTAGGAGCCTGGGGAGGGCGAAAGCAGCCTCCCCCAGTGTGCATGCACATGCTGGCCAACTGACTTCAGCCTTCTTTTGAGTCTGTTTTTCATCCTCCAGAAGCTTCCCTGAAGCCTCCAAAGTGCGAAAAACTGGCCCTATGGGCAAACTGGAACTTCAGGAATGGAGTTCCAGTTTGCTTGTAGGACTGTTTTTCACCCTCCAGAGCCTACAGGGAAGCCTCCTGAAGGCCTCTGAAAGCTCCAGTGGCCGAAAGTCAGCCCTATGGACAAACCACAAGTCACCGTTCCTGAACTTCTGGGTTCCCCATAGGTCCATTTTTGCCCTCCAGAGGCTTCAGGGAAGCTCCTGAGGCCTTTGGAAGGCATCCGAGGAGGGGGGCCAGCTGACAGCTGACACCTCGTGGTCCCTGACAAATGGTTCTGCATGCCACCTGTGGCACGTGTGCCATAGGTTCGCCATCACAGCCTTAAAATGTGCTTCCTAGGAGCTGCCAATGCTGTACTGTTTCAATGGTCTTTCAGTGCTGTATCTCCAGCTTGAATCTTTCTTATTATGGTGCAGAAGCAATTTGTTGCATGACAGCATCCTTTAATCCCTAACTTCACAGATACAGTACTATCATCACCACCATCCACTAATTTTGGATATAATATTCTAATGGTATTTTTGAACAATCGCTAATAAGAATTCTGCTTGTGTGTGTGTGTTTGTGTGTGAATGAGTGTGGTGTGTGTGGTGTGCTTGTTTCTTTTTATGTTCCAGAGATGTCTTGCTGTTTTAGCAATCTCATCTTACTCATGGGAATCGTCATATCAACACAGAGTGGAGGAAAAGTAACACTTTTGCACATCGCAATAAAACTTTTCTTTGCCTTGCAATTGCCATTCTCTATGTGGACTGAAAAATTGGTGCCAATTTATGGAACCCTGTTTGCAATTTTGCAGATAGTGAAACCATTAAAACAAAGTTATTAAAATGCATTTCAGATAAACACCAAATGTATAATGCGGATTTTCCTTTTGAATCTCTTTTTAGAATTTGTTTTCAAGAAACCTTAAAAATGATAAAATATTTTTCAGTGTGGTCAATATTAAGGTTCCAGAACTACATAGCAGTTTATGATAACCCATTTTTTAAAACTTTAAATATTTTTAAAAAAAATATTTCTAAGCATCGTGTTTTTTGGTGGTGAAATATATGTACAAGGACAGGCTGGCAGCCTGGATGAAGTGAATATGCCCCCAAGATCTCTCCAGGAGCTTCTGTAGCACACAGGGTGGCAGCATGGCACTACAAACAATGGATTCCTTATTCATAACTTGGAATCCAGAAAGTGAAGAGGTTGAATATTGGACTAGGATATGAGAGATCTAGATTAAAATTCCTAGGAAATTCAATCTACTTTCTCGTATCGACCTGAGGGGAAGAAGGAATGGAGGAACATCTCCTCATACAAATTGAGTTGATTAGAAATAAATGTAAAGTCTTGCATTTCAATCATCATCGCCATCATAACTGGAATTAGGGGACATGTAAAATAAACAAAAGATCCACATTTAATTGCCCATTTGACTGCACATTTAAAATTGAACTGCAAATAGATTCAATTTCAGCCTTCTCTGCCAAATTAAGAATATTCAAGCAATGATGCCTTCCAGACTATGGTGTCTTTTTTAAGCATCCCATCAACATGACAGAGGATATCATTATTGTAGACAAATGCATTTGAGGCTTTGTCATAAAAGCATTTATATGCGATAAAGATAACGGTTGTAATAATAGAGAGCACTTCATGACATTATCATGGGGTAAATCTGTATTAGACATGGTATCATACAACTATAGAAACAGAGTTTGATATTTTACAAAGTCTGGCATTGCAATTTTTGTTTTTGGCATTTCTTTTCATGTGTGCATTTTGTACATTTCTCAGAACAGAATAACAGAATTGGAACAGACCTTGGAGGTCTTCTAGTCCACCCCAACCTCCCTGGTCAAGGAGGAAAACATATATTCCATTCAAGTGGCTATCTCGTTTTTTCTTAAAAGCCTCCAATGAAGGAACACCACAATTTCTCTTTTTTATTTAGTACTTCATAATTTTTACTTCTTTAGCGAACCAATTTGGTGTAATGTTTAAGGATCAGGCTAGAATTTGGGAGACCGTGAGTTCTAGTCCTGCCTTTGGCATGAAGCTAGCTGGGTGACCTGGGCCAGTCACTTGCTCTTAGCCCCTGCAAGAGAAGAATGGCTAACCACTTCTGGAAAACCTTACCAAGAAAATGGCAAGGACTTGTGCAGGCAGTCTCTGAAAATCAGACCCAATTGAATGGAAGAAAAACAACAACAGCCCTCATTACGTTGCATTTATTGTTACTTCTTTGGAATAATATTCATATTTCTGTTAAAAATTGTGAACTGGAAGTATTGATTTATCCGTCCAGTACACCTGTAGACTTTGGAAATGCAGATACAGTCAGGACACAGTTGAAATGCAGATAGAATGAATTTATGGGATACATCGGATCTGTATTAACAGATCTAAAAATAACAAAGCAACTTGGTGCATATTTGATAATGGACATTTTCATGTTATATGCACAATGAATGGAAGTGTAAATGACCCCCCCTCCCCCCATTTCATTCAGTTTCTGGTTAGCATGTGCTATGCATAATGCATGACAAAATCTATCAGGCATTGTGCCAAATTTACACATATTGCATTCCTGAATTAGTGTGATTAGGTAGTGAATACTGTTGCCTCAGCCACAGAACAAATATCTGTTAAAATTATACTGAAAGGCAATATAAAATCTATTACTGTTTAGGGTGATGGTTTATTTCTAAGCTAGGTTAACCATACATATATTTAAACTATTGAATAAACTTAGAGAAAGGTAAAACCATTAAAACATTATACATTATTAGCTGTAAAAGATGTCAATTTTATCACAGTATTGACAATACTGTGTCTCCTTTTTTTTTCCTATCAATTTCAAGCTAACCATGTTTTTTTTCATTACCATGATTTTGCGAAGGAAAATAAATAGTACTGATTCTCAGAAAACAAAAGCCAGGTATGATTTGATATAATCCCAGATGGTGTAGTGTTAGCTGCCTCATTGAGCATAAAGCCAGAAAAATACAAAAATTCTGATTTGTTAACTTATACAAAAAGTTTAGAGCATTCCATGTTGATGGAGCCAACCGTTCTCAGTCTTGCTTGGAGAATAGGCAATGTGGTTTTAATTTCAAGCTATTTCCATCCAAATAAAGTAAAAAGCTGTTCCCATGAAAAAGAAGCAGCTTTCACCAACTAATTTTTGTAGTTAATTGCCTGAAATAATGAGATGTTGTCTAGGAAAAGTGAATAATAGCAACATGGATCCAATTAACTGGTAAAAACTAAGATCACAGTAATAGGGAAAAACTGGAACCAGAAACAACTATTTATTTGCAATCCTATCCTAAAGGGAGAGAAATGATGAACTTCCTACTTCACAGTAGTAGTAGTAGTAGTAGTAGTAGTAGTAGTAGTAGTAGTAGTCAACTCTGAAGTGAACCTGATTGAAGCCTCTTTTGCTCGTAGTTCCCATGAGAGAGGGAAGGGAGAGGGGAAGTTGATAGACTGGCTAACTGTCAAAACAAAAAGTTTTCCTGTGGGAACCAAGGCCATCTAAACAGGTGGCTGTGGAAGGAGGAGAGGAGTGACCAAGCAACCTGCCAGCTACTTTCATTGGACAATATGACCAGTGACATCTGGGAGGGGGAAATTTTGCTCTTTTAATCAGGTGAAAACCGTGGGAAGTTTTTTCACTGGCTGTGCCAATATGATGTATTCAATAAACAGGTTCTTTGAGGAATCTACCTGCCTCAGAGTTCTGCTTTCAATGGGTGTGTTACTCAGATATGCAAATATGATTATGTTTATTATTTGAATCTTTATTGTCTTCTATCCCCTCCGCACAGTCATTCAAGCACTCGTGACATCTCGCCTTGACTATTGCAACGTTCTCTACATGGGGCTCCCCTTGAGGTGCATCCGGAGGCTCCAGTTAGTCCAGAATGCGGCCACGCGGGGGATTTTGGGAACATCCCGAACAGGGGTGGGTTTCAAAAATTTTCGAACAGGTTCTGTGGGTGTGGCCTGCTTTGTGGGAGTGGCTTGCCGGCCATGTGACCGGGTGGGAGTGGCTTGCCGGCCATGTGACCGGGTGGGAGTGGCTTGCCGGCCATGTGACCGGGTGGGAGTGGCTTGCCAGCCATGTGACCGGGTGGGAGTGGCCAATTTGGAAAATGTGAAACTCACTTAACAATGGTCTTGGTTAGCAACCAAACTTTTGGGCTTAATTATGGTCATAAGTTCTCTCTCTCTCTCTCTCTTTCTTTTTCTTTCTTTCCTTCTGTCTTTCTTTCTCTCTTTCTCTGTCTCTCTTTCTTTCTCTGTCTCTTTCTTTCTCTCTCTCTTTCTGTCTCTTTCTTTCTTTCCCTCTCTCTCTTTCTTTTTTTCTCTTTCTTTCCTTTGTCTCTTTCTTTCTCTTTATCTCTGTCTGTCTTTCTTTCTCTCTCTCCCACTTTCTTTTTCTTTCTTTCTCTCTCTCTCTCTCTCTTTCTTTCTCTTTCTCTTTCTTTTTCTTTCTTTCCCTCTTTCCCCCCCCTCACTTTCCCTATTTCTCTTTCTCTCTCTCTCTCTCTCTTTCTCTCTTTCTGTCTCTTTTCTTTCTCTCTTTCTCTCTCTCTTTTCTCTCTTTCTTTCCTTTCTGTCTCTCTTTCTTTTCTCTCTCTTTCTCTCTGTCTGTCTTTCTTTCTCTCTTTCTTTCTCTCTCTCCCACCTTTTTTTATTTCTCTCTCTCTGTTTCTCTCTCCTTTGTTTGTCCATCTGTCACTCTGTGTGTGTGTCTGTCTCGCATTCAGGCACTTAAATCACTCATTCTGTGTCTCTGTCTATCTTTCTCTCCCTCCCTCCCACTCTCTGTCTCTCTGTGTGTGTCTGTCACTCTCTGGTTCCCCCCTCCCTCCCTGTCTCTCTGTGTGTCTGTGCCTCTCTCTGTCTGTCTGTCTCCCCCCCCCCCCACAAACCTCCTCAGCTCCTGGAAGTAGCCTGACCGGCCCGCCAGCCCGCTGGCTGTATTTACTCACTCGCTCTCTCACCCATCCACTGGACGAAGGAACCTGGCGTCCGATGGGTGAGCAAGCGAGTGAGCGAGCAACCGCGGCCAGCGAGCCAGCGGATTGTTGGGCGCTGCCGCAGCAACTTTCCTTACCCACCCGCCGGCCAGTCGGCCACAGTTACTTACTCACTCGGACCTCCCCAATCTCCCTCCTGGCCGCCCACGCCAAAGTCGGGGACCCCCTTCTGCACCCCTTCCCCCCCACAAGGCCAGACACCCCTCCCTCCCCAGACCCCTCCTCTTCCCCTTCCTCCCCCTCCCCTTTGCCCGGGACCCTCCAGGCGCCGCTCACCTTCTGCAGGGCGCGCACGTTCTCCTCGCCCAGGAGGCCGCTGGCGCCCTGGTAGACGCCGCTGGCCGCCCTGCGGAGGCTGTTCTGCTTGTCGGCGCCCCGGGACCCCCGCGCCCCTGGCCCGCACAGCAGCAGCAGGAGCAGCAACAGCAGCAGCGCGCCCCGCTCCGGCTCGCCATGGCGCTCGCGGGTGGCTCGTGAGCTCCAGCCGGGCACGCTTGGCTCGGCTCGGCGCGAAGCCCCCCCAAGCCTCTGCATTCACGCCAAGCGCGAAAGGCTCAGCCCAGCCCTTAAAGCTGCCGGCGTGGCTGCAGGGGGTCGGGATGGCTTCGCGCAGCCCGCGAATAGCTGCGCGAAGCCCCCCCAAGCCTCTGCATTCGCGCCAAGCGCGAAAGGGCTGGCTCGGCCCTGGCAGCTTCAAAACTAAAGGGCCCAGGCCGGGCCTTAAAACTCTTTCCCTGTTGGCATGGCTGGGGAGGGCGGGGGGGCCTTCGCACATCTAGCATGCCTTCCGCTGCCCCCCCTAGCCATGCTAACAACGAAAGAGCCCCCGCCCTTTAGTTTTGAAGCCTGGCAAGCTAGGGGCGGCGGAAGGCAGGCGCGCTAGCCTGCGCGAACCCCCCCCAGCCGCCCCAACAGAAAAAGCTTCAAACAGAGGTTTTGACAGAGCGAGCCACGTGTTCTGGAAGTAACTTCCGGGTCCATCGTCCAACGGGATCGGCCAGGATCTCTAAATTTTACGATCGGGCTCGCGCGATCCTGGCTGATCCCCTATGTTGTATCCTCGACCTGCGACCGGTCTCGAGTTACGACCGGCTGCAGGTCTTCCAGGCTGCCTCCGGGAAGCCATGGAGACAGGCTGTAGCAAGTCGGCTAACCGACAAACGTGCCTGATTGGCTGAGGCGCGCCTGGCGGGAAGCCGGCTCTTGCCGCAGCCTGATTGGCTCCCCCTTTGACAGCTCCAAATATAAAGAGCTGTCAAAGCGTGGGAGCCCCTGTCTACCGCCTATTTTCTGTACTTGTTCTTGTTGTTCGTTTTAATCTGCCTAAAATAAAAGGCTGTTGTTATTGAGCAAACCTGGCTGGACTCCCTCTATTCTCAACCCCTCTGAGAATCTAACACCCTAGAAACCCATCCCTGATCCCGAAGTTCCCACGTAACACCTCTCCTGCACGAGCTGCACTGGCTACCGGTGGCCTTCCGGGTGCGCTTCAAGGTGCTTGTTACCATCTTCAAATCGCTCCATGGCTCGGGGCCTAGTTATTTGCGGAACCGCCTCCTGCCACATACCTCCCTCCGACCGATTCACTCCCACAGAGAGGGCCTCCTCAGGGTGCCGACCACCGGTCAATGCCAGTTGGCGACGCCCAGGGGCAGGGCCTTCTCTGTAGCAGGACTCGCCCTCTGGAACGACCTGCCCCCCGAACTTTGCACTATCACCATCGCCGCCCTGGGTCCTTTTTTAGGACAAGGTGCGGGTTATAAATTTGAATAAATTAAATCACGGACCTTCCCCTCTTCCGCCGGTCACTCAAGACATACTTCTTTCAGCAACCTGGACTAGCTTAGAATTTAGACCCAGGTATGATAGAGCTTCAGCTAAATTAGAAAATGGTTGACAGGTTTTTAATGGGAATTTTAGCACAGGTTTGCAATTTAATTTCTTTTTAACTTTTGTATTGTTGTTATTTATTTATTGTGGTCTTAATTTCCTGTGCACCGCCCAGAGTCCATCTCGACGGAGATTGGTGCGGTTTACAAATCGAATAAAAATTCAAATTCAAATTCTTATACACATTCTCTATGTAAATATAAAACAAGAATAAAATTAAGCTACATAAAATAACTCTAACAATTAAAAATTCCACAGTCAAAATTCACAGTCCTCTCAACCAAAAGAGAATCAAAAAAAAGAATACATCTGTATATTTCTCGTGATGACTTTATTTGGTCAAATATTTGCACAGTATGCTAACAAGCAAAACAAAGTAAAATAATTTATCCTTCTTTAATATCCTGTTTGCTTGTCTCCAATGAAATGCTCCATTTTCCATGCTTCTGTATGAATCATAATCACAAACCACTTAAAGGTTGAGAGGCTAATTTATGTGCTAACAGATTACTGTTTACTTTAGCTAACAGGCCGAATGACAGAAAAAAGCCTTTGGCCTCATGAAATGTTTCAGAGAGGGTGGAAACGAGAAGGAAGAAAAATCAGGAAGTCTTCACTAGAGGTGGAAATCTATCAGACAAATTAAATAAGACTGAGTGAAAATGCTCCTTATAAAAGCAGCCACCATTATCCCAGTTCCAAAGACAGCAGCCATAAAAAGCTTGAATGACTATAGACCCATTGCACTGACGTCTATAGTGATGAAGTGCTTTGAGAGACTGGTCCTACAACACCTCAGGTCCTGTCTTCCACCAAGTTTTGATCAACACCAGTTTGTGTATAGAAACAACAGGTCGACAGGGGATGCCATCACCACTGCTCTCCATATCGCACTGAGCCACCTTGAGAAATCTGGGAATTATGTCAGAATGCTTTTTATAGATTATAGCTCGGCCTTTAACACCATCCTACCAGGCATTCTCATTGAAAAGTTGACTGACCTGAATTTCCCTCCCCTTACTTGTGAATGGATCAAAGACTTTCTGACCAATCATCCACAAACAGTAAGGGTTGGGTCCTTTACATCTTCCACACTGAAGCTCAGCACAGGCTCCCCTCAGGGCTGTGTGCTCAGCCCCTACCTCTACTCACTGTATACATATGACTGCATATCCTCTGATCCATCCAACATCATAATAAAGTTTGCAGATGACACAACGGTGGTGGGTCTCATAACTGGAGGGGACGAATCAGCATACAGGGAAGAAGTCCAGAAGGTATCCGCATGGTGCTCAAGAAACAACTTAGGTCTAAATACTAGCAAGACAAAGGAGATGGTGCTAGATTTCCGGAGGCACAGAGAGGAACCTGCCCCACTGTATATCGAGGGGGGCTGTGTGGAGAGGGTTTCCTCTTTTAAATTCTTAGGAGTGCTTATTAGCCAAGATCTCACCTGGAAAAAGAACACGTCTCTGGTGATTGGAAAAGCTCAACAGAGACTTCATTTCCTTAGAGTCCTGCGGAAAAATCAGGTGGAACAACGGCTGATGACCTCTTTCTATCGGTCCACCATAGAAAGTGTCCTCACATATTGTATCACAGTGTGGTATGCTGGTTTAACAGTTGCGGAGAGGAAGGCACTACAGAGAGTGATCAATTCGGCACAAGAAACCATCGGTTGCCCTCTGACATCACTGGATAACATCGCCAGATCTCGCTGCTTTAGCAGAGCAAGGAAGATTCTCAAAGATGATTCACACCCTGGTTGGTATCTCTTTGCCCTTCTACCATCAGGCAGAAGATATCAAAGTATAGCCAGCCGAACGAACAGGTTTAAAGATAGCTTCTATCCATGGGCTGTGAGACTTTTAAATTCAACCGCAATCACTCCATGCACATGCTAGTTTTTCTTTTTTTCTTTTCTCTTTTTTGTTTCTGTTATAATTTTGCACCAGTGAAGTTAAAACCAATTTCATTGTAATTTTTACAACCACAATAAAAATTATCATTATTATTATTATTATTATTATTATTATTATTATTATTATTATTATTATTATTATTATTATTATTATTAAAATGCATTATCCTTCTCTTTTCTCAGACAGCAGAAAGGCAGTTTGGGGGAGATCTATTTATATCAATGTTCCTCTTTTAAAATCAATCAATCAACGGATATTACTTATCATCTGATACTAATACATTTAAGCATTTAGACTTATATACCACTTCACAGTGCTTTCCAGCTCTCTCTAAGCAGTATACAGAGTCAGTATATTGCCCCCAAAAATCTAGGTCCTCATTTTACCAACCTCAGAAGGATGGGAGGCTGAGTCAACCTTAAACTGGTTGGGATCGAACTGCTGGCAGTTAGCAGAGTTAACCTGCAATACTGTCTTCTTACCACTCCACCACCACTGCTAACTGATGCCAATATTTCTCTTCTCTTTTGAATTTGGTAGTGAAGATGGTCCTCTTGGTTCTCAATGTTCCCTCCCCCAATGCATTGCTAGGAGGATGGCAAGAGGTGGCATAGCACAGGGCAGGTACAAAGGCCTGGGAAGAGAGGATACAGGGATCTCCTCTGGCAATGGTCCTTTCCCCAGGATACAGCCCCAAATGGGTTTGCCGCTATTCTCAAGGATTTTCTAGGATGCAAAATGGCAGCTGTCAGTGAGGCTACAGCTGAACAGTCAGTACATGTGGGAACTTTCCTGACTTCTTGACTTTTGACTTTCCCAATTTTTGTTTGAAAAGGTCACTGTTGTAAACTTTAATTTCAGTCAGTGAATGATGCAGTATGTGTCAAACCTTATTCTCAAGCGCTCTTTTTCCCCCTCTTCATTTATGCTGAAATATTTTAATTGAAAACTAGACTCTGTGCAATTCAGTGGGGATTACTCCCCAATACAAATTAACTTCTACATAAAAAAATATTTGAAACATGTATGTGTGTAGGTGTGTGTGCACATGTGCAAATGCACATATCACACTTCTAAAAAAAACAATCTTATTTTGTGTTTTTAAGTTGTAAACTCCTATAGATTTCATCGTTATATAATTTTATTAAAATGTGTTAAAAGATAGATAAAAACTAATACAAGGGAGAAGAAGAAGAAAAAAGAGATTAGAACGTAAGCTAAAAGTGCAAGTAAGGGGGGAAGTAAAAGAAAAATAGAAGAGGAAGAATAAATGATACAAAGTAGCTTCCACTCCTCTGTACAACAATTAAAATTATAAATGTACATCTTACTCTAAGATTACAACTTGATTCTCTACTTATAGCCTATCCTTTTTAATCTTCAAAACCATAAAAATATTTCTATTTTACCCCAAATTACATAAGGAGTTTCCAGTCAGCCACAAACATAGCTATTGTTTTTTTTTCTCTGACCAAAGAAGTAATTTTGGCCATTTTTGGGAAGTTCTATTCCATTTAATAACAAGTGTTCTATTGTGGATAATGTCAGATCTTTTCATCTTTAAAAATCTTCTGAATCAGTCTATGAGCTTGAACCCAAAATTGTCTAGCTTTTTCACAACTCCACCCAAAATGATAAAATGTCCCTTTTTTTGGTTCACATTTTCAACATATCTTTGAAGTGCTTTTATACATTTTAGGCAATGTATTTAGTGGCAAACACCAATAGCATATCACTTTATAAAAATTTTTTTTATAAAAATATAAATTTCAATCCTTTAAACCACATATTTTCCCATTGTTCTAGTGATCACTATAGTGATCACTATATCCCTCTGGCATCAGTTCTTCTCTTGATTTTATTGACAAATATACATATATTGACAAATATCTAGGGTATCTTGTGATATGTCAGCCCTTTGTATTTCCTTATTATTTTGCATCTATAAACTATTTATTGTGTTGATACTTGGGATCGGACCAATTTCATATTCTATATGAATGGTACATCTAACACAGGGCTGTCAAACTCACGACCCGCAACCCAGATGTGTCATATGCTGGCCACGCCCATGCTCGTTTTAGCAAAGAGCAAAAAAAAATGTGACATGTCACATGATGCCGCTGTGACAATGTGAGTTTGGCACCCCTGATCTAACATAATGATTTTAAAAAAAAACCTCTTGATTTTATCATACCACAAATATCCATATCCCACAAATCTCAGATGCTTTCCTTCTAACTCCAAGATCCTTCTATTTCTCAGCAGCTCCCACTCTTTCATCCAAACTAATGCTCCAAAACACAATTTCAAAACAGGTAAGCCCACTCCTTCTCTTTCCTTTGCATCTTGTAACAGCTTATATGTGTGTGTGTTTTTTTACTTGCCACATAAATATATCCTTCTGCCACTGTTTAAATGCTACATCAGTTGTCCATCAATTATGTTTGATGTACTATTTCTATTTATTCTCAAATTTTTCTTCTTCTGTTTATTGATTGTAAAATCTGTTAAAGCATCATTCTTTTAGTTTTTCCATTAATATTTCAATCCCCTTTAAATGATCTTCCATATTCAACACCAAGTCATCTGCAAAAACCCTTTTCTTATCAGTTACTATTTAAAATCTTTATTCCCCCAATCCTATCAGGAGACAGAAGGCACCCCTATCTTATTTCTTTTTGTATCTCACACAGCTTTATTAGCTCTTCATTTACCATTATGTGTGCTTTATGTGAATCATAAATCAATCTTACATATTTTATAAAGTTTTCTCCAAAGATCATATCTTCCAAAACTTTGAAAAAAAGAAAGCCCAGTTCAAATTGTCAAAGGTCTTCTCCTCATCTAAGAAAATATATGCTGCTTGGTTTTTCATTATGTTGCTCCAAATATTCCAAAATGCCCCACACATTTCTAACTTTATCCTTTAATGGTCGTTTAGATAAAAACCCACAGTGAACCTCATGAATAAATTCTTACAAAATTATTTTCAGTCTATTAGCTAGAATCATTGTAAGCAATTTATAGGCAGTATTCAATAATGAAATCAGCCTACAGTTTCTTGTTAAAGTTAAATTAGTCACTTTTTAAGTATTAGTGCTATGTTGACCTCTTTCCAACATTTTGTATCTTTTTATTCTTGATGTATATATTTTATTCTCCTTATGTACACTGAGAGCATATGCACTAAAGACAAATTCTTTGTGTGTGCAATCACACTTGGCCAATAATGAATTCTATTCTATTCTATTCTATTCTACTCCTCTCTACTCTACTCTATTCTATTCTGAGAATTCCCTTATTGTTATAGTCCATTCATAATCTGTTGTTGTCCTTCTATAATCCCCAATAATTTTGTTTATTTCATTATACTTTGTCTAGACAAAGTTTATGTTTATTGGAAATTCACTCAAAGGTGGACAATGCAATCAGGTCTTCAAACAATTGAATAAATGGAGCATTACATTTATCTTTAAAATGCTGTGATATCAATCTTTATCCATAGTAATGGTATGGAGGACATTTATGAGCATAATTGTCAAAGTCCATATAGTAAATACAGGTAGTTTCTGACTTATGCCTGAAATTGAGCCAAAAAATTTCTTTGCTGAGTGAGACATTTGTTAGGTGAGTTTTGTCCCATTTTATGACTTTTCTTGACACAATTGTTAAGTGAATCAAGTGTGTGTGTATGTACATATGTATGTTTAATTTGAAGTTTACTGATACTCTTGCTATAAAAGTGAGGGCACTGTCTTGCTGTATAGGCTGTGAGCTTGGTTGAAATACCTCAACTTCAAGTCACTGAACTCACAAGGTCAATAGAAAAAAATCAGTTCCTGCAGTTTACTCACAAGGAGCAACTGTTTGGAATGCAAGTAGGTGATCTCACAATCTCTCTTCATCCAGAAAGACCACCCCAGATAAAGAAACAAAATCACTGTCTGCTTTCTGATCTTTGCCCTAATGCTATCCCCATTCCCTCACGGATGATTAGTCTACCATAAATCCTCATAAGAAACCCACAGACCTAATCACCCCCCCCCCCAGACTTGGCTGCTTGCCACTTGCTTACTCACGAGATAAGACTTTGGCTAAGAGCCCAGATAAGTCCAAATACGACAAGAAGGCTGACATTTCTGAAAGACTGGTTTAATCTATTGCTTCCTGCAAATGTCCCCTCCCCACATCTCACCTATAAACTCTCTTGGGAGGGGTCACTCAGCAACCACCTGGTTCTAATCAGGGCCTACGAGCTTGCCTCTTACTTAACTGTTGCCTTTGTTTCGCAGCCCTGTGTCATCTAGTATCAGGGACAAACTGCCCCTGATCCTCCCCACTGCTCCATGACCCAGGCGCTTCCTGGTGGCCAACCAGACACTCTACATCCTGCGCTGCCTCTGAAACTTGCCCAATGTCTTCATCATCCTCCAGGGCAGACTCATAGGACTCTTCACTAGAAGAGTCCATCAGCAGCTCATCTGGAGCCAGCTGGGCTACAAAAGAAACCCTTCTATACTTTCAGTTCAGAGGTAAATGTTTACAATGGCAATTCCCAAACTAATTCCTTTACATGTGTGGACTTTACTTTCCAGAATTCTCTGCTTTGGTTGAGGTATTGGTTGAGAAATTTTGAGAGTTGTAGTCTACACATCTCAAAGATGCCCAAGTTGATGAAATAAATGCAAAACAGTTCAAAAGAACTTTCCCCCCGGTTAACATAAACCACATGGCAGCAATCCTCTACAAGTGTATAAACAATCAGGGTCTTTTTCTACAGCATCATAATTACATTAATTATGCCTTAGTGCTTAATGGAATATAAGCTTGCACATATATACATAAATAATGAAATAATGTGGTGGAGGTGCCCTTCTGTTTTTCTCCAGTGCATATCCATAACGTTTTCTTCCAGTATCCTTCTACCAGGGGAGCGGGGGGAGAGCAAATCTGGTTGGCTGCTTCCATTATCAAAAAAATTCCTTTGTGAAAATATTCCCCATTGGGGTTTTTTGGGGGGGGGGGTTGCCTTTCTGTAGGATGCAGAATGAGCAACTTGTTTGATAGATTAAATGCCTTGTAGGAATAGGATTTCAGAAGAAGGTACAAGTTTGTTATGCAAATTAAGGTTAAAGGGGCTAGTGGAGAACTGAATGGAAGAAAGAGAAAGAAACCATCAATACCTATGCAGGGTTTAACTCATATGCAATCTTTCGAACACCCATACTATCATACAGCCACCCATATAATGCAAGAACAAAAGATGACTAAGAATACTAAGAAACAGCTTGGATCAATCCATAATATATCACTAAAAAATAAACATTAAAAGCACCCAACAATCTTAATCATGTCTATCTTTACAGTATTCTAGATAGGTATTTACTTCTTCCAATTTAGGTGGATTTCTTACCTGGCTGAAGTCAGCTGCAGAAAAAAAATGGCTTTTCCTCCCAGGATGGAAGGCAAAATAATAAAAAGTACATGGAGCAGCTGCCCTTTTCAAAAGCTCATGCGAGATTGACAGAAGCCTTGTAGTTCCTCAGTACACAGAGTGTCAATTCCCCAGGCTTCATTGGTCTCTTCCTACTCTCTAGATTCTCCCCTTTTCTAAAAAAATTGTATGTGCAGTCAAACATTCTGCTTTCTAGATCACCAGGATTGGAGTTTAATTGAATGCACAAATCCAATTAATATTTCATTGTTAATCCCAATCAAGGATCATTGCAGATACAGTTATTCAATAGGTAAATGCCATAATGTAAATGCTATTAATAAAACAATACTTTTGACTAGTGAGATGAGTTGACTAGACACTTGCTAGCGCTTTGGAACTATCTTAATCCAGTGCATCAGCATGCTCATACGTTTTAATTTCTGGATTGAAAATTCCTTTTTTTAACCAGAGAATCTTAATGATCCTGATGTGAATATTTTTATTACCCAAGTATCAAATAGTTTTTTTTTCTAAACTTTATCCAACCCTTAAACAAAAACATGGGAAGAAAAAAATGCCCTCCTAATGTAAAACACATCCTTACTACGTGTGTCTTATTAACAGTAAATACACATGCATTGCTCACCTGTTTATGTGCATGGTCGTAGGAGTTGATGTGATTGTCAAATTCTTGATGTTTGTAATATTGTTTGTCACAGAGTTCACAATAAAAGTTAGCTTTAAGGTCTTCCAGAGCCTTGGCTATCGTATTCTCCTTTTCAGCATAATCCTATGGGGAAACAATGGGGAGAACAAAGGTTATTTTGATACTACAGAGTCAAGGCACTTGTGCTTTATAAATTAATCCTGTTTGTCAACACATATAACTAAAAGCTTGCACATACTCATTTTATCAGCTGTGAGAAAGATCTTTTTGCGCTCTTCAATTTGCACTCTAATTGACAGATAACTTTAGACTTTTTAGGAGACACAAGGCTTAAAAATATGTTTAGTCTTATGAAAATGAAAATAAATAAAATGAATATTAATTATGCCTAAGGCTATATTAATGTTAATTTCCAGGAGATAAACACACACAAACTCATAGACATCCATTCACAGTCAAAGTTTGCACTGAATAAATACACTTTAGCAGAACACATATGGAGATTAAAATACTCATTTAATTTTGTTGTAGGGCTGCTAACTGTTTACTGCTTAATATGAGAAAAGAAGTCATTAAGGCTAGGATTGAATGATTATTTATTTCAAGAGTCAAACATTTACCTGCAATAGGCTCAATGTCTTTTTTGGAGTTGACAGGGACAAGAAACAAATACTCAATGGTTGGACCTTCAATACCAATGGAAGTATTGAAAACATTACTGTAGGTAACATCAAGTCAAACTCACCTCCCAGCCACTACAAATAAAATCATTTTATCTAGAATTGTCTCCAGCAACCATCAATAGTTCTGTGAGTTCTCTGACCACAAAGAAACTTACTTTTTTTTTCTACCTCTTCAATCTTGCCAAGCATTTCTATATTTTTTTCCAATCAATCACCTGGTCATACATGTCTTAAATATGTGACATTTGTTTCCTTATCCTTGCTTCAAGGAACAATGCAGTGTTTATTTGTTTCGGGAATGATTAATTGGTTCATCTTATATTTCATGGTACACTTAGTAACATCCTCCAGTAACATAATTTGAAGATACCTGCCTTCTTTTTCTTTTTCTTGCTCTTTCTCAATGTTCAGCTTTTAAAGGTGAACATTAACACTAAAGGAAAAAAAACATTGTTTTGACAATTTTGATGTTCTTTCTCATAGTCATATCCTTAGCACAATCCTTCTCCAGCACACTAACCATCTGAACCTAAGAAAACAACCTACCTACAATTATCACTTCTTTATAGCCAACTGTAAATTACTGTGCATGTAAATTAATACTATTCTTGTTCTTTAAAATACTTAACAGTAATTCACATTTTCATTTTCCTTATGAAATCTCTAGGTCCTCCTAATCTATTGGTTTACAAAATAACAACATCTACAAACTTAGATGCTAATGTTTCAGCCTCCTATTTTGATTCCACAAATCATCACTTACATTTTTGGTATTTCTTATGATACATCCATTGCACCAGATAAAGGGTTATGAGACCAATATGCATCTTTGTCCGTTCACTTCCACATGCTAAATAAACCACTTTGTTTCTCCAGGCACAGTTCACACAGTAGCTTCTTTTTCATTGCAGTGGTTTCTCAGAAGTATGACCAGGATTTTTTAGCTTAATGTATTACGCATGACTTATACAAGCAATGGCCTTTTATAGTCAAAAAGCATTAGTAAATTGTGTTCTTAAGCTCCCCATTATCTATCTGCTATTAGCTATTTGATCACACATCATCTTTTTTTGTAATTCAAACATTCATTTTTCCTTTTTTCCCTCAGGCATGGACCTATTCTTTTTTACAAGGACTTCAGCAAGATTTGCTTACTTGAGGGATTAGTGCACCGATTTGGCAATTTGCTCATTTCATTCTATATTTTGCCTGTTTGTTTGCCATTTGTCATTAGAAATATGTAACAGCTACTGTGACATGTACAACTGCTGATTGCACAACAATATATATGTGGGTGGGTGGCTGTGGAGAGAGAGAAAGAGAGTCTCTCTGGAACAACATAGAAGGTAATGATTCTAATGTTCTAGCATAAACTACATGGATACACAAAATAATCCCCCTGAATCCTATAATAACAAAAAACAGGTAGAACAAGAGGCCATGCTGCTTTCTTCTTCCTTATGTATGTTAAAAGAATATTGGCAAAGTGTGCCCATGTTTATCATTGCCATAAAAAAGTGTGCCCATGTTTATCATTGTCATAAAAAACAATAGGAGTAACACATGTAGCCTGCCTGTATTATTAATTGTAAAGACGAAAATGTGGCAAGATTCAAACTAGAACCCATAGGAAACCACAACAACAACACTTCCACAATACTTTCCTTGCTATTGGCTTGAGCTTCTCTTTTTTCCTAATGCACAAGTATAGTAAGCACTTCTGTATTTGATAATCTGCCAACAGTGTCAGACAAAAACAATGTATACTATTTTCGTTAATGACATCCTTAAAATCTCAATAGCATTACTAGGAATTATCAAGAAATACATAATAACTTTTGCATTTGTCTAATGAATGTAGCTTTTAAAAGAAAGCACAAAAGAAAATGTAAGCATACTCAAAGAAGAACCAATAAATTGTGCATTATTCATAGCAAAGAATAAAAAAGTAGTAAAGAAATCTAGTAGGCAGGCATGCTGCTGAGGTAAATCTCCATTAATCCTTAAGGTTAGCGTTAGCCATTCAGAATTTTGTGAAAATTCAGATAGTAGTCCTCTGTTTGATGCCACAAACAGCAGCAGAGTCTGCCTCTGGCACACTATGCCTTTTCTTCACGCACTTTCTTTCACTTATTTGATAAGTTAGTGGATATATTCACTCTTCCAACTTTACTAGCTCTGATGAAACTTTAAAGAGAAAAAAATACTTGTAGTTTAATAGGTCTACTAGAGTTGAGGTACAAAATTCCAGATCACAACTCTATGTCAGTAGGTTACTTTCTTTTGTATTGAAAGGTCATCTGAATCTCTACAACCCAGATCTGGTAGTCTTAAAATTACAAGCTAGTCCCAATTTTAGAAACCTTGAAGGAACATTGTTAGAAACTGGTCTGTCTTTATATAGCAATAGCACTTAGACTTGTATACCGCTTATTGCCTATTGATAACATTGCATATTATCAGCATATTGTCCCTAGCAATCTGGGTCCTCATTTTACTGCTCTCCGAAAGGATGGAAGGGTGAGTCAATCTTGAACCGGTGAGAATCAAACTGCCAAACTTCAGTCAGCATTCAACAGATATAGTCTGCAGTACAGTACCACATTCTTATCACTGTATCTCCACAGCTCAGAATAAAATAAGTTGACATTGTAGGGGAGATAGGCATGTATGGTGAGTTGAAGAGGACTAAGCAGTTCTTTACTTTACTGAGGCTTGGGGTTGGGAGAACCAAACCAGGAATGGCTTGGATCGAGCTTGAATCATTTCCTAACAGCTGGGTGGGCAGATTCAGTTAAAGACGGCAACTTAGCAAATGGAGATAAGTAAGGATATGGAGGCCTGCAGTACTTCCAGAGCTGTTCTCCCACATATAGGTATATATTTAGTCCTCAGTTAGCCAAAGTGTTGCGGTCAGGTGATGCTGTGCTTTATGACCTCATCGCTTAGCAATGGAAATTCCAGTCCCAATTATTGTACTTAACAGAATAAATACATACCTATAGAGTATGTGGGTGAACAGCACTACTGTAGGTATACTGCAGGCCTCCATATCTTTACTTATCTCCATTTGCTGTTAAAAAACAGTCAAAGCCTGCAATTTTCTATAGCTGTTTTTATTATGTTTCTATTCAAGACACAAATGTCAATGTTCTAATAATCCTACTTCAGTCACATTATGTGACTAAGACCCAGCTCTCTAGAAAAGGCTCTGATGCTGTGAAACATGGAAGGAGAGAGCACAGTAGCAAGGTAGATGGTCTCAGTTACAGGAGCTATGGATGCACTGTTGGAAAATATGAGGAACCAGTTTGCAGATAGATCTTCGAAGAGAAAATCCACTTGGTTTCTAAGAGCTGACACTGACTTGATGGCACATAATCAATCATTTTTTAATGACTGGAAAGCATTTTTAGATTGGGATGCATCTCACTGAAATTCTGCAAAATTTGGTTTTATACTGAATAATGTAATTAAACAGTGAAATTCATCATCATAATGCATTGTTTATTAAATTTGATCCTGTCAACATTCTTGCCTATGTGTATCAAGGACCTAATTAGGTGTCTGTCTTAAATTACCTGTAAATTGTAACAAATCTTACAACACCAATAAAGACAAAACAAAACAAAACCCCCAAACAAATCCAGAAATAAAAATAAAATAAAATCTTCCTTGTTTCATACTATTTGTGCCGTTTCCAAATAAACTGCATATGGATTTTAAAAAGATTTTTAAAATGACTAATGGATGTTTGATTGTTGAAGTAAAGATTTGTACAAAATTCTACAAAATTCCTGAGAATCACTCCTAAATTTTTTTAAATTGAGAAATAAGTACCCTGAAAGCAGCCAACCATAGCTTTAACAATGTCAATTCAATTTTATATAAAAACAATTCTTGCTAAAGTTTGTATTGTGTTGAGCCAAGGAATAATGATTGTCACATGCTGCTTGTCAAACATATAAGGTGTAATGTATGGTACATCACCTTTGCCATTTAGTGAGACTTTTAGGATATATCCAAAAACTTACTGTAATCTTTATTTCATCCAGGATCCTCTATAGCAGGGGTCTCCAACCCCCGGGCCGCGGACCGGTGCCGGTCCGTGGCTGGGTGGGAGCCGGGCCACAGGGTTGGAGAGGAGGAGGAGGGAGGAGGGGGCAGCCCTCTGAGCAGAGCGCGTGGGAGAACACAGGCGCGGCTGTTCGCGCCGTTGGAGTGTGGCTCTTCCTCCACCTTCGTCGACGGAGGGACTCCTGTGCGCCACCGGACCGGCCACCGATTCCCTCCCCTGCTGGCATGCCGGCCACTCATTTTCTTCCAGGGGCTGCGGAGGCTCCGCGGGCGGGGGAGGGAACTGGCGGCCGTAGGGAAGGCTGCTCCGGCAGCGCACAGGAGTCCCTCCGTTGACGAGGGTGAAGGAAGAGCCCCCACCATCCTCCTGCGTTCTCCCAAGCGCTATGCCCAATGGGCTGCCCCCTCCTCCCTCCTCCTCCTCTCCAGCCCTGCAGCCCGGTTCCTACCCAGCCACGGAGCCTGACCGAGCGAACGAGTGACCAAGCACGGCGGACGGGCTGGGGACGACGACGACGATGACGACAGACACACATAGAGAGACAGAGAGAGGGAGGGAGGGAGAGAAAGATAGACAGAGACACAGAATGAGTGAATGCAAGACAGACAGACACACGCACACACACACAGAGTGACAGAGATGGGCGGATGAAGGAGAGAGACAGAGAAAGAAAGAAAAAGAAAGTGGGAGAGAGAGAAAGACAGACAGAGAGAAAGAGACAGAAAGGAAAGAAAGACAGAAAAAGATACAGAAAGAGAGAAAGAGAGAGAAAGAAAAAGAGAGAGAAAGAGGGAAAGAGAAAAAGAAAGAAAGAGAAAGAAATAAAGAGAGAAAGGGAAAGAGAGAAAGAAATAGCGAGAGAAAGAAAGAGACAGAGACAAAGAAAGAGAAAGAGAGAGAGAGAAAGAAAGAAAGAAAGAAAGAAAGAAAAAGAGAAAGAAAGAAAGAAAGAAAGAAAGAAAGAAAGAAAGAAAGAAAGAAAGAAAGAAAGAAAGAAAGAAAGAAAGAAAGAACTTATGACCACAGTTGAGGCCAAAAGTTTGGTTGCTAACCAAGATCATTGTTAAGTGAGTTTCACATTTTCCAAGTTGGCCACGCCCACCCAGTCACATGACTCTGAGCCACTCAGTCGGTCCGCAGAATTTTCTTTAAAATGAAACCGGTCCCTGGTGAAAAAAAGGTTGGGGGACCCCTGCTCTATAGCAGGGGTCCCCAACCCCCGGGCCTTGGACTGGTGCCGGTCCGTGGCTTGATAGGAAGCGGGCCGCAGGGCCGGAGAGGAGGAGGAGGGAGGAGGCAGCATCCCCCTGGGCAGAGCGCGCGCCAGATGCGGGAGAGCGCAGGCACAGCCGTTCACGCCGTTGGAGGCCCTAGAGGGCTGAGTGAGCCGACTCCCCCCTGCGTGCGCATGCGCCACCTGTTCCCCCTCCCCCCGCATACGCATGCACCGCCTGTTCCCCCTCCCCCCTCTTCTACGCCAGCCAGTCCGCAGAATTTTCTTTAAAATGAAACTGGTCCCTGGTGCAATAAAGGTTGGGGACCACTGCTCTATAGGGCGGCAACATCTTCTCAATAATCTTATTTGTAAGTGGCAGTTTGGAGATTTGGTTGATGGTTAGCTAAGATATACAGAATGGCTTTTTCAAGTAGAAGACATGTTAATACCTCCTTCATGGCCTATGACATTACTTCCTTACTTTCAAACACACTTCCTGCCTCCTGGATCCAAGCTTTTCTGCCCTCTCTGGCCACTTATATTTCCCAAGAAAGGCCAGGGCCTAATTTATGGGTAGATCGACTCATTAGAGGCTAAGCATATAATATCATAATAATATCATTAAAGCAATGCCAGTTCTATGGTCTTTCTTTTATGCTTATTAGCATGTTTGTTTAAATTAATATGGAATTCCTTATTTTAACCTGTTAACTTATTGATTAATAATTTATTTATTTATTTATTTATTCAATTTGTAAACCACACCAATCTCCATCGGGATGGACTCTGGGTGGTGCACAGGACTTTAAAAAACAATAAATAGATAACAAATATACAAAAGTTAAAAAGAAATTAAATGACAATAATATCAGAGATAAGCAGTTGTTTGCTATTCTGCAGAATATTTTAATTCAATTCAATCTTATTTTGATTTAATCTGTTAAAGCCTATTTAAAGTGTTTGTTATTGAACACCCACACCATTATTAAAGCTCTGGTTTTATCAGATTATTTAAATGAATAATCTATTTTGTTTGCTGCTATCTCTGAAATTTGGTTAAGACCAGATGACACTATGCCTATGGCTGCTTCACATTAATACAGACTCTTAAACTTTTAGCACAGGAATGGCAATTTGGCTTTGCTTCTTAACCAAGATTGCAAATGTTTGTATTTGCCTTCAGAAGGTATCAGTATTTCTTTTAAATTCTTAGTTGCCCAGTTGACATTTTCATTACAGTGTTTAATTGCAGCATAATACATGGACTATTTGTCTCTAGTAGTCATTTTATCAAGGAATTTTTGTGACTTTTTGAATCGGTATTGTTGCTTGAGGATTTTAATATCCTTTATACTTTTTCATCATCTATTAAATTTGTGTGCTGTCCACTCTCAATTATCAAAGAAATTACAACAAAAGTAATATAAAGTAAAACATAAAGATAAAAGATGGCAAGTACAATAAAGCAAGCAGTATAATTCTCCTTTACTAAAGGCTTTTAGTAAAAAAAACTAAAGGGTGAAGAGCCAGGTGTCCACAGCTCTTCTAAACAGCAGCAAATTGGGGGCCATCCAGATCTGAATGGGAATTTATTCCAGAGGGCAGGCATAGCTAGAGGCACAGCTAGAGAGAAGGAACAGTTCCAGGGTCCCAATAGATAGCATTGTTTAATTAAGGAACCCTCTACATACCAAGCTTATAGGATTGATTCAACAGAGTAGATGCTATAAGGCAGGGGTCCCCAACCCCCGGGCCGCGGACCGGTGCCGGTCCGTGGCTGGATGGGAGCCGGGCCGCAGGGCTAGAGAGGAGGAGGAGGGAGGAGGAGGCAGCCCCCTGAGCACAGCACACGGGAGAACGCAGGCGCGGCTGTTCGCGCCGTTGGAGTGTGCCTCTTCCTCCACCCTCGTCGACGGAAGGATTCCTGGACGCCGCCGGACCGGCCACCGATTCCCTCCCCTGCTGGCATGCCGGCCACTCATTTTCTTCCAGGGACTGCGGAGGCTCTGCGGGCTGGGGAGGGAACTGGCGGGTTGCTCCGGCGGCGCACAGGAGTCCCTCCGTCGACGAGGGTGGAGGAAGAGCCCCCACCATCCTCCTGCGTTCTCCCGTGCGCTCTGCCACGGAGCCTGAACGAGCGAACGAGCGACCAAGCGTGGCAGGCGGGATGAGGAGGCTGGGGGCGGGGGGACGGGACGACGATGACGACGACAGACACACATAGAGAGACAGAGGGAGGGAGGGAGAGAAAGATAGACAGAGACACAGAAGGAGTGATTGAATGAATGCAAGACAGACAGACACACGCACACACACACACACAGAGTGACAGAAATGGGCGGATGAAGGAGAGACACAAAGAGAAAGAAAGAAAAAAGTGGGAGAGAGAAAGACAGACAGAGAGAAAGAGACAGAAAGGAAAGAAAGAGACAGGAAAAGATACAGAAAGAGGGAAAGAGAAAGAAATAGAGAGAAAGGGAAAAAGAGAAAGAAAGAAATAGCGAGAGAGAAAAAGAGAGACAGAGACAAAGTAAGAGAAAGAAAGAGAGAGAGAGAAAGAAAGAAAGAACTTATGACCACAGTTGAGGCCAAAAGTTTGGTTGCTAACCAAGATCATTGTTAAGTGAGTTTCACATTTTCAAAGTTGGCCACGCCCACCCAGTCACATGACTGCTGAGCCCCTCAGCCGGTCCGCAGAATTTTCTTTAAAATGAAACTGGTCCCTGGTGAAAAAAAGGTTGGGGACCCCTGCTATAAGGCACAGGTGCTCCTTCAGATAACCAGGCCTTATGCCAAGGCTCATCCATCATTGCCTTAGTCATTGCATTATGTTGAAGTTTATGGGTAGCCTTCAAAAGCAATCCTATGTAGACAATTGAAAAAGTCAAGTTTCAAGGTGAGTAGGACATGACTGATTGACTGAAGAGGGTTTCTTCTGAGCTAGGAAAGGCTGATACTGCTGCACCAGATCAAGTTGTGCAAAGGCCTTGCTAACCATAGATGATACCTGGTCTTCAAGCAGGCTCTATGAGTCCAGGAAGACCCATGGATTGCATATCAACTTTGAAGGGGAAATACAACCCCATCGAAAGTCAAAGATGAAATATTTTCAGATCTGGATGTTCAAATAGTGACAGCTACTTGGTCTTAGCAGGATTGAGTGGGAGACATTTCATCTCCATCTAAATCCATACAGCTTCCAAGCATCAGGAGAGAACCTGAATAGTCCCACTTGGTTGCCCCAGGATTGAATGACATAAAGATATCAAGGATTGACTTTGAATTTTACTTTTATTAAATTTATATACTGCTCCCTTTCCCAGAAGGGACTCGGGGCGGTGCACAGGAAATTAAAAAAAAACATATATAAACATAACAATATACAAAATTTAAAAACCAGATTAAATTAGTATCCCTGTGCTAAAAAATTTAAATAAGTTAAAACTGTATCCCTAAAAACCAATTAAAACAATTTAGCTGCAGACTATAGGCTAGGTGGTGTGAGCTAGGCCAGGCCGGCCTGTTGGAAAAAATAAGAATGACATTGAATGACATAATGATATCAAGGGTTGAATGACAAAGATATCAAGGGTTGAATGACATAAAAATATCAAGGGTTTTGGTAAGGATGTTTATACATTGCAAATTTCCTTTGTCCTAAGATGGTTAAAAACACTCCCCAACTCACACACCCAAGAACATTGTTATAGTAGCACCCTCAATTTAATTTGGACTAAGAATTTGTACTAATTACTATATAAATGGTAGTTAAACCATCTCTGAAGCTCATTATACAATGTGTGTCTTGGGTCCGTTCCCTCTTTTTGTCTGTGTATCTCTTATGTTCATTTATTCTGATGTTCTTGACTAGGTTGGTTAATTATTCTTTGGTATCAGATTTTCTAAAACATGCTTATCTTCACTTCCTTAAAAAAAGTACTTTGGATGCTTCATTTACTTCTAATTATTGCTGAGTGTCTTCTCTTTTATCTTTGTCCAAGATCACTGAACAAGTTGTTCTCAGCCAAGTTTCCTTCTTTGTCAGCGAATAATTATATTGACTCATTTTAATCAAGATTTCATGTGGGTCCTTCTACCTGAGTCAGCATTAATTCCAGTTCTTAACAATTTGTTGGTGGTTCAGGCAAATTATTGATCATCACGATTAGTATTGTTGGATTTGTCTGCCACATTTGATACTCTTGATCATAAGGGTCTGTTATCATTTCTGAATTCACTAACATTGGTTTTAACATTATACTTCCCATCACAGTGGGAAGTGCCAGGGTCTCTGTTTTCGGCCTTTCTAGATATTTGTGATCATCCATCAGAATTCAGTCTGAAGTCTATCCTTATCTGATGCACGTTATCATCAACATATTATTAATTTTATTTCTTCTTTTAATTTTAACTGTTGAATCTTCATTGTGAAGATGGCACAATCATACCCTCCAGCTCTTGATGCTGCTGTCCCCCCATCTCACTTCACTGGATGGTGCACCCTTCTTCTACCTAAAGCTCTCAAATGAAGAAGAGTGTTGAACTGATCCTAAGTTCTAATTTCTCTTTTGCACAGGCATCTACACTTTTAAAAGGTGGAATGACTTTCCATATTTTTGCTTAAACATTGGGTCCCAAATATAAAGGAAGCCATAAATATTACAGGTTCTTTGCAAGGAATATGGTCTATTTTATCCCATTTTTAAAAGGAATGTGTGTGTAGGGAACTGCTGCTTTCCACTAGACCCGTGATGGTGAACAGAAGTGGCACATGGAGCCATCTCGCCTGGCAAACACGATGGCATTCGTTCCTCTTCTAGGTTTCTGGCGCTCATGCTTGTGTAATGATTAGCTGGCCTTTGTGCATGCAGCAGTGTTGGAAACTGGAAATGCTGGTCTTCTATTTTTCGGCGTGAGCATGCATGCCGGCCAGCTGATCAGCATGTGTACATGCGCAGCAGTAACCGGAAGACTTGCTGGCTGGTGCACATGCGCACACCAGAAACTGGACGTTCATTTTCCAGCATGCACATGCCCTTTGGGCAGCTCCCCTTCCTGGTCATGGCCCAGATGACAGCTTACATGCGCTTTTCAACACTCGCTGCCTGTGCGTTTTTGTGCACGCTCCTTTTTTGGCACTCGGTGCTGAAAAGGTTTACCATCACTGCACTAGACCATACTTGAGTTTTTTCCTGGTCATTCAGATATGGCATCTTTTAAATCCATGCAGTATTCTACTAGCCCGGATGTGGTTCAAGATGACTGTGCATTGTGACTACTGGAATCAAATTCCATGGGATACCATCTTATCTCTAGGCAGCAGGATGGCTTGTCTAATGTCCTATCTTAAAAGTGTAAGGGAGCAAGTGACAGAAAGAGAACTGTTGCCCGATAAGCTTCAGATGGGAAAATTCTGATACAATATACAGCAGCTTTCCATTTCTAAAAGGAAACTGTCACTGCTGAACACTTTCATCTCCCATTAATATTAATCCCCTCTACTTTCTTCTAAAATGTGTTTCATTAAAAAAAAACACTACTCATTACCCTTTCAACCCTATGTCATAATTCTGCAGCTAAGCAAGACAGTCATTCTAGATAGAGGCATTCTCTTAAAAAGAAAGCTCAGATAAGATATTGAAGCCAAAGGAGGGGAAACTGAAGACTCAGCTAAATTATGACAAAAGAAGAATGCAAGGTACAGTAGCTGCGTTCCCACCCACCCCCATTCTAAATACAACCCTTGCAACTGTGAAATTTACCTCTGTCTCACTCTCTTTTAAAGGGCAATTATACAATAGCTTAAGCTTCTAAATTTTAGAAATGCAGCTGTGCATGAAAATGTGGCTATTATGCATTATTTATAATATCCTTCTCATACTTTAAAATGGGGACATTTGTTTTCTTTCTTTTAAGTTGTAGTTTTTGAAGATGTTCGTTCTGCGAGAGCTGTAGTCAGCACTGTGCTTTCATATTTGCTGACTAAATAGAGTCCTCCATCTTTGCTTTCAGAGTATATAATCAATTCACTTTTACTGTTGTAACATCCAGATGATTACAAAATGACCATTTGTAAACATGGCTATATATATATATTGCCAACCCAACACTAGGATTATAGTTTAAATGTTACAGTTGAATGTAATTGGCTGCTGTAATTAACTCAGCAATAAGAGGAAGCCAGGAGTACTGTTAGTTTGCTGACTTTGAACTGGAGATACTGTGGTGTCAGATTAGGTCAGCAGAACAAGGAAGAATCGTGGATTACAACTATAAGCTAACTGTTTTTGAGTTAAATACTGTATTTGATTCAGGATTGACTATCACTGTTTGTGAAGCAGTAGTTTATTTTTCCATCACAAGTAAAGCTACTTTTGTTTACTATCAGTGTCTGTGACTCTATTGGTGTGTCTTCTAGCAACGTTTCTCTAGCTGCAATTCTGTTGCACAACTTTCTGTCTCCTAAAGGAGATATCCCCAACAATATTTTCTTGGCAAATGTCTCTTATTACTTCTGCTTTTATTGTTTTTACAGTTTTTAATAACTATTTATAACGGTTGCTTTGTGTTTATCATTTTATTGGATTGTTGTACACCACCTAGAGTCACTTTCTCTGAAATCAGCAACCATATAAATTTGATAAATAAGTAAAATTAGTCTCCTGCTTCCCTTCATCCAATGAGGTAAAGTTTTTTGAATTATTCCTTGTTTGACTTTATTTCCAAGTTTAGTATTTCAGACTCTTATAAAAGATATTTTTCTTCTGTTTTAGATTTTGCATGTCACAAAACTCTAAAAGTTTTGTTTCTTCTTCAACTCTGGTGGAAGCATAGACATTTATCAATCAAATATTAATTAGTTTGTCTTGAACTTGAATTAACATCATTCAACTTTTGGACTGCATCTACAGATTCTTTGGGTTAATGAGGATTACTCAATTTGTTTTATGCTTTTCTTATCCTCAGTAGAACTGATATTGCTCTGTGAATTTCAGTTCACTGATTCAAAGTACCAATTTTTAAATGTTGACGTTTTTGCTCTGACTTCAGGTTTGCCTTGGTTCATGGTTATCCCTAAGCACTAGTGTCTTCACCAGTACTTTATACAGTTGTCATTTCTCAGCAATAAGAACCAATTGCCTAGGACAAAACTCTGAGTTTTGTGCAGGAATTCTAGAGAAGTCAAATTAGACATGGACAGTTTTAAAACATGCCCCACACACTAAATATTTCTTCACAAAGGCACACACTATTCTTTCTTATATAAAAACATTATCATTCAACTCCTCAAATCCGAAGGCTGCATGGAGTTAGAGCAAAGATCAAAGAATTACGGGAAATTAAATTCAATATGCTTTAAAGGTACCAGATTGAAGAAGGCTGTCTTAAAGCATCACAATGAACTCTGTTGGTACAGGATAATACTGTCACTAAAATGAAAACAAAGACCAATCAACTTCTATATTCCAATTCAGGATATCTATCTAAAGTCCAGTCAGGGACATTTGTCAGCAGAGAAGCCTCAAGCTTGCAGAAGTTAATAAACATGCAAAAGCTGCTTGGAGCTACAGCCATTAGTGTCTCAAGAGTTTCTATTCTGCTTGGAGGCCAAAAGTGTTAACAGATGGAAGACTTTAATGTGGGATATGTGGCAGATGCCCAATTACTTTGCCTATTCATCTTGCTTTGATTGCTGAACATGGAAGCCAGAGGATAGGGAAGGGACTACATTCATTACTTTTTCCAATGCACACATTTCAGAGGTGGTGATATATCATATTCTGAATTGGATAATGGCCATACAATATTGTTAAAAGTGCTTTGAAATGTCCTAAGAAATGGGGATATGTGGATCAATTTAAGTCCAATCCATGCCAGTTTGGCACACATTCAAGTGTTAGTCTATCAAATTTCTGTTAATTATTTGAAAATGCCTGCTGAAATCCACATTCTCATTTGGTCTGAAGCGTGAATTGTGTATTTGAATGTAATTAGTCTTAATGACATTAATCTAATTAAAGTGGAAAACAAAGTCAACCAGTATCCATAATATGACCTTGAACATATACAACCATTTACAAGTATTGCATCAAGAATTGTTCTGAAATTGTGAATCTCCCTGATAGGCAACCCAAAGTACCATGGAATGAAATTACATAAATTGTTAAGGCATAATGTGAAAATAAACTGCTAAAGACCAAGATTGGTTGCAAATAAACACTTTCCTAAACATGTCCATTCTTTATATATACATTTTAAGCCGTTGAATATTTCAAGGCACACATGAGAGTAGACTCCATGATTAATGTATCCATTTATGCCACAACAGTTTTCAAACTGTTTCACTTGAAAATAAATAAAAAAGAGCACATTTTATTTATTTATGATATTTGTGAACCATCCATTTTAGAGTCCCAGTGATTCACATGCTCATAAATTTAATAAAAACAAGTTTTAAAATGTGCAACTTCATAGTCTAAACTTGTATCCATATTCAGTAGTTATATACAAATTCATAAAATCTTGATTACCAAAATCTTTAAAGGAATAATTAGAATAATTAGATTCCTACTGAGAAGATACTACAGTATCCCATGGAAGAAATATAAATTCTCCAAGGCAAATCAAAGCATCAGTCCATTTCATACAATAGTATATTACATATGCTGCTTGGAAGAGACAACCCAAAATTTATCTAACCTTCTCAAGCTTCTGGTTAGAAAAAACTGAACACAAATACATGGTATATAATATATGTGTTGTACCAGACAGCTAGAGCCCTTTTCTAAATTCTCTGGAAAACAACAGCAAAAAATTACATAGGTTGAATATATGAAATATGCTAACCCTTTCTCTTTCTTTCTTTCTTTCTTTCTTTCTTTCTTTCTTTCTTTCTTTCTTTCTTTCTTTCTTTCTTTCTTTCTTTCTCTTTCTTTCCTTTCTTCCTTCCTTCCTTCCTTCCTTCCTTCTTTTTTAGAGATTTTATATTTCCACCTATTTGCACATTGCAACTCAAAGCACCTTATAGGGATATAAAAGCAGCATATAAAAGAAAGAAAAACAATAAAAAGAAAAACAATGAAATAATAACCTGCTCTAGTGGGTTGGGTAGATGTGACCAGCAAGAGATGGTCCCTCATATAAACTGGACCCAATCCATAAAGGGCTTGAAAGGTGACAACCAGTACTTTGAATTGAACCTGGAATCAAATTGGCAACCATGCAGTTCCTGCAGGAGAGGTGATACATGTGCACATCAAGGTGTGCACACAACCATGTGGGGCACTGCTTTTTTCACCTACTGGAGCTTTTGGGTCTTTTTCAGGGACAGCTCCTTGTACAGCATGTTGCAATAGTCAAGAGGGGAAGGAAGGAAGTGAACCAGGATAGTACAGGACACACACACTCCACTTCCAATCCCAAAAGCGGAGGTGGGTTGCTCCCAGTTTGGCCCAGATTGGGCAAACTGGTAATGGTGACAGGAGGATCCACCCACCTGCCTAGATGTATCTGTGCATGCACAGGAGGGTTATGCACGCACACAAGAGTGTTCACGAGCACAAGAAAATCAGTAGCCTCAGGATTTGCAACCCATCTCTACCCCAAAAGCCACTCCATAACAATACCATGGTCAATGGTATCAAAAGTCCTGAAAGGGTAAGTAGAGCCAAGGTGGGTGCAATACCCCCATCCTGCTTCAGCCAGAGATCATCAAAATGCTCTTTCTGTCTCATATCCAGGGACTTAATCCAGACTGATAGGGGTCTAGATAATCCATTCCATCCAGAAACCTTTGGAGCTGTTGTGCAACCATCTTCTCAACAGTCTTCTCCAAAAAGAGAAGATTGGAGACAAGCTGGAAATTACTCAACCGGGTGGAATCCAGCGATGGCTTCTTGAAAAGAGGGCAGACCACAGGCTCCTTAAAGTGCTATAACTGGTTCTTTGTTAATAGTGAAATTAGGCCAAACAGGCGTTCCTATTCAAATTGATACTTCAAGAATTGTTCAAAAATAAAAACAGTATTCACAGCTCAAATAAGCATCATATAAGTTAACTTTCATTCTATTAATCTTGATGTCACTCTATTAATCATTTTGATGTGTCATTAATTAAGTTTGGAAAAGTTTGGACTTTTAACGTTGCGTTGAGGAAGCCAATTTTTTTCCTTTGACCTATTCTTTGTCCCTCCCCAACTCCAAAAAATTTTTCAACGAAGACTTTAAAAGGCTATCATGAAAGAGCCTATCAAATATTATCTATACTTAAGACATTTGCATCATTTGTCATCCATCTTAAGCATTGTTGTAATCAATGGACTGACTTCCTTTCAAATAAATATCTTTAACTATTCTTTTAATGAAATACACATCCATGATTATGGATAATGCATCTTACTCATTCAATCTTTGGACGTGATTTAGAAATGTCTGTGAAGTTAAATAAAACCCCTTTTGTCTGTTATGCACAATATCTATTTTGAACAAAGAACTTTAAAATTTAAATTGTGTGTATGTATGTAAACATATTCTAGATGGAATCCAAGGAGAAGTTCTGTAAAGAAAAATCCACACCCCTGTTTCCACTGTACAATGTCTTTTCAATCCATTAAGGAAATTTACCATCCTTTTTCCATCCTTTTATAGCTTTAAGAGTCTGTCTTCTTTGTAATTTTACTTAATGTGTTACGAAGGTATACAGTCTAAATGATTATGTCGTTAAAAAAAATAGCTCCCAACTGAACAGATTGGTTAGGGAACTAGCCTGTAGCTGCTGTTTCTTCCTATCTTAAAGCAAAAGAGGGATGCTTCAATATTGCCCTAAAGACTTTTTATTCTACATTTCTTGACATAAAAAAATAGGAACAATTCTCTGTTAATATTGCTATTCAATGGAAACCAAATTCAAACTGAATTTTAAGTTAATTGACTGCCTCCCATTAAGCAGAATCCAACTGGGATGCAAATGAAAGTCTGACATTGGAGGGGGGGGGCGTCCATGTGTGTGTGCATATGCACCATCATTGCATAAGCACATGTGAATACTTTACAACTATTACGTCTTATGAAGCACTTTCTGCCACTTATCAGTCAAAGAGGAAAATTGCTTTAATGTCTTCAAAAACCACTCAAGCATATAAAACCAATCCATGGTTTTCTTAACATCTTCCCTTAATTCAAATAGATGAACACAAATTCAGAAGTACAATAGAAAAATCCTAGTGATATGTAAAATTCCCTTCTCCCAAAATATTTGATGCTTACAAAAGTTGTCAAAAGTATAACCTGTAATTTTCTCACTTTTGATTTGCATTTACTTTCATTCAAATCATCTAATCTACCTATTTTCCATCCTATTATTTTCCAGGTACTTTCTGAAGGTTAGACTTCTCTGAAATTTCCATGACATTTTGTCATTGGGCATATTGTTATTTATTTAAAACAATTTTATATAGCAGTCCATCTTATATTAAACTCTGGGTGGCTCCCAGTCAATTATTAAAATAATATCAGCAATAAAACATTAAAACATATTAAAACTATTTAAACCGTAAACATAAAAAAAAAACACTCTTGTACCCTGAAACAGGGAACTCTTACAATAATCTTAGGTATAAATACCTTAAATATATTTATTATGGTTGGTTGTACAATTGACTAGATGTTTAAACTGGTGACTAGATGTTTAACCTAGGTGACTGGCGACACCTAGGGGAAGGGCCTTCTCTGTGGCGGGCCCTGCCCTTTGGAACGACCTACCCCCTGAACTTCGCACCATCTCAGACCTCCGCCTCTTCCGCCAGTGTCTAAAGACACATTTCTTTCACCAAGCCGGCCTAGCGTAACCTCCGCTGTGACTATTTTAGACAGTTTTTAATTTTGGGGATTTTAATTGGTTTTTAGCGCAGGATGGGTAATTTAATAAGTCTTTAAATTTTATATTGTGACTTTTGTATGTGTTTTTTAAATTCCTGTGCGCCGCCCTGGGTCCTCTTTGGAGAAGGGCGGGGTATAAATCTAATTAAATAAATAAATAAATAAATAAATAAATAAAATAAATAAACTGGATCTGGCATTTTTGTCCACCTATCAAGTCCTTCCCACTAGGTAGATACTGTTGTTTAAAGTTATTGTCAGAGATCTAAACTTTTCCAAGTAAAACTGCCTTTTACAATTATACTGATTTTGTCAGTGCTGATACTGTTCATATGATGCTCCTGATGGTTTAGAATTGCACCCAAGGGGCCTATTACAATTGGTATGATCTTTGCTTTCTTTTGATAGTGTCATTCTACTTCTATTTGCAGTTTTTTAAATAAATATTTTTCAGTTTTCTCCCATTCTTTCTCTTCTGTAAAGTTTTTGGCTCTCTCTCTAAGCTTAATTGTTTTCTTGCTAAGAAAGGGGTGTCAGGTGACGCATCGGGACTTCCCCCCCCCAATTTGTTAGACCAGCTTGGCCAGTTATGAGATTACAACCTCTCTGCATAGGTCACCTGACTTTATTTATTTATTTATTTATTTATTTATTTATTTATTTATTTTATTTATTTATTTATTTATTTATTTATTTATTTAATTTATTTATTTATTTATTTATTTAATTTATTTATTTATTTATTTATTTATTTATTTATTTATTTATTTATTTATTTATTTATTTATTTATTTATTTATTTATTTATTTATTTATTTATTTATTTATTTATTTATTTATTTATTTATTTATTTATTTATTTATTTATTTATTGGATTTCTATACCGCCCTCTCTCCCAACATGGGACTCAGGGCAGTGCACAGGAACTATAAGATATAAAAATACAATCAAAATAGTTAAAACTAGAATTAAATAGAATTTGGCCCATGCTAAGAACATAATTAAAACCCAACTAAAATGATAAAATAGCTATATAATAATAATCTTTGACATTACAATGTCATTGTAATACTATTGTAATAAAACTATATCAGCTATAATGGGTACAACAACTCAAAACACATGCCTCACTTATTGGCGGTATTGAAACATAAGCAATAACAGAGGAAAGTGGCAGGAGAAAATATTACTGGGGCAGTTCTGTGGCCTGGTGAGGTGCATCAGCCCAGAATCTATCAAAGCAAGACAATCTTCATCTAATCTTCTGGCAAGTGTAAAATGTGAAGGCAATGCTTTCAAGGTAAATTGAAAACTGAAAGCAAGGTAAATTAGTATAGAAGTTAGAAAATACAATAAATAGTTATGCTAAAATTGGGTTATTTTCTTTTCTTGTAAAATATTGGTGTCATTATTATGAGGTATAGGTACATTGCTTTATTTAAATAGTGATATTTAACAGTTATGAATAGTTTAAAATACTCTAATATTGGCAAAACTTCGTGGCAAGATTGATTGTGTTTCTAATTAAGTTAAAGGTGGCAAAGTCCCTTATTAAGTGTTGGGCTCAAGATGAATCTACGCAATGTGTTTAATGGAGCTTACTTTATAGGATTGCTAACCATCTTCTGTAAATTTAATGTGGAGATTTTATGAATGGCTCATTTGTTCACTTTGGCTTTTCTTGGGTCAGGAAGGGAATAAACGAAAACAGCAATAACAAGATATTCATTTCTTGATCTTGTTGGTAAAACAATAAACATATCTAGAAGTGTAATGATATCCATTTAAATGTTCTTATAAAACATGTACTATATCTATGAAAATAGCCCTTGGATGGGAACAGCTGAAAAGTTCCAATTATATCATTAGTATTGACTAAGTTGGGCCCAATCTTATTTCTCATGGAAAACCATTTTAGAGTGCCAGCCCATGTCAGAAAATTGGCCTCAGAGATATGGGGGATAACCACCTGCTTCTTCCAACGTAATCAAAGAGATCAGGCTGATTCCAATGAAAAGATGAATAATAATAATAATAATAATAATAATTTTTATTTATAACCCGCTCTCTCTCCCCGAAGGGACTCGAGGCGGGGCACAGGGAATTAAAAAGTTAGAAAAAATACAAAATATAGAACAATAAACATACATAAATACTGACTAAAAGCATATTAAACAAAAAACCCTGCGCTAAAATTCCCAAATATTTACTAAAAATCCCTAAACAATCAGAAGAGACTATCCTAGGCCGGCCAAGTGAAAAAGATGTGTTTTTAGTTTCAGACGGAAGGAGCGGAGGTCCGTGGTTGTTCTAATATCGGGGGGAAGGTCGTTCCAGAGGGCTGGGCCCGCCACAGAGAAGGCCCTTCCCCTGGGCGTCGTCCGCTGACAAAGTCTAGTGGACGGCACCCGGAGAAGTCCCTCTCTGTGCGAGCGAATCGGCCGTGAGGATGTATGGGGCAGGATCCGATCCCGCAGGTAGCTAGGTCCCGAGCCATGGAGCGCTTTGAAGATGACAACTAGCACCTTGAAGCGCACCCGGAAGACGACAGGCAGCCAGTGCAGCTCGCGCAAGAGCGGTGTTACGTGGGTGAATCTAGAAACACCCATAATTGCCCGCGCGGCTGCATTCTGGACTAACTGAAGTCTCCGGGTGCACCTCAGGGGGAGCCCCATGTAGAGAGAGTTACAATAGTCCAGTCGGGATGTCACGAGAGCATGAGTGACTGTGCGAAGGGCGTCCCGATCCAATAGGGGGCACAATTGGCGAACCAGGCGAACCTGGTAAAACGCCCTCCTGGCCGCGGCTGTCACTTGATCTTCCATGGACAGCCGGGCATCCAGGAGGACACCCAAATTGTGCACCCCATCCACAGGGGCAAGATGTTCGCCCCCTATGGCCAGCGATGGAGTTAGCTGGTTGAATCGGGTAGCCGGAAACCACAGCCACTCGGTCTTGGTCGGGTTGAGTCTGAGTCCGTTACTTCCCATCCAGATCCGCACGGCTTCCAGGCACTGGCACATCACCGCTACGGCATCGTTGGGGTGGTTTGGGGTAGATATATACAGCTGAGTATCATCAGCGTAAAGATGGTACTCTACCCCAAAACCACGGATGATCTCACCCAGCGGCTTCATATATGTGTTGAACAGGAGAGGCGAGAGGACCGACCCCTGAGGCACCCCACAGGTGAGGGGTCTCGAGGTCGACCTCTGCTCTCCTGCCAACACGAATTGCGATCGGCCAGAGATGTAGGAGGAGAACCACCGTAAAACGGTGCCTCCCACCCCCAACCCCCCCAGCCGATGCAATAGGATACCATGGTCGATGGTATCGAAAGCCGCCGAGAGGTCTAATAGGACCAGGATGGAGGAACAACCCCCATCTCTGGCCCTCCAGAGATCGTCCACCAACGCGACCAATGCCGTCTCGGTGCTATGCCCGGGCCGAAAGCCGGACTGGTGCGAGTCTAGATAATCAACTTCCTCCAGGTGACGGGGAAACTGTTGTGCCACCACACTCTCAACAACCTTCGCCAAAAAGGGAAGGTTGGAGACGGGACGATAGTTGTTTAATAAAGCTGGATCCAAAGAGGGCTTCTTAAGGAGGGGCCTCACCATAGCCTCTTTTAGGGAAGCAGGCAAGGAACCCTCACTTAAGGATGCGTTGACAACCTCTTGGAGCCAGCCTCGTGTCACCTCCCAGGATGCCAGTACAAGCCAGGAGGGACACGGGTCCAATAAACATGTGGTGGCTCGCAGTCGCCCACGTAACCTGTCCATATCCTCGGAAGAAACGGAGTCAAACTCCTCCCAGACAAGATCTGCCTCGCGGCATCCCACTGGGCCATCAATGGGGGCTAGCTCATTCTGTATCTGAGCGATTTTCTCCTGCAGAAAAATCACAAATTCCTCTGCTCTACCCTGTAGCGGGGCTTCCCGCACCCTCTGTTGAAGGAGGGAGCGGGTCACCCTAAACAGGGCGGCAGGGCGGTTGTCTGCGGATACTATGAGAGTAGCACAATGATGGCGTTTGGCCACTCTCAGCGCCACAATGTAAGTCCGTAAATGGGCTCTTACCTGTGTCCGGTCAGATTCAGATCGGGTAGACCTCCATCTTCTCTCTAGGCATCTCTTGTGGCGTTTCATCCCCCTCAGCTCCTCGGTAAACCAGGGGGCCAGGGTGGTTCGCCGCCACAAGAGAGGCCGCAAGGGCGCGACCCGATCCAAGGCTCCCGTGGCCGCAGTATTCCATGCGGCCACGAGGTCCTCCATCGGGGCGCGGGTCAGGGGTACAGGAAGTGGCCCAAGCGCCGTCTGGAACCCATCTGGGTCCATAAGGCGCCTGGGGCGGAACCAGATCGGTGACTCTGGTTCCGCCTCCCCGCGGTGGGGAGTAGCGGTTGGAAAGTCGAGCCGGAGAAGTGAGTGGTCTGACCATGACAAGGGCGTGATGACTATATCCCCTATACCCAGATCACTCTTCCATTGGCCAGAGACAAAGATGAGATCCGGTGTATGTCCACCCTCGTGGATGGGGCCTTGAATTACTTGGGTCAGGTCCATGGCCGTCATGGAAGCCATGAACTCCCGAGCTACCCCGGATGATTCGCCCACCGATGGCAGATTAAAGTCCCCCATGACTAAAAGTCTGGGGGTCTCGACTGCCACCGTAGCGATCACCTCAAGGAGCTCGGGCAGGGCTGCTGCTACATAGCGGGGAGCCAAGTATACAACCAGCAAGCCCAACTGCCTCCCTAGGCCCCACTTCACGCAGAGGGACTCACAACCGGTGGTCTGTGGCACAATGGTCTCTCTCGGCTCAAGACCTTCCTTAACAATGACCGCTACCCCACCACCCCTGCCTAGAGCCCGGGGCTGATGAAAAGCGCGGTAGCCTGGTGGGCACATTTCAACGAGGGGGAGTCCACCCTCGTGGCCCAACCAGGTCTCCGCTATTCCTGCCAGGTCCGGCTCCCCCTCTGACACAAGGTCATGGATGAGGGGGGCTTTGTTGACAACGGACCTGGCGTTGCAAAACATCAGCCTCAGGCCCTGGCTCTGTATTCCCTGACCACCTAGCCTGCGGGGGTTGTGACACCTGACCGTTTGTAACCAACGGCCACGTGTCCCCAACCGGGAGGATGGAACTTGCCTCCCCTCGGACCTGCCTCTCCCCACGACCTTCTGAATGGGAATGCCCTCCGTCGGAACGACTCGTGTTTCCCCCCCCCTCACGGATCCTTCCGCTTCCCTCCGTCGCCTGCTGGCCTGGCCCTCTCTTTCTGACTGTTTGTACCCTCCCCCCTCCTCCCTAGAACCCCCTAAAATCCTAATTAAAAACCTCCCTAAAAAACCCCTCAACCTGCGCTTCGCCCACCTCTTAGGAATAATCAATCCATCATCGAGGTGGGCCCGTGTTAGACAGGAGGGCCAGGCCTGTGAGAGGGGAGACTCCCGCAGGTCAAGGAGGTCGCGCCTAGAGTACATGTTAAAAACCTCAGAGGTAGTCTAAGTCTAAGAAGGCAACAAACACAAGTCCGAAAGCAAATAAAGTGGGTAAGTGCAAGGATATTCTTCAGGGTGGGGGGTAAAGTCAGAATCCAGAGTCTTATGGATGGGGAGATCGAATCCAGTCCCATTACAGGCCCCATCCATCTGTCCTTCCGACCAAAAGGGGCTTAGTTCGTATTTAGTGCCGCATGGCTAATTAGTCCATCATGCGGCCTGATGTAGAATACAGCCCTCTAAAAGGCCCAGATGTTGTCAGCCACCTCCTCCAGCCCCGTGCACTCACTCCAGATGTTCAGATGTTAACGATCTTCCTGGGTCGTCCTCGGCCAGGTCCACCAATCCACAATCTGGCTGCAGATGTTCCATGCCAGACTGCTCAAACCAGCATACACATCCTCGATCTCCATCCATTACTCCTTCCATCTCTCTCATTCTCTCTCCTTCTTTCTCTCTCCTCCTCTCCTTCTTTCTCCTTCTCCATTTCTTTCTTTCTTTCTTTCTCCTTCTCCTTCCTTCTCCATCTCCTTCCTCCAACACCACCTTCCTTCCAAGCCTCCGCCTTCTTTCCAAGCCTCCGCACCTTCTCTCACCTTCTCTCTTCCATCCAGCCTCACTTATGAGCAGCCTCGCCAAACACGCCGATCGGAACATGGGGATATTTCGGGCACAGGCCAGGGTAGGACCGCACGACCTGCCACTGGTCGTGCGGCCCGATGGTAACTCTCCTGGCCTGGCCCCATCTCGCAGCCAGCTGATCTTCTTCCGCGTCCCGGCTTGCGGCCTACCTCTCTTCCTTCCGGCCGCGCCGGGACGCTCTAGGCCGCAAACAGGCCGAGTCGTCTCTCCGTTTCTTCTTCGCTCCTCATTGTCGCCCGGATAGCTCGCCCTTCAGCCTCGGGCGGCTCGGCGCGACGAGGAGCAGTTCGGCTTGCCAGGCCAGCCCTCGACGATGGAAACTGGGGGCTGGCGGCATCTTCCTGGGGGTGAAACTATCCCCCGGGCTTCTCCCAGCCTCAGAACGCGACCGCCATGTCGCGCATGCGCAGGTAAAGCCCTGGAGGTAATCTAGTAACCTATAAATAACTTTAAAAGTTAAAGCTAGGACTTTACATTGCACTTTGAAGTAGATAGGGAGCCAATTCAGGGACATAAGATAGATGTAATACATGCTGATGGCAAGTACCTGGAAGTACTAACACCACTGCATTTTCACCAACAAACGTTTCTGGATGGTTTTTAAAGGTACTCCCATGTAAGAACACATTGCAATAATTTGTTCATATGCTGATAAAGGGTGAGGCATTGTACTTGGGTTTTCCTGCCCCAAGTAAGACCACAATTAGTGCAGCAACACCAGCTGGGCAAATTCCCTCATTCTCTAATCCAGAGATGGGGAATTATGGCCCTTTTAAGACTTGTAGACTTCAACTTCCAGAATTCTGGGAGTTGAAATCCTCAAGTCATAAAGGGCCCTTAATTTCCCATCCCTGTCCTAAGCCAAGGAACTGATTCCTTGTAAGTTGTTAGGTAGACCTTTGATGCACTTAATATTTGGTAGGAGGGAAGAGCATCAGGGGTGGAATTCAGCTGGTTTGGACCGGTTTGGGTGAACCGATAGCTCCGACGATCATCTGAGAGCGAACCGGTTGCCGCATGTCAGCTGTGTTACTCCCCAAGAAGTAAAGTGGAAGGCAAGTTTTGGTAAAACTGCACACGTACACACAGTGTGTATCAGGCACGGATGCGTGTGAAACACGCAATCACCAAACTGGTTGTTAAACTGGCAGGTTTCCACCACTGGAAGAGCTATATTAGTGGAAGCGTACAAGGTTATTCAGGAACTACTACTGTGAATTCAAACAAAAGAATGGAATGAATGTTTCTATTTGAGGCTGGAAAAAATTCATCTGTATAATCGTAGCCATGAAAATTCTATTTAATATTGTAAAAGAAAAAGGGGTAAGTATGTAGTTTATTGTTCCCACAGTTCTTTATTACAGGTTAATGCCTGTCTTTATTTCAATGATATTTGTTAGACACTATTTACCAAATATGAGTCTAATGTTATTGACCTTCTACAGAATTAGATAATCATTTTTGAAGGTTTTTGAAACAATTTATTTCCTAAATTAGTTAAATATTGGCAAGCAGACACATTCTATCTTTTCCAATAAACCTTTTCTTCAAGCAGTTTCATTTTTGGTTCTAATAAATTGGTTTATGGCATCTCAATGATTCCAGCACTTCCCAATACAAATTCTTACACACATTTAGAAGATTAAAAAAAATTCTTTGGCATTATGATCACCCCATAGACTCTAAAGAAATACGGAATTAAATTTAGAGGTAAAATAACATTAGGATAAAGAGATGCAAATTATTTTATTATGCATTTAATCAATTGTTTGAAGCTTCAAATCAGTTCCCATGAAACTGCTACAATATTATACAATGTTAGAAGTAATATGCACATACTATTTTAAAGCAGAGTTGAAATGTGAAAATAGTATGTTAATAAAAGAAAATATTCTACTACATCTCCACAAGTATAATCTATTCTCTTTCCCTTAAGTCAATATGCACAAATGATTCTATGTATGCAATAATATATCAAATTAGGTTTTTCCATATAATAAAATAATTTCTCCAGAATTAACCCAGAGAATGGAGAGCTCTCTTTTGCTTTCTTGTAATATTTGTTATTCTGTGTTTTATTATACCCATACATCCCTTTCGGATTATTTTTGTAAAGTTTGTGTCATACATACAGAGATCCTGATGCATTTGCTTGAGCTTGCATATGATATGTCCTAATGAATGCCTTTGACCTGTACTGCAAAATTTGCAGATATGAAAACTGAAGGATAATTTCATTATTGCCTGGATCTTCCTTCAATAACTATTCAAATAAATGTTCCACCCTCTTGATTAGGATTAATGATATTTCTGAAGGCCACTCGTGTTGGACAGTTTTCCTATATCAGTGATGGCTAATTTTTTCCAGACCATGTGCCCAAACCACATGCGTGCCCAAACCCCCAAAATGCAACACACACATGCCACCCCATGCATGTGCCCCACCCCCATGCATGCCTGCATCCCCACACATGCCCCATTCATGTGCCCCACCCCCATGCATGTGCCCCCGCATGCACCCCTCCCTCCATGCATGTATGACAGAGACCCAAAGACGAACTGGCAGGCAGGAGGCGCGGAGTATGCCTGTCGGAGCTGAACTGAGGCAATGGCTTGCCATAGGTTCGTCATCACAGTCCTATATGATGTAGATTATCTCAAATTCACAACTGAAAGTCTTCTAGGAAGAAATCCATATGCTGTGAGTCAGAAGGATTCCATACTGTGATGCTCAAGCCAGCCTAAAGTCCCCTTAGTTAATTACTCAGGTTGTACAGTCCAGAAACACTTTGGCCACTGCTGGGGGAAACTTAAGAGGAAGCTTCTTCTATCATACTTGTTTGAAGAAGGTTGAGGGTGACTTGAATTGTTTCACTCAGCAAATCAGATTACCTTTTCACTTTAGCAAAGCATGGCACCTCCATGGCATGAATGCAGTGAATCTGATATCACTTCGCTCAGGCCTAGTATTTATCTGAATGGAAGGTGATGCTGATTTTAAGATGAATCTCCCCAAAATAGATAGAGAGAAAAAAAAGCCATCTATGGTTGTCAACTCCATTGGAAACCAATCTTGAAAATTCCTGCCCCCACTGCCAACAATAAATCTGTGCATGTGACATGCTTGTTAATTTGTGTTCATACATGTAAGTTTGTTCATGTATTACCATAACTTAATATGAAATGATTTAACAACTGCTAATTAAAATTAATTACCTGTAAAAAAAAGATGTTCTATTTATAAATTTACGTGAGTCCTATATACCTACATAAATTATTTTCTCTCCCACAGAAAGTCGCAGGTACACATACATATATATAGGAAGTCCTTGACTTACAACCTCAATTGAGGTATAACCAACATTTCTGTTGTTAAGTGAGACATTTGTTAAGTGAGTTTTGCCCCATTTTATGACCTTTGTTGCCACAAGTGAATCACTGTAGTTGATAAATTAGTAACATCGATGTTTAAGTGAATCTGGCTTCCCCATTGATTTTGCTTGTCAAAAGTTTGCAAAAGGAGATCATGTGATCTTGGGACATTGCAACGGTCATAAGTATATAAGTATGGCTGCCTGTGGCTTTCCGGGTGCGCTTCAAGGTATTAGTAACTACCTTTAAAGCGCTCCATGGCAAGGGACCTGGTTACCTGCAAGACCACCTCCTGCCATCAAACACCTCCCACCGACCAGTGCGCTCCCACGGAGAGGGCCTCCTCAGGGTCCTGTCGGCCAGGAAATGTCGGCTGGCGACCCCCAGGGGAAAAGCCTTCTCTGTGGTGGCTCCTGCCCTCTGGAATGACCTACCCACCGACCTATGCACGACCATGAACCTCCGCCTTTTCCGTCGGGCTTTGAAGACCTATTTATTTCGTGCGGCCGGCCTGGCATAATTTTTAAATGGTTTTAGTAGGTTTTATTAATGGTTTTAGTACAGGCGTATTATTTAATACATTTTTAAATATATATTTCATGTATTTTTATCATTGATTTTATTGCTGCCTGTACACCGCCCTGAGTCCCAGAAGGGAGAAGGGCGGTATAGAAATTTAAATAATAAATAAATAAATAAATAAATAAATAAATAAATAAATAAATAAATAAATAAATAAATAAAGAAAGAAAGAAAGAAAGAAAGAAAGAAAGAAAGAAAGAAAGAAAGAAAGAAATAAAGAAATAAAGAAATAAAGAAATAAAGAAAGAAAGTATGAACTAGTTGCCAAGCATCTGAACTTTGCTTACATGATCATGGGGCTGCTACAAAGGTTGCAAGTGAGAAAAATGGTCATAAGTCACTCTTTTCAGTGCCATTGTAACTTTGAATGGTCACTGAATGAACTGTTGTAAGTTGAGGACTACCTGTAGGCTCTTCTCTCTTTTTAATTGGGTCAGGGAAAAATGAGAACCAGGGAGAGACTAGTCCTGTTTAGATGTCTGAAAAACAGTTATGTTCAGTAGACAAAGATTCCTGATCAGCCGCTGATTGCCAGGCTTTGCAGCAACAACGGCAAAAAGCAATTTGCCCCTCAAAGGTATTTTTTTTCTTTTTTTTACCCCCTTCTAGCCTTATCACTGAAGACACTCTACTCCCTAACTCATAAGTGAGTGGGGGAAGGAAGAGAAAGTCCTCTTCTTCCAAATAAATGCGATATCTAAGAAAAATACTTAGATCTCTGTTTCTTACATTAAGACGACCAATGTATTGGGAGACCTAAAACAGGAGGAATAACTGAAGCTATGAGACTTGTGCTGAAATCAGCAAATGATCATCAGGTCAGCAAATAAATTAGATGTCCAGATTTTTGCAGCCCAGAACTGTTAGACTTAGACAATACTTTCTTTGCAAAACAAGCCATTTACCACCATGATTAGTAATATAGGAACTGCTGTAACATGCACTCCACCTACAGTATAACAGCAGCTTCAGATGGGTACTGGACATAGTCTGAATGAAAAAAAAAAGGCAACTGGGTGACAAAAAGGCTTATTTTTTAGCTGGTTTTAGCAGAATGGGAGACATATTCCTCTTCTCATTCTCCTATTCACTTTTAGGCACTGATTTCTTATCTCACCAGTTTTCAGTCCCCAAATATAGGAAAGTTACTGGATTAGTCTAGAGGGGGGGGGGGATTTAATTTATATTAGAATGAATGCAGCAACATTGGTGAGGTGTGACAACTCACATTGCAGATTCACAAATGTCTGGAAGACAAGAAATAGGCATGTACTGTATGTCTCTTTTAGTGTTAAAAGAAATAAGAAAACATAATTCCTCACCCCCACCCCAGACATTTTAAATGTGAATTGAAACCTTCCCTATCTCCATTCTGCAGACAGGGATGGGTGACTGGGACATACAGAATAGCTGCAATGACACTTGTTTCTATTGTGTCCAACTTGCATAGAATCCCATGGAAGTAAAATTTCAAACGTCACTCTCACCCAAATTTTGATGGAATTTTGTTTCGATTACCACCCATTTCATAGACTTTTCAGAATTATTAGAGCTTCGCAGCCAAAATGCAGCATCTTTGCAGACTCTCTTATTTGGAAATAGTTAAGCATGAAAAATCTATATCAGTTCCATATTGGCAATCATAAATGCATTCATTTTTTACACTAGTATGGTGTATAAAACATAAAAGATGCACACAATTGCATTCCTTTTGCTATTAACATTTTAAAGCTTTTCAGTAGATTTCCAAAGCAATTAAAGGAAATCTGGGAAGGTGCAGGAAATATTTAAATCAATCAAAAAAACAATACTGTTATGAGTCATGAACCATTTTTTAAAAGGTGACTTAATCATGAGTATTTCTCTCTCAATAAATATTGAGGATATCCACTGAAGATATAGATTTTCTACAGCTTTAAACTAGCTGTCACCCCTTCCGGCTGCACAGTATCAAGATCCGGAGTGTCAAACTCAAGGTGCTTAGATTTGGCCCATGGAGCCACCCCTGAAAACAGTGAAGGACCGTCCTGCAGTGATTCTGCCAGAAAAAGTGGAGCTTGGGAGGACAGCACAAGCTCCATTTTCACTGGCAAAGGGTTGCAGGAGGCAATTACAGCTGAAAACGGAGCTCGGGAGGCTGTTTTCACTGGCAAAATGCTTGGGCCCCCACAGGCACCCCTGACACAAGTGATGTCGAGCTGGCCACACCCACCCTGGCCACACACCCCCAGCCCCCCCCCGAGGTCAAACACAACCCTGATGTGACCCTCAGAGAAATTGAGTTTGACAACCCTGTTATAGATTGACCTATCCCTTTGTTATATCTACCAATGCACTGGATTCCATCACCCTATATATTAGAGGTGGGGAATGATGGCCCTTTATAGTTCGTGGACTTCAACTCCCAGAATTCCTAAGCCCCCCTGCTACATATCAAGAATTAGAAGTATAAAATGCTGGTCCTACGGGGAAAAAAAAAAAAGCTTCACCCCTAGTTGACTATCTAGACCGTGCCAGTCCGGCTTTCGGCCCGGGCATAGCACCGAGACGGCATTGGTCGCGTTGGTCGATGATCTCTGGAGGGCCAGAGATGGGGGTTGTTCCTCCATCCTGGTCCTATTAGACCTCTCGGCGGCTTTTGATACCATCGACCATGGTATCCTATTGCATCGGCTGAGAGGGTTGGGGGTGGGAGGCACCGTTTTACGGTGGTTCTCCTCCTACCTCTCTGGCCGATCGCAATTTGTGTTGACAGGAGAGCAGAGGTCGACCTCGAGACCCCTCACATGTGGGGTGCCTCAGGGGTCGGTCCTCTCGCCTCTCCTGTTTAGCACATATATGAAGCCGCTGGGTGAGATCATCCGTGGTTTTGGGGTAGAGTACCATCTCTACGCTGATGATACTCAGCTGTATATATCTACCCCAAACCACCCCAACGATGCCGTAGAGGTGATGTGCCAGTGCCTGGAAGCCGTACGGATCTGGATGGGAAGAAACGGACTCAAGCTCAACCCGACCAAGACCGAGTGGCTGTGGTTTCCGGCTGCCCGATTCAACCAGCTGACTCCATCGCTGGCCATTGGGGGTGAACATCTTGCCCCAGTGGATGGGGCGCGCAACTTGGGTGTCCTCCTGGATGCCCGGCTGTCCATGGAAGATCAAGTGACAGCCGTGGCCAGGAGGGCGTTTACCAGGTTCGCCTGGTTCGCCAGTTGCGCCGCCTATTGGATCGGGACGCCCTTCGCACAGTCACTCATGCTCTCGTGACATCCCGACTGGACTATTGTAACTCTCTCTACATGGGGCTCCCCTTGAGGTGCACTCGAAGACTTCAGCTAGTCCAGAATGCAGCCGCGCGAGCAATTATGGGAACCGCAAGGTGTACCCACGTAACACCGCTCTTGCGCGAGCTGCACTGGCTGCCTGTCGTCTTCCGGGTGAACTTCAAGGTTCTAGTTATCATCGTTAAAGCGCTCCATGGCTCGGGACCTAGCCATTTGCAGGATCGGATCCTGCCGCACACATCCACATGGCCGATTCGCTCCCACAGAGAGGGACTTCTCCGGGTGCCGTCCACTAGACTTTGTCAGCCGGCGACGCCCAGGGGAAGGGCTCTCTCTGTGGCGGGCCCAGCCCTCTGAAACGACCTTCCCCCCGACATTAGAACTACCATGGACCTCCGCTCCTTCCGTCTAAAACTAAAAACATATCTGTTCTGCTTGGCCGGCCTAGGATAGTCTCTCTTCGATGGGGTTGCCAGAAATTTTAGATGGGGATTTTAGTTTTTTAATTGGAATTTTTAGCGCAGGGAAATATTTAATTTGTTTTTAACTATATGTATGTATTTATTGTTTTATTAGCCCTGTGCACCGTTCCGAGTCTCTTCGGGGAGATGGAGCGGTCAACAAATTTAATAAATTATTATTATTATTATTATTATTATTATTATTATTATTATTATTATTATTATTATTATTATTATTATTATTATTATTATTATTATTATTATTATTATTCACCCCTAATTCTCCCTCCCATTTTATTTTACTCACAGAAGGAATTTGAATATTTTAACTCATGTTGTGTTTAGAAACATCAGTATAATGCAAGGTTTCAAAGAGGATAAACAGTTTATAAAGTGATGATTGACACCAAACAGCAGCAGAAAATCCTGGACTCGCTCTCTTTACATAATTGCCCTACCCACAATTGCACCTAGGCACCTGAAAAGTGTGATGCCATTTATCAAAATTTTGCCTGTTCCTGCAAAATATGTAGGAGCAAGCTAAACCCTTTGTACCACATCCCATGCGTATCTGCATATGAAAGCCATATGTATAATTTCACTATGTATTTTGTCCAAGGTTTTTTTAAATGCACATGTAAAAGTTATCCATGCTTAGAGAGCGATGCTTTATTCATGTTTTAACTTTAAAGAACAATTGTTGTGACTAGAAAATGTGCCTTGTGGCACCTTGTAGATAAGACTGAAAAGAACTCCATGGTATAGTCATTCTTCATGGTATATTTGGGTAAGAGCCATGGTAGCACAGTGGTTAGATATATTGCAGGCTATTTCTGCTGGCTGCCAGCTGCCAGCAGCATGGCAATTTGAATTTCACCTGCTCAAGGTTGACTCAGTCTTCCATCCTTCTGAGGTTGGTAAAATGAGAACTCAGATTGTTGGGGGCAATATGCTAACTCTATAAACCACTTAGAGAGGGCTGTAAAGCACTGTGAAGAAGTATGTAAGTCTAAGTGCCATTGCTAAATTGATAGAAAGTATGTAGATATGGTGAGATATTTTACAGAAAAAATATGCCAACTGTTTAAAAAGCATCCAGATTTTCCCTATTTAATATTTCAGAAAGGCTGTCATATGGCACAGGGGGGGTGGAGCCACTCCCATTCAAATGTGGTGGAGGGAGATTGCTTTATCCATAATTGTTATGAATACTTCAGACCTACCATGATCTAAAATACATTTTGCTCCTGGAAGCACCAAGCCGGAAGCACCAGCCTGAAGATGATGAATGAGATTTCATCGAAACGTCGTGAAGATACTTCCAATTCTACGCGGGAGAAAACCCGAACAACCAAAGACCTACATATATATGTATGTCTTTGGTTGTTCGGGTTTTCTCCCGCGTAGAATTGGAAGTATCTTCACGACGTTTCGATGAAATCTCATTCATCATCTTCAGGCTGGTGCTTCTGGCTTGGTGCTTCCAGGCTGGTGCTTCCGTAAAAACAAATATAAAAATATATAAAAACACATATATAAAAGTCATATATTTTAAAAAGCTTTTAAAAAACATAATTAAAATATTGGCAGAAATGTGTAAAAAACCCAAACTAACCCTAATTAAATTAAAAAATTTAATTAAAAAATTTAAATTTAAAAATTTTAAAATCATACTTTTTGCCAGGCTGGCTTGTTGAAAGAGAAAGGTTTTGAGACCGCGGCGGAAGGTGCGTAAGTCAGGGATAGTTTTTAATTCCGGGGGCAATTCAATCCAGAGGGCAGGTGCTCCCACAGAGAAGGCTCTCCCCCTGGGTGTCGCCAGTCGACATTGTCTAGCCGACGGCACCATGAGGAGTCCCTCTCTATGGGAGGCTCTCGGTGGCAGAAGGCGATCTCGTAGGTACCCAGATCCTAAACCATGGAGTGCTTTAAAGATGCTAACCAACACCTTGAATCACACCCGGAAAACCACCGGAAGCCAGTGCAGCTCGCGCAGGAGGGGTGTTACATGGGAGTGTCGCGTCGCCCCCATAATTACCCGTGCGGCGGCATTCTGGACCAGTTGAAGCCTCCGGGTGCTCTTCAAGGGGAGCCCCATGTAGAGAGCATTGCAGTAGTCCAGACGGGAAGAGACAAGGGCATGAGTGACTGTGCGTAGGACATCCCAATCTAGGAAGGGACGCAACTGGTAAATCAGGCGAACCTGATAAAAAGCCCCCCTGGCGACAGCCATCATATGATCTTCTAAGGACAGCCATGCATCCAAGAGGACACCCAAGTTGCGAACCCTTCCTGTGGGGGCTAAGGTATCACCCCCCCATAGCCAGCGATGGAACCAGCTGACTGTAACGGGATGCCAGAAACTACAGCCATTCAGTCTTGGAGGGGTTGAGCCTGAGCCTATGTATGTATGTATTCCACATCTCAATTAAATTATTCTTTAGATCCATGCTTAGCCATTGTCACAAATAATCAAATAAACTTCAAACCTCCAGAAATTGTGGGTGCTCTCACACTTGAGGCTTTTAAGAAGAGATTCTACAACCATTTGTCTGAACTGGTATAGGGTCTCCTGCTTGAGCAGGGGTTGGACTAACAGAGCTCTAAGGTCTCTTCCAACTCTGTTATTCTGTTAAATATATTGTTTGAGGCTGGAAGTATTTAATTTTTCTAGTCTGGCTATATTATCAGCACTGTAGACTGTTTTGAAAAATATATCAGAAACTGGTTTATTTTATACTCAACAAAGGGCACGCTGGTCATATCTGTCATGTCTTTTGTTAAACTTTATTTTTTTCCATTATTAACATGTGTTGGCATTTCGTTTTCTTAAAAAAAAATGCATCAGCTTTTTTTTTTTATACAATGGCACATGAAGAGTGCCCTTGCATAAAAATAATATCTTTTCATGACGTAAAATTGAGGGAAATAAAGGAAGGCGGGACAAACCAAAATCATTCTAAAGTGATGTTTGATTAAATATATATTTATATTTACAAATCCAGTTTATGGGAAGGAAGGAAGATTAGTTCATCATTATAGATGGACTGAATGTCAGGCTCTTTCTTTTGCCATGTAAAGGTCTAGTTTCCAAATTGAGTTTAAAAATACAATTACTGTAAAGCAAAGGACCTCCAGTTTTACTAAAATTAGCTGCTCTGAATGGCAAATGTAGCTAAATCAATCAATTAAACAAATAAATGCTGTTTTCACATGTCAATCCACTGTATCATTGGGCTAGGTTCAGGACTCCATTTTGCTAAAATCCATTCTATACAGGCCTTCCACAAATCAGAATAGTTTAACCTTTGCAACTGTAGGCAGTTAGCACCTACCCCTCTCCTAGAAAAATGGAATATTTTAGGAAATATTAAAAGTGTAGAATATTTGTTAATGAGCCATTAAATCCTGGGCAAGTCTACTCTACATAACAAAGAACTTCCTCCTTCAGGCAGAGCCATAATAGGAATCCCAAAGCCCTTTCATTACATCATCATCCAGCAAGGCTCAATCAAGCCTGGGACATAGGCAACCTACAAAGTTATCCCTGCATGGCCCATGGAGTCTGATAACCAATCAGAATACAAGCTCAAATTCAAAAGCCCAGAGAGGGCATAAAACCCAGGCACTCTCAGCATCTCATCCCTTTTTACCCAGGATCACAAGCTATGTGATCCTGTCCATCATTAAAACCATCTTTTCAAATAGCCACCATTGTTTCCAGCGTCTTTCTCCCTCTTTGGACACTTCTTCAAATACAACTATGATCAGTTTCTACCCAAATATTAATATAAACAAACAGAATGGAATGTGTTCCTCCACATAAATATAAATGCATATATTATATAATACTTTACTAGTGATAGCAATCACGCCTTTCAAAGATTTGTACTATCTATTCATTATTTTACATTTCCTAGAAAGTAGTATCTTGGCTACTACCTCACAGTATTGCATTATGCAAAATTTGAAATGCATGATCTTTCACAATGATAGACATCAGATAAATGCAAAAACTGCACTAAGAGCCTGCCTTGCAAATGGAACAATTCCAGAGGTGTACCTCCATTTTTTTAATACCACATATAGTCCTCAATTTACAACAGTTCATTTAGTGACTGTTTGAAATTACAACAGCACTGAAATGTCAGTTATGACCGTTTTTCACACTTGTGACTGTTGCAACATCCCCATGGTCACATGATCAAAGTTTGGTTGCTTGGCAACTGTTTCATATATATATATGATGGTTGCTATATTCTGGGGTTATATGATCCCTTTTATTACAAGCAAAGTTAATGGGGAAGCCAGATTCATTTAACAACCATGGTACTAATTTAAAAACTGCAGAGGTTGACTTAATAACTATGGCATGAAAAGTCATAAAAAGAGGGGGGGGGGGAAATCACTTAACAAATGTTTCGGTTAGCAACAAAATTTTGGGCTCAATTGTGGACATAGGTCGAGGACTACCGGTATTGTATTTGTGAAAGAATGTGAAATAATATGAAACTTCTATCTGTGATACTTCATCTGGCACTATGTCACCCCACACACGTGGATCGATATTCTATGCTGCTATTATCAAGGAATGAACGATGCACACAATAAAGGTGAAATGAGAATATAAGAAATCATTTTTCTTCAACTAAAGAATATGTGAAAATTATGGAATCCAATGGATTAGACAACATTGCTATCTAGGTTGGACTTTTAGGTAAATGTCATAGAAAGGTACAGTGACACAACTTAGCAAAATAGGCAATAAGGTTTCTGAAATTCTCAAGATTAACTAACAATATGAGCATGTGGTTATACCTATACATTATACAACTCTACAATAATTTACAATATATAAAATGGAAATACCATATTTGGAGTTTAAAATTCACTCCTACATTACTGAAAGTATGGAGATGAGTAGAAAGCATGAGATCCTACCATAGATTAACCTTTCATTACTGCAATGAGGTTAACCAGCAATTCATTATAAGAAATGACTCCTTATAAAATGGTTTCTATAGCTATTTGAAGGTGTTATATAAATATTGTGTAAAATATTTATTATGAATGTATTTGTATTTCAAGAGAAGACCAAATGTTAATATAACTACTACTACTACTACTACTACTACTACTACTACTACTACTATACTATTAGGTATAGAGGATTACAAATTTATTTCCCATTTCCTACATTTGGAACACAGATAATTGTATTCATACATCTTACTTTTCCGAAGTGAACATTCCATTAATGTCATTACTCAAATCACAGAGCCATGTCAATTGACATTTGCAAGACAGAAGTTTTCAGAAATCTCTATCTATGTGATCTGATTTCACAAATCATATATTTTTTTCTATCCGTTTTACACTCTTGCTACTTTTTTGATATTTGTGTATTGAGATGAGGGAGTAGAAGCAGGGAGCATCTGCAGACATAAAGCTTTCACCTTCTCTCCTCATCTTTCTCTCCTTCTCTCCCCCCCCCCCCCCTTTGCCTGACAAGTGGTGAGCAATTAAATCAGGTTGCTATCTTTGGAATATTTAAACTTCATTACTTGATGGCATAATGATTTTAATAACTACTTTCAATATAACATGTTGACAAGTTGACACCTGAGGTTTATGTCCTGCAATTTATTTTCCTCTCTTTTCTTTCTGTTTTTTTTTAAGCATTCTATTGTTATGCTAGAGGAATGATAATGTGGTACGGAATATTTAAAAAAACTAATGTCTTGTTCCTTCTTTATATATACATGCATACTTACTCTGTATTTTCCACCCTTTCGCTTGACACTCAAAAGATGTATGAGAAACATAAGCTGTATCTTGGCACTAATATTGTGGTTGTTGTCTCCCCCCCATCCCTCAAATGCCTATTGTTTTGTGATAAATTCGATTCCATGGGGATGTATATATGTGACACAAGCATATATACAAACATATATATATATATTTGTTTCCACAACACCCTGTTAGGGCCCCAATTAAGGAAGGAAGCACACTGCTTTTCCTTTTCTGCCTTTCGGCTCATCACCAGAGACCATCTAGACAGAAAGCCAAGAATTCCGTTGTGTAATTTTTTTTTAATATGTGTGTTACGTTATTTATTGATCAGCTCAAAAACGTAACACACATATAAAAAAAATTACACAACGGAATTCATGGCTTTCTGTCTAGATGGTGTCTGGTGATGAGCCAAAAGGCAGAAAAGGAAAAGCAGTATGCTTCCTCCCTTAATTGGGGCCTAACAGGGTGTTGTGGAAACAATTATATATAACTATCCTCCTGTCTCAGCTGACAAGAACAGAACCTAGCTGGCTTAATGTCAAGGCTCTCGCCTGGCATGTAATACAGCCCCAGTTCGAATTCCAGTAGGGGTGATGATGAGCTGATGAGAGCTAATAAGCTCGAAATAGATCTATCCTAGTCTCCCTGATTTATTTATTGATCAGCTCAAAAACGTAACACACACACACGTTTTTGAGCTGGTCAATAAATAAGTCAGGGAGACTAGGATAGATCTATGTCATCACGTTTGTTCATATTGTTAGGTTGTTAGTTGACACCTCCCACTTACCAGACATCTGGAAACCAGCACTGACCAACAGACGAGCCCCACCCTCCACCCAAGCCATTGAAATTCAAAATAAAGAGAAACATACAAATAAGACCAATCAGCATCAATCTATCAATTATGATACAGCTGCACAGCCAATCAACCCATTCACAACAACATAGTCAGCACTCCACCCCCCCACCCCCCAAGATTTAAGGAAGGGCGGCACCTTCATAACCACAGACCGAAGCCTGAAGATGGCAAGTGAGATCTTGTCGAAACGTTGCAAAAACAATCTCATCAGCTAGCCATACCGAGGCTGTATTACATGCTAGGCAAATGCCTTACCACTTGAGCCACCAGGTTCTCTTCCTGCTCACCTGAGACAGGGGATAAGTATATACTTTGGCAATTACAACTGCCTCACATGTAATACTTCCCTGGTTCAAATCCCAGTAAGGGTATGGCTAGCTGATGAGAGCTAAATAGCTCGAAATAGATCTATCCTAGTCTCCCTTGTTTGTTTATTTATCAGCTCAAAACCTAACACACATGGAAACAAATAGCTTTCTGTCTGCATGGTCTCTGGTGATGAGCCAAAAGAGAGAAAAGGAAAGCAGTTTGCTTCCTCCCTTAATTGGGGTTTACCAGGATGTTGTAACACGTATGTATGTATGTATGTATGTATGTATGTATGTATGTATGTATGTATGTATGTATGTATATGAAAACCTCAGTGAAATGAGTACTTAGCACCAGAAGGTTTCCCAGTAGAAACTTTAAAATACAATAATTGCAATGGAAGTGTAACCATTTTCATGTATAGAACTGAGGTGGGTTTCTGCTGGTTCACCCTAGATTGGGCGAACCGGTAGTGGCAGCGGCGGGAGGCTCTGCCCATCCACCCAGATGCTTCTGCGCATGTGCAGAAGCATCACGCAAGTGTGCACATGTATACAAGCAACCCACCACTGGTGTAGAAGGTGAAACAAGGGTGACTAAAGTCTTTCACATAAGGTTGGCTCACTTGCATGAAAACCTTTAGCAAAAAACAAAACAAAACAAAAACCCAAGCAAGATTCTTCAATCTAAAGAATTATTCTCTTTGTGTTCACTACTAAGTCTGAACAATATATATGGGCTAATAGTGACAACTATGCTGAAGTACAACTATAAAAGAGATTTGGATCTGTTTAACTCCTTGACGGTCAATTAAATAAAAGAGAGGTTCACCGAATGACAACATGGTGGTAGTAGAGGGGGAATAGCATTCATTAACTTTTGAGAGGAATGTTGAACATTTACCAAAATCCAAGTTATGAATGAAATCTCGGATAGTCAGTAAGGCTGCATTTCATCTGAATAAGTAATCTAGCTACAGCACTTTGAAGTAATTGCATTCCATTTACACTGACCTATTTCAGTTCGATAGCAAGACTCGTAATTAAGACTATATCATTGATCAGTGTCTGTAAATGGTTTCAAACATATCAAGCTCAGCTCTGCAAACAGCTTAGTGTTAAAAATCAATGAGATTGTTCCTATGAATTGAATTCCTTAAGAGTTAGAGTGTTGGAAAGATCAGGTTTGCCGTTAAGATCCAAGCTAACAGGTGAGTATATGATTCCCTTTACAACCTAACAGATTGGAGCTCATTATTATTGCAAATTGTTATATTAATATGCATAATTGGTGCTACAAGAGGAAGGAAATACTGCAGGTTTCAAAATACTGAAGGAAAATGTTGTTTCAGTCACTGACTAATCTACCGGATCATTAAGATCAATGTCAAAGTGTTGGCAGTGAGTTAAAAGGGCGTTAGTTTTCCCCCCTTCTCAAGAAACCGTAACTTAGATCCAACTATGTGGGATAATTTCCATCCAGTGTCTAAGCTTTCCTTTTGAGAAGATTGTTGAGAAAGAAGGTAGGGCAGCATCAGGAAGAGCCTTTTCTGCTGTGGTGCCCATCTTTGGAACATAATTTCTCCCAGAATTTATATTAGAACTTACCCTTTTGGCATTTAGGAAGAACCTGAATATAAGACAGGGTCTTATATTCAGGGAAACATGGTAAGTCTTCAGGCTCTACCTAAATTGCCACCAAAAATTGTCTTATTTTGGGGCAGGGACTCACCTCACTTTCACCTGTCGCCCCCAACCTCCTTTTCTCTGTCAAAGGCCTTCAGGAGCTTCTTCTGAGGCCAGCAAGGCTTTCCTGAAGGCCTCTGTAGCCGATCATAGAGCTCTGGGTCGATCTGTTATTGGCTACAGAGGCCTTTAAGAAAGCCTTGCAGGTCTTGCTGGCTGCAGAAGAAATGGGCCGACAAGGCAGGTGTCAGGGTAAGCAAGGCCTGTCTACAACTGTCCAAAGGTAAGTAGAAGGGCACCTCCACCTCCCCATTCTCACCCTAGCTTAATTTTTACCCATGCACCCTGGAGTGGGCAGAGTCTTAATTGGGGCTTATTTTGGAGTTGGAATGTATATTGGGCAAATGTGTCAAAATCAAGCTAGGACTTACTTTTGGGATAGGTCATATTTTCAGGGAACCACAATAGTTGTGCCACTGTACATGGGAGTCCAGCAGCAGTAAGCCTAGACAACTGCCATATTTTAGGGATACATTTAAATTCAATAGAAGACTTACGTTAGTAAAGTAGATTATATTTTAGCAAATTTCTCATCATGGTTTTATTATTATTATTATTATTATTATTATTATTATTATTATTATTATTATTATTATTATTATTATTATTATTATTATTATTATTATTATTATTATTATTATTATTATTATTCCAATTTATACCCCGCCCTTCTCCTAAAAAAGGACCCAGGGCGGCGCACATGATATTTGTGATAGTTGTGTGATGTTTATTTTTTTACTAGGTATAACGAAGAAAAAAACCTGAAGGACAAAATAGTTAGACACAAAGAGATGAGAACAAAAATATGCAGCTGAAGATTGCAAGTCTCCTCCTGTAAAAGAAGAAGAATGTGTAGGGTGAGAAGATTGCAGGGGAGGCTAATGGCTATAAGATCTAACGTTTGCTGCTGGTATCTGGAAATTTTCTTCTTCCATCCTTTGACATTACCAGCCTTTTATCTGGCAACAATGCACTTGATCTTTGACTTCAAGCAGCAAAACGAAATGAAACAGTTTCAGGAAGAGCACAAGAGATGTATGATGAATTGAGAAAACGGGCTAGTGGGTGGCTTAGATTTAAGGATGAAGAGAACTCTCCATAGACGGTCACAGCACCTGTCAAAGCCACTAAAAGACACAGGCACCAAGCAGCTTCTTGTCATGTGAAATACAATTTACAGCCGCTTATTAACTTGGCCTCTAGGAATGCCATAAACAAATTAATCCTGTGGTTTATTATCATCTTTTTGCAGTGAAATTTCCCCTAGTTTTATTTTCCCACCTAGTGATATGAAGCAGATTCTTATTGTAATTTTTGACCCAATTGGGGAGGGGGGAGAAAGCGCACCGAGGGAAGCAATAAATGCCACCTTGTGTTGGTATTATTACCTGAAGAATAATTTTCCAATTTTAGACCTGAATCAGTTCAATGCTTTCACTCTAACATGAAGGCGAAGCAGCAAATAGAAAAATACATTTATTGCAATTAGACAGTGCATCTTATTTCCCTGTGGATAAATAGAAAGTTTTTATGATCATTTGCTTCACGATCTCAGAATGCTACCGCTCGGATTAAAAGAGTTGGAAGGAATTAGCCACTAGAGGGAGAGATCATTGCAAATATTTGCTTAGTTCTGCTAACTTCCAGATGGCGGCAGTGGTGCATATATAGAAAGCAGAAGCTAATGCAGCAGTGGAGGATTTTAATGATCCCCCATAGTTGCTTGGGACAGATTAAGCAAGGTTTCAAATGCAACACTAGGTTGCTCACACCAATAACTAAAATCAAGAGAAGGATTCACTCTTAATTACAAAAGTTGATTGGGAGATTGGGAGGCAGATATTTGAAGCTGGTGGGTTGAAAAGACTGATTAACAAGAAGCCGCTGTTTTCAAAATTATGCTGTCTTTAGCTTCCAGGTGTCTTTTGTTTATGGCTGCTATTCGATAGTAAAGTAATTTTAGTTGCTATACAAGATAATACGGGAAAAAAGTCCCAAGACTTTGTTACTTTATTGCTTTTTGCTCACCAAAAATAGTGGAGACAACTAAATTTGATTTAAAATTTAAATGAAATTAAAGATATCCATCTATTTAATAATTACCAATTTTTGTCATATTAAGATTACAATTAGGTAATGTTGGGAGGTTATTTGGTGGACTTTGGAGGGAGGCTGCATAAGCCCTAGAATGTTAGGTTGTATCTTATCTCACTAACTGATTTTAATTTTGAATATAATGCAATCTTTGAACTCTGCCCTTTTGTACCTAGCTGATCATTTGCCTAAGCAAACACACACATATTTCAGTTCAATCCTTACTTTGGCAATTAAATCACAATTTGCTGTAGCTGTCACCCAACTGATTGGGTGGTTATTTATTTTTGTGCATGTCAAAGGTTGCAGGGTGGCAATTGCGGTGCTACAACTAAAGCACTGCCCCCTTTTAATTGTCACAAAACATCACGGCATGCAACAGAGGTCACTGCTGCGTCTGCCCTCTTATACATTTTGACTGCTTTAGGTGCCACATCAGCTGCTCTTGCACCCTGAGTTTAAGAAAATCCATACTTCAAACTTTCATTAATAAAGGAAACCCAGAAATAAATATCAAAAAGCAGCAAAATGCGGTGAAATTTGCAAGCTTAGTACAGTTCTGCTTGGTTTCAAAGAAATGGAAGAGACAGAAATAAACTCCTTTATATTCTTGTTAAATGTTATTATCTTTGTAGGAATGGTCACCCATTTTTGGAAATAAAACCTGCCAGATGTCTATCTGACTCATGAGGAGGACCAACATAGACAGTATTCGTATCAAACTGAAATCTTTTCTGGTACACATGCCAGGGAAGGCATGAAGCCAAAATCTTATTTTATCATGGCCCTCGTTTGAATTGTTCCTATTGTCTTTCATTAGCCTTTATTTTAAGGAGCACTCAGCACCCATCACTTGAAATGGCATCCAATTTAACATCTAGATTCTGATCTCATTCCTGGATTGGTGTTTGTTCAGCATTTCCTTTGGCAACTGCTTTTTAAATCTGCACGGATATGATTTGTTGATGGTTGGCAAAGTGTTTTATTGTGAATACTTCTGGGGAATTTCTGAAATTATGAAATATTGATATTTCCTTTCATAAGATCATCCCGTTGTGTTATTGCAATACATGAGGCGGGAAAAAAACAAAACCAAAGGCAACCCATATCTGAACTGACTATCAGATAATGTCATCTTGGTAGCACACTTTCATTTCACCCACAGCTAAGGGAAATGCTAACAACATTCAACTTTGAAATGTCTAAATAAAATATCCCTGAGTTGTCTCAAAGGCTGGGGAATTCATTTAAAAACAAACATATGAAGAGCTGACTGTATTTGGCAAATATCTGATTACTTGCCATAAGCAATTCTAGGTTTTTTTTCTTCCTTGTCCTGATTTTTAAATCTTTTTTTAAGTTGTTGAATAAATCCCTGAATTTTGCAGAGTTTTTCAAACACTACTTGTTAAATAGACCCAGATTTTGAATTACGTTTCTTCCTCTAGTAGATGAAAGAAAGTAATGATTAAATTAAAAGGTAAAGAAAGGCAGTTACAAACAAAACTCTTCCATTTAGGCTGTTTTTATGTTAGAAATGAGTAGGATAGCACACATTGCTGGATTCATACATGCCATTGGTTCCTTTGTTCATTCGGCAAAATTATATTGTATGGGCACCCATCTTAATCATATAATTCTCGGTAACTAAAAAGTTTAAAAACAAAAATGTACATATAAAGATAATAAAGCAATAAAATGTGCACCCTTACCAATTCCTTAATCAGTGCAAGACAAAACAGATATCCAGGCCCTAAAACCAGAGAAAGTGGGCTGCAAAAACATTAGCAAGGGGTTCTCTGCCCGCTTGTTGGGTGGGCGTGGCCATGATGGGTGTGGCCTAGTCGGCCTCCTGTACCACGGGGGGGGGGGGGATTTCGCCCAGATTTTTTTCTTGAGCCTCCAGGAGGGCAAAAACTGTTTCTGGCCTTCCTGAACTACCGGTAGGCCCAATTTTTGCCTTCCCTGAGCCCCTGCAATCTCCCTGCACTTACCTGCATCCAAAATGGGCTGTGTGGGGACTCCTGGGGGGGGAGGGGCAGGGCCAGCCAGGAGTGGGATTTGGGGGTTCTCTGAACTGTACAGAATCTTAGCTAGAGGTTATCCCAAACTCCTGTGAACCCCCAGTAGCCCACCCCTGTATACTTTCATTTATACTTTATTTCAGTATTATTTTATTATTTTTGAATAAAATAATTTGTTGGACAACATTAATTCCTAGTTACCTTATGTCATTAGAATAATAATAATATATGAAAGGTTGTTCTCCTTCTGTTTTTCAGTAGCTGTTCATTTGATTGGTCTGTATACTGAATAAGGAAATGAATCTGCTGTATTTAAAACATATTTTGTGAGTTAAAATACTGCAAAGTAATATATAATGGATAGAGAACCAATAGCTTTTTTCATAATAGAGTCTAAAAATTGCTACTAAGCGTCAATGACATCTTGACATTTTTTTAAGGTCAAGAAAGATTATCTTTGTTGTAGAAAGCTACAGAACAAGTGGCTGACAAGGAACAAACTCTCTAATAGAGAGGAATATCTTTATTTTATCTCTTCTATTAGGTAGTTTCTTTTCATTGGTATGATGCAGAAGCATGAAAACTGCATATTTTCATTATGCCTTCAGTGTAAGATTTCAGATATTCATATACAGAAGTGATACACATACAATTTTGCTGCCTCCCACAGAGCAGATTTTTTTTAAATCATATAGAAAACCATACCTTGTTAGAACATGCAAGAGCTGTTAGAAACCATTGCCCATCAAGTAAAATTATTTAGGCATACTTCTATGCATGATTGAGTATATAAGCATTTCGAGTTCCCATCAATCTATAGAATCATTATCACCTAGGCAAGTTTAAAACCCTTAAATAATTGCTTATAGGAAATTGATTTTTTTAACACTAACCAAGCATAGGATAACTTGATCTTGTCTCTGTATTCCATAGATGATCCTCGCCCAAACAACTATTTTCCCCCTCTCCAAAAGCTATTAAGCTAGTATTATCCATTTATTCTAACCACAGTCTGCCCAGTATATTTATTTATGAAATGTTTAAGGATTCTCAGTGATCCCCAAATAATAACAGTAACAAAATCAATGTAAAGAATAAAACACATGCAAGTACGGTAGAATTTAACAATATTATCATATTATATTAACAATTATACATATGGCATCAACAATATTGCACCAGACTTGGTTGGCTATTCAAACTAGTCAAGTTTTTTTAAAAAAGATTCTGGAAAACCATCTGGTGAACTAACCAAAGTTGGAAAACAAATCTACTGACCACAATCTTCACCTGCTTATCCAGTAGGACCCATAAGGGTGGGACTCATGAAATTCCCTAATTGTGAGCCTCCTTAGAGAAAAAGCTGATAGACTTCCAGATTCAGAAAACATCTAAATAGCCAATGCTTTTTGTTTCAGTTGAAGTTAAGCTTGCTTTTTTCCTATTGACAGCCTGTATAGATCAGGGGTGTTAAACTGGTGCCCTCACGGAGTTGTCATGTGACATATCATGACTCCCCCCTTTCCCTAAACCTGGAATTGCTAGCACATGACGCATCGGGCCTGCTGGCCATGAGTTTGACAGCCCTGTTTTAGGTTGTGGGTAAGGACTTCTAATGCATCTCTCATTTGACTCAGAGTTGAATTTGTTTGCTTGTTTATTGTATCCTGCCTTTATTGTTTTTACAAATAATTCAAGGCAGTGAATATGTCCAACACATCTTCCACTTTCTATTTTTCCACAACAACACATGGCATGGAGTGGGCTGAGAGAGAGTGACTGGCCCAAACTCACCCAGCTGGCCTTCATGGTTAAGACAGAACTTGAACTCACAATCCCTGCTTTCTACCCTGATACCTTAACCGCTAAACCAAAGTAGCTCTTTAATTAATTAATCAATTAATTAATTAAATTACTTAAGTCCCTCGAAGTCATTATTTCTTAAGTATTCACAATTGCAGGGCTCTAATTCTTTTATGATAGTATAGTCTGATTGGAATTTCTTAATCGTTTACAGGTATTGAAAATAACAATTTAATATCATGACTATTTATGTACAACATATTTGTGTGTCATAGTCAAGAAAAGATTTTAAAAGTATAGACAGAGTGGTTGTTTAATGGAGCTAACATGTATGCCATAATGCATAGTAACTGTTCTATTCTTATCTGTGAAAGACTATCGTAGCAGCTGTGAAAAGGTGTGCCAAGTGCTGGATTAAATTTGGATTATGCTAGACGACTGTTGGATCATTTTTTTTATGAAACAGAAACTTGTGGTTTAGAAGGCAAAGTATCTATCTATCTATCTATCTATCTATCTATCTATCTATCTATCTATCTATCTATCTATCTATCTATCTATCTATTTATCAATCATCTTGCTAGCTAGCATTGTATTGTAATTAAGGTATATAAAAACAAGAAGTGCAGATATGCAGTATAGTAAAGAAATAAATGACATTGCAAAATGTGCTGATCTTTTGTAACCAGCATTTGCTAAGCATATATGTATTCCGTATTTTAATAATATATTCTATATTTTGATAATGTTAATAGTTTTCAAAGGATTTTTTATTAATGATATTAAGAGGGGTTTTTTAAAAAAAAACTTACGTTGATAAATCCAGTGGGAAAGCTAAATTGAGAAAATGCGTAATGTAGCATTTGAAAAATGCCTACCATCTGGCTTCAAAAATATCTTCAACAAATCATTCTAAACTAGCCTTTTTCAGATCACTGGTTGTGGGAGGATAGAAGAATCCTTTCCATCAATAATGTCACATTTACACAGTGTAAAAGGCTATCACATGTTCCATGTTGCCTACTAATATTGATTTATAATTAAAAACAGGTGCCTATGAACCTACAGCAGATGTTTCATGGTCCTCCAATAATCACACCTGATGTGTGTAACTTGTTACTCGAAAAAGGCTTAAAAGAAACTGTTCATCATCAACTTTGAAGGATACTAAAAGGATGAAGTACATAGTACCCCACAATGCTAATAATACTGTAAACAGTGGAGAAATGATTATGGGACAATCTTCTCTAGATACAGTTGAGATACAGTTGTCTGGAGAGTTTGGAATGCAATACTGTTCTTTGTTTGCTGGGGATTTTTTCTTCACCAATGCTAGAGACATTAGGCTTATTGCATCTTAGTATACAATGCAGAGGCTGCAGTATTAGGGACCCTACCACCAAGGAAATTACTACTGTTAGGAGATTGGTTTACAGCACCTAAGAGGAAGCCATTAAACGGTTTTTCTGTGCATCAGTGTATTTTGTTTCTCATAAATGATGTGGGAAAAGGCCACATAGTGAATTCTTCCTCCATGTGGCTCAACATTTTATATGTTATAAATGGGCCAGATGGTGAAATTCTTCAAAATTTAAATTCTTCAGTTAGTGCAAGGATGAACAAGGAAAGAATGGTCTATAAGATTCTCAGTCATCCAGGTCATGTCCTGTCAGAGCTGAAGAAGCTTCTTCAAAAGAAATGTCTTCAAAAAAAACAAAACCCCAAGAAAGTCCAGTTGCCTCCTGAAAAAGCACCTTTGGGACAAGGGAAGAATGCTGCATCCATTCCCAAAAATGCAGAGCTGGGTTGATATGAGGTTGGGTTTTTTCCCGCCTCTCTTTGCTAGTTTGCATATTTTAGTGCTCTTTTTAAGGCTAGGATAAGATGGGCACCGCACAAATATCTGAAGGGATGCTATTCCAGAGGGCAAGTGTGCAACAAAGAAGGCCTGTTCCCTATTATTGATATAGAGAAGGCAAATCTCAGGAAGCATTTTTTGTAGAAACTAAACTTATGTATTGCATGTGATGCCCAAGCCCCCCAAAACCCTGCTTCTCTCCTCCCTCTCTTTATAGCTCCAGCTCTTTTTTAGGTGCAGATTACCCCCTCCCCCAATTGAACAGTTAATGATATGAAGGTAACAATCAGCTTATAACTATGGAGACATTCAAAGTTTGTGACTTCTGATACAAACTAAACTCTGATCCCCATCTCCAAAGATCAGAACCCTGCTCTCCAGAGGTAGTATTCAGCAGGTTCTTACCAGTTCTGGAGAACCGATAGCGGAAATTTTGAGTAGTTTGGAGAACTGGTAAATACCACCTCTGACTGGCCCCACCCATCTATTCTCTGCCTCTGGAGTCCCAGCTGATTGGGAGGAAATGAGGATTTTGCAGTAACCTTCCCCTGCAGTGGGGCAGGAATGAATATTTTACAGTATCCTTCCCCTGGAGTCAGGAGGGAATTGACAGTTACAATATCCTTCCACTGCCACGATCACCAAGCCACGCCCACGGAACTGGTAGTAAAAAAAAAATGAATCCCACCACTGCTGCTCTCCACATATTATTATGGCTAAAATAATGTATTACAATCCTTCCAAGGAAGGGTGAGAAAATACATTTAAAAACTAATGAATCAGAGTTCTTCCGTGTTCTTTCTCTGTCCTTCATATGCACACACACACACACACACACTGCAGTCTGATTCTAAGTATCTGTAGATTTTTTTCTACAAAATAACTCATTATGACTGCTCATTTAGTCTAAGGAAGTAACTATCAGACCTAGATAATATTCTCAGTTATACTGAGTTTAATGTTGTAATCAACTTCATTGCAATTTGTGTCATTTGGAAGACACCCACAGAAATATTTTCCCCCATTACTTTCCTTCTGTTCATTTGTAAATTAGTCCATTGGTAATTTAACAGTTGTATTTTGTTAACATTTATTTAATAATCTTACAGTACATTAGGGTCTTAATGGCACTGTCACGAGGCAGGCTGCATCTGTGATATTGTCAAAATAGCAGGAGAAGTAAGCTCTTTTTGGGGGGGCCATGAGCATCTTCCATGAATCCATGAAATGTTTTCTAAGTAGATCAGTGGGCTCTGGAGTATCTAACTATGAGCTGGAGAGTATCCTGGCACTGAAATATTTGGGAGAGTTGCATGGAAGGAAGAAAAAGCATGTAATCAAATACCAATATTACCCACAACAACCAATTAAGCAGGAACGAACAACAATGTCAAATGCGCAATCTCTGCTCAATTATGTTTTGGCAGTTGGACCAGTGTCAACTACCCTGACCAACAACCCTTTGAGCATTCTGGTATTTCAAGCATAGTCTGGATAACATCCACTTTCCTATTGGTTTAGGGCTTGACCTTCTGGAAAAGTGACTAATTAAGGAAAATTATTCTAAGGCAGCTCTTGGGGGTATGTCTTTCCCTGCTAACTGACTGCTATGGTTAGCCATACGAAGTAAAACGGAAGATTTCAACTATCAATCTTTAATTTAAAGTGGATTGCAAGTATCATGACCTTGCTTGTTCTTCATTCCCTTTCTTCCTTAGAAGATGTCTGGCATTACAGGTCAGAACAGCAAGCTCAGCAAGCAGCACCCAGAGACTGCTCGTTTTTACAGTTCCAGCTTCCCAATAAGTGAGAATGATTTGATATTTATTCCTTGTAAACTGTTCCTGGAATGGATGGCATTTCATCTCATACTAAGAACACCAGCCAGTTGTTTGCATAGCCTCTGCATTTTAAATATATGAGATGGGATGGGAATTATGCATGGGGCGTAACATTTGGGAGGGGGACCCCATTCTTGATTTAGATTAATCTAGATCAACTGAATCCAAATAAATTATCAGGTTTGGGGAAGCTCGAATTATTACATTAGGAACATAGTGGAATAAAAATAGCTTAATTAAGAGAATTCTTCTCATGAATTATTAAAGACTCCCCTAATTGATATGGAAATAGGACAGAATGAAGTTAAGATTGGGAAAATAAACTGAGCAAAATCAAATTTGTCTTTCAAAATATTCATAAAGGGCAAGAATTCCCTTGTATCTGAGATGATGGTAAGTTCCCAACCAATATTTCCTCTAATTTCTTAGGTGGCTTGTGTGGAGAAAAATGTTTTGTGCAGCTTTTCCCAAACCAAGTATGTATATGGGTAAACTGCAAATACATGTAATAATGACATCTGAAAATATATTACTTAGCCAAATATGGGAGTGCCATTTAGCATAGTTAAGGCATTGGGCAAGAAACCAGATGGCTGTGACTTGTAGACTTGCCTTAAACACAAAACCAGTGACCTTGGGCCAGTCTCTGTGTCTCAGCCACAGGAAGCGGGCAAGGACAAACCACTTCTGAAATCTTGCCAAGAAAACTACAAGGACTAGTCCAGGCAGCAAGCAGGAGACAAGACAGATGTGAAGGCACACAACAAACGTCAAAATATAGGAAAAAAGCATAGTAGTATGTCATACTCCTGCTTGAAAGTTGTTCCTTCAAGTAATTTTTTACTTATGATAACTGCCCCCTGCAGTATTCTTATCAACATTTTTCAGAAGTGGTTTTCTATTGCTTCCTTCCTAGGGCTAAGTGTGAGTGAAAAAGAAAGAAAAATGTTTAAAAAGAAAAGCATTTTACAAAAAGTATGTAGATAGAGGCCTCTCATTTCCCCCCTCCCTGACCTCAGTTCTGTCCTTCTCTCGATGTATGCTGAACTAGGCTTTAACTATTGATTTAAACATTGATTTTTTTTATACATAACTAATGGCAATAGCACTTAGACTTGCATACCACTTCATAATGCTTTTTACAGACCCCCTCTAAACGGTTTACAGAGTCAGCCTATTGCCCCCGACAGTCTGGGTCCTCATTTTACCCACATTTTTGGGAGGGAGGCACTCCTTTGTGTTTTGGTGACTCTGAAGTCTGAAACAAGTCTGCTGGGATGGGAAATTACATTCATTTTGCTGTCCTGCACAAAAGACACAAGCTCCCCACCTCAGCAGGACCCTCGATCACGTGATGCTCTCACTTCATTTATGCCAAGGGTGTCAAACTGGTGACCCATGGACCAGATGTGTCACGTGCAGGCCACACCCACCCCAGCTCCATGAATGGGAAAAACATTGCAAAACATCACATGACAACAACGTGACGCGAGGAGTTTGACACCCCTGGTCTATGCCATGTCAGAGAAGATGCCATTCCCTAAATGCAAATTATGCCTTATTGCCTTGTTTTTTTTAAAGAAGATGTTAATCTTTTATCCCATAAAAGAACCAAGCACTTTTTAAAGTGAACTGAAGTTGGATAGATTAGGACCCACCCTGTCTGGACTGCAAAAATCTTCTCACTTTAATGGCTCACATATGAGAGCCTAAAAGGGATAAGGAAAAGATGAAGGACATAAACTCAAGAGGCAAATGCTTTTAGGAGCAGATGTAGTGACAAGTGATTATAATATAAATTAGCTGCTGCAACCCAGGATTTAAAAGAGGTATTAATTCCTTAATTCCTATTAAAACAGGATGAATCTCCCCTTTTTTTCTCTTTTAAAGTACTGAAGATTTTATTTTAGAAGATTTTTGTCTTTTAAATGACACCCTATGGACCTTGTGTGTGACCTCTACCCCAACAAGTTGCTGCTGAATTGAGATCCTTAATATTCCATTCAGCCTTTATCCTGATTGCAGCCAGTTTTTGAAGTAAAGCCACTTACACCTCTCTTTTTAAAAAAAAATAATCTGTAGAGGAAGATTACTTGGGATCAACAGTATAAAAGATGGAAACATCCATAATTTCTCTCCTTATCCCCACTTATTTAAAAGAAAACCTATAAAAGTTAGTGGAAGAATGGTACAGTTACAACGAGGTTTTAAAATCTGTCATATATTTACACTGTGGCCAAGTGTCAGAGCAAGTATTTTATTCTTCCTGCTCTAGGGACTCCAAAAACAATTCCGTTCTGTGCCTTTTCCTTTTCAAAACATGAAAAATAAAGAGGTAGCTTCATTGTCCAGAAGAGATGGAAATATTTCACAAGAAATACTTCCACTGAGTAAGACGAAGAAAGGGCTCAATTATTTAATTTATAAATTAAGATTATGAATGATTATCTATGAGTAAGCTTCACCGAATTCAAATGAGGTTTCCTTTATACAAATAACAGATTAGCAGAGTTGGAAGGGTCCAACCCCCTGCCCAAGCAGGAAACCCTACATCTGCCTCTACCTAGGATTGAACTCACAATCTCCTGATTGGGAGGTGAGAGCGCCACCTCTAGGCCACAGCAGCAGATTATACTTGCGTAGCATTGCATTTCACAAGTGAGACAAGTGTGGACCAATGACTTGAGGAACATAATTTCCTATAAGTTTCCCACTCTTTAACATTGTCAAGTCTGAAAATTCCCCTTTGTTACATATTAAACCTTGTTCACTCTGTAAGACATTTCTTGTAGTCATGATCGGAAACAACATAGATTTGCCTTGTCTTCATTTTACCATATATTTTCAAAGTAAACTGGTTAATCTGCAGACTGTAGTTATACTGGTCATCTCTTGGGCCTTTGCCTGATTGAATGTTTTCTTTATGAGTGTTCACATTTTTGGAAGGAAGACAAGGCCCTTCTCTAGTTTCATTTTCTGAATTAGCCATCCCACATCTATCCGTGGTTGTCCTCCCAAGTCCTTCTGCAGTATTTGGGTGGCTCCTAACAAACTTTGCAAAAGGTTCTTTCAGGCAGTCAACCTTATTTATGATAGTTGATAAAAGTTCATAGATTGAGTTTACAGTTTGAGCTGTAAGCAAACATTGTCTAGAGAGGGAATTTGTCACATTTTCCCCCTTTAAATTTATTAGGTCTCCCTCCTGAGCAAGGAAAGCTGCTGCTGAGTTCCAAGAAAGGGAACCATTCTCAGAGAGGGAATGCTGTTTGCTTTCAAGTTCGGTTTGTAAGTCCCATTCCAATGAGTCACATAAATTAAATTTATCTGATAAGGTGACTGCACATGAGTTACTTATTGGAACAGACTGTCTGTTTGCAGTATAATCTTGCATTTTCTGCTGCTTCAATGGCTTGTGTGAACTCTCTGCCCCAGGATGCGGTCTCTCTCTCTCCTTTTCTCCATTCTTAAAAATCTTGGCTTGTAGTATTGTTAAAATGTATCTAAAACAAATGGTAGTCACACTCTTTGTGCTTTTGTAAAAGTCTGGTATAGATTAAAAATAGATTAAAAATGAGTTAAAATATAAAAATACACACACATATGTAAATGCACGCGCGCGCGCACGCACACACACATATATACATACATACATACATACACATACATACATACATGCATATACACACATTCATACATACATACATGTATATGAAAAACCAAATTTACTTTTGGAAGACCTCTTTACAGCTGTTGCTGCCTCCATTTTACCCTAACCAGAAATAAATTTGATTCAGTGCTAAAGTCCAACATTTTTATTTTTAAAAAGTAACTGTGGCGGTACTTTAAGATAAGAAGACTCTTGCATTGTAGGCATTGGGGGGGGGGGGTTGTTCTCTTTGACAGGAGCAAACAGACCTAGGTTAAAGGACCACTATGGGGACGAAGTGGACCAATTATGCTTGGTACAGCATGAAGTCAACTTTAAAGGTGTTTTATTTTTCACCTTCCACTGGATTGTATTGTTTAAACAGGGAAATTATTGATGTTGTATATCCTCATTTATGTGCAGATTTGTTCTCGCAGTCTCTTAAGCAGATGTTTTCTGCCATTGCATCAAAGAGTTGGAAGAAACAATCCAGGGCATCAGCTGCAACCTTTTGCTCAGTGGAGAATCTGAAATCATTGTGAAAATTAGATGTCCAGATTATGCTTGAGCACATCCATGATAATTGGATCCACTGATGAATAGCTCTTACAAATAAATCCACCAGCATTCCATACAAATTTGTTTCTTATAACTAGGACTATTATTCCATTTTCTGCATTATGAGGAGATCAGGAAGAGATCATGGCCTTTTTCTTTGTGATGCTTCTTCAGGTATTTGAAACGTGCTCTTGTACTGCTCTCTGCTTTAGTCTCTTCATAAATGGAGTTTCTCTCAAACTCCTTTTTAAGACTGTTTCCCAGCATCCTGATATTTTCCGTTGCTCCTCGTTGTGCAATTTGTCTGAATATTTCTTAAAGTGTTTTACTGAGAATCAAATGCAGTACTAATGTGTTCTCTTTTCTTCGTGTTTCTACCAATGGATATCGTTATTTATGCATATATATAACTTTCAGAATGAATGCCTGATGTGCAAAGGGTTGCTCTTGTTGGCATGAATTTCCTTAAAGCATTCTGAACAATGCCTTTCACAGCACAGCTTCTAATTCACATGCTGGCTAGCTGGCATTCTGAGAACAACCTGACCTCAACACAACTTGACATGTAAAGTCAATCACTGGGAAAGAAAAGAAACACAGCGAGAACTGAAGAAAACTTTCAACCAAAGTTTTGAATTTTTCAAACTCTTACTGAAAAAAGTCAAGAGATATGCGTTTGAATGAAAAATAAATGAATCATCCACATTTATTTCTTCAGAGGCAAATGCCATAACATTTGATAAAAAGAGACCTTGGACAAAGCAGTCTATGTATTTATAAATTTTGCAACTTGCTACTTGTTATGGATAAAACAAATCAATATTTGCTTTAAATGAAAAGGATGTTGAGATTTTCTTGAATAGATTGACATTTTTAACTGAAGTTGTTTTTGGTTGCACAGCAAGGTTGATTTTAAAATTTCATGTTCCACTCTACCTATAAAGGAAAGTATCCTAGTGGGATATTAATTCTTTAGCAATCAATTGATTGCATATAGTTGCTGTTTTTCTGGGTACAAGCCACTTTAAGCTGATTGCAAAATAAGAAAATAATACCCCTTATACATACGCATTGTGTGTGCTTACAAAGCAACATTGATGCTGGGATAGCTTGGTTCTTAATTTGGATATGAAGTGAATAAAAAATCCCAGGTTGACTTTTTGTAGGATCCAAACTCGATCAGTCTCCAGGGCCAGAGGTTTGGACTCGTCCAACTTTTCTCTAGCCTTTTGTACCTAAATAATCATCACAAGTTGCAACTCTACTCGTTTATTTACATACAATTGTCCAGAATTATCTTATAAACAGACATTACCATTACAACAATTTGGTTTTGCATATTTCTTCTTCTTCTTCTTCTTCTTCTTCTTCTTCTTCTTCTTCTTCTTCTTCTTCTTCTTCTTCTTCTTCTTCTTCTTCTTCTTCTTCTTCTTCTTCTTCTTCTTCTTCTAGAACCACATAGTCCACTAATTATGACTCAGAGCACAAGAAAGGAAGATATTTCATTTTGTTACATGTTTAAACTGCTGCAATCATGGTATATGAAGGAAAACTTCCATAGTACAATAGTATACCATAGTCAAAAATATTCAGTACTATGGTCTGTGGAGATTCTCAGTCATCCAGGTCATGGTTGTCCCAAAGGTGCTTTTTCAGGAGGCAACTGGACTTTGTTGTTTTTTTCTTTTGAAGATGTTTCGCTTCTTATCCAAGAAGTTTCTTTACCTCCCAGGTATCTTAACTGGATAAAAACCCCTTTTGCAAAAAAATCTCCATTTAACATGTTTCCCAAAGGGCAAGAAGCTGAGCAAGTTTCCTCTCTAGTGGTAGACTATTTCACAATAAGAATTATTTCACAATAATGGAGAAACATCTTCCTCACTCTAGGTCCTCTAAAATCCAGCTAGTTGGGACAACCAAACAACTCACAACAGACAGGTCAATTCAGTTTAAGGGGGAGTACCTTAGCCCCACACCACTGCTGATACAACGTGCTTCCATGTTGCAAAGAGCAAAATGAAGCAGCCACCGTTCATCACTCCTATTCAGAAACCTTAACCAATATTTGCAGTAGCTAGCCTAGGCTACAAAGCAAAATAAGGTCATTTAAAGTTATGCAAAAGGAAAAACAAACTGAAGCAGGGATATTTGAGAGACTATTAGATTCCAATGCAGATACCTAAAGGGTCCATGCTGCTCATAAGGGACTACATCTAAAGGGAATGTGCTTTGCACAGAAAAATAAGCCAATGGTAAATCTACTTATCAGCTGCAAAGTATTTGTGATACCAGAGAAACAATTCCCCAATCCAAATTAATTTTAAGAAATACTGCACAGGTTTATTTATTTCCATATGCTTGTGCTCCTGTTTTTTTGGGGGGAAACCCTTCCTCATGGAAATGTTAGCACAATAATTAAAATCAGAAAACATACAAAAACACATACATAGAAAACTGAAGTTTCAAGATGTGTTTAGACAATTGAAACTAATTTCTCAGCCCACCCTGCTATCTAGAAATTCTAGGAGTTACAGCACAAATACACCTGGAAAGCATTAACCTTTAAGCAGACTAAGCACGTGCTTAGGGCACCAAGCCCGAAGGGTGCACCACAAAGTTGAGAAAGAAAGAAAGAAAGAAAGAAAGAAAGAAAGAAAGAAAGAAAGAAAGAAAGAAAGAAAGAAAGAAAGAAAGAAAGAAAGAAAGAAAGTTTTGTACAGTATGTACAAAGGAGGGGCACCAAGATTTGATGGTGTTTAGGGCACCAGTGAGCCTTAATCCGCTGCTGTTGCAAAGGCACCAGGTAGGTTTAAGTCACAGGGGTCTGCAAAGTCGGCTCTTTTAAGACTGGTGGACTTCAACTCCCAGAATTCCCCAGCCAGCTAGTTAGAGGGATACAGATACCGGGAGTAATACAGTAGGTGGGTACATCAGTAGAGGAATACATAACATATAGGTAAGTAGGTAGAGGGATAGAGAGAGAGAGAAATATAGTAGGTAGGTAGGTAGGTACTTAAGTAGAGGGATACAGAGACAGGGAGGAATACAGTAGGTAGATAGGTAGGTAGAGGGATAGACAGAGAGACAGAGAGGGAGGAATACAGTAGGTATGTAGGTAGAGGGATACAAAGAGAGGCAGGAATACAGTAGGTAGGCAGGTAGAGGGATAGACAGAGAGACACAGAGGAAGAAATACAGTAGGTAGGTAGGTGGGTAGGTAGGTAGAGGGATAGAGAGAGGGAGAAATACAGTAGTTAGATAGGTAAGTAGGTAAGTAGAGGGAGAGAGAGAGAGAGGGATAAATACAGTAGTAGGTAGGTAGGTAGGTAGGTAGGTAGGTAGGTAGGTAGGTAGGTATGTATGTAGGTAGAGGGATAGAGGGAGGAAGAAATACAGTAGGTAGGTAGGTTGGGGGTTATACGGTGGTTATGTGTACGTGTTTGTGTGTGCAGGTGTAGATCTACACACAGATTGGATGGCCATTTAACCAGACTGGGCCACAGCAACGCATGGCTGGGAAGGGCTAGTGGGAAAATATTCAATTCATTATCCCTCTATAAAGAAAGTACTATAATTCTATACTTTGTTTGGTTCTTTCAAAGAACTGAAGAACACCAGCCTTTTGCATCCATATTTTGCTCTAATATCAAAAAACATTCATAGTTGATCCGAATTTCTGATATGAATAACATAATTACTTCTGAGCTGCTGCAACTCCTTTCTTTAATTATTAAAGAATGATAGACATAAAGTGAAACCCACTAGCTTTGTTTTTAATTGCAAGTACCTACATCTGCAAATAGCTGCCATCTAACTGGAAATAAAATTCAAAGCTGGGAAATAGTTTACAGAAATCTACCTTGCGGGCATGGATAAAGTGCTGAAAACCTATTTGGAAAACAGAAGAGACTTTTCATCATTTGTTATTTATGCTGCATTCACCTTTTTTTCAAGAGGGTGAAAAAGAAAATGAGCCATAATATCCAGGGACAACCAGTTGTCTTGAATTTCAATTCTAATTCTGAGTTACCTTATTTTGCAGTTTTAAAGTAGTAAAGTCATTACATTATTGTGGTGAATTATGTCAGTTCCAAATCATCGCAGCTCATTAAGCATGATAACATATGATTGCTACTTCCTGACGATTTCTCCTCTGCTCTTTGGAAGCAGATAATTTAACTATCAGAAAATTTGGCAAACTTGCACTCTTTTGGCTGATTTAGAAAGAAAATGTCAAGGCCATTATGCAAGGACATATAATAGTACCCACGTACACTATCCTAATCATAGTCATTCTGATTTCCATGTTAGTGAATATTCATTTTCTCCAACTTTCTATTAATGGTCAGTTCTAGCATATTATTTGTAACATGTTCTCTCTCAAGTCTCAATGAATAGGCTCTCAGTACTTGAAGTACCGTATTTTTCGGAGTATAAGATGCACCGGAGTATAAAACGCACCCAGGTTTTGAAGAGGCAATTTTTTTTAAAAGGTAGGTAGGTAGAGGAAGGGATAAAGAGGGAGAGAAAGAGAGATAAATACAGTAGGTAGGTAAGTAGGGAGAGAGAGGGTGTGTGTAGGTAGGTAGGTAGGTAGAGGGGGAGAGAGAGAGAGAAATACAGTAGGTAGGTAGGTAGGGAGAGAGTGTGTTTGTAGATAGATAAGTAGGTAGAGGGATAGAGAGAGAAAGAGAGAAAGAGATAGAGAACCACAGTAGATAGGTAGGGGGAGAGAGAGAGAATAGATAGATAGGTAGATAGAGGGGGGTAGAGAAATACAGTAGGTAGGTAGGGAGAGAGTGTAGATAGGTAAGCAGGTAGAGGGATAGAGAGAGAAAAATACAGAAACAGGGAGAGAGAGAGAAATAAAGTAGATAGGTAGGAAGAGAGAGAGTAGGTAGGTAGGTAGGTAGGTAGATGTTTCCAGGTGTATTTACCCATGTGCTGGAGAAGGAAATCACTGGCCACCTTTAGAACAAATCTTTGTTTCTGCAGGCACAATACTTGACCAACGTAATTCTCATCAATTACTCTAACTAAACAGCTTTCCAAAAGGGAAAAAACGCCCTTTGCAGACTTCCCCCAAATGGCCCATTTTTTGAAAAAATTGGCCTGTTATTTTTCAAATAAAAGGCATGAGCAGCCTTGGGGAGGCTTGCTGAGTGCTCCTGGGGGCGGTGGGGGCCCCAAAATGAGGAAAAACAGCCCGTTTTTTTTCATGAAAACGGGCCATTTTTTGGCCAAAAAATAGCATGCACAGTCTTATGGAGGCTTATAGAGTGCTGCTGGGGGGGCAAAAGCGCCCTGTTTTTTGCTCATTTCTGCCCTCCCCAGCCCCCAGGAGCTCTCTGGAAGCCTCCATATGGGTATGCACATGGCCATTTTGGTGAAGGGGCGGGGTTTCAGGAGGCAAACAATGCTGTATTTGATGTATAAGACGTACCCAGATTTTCAGCCTCTTTTTAGATGAAAAAAGGTGCATCTTATACTCCGAGAAATACGGTAACTAACTCAATTTGAAGGGCACAAATCTACAACATCTTTATTTCTGCAAATCTGCTACAATGTCCTACCTGTCAATGACTACTTCAGCTTCAACCTCACTAATACGCGGGCAAACAATTGATAGAAACTCAAGGCTCCAAATTCAATTGCAGAAAATATGACTTCAGCAACAGAGTGGTCAATGCCCGGAATGCTCTACCCAACTCTGTTGTTACATCCTCAAGCCCCCACAGCTTCAACCTTAAACTGCCTACCATGGACCTGACCCCATTCTTAAGAGGTCTGTAAAGCGGGTGTGCATAAGCGTACCAGCTTACTGTCCCTGTCCTACTGTCCCCATTTATTTGTATTCATTTTCTTTGTTCATGTCCATGTTCATACTTATACTTGCTATCTTCTACATATTTGACAAACAAATAAAAATAATTAAATAAAGGAGGACAACCAAGTTTAGGTAACTGTGCTTAAACTTGTCTGTCTTCTAAATTGCCATTCCAATGTGACTTATTAATACAACTTTAAAATAAACGAATAGTAAAATAAATAAAGATAAGGCAGTGCTTACAGTCTTCAGATATTTTGTAACTAAACACTTATTTTCTTATTTTTCCAAGCTTAAGTTTATGCTTTGAAATACTTCCCCTTAAATACAATATATTCCTTTCTGCTCATGTTCAGATCTTGATTTTTTTTAAAAATCTTACAATTTGAAAAAAAATGCCAACAATCCTCATAAAAACTAGCCAGAATCACTATGAGTTGTTACAAATAGTAAGAATCTATGGCTTTTATAACTTGAATAAAAAGCCATTTGCCTAAGATGTATCAATAGAACAGTGCTAAAAAGGAACAAAGTTGTATGCATAATTAATATGATTACGTTAATTTTTTCCCTCTAGGGTAATTCTTATATCTTCATTTAAATTGAAGCAAACCTACCTGCTCCTTACTGTACCTATTACAGTGTTCTGGCCAGCTGCATTTCTTGACATGCTTAACCCACATAATTCAGCTCAATTTTAATTCTCTTTAAAGAGAATTGAGGTTATACAGTAAAATTGTTTGAAGGTCAAAGCAAAACCTGTTCGACTGAACTATTCACTAAGAATGTCTAGAAATGACTACTTTATCATGTTTTCATGGTACTATGCAAAATTCTAGATATTATGGAACACCATGACCAAGAAATTGGCAAATCTGAGAAGATCAGACCACATAACAGAAGAATTGCATTGCTAGTGCTGGTTGCCAGCACATTTAATAAACCCAGGACTACTAGCTGTATCTGTTCCCAGATGTTCGTATTTGAAACAGATTTAGGACTTAGAGTTAGGTTCTTTTAAATTATTGACTGTGTTTCTAAATTTTAATGATATTTTATTGGTTATGGGGAAATGCCCTGAAAACTTTGAGCAGCAGATTATATTTTTAAAAAGCAGACACATATTTTAAATTAAGCTAGATAATGCCAAAGTAGTTCCAACATAAAGAAAAAATCAGGCTGGAAGAAGCTGTAGGAGGCTGGAAGAAGCTGTAGAGGGCCAGAACCTGGAGGTGTTTTTCCATCATGGGGCTGGCACTGACCTTTTGGAATGACCTCATGCGAAAAGTGTGTTTGTTTCAATTCTAACTATGTCTTGGAAGCTTGTGAAAATGGGGCTTTCCTGGAGGGTGTCTGGGAGCTGATGCCTGATGCAATCTGAAATGTAGTTTTGCTTTTCTCTGTTTCAGTGACTCCAGCCTGCAGATAGGTTATTGTTTACGCCTTCTCAAATCTTAAGTAAGACCAATTTTTATCTAATGGAACATTAGGATTGGATTATTTTTTTTAAAAAAACACCTTTACCATTGTCCTGCAATATTTACAGAGTACAAAAGCCACTAAATGAGTAAGTTTCAAACATTACTTAAATATAAGGTGTGTGAACTTCGTGTGAATTCACAAATGTTAAATCAAGCTTTTGCAGAAGTATATATATCTGCATTTCTACTATCTTCAAAAAAATTGTATTGCAATACAACCTCATTATATATCTTTATAGGATTTTTATGCTAATAATATGACAGGAGCAGGTAATAAAATAAAGCTAATATTCAGTGTTCTAAATTAAATTAGATCAATTTAGAATCTCAAGTCAATGTTATTATTCAAACTAATTAGCTCAAAACAGATTCAAATTGATTTGAATATTTTCTGTGCATACTCATATGCATTTTAATGCTCTGAATCAAATTGAATTAAATTAAATCATTCAATCTCCGGGTCAATTCAAAGGTACCTATTAGATCATTTCAAATTTTTTAAAACAACTGAAACATTAAAATTGATTAATAAAATTGTACTAATTGATTCAAGCATCCAAATTAAATCAGAGCTGATTGACATACTTCCGGTGAATAATTCATAGGTGCCCAATCTTTCAATTTGCTATAATCAAAGTGTTTCACTCTATAAATCTATCCTATATATAGCTTAAGGAACCTAGCTATAACTTAAGAACAAGAACTTTATTTCACTAAGTACATTTATTATTCTTATAATTATAATTATAATTATAATTATAATTATAATTATTATTATTATTATTATTATTATTATTATTATTATTATTATTATTATTATTATTATTATTATTAATAATAATAATAATAATAATAATAATAATAATAATAACAACAACAACAACAACAACAACAACAACTTGGCTACTTGGCACATGTTATATTCTACGTAGATACTTGGTTGATACCTAGGATGCTAGCAGCAAACTGTATCAACAATTAGCACCAGTCAATAGTATTTGTAATATGCATTTTTAAATGTTCAGTTGGCTGAGTTTCATGTTTTATGAATAAAGTAAATAATAATAACAATAACAATAATAATTGTTGTTGTTGTTGTTGTTGTTGTTATTATTATTGTTATTATTATTCTGTGGTTAATTTTGGTGAGATTCACAGCCTTTGGGGCTGGTTGGTAGCTCAACAGCTCGAGTCCTAACCAAGGAACTAGGAGCTGTCAAGGTAACAGTTGTTGTTGTTGTTGTTGTTGTTGTTGTTGTTGTTGTTCTTCTTCTTCTTCTTCTTCTTCTTCTTATTATTATTATTATTATTATTATTATATACTGTATTCATTAAACATGAAACTCAGTCAACTGAACATTTAAAAATGTATCACAAATATCATTATTGTTGTTGTTGTTTGTTGTTATTATTTTCTCTTATTTAAAGGCAATGAATGAATAAAAAAACTTAATTTACATTAATTTAGAATGGCATTATTATAATTTCTGAACAAAATAAATTAACTTTATTCACCAAAGATTTCTTACAAAAATATTGTACCCTTACATGACTAACTTAGATGAGAAAATCTAGAGATCATATATAAACAGCTAAAAAGTATGAATAACTGGATCCTATTCTAATTATGTTTTTGGGAATTTTCTTCCCAAATTTCCTTCCCCTGACAAATTGCACCGATGGTGACAACAAACAAAGCAAGCAACCTGATATCAAGCCACCATTAAATTCCTAAGAATATTTTGATGAAGTTATCAGATAGAAATTTTTTCGTGGCATAAGAAAATGTGCTGGAACTGAATCTGAGATTTTATTTTTAAAGTTTAGACAAATAAAAACATGAATGTATAGACATTTAAAATACATTTACCAGTTTTCTTATAGGTTATTTTACTGAATGTACTGATTTCCTATAGAGAGAAAGAATATTATTCCTTTTAATGCATTTTTATATTGTTAAACTACAACACAAACTCAGAAATGTTTTGAACAATGACTTTTTTTTGGTTCACACGGAGGTTCATTAGACATTTTAGAAGGTTACTAAAGATTATTTTATTTCACTGAGCTTGCAGCCTTACTTAAAAGTTACTAGTGTTCATCTTCTTTGTAAACGTTGGTGTTCTTCTTATGAATTAAAATGCATATAGTTAAAAAAATATTTCACTCTAAGATTCTTTTATTTATAAATTCACTCATTCTGTCTCTGCAGTCATAGAATGTCAGAGTTGGAACGCTCCTCAAAGATCATCTATTCCGATCATTTGACCAGTGCATGAATCTTCTATTACAACATCTCCAATAGAAGATCTTTTGGCTTCTGTTTTAGTACATTTATTGAACAAAATCTCTCAAGTAGATTAATCCATTCTTGAACAGTTGTTACCATTAAGAATTTTTCCTAAGGTCTACACAAAAGGTAACTCCTTGTAATTTAATCCTAATTCTGCTGTGAATTCTACATTTGGATCCTTTCAGAAACTTGAAAATGACTATGACACCTCCATTCATTCTTCTCTTCCTCAGGCTAAACATAGCCATTGCTTTCCACTGTAAAATTTTCTCGCCTTGTTTGCTGTTCTCTGGAAAACTCAAGTATGTCAATGTCCTTTCAAAATTTCAGTGTTTGGAACAGAGTGCATACAATTCTGTATTAGGCATGGTCTTATCAATAGCAAATAGAGAAGGATGATTTCAATAATACAATACAATAGTAGAGTTGGAAGGGACCTTGGAGATCATTTAGTCCAACCCACTGCCTAGGCAGGAAACCCTACACCATTTCAGACAAATGGCTATCCAACATCTTCTTAAAGACTTCCAGGGTTGGGGCATTCACAACTTCTGGAGGCAAGTTGTTCCACTGATTAATTTTCTAACTGTCAGGAAATTTCTCCTCAGTTCTAAGTTGCTTCTCTCCTTGATTAGTTTCCACCCATTGCTTCTTGTTCTGCCCACAGGTGCCTTGGAGAATAGTTTGACTCCCTCTTCTTTGTGGCCACCCCTGAGATACTGGAACACTGCTATCATGTCTCCCCTAGTCCTTCTTTTCATTAAACTAGACATACCCAGTTCCTGCAACCGTTCTTCATGTTTTAGTCTCCAGTGCCCTAATCATCTTTGTTGCTCTTCTCTGCATTCTTTCTAGAGTCTCCACATCTTTTCTACATTGTGGCAACCAAAACTGGATGCCGTATTCCAAGTGTGGCCTTACTAAGGAGTTATAAAGTGGTATTAACACTTCACGTGATCTTGATTCTATCCCTCTGTTTATGTAGCCTAGAACTGTGTTGGCTTTTTTGGCAGCTGCTGCACACGGCTGGCTCATATTTAAATGGTTGTCCAAGATTCCAAGATCCCTTTCGCAGTTACTACTATTGAGCAAAGTACCACCTATACTGTACCTTTGCATTTTGTTTTTCTTGCCTAAATGTAGAACCTTTCTCTTTTCACCACTGAATTTCATTTTGTTAGATAGTGCCCAATGTTCAGGTTTGTCAAGATCTTTCTGTATCTTAAGCCTATCTTCTGGAGTGTTGGCTATTCCTGCCAGCTTGATGTCATTTCTTTTGATATTGATTTATGTTCATGCTACAGTAAGGTCTCTCTTTAATCATGCAATATATACCTTTGGTTTTTCTTCCAAACCAAATGTAAACTTTCACATTTGTCCCTATTGAAATTTATCCTGCTGGTTTCTGTCCATGGAGTACCAGCTTACCAAGATCCATCCGAATCTCAATACTCTTCTATTAAAACCACATTTTCCCATTATTTACACATTAGATAAACATATTTTCCAATCCCTTGTCCCAGTCATTTATCAATAGGTTGAACAGCATAGAACCAGAACTTAGCAAGGAGCATCCTTCCAAGCTTGAGGCAGGCTGTTGTTGTGTATTCATGATTTACAATTGTTTTGGCAGCTCTCTATCCATCTAACAATAAAGTACGTCCAGCATATATTTTGCCATTTTCATTCTACTAGAAGTTCATATAAAATGCACTGCCAAACTCAGAATGCAAGATGTCTACCACAATCCTATGATCAATCAAACTGGTCACTGTGTCAAAAAGAAACAAAACTGCTTGGCCAGAACATCCTAAATGAACCCAAGTGGGCCCTTCCAAAACAATACATAACTTTTCTAAATTTTTACAAAACAAGTGTTTAACAATATGTTCAAAGTTTTGCCCATTATTGATATAAAGCTGATTGGTCTGTTATCTTTCTTTTCTCCTTTCTGGACCTTCTGGCATTATGCCCTACCTTCATAATGTCTGAAAGATCAAAGAAAGAAGCTCCAAACTCACAAGCTGCTTCAAAATGCAATTGAACTAGTTCTTGGATGCAATTGAAATAGTCCTGGGGACAAACTTGTTCAAGGGAGCCAAATGCTCGCTAAACATTTCTTTCTTTCCTTTCACTTCTGCCTCTGATCTGCTTAGTCTATTTGAACACAGTCCCCCTTTGGGGTGAAGATCAAATCAAAGTAAATGTTGGAGAAATCTAGTTTCTCTCTATAGCTAATTATCCCATCAAATTCTCTTAGTGGTGGGCAGATTCTTTTTCTACTTTTACTTCTGATTTAGACCCAAAAGTTATTTTTGTTGCTCTTTAGTTTCATCACCAAACCTATGTATCCTAAGGGAGGCCTATGTAACATGGCCTCCCTTATATAGACAGCTTCTTAAAGTGGCAGTAACCCTACTGACTCATTCTCATTTCATCATTATTATTATTATTATTATTTAATGGACTTCTAGACCACCCCCTCTCCCCGAAGGGACTCGGGGCGGTGTACAGGTACAAATTAAAACCATACAATCAACATACATATAACTAAAATCGAATTAAATAAACCCCTGTACAAATTTATAAAAATTAAAACTTAACCTTAAAACCAAATCACAAAATTTAAAAATACAAACTGAGGTGGGAAAGCTGGACTTAGGCCAGGCCGGCTAGATGAAACAAGTGGGTTTTGAGTTTCTGGTGGAAGGAGCGGAGATCCGTGGTCGTTCTAATGTCAGGGGGAAGGTCATTCCAGAGGGTCGGGCCCGCCACAGAGAAGGCCCTTCCCCTGCGCGCCGCCCGCTGGCACAGCCTAGTGGACGGCACCTGGAGAAGTCCCTCTCTGTGTGAGCGAATCGGCCGAAGGGATGTGTGGGGCAGGATACGATCCCGCAAATAACTAGGTCCTGTGCCATGGAGCACTTTGAAGGTGATAATCAACACCTTGAAACGCACCCGAAAAGCCACAGGCAGCCAGTGCAGCCCGCGCAGGAGAGGTGTTACGTGGGAGTATCTAGAGACTCCCAAAACTGCCCGCGTGGCCGCATTCTGAACCAACTGCAGCCTTCGGGTGCATCTCAAGGGGAGCCCCATGTAGAGAGCATTGCAGTAGTCTAGCCGGGACGTCACAAGCGCATGAGTGACTGTGCGAAGGGCGTCCCGGTCCAATAGGGGAGGCAATTGGCGCACCAGGCGAACCTGGTGGAACGCCCCCCTTGCCACGGCTGTCACATGGTCATCCATTGACAGCCGGGCATCTAGAAGGACGCCCAAATTGCGTACCCGATCCACGGGGGCCAGATGTTCGCCCCCAATGGCCAGCGATGGAATCAGCTGGTTGAACCGGGGCTCCGGTAGCCACAGCCACTCAGTCTTGGACGGGTTGAGCTTGAGTCTGTTACTTCCCATCCAGATCCGTACGGCCTCCAGACACCGGGACATCACTTCGACGGCATCGTTAGGGTGGTTTGGGGTAGAGATGTTCAACTGGGTGTCATCCGCGTACAGATGGTAATCTACCCCAAACCCACGTATGATCTCGCCCAGCGGCTTCATATATGCATTGAACAGGAGAGGCGAGAGGACCGACCCTTGTGGCACCCCACAAGTGAGCGGCCTCGAGGTCGACCTCTGCCCCCCTGCCAATACAAATTGCGCTCGACCAGAGAGGTAGGAGGAGAACCACCGCAAAACGGTGCCCCTCACCCCCAACCCCTCCAGTCGATGCAATAGGATACCATGGTCGATGGTATCAAAATCATCTCAGTTTACAGCCTTACAGCAGCTGGTCAGCTATTAAATCATCAGTAACTTAACATTACATGTGGACATATGCATAATAATAATAATAATAATAATAATAATAATAATAATAATAATAATAATAATAATTGTCATTGTAATAAGATTGTAATAAAACTAATAATAACAACTGCCCTTTCTATTACTATTATACATTCTGAATCTATATTGATGGATTGCTATCATTTTGTCGTCTACTAATATTTTTACATTAACTACAGATTAAATTCAGAATAAACATTAAGAATACTGAATGTGGTCCATTCCCTTTTGTGCATAACTCACAGGAAAACAAAGAGTTCTCTGTAGGTTTCTGATCTTTGATAATTGATAATGCTAGAATAAAAGTTTTATATGTATTATGTCCTATAGAAGCTGCTGTGATCCAGAACCATGCCTAGGAGTTATCCACGTTCAGGGAATAAATCATTATTACTATGAATGATTTTGGAATGGCTGGATGAGAAATATGAACAAACCTGATTCTAGACACTAGTGAATAGCTTGTGCACAGCCTGCATTAAGGGCTTGATAAATTTTTAAAAATTACTCTCCTACCTGCAGGTATAATCCATTACATTTTCAGTCTGATCTTTTACTAATAATAAGTCATTTTCCTTTGTACACCACGACTATTGATGAATAAAGGATGGCATAGGGAGACTATAAAATTGATAAGTATGAATATGTACAGATGAACAAAAGAATAGAACAGAACAACAAAGTTGGAAAGGATCTTGGAAGTCTTCTTGTCCAACACTCTTCTCAGACAGGAAACCCTTTACCATTTCAGACAAATGGTTGTCCTATCTCTTCTTAAAAACCCCAAGTGATGGAGCATTCACAAATTCCACTGTTTAATTGTTCTCACAGCTTCCTATTCTCAATAAATTTCACTTTAGTTCTAACCTACCTTTTTCAAGAGGCCGGCCTGGCATAACTCTAATTTTAATCTTATTTTAAATGGGTTTTAAATTGACAATTTTAGCACAGGCTTAGCTTAATTTAATTTATTTTTAATATTTTGTATTTATTGCTTTTTATATTTTATTCTCTCCTGTGCACCGCCCTGAGTCCCATTGGGAGATAGGCGCGGTATATAAATTGGATAAATAAATAAACAAATAAATAAATAAATAAATAAATAAATAAATAAATAAATAAATAAATAAATAAGTTGGATCTCTCCTTGATTAGTTTCCAACCACTGCTTCTTGTCTGCCTTCAGGTGCTTTAGAGAATATATTTCTCCCCTCTTCTTTGTGGCAGCCCTTTAGATATTGGAACACTGCTATCAAAAGAGTCTGTGTGCATTATTCATACATATGATATAAATTCTTGCCTGCTGGTTATCCCTCAACACTCCATCATTCACATATTCCTAGAGAGAAAAACAGTAAGGCAGCCTTGCAATTACTTGTCCATAAATGCACCACAATAACCCATCTGTCTATACAGCTCTTTAAAATCTGTATGTTATTGGAGAATCATGGCAAAAGATGCTTATGCCAGGTTCACAACAGTCAAACCCCTGTAAGTATATATGTAACAGGAAAGTGCTTGGCATTTCCCTTGTCCAAATGCTTCATGCAATCGCACCCTCTGGCTGATTAATTATTCCATTCTTCTCTGATGAAAAGGGAAATTGTTACACTGCCAGAAATCGCCCAGGTAGCATATGGATTAGAAACTGCATCATTACCTTCCCTGCACAGTCAATAACATTGGGATACATTATCCTCAAATTGTTTCTTTCATAGTGGAGAAAAGAGGACGGATCACTTGGTGTCTTGTTTTCCATCTCTATTTTGCTACTGTTATGCACATAAAAGGATAAAAACTGTAATAAGCAAGGACTCCTCCCTTTGGAGTTGTCTACATTAATTGTAGACAACTCCAGAGTATTGTTTCCAGTCACCGCAAAATTCTGTGCCTTTTCATATATAAATAATATACAGTGTTAATATTAAATTCTCTGCCCTTTTATGTTCTGCTTGTTGTTCATCACTATCAGAGGTGGTATTCAGCATGTTCTGACCAGTTCTGGAGAACCAGTAGCAGAAAATTTGAGTACTTCGGAGAACTGGTAAATACCACCTCTGATTAGCCCCGCCCCCATCTATTCTCTGCCTCCTGAGTCTCAGCTGATCAGGAGGGAATGGGGATTTTGCAGTATCCTTCCCCTGCTATACCCATCAAGCCATGCCCACCAAGCCAAACCAACCTCTCCAAGCCATACCCACAGAACCAGTAGTAAAAAAATGTGAACCCCCCCACTGATCTCCATCTCTTTCTCTCCCCAATTTTTGTCTCATTTTGCCAGTTAACTTTTTCTTTACTAAATAAACATTTTTGTTATCCGAAGTGAGTGTTGTGTTTATGTGTATGCTGTGATCTGGATACAAGGACTGACTGGGAATATATTGTGTACAAGCTAAACTGGAAATTACCCATAGTAATTTTCCAATAAATAGGAGGCAAGCTCTTTATTCTTTCTCCTGCCAATGATCCAATGTAGTAAACCAAGCCTGCCCTGCAAAATTGTATTTCATACTTCTAGTACTAGATCTGTATTATGCCAGCTGCTCTCCTCACAATAATAGGCTCTGGAGGTAGATGATCGGTTTAATAACCTAGCCGGCACTGCAGTTTTGAGTGGCTGGGCACTGCTATTGAAGCTAAAACTGCCTTAAAAGAAAATGCTATTTATACCGAAAACAATAAACGGAACTCTGTGACTGCCTCTGGTGCCAGAGGTGAAATGGAGATATTGTTTCAGGTTTGTTCTGAAGATAAAAATGAACAACAGGGTCACTCATAAAAATATTATTATAACTTAAAGAGATCGCCTATAAAATGTTATCTTTAAAGGGTACATTAACCAATGATGGATGGACCCATTTAAATTTTATGATAAAATGTACAAATAAAAACTAGCAAGAATTTGTGCTTAGAGGCCTCTATGCACCATTTGTTTAGATCAAGACACTGTTATTTAAAGCTTATAGATTCCCTAGCACCCCCAAGGAATGGTGGTAGACTCAGAGACATTTTTGCTCTGCCGTTTTCAGCACTTTGCTAAGGAATAATTCTCATTACATTCAAAAAAACTCCTGATAAGCAATATATCATACCTGCAATTAGTTTCTCTCAAGAATCTCACCTTTTTAAGATCCTTAAGATTCTAATACTCAGACTGAAAAAAAGCTTGCCTGAAATATTTGGCTAACTTCATCAATGCTTTATCAATAAGCATTGTTCTATTAATATGTCATGAATGGGTTCTATGAGTCTTAAAATCTTGTCTTAAATTCCAGCACCAAAATTCCAAAATGCAATGCTAATTCTGTTTGCTTCCCCAAACTCATACAGTCATCATTCTAGCATCTGGTTCTCTCTCTCTCTTTCTCTCTTTTTCCCCTGTGCGTGTGTGCATGCCTGCATGGACAAGGGGAATGTAGCAGAAAGCATGCAGAATGAAAAGCCCATTCTCCAGAACCATAAACCTGTTTGGCTCTACTCTGAATATATGATACAACCCATCCAAATGTATTCCATTCAGCTGGCTGGAATTTATTTTTTTTCCCTACACTTGATTGTGCCAGAATGCCTTAATGGGGAGATTACTAGTTTTTATTCTTTTGTTCCCTGCACAGCCAAACAGTTAATTTTGTCGAGCTATAATAATCTTCCCTCCTTTCCTCTTATGTAAATTGTTCCAATTTCCTTCTTCAGCTGTAATTATGAAATTGGTTTTCAGGATGGTCAGGCAGGGGCAGAGTGCAAGTTTTTCAACTGTGGCATTCTACTTTCTTTAGAGAAATGTACCATAATCAGCATTATCATTTTTTTTTTAAAGAGCTGCCAAAGGAATAATGCTGCAGAACAGCTGAGCCGCCCAGCTTAAGAATTAAGGAACATATATGCCCCCTTCAGGCACTTTCCCAGACTTGTGAGTGAAGAAAATATAGAAAATATGTAGCTTTACATTGGCATATTTGATCTTGGCCATTCAGACCCCAGTTCTGCACCTTAAGACCCTGAACTTCACCTTTATTTGCTTAAATGTAAGAAGGTTCTTAATACAATTAACGACCTAGCATTATTATAATGCCTGATGCTACAGACTACTAGCAATCATTCATGCTTCAACTGTGTAACCAAAATTATGTAAAAATTACAGTGAATGGTTTAGTAATAAGGGGGTTTAATGAAAATAGAGGCATTAAGCAGGAGAGTCTACTATTACGTGACTTTTCTTATTTTCAGATTTATGGTGCCAAATAAAATCTGGTTGAATGATAATAATCAGAGATTACAATTAAAAATAAGGAAGAAAACAAGTCTATCTGCTGATGCTGTGCTTTTTTCCCTTGCAAAGACAGAATGAAAGCAGTCTTGAATATAATTGTTTTTATTCTTGTGTAGACCTTCAGATAAACTTGGAAAAATTAGAATGCTTGGTTTTCATTTGTCAAGGAGTAAAAAAAAAAAAGGGCGGGGGAGCTTTTCCACTGTCGCTCGCACCAGAGGTGGACAGCTCAGCTTCACAGAACCAGTTATCTTCCCATCCTATTATTCTACATCAGATGCTGTTATTTCTTCTGAAATCATCCTTTCATTTTCATTTTCATTTTATTCAATTTATATACCACCCTATTTTCCCCTAAAAGGGACTCAGGGCGGTGCACAGAGTGATAAAAACCCAACAATACATACAAAATATAAAAGACAATTAAATTATTGAATCTGTGCTAAAATGTAAACAATATAAAATTAAAACCAATAAATATCAAAATTTAAAATTATACCCTTAGTCTATGTCAGGCCGGCTAGATGAAAGAAATGTGCTATTAACATCCGACGGAAGAGGCGTAGGTCCGTGATGGTACGGATATCGGGGGGCAGGTCATTCCAGAGTGCTGGACCTGCCACAGAGAAGGCTCTTCCCCTGGGAGTCGCCAGCCGGCATTGACCGGCTGGCAACTTATTGTTGAGATCTCCCTCAGTTGTAAAAATGGAGCACAAAATGTGGCCCTCTATGCAGATGACAATGGCAAGTCGTTCCCTGTTACACGGAGTCAGGATGTTGATCGCTATCAGGTTTCTTGGAGCATGGAACATAAGCTGGCTCGCTCAGGCACCTATGAGGTGAAGTTTTTTTACGAGGAGTCCTTGCTCAAGACTGAGCACAACAATGAGCATGTCTCACAAGATCAAACCTCTTTTTACAGTCAGTGTGGATCATCGGGGTGCCTGGAGCAGACCATGGGTCTCCACTGAGGTATTGGCAGCATTAATTGGTATTCTAGTATATTATATGGCCCTGAGTCCCAATTTGGGAAAGAGGGTGGTATATAAATAAAATAAAATAAATAAATAAAAATAAATAAATTCACTGCTAAGAGCAACATCCAAGCATAAAGCAATTCAATAAATTATCTATGCAAAAAAAAGGAGTTAAAAAAAGAGATAATAACAGACTTTTATAATTTGGGCCAGTCACAGGCCAATCCACCTCACAGCGTTGTTGTGCAGAATATAGGAGGAAGAAGGTGTATTGGATATGTTAGACACCTGGGAGTTACTTGTAAAAAATAATGAAGGCAGGATCACAATAACATTTGTCAACCAAGATAATTTTATATCTGATTTGGGTAAATCTACCTTAAGTTATTGCTAAGCTTTTAAAATTAAATATTCCCTATTGATTAAAAAAATCTATAATAGCCGTAGTAATTTAAATTTGTCATGGTTGGGGAGCAACTATAATTAATACAAATATATATTTCAACTATTGTTAACTGATATTTCAGAATTTAATTGTAAATTTTGGCAAAACTAAGTACATTATTAAAAAGGGAAAAGAGAATCATGTCTCAAGAAGAACACTATTGATATGTAAGCAAGATAGGGTAGGATTGCAAATGAATTGTGTTTAGCCATGTGAGAATTACTTGTAACAATTCAACCCCATTTATTTATTTATTTATTTATTTATTTATTTATTTATTTATTTATTTATTTATTTATTTATTTATTTATTTATTTATTTATTTATTTATTTATTTATTTATTTATTTATTTATTTATTTATTTTATTCTATTTATATATCGCCCTATTTTCCCTGGGGGTACTCAGGGTGGTGCACAGAAAGATAAAAAACCAACAACACATACAAAATATAAAAAACAATTAAATTATTAAATCTGTGCTAAAATTTGAATTATGTAAAAATTAAAACCAATAAATATCAAAATTTTAAATTATACCCTTAGTCTATGTCAGGCCGGCTAGATGAAAGAAATGTGCTTTTAACATCCGACGGAAGAGGCGTAGGTCCGTGATGGTACAGATATCGGGGGGCAGGTCAACCCCAGACATTCCTAAAACTTAATGTGAAAATACTAGCCTCAAAAGAGTTAAATAGTTCCTCTGAAAGATTTGGAAGAATTATATCTCTTGATGACAATGTATGAATAGCATATAACAATTTTCTCATATGTATATCTGTCAGAATTAGGAAAGTTAACCTTAAAATGATTCACATGTGACATTTGATCCTCAGCAGAATGCAGGATATTGTTTAAAAGAAGAGTAATCTTCGCTGGAGAAAAATGTCTTGGAGAGATTGGTACCTATTTTCATTTACAGTGGCAATAGTAATATAATGCTGGATAGCATTTTTAAGGTGCAATGGAATTACTGAAAAAGAGGCAACCAGGACTCTTCAATTAGCCTTATTGTCAGTTCATGGTGATTTACATATAGAGTAGACATAAGGATTTGCTAAGTTTTGCCACCCATCAAGTTATAGCCCACTTATGGAGGAATTAAGTAGGACACTTAATCAACAATGTAAAAAGGTTGAAATCTAGCCCCCGCTTCACATTTAACTGGTTGGAGAAGAGTAGAAATATTAATTATAATGACAGGTTTTCTTTAATACAGTCTATGTTTTAGTGTTTCTTATCATTGGAGGTTGAGAGCACCTAATCTTTTATGATCCATGGTGATTTGTGGCCAGATTTATCTAATATAGACATTTTTGTTAACTGTAATGATTAGCTTTTATATGGTTCTTAGTATGGTAACATGTTTTCTGCTTTTGTTAAGCTTATGAATGTTGTACTATTCTGTTGTCTTTGTCATTTGGGTGTGAACAGTATTTACTATGGTGTTAATTATATCTGTTTATAATACACATTGTTTAAAAAAGAACTTTAAACAAGGAGGTCTGTTTCTTGCAATCCTGGAGCAATATTCATGCCTCCCTGAGCTCCTAAAATAAAGACAGGAAAGACATAAATCCAATCAATCAATCAATCAATCAATCAATCAATCATTATCATTAGAATTCCAATGGTGTGAGCTACAATTTCTCCATGATATTTCAGCAAGCCCAGCCAAGATTTTAGAAAAGGATCTACAAACTTTCCCCCTCACATAGACATGTCTCAGGAACAAGTTTTGTTAAGTTCTTAATGAGAATTGTGCTAATAAGTATTTGAGCAGAAGGATACTCAGATATGAAACAAAAATAATGTGCATACTTATAGGTTGAGGGATATCTGTCTTAATAATGAAGTTAAGAAATACAGTATATGTTTCAAATGTCATTGTTAGTGAACTGAATATGAGCCAACAGTGTGGTATAACTGGAAAGAAGGCAAATACCCTTCTCAGTTTGAATCAACATTATGTACGTGTCGTGTCTATATAAATTTTATTTTGGTTTGGTTTGTCCCCACCTTGAATACTGTTTTAGTTCTGGGGACTCTGCTTTAAAATTAAGAAATAGTAAAGGAGATTCTGAGAGGAGCAATGAGGATCAACAGAAATTGAAAGTTAAGTTCTTTTAAGAGAGAGTAAAAGACATATATAGCATAGTGGTGAGTTGCTAACCAGTTTAGAACCGGTTCACTCATGGTCGTGCACATGCACAATGCTTCCGCATATGTGCAGAAGCATCCGAACGGGTGGGCAGAGCCTCCCGACCCTGCCACTACTGGCTCGGCCAAACCAGTCCGAACCGGGAGCAACCCACCTCTGGTATAACATTGAATAAATGTGACTAAGAGATACATATCTAAAAAGCATGTGAAGAAATAAGGTTAGACCTGTTACTTCTCATACCACATTGCCAATAATAGATTTTAAGTTACAGAAAGGCTGTTTCCTAATTTATTTATATATTTTAAATAATATTTACACTGTGGAACCAATTACTTAGGTAGGTGGTGGTGGGCTCCCCTTCATTGCCTGCATTTAATTGGAAGATGCTTCTATTTGATTTCCTGTGGTGAGCAGTAAGTTAGATTGAAATATCCTAAATAGCTTTCCAGGATTCTACACAAGCAAAAATGCCACATTTTATTCATTCCCTGCCATTAAAACATATTGTTGTTAGAAATTGTTAATAAATGTTAAGAATGTTTCCTGCACATATAGATCCTGGAAACTTAGGTCTGACATTTTAAGATTGGTTTAGGATTTGCTATTTCACACTCATGTCATATCTCCCTCTATAGCTTTCTGTGGCTTATTAGAAACTTAAAGAAACTATTTTCTATTGATATTGTTAGTTTTCAATACATCAAATATTTAGCTGCTGACTTTCAAATCTAGGGATCATTTTGCTTTACAGTTCTTTCAGAACTGTTTTGTGTTATATATCTTACTTTATTCTACTAAATTCGGTACTGCCTTACCTGTCTTGCTTGCTAGCTTTTAAAGTAATTATCAGAATGTAGTCATTTTCTTGTGTCTCTTAGAATCCCTGAATTGGTGGCTTGAGGATGGATCCGATTTTTTCTTTAAATATTGCTTAAGGAGAAAGTTAGCATCTTAGAAAGAAGATATAATTGGATACCAACCCATATCATAAACTTTTGCATTTTATTTCTTTACCTGGACAGCAACAGGATTAAATTGCATTTTAGATAATGGTAGTTTATTTTTAGGATTAAATAATTTTCCAACAAATACTTTTCTTGTCAGCAATATTTCAGCAATCATAAAACAAAAATCTATATTCTCAACTAAAGAAGAATTTTTCACTTCCTATATTAAATTTTAGAGAGAAAAAACCTCTGTTATAAAGAAGCCACTATTTGCCTTGTGCAATTTTCCTCACAGTGAGTTTTCTCTCCTTGTATGTAGATTTTTGTTTACCAATAAAGGAAATAATTCCAATTGTAATGCATTTTATTTGCATTGCAGCTTTTAAATGTATTTGCAAGATAATTTCTTCTCTTAACGAGAATTAAATAATTATCCAGTGTTCCTTCAGAGACCTATAACACAGCAACATATACAACTGCAAGACCTACAATAATATAACAATACTACAGCTATTAGCTAGGATAAAAACATGAGCATATCAGTAATGATTTATCTTTACAATTTCAATACATACAGTATATTTAGTGTTCAAAAGGCAAATGTCCAGCAAATCAAACTATGTTCATACAGTAACTGGATATCTTTATTTTTTTTCTTCCACTACTCACTATTACACACATGCATGTGTTTAAAATTCACTCCACACATATTGATATGTTTGTCAATATTATATTCAGTTATCAAGTAATTCTTATCTTACCATTATTCTGAGATTGGCAGGTTGTACATCAGAATCTGGTAACTCACAGGCAGCAACTCATCTGAGGATTACTCCTGCCTACTCATATTATCTTTATATAATGAGACCATGACTACACTTTCAAATATTTCTATAAGCTGTTTTTTTTAACTGACCATGATAATAATAATAATAATAATAATAATAATAATAATAATAATAATAATAATAATAATAATAATAATAATAATAAATAATTTTATTTATAACTCGCTCTCTCTCCCCGAAGGGACTCAGATCAGAGGTGGTATTCAGCAGGTTCTGACCAGTTCTGGAGAACCGGTAGCAGAAATTGTGAGTAGTTTGGAGAACCGATAAATACCATCTCTGACTGGCCCCGCCCCCGTCTATTCTCTGCCTCCAGAGTCCCAGCTGATCAGGAACAAATGGGGATTTTTCAGTAACCTTCCCCTGGAGTGGGGAGGGAATTGAGAGTTTATAGTATCCTTCCCCTGCCATGCCCACCAATGCGACACCCACCAAACCATGCCCACATAACAAATAGTAAAAACTTTTGACACCACTAATTCAGATGTCATATAGGAGCTGAGAAATGTTTATGTTCCTCAGTGAACTCAGGGAAACAACTGATCACCCATTTCTTTCCATACCTTTGATCTTGATTAGCTAGATGAAGGTTGCTATCTCTTCAAGAATAAATAAATAAAGATTTACAAGACGTTGCCCATATAAAGACAAAGGGGTGAAATTTCATCTATCTGTGGAAATAACATTCAACCATCCATCCTCCCTTACAACTCACTTATTTTAAATAATAATTTGGTTTCTACCACCTATTGTGGGAGGGAGAAAGTGCTTGCTTCATTGTTTAACATCTGTTCCTTATGAGTGATATGTTTTATGCCTCACATCTGTTCCTATGCAAAAGAGGACACTTCATCTGGAATGCTTTGAATAGAAGCCAACCATTGTCAACATACTTACTAGGTCAACAGTGTTGTCAACATACTTGTTAAAGCTTATGGATTTTGCCATCCTTTGTTTGCTAACCACATTAAAAATATGATTTTGTGAATACACCCTAAGTTACATAAATAGAAACAGATAGCATACACAGAAACAGAAAATATTTGCAAACTTAAATAAATATTGGTTCCTCATTCATCCTCCTCCCGCCTTCATTTCATATTTTCCTTAATAGGGTTGGAAATCCTTGCCATCCAACTTTTTTGTTTCATCTAAGCAATTTGGAGATGAGAAAAATACCCTGGGAAGTAATGATCTGGTCAACCTTTATAATATAATTCAAGACTATAAATACTGGAGGGCATATAAGCATAGAATGTAAAGCCTCAAATGGACCATAGCTTAAATACTTGCTTTATAGACAATTTGATTTGTAATAGCTTTAATATTATTCTTGCTGGATTGTAAAAGAGCTCAAGGATAACTATATCACAGTTTCGGTTTCAACAATTTGTACTTATGCAAAAGTGTCTGAAAAATATTATCAAGCTGTTAACTATACCTAACAAGAAATGCCTTTTATTTTATTTGAATTTACTAAGGAAGGAATGGAAATTGATCCATCAATCCTCCAAGATTTTGATGTGGCATGAAGTATATAAAGGCTGGGAGAGTCCATGTAGGATCTGGGGAGGGAAGGGAAGGAAAGGTTTCAATATGCTTAGTTTCATATTTTTAATATGTCTTGAGTACAGTACTGTTTTTTCTTATTGGCAGCTACCCCGAGTTGTTTGTAAAATGGGTGGCTATATGTTGTAAATATTATATATAAATAAATGAGCAAGTGAGTCAAGGTTTTGGAGTAGAATCAGGAAGTCCTAGTTCAACTCCATCCTGAGACAAGAAAGGTAATGCAAGAACAGTTAAAATCTGGCAGCCCAGCCTCCTTACTTTATGAGGAAAGCCATAAAAGAAAGTAGAAAGGAAAGCATGCTATTTACTTATCTAGAGTCTTTAGAGAAATGGTATGCCACCTATCTAAAAAATAACAGAAATGCTAAATGTTATTACATTCTGTTGATTTCATTATTAAGCTTGCTCCTTCAGGAAATGTACAGTACATGGGTAATATTTTCTGTTTTCTTTTATGCCACCTGGAAAGATGTGAGGGACATTTCTTTCTTGAAATCCAGGGGCTGCTTTAGTTATTATTATGATATGTACATCAAATATACCAAATAGTTGGTTAGAAATCACACACAATAAATTAACTTGGATGAATGGATGGGTGGATTAATTAATCTGTTCATTTGTGTTTATTTATTGTGTGTGTTTTCTAACCAACTATTTGGTATATTTGATATATATATTATTCTAGCCAGAATTAATTTTATTGCTTGATTGATTGATTGCTTGCTTGATTGATTGATTGATTGATTGATTGACTTTGGCTAGAAAAAGCTAGAGCTAATCCCACCACTGAGCTAATGCCTCTAGCTCAGTGGTGGGATTCAATTTTTTTTACTACTGGTTCTGTGGGGGTGGCTTGGTGGGCATGGCAGGGGAAGGATATTGTAAAATCTCCATTCCCGCCCCACTCCAGGGGAAGGTTACTGCAAAATCCCTATTTCCTCCGAATCAGCTGGGACTCAGGAGGCACAGAATAGATGAGGGTGGGGCCAATAAGAGGTGGTATTTACCGGTTCTCTGAACTACTCAAAATTTCCACTACTGATTCTCCAGAACTGGCCAGAATCTGCTACATACTGCCTCTGCTCTAGCTATTTCTAGCCAGATACTTAATTCTCAGCTTCGTTTTATCCTTTCCCCATTATTAAATGAGTGTGGAAGTGTTCAGCTGGCTTTCATTCTTTGCTTGAAAATATATACATCAAGTATGCCAGATAGTTGATTGCAAAACACATAATAAATAAACTTGGATAAAATTAAACATCTCAGACAAACAGTAGAACAAGGGAGCTAATTTAGTTAATATAAGAATGCAGAATATTGGTTCCATTAATTAATTTGTGGTTATATTTATATTTTAATCTTACAGAGGGAATATGAAACAATAATACAAATAGAAGCTGTGTGACACAGTGTGTCAAGCCAAAATATGCAATATAAACATTGAAGTGATATGTGACTTAAATGGAAGCTACTCTGCCACTAAAAATGAATGAGTCAGAACACGTTTAACATGATGCTAGCAATGCATAGCCTTAGCACTTCATTTGAATTTCATTTTAAATCTCCCAATGATGTGTAGCAGGGTTTTATTTTGAATGTAATATGACATCCAGCGCTTAGCTATCTATTGGCTCACAGACAAAACTGATGAAATAAAGTTCTAAAACAATACAAGAAGAGATTCCCCCCCCCCCATTACCTGTTCTTCAGACTGCTATATTTTGCTAGGAAAGTGAACCTTGTAGACCAGACTCAGAATTTCGCCAAGTAGAATATTGTGAGATTTTTATTTTTATTTCCAACTACCCCCACCCCAAAGAAAGAAATTGCAGAATTTTCTCTCTTAATTTTTTTTCCTTTGTGAGCTACCATAACTGAGAACACTGTGGAAAATGTATAATGATGACCAGCCTGCTAATATAGTTGAAAATGTTGTAACTTGCAGATAAAAAATGTGGAAAGGGAAGAGAGACACAGAGAAAGAAAAAGATGCTGCAAATAATGAACAGTTCAAGAATTTAAGCATTCCCTTGCGGATTATTTTTTTTAAAATAAAAAATGGTCTGTCAAAGATAGTTAAAAAGGTTTCTTTGAAGAGATACCTAACCACAGTGCTGTAAGGCAATATCATATTTCTTTAACTTGTTAAGTTTCTTTTCCTCTGTTGTATGAATAGATGCCAATAAAGCAAACTAAAAATAAATTTGCGGGTGGTTCTGTGTTTACATAAGCATTTTGCTTTCCACAGCTCAAAACTGAGCAAATCTAGCATTTTACATCAACTTTAAACCTAAAAATAGGGTTACTTGACCCTAAAAAAAAACTCCAAAAAGGTAGATGACTTGGGAATGCATTCTTCCCCCATTCCTTTCATTTGCATTCAACATCCTAATAAACAGTTGTTACTTCAAATAATTGTCTGAACAATCAGCTTGTCTGTTCTCATCCCCTTCCATGTTATAAATCCCCAAAGACTGTCAGTCTTCATTGACTATGATTTCATTATTCTGAATTAGGTTTTGCAAACATATGTATAGATACTGCTGCCATTAACACATTTAACTCTCTGCATACTGTGCTCAAATTAAAATGCTGTTAGCGGTGGTGAATATGTACCATGTACATATAAGGGTCTTATTTTCTTTTGACTTCCAAAATAAACACTTGGCCTTTTTGGGAAGGTCTTATTATTTTTTATGTGCAGGAGGCAGCGAGTGTGGTCACCTCATGGCTGCTGCTATATTGCAATATTTTCGGGGAGGGCTTATTTTAGCGCATGCACTCAAAAGCCTGATTGGGCTTATTATCTGGGGAGATCTTATTTTGGGGAAACAGGATAAATGCTCATTCAGATCAAGGGAATTTTGAAAAATGGAGAAATACCATAGCTCAGAATGGAGGGACCCATGCTGAATTGCTGCATAATACAAAGCTGATTTTCTGAATTGTGACATTTTGATAAACCAAAGAAAATTAATTGACAAAATCAGTTTCTTTTATTCCTATGGCTGTTGTTTTAGTTAGTCTGCTAAAACATGGATTTTGCTCATGAGCAAAGCAGGGAAGCTATAGCCTGAAAAGAATTGCTGTGGTGCTGTGGACCAAAGTCAAAACTGAGATTTGCTTGCAATTTGATCTGCGCTGCCTGACATTTAAGGTAGCAAATCTGTAGCCTTCTAGAGGTTTCTGAAAACAATGAAGATACTTGTTTTAAAATTGACTTTTATCTGGGAAATTTGATTTTATCTCATCTCACTGTGCAAGGGTACAAACAACATCATCATGTTCTATCCAGATCTTGAGGAAAGATCAATCTACTTTTATCTTTGTTCTTGGTGAAGTAAAAATAGAGTCTTCTGAGAAACAAATGATAAACAAGCAGACAAATCCATCAATAATGTATAGGAGATCTGAATTGAGATACTCCTTTGTAGGACTGGGAATTAGGCTGGATTTGACACAAACAAAAAGGAATTGTGAAGATTTAAACACGGTCTATCTAAATTGGACGAATTGAAATGGTAACTGCAATTGAGGCAAGCAATGTGCATAATAGTAGGAAAAAAATTAATTGAGAACTGACAGAAACTGACCTAGAAAGAGATATTTGAATACTTACCACAAATCTGTGAAAATCAAATCCAGTTGGAAAAAGAAGAGGAGGAAAAGGAGGAGGAGGAATTCTATTCCAAGGATCTTAGGATGGAGAAACTAAAAATAATGTTTCTGTATAGCGATTGTGGAAAGCCAGGGACATGATCTCAGAGAAAATAACCAGAAAATGTTAGGAAAATCACAGCTGGAGGGGAAATCATTAGAAATAGAATCCTCCCCTGTGATTTCTGAAGAGGAACAAAGGGACAACACAGCAAACTTTCAATATTTAATTAGTAAGGTAAAGGTTCCCCCACACATGTGTGCTAGTCGTTCCTGACTCTAGGTGGCGATGCTCATCTCCGTTTCAAAGCCGAAGAGCCAACGCTTTCCAAAGATGTCTCCGTGGTCATGTGGCTGGCATGACTAAATGCCAAAGGCCACAGAATGCTGTTACCTTCCCACCAAAAGTGGTTCCTATTTTTCTACTTGCATTTTTACATGCTTTTGAACTGCTAGGTTGGCAGAAGCTGGGAAAAGTAATGGGAGCTCACACCGTTACGCGGCCCTAGGGATTCGAACTGCCAAACTGCTGACCTTTCTGATTGACAAGCTCAGTGTCTTAGCCACTGAGCCACTATGCCCCTCAAATCCGTTAGTAGAATCACACAATAAAGTATAATTCTGGTCATCCTGTGGCAGGCCTGTCAAACTGGCGGCCCATGGGCTGGATATGGCCTGCACAGGCCACACCCACCCCAGCTCAGCAAAAGCAAAAAACATCACAGCACTTCATGACAAGGGCTGTAGTGCGAGCAGGTTTGACACCCCTGTCCTATGGAGTCAGTTTCCCAGTGTGTCTATCTTGTAGTGCTGATAGTAATGCTCTTATGAGACTATGTTGGGAATAAAGTTGATACTTCGTTGCTGAAATAAAAGCATAATTCTGTAGTTTTTTGAAAAATGCAAGAAATTGATTCCAAAGTGATGCAGCTCCCCTACTAGGAGAATGTGTACACCTCAATGTTTTATAAACTGCTATAAAATGTGATAGACTCATTGTAGAAAATTATGATCTGAAAACAGGTCTAAATTTGAAATTTCCTGTTAAGTGGAAACCAGCCACTTATACATCCATTGTATTGTTTCACAAGGATATAAGCAATTGAAAAAGAATGGAGAGTAGCTGATACTGCAACAAGGATGAGCAAATTAGTTTACTCCCTAGTTTTGCTTTATTATTACATTCCTACCATATTTCCCCATTACTCTGCATTTGAGGGGGGGGGAAGGTTCCACTGAAATATGCAGATTGCTGGCAATCAACCTCCATGAGATACTTCACCTTGTGAAGTCATGCTGTACTCCTTTCATGCAGTAAAGTGTCTCACCAAGGCATATCTGACCTTCTTTGACAAGCTGCTCTAAAGGATGTTTTGCTTGAATAACCATGCAGGTGTTTATTCTCCCAAAGATCTGCCTACATCTTTTCTGATCAATGAATGCATGCTGAAATATTTGTGAAATGAGCAACAAATAATTAAGTTCCTATCTGCACATTAATCCCCATGCTATATATCAGGTCTGGGTGTACTAGGATTTGCAGAAATAAAATACTCGAGATCCATAGTTCATAGTTCATGATTTATGACTCCCCTTCTGCAGCCTAAAGCTAAACATATTTTAAAAATAATAATTGAAAGCCGTGGTACTGCCAAGTTGTTATCAATGATCTTTCTGCAGGAATAAACAAAAAATGTAATCACTAAGGTTTTAATAATTCTGCATACACTTCAGTGTAACAATCTGTGCTCTTCCCCCCCCCACTAATAATATGAGGCTTTTTTTTCTTACTTTTCCTCTAGCTTTCTTACATTTTTTTTTAAATGCTAGGAAACTCAAGAAAAGGGAAATGGAATGACAGCTTTGATTTGCATTCTAGTCATGTGAATTTGCAAAACAACATATTTCTAGCACTGTCAGCTACCAAGTAACTACAAATAAATGATAGAAGAACACAGATGTCCAGAAGAGGTAGGAATTAAAGGGTGGTAGTGGTGGCTGAATGATGTTAGAATGCAAACTATATCAGGACCCATGTCTGAAAGGCCAGAGCTGGTCTACATTTTGCCATGTTTTATAATTGCAATTTATATTAGACCCCGATATAGCAGAAGACATCGGCATAGTGCAATTTGTCAGGTTGTATAAACCCTCACATATGAATAAATATTTTCTGTGCAAAACTGAAGAAAAGAGAGTGATAAATTCTTTGAAAAAGCTTATGTTGACAGGTAATGGCAGAGCACCTGGTCTGTTAGCCCATTAATATATTTCTACTGGCACTTGGAAGAACATTTGCTCTAGGGCAAATTTCATTCTAGCAGAATGATTTCAAGAGATACCTTGTGAAGAAAGTCATGTTAACAGCAATCTAGTCCCATTACTTTTAGAGCAGCTACTGGCAAATGTCTCCAAAAGAAAAGTACTCACCTTTATTTGATGTATTGCATGATTATTGGGTAAAGGCTTTGCTTAAATAACTGACTCTTACAACTTGGTTTAATAAAGAAGAAATGCTGTATAGCAGGAGCGTCAAACTTGATTTCATTCAGAAATCAGGGTTGTGTTTGACCTCGGACGGGGGGGGGGGACGACGACATGGCCAGGGTGGATGTGGCCACCTTTATGCTCCTTATGCCTGTGGCGGCCCAAGCACTGTCAGCAAAAATGGCCTCCTGAGCTGTGACAGTCTCCTGCAACCCTCTACCAGAGAAAATGGAGCTCGGGAGGGCTCGTGCAGCTCTCCTGAGCTCCATTTTCGGTGGCAGAGGCACCAGGGGATGGTCCTTCAGTGTTTCCAGGTTGGCCCTGTGGGCCAGTTCTAAGCACCCTATTGGTCAGGTTTGGCCTGCTTTATAAGCCATTAAGCACCCATTCCATGCCTGAAAGGTTGTAGGGTAACTCATTGTTAAATGAGGACTACCTGTAGCCCTTTTGACCCTTACTGAGTCTTTATGCAATGTAGGACAGAATTTAATAATAACAAACTCAATCAATAGACCGTTCATGAGTACAATTCACAATGTAATGAAAATGTGAATATAGGCTGATGTGGAAAGGCATTTTTTTCCCCAGATGATAGGAACTTAGAATATTCAGAATATTTGGCACTGCTTTGAAAATGTCTAAAGGCAATCCAACATAGCTCATTACAAAAATAATGCCCATTAGCGTTTAATGTGCTTTTAATTGGTCAAAATAGATGTAATTGTCTAGCTGATTCTTCAGTGCATAATTAAATACACTTCAGAGAATTGCAGTAAAGCTGACATGGCTGTTCGTGCCAGCTCTGCAGGCACTCAGCTTAGGGACTGTAAATTTTCAGGGCATATTGCTGGATCTACAAAGAAGATTCGGCACTGTAGATAAATCCTGAAAACTGCCACAAAACTAGAGTCAGCTGTCAGAAGTGATGCACTTCCAGTCTCAGTGACTCAAAGTAATGCCTTTTGCTTTCTGGTGCATGATCATGAATTATTTCTGCTGCGCTACTCTGCCATCTTTTGCACACAGTAAGGACTGAGCAGGTTTTTTGAGGTATGAAGCAGTAGGCTTGCATCTGTGCTGAAGCTCCCCGGGGGAATCCACAGCAGCCATGTTGTAAATTCAAACACATGGTGCTAGTCTTCAGGTCAATCCGAAGTACTCTGCATCTGTAGCGAAGTAGGTAGTAGTTGCACAAATAAAATTTAAGTGCTGACTTCATGTCTATTAAATGCTACAATTAATTTTCAAGCACTAAATGAAAGCCACTCGTTGCTGTGATGCATTATAAGTTAGTGGTAAAGCAGTTGCATTTCCTCCTTTTATGTTTTAAAACACAATAGTCTATTCAAATTGAGGTTTTAAAAGGAAAACTTGCTTGAGTTATGGGGAATCTTAAAGCTAGATTTGTAAATTACAGCCTAGAAATCCTGGTGAATGAATACAGTGAAGTAAAGAAAGAATATAAGAAATAGTATTTAAATAAATAAAGGAGTGATTCATCATCACAGGTATAAGCTAATGTAATAATTCTTCATCTGCCATAAGGTTACAAACAGATAATTTTTCATCTCATACCCCATCCCTGATCTATAAAAAAAAATCCATAAAACATCCTTTTCAATGCTAATGTCAGCAAAAACTCCACAAAAGGTTGCCAAAATGTACACCCCCCCCAAAAATTATCATATTTAACCTTGTTCAAATAAACTAACTTTATATTCCTTCCTTTTGCTTCTAATAGTCTTAATTTTTAATTCAATCAAATATTGTCATAGGAATTGAATCTTTTCCATTCTTCCTTATCTGGTGACATAGATTTTTCAAGACTTTAGCAAGTCTTTTTTGTAGAATCAATAAAAAATATTTCCCAGGTTATTCATTGCATTTCTCTTTTACTTTCTAAAATTTCAGCCAGTTTCTTTTCCATATATGATAAAACATCCTTTTCAAACAATTGTCTTGGCCTATCGTTTGTAGTTCCGCTATGTCTTCTTGCCATATAAAATTGTTCCCACAATGATATGTGAGAAAGAGCTTGAGAAATGGGACAAAGATAAACTTGGAAAACCTTTGATTCATGATCGAATTCAAATTAAAGCCTTCATTTGATTCAGATTTGAGAACTGAAGTAGAAAAATAGGGACCACTTTGGTGGGAAGGTAACAGTGTCCCGTGCACCTTTGGAATTTAGTCCTGCTGGCCACATGACCACGGAGACATCTGCAGACAGCTCTGGCTCTTCAGCTTTGAAATGGAGATCAGCACTGCCCCCTAGAGTTGGGAACAACTATCAAATATTAACCTTTACCTTCCCCCAAGCAAAATGTATCTGTGTATGGATTGCACAAAAGGATTTTGATGTACTATGGAATCCTAAGGAAATTCTCCAACTCATTTGAGAAAGAAACTTAATTATCATTCATTCTCATTCTCAGTGTTCTTTCTGAGGTAGCAACGGACAATACAGAGGCCTAGGCCTGAAACATTGGTCAAGTAAACTTTGGTCAAGAAGTAAGATTGCAAGCTATGCTCAATATACTGCTGTACTTGCAAAAAGGTCCTGCCCCAGACAGCTTCCTGTTTGCTGGGTTGCTCCCACGATCTTTTCCCAGCAACTTCCCCATTTATCGCCTTGCTAGCCACAAATAGCCTCTGAATGCATATATCTTGTCGACCTAAGCAAACTGTGTCAACCGGTAGGTTTTCGAGTCCCCCAACTCCATATTTGGGCAGATGTAGGAGAACGGGAATGTCTACGTCACCGAGGGTATAAGAGACAATCCTTGTCAATATTTGGGGGTTCAGACATGTTTGTATGGGCTGCGGGCCCATCTCTGAATCTGTGCACAATAAACTCTTTGCTGCTTTGAAGAGCTTGTCTGTGTGTCTTGGCTTTCCTACAACAAATGGTGCGTTGGCCGGGAATACAGATGAGGCGATGTTTCGCTGAGGGCAGCTTCACCCCTCGGATCCATTGAGAGGCCGTTCCTGAACATTCTCCAGGCGCCATGGGGGCTTGACCTCCGGGAGACAGCAGCGACCTCTCCACGAGGCCGACGGTGCTGATAGCTAGTCCAAGAACCCTTCATCGTAGGAAAGGCTGTCTGAACCATCTCCTGGCCAGGATGAGAGAGAAGACGCCTCAGGCGAGTATATGTTAAGAGTTGAATACCTGCCAAGTTTGGAGGCAGAAGAGGGCGCCTGATCACCCTCCTGGGCTCGGGCCGTCGTCCCTAAAGTAGCCCTGTTAGGCTGTGTGGGAGGTTTGGTTGCTGCAGTTCCCGTCCGTGACCGTTGAAAGTCCGGGATGGCGGGTCAGTAACTTGTGCCAGAATGGGTGGAAAGCAGAGCACCGCCAGCACACTGCTGGAGTGCATGTTATAGGGGTTTGATGAATATTACTGTTGAACTACATGTAACACCCCATATCTGAAGAGTAATAAGGAGAGAAGATGGTCCCCTCAAGGGGTGTTCGATAAAGAGCTTATAGATGATCTCTGGAAAGGGATAGCAGTCAAGATGAAACATCCAAATCGGTAACCATACATGACTGGCTGTAAATGAGAAGACTGATAGTTTGTTGCAATGTCAGGCAGAAATGATTAGATTGGGTGTGGCAAGACCACAGGACAGGAGAAGTGCGCAGCATGGATGCCAGGGGCAAGACCCTTTCACACAAATATATTTTCTTTAAAAAAAAACTGTGCTCCAAAATTTAGTGGGTGATACTGTTGTTCGGGGTTTCTTTTCTCGACACAATCAAATTCATAAACATAGATTTTGTACACTGTTATCATCTTCTAAACAAATTTAACCTGATCTAATATAAAGATAGGATGAATGAAAAAGGTGTCAAATTTAATGCTAGGCTATATAGTATCAGCCACCCAAATTAATAATTGCAAATACACATAATAAAGAACACACTCATTCTAACTAATCTATTAAAATATACATTCAAACAGTTGAATGGGACTATAATAAGCAGTGACTGTATTTCCACTGACAACAAAATTAGCATAATTTAGCCTTTAATATTAGATTTGTGATCTCTAGTTGGTTTAAATATTTATCTTAAATATGTTTTGGATTTGCATCTAAGACAACTATTTCATGCATAAAATTCCCTACAGCAAAGTAAGTTCCAAGTACATTTTCCATGGCACTATACAATGCTTAATTTCTGAAATTTCTTGGATATTAATTTTATCTGCCTCTCACTAATGATTATTGTTTTTTTCTTGCAATAGTCTACTATGGCTATTATTTTGGAAACTTTTTTTAAAAAAATTTGGTTAGCATAGTATTGTGTCAATCAAAAATTATAGATGGTCAAGTTCAGAAAATGAATGTTGACTTCTTGTTAAGTCACAAAGGATTAATTAGGCACTCATGAAAATTAGAAATTGAGGATAGTTTGCATTATTTTGATTCTAAGTCAAAATGCTACAATTATATCAAATATGTGTAAATATGCACATAAGCATGCAATAGTCAATGTGCACTTCCCATTGACCTTATTAACCTTATTGAAAGCAATTATTTCTACCACATTAGTTACTTATCACATTTTTTTTTTTAAATGCCTAAGAGACTGAAGTTCAGCTCTTGGAATTTTTAGTAGCAGGGATTAATAATGAGTCTCCTCGCATTTTTATATTAGACCTCAGAGTCTAGTGTCATTTTTTTACAAGACGAATTATGTACAAAACTATACAAACATAAAATGAAATTAGATATAATATAAGACAATCGTTATTTTGGTTGATATATACACAAGAGAGGCAATTAAAAAGTAAGTTAAACCATTTTGTGATTTCTGCCCCAATAAACCTGCTTAAGACTCCATTGTAAGATTTTCTCATGACAAATATGATATCATTAATAATTCAGATTCAACATGTATTAACAGGATGCCATATATATTATGGGGTGGTGATGGGGGGAGGGCGGTCTACTCTCTGGAGGCCCCATAATGGTATTTGAATTCTGTCTGCGATTCTAATCCTAAAGTGGAATGTTCCACTTTCCTTTCCTTTGCAGAAATTGGATGACATTGTATTAAGGAACTGATCATAAGCATTCAAGTTTTGTATCAGCTGAGTCAATAGGCAACATCTTCTTTCAAGAGCAGTATAAATATATGTTAATTTTAAAGAAGACACCTAATCTCAAAGTACCAGAGGCAATACATAAATTCTACAAAAATCATAATACGTGTAGTAGAACAAAGCAAACTATGAAATGCAAATACCATGAAAAGCTATTAAAAAACTCTAAGTATAACAGCAAACAACACTCCCCCCCCGCCCTGAACATCTCATGAGCTAGATCTGCTGTTCATTCAGAAGGAAAATACTTTTAAAAACAAGAAAGTTAAAGTTTGATGCTAGCCATATAATAAAAAGGCACCCTGTTGGTGCCCTTTGAGAAGACATTTTATATCTTGAACAAAGTGAAGAACCTTAAAATAAAGTCATCTAAGGTCTTCCTTTACATGGAAGAATTATGTGATTAGATTAGACTAGAGCAGTGATGGTGAACTTTTCTGGCACCGAGTGGCCAAACCGGCATGCGTGTGTATGCGCATATGTCAGAGCACTGGAAACTCGAAGACCAGCTGACTGGCACGTGCATGCCTGGTTTTTTGCCATTTTTCAGGCCATTTCTGGGCCATTTTCAGGCCATTTTCACGAAGACCAGCTGGAAACCAGAAGAGCGGCTGGAGACAGTGGCATACCCACAGAGAGGGCTCTATGTCTCACCTCTGACACATGTGCCATAGGTTCACCATCACAGGACTAGAGCAAGAACCCTTATCTAACTGGAACTGCTTCTATTACATGATCTGACATGGTTCAGATGTTACTTATGCAATCTAACCAAGCTATGACTGCAGAATGAGATTCAGGTTATAGTCACTGACTGAGGGACATTTTTCAGCTTCGGAGATCTAACAATACAATTCTGCCCCCTCAGCCCCCCCCCCCCCCGGTCTTAAATGTAATTCAGCTTTGAGGGAAAGTCACTATCTTTGATGCATTTCTATAGGTCAAAATCAGCATGTGATATTATGCTTTGCAGGGAATTAATCCTGATTTTGAAAAGGAGATCAAGAAAATGGTTAACTATTACATGCAAAGATTGAGTAAACTGCCAAAATACTTAGGCTTCATTACAAGGGAGCCTTGGCTACACAGCAAATCTCCCTGCCATCAAATAATCCCTCCAGCCTCCACATGGACATTTACTCTGCAAGTGTTCAGTTTGCTTAGAGATGCATCTGGACCAAGCAGCTACATGAAAGTAGAAACACAAAAGGCATATAAGAGCCCTTTTGAAAGTTGGGAGATTAATGGATTGTTGTGGAGAATAGCACTTATCATACTTGAACTTGAGTAGTGGGTAATTTCCTGCAGGAGTGGAAACAAGTGGACAAAAGATGAATGATTAATAATTATGCTAATCTAGATTTACTTACATAACTGTTCTCTACTGCACAGAGGTTTTCAGCGGGATAGGGAATTAAGAGCAAAGCGAAATAACTTTACATTTTTCTGTAAAATCATAGAAGAAAAATATCTCCGTGTCTCTGATTAGGCTCTCTTCTTCTAAACAGTGGCCTCTGACTTGTCAAAGAGTCAAAGATTCACAACCTGAGACCCCAAGGTTTCAAGGGAGGGCACTGTTTGGTAACCCCTTAGAATGTTTCCTAAAGTTATAACCCTTAATGTGAAATAAGGACAAAATTATTACATTCACAAGGAATTCAAATTGTGGTATGTCATTTTTTTGTTTTTTGCTGGTGCTGTTGTTTAGTCTTTTATCTAAGTACAATTTTATTAATGTTCTTTTATGTAAAAAGGGCTTTGCTACAAAAGAAGTAATTTACAGCAACCCACCAAAACAATATCTTCGTCTGCTATTTTGAAGATATGTTGGGAACTCCTTAAACTACCTTTCAGTCCAACTATTTATTTGTATCTTGGTAGCAGCATAGAATGCTATGAGTAATCACTTTCTTATGTCAATCAATATAATTTTAATCTTATCCTTGTCTTGATTCCAGATACTTTGTCTTAATGCAGACTAGGAAAAATGGGATTTAACTGGCAGAAAGACAAGTATACTTTCAATCAGCTTAGCATGAAATTCAAGCAGTATACTACACTTTTTGCTATTGAACAATAGCAATAGATCATAAGCAAATTTCAAGGGTTGAGAAAAACCTTCAAGTTACAAAGAACTCCATCATTGCAAACTTTTTACTAAAAGGTACCTCAACAAAGTCATACTCCTGTCCATCTCAGTTAAACTTTAGACTACAGGAGCTCAATCTTAAGGAGCTTCCTCTAAAGTAATGAGCTTATCTTGCATGTCACAGAACTACCGTATTGAATTCTCTTCATGGTTTCTAAAAATGTTCAATACTGCATTAAAAATGTTTATTTATCACATTTCTGATTAATTAACAAGTCACAATGCGATTTATATAATGACATTGAACATTTGGGAACCCATCTCACAAAAAATCAATATTTGTACCAGTGTTTCTAACTGTAGAAGGCTCTGACCATGGTTTGATGATTAAGAATTTTTCTGATTCTTCTCAAATCTGATTAGGATGAAGGAATTCTTCCATTATAAGCAATATACATAAAGAGGGACAGTGTACTACTTATGGTACACAATGCTTTCTCCCTACTGTACTCTGGGAGCTTTTATTTCTTTGCTGATATTTTAATTCAGATATATTGTTCTAAAGAGACTGCTGTTCTCTATATGTTTTTTTTTTAACTTCAGTTCCCATCAGTCCAGTTAGGAATTGCAGAAATAGTTGATCAAGACATTTGAAAGACACTAATGGCACAGCTGCACTTACCATTTAAGTCCTGCTTTCCCAATTCAGAGTCTGACTCATCGGGCAGGCCCATAATCAAGTAGAGGATAAATACTAGCATGTCCTATAGGCAATATAAACCAGAAGCCGCTACAGAAACAAGCAATGTCTCTTTCCCCAGAGCAAGTAAACTATAACTGCCAGGAGACTTACTGAAAGCATCACAAGGCAGTAAGAAAGCCATATATTTTAACTGTTAGCAGCAGTGGGATAGAATGAAGAAATGGAACTTTTCTTATCATAGGAAGGGTGATAAGGAAATGATATGAGCAGATTGACAACTTTCCAAGTCACTTGCAGTGAGGTTTAAAGACAGCCTGTGTACTACAAATATTTAACGTTTCAGCTTCAAAAGCAAAACAAAATGTCAAACAATATCCTTTACTATGGATGAGTTTCTTCATGTCAAGTTAGTTAGATGCCTTAGGGAATACTTTTTGGTTGCTATTGCTGTGAAGATTATATATTAATACAAGTAATTGTCTATCTTTTTCTAAGGGTGTTTCTCCACTAGATATTGTAATATTATCACTTGAATTATAGTAGATCTTCTTAGATTAAAAACAGCTGGTTTTAGGCAATGATATTGTTATCTTCAATCTAATCAGCAAAAACTGGGGAAGGGGAGGGCAACATTCAATTGTATTTCTGCAGACCTTACCTGGAATATGGTCCCTACCCAGAGTTTTATTGAGTTTTAATTGCTCAAGTAGTTGATTTATTTCTCTACTAGATACAAATAGCTAGTATGGTAGCCCCAAAGATGCTTTTTCAAGAGGCAACTAGACTTTCTGGGTTTTTTTCTTTCTTTGAAGACATTTCACTTCTCACTCCAGAACCTTTTCTGAAGAAACTATTTCTTGACCCGGATGGCTGAGAATCTCCTAAGACAATTAGTATGGTAGCATTTCAAGACTTGTTTTGAACTCTAATGGAATTATAACATCTATGCTGCTTCATGGAGCAAGTAAAGACTGGAGATAGGGTGGAAGCTTTGTACAATGTGTAAACCCAGCCAATATATGTAAAATGCATTGAACCTCAACATACATTGTAAAAAAAAAAAGCTACTCTATATTATTTTAAAAGATCAGGACTGTCAGAAGACTTATTTCCCTTTGAATCAGGCCATTTGCAAAAAAATGGAACAAAGCTAGTCAATCTGGATTCAATCTTTTTCATATAATTGTATTATATCTTACTATACGCGGATGACACCCAGCTGTACACCTCCACCCCAGACCACCCCAACGATGCTGTGGAAGTGATGTCCCATTGCCTGGAGGTTGTGCGAGTCTGGATGGGGAGGAACAGGCTTCAACTCAACCCGTCCAAGACCGACTGAGTGGCTGTGGTTCCCGGCATCGCAACATAGCCAGTTGGTTCCATCTCTGGCTATCGGGGGTGAATCATTAGCTCCCGCGGAGAGGGCCCGCAACTTGGGCGTCCTCCTGGATTCTCGGCTGTCCCTCGATGATCATGTGACATCCTTGGCCAGGGGGGCTTTTTATCAGGTTTGCCTGATACGCCAGTTGCGCCCCTTTCTGGATCGCAACGCTCTACGCACAGTCACTCAAGCCCTCGTCATCTCCTGCCTGGACTATTGCAACGCCCTCTACATGGGGCTTCCCTTGAGGTGCACCCGGAGGCTCCAGCTAGTTCAGAATGCGGCTGCACAGGGGATTTTGGGGGCCTCTAGATGCTCCCATGTAACACCTCTCCTGCGTGAGCTGCACTGGCTGCCTGTGGCTTTCCGGGTGCGCTTCAAGGTGCTAGTGACAACCTTTAAAGCCCTCCATAGCAAGGGACCTGGGTACTTGCAAGACCGCCTCCTACCAAACACCTCCCTCTGACCAGTCCACTCCCACAGAGAAGGCCTCCTCAGGGTGCCGTCAGCCAGTCAATGTCGGCTGGCGACCCCTAGGGGGAGAGCCTTCTCTGTGGCAGCTCCGGCCCTCTGGAATGACCAACCCCCCTGACCTTCGCACAGTCGTGGACCTGCGCCTTTTCCACCGAGCCCTGAAAACCCATCTATTTCGTGCGGCCGGCCTGGCATAGTTTTAATTTGTTTTTACTAGGGGTTTTCGAGGTATCTTAGAAGAGGCCTGTGTTTAATTTATTTTTAGTATATTTTTAGTATAGTTACTGTATCAGATGTTGCTTTTATTATCACCTGTTCCGTAAGGGAGAAAGGGCGGTATATAAATCCGAATAAATAAATAAAATAAATAAATAAATACTATCAGGATAGAATTTCTTCCTTGTTCGATTGCTTCATAAAGAGGCATCGTAATCATAGGTGTTAGTTAAAAACTGAAGATAAAGGAAAAGCAACAGAGCAAGACATAACTTGAGCTGTACGTGCTTTACATTTATTATAGTGCAATAAACAAAGTTGGCTGATCATTAAAAAAAACCTCCCTGGTGTTTCTTAGATATCTATAAACTTTGAGTATTTGTTCTTAAAGTAGTTGTATGTACTATATCAAAATGCATACAGAAATAATAGTTACGTAATTTTTTTTAAAGCTGATTTTCATGATAGAGGAGGATATGGAGCAAAAAAAATAATATGTTACACTTGTCAATTCTGTTAATGTTAAAACAGTGACAATAGCTGTTTGGGAAATCTTGCAGGGGATAAACAGATTTTTACAAGTATCTCTATTGTGTTTTACACCTTTGTTAATCTTGTCACTTAAGTACATGAATTTGACAGACTCATTTGTTTGTCAGGCACTAAATATGTAGCTCTGAGAAAAGTACAGAACGTTCATTAATGTGTATGTTGGAATTTTTTAAAAAAATACTAATTAATATATTGGTACATTCAATGGCTACCTCGCAGTTCAAAGGCATGCAGATGCAAATAGATTAATAGATACCACTTCTATGCACTTTGGCATATGGTCATGCTGCCCACGTGATCATGGAAATTGTCTTTGGACAATGTTGGCTCCTTTGACCAAGAAATGGAAATGAGCACCAAACCCCAAGTTGGGCATGACTGACAGGGAAACTTTACCTTTTTAACATTCAATACAATGAACACAGTCATTAAAAAGGCCTAGCAACTCTGCTTTACTATTTTTACATGTAATAATGATCATTTGATTCACTTTGCAATGTCAACACAGTTGAACACAATATTGGCATTGCTAGAGGCTTAAGGATTTTTCTTTTTAAAGTGGACAATGAATTAGGGGAAAAATCCAAAACTCAGCCAAAAATCACTATTCCACTTAAAAGACACTAAATAATATAATTTCAGTTGGGAACTGTGAGAAGAATGACCATAATTATAATATTGCTCAGAAAAACTGAATATATTTGCCTACTCTCTTTCCCCAGTTATTTACCGTATTTTGGGAGTGTAAGACGCACCGGAGTATAAGACGCACCAATGTTTTGAAGAGGAATTAAAAAGAAAAGTTTTTACACTCTGCAAACCTCCCAAAAATGGCCTGTTTTTCGTGAAAATGGGCCCATTCCTCCCCCCCCCCCCCAAAAAGGGCATGAATAACCCTTAGGAAGCTTGTAGAGTGTTCCTGGGAGGGGGGAAAACAAGCATAAACACTGGCCTGTTTTTTGTCCAAAAAAGGGCATGGGTAGCCTTTCAGAAATTTATAGAGTGCTGCTCGGGGCTGGGGGGGGAGGGGAAACAGGCCATTTTTCGCTCATTTCTGCCCTCCCCAGCCCCCAGGAGCTCTCTGAAAGCCTTCTAAAAGCTATGCGCAGCCATTTTGGTGAAGGGGGTGAAGTTTCAGGAGGCAAAAAATGCTATATTCAGTTAATAAGATGCAGCCAGATTTTCAGCCTCTTTTTTGAGGGGAAAAAGGTGCATTTTATACTCCAAAAATACGATATATTTTACATTCTCTCAAAAGCACAAGACCCATTAATCACATCCTATGGAAACCAAAAAGAAATGGATTCTTGGATAATTTGTACTGCTCTTCAACGCCCAATGAAAAGTATGAAAAACAATTAAAAACTATGGAAATGTGAACGAATTATAAGCTGTACTAATAAATAAGAACTATTAACAAAAGATAGGTAGCCTGGAACAGACTCCTGTTCCTTAGTGGTACAATTTCAAATGTGTAAATAATAGACGTTTGAATGAGCTAAAATGTCATAACATACATCCAGGGAAAAGAATTCTAAAACAAAGTCTTTCTTGACAAACTATTTTTCTATATATTGCTGTGTATTACTGTGTTTCCCTGAAAATAAGTCAAGGTCTTATTTTCTTTTGACCCCCCAAAATAAGCACTTGGCCTTATTTTTGGGGAGGTCTTATTGTTTTTGAGGTGGAGGAGGTAGTGAGTGTGGTCTCCTCATGGCTGCTGCTGTGTTATAATATATTTGGGGAGGGCTTATTTTTCAGGGAGGGCTTATTTTCATGGAAACAGGGTACATGAATGAACATGCTTATGTGAGTTCATACAGCTCCAAATATCATATTTCAGTGGTCGGCAAACCACGGCTCGCGAGCCGCATGCGGCTCTTTGGCCCCTCAAATTTGGCTCTTCCTCCACCCTCGCCGACGGTGGAACTCCTGGGACCCGCCGGAGCAACCCTCCCTACCGGCTGCCAATTCCCTCTCTCCCTCTCTCCACGGAGCCTCCCCAGGGCTACTTCCAGGGCGATTGGAGGGAACCGGCATCCAAATGCCGTTCCTTCCCGCCCACACACGGAGCCTGGAAGTAGCCTGAGCGAGCAGCCAGGCGAGCGGGTGGCCAGGCTACTTCCAGGGCGATTGGAGGGAACTGGCGTCCAAATGCCGTTCCTTCCCACACACACACGGAGCCTGGAAGTAGCCTGAGTGAGCAGCCAAGCGAGCGGGCGGCCAGGCTACTTCCAGGGCGATTGGAGGGAACTGGCATCCAAACGCCGTTCCTTCCCACACACACACGGAGCCTGGAAGTAGCCTGAGCAAACACAGCAGCCGGGCGGGCGGGCCAGGCTAAGGCGAGCAAGTGAGTAACCGCGGTGAGCTGGGCTGAGGAGGCTCCGTGGGGGGTGGGGGGCAGACAGACAGAGAGGCACAGACAAAGAGAGAGACAAGGAGGGAGGGGGGAATCAGAGAGTGACAGACACACACAGAGAGACAGGGAAAGAAAGAAAGAGAGGGAGGGAGGGAGAGAAAGATAGACTGAGACACAGAATGAGTGATTAAGTGCTTGAATGTGAGACAGACAGACAGACAGACACACACAGAGTGACAGAGATGGGTGGACGAAGGAGAGAGAGACAGAGATAGAGAGAGAAAGAAAGAAAGAGAAAGAGAGAGAAAGAGAGAGAGAGAGAAAGAGGGAAAGAAAGAGAGAGAAGGAGAGAGAGAAAGAGAGAAAGAGAGAGTAAGAGGGAGAAAGAAAGAGAGACAGAAAGAGAGAAAAAGAGAGAGAGAAAGAAAGAGAGAAAGAGAGAGAGAGAGAGAGAAAGAAAGAAAGAAAGAAAGAAAGAAAGAAAGAAAGAACTTATGACCACAATTGAGCCTAAAAGTTTGGTTGCTAACCAAGACCATTGTTAAGTGAGTTCCACATTTTCCAAGTTGGCCACGCCCACCCAGTCACATGACCACTGAGCCATTCCCACAAAACAGGCCACACTTTCCGGCTCTCAAAAGAAATTTCAATCGTGGTATTGTTGATATTTGGCTCTGTTGACTAATGAGTTTGCCCACCACTACCATATTTGAAATGCCACTAGCATATTAAAGAAATATAGTATGAATCATTCTGTAATACACATATCTAAAAAAATTACACAACGTAATTCTTGACTTGCTGTCTAGATGGTCTCTGGTGATGAGCCGAAAGGCAGGAAAGGAAACAGTATGTCTCCTCCCTTAATTGGGGCCTAATAACAGGTTGTTGTGAAACAATTACATGTATGTATGTATGTATGTATGTATGTATGTATGTATGTATGTAGGCAGGCAGGTAAGTAGGTAGGTAGGTGTATTGTATTGGTATTTTATATCAGAATTGCAATTTTATATGATCCCAGATTGCTAACTTAATTTTTTTATTCTTGGATATATGTGGCCTGAACAAACCTTTATGTATTCTGATTTAATATTGTTTTAGCCCTCCCACCAAAAGGAATCTGCATATACTTTTCTTAACTACCCTGTTTCCCTGAAAATAAGACCTCCCCGGATAATAAGCCCAATTGAGCTTTTGAGCGCATGCACTAAAATAAGCCCTTCCCTGAAAATAAGCTTTCCTGAAAATATTTAAACACATGCAGCCTGTCCCTGCCATTTCCTTTGGTTGCGTGTAAACAACATGAGGTAAGGAGGAGGTGGAAGGGGGGAAATGGAAGGGGAAACATGCTCTATGCACCCCATCCGCCCTTATCTACTGGCTGCTCCTGCAACCCTAGCCCCCGCACCCCTTCTATCATGCTAATGGCCCCTGCAAAAAGAGCAATAGGCTCAGCGATGTACAGCACAGCAGCAGCGATGAGATGACCACACTCACCACCTTCTCCTTCTCAAAAATAATAAGACCTCCCCAAAAATAAGGCCAAGTGCTTATTTCTGGGGTGAAAAGAAAGTAAGACCCTGTCTTATTTTGGGGAAAACATGGTATCATGACATGGTCATTTTACTTGTGGATATTCTGAATATTTGAATTCAAGTTCTCTTGTATTGGTTAATGACCACAATATAGTTAAGTAAAAGTAAGTATTCTACTCTTAAAAGCTCACAACTCTTTCTCCCAACTCTTTAGCATAGGAACAAACAATGCCCAGAAACTATATTTGTTGTCATTCATTAAGAAAGAAAATGTTCTCCAAGGTTTACAGGATATGGCAATGATGACTCCAGAGAGAAACAAATATTATTTCACCCAATTTTTTAAAAGGGAGGTTGGATTTTTCTAAGAAGCAAAATAAGTTCATGGGTTTCATATTTCCATTTTTTTTATGATCATGCTTCCTCAGCCATAAGGGTCACACTGATAAAACTTAGAAACTTGTTATCAAATTTGGTAACCTTCTGCAATCTTGCAGAGTCTTCAGTGACAGCAAAAATACGGTTAAGGAGTTGAGTGAAGTCAGCAAGCCTCAGGGTTCATTAACTTTTTGTCTGAAAATATCTAGCTGAGTCAGAGGCAGCTGCTATGTTTCACAGAGGTAATTTGGAACTATTAAATTTTATAAATATTTACGTACATACTCTATACTGTATACACAGTATCATTGACACAAGGCATAATAAGGAGAGCAAATATTTTGTTGAGCAGTCTCACAAGGATGGTTGATATCAAAATCACAGACAACAGGGAAGTCTCCCTCTTCCTACTGCAATATTGGGAGGTATTTGAGTGAGGACTATTGAGTTATGTCAGTGCATTAGAGTTCGGGGTGGAAGAGACATGGCAACAAGGTCAGCCAATGGGGGCTGTTTGCTGATTCAGACAGCAAGGAGCCTGGGTGTGGCTTAGCGTTGTAGCTCTGAGTTTGTGCTGAGCTCTAAACTAGCCTGTTGCTCTGAATAGAAACTGAAACACTCTTCTGCTTGTGTTTTGCTAGTATTTACTACCACAATGGAAAACCTGCTTTTGGTATTGTATATTTACTCCATATATTATACTGTATATAAAGAGAAGTTAATGAATCCTGCTGAATCAGTTACCTGTGTGTGCTTTTGGGATGTATATTGCTGCAACAAACTCTGACAAATCATATAACTTCTGATTATACAGCAGTTGGTATTTTCTGGGTGTCAATATTTGAATGGTGATCCGATATTTCTGCATCAGAAGAACGGCATTAGGAGAAGAGAGTTTTTCTTTTCCTTAGCATTGTTCTCCAACTTTTCCATATGCCAAGAGACCATGCTATTTCTCAGAGTTTACTGTTCTATGTGGAGTCTTTGGTGCTCTCTGAGCTAGGTTGTTTGCTTGCAGACATTTCATTACCCAACTAGGGTAATCAGTGCGGTGATGCACTAATGATGCTACCTAATTGGGTAATGAAACATCTGCAAGCAAACAACCCATCTCAGAGAGCAGTTAGAACTCCACAGTTCAATCCTGAGCTCTATATATATGCCTTTCCCCCACACCCCCCCTTTGGAACTGTTCTATCTGAATGGCTTTGATCAAGTTGGAAGATAAACAACAATCTCTTATGGATCCACTCAGAGACCACAATGTTTGGGTTTCTTATTTTCTAACTGCAAACGAAAAGTATTGTGTGTTGTTATGTTCTTCCCTAAAAACAAGAAACATTTTCTTATTCTTATGGCATTTTTTCTTCTTCTTGCCTCCAACGTGTGGCTTAGGCAGCTGCTACTTTCAGCTTCATCTACTCCGAGCAGATCTACCTAGCCTACATGTCCTAAACCAGAACAGATTCTTTGACTGCCTATCCTGCAAGAAATCATGAGGGATTGGGGCTCTGAAAACAACAGTCTCGGCTGTAGGCCTCTGGAACATTAAGAACTTCATGATCAGATCAGCTCCCATCCTTTTAGCATTAGGAAAACTTGTAAAATACAGAGAGTATCCCATTAAGGATTTAATTAAAGGGCAGTTTGTCACCTCGATTAGGTAGTACCAAAAATCCAACTCCACGGGAAGACTGAGTTAGGCTTTAATAACAGGATTTTGCAAGCCTGATGTGCTTTATCTCCCCTTCTTCCTACATCTGAGTAAATGAGGGAGATGTTTGCTTGAGTTACAAAATCTTGATCTTGCCTCCTAGGACTTAAAGAATGTTTTAACTTTATTTGCCAAGGCAAAGTTCTTACATATTTCTATCAAAGTCATCTGCTTTACTCTCTACAGCCATGAACTACACCTAGGTACTTTATGGTTTTAATCTGCATTTTAATTTGTATTGTAAGTCATCAAGAGTCATTTGAGTAGGGGTATATATATATATTTATAAATAAATAAAACTATTTAAGGAAGCTGGGTTGAAAAATTCAGCCATTCTCTAAAATTTAAATCAACTCTGTGATTTTCAAGCATATAATGTAGCTCATGGGAAAATAAGGAATGGGAGGAAGGGAGTTCATGTTATACATTTATATCAAGAAAAAGAATTTATACCCAGGAACTAATATGTGAATAAAATGAATCTTTCATTCTTTTTCTCATGCTGTGTTATAAGGTGAATATATTATGTGTCTTCTGTGTGTCTCCCCATCTCTATATTTGCATTTCCCCTGTTGGAAAGAAAATTGCTCTCTGTATTAGATGCTATTAAATAAGTTTATAAAAAGGATTCAATTAGCTCTCCTGTGTGTTAATTAATCCACTGTTTTATCCTAAGGATTGCTGACAAGGAAAAAAAAAGAGTGCAAGTCATCAGGAAGATGACTTTATAGGGTTTTTTTAAAAAAATATTATGCTAACAAAGAAAGAATTACAGTAATATATGCTAACATTTTCTAAATGTTTAGAGAGATCCTTCAGAAGGCAGAACACAATACATGAATTCAGGATGCTTATTTTGGGAATATGTGTGTAGAAACCAGAGCAGTGCCAATATGCAGTGAACCATGTCATTTTGATGCTGTACCTTATGGATGTTCATTATACATGCCATAACAATATCTGCCAAGAGCTATTTCATTTCTCACTTGATAATTATTGTCCTTCCAGGCTATGCAGTGACCTCTCAGTTTAAGGAATGCTGGCATCACCCACACACTGTTACTCTATGGAATGAAGCCAAGGGAAGAGTAAACCTTTATTTATTTTCTGTTAGAATGAAGGTGAGAGAAACGTGTGCATCACTATCCCACAATGCAGATGTGAAGAAATATTACTTCATCGGGACTCGCTTTCACCAGGTGTTAGGTATGAATACCTGGATAACAGTTCTCCCTATATATATGGAATATGGGGGATATTGTGAGAAAGAGGAGTGTGGGAAAGAGGAGGAAGAACTAGAGCCTAGAGAACAGTCTGATCAATGAAATCTGAGGAAAAGAGGTGGTGAGAAGAACTTGGTGGTTTCTGGTTTTCAGGAGCGTAAAAATCAGGGACAAGAAGGGTAATTTCAGACTTGCATGATTTTATTCATATACCCTTACAATAAAGAAATAATTAATACTCCTGGTTGGGTTTCTTGTCTGACTATCTTGCAGTGCTAACAGTATATTTTTTCTTTGTTAAAATAAAGTGACTAATTTTCCATCCTATTTGTACTTATTCCCTTGTTCTGGAGATTTGAGTTTCTTACCATTACTCTTCTGTATGTTATAATCAAACCACAATCAACAGGAAATGCTTAGTCTTGTCCAAGTGGTTATATAAAGAAAATGGAATATTGTCACATATAACTCATTCACCTTCCATCTGAAGTAATAAGGTTCATATTCCTACTGCTTTAACTGAAGCCTGAATTTTGATCACACACGATAACAATCAGTCTGGATTGTATATAGATCAGTAGTGAGTTCCACCAGGCAATTTCCCCAGCCAGATGTCACATAGCTAATTTTACTCAAGGCTCTGGGCCAGTAGCTGCTTTGACTATCAAGCCCTCGTGTTTCGAAGCCATAATAATGGAGAGAAAGTCTGTCTCTCATGGCTTTCCAGTAACCATAAGCAGGCTCTACACAGTTAGGTTTAGAAGACTTCCAAGGTAGGCCATCTCTTATGCCACATTAAGTTTCCAGCAGTTTCTTACTTTTTAGACATAAAAACTGCAAATCTTCTCCCCACCCCCACCTCTATCATAAAAGTCTTTGGAAAAACCTTAATTTCTTTTTTTTTCTTTATGTTATGTATGAAAATTTCTGAAAGAGCTTGGAACCATAGCTAGTGAAATGATCCATAATGCAATTACAGTGGTACCTCGGTTCACGAACTTAATTCGTGAACTGACTCTGTTTGCGAACCGAATTGGTCGTGAAGCGAGGCACAATTTCCCATAGGGTTCAATGTAAATCCGGTTAATCCGTTCTGACCTTGTTTTTTGGTCGTAATTCTTGAACTGACTCTGTTCGCGAACCTAATTGGTCGTGAACAGAGGCACAGTTTCCCATAGGGTTCAATGTAAATCCGGTTAATCCTTTCTGACCTTGTTTTTAAAATGTCCGCGGCTCCGGTTCGTGAAGCGAAACGGAGTTCGTGAACCCGAGCATTTTTACGAACTTTTCTGTTCGTGAAGCGAGGCGGAGTTCGTGAAGTGAGGCGGAGTTCGTGAAGCGAGGCGGAATTCGTGAAGCGAGGCGGAGTTCGTGAAGCAGAGCATATTTTTACGGACTTTTCCGTTCGTGAACTGAAACGGTGTTCGTGAACCGGAGCACATTTTTTGGAAAATTTCTGTTCGTAAACCGAATTGGTCGTGAACCGAGGTACCACTGTATTTAAATCAGTTACTGAGAGCAGCAGAAGAAATCTACATTGCCATACAGCATATAACCAGCTGGTGGCGTGGTTTTACCATTAGGCTAGAAACTAGGAGACCATCAGCTGTAGTCCTCTGTAAGCATGAGGCCAGCCATTATCCATCAGTCTTAGGAGGAAGGTAATGTCAAGCCACTTTTGAAAATGTTCCTAACAAAACTCCATGGATTAATGCAACTTGTTGCCAGCAATCAAGACTGGCCTGAAGGCAGTTGTCTACTCAGGTTACCAATTTTTAACTGGCCTCCATAGCCTTACATTTTTCTTAATTTCAAGATTCGAAAATCATTTACTCTGACTCTAAGCAGTGTGGTATCAAAATAAGATTGTGTAATTGTCACTGTTCCGAGTAACACATTCAAAGAAATCAAAACTCCAAGATAGGAACGTTCCTGAGAGAACATGTTTATTGGACAAATCATATCAGCACAGCCAGTGAAAACTAACTCTAAAAGTTTCCTGTGGTTAGCACCTCCCTAAGTGTCATAGGTCACATTGTCCAATCAAAGCAGTTGTAGGATTCCCTCGATTGCTTCTGCCTTCTCCTACTGCCATCTATTGGGATGGCCTTGGTTCCCATGAGAGAGCTCCTTATTTTGTCTAGCTATTTCCCCCTTATCCTCCTCCCCATAGTTCGTGGCAACTACGAAGCAGCACAAGATGGCTTCAGCCAGGTTCGATTCAGAGTTGACAGCAATCAATGCAAAATATATCCTGCACATTGTTCAATACATTGGGGCAAAACCATGAATAAGAAATCACATGGACTTCCTCAGTCCCCACTACAGAAAGCTTCACCTTTTGATTTTCACAATTTAGTTTGCTGTTAAAGATATGACAGCAAGCTAATCAGTTTCTTGTCAATCAAGAGCACATCTACTCACAATGCCTTTTCCCTATGACAATCTCTATAAACTTATGGCTTCTCATTTTGCCATGAATTCAGGGTCTACCATCCAGGATCTCTTTCACCCACTTGACTTGCCAATATTGTGGAATGTTTCCCACTCGATTAATAGTAAGTTATATTCTTTTTTGCAACAGTTTTGCAATAGTTCCAGCATTCCTCTACTTTTTGCTGTGGAGAGGGGCAACTTCAAGAAAAGGGCATTAGTTTCCTTGAATGGTAAATCCCACATCATTAAAAAAAAAAAAAGCAGGAGTTTCTTAAGGGAAACAGCAGCAGAAACAATCTACATTGCCGTACAGCATATAACCCGCTGGTGGAGTGGTTTTACCATTAGGCTAGAAACTAGGAGACCATCAGCTCTAGTCTCTCTGTAGGTATGAAGCCAGCCATTTTCCCTCAGTCTTAGGAGGAAGGTAATGTCAAGCCATTTTGAAAATGTTCCTAAGAAAACTCCATGGATTCATGCAACCTGTTGCCAGCAGTCAAGACTGGCCTAAAGGCACTTGCCTACTCAGGTTGCCAATTTTTAACTGGACTCCATAGCCTTACTTACATTTTTCTTAATTTCAAGATTCAAATATCATTTACTCTGACTCTAAGCAGTGTGGTATCAAAATAAGATTGAATTCAGGGTCTACCATCCAGGATCTCTTTCACCCACTTGCCAATATTGTGGAATGTTTCCACCCGATTAATAGTAAGTTATATTCTTTTTTGCAACAGTTTTGCAATAGTTCCAGCATTTCTTTACTTTTTGCTGTGGAGAAGGGCAACTTCAAGAAATTGGCATTAGTTTCCTTGAATGGTAAATCCCACATCATTTTTAAAAAATCAGGAGTTTCTTAATGGAAACAGTAAAGATTCAGTGCATTACTTAATCAAATTACAGAAACCAGCAATGTTATTGTCATTTCTATTTATCATTTCTATTTATCTGATAAACAGTGAACTATTTATATTCAAACATCTATACCATTATGTGGCCTTCAGATTTTCTCAGATAACCAGTGTTATTTTGCAACATACTTCATTAACCCTTTGTTGACCAGATATTCCCACTCAAATCAGTGGCAGTTGTTTGTCCTGTTTTCAATTCATTACAAATTGGATTCGGTTTATTTTATTTAATGCATACCATTTTACCTAATGGAACAGCTAAGGTTGAATATGTATATACAGTATTTAAAATCAATTCTTCCATTTAAGAGGAAGAGAGACCTAAGAGCTAGTTGGAAGAATCCAATGATAACTGCGGAAAAAAATATATTTCCCATTGTAACTTGAATGTGGTTTAAATTTTTTATCAAACTTAATCTGTAATTTAAGACAGGGTAGGAATACATAGTAACAGTATGTCTCACATGTGGCTGGTTGATTAATATGTCTTTTTTTCTTTTTATAGAAATATTCTCTGAAGAAGATACAATCAGAAATGTCATGGAAATTCAGTAGTTCTCCCCGCACCAGCAAAGGAATGTGCTGAATTATGATGAGCGAATCTGTCAAGTGCTATTTCACACAATTTTTCATCTTTCCAGCCTCAAGTACATTACATTTAATTTCTGCCTCTATTCATGAATATGTTATTATTTCTAGCAAGAACATTTAAATATTTATATTCATAGCTTCAATTATGTGCATTATATATGCACTTTTCCTAATGTATATATTGAATTTAATATTCTCTACAAATACATGTTTATGAACGTTCTTATGTCCAATTTTGTCTAGATTTTGTTGCAAATTTTTGAAAAGTACAAATGTCAGTATACAACTGTATCGGAACATGCCTATAAATTCAGGAAATAGGAATTGGGTAAATTTGTGTGAAAATAAAAATCAAACAGATTTTCCTAGAACTGATTCATTTTGGGTTCTCTAAGTAAACAGATAATACTACAGTGGTACTGTACCACAGTACTCATCATTAATTGTTTTCAGGAGGTGCGATGAGTACCAGAAATGATGAATACCAAACAATTTTTCCCATAGGGAAAAGGCAGTCAACACAACAAGTTGAATACCGAACTATGAGTACTGAGACAAAATTTTGCATCAAAATGCATTGAGTACCAAATTCAATGAGTTTCAAAGCAGGTGATCATCAAGGCATCACCATAACAGCAAGAGGGCAGATTGGACTACAACATATTTTCCATGCTGAAGATTGGATGAGGAAAGATTTCAAGTTGAAATCTTGGACAAACGTTGCCAAATCGGTTTAGACATCCCTCAACTAAATGGACACATTACCAAGGCAGCTTCTAAAGTCCCTCTCTAATTGATTGAACATAGGTTGTCCTTGATTTACAACTGAGTGTTTTGTTTTGTTTTTGCCAGAAACCAACAGTTTGCTAGAAAACAACAGTTCTGAACCAATAGTTCAGGAACCAGCAAAAGATGTTGTAAATGTAGTCACATGACCATAGAATACTGTAACTGACCATAAAGATCAGCTGGTTGCCAAGCACCAAAATGTGGTCATGTGACTATGGGGTTATACAGCTGCTAGAATTCTAGAATTGAGTCATAAATAGCTTTTGGGAACTTGTAACTTCAAATGGCCTCTAAGTGACCAGTCATAAATAGAGAAGTAGAGAAATACCTGTATGATGAAAGCTGGCAGCATGGAATCATAACTGCCTGAAAGCCACTGAGCACAGTATCAAATTCCTACATGGAAGTCACTTCCACTACCAATGCAATTATTTATTGCCTTCCAACTCATGGGTACTTAATTTCTAATCATTTCTATTTACTTCAACTTTTCAGAATCCATTCCTGCCACACAACATTGCATGGGAGCAATAAAGGGACTGGAAATCATTGCCACAAGGCATAGAAACACATAGGAAAGAGAATTTGTAGAAGAAATGTTGATAGCTAACTTTTTTGAACATACAGAGCTTGGCTTTTAATCCAGAATGGTATGGGGTTTTTTCCCCTTTACTTAAAAATCTTGAATGGTTTGATGGCCAGTTTTTAGTATATAAAACTGAATCTGAAATACATTTTTTTCATTTATCTGATTGTCCAGTATACTTTAGTTTCCCAGATTAAGGAGTTTTCATTTTGTTTTCTGATTCCTAGTTGGTATTTTTGGATGCACTCTGCAAAGAAAATTCCTTAACTTCACAACACATGTTTATGTGATGCTTAATCTCACAACCCCAGTTTCAACTGAGAAACTGTTAGAATCGTAAAGCAAGCCAAAGCCAAGGACACTAGGGAATTCCTGGAAGCTTGGCATTCAGATAAATCAGCTATCAGCAGACACAGAAAGATATAAACCACATTTAAATATCATTCAAAAGAGACAATAAAAAAGATAAGAAATAAAAAAAGAACCAACACATATCCTTTCCAGAAAGCAAGCACCCAGGTAAGCAGAGATTAACACCAGACAAACAATCAGGGAGAAAGCAATACCCTAATTAAGGAATTGCCAAGAAAAAAACCACGTATACACCTTCACCAAAACTGGCAGGGCAAGCTACTCTACATAAACCAAGCACAAGCCCCATACTTACTTGTACTGATGGTGTTACTTAGTAGGGAAATGAAATGTCTGCAAACAACCAAACTCAAAGAACCCCAAGCCCTCCTCAATGGAACTCTGAGCTCTTCTATTTTATCTATCTATCCTATTTGTATTGTGTTATCTGAAACAAAGTTGAATATTTGACATATGAAAGGAATGGTGCTAAAGTTTAGAGATGCCTTAAGAACGCATACGAACACACAAGCACATATGCAAAAAATCTCAATATTAACAATATTGGGGGCTTTTTAAAAAAATATGTTCTAATTTTAAATAATAAAAAAAGAATCTCTCCACTCCCCAGTTTGAACATTTTTCAATATAATTGTTACATATATTAACTGTTTGATTCACAGCCCTAATAAGGCAATAAAGCAAAACCACGTCTTGCTTTTACAAAGGCATGGATCTTAGAAATCACAGAACAAAATTTGTGGAAGATTTGATGATGCTCTTGTTTCCCAGAAATTATTTGCAGCCTGTATTGTAGAATTGGGAAATAGATACACATTGAAAATGGAAATAGAAATGGAACTATAAAAATAAAATGGGGTGGTTTATACATTGGTTTCTTCCTGATTGGTGCTGATTCAATCTTGGTGTAGCAGCTACTCACACCTTGTATCATGGTATTCAGGAGGAGCACTTACATCTCTACTCTAAAGCAGGGGTCTCCAACCTTTGCAACTTTAAGTCTGAAGGACTTCAGCTCCCAGAGTTCTCCAGCCAGCAAAGCTGGCTGGAGAACTCTGGGAGCTGAAGTCCTTCAGACTTAAAGTTGCAAAGGTTGGAGACCCCTGCTCTAAAGAGTATTTTTTGGGGAGAGGGGGAAGAGGAAATACATTGTTCTTTGGACTGAAGGCTCAGCTCTGTAACAATCATTACACTAATTTACTTTGGATGAAAATAATTCATTTAAGAGAGTTGAAAATTGAATTTCATTTACCTGATTTTATACAGCTGTAATATTTAAATGTAATTATATATTTACAGACTTCTTTTTTCCTCCTAATGCTTATAATGCACTATGCTATTATCCTTCTAATAATGTCCAAAACACTAATGGGCAAAATAAATGTTCACATCCCATTGGTTGCAGTGCTAGGAATCCAATTATTAAACCATATTTCATAATTAAATGTATTAAAGGAAACACACAATGAAATCTTCCTAGAAACTAGAAACAAAATGTAAAAAAAATATTTTTGTATTGTAAATAAAATAAGCTGATGCAGTTATAATGTTCTAAAATTAATATATTCTTGGAGCCATACATTGCTGTCTGTTTGGTGCTAACACCTTTTTTGTAAGGAAAGGGGACCTGTTGAACAGATGCTTATCAGCTCTTGTCCTAATAAATTCCATGTTGGGTTATCTAGTACAAACCAGTAGTGTTCAACCTTTGGATTCCTATCATACGTGAACCTTATAAAGACTGTTGAGTCTTTCATTGGTTGAGGTCACGGGTTGTTCATTTCATTCTTGAACACACATGTTATATGTTCACTATCTTTACAATGTTTGCCCAGCATGCACAGTATTCACACTAACTCTAATTATCATAATAAACAACCAATATCCATAGCAAGAGCACTTAGATTTATATATCACTTTATAGTGCTTTACAGCCATCTCTAGGTGGTTTCCAAAGTCAACATATTGCCCCCAACAATCTGGGTCCTCATTTTACCCACCTTAGAAGGATGGAAGACTGAGTCAACCTTGAGCCTGGTGAGATTTGAAGTGCCAAATTGCAGGCAGCCAACAGCCAACAGAAGTAGCCTGCAGTTCTGCACTCTAACCACTGCACCACCTTGACTCTAATTGAATTTCAATTAGACACACTCTTCGATAATCAAAAATTCAACCATGGTACATTGTCTAAAGCAGGCGTCCCCAACCCCCGGGCCGCGGACCGGTGCCGGTCCGTGGCTGGATGGGAGCCGGGCCGCAGGGCTAGAGAGGAGGAGGAGGGAGGAGGAGGCAGCCCCCTGAGCACAGCGCGCGGGAGAACGCAGGCGCGGCTGTTCGCACCGTTGGAGTGTGCCTCTTCCTCCACCCTCGTCGATGGAAGGATTCCTGGACGCCGCCGGACCGGCCACCGATTCCCTCCCCTGCTGGCATGCCGGCCACTCATTTTCTTCCAGGGACTGCGGAGGCTCTGCGGGCTGGGGAGGGAACTGGCGGGTTGCTCCGGCGGCGCACAGGAGTCCCTCCGTCGACGAGGGTGGAGGAAGAGCCCCCACCATCCTCCTGCGTTCTCCCGTGCGCTCTGCCCAATGGGCTGCCCCCCTCCCTCCTCCTCCTCTCCAGCCCGGCACCTATCCAGCCACGGAGCCTGAACGAGCGAACGAGCGACCAAGCGTGGCAGGCGGGATGAGGAGGCTGGGGGCGGGGGGACGGGACGACGATGACGACGACAGACACACATAGAGAGACAGAGGGAGGGAGGGAGAGAAAGATAGACAGAGACACAGAAGGAGTGATTGATTGAATGAATGCAAGACAGACAGACACACGCACACACACACACACAGAGTGACAGAAATGGGCGGATGAAGGAGAGACACAAAGAGAGAAAGAAAGAAAAAAGTGGGAGAGAGAAAGACAGACAGAGAAAAAGAGACAGAAAGGAAAGAAAGAGACAGGAAAAGATACAGAAAGAGGGAAAGAGAAAGAAATAGAGAGAAAGGGAAAGAGAGAAAGAAAGAAATAGCGAGAGAAAAAAAGAGAGACAGAGACAAAATAAGAGAAAGAAAGAGAGAGAGAGAGAGAAAGAAAGAACTTATGACCACAGTTGAGGCCAAAAGTTTGGTTGCTAACCAAGATCATTGTTAAGTGAGTTTCACATTTTCAAAGTTGGCCACGCCCACCCAGTCACATGACTGCTGAGCCCCTCAGCCGGTCCGCAGAATTTTCTTAAAAATGAAACCGGTCCCTGGTGAAAAAAAGGTTGGGGACCCCTGGTCTAAAGCACCTTGATGGGCATCCACTGCAGACTTTCATTTCAGAAACAATTGTAATTCAACCTTTTCTTTCTTAGACTTTCTGCCAAATGAAGTGAAAGAACAGATCCTACAGGACACCCCAGAGCTTCTTATATGTCGGTAATGTTATCTATTGATAACTTATGTAACATTGAAGGCATTATTTTTCATTCAGCCTTCAAGTACATATCCTTGTTCCAGTTGTCCGAGAGTTTATGAAATTTAATGTACGATCCACTTAAAATTTGTGTATATAGCTTTGTTGAAGTAATGGATTTGTAAAGTGCACAATAATTTGCAATTTTCTTAGTTGAACTTTTGAATTGTCTCTGAGGACAGAAGAACTGATAAAGCAAAGAAATATCATGTTTGGATTAGTTCATCGTGAATGATAGAAACTATGAGTACAAGTGGGTGAAATCCATAGTATGGTAGCTAATTTAATCCAGACAACTGCTTCAATGTTAAATTATTGTAAGAAAGGTCTACATCACATGCCATAAATAAGTAAAATAATGCTGTCATTATTTAAATGCAAAGATGACAGCATTATTGTATTTAATTATTTATAATTTCTATTAACTATTACATCATCACGCTTAAATGCATTATTAAATTTCAGTCAGTAAAATGCTGGTTTTCTTCTTCTATCATCTTCCTCCTCCTCTTCCCCTTCAACAAGGCCTTTGTTTTCCCAGATCCAAATTGTTTTGCCACTATTAGAGTTTTCTCTTCTTACCTATTTTCATTTGCCTTGACAATGTATTTTAAAAAGCAGTAAAGCAGAAAGCAGTAAAAGAAGCAATAATGAAGGGAGAGACATTACAAAGTGATCCTTAATGGATTGTCAGCTCATGGAGGCAATTCACAAGCTGTGGCAAAATGAGTTCTATGTACAAAAAAAATCAATACTCATTGTAGAATCCTTCCTGCTACACTGCAATTTATCAGCTAAACAGAATACTGTCACATCTCATAGGCCTTTGAAAACTAGTTGCTCTCAGAAGCAATATTTATTCTACATCGCCTCAACTACAGCAGAATCAGATTTGTGTATAGCACAGGCTGTCTGTCTAGTGATTTGAAGATGAGGGAAGAAAACAGGGAGCAAGATAAAGATAACAAACTGAGAGACAATAGGTTGTTTTGACAAAATACAATCTCAGAGCTTGAAATATAACATCTCCTTTTTCATATTTTTAAACCCGGGACAGCCTGAATTCTAAAAACGGGTTTGAATCTTGGACTAGTTTCAGAAATAACCCAAGAAGCAACCCAGTAACTGTATTTATGAATTCACATAGCAAATTGGGCCCATGGTTAACAGAATAACAGAAGGACTGAGTTGAAAAGGACCTTGGAGGTCCAACCCCCTGCTCAAGCAAGAAACCCTGTAACAGTGATGGCTAACCTTTTTGTCCTCACTTACAGAAAGTGTGCCTCTGTGGTAGAAGACTAGAGTTCTTCTCGTCAAACTCCCTGCTCGAGCAGGAGGACCTATCCCATCGCATTCAAGTGACTGTCCAATTTCTTCTTAAAAACCTTCAATGATGTAGCATCCATGATTTCTGTTCCACTGGTTAGGGATTCTCCTTAATTCCAGGTTGCTTCTCTCTTTGATTAGTTTAAATCCATTGTTTCTTGTCCTACCCTCAGGTGCTTTGTAGAATAATTCGACCCCCTCTTTTTTGTGGCAGCCTCTCAAATACTGAAATCATGTCACTTCTAATTCTTCTTTTCTTTAGATAAGCTAAATGCAAAACCTGCAGCCATTATTCATATGGTTTAGTCTCTGGGCCTTTGATCATCTTAGTTGCTCTTCTCTGAACTTTCTCCAAAGTTTCAACATCTTTTTTGTAGTAGGGTGATCAAAATTGGTTGCGGTATTCCTGGTGTATAGAGAGGAGTGGAGTGGAATAGACAGTGGAGAGTGGAATGGAATGGAATGGAATGGAATGGAATGGAATGGAATAGAATAGAATAGAATAGAATAGGTCAAGTGTGACTAGACACACACCAAGAAATTTGTTTCCAGTGTATAAGCTCTCAGTGTACAAACAATAAAGTGATAGGTCATAAATCATAGTTACAATCATTAATCATAAGATAAAAACAACAAGTGATAAATCATAAGATACCAACAGGAGAAGATAGTAGGAAAAATGAGAAGATGAGAAGGATAATAGCAATATAGCTTACTGCATGGTTAAATATCTTTAGTTACCACTACCCCCCCCCCCCCGAACTTCGTACCATCACGGACCTTCGCCTCTTTCGCCAATCTCTCAAAACGCACTTCTTCCACCTAGCCGGCCTAGCTTAGAGTTAGATTAGATAATTTTAAATTGATTAGGTATGGGGATTTTAACATTTTAGTTTATATTTTAGCACAGGTTATTCAATTTAATGCTATTTTAATGTTGCGATTGTATTTATTGTTGTTTGTTGTGTCATTTTTAATTTCCTGTGCACCGCCCTGAGTCCAATGGAGATAGGAACGGTATATAAATTGAATAAACCTGAACCTAATGTTATGGGAATCAGGTGTCAGCAGAGTGATGGCATGGGGGGGATTGTCTGTGTCTAGCTGTCTTGGCGTGCAATGCCTTATAGTAGGGTCCTGAGGGGAGAAACTGAAACAGTTTATGTCCAGGAGATTTAATCTGCATTGGTCAGGCTCCATTTCAAGTGTTGTGTCCAATTTTGGGCTCTACATTTTAAAGAGACTCAGATAAAATAGTACAGGAACAAAAAGTCCAAGATAGGGAATGATGGGCTTAAATTACAAGGTAACAGATTCGTTTAAATGTTGGACAAAGCATGCAAGAACAGTTGGAGAATGGAACCAGTTACTAAATGAGGGACAAGCTCTACTTTGCTACATTTATCTTCCAACATAATCTGGACAGTTTATTTGGGATGCTTTCATTTGTGTTCCTGCTCTGAATAGGGAGTTGGACATGAATGCCTACGTTCTGTGATCTTACTCAGTCTTCTCAACTGCATTGTAGAATATTTTTTCAATCCCCGATGCAATTAAAAGGTTTAATTTAATATAAGAGCTTACCAGTCAACCAAAGCAAGTTTATAAAATAAATAACTTCACAATTTAATAAAACCTGAAATTGGGAACATGAAAAAAAGAATATAATATTGGTTTCAATCAATAGAGGAAACTGGATATTTCTTAATAAGCAGGGAAAAAATGCATATAGCTATATACAAATTAATTTCATCCTGCCTTGCAAAAGACTAAGTAGTTTGTTCAGGCAAGTATATTAGCATATGATTTATATAGTTAGGTTTATAGCTATCCCATTCTAAAAGCTTATCTGCAAAAAAAAATATTCCATCGTACTATTAGAAAGAAATATTACCATGAGCTGGGAATAAAGAGTGCATACAATTCCTTGAACCAGAGGTGATGTTTATTCTGAGAACAAGATATACAATCAACTGTCAGAGACAACAACGAGACCACCTTCTCAAGTCTCTTATGTAGGAAAGCCTTGCTTTTCTTCCTCAACATTGTACAAAAGTATGTTCACTCTCCAGAAAGTGCACTTAGCTGGCTTTCCTACAGGGGACACTCTGGAATCAGGCCCCTTTCTGTGTTGTACCAATGAGAGAGAATATTTGTAGCTCAGGGTTGAAACAAGGGTTTAGGGTGGTGATAGCACTGATGTTACCTAGTTTTGGTAATGAAATGTCTGAAATTAAGCAACCAAGCTCAGAGAGCACCAAGGACCCTCAACCTGCTGTGTTCCAGCTTCTGCATTGCAGAATGCAGATGGAAGCAGCCATCTCTTTGAGGAAAGGTTGTTTAATTAAGAAGGCATGTAATAATAATAATAATAATAATAATAATAATAATAATAATAATAGTTTAATTTCTTGACCGCTCCTCTCCCCGTAGGGACTCGGAGCGGTGCACAGGGAAACTAAAAACCATAAATATACAATCAAGAACATCTTAAAAACAAATTAAATAGTACCTGTGCTAAAATACCCAATCTAAACTAAAATTCCCACTATACACTAAAACCCCATAGAGAGAGACTATCCCAGACCGGCCAAGCAGAAAAAATATGTTTTTAATTTCAGACGGAAGGAGCGGAGGTCCGTGGTCGTTCTAATGTCGGGGGGAAGGTCATTCCAGAGGGCAGGGCCCGCCACAGAGAGAGCCCTTCCCCTGGGCGTCGCCCGCTGACAAAGTCTAGTGGACGGCACCCGGAGAAGTCCCTCTCTGTGGGAGCGAATCGGCCGTGAGGAAGTATGGGGCAGGATCCGATCCCGCAAGTAGCATGCTGGCAGTGGTGGGTTGCAGGTGGTATGCCCCAGTACAGGTGCACGGGTGCCTGCCTGGAACACTGGGTACAGTTCTGGTCTGGTGCTCTGGAGGGCCCACCCACCCTCCCATCATCCTTACCTGTATTTGAACTCTTCTGTGCTTCCACGCATGCACACATCACATACGACACCTGCACGACACTCCGCCGAGCAGCTGGAGTGTTGCGGAGGCTCGCAGAGGTGTCGCTGGGGTAGGTTGCATGCGCGCTCTGCACACGTTCATGTGGTGGACGCTGGGCCCCATTGCACCATACTGGTTGCACCGAGATCCGGAACCCACCACTGCATGATGGATATCAAAGAATTACTTAGGTGTAACATATTCTTTTAAAATCATGGCCATAGTCATTTTGATTAGGACTAAGTCAACATTATAGTTGGTGAACTAGTTCTGCCCTAGATGGTTCATGATTATTACAGCGTGTCTTGGAAATATTATAGAATTGGTTGCTTTAATATCTGTTGCAACCCGCCCTGGGTCCTCTGTGGAGAAGGGCGGGGTATAAATTTAAATAAATAAATAAATAAATAAATAAACTTGTTTTGACCTGACAAAGTAGCTTTAGCTGTTGTTGTGGAATGTAGGTACAACTATGAAGCTTCAGTTCTTATTTGATTCTTTAGATTGTTCAATCTATTTTATTTGCTGACAGAAATGACAATTAAAATCAGATCATATGCTTGTAAACCTTTCCCAAGGGAAATTCCAATTAGTGCAGGCTCCAGATACCCAAATTACAGAGCTGATTTGCTGTTGTTACTTACACATCTAAATCTGCCACAGATATTGGTGGTTCCTTTGAATCATTTGTTGTTGAAATTAAATTTTCACTTCATTGCTCAGTAGCAATTATAAATCAAACACTTGGCTTTAAAGTCAATTTGTTGAAGAACTTTCCTTGTCACTCTTTCCTTTCTTAGAATTAGATATTGTGTAATTACTGCTTAAGAATTTTGACACTGCTGAAATTTCCTCTAACTTAAGTAAATTTCATGGCTAAACTTCTTTAGACCTAACATTGGTTAGATAACTTTTTCTCTCCTTTCAGTCTCATTTAAGTCCCCTTAATTTAATTTGGCTAGGATTTGACACAACACAACCTGACTTCTTTTTCCTCCCTTTTCAATATATGCCCTTTCTGGGCTCCAACTCATCAATTTAAAAAAAAAGATCTATTCTTCAGCTATTAGTCTATATTTTTTCTATATTAGTTTTTTTTCCTTTCAGGATTGACTGCATCAGAATTTTAAACTCCTGTAGCGTTAAGAAAAAGCCTTTAATTATGTCATCTGAGCTGTGTTTGATCTTTTTTCCTCCAGGGTTAATCTTAAAAAGGATTCCCCCATCCACAGCTTTTTCTGGGTTTACAGAACATTGAAGATGTTTGCAGAATGGAAGAAAAAAATACAGAAAGATCCAATCTGCTGACAGTAGGAATTCTTTTCATAACCCTCTTCCTAAATTCATTGCATTGTTGGTACGATGTAAAGACCAAAGTTTAATTTCATTCAAGCAAATTTCTCCAATGTTTGTTACATTCCAGTCTCTTTTATTGAAATCTCTGCTAGCAGTTGCTTCTGAAAGTTCTACATGACTTATATCTGAGGAGTTTGAAATATAGATTTTTGTCTAAAATTGAATTTCAGACTTCTACCCCTATGTCGGGCTTATGAACTTTTTCTCCTACTCCAAATTATTCTTCACCTAGTTGTAAATTTTCTCAGTTGCTGAAGCGGTAGTGGCCAAAATATTTTCAGAAGTTTCATATATACTGGATGTGCTTCAGATCGTTTTCTTTCTTTACTTGCTTGTTGTTTTCACCTAGGTTAGCTAGTAGTTCTCCTGTGGCAGATATTTTTCTCAGCTCTTTGATACATATCTTTATTTATTTATTTATTTATTTATTTATTTATTTATTTATTTATTTATTTATTTATTTATTTATTTATTTATTTATTTATTTATTTATTTATTTATTTATTTATTTATTTATTTATTTATTTTAAAATCCTTGTTTTTTTCACACTAATTTTCATGTCTTCTTTTATGGTGGGTTTTTATTTTGTTTTTTGCTTTTTTACTTGTTTGACAATATTGCTTTTTCTTTATTTCAGTTGTATAGCACAGGGGTCTCCAACCTTTACAACTTTAAGTCTGAAGTCCTTCAGACTTAAAGTTGGAAAGGTTGGAGACCCCTGGTACAGCAGTTCGTTTTGTTGTTGTTGTTGTTTTATTTATTTCTCCTGAAGACCTGCCTTTTATCTCTGGTGTTCCTCAGGCTTTTGTTCACTTTGTTGACTTTGTTGCCATCGTTTTCTCTTCGTTCTTTTTTATAGTTTAGCTATCATATGGATGCCAAGATATCTACATATATTTCTCAATGCCGGTCTTGGATGATGGTTTTCCTTCTCCATATCAGTGAGATTTGCCACTGGATACATTACTACCATCTTAAGATAAGATAAGCCAAGGTTATTGTCTTTCATTCCAATAACCTTTCTTTGGAGGTTTTGTTTTGTGGGGGGGGGGGGGGTCCTATTACTTTTGCTTGTTACCATGAACAGCTGCCAGAAGTTACTATGCAATTTAGGCATTCTTCTAGATGAGAAACTGTCTCTAAAGCTTTTCCCTGATAAAACTAAAAGACTTTTATCTTCTTAATTAATATTTAATTTTATTAAATATTTTAATAAACTTAATATTTTATTAATTATGAATAAATATTAATATTAATAGACTGAAACAGCCTAAGCCCTCAAACTTCCAACTACCACAAAGTTATTGGTACAGAAAATTTAGTTAGAGTTATACATCAATTTCCATTTACTTGATAGTGTAGAACTAAAGATGGGGATTTTCTTTTCTGAAATGCATAGTGTTTTGACCCTAATCTTTCAAATTAAAATGTATTAGATATGCTAGAGGCACTGTATACCATTTTGGGGGCCTTATTGTGGCTTATGCGGTTGGAAGAGCCATATTGGTTCAGAATTTGCAAAAGCATTCTTGACAACCAACAATTAGCCAACACTTTATACTGATTTAAATTGAACCGTATTTGTCAGTGAGTTGACTATTCACCTAGTGTAACGATGTCTGTCAGGAGTGTCCCCAATCATTTTAGATTTTTATCAGTTTGAATAGTTAAATATCATTTACATGCATGGCCAGTTCACTGTTTAACTTCACATTAACATTATTTTTGAGGGTTTTAAAAAATTTATTTCCTTGCTTGTTGATAAATAATAGAGGAAAAAGAAGCAAAGCACCAAGAAAATAGTATTGAAGAAGCATTCATTGTCAAAGAGAGGAATAGAAAAAAAACACATTTAAAAATAATTTAACCAACAAGTGAAAGATACACAACAAAGAAAAAATGTGAAAGGATGTATCAATGTGTCATTATACCAACAGTAACAATTCTAAGTGTAATTGTCTAATACAAAAATGATTCAAATACTTATATGTATTTATATTTCCAACACATTTATAGAACTATCTTTTTAACCTATTATATTCTGTATGTGTTACATATTTCATTATACTTATCCATGCAGTCCATTTGTAGATGGCAAGTACTTTCAGGTTTTCATTCCATTGAATAAACAGAGCTTTACATTATCTTTCCAAACCTGCAATATCAATCTTTTAGCCATAGTAAAAGCATGAAAAATCTATGTTTTGCAGTTATCAAATTCCATGTACTAAGTATGTAGTTCAAAAGAATATTGTCCTCTGAAAATTTTTAGTTTTTGTCACACAATCCTATTTATATAAGCCACTACTTTATCCAAAACTCAGTAAGTATGGAGATTTTAGAAACACGTGTTTTAAAGAAGCCTTATCCGTAGTACACCTCTAATAAAGAGGCTATTTTTGACAGTCTTTTTCTATACAAACGTAAAGGAGTCCAATGAATTCTAAACTCATTTATTTATTATTTATTTAAATTATATTATTGCTGTTGTTATTGTTAGAATATTTTGCAAATATGATGCGACACCCAGAAAAAGACGGCATATTTCACTTAATCCTCCAGGGAAAAATTGAAGGCAAATGAAGTCCAAGCAGAAGAAGGACATCACAGCTTCAAAATCTAAGGGACTGCTTTGGACAAAACTCAGCAGCATTTTTTCAAGTAGCTGTTGATAACAATAGGGTTGCCAATGTCCAATGATGGACATAGTACAACAACAACAACAACAACAGAAACAAAGGCAGAATATAAGGAAAAACAGCTGGATGACGGATTAAATAGATGGAAAACCAAAGCTTTGCATGGACAGCACTTGAAAAACATTGAAGGAAAATGTGAGGACAACTTGACATGGACATGGCTTAAGATGGGAACTATCAAGAAAGAAATGGAAGGTTTAATACTGGCCGCTCAAGAACAAGCACTACAAACTAATGCCATGAAAGCGAAGATACAAAAATCCACTGGCAAATCAAACTGCCGACTTTGCAATAATAAAGTCAAAACTGTTTCACATTTAATATGTGAATGCAGCAAAATCACACAAATTGATTATAAAGATAGATACGACCAAGTTGCTAAATTAATCCACTGGTCATTATATAAAAAATATGATTTACCTGTATCCAGAAAGTCATGGGAACATAAAGTGGAAAAAGTTATCGAAAATGAGAAGGTGAAGACCTTGTGGGACTTTCAAATACAAATGGATTGTCATTTGGAGCACAACACGCCAGATATCATGATTGTAGAGGGGCGAAGTGTACAGTTTATTGATATCGCTGTTTCTGGAGATGCCAGAGTCGAAAGAAAAAGAACTAGAAAAAACAATGAAATATCACGACCTGGCCATCAAAACTACACGGCTATGGATGAAGCATGTAACAGTGATACCCATTGTCATCGGGGCACTTGGCACCATGTCCAAGAATTTTACAAGATACATCAACAAATTGCAGCTTCCTACAATAACAACAGTGGAATTGCAAAAAACTGCGCTACTCTGAACATCTTATATTTTAAGAAGGTACTTGGTTGATACCTAGGACGCTGGCAGCAAACCGTATCAAACATTACTACCAGTCAATGGTAGTTGTAATGCATTTTTAAATGTTCAGTTGGCTGAGTTTCGTGTTTAATGATAATGACAACAACAACAACAACAACAACAACAACAACAACAATAACAATAACAATAACAATAACAATAACAATAACAATAATAATAATAATAATAATAATAATAATAATAATAATAGGAAAAGCAAAGCTATGCATAGCCAATACTTGAAAAGTATTGAAGGCAAAGCTGACCAAAAACTAACTTGGAACTGGTTAAGATCAGGAGTCCTGAAAAACGAAACAGAAGGCTTTATTTTGGCAGCTCAATAACAAGCCTTAGCCACCAACTGCATGAAGGCAAAAATTCAACATGTTACCACCAACAGCAAATGTCGCCTCTGTAATGAGAAAGATGAGACAGTCGACCACCTGATCAGTGGGTGCAGCAAAATTTCAAAAACTGACTACCTACAATGCCATGACCATGTTGCTAAGATCATTCACTGGAAATTGTGCCAGAAGTTTGGATTTGAGTACAGTAAAAATCACTGGGAACATCAGGTTGAGAATGTTTTAGAGAATGAGAAAGTCAAGATCTTGTGGGACTTTAGAATTCAGACTGATAGGCACTTGTCCTACAACACACCTGATATAACAATAATTGAAAAGAAAAAAGTATGGTTCGTTGACATTGCAATACCTGGTGATGCACGAATTGAAAATAAGGAGCAAGAAAAAATCACAAAATATTGGGACTTGCAAATTGAAGTTTATTTATTTATTTATTTATTTATTTATTTATTATTTATTTATTTATTTAATTAGATTTATAAACCACCCTATCTCCCCGAAGGGACTCAGGCGGTGCACAGGAAACAATAAAACAGCATTCAATAAATACAATACAAAATAATTAAAATAGATTAAATATACAGGCCTGTGCTAAAATAAATTTAATACCCTACTAAATCCATCTTAAAATTATGCCAGGCCGGCCATCTGAAATAGGTGAGTTTTTAGTGTCCGGTGGAAGAGGCGCAGGTCCGTGATTGTACGGAGGTCGGGGGGAAGGTCATTCCAGAGGGCGGGGCCCGCCACAGAGAAGGCTCTTCCCCTGGGTGCCACCAGCTCGCATTGGCTAGCTCAGGGGTCTGCAAAGTCGGCTCTTTTAAGACTGGTGGACCCCAACTCCCAGAGTTCCCCAGCCAGCATAGCTGGCTGGGGAATTCTGGGATTTGAAGTCCACCAGTCTTAAAAGAGCCGACTTTGCAGACCCCTGGGCTAGCTGATGGCACCCTGAGGAGGCCCACCCTGTGGGAGCGGACAGGTCGAAGGGAGGCGTGTGGTAGGAGGCGGTCCCGCAAGTAACCAGGTCCTGTGCCATGGAGCGCTTTAAAGATGGTTACTAGCACCTTGAAGCGCACCCGGAAGGCCACAGGGAGCCAGTGCAGCTCGCGCTAGAGGAGTGTCACATGGGAGTATTTAGAAACTCCCAAAATCCCCCGCGCGGCCGCATTCTGGACTAGCTGGAGCCTCCGGGTGTACCTCAAGGGGAGCCCCATGTAGAGAGCGTTACAGTAGTCCAGGCGGGAGATGACAAGGGCTTGAGTGACCTTGCGTGACCCGATCTAGAAAGGGGCGCAAAGTTGAGCGACTTGTGGAAGAGAAAGTTGTGTGTTATCCCGATTGTGATTGGAGCCCTTGGAGCAATACCTAGGGGACTGCCTCACTATGTGGAGGTTCTAGGTTTGCCGGACTTGAGCATTCTGACTCTACAAAGGGCCACCCTGCTTGGAACAGCTTATATCCTCCGACGTTACCTTAACAGTTCCTAGCTCCTTGGTTAGGACTCGAGCTGTTGAGCTACCAACCAGCCCCAAAGGCTGTGAATCTCACCAAAGATTAACCACAAAATAATAATAATAATAATAATAATTTCAATCAAGATTAAAACACCAGTTTTGACACAAAAGCATGAGAAACTCCCCTTTTTTCTTTCTTATGTTGAAAAAAAATGTGATTTATTTCTATACTGGGCTATACCTAAAACTCTGAATATTTGGAAATATAATACAAAGATTAAACATTAAATGACATAATTCTTTACTCATTATTCTGAATCATAGTAAGATATTTTCTAATAAGCAATGGGAACATTGGGCTTCAGAAAACATTTTAAGTTTTAAGTTTAAGTTCTTAAAAATCATCTGAGTTTATTATTTTTCTCATATACTGTTTCAATATTTGAATTCCTCCATTCCAACAATTGAGATTTATGTGCTGAAGCATTTCTCAGTGTATTTACTATAGCTATTGAGCTCCCGAAGGACCAACAGAGTTATTTCCACCTATTTAATGTAATGAAACACAGAGAGCAAGGCCAAATGTATCTAGTCAGTCAATTTATTTGTGTCCATGGGCCTCCAAAATTGAAAGTCATTTCAATAATATTAGGCCAATCAGGGCTGTAGATTCCTCTGTGAAAGGAAGTACGACTACTACCTGTCCCAGTCAATAATGGATGCTCATTTATTCTATTGGTGCATCTCAGCATTTATAACATTAAAATTTTCACACATGATGTTCTATCCATCATTAGCTCCATATTGAGATCAGGCTTACTTACATTGATCAGGATATAAATGACATAATGGGAGTAAGGAGTTGTGCTGCTGCTTCACATCCTGGCAGTTATTGTTTAAAACTGGTTTGCATGGTTCTAAAATCCAGTAGATTTATCTATGCCAGTGAAATCAGAGAACAGCACTCAAACAGCTCGATGTTATAACACCAAGCTGAAAATATTAGTATTTTTTTTTCAGATTTCAAAGAGATATAGATCACTTACTCTGTAGAATAAGCCTGACTTGTTAGATCCTACAGGGTTTATATAAATATAAGAGCTTTCTGGGCAGATGGTACAATCTAACTGTTCAAAATCATTTTCCTCGAAACAAAACAAACCTACTGATTTATTTCAAGCGGCACCCTGGCTCTTTGATTAAGTCAAGCTGGGATTACAGGGATTTCCCATCTAACATTAGTAAAAGTCTAACATCTGCTGTGTGCTGAATTTGTAACAGGAATGACAGGCTGCCAAGCTGCTTTTGTTCGGTAAGGTCACTTTTCAGGCTTCTGTCCCTGTGTACAAATAAAAGCTGGACATGGCATGATAGCCATGAACGATTTTCTTCCTATGTCCTGCAAATAGAAATCCTTTTAAATACAACAGCGAATTATTCCCCAAATAGTCAGTAACCTAAGAACCTACCTTTTAGGATGGTAACCTGTTGCCCTATGTCAGAGGTGTCAAACCCATGTTGTCACAGCAGCATCATGTGACATATTGGGACTCACGCCCCTTCACTAAACTGGGCGTGGGTGTAGCCAGCGCATGACACATCTGGCCCATGGGGCATGAGTTTGACAGCCCTGCCTTATGTAATTCATAATTATCTGGTTTAACTAGGTAGACATTACCTGTCAGAGATTGGCCCTGTGACCTTGAGTGTATTTGCAGGATACACTCAAGCACTGCCTCTGGAGAAGGTCTAATGAGTAGGCTTTAGATATGTTAGATTTGTTTGGGCATTTATATTATATTGAGTCCAGCAACAATGGAAGGTTTTAGGGTACAAATTCAGGAAGGAATGGATTTTGAGAGTAATCTCACAATGGAGTTGACTAAATAATTCACTCTATGCTCATCCAAACAACAATAAACACTCCTTAGTATACTCTTTAAGAATCATAAACTGTGCATATGTTTAATCATTTCTATTGTTGGAGTTGGAAGCTGGAAGTTCTTGCTGATATGGTATACTTTAAATGACCCATAAATTGTTCATGGACATCAAGCCATGTCTAGCTTTCATAGGTGTTATTTGTACACAAGGACAGAAGCCCAAAAAGTGATCCTACTAAGTTGGATCCCAATCTGTATATGCACTTAAAAAAACAACAACTATAGAATCAAGATAGCAATATATGAATATGCCATAATATCCTTTTCCCACATGCATTTTTAAATTCTAATTATTTTAAAATTTGCAACAGGTTAATGATTTTGTTAAGTTGCTACTAAAACCTGAGCCAAACATATTTCTTATCCATCTCAATGACCCTTTTCAGTAGGCACAGCATTCTGGTATATTGGCCTCTCAGTCTATGATGTTAACGGAGTCTGGATTGTGTTTTGATTTGGTTTGGTTGAGGAGTTGGTTATTTTTACCTGGCATCTTCTGCTGTTCTCTTTACAGTTTTTATGTAGAGTTTTGCTGTTATGACTTGTATCTGCCTGGAGTTATTTGGTTAGCAATATAAATTTGCAAGATAAGTATATAAGTAAATATTAGCATATACTTGCCTGTGATGCAGCTTTTTGCTTAGGTTTTTTGGCTAGAGTGGTTAACATTTTTTCCAAAGAATGTGTATATGTTTCTCATTGTTATCCAATTTTTGCATCTTTTTGTTCCTTTGACTTATTGTGTTGTTTGGTTCAGGGTCGTTTGGTGTGTGTGTGTGTGTGTGTGTTTACATTGGGAACTGGGAGTCAGGCAGTGTATCAATTAAATAAACAAACAAGCAATTGAGCCACCAGGATTTGACCTGAGCATAATATCATAGGTTTAGCTACTAGGCTATACTGTTTCTCACAGTGGCGGTGAATCCTTCCCAATATTTCTGCTATATTTTCTCGTAAAATAATCAAGAAGATTAATGAAATATGAATTTGGAGCCACAGTAGTCTATCATTATTTTTTAAAATTTTTAAATGATCTATTTATGAATCTCCTAATTTAAAATGAAAATCAGACGATGAGCAGTTAAGATGAGACAGGGACTGTGTTTCTCTGCTGTTCCATTCCAAAGATAGGACCCACAGCATCTCTAGGAAAGCTGATAAAGACTGTCAGGAAATGCCATAGTCATCTTCTCTTTATTTCCCTAATATCTTAGGGACCTAAACTGTCTTTTAAAACTGTGACCATAAGTTAGTTTACTAGATAAGATTACACAAGGTAATTAATAACACAAGATTAAACACTTGATGGGAACTTCGACAAGGATGTATCAGAGTTACAAAGTAGCAAATATTTCAAATTAGGAATTCAAATTATAGTTGGAAAGGGTAATCCCTCCTGGATTCAGTTATACAAATTCTGACAAAGGATATACATTATTTTAGCCAGTTAAATAATATTTTAACCTAGCTTAAATGAAACTCAATGAACAGTTTTATGCTTTGGAGGTGCTATTATTTTCTCTTCAGGGCAAAGAAACACAATTTATTCCAACCACTTTGCATTGCATCAAAAATCTCCCCCTTTTAAAAAAAATACTTCTTTGCAAAAGCTAGATGTTTTTACACAGGTGTATGCAGTGATGGAGGATTCTAAGATAAGGCTGCAGAGGAGACCAATGTCTCCCAGCTCCCTCTGAACATTCCTGGCTCTTGCGAAAGCTGGTATATCTTTCAGCTATGCCAAGTGCCAGAGGATTGCCTCCCAGCAAACTTCTTAATGCTCTCTGCATATGGAAAAACTGGAAGAGAGGCTGCACAATTTTGCAAATGCTAGAGGAGACTGAGGAAAGCTTGCAAAGCAGAATGATGCAAGGAACATGACCCCTTCCCTTCATTCATCGGAGCTATGTTATGTGGCAAAGCAACGTCACAAGGTTGTGTCACTTTTGAACCCTAATCAAAACAAATTATCCTCTTGAAGATTTTGCCAGCATTAATGGGCAACCTGGTTTCATCATTTTGTAAAAGCATGACCTGCTTGTGTGAACTATTGAACTATTTTTAGCATAAAACACCTACAGGAAATTAAAAGCAGGCACAGAATAGGAAAGAACATAGAGACAGAAATTGGAGAGGTGGTCTCCATCCATTGATGAAATAATCCATAAGTTTTCTAAGGATTTATATAGATTGTTTTCTACCAAACCTATAAGTCTACCAAGTCTATAGGCTTCACAACTGGAAAAAATATGACAGTTGCTTACAAGATAATGAGGTGAGTACAATAGAGTTAAAGTATATTGAACTGAAATCATATCAACTAATAATAAGTTCCCATTTGGATGTATTTAACGGCAAAATCATAAATATCAGTTGCAAGTAACCACTAATATGACTAAAAGGCCATAACGTTCAGTCATATACTTCTCAAAGAAAAACAAAGCTACTTTAAGGGACTTATAGAAAACATCTTACAAAAAGAATTGACTGACTTTATGCACTTATATTTGTTGAATTAACTGGGTTTATAATACTCTAGCAAGAAAGCCTCTATACAGTATTTATGCACTTATTAAAGTAAATTAAAAATAAATGCAAAATTAGCATCCCGGTACTTTATACTTTCCTTCTCTCATTAAGAATCCATTAAAATTTAAAAAAAAAATAATAAAAAATCTGCTAAAAAAAAAAGAATCCATTAAAATTAACTCTGCAAAGTTTTTTAAAAAAATAGTAATAATTGGTTGTCTCTGATAGATAAATTAATTTTAAGGTCAATTATACTGATATAATGTTAGCAAAATTTCTTTCCTGCTGTGTCTTTTGGTTAATGTGCTGGCCTTTATCCATACTTGGCAAATGTGTGACTTTTTAAGTAATACAGGGACTTGAGCAAATGTCCTGGGAAGAATGAAAAATGTCATTAATGCACTAACATTAGCAATTTGCCAAGTTTCACTCCATTCCATTTGTCACCACGATTCTAATTATACAGCCAATCATTTTACATTATGTTGTCATCAGCTGACAGCATTTGCATTTTCAGAGCGAGTACATGGAAGGTAAACATGCCAAATAGCATTTATTATTGGTGTTGCTTATGCACGGGTTTTATCAATTTCACACCACTCTTATTTGGAAAATTTCATGCCTGTTAACTGCTCAGCTCTTGTATCTGAAAAAAATGATGGTGATGGTGGGGATGATGGACATATCCAATATTTTTTTCATAATATAATCAAAATTGTCAAGTATTTATTTAAACTAAAAGATAGATTTTAAAAAACCAAATTAAATTGCTGAAGTGAAGTGACCTAGTGTTTGAAGAAACAAAGTTTTCATTCAATCTACAGGAGTTTACTTAAAAACAAAGAATTTGTATCCTGTTTTCCTGAAAATAAGACCTTCCTGGATAATAAGCCCAATTGGGCTTTTAAGCATATGTGTTAAAATAAGCCCTCCCTGAAAATATTGCAACACAGCAGCAGCCATGAGGGGCCTAGTTATATGCGAGACCGCCTCCTGCCCCATACATCCCTTAGACCGATACGCTCCCACAGAGAGGGCCTCCTCAGGGTGCCGTCGGCCGGACAATGCCGACAGGCGACATCCAGGGGAAGAGCCTTCTCTGTGGCAGGCCCTGCCCTTTGGAACGACCTACCCCCTGAACTTCTCACCATCTCCGACCTCCGCCTCTTCCGCAAGTGTCTAAAGACACATTTGTTCCATTTAGCCGGCCTAGCGTAACCTCCATAATGACTTTTAGATAGTTTTAAATTTGGGGGTTTTTAATTTGGTTTTAGCGCAGGATTTCATTGAATAAGTTTTTAAAAAATTTATATGGTTTTGTATGTATTTTTAATATTCCTGTGCGCCGCCCTGAGTCCGTTTGGAGAAGGGCAGGTTATAAATTGAATAAATGAAATGAAATGAATGAATGACCATGTTCGCTGCCTCCTGCACCTCAAAAATAGTAAGACCTCCTCGAAAATAAGGCCAAGTTCTTATTTCGGGGATCAAAAGAAAATAAGACTCAGGAAAACATGGTATCGTTTTAAGTTACACACAGAGTCAGGTCTTAGTCATTGGACCTGGGGTTGCCACAAAGAAGAAAGAGTCAAGCTATTCTCCAAAGCACCTGAGGGCAGAACAAGAAGCAATGGGTGGAAACTAATCAAGGAGAGAAGCAACTTAGAACTGAGGAGAAATTTCCTTACAGAACAATTAATCAGTGGCACAACTTGCTTCCAGAAGTTGTGAATGCCCCAACACTGGACATTTTAAGAAGATATTGGATAACCATTTGTCTGAAGTGGTTTCCTGCCTAGGCAGAGGGTTGGACTAGAAGACCTCCAAGGTTCTTCCCAACTCTGTTATTCTATTCTATTCTATTCTATTCTATTCTATTCTATTCTATTCTATTCTATTCTATTCTATTCTACTAAAATACTGGAGCGTAACACAAAACACATAAGCCACATGCTATTTACCATTTTCCTGCATATCAAATAATTAAACATGAAATATAAAAATAAACCAACCAAAATATTAAAATAGTATAGTGAAGATGTTATAAAATATATTACAAAATGTAGTTGGAAAGAAAGGGAAGGGAAGAAAGGTCAATATTGCCCAGCTGCAAGATTCCCCAGAAGCTTCACCTTGCTTTACCCAGAGATCTACGTCAGAATGGGACAACTCGTCACAGCCAATTTTCCATGGCCAACTTATCATGGTAAACTCACCATGGTCAATTCACCATGGTCAACATGCTGCAGGACGACTCAGCATGGCCAGTTTGCCGGAGGACAATTCAACAATTGTCCTGTAGATAAGTGGCCAAGTGGTGAGTTGGCCATGGCAATTTGGCTACGGCGATTTGGTTACGGTGGATTATCCTCCAATCTAGGTGGATATTTCCACCTGGGAGGTTTAGAGAGATGCAAATCTCAAAAGATGAAGGATTCTATGTTCTGACAGATTTGGGATTGATCCATAAATGACCTCCACATTCATGAGGTAGCCACAGCTGGCTTGGAAATGTGCCTTCCTATCTTAAATTTGAGAATTATTTTGTTAAATAATTGCCCAGTTAGAAAGCAGAAAGAAATAGTTTATATCTTACAGACTAAACAAGAAGAAATATGTTTTCTGAACTCTCAGAACAACAAACTTAGATTTTCTCCATATAATGCTATAGTTCAATATCACTCAGCAATAGAAATGAGAATTAGAGATGCAACAAATAAAGGAAGTTATTACAGTGAAAGGCTTAAAATTGAGTCAAGGATATCACAAACCCAAAATTGCATGGATAATTTGTATCCCTGTATTTGTGAGGTCCAAGTACACGTAATTGTTAACTGCAGCAAATGCCTGGTCTATCCACTAATTGATCCTCATTTAAACCCAGAACAGTGCTTGCCTCTTTCATGCAGTGCAAAAAAAAAAAAAAACAGTTCACCTGAAAAAAAGGAGAAGAGCAAAGCAGTATCCCCCCCCCCCCCCCATAACACTGACTTGGAACACAAAGGTCTTAATTTGTCTGTGGGAGATCAATGGGGAAAATATTGTTGAAATTTCTCTCAGAGGGGAGTTCTATTTTATAAGGCCATGATCCCTACAAATACCTCACACAGCTGATCAAAAGAAGCCTGGGAGAGCTTCCATGTGTTTCTCTTTTAATCTGTAAACTTGCAGGTGTTTAATGCCTTTTCAAGTGAAGCTGAGTAGAATTTCCCATCAAACTCAGGACTACTTACTTCTGCCATAAGGGAAATAAACACAGAACAAAATGTGATATGCTTATCGTCAAGTGTTCAGAAGCTCTTGAGTAGCTGCTCAGGAGTGGTCCACATTTTAAGAACCATACCATGGTAGCTTTTAGTCATTATTCTGTGTCACATATATTGTGGGAGAAGACCAGTGGTGGGTTTCAGATTCCATTCCAACCTGTACTGTTGGAACGGGCCCAACAGCATCCATGTGGACATGCACAGTGCACGTGCACATGTGTGCAGTGTGCACATGCATCTTGGCGCTTCCGTGAGCCTCTGCGACACTCCAGCTGCTCAGCGGAGTGTTGCGCAGGCACTGTAAGCACTGTGCATATATGCATGGAAGCACTGAGAACGTAAAAGGAAGGTAAGAAGTGAGGGCAGGCAGGTGGGCCCTCTGGAGCACCATACCGGAACAGTATCCAGTACTCTGGGCAGGCTCCGGTATGCCTGTACTGGGGCATACCACCCGCAACCCACCACCGGAGAAGACTCAGAGACCATCAACTTAGGGAAAACAATTTAGAGCATAACTTACTAAAAAAAAAAAAAGCATTGGAAAATCCTCACCCCTTCATTTTGCAATGCCCAATTTAGCCTTCTCCAATCTAGGTATATCCAAATCTGTGTGATAACACATTCCCCAGCCAGGGACAGCATCTGTTTGGGGAGGCTTAGAATATTTTCAACCAACTGGAATTCTATCTAGCAGCATTCCACCTACCGCAGAATTAGATCCAACAGATTTGATTAGGTCTCTACTAGCATGTCCGCCAAGAAAAACAGATCTACCTATACGTTCTCCTTTTTGCCATCCCCTATTTCAGAAATACATTTCTACAATATTCTATTTGTTTCATTTTTGATATTTGTGTTCCTGTAATAAGATAGAATCAACAAGTCTGGTTCCTTTTCACCAATACTGTACCACACGCTCTGAAATATCAACCAGTCAAGAAGAAATCTGAGGAGTTGATGAAAAGAGAAGGATGAATTATTTTCTGAGGAAGGATTACTTGAAATATATGCCTGCATTCATTCTGGAAATATAGAATGTTTATATAAAAGTTGTTTAAAGATTTGGCCATCAAATCTCATGAGTTAATTCATAACTCTATGCCTTAATTCCAGGAGTGAAATCAACTTATTTTCATTACAGGTTTGCAAATGGGAGCACGCAGGACCTTCTGTGCATGCACAGAATGTCAAAAATGGGACGTGATGATATCCAGGCGGATGAATGGAGCCTCCCCCTGCCACCGCTACTGGTTTGCCCAAACTGGATAGAACCGGCTAAATTGCCTCACTGCTTAATTCTACACATATAAAACCCATATGCAAATCATATGCAATACAATAGTATCAACTTCTACACGAGAATTATTCAACCCTAAAAGAAAAGTTCTCAATGAGAAGCTGAATATTCCTGTCTTGTTCTAAAGAGCAGAAAGCAGGAAGTCAAATATTGTGTCACTAAGGAGCTTGTTCAAAAGGCAAGCTATTATTTCCATGCCTCATTGTTTCCCCACCTCTGGTGATAATGTTACTGAAAATAACAGTAAGAAAACAACTACCTTGGATTCAAAGCAAGCAAGCAGAAAGAGCAAATGCAGTGCTGTCCTTCCCGAAAATGGTGCACAACAGTAGTTTTCTCATATTACTACAATATATACTGTATTGGGATACAACATAAGAAAACTTGATTACAGTCTGAAGTATGAAACCTTTCATGGATTCCAGGCTTGTATAATATAGATTTGGTAGCATTTTTAAATGCAGCTTCCTATTTCTTAGTCATAGCAGATTAACTAGCATTTGGTAGAGCTCAGTCTTTTTGCCTCCAATGTATTTTCAAATAAAATCATTTCAAACATAGTGTTATAAAAAAAAAAAGCAAGCAGTTTATTTCCCCTTGTTCTTTTTTATGCTTATACTGGAACACAATCGTCTATGTATTTTAGGCCTCCTCAGACCATTCTAAATAAATGGCAAACAACTGAAATCAACTGACAAAACTGTTTTTATTCCTTGGTTAATAACAGAAACATATGTGCTCATCATACATGGCCTTCTCCTTCTCCTCCCCCACACCCACAAGTCACCAGAGAGTGGCAGATGCATGGGTAGCTTTAACAAGATTATCCCACCCCCCCACATCTATTTAGTTTGGAGCCACAGTTCCTTTTAAAGCTAGCATTTACCCTAATAATAAGATAAGGTACTGAAGGATTGTCAAATAAGTTTTAATATTTGTGAATGACAATGAAAATTACCACAATTGCACTAATTTGCTAACAAGAGTGCTGGAAGACTAGATGGTTAAGAACCTCCCTCTGAATCTAAACTCGGATTAACTGGTTAAAGATGAGATCTTCAGCTTTAGACCTGCACAATTTGCTTCTTCTTCACTACTTGTATTCATGTATCAACCCTGAAGTGAGCCTGGCTGAAGCCATCTTGGAGGCTCCAGGGTTGCCACACAATGGTGAGAGGGGAGGGAATAGTTAGATGGGGTTTTGTAGCCAAAACAATAAAGTTTTCCTGTGGGAACCAAGGACATTCTCACAGGTGACTGGCCAGAGGAGGAGTCAGTAACCAAGTGATTGGCCAGCACTTGTATTTTTACTGGGGAGGGGGGGACTTTTTCTTTTAATTAGGTGAAAGCTGCTGGAAATTTCAGAGTCAGCTTTCACCAGTTGTGCCAATATGATATATCCAATAAATCATTCTTTGAGGAACTTGCCTGCCTCAGAGTTTTGCTTTCTATGGGTGCATTATTTGGAACCCTGACATCATGTTTGTCTTTCTCTTAAGGTATGCAAACTTGGTTTATACTTGCTTGGCCATTGGTTGTTCACTATGATCAAGCTGCATCATGTTCACTCTGGAAACAGGTCCTTTGGAAAGTAAAAGACTTGACCACTTTTCTCATTCTAAATTGAATTCATGGGGAAACCCATAAATTTATTTTTAAAAGATTATGAAAAGAAAAAAATGGATTGATACTTACATTACATACATACATGTGTGTCAGTGGTAGGATTCAAACATTTTTACTACTGGTTCTGTAGGTGTGGCTTGGTGGGCGTGACATGATTTGGTGGGCATGGGTTACTGCAAAATCCCCATTCCCTCCCAATCAGCTGAGACTCGGGAGGCAGAGAATAGATGGGGGCAGAGCCAGTCAGAGGTGGCATTTACCGGTTCTCTAAACTACTCAAAATTTCACTACTGGTTCTCCAGAACTGGTTAGAACCTGTTGAATACCACTTCTGATATGAGTTGAATAATATTTACATTAAAGAAGTAGATATAGAACTTTGTTTACGTTTTGTATCTAGCTTTTTCATTTTTGAAATACTTTTTATATAGTGTATTTTTTTCTTTGAGAATGTATATATTTTCATTGTAATTTTCTTTTTCTTGTTATTATTTAATAAAATAAAAATATTAATATTTCTTTTAAAAAACCCACCACAAGCACTATTTTCCTCAGACTGAATGTGTACAGATGGGAACAAGCCTCATCTTCAACTGCTTCTATTAATAAACTTGTGTGTGTGGTGTGTGTGTGTGTGTGTATGGGTGGGTGTATGTCTGTCTTTGGGTGCGTCTGTGTAATAAAGATAGGGAAGGGAAGGGAAAGGAAAGGAAGGGAGAGGGGAAGAATTCATGTCAAAGAATAGAAATTATATGATGATAACATAAATTATTGTGTTGCTTTGCAATTTGATCATTTAACAGAATAACAAGAGTTGACTTCCGGTTCCGGCTCCAGCAGCGACGGGCAAACTTAGGGTTCGCTCGCCGCTTTGCTCCTTTTCCTGCCCCCCCGCGGGGGCGAGAAGCCCCTTGTTTGGGGCTTCTCCCGTAAAGCCGGCTCGACAGGGAAGCCCCCCTCCCACGGCAGTGGGGAAAGCGACCCTGCTCCTCGGCTTAGGCGGAAGAGGACATGCTGCGGGGGGCTTTCCCTTCGCCAAAGGTTGGCGACACCATTTAATTCCATGGAGAGAGATGATCGGAAGAGTCGGGAGGCTTTTCAGGACCTCAGCTGCGAGCGGAGAGTGAGCAATTAAAACTTTTTTTCTTGTACTGTCAGCCGGGCTGAAAGGGACTGGAGGGGGGTGTTTGTTTCTAAAAAAAACCCCTTGGACTAAAAGCGGCACTTGGAAATGCCTCGTTGCGAGGAATCGGAAACCTTTAATCCGGACTGTCTTTAACAAGGGAAAGTACTCTGCGGTCTGTTTGCAATTATGTTTCTAGGTCTGGCTGAAACAGTTTTTTTTCTTTTCTTTAACCACTCTCTCCCTCGGGCTCTGAGTTTGGGCGGTGGAAGATGGCTTCTCTTTGTCCCCGACTGACTATGACCTATGGAAAATTACCAGTGTCTCTTTGTGACTTGGACTTCCTCTAATTATTGAAGAAGAATTTTTTTCTTTTGGATTTGTGTTTTCTTTTCTGGATTACCTTCGTTATTACACCTATGGAGTTGGAAAAGTGTTTCTCTTCTGGTTTCTGAATTCTGCAGCTCTACAACTCTGAGAACTTTGGACTCCTGATTTGCCTCACCAGCCCCACCCCAAAAACGCCATTTTATTGGCACGGATTTCAATAGCTAATCATGGCACAAGAAGCAACGCTGGCAAGCCTTGAACAAAGAATGACTGCCCTTGAATCTGTTATACAAAATTTGGTATTAGAAATTAAGGCCCAGAGGGCAGAAAATATCAATTTTAAAAAGGAATTACTGGACACTCGAAAACAAGTGCTTGAGAACACACAGAAGAATGAAGAATTGAAAGGGGGGCTGGAGGGGGCTAAGGGAGAGATTAAAAATGTTTCTAATGAGGTTGTGGAAATAAATGGGCATGTGACTAGGATAGATATGGAAAGGATGACATATTTTTTGAGATTTCAGAATGTTTCTGAGATGGATGGTGAATGTCTCCCTGATCTTATGAGTACAATTATTGCAGACTATTTACATAAACCTAAAGATGAGATCAGAGGGGACATTGACCTAGTCTACAGAATAAATTCTGCATATGCCAGGATGAATGAAGTACCCAGAGAGATACATGTTAAATTTGTTAGAAGGTCAACCAGAGAGGAAATATTGAAGGCGCAAAGAGGGAGTCCTATGATTTACCAACAAAAGGAGGTTACCATCTTGAAGCAGATCCCAAGAAAGATTAGAGAAGCGAGGAGGAAATTTTCCTTCTTGTCTAAAACATTGTTTGATCATGGGATCTGGTTCAAGTGGGTGATACCCGAAGGGATGCTGGTGTTCTGGGAAGGAGGAAGAGTGAAGATTAAAACAGTTGCTGAGGCGGAAGCCTTTCTTAAAAAACATTCCTCTGTCCTGGGAGAAGATCCAGGGGGGGCAGGGGGAGCCATGGCCCCGCCCGCTGGGGGCCCGGGGGAGAAGGTGGAAGATACAATTGCCAAAAGACTTAGATCTAAAAAATAACTTTGCCCTGGGGTTTTTTTTGAGTAATATTGTATGATATTTGTATCTGGATTTTTGTAATTGACTGACAGTATATAACTGAAAAATTTAGGAATATGTACTTGCTCCCAGCTTGTAGTGTTATGTGAAATGTTTCTTTTCTTTCTTTTTAATAATGTAACTTGAGGTCCCGGAGGAGCCGACGACTTTGACGGGACCACTCTCAAAATTTCTATGTATCCCTTACCCTACCCCACGAAAAAAAATTAAACTCAATAAAACTTTTTTAATATAAAAAAAAAGAATAACAAGAGTTGAAAGGGATCTTGGAAATCTAGTCCAACCCACTGCTCAAGCAGGCAACCTTATTCCATTTCAGACAAATGGTTATCCAACCTGTTCTTAAAAACCTCCAGGGTTGGAGCATCCATAACTTAAATAAAAGTCAGGTAGGCATCAAGAAGAATATCCTTGAATATATTGGTACTTGTGGATACCACAGTAAGGATTTATAATGTTTAGCCTGTTCATGGAACCAATGAAAATACTTGCTTCTATTATCCCAATCCCCACCCGCACCCCAATGCATATTTAAACTATCCAGATTGTTACGCACATTCTGTGGAAATTGTTCTTCTATTACAGGCAAAAAGAATGGAGACCATCTGGCATTCCCCTTGAATAGTGTGGCTTCAGTAACTGAAAATCACTAATGGCAGGAAGCAGCTAGCTATTTGCATGGAAAAGTCACTACACTAAAAGCAACAACAATCCACCCATCCCTTCCTCCCACCCTTCTTGGATTATTTTAAAATTAATGTATAATTGAAATGCATTGCATAATAGAAGCATATAGCATAAACGAATAATTACTGTATCCACATGGAAGGCATACAACGTTAGATGAAATTAATGAGTTACATTAAATATTATACTCCTGTAATGAATTGTTAAAAGGGAATGTGGTGGCTCAGGGGCTAAGACGCTGAGCTTGTCGATCAGAAAGGTCAGCAGTTTGGCTGTTCGAATCCCTAGTGCCACATAACAGAGTGAGCTCCCATTACTTGTCCCAGCTTCTGCCAACCTAGTAGTTTTAAAGCATGTAAAAATGCAAGTAGAAAAATAGGGACCACCTTTGATGGGAAGGTAACAGCATTCTGTGCACTTCCGGCATTTAGTTATGTGGCCACATGACCATGGAAACATCTTCGGACAGCGCTGGCTCTTCAGCTTTGAAAAGGACATGAGTACCGCCCCCTAGAGTCAGGAGCAACTAACACATATGTGCGAGGGGAAACTTTACCTTTTATCTTTAAAAGGATTCTGTACAGTCTTGCATACAACCATAACATCTAAGAAAAGTAGCTCTTTCCTTGACAATCTATGCCAGGCTACAGATTTAAACAGGTGAAACAAAATCAGCTCAAGGTCTTTTCAGTGTCAAATAACAAAATTAACCATGCCTGGGCATCATGTCTGTCTGGTTTATGCTTGCCAAGATTTTACTAATAGCTCTTTCTAAGATTTGGCTTCCCACAGTTGTACCCAGCTGTGTTGAATAGCTCCTGTCCTTATGCTGGCAATAGGCTTAAGCCAGCTGATACGCTAATGTCTTGTGTTGTATACAGTCAAGAATCTCTAACAGTGCTTTGTACAATTATGACTCTCTACAGTCAAACCCACAACTACAATTCATGTGTTTTCACTTTTTTTCATTTAGTATCAAGGTATATTAAAAGACCTGTCATATTACTTTTTCCGTATTGATCATGCAGCTAGACGTTAGTACAGTAAGCCATGGTTCTGCTTGATTAAATCATTCTCTAATTAAATCTGTATTTTATTCCCAGGGCACGGATCCTTCTGAAGACTAGATCAGCCAGTTCTACCATGATTTGACTTTAAAAACAATTATATAATATGAAAATTGTTTAATATTTATGACATCATAAAAAGCCTAAAAGAGAGGCTAATTCTACATGGTCTTTTTTTTTAATATGCTGTATAAGCATACAAAAAATGTTTCACAATGGCTTTTTTTTCCAAAGCAAAATTGTTCAACTCTGTAACTGATTTGTACTTCAGACATATGTAGTAGAATGCATCCCCAATGTAATATTTAGGAAAAGCCACAGAAATCAACATGTCCTAAAATATGGTTTTAAAAAACCCTGATTTAATGATATTTGTTAAATGGGGGAAAGGTTGAGAATACAGAATGTTTTCTGGGGTATATTTATGTAAGACATGATACTTCCTGAAATAAATAGACTATGAAGTATTATCCATATGATTGCTGTTTTGAACTAATTTTCATTAGCCGCTATAATGAGCCGCTATATCTTCCGGGTGCGCTTCAAGGTATTAATTATCATCTTTAAAGCGCTCCATGGCTCGGGACCTAGCTATCTGCGGGATCGGATCCTGCCTCATACATCCTCACGGCCGATTCGCTCCCACAGAGAGGGACTTCTCCGTGTGCCGTCCACTAGACTCTGTCAGCGGGCGACACCCAGGGGAAGGGCTCTCTCTGTGGCGGGCCCAGCCCTCTGGAACGACCTCCCCCCCGACATTAGGACCACCACGAACCTCCGCTCCTTCCGTCTTAAACTAAAAACACACTTCTTCTGCCTTGCCGGCCTGGGATAGTTATTCCTCTGTTTTTGGGTTTATTGGGGAATTTTTAGTTTAGTTAGTTTTAACAGGTATTTTAGCACAGGTACTGTTTAATCTATTTTTAATATGAAATGTTGTATATAGTCATTGTTTTTATTCTTCCTGTGCACCGCCCCGAGTCCCTGTGGGGAGAGGATGCGGTCTATAAGTATTAAATTATTATTATTATTATTATTATTATTATTATTATTATTATTATTATTATTATTATTATTATTATTATTATTATTATTATTATTATTATTATTAGGCCCTTCACTTACATGTGATACCAATCACAATATTCAGGGAATTTCTGATATGAGCTTTGACCCAGTTACAATCTGTTTAAGCATCAACAATATATTGTACATCATTTTCAGTCATTTCATTGGATCATGATTGGATCTTTATGAGGTCATATTCACCGGTTCCTCATTGGAACTTTATAAGAATTGATTACTGAAATTAGCCTTCGCCAAAGTCTCTTGTATAATAATATATTACATTTATAGTTGACTCTTGTTGTCTCTCTCAATCTTGGCTCAGCCATTCAAAATGAGCTAGGGCAGGGGTGTCAAACGTGTGGCCCACAGGCCAGATGCATCACACACTAGCCACAGTTTAGTGAAGGTAGAAAAAACTTGTGATACATCACATGATGACAATGTGCCATCATGAGTTTGATACACCTGAGCTAGGCAATCTCAAGGAACATACAGTATATTGCTAGAAGATGCTTGCCCTTAGACTATTATAAAATGTCCCCAATGACCTAAAATTCAGACCTGCAGAAACTCAAGATTCAGCTATCAAGGTAGTGGATGAACATATCTGGCCGGGGGGGGGGGGGGACGGGGGACGGGGGACGGGACGCAGTAAAAAAAGCTGAAGTTTCAGATAGCATTTATTTTATCATTTTATCCAGAGTCACAGTCATCCACTCAAGACACTTGTTTCTCTCTCTCCCCATGTTTTTTGTTTTGTGTCATTTTCATGACACATGACTCAATTTTTTTTTAATTTGTGTGTTCACATCTCTCAATGCAAGGTGATTACATGAACTTGGGGGAAATGTAGTAAGTTAACTTTGTGCAGTATATAATAACTGCTCTATAAAGTCAAGTACACAGCTTTAGAGGGCTGTTGCCAAGCTACTACACATTTGAAAAGTGAAGCATCTGGTTTGATTTAATTGCTGAACCTCTGCAGAAAATCCATTTTCTGTGTCCATAAAAAAACTATACAGCTGTATTCTTTCTTTTTTTTAAGGACATGTCAGACAGAAATCTTCTCTGTTGTGTGTTCCTAGATAGTCAGCACTATGCTAAAATAAATTCATATTCTTAGGTTATGTGTCACAAGAAATAATATATATATTATTAATAATAATTGAACAAAGTTGGAAAGAACCTTGTAGCTCTTCTAGTCAAACCCACTGCTTAGTCAGGAAAACCTACACTACTTCAGACAAATGGATATCTAATATTTTCTTAAAAACTTCCAGTATTGGAGCATTTACAACTTCTGGAGGCTGTTCCACTGATTAATTATTCTAACTGTCAGGAAATTTCTCCTTAGTTCTAAGTTGCTTCTCTTTGATTAGTTTCCACCCATTGCTTCTTGTTCTACCTTCAGGTGCTTTGGAGGATAGCTTGACTCATTCTTCTTTGTGGCAACCCCTGAGATATTGGAACTCTGTTATCATGTCACCCTAGTCCTTTTTTTCATAAGACATATCCAGTTCCAGAAACCGTACTTTATATGTTTTATCCTTGAGTCCTCTAATCATCTTTGTTCCTCTTCCCGACACTCTTTCTAGAGTCTCAACCAGTACTGGAATTCAATTTTTTTTACTACCGGTTCTGTGTGCATGACTTTGTGAGTGTGGCAGGGGAAGGTTACTGCAAAATCCCCATTCCCTCCCCTCTCTCAAAATGTCCACTACCAGTTGTCCAGAACCTGTCAGAACTGGCTGAATACCACCTCTGGTCTCAACATCTTTTTTACGTGATGGTGACCAAAATTGGATGCAGTATTCCAAGTGTGGCCTTACCAAGGCATTGTAAAGTGGTATTAACATTTCACATGATTATTCCAAATGATGTAACAGGAAATTTGCATCTATTAGGGATGTGGTTTACATAGGTGTTCATTTACTGCATATGTAGCCTTTGGAGAGCAGTGTTAGCAGAACTGAAGTTTCTATACTGTCTGACCTCCAGAAAACTTCATTCACAAAAAACATTTTAATTTCTTGGATTAAAACATTTAAATGGAAGGAACACATTTGTAATTATTATTACATTTGAAATTATAAATCATGAAAACACAATCCTTTCCACTTTCAGGAGATCAGGGTAAAGGCAAAATGGCTTTGGAGGGTTGTATCCAGACCGTGGGCTGTAGTTTAAGGACCCCTGACCATGATGCACAGGGTCCCTACTTGCAAGCTGGTAGCAGTATAAAGGTAAAGCTAACAGTTTCCCCTGACCACTGGGGTCTGATTCTAGGTGGCATCTCCATTTATTTAGCAAGGGAACTAGCATTGTCCAAAGACATTTCCAAGGTCATGTGACCAGCATGACTATATGCCGAGGCACAAAGAATGCTGTTACTTTTCCACTGAAGTACTTATTTACCTACTTGCATTTGCATGCTTTTGAACTGCTAGGTGAGCTGGACCTGGGGCAAGGATGGGAGCTTACGTGACACTCAGATCTGGAACTCAGGCTTGAGGGGTCCTCAACATTTTGAAACAGGGGCCAATTCATGGTCTCTCAGACAGTTGGGTGGGGGGGGGTGGACCAACTAGGTGGGTGTGGCTAGGTGGTCATGTGACTGGGTGGATGTGGCCAATTTAACAGTCCATTAAACAATATGTATGAACTAACTGTATAGTTGGGCATTTCTTTACTTACTCTTTGTCAAAAATTAAAATCTATTTTCTATCATTCTTACAAATAGTGCAAAGGTATTACAAATGCATGAAATTTCTGAATAAGACCTTATAAATGCATGAGGTGTTTCTGAATTCTCTGAAATGTCAGTTTAACATATTTTCCTTTATATAATTCATACTAGTCCTGTCAAATAGAATTTTCACAAAGATTACAATATTGATTTTAGCTTTATGCATATAAAGTAAAGAGAATACAAATACTACCTCGAGTTATTAACTTATGCAATACAGAGAGAAAAAATAAGTTTAATCCAATTGGGATATCCTATCAATACTTAAAGGTAATGTTTGAAGATACTTACTTACCTTATTTAGTAAAGAAGAAAAAAGAATACATAATGTTTTAATTTCACAGCTAATTAAAATTTCAAATCCTTATCCTTATACATGATTAGCCAGATGCAAGTCCTACTATTTTAATGGTTTTTTCCCCGCAGTTAAATTTACATAGGACTAATGGTATTTTTCATTGTTTATCATAGCCTCAAACTCCGATTCCTCTAGAGTAAGAGTACTCTTACCTGGGGCTACAGTTCAGCCTTCTAACTGTCTGGAAGGACACAAAAAAATCTATCAGGTAATGCTGTGATATTATCAGGACAACCATAGTTAAACTTTTAATTCTCACAAATCCACCTTTAAAAAATTTTAAATTAAAAATACTCTTAAAAATAGGTTAAATTGATACAATCAACATTTGGTGTCTTTATCACTAAATTTCAGTGGCCCAATCTCAAATGCTGCTTGCTTACAATGGGAAGCTGGGTCTAAAGAGTTTGGACCCTTGATTTAACAACCATTGGCTTTAAAGAACACTCTTTTCTCCAATTACTCTACTAAACAGGATTTACACAATTGATTTACATTCAATATTTGTCTACTTTAAAAGAAGAAAAAATCGAGATTCAACATAGAGGAAAACTCACACAAATTTCTAAATGGTCCCCTAACTGAAACTTGGTCAAATTTGACATAATGGAAAGGACAACCTTGGAGGACAAGGAAAAGAGATCCTGCCTAGGAAATGATCAGAGAAGAGGGAGTCCCCAGTGGATTAACTATCAGGGGGAAGAAACCTAGGAAAGACCCGTGTTAATTGATTGGGCAGTTTAAAATGGAGGTGGGAAGTTTGAATCTTCAAGCTTGCAAGGTTCTATTAATGTAGCCTTATAAATAGAATTAACTCATCCCATCATGCTTCCTGCCTGGGTTATCCGAGAGGGCTGATATTTTAAGTTCTCTTTCTCTGCAGAATTGACAGAATGAGTGTCTGCCTTTGGATTATAACCCTCATTGCTGTGTTTAGTTACGTTATCCTCCTGTTAGTTTCCATATCTATGGTATGCACTTCAAAAAAGCATGATCATTTACAAAAAAACAGTGAATCATTAAAAAAAAGAATTATCTCATATGACTTCTAACTAAAAAGAGACCATTAGGATACTGATAAAAACTGTATTATGAGAACCCATATATGTTTTGAGTATCACATCTGTAACCATGATGTCTTCATGAAAAGATCCATAATAGTCCATTGTATAAAAACAACTGACTGGATACCCATGATTCACTATGAAACTATATGATCAGGCTTGATAAATTGACACTTACAGCTTGAAAATTAATGAGTAATTACAATTGGTCTTTCCTTTCCTCTTCTCTCCTTCAGGCTTGCCCCACAGAAGCCTCTCCAAATCTTATCCCCTTCTCTTCCTTAGTCTAACTCCTTAGCATCAGAGTGCCTTTCAAGTGGGGAGGGAGAGTAGAATGTCTAAACTCCCAGCCTGCAGACTGGATGAGTCACATGCTGGCCATGCCCATGCCCAAGTGGCAGTTGGAACAGAGTTCTTTTCAGGTGGGGAGGGGAAGTAGAATGTCTAACTCCTTAGCATCAGAGTGTGTTAATAATAATATAAGAAATACTAATGATCTGATAGTCGTTTTGAAAAATTCTTTCTTAACGAGCACCTAGAAGCCAAGAGGAACATACTTGCCAAATTTCAAGTTTGTAGGCTTTATGGTTCTGGAGATTTCATGATAATGCGTGAGTGGTATTTCACTTATATATATATAGATATGCATGATGTGGCCTCATATAAGAGAAAAGTTCAGTGTCTGATATTACTGATTGTTTTAAAGTTCAAATATAAGAACAGGAAGAATAATGCCATACTTTTGGAGATCAGACCCTCCATTTTATAAGGAATATTGCTGATTCAAAAATAGGCCATGAGAGGCCATCTGTTGAGACAAATCTCAAAAATTAAAACATCCTTCATTAATTGGCAACATGATTTTCTTCAGTGAAACTCAGAGATACATTTTTAAAATCTAATTACCGCATGTCAAAAGCAATTCAAAGCACAGGTCATTCTTACTGATAGAAAAAAAAAACATCTTTATGCTTGTGGGCATAGGAATTAATATGTTTGTGGGTTTGAATGAATAAGAGAAGGATAGGTAAGTATGTGTGACAGAGAAGATATTTCAGCTCCAACAATTATTCATATATTGCTCTCAGAAGGGAAAGAAGTCCTTGGAGAGCAAAAGAATTCAAACAACAAGAACAACAATAATAGCAGTAATCCACTTAATGTAGCATTTTACACATATAATGCTATATTTAACTTATTTTATTTTGCTTATATGTAACGTATAATACACAAGGCAGGATAGTTTAGCCTCAACTAGATTTTAATCTACGTAGCATTCACAAACATGGTTTTTTTTTAATGCATGGCATGGGTTTTATGTAATGTTGATATCACCACAACCACTAAATGTCTCTGTTGAATATTTCAAACCTGATGTACCCCAAAGCTTCTTTCTAGCTTTAATAAATTTTGGAACTGTCAACTTGATCAATGTGCATTTGGCTCCCTGCCTATCACAAAATGACTATTGAAAATAGCAAGTACTTTTTAAAAATATATCATTTGACTTGTCTCCACAGGAAAAAAAAAAGTTGATCTGAATACTATACTGGTGCCACAATTGTGATTCAAATCATACCAGATTTCATTTTGTCCATTACCTCACCATAAATGTTTTTATTTATTATTTACCACTTTCCCATAGGAATCTTTTAACAGTGCACATACCAATTCACTTCTTCCATGATGTCTGCAAGAAGTAAGCCATTAATGTCTAGCATTTAAGCCGTTAGTATATTAGCTCTTATATTTTTGATCAACCTTATGCTTAGATGGTATGTGCTTCTAAGTGCTTATGGAAATGCTATTTCAGCAGTTTAGCTGCCAGACAACATTACTTCCGTGTTGTTAGTGCCCAATGTAGCTCTGATACTATTTGAAATAAAGTTCAACTGCAAATATGACTCCAAGTAGTGTTTTTTTTTTTTGTTAACAGCTCCTAAATATATTTCCTATTACCAAAGTTGCTATCCTGCTTCCAGCTATTTAATGCAGATAACAATCAAACTATCTTAACAATGGTCTTTCCTATTCTTTATGAGTCATAAACCATTGTATTTGAAATTATACTGGTCACCCACTTCAACATTATATTTAACCAAAGTCAATTGTTATGGGTTCTCATTTCAAAGCCAAATCTCTATATACCCACGCTAATAGAGAAGAAGCACATAGAAGAACCTGAGTCCAGACCCAGATTTCTCATGGAGATAACTTTGGTTATCTAATTGAATGCTTGCATTATAATATAAATATAAGAGTGTCTTAATTTCTAGGACATCTTTGTTGTTGTGATAGTTTGTTGTTGTTGTTGTTATTTCTTTTTGAAGCACTTGAGGGAACTGTAAAGTGGAAGGATTATTCCCTCGTGACTTTGATCTTATTTTTCTGAGTGCTGTCAGAAGAAGACATTTATTCCACTTCTACAATGTCCTTTTTTTGGTATGAAATATTATACATGGAATCGGAGCTAACTGCCACCAGTGTATGGATACTTGGCTATATCATTTCCAAGAATTAAAACTTGGAAATTTAGAGAGTGTTTATGTATTTATGTTTCTCCGGGCTGTAAGGGATCAGATATGAGAAAAGCAAGATGAAGTTTGAATTTGGACAAGATTGAGTTGCTGCTGACCCTGGGGGCTGGATGGATGGCTGGTGATACATCAAATACCTGGATATAACTTTGATGCTAGAAAAACACAAAACAACTGTGGTAAGGATTTTTTCCCCATTGCTTTAGCTAATATACTAGCTGCATCCTTATCTGGAGCATAAGGAGGATAGGTCTAAGGTTCTGGAGCTGGATTTGTACCTAAAGTGAGACTAGAACTCCTGGTCTCCCAGTTTCTAGCTTGGTGCCCTACCCACCACCCCAAGCTAGCTCTCAATCACAACAATATATTTCATAATATATAGGTCTTTGTTGTTTGAAGTTTTGATTTATGCTTCAAGATACTCATTCACTTTCCCCTCATGTTTATTTATTTTATTGTATTTATATCCCACCTCTCTATATATATATATTTTATAAATAACTTGCAGGGAACATATCTGATACTCCCTTCTCTCCTATTTTCCCCACCACCACAACCCTGGGGCTAAGAGTAAGTAACTAGTCCAAGATCACTCAGGTTGCAATTCAGTCTACGTTCATTTTTATTTTTTTTATTTTTTTGGATGACCAAACTATCTCAATGTTTTTTATACTGATCACTCATTTCTGTATTCAGTCTGCATTCATTTAGCACCTCTTTATTCACTGTCCTTCTCTTTTTTTGTTTTACCACGCAGATTTCTTAAGTTACCCATATAAATAAACAATACAGTGCCTGGAAAATTCATATGGACTGGCTGGAAAACAAGTTTATAAGTATATCTGTGATGGAAAATGTTTGCTTCTTAAATATATGTTGGTAAAGCCTTATAGTTCCCTCAAAATGAATCAAAATGAATTATTTTTAATCTTTTCTCTCCCAAGGCTCTTCCATTTTGGCATAATAGATTACACATTATTTCTGAAATTACTTGTCTAAATCTTAATTTTTATAGAACCTTATTCAATTTTTCAACAACTTTTCATTTATTCAAAAATTATTCAACAATTTTTGGAATTATGGATGCATATCAAATATTAGGTGGTTGGGGTTTTTTAATGGTCTAAATAGGATTTACAACCAGTTGGAAGTTTACTAGTGATTTTTCATGGCAAAAATGGAAAGAAAAGGATTGGATATTACTTTTCTCCGAACAATTAATTACATCAGGAAATAATCAGTTCATAGTAGTACATTTGTAACTATTTGCTTTCCAACTGTTACACTGTTTGGCGATGAAACACCCTTGTTTTGTCTACTTTGTCCTTACATGTGTTTATGTAAAAATGTTTTTTTCTTAGTTATAGATTTTGCTGCTCTAAAATAAGTCCATTTTTCAAAAAAAAAAAAAAGTATCCGTTAGGATAAGAAAATATCACCTAGGTCTCATGCAGAAATAAATAACAGCAAAATAGAATAGGTATATCAGATATTAAAATTTGAGGAGTTCATGATTCCTCTTAAAAATTAGGAAGGAGACAAAGGTTCTAGTTAGTAAACAAAACTAATACAATATACTAAGATTGCTTCCTAACAGAATTCTTTTTTAAATTAATCCAATAAATAGGAAATAGAAGGACCAGCCTATACATAGTGAAACTATCCCTTAATGCTGGAATTAGGAAGAGTAGCAGTTTAAGATAAGAACTTCACTCGCTTCTTTTGACCTATTGCCTGGAGTGATCAGCTGCTAAAAGGCTTCACCTTAAGGACTCTTAATAATGAGTTATGAGAACACACCATAAATCCATAAAGCTATAGACTAGAGCAAGGCTGACCTCAATGCTTCACTCATAGTCATCAAAATGAAGAGCAGAGACTTGTGGGTAAGGGCAGCTATAACCATCCATTTTATTGTGCCATATGTAACAAAATAATGGAGTTGGGAGAGACCTTGGAGGTCTTCTAATCCAACACCCTGTTCAAGCAGGAAACTATACAGTTGCAATCATCTTACAATGTCCCATTCTGATGATCCCTCTCAAAGCAGGGAATGTATGCCTTCCAATGTATCTCTTAGCCAGGGAAAGGTAGCTAGGAAGAATGAAGACACTTGTAATAGCAATAGGAAAGCAATTTGAACAACAGTCAAAACAATTTTGAAGGCAGTGGAAATTTCTCATTCTCAGTTGATGGTTACAAGTGATAGTTTTTCCTTGATAACTCTTGGGGATTAATGTCCAAGTTGTCTCAGTGGCTAAGACGTTAAGCTTGTCGATTAGGGAGGATGGCAGTTCGAATCCCTAGCACCGCATAAAGGAGTGAGTGCCCATTACTTGTCTCAGCTTCTGCCAATTTAACAGTTCGAAAGCATGTAAAAAATGCAAGTAGAAAAATAGGAGCCATTTTGGTGGGAAGATAACAGTGTTCTGGGCGCCTTCAGCATTTAGTCATGCTTGCCACATGACCACGGAGGCATCTCCGGACAGTGAGGTTCTTCGGCTTTGAAATGGAGAGAGCACCGCCCCCTAGAGTAAGGAACAACTAGCACATATGTGCGAGGAAAATCTTTACTTTTACTAGAAGTATTACATGTGAATTTATTTTTTGAAATAGCAGTATTTTCTATAAGGTTTTATAGCAGGGGTCCCCAACCTTTGCAACTTTAAGTCTGAAGGACTTCAGCTCCAGACTTCTCCAGCCAGCTTTGCTTTGAAGTCTGGGAGCTGAAGTCCTTTAGACTTAAAGTTGCAAAGGTTGGGTGTTAGATCAGACAAAGGATTCCGACTCAGGCATGGTCAAAACAACAGGAACGTTTATTCACACTATTTACAACACACACAAGATTCAACTGGTAAGGTTTCTTCTCTGGCAACCTCTTATATAGAGTTACCAGGCAGGAAACTACTAGCAAGCAATTGCAACATTGTAACTCCTTTCCAGACAGATTCCAGACAGCTCGTCTCAGTCAATTAACACAGCTGCCTGATCTGTTCCGGAATGCGGTGACTCAAAGGTTACCAGACTTGCTGTCTGGGCTGAGGACTCAACACTCCTTCCCCCATAGTCAGTGCGCATGTGTCCAGGCACTCTGTCCATCACAGTACATGCGCACGCGTATTCGTTCAGATAGGCGGGGCAGTGTCGGGTCCGCCCCGAACGCCTTAGTTCCTGCGGAGAGTTCGGCGTGGGTAACACGTCCTGTGGAAGCTCCTCCCTGCGGGGAGTGGAGCTTTCGCCTACGTCACCACGGCCTGCCCCCGGAGGTGGAGTCGCCGTAGCTGGAATTGGCGATAATAGTAAGTCCGGGCGAGGGGGCATGGCGACCGGGCTTGAGGTAGTTGACGGTTGCTGGCAGGCAGCATTCTGGTAGGGTGGGCCTCCAATGGGCGAGGCCCACAGCTCAGTATCAGGTTGAGTGGAATGGTCCTGATGGCCTCCCCAGGCGTTGCCTGCCGAGGAGAGGCCTGGACAGGCAAGGGTCTCAGAATTTCCAAACTGCGGCTCGGCTTGAACAGGGAACAACGGCCCAACGGGGGCCAACGGGCAGGAACGGCCTGGTGTGGTGAAGGCTGTCTCGGGCAGGCGGCGCCTCAGTTGATCCAGGTGGCGCCGCCACTCAGATCCATCGTGAAGGCCGACCCTGTAAGAACAGGGGCCGGTCAAGTCCAAAATGGTGGCGGCAATCCATCGCGACTCCCCTGAGAAGTTCCTTGCCCAAACTAGGTCCCCAATTTCAAATAAGCGAGGGGCAGAAATCTGCAGGTTGCTCCTCTGCAACCCGTCGTAATTGGGGTGCAGTCTGTCCAGGGTGGTCCGCAAGCGTCGGCCCATCAAGAGCTCTGCGGGGCTTTTCCCTGTGGCCGGACAAGGTGTGACATGCTGTCCCAAGGTGGTACGCAGCCACCCTTGCCTGCCAGTCCCCTTTATCCAAACGGGCCAAGGCTTCCTTGGCCGAGCGGACTGCTCGTTCCGCGCGTCCATTAGACGCCGGGTGATAAGAGGCAACCGGCGCGTGGCGGATCCCTTGGGTGGCCAGAAAATCCAAGAAGGTGGAGGATTGAAATTGGGGCCCATTATCTGACACAATGACGTCCGGCAACCCGTGGGTCGCGAACAGGCGGCGCAAGGCGCGCACTGTGCTCTCCGCTGTGGTGGAAGCCATGATAATCACCTCCACCCAGCGGGAGAACGCGTCCACCACCACAAGGAAAGTCTGGCCATGGAAGGGACCCGCGAAATCCAAGTGGAGCCTGGACCACGGGCTCCTGGGGATGTCCCACTCCCTCGGCGGGGAGACCGGCGGGGCCGTCCGGGACGATTGGCAGGAGGAGCAGGCGGCCACCCATTCCGCCACTTCAGCGTCCATGCCAGGCCACCAGACATAGCTCCGGGCTAAATCCTTCATACGGACGATGCCTGGGTGGTTGGCATGGAGCGACTGAAGAACCATGTGTCTGAGAGGGGAAGGGACGATGACCCGATCTCCCCAACACAAGCACCCGCAATGGAGCGAGAGCTCCAGCTGGCATGACTTGTAAGGCCGAAAGTCTTCGGCCACGCTGCCCGAAGGCCAGCCCCTCAGCACCCATCGGCAGACCTGGGCGAGGACGGGGTCTGCGCGGGTGTGAGCGGTGACGGCGGATGAGGACAGGGGCAAGTCCGACTCCGGACCATCAGGACAGAGAGGGCAGGCACAGGGGTCGGATCCGGTCCCGGGAGAGGGCAGCGGCTCAGGGCATCAGCATGCCCTATCTGCTTGCCAGGACGGTATAGCAGCGTATAGTCATACGCTGCCAGGAATTCCGTCCAGCGGGTCATCCTGGGCGACAGGATGGGGGGGGTCGGACGGTCACCGGCCAACAGCCCAAGGAGTGGCTTGTTGTCCGTGACAACAGAAAAAGTCCGCCCATAGAGGTAATTGTGGAACTTCTTAATCCCGGACACTACAGCCAAAGCCTCCTTGTCGATTTGGCTGTAGTTTCTCTCCGTTTGAGACATTGTCCGGGAGTAAAAAGCAATGGGGGCTTCCGAGCCGTCTGGAAAGACGTGGCTAAGGACAGCCCCCAAGCCAAAAGGGGAGGCATCGCATGCAAGCGTCAGAGGAAGCCTGTCATGGTACTGGATTAGTACTGCATCTGATGTGAGCATGGCTTTGACAGCCGCGAACGCATGCGCTTCGCGGCTGCCCCAGCGCCAGGCCGCAGATCGGTCGAGCAACCGATGCAGTGGCTCGGCTAGCGATGCCTTGTGGGGAATAAATGGTGCGTAGAAATTTAAAAGGCCGAGGAATGCCTGCAGCTCCGTTTTGGAGGCAGGAGTGGGGGCCTTTTGGATGGCCTCGACGTTGGAAGGGGTTGGGTGAATTCCTTGGGCATCAATCATGAAGCCCAGGAATTCCACCCTCGGTGCAGCAAACGTGCATTTTCTGCGCTTTAACTTTAAACCCGTGCCCCTGAAAACTCTGAGGACCTTCCGCAACGTCTTGGCGAGTTCTGATATGCTGGAAGCAGCAATCAGGACGTCATCAAAGTATGGTACAACGCCAGGGAGCCCATGGAGCAGTCGCTCCATGAGGCTCTGGAAGATCCCCGGGGCCACTGACACGTCGAATTGTAGGCGGCGACAGCGGAAATCCCCACGGTGGGTGACGATGGTCTGCGCCTCCGCAGCCTCGTCGTCCACTGGGAGCTGTTGGTAGGCCTGCGCCATATCCAGTTTCGCGAACACTCGACCCCGTCCCAAAGAGTGGAGCAGGTCTTGCACTACCGGAACCGGGTATGGAATCGGCTGAAGCCCGAGGTTGATCGTCGACTTATAGTCGGCGCAGATCCTCACGGACCCGTCGGGCTTAATGGGAACCACAATCGGGGTCTCCCATTTTGCCTGATCGACGGGTTCGAGCACGCCCTGCGCCACTAATCGATCTAATTCCGCTTCAACCTTGGGCTTCAGCGCGAACGGCAGCCTGCGGGCCTTCAAGCGGACAGGAGCAACCTGGGGATCCAGGTTTAGGGAAACGGGGGTGCCCTTGTACGTTCCTAGGCTGCCATCGAAGACGTCATTGAACTCTCTGATCACTACGTCTACCGGAGAACTGGCTGGTACGCTGTGTACTCCTTGGACTGACAGTCCCAAGGCCGGAAACCAGTCCAATCCGATCAAGGCAGCTAGGGATTTGGCCACTACCAAGATGGGAAGGGATCCATGGAAGGAGCCGTAGTCTACCCTCACTCTATGCAGTCCTAGAATGGGGATTTGCGAGCCCTGGTAGTCCTTTAGGATTGTTGCCGTGGGGCTGAGATCTCGCTTCCTGATCGGGGGGCGCAGCTTAAGTAATTGTGCCCAGGAAATAAGCGATCTAGAGGACCCAGAGTCTATTTCCATTTTTATACCCACCCCCTCTAAGCAAACCATTGTTGACAGTCTCATACTCTCTGCCTGGTCGTAGTTTAGAGCTGGGGGCATCTCCGACAGCGCGAAGCAGTCAGTCGGCTGTGGCTGGTAGCGTCTCGAACGCTTCTGCGACACTTGTTGTCCTGGTGGAGCGGCTCTGGAGGCAGCAGCTGGAGTTGTCATTGGTGTGGCAGCACGACACACGGCTGCTAGGTGTCCTTTCCTGCCACATCTGCAGCACACCGATGCCTTGAAGGGGCACTCAGGTCTCTGGTGGGCACCTCCGCACCCTATGCAGCTCCCGGACTTCTGCTGGGGTGCGAATGCGCGATTACGCACATGCCCGGTCACCCTCAAGCATTCCTCTTGGTCTTCCTCCTCCATCTCGTCTAGCGGGGCTATCTCGTCCACTAGACACGCTCGCGGGGTGGGGAAGAGAGGAGGGCATGCGCGGCCCATGTCAGATGTGGAAATCTCTGACAGTTCCGCCGCACGGGCTTCTTCCACCGCTTGCTCGAGAGTCAGTACAGTTTTTGAGAGCAAGCGGCGCTTTAGGTGGATGTCTTTTACGCCGCATACAAACTGCTCCAGCAGGGATTCCTCCAGGAAGCCTGCGGGGAACTCGCATTGAATTGCGGTGGCTCTCAATTTCTGAAGGAATTTGGCTACTGATTGTTGCGGTTGTTGCACACATTGCCTGAATGCGTAGCGGTGTGCTATGCGGGAAGGTACAGGCGCGTAGTGTGCTCTCAGGCGGCCCAGGAGATCATCCCAGGACACTTCGTGTACCGCGGTGGGTGCTGCTATGGTTCGGGCGGTAGCGAACAATTCTGGGCCGCCGCACTGGAGGAAAAGGCTCAGCTTCCTTGCAGGCGCGAGTTCGCCGTAGTCACTCGCTATCAGGAAGCACTCGAAACGGGCTAAGAAGGAAGCCCATTGTTCCTTCATCGGGTCGAACTGCGCAAACGGAGGCATTGTCGCCATGGCCATGATGGGGCTGTGCGTTGTTCTGCGCTCGTTGGTTGAGGCTTTGTTCCCCGTTGTGTCTAAAGACACGGCCTGAATCCCACCTTCGTCACCAGTGTTAGATCAGACAAAGGATTCCGACTCAGGCATGGTCAAAACAACAGGAACGTTTATTCACACTATTTACAATACACACAAGATTCAACTGGCAAGGTTTCTTCTCTGGCAACCTCTTATATAGAGTTACCAGGCAGGAAACTACTAGCAAGCAATTGCAACATTGTAACTCCTTTCCAGACAGATTCCAGACAGCTCGTCTCAGTCAATTAACACAGCTGCCTGATCTGTTCCGGAATGCGGTGACTCAAAGGTTACCAGACTTGCTGTCTGGGCTGAGGACTCAACATTGGGGACCCCTGCTTTATAGGACTGCTACTTGTAGTATATGATCTGTGGTAATTAACATACATGTTTGCCACCTGTTTGCCATGTTTGCACATTTATCAAGTAAGGAACACACACACACATACATATATGCACATTTTTTAACGTGGGCCTATACTTATTACTCTAAAGGCATAAAGTTTCCTTGCAATAGTCAATGTATGTTTGTTTCCATCAAGCTATATTTAAGCAGTGAAACAAGAGGCAGAAAATAGGTATAACTCATGTAAAAACGAAAAAGAAAATGTGCATAAGACAGAGAAAGGCACACAGTGTGGCAGTGTTTAAGAACTAACTGAGAATGGAAGCACTCTGAGATTTCCAACTCCACACACCCCTTTTGGATAGCTTACCACTGTGCAAGACTTTCCACCCACCCATCTCCCACTCTGCGAGCCAGAACATTTAGAACTAGATGGCAAAAAATATCCCCATCACAACACAGTATGGGACAGATCTATAAAGCCTGGCATCAAAGAGGACTATTTAAACATTTTTCTCTTTTACTTAAAGTACATAAAGCAATGCCCAAACTACTTATGCATTTTGTTGATTTAATTGCCTGCGCTGTTGAATTATTTGCTCAGTTTCAACGTTTAAAGCTCTACCTGGCCTGAAAAATTCATTATTTAAGACAGTGTGGTCCCCAAAGGAGTGAGAGGGAGATTAACTTGCAGTGTTTCAGTAATTTGTAGAGTGGAATCTGGGACATTATACAAGATCATGGAATGGCACTTAAAGTCGGGAATGTTTGTCAATGCTCTATTTTTAAAACCAGTTTTTTCATCCTATATAATTCCACTTTCCTTCAATTAATCAGTCAAAATTTCCCTAAATATCTCTCCCCCCCCCCCCCGCCCCTCATCTTTGAGAGTTTCATGTTCGTCAACCTTTTAGAAATAAGATATTTTGCAGAATTTTCTCCTAAACCAGCCTCTTGTTTTTAGGAATGCAGAAGTTGTCACCATTGCTGCATCTCATCCCACAAAGCCCTGGAACAGCAGAAGCTCAGGAGAATTATAAAAGTTGCTAGTTGTTGCTGCTAGCTAAAGGACGTCTACGGTTTTAGTACTGCATTTAATTGTTGTTATTTTAAGTTTTGTCTTTGTAAACAACTCTGCAATTCTCTGAAGGGCAGTATCTATCTAACTAACTAAAAGTATTTTGAAATGAATGCCCAATGCATTTTCCCCCTTTAAAAACTAAGGAAAAAAGTAGCCACTTGGCACATCATTTTGTTTTTAATTGCTGTCAATCAGCAAGACTCTGATTCTGTCCCATACTGATTTCAACATGCCACTTGGAGAACCAAGGATTAGTCTGCATACTGATGCATCAGTGTTGGGGGGGTGGGGGGTGGAGGACCCACAACAGTATACAACTTGCATCTATTCATATTTATGAATAGATGCGAATTCTGTTTCAATGATACGCAATACATATTCTTATGGTGCTAAAGACTATAAGGACGTATGAGTGTGCTGTTCAGTCAATTGCCCAGTTAACTGGTGGATGGGTAATTTCAAGATTCTTCTTTCCCCTTTTTAGATCCTTTATTTTAAACTCAGATTGGACAGTGTGCCTCTCTGAATAATGGGGGCCTTGAAATGAAACACTGTCCTTTGATGGTCCTTCAAGCCATCTTCTTTAAAGGAAGCCATCCACCCTTCCAAACTTGAAGAGAAGAAAGGCAGACCTAGAGGGATCTACATTACAGAGGGACTTGACACATATCCAGACTAATGCACCAATCTAAAAATGATGTCTCTGTTTATTTGTAAGAAAGTATACCCTGTTTATTTAAAGAGACAAAAATAAGCAGAGAAAGTGCATTTCTTATATTGCAAATCTAGCACACGGACAGGAACACCACTATAATAAGCATGGAAAGCAGCAACTTCAAAAAATTCACAATGCCATATTTTCAGACAATGCCATATTTTCAGACAGACAATAGAACAGCAACAGTTTGCTATTTTTATTTTTCAGCAGTAATTTTATTTAAAAAATTACAACTTCAAAATAAACAAACTAAGATTTAGACAAATTCAAAAAAGCAAACATCAGAAAAGAAAAATTGAAAAAATACAAAAGTAATCATAAGAGTATAATAATGAAAGGAATACAAAGAAATGATTTCCCCTTCATTATAGCAAGTATGAATAATTTTAGTAACATTACCTTCTCTTAAAATATAACAAACCATCACTTCTTCCCATATCTCATTTCTTACCTATATTTATTCATTTATTATAAGTTAAATATAAGTGTTTTTCTCTAGTTCCCTCTAGTGTCCAATCTTCAAAGCCTCATTCTATCTTGTATGTGTTTTTTTTAAAGAATTCAAAACAAAAATATTTTCTCATGGGAAGGATTGTAATTAATTTCAAAATCATTTTTCACTAAGGAACAAAACTCACCTGGTATTGTTAAGCTTGTCAACCCAAAGGTATCTAACAGCTGAAAAGGAATTAACAAACAATTTCTAACTGATTAGGAAAGGAGGAATGGGAGGGGTGTACTTAAAGGTACCAACAGTAGGTTGAGCAAATAGCTATTCTGTCATCTTCCAGGGTAAACCTACTAAACTTACTGAGCAACATGTCCTGCAGCTTCCTTTTTTGGGAGCAACTGTATGGAGTATTTATGGGTTATCTCAGGTCCATTCCTCAGGAGAGGCATTACAAACAGTTGGTTTACTCGCTGCTTTACTTTACCTTCCACCATGGTTGCTGGGTAGTAAGTTGTTTAACTTTTATCAGAGCCATCTTCAGTTTGCCATTTCTCCCCTAAATCCAAATAGTAATAGATTTTCCAAGGAAACCATGTTGAGCATATTTGATGGATAAACATCCCAAAATGCTTATAATTAACAAGCATGTTATTTAAAAAACAAAACCTCCAAGATGATACTATGTGTAGGAATGAAACCATATGACTTTAGTATTTCTTACAATATCATGAACTACAGCCAGCATCATTTGCCTATTTTATTTCTCAGGAATGTTACTTTTGGGGTGTTGTTTTTTTGCTAGGAAGTAGCCATGGTGTTGCTCAAAACTCATAAGGCTAGGTAATTGCATTTTGAAATTCAATCCACAATTTTTCTCAGTTAATATAGCTGTTCATGGTACATAACTCTAAAATTATTTAGCAGTTTCGTTATCTCATTTGTACCTGCACCTTTCAATCCAGAACAAGACCTACAAGGTGACTCTTCAGTGTAATGGTTAATAGAGTCTGTAAACAGATCAATAATGCCATATCAATACTAAATCAGAATCAGATGTATTGACCTCAATGCCCATGAGAATGAGTGCTGAAATGACTTTAATGGTTTTCTCCTTTCCAAAGCTATCTAGGGAAATTGATTTTGATGTACGAATCGGCAACCTGCAGTACAAATGTCCCATGCTGCACATGCAACATACTTGTGCACGTAGACACTTCTTACTCCATTTGCTGATTCACACCAATACACCAGGCCACAAAAAAATATATGCCACATCCAAACCCCTCTAAACTTTTTCTTAAACCTCATATGTATTTGTATTGAGTCTAATCTTGTCAGGGCAATGACGATTTAATAGCTGACAACTGATGTAAGGTTGTAAACTGATATGATGACATGAGAATGAGTCAGCAGGGTCACTGCCACTTTAAGAAATTGCATATATAAGGGAGGCCATGTGAGGGTGTCTCTCTTCTTGTGTATCTCTCTCCTCATGTTCTATATTCATTGTGGTTCCCCATGTAGAGTTGAAGATTGATTGATTGCCTGGCATTTGCCTAACCCGTGTATGAATATATAAGTCTTGCATATAAACCACTGTTTGAAAGACAAAACCTCTGTGTACTGTATTTTGCTCCTGGGTTGTCTCAAAATAGTAATCACGCTGTGCGCTCTCTGACAAATCTTTGTTAAGTATGAAAATACTTCCTCCACTGGTCTCCATTTTAGCCTTTGTTGCATTTTAATTAATTCCAGATTTGTCTCTAGGAATGTTTCCTGGATTCAACAAAATGATACTATTTGATCAAAGGAATCTGAAGCATACTCTGTCTGCTTTTTTTATGTTTCTTATCATGTTACATTTGTAATGTTATTGTGTAATCACCATTTTTTATATTTTTCAGTAAGATATTACCAATGTAATAAAAGACTATATTGCTCTCAGACCATTTCTGAGAAGAGTAGTGACAGAGATGCAGAATGAATTATCTCTCCCTTCAGATCAATTTCAGGCATGTCTATCATCCAGATCTTTATATTTCCTTTGTCTGAAATCCACTGGTCTTTAGCAGCTCAGAATATGTTACTATGCCAGCCAGTGCCATCCAATTAGCCTGACAATGTATAAATTATAGACATTTGTTAATGTTGTCATTGTAACAATTGGGAGATAATCAGATGCTTTGGAAGTGTGATGTATCAAGGTAACCCACTGAGCAAAGTGAATTCTGCCTCTACACTTTAAGTAAGTTTCCTAGCCCTATTAAAAACTAACTAACAGAACTATTAACAGAAGCCTACTGCAGTAGTTAAAGGAGGAATAAAAAACTCAGCTCTTTTGAAATGGGCAAGGCCATTAATTCATTGTTCTTTAATAGTACAAATCTAACATAAAGAGACATAAAGAGATAATTAACTACTTCATAAAGTGACAGCTGAGAGTTTTCTGGCCATCAATTGTACTGGTATAAAGCTTTAATAGCAACACACCCTGTGAATTTGTAGAGCCCCTACCTTTTACCTACAGTATTTCTATATCCGCTGTTGCTAAAAGGATCCTAAATTAAATTTTAATCAGGTGTATCGTTCATATGATACTTGAATGGAATTGCTCTCATTGCTAAGTAATTAATAAAAAAGTAGTGCAGAAACCATTTCTACATTATACATAATTAACACTACTACGTTCATATGTGATTGCTAATTTTGGAACACTCCATAATGTTGGAACATAAGGGATAACATGTTCTTTGTTTCATTTCAGCAAGTGCTTACTGTTCTTGCTAGCATGAAGAGTTGAAAAATCTACAAGCAAAATACTGTATTACCTGAAGCACTCGTTATAGATCCTTTCCTTCCCCCCAAAACAATCTTCTTTCAAAAGAAAACCTTAGCTTTGTTGACAGCGGTAAAGAGGGCAGGGAAGATATAACTGTTTCACCTTCCCTTGGAGATTTAAATCAGCTAAAATGTAAGACTATTCTCCTTTTAGATAAATATGATAGTCATCATATCATATTGTTTGGTTGCACACAAAAGCAAATCAAGCCACATTGACACATAACAAAAACCAACCTTTGTACCTCAGAGGTTGCCGCAAAGAAGAGGGAGTCAAGCTATTCTCCAAAGCACCTGAAGGCAGGACAAGAAACAATGGATGGAAACTAATCAAGATGAGAAACAACCTAGAATTAAGAAGAAATTTTCTGACAGATCAATTAATCAGCGGAATAAGTTGCCTCCAGAAGTTATGAGTGCTCCAACACTGGAAGTTTTTAAGAAGAGATTGGACAGCCATCTGTCTGAAATGATATAGGGTTTCCTGCCTGAGCAGGGGGTTGGATTAGAAGATCTACAAGATCCCTTCCAACTCTGTTATTCTATTCTATATTCTCTTTAGGACGATTTGCTTATCTGTTCAACGCAGAAGCTCTTGAAAGATACAACTGACACCACTCCTACGAATTCCATCAGTCTGTCCAAATACAGAAATTATAGGCATCTGCCATTTGCGCTTTTTGTTTCATTAAAACCACCTCACCTGGTGAAGTGTCTTTAAGAATTTGAAAGCTTGCATGCCATTTGTGATCTTGAGTTGGTTTAATGAAAGTATTGCCTTAACAGGATCAAGACAGAGATCATTATTGTATGACACTGAATTACTAGCTTTACAAAAGAATGGCTTTAGCAAGGATGGAAACAGAAAGAGAGCTGAGCTAAAAGCCTTAAGCACCATCAAATACCCTGAAGTGCTTATTCCATGGTTTTAAAAACATTTACCACAGCTTTCTACATTACTGCTAGTCTTGACAAAGGAATTTCCTGACTGTAAACTTCTTCTTCTTCTTATGACTAGTGCAGCTTGGTTTGCTTTATCTATAGTATTCAGAATAGTAGAGCTGTGAATAGTATTTGAAGGACATCTTTCACAGAAAGTGTGAAATGTAAAAGTAGTCATTTTCTTTGAAAGAAAAGCTTCCAAGTTAGCATGCAGTGTGTTCACGAACAGCAGCTTAACCTTCCTGGCAATCTGTGGCTGCCTTAATGGTGCATTTAAGGGTGTTTCATTCTCCCTGAGATGCTTTGTAAAGCACCCTTTCAATTAATTTATGTAGTCAGGACCAGCACCTGCATCTGTACCAGGATAGAGACCTTAATATCTGGAAATTGCCTTCTTTTCAAACATTAGATAATGTTAAGGTAAAGGTAAAGATTCCCTTGTTCATACGTGAAAGTCATTCCTGACTTTAGGGGGTGGTGCTCATCTCCATTTCTAAGTCAAAGAGCCAACGCTGTCTGATGACAATTCTGTGGTCATGTGGCCAGCATGACTAAACGCCGAAGGCGCATGGAACGCTATTACCTTTCCACCATTTTTACGTGTTTTCAAACTGCTAGGTTTGCAGAAGCTGGGAGAAGTAATGGGAACTCACTCCATTATGTGGCACTAGGGATTCAAACCACTAAACTGCCAACCTTCTGATCAACAAGCTCAGAGCCTTAGCCACTGAGTCACCGTGACTCCTTCAGTAATGTTAGGCAATATTATTAAATATGCTTTCTATTTACTGTTTCCCCCCTCTAGTGCACTAGTCAGTTAGATCACATTTGGTAACTTTATATAAAATTCTTACAGCAGAAATGATATATCTTTTTTTTTATTTGTTGATTTTTTTCCTTTTAAAAGAAACACTTTCTATGTGCTTTTTTGGCATATACATTTATCTTTGTGTTTTGTTTTGCCTTTTTGCCATAATTTTAAAAGCAATAAAAATGAAAATGAAATGGAAATTAACATAAGTTTAAGTTTTAATTTCACATCAACCTTGGCACATCTCTATAAGGCTACATGTAATTTATCTCTGCTGGAAAGGGTTTAATATTGTAGGATATAGGAATTCTGTAGGAAAACAAATGATTAAAATGAAGTTTTAATCTTAAATTGCAGATTTTGTTGAGATTTTATTAACTCTCATTGGTACCAGTCACTGCCTCTCCTTCAGGAGAAATTGAGCTGCATCTATAACTTTGCACAGACTATTTGAATATATAATGCTTTCTAAAGGGTAGCCTAGTCATACCTTGGGTAAGAATAATGAAGTTTTCTCCCTCAAAAGGGAGAATGATACTGTCAAGCTTCAAAGGGTGCTTTGAAACCATTATCGCTTCTCAGCTTGCCAACGAACTATGGGGAGAACTTAGGGCCAGACATCAAGATGCCAGTCATGGGGACCAAAGACGTTTAAGCAGGTGTGTACCAGAGTGAAAAGACTTTCTCACAACAGCACCAGGAGTTTCCATTGGACAATGTGACCTGGTCTAATTGGGAGGATGGAGAACCTGAACTTTGTATGGTTTTGCATGGGAAAGAGTTAGATCTGGTTTTGCTTCATTTGTGCCAAAATCATGCACTCAATAAAGTTTTGCACTAAGAGATCAGATTGTCTTGACCGTGATTGCTTTGGTTGGGTTCATGAGTCGGAACCTTGACGGGTATATTTCTTCTTCGTAGACCTAGAAGTACTGATGTCTGCCAACCCAAGAGAGGCATCCAGTTATGTATCTATAGTTCTTCAAGATACTGAACCTAATAAACATTTACTTTGATATTTTGCTGTGGCAGTTGAACACATTCATTTTTATTTATTTATCTAAAACATTTATATGGCTGTTCATATAACACTATAAATCAGTAGCTAAATAGATAAATAATGGAAAACACAACACATACTGCTCCAATTAAAATCCCATGCAATAACCCTGAATAGGCAAGCAGAATTCACTATTTCTGTTCTCCTCCAGAAAGGATTCCAATTATTCCAGTCCAAGAGCCATTTTTTCATGTCTTTCTACAGGTAAACAAGGCCAGTGCCATCTATATGCCAGGAAAGTAGAGGATATTCTCAGAGGGCAGGGGCTGCAATCAAAAAGGTACACTTCCTAACTTCCATCAGAGACATTCAAAGTAGGACACAAAGAGAATGTGGGGTTGACCAAAACTATGAGAGAGAGGTGGGGGAGGTCCTGCAAATAATCCATTATCATCACATGAAGGGCTTTAGAGGTAATGAACAGCATTCAAAAGCTGATAAGAAACCAGTAAGGTAAAGGTTCCCCTCGCGCATATGAACTAGTTGTTCCTGACTCTAGGGGGCAGTGCTCATCTTCATTTCAAAGCCGAAGAACCAATGCTGTCTGAAGACATCTCCGTGGTCATGTGGCTGGCATGATTAAATGCTGAAGTCGCATGAAACGCTGTTACCTTTCCACCAAAGATGGTTCCTATTTTTCTACTTGTATTTTTACATGTTTTTGAACTGCTAGGTTGGCAGAAGCTGGGATAAGTAACGGGAGCTGACTCCCTTATGCGGCGCTAGGGATTCGACCTTTCCGATCATCTTAGGCACTGAGCCACCATGTTTTCCAGTGCAATTTGGTAAATCAGGATGTTGCCTTCACCTCTGCATTCTAGACCAACTGTAGTTTCTTGATGGTTTTCCTATACAGTATCTCCTATACAGAGCAATTGCAAAAGTCCAACCAGTAGGCAAGTATGTGAGTGAGAAGAACACAGCCTTATGATTCAGGAAACAGGCATAATTACTGTTGTGCAAATAAATTGTGCAAAGGGTTTCCTGACCACAGCTACCATCTTCTCTTCAAGCAGAAGCTAAGCATCCAGGAAGACTCCTCAATGGTCTTGCAATTCCAATACATCTGTGCAGGGAAATGAACCCCTGTCAAGAACAAAAGATGGAAAATATCCAGTCCCAAGTTCCAGAGGTCACAGCTTTGGTCTTGAAAGGCATGAGTCAAAGCCTAGTGTTCAGATTCCTACAGCCTCCGTGTATTGGGAAAGGGCCTTGACAGCCTAACATAGAGGCTAGAGTAGTAGATATACAAATCAGTAACATCAGCATACAGACAATGCTACACCCATACTGCACCATACTCATGGTTGACTTCATTTACAGTCAACGTTAAAAAGAAAATAAGGCTACAGAACGAATAGCTTACAAAATCTGAGCAGTTTTTCAGCAAAGCAAGTGGTTGCTAACGATTCTACCAAATCCCCTCATTGTATGGCTTGTTACGGTTCTCTAATTAGCAAAATGAGTAGGTGATATTTTCTTATGTTCAGTGCAGATGCTACATATCCAAGTACTCTTCTTAGTCATTTATTTGTTTATTTAACTGCTTGCTGTCATCAAGGCAGTGAATTATAATTTGATTATAAGTCACTTGAAGTGTCTCCATATTCATGAAAGAAGAATCCTTGAGGAATTGACTATTCCCGTGTGCAACTTCAAAGATAAAACTAAATCCAGAGGCATGACAAAATCTGTCTTCAGTTACTTCTTCTATGAAAGAAGCTGTTTTTCTACTTTATTCTCAATATGTTTTGGAAACGAGCGTATTGTTATAGTGTGTCGCATGATTCCTCTCCCACTTACAAATTTTTCTATTCTCCTGCAGCTTCCTGTGCTTCCTACTTTAAAACAAGAACAAAAATCACATACATGGAGATTTTATAATCATTAAAACTAATGGGTTTTAACTGTTAATATGTTTAAGCCTCCAGCCCCTTAATCATCCTTGTTGTCTTCTCTGCACTCTTTCTAGAGTTCCAACATCTTTTTTGTATCAAGGTGATCAAAATGATGCAATATGCCAAGTGAGATCTTACTGATGAGGACTATCTGTATTTCTTATTAACTGCAAGAATTATCAAAAGCACAGAGCAGTATTGCAGTTGTGAGGTTGTCTTCCGTATCCCTTCTTATTGTGGAAAACCACACACACACACACACACACACACAGGTTCATCCATTCTTGTAATGTTATTATGTGATCTTGTAATGCTCTGTTTGGGGATGGGACACAGTGGCTCAGTGGCTAAGATGCTGAGCTTGTTGCTCAGAAGGTCAGTGGTTTGAATCCATTCCGCCGCGTAACGGAGTGAGCTCCCTTTACTTGCCCCAGCTTCTGCCAACCTAGCAGTTCCTACTAGGGTCAAGACTTCTACTAGAGTCTTCAACCTAGAGTTGGGAATGACTAGCACATATGTGCGAGGAGAACCTTTACCTTAACCTAATGGTCTGTTCAGATCCCAACAAAGATTCAACTGATAGCATGGGAGAACAACTGCCTGCCTGTTCCTCAGTTACTTTTTAAATAGAGCAGTCTGTTCTCTGATTCACAAAAAAAAGTCATTGGGAATAGACTGAATAATATATCCCCAACAAACAGAATGATAAATGGGTTCCAACGTGAAAATAATCCAGTTGCTATAATTTCTGTAATTTTTAACATTCAGGATTTAACCCAGAGCTTGCTCCTAGCAGTTCACATATCCTTACAGAAATCCAGAGAAACTCTTTGTGCTAGTTTTGTTGATAGGAAGAAGAAGAAGCTGGGAGTATTGCATAATTTAGTGTTTTTTTCTAGGAATTATTTCAGTAAGATAGAGAATAGAAAGGGTCACAGATGTTGTGCTGGCAGAGGTAGAACTTTAAACTCTAGGAAACAGAACTAGAAAAATGGAAGCAATTAAGAGCAATGTGGACTGGGAACCCTGAACTGGAATGGACAGTGTTTACATTGCTGAAGGCTTCTTATTTGGAGGAGAAAATATACTCTGCCTATCCAATGCTGATGGATATGGTGGGGGTGTTCAAAGATGGGAGAAACTCAAAGGTTTTATCCATCCAGAAAAAAGGTGACATCCAGCTTGACTCACAGAGGGAAATTTACCACCAGGAGTTATAACCCAAGTACAATGATATTGACTTATTTGTTTAATTGGGTTCTCTTTTATCTAATTGAAGGATTTATATGGAGAGTGGGTCACATTTTAGGTCATATGCATGCAGAAATATTGAAAGTTCTAAAGGGTACACAAACATTTAAGTACCACTGTACAATACATTTCAACTTTTTTTGTTAGTGTAATATTAGGCTCAGTGGCTAATATTGTATATTATAGTAATATACTAATTATAGACTAAATATAGTAATATATTAGTGTAATATTAGGCTCAGTGGCTAAGACGCTGAGCTTGTCGATCAGAAGGTCAGCAGTTCGGTGGTTCGAATCCCTAGCGCCATGTAATGGAGTGTGCTCCCATTACTTATCCCAGCTTCTGCTAACCTAGCAGTTCAAAAGCACGTAAAAATGTAAGTAGAAAAATAGGAACCAACTTTGGTGGGAAGGTAACAGTGGTCCGTGCGCCTGTGGCCTTTATCATGCTGGCCACATGACCATGGAGACGTCTTTGGACAGTGCTGGCTGTTCTGCTTTGAAACGGAGATGAGCCCTATAGAGTCGGGAATGACTAGGGGAACCTTTACTTTTTAGCAAATGCTGGAAGTCACTGTTCGGCCACATCTGAAGAAACACAGGGTCCAATTGCCACATTATTAAATTATTTTCTTTACCTTTAATATTACCCTCTCACCATTCTGTTTATTTGAAAAGAGCATGCAGGCAAAAAAGAAGTTGGGAATTATTATTATTTTTTTGGTACAGTCCCTGCGTACCACTGTGTGCTACTGATAATAAGCTAAGCAATTTATGACCCAAGTATGTACAGTGATAAGAAATCTGTTCCGTGGCAGCTTATCACTCTGCAATTCTCAGGCTTTCCTGACTTATTCTCTGTTTGCACACAGAAGAAGTTGCTCTTTAGTTTTCACCTTTCTTCTCTGCTGTAGCAAATCTTGCAATTAGTGTAGAATAAATTTAGATGCTGCAGAAATGAACTAGACATGACATTAAGTCCAAAGATCACTCTCTCACAACCAATAGTGCATACACAAAAAGATAGAATGTGAATTCTGCACCTTATCTAGTACTATATACAGGTAGCTTTTGCTTAATTATCACAGTTGGGGCCAGCAACTCCATCGTTAAGTGTCATAGTCATTAAGTGAGACATCATGTGACAGCGACTTGTGATCTCACTTCAAACCTCTTCATTGACTCTGCTTGTTGGAAGTCAGCTGTGAAGTGTGCAAATGGCAATCATGTAACTGCAACACACTACAATGGATAGCAGCAAATCGGAGGAATACCCATGGATCACCACTCTCAGTAGACGCTGTAATTCAGCATCAAAAACTATTCCTTCCTTCTATTTTTGAATCTCTAAATTTTAATTTGAGGCTCTGAGAAATGTTGTTAATTCCCTTTTGCAACCTACTATTTACAACAAGTATTTATTTAAGAGATTGAAATATTATTTCAAAGCCCTCTTTTAGAATAAATGTTCTCAAAGCAGCATACAATAAAATTTCTAAAGTATAAAAACCATAAAACAAAAAATAAAATAAAAAAGTCAGCCACTAATAATTTCCAAATGGCATTATAGTCATAAAGCCCCCCCCCCTTTTTTTTGGCAAATTAGTAAATTATAGGCTTAGATCTCTGGACAAATCTTTGGGACCTATTGTGAGGCCTTAAGACTTTAAATAAAGATGAGATCTAGTGGGTATTACCAGGAATATAATTTTATAAATGAAGAAGCACCACCATTGAGAAAGCTTTATCTCTTTTATTTGTTAGCACAATTGCACTCATTTTCAAATTTAGAAACTTCCATGCTATCCCAAATATCAAGTAAAAGATTTGTTGGCAGAGTCCTTATTTGGCTTTAAATTTTGATTGATTGATTGATTGACTGACTGATTAAAAACTATGTATACAATCCAACTGGGGAAAAAATGCAAGTAGCAGATTTTAACAAATATGGTAGCTTTAAAAAATGCATTAAAATGTGTTTCAGTTGGAGGATACAGTCAAATGTTATTTCTTAGTAGCGGAGAATCAAGCAGGATGATTTAGTATCTGTTTTCAGGTTTGAAAATATAAACTTTGGGTCTCTTTGGAAACAATATTTTGAGGACAGTGGTATAATTCTTAAGAAGAGAGAGAATTTTCTTATGCTCTTTAGGAATGGGGAGGGGGGACTTTAGGAGTAAGATTTACATTTAATTTTCTGCTTATTCATTATTTTATGAATTTTATGCAAATTATCACTGGTGGTAAGACGGATTCTCTCTCAACTTGCAACAGAAGCAGATAATTTCCTGAGGCTGAATTTATTTTATTTTTTTATTTTATTAAATTTATACCCCACCCTTCTCCTTGTTAGGACCCATGAAGACATGGACTATGCTTTGAAGGAGAAATAAGCAAGGTATCCCCTTAAACTTGCTTTGCAACTTAATGCTACCCCTCTTATCTAAGGCTGAAGCGAAGAACAAATCTTTGATTGTTCTGCATTGTTCTATGATGTCCTGTGGCATTTGTAATTGCCATCTGAGGCTGCAAAGAGTGGCTTTGCACTCTTACAATTCCATGGGATTTAATCATTGTAACAGTCTGTAGAATGACATAAATATTAATCTACTGTCATCCATTCTGAATGATTTATCTCTTTTTTACTGTTGTAATATTCCATGATATGCTAGTTATTTTGAATAATGCATATGTCCACACAATATCCTAATTAAAAAGTTACACAAATATCTGGTTAATGAATACGTTGCATAGTTATTTTAAAAAATCAATGCAGCCTAGAATCTGTTCAGGAATGAGACCTTCAACACTCCTAGCTATGATAGATGGTGTTCCATAAAAGACTATGGGTAGTCCTTGACTAACAACTATTTCTTTAGTGACCATTCAAAATTACGATGGTGCTGAAAAAAAGTCATTTATGATCTCTCTCCTCACATTTACAAACATCTCAGTATCCCCAAGATGACATGATCTAAAATTCAGACACTGGAAACTGGTATGCATTTACAACAGTTGTGGTGTCCTGTGGTCATGTGGCCTTTTGAGTGCGCTTCAAGGTGTTGACGACCATCTTCAAATCGCTCCATGGCTCGGGGCCTAGCTATATACGAGACCGTCTCCTGCCCCATACATCCCTTCGTCCGATCCGCTCCCACAGAGAGGGTCTTCTCTGGGTACTGCCGGCTGGGCAATGCCGGTTGGCGACCCCCAGGGGAAGGGCCTTCTCTGTGGCGGGCCCGGCCCTCTGGAACGACCTACCCCTCAACCTACACACCACCTCGGACCTCCGCCTCTTCCACCAACGTCTTAAGACATATCTATTTCAACAAACCGGCCTAGCATAGCCCCCCGTTTCTGACTTTTATCCATAAATTTTAATCTTCAGGTTTTAAAATGGGTTTTTTAGCACGGGTTTTAATTTAATATGTTTTAATAATGTATATTGTTTTTTGTATGATTTTAATAATGCCTGTGCGCCGCCCTAGGTCCTAACAATGGAGAAGGGCGGGGTATAAATTTGAAAAATAAAATAAATAAATAAATAAATAAAACATCATTTGTGCACTTCCCAGCTGACATCCGACAGAATCAATGGGGGAAAGCCATTTTGATTCCACATAGTAATAACAATAGCAGTTATATACCGCTTCATGGTGCTTTTACAGCCCTCTCTAAGCAGTTTAAAGAATCAGCATATGGCCCCCAACAATCTGGGCCCTGATTTTTCCCACCTTGAAAGGATGGAAGGATGAGTCAACCTTGAGCTGGTGAGATTTGAACTGCTGAACTGCAGCTAGCAGTCAGCTGAAGTAGCCTGCAGTATTGCACTACAACCACCACACCACCTCATCTCTATGTTTTCTATACATAGAGCAGAATGAATCAAAGCATGTCTGGTCTCAGTTTGGATACATACACACACACACACACACACACACACACACCTCTAAATACAATACAATGCAACAGGATGATGTAAATACCCAAACTTCATTATACAGAGACAATCCTAGTTCATTCCAATTTATCCATTAAAACCTACAGAAATTCTGGATACAATACATAGCACAACCTGCCATCCCTCTTGATTCTCTCACAGAATCATCATTGCACAATGGATCTCAATGGGTGCAAAGAATGTGACTTCCTTTGAATATAAAGGAGGTTTTTTTTAGCTCATTCCAAAATGCAGGAGACTTTACAAGCAATTAATATCAATTATATAGGCAATTCTATAAACCAGAGTATTGTTTGTTGCTTGTATGGAAAAGACTTTTCTGTATGCTACTATTTCACTCTTCAACGTAGAATGCTATATGGAAGATTCATTGCAGTAGTATACACACAAGGCAAATCACTCCCTTACTGCTGACAATGATGCTATCCCAAGACTATTTGATACCTGAGCAGTGCAGCATATTATGCCTCTAGGTCAAGAGATACAGTATGCACAGCTAATACCTTGAATCATGAATCCCACAAGCTTGTCTCTCTTCCTCTGTCAACCCTTCCCCTATTGGTTAAATAATTCACAACTTGATGGTCTTTCAGAATACTCAAATTTAGATGACTTCTGGTTAATGATTGGAGCATCCAATTATGTCAGTACATCCAAAACCATCATAAGTCTCTTAAAGAAGGTAGCTAAATCCATCAAACTCAGTTCTCCCTGCTCAGTTCTCACGCTTCAAGGTGTTGATAACCATCTTCAAAGCGCTCCATGGCACGGGGCCTAGTTATGTGCAATACCGTCTCCTACCTCACACATCCCTTCGACCGATCTGCTCCCATAGAGAGGGTCTTCTCCGGGTGCCATCGGCCGGGCAATGCCGGTTGGCGACCCCCAGGGGAAGGGCCTTCTCCGTGGCAGGTCCAGCCCTCTGGAACGACCTTCCCCCCGAACTCCGGACCATCACGGACCTCCGCATCTTCCGCCAGCATCTGAAGACGCACTTTTTCCATCAAGCCGGCCTAGCCTAGTCCCCAAGACCATCTTATAAGACTGTGTTTTAATTTGATATAAGGTTTTTATTAGTGGGATTTTTAGTGAATTTTTAGCACAGGGTATTCCAAATTTAATCAGTTTTTATTGTGTTGTATTATTTATGGTGTGTCTATTTATTATATGTTTATATTTGTTTTAATTTCCTGTGCACCGCCCTGAGTCCCTTTGGGGAGATAGGCACGGTATAAAAGTCAAATAAATTCAAATTCAAATTCAAATTGTTAGGTATGCATAGAGTGAAGAAAAACCAACAAGACATTAACATCTATTTCCAGAATAAGTTATCTCATTCAAGCAGTCAGCATTCCTTTAGGTAGATTTATACTTCAAGAGTATTTAAAAACTAACTTATTTCTTCTCCTTAGCAGCCTCTCATCATTCCTCTTATATGCCTATTGCAAATTTCCTTCCATGAGTTTTGTCCTTTCACCTCTATTCAGCACACATTGGTGATGGTTCCTTAAAAGCTCTTCTCTTTTCATTACACTTCGGATATTCAGTAGACACTAGCAGTTTTGACCTTCTCAGAATAAACCCAACAGACTTTTATGAAGCACATAATTCTTGAAATTGGGGTGGTTTTTTTGTTCCTTGGGTTTTTTCCCCCCAGCTACAGCTGACTTCTATAATGCTACTGTGTAAGATAAAAATCTTATGATATAGTAGACAATAATGCATCAGAGAACAAACGAAAGTATACAATATCACCAAGAGAATAAAAGAATTGAAATGGAAATAGGTTGGTCACATAGCAAGAAGAACTGATGGCAGGTGGACTAAGGCAGTCATAGAATGGATCCCACTTGATAAAAGTATCCATGAAAGAGACCAAAAATAAGATAGATCGATGACATCAGCAAGTGGTTTGGGTCCAATTGGCAAAAGAAATCTCAGACCTGTATTGGTTGGAAACATGTGGAAGAGCCTTCATCCCGCAGCAGATAGGTAATGGCTAAAATGATGGTGTTGATGAATGTATCCTCTTACAAAACAGTTCACTATATCTATAGTGATCTTAATTTGACTTAACAATTTTCTTCGTATTACCATCACCACCAAAAAGAACCTCCAACAACCCCATTTAGTGTATCTCTTTGGACTACAATGTAGGCTTGAATTGTCACATCACAATCTAGAGGTACACAAAGCATTACATTGATTTATTGAAGATTTCCACCAGAATTAATTATACCATCATCCAACCATTACTCAAGTAATAAATCAGTAATGCAGACACTATAGTAAAGGCTGGGTGAGGCAATACATTGCTGGTGCAGACATGTTCATTCCACGTTATTTTAGCAAAATTTTGAAAATAGATTCAGTGAAAGGTACTTTGACTTTAACCATTATTTTCATTAAAAACCCATCCTTTTAATGACTAACTAGATTTTATACCGTTATTTCAACTAACAGCAGTTAGCTTTTACAACCAAACTGAGCAGGGTAATTAAATTTTGGATGGAGTTTTTAACCTCACTGAATTATTGCATGCCATACTACTGTCAAAAAGATGGCAGATTTTCCCCATTATTAAACCTCAACTATTCTACTTGTTTTAGTCAAGGAGGATTTTGAAAAACAAAACCGAGCAGAGGGCAGAGACTGGAAAATGCAATGCAATCACATTTTTGCTTGAAATAAGCAAAACATCTGGGTTAGCTATGATGAAAATGCTCACAGCACTGTAATCACTGAAAAACAAACTCATGCACTTGAAGATTGTAGCCTTTGCTACTATCTGCAATAAAGTTGCTGACAATATAGTCCCTTGAATAATTCATCGTAATACTGTCCATAACACCATGGTTTGGCCACAGATTTCACAGCATCTAATAGCTGTTTTGCAGTTTTGAATTAAATAATTATATCCATTCAATACATGAGAGCAACACAGAAGTTGTTTGACTGGGATATTATGTCATTAATCACACTAATATACATACAGTACTCCTAAGGACTTCAAGAATACAAACTTAATGTACCAGCTAAAGGCCTTCTTTTGTGATTCCATATTGTTGTGTATAATAATAATTTATTACATTTATATGCCCCCTGATTCCTGGGCAGTTTGCAATGGTTAAAACATTATTTAAAAAAAAGAATAGCACAGTAGAAAAGCACAGAAAAAGCATGAGACAAAGGAACACCTATGGGAAAGGAGAACAGAAAAGAAGGGAGGGCTATCGATTGTCCTTTCAAAAGGCCTGAGATGAATGGTCTCCATTTTGATTCATCTTTTATTTATATAGGATTATAGAGTCCATGGTTTTGGTGATGCTGTGCTTTCAATGTTTTATTATGGTTTGCAATTCCTTTTTATTGTTTACATCCATCCCTGAGTTCCACTGATATAAGGAGCCTGATAAATATTTCAATAGCTAAATAAAGAAGTGCCTTTAGAAACCAGAGAGCTTAGAAGTACTGGGTAGTGATAATAGCATAACCTAATTGCATTACCAATATTAAGTCGTTATTATATTGCCTTAAAATATTTTTGAATAAGAAATAATGCATAATTTAAATCAAATCAATATGTGTGTGTGTGTGTGTGTGTGTTAGGTTTTTGAGCTGATAAATAAATAAATCAGGGAGACTAGGATAGATCTATTTCGAGCTATTTAGCTCTCATCAGCTAGCCACAACCTTACTGACACAAATATATATACATAATTGTTTCCACAACACCCTGTTAGGGGCCCAATTAAGGGAGGAAGCATACTGTTTCCTTTTCTGCCTTTCGGCTCATCACCAGAGACCATCTAGACAGAAAGCCATGAATTCCGTTGTGTAATTTTTTTATATGTGTGTGACGTTTTTGAGCTCTAGATCTATTTCGAGCTTTTTAGCGCTCATCAGCTAGCCATACTTAATACAGCCCCGGTTCGAATCCCAGGAAGGGTATGGCTAGCTGATGAGAGCTAAAAAGCTCGAAATAGATTTATCCTAGTCTCCCTGACTTATTTATTGATCAGCTCAAAAACGTAGCATATTTATATGTGTGTGTATATATATATGTATATATATATGTATATATGCTGGCATAGCTGGCTTCGGGGATTTTCCCGTGTATAAGGCATAGAAATGTTATTGCAACGTTTCGACAAGATCTCACTTGTCATCATCAGGCAGGCTTCTGTCTGTGAGTGACACTCACAGACAGAAGCCTGCCTGATGATGACAAGTGAGATCTTGTCGAAACGTTGCAATAACATTTCTATGCCTTATACACGGGAAAATCCCCGAAGCCAGCTATGCCAGCATACCTACACCCGTGAAAATCTACGAAAACAAATATGTATATATGTATATATATATATATATATATATATATATATATATATATATATGTGTGTGTGTGTGTGTGTGTGTGTGTGTGTGTGTGTGTGTGTGTGTGTGTGTGTAAGTTTTATGAGCTGATCACACACACACACACACACACACACACGAGTACAGACAGACAGATACATACATATAAGGGATGATCATACATACATATAAGGGATGATCAGAAAAAAAATCTTTTTGGCCAAGAATGATAAATATGAAGAATATCTACAAAAATATATTCAAAGACAATGTGCATATTTTATATAAGGTAAGGGTAAGGGTTCCCCTTGCACATATGTGCTATGACTCTAGGGAGTGGTGCTCATCTCTGTTTCAAAGCCAAAGAGCCAGGGCTGCCCGAAGATGTCTCTGTGGTCATGTGGCCAGCATGACTAAATGCCAAAGATGCATGGAACGCTGTTACCGTCCCACCAAAGGTGGGTCCTATTCTTGTACTTGCAGTTTTTACATGCTTTTGAACTGCTAGGTTGGCAGAAGCTGGGACAAGTAACGGGAGCTCACTCCATTCCGCCATGCTAGGGATTTGAACCGGCAAACTGCTAACCTTTCTGATTGACAAGCTCAGTGTCTTAGACACTGAGCCACCACATCCTTTTTATATTTTGTATATGTACCGTATTTATTCGAGTATAACGTGCAAAATTTTCTACCAAAAAAAGAACTCAAAGTTTGGGTGCGCGTTATAAACGAGGGTGCGCGTTATAAATGAGGGTGCGCGTTATAAACGATTTTTATCATGGCCGCACGTGTTCAACAACGTTTGTCACTTACAATGCTTGGTCTGAGCCGAGAAAAAGTGAAACAAAATTTTATACCGATTTTAAATCGAAAATTAGGGGGTGCGCGTTATACACGTGTGTGCGTTATACTCGAATAAATATGGTAGTCATAAAAACACAACTAAATTGTACAGGAGCTTCTAAAGTGTTTTGAAACAAAAAAAATTGAATGTACACTTGGAATATATTTATATCTTTTCTCAATCTTAGCTTTGGATTATAGTGCAGTTTTTCTCTGTCATACTAATCAAAATCAGGATTTCAATTACATTATAGTACTCATTTAGATCCAATTCATTGTCACTATCAGTTACTTGCAAAGCACTTAAATTGAATTGAAACATTTTTCCCTTTTGAAAATATTTGCCTTCTTAATATACAGCTTACTTAAAACATAAGGGATTCCCAACATGTATATCCTAAAATATCTTATCTATTTTTAATTGACTCCTGAAAGTTGGCTTCAAGAGAATTAATATTTTGTGCTGTCGCATAGCTCATATTTGTAGCAATCATGTTTTCACTACTTGTGCAACTATATTTGCATATCCGACACTATTTGAATGGTGGTCAAGTAATATGGACAAATTTGACAAGATGTTACAGAGAAGATAGGCTGACAACAGACAGACTGAGCGACAGATGGCAATTTTCAGAAGATATTTATAAATCTCAACATTGTAAAAACTGAATTAAAACACAGCTTGACCAAAGAACCAAGAAGGTTAAGAGTTGATTTTGAATTTTACAAGTACAAAGAGCTGAGAGCAATATCACTACATAATAAATAAAGATTTTAAAATAAGATTATGTTTAAAAATGTATGTATACACAAGAGAAATTATGTACTAGGCATCTTTCTCTAATTGAGTCAGGATTGAGCAATATGGAATTCAGAGGGCGTTATTATTCTCAGTGTGAAATTCCAAGAGTTTCTGGTGGGGTGAAGAGAGGACTATGAAAGTGGGAGAAATATGGAAGCCATTTTGGGTTCCTGAGAAAATTGATTGTGTGCTGTCAAGTTACTTTTGACTGGAGGCTAAAACATGCAACGAATGGTTGCAGGAACTGGGTATTGAAAAGAAGGTCTAGGAGTAACATGATAGTGGTGTTCCAATATTTGAGGGGCTGCAACAAAGAAGAAGGAGACAAGCTATTCTCCAAAGCACCGAAAAGGCAAGATAAGAACCAATGGATGGAAACTAATCAAAGACAGAAACAACCTAGGACTACGGATAAATTTCTTGACAGTGAGAACCAGTGGAAGAGTTTGGCTTCAGAAGTTGAGCATGCTCCATCACTGGAGGCTTTTAAGAAGATATTGGATGGTCATTTATGTGAAATAGTATAGAGTCTCCTGCTTGAGCAGGGGATTGAACTAGAAGACTTCAAAGGCCCCATCCAACTCTCTTATTCTGTTAGTGAGCACATAGGTCAGTGATGGCGAACCTTTTTTGGCTCGCGTGCTAAAAGCGGGGGGAGCGCAGGGGGGTTGTGCATGGGTGTGCCACACCCATAATGCTATGTGCGTGACCCCCTGCTTTTGGCGTGCTTTTTTTGCCCTCCCCGGGCTCCAGAGGCTTTCTAGGAGCCTGGGGAGGGTGAAAACAGCCTCCCCTCCCCACCTCCAGAGGCTTCAGGAGCTTCCCTGAAGCCTCCAGAGGGCGAAAAACGGCCTCAAAAGAAGGCCTAAATCAATTGGCCAGCACACACAAGCGCACTGGAGCTGACAGGGCAACGCCTCGTGTGCCCTAAGAAATGGCTCTGCGTGCCACCTGTGGCGCCCGTGCCATAGGTTCGCCATCACTGACATAGGTTGATTTTCTCCATGATGATCTATCCCTAACCTAATCTTTCAGTCTTCCAACAGTGCACTCATCATCCTGTAACTGAGTCTGTCCATCTTGCTTCTGGTCATCCTTGTGTTCTCTTTCCTTCCACTTTTCTCAGCATCAGAGCCTTTTTCAGAGAGCTAGAACTACATGTGTTATATCTGCAGTGGGATAATTTGAGTTTGGTCCCTAATGCCTCAAGTGAGAACTCTGCATTGATTTGTTTGATGATCCATTTGTTTGTTTTCTTGGCTGTGATTTGGGGCTCTTAAATGGATTAATGCTTAAATACTGCAGATTATTTTAAGCAAGGGGGTTTTTTTTTAGAAGAAGTTTGCCAATGCTTCCTTCATAAGGCTGAGGGAAAGTAATTAGCCCAAGACCACCCAGATGGCTTTCTGCCCAAGGTGGAATTAGAACTCACAGGTTTCTAGCCTGGTGCCTTAACCACTACACAGAACCACTGCTCCTTCATTACCGTATTTTTCAGAGTATAAGACGCACCAGAGTATAAGACGCACCAAGGTTTTGAAGAGGCAAATTACAAAAAAAAAGTAGGTAAGTAGGTAGATAGAGGGAGAGAGAGGGAGAGAAAGAAAGAGAAATACGGTAGGTAGGTAGATAAAGGGATAGAGAGAGAGAAATAGAGAGAAATACAGTAGGTATGTAGGAGGAGAGGGAGAATGTGTGTGTGTGTGTAGGTAGGTAGAAGGATAGAGAGAGAAATAAAGAGAGAGAGAAATACAGTAGGTAGGTAGGGAGTGAGAGAGAGAGTGTGTATAGATAGGTAGGTAGAAGGATAGAGAGAGAAATAGAAAGAGAGAGAGAGAGAAATACAGTAGGTAGGGAGGGAGAGAAAAAGTGTGTGTGTAGGTAGGTAGATAGAAGGATGAGAGAGAAATATATATACAGAGAGAAATACAGCAGGGAGAGAGCGAGAGAGAAAGTGTGTGTGTAGATAGGTAGGTAGAAGGATAGAGAGAGAGAAATAGAAAGAGAGAGAAATACGGTAGGTAGGGAGAGAGAGTGTGTGTGTGTAGTTAGGTTGGTAGAAGGATAGAGAGAAGGGGAGAGAGAGAGAGAGAGAGAGAGAAAGAGAAAGAGAGAGAGAAATACAGTAGGTAGGGAGAGAGAGAGAGAGAGAGAGAGAGAGAGAGAGAGAGAGAGAGAGAGAGAGAGAGAGAGAGAGAGAGAGAGAGATATTAGGTAGGTAGGTTGATGTTTCCAGGTGTATTTATCCATGTCCTGGACAAGGAAATAGCTGAGAAACCTTAAGACTTCATTTCTGCTGGCTCAGAAACAGTTAAAGAGTCTTCCAAAAGGTGTGGGGGGAGCCTTTGCACTTGGCAAACCTCCAAAGCAGCCCATTTCTCTGTGAAAATGGGTCCCTTCTTTTTCAAATAAAAAGCATTCTCTTTGTCCCTGCCTGACTATTTCAACTAAGAAAAATTTCCAGCGTCTCTTTGAAAGCAGGACTCTCTCTGAATTTTTGAAAAAAAATTTCTTTTGATGGATTTGTGACTTCTTCTCTGGAATACCTTCGTTATTACTATTTGCTGACCTGGGAAACTGTGTCTCTTTTGGTTTCTGAATTGTTTGCAACTTCACAGCCCTGAACTGAACTGAGCTCCTGGTTTGCCCCACCAGCCCCACCCGGAAAACACCATCTTGGTGGCAGTGACTCTAACTTTTAACCATGGCACAAGAAGCAGCACTTGTAAATTTGGAACAAAGGATGGCTTCTCTTGAAACCTCTATGCTAACTTTGATATCAGAAATAAAGGCCCAGAGGGCTGAAAATATTATCTTCAAGAAGGAGTTGTTGGATACAAGAAGACAAGTGCTGGATAACACACAGAAGAATAAAGAACTGGAAGGGGGGTTGGAGGGGGCCAAGGGGGAAATTAAAAATGTTACTAATGAGGTTGTGGAAATAAATGGGCATGTGTCTAGGATGGATATGGAAAGAATGACATACTTTTTGAGATTTCAAAATGTTTCTGAGGAATCTGGTGAATGCCTCCCTGATCTTATGAGCACAATTTTAGCAGACTATTTACAAAAACCTAAGGATGAGATCAGGGGGGACATTGACCTAGCCTACAGAATTAACTCAGCATATGCCAGGATAAATGAAGTGCCTAGAGAGATACATGTGAAATTTGTTAGAAGGTCAACCAGAGAGGAAATCCTGAAAGCGCAGAGAGAGAAACCTTTAACTTATCAACGAGAAACGGTCACTATCTTGAAGCAGATCCCTAGAAAAATTAGAGATTTAAGAAGGAAATTTTCCTTCTTGTCTAAAACCTTGTTTGATCACGGGATTTGGTTCAAGTGGATGACGCCTGAAGGGATGCTGGTGTTCTGGGAAGGAGGAAGAGTGAGGATTACAACACTTGCTGAGGCGGAAGCCTTTTTTAAAAAACATTCCTCTGTCCTGGGGGAAGATCCAGGGGGGACGGAGGGGGCCACGGCCCCGCCCACGGGGGGCCAGGGAGGAGAGAAAGAAGATACAATAGCCAAAAGACTTAGATCAAAAAAATAACTTTGCCTTGATTTTTCTTGAACAATTTTGCATAATATTTCTATCTGGACTTTTTGTAAATGTCTGACAGCATGGAACGGAGAATTTAGGCAAATATACTTGCTTTCATCTTGTAGTGGTATGGAAAATGCTTTCTATGATAACTTTTTTATTGTGTATTTTGAGGTCTCGGAAGGTCCGACGACTCTAACGTGAATGCTCTCAAAATTTCTTTGTAACCATTACCCTATCCTGTTAAAAAATGTAAAACCAATAAAACTTCTTCAATAAAAAAAAAAAAAGAAAAACAGCATAACTAGCCGGGGGGGGGGGGGGTTGCAGAGTGCTCCTGGGGGGTGAGGGGGTAAAAAAATGAGCAAAAAACCCACTCCATTTATCGTGAAAACAGGCCATTTTTGTGTCAAATAAATTGCATACATAGCCCTATGGAGGCTTATAGAGTGCTGCTGGGGGCTGGGGGAGGGGGAAACGGCCCGTTTGAGGCTAATTTCTGCCCTCCCCAGCCCCCAGAAGCTCTCTGGAAGCCTCCATAAGGCTAGGCATAGCCAGTTTGGTGAAGGGGGTGGGATTCCAGGAAGCAAAAAAGATGCTGTATTCGATGTATAAGACGCACCCAGATTTTCAGCCTCTTTTTAGAGGAAAAAAGGTGCATCTTATACTCCGAAAAATATGGTAAATGCAATAATTTATGTATAAATAAATAAAATAAATAAAATTTTCAATCTCTCCTTAACATTAAAATCCTTAAAATCCAAATTATAAAGATCTGAAGGGGACCCATTTAATAAGTACATCAAGGACATTTTTATTTTTCTTACTTTGATTTGCTATAGGACAAAAGAACAAGTCATGTTGACTCAGCAGCAGAATATTTTATTTGCTAACAGGAAAATAGGGCTAACTTTGGACAAGGAAAAATATACGTAAGATGACAATGAGTAAAAGCAAAAAGGAATTCAATCTTCTCTAGCTGACTGGTTGGTGCTGCTGTATTAAAATGGATGGGTTCTTCTGGGTGTTCAAATTGTGTAACTGTTACTTCTTCAACTCGGCTTGGTTTGTGCTATTGTTACAATTTTGCAACAAGATTTCTGGGCTAATTTAATGTAATTAGAAATGTACATTGATAGAACTGTAATATGTGTGTAAGGTAGCAAAGTAGAAAACAAGTAGCTGTTAACTGGTAGAAATTGATTCCCCCATTCAGAACAATGGTTCTTCTGGGATAAATCCGTACAGATGAAACACATTTTCCAAAGACAGAGCACAGTACAGTGCCTCTTTAGCCATTCATATGGTGCATGTGCACGCTTGCAAAGAGATAAGACTTAATGATCAGCACAGGCATTATGATGGTTATGCATATGGAGCAGGAGAAAATGTCCTGTGTTATATTTACAGAACACTAGGCAGTACGTTGAAGTACTGAAACCTCAGAGATATCATGCTTGCCAAATAAAGTCTGTAAACAGGGACTGTATGTCACTTACCTATGCATCATAGAGGGTTTTCCTTATTCTTATTGTCTTCCTGGTGGTAAAAAGGAAAGTGGTGCATGTATACTTCATTGCAAAATGTAAATTTCAGCAAATTTCTTCCTTAGGGAATCTTTACAATAAAACCAGGGATGGGTTCTGGCAGGCACTACTGCCAATTCACTCATGTGCGTGCTTGATGCATGCTGTGCGTGCATGCACAGTACAATTAAAATTGTTTTGTGCATGAGCAAAACTGAAAAACAAGATGGCAGCTTCATCGGGGAACCAGTTCGGGGGTGTGGCAGGCCTGGGTGTTGCCAATTCCAGAGACCCAGGACACCAAACCACTACTGGTTTGGCCAAATCGATCCAAACCGGTAGGAACCCACCACTCAATACAACCTTTTGAAGACAAATATGCATGTTTTGAATGGAGTTTTTGTTGTAACAGTTCCCCTGAAGGAAAAAACAGGTCTAGGTAGAGATTTTGCAAAGATATTTGTGTACAATTATCTTCTTTTCTTTTAGCTCCATGATCTTGTGAACTTCCTTTTCTTTATATTGCTTATAGCAGTGGTCCTCAATATTTTGGGCACCAGGGACCAGTTCCATGGAGAGATGTTTTCCCACGGACTGGAGGGTGTGCGGTTTCACATGCTGCCTGAATCCCATGGATTGGGCTTCACTTGCTTTCTGGCATGCTGAGGACTGGTTCTGATCCTCGGACCAAGGGGTTGGGGACCCCTGGCCTATAGCAAAAGCATCTGGGGATATTAATGAGCCCTGGGGTTCAACAAACTTTCTGTCCTATCTGACTTGCTCAATTTTTAAATAAATTCTTCTAATTATGAAAACTGGAAGCTAGACTGTTGCAAAATATTGTGATGATTCCCCCCCCAAAAAATCCCTTAGCCCCCCAGACATATACTCAGAAAGTGAAAATGGGGCTTGTTCAGTTTGAAAATGTTTCCCACTGCTTCAGAAAAAGTTTAAACAGGAATAATTGGGGGCGTTTTGCTTGTATGTGGGGGACTTGAAGGACAGCAAAAAGCATTCTGAAAAATGGCATTTTGTAATTGGTTACGTTTTGATATAAGTCATTTTGTGAATGTGAGAGTATTCACAATACAGTGTATTGTCAAATGTTCCAAATGTATCCACTAGGGCCTCAAAGATTGAGGATACAGTAGAAGCCATTTAAAGGCACAACAGACTACATCTTAACCGAATACACACCCTGAGAGGTGTTAGACGTGTCTTCCCCCACTTAATTTTTTTCCAGAGAGTAAGTCATCTGTGTACCAGGTTTGGTTGAAATTGCTAGAGGCATTCCAGAGTTATGCTGGAACACACACACACACGAAGCCATTTATATATATATATATATATATATATTTAGATGAAGCAATGTCTCTACTCTTATGCACTGGGAGAAACTGTACTTTTATTTTGTAATTTCTATAAAGATAGTTAATTAAAGTACATTTCTCTGATTCTGTCAACACGTTAAGGCCACTCAGATCTGTTTTATTCTTTTGTACTTTTATTTGCTACAGATGAGGACATTATCTTCAATGTGGCAAACTTTTTATGTAATAGCTTGTAAAATTAGAGGGAAGATAACAGCTACATAAACTGCCATAATTTGGTGCCATGCTAGTGAACTATATTTAAACTGATTTTAATAAGAGCGCATTAATTACTAGTAGGTATTTTAATTCTGTTTGTAAACAATGTGCATGGTTGGCCTCTGGTTGTAATAAAGATGAGTTTGATTTTTTTTTTGGTCAGGGGTTCTACAGAAAAGGACTACCTTTTGGCCCACAATTCTTTCATCACTAACTGTAATATTTGAACCAGACGGGTGGGATCATATTTAGCAAGACAATCCCTGATATATCCTAGTGTGATGCCATACAGTGCTCTCTATAGATAGCAAACCCTTTGTCAGCCCTTTGTCTTTTACAGTGGGTCTCAAGCCTGCCACATATTCCATTCTACTGTGGGAAACTGGGAGGGGGAACTGTGTAGAGCATGGGAGCTTTGTAGTCAAAATAACATTCCTTCTCAGAGAGTCAAGGTCATTTTGCCTTAGCACCTGGAAGGGCTTCACTGGGAGGAATCTTTCTTTTGGACAGTGACTGATTGGACCATGTGATGGGCATGTGGGTGCTGGGACAGGGTCTTGAACTTTCAACTGGGTGGGGAAAACCTGGAAGCTTTCAGATTCAGGTTTTCCCAGATTTGCCAACATGGCTCTTCTCAAAAATTGGAACTTTGAGGAATCTCTAGCCTCTTATTTTATTGAGGATGCTATTTGGAACTCTGACATTAACCTGAATCTGGCCAAAGCCCTTGGAATTTGAACTGATAACCAATGCTACAACCTCGGGATGAACATAATTTTGTAATGGTAACCCCAGTTAGCAGTCTGACCACCATATTTGTAGCAGCTGCAGTTTTTGAATCAGTCCTGTATTGAGTGGGACAGTAATTTGATTGTATTATCATGAGGGCATGAATCAATAAAAATGTTTCCTAATTTAAATAGAGCCATATACAGCTGATATACCTGTTCAACCAAAATTTGCCTTGGCCACTGTTCCCAAAAGAAAAAGCTGCAAATGTAGGATGCCAACTCTTTTAGAGAGAGAAGTCTTTCCTTCTAGGTCTCACTGAAGATCATCTACTAGAGTGGCCAATGCTCCAGGACTGAGCCAAAATCCCAACCACATCAAATACACGTCTGCAAGGGAAACCCACAAAATCATCTAGAAGGCCTAATATCTCCTTATCCCACCTATCCTTCCTCACTGAGTTTGGGTCACTTTGAACAGTGGGACTTGCCAGAAATCCACAAGCACATTACATGTTTAGAAGAACAGGCAATTCTCTAAGCACATAGCAGTACTCATTCATATTCCCTTTTGATCACAATTGTTCTAACAATCTTCTCAATTTCATTCTTCCTATTACTTCTAGGAAAACCAAAACTTTGACTGGTATCAGCAATCAGAATAAGGTCTCACAATCAAGTTTTTGGGTAGTCTGTTCCAAAGATGAACCGGATATGGCATGAAAATGTCTACCAAATTGTTAAGAAGTCCCTAAACATGCCTTGGAAACCCGCAAAAGCTATACACACCTGAAAAAGTGTGTGTGTGTGTGTGTGTGTGTGTGTGTGTGTAGTTCTACTACTGTATGATATTTTAATGCCAAACAACATTACTTAACATATGCAAAAATAAAAGGTGTGCATCATAATAAATCTATTATTTCTATAAACAGCTTAGTAAAAGTTTAGTTAAATGAAGCCACATTGAGACACTTTTATTAATTACAAATCCTACTAGAGGATCAGAGTTACATGGAAGGTGCAATTAAATTTTATGGGTTCTTAATCTTATATTTTTAGCACGGGTAATACTGTTTAATTCTATTTTAAAGTATGTATTTTGTATTTATTGTATATTGTTTTTAGCTCTGCCTGTGCACCGCCCTGGGTCCCTGTGGGGAGAGGGTGCGGTTAATAAATTTGAATTTGAATTTTTGAATTTGAAATTGCTTTAAAGAGAGGCACTCTGAAGGATACTGTACTGAAAACTTCACAGATCCATCTGCTTGTAATTCTGACCTTGACCTACTCAGATTTTACAGTATATACACAAACACTTGGTAATCTCCTTCTCTCCCTCTCTCTGTGTAGTCACATTTTTTTAATTCTGAGATTCAAACATGAGAAATTCTCCTTGACATGATTTAAATTTATAATTCACAAGGCAATGGAATCAGTTTACTAAGAAATTAGTGTGCAAAACTTTAGAATTATGGGTCTACAATTTCTAGGAGTATCCAAGGGGCAAAAGAATATTACTTTCCTTTGAGCAATCCCAATCAACTGAAATGTATTTCTAAGCTTTCATCGTCAGCAACTTTCTAAAAGTTGGCTTTGCTTGCAGAAATACCTTCCTCTCTCTGAAGTCCACTGAACTCCAAGTTAGTCAGATCAGAGGGTAAAGCAAATGTCTTCTTTATCTAAGTATTGACATTAAAATATCATCATGTCAAAAAGTCATTTCTAGCACCAAGTGTAAATGAGCAGACTTCAGCAAATAGGTAAAACTTGAGTGCTTCAATCTATTTTAGTTCAGAATTCCCCTCTTAAAATTTATGGGTCTGTTACTGAGTTTGTTTTATTATTTCACTACTTAAACCCAAACACAGCGTTCTCTAGCTAGCCTCTTCCCCCCCCCCCCCCAATACTGTACTTCAAGAACTTTTGGGGAGATGGAGCTATCCCAGAATGTCAAGCTAATAATAAACTGGACTATAGAACTTCTGAAAGATTGAGGGCAAAAGAAGGGGACGACAGAGAATGAGGTGACAGGATGGAGCCACCGAAACAGTAGGCATGAGCTTAAATGGACTCCAGAGGATGGTAGAGGACAGGAAGGCCTGGAGGAATGTTGTCCATGGAGTCGCGATGGGTTCGACATGACCTCATGACTAACAACAACAAAAGAACTTCTGGAATAAAATGTTACAGGTTATGCATCTTACAAAGGAAACTCCCTAGATATTTTATCTGATAAAACTTTAATAATAGCTTAGAGACTACATGTATCTCCTGCAGGAGGGCATCCTATATATTAGGACATCCATTCATCTGATGGAAGTGCTGAGTAGAAAAATTCTGAAGAAAACAAAGGTGATTTAGCAGAAACATATCATTAGTTTTATACGTTTGTACATGACATGAAGTAGCGGGTTGAATGGCACGCAACAATGACTCTCAAGACTTCAACTTCTCACCCAACTATATTATGCAAGTCTCTAGAACCAATAAGTCTGTTAGCAGGAAATAATTGACAGCTTGCAAACCTATCATAGGTCCTAATCCCCTTTCATAAGTGACATGGCACCATCATAAGAGGACAGTACTTATAATCAAAAGCATGCAATATTCTGTTTTTTTTAAGTCATCTTCTAATTTCTCTTGTCCTTTTACTGAAAAAAAAACTCTCTAAAATTTCTTTTGCAGTACAAAAATAAGATAGAAATAAAGAATTAAAAGAGGTCAAAGAAGAAACTTTTCATTCTTTATTTCTATCTTATTTTTCTTATTCTTGTACTTGTTGCACTTGATTAACGCCACTGGAAAATGTTCCATCTAAATTAGATTGTTTTCTTTGTTAATCTTTTTGCACATACTATTCACCTTTGACCCTGACTCATAGCATTTATACAATCACACCTACTGTTTATTTTGCTATAGAAGACGTTACTGCCAATTATATCCAAGACAATAAAAAGGTTAGATTTCACTTCATTAAAATTTCAGACATAGTCTAGGTTTAAAGATAAAGAGAAAAGAAAAATATCTACATTAATTCTTAATATTTATTTTTAATCAAGGGAGTGAAAAACGAACAGTGACTAAAAAGTGGCATAATGATTCAAGAAATGATTTTGTTTTTGAATGATGGAGCTTTATTGCTAATGAATGATCCAGCTGGAAAGATGCTTGTCTCCTTAACCACTGCATCATTATGGAGGAAAAAATCAAAAGTGAATTATTTTTATAAGAATGAGAAATTCTGGTTTAAATTTCACATCAGTAATAAATTCATAAACTAGATCTATTCTAGGAAATATTATTTCTGCTTTAGCTCCCAGCCCACAGTATGAGCGGGATAGCACTGCTAGAATGAATCCCTTTCAATTGTTAATACAGATAACCCTCAATTTATAGTTTTCAGTTGCTAAGTGAAACAGCTGTTTAATCGGTTTTATCCTATTTTACAACCCTTCTTGCCACAGTTGTTAAGTTGCTTGTCAGAAGGTCTCAAAAGATGATCACATGATCGCAGGATCCTGCAACCATTTTAAATATGAGTCAGTTGCCAATTGTCTGATAAAATTGTTTTTATCTTGTGACCATGGAGATATTGCAGTGGTCATACATGTGGAAAACGGATATAAATCACTTTTTTCAGTGCTGTTCCAACTTTGAACCGTTGCTCAATCAATTATTGCAAGTCAAGGATTACCTGTATTGTAACAATCCATTGTTTGAGGGGGGGGGATTTGAAATCATGGCTCAAATCTATAAGAAGTTGTTCAATTCTCTATTTAGAACGGGTTCAGACCAGGATGGTCCATCTTCCATCAGATATTTCCATACTGAATTGGGGATACCCATATAGACAGCAGTTCCTATATATAAAACTATCCACTGTGCTAGCTGAATTGGATCAGTTATCTACATACAGATCCCATTAATTATTTTTTCTTTGAAATCAGCAAATCGATGAACTTTCCTGTTCTTCATATTCCTCCCCTCCATCTGCTGTTAGTTGCTGGGTTTTTTTTAAATTGCTGTCCTAAACTAAAAATGATGTTGATGTAGTTCTATTAATTTTACAAAAGTTATTAATTTCATGAATCTTAGAGCAATAAAAATATTGAGAAAGTATCACTAAGTAGACTTCATTAGAACAAAGCCAGAATGATTCTGAATAACTTTGATGACAAAGCTAAATTTCTTTCTACTTTACGAAGCATCTCTCTGCCAATTTCATGTCATTGTATTTAATTTACACCTTCAAGGTGAATGCAGAAATCCGAGTCTTTCTCCTCTGGCGAAAGACATGCGACTATGTTATTTATGTTCATTTCGATTTGCTGTTTTTGTATATGATTCAGGTTCAGCCAGAATGGAGAAACAAAATCAACTAATATTTTACACAATATTAGATTTGCATTTGGATTATGGACATATTTAAACATTAATCCATGTAAGCATCCTTTCTATTTTATTGAAGCTCTAAGTATTGTAAAATCTGTTTTTAAAATAAAAATTCTATATGCAGTGTCATCCGCAGCAAGTTTAATTAGAATTAAGACCCTTAGTATGCAAAGTATTTTAGATGTCAGGATTTTCTGGAAAAAGATGTATTGACTCCTTTTCTGTTTCCCCTCCCCCCCCAAATTTTCCCCTTCCCTCTTCTAATAAGTATAAACATTCTTGTTTAAATACATTTTCCTCAGCCTGGTATATGATACATAGAAGACTGAAGAAATGGGAATTCCACAAAATCTGCATTAACAGTTAAGAAATAGTCAGCATAAAGTGTGTTATGTTCTTTCCCCTTATTACACTGCATACTGTGCTGCCAACAACATATGCTGACACTCCATAAGGTTTTCACTTCCACCTCCAACAGATACCAAAAAGCAATATGTTTCTTCAATCCAGCCTCACTGGTTGCCGGAGATACTCTTCTAGCAGCAGCAAAATTGGTTTATGCATATGCCATGCATTCTGTAAATTGACGAAAATATGTTGCATTTATGTAACTGGACTGCTCTTAAAGTCAGTCGCTAATGTGAGGGTTTAATACTATTCAGATATTCAGACCAATGTTGAGAAGAATTACATTTGGACATTTGGGAATTTACTTTAAACAACTGCAGTCTACCGTAAGCATCAACATAAATATTTTTTTTAACATACCCTAGAATAAATTTGTTTTTTTTTTAAATGATTTCAAGGAAAACTTTCCTTGTGATTTCTAGAAATAATTTTTAATCCTTGGAGGATTTAAAGCAGAGATGGAGAACGTGGGTCTTACACATGTCACTGACATGTGTTGGTTAAAGCTGTTGGACACTGGAGTTCAGTACTTCTGGGAGGCCGTAAGATTCCCTAACTCCAACAATCTCCAGACCAAAGGGTACAACTAAGTGAAACAATATTGGACAAAAGCATAAACATTTGATGATCTGCTGAGCTCAGCTCTAGTGAAGGAAATAACACCATATTTCATAAGCAACTCACCCACTTAAACTATTGAAGACAACAAACTGGAAATACAGTTGGCTGAATAGTCAACTTCTTATTCTCGAGGATCATTATATTCTTTATATAATAGCCCAAAAGCTGCTGTTGTAATTGTCACATCCTGATCTTTTGAAATCAGTGCTTCTCAATGACAGCCACATTTTACAAGCAAATTAACATCTATGAATGACTGCACTTGAAGAGACAAGATTGCTGTCAAGAGATAGGTTGCATCTGTGCAACAATATGTATAAACAATAAGCATAGAGGTGCACTGTTCTTCTTACACATGCAATAATGACTTTAATATACATATTAAATACACCATGACTGCATAAAACCTGAAATAACTATTGCAAAACTGGACTTTAAGAGCTTTCAAGACATTCTTGAAAGGTGGCGCAGCGGTTAGAGTGCAGTACTGCAAGCTACTTCTGCTGCCTGCCGGCTGCCTATAATTTAGCAGTTCAAATCTCACCAAGCTCAAGGTTGACTCAGCCCTCTATCCTTCCGAGGTGGGTAAAATGAGGACCCAAATTATTGGGGGCAATATGTTGACTCTGTAAAGTGCTTGGAGTAGGCTGCAAAGCACTGTGAAGTGGTATATAAGTCTAAGTGCTATTGCTATTCTTGTACCTACCCTCAAATATTTTAAGAAATACTTTAGGCGAGTATTGGCAAATTGTGGAAGGTACAAGAAATTTTAAATACTACCATCATTCTAGTTCATTGAATCAAAAAAAAAAAAAGGACAAGTCTTAACGCTGCAAAACAATCATAACTTAAATTTCCAGGGAATTAATTAATCAGAATGTTTTCCTTATAAAGGGACATTATTCTGTAAAAAAGAAATGTCTAACTTCAAAACTTAATTTCAGTTAGCAGGAAAAACAGGAAATGAGGAAATCTGAGATTGCTAGCCCAAATTAGATTTTTCTATTCTATTAATGGACGTGTGGAGTATGGCCAGGAAGAGTTTTGAAAGTTTAAAAGTTCAGTTAGTCTGACTCTGCTCTCTTCACAAATTATATTTCATGCCATACATTTTTTTTCTATTTTATAAATCACCCTTCCCATATAGGGAAGTTTTGGAAGATTCTGTAAAATGGAATCCCTTGACACATTTCTAGCTATTATTTTATTCCTAGGGAATATGGTTGGTTGTGCAGTCAACCAAATGTTTAGGCTGGATTTGGTATTTTTATCCACCTTTTGAGTCTTTTCCAAAAGCCCAAATAGGCAGATGTTGATGCTTGATGGTGTTACAGGTATTGTCATAGAATGTAAGCTCTTCCAGGTAAAGCTGTCCTTTGTGATAGTTTTCACTATTTCCCTATGAGTGTGGCACATTTGTCCAGTCAAAACTCCATTGCAATATCTTGGCTGTATATGCAGACAATGTCAATAATGACACAGTAAATAGCAACGTTACTTCTGCCCAAAGAGCTGCTGATTCAGTTCTACAGAGGAATTATTGAGTCTGTCAATACCTCTATAACTGTCTGGTATGGCTCTGCAGCCAAACAAGACAGACACAGCCTTCAGCAGATAATTAGCATGGCAGAAAAAACAATTGCTACCAATCTGCCTTCCATTGAGGACCTGTATACTGCATGAGTCAAAAAGAGGGCTGTGGAAATATCTACAGAACCCTCACATCTTGGATATAAATTGTTTCAACTTCTACCCTCAAAATGACGCTATAGGGCACTGCACACCAGAACAACTAGACACAAGGACAGTTTTTCCCCAAATGCCATCACTCTGCTAAACAACTAATTCCCACAACACTGTCAAATTATTTACTAAGACTGTATTACTATTATTCTTCCCATCCTTCCTAGTATCTATCTCTTCCCACTTATGACTATAACCATGTTGCTTCTATCTTTACAATTTTTATTGTTTTATTTATTTCCTACTACAATTTCATTGCTTATTAGTAACCTATGATTATCACTAAGTGTTGTATCTCATGATTCTTGATGAATGTATTTTATTTTTCTTTATGTACATTGAGAGCATATGCACCAAAGACAAATTCCTTGTTTATCCAAACACACTTGGTCAATAAAGAATTCAATTCAATTCATTTGTTGCTTTTTCCTGCTAAGTTACATGAATACAGAACTCTAGTCTTATAACAAAAAACTATCTATATCCAAAGTTTGCATACAATATCCTTTAATATCATACTCCTTTAGACTACAAACCTATTCCCACTTATCAAGAAGTCTCATTGAAATCAATATTTACTTCTGAGTAAACATATATAATACAGAGTTCTTAGAAATTTGACTTATTTCAGCTTTTTCTTTTTTCTAAGTATTTTCTTTCAGCTCTATTACTTTTTAGTGCAGATTTTTTTTTAGTCACAAATGTCTTTCATATTAATCTTAGAGGTATAATCTCTTACACAGCCAGCTTCTTTGTTCCCTGCCTTGCAACCAACTTCATGCAAACATGTCTATTTCTTATAGAGTTGAAATTCTTGTGTTATTCATGTTATGCTTTTCGAAAATAGTTATGTCTATGTTTGCACATTTTGCTTTACCCTTTGTATCTAATGCTCGGCTACTATATTTTCAGGACTTACCCATCGATTCCAGCATCATGTGCGTTTCTTTCTATCTATAGGATTGGGGGGAAATATATTATAGAATACTTGAACTTTGCTTTTTTTAAAAACAATCTAATATCATTTGGCCATTCAAACACATTCCTTTACATGAAGAACCGTAACACACATAGCAACATTGCTTAAAAGAAGAAAAAGTGAACTGGAGAGCAGGGGATAAGCTGCTCAGCAGTGGCCCCTTTTGGTCAAGGAAATAAATTACACAAAAACAAGACAGGAGAAGGGAAAGTGGGGGCTAGAGAAAAAACTTTCACTTAGAATTATTAAGAGCCCTTTCCTTACCTTTCAAACTATTTTTTAAGACATAACCCTAACCCTAGTACTTCCAATATTGATGTTTTCTAGCAATGTATTGATTTGTGATGCTGACCAGCAAAATATTGTGATGCTGACAGTTTAAAATTGATTATATTGTGCAGATGTCATGAAGCATTTCTGCTTGAGTAAGTCACTTGCACAATGTATGCACAGTGGAATGGAATTCCTTAATCCCTTCAGGTAAAATCTAAGCCCCAAATTCATTAGTAATTGAAGTTACGTCATAGACTCTGAAAAAATGGCTAATTGTCTAAATAATCCATGTCTCACAAAAGTGTTTCCTAAAACTGTCTTTGAGTTTTTAATGCTGTTTATCAGTCTATTTTAGGGGTACAATTTCAATCATAGTCTTCATTTTCGACTGCAACTGGAGCCAAAGAAACATTAGGGGAATCAAGCTTGACTCAAAGACATTTTACCTTTAAACAATGCTTTTTTTTTTAATAGTGCTCTATATTGATCAGAGCTCATATTAAAATCTGTAATTATTTTTAAAAAAAGTTTTTGTAAACAAACCCCTTAGTAGAAGGACTGTCTCAAGAGACATTCTTTTTTCTTCCTCACATGAAATGAAAACCATCTTGTAAAATAAAGCCTCATGGAATATGAATCATCTAAAACAACAAACAAAGCTTTTATCTTATTTTAATTTGCAAATTTAGGCATATATTTTTTTTAAAAATAAATTATCTCATGTTTTAATTTATTGGGAAAGTTTTCTATTTTTTATTTTGGTTTAATTTTTTTTAAGCCAAACTTGTTTCACTATATAAAATAGAAGAAAGAATGTGTTCTCAAAGTTACATAATTTATATATTTCTTCTCACTGAAAACCCTTCATACTTTATAAGATTTTCTGCATTCCATAACTTTAACCAGTTTCAAGCTTTGTGAAATAAAATTACATTTGTTCTCTGTTACTTTTTGAGAACATTAGATTATATTAATGCACTACCATTACCTTTCAAAAAGTTTGCTATACCACTTTCAATAAACTTTAAAGCCTTTTAAATCCAATGCAAAGTCAAATTTAACCTAGTTAAATTAAGAAAAATAATATTCTTGGGTTCAATTATTGATTTCATTTCTAAAGTTATGCTAAATATATTTAAAACATAAAATTGCTCCCAGTTATGCCCAAAGCAAGCCCAAAGCAATTTAATACTGAAGTTTCATTAGCTATGCAGAAGAAAATAGATGTGTTTAGAATGTGATCTATGTGACATTGTACAGATTTCAAAAGAATTCAAATATAACTTTTAGAATAACATCCATATTCATGTCAGCTTAATGACATAAACTTGCAGTATTGTATGAAGCATAATTTCCATATAAATTGATGATAATAATAGTTCACCCTCTATTGATTTATTAATAGATACCTGGAGTTTGAGTTTATCTTAATCTTGGAACATTTACTAGTAAATACTTACCACTGTCTTTATAGGGGCCTCCTATTTAATCATTATGTATAGGATAATAGCAATCATAAAGAGATGGAGTTGTATTAATTGTACAAATCATATACTCTCATAATGAATGAATGAGAAACTAAAGATGGTCAAGTTTGGCATAGTCTAAATGAAATTAGGTAGAGTATTACAAAATGTAGCAGAATATAAATACTGAATCATTCCTTCCATTGCTTCTCTTAAGAATTAATTGTCATTTTGGCACGTTTTGTACCATGTAGTTTTAATTAATTAATACATACGTGAATGCATAAACATACACACAACCTCCTGACAGATTTAGTTTCTGCTCATTTGATAAAACATGAGTGAAAGATAATTTAAAGTAGATAACATCGCTGGAAAGAATTTGAAATATCTAGGGTGCAAAAAACCATACGCGTCATTCAGACGCACACAAAACTTTTTAATATTATTCACAATTATTTAGAATTTACCACAAGCTTTCTTAATCATTGTATTTATATAGTAAATCTTATACCAACCTTCCTGTAAGTAAGATGCGCATTGCATTTCCCTATAGTTTGTTCTTATAGAAACTTTCAGAATGAAAAAGTGATGAGAAAGCAAAATCGTTCTACCTTACTTTCTAATCTGTACCAGCATTATGGAACTTCTAAAGGAGATATATATATAATAATGCTGGTACAGATTAGAAAGTAAGGTACACATACATACATACATACATACATACATACATACATACATACATACATACCATACATTAGAAGTTCTATAATGTTCCAAGTTCCAAATATATATATGATATTAATTGACCCTGGCCTTCATTGAAACAGACCATGCTGATAATGTCACCTCTGGCCAGCAGTGGGTCTCTGGGTTTTAGGCAGATGATTGAACTGGGTTCCTTCCAAAGACAAAACTTGTGTTTATTACTGAGTTTTATCTGTCTCCCCTGAAGCCCACAACTTAATCCCTATATCTGTTCTATTGAAGTTTCTCTCTAAGTGTTTTATTGGGGGGGGGGGGGGGCGGAATGGACCAAAAAGATTTGAGAATTTATTTCCCTAATTACAATTGTTTGGGACCCTTCAAAGAACTTGGTTGGCAACATGAATATATCCCCAGCCACACACATCCATTTAAATTGGGTTCTCTTCCATCCATTCTGATTTCAGGCCATCTCAGGAGAGTAAGACCAATAGTCTTATTACATTACATGCACTCAGAACTCCCACCATAGTTTATAGAGAATGACTCCCTGATAAGAGGATGTGGAAGCAGAGTCCTAAGAGCACTTTAACAAACATCAAAATAATTCCCTTGTGAGAAAATATGGAAGCAGTTTTAAATGGGGGGGGGATGTTTTGAACTTCCACCCATTCTTGAATAACCATCTGGCCCAAAACTCATTGTGTTATTTTCCTTTATTCTCTGAATACCTTGACTGCTTAAATTCAAACTGAACGATGTTGATGTTCATCAAAGTAAACCCAGAATTCCAGGTCTTCTCCACCAGAGAGCTTTGCCATAGCTTGTTCAGCAAGCTACCTTTCAGAAGTAAGGAGGGCACGAATGGACTAAGTGTTTCTTTCAACGCCATTTAAGAGTCCACTGGATTATCCTACACCTAGCCCCAAATCAAAGTGCTATCTAGAAAGAATCTACAGAAACAGAAATAATCCGACAGGAAAACCCGTGTACAAACTTAACAATTTTCTTCTTCTTTTGGGGAAGGTTTGTGCTCTGGGGAGGAAAAAGAAAGAAAAGAAATCTCCTAGAAACCGACCCAGACTCTCTCTAGGAAAGCGCACCGCTCTGAACTGTCCAGCTTTCTGGAGTGCTGAATCTTGAGTACTCCAGACGAAGATGTAAAGGACGAAAGGGGGCGGCGGGGAATTGGGGAGTGGGAGAGAAAGAGAGAAGTGGGGGGGGGGGAGAGGGAGAGAGGGGGGGGGGAGGGGAGGAAACAAGCACCTTACCAGAGTTTTGTTGCCGTTTTTGCTGAGAGGACCTCGGAAAACTCCCTTGATGTTGCGAAAGTGCCCATTGCTGAGATGCGCGGAGCTGATGACAATGTAATAACACTCCATGGAGCAGCGGCCTCGCGGGCTGCCGCCGTTTCCATACACCCCGAAGGCGCCAGACCAGGCACAGGCTGCAAGGCGCCCGGAGTGGGATAGATGATTGGACTTGGCCGGCTTGGCTGAGACCAGGAAGCGGCGAAGGAGCTGGTTGATCCGGGGAATAACCAAGCTATACACAGAAGCATGTACTGTTCTCCCTCCGGCTGTTGTCTCCAAGTAAAAGCGGTGGTAATAGCAGCAGCAGCAGCAGCAGTCTAACTCTCCCTTCCTTTCTCTCTCTCTCTCTTTCTCTCTCAAGGTGGGGAGCCAGATCAAGAGGCCGGGCAAGCTTAGCTAGAGCAGGAACCGGCGGGCATTCATCACAGTCTCTTTCCGTCAGCGCAGAGCAGGCAGCAGCCAAAGGAAGAAGGGGGGCGGCGGCGGCGGCAGCGGCATTAGCAGCATCTTTCCCTGGCTTCGCTGAAGGAGTCTGAGCTGCTGCCTCTCGCAGGCATGGCGCTATTATAGCGCACAGCCTTGCCGCTCCATTGCACTGAGCCAATGGCAGGGAGCCACTAGGCTGAGCTGGGAGCTGTCAGGAAAGTGCATCTGTCACACGCTGCCGTCTCCTCCCCCCTTTTCAGGAAAACACACACACACACACACACTTCTCAAGCGCTCCGCGGGAAAGAGCAATCGGGGCGGGAACCCGAGAGGGGACCCCCCCAATCCTTATCCTAGCAGGGGCTGCCGCCGTTGCCCAGGTATAAAAGGGAAGGTGGTGTTCGGCTCCCCTCCCCCTAGAACAGAAAGGAAAGGCAACCGTTTGTCTTTGGCTTTCCCTCCGCGGCAGCGAATTCCCCCTTTTCCCAGCGAAGTGACATTCGCAAACTGCTCCCTTCCCTTTGGAAGGGAGAGCGGGGGCAGCTCTCCTGCCAGCTCCTCGCTCGGGGGAAAAGCCGCACCGGGTCCCTTTTCAAGGGTTTGTGAGGCTGTGAAGGAATTTTTTTTATTATTATTATTTTTGCACAAGGAAGCAGCTGCCCAGATGGAGATATGAGGAAGAGGGATTAAAAAAAATCCCCGAAAGCAACATGGAGCCTCCCTGTTCGGAGGCTGTCTACCTGAGAACCGAACGCTGAGGAAGTCACAGTGCGTTTTGCTCTAAAAAAAAACACCTGCCTGCTAGTAGAATTGCGACAAGGGCTGCCTTTTGGAGGAAGAAATAAAAGCGAAATGTGCTGGATAGCAATCTTCATCATCCCAAGACCCGGATTGACGAGAGAGAGAGAGAGAGAGGGAGAGAGACTGTAGTGCGGCACATTTTAGGGCCTCCTAATTTGAAGTAAATAACAATTGAAAAGACTGTGGTTTCTGGGTGTATTTAAAAAAAAAACATTTTTATTTTTATTTTTTGTTTTGGGGTCTGTTTTCCACAGAGCTTCGCCTGAGGAGGTTCACCGAGTTCGCCTCATGTCAAATCTTAACCCTGGAGATCCAAATGCCAAGGCTAGCTGAGGGCGGGGCAGTCCCAGGAAGCGCGAGATACACTAATAGATGGTGTGGGGGGGGGGGGGGAGATATATTCAATTCGCACGCGAATAGGCTTGCGGCGCAATGCTGCACCCCCATTCACCGCGCGACTGTCACACGCCGGCTTCTTTTATAGGGTTTCCCCGCCCCGCCCACTCCAGCGCCCTCTTTTCCCCGCCCCCGCCTCGCTCCTCCTCCTCCGGATTAACCCTTAATGATCCGCTTCTCGAGTCTATAACGAGTTTTGCTCGCCGGAGCTCGCTTTGCGAAAAAGTGCCTTTTTCTTGCCAGCAGCGCCTCATCCGTCTTGCCGCCCCGGTTGAGCGTACTTTATTGGCATTAGCAGGCACTTAAAGGGATCGATAGCAGCCAGCCGACAGCCTGGGGACAGCGCCTTCTTCAAGGGATTTACGAATACTCCCCCCCCCTTTCCCTTTCCTTTTTTTTTTTTTTTTTGTAAATTTAAGATGGCTTAATAATTGGTTAAAGCGGATGGCTACGGCAGACTCTCCCCGGCGTCTTTAAAACGCGCGGGCGCAAGACTTTGTATCTGGAGCCTCACTTTGTACATTTTCTACACTCCGCTTTCTTTGCGTCTCTTGTGTTGCACCGCTCTATGAACTCTGTGCTGGTGTTAGTGAGAGGGAAATCTTTCTTTGCGATTGGCATAGAATTAAAATAAATTCTAACACTAAAATAAAAAATATATATAAATTAAATTAAGAACTGAAATAGATTTTAGAAGTAAACTGTTGATTGGCAAGAACTGTAATTCTAAAAGAATAAAATAGTTTACAGGCAAGAACATTGTTAGCTGGTGGTGTTAGATTGTAGCAAACTTTGTTATTTAACCAAGTGTGATTGAGAAAACACGGTGAATTGGGTATTGGAATCCCGAGTGCTACCGGCTTACATGATTTACCGTATATTATCAGCAACTGGGTTTATATAATTCATAAATTAAATGGGCCATATTATAGGGCAGAATAATGTTTGAATCCTTATAAGAAGAGTAGATGAACTTGTGGTTTGGAATACAATTTTCTACAATTTCTACTCACTGAAGCTGGAGTCCATGGGAGTTATAATTCAAAACAGGTCAGAGACTAATAGTCACTGTGTTTTACAATATTGTTTCTCAAATAGTCCACCATTTCACACAATATAGTGATAATATTCAGTAGCACTTATCATTTGGATAGGAGGCTATTGTTTATATACATCAAACTAATAAATCAAAAGGTCTTACTCCTAAATTATACTGTATTTTGTACAGTTTATAGGGTAGCAAAGGTATTAAAATACTGGCTTTCAAATCAACAGTGACAATTAGTCACCTGTAATCCTATACATTCAAGGCATCCCAACACGTTTACAACCTAATAAAAGAATAGATAACCCAGATTCCATCATTTTTAGATTATAATACCCACAATTGTATCATAGTTGGTGATAGCCCAGAATATCTACATCATACCCTAACAAATACATTTCATTAAAATGATAACATGGGTGATAAGTATGGCTGAAATCAAGTGTAAACTAATCTGTGTTCATATATGAAAATAAGCTTTCATGTAATTGTATGATTAGTCTTAATGTAGTTAATCTATTTACATTTTATGATTCAGCACAATATTCTGTCTATAGCTTGTTTAATAAACCATGATTACACTAAGCATAATATAGTATGCTTTGTAGACTCATCTACAGACATTTAAGCACGAATTCTTAATGTGATGATTTATGAGTGAATAACTTAGCTTTGAATGGATAGTTTAGCTATTTTCATATGAATAGGCATATGTGTGTGTACGCATATATATACATGTGTGTTATATGTATTTATATATTCATTTAAGTAGGTTAAGTAAAAGTTGGACTAGGTTAAGTAAAAGTTTGGACTATCTACTCAAACTAGATTGAGCATTGATAGCTTTCAATTTCATTGTGGAGAAGATAAGTGAAAATATAATGGATAACCAGGCAAAGAAACAAATGGATCATTGAGCAAATCAACCTAGAGTTCTCACTCAAGGCACAAATGACCAGGCTCAACTTGTCCTACCTCTGGCAGCTCTCTAAAAAAACATCTAATTCTGGGAAAGGTGGAAGGAAAGAGAAGAAAATAACAAAGAGCAGGAAGGTGGATGAACTTGGTTAACATGGCAAAGGGTGCACTCTTATAAGATCCAAAGAACCACGTGGGAGTCAGATGATCCTGTAGATTTATTTGTGATTGCTAAACTTCTACCCCAACATAATGGCACATGATCAATTAAAATCAATGAAATATATTTCTTTTTTTTTAAAGAGCTCTTAAGTTCATTATTTGTAAATTAGGCTTTGAAATGAAAAAGTAATTCCTTTGTCAATGTGTTGATGCTATAGAAGCAAATTGTCCCTGGTCCTAAGAAGAGTGTAGGCCACCCTCCTCCTCCTTCCTAAAGTTTTATCTGATAAAGTTGCCAGAAATGTCTCAGATAATGATTGTTACTAAAAAAAACAACCCACAAATTTTCTGAAGCTCATTGGGTTTTTTGAGGGGCATGGAGTCAAATAGAGAAAGCATAAAGTCAAATGCATAATGACTTTTTGGAGAATTCTTATTTTCACAATCTCTTCTAAACTGCATTTCTGTGTTATCCACTTGGGGGAGTCTGGAAATTCTCTAAATAAGCATTATGTTTATAAAGTTTAGGTTAAAATACAAATGGCACAGATTATTTCAAGCCATCTTTTCAGTGTGAAGAAGAAAACTACACTGTTTGGGATGAAAAATGTTGTAGTTCAGCAGACCTGGAAAATGGCACACCGCAAAATGTTATTTTCAAATGATTGCCCTGGCTATTTTTCCATAGCTTTAATGGGTAGATAAAGAAAAATTAAAACCTGAGTCAAGGCCTGGCATTTAGAATCATCATTTTGAGGCATCAGCAAATGAAGCCACTGAACACAAGGTATTAATTTAGTGCAGGAGAGATGAAACATTTATTCTTAACTGATGAATATCACTTATTAGAATTTGCTACCTCTGCTGTAGCCTACTGTTTATGTGACCCTATTACAGATTACAGATTAACAGAATTGGAAGGGACCTTGTAGGTCATCTAGTTCAACCCCTTGTCCAAGCAGACCCTACACCATTTCTGACAGATGGCAGTCTACTCCCTTCTTGAAAACTTCCAGTGAAGGAAGCTCCCACAACTTCTAAAGACAAGCTGTTCCATTGGTTGATTGCTCTCACTATCAGTAATTTTCTCCTTATTTCCAGGTTGAATCTCTCCTTGATCAGTTTCCATTCAGGTGCCTTGGAAAATAGCTTGACCCCTTCCTCTCTGTGGCAGACCCTCAAATATTGGAATACTGTTATCATGTCTCTTCTGGTCCTTCTCTTCACTAGACTAGCCATGCCCAGCTCCTGCAACCATTCATCGTATATTTTAGTCTCCAGACCCCTAATCATCTTGGTTGCTCTTATTTGCAGTCTCAACATCTTTTTATAGTGTGGTGACCAAAACTGGATGCAGTACTCTAGGTGTGGTCTTACTAAGGCTTTATAGAGGGGTATTAGTATCTCACTTGAGCTTGATTGTATCCCTCTGTTAATGCAATTTAGGATTGCATTAGCTTTTTTGGCTGCAGCTGCACACTGTTGGCTCATATTTAATTGGTTGTCCACTGAGACTCCAAGATCCCTCTCACAGTTACTACTATTAAGCCTAGTTTCACTCAGTCTATATATGTACTCTTGGTTTTTCTTGCCTAAGTGTAAGACTTTATTAAAGTCTTATATCTTATATACAACTCATGAAAGAATGTGTTTACTTGTAATGTATTTACACTTAGATCTTACACATTTCACAGAAATCTAGAATCAGAAGTGTCTAGAGAGGCCATCTCATTCAACTCCATCTCAATGTAGATTATCTCTGGCAGATGACCATTCAGCTTCTGAAGACTAGCAAAGTAGAATTCAATACCTCATGTGGCAGCCCCTCCTTTATGTTGAATTATGCCTTAAATTTGAAATCCCACATATATTTATCTAGATGTAGAATCCCCTGGACAAACATCTAACTAATTATGCATGAAGTTACATGGTAATTTTTCTGGCTCATTTCCTAAATATCACCTAGAATCTGTTACTGTCACATGTTGCAATCCTCCAGCTGCTCAGCCAATATGGACAGGTGTAATGCAGTGGCTCAGTGACTTAGATGCTGAGTTTGCCGATCAGGTTAACAATTTGGCGGTTCGAATCCCTAGTGCCGTGTAACGGAGTGAGCTCCCATTTCTTATCCCAGCTTCTGCCCACCTAACAGTTCAAAAGCATGTCAAAAATGCATGTAGAAAAATAGGAACCACTTTGGTGGGAAAATAACAGCATTCCGTGTACCTTCAGTGTTTAGTCATGCCAGCCACATGACCACATGAGACATCTTCGGACAGCACTGGCTCTTCGGCTTTGAAATGGAGATGAGCACCGCCCCCCAGAGTCAGGAACGACTAAGCGCATAAGTGAGAGGAGAACCTTTACCTGTTAACAAATGCTGGGAGTCACTGTTTGGCAACATTTGAAGAACCACAGGGTCCCATTGCCACATTATTAAATGTTTTGTGCTTCTGCCTGTGTACAATATACACTTATATTTGGGGGAGCTTGTTTTGAAAGATTTACAGGTGTGATTAAAAATTAAGAAAGCATTAAATGCATAATATTGGTCCCATCTTTAATTATTCTCAAAATGCTACACCTTTCCTTAGATTCATCCATTGCCCAGATAAATTTGTATACAATCTTATATATAAGCTTCCATTTCAGCTTCAAGGAGTGAAGTCAATGGATGTTGGAACTGAACCTTACACAAGGTAAATAGCTATCAATTCCATTCTTGTGATACATCCTTCTGACCTGCTTCCCCCTCAGATATTTGGACTTCAGTTCCCGGGAATCCCAGTCACCAATCCCATGGTTAGGAAAACACACACCTCGAAGGCATCCTGATGCTGGTAGCTGCAGAAAAAATACTTTCCAGTCTGTTTTGCCTCTAGCTGCAAAATAAGAAGATTGCATTATTCTACAGTTAGAAAACCAAAGGTATATCTAAGACATACTGATAGATGTCACTCCCCTGTCAGGATTTGCTATCTTTGCCATCTGTATCCGTGATAAGAGAGGCAAAAATTTATGATAGGCAGTTTCCACTTACCGGAATATGCTATCTTCCTTAATACTCATTTCGACTTGGGGAGATCATTTTGACAGCTGTCATTCACTTACCCACCAAGATTTGCTATCTGTTGCAAGTTGGGAAGCTACAAATTGGGAAGGACAAGACTTTGTCAGGATTTGTTCCTTTCAGTTAAAGAGCCCCTGCTTCAATCTGAAGAAGATGGCAATTTCATTACAAAACAATGATGTAAACTTGTTACATATAAACATACACACACACACACACACACACACACACACAGAGTGCATCAGTTATTTATTCTCCATGGCTATTCAAAATAATAATGTCACTCTTTACATTCATGCCCTACATCAGAATTCTGTGTATGAGGCATAATAATAAACCCTCCCCCAAAGCAATATTATGGCCACATTTCATTCTTGATTCACTGAAAAACAAGGCATTCCAATTTTTATATTTGCTGTTTGTGATAAATTTATACAATATTTAATTTAATGCGAATAGCACCTTAAGACCTAGTCAAAATGTCACTGAGATTGCCAGAACGTGATTGGTATTAATTTGGATTACGGATGAAGATTTTATATTACTAAGTAATCCTTTGTAAGTAAGGATATCACGTTCTTTTCTTTATAATATATTTCTTTATACATACATACATACATACATACATACATACATACATACATACACATGTTTATAATATAACATACAAAGAGAATACAAAAGCAAATATAGGGAAGTTAGGAAAGGAAAAAGGGAAGTGAAGAGCGGAGAAAAGGAAGGGAAAAAGAAAAAAAAGGCATTGACTTCCGACTCCTTAATGCCTAAAATAAGGCATTAAGAATTACCCTCAACTTTTTACTTTTTCATAATAATAGAAACTAACAATTTCTGTAACAACAAATCTATCTGATTGGTAAAACTCAAGGTCAAAGTTGCATCTTTTTCCACCTCAAGCACCAAGTCCAGAAGTGGTTTCCAAGTTGAAGTTAAGGTGTTTTGTGGGTTTTCTTTTTAATCAGAGCAGTCAATTTAGCCATCTCTGCTAACTCAGTTTTTGCAGCCATTCATCCATTGTGGGGCTAGAGGTTACCTTCCATTTATGTGTGTAGAGTAGTCTTGCTGCTGTCAGCATATATAACATCATAGTTCCATTTTCCCCCCAAGTCTTGTTCCATTAAGCCCAAAAGAAAACTCTCTGGTTTTCATCTCTTTTCTTGCTAGTATATTTCAAGTACCAGAACCAAAATGTAACCTACAAAGCACCCTCATGTGTCTCCCACTGTACTACAATACACCGGGAGTTACTGTACAACTGTATATGTATGGGTGGGTGGATGGATGAACACAATGTTATATTTTCTCCAAAATGATTTTTCCTTCCAGAAACCATGAGAGATGAGGCTCATCTCTAGTGATCTGGCAATTATGGGTTTGAATAAGAAGAGACTTAGAGCAGGGGTCTCCAACCTTTGCAACTTTAAGTCTGAAGGACTTCAGCTCCCAGACTTCTCCAGCCAGCAGAGCAGAGCTGGCTGGAGAAGTCTGGGAGCTGAAGTCCTTCAGACTTAAAGTTGCAAAGGTTGGAGACCCCTGACTTAGAGGACATTGCCTATTGATAAGCTAAAATAACAAACAAATTTCTAAGCCTCAGTGGTATCCAATCAAGAGTTTTAAGAACTGAAATGTGATTCTGAAGATGTTCAAATGAAATCATAACAAATGTTCCAGCATCATCTAGAGGCCCAAAGGGCTGAAAACTGATGGCTGCTGTAATATCAATGTTTATAAAAAGAAAACTCTTGAAATTATTTTAATGCCACTTCTGGATAAATTGGCGAAAACATATACTGTGCATTAAGCCAACATTTTCCAATCAGCTAGCTATCTGGATTGAAACATCATATTAATCAACCAACAATGTTCTACAAGAGGAGTGTCAAACTCTATTTCATTGAGGGCCACATCAGGGTTGTGTTTGACCTTGGAGGCCAGGATGGGCATGGTTAAGGTGGGTGTGGCCAACTCAACCACTCATGTCAAGGGTGCCTGTAGGGGCCCAAGAATTCTGCCAGCAAAAACGGGATTCCAAGTTTCATTTTTGGCTGCGACGGCTTCCTGCAACCCTTTGCCAGTGAAAATAGAGCTCGGGAGGTCCATCCGTGGCCCTCGCATGCTCTGTTTTTTGCTGGCAGAGCCACCACAGGCTGGTCCTTTGCTGTTTCCAGGGTGGCCCCATAGACCAGATCTAAGGATCCCGTGGGCTGAATCTGGCCCCCAGGCCTTCAGTTTGATGCCCCTGATCTACAAATTGCAATTCATTTCATACATTGTGTGACACCAAAAATAAACACACCTTGTTACACCCAGAAAAATGTATGAAGCTGGCCAATGAACGTGACTGATTGGAAGACACAAATATCTCTAATACCCATTCTTAATACCCTGTTTCCCTGAAAATAAGACCTTCCCAGATAATAAGCCCAATTGGGCTTTTGAGTGCATGTGCTAAAATAAGCCCTCCCTTGAAAATAAGCCCTCCCCCAAAATATTGCAACACTGCAGCAGCCACAAGGTGACCACGCTCGCCTCCTATACCTCAAAAATAATAAGACCTCCCCGAAAATAAGGCCAAGTGCTTATGGGGGGGGGTGTCAATGAAAATAAGACCCTGTTAATTAAGGGAGGAAACAGTATGTCTCCTTTATATATATTAATTGTTTCCACAAATTGATCAGCTCATAAAAACTAACACACACACACACACACACATATATATATGCTTTCGTAGATTTTCACGGGTGTAGGTATGCTGGCCTATTTAAGGGAGGAGACAAACTTGTCATCCTTCTCTGTCCTTCGACTCAACCTAGAGACCATCCAGACAGAGACCTATTAAATTGCTGCTGTCTTTTTAGATATGTGTTAAATTTCTTTAAGGGATGATTAATAATAATTAATTAAGAGACCAGGATGGATCCATTTCGGGCTCCTTAGCCCTCGTCAGCTGGCCATACTTCCCTACAGGGATTTGAACTGGTGCTCTCCAGCATTCGAAGCAGGCTTCTCTATGCCTTGAGCTAACCAGTTTCCCTGATTACATCATCCTTTCTACAGGACTTTATTGATGAAGTGGATATTTTGTTACAGCTTCCTGTTAGGCCTATTTAAGGGAGGAGACAAGCCCGAAATGGATCCATCCTGGTCTCTTAATTAATTATTATTAATCATCCCTTAAAGAAATTTAACACATATCTAAAAAGACAGCAGCAATTTAATAGGTCTCTGTCTGGATGGTCTCTAGGTTGAGTCGAAGGACAGAGAAGGATGACAAGTTTGTCTCCTCCTTTAAATAGGCCTAACAGGAAGCTGTAACAAAATATCCACTTCATCAATAAAGTCCTGTAGAAAGGATGATGTAATCAGGGAAACTGGTTAGCTCAAGGCATAGAGAAGCCTGCTTCGAATGCTGGAGAGCACCAGTTCAAATCCCTGTAGGGAAGTATGGCCAGCTGACGAGGGCTAAGGAGCCCGAAATGGATCCATCCTGGTCTCTTAATTAATTATTATTAATCATCCCTTAAAGAAATTTAACATATATATATATATATATATATATATATATATATATATATATATATATATATATATATATATATATTTATTTATTTATTTATTTTTTGAGCTAATCAATAAATAACATCCTTAATAGGGTGTTGTGGAAACAATTATATATACTTTGTTCTGCAACACCCTGTTAGGCCCAATTAAGGGAGGAGACATACTGTTTCCTTTTCTGCCTTTCGGCTCATCACCAGAGACCATCTAGACAGAAAGCCATGAGTTCCGTTGTGTAATTTTTTTATATGTGTGTTACGTTTTTGAACTGATCAATAAATAAATAAAGGGAGACTAGTCTATTTCAAGCTATTTAGCTCTCATCAGCTAGCTATACCCTTACTGGGATTCGAACCAGGGCTGTTTTACATCTGAGGCAGTTGTAATTGCCACTAGGCCACAGGTTCTCATCTTGATCAGCTGAGTCAGGGAACAAGTATATATACTGTGTCACAACACCCTGGTAAGCCCCAATTAAGGGAGGGAGCAGAACTGCTTATCTTTTCTGTCTTTCGGCTCACCACAGGAGACCATCCAGGCAGAAAGCTATTTTTTCGTTGCCTTTGTTATATTTGTGATACGTTTTTGTGCTGATAAATAGATACATTAGGGAGATTAGTATAGGTCTATTTCAAGCTATTTAGCTCTCATCAACTAGACATACCCCTACTGGGATTCAAACCAGGGCTGTTTTACATCTGAGGCAGTTGTAATTGCCACTATATAAACACACACACACACACACACACACTTTTCTACACCTCCCTTTTTACATACATACATACATACAGTATATATGTATGGAACAACACAGGACACCATCACAAATCACCCTCAACAAACATCAAGTCCATCAACCAATCAAGATGTGGCAACACAACCAACCAATCCATTTAAAGCAGCAAAGCCAACATTCCGCCACCCCCACCAATATTTATAGAAAAATGGCCGCTCCGATCACGCTTTGCTTACACAAATACGAAGCCAAAGGCACCAGCCTGAAGATGATGAGTGTGACCTTGTCGAAATGTCGCCAAGATACTTTTAATCTTATACAGGAAACGACCTGAATACACCAAGACTCACACATACATACATACATAGATACACATACATACATACATACATACATACATACATACATACATACATACATACATACTGGTTTTCATTTCCTGAAATTCCTTTTACTAGGATCAGCACTGCAGGGAAACGTAGAATTATGCAACATTATGTAATCGTTGAATTTCGGATCTCTAGAAGTAAATGCCCCTAATTTATCATCTCTACTACCTACACAGTTTCTCAGCAGCTTATGGGAGCACAAAGCAACATGCAAGTTTCATGCAGTCATTGATGAATGTTGTGAATGCATATGTACCCATGTCACTTTATTTCTGGCAAATATGTAGTAAAGATTAATATTCCAGCACTTTAATATTTCATCAAACTCTCATTTTTATGAATAATCCCAGCATAATTAGTAAGGGCAAGTCTCCAGTAGAAATATTCAGCTTTGCATTTAACCATGAACAGAAAGATGCAATCTGTCACATATTAATATCAATGTATTTTATTGCAGAGGCTCTTTCAGATGTACATTACTAATCTAGCCATTGAAGATGAAAGACTGGGAAAAAAAGAACATGTATATTTTGGTCCTGAACAGTTCTATTATTTTCTATAGAAATTGAGGGCTTTGGCCTATTCAGAGGAAATGATTCTTGGACATGTGGGTTATTGTCAACTTTCTTTATAAAAAGAAAAAGAAATAGATAGGAAGAGGCAATAATTATAAATCTGTCCTTTTCCCATTACATTCTACTTTTTTTTTCATTTTAGTAAAAGGGTGTATTTCTTATGCAAATAACCAATGTGAACTGGCAAGATGACAATGGCAAAAGGTCGCTAAGTGAGCATATACTTGTTTTAATAAAGTGATGAAGCTATCAGGGGAGCACAAATGGTATTGTTCAAAATGTACAATGCTGCATTCCAAAAGTAATTAATATTCTTTCTTTCTTTCCTGCTCTTTAAACCTCTGTAATAAAGGAGACTACAAAAAAAATTGAAAACAAGAATCAGCATTTTTCCACAAATCAAGACTTTTGACAACGTAGCACAGCCAAAAATCAAGAAACATTGCAGCAGTTTTTATCATTGTATTGAAAAATTACATAGCTATTATTAAACCCAACCACCCCCCAAAAAATCATATAAAATAATATTATCAAGTTCCACTCTCAAGCTCAGGGAGCCTGTGTAAAGATCAGCCAATTTCGTAGAGTACAGAAAATAGTAAGCTCATTGTTTAAATGTCAGGAACAAATGAAATATTAGTACAAACTAAGCATTTCTTCCACAATGTCAATTCAGAAGTAATTCTTATTGATCTCAGTGGCACTTACTTGGGACTGGCACTATAGGAGTGCAGCCTAATAGCATTACTGTTGGCAATGCCCCTCAGAAGATACTGTATGTATAGAATCGGAGTCTTCACCATCAGCAATTCAGTCATTTATTTATCTTCCTGTGAGCCTCATATGACCATCTACCTTCTATCTGCTACATGGAACAAATATGTCAGTCACTCCTTAACAGTATAAGTGGGTACAGGTCTGCTGTCAGATAGAACAATAGTCAAGAACTAACAGCTAAACAATATCTCTCTCTCCCAGGACATTCTGAGTTTGATGTCCAATCTAGTATAAGGATATTTCACAGGGAGACTGGAATGGGAAGCTGATTAATTACTTCTCAACAACTCCGTTCTGTTATATATAGTTTGAATAAAGACAACATATTTTACTCACCGTTAAGAATTCATTTGCCCCTCTTTACCTTGACTAAGTTTCTTTTTCCTTCTTTATAGTATCCGTGTTTATAATTATGGCCTCAGTGTTTTATCAGTTTATAATTCCAGCATGCACAAGTGTATGTATGTATCTGCATGCCCCTGGTGTATACATTCCACTTGTCTACGGAGCTTCTCAGTCATCCAGATCATGGTTGTCCCAAAGGTGCTTTTTCAACAGGCAACTGGAGTACCAGAAAGTTTGGTTGCCTCTTAAAAAAGCACCTTTGGGACAACCATGACCTGGATGACTGAGAAGCTCCGTAGACATTTAGCGATGCGCTTTGGGATGGACACCCTTCGAATGAAAGGATTTCTGGAAATCCATTCATACCCTTTAAAAATTACAGACTATCAGAACCATTTGTGCTTCCGATTGAGATATAGACCAGTGTTTTTCAACTTCATCAACTTTAAGATGTGTGGACTTCAGCTCCCAGAATTCCCCAGTCAACCATGCTGTCTGGGGAATTCTGGGAGCTGAAGTCCACCCAACTTAAAGTTGCTGAGGTTGAAAAACACTGAGTAGATAACAGGGGCTCATCCCCATCAGCCTGCACCTGTGTTTAACAGTAAAGGGACGCAGGGCAGAAAACATCCTGCAGAAACCACAGCTCCAACTTCTCAATGAACAAATAAGGCAGATTAATTTTGCATACTAGAAAGTCCAGTTGCCTCTTGAAAAAGCACCTTTGGGATATACGTTCCATTTCTTCATCATCACAAAAGATCATATGACCTCTTCGTATCTATTTTTATTAGGTTGGGTTGAAATCAATTTCTATACTAAATTTAATCCAAGCAGGGTTTTATGATTATGTCATCTGTTTCCTTTCCCCTGCTACTTATTTGAAAAGAGATTCCTAGTGTTAAAAGTGTATCTCTTGCCAATTACCTTGGACACCTAAAGTAACATATTGACTTACGTACTTAAGGGCTGCCTTTCACACAGAGTTTCAGGATTTGTAATGATCCAAAGCAAGTGTGGTTCCAAGAACTAAGCACTACTCCTATCTTACGCAGATTTTTCCATGCCCCATAAACACCTGTGAAGAAGGTCGTAAATAATTATGAACGGATACAGTAAAATATCATGAAGAAAATACATCAAGGGCAGAGACCAATTTTGAAGCATTCATATAATGTAAGCACTTTCATTAATAATTGTCATTTTGACTTGACCTCATATGGAGTTTCTATCGGTTGGAATGCTTTCTCTAGAAAAATAGAATCAAGACAAAGCAAGACTCCAAGACAACTTGATTGCTGTTATTTCTACTATTTCCCTGCTTTTTTACCAAGAATTGAAAATGACCCAATGATTGTGTGTAAAAAAATATGACTTAGGTCAGACTTCATACTTACAGCAATTGCTATGTACCTGCAATTGTGTGATCAAAATTCAGGCACTTGTATAGCACCGGGTGGATTATTGTTAAAAAAAAAAGTAAATTTTATGTGTAGATGTATAATTTGTGGAAAATTATAATAAAAATAATAATTTAAAAAAAAAACAAAAAAAATTCAGGCACTTGGCAGCCAGTATGTATTTACAATGGTTTCAATATCCCAGGGTCCTGTGATCACCTTTTGTGACCTTCCCAAGAGTCTTCAGATATGCAGAGTTAATGGGGAAAGCTAGATCTGCTTAACAACCATGTGTTTTGCTTAACATCTGCATCAAAAATTATCATAAAGTTGTCCACAACTCACTTAATGACCACCTCACTCAGCGATGGAAGTTCTGTTCCCAATTGTGGTCATAAGTTGAAGACTACTTGCCTTAAAGTACTGCAGCAATATCACTACACAATAGGTTTGTAGGAAATGAGTGGTTTTCTTCCATGAGGCAAACATTATTTGAAGTACAACAATGGGATGAGTCATGCTGCTGCAGGGTCTCCTTGGTACTTCCAGGAGCTTCCCTGAACCTATCAGAAGCATCTTCTAGCCACTAAAGTTACCAAAGATGTCCTTCTAAAGTAGCTCTCTAAAACTTTGATGGATTGCTTAAAGCAGCAGCCCCCACTGCTTTAAGCAATGTGGCTTGGCAGCCCAGTGGAGTGGGGATAGGAGGACGAGGCCATGTGAATGGTGAGCTGATGTGTATGCGTGCACAGCTCAACATATGCAAGTGGTAGACCAGAGCTTTATGTGCATGCATACACAACTTGACTTATGCAAGTTGAGCTGCGTGCATGTATGCACATGCACCAGCCTGCTACTCACTCAAGTCAAGCTGCATGCAAATGCACACTGGCCCACCACTCACACGGCCCGGTTGCAAATAGGCCATGGCTCAGTAGTGGGCCATGACCTGGTGGTTGGGGACCCCTGGCTTAAAACATTGTCAAAGGTATACAACCACTCAGAGCCTACTAATGCACAATACAGGTACTCCTCATTTAGGTACTGCCTCATTTAGTGACCACTTACCATTGCAAATGGTGATGGCAAAGTAACTTTGTGATCAATTTTCGGATTTGCAACCTTCACAGGTCTGTAAAGCAAAGTAAAACTGAGGTAAGGTTATAAGCACAGTCATGGATTCATTTCGCACTAGCACCTAGACTTATATACCACTTCACAATGCTTCAGAGTCAGCATATTGCTCCCAACAGTCTGTGTCCTCATTTTACCAACCTCAAAAGGATAGAAGGGTCAATCATCCTTGAGACGGTGAGACTCAAACTGCTGAACTGCTTGCAGTCAGCAGAAGTAGCCTGCAGTTCTGCATTCTAACCATTGCGCCACCATGGCTCATTTAGCAATCACTTTACTTGATGACCAAGTTGCCAACTCCAAATGTGATTATAAATGAGGACTACTTGTAGCTATTTATTTCTAATTCTTTCAGAGTCAAAGGTGCATGTAGATAGCAATATCAATACCACTTAGACTTATATACTGCAATACTGAACTCTAACCACTGCACCACCATGGCGCATACATTAATGTGGATGCTAGGTGTGCTCTCTTGGGAGGAAGGAGGGAGACACTCCATCAGAAACCCTTCTCTGATGTGTATGATTTCTCCGCACCCATTGCATATCAGCGGGGAGGAAGGTCGCCTTCCTTCTTTCCTTCCTTTGATTTAAAACCTATTACACCTTTCTGTGTTTCCAGCATCCAAACAACTGGAAGTGTATTGCCAGGGTTACATCTGTGGTCAGAGGGAATTTCTGGAGCCTTCAAAAGAGTTGTTGTAGATGCTGTTGGGTTTTAATAGGTGATGGCCTATCTTGGTGTAAGACCTCTAACCATATTATAAGAACAGAAAATATAGCACTACCCCTACTATTACTACTTCTGCTACCTACACTGCTTCTGTTACTCTTGTTAGGATAATTATCCTGATGTTGGGTTGACAATATATATATAAGCCAGGATTCTAAAAGAGTATATGTAACTTTAAGAACTATGTGGAATCTGATTGGCTGTGCTTCCCAGCTCAATCATAAAAGGCAGCTGGAAACACAGATCATTCCTTTTGCTTTCCTTTGCTTCCTGATTGCCACTGAGGAAGAAGCTGAACATGAAGATGGAAGAGAATCATTGTTTTGACTTACTGGAAGATAACCATGGTTTTGGTGAAGAACTGTTTATTGTTAGAGGAATTAGTATCACTGTTTGGAAGAAGTATTTTAGTTACATCAAGAGTAAAGACTTTATTTTTTTCTACTATCAGTGTTGTAGAGTTTTTGTGTGGTTTAAGCAATGTATCTCTTGCTGTCCGGTGTATTGCACTATTCCGCCTGTTTATTTCCCAATGGGGGTGTTTTTACCCCTAACAACTCTTGCTACTATTGCAAGCATGATGCTCACATCTGATACCTTATTCCACTGAACAGCACTGTAGCACATCAGCTGAGAAGACAGAGATAAATTAAGTAATAAAGCAGACTCTGTGAAGAAGGGTGAAGGTTGGTAATAGGCTCTGCTCCTTGACTGCATGTCTCCTGTATGAAAGGTAAGATGAATGGAAGATTGAAATATGCTGTGCAAAAACCAAACCCTAAAGATAAAACATCTGAATGACCAGAGGTTTCATAATAGCTAACTATCTGTTTTTATAATTATCACATTGCCAACTGAGACTTATGCCCATTTAATACCACCAGGTTGAACATATGAGATACTCTTTGACATGCAAATGATAATTAAAGGTTTGAAGTCAATTGGCTCCTGTTAAAAGCATTGTTAGGTTGAAAACATGACTAAAATCACTGAACAATTTGTTCCAGATATTGGGTATCTCTGTATGCTGCTTGTCTTAAATCTGAGCTAAATAGGCCTGATTTTCCCCCCAGAAGGTAAATATAACTCATCACTCTTTACATTGCCCCTAGAAAGGTATAATCTATAACCTGAAAAAGCAAGAGAAAAGTCTTTGAATATCATCCAAAAGGTTTGTCTTGCTGGGTCCCACATATTCTATGGGAATGAAATAGGAAAGATCATTATTGCTATAACAATGTTCTTAAAGCACTACTATAAGTACATTGTAGAAATCAGCGCAATAGATTTATAAAAATTCTGTACTTTGTAAAATACAGTGATACTCTTTTAATACAGCATATCATAGCAATAGCAATAGCACTTAGACTTGTATACCGCTTCACAGTGCTTTACAGCCCTCTCTAAGAGACAGTATATTTCTCCCAACAATCTGGATCCTCATTTTACCTACCTCGGAAGGATGGAAGGCTGAGTTAACCTTGAGCCTGCTGTTGACAGCTGGTGATCAGCAGAAGTAGCCTGCAGTACTGCACTCTAACCACTATGCCACTGTGGCTCTTCTTGAATTTAACTTGGGGGAGTTTGTACACGTACTATACTGTTTGTTTCTCTTGATAGATAACATATGATGGGAATTATAGGGGGGGACAGAACTTATTAGTTTTGCTTGAATATTTAGCAGAATTTAGTATCGACTCACTGGATTTGGCAGATATTGAAATTAAAGAAACTATTTCATGGGGTTTTCATTTCTATTTGACTGAGAGTTCTCAGAAAGTAGTGTCATAGTTGGAAAGAACCTGGAAGGTCATCTAATCCAGTATTTTTCACCCTTGATAATTTAACCTGTATGGACTTCAATTCCCATAATTCTGGGAAGGGAATGCTAGGTATGGGTTTTGAGAGTTGGTCCACCCATCTTAAAATTTCCAAGGTTGAGAAACACTGATCCACTGTGTGTTAGAGTTTGTTGCAGAAAAATCAAATCCAGAAAGTACACATATAACAGATTCAGCTGGATTCATTAACTTCATTATATACATAATAACAGATGAATAAATGTACAATACCAATCATACAGTGGTGGGTTTGTACCTATTTTACTACCGGTTTGCTTGTGTGCATGCACGATGCTTCTGAGCATGCGTAGAAGCATCCGGGCGGGTGAGCAGAGCCTCCCATCACTGCCATTACCGGTTTGGCCGAACCGGGCCGAACAGGGAGCAACTCACCTCTGCAATAGTAGATTCTTTCAATGTGGTAGAAGTTACAAGCAGAACATAAGCAGGAGAGAACAGGTAGTTTCATTTCAGAGTTCAGAGCAGACAGAGTAGTTTCACTTTTGATTCTTTGCACAAACTCAGATCTGTTTAAGCTCCCATTGCAGTGGTGGGTTTCTAATCTTTTTCACTACCAGTTTGCTCATCTGCATGCATGCTCTCACTTCTTGAATGATGCTTTTGTGCTTGCACAGAAGTGTCTGGGCCAATGGACAGAGACTCCCACCGCCGATACTACTGGTTTGCCCAATCTGGGTAGAACTTGCAGCAACCCACCTCTGTCCCATTGGCTGACTTAGTTGCTATGCCTATTCATTGGCTGACCTTGTTACCATGTCTCTCCCAGTCATAAATATTCTAACATACTACAACTCAGGATCCACAAGAATATCTCTGAAAAGTGATCATCTAGTTCTGCTTGAGAACTCACCACATAATTGCTTGTATTTTGGTACTTGGGATTTCTTAATGCTGTGTTTTGATTACTTTGCCTTTCAGCATCCATTGAGGATATAATTCTAAGGTCACTGGAAACATGATTTTAACACCTTCTCTCTCTCTTTCAGCTGAACTGGTGCAATATCCTAATCGATTGCCTAAAAATATTGAGGAAATAAGCTTGAGTAAATAAAATAAAGGCTTGGAGCTAACAAGATGTCGAAGATATTATTTTTAAACAATTTGATCTGGAGTTGGGTATAAACTATTCTAACTGTTGGAGCAGTTCTTCTGAAAGAGGGTTGGAAGCATTCCTAATTTTGGGAATTGCTTGCCCGGTTGTTGTTTTTTTTAAATTAACAGCCATATTCTTTTTTCAAGCTTCTTTTAGATGACTGTTTCACACTCTACATCAGGGGTCTCCAACCTTTGCAACTTTAAGTCTGAAGGATTTCAGCTTCCAGAATTCTCCAGCCAGCTTTGCTGGCTGGAGAAGTCTGGGAGCTGAAGTCCTTCAGACTTAAAGTTGCAAAGGTTGGAGACCCCTGCTCTACATGGAGCTGCTCTTGAAAAGTATTTGGAATTTACGGTTCCTGCAAAATGTAGCAGCTAGATTTAAGCAGATGACACTAAACGGGCTTTGGAATACTTTTGCTGTCCTCTACTATATAACCAGACCCAATGAGGAGGCTATTTATATTTTATACTTCCATAAAGAGTTTGGATACAGGCTAACTTGTAAGACTGCCTATTTTGATGTGAACAAGCCTATGAACTCCAATTATTTATGGTATGATGCGTCCTGCCACTTATAGATGCTACATTGGTGGGTATCTCAGATAAGACCTTTTTGACAGTAGCACATCTAACATGAAACACCAACCTGTGAATGAGATGGAATCCCCCCCTTGCTCTATTTGTATCATTTCTTCCTATATATATTAGATCACTCCCTTATTCTAGTGCTAGTTTCATATTTTATTGTGTCCCTTTAACTCCTTTGTTCTTGGGTTATGGTGTTTTGAATATATATTTAAATAGGGTGACATAGATATCTGGTGTGCAAAGGGTATAATGTGTGAATGTAATAAGTAATGTAGCCATGCGATCTGTGGATCTTTAGAATCTGACTCATATCAAGTGAGATCATTGGATTATCTAACTGACTATTTAATGGAAATTATGGGTCTACCTACTTTATTCAGTTACAATTGAAATTGTATTAAGTACAGGGACTGGGACCAGCCCTGCAGGTTGTCAAACAAGGTTTTTTTCCCCCCTGTACTGCAAATCATGATGGGAGGAAAAACGCTGTGCAGTATCTTCTTGATAACAAGAAAGACATGTGCATAAGGATCTCTATGATGAAATCCCAAATTTGGAATATGCTTCCTGGAGAGATACAAGATAAAAAAAGGGAAAGAAATCCCTGCGGATTTTACTTTGCTAGCCATTGCCAACTATGGTGCTCCTCTCCGTTCAAGGCCATTGAACCAGCACTCTCTGAAGACCTTTCCAGGGTCCTGTGGCCAGCATGATTTCATGGAGCACTGTTACCTTCCCCTGAAGTGGTACCTATTTAGCATATTCAGCCTTTTATTGGGTTGACAATATATATGAGCCTATGTTCTTAAGGAGTTATGTAGCTTTAAGAACTGTGTTTGAATTCTGATTGGCTGTGCTTCTCAGTTTTACCATAAAAGAAGCTCAAGAACACAGTCCATTTCCCTTTCGATTCCCTTTGATTTCCTGTTCTTACTGTTTGCAATCTGAGAAGCTGAAGCTGAATATTGAAGAAGGAGGAGTATTTGTTTTACATCACTGTAAGATAACTCTGTGTTGGGTGAAGGAGTGTTATTATTGTTTGAGAAGTTAGTCGGAAGAAGCATTTTAGTTGCTACAAAGTAAAGACTATTTATTTTCTTACTATCACTGTTTTAGAGTTTGTTTGTGGTTAAAGCAACGTATCTCTTTACTGTCCGGTGAATTACATTATTCCGCATTTATTTTCCTAACACTGGTTACGGGACCAGACTTGTAACACTGGTTCTGAACCCAGGGTTGCTAACAATCTACTCACATTTGCATGCTAAATGGACAGGAGATGGGTGGGTGGACAGGAGCTCACCCTGTCATATAGTGGTCAGGTCTCGAACCTGGGCTGCTGGCTTTCATCTTAATTGCTGAACCAACATGCTGCCCAGAAAGAAACACCCAGTGGTGGGATTCAGCCAGTTCGCACCTATGCGGGAGAACCTGTTGTTAACTTTCTAAGCAGTTCGGAGAATCAGTTGTTGAATGAAATATCATTTTGGTTTTTTTCCCACTTTACAGGGCTAATCCTGTAAGGAAGGCAGGAAGGAAACATTCTGGTGCTGTTTCTAGCCTAATCTTTATTGCCCTGCTTACAGAAACTGCCTCTCTGGTTAACCCTAATTACATTGTAACAGCTAAGGTGAAGCACCCATCAATGTGAGTGACATTGAGTTGGTCACACCCACCCAGTCACGTGACCACTGAGCCACACCTACCCATCCGGTCATTAGAGCAGAGAACCAGTTGTTAAATTATTTGAATCCCACCAATGGATACACCTGACACTAAATTTGCAATATATTTTTTTACAGAAAAGTTTAGGTTTTCTTTAACCTGGGTACTATCTTGGACACTACCAAACAGCCTTTGTGATCAAAATAGTAAATTACTCTTTTTCATTATCGCTGCTGGATTTTTGGATTTTAAAAGAATATATTACTGAGATATCCTGGTGGGTGAGGGGGAAGGAAGGACAAATGAAGAAAATAGCCTTGTGTCATTGCAACACAAATTCTGCCCTTTTTGTAAATACCTTGTGACACTACATGGACGTACAAAACTGGCAGAATCCATGTTACAACACCATGATGTTCCTTTTGTTATTTTGACCAAAGCATTAATCCTATAGGCACCTCTAATTATTTATATTGCTCATGGCTCTCCTATTTCATGTGATAGGAAGGAGAACAGATAGGTGAGAAAGAAAGAAATCTGTCATAATTCAAGTCATAAAATGTTTCCTTGTCCCTTTTTCTGAGAGCAGGAAATTCTAGAATCCAAACAGCTTATAAAGTCAGGCTTCTAAAATTGTGCTGCATAAATCCAGGCAGGCACCAAATGGAAGAAAAGAGTTAGAGTTTTTGGTACTGGGAGCTAAAAGAAAGAAAAAGTTGCAGACACAAATATAGGTTCTACTCCCAGAGTCCTCCTACCCATTTCTTTGCTTTTTGAAGGCTGAACAGGAGAGGTCTAAAACAACAAAGCCCTAGTGGCAGAGTGGTTAGAATGCAGTATTGCAGGCTAACTCTGCTGACTTTCAGCAGTTCAATTCTCACTGGCTCAAGGTTGACTCAGCCTTCCAATCTTCTGAGGTCAGTAAAATAAGGATCCAAATTGTTGGGGACAACATGCTCACTCTGTAAACCACTTAGACAGTGCCATAAAGCACTATGAAGTAGTATATGAGTCTAAGTGGTATTGCTACTGCTATTAACCATAAGCAGAATAGTTAATTCTCCCTAACTTTCACACAAATTATCAAAGAAATAAATCTATTGATTAACTGCTTGATTATGTGATTATTAAGTCATTTTTGACTTCTAGTGAGCACATAGATAGATTTTCTCCATGATAATCTATCCCTAACCTGTCAGGTCTTCCAATAGTGGACTCATTGCTACTGTACCTGAAGCTTCCTGTACCTTCTCTTTCACATGATGAATGCCTTTGCCATTGTCACTGAAGTTGTCAACTGATTTCAGCATCTTCCTCTACTGCTGCTGGCCAATATAGATGTCTGCTTGCTTTAGCTTGGCAGTTGGGAATGGCCTTCAGCATTGGGTGATTCTATTGGAAATATATTCTCCTGGCATACATCCCCAGAATTCTTTGCTCACCGTTCCCAGGAATGCACATCACCATGATGAGGCAGCACAGAAGGACTAAACATGGAGGAAAACCTATAGTCCAGTGTGTGTGTGTGTGTGTGTGTGTGTGTGTGTGTGTGTGAGGTCAAAGCACCTGGTATGCCCAAATATTGGAGGGAGCATACTGCTTCCCTTTTGCCTTTCAGCTCCACCCTAGGAGCCTTCTAGGCAGGAAACCATTTTTGTGTTGCATTTGTGCTGATAAATAAATAAAGGGAGACTAGTATAGATCTATTTCAAGTTATTTAGCTCTCATCAGCTAGCCATACCCTTACTGGGATTTGAACCTGGACATAATGCCTACTTATTTCCTTGGCTCAGCTGATAAGGGAGGAGAGCTTATGGCTTAGTGGCTAATAGAACTGTTTAGCATGTAAAAACAGCCCAGGTTCAAATCCTAGTAAGGGTATGGCTAGCTGATGAGAGCTAAATAACTTGAAATAGATCTATACTAGTCTCCCTTTATTTATTTATCAGCACAAATGCAACACAAAAATGGTTTCCTGCCTGGAAGGCTCCTAGGGTGGAGCTGAAAAGCAAAAGGGAAGCAGTATGCTCTCTCCCATATTTGGGCATACCAGGTGCTTTGGCATAACACTTACTTATTTCCTTGGCTCAGCTGATAAGGGAGGAGAGCTTGTGGCTTAGTCGCTAATACAACTGTCTAACATGTAAAAACAGCCCAGGTTCAAATCCTAGTAAGGGTATGGCTAGCTGATGAGAGCTAAATAGCTTGAAATAGATCTATACTAGTCTCCCTTTATTTATTTATCAGTACAAATGCAAAACACACACACACACACACATACATACATATACATACATACACATACATACATACATACATACATACATACATACATACATACTGTGTTTTCCCCAAAACACAACCTAACCCGAAAGTAAGTCTTAGCTTGATTTTTACATGTGTGCCCAATATAAGTTCTTTCCCCCAAATAAGCCCTAATTAAGACCCTGCCCATGTCAGGATGCACAGTAAAAATTAAGCTAGGGTGGGAATGGAGGAGTGGAGCTGCCCTATTACTTACCTTCAGACAGTGGCAGCCAGGCCTCGCACACCCCAACACCTGCCTTCCCGGCCAATTTCTTCTGCAGCTGGCAAGGTCCCTAAGGCTTTCCTGAAGGCCTCTGCACTGATAACAGAGTTCCAGATTGATCCGGAGAAGCTCAGAAGTTCCTGCAGGCCTCTGACAGCGAAACGGAGGCCAGGGGTGACACGTGCAAGTGAGGTGAGTCAGTGGACAACATACCCCCCCCCCCACTGAAAATAGACCTGGTGCCTTTTTTGGTGTCAAATATATATATATATAAGACAGGGTCTTATTTTGGGGAAAACAGAGTAAAAAAAGTTGGACATCTCAGGATGCCCATGGAATTGGAGGCTAGTCCACAAACAGCATGCCAAGTCATTTATTTAATCAAAATTAGTTTTATATTTCATTTTTAGGGTATTCCTTTGAGTTTATTACCATGTAAAGAGAATTTATGCCTGATGTACTAGCCTCAGACCTGAGACACTACCATAGGACAGGAGCTGTTCCCTGCAGTAGAATTTGCTTGACCTCTGCTGCTCTGTTCATTCAGTATTGAAATGGGATGTTCAGTGTTCCTTGATATAAATATGATCCTCAAATCAGTTGAAAAGCACACGAGAGAAAAAAACCTGCCATCTTGATAAACCTCAAAGTTTCAAGCAAGTTTGGATATTGCCAACATTCTCACTCACCTAAGCCATTGCAAAGTTCTATAACAATTTCACCTAGATGGCAAACAGTGAAATGGAATGATTTGTGAAATGAAATGCTTTGCCCTAAAGGGACAATTGGGTTCTTAGCAGATATCAATCGTGAACATAGGTAGACAACTATTTTTAAAAGAAAAATATATATAGGATTATCTTGCAATTTACAAGAGTCACTTAGGTGAGATGGGCAGTGCAGAAAAAGGCAGGGTAGAAATTTGATAAATATTTTTTTAAAAAAAATGAAATATCTATTTCACAAACCAATGTAGGCAAAATCTCAAGACCTTTCAGAAATAAAAAGCAATTCACAGAAGAGGACTATTATTTTAATCATTGTGAACAGCAATATTTCACATCTTTCGTGAATCAGCACTATAAGCATAAATTAAACAAAATAAATATATTCTTATGCACTGGTTAGAATTACTACCTGTTCCTTATATACATTATAAAACCAGCTGCTTTAAAACACATCTCTTCTTCAAATATTTATATATGCTGCATTTCTTTTCCTGGGGAATTGAAAGTCCTAAAGGTTATTTCCATTTACATAATTAATAGTGAAGCTTGTGACATCGGCAACACCCGTAAGTAGCCTTCTTGTCCAACTAAATCCTGTTGTGGTACTCCCCATCGAAAGGGAAAATAGATTCCTCATTCTTTCTATACTTCTTCCTATCCAAATTAGAAAACAGGGGGCTAAATGAAACTAAATTGAGACAGTGGATCTCTCTGAATCCTGATTTGCTATTCAAGGGCCCTGTGACTAAGGGATCCTTTTGAAGACTACAAGGAGTCCATGCAGATTTTACTCCACTAGTTGTTGCCAGCTCTAGGGGGCGGTGCTCATCTCCATTTCAAGGCCACTGAGCCAGCACTGTTTTGAAGACATTTCTGCAGGCATGTGGCCAGCAGGATGTCACGGAGTGCTGTTACCTTACTTTACAATTCTCCTTAGCTTTGCCAACAGTTAAGGAAGGCTGGACTAGTAATTTAAATTGATGAGTACTTCACGTTGTCCCAACCTTCCTGAAAAAGATGAGGATAGTGAGTTCTTTGGCTCCCCCCAATCTTCCTCTCCATTTCAGAATCATATGAATATATTAATTCTGAGCCATGGTGACCAGGGGTAGGTTCTGGCAGGCGCTACTGCTGGTTTGCTCATGTGCGCGCTTTACACACGCTTGATGCACACTATGTACACTTGATGTGCACTGTACGTGTATGTGCAGTGCAATTAAAACTGTTCTGCACATGGGCAGAACTCAAAAACAAGATGGTGCCACCAGCGCCACCAGGGGAACTGATTCAGGGGCGTGGCAGGCCTGGGTCACTGCCAGTTCCAGTGACCCTGGCCACCAAACCACTACTGGTTCGGTCAAACCGGTCTGAAACAGTAGGAACTTAAATCTGATGGTGACATAGAATGCAGTACTGCTGGACTAAACTCACTGCTGACTGCCAGGAGTTCGATTCTGAGCAGTTCAAGGTCGACTCAGCCTTCCATCTTTCCAAGGTGGGTAGAATGAGGACCCAGATTGTTGGGGACAATATGCTGACTCTGTAAACTGCTTAGGGAGGGCTGTAAAGCATTGTGAAGCGGTATATAAGTCTAGGTGCTATTGCTATTAAGAAGTAGAATAGCATCAGGTCCCAGACTGAGTTATATTTTTGTTCCCTTTTAAACATTTATTTTGTGCTACTTTTTTTTCATAACCATTATCTGAAGGAAGCCTGCATCTGTTTTTCCTCTCCATTTTTGGCAGTATATTTATATGTGCTGCAAATAGATTTCTAAAAGTATCACAAGGAGAGCATTCTAATTGTGTGCTTTTTTAAAAAAAAGATAAGAGTGAGAGCACAGGATTTCCCACTTCCTGTCTCCTGTTTTTCTGCTTTAGTCTGTTGCACAGATCCTTAAAGCTGTTGTGCTTCTCATTCACTTACCATTTATGAATGTAGAGTTAAAGCAGTTCAGAGTGAAACCACATGGTTCTTTCCCACACTGGTATTCTTTGAATGCCTACTATAATCCTATATTGGTTGTTAGTGGAGGAAGGGTCAGAAATATATTTGTGTTTGAGAAGAGAGCAAAGGCTATTTTGAAAAAGGACTCAAAGCAGTTTGCAAATGAGAGACAGATGACTTCCTTTCTACTAATTCAGAAGAAGAGCAAAAGATGCAATTCCATTGCTCTGCTAGTCAGGTTGGCACAGGTCTGGCAGGTAGTCAAAATCCCCTCATCCTTACCTCCTTTACACAAAAGGAAATGAATGAAAAAACGCAGAGCAGCTGACATTTTTCCCTGAGGTGGTCCCTTGCAAAACTGACAAGAGTCTTATTAATATCCTCTCTGCTTGCTCTTGTAGGCTTGCACAGAGGATGTTTTGAAATGATCAAGCTAGAATTCCCCTATAACAGTGATGGCTAACCCTTTTGTCCTCACGTTACTGAAAGTGCATGTGTGTGTGCCCACACCCATAATTAAGGTGACCAGATTTTAATATTGGTAAACAGGGACGCCATTGACCGGGGGGGGGGGGGGTGGCCTATTTTGTGGGAGTGGCTCAGTGGTCATGTGACCAGGTGGGCGTGGCCAACTCGGAAATGTGGTGAAACTCACTTAACAACGGTCTTGCTTAGCAACCAAAATTTTGGCCATAATTGTGGTCAAAGTTCTTTCTTTCTTTCTTTCTTTCTTTCTTTCTTTCTTTCTTTCTTTCTTTCTTTCTTTCTTTCTTTCTTTCTTTCTTTCTTTCTTTCTTTCTTTCTTTCTTTCTTCTCTCTCTCTCTCTCTCTCTCTCTCTCTCTGTCTCTCTGTCTCTCTGTATCTGTCTCTCTCTCCTGCCTCCGCCCATCTGTCACTGTGTGTCTGTCTGTCTGTCTCTCATTCACTCAGTCACTCATTCTGTGTCTCTGTCTATCTTTCTCTCTCTCCCTCTCTCTCCCTCTCCAAACCAACCAACACAGCATTAATCTCCCCACCTTGCTATTTCCTTTCTAACCATTCTTTAAAAGGCTAAATTGAGGAAAGGTAGCTATGCATATCCCATCTTTCAGTTCACAAACTACTGGTGAAGTTCTTCATACATCAGCATTTACAGAAAATGAATAATTGGAGATTGAGTTGGAAGGAAGGGAGGAAGGAAGGAAGGAAGGAAGGAAGGAAGGAAGGAAGGAAGGAAGGAAGGCTCTCCCTGTGTCTGTCACTCTGATTCCCTCCCTCCCTCCCTCTGTCTCCGATTCAATCCCTCCCTCTGTCATTCTCTCTCTGTGCCTCTCTCTGTGTCTCCCCCCTCCCCGGGACTCTTTTCAGCCCCCGGGAAGCGCTCTGGCTGTCCCAAGGCGAAAGAGGCAGCTGTAGCCTCCCCAGCCAGCATGCTGGCCACTCGTCTGCCTCCCAGGGGCTGAAGGGGCTCCATGGGGGGAGGGAGGGAACTGCCAGTGGAGCTGGCGAGCAGGGAATGTTGCTGGGTGCTGCAGCAGTGCCCTGCTCACCCGCCTGCCCTGCTCGCTGGCCGTACAAGTCCTCCAGCCCCAGCGCTGCTCCAGATTTAGCATCCCATGCTACTTCCTGCTCCCGCCTCATGACCCGGATCTTCCACCGAGGCAGGCAAGACAGACCGCAGGAGGAGGAGGAGAGGAGTGACGAGTGGGGAGGAGGAAGAGGAGGACAAGGAGGAGGAAGATTTGCAAGATTAAAAAAGCGGGAGTTTTTAAAAGGGACGCGGGACGCGGGACTAATTATGAAAAAGTGTGACTGTCCCACCAAAAGCGGGATGTCTGGTCACCTTACCCATAATGCAATGCATGTGTGAAACCCCTTCCCATGCCGCTTGTGCATTCATGTGACCCCCCCCCCCTCACCCAATCACCCGCATCCTGTTTTGGGCCTAGCAGTCCTCCCTGAATCCTCCTTGGACCAAAACCAGGGCACAGGGTAGTGCACTGCATTCCTCACAGCCCATTTTGAGCCTAGTAGGCCTCCCTGAATCCCCCTGGGCCCAAAAATAGGGTGCAGGGGGAGTGTAGTGTTCCCTCCAGGCATGTGCCCATGTCTCCCACATGGGTGGCAGAGACTCAAAAATCAGCTGGCCAATGGGTGGCACGCGCACATATGTGGTGGAGCTGAGTTTGGGCGACGTCTCGCGTGCCCGCAGAAAGGGTTCTGTGTGACACCTGGGGCACACGTGCCATAGGTTCTCCATCATGGCCCTATAAGGACCCTCTAATATCACCAAAGATCAAGGAAGCAAAAATTCCTTAAAATTAGGAAGCAGAGATGAATTGAATCTTCTCCTCAACATTGTGGCATCACAAAAATTAGGAGCTACTTTCCAATGGCAGCAGATTTCTTATCCAAAGTTTCTTATATTTCACTGCTTTCTGTTGTGCCCATTATGAAAATACCATCCCTGTCGTCCCCCCTCCCCCAAAAAAGCTAGGGTATTCATAGCTCCCGTTTAACCACCATGGTTTAAGGTAGGTTTAATAATATTGCTTTTCCATAGGCATGATCAATGTGTGGAATAGAATTTTTAGTTAGAAGAACATTACATTTCAATTTAACTCCCTGTCCCTCTGTGAAAATGTGTTCTAGGAGACCATTCCTGGAACTGAACATACAGTCATAGTCTTAGTCCAACACTTTGTCTGAGTCCCATAAGGTATGTGGGAGGTTTTTTAAAAATCTACATAATTTCCCCTGTATTTTTCCCCTTCCTGAATTAAATTAATATGATCAGATGGAAGGGAAATCAAGTCCCTTGGAATGTGTTAAAAATCTCACTCGACTCAACTCCTGCCATTGCAAACTGCTAACTATTGCTCAAATCATTCATTTTTGAAGTGAGAACATTCTTGGTAAATCATACATTTTAAAAAAACACCATAAAAATAGAACCCTGGCAAATTTTGTGAATTGAATTTCTATAATAGAACACAGTGTAAAACCAAAGTAGCTTTAATACTCATTGTGCTTAAAGGCTCAAGAGTTGTTATTTTAATATAATTAGTAGTGCTTGTATTCAAAAGAAGGAAGGAAGCTTGGATCTATTTTTGCCTATATGTTTTGGAAATACATGGGAATTTCTAATCAGATTTCAAACATTTCCATACACTAAGCAATGTTTTGTAGAAAAATGGAATAAAAATATTTCACAGTTAAATAATAGATGCTCATCTCTCTTTCTCTCTTTCTCTCTCTCTCTCTCTCTCTCTCTGTGTGTCTCTGTCTCTCATGGTGGAACAAGTCTACCTTGTTTGTGGATTGTCTGAACTGAGGTTGCAACTCCCAGAATTGCCAAACTTCATGGGACCTACACTTGTCTACTTTTGGTGAAAAGCAATCTATAAACAATGCTCATTAGAAGAATGCTTTGTCTGGACACTTTGATTCTAAGCAGTGATTGGATAGTATTCCAGAACACCCTACTCCTGAGTCAATGGGAGGCTTTATTTCTGCTGAAAATTTACCTCTCAAGCTGTTCTTTGTCCAACTCAAACATGCAGAGTTCAAAAAGGAGAAAGACAGATTTTGACTAGAAACTGGCACAATGCCTTCACCCAGATCAAAAGCGTACTTCAAAACCATTCTGTCTTTTCTTTACAATAAAACATGCCCAGTTCGTGTATACTTTATGGATCTTTATATTTCATACTCAAGTAGATGTCTTACTAATTGTTTTAAATAACGTGTCTTTAGGACTGTCTCATCATCTCATCTCCTCCTCACATTGTGGACAAGTTAATTTTTGCCTTTAGAACTTCCAGTTTTAAACTTAATCCACCACAGGTTTATGCCATAATTCAATTTATAAATCTTCCTCAGAAAGAGTTTGGGATTCTCCCTCCCTTCAATTGATATACTAACCTGCTTTGGGCACAATCCTCCCCTCTAGACCAGAGGCAAACGTGGGTTGCTACCATTTCGGCCCGGTATGGCCGAACTGGTAGTGGTACTTTTGCCTGGATCGCAGAACCAGCAGCGACCCAGGCTGGCCACACCCCCCCAAACTGGCTCCCCAGTGCTTTTTAGTAATGTTTTCATGTTCTGCACATGCATGGAACAATTTATAGTCAACTGCGCGCACACACGAAATGAGCCGGCAGCAATATTGGCAGCAACCCACCCCTGACCAGAGGTCTCCAAACTTGGCAACTTTAGGACTTGTGGACTTCAATTCCCAGCTGGCTGGATAATTCTGGGAGTTGAAGTCCACAAATCTTAAAGTTGCCAAGTTTGGGGACCTCTGTTCTGGACACTGGGCGCTATCCTCTCAGTGACATTTTTCCTTGGGCTGCAGAAGAGATCAAATCCTAGTTTCTGCCTGACAGAATGATCTGGCTGATGCTTCAAAAAGCTTCAGACTGCTCATGTGCTGTACGTGGATTTAGCACTCTTTTGAAAGAGTGTGAATTCTATTTCATAAAAAAGGACCAGCACTGTCATAAAAGGCTGCACAGAAGCTGAGTTTAAACTAGGAAACAAAGCTGGCTTTTGCCAACTGTGTATTTCCCACTAGACAATTCAGTGCTTCACAGATATTACAGCGAGGAGCTTCACATGGCTGCCTTGTTTATTGATTTTAGGTAGCAAGTGGTAGTAGCACCACTTTGCATAATCCACATATTATCTGTCAGTGCTGCTGGCCGTAGCCACCCTCTGCCCATACTAGCATTCCCTTATAGTGTTTCCTTTAGCTTTCATTCCCTGCTGCACTCTTATCTCAAGTGAGAGATCAGAGACACTATTCCCAAGACACCTTGCAATGCTTCCACTTCCACTTGTCACCTGAGCTTGTTTTTTTTTAAGATAAATTTATTTACAAATTTAAAAAAGACAGACAAATATATTGCAACAAGCGTGTCTGAATATACATCCATTAAACCAATAAATTCCAGAGAGTAATTAGGACTATTTTTGATTTCCTTTTCTGTGTTTCATCCAATTGTACCATAGATTCCAGCAGTTGTAGTAATCTGTATCCTGGTTCCTGAGTAGTTTCTTTAGACGGTCTGCTTCTGCACATCCAGTAATTTTCTAGATCAATTTGCTTTCTGAGTGTAGCAACTCCTTTTTCCATTCCTGTGCAAATAATATCCTAGCTGCTGTAATAATGTGGAGGGTCAGATACCATTTGTCCCTGTTTATTTTATCGGGTTTCATTCCCAATAAATTTCTTTCCCCTGAGCTTGTTTTGAATATAGCTCGGTGCTAGAAACAGCCAGAGTGACAGGGCATGGAGCACAGGTAACAGCAACCTTTCAGTGGGGTAAATGAGTGAAAACAGGTGCTAAACTCACCATTCTAAGCACCTGCTTATCCTGACCCCACCTCACCGTACCACATACTGAGAATGATCAATGGTTGCTTTGTCTCAGAGGGGTGGTACTATACTCAATGCGAGGAGAAAATAATTTAAGGAAAATTGCCAACCACTTTCCTTAACCAACCTGTTAAGTCCTCAGGTCTACGACAGTGCCAGCAAGTCTGGTGAACTCTGAATCACCACATTCCAGAATGGAGCCGGCAGCCACGTCTGATTGGCTAAGACGCAGCTGGCAGGAGACTGTCTAGAAAATAGATACAATGTTGCAGCTAGCTTGCTGCAAGGGTTCCTGTCTGAAAGCCTATATAAAGCGCTGTCAGACAGGGAAGCCTTGCCAGTAGTGATTCTTGTGTATTGTAAATAGTTGCTGAATAAATGTTCCTGTTGATTGACCATGCCTGAGTCGGACTCCTTTGTGTAATCTAACACAACCCATATTAACAGCATATCATAGCAATAGCATTTAGACTTACATACCACTTTATAGTGCTTTACAGCCCCCTCTAAGTGCTTTACAGAGCCAGCATATTGCCCCAACAATCTGGGTCCTCATTTTACCCACCTTGGAAGGATGGAAGGCTGAGTCAACCTTGAGCCTGGTGAGAGTCAATCTGCCAAACTGCTGGCAGCCAGTGATATTAAATCTGTAAGAACAATGCCAGACATCAGCCTGATCACAGCCATCAACACTGAGCCAGGGTGAGGTTTGACAGTCAGGCCAGAGGAATTTAGGCTGGTCTGGGTTTTTTTTCTGCCAACTAAAAGAATGAAGATTAATATGACATGAGAAAGAGCTTTCTATCATAGTAGTTCAGCTTTAGGAGGTGGCAGTTTTTAATCCCAGTTAATGGGATTAAATGGCTTCCATTCTATAGATTTGTTTACTTAGAGATCCTTTTCTCCAAGAATTCAGCCTAGCTTCTGCAAGGACCTCCTTCAATTATATCTTACAACAACCTTGAACTGAGAGAAAGTGACAAACTTAAAACTTCCTTAAAATTTTCCCTGGTGAAGGTGAACTTGAAGCTCTGTTTCCCTGGGCCCAGTTTTACCCATTAAGCCTGGCACCACAATACAGAGCCACAGACATTATAGCTGCATTCCAAGCACATTGTTCTGAATTCAGGGATGCTTACTTCTGAGTAGGTATATCCAGGATGAAATATATTAACTTTCCCCTTTGAATTTCTCCATACTAGCTCCTTTTTTAAAAAAAAAAAATGTGTGTGTGTGTGTGTGTCTCAATGCATTTGACACTATTTGTTTTTTGTAATTTAGAGTTTATTTATTTTTTCAACAAAAGAAAAAAACAGAACTTTATAATAACAAAGGACTGGGCATCAGAGGGGACTAAAATAGGGGTAATTTTTATTTCTAACATGATCCAGCATTCATTACTGTATTGTTGTCACAGTGTATTATGCAGCAGCCCCATAGAATTTTCTCCAGTGAATTCAACATTGTATGTATTCTTTTGTATTAAATGGTTTGGACATAATGGAGAAAAACAGTTGATGAGACATCATCCCAATGGGTCGCTACCAACACATGCTTCACTCTGGTTTTCCAGTCGTTGCTGCAATTACAGGATTACCAATTTGTTTACAAATTAGCATTTTCCCCCCCACAAGGCATGTTTGTGATAAAAAAAATACTATTGGGGTAATATAGCATAAAAACGAGCTGATAAAAATGCAAACCATTTTTTCCCCACATAACAAAACAGTCATGGTTGGCAGAATCAGTTCTAATGCAGATGAAGCTTTACAACTTTCCCCCTTTTTTATATTCCATTCTGTTAACATAATGATTCTCTTGGAATATTCCAGTAGAGAAGTTTATTTTGCTTCTCAAAATTTTGACTGCCCTGTAAAGGCAAAAGATAAAGCAGTTCGGTGAAAAGACATGAACAAACACTGCAACCAAATTTACATTATTTTGGTAATTTTGGGATATGTTTCCAGAATGCAGTTATCTTACAGGTGCCCACACCTTTTAGTAAACCAAATTGGTCAACAGTGACCTGAAGGATAATCCTCACACAAGCATCTATTATTGTTTGGTTTCTGGCAGAGGTGGCATTCAGCAGATGCTGACCAGTTCTGGAGAACTGGTAGCAGAAATTTTGGGTAGTTTGGAGAACTGATAATTACCACTTCTGACTGGCCCCACCCCCATCTATTCTCTGCCTCCTGAGTCCCAGCTGATTGGGAGGGAATGGAGATTTTACAGTATCCTTCCCCTGCCATGCCCACCAAGCCATGCCACATCTACCAAGCCACACCCACAGAACCGGTAGTAAAAAAAAAATTGAATCCCACCACTGGTTTCTGGTCACTTTATTCCTGGAAAGACTTAGGGCTCTTGATTCACCAGCTTTACTTAGTATCTCTACAAACGAAGCCAAACATACTTCCATTGAAGAGAGCATTAATCTCTAGGAAAGGAAAGTCCACCTCTGATCTGCTTTCTGGATTCCACAGGGCAAGCTGTTTAGAATATTAAGAGATCTTGGCAATCAACTTTCTAAACTTCAGGTGGAGGAGGTGTCACTGAACTTTCTCATGTGTTATAGGCATTTAGGAGACATGCAAGAAAGAGTCCGAGAGGTGTCAGTAAGTATGTTTTATTCCATTAGTAAAATAAACCTCAATTGTCTGGGATTACATAACACATAAACTATAAACTAAACCATGATGGCTGGATTTATGCAATGTTTTAGGCCAAAATGTAACAATCGCTTAACATATAACCCAGTAAATATAGACTATTCTTTACCTAAATTATTTATTTCTAAATGACTGGAATCACTCAGGGCAAATACTTTGAAAAGGCTCATTTAACCATTTAAACAACTCCTTCCTTCAGCCATTCTATACACTTTTAGAAAGCTGGGCTCAGAGCCATTTCAATATATTTTATTGCTTGTGGAGGAAAAGTAAATTAAGCAATTCACTCTCAGTCTGGGAAAATTGCATTGCTCACTAGTATGTTGTTCTACCACTTACAGTAAGCCTTAGCCATACTGACTGGATATGATTAGAGTGAGCAAATCTGGATTGTGAAAATCCAGAGAAATCATAGTGGTTTTGTGAAGTTTTTCAGAGAAAATCTGTTAACCTTCTGATTTAATGTATGGAGAATATAAAATTTGGGGAGGTTGAAGCACAATGCAACACTGATAAAATAAGATTCTGTTTTTATATTTCCTGTGTCCATAAATCTGTTAAATCAGGGATCTCTAACCTTTGCAACTTTAAGTCTGAAGGACTTCAACTCCCAGAATTCTCCAGCCAGCAAAGCTGGCTGGAGAATTCTGGGAGCTGAAGTCCTTCAGACTTAAAGTTGCAAAGGTTGGAGACCCCTGTGTTAAATGAAGGTGGATAAATCATGGATATCAGTTAATTTATTTAGGCTTTTGCTCAAACACCCAAACAATAAAGCATAATATTATTCTGTCCAGTAGCCGGAACAGATTTAGCAGGACATCAATGAAGAGAGGCAAGAAGAAAGAACTAGAAGAAATGGAGTGGGAGTAGAGAGGAACAAACAAGACAAGAGATATAGACTAAATGGGAAAATGAATGGACAAAAGAAAGAAATCAAAAATGAAAATTAGAGGGAAAGTGGGAAAATAAAACAAGAAAGGACTATGGAAGATCTGAAATATAAATGAAAAATAATGAATGAATGCTGAAATTTTGATTCAGACAGATGTTGCTTAGCTTCAAAATCTCATTTAATCTCTTGCACTGATTTTCAGTTTAAAGAAGGAGTCCCAAGCATGGTTAATATTGATACCCAAGTGCAGCAAGACTATTATATACACAAAAATGAAAAAAATACCCACAATAGAGGAGTGGATTGTGAAGATGCTGGAATTTGCAGAAATGGCAAAATTGACCTTTTGATCAAGGATGGGGGGAAAATGGTCAGTGTTTTCATAAAAAATTAAAAACTTCTTATGGACTTTTTTGCCTTGAAAATGGAAAAAAATGAATGGGTGATCTATAGATTTGCTGATTAAAAAGGATTGAATTTAATTTATTCGAATTTGTATACCGCCCTTTCTCCCTTGCGGGACTAAGGCAAGAAGAAACCATGTAATGCAATCTTATAGACCAGGGGTCCCAACCTGTGGGCTATGGCCCACAAGTGGGCAGCGAGAGGTTTGCAACTGGTGAGTGCACACATGCGCATCGTCATTTGCATGAGCAGCGAGCATGCACATGCTTGCCAGCCACAAGCACGAACCATCATCTCTCCCCTGTCAGTCTGCAAAGCCAGAAATGTTGGGAAACTCTGTTATAGAGGGAGGAGAGATAATAAAATTTGTTTGTAATTTCTGTAAAGAAGATTGGAAATGATTTATCTATATCATCTCTCCCTCCCTCCCTCCCTCCCTCTCCCTATCTATCTATCTTTCAGATCTCACTTTCAGCACTTTTATTTATCATTTTCTTAATTTTTCTTTATATTTTTCATGTTTATCTTTTCCTCTAATAGAAATAATTTCAAAAAATATTGACCATCAAGGTCCAAGGGACTAATAAATATCTTGGGGTTGAAAGGGAGATGAGTCAATAAATGTCTAGGGATCAATAGGAACAATCTGGCCCTCGAAGGTCATGATGACCTAATGACTAAAATTCATCAATCCCCGGTCCTTGCCCTTGTTGATATGTATCAGACACATTTTTTTCCCATTAAGGATATCAATGTTTAGTAAGAAAAAGGTATGTTAAATCTTATTTTTTCATACTTTTCCTATTTTATGAAGTAATTATTATGTATTAATATTCAAGGCATTAGTAGCTAAAGTAGTGTTTTATCACATTATCTTCATATAATAAATATTTGGGGGTCAATAACAGTCTGAAACGTCATGAAGGGGTTGATGAGGTGAGAAGTTTTGGAGGCCCCTGATTTAGACCATGGGCAGCCATGTCTAAAAGTGCATCACTAAACTCCTTGCTATGAAGGGAACAGAAGATGGAAGAAGGATTAGTACAATGTTCTAAAATGCAGAGGTCCCTTCTCAACTCTAATGGGTGGATGACATTGGGGAGGATGATGGAAGGAGGTGCTGTCTAGGCAACAATCAGACAAGAGAGCCAGGACCCCCAGATGGATTAACAGTTAGAAGAAGAAACTTATGAAGGACCCACCATAATTGCTGAAATGTTTCAAAGTAGTAGCAATAAATTGGTGCTTTCAGACACGCACTATTCTGTTAATATAGCCTTACAATAAAGTAGAAGTAGCTCATTGTGTTGTATTTCCAGTCTAGTTTACCCAGGAAGACTTACACCAACTCAGAGGGAGCCTTATGATCCAACTTCCATTCACAGTATCTTGGCAGGTGTGGACAGCTCTTGGAAAGCAGCTTTATTTTTTATTTTTTGCTGCATGTCGTTATTTCCCTGTCTCCTTAGCAGGTCTAGGATGACGCTTTGTGATGTTTTGGCTAGCTAGCTGATTGATAGACTATGAAAAAGATCAAAATCTCACTGCCCCCACTCCCCAACAATAAATCCCGCTATATTCAGACAAGGATATCATTACTGCTTATGATTACAAGTTCTCTTGTCATTGAACCTTCTCATTCTGTCTGCTTGAAATTTGTCAGAGTTTTGTCCATTCCACTTTGATGAAAATAGAATGTTATGAAAAATCTACTAAATTTATTTACTATTTACAGATTTTAAATGACATCACTTGAAAACACTAGCATTGATTTCCTTGAGATTTGATGCATGTCTCACTATAGTTTAACTTCCTGGCCAATTTTATCCCATTTTAAAAGAAACTTAATGTGTTCCCTGGGCTAGATGCTGCAAAGGTGAAAATCCAGTTTTCCTGAATCACTGTGTAAAACTGGGGAAGAACGTTTGCTATCATCTGATTAATTTAGGGTTAGAATAGATTCTTGTAGGGTAATTTTAAAGTATCAGATTGCTTCCTTGAAATGAGTCAGAGAGTCTCTGCATACTGCTAATATCAGGGAAGGTTACATAGCTTGGAATGGTGTATCAATGGTGGTTAATTTCCTACACCTAGGAATTGAAATGGACATAGTGGTTCAGTGGTGAAGACACTGAGCTTGTTGATCAGAAAGGTCAGCAGTTGAGCAGTTTGAATCCCTAGCACTGTGTACCGTAGGGTGCTCCCATTACTTGTTCCAGCTTCTGCCAACCTAACTGTTCAAAAGCACATAAACATGCAAGTAGAAAAATAGGGACCACCTTTGGTGGGAAGGTAACAGCGTTCCATGCACCCTCGGCATTTAATCATGCCAGCCACATGACCATGGAGATGTCTTCGGACTGGCTCTTCAGCTTTGAAACGGAGATGAGCACCACCCCCTAGAGTCGGGAACGACTGGACCATATGTGCGAAGGGAACCTTTACCTTTAGAAATAGAGAAGGTAGGACCTGACTGGATTAACAACTTTGAGCACCTATAAAAGATGTGATGGAAACTTGCATTATTATAACAGATTGCAGCTGGGGTAATATAATTCAGTATTATTATAAATCAAAAGAGATTTCCTAGCACTTTCCATTATAATGTTCCAGACTAATATTCATCTTAGATGGGATTGCCATGTTAAAACCTGTGACCTGTTTCTCCACTTTCTTGCAGTACTGATGCCAAACCTGAGACGATGAAAAAGGTTTTTAAAAGTGTTTTAAATATAAGATTTATTTTTAGCCCCAAGCTTCCCCTGCTCTGATACCTTAATCTGCCCATGGAAGTAGAATTCTTTGTCTCTTTGCTATCTCTGGGCCTGGAATGCTGAAGGTTCTGAATTACAAGTATAGTGCCATGGCCAAGGTCCCTTCCTTCAATAATAGAATTGACTGATCCCATGGCTTTACTGACTGCCACCACTTAAAATCTTTGTAATGTCCTGCGGCCAACTTTTAATCTCTCACCATATCAGTTACCAAGCATCACTCAAGATGTGCACAATTAAAAAGCTGGTCACCCAATGCTAAATAGTGGAGTTGGGGAGGGGGGGAGAATCAGGAAGGCATTAAAGCAGATATTGAGAATTCTGCAAAGTGCCTGGAATAGATTATCTTGACCAGGGATGTCCAAACTTGGGAACTTTAAGACTTGTGGACTTCAACTCCCAGAATTCCCCAGCCAGCTGGCTGGGGAATTCTGGGAGTTGAAGTCCACAAGTCTTAAAGTTCCCAAGTTTGGACATCCCTGATCTTGACTATAAGACAGGGGTGGGTTCCTGCCAGTTCTAACCTCTTCTATAGAAGAGGTTCCACAAATCTACAGTGCCGTTTAGAACTGGTTCCAGCTCCCTCCCCCCATCCGTCCGCCCATCATCAAGAGGAAGAGCGAGAGGAGGAATTCTGGGAGTTGAAGTCCACAAGTCTTAAAGCTGTCAAGTTTGAACACCCCTGGGGGTTTTTTCTCTCTAAAGGGTTAGGGGGTGTAAGGGTCTTGTAACTTGACAGCTTTAAGACTTGTGTGCTTCAAATGCCAGAGTTTCTGAGCCAACATTTTGATTGCTAAGCAAGAGCGTTGTTAAGTGAGTTTCACCACATTTTACAAGTTGGCCATGCCCACCCAGTTACATGACTGCCAAGCCACCCCCACCTGGTCACATGGCTGGCAAGCCACTCCCACAAAGCAGGCCACACCTACAGAAGAGGTTCTAAAAAAATTTGAAACCCACCACTGCTATAAGAGATGGTTTTTTTGGTAATGGACATTATGGACATTATCTCATGAATTAGTCCATAATGTCCATTACTGGGGTTTACAGACCAAAAAGAGATTAGACTGAAATACTTAGGCTGGGATAAGAATCAGATCATAATCACATTAGAGTTAGACATTGTATGGCCAAGTAGATGGGAAGAGTTGGCAAGATGAGTAGCATCTCTCAATGGTTTCCTATCTTGAGGTCTGGTGGAGGAGAAGGTCATCTCACCCATGGTTGAGATAAGCTTCAGTTTCAGCCCTATCCTATCCTGAATATGGAATTGGGGAGGGATGTGCCATCTTATCTTCGAGTTGCAAAATGTCTTTGAGTATCTTTGAGCAGGGTGTAGCTTTCCTTACAGCGGCATGATAAATTGCACCTGCCAGAATTCTCCTTTCTGTGTAATTATTCAAGGAACTATGTTCTCTGTTTCAATTGGTCCAGACAAGCCTCTAGTAGGATGGGAGAGTTAGAGATATATTATTCACAAGTTTCTTCAACTTAAAGTAGAAAAGTGTGGTAGTTTCTAAATGTGGCCTTTCCTTCCTCCATTCCTTCCTTCTCTCCTTCTAGTAATATATTTAAAACAAGAGAAAAATAGCAAGAATAATGCAAGGTGCACCTCTATTTGCAAAAGTTGTTTTTCATTTAAATAGGCAACCTGCAAAAAGGCAGGGGCACATTCTAACTATCCTATTGAAAACAACATTTGAAAAATAAATGGGGTGTGTGTGTGCGGTTTTCTCTCACTCATTATGTCAGTGAGAGAAAACCAGCACTGCTTTTAGAACCTAACCCACTTTTAAAACTACGTGCTAGGTGTTTTCAATATATTTTATAGTTGGGGGAGGGGGGAAATCTGTTGGGGGATGGGGGAGTGATTCATAGCAGCTGGGCTCACTATATTTTATTGGCACTAAAACAACATGTGCAGCAAATCAACTGAGAGAACAAAGGGGCTTTTTTTTTTTCATGTTCTACGTGGAGGTCACCGCAAATCAACTGTAAACCTTTCCAGCCAGCAGTTCCCTTACTCTTACCTGCAACAGCTCGGCACTGTTAAGATATTACTCATCTTTGCTAGTTTCCCATGTTTTATCCAAGCCTGGAAGTGGGATATTTTATGATATATGGGGAAAGTCTGGCAAAGAGCCAGTTATCTCTTCACCTGAGGGGGATAAAAATAATGTCCAGAGGATCAGGAAGAAAATGCTCTAAGCCAGGAAAGCATTTTTTTTTAAGTGTCCTGACTGTATGCCCTGAGATAGAATAGCCTTCCAAAGGTTATTCCCAGCTAAACTCAGAATACCAAGGGCCACTCTTGACCATAGATATTTCAAATAAAACAAGAGTACTTTTATTTAGATCTCTAATCTAAAACTGAACTGTTTTTGACTCTAACTCCCATGTTAAAAAAAACAAAAACCACATACATGGAAGAGCACAACAAAGTTAAATTTCTTTCATATAAAAGTATGGCTAATGGGCACACTTACCTTTTGTCAGAAGTTTAACAATATCTTTGTATATATATATATATTACCTCTACAGTGTTAAGTACAAGTCTACATAAGAGCTTTTCACTGTAATCCTGAGTGGGTTTTTTTAAAACTCAAAATTGGTCTCATTGTGAACAATATTGTAAAATGGTAATTGGGCATAAGATTGGAGAGTTAAAAGACTCTCTTATTATTTTGTTTTCAAAATCTGGATTCCGAGTGTCTTTGTGAAATCAATAATAAAAGCCACACATTGGAGGCATGCATACATAGAGCCAGTTTGGTGTAGCAATTAAGGTATCAGGCTGAGTAACTGGAATATTTTGAGTTCTAGCCTTTTCTTGGGCATGAAGGCATCTGGGTGACCTTTGGTCAGTTATTCTCTCTCAGCCCTGGGAAGTAGGCAGGGCAAACCACTTCTGAAAATCTTGCCAAGAAAACTGCAAGGACTGATCCAGGCAGCCAAAAAGAATCAACCCTGACCTGAAGGTAAATGTATGTTCTCTTTCTTATACACAAGAGAGAGGAAGGGATGGATGGATGATAGGTAGATAGGTAGATAATCATTAAAAAATAATGTGAAGTTTGTCTCATTTATAATGAAAAGCCTGAACACGATAATGATGGTATGAATCCTTTTGTGCAGTTGTTCACATTACATACATCCTCATGGCCGATTCGCTCCCACAGAGAGGGACTTCTCCGGGTGCCGTCCACTAGACTCTGTCAGCGGGCGACGCCCAGGGGAAGGGCTCTCTCTGTGGCGGGCCCAGCCCTCTGGAATGACCTTCCCCCCGACATCAGAACAACCACGGACTTCCGCTCCTTCCGTCTGAAATTAAAAACTCATCTTTTCCGTTTGGCCGGCCTTGGGTAGCCTCTCTCTATAGGGTCTAGCTGTTTTAATTGGGTATTTTAGTATGTTAAGGGGATTTTAGCACAGGCCCAGATTTAATTTGTTCTTAATTATATTTGTATATTTATTGTATTGTGGTTTTAGTTTTCCCTGTGCACCGCTCCGAGTCCCTACGGGGAGAGGAGCGGTCTATAAATTAAATTATTGATTGATTAACAAAGCATTATTTTAACCTTTCTTTTAAACTGAGGAGTTCAAGATCTTGCTCTTGTTTTTGATTTTACATGGACATAACTCTTTTTCTGAGTTCACACATTGCACAAACCCTTGGTTTGTTAAACCTGATTCTTGAATCAGGTTTGAGCTGGATTAACACCATGAGCTGGATTTACATAAGTAAAGCAAGGGGAGGGACCCACTTTACGGTTTAATTTAATTTCCACCTCATTGTGTAAACAGGCAGATTCCCAATAAAAGTTTGAGAGAATTTGTTTACTTTTGTTCTTCTACAAAACAAAATAAATGTATTCAGTCTAATTTGTGAATAATCACCACACGGCATTTGTGTATTTTCTTGTAAACTGTGACTATGATTTTTGGACATTGAGAAATGGTAATAATAGGGAAGTCCAAGAACTGCAGTTGGGGACTTATTTGGACCAGAGATATTATGTTATCCTTATTTTTTTAGATGATGTCACTTGTAGTTGCACTGTTGATCTCAGAAGTCTAAATATGGTGCGGTAGATGATTATTTGAAATAATGAGGCATCTGGAAGTTAATTTTAGAGATGAGTGATAGTTCTGGAGGTAAAGGGTTGGGGGCACTGAACCTCCATATCTCTGAGATTATATCAGCGGATGAGTCACATAAAGGAAAAACAGCCATTGCATTCCGATGACTCAAATGATGGGTTGTGTGGAGTTGAGGCTGTGCATACAGTTCTTGACTTTTGAACTCAAAATAATTTTTTACTTATGAGATTTAGTTCAGATGGTAGGGCACCAAGTTATCTGAAAGTAAAATTAATTGGAGAAAAAACTTCCTTATTAAACATGATAAATGATGCATGATATACATAGCCCTCTCTCTTTTTTTAAATAAAGCATAACAGAAGGTCAGCAAAGGCATACCAAAATGATTGAGTCAGAACTGCGGGGATAATGAGAGAGATTTTTTTTTTAATCTAAATACATTGTAGCTTGTTTTATCAGTCCTGGTATTATGAAATATGGAAGGATCCAAACAAATTTACAAAAGCCAAGATCACATTAATTTAGAAAGAAAAGTCTGAAGCCTGTATTCTCCTCGGCCGGCAAAATAGGTGGTGCTTTGAGACCTCCTTCGCTTTGACTGGGTTGCACTTCCATACTAAATTTATTTATTTACTTATTTATTACTTGGCTATTAATGAACTTTGTATGGCTGGCCATCTCACAAAGAACAATTCTGGGCCGTACACAGATAACGCAACACATCTATGAAACTATCCTTATCAAAATGTAAGAATCAATGTGAAAAGTTAAATTATTGGAAACAAAATATACTAACTCTAAGTAAAGAGAGACTGAATATATCTACCTCATCTGGACATGTCTCCAGTTGCCTGAGATACCTAGGCCTGGTGACATAGTCAAGTTTTGAAGGATTTGTGTAACGTCAAAATTAGGGATGTCAAACTCAATTTCATTGAGGGCTGCCTCAGGATTGTGTTCGACCTTGAGGGGGGGGGAACTGGGTGTGTGTGGCCAGGGTGGGCATGACCAGCTCGACGTCACTTGTGTTGGGGGCACCTGTGGGTTCCCAAGCAACCCTCTGTTTTCACAGGCAGAGGGTTGCAGGACGTGGTTGCCTCCATTTTTGCAGGTAGAGGCACCGTGGGCTGATCCTTCACTGTGCCCAGGGCAGCTCATGGGCCAGATCTAAGCACCCCATGGGCTGGATCTGGCCCACAGGCCTTGAGTTTAACACCCCTGATCAAAGGGAATGGGGGAAACCTAATTTCAGGGGGAAGAAGTTTCCATAAAGTGAGTGCCATAATAGAGACGTCTCATCACCTGTGATATAGCAAATGTACATTCCTAGTGGATAGTACCCACAGCAGCCTTCCCTGTCAGATCTAATTGTGTGTGTGTGTGTATGTGTTAATGTAATCAGGAAAAGATGGTTCATCCAACAGTAATGCTGTTTTGAGCAAGAAACAGAACTTGCATTAGCTGCGTAGTTCAAAACTGAGCTGACCAATTGTTGTTTCTCACATTTTTGCATCGTATAATAGTTTAGTTGAATCTTATCAATGCTTTCTAATTAATCTGTTTTTTTAAGGTTTGTGAATACAATACAATACAATACAATAGCAGAGTTGGAAAGAACCTTGGAGGTCTTCTAGTCCAACCCCCTGCCTAGGCAGGAAACCCTATACCATTTCAGACAAATGGCTATCCAACATCTTCTTAAAGACTTCCAGTATTGGGGCATTCACAACTAATGGAGCCTATTTTAGGAAGTAATTATTCTTGATTCTCAGATTTATGATCATACATTTTGTGATCTTCTGGATAAGGTGCATGTATGTATGTATGTATGTATGGTGTCACAACACCTGGTGTGCCCAAATATGGGAGAGAGCACTTCCCTTTTCTGCCTTTCGTCTCACCCTAGGAGCCATCCAGGCAGAAACTATTTCTTTATGTTGCCTTTTGTTACATTTGTTACAGCATCACAACCAGATGGATTCGTATCTGGCTGACCAACCACACTCAATGTGTAGTCCTCAATGGAACTGCATCTACATGGAGGGAAGTATGCAGTGGAGTCCCCCAAGGCTCTGTTTTAGGCCCAGTACTCTTCAACATCTTCATCAATGATTTGGATGAGGGAATAAATGGGGAACTCAACAAATTTGCAGATGACACCAAGATGGCAGGAATAGCTAACACTCCAGAAGATAGGCTTAAGATACAGAAGGATCTTGACAAACTTGAACATTGGGCACTATCTAATGAAATGAAATTCAATGGCGAAAAGAGTAAGGTTCTACATTTAGGCAACAAAAACGAAATGCACAGGTACAGTATAGGTGGTACCTTCCTCAATAGTAGCAACTGTGAGAGGGATCTTGGAATCCTAGTGGACAACCATTTAAATAGGAGCCAGCAGTGTGCAGCAGCTGCCAAAAAAGCCAACACAGTTCTAGGCTGCATAAACAGAGGGATAGAATCAAGATCACGTGAAGTGTTAATACCACTTTATAATGCCTTGGTAAGGCCACACTTGGAATACTGCATTCAGTTTTGGTTGCTATGATGTAGAAAAGATGTGGAGACTCTAGAAAGAGTGCAGAGAAGAGCAACAAAGATGATTAGGAGACTTGAGGCTAAAACATATGAGGAACGGTTGCAGGAAACTGGGTATATCTAGTTTAATGAAAAGAAGGACTAGGGGAGACATGATAGCAGTCTTCCAGTATCTCAGGGGTTGCCACAAAGAAGAGGGAATCAAGCTATTCTCCAAGGCACCTGAGGGCGGGACAAGAAGCAATGGGTGGAAACTAATCAAGGAGAGAAGCAACTTAGAACTGAGGAGAAATTTCCTGACACTTTGAACAGTTAATCGGTGGAACGGCTTGCCTCCAGAAGTTGTGAATGCCCCAACACTGGAAGTCTTTAAGAAGATGTTGGATAGCCATTTGTCTGAAATGGTACAGGGTTTGCTGCCTAGGCAGGGGGTTGGACTAGAAGACCTCCAAGGTCCCTTCCAACTCTGCTATTGTACATTGTATGTTTGTGCTGCATTTGGAGTACATAAAATACCTTTAAAAATAATTTAAAGCCAATAGAGGCATGTGAAATTACAGTAATTGGAACTGAAGCATTGTTTGGATTTGAGACATACCGTAATCTATTCAGTTTTAGGAGTGCTTCAATCTGAAAAATTCAGTCATTTCTGAAGATTATGCATGTGCATGCGACTGTAGCAGATGAGCAGGCTGAGCCCAAGGGTGGAATTAAATGTGTCATCAGCAACAAGAGAGTCAAGAGAATTCCATTGATGCCTATCTACTGCCAATTTAGTTTGACCGTTAGTAGACCAGATTCTTATGTACAGGCAGCATGTAATAAACTTCTAGTACTTTGAACCAATTCCTGTTCCCAGTTACTTGTGCCTGGCAAAGGTCCTCTTACCATTTAGACTGAAGGAGAAGAGCCATTCTGATCCCACACATTACTTTGATAAAGTACTTTACTTCAAAGCTGTGTTGTTGAATGAATCAAATTAAATTAACAGAATATTGAGCATAGAGCTAGGATTCCTGAGACCCAATTTCAAATCTGTATTGATCTCCAAATGATCTTCAGCTTTTCACTAACATTTATTTTCACCTATCCTAGATAATTTGTAATGGCAAATACCGTATTTTTCAGAGTGTAAGACGCACCTTTTTTCCTCCAAAAAGAGGCTGAAAATCTGCGTGCATCTTATACATCGAATACAGCATTTTTTGCCTCCTGGAACCCCACCCCCTTCACCAAACTGGCTGTGCCTAGTCTTATGGAGACTTCCAGAGACCTCCTGGGGGCTGGGGAGGGCAGAAATTAGCCTAAACTGGGCCGGTTTTTTTGCCCACACCCCCAGCCCCCAGCAGCACTCTATAACATAGCATAGGGCTATGCATGCAATTTATTTAACACAAAAATGGCCCATTTTTGCAATAAATGGCCCATTTTTTTGCTCATTTTTGACCCCCCTCCGGAGCATTCTGCAAGCCCTCCGAAGGCTAGTCAGCTTTTTATTTGAAATAAAAACGGCCCCATTTTCATGGAGAAATGGGCCATTTGGGGAAGGTTTGCAGAGTGTAAAGACTTTTTCCTCCCTGTTCGGAAGGCTCTTTAACTGTTTCTGTGCCAGCAGAAACAAAGTCTTAAGGTTTGTCAGTGATTTCCTTCTCCAGGACATGGATAAATACACCTGGAAACATCAACGTACCTACCTACTCACTCACTCTCTCTCTCTCTCTCTTTCTCCCCCTACCTACCTACTTACCTACCTACCTACTGTATTTCTCTCTCTCTCTCTCTCTATTTCTCTCTCTATATTCCTTTATCTATCTACCTACCCTCTCCCTCCCTCCCTATCTACTTTCTCTCTCTCTCTCTCTTCTCTCTCTATATATTCCTTTATCTACCTACCTACACACACACTCTCTCTCTCTACCTACCTACCTACTGTATTTCTCTCTGTCTCTTTCTATTTCTCTCTCTATCCTTCTACCTACCTATCTACCTACCTACCTACACACTCTCTCTCTCTCCCTACATACCTACTGTATTTCTCTCTCTCTCTATTTTTCTCTCTCTATTCCTTTATCTACCTACCTACCTACTCCCTCCCTCCCTCCCTACCTACTGTATTTCTCTTTCTTTCTCTCCCTCTCTATCCCTCTATCTAACTACCTACTTTTTTTGTAATTTGCCTCTTCCAAACCTTGGTGTGTCTTATACTCCAAAAAATACGGTACATGAGTATTTGGAAAAATGCTAAACCATGTATTGGGCAAAAGTTACATTCTTCAGACGATCAGTACACAAAAATCGTTGACTTCAGGGGGGCTGTCCTGAGTCTTTTGCATTGAAGAGAAGGACAAATAGTTCTTATTATGGTTTATTCAGAAGAAGAGGTCAAATAATGAAATTTGCTCTATTCTTTGATATGGCATTGCTGATGGTAAGAGCATACTCTTCCTTGAAACTGCCAGCCACCTGTAATTTGGCATTTCAAATCTCAATAGGCTCATCCTTTCCAGATCAGTAAAATGAGGAGCCAGATTGTTTGGGACAATATGCTTACTCTGTAAACTGCTTAGATAGGACTGTAAAGCACTGTGAAAAAGTATATAAGTCAGAGTGCTATTTCTTTTGCTATACCATTTCAGGAAAGTGACTGCCCAGTCTTTTCTTAAAAACCTCCAGCTTGCCAACAACTTCTGTTGGCAAGGTGTCCCACTGGTTAATTTTTCTCACTGTTAGGACATTTCTCCTTAATTCCAGGCTGCTTCTCTCCTTGATTAGTTTATATCCATTGTTTCTTGTCCTGCCCTCTGGTGCTCTGGAAAATAAGTTGACTCCCCTTCTCTTGGTGGCAACCTATCAAATACTGGAATACTACTATCATATCACCCTGGGTCCTTCTTTTTTCTAGACTAGCCAAACCCCAATCCTGCAAGCGTTTTCCATATGTTTTAGTCTCCAGGCCTTTAATCACCTTATTTGCTCTTTGCACTTTTTACAAAGTCTCAACATCTTTTTTTGTAATGTGGTGACCAAAACTGGATGCAGTATTCCAGGTATAGACTTACTAAAGCTTTGTAAAGTTGTACTAATACTTCATGTGATTTTGATTCCATACCTCTGTTTATACAACCAAGGATTGTATTAGCTTTTTGGGCTGCTGCTGCACCCTGCTGGCTCATGTTTAAATGATCATCTATTAGGACTTCAAGGTCTCTTCCAAAGTCATATTGGAATCATAGTGATGTGATGTGGCAATTGTTCATTTAAAAAAGAGTAGAATTTCCCAGGTGTTTTACTAGGTGAAGGAGTATTGAGGTGAGTCCTTGAATCCTTATAGAAAGTACAGTACAGCAGTTCGTTTCAACAGCACCTTGTCCATAGAATCTAAATCTCAGGTCCAAAACTGCTCTGAGGAGTGTGTTACCACATGCTAAAATTAATGCATTTTAGAATTTGGAAACAGTTATGTGGTGTGCCCTGTTTCCCCAAAAATATGACCTTCCTGCATAATAAGCCCAATCGGGGTTTTGAGCATATGTGCTAAAATAAGCCCTCCCCCAAAAATAAGCCCACCCCAAAAATATTGCAACAGAGCAGCAGCCATGAGGTTACCACGTTCGCCGCCTTCTGCAGCTCAAAAATAATAAGACCTCCCCAAAAATAAAGCCAAGTGCTTGTTTTGGGGGTCAAAAGAAAATAAAACCCTGTCTTATTTTTGGGGAAAACACGGTATGTATTTTGCTGATTTATGGAAAAAGGAACTTGAGTGCTAATGAAACTTTGAACTGCAGCCACTTTTTTTTTTTTAGCATTTTATGTAATGATTTCAGTGTTTATTGTGCTTTGTGAAGTTGTGGGAAAAGATGCCCAAATGTTTAAAATATGCCACTTATTTAATACTCTGACTGTTCCGGCTGTATAGAGTGAATGCCTTCATAACTTCTACTCTGATATGTATGCATATTGAAAAGCACAAATTAAAAGACATCTAAGAAAGAAATGATCCAGATTGCACTGGTGGCCTAGGCAGTCAGCAGCAATCTAAACAAATGTTTGCTGTAAGTCAACTCAAAAGCTGCCAACAAAATGCTCAGAGAGTCAAGAAGAGGACAGATGATGCCATTTTATTAGTGTTTTCACTAAACATTCCTTGTTAGCCACATGTAGAAAAAGAAAACAAAGATTCCTGCAATATGAAAAGTGCCACGCTTTTAAAAACAACAATCTGGCACAAAGAATAAGATAGAGAAAGAAAAGGAGATCCTTTTGACTTAAACAATTGTTTGACTAAAACAATTCCACCTGATCATTCTGCATCTACAGTATACAACCAAAACCCTCATGCAGGGATAAAAATATAAAGAGTTTCATTAAAGAATCCTTCTTTTCTGCTGGTCTAATCAACAAAGGATCGTGCATTTAGAGATGTAGAGAAATCAGATAAAAAGAAAATCAACCCCAAATTAATATTTGTCTGATTTCCATCCAGTTTTTCAAATGGATTTTTAATTCATAAGCATAAAAATTGTCAAATGGTGTTAGCGATAGGGTTGAACGTATTTACTGATTATAAGCTCGGGCCAGGGAGAAGTTCTCCTCTTTTGTTTTAAAATGTGGATTAGATTCATACTTCATAGCAGCTTGCGACTCTTCACAGAAAAGCTGCTAGTCCATTTGAGTTCCTGATACAACGTGCAGTCCACAAATGTTGAAAATAGGTGAGGGTTGAATGCTTGCTGGATTTCCTTATTTTCTACCATCATAAATCTGTGGGAGCAAAAAAGTTGCTTCCTGGAATATGCTTAAGAAAGATCTTTGTAAAACAGCAATATCACTTAGAGTTATATACTGCTTCACAGTACTTTTACATCCCTCTCTAAGTGGTATACAGAGTCAGCATATTGCCCCCAACAATCTGGGTCCTCATTTACTGGCCATGGAAGGATGGAAGGCTGAGTCAACCTTGAGCCTCATGAGATTCAAACTGCCAAATTGCAGGCAGCCAGCAGAAAGCAGAAGTAGCCTGCAGTACTGTCCTCTAACCACTGTGCCATGGCTCTCCTAATCTCCTAATCACCATATTTTTGGGGTATAAAACACACCGGAGTATAAAATGCACCTTAGTTTTTGGGGAGGAAAATAGGGGTGGAAAATCTGCCTACCAGGCGTTCATTTTTATTCCCATAGCACCAGAAAAGCAAGCAAACACAATAGTACAATAAGATGACACTTTTTGCCATTTTTTTCTTTCCCCAGCAGCCGTATGGGCATTCAGTCAAAAGCACTTTAGCACTTAAAATGTAACAAAGCTGAATCAACAAACCAGCCCACCACTTGCCTGAAGAAACCATTGAGAAAACTCAGATAGCCCAAAGGAAAAATCCTGCCTTGCCCTTAAAGGGATTGTCCCCAAAAGAATAGAAATCAGATAGCCACACAGGAACTCTCTGCCTTGCCCTTGAGAGGATTATCTCCCAAAAATAGAAACTGGACAAAAGAAGTACCTCTTAAGGCAGTCTTCAAATCTTGGAGGCTTCTCCCAGCTGGAACAAAGGAGGGAAATATTCGAAGCTTTTTTCAGCCCTAATGAGGTGCTAATGAATGAAGCATCTTCCTATCTTCCGTGGGAGTTTCACTCCTTAGCACCTTATTAGGGCTGAAAAAAGCTACATTCTGAGCATAAGATGCACCTAAATTTCCACCCTCCTTTTTTGGGGGGAGGAAAGGTTCCTCTTATACTCCAAAAATACAGTAGACAAAATATTCAAAGATTTTTAAATGGAAGGAAAAAGCCTTGACAAGAGGAATTTAGTGAAAGCTCATCAAATTGAAGAACCAGAGCTTTCACTGAAGTTTGGCTAGTTCTAATTATCATTATGGCAGAGAAGAGGAAAATAGAGGTTTGCAGGACTGCATGTTTAAAGTTGGATCAGTCACATTGAAAAGTAAAAGCATATGAAAGGTGTGCCTCAGATTTGGTGCTGAACTAGATGAATATGACTTGCAGATTACTTTGCGAAGATAATTTATAGTTCTTGGACATATTACTTCTTATCAGTACAAATCATAGCATTCTCAGTTACTTATAAAATTATAGTCAGGTTTAGAACTGTATTAATTTATTGGGAGAAGTTATCTTTCAAAAGGAGAAATTGAAGTAGGTTTTTCTTTTCTTTTCTTTATGTCTCTCTTTATATTTGCAGTAGCAGACCCTGCACAAATAACCTCATGGCTTTTTCCTAAAAGAGCAAAGAGAATCTTTTGATCTGCTATGATAATCAAGTTAATGTTCACTTTTCTACATTACTATAAATCTACTTTCCCTGCAGACTCAAACATAATTACCTCATGCTATAAACTCAGACATTTCAACAACAAAATCATTAAATCAGACAATTGTCTGGGGAGGAATTTCTCTATCTACTTCCACAAAACTTTTACAACTAACACATATCTATTCTTGGTTGATCATAAAATTTAAAAGACCTTTTTCCTGAGTTTTAGATTCTGTATATAGTATTTGATCTTAATCCTCTTTTCAATACTGAAAACACTAGGCCCAAAGATCTGAATCTTGCTCTGCTCAACAATGCTTGTAGAGCCTGAGGCCAAGACATTTATTTCCTTCCTGTACTGCACAGCAGACATTTAAAAAAACAACAACACTCTACCCACATTTTTCAAAGCAAATGGGTATTACTATAACAGATGAGAGTATAAGGAATTGCTCTAGTTGCCTATCTAGCTGATAATGATTAATTTGCTGCTTCCTACTGTGCTCTGGCATCTCAAGTTGCAGATGCACAGATCCACAACTGATGATTAGATTATTGTACTGTGCTGTACATTATGCTGCCATTAAAGTTGGAAAGTATGACAAAGAATAGAATCACTAGGATGGGTGCTCAGTTATCATTACATAGAATGCATATGTTCCTATGGGTTCCATTTGAGTTCTAACCACTACAGGTTTACTGTTTGGGGATGGGTTAACAACTACCCAACATCCCTATAGACTTACACTAAATCAAAAAATAGTCTTGAATTTCATACTCATTATTCAAGCTATTTTTCAAAACACCTGAAGTCCAGACACGGAATAATGGGTGGAAACTGACTAAGGAGAGATGCAAGGAGGACAGTGACAGTGAGAGCAATCAACCAATGGAACAGAAGTTCCCTTTGGAAGTTGTGGGAGCTTCATCACTTGACACTTTCAACAAGAGATTGGACTGCCATTTGTCAGAAATGGTGTAGGATCACCTGCTTGAGCGGGGGGTTGGGGTTGGACTAGATGACCTATAAGGTCCCTTCCAACTCTGTTCATCTGTTAATTCTATTTCAAGACCCATTACTGGGAAAGTAGGGTGTTTTCAATGATGGCCACAGATCTTCAAAACATTTTCTCTCCTTGGGAAAGTATGTTACGACATTGCAGTTTGTTCCAATCTGCCTTCAAATGAATTGTTCTGTGACTGAAGAGACATTCCTGATAATTTTGATTATTATTTTTTATTTAAATAGAATTATGTTCACTTTCAAGAGAACTATATGCACTGTCCCTCTGCTTGACCCACCATGTTACAAATGGAGGATTGAGTTAAGATCACAAAGTGGGGTTCCCATGGCATTTAGGCAGAGAGGGTGCCTGCTGTGATTCACACAGAAGAAGAGAAGAAGCAGTGTCTTCTCTTTTAATGCGAGAAGGTACAAGAATTGCATCAGGTACAGTGGTGGGTTTCAATATTTTTTAGAACCTCTTCTGTAGATGTGGCCTGCTTTGTGGGAGTGATGTGCTAGCCATGTGACTAGGTGGGAGTGGCTTTCCAGCCATATGATGGGATGGGAGTGGCTTGCTGGCCATGTGACTGGATGGGCGTGGCCAACTTTTAAAATGTGGTGAAACTCACTTAACAATGCTCTTGCTTAGCAACCAAAATGTGGGCTCAGAAACTCTGGCATTTGAAGCACGCAAGTCTTAAAGCTGTCAAGTTACAAGACCCTTGCACCCCCAAATCTTTAGAAAACAAAACCACAGGGGTGTTCAAACTTGACAGCTTTAAGACTTGTGGACTTCAACTCCCAGAATTCCTCCTCTTGCTCTTCATCTTGATGATGGGCGGATGGGCGGGGGGAGGGAGCTGGAATCGGTTCTAAAGGGCACTGTAGATTTGTGTAACCTCTTCTATAGAAGAGGTTAGAACTGGCACCCCAACGATGCCGTAGCGGTGATGTGCCAGTGCCTGGAAGCCGTACGGATCTGGATGGGAAGTAACGGACTCAGACTCAACCCGACCAAGACCGAGTGGCTGTGGTTTCCGGCTGCCCGATTCAACCAGCTGACTCCATCGCTGGCCATAGGGGGCGAACATCTTGCCCCTCTGGATGGGGTGCGCAACTTGGGTGTCCTCCTGGATGCCCGGCTGTCCATGGAAGATCAAGTGACAGCCGTGGCCAGGAGGGCGTTTTACCAGGTTCGCCTGGTTCGCCAGTTGCGCCCCCTATTGGATCGGGACGCCCTTCGCACAGTCACTCATGCTCTCGTGACATCCCGACTGGACTATTGTAACTCTCTCTACATGGGGCTCCCCTTGAGGTGCACCCGAAGACTTCAGCTGGTCCAGAATGCAGCCGCGCGAGCAATAATGGGTACCGCAAGGTATACCCATGTAACACCGCTCTTGCGCGAGCTGCACTGGCTACCTGTCGTCTTTCGGGTGCGCTTCAAGGTGTTAGTTCTCATCTTTAAAGCGCTCCATGGCTCGGGACCTAGCTATCTGCGGGATCGGATTCTGCCCCATACATCTTCCCGGCCCATTCGCTCCCACAGAGAGGGACTTCTCCGGGTGCCGTCCACTAGACTTTGTCAGCGGGCGACGCCCAGGGGAAGGGCCTTCTCTGTGGCGGGCCCAGCCCTCTGGAACGACCTTCCCCCCGACATTAGAACAACTACGGACCTCCGCTCCTTCCGTCAGAAATTAAAAACTCACTTTTTCTGCTTGGCCGGCCTAGGTTAGTCTCTACCTCAGGGGTTAGGGAATGTTAATTTTAAAATGGGGATTTTAGTACAGGGACAGTTGATTTAATTTGTTTTTATTGTATTTATTTATGTATATATTTTATGCTGTCTTAATTTTCCCTGTGCACCGCTCCAAGTCCCCCTGGGGAGAGGACGCAGTATAGAAAAATAAAATCTATCTATCTATCTATCTATCTAGGAGCCCACCCCTGATCAGGTATTACTGCTGAGGTGTAAGCAAAGGACTGAACATGCAAAGATACCACTTCCCAGGCCTACTAGCTCATTTACCTGTTTTGTTAAAAGAAACAATGGCCTCTTCTCGTTGGAAATATTTGCCTTATGTCACAGGGTTAAAAAAAAACAACATATCCAATTGGATTGACCCAGGCTCAAGAGAGACACAAAAGCATTAGACTCTGTGATTTCTTCTTCTTCTGTCTTCTTCCTGGATCTTTTCTTTCTTTCATCTAGCCGGCCTAGCCTAGCCCCCGAGGCCACCCCTATAGACTGAGTTTTAAATTGTTTCAAATTGATTTTAATTCACTGGTAATTTTCTAGGGTATTTTTAGCACAGGCCACTCTAAATTTAATTAGATTTTATTGTTGTAGTCTTATCTATTATATGTTCGCATTTATTTATATGTTTGTACTTCTATTTTTAACTTCCTGTGCACCGCCCTGAGTCCCTTCGGGGAGATAGGTTGCGGTATAAAAATCAAATCAAATCAAATCAAATAAATCTTCTTTTTTACATGGTTCCTTGTCTTGCTGGGCCTCTATACTTCTTTTAATCTCTTTTGGACCAACCACTCATTCTAAAGGGGGAAATTGCATTTTTTCATTTGCCTGTTGTACAGCTTGCTGGTAACTGCTGAGCACCAAAGCATACATCTCCTCAATTCTTTTCCCAAACCTGCGTCAAGGTTGCAGTTTTATTGCCAACTCTACCATGCTGACACTGTGGACATGGTTCAAGGGGAGGGGGGGGATGCAGCAGAGCTGCCTGCTCTTCCACAGTTTAGAAAGCATCTTCATATACGTTGTAACTTAGGTAGCTTCTTCAATATTGTCTCAAAGCCTCTATTCAGTACCATTTTGATGAAGGCTGCTGTCCAACAAACTGAGGCTGTTCTTCCAACTTATTTGATGCCCACCTATTGGGTAAATCTTCTATTTGGGCTGGCTGACTTAAACAGCAAAATTCCAGCACCTGGCAGGTGACCATCCCTGTCTGGCAGGTTTCATTTGATGTGTGTCAAGTTGTGAAGGCCAATTTAATCTGTTTCTCTAAAGATAACAAAGGCTTTTTAAAATTACTCTATGGTTTGGTCAAAGGAACAGTGTATAGCAGCATGTTTTTATAGAAATAGTATTGGAAGTTTATGAACCAGATCCCCAGCTGCTCCAATTTCCTGTTGTTCCTTTGAAAACAATTGTGTCCAATTTATAATTTGTCTTTGCAAATGGAAGCAATACTTTTTTTCCTGGATTTGGCTTTAATGGGAAGGGATGCTACTTGTTGAGCCTATCAAACCCAGCCAGCTGTTTTTAGTATAAAGTCAAGACAGCCATCCTTTTCTTCACTGTGCACAATAAAAACAGTAGGTGAATTCTTTAATTACCTTCTTATTTCCTCCTGACATTTTTTTCTAAAAGACCGTTGTTTATGTTATTTTAAGTAACCATATCTAGGAGGGAAAATGTTTGTACAGATAGCAGGTCAAATCAATATAACAGTATCTTGTTTGCAATGTGGCTGACATGACTGGCAATGTGTATTTTGTCTCTTTAACGGTTCAGTATTTTTCACTAAGCTCCTTTCATGAATATATACTATTTATTTACTCAAATATATCTCTTATGTTAAGATTTCTCTCTGCATTATTTTGCTCATGGCTTCTTTGGGGATCAAATAATTTAAAGTCCAAAACCAAAGTTAGCATACAATAATGTTAACCTCTCACTCATTGTGTTAGGCAGTTCATCAGAGGTGGTTATTGGGCAAACCAATAATAGTGGTCAGTGGTGGGTTTCTGCAGGCTCGCACCTACTCGCAAGAGCAGGGTGGTGAAATTTAGAGAGCCGGTGAGAGGGGGGTTCCACCGGTGGACCCAGAAGTAAGTTTTGCCTGCCGCTGCTGGTAACCCAATGGGAAGGAAAGGAAGGCAGAAAGTAAGAAAGGAAAGAAAAGAAAGGAAGAAAGGAAAGGAAAGGAAAGGAAGGAAGGAAGGAAGGAAGAAAGAAAGAAAGAAAGAAAGAAAGAAAGAAAGAAAGAAAGAAAGAAAGAAAGAAAGAAAGAAAGAAAGAAAGAAAGAATTTATCATCATGATTGAGGCCAAAATTTTGGTTGCTAAGCAAGAGCATTGTTAAATGAGTTCCACCACATTTTACAAGTTGGCCACTCCCACCCTGTCACATGACTGCCAAGCCACGCCCACAAAATAGACCACACCTACAGAGTAGGTTCTAAAAAAATTTGAAACCCACCACTGATAGTGGTGGTGGGAGGTTCCGCCCACCTGCCCGGATGTTTCTGTGCATGAGCAGAAGCGTTTTGCATGCACGCACATGAGCACAAGCAAACCAGTAGCCAGATTGGCAACCCATCTCTGCCGCCGATCACTTTAAACTGGGGATGGAGGGTGGGGAGACCAGTTCCATGAAGGTTTTTATGCATGTGTGTATGTTCAGAATGCAAGGTGAGCATGTATGTTTTAAGTGCGTTTTACTCTGAACAGACATTCTAGATACACTGCAAGACATTGGTTTGTTGCCTCCAATTATATGGAAGACGAGGTTTGTATAGTGCATAGCCAGGCATTAACAATTATCCTCCAGATAGTTTTGAGTACAATTTTTACAGGCACTTGCCAATTGTCAAACTTACTGGGGTTAATAAGGGTTGGAGTTCAAAAGCTCTGAAGGGCACCATGTGCTCGTTCTTCCAAAATTATTAATAGCGCAGAAGGGAGAACATTTTATGCTTAAAGGTTGGCTATCCCTGCAACTGTGCATTGCAGATGATCAGACACTAATTGCGCAATAATTAAACATGCCATTATTTATGCCACTCTCACACTAATTCTTAGAGTGGTTCCATTAGATTAATTGAAGTTAATAAATGATACATTTTATGACAGCTTTGGGAAATCTGTAACCCTCCAGATGTGGCTGAATTTCAATTCCAAACAGCCTCAGCCAATCATGGGTTATGCCAGGCGTAGTAATTCGATGATATATGGAAAGGCATAGGTTCCCTATCATTGTTTTACAGCAGGGGTCCCCAACCTTTGCAACTTTAAGTCTGAAGGACTTCAGTTTCCAGACTTCTCCAGCCAGCAAAGCTGGCTGGATAAGTCTGGGAGCTGAAGTCCTTCAGACTTAAAGTTGCAAAGGTTGGGGACCCCTGTTTTACAGGAATATTTTCTCCTATGGCTCAATTTCAGCAACAGAGTGGTCAATGCCTGGAATGCACTACTTAACTCTGTTGTTACCTCCCCAAACCCCCATAATTTTAACTTAAGACTGTCTACTGTTGACCTTACCCCATTCCTAAGAAGTCTGTAAGGGGCATGCATAAGTGCACCAGCATGCCTACCCTCCCTGTCCTACTGTAATCCATTTATTAGTACCCATTTACTGTGTTCATATTTATGTTTATACTTATACCTGTGGTTTTTTTTACATGTTTGACAAATGAAATAATGAATAAAAATAAATAAAACTTATATATGAATGATGAAAATGAAGCTCACTGTCATCATGGACATACCTCAACCAGCATTTAAAATAAGTAAAAGCAATTGCAAATTTTTGGAAGTGAACAGTCCCTAGCATGAAATGTCAGCAATGAATCAGTCAGCTGACAAAACATGATTACAAAATATTCAGAAATTAATGATATACATCATTTATAGTTCTGTGTGCACTGTAATTAAGTAGCATTGCCTTGTCTGATTGTAGGATTGTGGTCACAACCATGGAGATGGGTTGTTACCCATCTCCATGGTTGTGACCACAATCCTACAATAACTTCAATAACTTAAAACAGGTTGATTTCAGGAGGTAAATTTAGCTAAGACAGGCATAAGCAAAATACAATGAACCTGATGGCCTTAAACATGCAACTGTTTTAAAAATCACAGCTTCTTTTTTAAAATCCCCAACCATCCTGCAGCTCTTCAAAAAATAATATGACAGGAGAATGAAAGACTGTCCTTTTTCTGAAATGCATCACTGGATTTTAATTTTGGCAGCTAAAAATACTTGATAGTATTGGGGCTATTCTTTCACAGTCAATGAATAGTGGTAATTTGAATACTTTTTAACTTCAGCCATGAGTCAATGAATTGGAACTCTTTCCAGAGGCTTTAAATGACTTTTCTTTTTTTTTTTTTGCATTTCCCCATCTCGAAATTGAGGATGACCCTGAGAAAAATGGGAGCCGGGTGACAATTTTACCCATATGATGGATCTATTGTTACCCAGACTTCCAAAAGCATTGTATACCAAATGGGAGGATAATTTATGTAGAACTAAATACGCCAGTCATTTTATTCACACTGAGCCAACACTAATGCCAGTCTTCCAGTGCTGGTGCCGAAGATCTCATGCAGACTTGCTTCATGCATCTTACTAAATGAGTGCAATTTAATCTTGGTTTACTATACAAGTCAGGGGTGGGTTCTGCAGTTCAATTAAAATTGTTCTGTGCATGTGCAGAACTGAAAAACAAGGTGGCAGTGGTAGTGGCTGGGAAACCGGTTTGGGGCGTGACAGGTCTGGGTCACTGCTGATTCCAGTGACCCAGGGCCGCCATACCACCACCGGTTCGGCTGAACCAATCCAAACCGGTAGGAACTCACCACTGAGACTTCAGCTAGTCCAGAATGCAGCCGCGCGAGCAATTATGGGTACCACAAGGTACACCCATGTAACACCGCTCTTGCGCGAGCTGCACTGGCTGCCTGTCGTCTTCCGGGTGCGCTTCAAGGTATTAATTATCATCTTTAAAGCGCTCCATGGCTCGGGAACTAGCTACTTGCGGGATCGGATCCTGCCACATACATCCTCACGACCGATTCGCTCCCACAGAGAGGGACTTCTCCGGGTGCCGTCCACCAGACTTTGTCAGCGGGCGACACCCAGGGGAAGGGCTCTCTCTGTGGCGGGCCCAGCCCTCTTGAACGACCTCCCCCCCGATATTAGGACCACCACGGACCTCCGCTCCTTCCGTCTTAAATTGAAAACACACTTTTTCTGCCTTGCCGGCCTGGGATAGCTACTCCTCTGTCTTTAGGGTTTATTGGGGATCTCTAGTTAGATAGTTTTAATGGGTATTTTAGCACAGGTTACTTAATTTAATCTATTTTTAATGAAATATGTATATAGCTATTGTTCTTATTTCTCCTGTGCACCGCCCCGAGTCCCTGTGGGGAGAGGGTGCGGTTTATAAGAAATAAATTATTATTATTATTATTATTATTATTATTATTATTATTATTATTATTATTATTATTATTATTATTATTATTATTATTATTATTATTATTATGATATAAGTGTAATGGAATGTGTGGATGACCTTGGGAAATAAAGGGAATAGATGCTGTCTGGGAAACTATCAGTCAAGAGAAGCAGGAGTTCCCAGTGGCTTAAAGGTCAGATAAAAAAATGTAGGGAAGGACCTGCCTTAATGGATCAAGCATTAAAAATGGTGCTGGGAAGTTTATACTTTCAGACTTGCAAGATTCTGTTAATGTAGCCTTGCAGTAAAGTAGAATTAGTCCATCGAGTTGTGTTTCCTGTCCGGTTTACCTGAGAAGGCTGACAATAAGCCACAGTTGGCTGCGTTCGTACTTCCATGCGATACCACACCAGATAATGACTCAGTATGAAGCCAAACATTAAGAAAGATCCAACCACCTCAGATCTTTCTGGGGAGCTAATTACAAACCTGTTTTGATCCACTGGGATCAAGAAATGGAACAGGTTCTTACCATTAGCTGTGAATTGTGTAAATCCCCCCAAAAAAGTGCACTATGAATTTCATCAGTAAACACACAGAGACATGCTCAGGAACAATAACAGGAAACAGCAAAGAGACGAGAGAGAGAGAGATGAACTATTTGCATGCAGATCGCCAACAATATTAACAATGTTGGTAAGAAAATATGTGAAGTAAAAATGCCTCATAAATATATAGCCTAGTGGCAATTACACCTGTCTTACATGTAAAATGACCCAGGTTCAAATCCCAGTAGGGTATGGCTAGCTGATGAGAGCTAAATAGCTTGAAATAGATCTATACTAGTCTCCCTTGTTTGTTTATTTATCAGCACAAAACACAACACAAATGTAAACAAAAGGCAACAAAACAAATAGCTTTCTGTCTGCATAATCTTGTGATGAGCTGAAAGACAGAAAAGGAAAACAGCTTTGCTTCCTCCCTTATTTGGGGCTTACCAGGGTGTTGTGACACAGTACATATACTCGTTTCCCTGGCTCAGCTGATCAGGATAGAACCAGTGGTCTAATGGCAATTACAACTGTCTTACATGTAAAATGACCCAGGTTCAAATCCCAGTAAGGGTATGGCTAGTTGATGAGAACTAAATAGCTTGAAATAGATCTATACTAGCCTCCCTTGTTTGTTTATTTATTTATCAGCACAAAATGCAACACACACACACATAAACACACACACAGTATATATATAAAGGCACACATCCTTTCATTAGTCTACATGATTATGAAGTATAACATGAATGAAACTGCCCATTTTAGAGTCATTGCTAAATGTAAAATGTTTTGGATAGGTTGATAAACTGTATCAAAAGACAATATTCACAATACTGGAATATTTTGACTTTATTTATTCCTGCATTGAAATTCCTGATGATTATGTAAAAAAACAAAACAAACCCCATCATATTTCTAAATCAGTTCTCTGAAAATTCTAGATTTTAGTTGTATGTTAAGCATTAACTCAACGATACAAGAAAATTATATGTTTTCATTCACAATGTAAGCATTTTGTGAGAATACATATCTTTTTTTTTTTAGTCTTTGATTCACTGTTGACTTTTGGTGACTATGTGAACAAGTCCCTGCAGTTTTGTTGGTATTTTTTTTTTCAAAGTGGCTTGTCATTGCCTCCTTCCCAGGGCTGAGAGAGAGGGACTGATCCAAGGTGTCTTTATGCCTAAGGCAGCACTAGAACTCCTGGTTTCTAGCCAGCTTTTACCAAGGAGCCAAACTGACTCTCACATATGCTTATAGAGATAAATAAATTGTAAACACATCACATTTTCCATCAAAGCATGTTCAATCTCATATTTATTTTAACACCAAATCATGCTATAGGTTTAAGAACTTTATTTATACCTTTATCTGAAACCTCAGCATGCCCCGTGTGATCAATTGCATGCTGGAGTAAAAAAAAAAAATACACCATTTTTAAGTTACATGAATGCAAGACTACTTTTTATATTTCACACATCAACATTTTATGTGACCATAATTTAAAACTGCAGATCTATAATGAAGCGTAAAATGGTAAAGAAATAAAATAAATATAGGCATAAAAAAAAAAAAAGCAAAGAGTTAATACTGAATGTGACAAAATGAATATGCTAATAAAACAAGTTGAAATTTGAATTAGAAGATGGATTGCTGAAGGGTAGTTAAAATGAAATAAAATTAGTATTCCTTCTGTAATGGGTTACATCAATGACTGTCGAATATAATCCATCATCATGAGCCAAATAAAGAAGCAAACTTTGCTTCTGGGGAAATGATCAGGTAGGGGCCATTTAAATATTTTCATCTGTAGGCATTCTAAATAGCAGTTAATTTAAGGAAATGTGGTTTTGCTGTCTAGGTTTTCAGACAGATCCTAGTGCACTTAGGGCTTGTTGGCTTGGTTTACATGATTCAACTCAAATGATACACATCTGTGTGTGAACCACTGGGTGTGAACCACAAAAACTATATATGCTTTTTATTTATCGTGCTTTTCTCTCAATAGGCTAAGCAGGACAAACCTTCAAAGTAGCTAAAATGAAATTGCAAAAGGATGAGTGACTGCTCTTGCATTAATCTGAGGGGAAATAAAGAAAATTGGATTTCATTTGGGTCCATGGTTAAGCTCCTAGTCTGATGACTTGGAAACAAATGCCTAGGCATATTTCTGAAAATGGTTTTCCTCACTTGATATTGTATGATGTATGCCATGGCTTTAATTGATTAAGGCCAGTTCATGTAACTATGTATGTATGTATGTATGCGTATGCGTATGCGTATGCGTATGCGTATGCGTATACGTATACGTATACGTATACGTATACGTATACATATACATATACATATTGCGTATTGTCCTAAAAATGTGAGTTCCAGGTGTAGTTATAAAAGAAACAGACATGATGATCTCCGGAACTTTAAAATATAAAATATATTTAAAAATATATTGCTCACTGAGCTTTTGTTAGCAACTGCTAACATTGTCAGAGTGTAAAATCCATAAAAGGATACTTGCCTGATAGGGAGGAAAGGAATACAAACATTGATTAGCATGCCTGACGCAAGAAAAACAACAGGGCTAATGACAGGTGAGAGGCGAGTGAATGGACCTATCACACATGCAATGGCTAAATTGATTAACATGGTATAAAGGCAAGTATCTTTTTATGGCTTTTACACTCTGACGATGTTAGCAGTTGCTAACAAAAGCTCAGTGAGCAATATATTTTTAAATATATTTTATATTTTAAAGTTCCGGAGATCATCATGTCTGTTTCTTTTACTACTACTACTACTACTACTACTACTACTACTACTACTACTACTACTACTACTAATAATAATAATAATAATAATAACAACAACAATAACAACAACAACAATAACAATAACAACAACAACAACAACAACAACAATAATAATTTTAATTTATAAACCGCTCTCTCTCCCCGAAGGGACTCGAGGCGGTTCACAGGGAATTTAAAAATACATATATAAAACCACAAGCATAATACAATATTAAAATAAATTAAACAAAAACCCTGCGTTAAAATCCCAAACTAAAACTAAACCCTTAAAAACCCTAAAAAACAGTTCAATTACCCCAGGCCGGCCAAGAAGAAATGTGTTTTTAATTTTTGACGGAAGGAGCGGAGGTCCGTAGTTGTTCTAATTTCGGGGGGAAGGTCGTTCCAGAGGGTCGGGCCCACCACAGAGAAGGCCCTTCCCCTGGGCGTCGCCCGCTGGCATAGCCTAGTGGACGGCACCCGGAGAAGTCCCTCTCTGTGGGAGCGAATCAGCCGCAGGGATGTATGGGGCAGGATGCGATCCCACAGATAGCTAGGTCCCGTGCCATGGAGCGCTTTGAAGATGATGACCAACACCTTGAAGCGCACCTGAAAGACGACAGGCAGCCAATGCAGCTCGTGCAGGAGTGGTGTTACATGGGAGAACCTGGAGGTTCCCATAACTGCCCGCGCGGCTGCATTCTGGACAAACTGCAGTCTTCGGGTGCACCTCAAGGGGAGTCCCATGTAGAGAGCGTTACAGTAGTCTAGTCGGGATGTCATGAGTGCATGAGTGACTGTGCAAAGGGCACCCCAGTCCAATAGGGGACGCAACTGGCGGACCAGGCAAACCTGCTAAACTTGATCTTCACTTGATCTTCCATGGACAGCCGTGCATCAAGGAGGACGCCCAAGTTGCGTGCCCCATCCACAGGGGTTAGATGTTCGTCCCCTATGGCCAGTGATAGCGTCAACTGGTTGTACCAGGCTGCCAGGAACCACAGCCACTCGGTCTTGGACGGGTTGAGTCTGAGTCTGTTCCTTCCCATCCAGGCCCGCATGGCTTCCAGGAACTGGCACATCACCTCTATGGCATCGTTGGGGTGGTTTGGGGTAGATATATACAGCTGCATGTCGTCAGCGTAGAAGTGGTATTCTACCCCGAAACCACGGATGATCTCACCCAGTGGCTTCATATATGTGTTGAACAGGAGTGGCGAGAGGACCGACCCCTGAGGCACCCCACAAGTGAGGGGTGTCGAGGTCGACCTCTGCCCTCCTGCCAACACAAATTGCGATCGACCGGAGAGGTAGGAGGAGAACCACCATAACACGGTGACCCTCACCCCCAACCCCTCCAGCCGATGCAATAGGATACCATGGTCGATGGTATCAAAAGCCACTGAGAGGTCTAATAGGACCAGGATGGAGGAACAACCCCATCTCTGGCCCTCCAGAGATCATCCACCAACGCAACCAATGCCGTCTTGGTGCTGTGCCCGGGCCGGAAGCCGGACTGGCACGGGTCTAGATAATCACATATACATATGTGATATACATATACATATACATATACATACATACATATTCATTTTGGTAATGGTGGCTATTATTGGTAAGAATTGCTCAGAAATCTGACTTGACACATCATGGAATCTGAATTTTCTGTACTATGAAAGATATGCAAACATAATAGTAAAGCCGAGAATGAAATAACTTGGGACTAAGTAGAAGAGACAAGCCATCACACTGTTATCACTTTGGGGTTAGTATTTAATTTGTCTCTGTTGCATGTTGAATGACAGAAGGTAACATTTTGACTGATCTGGCATTTTGAGGAGAGCCAGCCTTAGGTGATACTTGGATTGGGACTATCTGGGAAATCCAGGAATATAGAGTAGACCAGGAATGTTTTTAAAAATCCTAAAAAAACATCGATGACAAATGCAAATATATGTTCATATAAGCCACCAAGAATCATGCTTAGTTCTAGGAGGATTGGTAATTTGTGATTTGTAAATAGAGATCCTTAAGGACAGCATTTTTTCAAACATGATAACTCTAAGATGCGTGTGGTCTTCAATATTGAAAGCCAACCTTTCTTGACCCAGAATTCTCCAGGAATTTTCCCACCATTCTGCTGAAACATCAAGTCTGCAACTGTATAAATTAAGCTCATTAACCAACAATTCAGATATAATGCTGTTTTTGCTGCACAGACTGTACTGGAAACATTCAGTTAAAAGTTGTAGGTATTTCAGCTTAACCTTTGCAAGATTTTGCTGTTTTATAGTTTGACATGCATCTTATTTCATGCAAAAAAAACCCCATCTGTAACAGATCAGATAAGGTAAAGGTAAAGGTTCCTCTCTCACACATGTGCTAGTCATTCCCAACTCTAGGGGGTGGTGCTCATCTCCGTTTCAAAGCTGAAGAGCCAGCGCTGTCCAAAGATGTCTCTGTGGTCCTGTGGCTGGCATGACTAAATGCTGAAGTGACACAGAACACTGTTACCTTCCCACCAAAGGTGGTTCCTATTTTTCTACTTGCATTTTTACATGCTTTTGAACTGCTAGGTTGGCAGAAGCTGGGACAAGTAATGGGAGCTCACTCCGTTATGCAGTGCTAGGGATTCAAACTGCCAAACTGCTGACCTTTCAATTCGACAAGCTCACAATCTTAGCCACTGAGCCACTACACACATCAGATACAAATATGTTAATATAAATTATTTCTTTTTCTACCAAGATATTTTTATTCAGGGCACTATAGTAACTGAAGATGCATGATGAGGGGTGTATTTAGTCTGTCAGAGCGGTTTGGTAGGTTTTTGAGGACTAGCAGCTTTGCTCTTTTCAAAGCTAAAATAATTCCAAAAAATTGGATGGCGAAATTACTCTGAATCGGGAGTAAAACATCTTTGTGAGAGAAAAGTTTCTATATGTGGATATCACTCTTATAGAACAAGAAGAAAGCAAACAACAGAATAAACAAATAAATTGATGCTTCTGCCACAGTAATAAGAAATCCTTAGTAATGGGCAATAAACGGAAATACTACAATTCCTCTATTTCCAATTAAATTATTTGGGAAAGTAAAAGAAATAATTGAATTCTAACAAATAAACAGTTTGTGTGTAGACACAGGATAGCCTTTGCATTAGTTGAGCAGAACAAGTATTCTAAAAACAGGTACCTATGTCCAAATTTCTCCCTATTTATTTTAGCAATTCTGGGAAAGATGACTGGGCCAGAGAGCAAGAGCATTCCTTCATATAAACTGAGGTCAACAACTGATTCAAATAGCATATCACTTTTGCCACTATTTGTCCTAAGAGTTGTGACAAATGCACGGGACCTAGCTATCTGCGAGATCGCATCCTGCCCTATACATCCCTTTGACCGATTCGCTCGCACAGAGAGGGACTTCTCCAGGTGGCGTCCACTAGGCAATGCCAGCAGGCGACTCCCAGGGGAAGGGCCTTCTCTGTTGAAGGCCTTATCCTATGGAACGACCTACCCCCCGACCTCAGAACAACTCCGGACCTCCGCTCCTTCCGCCGAAAGCTCAAAACTTATTTCTTCCAACAGGCCAGCCTGGCCTAATCTATTTCTCACATCTCTGGTCTGTACATTTAAATTTTTAATTGGGTTTTTAGGGGTTTAGGGTTTTAGGTTTTTTAGGTTTTAGTGCAGGGTCATTGTAATTTAATTTAATTTTAGATATTTATATTGTTGTATGTTTTATGTTTTATATTCCCTGTTCACCACCCCGAGTCCCTTCGGGGAGAGGGAGCGGTATACAAATAAACATTCTATTCTATTCTATTCTAAGCACTAGCAAAATCAGGAAATCCAGGCAGTTCAAATGAATATAAAGATTTATTGCAAGCTTAAGCTCTCTACAACAATCTGACCAACTGGCCATTAAGGGAAATGAGTGGGAGATAAGAGAGGCATTCAAGATGTGCTGGACTTAGATCTCTTGTGGGCCCATAGGGTCTTGTGATTTATGACGTGTTTGACCCCTCCCTCAGGCTTAGCCTTGACATGTCTTACAAGAGTCACCTGATTCAGTAACTACCACCATAATCTAGCTATGCCCTAGATATTCCTTGGCATGGAGAGTTGACTCTATAAAAGAGAGAGGTGGCCATTTGAAAGGAAATGATACCCCCTCTCTCTCACACACACACTACTAATTTATCTTTTAAAATAGAGGATCATTTTACATTTGCTGAAAATACAATAATGGGGATTTTTTCCCCTGCCTAATCTTTCTATCCATATAAAAGATGAACTCCACTACTAATTTAGACATCTCCAAAACTAAATCAGGTTGAATCTGGCTAGTACTTATATGGAGATGTCCAGGATACAGCAGCGCTATAAGATGTTGGAGAAAAAAATAACACATTTTTTTTAAAGTCCTTCTTTGAGGGAGAAGGGCAGGTCAGAAAGTAAGTCATCTGGGCTTCCCTTTGTTCTTAAATGACTATTCTTTATGGAAAATTTCCAACATTCCTTTGTGATCTGGACTGTCTCTCTCTACCAATGGAGAATTTTTGATGATTAATTGATTCCTTCCCTGAAGTGCCTTCTTTGTCTTCATAATTGACTGTGAAATTTGCTTTTCTCTCTGGATTTTACAACTACTTATAACTTTGATTTGAACTTTTTCTCTGGACTTGCTCCAGCGGCCGCACCCAAAAAACGGCATCTTAGTGGCACTGACTTAAACAGCTCACCATGGCTTCTAAAAAGCAACCAGAAAAATTAGGCATAGAAGCAAGAATGTCAGCTATGTAAGAAGCGTTACAATCTTTGGTCCTGGAAATTAAAGAGCTTAGAAAAGATCACTGGAGAGGTTTCCGGTTCCGCCTTCCAGCGGCGACGGACGAGTCTTGGGACTCGTCCGCCACTTTGTTCTTTTTTCTGCCCCCCAACGGGGGCGGGGCACCCCTTTTTGGGGTCCCTCCGTAGGGCTGGCTTGCCTGGGTCAGTTTATCCCAGCGGCGGCGGGAAAACAGCCCTTGTCTTCGGTCTAGTCGAGAGAAGACATGCTGTGGGGGGTTTTCCCTTCGCCAATGGAGGACGGCAACGCACAATGAATTTGGAGAGAGCTGAGTGTTCGGGTCGGAAGGCTTTCCGGGGCTTTGGCGGCGAGGTGAAGAGTGACTGGTTTTAACCTTATTTGTGCTGGCAGCCTGGACTGAAAAAACGTGGAGGGGGGTGTTTGTTTGTTAAACCCCCCCTCGGATTTAAAGCGGCGCTTGGAAATGGCTCCTCGTTGCGAGGAAGCGGACATTTCGCATCCGGATTGCTTTGAAGCAAGTGAAAGTGTTTTGTGGCTTGTTTCTTTACAATGTATCTAAGTCCGGCTGGCTTGAAACAATTTTTCCTTTGCTACTTTCTCCTGCTGGCTCTCAGACTGGGCGGTGGAAGATGGCTGCCCTTTGTTCCTGAATGACTATTTTTACTTATGGAAAATTACCAACATCTCTTTGTGATTTGAACTCCCTCTCTCTATTAATGAAGAAATGTCTGGATTAATTGATTCCTTCCCTGGAGTGCCTTCTCGGCTATAATTATTGACTGTGAAAAGTGTTTCTCTTCTGGGTCTTGAACTTTTTACAACCCTGATTTGAACTGTTTTCTCCTGACCTGATCAACAGCCCCACCCAAAAAACGCCATCTTAGTGGCACTGACTTTAACAGCTTACCATGGCATCAAAATTAGAATTGGCAGGTTTGGAACAAAGAATGACATCAATGGAATCAGTGTTACAAGCTTTGGTACAGGAAATTAAAGCTTTGAGAGAAGATAATAGCAGCTTCAAGAAGGATCTTTTGGAAACACGGAAACAAGTGCTGGAGAACACACAGAAGACTGAGGAGCTGGAAGGGGGGCTGGCTGGGGCAAAGGGAGAGCTTAAAAATGTTAACAGTGAGGTTGGAGAATTGGCAGGGCATATGTCTAGGATGGATTTTGAAAGGATGTCATATTTTTTAAGATTTTAGAACATTTCTGAAGAACCTGGTGAATGTCTTCCTGAACTCATGAGCACAATTTTAGCAGACTATTTACATAAACCTAAAGATGAGATCAGGGGGGACATTGACCTAGTCTACAGAATAAACTCGACATATGCCAGGATAAATGAAGTACCCAGAGAGATACATATTAAATTTGTTAGAAGGTCAACCAGAGAGGGAATTTTGAAGGTGCAGAGAGGGGGGCCGTTAATTTACCAACAAAAGGAAGTCGCCATCTTGAAGCAGATCCCAAAAAAGATTAGAGAGATGAGAAGGAGGTATTCCTTCTTATCCAAAAAATTGTTTGACCACGGGATTTGGTTTAAGTGGGCGATGCCGGAAGGGATGTTGGTGTTCTGGGAAGGAGGGAGAATTAGGATTAAAACAGTTGTTGAGGCGGAAGCCTTTCTTAAAAAACATTCCTCTGTCCTGGGGAAAGATTCAGGGGGGGCAGGGGGGCCATGGCTCCACCCGCTGGGGGCCAGGAAGGAGAAAAAGAAGATACAATTGCTAAGAGACTTAGATCGAAAAAATAACTTTGCTTTTTTATTAACATTGTATAACCTTTATATCTGGATGTTTGCACATGACTGCCAGCATAGAATTGAGAATTTAGGTAGCATGTACTTATTTTCACCTCGTAGTATTTTTGAAAAATGTTTTTTTTAATGTTTTATTATGAAGCCCTGGAAGGGCCAATGATCCCGACGCGAAAGTTCTCAAAATGTTTCTGTATCCCTTACCCTACCCTTTTGGAAAATTGTAAAAAACCAATAAAACTTTTTCAATTAAAAAAAAAAAAGAAAGAAAAGATCACTGCAGCTCCAAATTAGAGCTTTTGGAAACACAGAAGAAATTGATGCAGAACACATAGAAAACTGAAGAGTTGGAAGTGGGGCTGGCTGGGGCAAAGGGAGAACTTAAAAATGTTAATACTGAAATTGGAGATTTAACTGGTCATATGTCTAGGATGGATTTTGAAAGGATGTCATATTTTTTAAGATTTCAGAATATTCCGGAAGAATCTGGTGAATGCCTTCCTGATCTTATGAGCACAATTTTAGCAGACTACTTACACAAACCCAAGGAAGAGATCAGGGGGGACATTGACCTGGTTTATAGAATAAATTCAGCATATGCCAGGATAAATGAACTACCCAGAGAGATACATATTAAATTTGTTAGAAGGTCTACCAGGGAGGGAATACTGAGGGCGCAGAGAGAGGGTCCATTAATGTACCAACAAAAGGAAGTCGCCATCTTGAAGCAGATCCCGAAAAAGATTAGAGACGTGAGGAGGAAATATTCCTTCTTATCTAAAAAATTGTTTAACCAGGGGATTTGGTTCAAGTGGGTGATGCCAGAAGGGATGTTGGTGTTCTGGGAAGGAGGAAGAGTAAGGATTAAAATAGTTGCTGAGGCGGAAGCCTTTCTACAAAAACATTCCTCTATCCTGGGGGATGAAACTGCAGGAGCGGAGGGGGCCAGGGCCTCGCCCACTGGGGGCCAGGGAGGAGAACAAGAAGACACAATTGCCAAGAGACTTAGATCTAAAAAATGACTTTTTTTTTAATATAGTATAACTTTTGTTTGGATGTTTGTACACGATTGCTAGCATAGAATTTAGAATTTACAATGATATATGCACTTCTCATCACCTTGTAGTACTATTGAAATATGTATTATCTATGTTTTGTTAAGAAGCCCCGGAGGGGGCCAACAATCTCGACGTGAAAGTTCTCAAAATATTTTATCTTCTCACCTTACCCTACCCTATTCAAAAAATTTGTAAAACTCAATAAAACTTTTTCAATAAAAAAAAAAAGAAAGTAAGTCATCTGTATACCAAGTTTGGTTGAAGTTGCTCGAACATGCTGGACCACACACACATACACACACACATTTGGCAATCACATTGTTAATGTGATATATAACAATGACAAGAGAGCAGCCTAAAATTTGAGTTGACTACACACGGAATCGTATCCTGCCCCATACATCCCTTTGGCCGATTCGCTCTCACAGAGAGGGACTTCTCCGGGTGCCGTCCACTAGGCAATGCCAGCGAGCGACGCCCAGGGGAAGGGCCTTCTCTATGATGGGCCCGACCCTTTGGAATGACCTTCCCCCTGATATTAGAACGACTACGGACCTCCGCTCCTTCCGCCAGAAACTTAAAACCCACCTGTTTCATCTAGCCGGCCCCAGTCTGTAATTTTAAATTATTTTATTTGGTTTTATGGGTCTAGTTTTAATTTTTATATATTTGTACAGAGGACTATTTAATTTGATTTTAGCTTATATGTATTGTTATTGTTTTGATAATTTTTAATTTTTACCTGTATACCGCCCCGAGTCCCTTCGGGGAGAGGGGGCGGTCTAGAAATCTAATTAAATAAATAAACTCTCTCTCTCTCTCACACACACACACACACACACACACAGAGGATAAAATCTAATAACAACAATCTTTTGCAGATCTTTATCCTTAAAGTAGGAGCATACATCAACGCCAATGTTTCCTAGGCAAAACTAAATATTTTATTGTGGTGAGAAAATAACACTGACATTGAAGATCACTTTTCAGAACAACAAAAGAGGCAATAATGTGCAGGAACGATGGCTGTTGAAGTTGCTGTGGCTACTAACTTTTTCCACTCCTCTGAAAATCCTTCCCAAAGAAGCAGTAAACTCAGTAAAGTTTAAAGCAGTAAAGATTAGAGATGCCAGAAGTTCTAGCAGGACCATTTCTCCTAATATTATTGAGCAGTGATTTAGGCCAAACAATTGGCTTTTGTTTTGCTTCTTTCGTGCCAGATGCTGCTCTTCTACCCAGCAAAAGTCTCCGTATCTGCTGCCACAACCCTAAAAAATCTTGGCTTGGTTTGTAAACTGGCAAAATTAGTTTAATTAAAGCTTTGGCCATTCCCTTGAAAAACTGCAATGTTATTTTATAATAGACATCCAACTAAAAATACAGGAGCTGCAATAAAATGATACCTGGAAAATAGGGGAATGCAACATATTTCTTTCTGTTTCTCCTCAGGTAATCTCAGATTCTCAACTCTAGACCGCCCAAAAGGCAGGCAGAAGGGGCTAACATTAGAATATTGATTCAATAATGAAATAGAACAGGACAGACATATTGTCCCAATACCCATATGAAAATACAGTCTGAGGTGGTATTCAGCCGGTTGTTTCTGGTTTGGGCAAACCGGTAGCAGCAGCTATGGGAGGCTCCACCCACCTGCCCTGACATAATGTGTGAGTACTGCACATGCACATGCACAGATGCAGCACATGCGAGCAAAGCACATCAGTGGTGGGTTTCAAATTTTTTTAGAACCTGTTCTGTAGGTGTGGCCTGCTTTGTGGGAGTGGCCGGGTGACCGGGTGGGAGTGGCTTGCCAGCCATGTGACCGGGTGGGAGTGGCTTGCCGGCCATGTGACTGAGCGGGAGTGGCTTGGCAGTCATGTGACTGGATGGGCGTGGCAAACTTGTAAAATGTGGTGAAACTCACTTAACAGCGCTTTTGCTTAGCAACCAAAATGTTGGCTCAGAAAATCTGGCATTTGAAGCACGCAAGTCTTAAAGCTGTCAAGCTGTCAAGTTACAAGACCCTTGCACCCCTAACCCTTTAGAAAAAAAAGCTCCAGGGGTGTTCAAACTTGACAGCTTTAAGACTTGTGGACTTCAACTCCCAGAATTCCTCCTCTCGCTCTTCATCTTGATGATGTGTGGACAGGCAGGATGAGGGAGTTGGAACCGGTTCTAAACAAAACTGTAGATTTGTGGAACCTCCTCTATAGAAGAGGTTAGAACTGGCAGGAACCCACCCCTGACACACATGCGCATGTGCACTCATATTTGCAAACTGCTAGGGAAGGTAAGTGAACCCCTCTGTACAGTTATCTCTCGTGCAGCAATTGCCTTGTTTAGCTGCCATTCCCAGTTACGATGGTGACGAATAAGAAACTTTATAACCATTCCTTGCATTTACAACTTTTGCAGGTCTGCAGAGCAAATGAATCATTTTAAATCAGATTGTAAGCATGGTTGCAGTTTCACTTAGTGACTGCTTCATTTAATGACTATGCTGCTGGTCTCAATTGTGGTTGCTGAATGAGAACTCCCTGCGTCACATTTCATAGAAGAAAATGAGGGAGTTATTTCCCACATATTTACTAGGCCATCCTGCAACCCATTGGGCCATCCTTTGAGAGAGAGAAAAAGATATTATGTAGTGTGATGTGATCAAAATGAACATTAATTGTTAGGCTGACCATATTTTTTTTACCCCAATGCTGCATGGTGCCATGATCATCTAAGAAGAGTATATATCATAAATAGAAGAATAAGTGCAGGGATGAACAAATTTCAAAAATAAGTCAATACCGAAACAAATAAACAAAATGAATATTGGTGGGTGAAACAGCAGCAGGAGGGCCAGTGACTTCCAACTTCAAGGCGTATTCAAGGCGTGACCTCCTTTGCCTGCGAGAGACTCCCCTCTCGCAGGCTTGGCCCCCTAGTTTAACACGGGCCCACCTCGAGGATGGACTTATTGCTCCTGAGAGGTGGGCGAAGCACAAACTCAGGGGGTTCCTTTTTAACTTTTTAATTCGGTATTTAGGGGGTTCCAGGGAGGAGGGAGGGGATAGTCAGGATGCCAAATTATAAGGCCGGCCGGCGGAAGTAGAGAAACGGAGGAGGGGGAAGAGGGGGTCGTTTCCACTGAGGTATTCTCCATCAATTGGGTCTTGGGGAGGGGCAGGGGCAGTGGGAGACGGGATGGACATCAGTTGGAGGACCGTGGCCGCTGGTTACAGGCGGTCATGCGCTCCGACCTCCCATGCTCCCATCGCAGACTAGGTGGGCAAGAACCACAGACCCGGGGCCCTAGGCTGATGCTATGCAACGCCAGGTCCGTGGTACAAAAAGCCCCCCTCATTCATGACCTTGTGTCAGAGGGGGACCTGGACCTGGTAGGTATTACGGAAACCTGGTTGGGCCACGAGGGAGGACATCCTCTCGTAGAAATGTGCCCACCAGGATACCGAGCCTTCCATCAGCCTAGGGCCCTAGGGAGGGGTGGGGGGGTGGCGATTATGGTTAGGGAAGGTCTTGAGCCAAAGGAGACCACAATCCCTCAGACGACCAGGTCCGAGTCCCTACTTGTGAAGTGGGGCCTAGGGAGGCAGTTGGGCGTGTTAGTTGTATACCTGGCTCCTCGCTATACAACAACAGCCCTGCCCGAGCTCCTAGAGGTGATAGCCGAGGCGGCGGTTGAGACCCCCAGACTGTTAGTCATGGGGGACTTTAACCTGCCGTCAGCAGGCGAAACCTCTGGGTTAGCTCGGGAGTTCATGGCTTCCATGACAGCCATGGACCTGACCCAAGTAGTTGTAGGCCCTACCCACGAGGGCGGACACACCCTGGATCTAATCTTCATCTCGGGACAGTGGAGTAGTGATCTGGGAATAGGGGATCTAGTCATCACACCCCTGTCATGGACAGATCATGCTCTCCTTCGGCTTGACTTTCCGATCGCCGCACCTCACTGCGGGGAGGCGGAACCGGACATTCCTATATGGTTCCGCCCCAGGCTCCTGATGGACCCGATAAGGTTCCAAAGGGAGATTGGGCCAATTCCTGTGGACTTGCCCCGCGACTCGACTGAGGACCTAGTGGCCGCATGGTTAAGTGCGGCCATGGGGACCTTGGACCGAGTCACACCCTTGCGGCCTCTCTTGCGGCGACGAACCACCTGGGCTCCTTGGTTTACTGAGGGGCTTAGGGAGATGAAGCGCCACAAGAGACGCCTAGAGAGCAGATGGAGATATTCTCGCTCCGAAGCTGACCGAACTCTAGTGATAGACCATATTAAGACTTACTTAGTGGCGATAAGAGTGGCCAAACGTGAGTATTGTGCCACTCTTATTGCATCCGCAGATAACCGCCCTGCCGCCCTGCTTGGGGTGACCCGCTCCCTCCTTCAACAGAGGCCGCGGGAAGCCCCTTTACAGGGTCGAGCAGAGGAATTTGGGATTTATCTGCAGGAGAAAATCACTCAGATTCGGAACGAGCTACCCTCCATCGACAGTGGTCCAGTCGAGCGGGCCGAGGCTGTTCTTGTGACACCATCTTGGGAGGAGTTTGATTTTGTTACCACCGAGGATATGGACAAGTTGTCAAAGAGACTTAGGGCTACCACATGTTTATTGGACCCGTGTCCCTCCTGGCTTGTACTGGCATCCTGGGAGACAACACGAGGCTGGCTCCAGGGCATTGTCAATACATCTTTGTGTGAGGGGTCCTTGCCTACCGTCTTGAAAGAGGCGGTAGTAAGGCCCCTCCTCAAGAAGCCGTCCCTGGATCCAGCATTATTAGAGAACTATCATCCCGTCTCCAACCTCCACTTTTTAGTGAAGGTTGTTGAGAGTATGGTGGCTCAACAGTTTCCGCGACACTTGGAGGAAGTTGATTATCTAGACCCGCACCAGTCCGGCTTCCGACCCGGGCACAGCACCGAGACGGCATTGGTCGCGTTGGTTGATGATCTCTGGAGGGCGCGGGATAGAGGATATTCCTCTATCCTAGTCCTATTAGACCTCTCAGCGGCTTTTGATACCATCGACCATGGTATCCTATTGCGCCGACTGGGGGGGGTTGGGGCTGGGAGGCAACGTTTTGCGGTGGTTCTCGTCCTACCTCTCTGGTCGGTTGCAATATGTGTTGGCAGGGGGGCAGAGGTCGGCCTCGAGGCCCCTCATATGTGGGGTTCCTCAGGGGTCGGTCCTCTCTCCCCTACTGTTCAACACATATATGAAGCCGCTGGGTGAGATCATCTGTGGTTTTGGGGTGGGATATCATCTGTACGCTGATGATACTCAGTTGTACATATCCACCCCATATCCATGATGCCGTCGAGGTTATGTCCCGGTGCTTGGAGGCCGTACGGATCTGGATGGGTGGTAACAACCTCAAGCTCAACCCATCCAAGACTGAGTGGCTGTGGCTTCCGGCACCCCGGTTCAGCCAGATTATTCCAACTCTGGCCATTGGGGGCGAAACACTGGCCCCCGTGGAGAGGGCGTGCAATTTGGGTGTCCTCCTGGATTCCCGGCTGTCTATGGAAGATCATGTGGCAGCCGTGGCCAGGGGGGCGTTTCATCAGGTACGCCTGATGCGCCAATTGCGCCCCTTACTGGACCGGGGTGCCTTACGCACAGTCACTCAAGCACTCGTCACCTCTCGACTCGACTACTGTAATGCTCTCTACATGGGGCTCCCCTTGAGGTGCACCCGAAAGCTGCAGCTAGTCCAGAACGCAGCCGCGCAGGTGATTACGGGAGCGCCTAGACACTCCCACATAACACCTATCTTCGCGAGCTGCACTGGCTTCCTGTGGTCTTTCGGGTGCGCTTCAAGGTTTTAACGACCATCTTTAAAGCACTCCATGGCTCGGGGCCTAGTTATATGCGGGACCGCCTCCTGCCCCATACATCCCTCAGACCGATACGCTCCCACAGAGAGGGCCTCCTCAGGGTGCCGTCGGCTGGACAATGCCAACTGGCGACACCCAGGGGAAGAGCCTTCTCTGTGGCGGGCCCAGCCCTCTGGAACGACTTAACCCCTGAACTCCGCACCATCTCCGACCTCCGCCTCTTCCGCAAGTATCTGAAGACACATCTATTCCATCTAGCCGGCCTAGCGTAACCTCCATTACTGACTATTAGACAGTTTTAAATTTGGGATTTTTAATTCGCTTTTTAGCGCAGGGTTTTATTAGAATAAGTTTTTTAAATTTTATATATTTTGTATGTATTTTAACATCCCTGTGCGCCACCCTGGGTCCATTTGGAGAAGGGCGGGGTATAAATTTAATTTAAAAAAAAAAACTTCCTGCTGGCTTCCCCATTGACTTTGCTTGTGGAAAGCTGGCAGGAAGCGTCAGAAATCATGATGATATGATTGTAGGGAGACTGCAGCGGCCACAATTTTGCAAATAAGACTGGTCTAAATATCATGGAAATGTCAATGCCATAAGATGAATGAGTTCTGGATTGTTTATGCATTATTTAAGGTAGCAGATTTTAGGTATCTTGATTCAAAAATTGTAGTGTTGGGCTAATTTGAGGATACAAATAGACTAGCACATAAACACAATGAGAGTTTTAGATATAACTTTAAATTAACACACCCTTATATTTTAATTGTTGACCTGCCACATGCACATCTCTGAGTGCAGTCTATATGTAGCCTTTCCTTCCCAATAAACAAAATGTTGTGTATGCCAAGATGAGAAGCCTTCTAGGACCAAGGCTTCCAAGACCCTCTTCATGAGCCAAAAGGCAACTTTTATAGATGTGGGATTTTGAAACATGAGACTTTTCCCTATTCCCCGGTACATCAGAAATGCTCATTGAGGAGCCAAGCATCTCCAAGTGATGTCCACTTTTATCATTGCAGTGAAATTAATTGAACTCTCTGATTATACATTGCTATTGCAGGAGCGGTGGATGTAATTACTTTCACCCCACTTTAGTGACATGGGATGATGATGGTAGTATGATTCCCTCATTTTGGAAATTTTGCAGCCAAAATTAGGAGATGGGAAAAGGTTGATCTGTCTTTTGTACCTGGACACATATCATTCAGATATCTGTACTTGAATAATGACTATCTTGAAACACAACTTATTCAACTCTTTTTAGTCCAACCTTCTACACTCTTGAGAGCCCTTCAATGTCCTTGTTGCCAATGGCTGCAATCCAAAGCTCTTGTAAGTAAGGGTCATTGATTTTAGTGATACCTACACATGATTAAGTAGTTTATGAGTAGAATCAATGCCGCTGCCATTCCAGAAGTCACCTTTGTTTACAACTGATCCATCTCGCTGAATCAGCCATATTGGTTAGAGACCATTGACTGAGCAAATAAGATTTTGGGACTATACACTTGGTCCATGGTGAATTGTGGAGATGCTTTTTTCACTTCTCCTATTTAGAAATGTTAAATTTTCCATACATTTTAAAAAGATATTCTCAATAGCCTCAGTCATGAAGTCTAGTATATTAATATGGTTGGCTATGAAATTTTGTCACAGAATATCAGATTATCCTATAAATTTTTTTAAAGGTACAATAGTAAGAATTCAATTATAAATGTCCCAATATATACTTACTACATATGTATATATATTTACTACATATATATATGTAGTAAAATAAAAGGTTTATACTGTTTAAAAAACAACAATGCTTTGATTTCCTCTTGCCTTTTAGGTATGTATTCTATTGGGGATATGAACAACAGACTCATAAGACATTTGAAGTTCAAAATATTAAAACGTTGTTCTGTGCAAGTAAGGTTACTGGCATTTCTTTATTTATAATCTATTCACTTAAGAAATTGTTGGAAGAAATGTCCTTCTGGGTTCAGTTCCAACTGGGGAAAAAGGACACTGGATTCATAGAAGTTATTTGAAAAGAAGGTTTATTGATGATGGACAGGGCCACATGGTTTGAGGTCCTGGGGAAAAGAGGGGGGGAGAGATGCTGAGAGTGCCTGACTTTTATGCCCTCTCTGGGCTTTTGAATTTGAGTTTGTATTCTGATTGGATGTCAGACTCCCATGGGGCCATGCAGGGGTAACTTTGTAGGTTGTCTGTGTCCCTGGATTGATTGAGCCTTTCTTGGTGATGATGGTATGAAAGGGCTTTGGGGAATTCCTATTATGGCTCTGCTTGAAGGAGGTAGATCTTTATTATGCAGAATAAACTGGCTCAGGCCTTAATGACCCATTGCCAAAAATGGGGGGTGAGTTTCTGCCACCTTTTTTAGGGGAAATTCTGTCCTTTTAATATTTCCTAACATATTTCATTTTTCTAGGAGAGTGGCTAACTTCCTACAACATAAAAGGACTATTGCCCACTCCAGTGCATTTCGAATCCTGTGATATAATTGGTAGTAGGATGATGACAAGGCTACAAACCTCTACACATTTACAGTATGTAAGTCAGGAAAACATGGAATCTTTCTTCCTCCTCTTTTAAAAATGGCAGAGCGTCTTGGAGACCGAAACACATCTAACTTTTATGAATACTGCTTGCACTCAATATAGGCATGATGGTTATCTGATAAAAATGACTCCCTATTTCAAACTGTACACATACTTCCAGGGAGATGAAGGGTTGCCAAATATGAATATTCTGTCTTAAACATTTTCATGATCATTCAAAAGAAAACTGGTTATATTTCAATTTATAGTTTTTGGGGGGTCTTTGGGAATAAAATGCAAGCAAAATATTGAGAGGAGAGAGGGAAATTTCTCCCCTGCTCCTCGCTTTCTTTTCTGAATCTTTACATCTTTAAAATCCCACACTGTGATACCATTGATATTCTCTGTGCAGAAAGGAATGGGAATCCGAGTTTCCTCTAAGCATATACATGAACACACTATTCATGAAGCCCATGCACTTGGTTAAAAGTTGAGCACCCACTAAGTTAAGATGCAAGAATCGTAAGACTAAATTTAGTCACCCAAAAAACCTCTGCACTAGAGAGGAGTCCTGTACAAGTTCGCTGCCTCAGCTTAACCACAGTGGCAAGGGTCAAAAGGCACCACTCTGATCCAGAACTGAAAGGAGCTGCTACTCAGTCCTTGTTGTGGCAATGCCCAGAAACTCTTGTGGCTGCAGTTAAGCTAAGGACAAACAGCAGGCAGAGAGTCCTTGCCCATCTTGGCAGTGGTAGCGGACCCGACCTAATTCCCAGAGCTTCATGCACCCAAAAGAACATCTTCTTCAAAAAAATGGGAGGGGGAGTTTCAATCCATTTCCCTCTTCCTTCCAGAAAAAAGTTTAGTTAATATTGATTGAGTTTTTGGACTACCTAAGGCCCATTGGGTAAATTTAAAATTTAAATCTACCTACCTACCTACCTACCTACCTACCTACCTACCTACCTAAGTGTGTGTGTGTGTGTGTGTGTGTGTGTGTGTGTGTGTGTGTGTTCCAGCATAACTCTGGAATGTCTCCTGCAATTTCAACCAAACTTGGTACACCGGTTACCTATTCTCTGGAAACAAATACTGTGAAGGTAAGACATCCTAACACCCTTTGGGAGGGAGGTATTCTGTTAAATACAGCCTGTTATGTCTTAAAATGGCTTTTACTGTACATCGCTGTGGAGTTGCTATGGTTACAGTTTCACAGTACTCCACAGTACTCCCTCTGGTAAGGGGGAAAATCCAACATTAGAAATTGCAGTGACGTTCATGGAGGTAGGATTGGGATAAATAAATACCCGGGCAGCGCTGGATTATCAGTTAGTAGTAATTAAAGTGTAAGTAAGTTCAGCATACATCTAGGGAAGAAAGAAGAAAAAGATGCTATTCAAGTGCTTTTGATATAATACAGATCCCTGGATTACTTTTAGGAGACACATAGACTTTCCATGAAAGACTAGAGTCAGGGCAATTCTCAAAACATAAGTGAAAGTTCACTCACTTTCTTTTGATAGATCACGTAGCCTAAATACAAAACTCTGCCCCCAGCTACCAACTTTTTCCCTTTTAGTTAAGGATCTATGCTGTAGTAACAATTGTGACTATTTTATGCTTTGAATGTTGTTTCAATCTTCTCTTTACACAAAATCCAGTGATGAGAAGTATACGCTGTATGTGGGAAATGATTACTTCCCATTTTGCTATGTCCATTTTGTATATTACAGGAGGGACAGGTGCTGCAGCATCTTTGTACCGAGCCTTGGTTGCTGGGTCAAATGGTTGGGGGTTAAGTACATGTGATGGTGCTCTGTCACATATACACATACAACACTGGAGGGAAGGAAGCATCATCCTCAAGTCCATCTCTGAAATAATTCTGCTATAGATCACAGTTTTACATTGCTCATGATAGTAGGGAAATAGCAACATTAGCCTTATTAAGAGGAAAGGAAAGAAACCACCAAGGCTTTATTCCCATTGTTCCTACCCAGGTTTGCTGGTTTCCAGCCACATTAGCAATGGAAAAACGTTTATCAGGCTCTCACAGGCCAGCCAATCTCTCCGATCATCTTTCGAGTCAGAGCTCAGGTGTTCCATGAGATACACCTTTAGGGTCCAACAGGGAGTGGGCTATGAATCAGAGAATGGCTATTCACATTGTAGGAAGGATATATTGCTTTACTTGGGATTACCTGTATTAATGCTACTTTTTGTAGCTTGTTAGTAATAAATACCCAAATCACTGCTTGAGAACCACTGAACCAGCCATCTGGATGTCAAGAAAAGAAACTTGACTATGAACAGCTTGTGCAAAAGTGGATATTTCAGGTGCATTTGCACCAATGGTGAATTAAAAACTGCTATTTGGGAGAACCTCAATCTGAGCTACAAATTGAACAGAAGGTTTTTGAAAAAAAGAAATAGTATCGCAGATAAAAGCAAGTACCAACTAAGTAAAATACAATACAATAATTGTAGGATATAGATGTCTAGTGATTAGCCTACAAAACTGATTTTGGTAAATGGGAGGAGTTTTAAATTCAAAATATTCAAGATATTTAATATATAGCTCCATTCCATGAGTGACCACTCCAGAGTTCCATCAGTAGCTGTCTGCCGGTAATATAGCAACCACAGACAGGTTGATTTAAAGTTATAACTTATTAATAGGGATTTATATTAGCCTAGCTAGAGCCTCTGTTGGTTTTGTTGTAGGTTAAATCTATCTATAATCTTGAATAAATGATAATGTTGGTTATTTTAATCATAGTTTTCTCTTCTTTTTATGGTTTCTTCCTAAGGTTACTTTGTCATACCCAATACATTTCCCTAATCAATAATTGTATAAGGTTGAATTATTATAATTTGCTGACTTAGAAATACTGGAAGATGAAAGCATTTAGACGCATTGCAGTGGTTTATGATTTGGGGAATTCAGAAGAACTGGCATTTGGCAAGCATGGGCAGATTCCACAGTGAAGAGTAGAAATCTCATTACTAATTTAATCAGATCAAACATCACAGCCTCTCCCATCTACCGTGTTTCCCTAAAAATATAAGACAGGGACTTATTTTCTTTTGACCCCTCGAGTTAAGCGCTTGGCCTTATTTTTGGGGAGGTCTTATTATTTTTGAGGTGCAGGAGGTGCCGAGAGTAGTCACCACATGGCTGCTGCTGTGTTGCAATATTTTGGGGGAGGGCTTTCTTTCAGGGGAGGGCTGAAAAGCCTGATTGGACTTATTATCCAGGGAGGTTTATTTTCAGGGAAACAGGGTACCTCCACCCAAAAGGCCTTTGTCTGCCATTATCTCTTTTTGCAACATAAATCTCTGGCCATTTATCACTATTATAAATAAACATTCTGGCATTTTTCTGCTGAACATGAAACATTTGGTAAAAAGAGAGTGTTAACATTGTTTCATGGAACTCCCTCCCATCACATGGTGGTAGGATGTGACTCACCAGAGTATAGAGCTTCTCCAGCATCTTTTAAGTCACTGAGTTACCACACCTCTTTGACAGACTTAGGCAGAATGTAAAATAAATATAATGGAAAAAAATGAATAAAAAACGTAAGCAATGCCTCAGTAACAATCTGCAATAATTGGTATCTATCCTCCACATTGGATGAAGCTTTTTAACAACCAAGGAGCCTGCAAAACTGGGAGAAAACACGACACCTGCATTTATCCCAAAAGTAAATAATTTTGGAGTCCTGGGCTGAAGTTGAGAGGAGGAGGAGGAGGAGGAGGAGGAGGAGGAGGAGGAGGAGGAGGAGGAGGAGGAGGAGGAGGAGGAGGAGGAGGAGGAGGAGGAGGAGGAGTTTTGAAGAAGTTGCAAAAGCCCATTCTGATTTTCACTAATGATGATCAAAATTTGGCTGAGTTGTGTAGATCAAGGAAAAATAGCTCCATTAAATCTACCAAAGGTTTATTTTGTATTTTTTATTTTATCAAATTTATACCCCGGCCTTCTCCTTGTTAGGACCCAGGGCGGCGCACAGGCATTATATAAAACCATAAATACAATATACATCAATTAAAAATATATTAAATTAATTAACCCGTGCTAAAACCCATTATTAAAACCGTAACCAAATTATAATTTATATTTAAAAGTCAGAAGCGGGGGGCTATCCTAGGCCGGCTTGTTGGAATAAGTACGTCTTAAGACGTTGGCGGAAGAGGCGGAGGTCCAAGGTAGTGCGAAGGTCGGGGGGTAGGTCGTTCCAGAGGGCCGGGCCCGCCAACAGAGAAGGCTCTTCCCCTGGGTGTCGCCAGCCGGCATTGCCCAGCCGACGGCACCCGGAGAAGGCCCGCTCTGTGGGAGCGGACCGGACGAAGGGATGTATGTTAAACAAGGGATGTTTAACACTGCTATTTTGCTGCTAATTAATCCCCCTGTCAAATAATGTAAAACAAATCTGCCAGAAATTGACATTTTGCTTTTGAATTAAGGGAGCACAATTTGGGGAGGGGTCCACATGCAATCCATACTGTATGATTTGCCCACCTTTGATCTACACCATTTCAAACTGGTATAAATCCTGTTGGACTCAACTGGGCTTTTTTCTTCTTTGAGATGCACTGTTAATCAAGTGCTAGATAACTGTCAAACCCTCTGCCTACCACAACTAATAATTATTGACAAGGCACTGTTCTTAACTATAAAAAATTATATAAAAATCAATTTCTAACTTCATGGATAATTCATATTTCATAAGTTGTGCTCTTAAAAGCGATAAAATAACCATGGACAATGATGCAATTTGCTGTTATTTTGAACTATTTTTATAAACAAAATCCTGCAAGGCTGAACTTTACACATGCAATAGAAAATGTTTAGCGATTCCAGGTATTTCCACTTGGGAAGGTTTGATAAGTAAAAGAAAATGTGATCAAAAGATAACTTCAAATTATAAGAGGCCCTCCAATTTTCACTGCATGAAATTATATATGGTGTGTATTATGCGTATGTATGTATGTATGTATGTATATTTATACACACACACAGGGTATATATTCAAACACATCCCCTCATGTGGAAATAAAATGATTTCTGAATGACATTCATCGAGCTAAGCTGTCAAAATGTTCTGAAAAGAACTGGTATTGTTTGGGGGAGGGAGTGTGGGAAGAGTAGGAGGAAGGACACTCTGAAATATTTTATCAGTATTAGTTATCGGCAGTTTGACAGCCACTTAAATACTGTGTTAATCTCCCATTCTAGAAATGAGAAGTTTCTCTTTACAGTAGAACAGCCCTTATTTAAAGCTGCAAAACCCTAAATGCTGGGGTAATCCACTACTTGACATTATTTTTAAATGATTTTATTTTGACATTGTGAGTAAGTGCCCTGCTCTTTAAAAAATATTAGGTTTACAATGGTTCCAGAATTCTGGAAATATCATTTACATCTCAATGTAAATGTATTGCAGGAGGAGGAGGAGGAGGAAGCTTATTTTATTCTGAAATTGTTTAAAACTTTGAATGCCATAAAAGCAAAATAGTGTTGAAGTAACTGGTACTTTGTTCTTAAATGTCTTTTTATATTCATGTAAAATACAAAATTAGTAGAAATTTTAATTTGTATAGTTCACAGAATAAAACAATTGAATATTACATTGTGATACAATGTGAGAGAGAAATGTGAATTGATTCCTTAGACTGGTGAACTAAAATCCTGTGAAAAGCATTTATGCCACAGTTCCATTAGAGAAAATAGGGAGGGGACTGAGCAGTTCTCGATGACAGTCAGAGTAAGTTATTTCTTGCTTTACTCTTTTGAGACCAGCTTCAAGAAATGTCAAGTCGGTAAATTACTCCACAAGCTTTATAAATTGTGTCAGTTATTGAGCTGTCATTCATCAGCTTAGGTCAGGAGGACAATGTTCCTTATAAACTGGCCTGTCTTTAAGTTGACCAATATTACTTTGTTAATTTTAATAGCAAAGTTATATAAACTGTTTACAACCTTTAGTCACTTAATCTGATCCTATATATCTCCTTTGCCTGCTTCTAATCTTTTGGGGTCCTTCCTTTCCATGTGAAGGATTGGCGCGTGCGCGCATGCACGCACGCACGCACACACGCGCGCGCACACACACACACTTATTCAGTGACCATGACATATCAAAAGTTTTCTACTTTTGCTCCAGGACAAAGAAAACCACACCTAAGAGAATGCAGAATTGATTCTTGATGGCGTACCTTTAGATGGTTTAATTGCTCCCTCCATTTATTTCACCTTTGAATACCTTTGTGAACTACTTTTGAATGTAAGTTTCTGAGTCACATATGTCAAATTGTGAGAGACCAGGAAGCCTGTAAAATGGGGTGGCAAACCAGTTCATGATTATTTGAGATAAGAGGTATGTTTCATGTTAGTGGCTATGAATGAGCTCTTCTTTTCCTCCTTAATAAACCAAACTACTGCACAACTTCTTTATTCCACATCCATGGAATAAAGTAAAAAGTAAAAAGACTAAATGGATTAAGAATGGACTAGAACATAAGCATAATAAGAGCCATTGTAGCCCAGTGGTTAGAATGCAGTACTGCAGAGCTAACTCACTGCTCACTGTCAGGAGTTTGATTCTGACCAGCTCAAGGTTGACTCAGTATTCCATCTTTCCAGTAGGTAAAATGAGGACCCATATTGGGGCAATATGTGGGCTCTATAAACCTATTACAGAGGCCTGTAAAACACTGTGAAGCGGTATATAAGTCTAAGTGGTATTGCTAGTGCTATAATCAAAAAATGTTTGCATGCTTTTCAACAACCATACTGCTTGTTGAAAAGGCAGCTATCATTGTGACCTAAGATTGGGCAACCGCATTCCAAGGAATGCATGTAACTTCCCTTTGTGGTCATGAGGAAAGAGATGCCACCTTTCTGGTCACCTTGCGATTTTGTTTTCCTGTGCCTTCAGAGTAGTTTTGCTGGCAACTGTGTAGGTTAGTTCTTGCAGTTTTCTTGGCAAGATTTTAGAAGGGAGGGGAGGAGAGGGAGGCAGGGAGACAGGCCCCAAGTTGGCTTTCTGCCTAAGGCAGGACTTAAAGGTAAAAAGAAGCATACTGTGTCAGTAGGGGCATTCTCCCAATCCTTACAGCTCACCCTGAATCCATAAAACATTATATCTATAAGTTTGAGGTCCTTTACCAATGATTACAAAAGGTAGAAGAGAAGAACCATTGTGAACTCTGCAACTTTCTTATCTAAAATACAACGTATTCATCAGATACACTTGTAATGATAATAGTCCATGATAAAAGGACTAGGAACCTGGAGGTACCTTCATCTATCTCTCTCAAAACTTACTGTTTTTATTTTTATATATTTGAGTTTACATTTATTTTAATTGTTGTACGTCTGAATTTTTGCTGCAGCGGTTTCAACATTATTTTGCTGCCCAAAATATCTTGATTATTCATTCCCCTCTTAGATTGAAAAACAAGAACATATCCAACAGTTCTCAGAACTGCTTATTTAATGCATAGTCTAGGATATGGAATCAATAAACCCACCCACCCCTTTCTAACATAAACATTCAGAAAAAGTGCTTTATAAAATCACTTAGTTTGGGCATTATGTGTCATGATCCTTAATAAAATGCTGGTGGTACAGCAAGCAAAGCAAAACTTCAGCTTGTTTGGATCAACCTACCGTTTTTGAAAACTATCTGAATTAATCTAATGGCTGTTCTCTGTTTTTCCCCATGATCATGGTTAGGGTGACTAATTTTCTTGTTATATTCCGAAATGAGCCTCCGAGAAAGTTCATTTCTGTATCAAACATCCCTCTACAAATTTTCAATGTGGTTAGGAAATACTTGTTTCTAAGGATCTCAGAAGGATCTTTTCCAATTGGGGATGAAACAAACATAACCTTTTGAATATTGGGTATATGCTCTATGGGTGAACTACAGTTCTTTCTCCTTTGGCTGATTTTCCAGTTGCTAATCATTAAGGTGCAGTTTATCTGTGAGATAAACAGCCATTACTATTGCCATCAGGAGTTCCTTGGAAAATGTCTGGAACTAAAACAATTATTTCTCCAAAACCAGTGATAGAATTGACCTATAAAATTATATTGAAAATTAAATCTTATATGTGATAACCCTAAGAGGAAAATATGAGAACGTAGCTGTTATCAGGAGTGCTGTTTTAAACCACAAAGGTGAGACATTAATTAAAGCAGTTTGTTTTATTTTGCAAAATATCTACAATGGAAACTCTTTACTACAGCTTTCAAGAAATATTTACATTCATTCCCCATATTTTCAATAATAATTTTGTTAAAGTTTGCAGTGACAAAGTTTTTAAAAAAGCTCATAGAAATGTTTAAAAAAGAAAAAAAGAATCAAAAAAAGAAAAAAGTGCAGAAAAAAATAAAAATAAAGAAAGAAAAAATAAGAATACAGTAAAGAAAAAAAACATAAACATGACTTCCCCATCATCACAACTATAAACATTTAGTAACCAATCACATTTTCTGAAAATACAACACCATAGGACTTGACTTCCAGTTTCCGAAGGCGACGGACGTGTTTTGTCCGCCGCTTGCTGTCCTGGTGTGCTTTCTCGGGAGCACAGGGTGGTCCTGGAGGGACCCCTTGCCAGAAGGGCAGCTCGTTGGGAGCCCCCAACTCAACGGCAGCCGGTGGGATGCTCCCAACCTCACCCTAGGAGCCAGGAAGCAGAAGGGGGGAGCAATCTTGCCTCTTCGCCGGACGGATCCCTGGAGAAACAAACAAATTGAAAGAGTAGCAAAAATGCTGGTGCTGGAGGGCTCTTCCTAATCTTCTGGATCGCTGATGGAGGAGAATCGACAGAGCATTGTGAGTTCTAGTTCAATCAATTCAAATGGAGATTAGAGGGGGTGTTCTTCTTTTAACCCCCCTTCGGAAGAAGCGGCATTCAAACGATCTCTCTCCAAAATGGAGAGAGAAAAGGGACTAACTTGCCATTTGAATTAACTATTGGAGAGAGTGTTGCAGTGGCAACAATGTTTTGCAGAACCCTTTCTAAAAAGCAAATTGCAACTTTTACTTTTCTTCTCTTCCTGTGAAAGGGTGGGGCAAGATGGCTCTCCTTTGTTCTCTCCTCATAGCTTCTTTATACTAATGAAGTTTGCCCTCGGTAACCGCCTCCGAAGGACCCCTGATATTTTTTAATATCTCCCCCGAAGGCTCTCTTTGTCTCTCCTGTTACGTGGAATTCCTGGATGTGGATTATATGGTTTTATTTGGGGTTTTTTTTTTGATGCATCTCTGAGACTTGAGACAGTGAAGGAGAACTAGCTCTTTACTTGGATTTTCCTGATATCTTGAACCGTCCCAGACGTCCGCTCCTTTGACGCCATTTCTTTTACCACCTTTAAACTGAGACAATGGCTTCCAGAAACCGACCCATGGGGAAATCAATATCTGCCCCTTCTTTAGTAGCCTTCAGCCCAAGCATGCAACAGTCAAAAATTACTTCACTATTGCAGAAAGAAACTTCTGGAGAGAGCTTGCAGGAACTGTCGGTTGCTCAAATGTTTCGGTTGCTCAAATGAGAAATATGAATGAATTATGGAAAGAAATGACAGACTTTAAAATAGGACTCAGAGAAACACAGCAAAATACAATGGAAAATAAACAAAGAATTACGGCGTTGGAGGGTGGGGCAGCCGAGATGGGAAAAGATGTTAAGGAAATTCGAAAGGAAAATTTAGAATTAGAAACTTATATGTCTAAAATAGAATTTGAAAGAATGTCTTTTTTTCTCAGGTTCCAGAACATACCAGAGACAGCAAATGAAGATCTTAAAGATGTTATGAGTACAATATTAGCAGAATACCTTAAAAGAGATAAAGAACAACTCTGGTGGGATATGGACCTGGTTCATAGAATTAATTCAACATATGCTAGAATCCACAATGTCCCAAGAGAGGTTCGTGTTAAATTTCTCAGGAGATCCACGAGGGATGAGATATTGGGGACTCAAAGGGGGGAACCTTTAAAGTATCAAGACAAAGAAATAACCATATTGAAACAAATTCCGAAAAAAATCAGAGAAGCAAGAAGGAAATATTCCTTCCTGTCGAAGACATTATATAATAAAGAAATTTGGTTTAAATAGTTATTGCCAGAAGGGATGCTGATCTTCTGGGAGGGGGGTAGAATAAGAATCAAAACATTAAATGAGGCAAATACCTTTTTTCAAAAACATTCGTCCCTCTTAGAGGACAAAGATAGTGGGGGCGGGGAAAAGGTCGAAATTACACAAGATTTGGGAGCGAAGGGAGCGACGGCTCCACCTGGTGACAAGGAAGAAGAAACAATAGCGAAAAGGCTCAGATCACAAAAATGATTTTATTTGAAATGTCATTGTAATTGTTGATACAATAGAAAATGGCAAAGAAAGAGATGATTGAACACATGGTATACAACGTAACAACTCTGTTTATATTTGTCCTCTATTTTTAAAACTGTAAACCTGTGAGGTTTGGGAGGGCTACCAACACTGACATGGGAGCTACCAAATTTTTTTATATACCCTATCCCTTTTCCTATGTATATTTTAAAAACCAATAAAAAAAATTTACAAAAAAAAAAATGAAAATACAACACCATATATCTTCTTCTCAAATCTCATCTCTTTATCTATAAACAAATTCTTCAAACATCAGCCTTTGAAGTCAGCAAAAATCCATTAAGCATTACCACGAAATTATACATGCATATAAATTATACATACATAAGATCTCACTTGCCATCATCAGGCAGGCTTTTGTCTGTGACAGTCACAGATAAAAGCCTGCCTGATGATGGCAAGTGAGATCTTGCCGAAACGTTGCAATAACATCTCCATGCTATATACACGGGAAAATCCCCGAAGCCAGCAATGCCAGCATACCTACACCTATATATATATATATATATATATATATATATATATGAGAATATTTTCACAGCTCCTGTTTTGAGGCCCGTTTAAGGGAGGAGACAAACTGTCATCCTTCTCTGCCCTTCGACTCAACCCAGAGATCATCCAGACAGAGACCCATTAAGATTGCTGCTGTTTTTTAGATATGTGTTAGATTTTTAAGGGCTGATTTAATAATTAAGAGACCAGGATAGATCTATTTCGGGCTTTTTAGCCTTCTTCAGCTGGCCATACTTCTTCTACTGGGATTTGAATCGGCACTTTCCAGCATATCAGGCAAGCCTTTCTATGCCTTGAGCTAACCGGCTTCCCTGATTACATCAGCCTTTTACAGGACTCTATTGATGACAGAATATTTTCATAGCTCCTGTTTTGACGCCCGTTTAAGGGAGGAGAAACGGGCCTCAAAACAGGAGCTGTGAAAATATTCTCTCATCAATAGAGTCCTGTAAAAGGCTGATGTAATCAGGGAAGCCGGTTAGCTCAAGGCATAGAAAGGCTTGCCTGATATGATGGAAAGTGCCGGTTCAAATCCCAGTAGAAGAAGTATGGCCAGCTGAAGAAGGCTAAAAAGCCCGAAATAGATCTATCCTGGTCTCTTAATTATTAAATCAGCCCTTAAAAATCTAACACACACACACACACACACACACACACACACACACACACATATGTTAGGTTTTTAAGGTCTGATTAATAAATAAATTGTAAGAAACCAGGATGGATCCATTTCGGGCTTATTAGCCCTCTTCAGCTAGCCATACTCCTCCTGGGATTTGAACCGGCACTCTCCAGCATATCAGGCAAGCCTTTTTATGCCTTGAGCTATCCGGCTTCCCATGATTACATCAGCCTTACAGGACTCTTTTAATGAGAGAATATTTCACAACTCCTGTTCGAGGCCACATTAAGGGAGGAGACAAACTGTCTTCCTTCTCTGCCTTTCGGCTCAACCCAGAGACCAGGATGGATCCATTTTGGGCTTATTATCATGGGAAGCCGGATAGCACAAGGCATAAAAAGGCTTCCCTGATATGCTGGAGAGTGCCGGTTCAAATCCCAGTAGGAGTATGGCTAGCTGAAGAGGGCTAATAAGCCCGAAATGGATCCATCCTGGTCTCTTACAATTTATTTATTAATCAGACCTTAAAAACCTAACACATATCTAAAAATTCACACAACAGTAATCTCATGGCTCTCTGCCCAGATGGTCTCTGGGTTGAGCCGAAAGGCAGAGAAGGAAGACAGTTTGTCTCCTCCCTTAATGGGGCCTCGAACAGGAGTTGTGAAATATTCTCTCATATATGTATATGTATATGTATATGTATATGTATATGTATATGTATATGTATATGTATATGTATATGTATATGTATATGTATATGTATATTTGTTCCACAACACCCTGTTAGGGCCCCAATTAAGGGAGGAGACATACTGTTTCCTTTTCTGCCTTTCGGCTCATCACCAGAGACCATCTAGACAGAAAGCCATGAGTTCCGTTGTGTAATTTTTTTTATTTTTTTTTAATGTGTGTTAGTTTTTATTGATCAGCTCATAAAACTAACACACACACACACACACACACACACACACACACACACACACACACACACACACACACACACATATATATATATATATATATATATATATATATATATATATATATATATATAAAACCTTGTTTTCGTAGATTTTCACGGGTGTAAGTATGCTGGTCTTGTTGTATTTGGGTGTTTTTCCGTGTAAGAATGAGATTGTCTTTGCAACGTTTCGGCAAGATCTCACTTGCCATCTTCAGACTGACAACACCCTGCTAAGCCCCAATTAAGGGAGGAAGTATACTGCTCTCCTTTTCTGCCCTTCGGCTCATCACCAGAGACCATCTAGACAGAAAGCTATGAGTTCCGTTGTGTAATTTTTTTATATGTGTGTTACATTTTTGAGCTGATCAATAAATAAGTCATGTGTGTTAGTTTTAGGACCATTTCTAAGAATATCTATCCATCCTGGGAGGCACCGTTTTGCAGTGGTTCTCGTCCTACCTTTCTGGTCGGTCGCAATATGTGTTGGCGGGGGGGCAGAGGTCGGCCTCGAGGCCCCTCATATGTGGGGTTCCTCAGGGGTCGGTCCTCTCGCCCCTACTGTTCAACATATATATGAAGCTGCTGGGTGAGATCATCCATGGTTTTGGGGTGGGATATCATCTGTACGCTGATGATACTCAGTTGTACATATCCACCCAGACCACCCCAACGATGCCGTCGAGGTTATGTCCCGGTGTTTGGAGGCCGTACGGATCTGGATGGGGAGTAACAAACTCAAGCTCAACCCATCCAAGACTGAGTGGCTGTGGCTTCCGGCACCCCGGTTCAGCCAGATTATTCCAACTCTGGCCATTGGGGGCGAAACACCGCCCCCCGTGGAGAGGGCGCGCAATTTGGGTATCCTCCTGGATTCCCGGCTGTCTATGGAAGATCATGTGGCAGCCGTGGCCAGGGGGGCGTTCCATCAGGTACGCCTGATGCGCCAATTGCACCCCTTACTGGACCGGAGTGCCTTACGCATAGTCACTCAAGCACTCGTCACCTCTCGACCCGACTACTGTAATGCTCTCTACATGGGGCTTCCCTTGAGGTGCACCCGAAAGCTGCAGCTAGTCCAGAATGCAGCCGCGCGGGTGATTACGGGAGCGCCTAGACACTCCCACATAACACCAATCCTGCGCGAGCTGCACTGGCTTCCTGTGATCTTTCGGGTGCGCTTCAAGGTTCTGACGACCATCTTTAAAGTGCTCCATGGCTCAGGGCCTAGTTACATGCGAGACCGCCTCCTGCCCCATACATCCCTCAGACCAATACGCTCCCACAGAGAGGGCCTCCTCAGGGTGCCGTCGGCTGGACAATGCCGACTGGCGACACCCAGGGGAAGAGCCTTCTCTGTGGCGGGACCAGCCCTTTGGAACGACTTACCCCCTGAACTTCGCACCATCTCCGACCTCCGCCTCTTCCGCAGGTGTCTGAAGACACATCTGTTCCATCTAGCCGGCCTAGCGTAACCTCCATTACCGACTTTTAGATAGTTTTAAATTTGGGATTTTTAATTCGGTTTTTAGCGCAGGATTTTACTGGAATAAGTTTTTAAAAATTTTATATGTTTTGTATGTATTTTAATATTCCTGTGCACCGCCCTGGGTCCGCTTGGAGAAGGGCGGGGTATAAATATAATAAATAAAATAAAATAAATCCTACATGTCCAATCAGGTAGGCATTCTCCAGATCCCCTCCCTAAAATCTATGGGACCTCAGAAATATGCCTTTTACATTGCTGCTACTATCTTGTGGAACACCTTCCCAGCAGCTATTTGACAAGCCCACACCCTTCTATCTAGTCAGAAAGCCATTAAGACCTGGATTTTTACTCAGGCATTGGGACTGTATAGGTAGAAGATATGGAAGGGGAGTAGCTGAGCGTGTTATGGGACAACCCAGGGAGAGTAATACAGCACAGGATTATAGCAATTTATATCAAAATAAACAATTGAAACATCAGCAAAAATTCTAAGCCTAAACCTCTCAAATGATTATTCAAATCCAGTAGTCTCACGTTTGTTCCAGTTTCTAGAATAATCACTCTATTCATTGATTTTGCCAAATTTATTAAAAAAATAAAAAATTTTGTTGTTAAAAATATAAGATTCACAACAGAATCAGTGAATACTGTCATCCAGCGCTATAACAGAATGGAGCCCCAAAAGAGTAATACTTAAGGTAACTTTATAACTTCCTCTAACCTCAGACTTGCAATGTGTTCTCCATCAAATTAATGTACAGGAATTTTGATCAACTGAGTATGTTCCTCTAATGACATGGACAGCAGGCCACAAGAATAATTTTTGGTAGCTCTTGAAAAGCAGCTAACTAACCCAAATTAAGAAGCAGTAAGATTTTCACTGATGGAATACTCATACTTACCTACTTCCAAATCTTAAAACTGATGCCAAGCACAAGTTTATATAGTGTGCAATGAGCAAAGGGAATTCATTTTTCTCTGAAAACCTCTTGACCTTTATTACTGCTTCAGGGAGCAGTTGGGACCAATGGATTGTAAAGGTCAGTAAAATAGGCTATTATGTATTTTTATTGCTTTCCAGAGCAACAGGGGAAATAATAAGGGTAAGGCTTTAAGATGAAAAGTATAAGGTACAATGACATATAATTGCTCGGCAAGATCACAGGATACAGACTTTCTGCTTTTGATGAGCAGTGTTTAAGTGAAGGAGCAAGACATATTTGAGTTTGAAAATGTAATTCGAACCCCTTGGGGGAGATATTATTGCTCCACGCCCAAAGGCAAATTGCAAACAATGAAAGCAACTATTGTTCATCATAAACCAATTGATATTTCATTTTGACCAAAGCTGCAATGTTATGCATATTTTACATGAGTGAACCTCCCTTTGAAATAGTTGGTACTTCAAAGGCCGTCTCATCTCAAGTAAAACATTTTCTTTTGAGCAAAATATGGTTGCCATGGCTCTCCAGAATTGCCAAGAAAACCTAAGATTTTTGTCCAGAACAAACTGATGTACCAGAGAATGTAGGGATTGTCTTCTGAAAAGACCATTTGAGGAATGATGAAAAAAGAAATGCCACCATCCAAATCAGGTTTGCCTGTAGAACAAAAATAACAATATTTGTAGCAGAACAAGCATCAGCAAGAAGACAAACTAATAATACATTTTTACAAAGTTTCAGCATTTAAGGACCCTCAATCCCCATTTCCAAAAAAACAACAGGGAGAAATTGTATTTTACTCCTTAGCCCTCTGAACATATCCTTCTCTGGAGATCTTACATGACTTTCTAGCACAGTCGACTAGGCTTGGCCTGAAGAACAAATTCAGAGGAACAGTTCATAAAGTTTTATTTATTTATTTTTCTTATTTATCGAATTTATACCCCGCCCTTCTCCTTGTTAGGACTCAGGGCGGTGCACAGGCATTATTAAAAACCATAACAAAACAATGTATACTATTAAAAACATATTAAATTAAATTAAAACCCGTGCTAAAAACCCTTTAAAACCCTAAAAAATTAAAATTTATAAATAGAGTCAGAAATGGGGGGCTATGCTAGGCCGGCTTGTTGGAATAGGTACGTCTTAAGACATTGGCGGAAGAGGCGGAGGTCCGAGGTAGTGCGAAGGTCGGGGGGTAGGTCGTTCCAGAGGGCCGGGCCCGCCACAGAGAAGGCCCTTCCCCTGGGTGTCGCCAACCGGCATTGCCCTGCTGACGGTACCCGGAGAAGGCCCTCTCTGTGGGAGCAGATCGGACGAAGGGATGTATGGGGCAGAAGGCGGTCTCGTATATAGCTAGGCCCCGAGCTATGGAGCGATTTGAAGATGGTTGTCAAGTACAAGTCCACTTTGGACTCCTGGGGTTAGAAAGGAGTTTCCACACTCTGGAAAATCCTATCTGTTTTGGCTCCTTCCAGACATTGAGAATGCCAGATAGCAAATGGGGAAGGCAGGTAGTTCTGTGATAGACAAGATGATTTGCATGCAGAGGCCCCTCCCACTTCAGTCCCTGGCATCTCTATCACAGCTGGAAAAACTCCTCTGTAAAACCCTACAAGAAAAAGAAAACTGATACAATAATGGATGTATCTAGTCTTGGGCATCTCCCTGACTCAATTATCCCAATCCCACCATTGCTCTGGCTTGATTTTCACTGGTTTAAAAGCAGGAATAAGCTTTGCAGGGTGGCTCTCTGAGGATGAGGCAACTATATTTACTTCTGGAAGATGTACAGGGCTACCATTGCTGTAAATCCTATCCTAGATGCCCTATGTTATTTCTTTCTCATTGTATTACTAGCATCTTTATATCATTTTCTATTTGGGGGCTTTCATTTACATGCCATCAGGGACATCTTTTTTTATTGGCTCTATCACCAAATTTATAGCCCACACAGGAGATTCCTGTGCTAGCAAATAAGTGCATAGGATCTGGGTTTGCAAGTGTAATGTCATATGCAGAAATGTCATTGCTGTGTTTGCTATTGCGTTATTAGCCTGCTGCACAAAAGAATGAGCAGTGACACATTTATTAAGAACTGAAATGTTAACCAAGTCTCTCTCTCTCTCTCTCTCTCCCTCTCTCTTTCATTCTCTTTCATTCTCTCTCTAATTCTCTCTCTCTCATTCTTTGTCTGTCTGTCACACACATTCTCTCTCATTCTCTCTCTCATTCTCTCTCATATCCTCTCATTTTCTCTCCCTCATTCTCTCTCATTCTCATTCTATTTCTCTCTCCCTCACACACACATTCTCTCTCCCTCATTCTCTCTCTCTCTCTCTCTCTCTTTCTCTCTCTCTCTCTCACACACACACACATTCTCTGTCTGTCTTTCTGTCTGTCTCTACCAATATTCTCTCTCTGTGTGTGTGCGTGTGCGTGTGTGTTGGCAGTGATAGCATACAGTTGAGCTAGAACGTGAAAGTATTATGTTATGTAATATGCATTTATTTTGACAAGTGTCCTCTTTTAATTAATCTGGAAATCCTTTGAGCCCTAAAAGTACATTTTCTATGACCATTGATCATTGTAGCTTAGCCTTTTTAATGCGAAAATATCCAAGTTCTTCTTTCTGCAGCAAAACCAGCTCCAGCTCCTGTCCAATACTTTTTTCCCCTTCCACAGGCTTAATTAATATGCTGCTCATGCATGTTAATTTGGCATTTCATACAGCATCTTGATAAACTGTCACTACTTTTTTTGGAACGGCTACAACCTAATTTGTTACAGTCATCAATTTTTTGATATTGATGACCATGCTGGATACTTACCATAAGATTCCAAATGATACCGCACTTTTCCTTAGGGGCCTAGTGACAGATTTTGAAGCTTACCAATTAGATAAAATTCCAGGCCCTAGATTTTTTTCCCCCCCTTCGGTGCTTTCCTTTTCTTCATTTTGAGAGGGGAAAATAAAACATTTTCAAGTAAGAAGATTCAGGTCAAAGCAGCACTCTCTCTTTCCTTTTGAACCTTAGGGGGGTGGGATGCATCATTTAGTATATGAGCTCCCCCACCCTTTTTCTCTTTTCCCCATGTACAAAAGCATCTGCATTATTTAAATATTTATTAAAAATCAATACTGCATGGGAGCGAATCGCATACGTTTTAAATGCTGACCTCAGCTGTAAACCTTACTTGCAGGCAGGGTCATCAAAGTGCCCTGAAACCCACGTGCTCAACCACTTTATTACAAGGCTGCGCTGGGGTGGTAGATTAAGCAAATTAGTATTAAATATTGATTCATGAAAAAAAATGTGCACACGTTGCTAGTCTTGGAGGCACACGCATGATAATAAAGAAAGATTATTTATACCAAGTTGAACAATAGGCTGCCAACAGTTGGTTGTTTCATCAGATCGGTATATCAGCAACCACAACCTCGTTGTAAAAAAAAATAAGCAGCAGCATGATTTCCCCCTGTGCTGGCTTTCTCTAAATTACCCTTTAATTACTTTTTATTTTTTACAGTCAACAAATCTGATAGATTTAGCATACTTCCCATTCTGAAGGTCAACAAACTCATCACAGTCAACAACGAAGGTTGCTGAATTTGCATGAACACCATGGCCAAAAGTTGAAGCTTATAATCAAATGCTCCACTGTGCAGGCCAGAGACCTGCCATCCCAACTATAGCCAAAGCTGTACATTTTCAGTGATGGGTGACTCAAGCCTGGGGTTAATATTCCCACAGGAATCAGTTCAATTATCTATGGTTAGCAGGTTCCATAGCCGGGCTCTCTACTGTGTTTAGCAGCATTCTCCACCTTTCTTGTTAATGCACAGAAACTATTGTGAGGGCTTCAAAAAGCTGACTTGAAATGTCAGAAGAGGGCTGCTGGAGAAAATAGTCAGAGCAAGCAATGAAGCCACATCATCAAACCAAATCAAAGGAGAGCCAGTTAGGTCTAGTGCTGTGATGGCGAACCTATGCCACAGATAGCACACAGACCCATTTCTGATAGCACACACACCTGTCAGCTCCAGCATGCATGCATGTATTGGCAATCTGATTTTCGTCCTTGATTTTTTTGGGCGTTTTTCACTCTGGGGAGGGCAAAGAACCACCCAATGCGCAAACCGGAAGTTTGGGAACAGACTTCCACTTTGCACGTTGGGTTATTTTTCACCCTCCAGAGGATTCAGGGAAGCCTCCTGAAGCCTCCAGAGTGAGAAAAACAGCCCAACAGGAAACCTGGAAATCCATTCTAGAACTTCCAGTTTGCATGTTGGGCCATTCTTCACCCTCCCCAGGCTCCTAGAAAGCCTCTGGAGCCTAGGAAGTGGAAAGAATGGACCTACCCGGCCCACTGAAAGTCAGAAAATATGCTGTTTCTGGCCTCCGGGGGGGAGGAGAACATATTTGCCCTCCCCAGGCTCCGAGAAAGCTGTGCGCACATGCACGGGGCCGCAGGGGAGGGTGTCACAAGCACATGCGCAGGAGGCACAGCACAGTGGGCACATATGTGCTTTTGGCACCCGAAGAGAAAAAGATTCACCATCACTGGTCTAGTATTTAAGTCATCAGGCTAGAAAGCAGGAGAGTGTGAGTTCTAGTACCAACTTAGCCATGGAAGCCAGCTAGGTGATCTTCAGCCAGTCACTCTATCTCAGCCCAACTCACCTGACAATGTTGTTATTCGCACCATCACGGACCTGCGCCTCTTCCGTCGGGAGCTCAAATCACACTTTTTCCATCTGGCCGGCATGGCTTAGAGTTTAATAATATAAACTTAATTTTAATAGAGGGTTTTATAGTTTTAATCTATGTAGCACAGTTATATTTAATTTAATTTGGTTTTAAATTGTGGATTGTATTTATATGGTGTATATGTTGTTGTTTTTACTTTTTATCTTCTGTGCACTGCCCTGACTCCCACTGTGGAGATGGGGCGGTATAAAAATTAAATTAAATTAAATTAAATTAAATTAAATTAAATTAAATTAAATTAAATTAAATTAAATTAAATTAAATTAAATTAAATTAAATTAAATTAAATTAAATTAAATTAAATTAAATTAAATTAAATTAAATTAAATTAAATTAAATTAAATTAAATTAAATTAAATTAAATTAAATTAAATTAAATTAAATTAAATTAAATTAAATTAAATTAAATTATTGTGGTGAAAATAGGAAGAGGAAAGTGTATTGGGTATATTCGCCTCCTTGAGTTATTTGTAAAAATAATAAAGGAGGGATATGAATAAAAAAATAAAAAATAAAATAAAACATCTTTCCAATATTTTGGAGTATTACCATTGCCTTTCAATATAGTATGAATTCCATAGATAATAATTTTGAATAACACATTATCAGGCTATAATAAAAACAAAACCAGGGCTGAATATTTAAAACAAATCAGACTTTTTTTTTTAAATGAAGCTGAGTGGTGACAATACAATCAAAGCCACTAATGCAGGGTGACTGTGCAATAAGTTCACAGCAAGCATTATTGTGAACTAGATGTTTTAAACTGCAAGACTCCAAAAACCAACATTGTTCATTTGTACTTATTAGTAAGACAAATTGGCATCATGGTTTAATGCAAGCAAAGTAAACAATGGAAAATGAAATCAGAGGTCTAAATGATTGTATAAAAGTTATAAAGGCGAGGATGTTAATAAATGCCTGCCAGTGAAACATTTTGAATCTGACAAAATCAAAGATGGCTTACGAAACTGAACAGTTTCCATGCGCAATGAAAAATTGGAAATTTAATTCAGTACCTGAAAGAAATTGAAGGCAAAATGGAGGGTAACAAAACTTGGTAATGGTTTCAGATTAGATCCATCAGAAAGAAATCAGAAGGCTTAATATTTGCTGCACAAGAACATGCACTAGCAACAAATACCATAAAAATGAAATTCACTGCTATAGCAAAATCACCCGGATTATAAAACAAGACTTGATCACATGGTGAAAATTATATATTAGAACTTAAACAAATAGTATGGATTTGATGTGTCCAAGTCTGAAGTCCAAATTGTTTTAAATCGGGATTTTAAGGGATATAGTTTTAAGTTTTTAAGATTTTAGCACAGGGTGATAACTATTTAATTTGGGTTTAAAATATTTATATTTGTTATGTATATGTGTTTTAATTTCCTGCGCACCGCCCCGAGTCCCTTCGGGGAGAGGGTGCGTTTTATAAATTTAAATAAATAAATAAAATAAGTATTGGTTATTATTGTGATGTTGAAAAGGGGCTTCAGAATAATCGCATAAATATTTTATCGGATTTCTGAATTCAGATCCAGAACACAACATTCTGGAGGTCATAGTAACTGAATAAAAGCAAGTTGTATTCATAGATGTATTAATATCAAATTATATAGACTATCTCAAGATTTTCCAGTTCAAAAAAGAACTGGAAAACATTTAAAAACAACTGAAATAGTGGAACATTAGAAACCATAGCAATGGAATTGTCATAACAGCTGACAAAACTAGTATTGTTTGTCTTTACAATATTTCTTCACAAAAAATAATTTTGCTTGGAACAATATAAATATTGTGGCAGCATTTGGACAATTCTTTGGTTTGGGATAAAATTTCAAATGACACTAAGCTTCTTTTCCACAGCACTTTTTTTTCATAAAGTGGTGGGGGAATCCATCAGGAGCTACCCAGTGTGGATATGGGGAGTCATTCACTGGTTTTCACTCTCTCATTCAACCACTTTGGTAATAAGAGTTGTTCAGTTCCTTTTCTTCCATCCAACCTATGTGCATATCGGAGGTTGTATTCAGCTAGTTCTGACTGGTTCTGGCAAACCGGTAGCGGAAATTTTGAGTACTTCAGAGAACTGGCAAATACCATCTCTTACTGACCCGCCCCCCATCTATTTCCTGCTTTCTGAGTCTCAGATGATTGGAATCCCAGATGATCAGCTGGGTCTTCTTCTGTTGCCCTGCACTGGAGAAAGGAGCTGGAAATAAGGTTAGTGGGATGGGATGAGTTGGGAATGGGATTTTACAGTAATCTTCCCCCAGGAGTGGGGAGGGAATGGGGATTTTGCAGTATCCTTCTGCTGCCATGCCCACCAAGCCAAGCCACACCCACCAAGCCACGCCCGACACGCCCACCAAGCCACGCTCACAGAACTGGTAGTAAAAAATGTTGAATCCCACCACTGACGCAAATATGAGTGAGTGAGTCCACTCACTCACAAGTCCACAATCCACACAAAGATGGAAATCATATAAGTAACATTGGAGGCATATTGGAGGAAATGAACTGTAATCTAAACACTTTAAATGTATTTTTCATTTTACTGGCAAAATGATTCTTTTTATAAATTAATGAAACATTTTCTATTCTTTTTTTTTCATTTATGACATCATATCAATAAGACATTTGGCCAAGAATGACATTCCCTTAATCTCTACTGGAGATTAATAGATTGTGGAAATGCAATTAAACTCACTGTTTCATCCAACATTCTTAATCCAGGGGAAGCAGGCTACATCTGTTCCTTTTTCCAGGCTACAACTCCTATTAAACAGCACATCTTTCAATAGATTGCTGAGGGCAGATGGATTCAGGGTAGTGAGGAATTTTCTCTAATTCACTTGTAAACCTCTCTTGTTAAGGTCAATCCAGTTTGAAATTTAACTTTTTCTTTCTTCCAGTGAAGCACAGATTCGTTTTGCTTTTACGATTGCTTAAAACATCCAGCAAGAGCAGTAAAGGCACCAGAGTGGCTACAGAAGGGCAGTGAGTCAATGAACACCATGCTCCCTTTTTGTGAGTCCGCTTCAGCGATAGGTGGACGCAGGGGTGGTATTCACTTCCCTTCCCTATCGGTTCGCAAATGTGAGCGTGCATGCGCGTGCACACATTTCACTTGCACATGCCACCTCAGGGCCATGCGCTCAGCCTTCTGTGCATGCGCTTTTGGCAAAATAAAGGGCCTATGGCATGCCATGGAGTCAGGGCAACGGGGTGGGGCCACCCGCAATTTCCGCTACCGGTTCAGGCAAACCAGTCCGAACTGGGAGAATATCATCTCTGGGTAGATGGCTCAGTTATTGGGTAAAGCAGATTTCTCCCTGAACTGGCAGGCGGGTGGTAGAAATTCCACTGGGATGAAACATGCCAGGTTGAAGCATGCAGGTCAAAGGGTGGAAGCATGGCATGAAAGAATGCTTGAGACGAATCCTTTAGACCAGTGGTGGGCAAACTCATTAGTCAACAGAGCCAAATATCAACAATACCACGATTGAAATTTCTTTTGAGAGCCGGAAGGTGTGGCCTGTTTTGTGGGAGTGGCTCAGTGGTCATGTGACTGGGTGGGCGTGGCCAACTTGGAAAATGTGAAACTCACTTAACAACCAAACTTTTAGGCTCAATTGTGGTCATTCTTTCTTTCTCTTTCTTTCTTTCTTTCTTTCTTTCTTTCTTTCTTTCTTTCTTTCTTTCTTTCTCTTTCTTCCACTCTCTCTCTCTCTTTCCCCATTTCTCTCTCTCTCTCTCTTTCTCTCTTTCTTTCTCTTTCTCTTTTTCTCTCTTTCTGTCTCTCTCTCTCTCTCTCTTTCTCTCTCTCTCTTCCTCTCTCTCTCTCTCTCCTCTCTCTCTCTTTCTTTCTCTCTTTCTTTCTTTCCCTCTTTCTCTCTCTTTCTCTCTCTCTTTCTTTCTCTTTCTTTCTTTTTCTCTCTCTCTCTTTCTCTTTCTTTCTTTCTCTCTCTCTCTGTCTCTCTCTCCTTCGTCCGCCCATCTGTCACTCTGTGTGTGTGTGTCTGTCTGTCTGCCTCACATTCAAGCACTTAATCACTCATTCTGTGTCTCTGTCTATCTTTCTCTCCCTCCCTCCCTCTCTTTGTCTCTCCCTATCTCTCTGTGTGTGTCTGTCACTCTCTGATTCCCCCCTCCCTCCTTGTCTCTCTCTGTGTCTGTGCCTCTCTCTGTCTGTCTGTCTGCCCCCCACCCCCCGCAGAGCCTCCTCAGCCCAGCCCACCACGCTTACTCACCTGCTCGCCTTAGCCTGGCCCGCCTGGCCGCCCACTGCATTTGCTCAGGCTACTTCCAGGCTCTGTGTGGGAGGGGGGGAAGGAACGGCGTTTGGATGCCGGTTCCCTCCAATCGCCCTGGCCGCCTGCTCGCCCGGCCGCTCGGTCAGGCTACTTCCAGGCTCCGTGTGTGTGCGGGAAGGAACGGCATTTGGATGCCGGTTCCCTCCAATCGCCCCGGAAGTAGCCACGCCGCCCGCTCACCCGGCCGCTCGCTCAGGCTACTTCCAGGCTCCGTGTGTGTGTGGGAAGGAACGGCATTTGGACGCTGGTTCCCTCCAATCGCCCTGGAAGTAGCCTGGCCACCTGCTCGCCCGGCTGCTCGCTCAGGCTCTATGTGTGTGTGGGGGGGAAGGAACGGCGTTTGGACGCCGGTTCCCTCCAATTGCCCTGGAAGTAGCCTGGCTGCCCACTCGCCCGGCCGCTCGCTCAGGCTACTTCCAGGCTCCGTGGGGGGGGGGGGAAGGAATGGCATTTGGACGCCGGTTACCTCCAATTGCCCTGGAAGTAGCCTGGCCGCCCGCTCGCCTGGCACTCGCTCAGGCTACTTCCAGGCTCCGTGGGGTGGGGGGAGGAACGGCATTCAGTGGGTGACCCACTGGATGCCGGTTCCCTCCCCCTGCCGTGGAGCCTCCGCACCCTCTGGAAGTAGACGAATGGCCGGCATGCCGGCTGGGGAGGCTCCACGGAGAGAGGGAGGGAGGGAATCGGCAGCCGGTAGAGAGGGTTGCTCTGGCGGGTCCCAGGAGTCCCACCGTCGGCGAGGGTGGAGCAAGAGTCGCACTCGAGGGGCCAAAGAGCCGCATGCGGCTCGCGAGCCGCGGTTTGCCGACCACTGCTTTAGACAAAAGAATAACTCCCCTTCTTCATTAAAAATCTTCATTCCCTAGATTTTTTTCCTAGCTCCAGTCAAAAAGTTTCCCCTTTCTGCTTTGGCATTTCTTCTCCTGGTCATTTTTTTCCTTCCTTTTGTACATCTTGTAGTTTTCTGATAGTTCTCTCAAAAGTCTTTGGGTAGGGCAGGTAGGGAAACTTTAAACACTCAAAGAGCCATTTGGACCATTTCCCACAGAAAAGAAAACACCAGGAGCCACACAGGTCCTAACCGGAAGCCCCCGTTCAATTCTAGAGCTGACCAGAAGTCCGGTTCCTCCACCTTTTTACTCTACCTGTGCTAACTGAAAGCCCTATCAATTGTGGAGCCAATCAGAACACCCAACCTTGCCATAGAGTCTCTTCCCGGTGCACCATGCTTCCACCCTCCAACCAGAAGGTCTCTCAACATTGTGGCACTGACTAGCGTCAGGGAATTGCAACAGAGGGATGGAAGAGCCACATGTGGCTCGAGAGGCATGGGTTGCTGACCCCTGGGGTACAGTATGAATGTGAATAGAAATGTTTCTAAACTTGTTCTGGGTCCCTTTCTTAAGTCTTATGGTGATTAGAACGTGTGCATTCAGGGTGCATGTTTCTGACCTTTGTAACAATCTTCCCCCAAAATACTACAATGAGTCCCAATCCTGCTGACCTTTGGAAAGGCACTTAAGACCTGGCTTTTTCCCTGGGACATTGGGACTAGATGAATAGATTCCCCTATTGGATTAGTTTTTAATCTATTTTCATCGGTTCTCTGTTTTGCACATTTAGGTTCTTTTAATGAGGTATGGTTTTGCTTCATTTTTTTTTCTCAGTTAAGTTGGGAAGCCGCATAAATGCTTTTGATTATATATCACTGTGAAGACTGTTATTGTCACAGTTCTAAATGTATCAATTCCTAGACCATTTAAGAGGTACAACTACACAAGGTATGCACACTTCTAAAGAATGTGGGAGACCCATTTCTTGATTCCTTCTCCAGGATCCCCAGTTCCATGTACCTTCTTCTCAATCCCACTGAAGAAAAAACTGATTTATTCTTTATTCCAAACAAATAAAACCACCCATGCTTGCGGTTATAATCTTCCTTCTTCAACAGATAGAAATCAGGAGACTGGGGCAATAACCTTTAGAAGATCTGACATAATCCCATGAATCAGGGGTGGGTTCCTACCGGTTCGCCCCGGCTCACACGAGCCGGATTGTAAAATTTAGCGATTCGGGGTAATCCGGTTGGACCGGGAACCCGGAAGTAAGTAATAATAATAAATAATAATAAATTTAATTTGTTGACCGCTCCCTCTCCCCGAAGGGACTCAGAGCGGTGCACAGGGCAAATAAAACAATAAATACACACACATAATTAAAAACAGATTAAATATTATCCCTGCGCTAAAAATTCCCAGTTAAAAATTACTAAAATCCCCATCTAAAATTACTAACCCCATCGAAGAGAGACTACCCTAGGCCGGCCAAGCAGAACAGATATGTTTTTAGTTTTAGACGGAAGGAGCGGAGGTCCGTGGTTGTTCTAATGTCGGGGGGAAGGTCGTTCCAGAGGGCTGGGCCCGCCACAGAGAGAGCCCTTCCCCTGGGCGTCGCCCGCTGACAAAGTCTAGTGGACAGCACCCGGAGAAGTCCCTCTCTGTGGGAGCGAATCGGCCGTGTGGATGTATGAGGCAGGATCCGATCCCGCAAATAGCTAGGTCCCGAGCCATGGAGCGCTTTAAAGATGATAACTAGAACCTTGAAGCGCACCCGGAAGACGACAGGCAGCCAGTGCAGCTCGCGCAAGAGCGGTGTTACGTGGGTAAACCTTGAGGTTCCCATAATTGCTCACGCGGCTGCATTCTGGACTAGCTGAAGTCTCCGAGTGCACCTCAAGGGGAGCCCCATGTAGAGAGAGTTACAATAGTCCAGTCGGGATGTCACGAGAGCATGAGTGACTGTGCGAAGGGCATCCCGATCCAGTAGGGGGCGCAACTGGCGAACCAGGCGAACCTGGTAGAACACCCTCCTGGCCACGGCTGTCACTTGATCTTCCATGGACAGCCGGGCATCCAGGAGGACACCCAAGTTGCGCGCCCCATCCACTGGGGCAAGATGTTCGCCCCCAATGGCCAGCGATGGAGTCAGCTGGTTGAATCGGGCAGCCGGAAACCACAGCCACTCGGTCTTGGTCGGGTTGAGCCTGAGTCCATTTCTTCCCATCCAGAAGTAACTTCCGGAACGCATGGCTCGCTCAGTCCATTGCATTTCCCGCCTCTCCCGCCGCCCACATATGAAAGGCCCTGGCACCTTCATATATGGGCCATTTAAATTTTGTGCGGCGGCATCCTTCCCCCACCCAGCGGCATGAAATTTAAAAGGCCCGTGCCTTGAAGCTGCCGGCGCCTTTCACTCTTGGTGCGGATGCAGAGGCTCGGGGGGGGGCTTTGCGCAGCTAGTGCTAGCTGTGCAAAGCCGTCCCAACCCTCTCCAGCCGCGCCAAGAGTAATATCCTCGGGAAGCTTCAAATACAATACAATACAATACAATACAATACAATAGCAGAGTTGGAAGGGACCTTGTAGGTCTTCTAGTCCAACCCCCTGCGTGGGCAGGAACCTTATACCATTTCAGACAAATGTAAAAAGCCCCGGCCTTTTACTCTTGGCACGCCTGCAAGGGGGGGGCCTTCGCGCAGCTAGCGCTAACTGCACGAAGCCCCCCCCCCAACCCCCTGCAGGCACGCCAAGAGTAAAAGGCTGGGGTTTTTTAAATTTGAAACACGCTGGGGGGGGGGAGGCTAGCTTTCGCAAGGGAAGGCTTTCGTGTGAAAGCCGCAAGCTGGCTTATGTCACAATGGCCAAAAGCCCCCCAACTCCCCCCTCTCTCAGCCTCACCTGGCTGGCTGCCTCCCTTCTCCCTCTAGTCAGGTAAGTTTAGGTGTGTCCTGTTGCCTCGTTGCCTCCCTGCTCCCTGCTGCATCCTTCATCAGAGAGCTGCTGATTCTGCCTCCTGGTAAGTGACCTGGTTTTTTTCCCTCTTTTATTTTTTTTAATGATTTTTAAAAGATTATTTTATTTATTGTGCATATAATTTTTTTAAATCATTTTACTTAACTGTATTGAATAGAGAATTTTTAAAAATGGTTTACTTCAATTTATTGTGTTTGGGTTCTTTTTTAAAATTGTGTTAGACTATTTAAAAAAAGATTCTATGCTAAGATTGATAAAATTTACAGAGCAAACTCACGTATAGCATTACAAAGGCAACTACCGAGAGATGTTGTGATATATTTTACTGAGAGAAACCTCAGAAATGATATTCTGCAGAAGTCTTTTCACTCCTCTCTCCACATAGCTGGAAAACGGATTGGTGTCTTTAAGGAACTTCCATCAACTATCCTGAAGCTCAGAAGGGATTTTGGTTTTTTGGTGGAGGAGCTGAAGAAAAGAGGGATACAGTACAGGTGGGATGCTCCAATGGGTGTTATATTCAGATATGAAGGGGTGCGGTATTGTTTGAATACTATAGACAAGGCAAGAGATTTTTATTATGAAATACTGAAGAAAAGTGCAACGCCCCCACGTATATCTATACCAACACTAGTAGATCTGGATGGTTCAGAGCAAGATATTGAGATGGAGCAGAAACAATTTGGAAAAGAGATGGAAGAACATACTCAGTTGGATTCCCCTGGGCTTTTTTTAAGCCCTACTCTGGAGGAAATGTCGAAGACTGCTATAGGGGGATCTGTTGGAATGCCAATACGTAAATCAGATGAGCAATGTGAAGCCAGGTCTAGCACCAGACAAATTCAGAAACCGCAGAAGCAGAGGAGGTCTCAATCTCGGCGAGTTAAGAAAGACAAAAGGATTAAAGGATGAAGCAATTAATCAATCTAGATAAAAATATACAGATCTCTGCAATGCTGGTTCTCTTGGATGTGGAAACTTTTTCAGGGTTGAAAACTGGAACCGGAGCATTTGCAGTGGATCTGGTTGTTACCCTATCACGATCTTGGAATTTTATAATCCTGATGAAAAGTCACTCGGGGGTTACTTATGTAAAGGGTTTTTTTTTTTTTGTTATTTATGGGGGCAGCTGCTTAAACTGGTATTACAAACAGCTATGGATGGAATGGAAGGAGACCTGAAGAGTTGGACTTATGAACATTGACGCGGAAAGGACTAATATTATGTTAGTGTTCTGGGAAAAAACTTGGGTCGAACTTTGAAATTTTCTTGCAATTTACTGTATCCTTCATGTGATAGGATCTGAAATTTTCCAATACTATTTCTGTCTCCTTGGTGAAGAGAGAAGTAACTTTGCTTTTTTCAAATATTAGAGTAATCTTTACATTTTTTTGTGTTGTTAAATGGGCAATTAAGCAAATGGAGAGGGGAAAAATAGTAAACCTTTTGAATCAGGAAGGATGTAAACTTAAGCTAGGATATATGGTTTAAGTTTTATAAGTGTTAGGTTATATGACATGGTATTTAGATTTTAAGAATTATTTTCTATGTATTTTAATGTTCAACTAAAAGGGGGTGTTTATGTTGAGTTTGTTATAAGGTTTTTAATGGATTGATTATATATAGAATAAATATCAGATTAGGAAGTATTATGTAGCTTTTAGGTAAGAATGCTTTGATTGATAGATGAATAGAGTAAATAATATTTGGGATGCTTGGAATTATTAGAGTGGTGTATAGTGGAAGTCAGGGGGGTGGGTTTATGGGGAAAAAATATGGGTTCAGAATGTTAAATTTACGCAGGCACAGAATTCAAGGGAGAATTTTTATAAAATGTTTTATAGATGGTATTTAGATCCTAAGAAGTTATTATGTATGTACCCAAATGCCCAACCTAAATGCTGGAGATGCGGGTGTTTAGATGCTACTTTTTTTCATGTATGGTGGACTTGCAATAAGGTTAAAGCTTTTTGGATAAAAGTATGGTGGGTTATGCAAAATGTGTTTAAGAAAAGAATACAATTTACCCCGCAAATGTTTTTACTGGGTATAATCAAGGATTATACTAAAGGGGAAACAAAATTGATTTTGTATATGGTTACAGCAGCGAGGTTGTTGATTGTTCAACATTGGAAAAAAGATTTCTTACCGACAATTGATCAATGGATTTATAAAGTGGCGGGGTTTGCCGAAATGGCAAAAATTTCAGCTTTTTTAAAAGATCAGAAACAGGAGAATTATACACAGGAATGGGCAAAATGGATTAATTATATACAGAATAAATATCAGACAGGGAAATACCATGTAGCCTTTAGGTAAGAATGTTTGGATTGATAGGTGAATAGATTAAATAATATTTGGGATGTTTGGAATTTTTAAAGTGGTATAGCGGAAGTCAGGGGGGTGGGATTGATTGGGAGGTAGGGGTGGGTTAGGGTGGAGGGTGGGGTAATAAGTAATATAGAGATGGGAATAAGGGGACACGGTTATGTTATGATGTGTACATGTTGAATTAATTTAGAAGAGGGTGTTAGGGAGAGATTGATGTATTATACACTAAATTTATATCATGTCTGTCGTGTGGCGAGGGGGTATAATATTGAATATCTGAATGAGAACTTTGTTTTAAGATGGGGGAGGTGAGGGGTATAATTTTTTGTATGTGATTTTATATTATATGTTGGGGGGGTAAAAAGGGGGGAAAACTTGTCTGAATAAAACTTTTGCAATAAAAAAAAAAAAGATTCTATGAAAAATAAATTAACATAAACCATTTTTAAAAATTCTATACTGAGTACTTTAAAATGTATCGAGTAGAGAATTTTTTTAAATGGTTCACTTCAATATATAGTGTTATTCTACCCTTAACATGGTTATATTTTAAATTATTACAAGGAATATCTTTAAATGGTTTCAGTATACATTATTGTTGGTAGAATACCTTACAATTGTGTCATTTTACAGAATACTTAACAATGGTTTTTAAGGATTTTTTTATTTGTAAAATATCTTTTTTAATTATTTTAGGGAATTTTTATTTTGTAATTGTTTATAAAAAAAAATATTTTCAAGAATTGTTATTCCTTTTTGCAAATGTTTTCTTTGAGATGCAATATGTTACTTTTAAGTGTTCAGACCAGGTTTATATGTCTCAAAGTGGCTGCTTTTCTATGGGCTGCCAGGTTGGTGTAAGGCAGCTTTGCCAGAAAGAGTGTGTTTCACCCTGGCTGTCTAGGTAATTCTTAGATGGTTGCTGGTTCTGTGAGCTTGTGTGTCCTTTATAATTTTCCGCAATGCCTTGATGGTTTTTATTCCAGTGGCTTTGTCTCTCCTGTCCCTAAGGTTAGGGGGAAAAAACTGGTTTCATTTTCAGTCTTTTGTAGGAGGGATTCTATTTTTTGGTGTTTTCCTGGCACTGTCATAGTTTGCGTGGGTGTATTATGTCCTGCAGCAGTTGTACACATTAATAATGATCAAGTACTACTAATATTTCCTTATACATTTTAGTGACCTTTCTTTACATAATTGGTGTTGTCTTTCATACTTTTGGATTTCTATTTTCTGTTTCTGTTACTTAGCAATTGCTAAAACAAAACCCACGTGAAAAAATATTCAAAGCATTCTTGATTTTAATTGTCACTTTATTTATTCCTGCACATTGTAGTATTTATTCATTTTCATATCTGTTTTTTCACTGTTGTGCAAACTTAATTCCATCAGCTGCTAGCATTCCCACCTGGTCACATGGCCGGCAAGCCACTCCCACCCAGTCACATGGCCGGCAAGCCACTCCCACCCAGTCACATGGCCGGCAAGCCACTCCCACAAAGAAGCCATACCCACAGAATAGGTTCCAAAAATTTTGAAACTCACCCCTGCCATGAATACTGCAGATGTTTTATTCTACATTTGGACATCCTTCCTTCCTTCCTTCCTTCCTTCCTTCCTTCCTTCCTTCCTTCCTTCCTTCTTTCCTTTCTTTCTTTCTTTCTTTCTTTCTTTCTTTCTTTCTTTCTTTCTTTCTTTCTTTCTTTAGAATTTACTTCCCAAAGATTTCTTCCCAAACTCCTTTTTTCTTACACAAATTAGATGTATGTAAGACAAACTTATTCAGGAATGTTGCCTCAGTCTTATTCAATTCATCCTAGAACCAGGGGTAGATTGCTGGGGATTTGCACAGGTTCGGACGATACTCTAGCTAGGATTCTGTCCACTTTGGCAAACCCCAAAATGGCACCCATGCCTGGCTTTACTTTACTTACTTTTTTTTACTTTTTATTAGATTTCTATACTGCCCTTCTCCCTTTCGGGATTCAGGGCGGTGTACAGCCAGAATAAAAATGATAATACAGAATTTTAAAAAAATGCCCACCCCACCACGCCCATTCCAGGAGTCTCCAAGTGGACCATTCATCATGCCAAGTAAGTTCAGGGCCCGCACAGAGGCTCAGGGAGGGGAAAAAACTGGGCTACCGGAGGTTCCGGAAGTCCAGAAACGGGTCTGTTTTCCATCCTCCTGGAGGCTCGAGAAAAGCCTCCAGAGACTGGGGAGGGCAAAAAACACCACTCCCCTGCCATACTGCAGAAGGCCGACTAAGTCACACCCACCCACCAAGGGGGCAGCAAACCCGTTGCTGCAATTTTTGAAGCTCACCCCTGCCTAGAACTGTTTTGATATTAAAAAAATATAACTTTCCAGTTGTTATTATTTTTAGCATATGGTGTTGTTACATTATGGGGCCTGGTTACTTGCGGGACCGCCTCCTATCACACACCTCCCTTCGACCTGTCCACTCCCACAGGGTGGGCCTCTTCAGGGTGCCGTCGGCTGGGCAATGCCGGCTAGCGGCGCCCAGGGGAAGAGCCTTCTCTGTGGCAGGCCCCACACTCTGGAATGACCTGCCCCCCGACCTTCGTACAATCACGGACCTGCGCCTCTTCCGCCGGACACTAAAAACTCACTTGTTTCAGATGGCCGACCTGGCATACTTTTAAGATGGTTTTTAGTAGGGTTTTAAATTTATTTTAGCACAGGCTTGTATATTTAATTCATTTTAATTATTTTGTACTGAATTTATAGAATATTGTTTTATTGTCTCCTGTGCACCGCCCTGAGTCCCTTCGGGGAGATAGGGCGATTTATAAATCTAAATAAATAAATAAATAAATAAATTATCCAGGAGAATGCTATTGCATAGTAGTAGTTTGATTGCCAATTTACCAGCTCTGTTGTAGGAGACACTTGCACACTTCCCAAGGTGCATCACAAGAGGGCAAGTTGGCTTTTCACCAGAAAGAAAGATGAGTGGCTCTCCTTGCAGCAGCATCCAAGGCTCCCTTTCTTTCCTGGATCCGCATTGTAAAAAGGTACCACAACTGGGAAGATTCAGAGCCAGCAGAGTTCTGTCTGCACAAAGCACCAACTTTCTACCCACCAAAGTGGTACTTATTTATCTACTCACATAGAACATGCTTTCAAACTATTGAGTGGACAGAAGCTAAGGCAAGTCAAGGGAGCTCACCTAGTCACATAGTGCTAGGACATCTCCAGCATCATTAAGCCACTGAGCCATCATACCTCTCCATCTTTCCTATCAATAAATATTATTGACTGTGTGCCATGGTATATATCTATTGCAATCTTTTTCAGTTCTCAACCAATGTTTATTTGATTCAACATTGTATCCAAATATCATCCATGTTATATTGGATGCAACAATTGGTTGTCACCTTTAAAGCCCTTCATGACTTGGGACCAGGTTATCTGAGGGACCATCTCTTGCTGGTCACATCTACCTGACCCATCTGAGCAGGGAGGCAGGAATTGCTGCGGGTCCCATCCCTGAGGGAGGTACACCTGGTGGGACCCAGAAGAAGAGCCTTCTCCATGGTGGCTCCCTCTTTCTGGAACATCATTCCCCCAGAGATTAGAATGGCCCCCACTCTTCTGGAAGGCACTGAAGACCTGGTTTTGCCAGTGGGTCTGGGAAACCCAGAGTGGGATGGAGCCCATTAAATGGCTTCTGTGATCTTGAAATCCTAGTGGACAACCATTTAAATATGAGCCAGCAGTGTGCAGCAGCTGCCAAAAAAGGCAACACAGTTCTAGGCTGCATAAACAGAGGGATAGAATCAAGATCACAGGAAGTGTTAATACTGCTTTATAATGCCTTGGTAAGGCCACACTTGGAATGCTGCATTCAGTTTTGGTCGCCACGATGTAGAAAAGACGTGGAGACTCTAGAAAGAGTGCAGAGAAGAGCAACAAAGATGATTAGGGGACTGGAGGCTAAAACATATGAGGAACGGCTGCAGGAACTGGGTATGTCTAGTTTACTGAAAAGAAGGACTAGGGGAGACATGATAGCAGTCTTCCGATATCTCAGAGGCTGCCACAAAGAAGAGGGAATCAAACTATTCTCCAAAGCACCTGATGGCAGAACAAAAAGCAATGGGTGGAAACTAATCAAGGAGAGAAGCAACTTAGAACTGAGGAGAAATTTCCTGACAGTTAGAACAATTAACCAGTGGAACAATTTATGTCCAGAAGTTGTGAATGCCCCAACCCTGGAAGTTTTTAAGAAGATGTTGGATAGCCATTTGTCTGAAATGGTATAGGGTTTCCTGCCTAGGCAGGGGGTGGACTAGAAGACCTCCAAGGTCCCTTCCAACTCTGCTATTGTATTGTATTGTATTGTATTGTATTGTATTGTATTGTATTGTATTGTATTGTATTGTATTGTATTGTATTGTATTGTATTGTATTGTATTGTATCTGCTGTTGCTGGGGTGGGGATGATTTTATTATATTATACTATATTAATTTATTTGATTATTTTTTATTGTTTTAAATGTGGTTTTATATTCTGTAAGACGCCTTGAGTCACGAGACTTCCGGTTCCGCCTCCAGCGGCGACGGGCGAGCCTAGCGCTCGCTCGCCGTTTTGTTTCTTTTTCTGCCCCCCCCGGGGGTGAGACGCCCCTTGTTTGGGGGTCTCCCGTAAAGCCGGCTTGCCTGGGACGCTCCCCCCCATGGCGGTTGGGGAAGCGACCCTTGTCTTCGGCTTAGGTGAAGGAGAACATGCTGCGGGGGGTTCTCCCTTCGCCAAAGGAAGACGGCGCCATTCGTATTTATGAAGAGGGATAAACGGCTGAGTCGGAAGGCTTCCCGAGGCTTCAGCTGCGAGGGGAGAGTGAGTGTTTAAAAACTTTTTTTTTTTTGCTGTCAGCCGGGCTGAAAGGACTGGGAGGGGGGTGTTTGTTTTTTAAAAAAAACCCTCGGACTTAAGCGGCACTTGGAAATGGCTTCTCGTGGCGAGAAAGCGGAAATCTTTAATCCTGACTGTTTGCAGCAAGGGAAAGTGATCTGCGGTTGTTTGCAACAATGTTTCTAGGTCTGGCTGAAACAATTTATTTTACCACTCTCTCCTCTGGGCTCTGAGCTTGGGCGGTGGATTGTGGCTTCTCTTTGTCCCTGCCTGACTATTTCACTTATGGAAAATTCCCAGCGTCTCTTTGCAATTTGGACTTCCTCTGGATATTAATGAAGAATTTTTTTTCTTTTTGGATTTGTGATTTCTTTTCTGGAGTACCTGCACTATTATATTTATTGAGTTGGAAAATTGTTTCTCTCTTGGTTCCTGAACTTTACAACTTTACAACCCTGAACTGAACTTTTGGCTCCTGAATTGCCTCACCGGCCCCACCCAAAAAACGCCATTTTAGTGGCATTGATTTTAACAACTAATCATGGCACAAGAAACAGCACTGGCAAGTTTAGAACAAAGGATGGCTTCTCTTGAATCTGTTATACAAACTTTGGTACAAGAAATTAAGGCCCAGAGGGCAGAAAATATTAACTTCAAGAAGGAGTTATTGGATACACGGAATCAAGTGCTGGAAAACACACAGAAGAACGAAGAATTGGAAGGGGGGCTGGTGGGGGCTAAGGGAGAGATTAAAAATGTTACTAATGAAGTTGTGGAAATAAATGGGCATGTGTCTAGGATTGATATGGAAAGAATGACATATTTTTTGAGATTTCAGAATGTTTTTGAGGAATCTGGTGAATGCCTCCCTGATCTTATGAGCACAATTTTAGCAGACTATTTACATAAACCTAAGGATGAGATCAGGGGGGACATTGACCTAGCCTACAGAATTAACTCAGCATATGCCAGGATAAATGAAGTACCTAGAGAGATACATGTGAAATTTGTTAGAAGGTCAACCAGAGAAGAAATCCTGAAAGTGCAGAGAGGTAGTCCATTAATCTACCAACAAAAAGAGGTTGCTATCTTGAAGCAGATCCCAAGAAAGATTAGAGATGCAAGAAGGAAATTTTCCTTCTTGTCTAAAACATTGTTTGATCACGGGATTTGGTTCAAGTGGGTGACACCCGAAGGGATGCTGGTGTTCTGGGAAGGAGGAAGAGTGAGGATTAAAACAGTTGCTGAGGCGGAAGCCTTTCTTAAAAAACATTCCTCTATCCTGGGGGAAGATCCAGGGGGGACGGAGGGGGCCACAGCCCCGCCCACTCGGGGCCAGGGAGGAGAAAAAGAAGATACAATTGCCAAGAGACTTAGATCGAAAAAATAACTTTGCCTTGATTTTTTTTTGATTAATTTTGCATAATATTTGTATTTGGATTTTTTGTAAATGTCTGACAGCATAGAACTGAGAATTTAGGTATATGTACTTGCTCTCACTTTGTAGTGTTATGAAAAATGTTTTTTTTTAAATTGTTATCAATGTATTTTGAGGTCCCGGAAGGGCCGACGACTTTGACGTGAATGCTCTCAAAATTTCTTTGTATCCCTTACCCCACCCTACAGAAAAAATGTAAAACCAATAAAACTTTTTCAATACGAAGACGCCTTGAGTCACCATGGGCAAATAGGTGGCAATATAAAATAAACAAACAAATAAATACATATATACGTACATACGTAAGTGCGTACATACATACATAGGATGTGTTAATCAACCAATCACCAAATTCTGCAACCTCTAAATGCAATATTAGCAGAGTTTTAAACAAGTATTTCTCAGTTTGCACTATAAACTTGCATCATCCATCACATGCAAAGTTAGTTGGTAATATTAACTAATCAGTTGAATGGATGACCAAACCCCAAAAATCCAAGTTAAATTGAATTACTATCTCATCCATTCTGAAATCAGTGATATGGAATCACTGAGATGGCATATCATTTTTCTTTTCAGGAAAAAAAAAACATGCTGCAATTCACAAACACTTGAAATAATTAGAATGAACATTCATGATATTTTCCAGTCATGTCAAAGAAGTTATTGAGTTGTGTGAGAAAGTGACTTTGATATGGCTTGTATTAGGAGTTTACTATTTAGCAACTGTGTTTGAATTGCATCTGGAGTACCAAATAAAACCTGTTAATTTGTGCAGCAAATGCCTAACTAAAATGCCACTTTTTCCTTGAAAAATGGAACTTAGGGCTATTTTAATACTTTTTGTAAAGGCAAACTCATAGGCAAGGTACAGTCGTACAATACATATTGTGCAAAAGTAATTTTGTATACACTATTTTAATAGTTTTCACAGTTGCAATGTATGGCTGTGAAAGTTGGACCAAAGAATTGAGACCTTTGAACTATGGTGCTGGAGAAGATTCCTGCGATTCCATTGGACTGCAAGGTGATCAAACTGGTCAGTCCTAGAGGAGATGAACCCTGACTGCTCTTTAGAAGCCCAGATCCTGATGATGAAACTCAATTACTTTGGCCACCTAATGAGAAGGAAGGACTCACTGGAGAAAAGCCTAATGCTGGGAAAGATTGAGGGTAAAGGCAGAGTGAGGTGGCTGGATGGAGTCAATGAAGCAGTAGGCATGAGTCCCTTCGGGGAGACAGGGTCGGGATAAAAATCTAATAAAATTAAATGGACTCCAGAGGAAGGTAGAGGACAGGAAGGCCTGGAGGAACATTGCCCATGGGGTCGCGATGAGTCAGACATGAATTCTCAACTAATAACAATTTTAATGGCACACCTTTCTTTTTCATTTTTATATGCACACATTGAAACTTAATATCTGAACTGTCGTGGGCTAATTCTTCTAACACAGAGGAATCATGTTAGGATTTTGAATGTTCTCAGTTTCTGGGAATAAAAATGAGGAAAAAGCATACTATGTATTTTGCCATCACACTGCCCTTTACAGAACATGGCTAAAATGTACAATAAGGAATGTGGAAAGGGTTAGGATTTATAACACATACAAACATTTCTGTCTTACAGGACACTCTGGGTTTTTTGGTGCTGGGAAATAACTGTATCACTCCTTCAGTCAGGAGGTGATGCCCTCACACACTGATTCTCTGGAAGATGTAACTCAGCTATCCATTCAGCCATTGCTGCATTTATGTCCTGATAAACCCATCCAAAAAACTGGAGGCAATTAGAAGCTTTCCATACTGTATATTTGGTCATCTTTCCCTCTCCTCCTACACATAGCTGATGGCAGAAGAATTTGTGAGGAATAAGCCAATCACTAAATTACTCACTCCTGTTTTAAACTGATTGACAGCCAAGCTCTATAAAAAGACCTCCCTCCCAATAATGGTTCCTGGGTTCAACAACAATCTTATGACAGATCAGCTAGGATCATTGTAAAGTTTTGTGAATGTGCACAATACAACATTTGTCTGGATAATTTCTGCAGGAATACAAACCTCCTCTTCCAATAATCCCATTTATTCAGCTTATTGGTGCACTCCTAGTTCCACAACATGTTTGACCAATACTGGCAGAGAGAACATATAACTAAATATCTGCAATGAACCACTAAATATGCTATATTTTCCCATTTGGGCTTCTGCTACTTTACATTCTGTAGCACTTAACAAAAATGTTGGAGTAAGAATTCTTACCCAACTGACTTGTATATAGCAGACTTTTAAAAAATCCTAACCTAGGAGCTGGATTAAGTTATATTTATTCAGGTAAATTTTGATTTACTACCAAATCCTAGTATAAGGTGAGCTATTCAACTGATATGATTCTGGCTTACTTTGGCTCATTCACTATTGATCCCTAATGCTTTGAAATGAATGAATACTGTATACATATACATACAGTATATACACATATACATATACACAATGACAAACACACATACACATATGACACAAAATAATATATAAGAATATATATTGTGTGTATGTAATATGCAAGTAGAAAAATAGTGACTACCTTGGTGGGAAGTTAACAGTGTTCCTTGTGCCTTCGGCATTTAGTCATCCGGCCACATGACATAGAGATGTTTTCGGACAGTGCTGGCTCTTCGGCTTTGAAATAGAGATGAGGACTGCCCCCTAGAGTTGGGAATTACTAACACATATGTGTGAAAGGAACCTTTACCTTTACGTTATGCAATTTTGGCTAATATGACACTGGAATATAGGCTATGTGAATATATGCTGAAATTATGTATATAATGTTTGCCTGGTTATTCAATGGTACAGTTGAACATTATTAAGAAAAGACAAGCAAATTTCAATCTTGGAAATAGTTCTGAGATGGTAGAACTCCTAGCACTATCCTTGAAAGCATACTTCTTTTTTCATCTATGTAAACTACGTACTATTCATTCCAGGAGAAAATTAAAACTGTTTCACAAACACTTTTTAAAAGCCTCAGTTCCTTGATTCTCTCGGCTTTAAACAGGAATCCCCTGATGATAATTTCTGAAGCCTTGGCATTATAAATGCTTTCTTCCAAGAATGTACAGACAAGTCCCAAGATTACAATGACATTTTATTGGTGGTAACATAAAAAAAACTTTTATGATTATTGAAAAGCTGTTTTATTTTAGTGTTCTGTCATGCTCTCGGTTTGACTACACTTAACTCTTGATGACTGAGTCTTCCATGCATGAATGAGCGGGATCAAAATTATCTACCAACCCCTTGAGATATGTCAAGTCAAGAAACAGAGATCAAAAGAACTACTGAACTCCATTTTACCGCTGCAGGATATATTTACAGAATCTTAAAAACCCGACACAGATTCTTTTCCCCCTGTCTTATACCAAAGAAAATCAAGGCAAGGCAGTCTTGAGCTTCTTTCTCGCTCACTCTTTCCTTTCTGGATTCAATAAATATATATATATAAAAATGGCTCTGTGTGTGTGTATGTGTGTATGGTTTTTAATAGTTTAATAATAGTTTTTTAAATTATATTTATTGTATTTTGTATGTTTTTAAATTTTCCTGTGCGCCGCCCTGGGTCCTTTGTGGAGAAGGGCGGGATATAAATTTAAATAAATAAATAAATAAATAAATAAATGGAACATCTCGAGCAATTCTAACCAAACTTGCTACACAGTTGACTTACTCACTGGAAAGAATTATTGTGGGGGTAAGAAAACCCCTTGGTGTGTGTGTTCTGTTAAGATACAGCTTGTTGTGCCTTAAAATGGCTTCTATTGTACTGCTGTAAAATGGCTTCTATTGTGCAGCACAGTGGAGTTGCCATGGTAATGGCTTCACAGTACTCCCACAAGCAGGCTCCCTCTGTTTGGGGGGGGGGAATCCAACATTAGAAATTATGTTTGGTCCGGACATTAACCCCCTATAAATAAATACCTGGGCAATGCCGGGTTATTGGCTAGTAAGAAATATTACTGAATGCCCTTTCAAGACCATCTTTTCTATACCACTTCACCTCTCAGTCAGTTGCTACTCTCACATGCAAGGGAAACGCTGACAAGGTATTTTGAAAACCATCTACAGACTCATTTTTTTCCACCTCCCACTTCACATCACTAGGCATATCTTGCTGCATAGAGTATGACCAAAAGGAATGTTCCTCTCTCTTCCAGTTACAATGTGGCCTGTATTAGATACATACTTTGACAGAAAGCACAAAGTCTTCTTCATCCTCTGGTTCACCCTCTAGTAATAGTGGTCACAGATCACAGAGAATTCCTATAGTCCTTGTTGAGTCTATTTCCTGACCTCAAAGGGTTGACATTGAGGCAGACACAGGGAGGGGTAGGACTGAAAGCAGACTGCAAAGCTTCTTCCTTCTACTATTTCCTTTGTGTCTCAACTGCTCCAGTCATCACTCTATTCACACACAATGTTTGAACAGTTCTTCCAAATTCTCTGCTGTGCCTTTTCTCACGAACTCCTTTCTCCATTTATCGCCAAGACCTTCTCAAAATTGATAAATCAAAGCAAAATCATGCTATCCCATACTACTGACGAATCTCATATGGCAATAGCACTTAGACTTATATACCACTTCATAATGCCTTGCAGCCCTGTCTAAGAGGTTTACGGAGTCAGCCTATTGCCCCCAACAATCTGGGTCCTCATTTTACCCACCTTGGAAGAATGGAAGGCCGAGTCAATCTTGAGCCTGGTGAGATTTTACTGCCAAATTGCAGGTGGCCAGCAGGCAGCAGAAGTAGCCTGTAGTACTGCATTATAAGCACTGCACCACTGTGGCTCTTATGTACAGTACAAACTCTGTGGTTGACTATGGTTCAGGTGGTAAACATTTAAATGTGCTATTGTTCTCTTGCCTATATTGTCAAATGCAGCTTGAAATCATTACATGACATTTTTCTAATCATCCAGAAATGGATCACTATGGTCAATGAAGGATCCGGTGTGTTTGGTCTGTCCTTCTACAGCACTTAGAACAAATGTCATCTTGGAGCAATCTTTGCAATCAAGAAATGTTCATGGTCAACCCAACTTAAAAATTGCACTGAATTGTATCTCTATTAATTTCCCATGAAAGAAAAGGAAGATTGGCAGGCTATAGATGTTTTGGTTGTTTGTGGCTGAGATAAGCCTTGCCCAAATGATGCATTAATTGGACCATGGCAATGTATTTGTATGTCCACTTGCTGTTTATGTTTTAACAATGCTTGAGCAAGCTGTTCTACATACAGTGAAGTGCTCTGAGGATCTGGCTCCATCTTCACAGTCAAAGGAAAAATTCAATAGCTCTCTGATTCAAGAGTTGTGAGGCTTTCAAGTTTGACATCAGCTAGGGTAGGTCAGGCCAGAAAACAGATCTCACAAGAATTCCTGCAACTATATCATTGCAGGGTATAACACTGTAACAGAATCTTGAAAGCTGCCAAAGACTCTCTTACTCCCCTCTTTTACCAAAGAAGATCAAGGCAGGATAATCTTGAGTGTCTTTCTCACTCAACTCCTTACTTTTGGGGCTGAACTGCTATTTACATAATAATTGATGAATTCTTTCTTCAAGGCCCTCTTTTACTCCTCAACATTATTCTTTCCCACAAAATCCCTATTTAGTTCTGTAACTTATTTTTCCAGTTACAAATATATAAATGTCTGGCATGATTAAAATTAATCCTCTATTCTTGCTCCACTGCAGATTTGATATTTCAGCTGGCAAACAGATTGAAGCCATCAGATTAAGCAAGGACAATATTTGTATGAAAGAAAAGTCAAAGGAATTAACTGAAGAAATTAAAATCAAAGAATGAGATCTTTTCTCAATATAGCAGTTCTCATATAGTTTGGTCACCTCCCACCTCTTACTTTTGTTAAACATTTTACATTTTTTACACATATATACTGTATTACAAATATGAGAAAATTACAAGGAACAGACAGTATCTTAGAGAGTTTGCAACAATCAAAATTATGCAAAATAAAATACCTATAAGCCATGCTAGAAAAATCTTGTGGAAGAAGAGTGTGATTTACAGGGCCAGACCCATCCCGAGTCCCTTTGGTGAGAGGGGGCAGTTTAGAAATTTAATAAATTATTATTATTATTATTATCCATGAATAAACTCACATTCTGTACACCCATGCATGTACACACACATACACATCTCCAAAGGACAGATATGTATATATTCCAATAATTGCTTTCTGGACACGGAAGTGATTTTTTTAAAAATGTTCCAGGAAAGTCCCACTGATAGAAGACACAGAGGAGGTAGTGGGAGGAAACAGCAGATAATGAGTAGGCTCTGTCCTTGACTAGTATAATAAAAGAATGTCAGTGCTGACAGTGAATAATCAAGGAGTCCAGTTCTAACCTTGTGGGCAACACCCAGAAGATGTGGGTGAGTGGCCATGGAGAATATTGACAATGATCATCAGCAAGGCCCTCTGTACATTGAAGATGCCTGTGTGCCTACACCTGGCGAATGCCTGGACAAAACCTAGCAGATTTTTTCAGCAAATTTCAGAAGTGGTTTACCCTTGTCTGCTTTCTAGAGCTAAGAGAGCCAGACTGGTCACCCAGTTGGCTTCGTACATAAGGTAAAACTAGAACTCACGGTTTCCTGGTTTCTGGCTTGATGCCTTAACCATTTCACCAAACGTGGTCTCAGTTTGGAATTGGAATATATGGAAAATGGAATAGAGTAATCAAAATGATGGCACCCCACCAATAACATCCAAAGATATAATGTGTATTGCAGAAATAGCCACAGAATCTGCAGCTGCTTAATACTAGCCCAAGTTCTCAGAATTAATATCAGTGAGGAAAAATAGAGCCTTAGAGGATCTTATGTGCCTTATGAGCCATGATGGCACAGTGGTTAGAGTGCAGTACTGCAGGCTACTTCTGCTGTAGATCTGCTTGTGATGCGGCGATTCAAATCTCTCCAGGCTCAAGATTGATTCAGCCTTCCATCCTTCCGAGGTGGTTAAAATGAGGACCCAGATTATTGGGGGCAATTGGCTGACTCTGTAAACCACTTAGAGAGGGCTGTAAAGCACTGTAAAGTGGTATATAAGTCTAAGTGCTATTGATGCTGCTACCTACAAGCAGTGGAAAACCTCTAATGGTAGAACTAATGAGAGAACAAGCAACACAGAACTGGCAAAACCCAGTTTCAATTGACCCAATGTAACCCAAGACCAGTTCTGTTTCAAAAACCTGTGATTTATGAGGAGCATACATAGGTCCTAACAAGTGCTATAGAAAGTGCAGGTGAAGCATTATTTTGTGGAAGGACGTTATTCAGTCCAAGCCAATGCAGCCACTAAACAGCTCCCCAGTGACTGGGGAGACTTACTGCAGCAGCAAGAGTGGCCAAAAGAAGGCAGGCACATCCCACCCAACACTTTAATGACTTGGGAATGAGATGAAAGCATCAGTGCAGACATGGCAGGGGAAAAAAGTCAGGGGTAGGCTGCTGCGGGTTCACACCAGTTCGGGAGAACCTCTAGCAAAGAATCTGCCCAGTTGGGAGAACCCACAAATCCCACTCATGGCTGACCCCATCCCTCTCAGGAGTCCCCACGCAGCCCATTTGGTATGTCAGGTAAGCACTAAGACACTGAGCTTGTTGATCAGAAATGTTGGCAGTTTGGCAGTTTGAATCCGTAGTACGGAGTGGACTAGATGACCTCCAAGGTACCTTCCAACTATGTTACCTATTACAGGTAGGCTCGGGGAGGGGTAAAACAAGCCTCCCAGAAGTTCTGGAAGACCGGAAATGGGCACATTTCCAGCCTCCGGAGGGCCTCTGGAGCCCGGGCCATTTTCGCCCTTCTGGAGGCTTGAAGAAAGCATCTGGAGACTCGGAAGGGCAAAAACGCCCCTCCCACCCCCATGGCACAGGAGGCCGACTAGGCCACGCCCATCATGCCCATGCCCACCCAGCAACCAGGCAGCGAACCCGCTGCTAAAATTTTTGAAGCCCACTCCTGAAAAAAGTGGTCTTCAGGGTGTATTCATTCCAGTTAGGGAGAAGTGAGCAAAAAGGGGTAAAAAACACTGTCCTTCCCTAGCTGAAGAAGATCCAATATGGTTTGTTCTCCAAGAGGACAGAGCAGTAATTCTGTAAATGTGCGAGGAATGCTGGGGAAAATTGCAGAAAGGTTTATTCCCTGTTGCTGGGGAATTAGCAGGGCGTTGTGGGGGGGGGGGGTATAAAGATAGAAAGAGAGCGAAGGTTGGTGGTGAAGTAATGTTTCTCCAAATATTTGCTAAAGTACCTTAATGAGCTCCCAAACTATGTTCACTGGAACAGTACAGGGACATAGAAAACCCATCCGCTGAATTTTAAAGGTGCTTTTTATTGCAAATTTTTCTGTTTGTGCAAGATCAAAGTTCTGAGTTTTGGTTCTTTTTGCCCCTTGGGGCACATGCTCAGAGGCAACTTTAGGGGAATATTGTAGTTTACAGAGAGTAGCAGGAACTGGCAAAATTCCAAGAGGCTGTTTTGTGTTTTTTATTTGTGTAATGGCCCTTTGGCTCTAAGCCCAATTATATCATTTAGTAATGATCTATATTGCCTTCTTAGTTTCTTTTCTGAAAGAAAGTATGTTAAGATAATGAACTAAAAGAAAAGAAGGAGAGAGAAAGATTTAGCTAGGGAAAATATTTTATAGCCTAACACATTTCATAAATGCATTAAACACCGAATGCGATTACTACCGCTCCATAGCCAGACATTGCGTCTTTTATTCTCTCTCTCAAATGGTAAAACTTATCAGGCTTTCTGCAAAACTGCTACATGTTTTAAATAAGCCTCTGCTTAATGAAATGGCTTGTATCCAAGCTTAGGGGAAAGCTGAATGCTCTGATGGGTGACTGCTGTAGTTTTCTTTATATAAATTATTGACCACGGTTGTGTTGGTGTCTGCATTAAACAGTTGTTTCTGAGCCAAGTCACATGGTACAAGGCATCATTCCGCCAGAGGCCTGAGTTTTATTCGGCTCTGGAATTTAATACTCACTTGAAGTTGTTTTATTTAGGAATTCAAAGTTCAAAACAATGTATTTATTTTGCTCCCTAATTCCCATCTGATTGTGACAGGGGTGAAATCAACTTACCTTTGCTACCAGTTTGGTAGCAATGTGAGCGCACGCTCACAGGACCATTTGCATATGCACAGAGCGTCAAAAACAGATGTGATGACATCCGGGCGGGTAGATGGAGCCTGCTACTGAGCATGCCTGCAAAAGTAAGCGAACAGTGAGGAGGGGGAAATCCACTGTGCCACGCGATTTAGTTTAGCTAGAAAGCAGGAAATCCTGTTTTCTAGCTGATATAAATCGCGCATCACAGCTGATCGTCGGAATTTTTTCTTATGACCAATTTAGGTGAACTGGTCCAATCCGGTAGCATTTCACCCCTGGATTGTGATCAGTGCTGACTTCAAAGTCCCACTGTTGATAACAGTGTTTGCTCACAAGATCTACAACAACCACCTATCTTAACTTCCCCACTAGCTTGGTATCAGCAAGAGCTAGCTATAGCATCTTTCTCTGTTGCTCCTCCACAATTAAATACATGTATTTAAGTAGGAAAGCTATCTATCTTGGGGTCTTCAGCACAGGGGGCAAGGATGATGACACTCTCTTGGCTCCATGTCTTCAACAAATCTTATTGCATGGCTAGACCTACCAAAGATATCTGAATTGCAGAAGTCCGGCTGAAGAACTAAATTCCTTCTCAGCTAAAACCTTTGATGTTGTGAGATGCTGAATATAGAGGAAAAATCCACAGCTCAAATGTTCATACGTTTTGACACTGCAAATACTTCATATCTAATCTGAAAGGAGCCAATAGCAGATGATGTGAAAGATATTCTAAACATGTTGGGAAACTATTGCCTGGTGAACCAAATGTTCTGATCACGCTTAAGCATGGCCATAGTCAAAGGGGGAACAATATACTGTATGTGCAGGGGTGGACTGCTGCACGTTCGCAGGGGTTCGGGAGAATCTATAGCTAAGAATCTACCCAGTTCAGAGGACCTGCAAATCCCACCCCTGCCTTGCCCCACCCACCCTGCCCCTCCCCTCCCCCTGCTTCCCACCCATCCCAGGAGTCCTCACGTGGCCCATTTGAGATGCCATGTAAGTATAGGACCCATGAGGAGGCTCAGGGAGGGCAAAAAAATGGGCCTCCCAAAAGTTCCATAAGGCTGGAAATGGGCTCTCCAGAGACCAGGGGAGACTGTTTTCACCTGCCCGGAGGCTTGAGGAAAAACTCCAGAGCCCGGGGAGGGCAAAAACTCCCTCCCACCAGCCGCCATAGTGCAGGAGGCCCACCCAGCAACCAGACAGCAAGCCCATAGCTAAAAATTTTGAAGCCTGCCCCTGTGTATGTGTGATGATATAATCACACGAATGTCAAGGCTTAACATACTGCCTCAAACTCTGTGATGCAGATATGGAATTGCAGAATGTATATGATGATGTCATTCTTCACGTACAGTCCCTCTTTTGTGACTTAATGCATAAGACAGAGCCCTATGTACTAGAAGTCAATCCCATTATACTGCATGAGCACTTCTGATTAAGCCCCACTTTGCAATATATTTAAGTTGTTTGTTAAATCTGTTTTATGGCAAACTATTATGATGCAATCAAGTTATATACTTCCTGCAGTGCAAAATCCTAATTCCCAAAGGTCCTTGCCTTATGTTTCAAGGAACAATTTCTAAAAAGTGTACTATAATTATATTTATTGCACTGGAACAGAATGATTTACCCAGACTGGATGCCACTCCATTAGCCCTTCTTCAGAATTTATTTTCACCAAAGGGAAATATTCATTTTCTTTTATAACTAAAATAAAACTATTTAAATATAGTTAAAACATTGTGCTGAAACTTGTAATAAGCATGGCATTTTGTTATCAAGTGAGCCAGCAAGGGAACTAATTAGATGTTTTAATGTTTTTTAGTGTTTTAATGTTTTTTATTGTTTTAAAGTGTTTTTCAGATTTTAATTGTAATATATGTTTCTGAACTGTGAGAGTAATTTGCTGAGATGGGAGACTATAGAAATGAATCATTCAACCAAATAAGTAAATAAATAAAACATGATTTGATACAATACACATTTTATTTTTCCATTTTAATTAGTGTTCTGAAGTTTTTGGCCCCCAGTTTCACTATATTTGTATGATCTTTTGGAACAATAAAGACAAGCTTTTTTTACTGACCAATTAACTATTACCTTTATATAAATTTTTTAAAAACTCCAAAATATGTTTTATTAACTTGCTAGTAAACTAAAAAAAGAGTATTGGAATTTTATTCTATTAAGTCCATGCTTTCATTAATGTTTTTCTCCTAACACTGTTGTGAATTAATTGATATTGATGTGCTTATCTACACTGAATGTACACATGAGAGTGAAATCTGATTTGAAATTCCTGAGTTTAGTAATAAGTAGAAAATATATACTACATACTGTGGAAAGTTAACATTCTGCATACAAAATATTGCCCTCCCTGGATAAAACCAAAATAATTAAAGCCTTTTAAAGCAATTCCTTTGTTGCTGTTAATAATGAGAAGAGTGTGTGTGTTTGTGTATACATACATACATACATACATACATACATACATACATACATACATATATACATACATAGGTCTTGGTGTATTCGGGTCTTTTCCTGTGTAATTTTAAAAGTATTTTGGCAACGTTTCGATGAGGTCACACTCGTCTTCTTCAGGCTGGTGCCTGTGGCTTCGTGCTTGTGCGAGCAAACTGTGATTGGAGTGGCTATTTTTCTATAAATATAGGTGGGTGGGTGTGGAATGTTGGCTTTGTTGCTTTAAACAGATTGGTTGGCTGTGTTGCCACATCTTGATTGGTTGATGGAGTTGGTGTTTGGTGAGGGTGATTGGTGATGGTGTCCTGTGTTGTTCTGGGTCTGGTGTCAGTCTTTGTGGCTGGGACTCATTTATTGGCTAGGGCTAGTTTCCAGATGTCTGGTAGGCGGGAGGTATCATCAGCTTCATTCATGTTGTGGGGGTGTTTCTCTATTTCGATAGCTTCCATAATTATTCTCTTGTTGAAGTGTCCAGTTTTGGAGAGTAATTTGGTTCCTTCAAAATCAATTTCATGTCCTTTTGCTTTAAGGTGCTAGAAAAGGGAGGAGTTTTTTTCTTCTTTTCTGACAGTGTTCTTATGTTCTGCAATGTGTGCATTTATTCTCCTTTTAGTTTGTCCAATGTATGTGGCTGGGCAGATTTTGCATGTTATTTCTTGGACTCCTTGGTTTGCTAGTTGGAGCTTGTCTTTGGGGTTTCTTAAGATATTGGCTATTTTTTGGTTAGTGCCGAAGGCTGACTTGATATTGTGCTTGTGGAGAATTTTGCTGATTTTATCTGTGGTGCCTTTGATGTAAGGGAGGAGGGAATGCCATTGTCCTGTTCTGTGCCTCAGTTCTTGGGGGGTGTCTCTCTTTGGATTAGGTTGGTAATTGTGTTTCTTTGGAATCCGATGGAAATTAATACATTTGTGAGAGTGTGTAATTTAGTTTTCAGGTGGTCTTTGTCGGCTAGGCGTTTGGTTTTGGAGATGAGGGTCTTTGCTACAGAGTTGATCTGTGCAGGGTGGTGATAGAATTGTGCGTTTAAGTAACAGCTGGTGTGTTGTTTTTTTCTGGTAGATGGTGTGTCCTAGGGAGCCATTGGGTTTTTTGTAGATTAGGATGTACAGAAAGGGAAGTTGGTTGTTAGTTTTTATTTCCATAGTGAATTGTATTTTGGGGTGTAGGCTGTTGAGATGTGTAAGGAAGTTGTCCAATTTTTCTTTTCTGTATGGGCAAATTACAAAAGTGTCATCGCAGAACACAAGAACGCTGTTAGAAAAGACAATAAATAAGTCCCAGCCCCAAAGACTGACACCAGACCCAGAACAACACAGGACATCATCACCAATCACCCTCAACAAACATCAACTCCATCAACCAATCAAGATGTGACAACAACGGCTTCCGGTTCCGGCTCCGGCGGCGACGGGCGAACTTAGGGTTCGCTCGCCGCTTTGATCCTTTTCCTGCCCCCCCACGGGGGCGAGAAGCCCCTTGTTTGGGGCTTCTCCCGTAAAGCCGGCTCGACAGGGAAGCCCCCCCCCATGGCAGTGGGGAGAGCGACCCTGCTCCTCGGCTTAGGCGGAAGAGGACATGCTGCGGGGGGTCTTCCCTTCGCCAAAGGTTGGCGGCACCATTTAATTCCATGAAGAGAGAAGATCGGAAGAGTCGGGAGGCTTTTCGGGACCTCAGCTGCGAGCGGAGAGTGAGCGTTTAAAACTTTTTTTTTTTTTGTGTACTGTCAGCCAGGCTGAAAGGGACTGGAGGGGGGTGTTTGTTTAAAAAAAAAAACCCTTGGACTAAAAGCGGCACTCGGAAATGCCTCGTTGTGAGGAATCGGAAACTTTTAATCTGGATGGTCTTTAACAAGGGAAAGTACTTTGTGGCTTGTTTGCAATTATGTCTCGAGGTCTGGCTGAAACAGTTTCTTTTTTGCTTTTTAACCGCTTTCTCCCTCAGGCTCTGAGTTTGGGCGGAAAATGGCTTCTCTTTGTCCCCGACTGACTATGACCTATGGAAAATTACCAGTGTCTCTTTGCGACTTGGACTTCCTCTAATTATTGATGAAGAATTTTCTTTTTTTGGATTTGTGTTTTCCTTTCTGGATTGCCTTCGTTATTATACCTATGGAGTTGGAAAAGCGTTTCTCTGTTGGTTTCTGAATTTTGCAGCTGTACAACTTTGAGAACTTTGGACTCCTGATCTGCCTTACCAGCCCCACCCTAAAAACGCCATTTTACTGGCACGGATTTTAATAGCTAAACATGGCACAAGAAGCAACGCTCGCAAGCCTTGAACAAAGAATGACTGCCCTTGAAACTGTTATACAAAATTTGGTATCAGAAATTAAGGCCCAGAGGGCAGAAAATGTCAACTTTAAAAAGGAATTATTGGACACTCGAAAACAAGTGCTTGAGAATACACAGAAGAATGAAGAATTGAAAGGGGGGCTGGAGGGGGCTAAGGGAGAGATTAAAAATGTTTCTAATGAGGTTGTGGAAATAAATGCGCATGTGACTAGGATTGATTTGGAAAGGATGACATATTTTTTGAGATTCCAGAATGTTTCTGAGATGGATGGTGAATGTCTCCCTGATCTTATGAGTACAATTATTGCAGACTATTTACATAAACCTAAAGATGAGATCAGAGGGGACATTGACCTAGTCTACAGAATAAATTCTGCATATGCTAGGATGAATGAAGTACCCAGAGAGATACATGTAAAATTTGTTAGAAGGTCAACCAGAGAGGAAATCTTGAAGGCGCAAAGAGGGAGTCCTATGATTTACCAACAAAAGGAGATTACCATCTTGAAGCAGATTCCAAGAAAAATTAGAGAAGCCAGAAGGAAATTTTCCTTCTTGTCTAAAACATTGTTTGATCATGGGATCTGGTTCAAGTGGGTGATACCCGAAGGGATGCTGGTGTTCTGGGAAGGAGGTAGAGTAAAGATTAAAACAGTTGCTGAGGCGGAAGCCTTTCTTAAAAAACATTCCTCTGTCCTGGGAGAAGATCCAGGGGGGGCAGGGGGAGCCATGGCCCCGCCCGCTGGGGGCCCGGGGGAGAAGGGGGAAGATACAATTGCCAAGAGACTTAGATCTAAAAAATAACTTTGCCCTGGTTTTTCTTTTGAGTAATATTGTATGATATTTGTAATCTGGATTTTTGCAATTGACTGACAGTATATAACTGAAAAATTTAGGAATATGTACTTGCTCCCAGCTTGTAGTGTTATGTGAAATGTTTTTTTTCTTTCTTTTTAATAATGTAATTTGAGGTTCCGGAGGAGCCGACGACTTTGACGTGACCACTCTCAAAATTTCTATGTAACCCTTACCCTACCCCACAAAAAATGTAAACTCAATAAAACTTTTTCAATATAAAAAAAAAAAAAAGATGTGACAACAACCAACCAATCCGTTCAAAGCAACGGATTTGGCAATATTCCACACCCACTGACCTACATTTATAGAAAAACGGCTGTTCCGATCACAGTTTGTTCACACAAGCACAAAGCCAAAGGCACCAGCCTGAAGATGACAAGTGTGACCTCATCGAAACATTGCCAAGATACTTTTAATCTTACATGGGAAAAGACCCAAATACACCAAGACCTACATACACACACACACACACACACACACGTAAGCCCCAATTAAGGGAGGAAGCATACTGCTTTCCTTTTCTGCCTTTTGGCTCATCACCACAGACTATCTAGACAGAAAGCTATTAGTTTCATTGTGTCTTTTTTTTACGTGTGTTAGGTTTTGGGGCTGATAAATAAATAAGGGAGACTAGGATAGATCTATTTCGAGCTTTTTAGCTCTCATCAGCTAGCCATACCCTTACTGGGATTTATATATATATATAGTGTTGTGGTCCTCGACTTATGACTGGTCCTTGACTTATGACCGGCTGCAGGTCTTCGACCCAACTACTGACAGCCAGCAACAGCAGTCGCGTCTGATTGGCTGAGACGCGACTGGCTGAATTGAGTTGCTGGGGCTGTCTGATTGGCTTCCTGCCTGACAGCTGAAATATAAACAGCTGCCAGGCACGGAGGTCCCTGTCTACTGCCTATACTTGCTGTACATAGTTATTCTTGCCTGTCTTGCTAAATAAACAGTTGTGTTAAGCCTACATCAGTTGTCTGACCCTCACTAGGTCCAAGCTACTGCATATAAACTTGAAAATTCTGAAAAAGGCAGAAGATATATCTTCTTTGTGGGTTGTCCTCATATAAACATTTAAGACCGATACCAAAAAATTGAATTTGAAAGCTGATTCCAAATTTTATGAATGTATAGCCTCTTCCTCCCCCGATGCTTCTTGGAGCCATTATACAGCATCCCAGAATTGATTGAATTGATTGATTTGCATTGCTTTGATTCAGAGTTCTGAGTTCTGAGTCAGAATTAGGATGAAGTGTTGGGGTTGGGATATTGACTGCCATGATTTAGTTATCAACTCAACAGCTGAAAAAGTGTGCCTAGTATGTCTTCCTTTATAAGATTACCATGGCCAATATCAAGCTTTTGACTAGGGTTATATCCTGAAATAAGTAGTTAGGAGAACTAAATTTGTTGAAAGCCAAAAAAAATTAGATTACAGAAATCTTGGCAATTGAATATTTTAGTTGTAGACTTAAATTCTTTTAAAGTTTACTAGGGCAAATTTTTATTTATTCTTTTATTAACAACATAGATGTTGTTAATATAGGTAGATAACAATTCAGATTGTTACATGATGGTTATTCAAGGCATGAAAGACAATGTGAAAGGGAAGAATAGTAATTATACTCAAAAAGGCCACTGCTGACTATGTGCTCAAATATAACCCAGGAAAAAAAATGTATATCTGTTAGAATCAGTCAATGTTCAGTGAACCTCTGTGTTACATTACATTGCATTACTTTATACATTTATTACAAGTGCAGCAGAGAAAGACACATTGAAAAATTCCATGATAAGTTATAAGAGGAGGCATTAAGTGTAATATCTAAAACGAATATGGTACAATTCATGAGCAATTGAAATACTGAGATTGGAAACATGGGGAAACTGGAACTACTGGAAGATTTGGAGTCAATAAATGCAATAACACAGAAGTAGATTAACACCGTTTTGCAAAGAGAATTCTTTGTTTGAGGCCAATAACTGCACAGGCAATATAAATGGATTATTTACACTTGGTCATCATCAGAATTGTATCAGTACAATTATAATCCCAGAAAAATGCACTTAATTTGTAATTTAGAATATTAAATAAAATATGTGTGCTAGCAAGACTTAATCTGGTCAGAATATGAGGTCAACAGAAGGAACAGATTCAGGACACCTGTCTTTTCCAAAGCAGAGGAGGAAGATCTACAGAAAGAGATAAAAGCCTGGGGGGGGGGACTCCTGCCCCCCAAATTGCAAACACAAAAAGAAACTAGTGGTTTTCAGAACAAGCTATCTTGATTAACCAAATAAGGAGAACTTTGGCAACCAGATGGATATACAATACATGAATTAATTGAGAGTATACCTTTACCATCAGGCAAGCTAGGAAAAGGGAAAATATCTCAGCCAAGAATGTTAATATTAGAAAGGGATTATGAGAGATAAAATAAGATACCTTTAAGGAGATCAAAAAGATCATAAGAGAGCTTACAGATAAGATACAACAGTGGTACCTCGGACCACGAACGCCTCTCATCACGTCCAATTCGCTTCACGACCAAAAATTTCCCCAAAAATGTGCCCCGGTTCACGAACACCGTTTCGCTGCACGAACGGAAAAGTTCGTAAAAAATGCTCCGCTGCACAAACTCCGCCTCACTTCACGAACTCCGCCTCGCATCACGAACTCCGCCCTCGCATCACGAACGGAAAGTTTTGTAAAAATGCCCGGATTCACGACCTCCGTTTCGCTTCACGAACCGGAGCCGCAGACATTTTAAAAACAAGGTCAGAACGGATTAACCGGATTTACATTGAACCCTATGGGAAACTGTGCCTCGCATCACAACCAAAAAACAAGGTCGGAACGGATTAATCGGATTTACATTGAACCCTATGGGAAATTGTGTCTCGCATCACAACCAAATCGGATCGCGACCAGAGTCATTTCACGAATTAAGTTCGTGATCCGAGGTACCACTGTATTATGGAAAATATATAAAAAAGGCAAATAATATGAAAGAAAATGCCAAGACTATTTTGAAACCTTTAGTTAAATATGATTTTAAAATATCAGAAACATTTGTAGCTATAGTTTAGATTAAGGATCTATCTCCACTAGAAAGTAAGAAATAACAAGGAATCAGTTAGCTGTACAAGCAGCACTTAAAGTCTACATTATTTAACAAACATAGAGCAAAACTGTGGATGATCTAGAGCACGGGTGTCAAACTCACCATGTCACATTGCCATCCTGTGATGTTTCGTGATATTTCTCCCCCTTTCTGGAGCTTGGGTGGGCATAGCCTGTGTGTGATGAATCTTGCCCGTGTGACACCTGTGATCTAGAGGTTAGGAAAAAAATGGTGAATATATCCATGCCAAAGAAGGAAGCTGTTGTACTAACTCCTCACAGAAGCAAAGTTTTGCTTAAGCTTCTGCCAAGAACAATGGAACCACAGATAGGCAAATATTAGATGAACAGGCAGGATTTAGTAAAGGAAAGGAACAAAAGAACGCATAGCAACAACAACAATAACAAAAAGAGGGGCAATGGAATTGTGAAGGCAAGGATGGACCAGAGCTAACTTAACCAAGGGGTTTTGATGGTAATAACAATTCTGAGGTTTAAGAATGCTTGTTTGTTCCATCTGCTAGGCACATGCTCTGCCCTCTCAACTGGATATCCACATTTTCTTTTTCTTTTAACATTTATACCTTTTTCTATCTTTTCAGACAAAATTGGGAGTTTAATGGTTGGCCATGACTCTTATATCTGCAAGTAACTATATTTTTATACTTGTAAGCTGCATGCAATGTGGTAATATTGAAAAAAAAATCATGGGAGTAAATATTAATAAAAAGAACAAGTGTTTAGTCACTATCTAAACTTACAGCAAGATTTATAAAGGAGAAGTCCTACTTAGTGCTGCCTAAATGATTTGTGTTCTGACCCCCCTTTCTCCGACTAATACAAGACTGGCTGCTTGCCACTGACTCTCTTGGCTGCTTGCCTGAATGACTCTGAACAGATACGAAGCTTCCTAACTTGATTAAACACGAACCTGAAAATCAACACGAATAAACACGAACCTAGAAATCCAACGTTGTTCTCTGCAAGGACTTTCTTAGCAAAGACTTCCTTTTAAACCCTCTTGGGAGGGGCCAGTCATTAGGCAACTGGGACTAATTCAAATCCTACGAGTTCGCTTCTGATGCAGTTGAAGTCTCCTTTTTTCAGCCCTTCTCACTCTAGCATCAGGGACAAACTGGCCTTCATCCTCCCCACTATTCCAAGACCCAGGTGCCTCCTGATGACCAGCCGGGCTCTCTGCTTTCTCAAGGTTGCCCTCCTCCTCCAGAGCAGACTCATAGGACTCCTCACTAGAGGAGTCCATCAGCAGCTCATCCAGAGCCGGCTGGGCCACAACAGATTTGTATGCATGAATGAATGCATGTGTGAGGTTGGAGGTTTCACAGTCCACATAAGACTTCATGAACCACTATACTTAGATATAAGCTCAAGACTTTAGATGACAAGTAGACATAGCAAGCAATTTTGGGCTGTGCTGCTAGTTTCTTTTGTACATATGGTTTCATTGCTGTACTTGGATTTCAGTAGGATGGCATGCCTACCCCTTCCCTTGATGGATGACACCATGACAAGAGGAAGACCTAAGGCTTGCCTTTACCATGGCCACCGCCCCGAGTCCCTTTGGGGAGAGGGAGCAGTCTACAAATTAAATGTACTACTACTACTACTATTATTATTATTATTATTATTATTATTATTATTATTATTATTATTATTATTATTATTTACCTCTTGTATAAGATTTGTTAACAGAAGGCATAGAGTGCGTAGTGGGATTATCAGGGAGTTTGTTTTTATCTGTATAACTGATTGGCAGTAAACTAAAAGTCCTCTTCAGACTTAATCGAGTGAACAAGAAAGACATTCACCTTTCTTTCATCTACAAAAGTAAGGTCCTTGTGTAGATTATGACAGAATGTGTAATATATGAAGGCAAACAGGTATGCCAGAACATGGGTTTATTCTTTTTTAGAATCTTTAGAATGAATAAAAAGCTATTGTAATAAGTGAGTTTGAAGAAACAGAATGATTCAGAATAGGTGAAGAGAGTGAGACAGAGAGACATATTATCCCATATGGGCCTGTCTGGCATAGGATTTGCAGAATTGAAAGAGATGACAACTGAAATCAAAATTGGAAGATGAGCTATTAATATTTTGAGATTAGAACATGCCCCGTCTTTTTAGCATGTAAAAAAAAAAAGATTTAGAAAAGCTTATTATGAAAGTAAAAATGAAAAATCTGGATTAATGTCAAAGTGAAAATTGTAGCTAGTTTTATTTTCTTAGGCTCAGGAATAAATACAGATAGACATTGTGCCAGGGAAGTAAAAAGTAGATAAATAAGAGGGAGAAAATGATAAATTTAGACAAGTTCGGGAGGAGAAAGACTTTTTTTTCCAAACAAACATCAAAATAGTTGAAGCAATGGTTCTTCAAGTGATAATATATGGTTGTGATAGCTGGATGTTGAGCAAAAGTGGAAAAAGAAGACTGACACCTTGAAATTATGAATTGCTGGAGACAGTTTCTTAGACTACCATGGACTGCAATAAAAAACAGTCAATCTGTCATGCACAAGACAAAACAATTGCTGCCTTAAGATAGTGATTACCAAGCAGACACACAACATATTTGGGTCATAAGATATGAGCAGATGATAGACTAGAAAAAAATATGTTTGAGTTGAGAGAAGTAAAAAAAAGAAAGAAAGACAACAGGATTTAAGAGATCACTGAAAAGCTCTATGAAATATCCCTAGAGACAAGTCAATAGGCAGGCATTTTTTCATATAGTCACCAAGGGTAAAGCTAACAACTTCTGAATACCTTCAACAAATACTGGATACCTATGGTATATCATAAAATCAAATTGTATGCTAGACAATTTGATTTTATAAATCTACAAACAATAAGATATCCAAAATCAGAATGAATGTGTAGGGAGATACAAAGGGGAAGCATAACATTGCAGATTTTTTTACTTTGCTGAGTTCTATTTTTAATTGGCATATATAGCTGCACTTTCATTCCTACAAATATATATCTCTCAAAGGAAAATCCTTTGGGTTGTGTGGTGTCAACAGGTCCATAGCAAGGTAGGCATGGCTTGCTAATGCCTTCATCATTTACTGTATATATGCAGAATTGTGATGGATGTTGATGGCACGTATCTTTTGAGAAAACTGAAGCAACCTTTTACAGATGCAAAAAAATGATAGAGTGAGTGAACTGATGGAGTTCAGAAATCCATTATTTCTACTTTCTACTGAAGTTAAGCAGATCTGAAATCCAAAAGTCCCTGTTTATTTCTTGACTTGATTATGTGGGTCTGTCTATAAAGGTGCTTCAGTTTTAATTGGTACAAAATGTGGCAGTTGGGTGATTAATTATCACCCAACTGCCAACATTAGGAGCATTTTAGGACATGTGTCTAAGATGACAACTGGTCATATTGTTTTCTTAGCACAACTGAAGATATTGATTTTAATTTTTCAATTTTTTTAAGTAACTTCAGGTTTTACCACCCAAACAAACATTTTCACTGAGTATGAACCACTTGAGACATAAAGTTCAATGACAAAAACTTTAAAGGATGGTCTCATTTTCTGAGACTCATTTATTGAGCCTTTTCCTACATTGATGTCAAATCATGCAACATATATCTTTGACAGTGGTAAATTGCCTGCATCATTTCTGTTTTTAGAAAAGACCTTTTTCTTTGTCCATACTTTTTCTCTGTGTAGTTTGAATAGTGCTTTAAATTGTTTTTCATAAGATTAAGTGTTTTACCTATTTCAATATATATTTGTTGACTTCCCTGGACAGAAAAGTGAGATATAAATCATGCAAAATATTTAATGAAATAAATCTAAATGTGAAAATCTGTTTTGCATCTCATCTTTCCTCCAAAGAAATCAGAATATTATTACTTTCTTGTAATATCATAACACAGTTGTGTATTAGGTTAACTTAAGAAATGAGGCCTGAGTAATTGGCCTGATTGATGACATGGAAACCTATGTCTCAAACTCTTTTTACAAACCCTTAGTAATTCCTTAGGTAAAAATAATTTGTTTACTTCTAAGTACGTTTTACTGTCCCCTTAGTAATATATTCAGATTTGTTGCCATTGTGCACATTTGCTACCAGAAAAAGGAATTAACTTCATTTTTTGTCAATAATAACAAGTTTATTTCTGAATAACCTACGGTCAATCCAGCTTGACCGCTTGACAGCTTTTCTCAGTTCATAGAGAGGAAGAAAGATTGTTTAAACAAAAATGATTAAACTGAACATTATTTCAGCAAATCAACAATTCTAGGCCAGCAGCTTTTTTTTATATTGAAATGTCAACTCAACAATGAGAGAAATGTCATGAAATCATAGGCAGTTTTAATTCAGCAAAATATTGATGTCAAATATGAAATAACTAAATGAAATTCTGTGCTGGATTCTTTGTTAGTTCATACAAATCATATATGTGACTGTGTATATTTAATGAACATCAAAAATGTCATCAAAAAAGCACAACAAAGAATGCTCTTTCTGCACCAACTCAGAAAGCTCAAACTGCCCAAGGAGCTGCTGATTCAGTTCTACAGAGGAATTATTGAGTTTGACATCTGCACTTCCATAACTGTCTAGTTTGGCTCTGCAACCAAATAAGACAAACATAGACTTCAATGGATAATTAGAACTGCAGAAAAAACAATTGCTACCAACCTGCCTTCCACTGAGGATCTGTACACAGCATGAGTCAAAAAGAAAATATCTACAGACCCCTCACATCCTGGACATAAACTGTTTCAACTTCTACCCTCAAAACAAGGCTATGGGGCACTGCACACCAGAACAAAAAGACACAAGGCCAGTTTTTCCTGAATGCCATCACTCTGCTAAACAACTAATTTCCACAAGATTGTCAATTTATTTACTAAGACTGTATTATTATTATTATTATTATTATTATTCTTTTCATCCTTCCTAATATCTATCTCTTTCCACTTATGACTATAACCATGTTGCTTGTATCTTTACAATTTATATTGTTTTATTGGTTTCCTAACTGATTGCTTATTAGTAACCTATGACTATCACTAAGTGTTGTATCTTATGATTCTTGATGAATGTACTCTATTTTATTTTTCTTTATGCATACTGAAAGCATATGCACCAAAGACAAATTCCTTGTGTGCCCAATCACAATGATACAATACAATAATACAATATCAGAGTTGGAAGGGACCTTGTAGGTCTTCTAGTCCAACCCCCTGCGTGGGCAGGAACCCTATACCATTTCAGACAAATGGCTATCTAACATCTTTTTAAAGGCTTCCAGGGTTGAGGCATTCACAACTTCTGGAGGCAAGCTGTTCCAGAGGTTAATTGTTCTAACTGTCAGGAAATTTCTCCTTAGTTCTAAGTTGCTTCTCTCCTTGATTAGTTTCCACCCAATAAAGAATTGAATTCTATAAAGAATAATAAAGAATTGAATTCTATTCTATTCTATTCTATTCTACTTCTATTTCTATTTCTATTTCTAGTCTATTAACTATAAGCTGTATGATGTCAATTATTTCCTAATCAAAATAATAAGAAATGCTGTTAATTTCTAGGTAGCGGGCCATTCTTGGTCCCATTATTAATGTGTTGTGCAAAAACTGTGCATTTGTAGTGCATTATAACCAGGGGTGGGTTCCTGCCAGTTCTAGCCTCTTGTATAGAAGAGGTTCCACAAATCTACAGTGCCCTTTAGAACCAGTTCCAGCTTCCTCCCCCCACCCATCCACACATCATCAATATGAAGAGTGAGAGGAGGAATTCTGGGAGTTGAAGTCCACAAGCCTTAAAGCTGTCAAGTTTGAACACCCCTGGGGGTTTTTCTGCTAAAGGGTTAGGGATGCAAGGGTCTTGTAACTTGACAGCTATAAGACTTTCATGCTTCAAATTCCAGAGTTTGTGAGCCAAATATTGGTTGCTAAGCAAGAGCGTTGTTAAGTGAATTTCACCACATTTTACAAGTTGGCCACACCCACCCAGTCTCATGACTGCCAAGCCACTCCCACCTGGTCACATGGCCAGGAAGCCACTCCTATAAAGCAGGCCACACCTACAGAATAGGTTCTTAAAAAATTTGAGACCCACCACTGATTATAACCTACTATATAATAATTGAAGCTTTTCAAGAACAAGCATTACTACAGTGTAGGTAATAACCACCATGTCCTTAAAGTCAAGATCGATAGGACAGGATATTCATCTGGTTTGCCAAGCAGGTTCCTTACAGCTCATCTCCAGCTTCTAGAAGCACAATACTTTGTTCAGCATCCATTGCAGCCTGCTGGACCTAAGCGAAATAAATGTTCTGGCTAAAAATCTTTCTTTGGATATGACCATAATGAATCCCAATCTCCCATTGACACATATCTCAGTCCACTCTTTCGAACATGTGTCCTTCATGGTCTTTTTTCAAAGAGGTTTCACAAAGCACCTTTACAGTGCAATTCTCCTATTACAGTAATGGACACATCAAGGGTTTGCAATCTACCATCATTCTTCCATAGTGGTATCGCTCCACCACAGAAAAGAAGGAACACATGCAGATTATTTATCAATTAGTAATGCTAAGAAAATCCATTCTGGAACCCCTCTGAAAATAATAGCCTTTTATTTTTGTTTCTTTACCTCTTTGTTCAAGGACATTTAGATTAACTACATTTCAAAATTCAACTCTCTTTTGCTGTGATACAACCCTTTCAAAATACTTTGCGGTTCTAAACGCTACAGCCTCCAAGCCCAAAGTTTCATAGTTCCTCATTAGAGGGGATAAACAAAGAAAGAAAAGAAAGGATATAGGAAATGAGAGAAAATAACTCCTCCAAAGTCTTTGTGTCATTGGCCTTTACCCTTTAGATACTACCTTGCAGATTTGTCACTGTAAATGTTGTCTCCCAACTTCAGGTCGAGTGCGCTAGTTTGCCATGAAAGAATTGCTCATCTACCATGAGATATGATTAAACAACTCAGTGAGTTAAATAATTCAATCTCTGGTGATCCAACCATCAAATAGCAACACAATTAGGTAATTTCAAATTACAGATTCACTTTTAGACATATGGTGAAATTCTGCTTCACTTGCTGCAAAATATAATAAGGCAGTTCCCCCTGCATTTGGGAGACACTCTTGCTTATTCTGGCAAAGGGGGTTCAAATTTAGGCCATTAAATAGTCCCTGATGTAACAGGCAGTACTCTGGTAGTATTTAGGGTTGCTTTCTGTTGGCTGTGTTCTAAGCAGGAGTCAGAATAAATTAGTACATCAGACAGAAAGATAAGCATCTGAGGGCAGATAATACTTAATTATCCATCTCATCCAACAATCGAACTTTGCAAGGTCTAGGGAACTTGAATCACACTCCTGAAATATACCAGAACCTGAACTACAATTCTGAACTATTAACTTATATCATATCTAGCGTGCTTAATGCTGAGGAATGCTGAGATCAGTAATTAACACAGGTTTTCTATTGCTGTGCAGCCCTTCAGATTCAAAAGCAAAAGGGTGTTTTTGACCATTTTCTATAGCTTGTTAAAATACCTAGACCCCTTTCCAGAAGTGGTATTCAGCCAGTTCTGACCGATTCTGGCGAGCCAGTAGCGGAAAGTTTGAGTAGTTCGGAGAACTGGCAAATACCACCTCTGGCTGGCACTGCCCGCAATCTATTTGCTGCCTCCTGAGTCCCAGGTGATTGCCTGGGTCTTTTTTTGTTGCCCTGCACAGGAGAATGGAGCTGGGAATCAACTAATGAGGTGAGGTGGGAATGGGGATTTTGCAGTATCTTTCCTCTGCCATGCCCACCAAACCATGGCCACAGAACCGGTAGGTATAAAATTTGAATCCCACCACTACCCCTTTCCCCAACATCTGTGGTAGGGAGTTGCTGAGAGAGGCTCTTGAGAACATCTAGATACACCTAGGCGCATTTTGCCTTTGAATCACAAGCCCTGGGCCGTCTCTTTGAAGGATGAAGTAGACTTCCAAATTTCAATAAACATATCTGTAGCATTTGGCTACATTGAACAGCAATGCATTTAAATGTCACACAGGAAAACAAAGCCAAGCGTAAATAGGTAAGCAGCTTACCTCCCAGTCTCTTTCTGTCCTCTCCAACTCAATTATTAGACCCCTGTGATTACTTGAAGAAAATGCACTTTTCAGATGCAAATTGTACTTCAATCATAAATTGGAAATTAAAGTAAATTTGCAATCCTTTGGAGTCAGGTATTATAAATATGCTGATAACATTCACTTCTAGCATTTGTATGTATAGAAAACCCCTTTATATTTCAACAGGTGGGATCTGCAGCAAAATGTCACTGTTCAATGTCCCATTCAGTCAGCCTTTCTCTAACCCAGAATTCATAATCCTATTCATCCTTCTACCTGGTTTCCCATCGCACCCCAGTACCCTGAGGCCATTGAACATGTTTAGTCCTCATTGAGCTGCTGGAGGGAGGGAACTACAGCTTTACGGTTTTTCTTTCTTTCTTTCAAAAGTTTATGTGTAATTCTACAAACTGTGGGAACCATTAAACTCCTACTCACTTTATGTAGATGCTAACAAACAAGCTGTTTATTGCCAGAGTAATGCTGCAGAAAAAATGTAAATGAACTAGAGAGAACAATCGTGCTCCAGCTCTTTCTAATAAATGCAACTATGGAAATCTCACAGTTCTTGTAATTTTAATATTTTCCATAATTTCAGTTACAGGGGGGACTCAGATTCTAACAAAATAAGTAAAACAGTCAGGCTTAGAGAGGTCCCAAGGTTGCTTTGGTTTGAGGAAACTTCAATGAAATCATCATATTGAAACAATACACAAATCAAAATGAGGATTTGCTTTGAAGCCAAGAATTGAACCAGGTGGCTTCTAAACACTCTGTAGACTTTCCAACTGTTTCATTATTTGTGGTGCCTCTTACATTATTTGGGATAACATGCAGTTGCAACTTTACTTCCATAGAAGATGACTGCTAAGCACAGAACACTAATATATTAGCTGGCAACTGATTCTTTTGCATTAACCATTAAAATCTCTAACTGTCAGAGCTACTTTCGGGTAACCTCGCACATATGTGCTACTTGTTCCTGACTCTAGGGGGTGGTGCTCACCTCTGTTTCAAAGCTGAAGAGCCAACACTGTCCAAAGACATCTCCATTATCATGTGGCCGGCATGACTAAATGCCAAAGGTGCACAGAATGCTGTTACCTTCCCACCAAAGGTGGGTCCTATTTTTTTACATGCTTTTGAACTGCTAGTTAGGCAGAAGCTGGGACAAGTAACGGGGGCTCACTCTGTTACCCGGTACTAGGGATTCAAACTGAACTGCCAACATTTCTGATCGACAAGCTCAGCATCTTAGCCACTGAGCCATTGTGTGCCTACTTCAGGGTAGCAAGACTAATATTGCTGAGGGGATCAGGAATTTTTCTCTACACTTGGTGGTCACCGACAAGTCTTAACTTTGCTGAATGAAAGGGAATACTACATTTCTATGATGGTCCTGCCTATTCAAATGAGAGTTTAGTTTCGCTGCCTGATCTCTGAATAAGATTCAAGGCTGACCAATCTGGTCATCTCTTGAGTCAAAGCTTACTGTTAAATTCTGCACAGTTGGATATATTCAATAATTATAGAATAGATACCAAGCTACCGTTTCATCTGCTAATTAACCAAATGAATATTGCCAGCATAATGAACTCTTGGTGCAACTTCTGTATCTCTGTACATTTGCCAGGGATGAGGGTCTACTTCCCTGGAGGAACTGAGCTATTACTGAAATCAATGAAAAAAGGATTATCTGCAGGTAAACTTCCTTTTGTCAGTTTGAGACTTGAAGCATGTCAAATTAAATTAATTCTAAATTAAATTTGTTCTTAAACCACATGTTGTGATTGGACCCTGCCATATTTCAGACTTCCATTTTAACTCCTGTCCAGCAGTCTTGGATACAACAAGCATGCCAGATTCCACCTTAGCTTTACTTTGGTCCAATGGACTCCACCTGTTGTGACCGAGGCTTCCCAAGAGCATGAAGCAAACTCCTTGTCCCAACAAAAAATCCTTTTATTAATTTACTGTGAATTCTGCTCATTCACATCCAGCAAAGTCTTTCAAGAGATGATTTACAGTCATAGGCCTTATCTGGCTTGGAGAGATGACAGGCTGATATCTGCAAAACCTGACAAGAAGTCAATTAAATGAACTAATTGTCTCCTGCAAACTCCACTCCCCCTTTGTTCCTCTTTTATTTCCTCTTGAAGAGGCCATTCATCATCCACTTGTGGCCTTACTCCCAAGTCAACCCCGGTTCTTTAGCTGTTCCCTTTGTCTGGCAACTCTGCACATGCACACACTGGGAACAGGCTCAAGCTGTTTGTCTGCCTCACTGATGTCTGCCTCGGAAGGCAGCTGATAACTGGCATACGGCTCTGACCCTTGCTCTGCCTCCAACACAGAGCCCTCATCAGAGCCTTCTCCAGACTCCAGGACTGGCCCATGTTCCTCCCCAACCTCCTCACTGTCCAAATCTGCTGCCAGCTCCGCTGGCCACCGATGGGCCACAACACCACCAATGAGTCATCAGATTAGGTCAGTTTGCTTTTCTACCCCTTACAATGAAAAGGATAGAGGAAACAGTTACTAAAACCAAACATTGATAATCCAATCCAAGAAAAACAAGCAAACAAATGTGAGAAGCAAGGCATGCTGTATCTATGCAAGCACTGGAAAAAATCCATCCATTCATTCATTCATTCACTCATTCACTCATTCATTCATTCACTCATCCATCATCTTTATGTGCCTAATGATTTCCAGTATAGATGAAGTTTCCACTAGTATACATTGCAATATATTTCTTTGGCGAAATAGCATTTCAGTTACTATTGGCTTGATTGAGTTAAATTCCAAGCACCCATCTTTAAGATTGCTTCAAGGCCTGGAATTCCAGGCCTTACAGGGCCCCAGGCTTACTTCTGACAGGCAACATCATCTAGAGTTTCATAGATTATTCATTTTAATAGTTTTCGTAGCAGCATTCGAAAATGAAGTAAGAGAGAAGAAAAAAGAAACACAGCTTGATTTTCAACTCCCATGTCGAGTTTGCGATTCCAGCAGCTTGAAAAATCATCTATTGACTTGTCAACAGAGCCAATTTGATCTGAAGCTAGTGAAAGAAAAATAGATATTATATATGGAACCCCTCTATGGCATTTTTACAGTCATGTTTCCTTTTCCAACTGTGCTTTAATTTGTTAGACTTTCAGTCACACGTGGGTATGGTTTCCTGGGAGACCAGTCTTTTAAGCCACAGTTCAAAACACCAAGCAGACTGGAAGTGGAATGTAATTAAACAAACAAAAAATGGAATGCAGGAATAGTCTTATTTCTCTAAAGCATTTATAACTTACTTCCTTTTTCCAGCCCTCCCTTCCCCCTCTCCCTCTCCCTTCCTTTCTTCCTTCCCACCTTCCTTCCTTCCTTCCTTCCTTCCTTCCTTCCTTCCTTCCTTCCATTCTTCCTTCCTTCCTTCCATCCATTCTTCCTTCCTTCCCTCCTCCCTCCTTCCCTGTTTAACATTTATACTTTCCTGCTTCTCACCTTATATTCTAAGAGGGTCCATGTATGCCTTCTTGCAGACAAGTAGAACTTTCTAAGTATGATGGGTTTTTTCACCTCCTACAAAGGCAATAAGTTAGCTGTCATCAGTTCTTTTCCTGGGCTGGGTAGTACCGTATTGGAGAGTTTCAGTGGCTGGCTCCAAATCTTCTATTTGCATATTCACTGCATACATTATTCATTATCAGATTTAATATAATACTGAGCATATCTAGTTTGGTATTAATATGTCAAAAACATGCACACATTAGCTTCCAGGGCAGTCTTCACCCTTGTGCCCAAGGTAAGGATACTTCCTCAAATCCAGTTCAAGACCAATTTGAGGCATTTTTTGTGAATAAGGCTGTTAAAACACACTTAAGGTTAACTAAAGTTTAAGTAACCTTATCCCAAAATGAAATCCTTGAGGCTTGGGTTCAAAAAGTACTATTTGTTGTTCTCCCACAGAGCCACTAATTAGGTTTCTTGCTTGGGGTGAGGATATTTTTATGATTTGAAAGCTGAAAGACTTTTTCTACTGTTGAAATCAGAATCGGCATGCAGATGGCCTTAATAAGCAAGAACATAGAGCAAAATTACTGAAAGGTTCAGTTCTCTAGCTTGACCATTGCATATGTATGTGGATATGGTTGCTGCAAACATCCCAAACACTTTTTGGATCAGGAGTCACCAACCTTTCGGGCTTCAGGGACCACTGCATTCATAATTTTAAATCCCACAGACCACTAATATGATTAAAAAAAAAAGATAAATAGTATTTAGTGCAATATAAAAAATGCAAATAATTTTTCTGTGGACTACCAAATTTTCTCATGGACCACCAGTTGGTGACTGCTGTTTTAGCATTTAAAAAAAATAAAATTCCCAACACTTCTAGAAAATCATACTGGAACCACATTTGAAATGACAGCAATACTGCCAAAATATTTGAAAGCCAGAATTGGAAAACGTGCCGAAAAGAGGAACTACAATGATCAGTGGCCTCTAACAATTCTATTTTTGTGGAAACGTGGCATGGAGAAAGAAGATAAGGAGGCTGCTTGTTTTTCTCTCTCAGAAAAGTAGAATCTGGGATTATACGATGAGTCTGAGAGTAGATTCTAATTCAGAGTAGTAAAAGGAAACACTTCTCACTTGGCACAGAGTTAACTATAGATTATGGTGTTGGAAGACATTGTGCTGGTCTTCAATGAGGAAAAAGCTATTATGGCTATTAAGCATTTCAAGTCTCAGTTGTTGAGCAAAACAGCTAGGAGAATGTATCTGGGCTTCCCGTAAACTCTGTTGCTTGCTGGTCTTCCTTCAGGGCATAATTAAAGTATATTAAAGAGCTTAATTCACTTCTGAAGAGTAATCATATTTTTTTTTAAAAATGCCTTGGCAGGAAGGCTTTTAGTGTAGCCCTTTAGCACTAAAGTGCAGTGGCAAAAGGAAGAAACGAGTCAAGAAGTCATAATACGAAGCAGAGAGAGCCCCATATCAATTATCAACTTCCTGAACATGGATATGAATGCTCAAGGATTTTGTGCAATGTGTATTGTTAAGTGAATCAAACTGATTTGCATTTCCCACACTAATACACCATTTGGAACCAATAATTTGCATTTGCACATCTCTAGATTTTGATTTAAAATTTAAAAAATAGGCAAAAGATAAATATTCATGGGAAACAAAGTTAGTTCAGGATCCTTTGAAAACACAGATTGGTCCAGAAATGGGATAGAACAGGGCTGAATGAGCAAACAAAACACAACAGAGAAAAAACAATTGGATGCCATGTCTCAAAATTGTGTGTGACTAGAATCTTTAAGGCTTTCTTATATTTGAATTGTCATGGGCATTTTGGGTTTCATACAGGGAAGAATACCAATATTTAGCTTACTTGTTCTCTCATCTGTACAAAAAAAAGGTGTATTGCTCTTCAGGTGAACAAATGGCATATTGAAGATGACTCTGCTAAAAGGAGAAGGAGAGAACCTGAGACTGTCTACAAATCCTCAATCCAATTTCTTCTCACAAGATGGCCACAATCTCCAGCAGGTTTAGAGCTATGGGAGATGAGGGAATAACCATCATTTTGTTCAAACCATGGTCAGCTCCTTGAAAAGGACTCTGGGTTCGCATACTTCCTTTGCTAATCAGTTATGCAAATTGCTTATTAACTGCTTTACAGCCATTGGGGAACTATTTTATTTATTTATTTATTTATTTATTTATTTATTTATTTATTTATTTATTTATTTATTTATTTATTTATTTATTTATTTATTTATTTATTTATTTATTTATTTATTTAGTTATTTAGTTATTTAGTTATTTAGTTATTTAGTTATTTAGTTATTTAGTTATTTAGTTATTTAGTTATTTAGTTACTTAGTTATTTAGTTATTTAGTTATTTAGTTATTTAGTTAGTTATTTAGTTATTTAGTTATTTATTTATTTGGTTTGGCAAACATGTACAAGATAACAGTTATAAGTATAAACATGGACATGAACAAAGGAAACGAGTACAAATAAATGGGGACAGTAGGACAGAGACGGTCCACTTATGTATGTGCCCTTTATGGACTTCTTAGGAATTGGGTGAGTTCCATGGTAGACAATTTGAGATTGAAGTTGTGGGGGTTTAAAGTTGAAGAATTGAAGATTGTTTAGCATTGGGTGAGTTTTCTTTAATCCTTAGTAAAAGCAGTTTTAAGTTTAAGTGGTTTTTAAAAAGGCTTTTGGAATACATAGAAAAAGAGTGATTAGAACTTTTCAGATTGAAACTGATCTGAAAGTGGATTTTAAAGTAAAAAGATATGGAGAAAGATGCTATACTAGACATACAAATGAAACTGACTGATGTCTTAATAATTACAAGAAATATATAAATAACAAACTAAAAGAGTGACCTAGATAACTTTCCTAAATTTTTGTGAGAATGGTCAAAGAACAAAAGAAAGGAAATCAAATACTAGGATATTATCTAAGGGAACTTCAGATCAAGATTTTTAAAAGTAAAAAGAAGGAATATAAGATTGATTTATTTGATCAAGGTAAAAATCAATATATTATTATCTTTGATAACTCTTAGCAGGCATATTCATATTAATTAGGTTTAATATTTTGTATTATTTATAAATATTAATTTATATTAATTTATTAAATTAATTTGGTAATTTAAGGATTTGTTTATAGACAAGAGTTGGGATATAGGAGGAAGAGATAATTTCTTATATTTTAAGAGAAGGTGATAAATTATTTTAAATATTTATACTTTTATGAGGGAGTCCTGTCATTTCTTTATGTGTCTTCTTTTTTCTTATATGCTTAATTTTTCTTTCTGTTCTATTTTCTGCATTTTCTATTTTTCCTTTTTATTTTTTAGTTTGTATTAATTTGTATTTTTAATTATAATTGTATTTTAATGCAATTATTATTATTATTATAAAAATCAGTCTGTAGTAAAGTCTGGACCTTACATATTTGGACCCTCACCCACAAATATATATATTTGTTTCCACAACACCCTGTTAGGGCCCCAATTAAGGGAGGAAGCACACTGCTTTTCCTTTTCTGCCTTTCGGCTCATCACTAGAGACCATCTAGACAGAAAGCCAAGAATTCCGTTGTGTAATTTTTTTTATATGTGTGTTACGTTTTTGAGCTGATCTGACTTATTTATTGATCAGCTCAAAAACGTAACACACACACACACATATATACTTTAGCTTCTACTTAATACTGGAAATTCTTCATCCTTCAATATTTGTCTGGCTTCAGTTTTCAATCTATTTTTTCTTAATTTCATATGTTGATTAATCTTTTATTCAATTTCTTTGCTACTTTGCCACTTCATGAGTGATCCCCTTCTAATCTCTACATGTTGCTTTTCATTATTTTATTTTATTTTTAGATTATTCGTTTTATTTTATTTTTTTAATCAAATCTCATTAGGAATTTTAGAACTATTTAAATGTCGATGGGAATCAAATACATTTAATATGCACATGGAACCATGATAAAATTAAAATTCCTCACTTCATTCTTTGGGTGGGATGGTAGAGGAATTAACTGTTCAGAGGGATGCTCTGCATGAAACTCCATCCAGGCAAAATGCAACTTCTAAGCTCACTCACCCATATACTCTGTGTGTGTGTGTGTGTGTGTGTGTGTGTGTGTGTGTGTCTGTCTGTCTGTCTGTCTGTCTGTGAGAATGAGAGAGAGAATGAGAGAGAGAGAGAGAGAGAGAGAGAGAGAGACAGAGAGAGAGAGAGAGAGAGAGAGAGAGAGAGAGAGAGAGAGAGAGAGAGAGAGAGAGAGAGAGAGAGAGAGAGAGAGAGAGAGAGCTGCATGACAAAATAACCACAAATGTAGAGTCTGAGTACAAATGAATTGAAAAATAGACTAGATGGAGGCTGATTTACATTCCTTACCATTCAAACAGTTGAACAGGTGAGCATAGTCCAAAATGGCATATCGCCACCTCTCTCGTCTCAGGAGGAAGAAGGGGATGGGCAAAAAAGCTTCTGAAAGAAGCTTCTCTAATAAAAAGCTAACACATTTATGGGATCTGAAGAGAAACCAGAAGCTTCTCAACATTCAGGCAAGTGTATGTGGGCATAAAAAAATAATAATTAAGTGCCCTTCAATTCTGAGGGCTGAAATTAAAGTGAGAGCAAGCAGTAGAAAAGAGAACACTAACTGAAAAGAGCAGCAACCAGGAGATTTGCCTTGCTCTGAGCCCTTTGCCCAACAGTTCACCACGTATCACCTCTGTTTCCAAGTGCCTCATTGAGGCGCAGCTTCACTGCTTTTCATAGGCTCAGTAATTAAATTGCAGCTTCAGAAAGTTAATTTTACAGGGTTTTTTTCTGCCAGTCTTTGCAGTTCTCGGTGATATGGGTGAAAGGAACATGCAGTGGGCAGATTTCTTCACTTTTAAATTACTTCCGAAAACTCTGTCTGTCCTACATAGGATTCCAAATGCACTGAGGAAGATTGGCGTATCCTTAGAGCAGAGGTTGGCAACCTTAAACCCTCAAAGAGCTAAAAAATTCTGAACCAAAAGCCTCCCATTCAATTCTGGAGCCAACCAGAAGTTCAGTTCCCCACCATCGAGTCTCCTCCTAGTGCGACATCCTTTTCCCTCTACCTGTCCTAACCAAAAGCCCTATCAATTGTGGAGCTGACCAGAAAACCCGCCCCTTGCCATTGAGTCTCCTCCTGGCACGCTGTGCTTTCCCCGTTCCCAACCAGAAGCTTCTCTCAAAATAGCGGTGCTGACCGGAGACAGGGAGCCACAGCAGAGGAATGAAAGAGCCACATGTGGTTCCAGAGCCGTGGGCTTCAGACCCCTGCTTTAGAGGAATATCACTGAATTCCGATTCATAATGGGAACAGGGTGGGCTTTCTAATGAAGCAGTTACAACTGCATATTTTCTAATGGGACCTGTTTCAATGGCAAATGGAGCTTGAGTAACAGAGACCTGCATGAACAAGTGGATACCAAGAGCATATTTACAATGTGATGTTTGGGCTTAAGAAACTCTGAGCTGGCAAATAAAACTCATAGAGAAACATAAGCTATGTTTTCTTTTTAAAGATCCAGCTATTAGAGGATGTCATCAATCTACCAGGAATCCCTAAAGTGGACTAGAGCCTTAATACCAAAAGAGAGAACCAAAGCAGTACATTTCCTCAAGCTCTGAAACTTTGCTTTTGATCATCGAGATACTCAGTGCAATGAAAAAGGTAAAAGGTAAATGTTTCCGTTTCCAGTCGTGTCCAATTCTAGGGCACATCTCTGTAACTTGACCAGTGTTATCCGAAGACAATTTGCATGGTCTTATGGCCAGCATGACTACATGCCAAAGGAGCACATAATGCTGTTACCTTCCAGCCAAAGGATACATCTCTGTATCTTGACCAGTGTTATCCGAAGACAACTTGCATGGTCTTGTGGCCAACATACCTGCATTTGCATGTTTTCAAACTGCTAAGTGGCCAGGAGCTGGGGCAAGGAATGGGAGCTCACCCCATTGCACAGCACTTTGGTCTCAAACCCAGACTGTCAGCTTTCCACCTGGCCAGCTCAGTATCTTTAACCACTGAGCCATTGTGCACCCGCAAAGAAAGAAATCAGAGACAAATGCAAGACCTAGAGTGCTATCTTTAGTATTCCAGAAACACAAGAGGACTTTTCAGTTCTCTCCTCCTTAACATCATTTTATTTTACTCAAAAGTCCTTTCATAGGCTGAGGACCCTGCTTATGGAAGAGGGGAAGTACATTTGTTCACCTATTTTCCTTGTACCCATGGAAACATTTTCTACACGGGCATACATTCCAGCTTTGGTGCTGTCTTGCTGTTGCCATTTCAGTGGGAGGAAGATAAAGTCGCTTTTGGTAGATACCTAATATAATATTCTTACCATCACCCAATCAAAGAGTTATTTAGGGAAGAAGATTGAAAGAAAGAAAATGGCTGTGTGGAGTTTTGATTAAGTAACAATTTGAAGTAATGTTCCCTTTTGAAATGCTGGGTCAGATTGACTATGTCAGTCCAATCTGAATACTAAAATTAATGCTTGCTCTTTTCACAGGGTCAAACTGGCCAACCAAATAAGCTTTTCAGAGCAGTTGCGTGATTTGCTCTGAGGCTTCGGAATGAGGCGATGTTTTGAGGAAGTATATGGCTTCTTCACATGGGCCTGATAGTTATATTTATATAGGTATATATAAAGAGACTTTAGATCAGTGGTGTAAGATTAACAAAAGCTGAAATATTTCCACAATTTTGAAGTGTTTTCTAGCTAGAGAGCCAGCTAGAGAATGCTATAGGTACATTCCCACCACTTATTGTCTCTAGTTTCAAGATAGTATAAGGAGCTCTATCTGTGTGTATTTTTGTTTTGTTTTTTGTAACAATAATTTTATTGGTTTTTACAATTTTTTCCAAAAGAAAAACAAAGGGAATAGGGTAAGGTGAAATACAAAGAAATTTTGAGAACTTTCAGGCCGGAATCTTCGGCCCATCCAGGGCCTCTTAATAAAACATTGATAATACATTTTCCAATATGCTACAAGGTGGAAGTGAGTGCATACATCATAAATTCTAAATTCTAAGTTCAATGCTGGCAGTCATATACAAACGTCCAGCTAAAAAATTTAATTGAGATAATAAAAAACAAACAAATTCATTTTTTAGATCTAAGTCTCTTGGCAATTGTATCTTCTTGTGCTCCTTCCCGGCCCCCAGCGGGCGGTTCCGTGGCCCCCCCTGCCCCTCCTGAATCTTCCCCCAGGATAGAGGAATGTTTTTTAAGAAAGGCTTCTGCCTCAACAACTGTTTTAATCCTAACTCTTCCTCCTTCCCAGAACACCAACATCCCTTCAGGCATCGCCCACTTAAACCAAATCCCGTGGTCAAACAATTTTCTGGACAAGAAGGAAAACTTCCTTCTCATCTCTCTAATTTTTTTAGGGATCTGCTTCAAGATAGCGACTTCTTTTTGCTGGTAAATTAATGGACCACCTCTCTGCGCCTTCAAAATTCCCTCTCTGGTTGACCTCCTAACAAATTTAATATGTATCTCTCTGGGTACCTCAATTATCCTGGCATATGCAGAATTTATTCTGTAGGCTAGGTCAATATCCCCCCTGATCTCATCTTTGGGTTTATGCAAATATTCTGCTAAAATTGTACTCATGAGATCAGGAAGACATTCACCATCTACCTCAGAAACGTTCTGAAATCTTAAAAAATACGACATCCTTTCAAAATCCATCCTTGACATTTGCCCAGTCAATTCTCCAACTTCAGTTTTAACATTTTTAAGTTCCCCCTTTGCCCCAGCCAGCCCCGCCTCCAATTCCTCGGTCTTCTGTGTATTCTCCTTCAGTTGTTTCTGTGTTTCCATAAGTCCCTGTTTGAAATCCTTATTTTCTTGTCTTAAACCTTTAATTTCCTGCACCAAGGTTTGTAACACTTCTTCCAAAGCTGTCATTCTTCTTTCCAATCCTGCCAGTTCTGATGTGATAGAAGCCATGGTAAGCTGTTAAGATCCGTGCCACTAAAATGGCGTTTTTTGGGTGGGGCCGCTGCAGCGAGTCAGGAGGACCAGAGTCCAGGTCAAAGTTGTAAAAAGTTTATAAAACCCCCAAAGAGAAACAAATTGCAGAATCAATTAATCAAACAACGAAGGCACTCCAGAGAAGGAATCAATCAGTCCAAGAATTTCTTCATTAGTAGAGAGAGGCAGTCCAAATCACAAAGAGACGTTGGTACTTTCCCACAAGCAAAAATAGTCATTCAGGAACAGAGGGAAGCCATCTTCCACCGCCCAGTCTGAGAGCCGGGAGGAGAGAGTAACAAAATAGCAATTGTTTCAAGCCAGCCGGACTTAGATACATTGTATAGAGGCAAGCCGCAGATTACTTTCACTTGCTTAAAAGAGGAAAAAAAAGCCGGATACAAAATAGCTTCCCAGCAATGAGGAACCATTTCTAACCGCCACTGCTAATCCGAGGGGAGGGTTAGCAAGCAAACTCCCCCCTCCCCAGTTCTTTCAGTCCAGACTGCCAGCAAAAAAAATAGTTTTAAAAGCACTCCCTCTCCCTCTCGCCGCCAAAGCTCCGGAAGCCTTCCGATCCGCCTTCAGCTCTCTCCGAGTTCATGAATTGTTACCGTCCTCCGTTGGCGAAGGGAACCAAGCCCCCCGCAGCATGTTCCCTTTCTCCTAGGCTGTAGACCCGAGCCGCTTCCCAGCTGCCGCCAGGATAGACCAGCCCAGGCAAGCCAGCCCTACAGAGGCCCCCCCCAAAAAAAGGGGTGTCCCGCCCCGTTAGGGGCAGAAAGAGAAACAAAGCGGCGGACAAACCCCAGAGTTCGTCCGTCGCCGCCAGAAGCGGAACAGGAAGTCTATCTGTGTGTATTTGAATGTGAAGGACAGCTGTGTGTGATGCATGATGTAGAACAAGTTCTATTACCAAGTTAAATTGTTCAGTTTATAAAAAGTAAAACTGAGTCTTATTTATTTGACTGTTTATTTGGTAATATTTATAGACAGCTACAATCTGATCATCTCTACATGGTGTATTATACAAATCAGTAACCAGTATCTAATATCTTATTAGTTAAAAATAGCCCAACAAATGACACAGTGTAATTATATTCAAAAACAGGAACTGTGGACAGGTGGGGGCAGAATGACAAACCAATGTATACTACTCACTCTAGGACACAAAAGCTTGAGGAAATTTAGTGTCTAAATTTATGGATCATGGGCTTTCTTATTAAATCTGCTTTTGGATTATGGATTTCCTATCTGGCCCCTCTCAGAGGGTTGGATTAGGTAATCATATCTCCTCGGCTCTTATTCTTAACACTGGTACACCACAGAATTGCATGTTGAGTCCCTTACTCTATACGTGGCTGCAATCCCATGCATGCCAGTAACACTATTATTATATTTGCAGATGATACAACAGTGGTGGGATTCATCTCTGGAGATGATGAGTCTGCCTATTGAGATGAGTTGGACCAGTTGCTTTTGTGGTGTATAGACAATAACTTGGTCCTTAACACCAATAAGACCAAGACTATAGAAAGAAGAGATCAGACATCCACCCCTTGATTATCAAAGGTGACCAAGCAAAGTGCGCACTCAGCAAACCGGTTGTTACACCAGTTGAATCCTACCATTGCTTATACTTTATTATACTCTTAATAATACTTTTCCAGTTTATACACAAGTTCAACTTAAGAACATGCTTGAGAATGGAACTCATACTTAAACTGGGAACTACTTGTTTAGCATGCTCACAGTTCTCCATTTTATTTCTTCACTCTCCTCCTCTCTGCTGCAGTGGCTCCTGGGACCTGTGATGCTATACTGTACAGTGTATCAGAATAATCAATGCTGTTTTGGTCCCATAACCTGGAGTTCAGGTATCAAGAAATAAATCCCAAATTGCAAACCTGCTCCTGCAGGTAGAAATGTTTAGAAATGGTTGAACCCCAACCTTTTTACCCTGTCTGCATTGAATTTCAGTTTGCTCATTTAGCCTGAAATTGAAATTTGGCAAACTTCAAGAAAATCAATTGCTACCTGGAAGTTTAATGATAAGGAGCAGTAAGACAAAGGTCATTAGTACATTAGTTGGACCTTGCTCCAAAGCACCAATCAATCTTTTCCATAAGACTCTGTTGAGATTTTATAGGCCAGTACTAAAGATTGTTTACATAATATGTAGCATTGCTGTCTTTTGCTCATTTTATTTATTACTCAAAATTATATATCATCCATCTTATCATCTAAGTGGCTATGAGCAGTTTTGAAACATGGCATCCCCAGAAAGATACCATGAATGATAATAACAAAAACTATTAAAACAGCCAGCTATTACAAGATCCAAAAAGCAATTATGAGATTCAGGAAAACAAGTGAAACCACTATTCCTAACAAATTCACAATGACTAATTTCAGTCCCATATCCCAAATGAAAAGCCTAACGAAATAGGCCTGGCTACAGAAATAGGACATGCTAATGGGGTACATGCAAATTGGACCTGCGGTGCATTTTTAAATAGACAAGGAAATGAAGAGTAATGAAGGGGCTAAGTTAAGGAATGAAATATATTTACGAAACCTCCTTTAAAACCTCTGAGGCTGCTACTAAGGCTGTACATTCGTATCAGTATCTGCAATGTTAGTCTCAAGTCATCAACAAAAAATAAGTTGGTTTGTGTCAGGGCTAGAAGTACATGGAGGTTTGATCAGAAGCAAGACCCACTTAGTTAACCTCTTAATAATGCTAAGATGTGTCCTCCGAAACAACCAATTGTGGATAATTACCTCTCTTTCTTCAGCCGGAAAACAAGCTCCTGAGGAAACAGAGGAAGCTGGGTCCAGTGAGTCATATCCTCAGCTCACATCACCTTCGTATTTCCCCACAATGAAATCCAAAACCTGTATTCTGACTCCAATTATTCATTTGCTAATTTAAAAAGGTAATTTATTTTGAAGCAGTTTGTTTTAGGTGCATAAGAAACCTATGGTGCAGTTATCTGTTTATGTCTGTGAAATAAATCCCACACTGGCCTGAAAGAGTTCTCAAATGCTAGCCAAACACTCTGACGTGTTCCCAAGACTACACTGGATATGTGTACTGGACTGTAGCCATGGTATCCTTCCCCCATTTTCTGATTGTTGTTGTACTTACCAGAAACTGGTTAACTCTTTTCTCTCTGTCTCCCACCATAGTCATTGTTAAATTAAAATTGGTATACACTATAACTAAGCTTATAGAAATGACTAAATAAATCCAACTATGGCTATTAGCAAGTGAAAGGATTAAAAACCAAAGAAGTTGGACCTTCCACAAGAAGAATGGAGCTTATTAATCTTGTACTGCAGAACAGATAATGGTAATAACTTTGTCTGGCTCTGACTCTTAGAGTAAATTATGAGGACCGCAACTGACTGAAGCTCAGTAATTTATCCTCAGTCACTCTGAAACAGCCTCACTATCACTGTCACCGAAAAAAACAAAACCCATCCAGGTTTGTTCAAGCTTTTAATTTTCTTCCTATTGCTCCTTAGGTCTCTTTGGCACAGCAAATGCATCTTGGAAATAGGAACTTTCTAGAACCATGACCATCTCTACAAACATTTCTAAAAATGTAGTGTTACTCAGCTTGGTGGATAGCCAGATATGACAAGACCATGTGTCTAAAACGCTCAAATTCCCAAAAGCAAATGACAAGCCTGGCATGTTAAGTTTTCTAGTCTATATAATTTTAAACCCATTCACAGGTTGGAAGGGCACAAGGCCACCAGCTGACCCACAGTAAGGCAGCACTACCACAGAAGAATCTTTGGTTTCACTTAACTAGATGCATAATGGCTTGGTTTGTTTAAAGGCAAGTTTCCATGGTGGCGCAAAATGAAGAGGCAATCCCCTAGTATTTCCACATGAATTCTCCTTGAGCTTTCCCCAACACCCCCAGCAATATACACTCTTTGTGATCTTGAGACAGGAAAGGACACAACTTCAAAAACAACTAAAACCTGGCTCCAGCAGCATTCTTCTTCACACAACTCCAAAGCATGGCCAGCAAAATTGTAACCCTCACATGGGGCGAGGGGAGCCCAGTGGTAAGAGAAGATTATAAAGGATAGAAGGCTCCATATCTGATAGAGAACAAAAACCCTTTCTACTTTATATCCTGTGGACACTTATTGGGCAAAAAAACCCCCAAGAAGCAGATATTACTGACAAAAACAGCAAACTTAAGAAGCCTAAAAATAACCACAGTGTTGGTTGACAGAAAGGCTCTGTTCTCTCCTTCAGTCAAAGCAGAAATGATAATTGATTGTGTGCCATCATGTTGGTTATCAATTCTTAGCTAGTATATGTATGTATGTATGTATGTATGTATGTATGTATGTATGTATGTATGTATGTATGTATATATGTTACGTTTTTGAGCTGATCAATAAGAGCCTGGCATGGAATACAGCCCCAGTTCGAATCCCAGTAAGGGTATGGCTAGCTGATGAGAGCTAAATAGTTCGAAATAGATCTATACTAGTCTCCCTGACTTATTTATTGATCAGCTCAAAAACGTAACACACACACACACACACACACACACACACAATTGGTCCCAAACCTGGTCTTTGAGGTCTTCCAAAGTCTCATTTCATTTGCTTGGTCTTCTTAGTTGTCGTAGAAGCACGGAACCCTATGGTGGAATGGGAAGGGAGGATCCTGCCATGAGTCTATTGCAGTTGTAATGATTACAATCTACCTCAGTCTCTTTCTCCACGTAATTCATAATGTTTACATAGGATAGGTGTCTCCAAACTTGGCAACTTTAAGACTTATGGACTTTTAGGATTCTCCAGCTAGCATGGTTGAGTGAGGAATTCTGGGAGTTTGAACTCCACATGTCTTAAAGTTTGAAGATCTCTGACATAGAAGATTATACCACATTTTCCAAAGGAAAAGGGAACTTTCTCAATCACTGAGGCAATCTGGCAATGAAATGGAGGCTACATTGTGAGGACTTGCCTCAACAAATTGTTAACAGACCCTGTTTTTGCTAAGGTGTGGAGAGTATGTGAATGAAGGACTTTTTTCATGTTGCCAATATGTTGCTTTTGAATGACATAGCACTGCTATTCCAAAATAGCTTTGGAAAAGAACTATGCCACTTTTGGTGTCCATCCTTGTGATACAATACAATACAAGAGCAGAGTTGGAAGGGACCTTGTAGGTCTTCTAGTCCAACCCCCTGCGTGGGCAGGAACCTTATACCATTTCAGACAAATGGCTATCTAACATCTTTTTAAAGACTTCCAGGGTTGGGGCATTCACAACTTCTGGAGGCAAGCTGTTCCAGAGGTTAATTGTTCTAACTGTCAGGAAATTTCTCCTTAGTTCTAAGTTGCTTCTCTCCTTGATTAGCTTCCACCCATTGCTTCTTGTCCTGCCCCCAGGTGCCTTGGAGAATAGTTTGACTCCCTCTTCTTTGTGGCACCCTCTGAGATATCGGAACACAGCTATCATGTCTCCCCTGGTCCTTCTCTTCATCAAACTAGACATACCCAGCTCCTGCAACCGTTCTTCATATGTTTTAGCCTCCAGTCTCCAGATAGATGACACGAGGATAGCATCGCTCTTATTACAAATATAAAAGATCTCTTAGGCAAGTAGAAGATCTCAAGAATATATATTTTTATTTCCAGGATATTATCTATAGTCCTTGTTTTAATTCATTTTAAATGCAATTGCTATAAACAAATAAAATGACAACTTTTCTCCTCTTCTTCCAAGCATCTTTACCAAAAGAAACATCAAATTGGCACGTATTCACACAGAACAGCAACTTCCTCTTCTACCTATTTGAACTTTAAAATATGCACAACTCCACTATTTTCTGATTTCCCCAAAGCTTGTTATCAACATTATCATAACTATCAATGTTCTGAGTATCATGGTAATGTGAAGCTCCTGAGTAGCAATAAGGCTCAGCTCGTTCTCGCTCATGACAATTTATTTTTACTGAAGACTCAGGTTCCTAGAATAGGTTAACTGCATTAGGCTTTCACCAAATGTTATCCCATCTCAAAACAATTCATTAATAACTTCCATGCCCAGCCAAGCTTATTTTACATAGCTGAGCTGATTCCCATATGCATAATTTGACAGGAGATTAGAAAAAAGGGAGATTTGTTGGACTGTCAAATTTTCTCCAGCTTTAAACATTTGCCTTCTGAGTGGGGTTGCCTGACATAATGATTGGAACAAAAGAATAGGCAATTTTTTGCTTGATCCCTTTTATATGAACCTTTATTTTTTAAATTCCATATATTTTACTCTTATGATCACAGTCCCATTTCAGATGGTGCCTTTAAATGCGTCTAAGGTCATATGAAATTACATATTCACAGTCATTTTAGTATCTTTATAGATAAAGATGTAAAGATGGGGAAGTGAATGCACATGTATTTTTATATATACCTGATACCATGTTGTTAAATGAGAACCCACATTATTACCAGAAAATTACAGATATGTGAAAAGAATAGAGGAGTTTGGATTAATTATTCAAATACCAAGGTAATTATGCTTGACACCAAAAGCAGAAGGGACAATTGCAAGTTATAGTGAAATGGGCAAAAATTAGAGCAGTTTGAAGAATTTGTACACCTGGGTAGTATGTTTGCTAAATATAGGGAAATTGACAGAGACATTTTAAGATGTGCAAATGCTGATAAAACAGTGGGCCAAAGGGTGGCCCACTGCAAGGAATCAGTGTTTGTTAAAATATGTGAAAATGGCTGTGTATAAGAACATGCTTCTGCCTGCTTTGTTACATGGAAGTGAAAGTTGTGTACATAAGTAGAAACATAATTGAATGTGGTGAGAATGGGGTCTTAAGAAATGTGTGTTCTAAAATAAGAATGATAGGACTAAGGAAGGATGAATGTTGAGTAAATATGGATTCATTCATTCATTCATTCAATAATGAATGACAAAGACATAACTTGGGTCAAATGTAAAGAAGGAATGAGGATTAAACTAATTTATGAAGTAAGAGTGAAGGGATCCAAAGAAGGGGAAGACAGGGAAATAGTTGATCATAGTTGGATGGAGCTGATGAGATTCACAAAAAGAAAGAGCTAATAAAACAGTATATGGATATAGTGAAAGCAAGAATAATTTGCAATGATGTTGCTGTTGTTGTTAGTTGGAAGTCATGTCTGACCCATCATGACCCCATGGACGATGTTCCTCCAGGCCTTCCTGTCCTCTACCTTCCTCTGGAGTCCATTTAAGCTCATGCCAACTGTTTCAGTGACTCCATCCAGCCACCTCATTCTCTGTTGTCTCCTTCTTCTTTTGCCCTCAATTGTTCCCAGCCTTAGGCTCTTCTCCAGTGAGTCCTTCCTTCTCATTAGGTGGCCAAAGTATTTGAGTTTCATCTTCAGGATCTGGCCTTCTAAAGAGCAGTCAGAGTTGATCTCCTCTAGGACTGACTTTTTGATTGCCTTGCAGTCCAAGGGACTCGCAGGAGTCTTCTTCAGCACCATAGTTCAAAGAATGGATAGTCTTACTGAATGATGTTAATATAAATTCTTTTAGTTACATTTTCTTTCCTTTTCCTTATCTGTGCTGATAACTACCAGCTCCACCTGATGGTAAATTTCTCCCAAGGCAAAACTTTTTCTCTACCTCCAATTTATTCTTCTTTCTCATATCAATTTATGTGCTGCCATATTTATGATTCAACAATCAATGAACCTGACATGATTTTAGAAGTTACCCATTCCATTATGGCTCCCAGTTAAGAGCCTTCAGAAATGTATTTCTAAAATATCTGAACATTTGGCCAAGTCCAAATCCCAGACTTACTGAAGGTCTGAAGAATTGTAAGGAATGTTTGGGAGAAAGGGATGGCAGAGTTACACATATCAATTTGAATCATATCCTGAAATCCACAAGGTTTCCTAGGAACAACTGCCTCATAATAGCTTATATACAATTTTATTTCCTTTTCCACCACATCTTTGAGAGACAGAAATACGTTTAAGAAACTCTTGAAAGAAGCTGTGCTGCAGCCACAGAATATGATTTCATAGATATGTCACGTTTTTGAGGCTGCATGGAGAGATGGCAACAATTTAGGTGAGGGTAGCACAGAAGAAGCTTTGGCTTGAAGAATTTCCAATAGAAAGATGTTTGCAGAGCCTTAAAAAAAAAAAACCTCACAAGAGTGTGGAAGATTGGCCTTGGATTTCTAATGAATGCGTATTAGACTTTATAATGTTTTTGGAATGAGATTTATTGTATACATTGGCAAGAAAAGGAAGCATTTCTGTGGCTTGCATGGAGAAGGCAGCTCAAATAAATAAAAGGGGATCAGTGTGAAAATGTATAAGGAGTAAATCTCATCAGATATATGCATTCCTTCCGCTCCCCGCACCCTTTCCCCCCATCTAATGCATAGCCTGGGGAGCAACATAATGATGTGAAATGAGTTAACATGAGACGTGTCTAAATAAATGTATTGTCAATTTAGAAAGATGTTTCATTTGCAACTTCCTGTGCATTCCACACTGAACAGCTTTTTTCTCATAGAGAAAGGCAAGAAAGGATGGGGAATTAACAAAAGATACAAAGCTCAACTACAGTATTATTCTTTTTCTCTTCATTGTTGTCCTTCCATAGTCCCATGTTGCATTGGCTCATACGATGTGCTAAGATCATCAAACACAAACAAATATAAAAACTGTTCTAGTTGGAGAAAAGTAGTAAAATTACTAGCAACCTGCTCTAAGCCAGTACCCTAAGATTACTTGACATTAAAGACTACTGAAAGCCAAGTTGAAATTTATGGGAACTCTAATCCCAGTTTATACACTGAGCAATAAACTGGGAAAGATATTTTTTTCATTATGTGAAAATATATGTAAAATTATTCTTATGAAGTACAGCTAGGAAGAAGACTGCTGATGATCTTTGCAGAATGGAATCAGTTTGATCTAGTGGTTAAGGCACTGGGTTAGAAATCAAGAGACCATGAGTTCGAGTCTCACCTTGGCCATAAAACGCAGCTGAGTGACTTTGGACTAGTCACTTTCTGTAAGCCCAACTCACTTCATAGTATAGTTGTTGTGGGGAAAAAGGAGGAGGACAGCTGTTGGATATGTTCACCTTCTTGAGTTATTTGTAAAAATAATAAAGGTGGGAAATAAATTAAATAAATTAAATAAATTAAATAAATTAAATAAATTAAATAAATTAAATAAATTAAATAAATTAAATAAATTAAATAAATTAAATAAATTAAATAAATTAAATAAATTAAATAAATAATCACCTCAGGGATCCCCAGAACTTCTAAGCAGTTTGGGAATGGCATCTTCTTCTGCCATAAAATAATGAAAGGTCCTATGTTCACGTAGCTATCTTTGTGCACATCTGGTATGTGCTTGATTCTATGGAAAAGGCCTACCTGACATGTCACACACCTGTACAAACATTGGACAAAAGAGAAACAATTTATAACAAAGAGTATTAAATTAAATTACATTATTTAAATTTAGTGTTAAACAAATAAATAATTACTTAATTGCAAATATTTTTCAAAATGCCTATCTGAAACCGATCCTGATCACATGCGGTCTGAAAACTTTGCAGAATGCTCTTGCATGGTCTCTGAAAAAAAACGAAAAAGCTCACCTCGTTCTCGAGGTTTTTGGAAGCTCCCAAGGCTAGGTGAGAACAGGGCCCTCCTGTGTGACTTGTAGAAGGTCCAGAGGCCTAGTGTGTTATGTTGGGTTCATCATCACAGGCCTAGACTAACAATTGTACACAGAATTATTACTGGGCATAAACTCGGCAAAGTAATCTTGGTCTTAAATGGCTGTCCTCCTTGCTAATGGATATTAAGGGCCTCATATTATTTTATTCACCTTTTAAGATACTCATAAACTGGAGTATCTTAAAAGCCAATCTCAGGTGTTTCTGTCATTTTCTAAGCAACACTATTCTGGGTTGCTTCTTCAATTTCCTACAGTCTTGCCTACAAACCTGGTTGTTTCCCATTCAAAATTTAACCTGAGATCACCTACCTTCTGCCTCTGCAGCTGATCTAGAGGGTCTCTAGAATGTTTCTCATCCTCAGCAACTTTAAGATGGGTGGACTTCAACTCCCAGAATTCCTCAGCCATCATGGCTGATTGAGGAATTGTGGGAGTTGTTGTTGTTGTTGTTGTTGTTATTATTATTAATTCGATTTATATTCTCCTTGGTGGGACTCAGGGCGGTGCACAGAAAGATAAAAACCCACAACACATACAAAATATAAAATAGCATTAAATTATTAGCTCTGTGCTAAAATGGTTAAGATAATTTAAAAGTTAAAACAATTAAATATCAAAAATTAAAAGATATACCCTTAGTCTATGCCAGGCCAGCCAGATGGAAGAAATGTGTTTTTAACATCTGACGGAAGAAGCGTAGGTCCATGATGGTATGAATATCGGGGGGCAGGTCGTTCCAGAGGGCCGGGCCCGCCACAGAGAAGGCCCTTCCCCTGGGAGTCACCAGCCGGCATTGACTGGCAGACGGCACCCTGAGGAGGTCCACTCTGTGGGAGCGGACAGGTCGAAGGGAGGTATGTGGTAGGAGGCGGTCTTGCAAATAGTCAGGACCTGTGCCATGGAGCGCTTTAAATATGGTTACCAACACCTTGAAGCGCACCCGGAAGACCACAGGCAGCCAGTGCAGCTCGCGCAGGAGAGGTGTTATACGGGAGTACCGTGAGACTCCCAGAATCCCTGCGCAGCCGCATTCTGTACTAGCTGGAGTCTCCGGGTGCACCTCAAGGGGAGCCCCATGTAGAGAGCATTACAGTAGTTAAGCCCACCCACCTTACAGTTGCTAAGCTTGAGGAAATACTGCTCTAAAAATAGGCAGACGTGGACAAATAACAGTTAAACAGGAAAACCATATGATTTTTGTTCCCTCCCAATTGGTCTATGCATATTAAAGAAGGCAAATGTTAGCAAATCTTGCCAGCCATCCTTGCACGCATATTTTCCCTCCAATAAATATGCTCACGGACTGCAAATCCCATAAACTTTTCCCACAGCCCTTCAAATCTTGCCAAAGCAGAAGCAATAAACCCCCCTCCTCTCTTAGCCCACAATATTATTACACTTCAGAACTGAGCTGTGCAATGGCTTTTTTAAAAAAAAGTGTGCATTCTTTTTTCTTTTATACATGGTGTAGTACGGAAGAAAATGTCCCCCACTAATTCTTTCTGAAACCATGTAACAACCCAGATGGCATTTACTGTGTTAGATATGAATGCACATTTTCATTCCAGAACACGGCTTTATACAAGATACTAAATATTCTTAATTGTCACATAAACATTGTGGCATTTTGAATATATGGCGTGCGGATTGCTGAGGGCAGCCATAGCTTTCGTTGGCAAAGCTGCAAGGCAAATGACTCCCTACTTTCTAAGTGTTCAACGCGTCCCTAATTAGAAAACTAATTACAAATTACTAAGTTTGAAAAAGACACGTATATTGTTGAAAGAGATTTAACTGCTTTTTTTAATGGTCGGCAGTGCTAATAAAGAGGGCCGTGCAAAGTTTCAAAAGTGGGATTTGATTCAAAGGAGATTGTGTTGCGCCATTCCCTTGGAAGAATTCTTTGAATCAAATCTTCAAGATGAGTCAAAACACTGATTTGAACCAGAGGCCTTCAAATCTCATTCAGCAGTCTTTCAAGTGTTTTTTGGGGGGAATTGCAGAGGTGGGTTGCTTCCAGTTCGGCTCGGTTCGGTTGAAGGAGGCTACGCCCACCCGCCTGGACGCTTCTGCACATGCACAGAAACGTTGCACACGCGCACAAGCAAACCAGTAGTAAACCAGTTAGCAACACACCACTGGGGAGTTGTACTTTTATTCTTGAGCTTTCCTGGGACAAACCATACACAGTAAGCAATGTGTTTGAATGAATGGCTGAAGTGCATACTGGATTGCCTTATATTGACAGGAGCAGATGTCCCCCAGATTTTATCAATTCTACAAAACCTGCCTTGCCTTATTGGGAAAACAGACATGGAATATGTCAGTAGCTGTTTATGCACGGTTCTTTTGCTACGGCTTATTTAATCAGGGTAGCTTGAAATAAGAACTGCAGCTTCAGTTCCTCTTTCTTATGCATGGGCTTCTCAAAGGTATTCTGCTGCTCTTTTTAAAAAAAAATAAAAATAACATGTATGTAATCCTTTTCCTAAATCTCTAGCCTTTTATTTTTATCCTTAATTGTTAATCTGTTTGCCTGACCTGTAAGGACAGTAACAGCTGCTTATTGCTGCATCTTGAAGGTCCCCAAATTCCTCTGTCCTTTCAGCTTAATTTTCCCCACTCCCATTAAAAAAAAACCCTGTGGTAACATCTTTTAAGCCAGTGTTTCTCAACCTTGACAACTAGGGTTTGCATTTGCATTTGCTGGCTGGGGAATTCTGGGAGTTGAAGTCCGGACATCTTCAAGTTGCCAAGGTTGAGAAACACTGTTTTAAGCCCTCCTTAGCTTGGTACCCAGCAACCAAAAGAACTGTTTTTCTGAACCCACCTTAAGATCCCACTGAGAGATGGGGCGAGTTGTGGCCTGATGACATGTCTTCTTCGGAGCAGTCGTGCCATTTGGAACAACCTGCCAACTGAGATAAGGAGAACCCACAGACCCCAGAAATAGACTTTAAAAACTGAATTGTTCTGCAGGTGATATTGACATTGATGGGGAGAAAACTACTTGAGTGAGTTAGGGTTGGTTCTTGAGTGCTGTTTGAATAGGCTTTGTTCAATTGTAAGCCATGCTGATTCCTTTGTTGAAAAGGGAGGTTTATAAATAATCATATAAATACAAGTCATAAAGACCTAAATCTTTTTCTTTCTGCTTCTTGTTTGCCTTTCTCTCCTTTTGTATTAAGAAAATTTGCCTTCTTATTGTGTGAAAGTGTCTGAGAGGCTGTGCTTACTGTTAGTCTGTTAGTCTGTTAAAAAAATTGTTATCCTGTCTTTTTTTAATACGTACAACTCAAGGCAGAAAACATACCAATATTCTTCTTCCTTCTGTTTTCCCCACAATAACTTGTTGGTCTGAGTGACAGTCACTGACCGAAAGTCATCCAGCTGGTTTTGGCTGTCAAATCTGTGTTCACCACCAAGGATAGGTTTTTTGTCATGACATTTTCTTTGTATCAGTTATGTATGATGATCCAACTGGATTTGATTGCATTGCAGCACTTGTAGAACATGTCAAATTTTTCAGCATTTAATTTCCAAACATTAGGGGTGCTCAAAAGTTGTGACATGCTTTGGGGATTGTAAAGATATTTTGGTTATTTTAATTTACTTTAGATATGCTTGCTAAGAAACTACATAAATGTCATAACTTTTTAACATTTTCTTTGTTTCATTTGCAGTCCAATGAATGAATATATCAGTTTGAATTCATATCAGATCAAACCTTAAATTGGTGTTTTTTTTCTTCAAACACTGAATCTAAAATTGTAACTGTACTTTGGTTAGATGCATTCCCTATTAAGATATGGCAGAATATTCCTCCTACTAGAAGTACAATAATTTCCCATTGTTTATAAGCAGGGTTGTACAAATGGAATTATTAAATCATTAATTACTTTAATAGGTGTGTTTGTTAATGATACCAACACCTCAGGGAGGTAATGTTGAAGTTTATGTTTCCCATAAATCTATGATTAGATTTAAACATAGTTTGATTTAACAATTTCCTAATGGTGAGAACAATTGATCAATGGAATGGCTTGCCTTCAGAAGTTGTGGTTGCTCGATCACAGGAAGCTTTTAAGAAGAGACCGGACATATATTTGTCTAGAATGGCACAGGGTCTCCTGCTTGTGCATGGGATTGAATTAAAGACCTTAAAGGTCTCTTCCAACTCTGTTATTCTGTTAACCCTGGTTCCTTAGACAAGCAATAGTAGCTTAGTGCCTAACAAACTATCTAGGGCTTAATGTTAGGGGCAAACCTAGTCAAAATGTCATATCAAAATGTCTATCATAGTATCAGTAAATTTATACTATCGTAGTATAAATTTATCATTGTTCATCTGATAAAATAATTCAGAATTACTATCAGATCTTTGTAATATACCAGAATTTCCTAGTTGTCCGCACCAAATCATGCAGGCCCATTATCTATAATCCTGGAATATACTGAACTATACTAGTGGTTCCTTAAGTTCAAATGCACTGAACATACAGCCATATATTAAGGTTCAGTCTGGCTGATATTGTTATTCTATGTACTTCTTGCACAACCATATATACCTCTTAATTTCTTCCCTAATTCCATGTTTGCATTAGATATTTATCAAAAGATGCTGGAAAGTACCAATGTTTCCATTTTGTTTTCCACTTGATTCATGAAGCACTTCTAGTAATATGAAAAGCAGTTCATGAATTGCTCAAGAGCTGGCACAAGAATAGTTGTGTGCCCATTTCCATATAAATGGTCTTTTTACTATGCAGACCAGTGATAATTTATGAGCCTGAATTCTCATTTGCAAACAGAGGTCCTGCTGGCACTGCCCTTCTGTTTATATGCAAGTGAATTATAATTTCAACACCATTATAGTAATATAGATTTGCAACCAATAAAGGTGTACCTAATTTTGACCTAGAACAAAATGCTGATAAGCCTTGGGAGGTTTGGGGAATAATCACAGGCTCTTTAGAATAAGGTATGCTTCATTTTACCATCTGAAATATGTCTACAATCTATGTTCATGTTATAAAATATTATTGAGTAAGGATTGAAAGGTATCCACTAAAAGGATAATGAAAGTAGAGGGAGCTTTTAAAACTGTGGAACACCTTGATTGACACTAGACATGTTGGGACTGCAATTCCCAGAATATCTCACAACTTGAACAATTTAACTGAGATTTCTGGGACTTTTAGTCCTACCCATCTAACACATGCCTGAAGTTTTATCGGCTCTGAACGTTCATCTACATTTCCATATATATCAAAGGTCGGATCATTCAGACTAGCTGAATGTAAGAATGTTGTGAAGGAGGACAGCGCATACTAGTGCAACATAAATCGCATTGAAGGCTGTGGCCACATCCATCTCTTTTGCTGGATCAAGGCACTAGACTTTTATAATACAAGAATAACAATATACTGCGTGCTTCAGATATATGTAAAATTTAAGTCAATCAATGCAGTGTCATGACCTCAATTTATTTCCTATTGATGACACTGACACATATCTTACAAGTTAATGAAATATAAGAAATGAAAAAAAGATGTTTGTTTCCATTTAATATATTTTAAAGACATGGGATTACCCCACCCCCTCCTGCTAATTCAGTGAATTCAACATTCTGGGCGCTTGTGTTCAATTCCTTATGGTAAAAGTCACCATGGAGCCAGAATAGCTACAGGATTTCAGAAGATATCTTCCAAATAAAACAAAATAAAGTCCTGAAATAGTATAGTATAGTATAGTATAGTATAGTATAGTATAGTATAGTATAGTATAGTATAGTATAGTATAGTATAGTATAGTATAGTATAGTATAGTATAGTATAGTATAGTATAGTATAGTATAGTATAGTATAGTTAAGGTGACCAGACGTCCCGCTTTTGGTGGGACAATCACGCTTTAAAAGAATTAGTCCCGCCTCCCATGGCCTCTTCAAAATGTCCCGATTTTTGCCTGGGGCGGCAGCGGGCAGCAGGTAGGTGGCAGACGCTCTGCACATGCTCAGACAGAGGCACGGGGCGCAGGCAGGAAGTGGCGGGCTGGCGGGCAGGCGGAAAGGGAGGACCGGCGAGGGAGGACAGGCAGCAGGCAGCGAAAGAAGAGGAGAGCCAGCTGGAGCCCGTACGGTCCTGAAGTTTGCGCTGCGCTGCCATGAGCTGAGAGCGGCCAGCTGGAAACCCCATCACCGCCTCCTCCTTGCCCGGCTTGTCCCGGGCACCCATGGTGGGACAGGCAGGTGGCAGTGGGGCTTCCGGCCACTCTCAGTGCATGGCAGCGTAGTGCAAACTTCAGGGCCGCGCGGGCTTCGGCTGGCTCTCCTCTTCTTCTGCTGCCTGCTGCCTGTCTGGCTCCTCCCTTGCCGGCCCTCCCCTTCCACCTGCCCACCAGCCCGCCGCTTCCTGTCCACGCCCCGTGCCTCTGTCTGACGGCGTGCAGAGCGCCTGCCGCCTGCCCGGCCCTGCCACCCCACCAGATGCCTACCTGCAGGTGCCCTGCTCGGGGGAGGGGAGGGGAGGAGAGGGAGGGAGGAGGTCAGCCTGCATGCAAGGGAAGTGGGCAGCAAGGTAGAAATCTGGTCACCTTACTTTAAAGAGGGCCCCGCTTTCTTTCTGAAAAAAAAAACAAGACCCTTCCCCCAAATAATATAGGAAGGCAGGAAGGCAGGCAGGCAGGCAGGCAGCAAAAACATACATGGCATATGTTCATGTACTAATATTTATAGCCTATTATGCAGAAATATCTCAATAAATGATATTTATATTTAAATGCAACATCCAGACTTAATCTACGCCAATTACTCATATGATAAGCACATAACTCTAGAGAACACTGAATAACTGGGGCTTATGTTTTATCAGTGATGAAGACTATTCTGCATGTGACCTAATTATGATTCCTCTCAGCAATAGTGTGTATATGATAAACATGTGGAGATGTTCCCAAAGCACAGATGTCACTTAGGACAACAGCCAACAACAGCTCAGCTTCAAAGTCATGAAGCCCAGAGCAAAGAAACATGGAAAGGGTAAGAAGCAACAGCAACGGTTTTATGTGGCTATAATCAGCTATTTCTACAACTTCATTCCAGTAAATAAGAATGTTCCTTATCTCATTGATCCATGTAATGTGTCTGGCAGACTTCTGCAGTTGAACCTAGTAAAGTTGAAGGCATTGTGTCCTGGTTCAACAAGTTGCACAATACAGGAGGACATTTTGCAGTATTAATACTAGAGTTTCAAAGAGTGCAGATATACATGACCACCTCACTTACATACTCTGCCTCCCAGTAATTTGACTCTTCCGTCTCTGTAAAGGGAAGATGCCATGCGGCCTCATCACCATTTCTTCCTGCTTTTTAAATTGAGTGGGTCTTCTTCCCTTTACTGAATTAAGGTATTATGATGTCCCACCATTATTTCAGCCCATTTTGATTTTTAATTAAGGAAGGGAGATTCCTCCCCCCCTCCGGGTTTTGTTTGCAAAAGCAAATGTAACAAGGCAACAATGGGGATGATGGTATAACGCCACTGTTATTAGCTACAGTATGTGTTTTAACTGAAATGTTTTTGTTACATTTTATCTTATGTCCTCATATGATAATTTTATCATACATAATCCAGTTTCACAGCTTTGCTGGAAGGCAGTGTATAAATCCTCAAATAAACAAGCAATTAAATAAATGAATAGTCCATTAGCATTTACACCATTTCTTAGAGCATAGTTCTTAACACGTGAGACATTTAAATAGAGGAAGCATAAATTTTTTCCAGACCTATTCTCAACTCATTATCTATGTGTTAATTAGTGTTGTGGGTGTGTTTTGTTGCCCTGTCTCCTACTGAATTAAGGCAAACTGTGTGCGCTCTTTAAAGTGCAAGAAATCAGAACGTATCTTCCTATCGAAACTAATTTGTTTTGTTCTAGTTGTGATTCATCTGTAATCTGCATTGTATGCTTGCCATTTCTGTACAATCCTAAACTATGTTGTGAAATTATAATAGCAAAAGTCATCTGTCAACAAGAAAAGTGTGGGTGTGTGAGTCTCACATGCTGTAACCCATGTTCCATATTTTTTTAAATCCAGAAGATGTTCTAAAATGAAATTATGAGATGGATTGGGTTTCCCTCTAAATAATTAAATTCTGCTAAAGATATTTGGTTGATTGTTTTTATTTTTAGTAATTAAGCTTTTTGTCAGGACCAATACATTATGCTATCAATGGTGCAATTAATCATCACGAGTAACTACATGATATTATAACATCCTTTATTTCAGTATATGGAACTAATTAGGATGCAAAATATTCTTTGATTAATCTTTGAATTTAATATGGTGCAATGCATTTCTAAGTTTGGAGTAGGAAAGTAACCATAGCAGTCACCGTCTACAGCTATTTATGTCAGTAATTGGAAATAAAATTATCTGATCATCCATTAAACTACTGTCATTTGTAATCCAATTTATTGTTATTTTTCATTCTTTCTGAGTAGATTCAAAACTATTCTACTAGTTCAGTTTCATATTTTCATTTACTGCAATATTAAAGTTTTCTGTTAGCTTCACAAAATAACAGGGATGCTAAATAGAGACAATTTGAGATGTCAGACCATTGGAAGAGGACCAAGAACAGTAAAGGAAGAATGGAGGAAAGAAGGCATGGACTTCTCAGAAGAATTCTCCCTTACAGTATCAATGGCTGCTACCTTGGCTCCAGATAATAAATATTGAGGCACAACCAGTCACACCTCCTTGAAGGATGTGAAAAGGATGCTGTGATACAGCTGCAAAAATAATGCTAATGCAGTCCTAGGTTGCATCAATAGAGGGATAATTACAAGATCACATGAAATGGAAATACCACTTTATACTGTATGAGACCATACTTAGAATGCTGCATCCAGTTCTGCTCTCCATGATGCAAAAACATGTTGAGACAAAGACAAACCATAAGGGGGCTGCAGCAGTGGTGGGTTCTGACCGGTACACCCCAGTACGAGCGTACCGGGGCCTGCCGGGAGCACCAGGTACTATTCTAGTATGGTGCTCTGGAGGGCCCACCCACCGCCCTTGCTCCTTATTGGTATTTGAAGTTTTGGGGGCTTCCACGCAGGTGCAGGGAGCACATGGTGCTTGCGCAATGCTCCACCAAGCAGCTGGAGCATCGCAGAGACGTCGCAGATGCTTCGCAGAGGCGTCACAGGAGGTAAGGACACATGTGCGTGTTGTGCATGTTCATGTGGTGAGCGCCCCTTGCCCCGCTGCACCGTACCCATTGCAACAGGATCCAGAACCTACCACTGGGCTGCAGGCTAAACCATAAGATGAACAATTGAGGAAACTGGGTATGTCTAGTCTACCTAAGAGAAGGACTGGGGATTATGATAGCAGTCTTCCAGTACTTGAGGAGCTTTCACAGAGAAGAGCGGGTCAACCCATCCTCCAATGCACCAGTGGGCAGGATAAGAAGTAATGGGTGGAAGATCATTAAAGAGAGATCCAATAAAACTAAGGAGAAATTTCCTGACATTGAGAACAATTAATCAATGGAACAGATTACCTCTGGAAGTTATGGGTGCCCCATTACTGAAGGTTTTCAAGAAGAGACTGGAGAGACATTTCTCCAGAATAATATAGTGACTTCTGCTTGAGCAGGGGATTGGGCTAGAAGACTTCCAAGATCCCTTCCAACCCTATTATTCTATGTTCTATAGCAGTGATGGCGAACCTTTTTCGCCTCGGGTGCCTAAAGCACACACACACTCACGCTATTGGGCACGCTTGTGTGCCCACCCCCATACTTTAATGCTTCCCATGCTGTGCCCCCTGAGAATATATGTGTGACACCCCCTGCTGTCCAGCACATGTACACACAGCTTTTTTGGAGCCTGGGAAGGGCAAAAATGGCCTCCCCCAGAGGCCAGAAACAGCCCATTTTCTGACTTCTGGTGGGCCCAGTAGGTCCATTTTTCGCCCTCCCAAGGCTCCAGAAGCTTTCTAGAAGCCTGGGGAGGGCAAAAAAAGGCCCAACACACAAACTAGAAGTTCAGAAATGGACTTCCGGTTTGCCCATTGGGCCATTTTTCTCCCTCTGGAGGCTTCAGGAGGGCAAAAAATGGCTGAAAATCAAGGCCGAAAATCAGCTGGCCAGCACACCCATGTGCACTGGAGCGACAGGGCAATGCCTCGCGTGCCCTCAGAAATGGCTTCGCATGCCACCTGTGGCACCCGTGCCATAGGTTGGCCATCATGGTTCTATAGTCTAATAAATCCTATTATACTTTAGAGACAGACTGTCTGGTCTACTGGTTGAGCCCATTTGCAATTACATGTTGGTTTGATCATTTGAAAACTTAAATGACAAATTGGTTAAACAAGAACTTAGAAGGAATGTTCCAAGATGTATTTACTGTTCAGTAAAGTAATATCAGGAATGATGAAAGAGATAAAATGAAACATTGTGATGCCCAAAGATAGTCACCATACTACGTGAATCAAAGGGACATGTTAACTAAGAAAAACATCCAAAATATTCCAACCATATTCCTTTTTTTTTTAAAGCGGTGTAGCTTAAACAGCTACACTTATATTAGCATCTTTTTTTTAAAAACTCTGAATTCTTACTCGTGATCATTTCAATCCTAGAGTTTGCCTTCTTGCTGCCATAACATCTTTGGTCTGCCTGTAATATCAAATGTTTATTTTAGAGCTGATACAATATTAATATTGCTCCCAAAATTGAATATGACTCTTTGTGGAATCAAAACTTCCCAACCCATGCAAAAAAGATTAAAATGTGATTTAATAGATTTAGCGGTACAGAAAAGTATGCATAAGCATTGGCAGATGTGTAAAAATAGAACCTGAACAGTATTGGGGCAGGGAGCAGAAGACCAGATGGATTGGCCGAATGACTGATCCTGAAAAGGAACACTTCACATTGCATTTTTTTGTTGCAAGACCCACTTGTAATTTATTAACACACTTACTTTGCGAGATAAATAATCCAGGGGCTTTTGCTTGCCTAGCCGAAGAACCTCCAACTAAATATATGGCTGAGTAGACCTTTTATGCTCTGTGAGCCATTAATCAAACAATCAAAATGTTAACACTGCTTCACTGTAGATTGCTGCCATGCTCCGCCAAGCAAAGGTAAAATCAAAACATTGTGTCTGCTTTTCACAGAAAAGGGAGGAAATGGCCACCTAATCTCTAGCATACAGCTTGTTACACCTGAATTCAGCACAGCTTATGAAAACTAATTTTACTGTTGATTAGATAGGAGCATTTCTGTTAGCCCAGGTTTTAAGTTAACAGAAGTTGAGGGGCTGGAAATCTTTCTTGTGCACTGACTATTCCCATACCATAATCAGAGAAGTTTCAAGGTGGGCAAAACCAAAATAAAACCCAATCATTATAATTGACTGCATTATTAAAAGGGTAGTATCCATAGAAGGAAGTTATAATATTCTTCTGCAAATGAATTACTTTAAAGAAAGTGCTAATCACACTTAAAAAGTAAAAATAATAATTATTATTATTATTGAGATAATAATGACCCACTTCTGCAAATATTTACTGTGCCTCCAATACAATGGCTATAGAGGTAGTCCTCGGCTTACAACTGGTCATTTAGTGACTGTTCAAAGTTACAACTGCACGGGAAAAAATGACTTATGATGATTTTTCATAGTTATGATGTTTGTAGCATCCCCATGATCATATGATCAGAATTCAGACGCTTGGCAACGGGTTCATGTTTATGACCGTTGCAGTATCCCAGGGTCATGTGATCCCCTTTTGTGACCATCTGACAAACAAAATCAATAGGGAAGCCAGATTCACTTAACAACCAGATTACTCATTTATCAACTGCAGTGATTCACTTAACAGCTGTGACAAGAAAAGTCATAAAATGGGGCAAACGCCGCTTAACAAATATCTCACTGAAAATTTGGGCTGAATTTGTTCACAAGTCATGAATTAACCATACTGTATTTCTATGTGCATGTTTTAGTTAAATGTATCTCAATGCACTCAAAATATTATAATTTTTGCATTTTGCAGATTTTTTTTTTTAAATTAAGATTTGGCTTTGGTAACTGCAATTTAACATCAGGTAGAGAGAGGTTGCTAATATTTGAACATCTCAAATGGGACAGAAACATGCAAATCATAAAAACTTTCCTTGAAAACAAAAAAGAATGTTTCCTTCTTAAGATTATTCACAATCTCTATAAAATTGTTCATAAGTATCCCAAACAGCTACTGAGCTCAAAGATTTATTGAGAGTGTAATATTATTAAAATGTATTAATCGTGAAACAATAGTCTGTTTTAATCGATAATCTACCCAGAACCTTCAAGAAAAGATCTCCGAACAAAACCCTAGGATGACATTCACCATTCAACTTAATGAGGAAGAGATGCTTACAGGTTTGAATTAAGTAAAGTAATATGCATTACCCTCCATAAAGTCTCATTAAACTAGATCATCTCCTAAATTGGCCAAATGCTACGCACTGTAATGTATGCAAAGGACACATTCATTGTGAGGCCAAAATCCTGACTTGCAACTATCAAAAGGTGAATGTTGTAGCATTTGGGGGGGGGGGGTGTCTTAATAAATAACACATTGGTTTTCCTTTAAGATGTGCCATGCCTTTGGCATTGTAATAAGGGTATCCCATCAATAGAACTCATTCATTCAATAGCATCTTTTCATTGTTCAAGATAATTTACCTTGTAAAGTTTACAAAATTTTAAACAAATGCTCTAAAGCAGGGATCCTCAACCCCCAGTCCACGGGTGGGGGGGGGGGTACTGCAACATGCCAGAAATTGAGCCATGCAAACAAGCAAAGCCCCATCTGCAGGATGCAGGCAGCACATGAATCCATGCCTCCTCCAGTCTATGGAAAAAACTCTCTCCACGGAACCGATTCCTACCACCCAAAAGGTCGGGGACTGTTGCTCTAAAACAGAATACTTTACTTCAAAGCATTTGGGCATAACATCTAAACATCTAAAATCATTAGATACAATTAGCATGTCAGGAAGCTTTTGTTTCAGTAACCTAACCTTTGACCAAAAATAAAGTGGGGGAAACTGATCTTCTAACTTATGCGTGTTACGTTTTTGAGCTGATCAATACATTCGAATCCCAGTAAGGGTATGGCTAGCTGATGAGAGCTAAAAAGCTCGAAATAGATGTATCCTAGTCTCCCTGACTTATTTATTGATCAGCTCAAAAACATAACACACATATAAAAAATTTTTTAACACAACGGAACTCATGGCTTTCTGTCTAGAAAGGTTTCCTTTCTTCTGCATGTAAGTTGTTTCTGGGTGGATTGCTGGAACAGAGCACGTTAGTAACTGCAAGTCTGATTTTATTGGCTTCATCTGGGTTGATTTTGGTGAGTGAGGCTTCCACTCCACATATGATGTCTTCTGTAGGGATACGTTTAGGGGCTACTGCAAAGTTGAATCCTTTGGAAAGGACATCATGGAAACTGATATGGTATGGTGGTTGTGTGTATGTGTGCAGGTGTAGATCTACACACAGATTGGTTGGCCATTTAACCAGACTGGGCCACAGCAACGCGTGGCCGGATATAGCTAGTATTGTATAAAGTTGGTATCTTTGAAAAGTCATAGAGAGAAAGAGAGATCTATCAATTTACTAACTAGAAAACATGGACATATTGCTGTTTTTCAATAAATAAAATTGACTACCCTGTTCTAATATGTACAACTGGGGGTTGAGTAGCATATACATTTAATAAATAATTAGGAAAATTATTATTTGTATAACTGCCCTTAATGATAATTTTATCAATCATAAGATGCAAGTATTAGAGATTTTGCAAATTCCAATTTATATTGTTCACCTTTTCTTTCGTTCTTTTTGTGTCTCCAAAATGACACCATTTGTAAATAAAACCTTGCAATATTTTAAAATCTAGGCCATGTACTATATTTTAACATTGATTGAAAGGAAGCTAACAAATGGATATAAAATGTATTTCCAGATTCTAAGCTGCTGCAATTCTTTAAACAATATTCTGAGCTTCTTTTGTGATCAGAATTGCCATTTAAATTCTATTGTATTCATTTCACTTGCTATGCCAACAACTACTATAGCCTCTGCACTAACAATTATCTGATTTCAAGAAGACGCCTTTATGCTACAGGTAGCCTATACGTTGTATAATGGCTCTTCTACTTTGCAGGTATCAGAAAACTGGCAAAAACCCTGATTTTCCTCTCCTCAACACTCCCATTTAGAAGCTAACATTTATTCTCATTTTATTGTATAAATCTGAGAAAGAAATTTAACCAAGTGAGAAAAATGTCAAAGATACCATCTAGAGATAAATAGAGAACATGGAGCCATAATACTGAACAAATCTTATTTACTATCAGGGTAAATTTTTAATCACAGTACTTTCAAAATTCACGTGGTACTCCTGCACTATTTATGATAATTTAGAAGTTAAGTGTACTAAAAGCAACGTGACTTCCTTCTAGGTAACCATATAGTTTAGTACTGTTGAAAACATTTATAAAATCTTTTTCAAGTTTCATTGCAATTTTTAAAGAAAGCTCCAGCAGCAAATGAGAGAATGGATCAAGATTTCAGAAATAAAATTCTACCTTAATTAAAAGGGCCCCATACTGTTCATTAGAACCATAGTAGCAGCATAATAATTTTGGATACAAATGCAATTTGCTTCCCTTTCTCTGAGATCCCCCATATAAGGGCTTTTGTACAAACTACGAAATCTTTACAATTATATTTTCACTTCCTTCTGTGAGGAGACTAACTTTCTGTGAAGGCACATGATTCCCTTCAAATGTTTAGGATTGCAATGCATGTGTTTATATCAAAAAGTCAAAAAGAGAGCCATGAAAATATTTACAGACCCCTCACATCCTGGACATAAATTGTTTCAACTCCTCAAAACGACAGTATAGAGCACTGCACACCAAGACAACTGACACAAGAACAGGTTTTTTTCCCCAAACGCCATCATTCTGCTAAACAAATAATTCCCTCACCACTGTTAAACTATTCACAAAGACTGCATTACTATTACTATTAGTCTTCTCATCGTTCCTATCACCCATCTCCTCCCACTTATCACTGCAGGACTGTAACTTTGCTGCTTGTATCCTTACAATTTATATTGATATTGATTGTTTCCTGATTGCATATTAGTACCCTATGACTATCATTAAGTGTTGTATCTTATGATTCTTGATGTATGTATCTTGTCTATTTATGTACATTTATGCACCAAAGACAAATTGCTTGTGTGTCCAATCACACTTGGCCAATAAAGAATTCTATTCTATTCTATTCTATTCTGTTCTATTCTATTCTATTCTATTCTGGACATACTGGTTGGAGTGAATGGAAATTGCTGTCTGAAACATTGGATGAGTGCCAGATTGGGTAAGAAAGTTCCCAAAGGCAATTTTGTCTTTTAAGGGTAGGGGCATTGCATGAATTTGTCTAGAAAGTACAGCAATTGTAGATATGAGGAGAGAGAAGAGGAGAAGAGGAGAGGAGAGGAGAGGAGGGGAGGGGAGGGGAGGGGAGGGGAGGAGAGGAGAGGAGGGGAGGGGAGAGAAGAGAAGCGAAGCGAAGCGAAGAGAAGAGAAGAGAAGAGAAGAGAAGAGAAGAGAAGAGAAGAGAAGAGAAGAGAAGAGAAGAGAAGAGAAGAGAAGAGAAGAATATTGCCAGTTCATCTGTTGTTAATTAACCATTCATCATTTTTGGGAGCAATGCTTTCTTTATGCAGTTTCCATCAAAATCGCCATCTCACTTCATCCAGCTGTGAGCAAGAGAGCATCATGTTGTGACATCTGTAGCAAAAGTGGCATTAAAAGCATTCCATAAAAGAAACCCTACCGCTCCTTTGTCTTTCTTATTTTGCTTCAGATATGTTATTATTGTGGCTTCGGAAGCCAATTGAAAAGAAAAGGTAAAGACTTTTTAAAAGTTGCATTTTTAAAAGCTTGAGGATTAAGGTTATTATGGGGAAAGAATCAATGGGACGTGATTTTCTTAGAGTAATTATAGATAGAACACTAGATTTTACTGCACAATGGGTACATAGTAACATAAATCTGTCTTCACCAGCCTGGTCATCTGCTTGGTCCCAGAGAGAGTTAAATATGGGATTATTCTTGGGAAAACTGATGACCCTGCGAAAATTAAGTGCATTTTATGCATGCGCACACACACACACCCCTACCCCAATTTAAAGTGAAACTGCCAGGCACGGAATTAAGAATTTGAAAGAGGTAAGAAAATAAAGCCACAGATTTACTGAGGACGTGGCAGAGAAAGTATTCTTAAAGCCTCCAAGTAGGCTTTGGATGTTTGAAGAATATTATGCCGGTGAAGGCATCCTGAGCTTGTCTTTGAAGGTTCTTGGAGTAACAAAAGATGCTGTGTAATTCAAATATTCTTCTGTACGTTTGCTATCCATGTAAACTATCTTGAGATTCTAGAGGCAACAAGTGTTCTGACCGAGGGTTCCCGAGAGCATGAAGCAAACTCCTTACCCAGACAAAAACCTCTTTTATTAATTTACTGTGAATTCTGCTCATTCACATCCAGCAAAGTCTTTCAAGGGAGGATTTATAGTCACAGACCTTATCTGGCTTGGAGAACTGACAGGCTGATATCTGCAAAACTTGGCAAGGAGTCCTGGAGAGTCACGAACCCATTAAGCGAACTGATTGTCTCCTGCAAACTCCACTCCCCTTTTGCTCCTCTTTTATTTCCTCTGGGAGGGGCCATTCATTGTCCACCTGTGGCCTTACTCCCAAGTCAACCCCTGTTCTTCAGCTGTTCCCTTCATCTGGCAACTCTGCGCATGCGCACACTGGGAACAAGCTCCAGCTGTTCATCTGCCTCACTGATGTCTGCCTCAGAAGACAGCTGATAACTGGCATATGGCTCTGGCCCCCTCTCTGCCTCCAACACAGAGCCCTCATCAGAGCCTTCCCCAGACTCCAGTTCTGGCCCCATGTTCCTTCCCAATCTCCTCACTGTCCGAATCTGCTTCCAGCTCCACTGATGGGCCACAACAACAAGCCTCATGCGCGTGCATTCACACTTATTAATCTCCTTCCTTCTCTCTTTTCCCAGTTGACCTTGAGCAAGTTCTCCAGGAGGGCAGAAACAGTAAGGCAACCTTCTGTGTACTAATCTATTTAGAAACGGACAACCTGCCACTAATTCCCAGCTGATCAGAGAAGTGGGTTAAGATACTGGATGGCTTTTCCCACCAAAGTTTTGTTAAATAGCTGGTTCAAAAGAGAGGAAACGGGCCTTTACTAATTTGAATTAGTAGTTTGAATTCTGCTTAGAAATGAAGTAGGAGCCAATTCAGTTGACCTTATAAAGGAATAAGGTCTAACATGGTATTAGATAAAGGTAATGTTTCTCCTCGAACATATGTGCTAGTCATTCCTGACTCTAGGGGGCGGTGCTCATCTCTGTTTCAAAGCCCAAGAGCCAGCACTGTCCGAAGACGTCTCTATTGTCATCTGGGCCAGCATGACTAAAAGCCAAAGGTGCATGGAACGCTGTTACCTTCTCACCAAAGGTGGCCCCTATTTTTTTACTTGCATTTTTACGTGCTTTCGAACTGCTAGGTTGGCAGAAGCTGGGACAAATAACGGGAGCCCACTTCGTTACGTGGCACTAGGGATTCGAACTGCTGAACTGCTGACTTTTCTGATTGACAAGCTCAGCATCTTAGCCACTGAGCCACCGCGGCCCTTACCTGTGGTATTATTCAGCACTATTTCATTGACTTAAAAAGCAGCCCTGTTGGTGCTGTCTGAGCACTGCAAACCTGATGTTAAAATCCATTGACCACAGACTGATGACCCTTTGTCCCTGTGTTAGTTATCATTCACAAAGATTGATTTATTCAGATTTCATCTCCATTTATCCATGGCTAGCTCATCATATCTCTCAGACTGTGATTTCGAGGAGTGAGATGGTAAGGAAACAGAGAATTACTGGTTTAGTACATGGTATTGGCAGCAGCCAACTCCCTATTTGTGGAGTGATTATATTCGTATTGATACACCATTGCATCCATAGAAATGCCTTTACCATCCATATAATCATTAGCGTCAGAGCTTCCCCTCTGTCTCCCATGTTTTTATAATAATATCTCCCTCTCTACTTATAAAATCATTACACTGGAAAAACATCTAAATATAGACATTAATGCTATTGTGTTTCTATATTTCTACACTGTTATGTTCTTGAGAAGTGCTTAAAAAATCTTCCCCTCAAGAACCAAAATGCAAAATAGCTTGATTTCTTGTAAATCTTTAATAATTCTAATTATAGTTAGTCTTAGGATCCTGCAAGATTCAAATCAGGCATGTCCAAATGACAACATTACTTATGCCAATCAGTGAACTTGCTTGATTAAAAGCACATCCTGTCCCTCATCCCATTTGTGAGCAGGTAGGTGTATAAATATCTTCTTTGGGATTCTATGAGCTTCTTCCTAAATCAACACATATGAGAAAATTTGCAGGAAACAGGAGTATTTGTTTCTCAACACTCAGGGCATTTGAAATATATTGTCAGAATATCAAGTGCATTTTAAGAAATATTCAGTACTTGTCTTTAATTGTTTTGATGAATTGATCTTTTTTCCACCTTTGTGTTAGCATTGTGTACCAAACCATCCAAAGCAAGCTTAAATCAGCCAAGCCTATTATTTTTCACTATCACCATCCTTGTGTTCAGCCAATCAAGACAGGGTAGAGTTATGAGTTTAATGGGATAGGTGGTTTATAAATCCATGCGTGTTGTGCATGTTTTTCTTATAAGTGGTGAGGAAGGTCATACAAAGTGTTAAAAAGGCTGAAAAGTACAAATGACCAAACTCTGGATCATTAGTAGCATATATTGTTATTAATTGTGAAGTCATGTCCGACTCATTGAGACCTATGGACAATGTTCCTCCAGGCTTCTTGTCCTCTACCATCCTCTGGAGTCCTTTTAAGCTCCCACCAACTGCTTCAGTGACCCCATCCAGCCACCTCTTGCTCTGTCATCCCCTTCTTCTTTTGCCCTCAATCTTCCCAGCATTAGACTCTTCTCCAGTGAGTCCTTTCTTCTCATTAGGTGGCTAAAGTATTTGACTTTCATCTTCAGGATCTGGCCTTCTAAAGAGCAGTCAGGGTTGATCTCCTCTAGGACTGACTGGTTTGATCACCTTGCAGTCCAAGGGACTCAAGGTTCAAAGGCTATGTTCAAATATACTTAATGATTTTCCTTTTTTACCCCTAAACAGCTGTTCTGTGAGTGAGCCGCCCTGAGTCCGTTGGAGAAGGACGGGGTATAAATTGAATAAATGAAATGAATGAAATGATCTGGGCTGAGAGACCGTGATTAGCCCAGTATCACTCAGCTGTTTCACGACTAAGAGTGACTACAACTCTCAGGCTCCCAGCTTCTAAGCCACCGCTTTTAACCATGGCACCATACTTCCTCTGTTAGTGTTATAGTAAGAATAACATGTGTACTAGCAGCACAATCTAATTCTATCAACATTTATTTCAGTGCAAAGGTTACTGATTTGAGGATCTTCTTCAGTTTTGCATTTACTGCTTCATATTTTCCAAATGAAATCAGTTCTCTATTACTCCAAATTTCCCATGCAGTTAGTAAGAGAGCATGAAATGTACTCTATCATGAATAATTTCCAGTAAAATATGTTTATAAATATACATGTATACTTTAATGCAAATTATAAAGATAAATAAATTAAGCCACTTAGTGCAGAAACAGGAAAGGACAGGCTTATGAATGAAAATGTACAAAAATGTCACAGTCAGAAAATGGTCCATCTACCCCTCTTTGGGTTGTCCAACCGAATGCAGGAACAATTTGCACAAAATTGTAACCATGACATGCAATCCTAAGCATATTTGCTGATGTCGTGTTAATTAGTAGTCATAGAGAAAACGCCCGCTAAGCTTTTCCTTCATTATTGTTTTTTTATAGCTGGTGATTTGGTGCTCCTTATTTCATAGTCATAAATCCCTATAGTCAAAATGCCTGTTTCTTTGGACAGATTTTGTGTTGTATTGTTTAATTTAGAACATACCAGCTTTCTGACTTAAAAGGATGTGTGGGTGTGTACACATATTTTAGATTACAACCCCTGCACAAAGGCACGTACACACCCACACTGGCATTTTTAATGGAACTTAGGAAGCTGTATTAATTTTGACTTTTAAAAGATGGCTACAATTATACATTCCCATTTTGTTCCATGGGTGAACTTGCCCCACTAAATGATAGACCAAGCGAGAAGGGTTTTTAAAATGGAGAGACCTGGAAAGTAAGAAGCATTTTCCAATGGAAGCCAAATTTTAAGCCTAGGGAGCTCTATAAAAATCTAAATAGAGACTTATGAAGTGAAAACATTACCTTTAGTTTTTAATCCTGGAGTGCAAGAAATCATGCTTCTTGACACAATGTACTAATGCACTCCACGTTCAAGCAAACGGTGGGACTTCTAAGCTTGCCAGCTAAATGCCTTTATTGCTGGCAGCAGGAAGCCCCAAGCATTACTGTGTCCTCTCCTTTCCTAATTGGTGTATAAAAACAGAAGAATTCATTCACCTGCATCTTCTTTCCTTCCTTCTCTTTTCATTATCCATGTGCCCCTATTTTCTCTCCTGGTTGGTGCTCACACTCTTTGCCTTTTGAAGAAAGAGCGCCATTTCATCCACAGCTAGAGTTGTTGCAGCCAGCAAAGCATTCTAGGCATTCAATGGAGCCTCAAAAAATTGCAAAGAGGGTGGGAGGTAACTGAAAGCACCGAAAATTTTACCTCAGACACTGAGAGCTCTTTTGTCGGCTCCCCCCATCTCACCCAGTTTTTAAACAGAATTCATTGGTCCTGATTGAAAATGCTGCTAATGTGGGGGTGGGGAGGTTTGAACTATTGCTATTCTGCCTCTACAAAATCAACCCCAGATCTGGTGTACAGAGCTACCTAAACAGGATGAAACCAGTGGTGGGATTCAAATAAATTAACAACCGGTTCTCTGCCCTAATGATTTCTTCCAACAACCAGTTCACCAAACTGCTCAGAAGGTTAACAACCGGTTCTCCGGAAGTGGTGCGAACTGGCTGAATCCCACCACTGGATGAAACCTTTTATGTGGAACAATCTCTGCTCAGGCTAGTTGCTTGGCTTCACACAGTATGTCAACTCTTCAAACTGGATTTAAAAAATAAATGAACAGTAGTTGTGTTCATATAGTCATTCTGTATCCAGACAAACCACAGGATAGCTTAATACACTTATTTTATTTATTTATTTTATTCAATTTATATCCCGCCCTTCTCCGAGAGGACCCAGGGCGGCGCACAGGAATTTAAAACAACATACAAAATAGCACCAAATATAATTTTAAAAAACCTATTAAATGACAAAACCTGTGCTAAAACCAAATTAAAATTCCTCATTTAAAACTGTCTAATATTTGTCCCAGCGGAGGCTATGTTAGGCCGGCTTGATGAAATAAGTGTGTTTTTAAACACCGGCGGAAGAGGCGGAGGTCGGTGATAGTGCAGAGTTCAGGGGGTAGGTCGTTCCAAAGGGCAGGGCCCGCCACAGAGAAGGCCCTTCCCCTGGGTGTCGCCAGCCGGCATTGTCCGGCCGATGGCACCCTGAGAAGGCCCTCTCTGTGGGAGTGTATCGGTCTAAGGGATGTATGGGGCAGGAGACGGTCTCGCATATAACTAGGCCCCGAGCCACACTGAACTGGTTCACCCCAAATACTAACAAAGTGGCTGGGTTTCTAGCAATGACACAGCTCCATCTTAGCCTAGCTTAGTTTCTTACACAAACTCAATTGATGAGGTGGTTTCTAAAACAGAGAATGAAGGCAATGATTTGGATATGTGATCTCCTATCATCTGCAGAAGGCCAAACATCTTGGATGTTCCATAAATTCAAGAGGCACCTGGGGGCACCTCCAAGGCACCTGGGGGCAGGACAAGAAGCAACGGGTGGAAACTAATCAAGGAGAGAAGCAACTTAGAACTAAGGAGAAATTTCCTGACAGTTAGAACAATTAACCTCTGGAACAGCTTGCCTCCAGAAGTTGTGAATGCCCCAACCCTGGAAGTCTTTAAAAAGATGTTAGATAGCCATTTGTCTGAAATGGTATAAGGTTCCTGCCCACGCAGGGGGTTGGACTAGAAGACCTACAAGGTCCCTTCCAACTCTGCTATTGTATTATTGTAAGACTTCACCCCACTCCATCTTTAGCCTGAAAAATAAACATGTTGATTCTTCGTATAATACTGGCTTTGTTTCAAGCTAAAGTGGCACAGTACTTAGATCCTGCAGGTCATCTGAAAAATGGTAAAATCCCATCTTGCTATTTGCACATACACTCTAATCCTAGTTCTTAGGATAAAAGGGTTGTACAGTATGTTTCTTCTTTCAATTATTTTCCTAAAATACGTGATTTATTTAAAAGTATGTATTAAGAAGTATAAAAATACTAGATATTTTGTACAACTGGATCCCACAAACATCTTTCCAATAGCCTGACAGACTAATAGAGTTGTTATGGTAACTTTCGTTCTTGGTTTAACAAACATATTTGGGTCGCTGCCATGCAGCCCGCGAATCAACTGCTTTGTTTTGCTGCCATAACAAGGTTTGCATAGTGCCGTAGAAGTTTTCTGCAGAAGTTAGCTAGGGGGGCAGAGCATAAACCAGGGGTCAGCACCCTACAGCTCTGGAGTCGCATGTGGCTCTTTCATCCTGCTGTTGAGGCTTCTTGTCACCGGTCAGCACCACAATTTTGAGAGGACCTTCCAGTTGAGGGGAAGCACGGCATGCCAGGAGGAGACTCTGTGGCAAAGGGTGGGTTTTCTGGTCAGCTCCACAATTGATATTGCTTTCAGTTAGGACAGGTAGAGGAAAAAGGATGCCATGCTAGGAGGAGACTCTATGGTGGGGGAACTGGACTTCTGGTCAGCTCCAGAATTGAATGGGAGGCTTCTGGCTAAGACTTTTGTGGCTCCTGGTGTTTTCTGTGGGAAATGGGTGCAAATGGCTCTTTGAATGTTACAAGTTGTCAACCCCTGGCATAAGTGAACAGGGGTCTCAGGATGCAGGGTAACAAGGTTGAGTGTGGCCAGGGTCTGGGCTGGGGCAGTTGCAGCTACCCACGGCAGCAAGAAACTGCTTTGTGCCAGGCTGTTGGACTGGGCTTCACACTACACTGCAACTCAAAGGATTCTTGCAACCTCGGTGCCACATCAGACCAAGAAACCCCAACCTCCCTGTGCTTGCACACACTCTGTCTCTTCTCCCAGGCTCTCTGAATCTACACCACACTGCAGTACCCTTTCCCCCCACCATTCATACACAGCCTCTCTCACCCCAACCTGGTTGAAGGGTAAAGACCTGGTTGAACTTCCATTTCCTGCTTAATAACACACACATCTGGAGTTATAGCAGCAAACGGGACTGTCAGGATTACTTCGTGATGCGGTTGCATGCTGTTATGGCCTACCAGTGGTCAGCGGAGCTGGCAGCAGATTTGGACAGTGAGGAAATTGGGGAGGAACATGGACCAATCCTGGAGTCTGGGGAAGGCTCTGATGAGGGCTCTGTGTCAGAGGCAGAGAAGAGGCCAGAACCATATGCCAGTTATCAGTTGCCTTCAGAGTCAGACTTCAGTGAGGCAGATGAACAGCTGGAGCTTGTTCCCAGTGTGCGCATGCAGAGTTGCCAGATGAAGGAAACAGCTAAAGAACAGGGGTTGACTTGGGAGTAAGGCCACAGGTGGACAATGAATGGCCCCTCCCAGAGGAAATAAAAGAGGAGTGAAAGGGGAGTGGAGTTTGCAGGAGACAATTAGTTTGCTTATTTCGTTCGTGACTCTCCAAGACTCCTTGCCAAGTTTTGCAGATATCGGTTTGGCAGCTCTCCAAGCCAGATAAGGTCTGTGACTGTAAATCCTCCCTTGAAACACTTCGCTGGATGTGAATGAGCAGAAGTCACATTAAATTAATAAAAGGGGTATTTGTTGGGACAAGGAGTTTGCTTCATGTCCTTGGGAAGCCTAGGTCAGAACATATGCTGTCCCACTTTACAACCACATTACTTAGTGACACTAATTACAGTCCCAATTGTGTTTGTATGACCACAACTGTCTGCATAGGAGAAAATTTTTAAAGGAGAAAACCTCCATTACTGTGCATTAAAACCCTGGCAAATCATATTATCAAATCTTTCTCATCATATACACTTTGCCCTTGGCAAAGCTGTGCTTCAACTACTGTATTCCAAATGAAAATGAAAATTACTTTAGATGTTAAAAGAACAGGATCCCTGCAGGGTTAAATATTGCAAAATTACCTCTCATGGATTGGGGATATGCAGCTGCCCTTTTCAAGCCCATGCTGTACTTGACTGGTTTATGAGCAGTGCGCTGGGATCACAGGGCTTATTATGCTCAAACAAGGTAGTAATAGGACCAGGATGAAGAAATAACTGGAACCAGAGGGGGGGGGGCAATGAAATTCAGGTTAAATTATTAGACTAATATGTTTACAGCCCATATACTGAATAATTTGACCCTTCTCTTGCATTATAACTTAAAGTTCAGTAAGTTTCAATGGGATTCTTGGTGTCACTAGACACTTTCAAAGGATTCTACCTTCTTGTTCTAATCTCTCACAGATGTCCGTTTCTTCAACTTTTCTCTCTCTCCCTTCCTCCCCCAAAGTCCTCTATCCCAGCAATTCCCATCACTGCACCAATGTGCCAACTTTTCTTTAGTGAGGCTAATTCTACTTCTGATGAACAGAAACACACAAAACAAGATGATGCTAGGAAGGAGGAGGCGGCGGAGGCATTTCTTCATATTTCAGCAGAAAAATGCTGAGCCCCTGCCTATTGATCCTTGATTACCACGCAAAACGACTGAGACTGGTAGAGTGGTTTGCCTGAAGTGTGTGTGACTTTAGATCAATTATTATTTCTTGCCACACCTACCATAGAGGGTAGTTGTTAAGGGAGTTCTGGCTCTCCTGAAAAGGCAATTTAATCTTTTTAAAACTTCTACATCAATATCTGTGCTGTAGATTAGCTGCAAGCAGGGGACAAGGGTGGTTTTGAAATCTAACCCCAGGGTTGCATGAGGTAAATATTGACATCTGACAAAAATGAACAATTCAAAGATGTTCATATACACCAGAAAACACATGGTTAGCATTTGTTGTTTGCCCAACTTTTCTCAATTTTAAACCAACTCCTGTTGACCTCTCATGGACATGTCAATGTGGTTTTCCTGACAATATAGAAATGGTTTGCCAATGTCTTCTTCCGGCTTAACTTTTGGTTCATACTGAAAATCAACGTGATCCCATTCTGGGATTTCCTATTGATTCCTTATCCAAGTACCAATTTTATCCTTGTAGTTGGACTTCTCCATTAGTGGGGGAGGGTTCTTGATTCCTAGAAATTGCTTAGTCTAGGCCCTGAGTTTTCTTGACAAGGATGTTTTTTTTCTAAACATGATTTGCCATTGCCTCCTTCTTATAGCTGAGAGAGAGGAACTGATCCAAAATCACCCAGTTGACTTTGTGCCTTAAAGCAGGAGTAGAACTCGTGGACCCCAGTTTTCAGCCCGGTGCCTTAGCCACTACACCAAACTGGCTCTCTTTTCCCAATTTAGAATCAGATTGTGCCTTGTCTAATTTTCCTAAGCAAGACTGGTGAAAACTGGAAATTCTTGGAGAAGAGTTTACTATTGTATTAACCAGTGGCAGACTGGACAATTGTTTCAATTCTGCTTTAAAGGGCTGCAGTTTTCAGCCCTAATTTGACTGACCACAACTCAGAGCACTCCTGTTATTTGTTTCTTGTTTGTTTTGTCAAATTTCTAAAGCAGCCCAACTCCATAGTGATGGGGAGCATATAATATTAAAAACAAAAATATCATAACAAGCAAAAAATACATGCCCCGAGAAAGAGAACAATGCTTCTCTACATTCCTTTTTCTACATACAAACGTTGTATTTCAAAAGGAATCTTTTATTGAAAAGGGGTGAAAGCAAGTCAAAATTCAAAACAGGTTCTGAGGGCTCTCAGGGCATACAAGAAGGACTAAGGAAATTAGGAGCCTTGCCCCACAGTCCGATATGGATTCTGCCAATCTGCAGATGTGAAGATGTTATTGTACCAGCCTCTCTGAGAAACAGATAAGAAGAGTTTCTCAGGACCATTTTCTGGCATCGCAATCCACATATTATATTTATATATTTATATTTATTCAATTTATACCCCGCCCTTCTCCAACGGACTCAGGGCGGTGCACAGGAAAATTAAAAATACATACAAAACATCATATAAAAATTTAAAAAACTAATTCAATGGATCCTGTGCTAAAACCAAATTAAAATCCCCAAATTTAAAAACCCCGGGTCCCTGTGGGGAGAGGGTGCGGTTAATAAATCCCAATTTATTATTATTATTATTATTATAAAAACTATCTAAAAGTCAGTTTAGGGGGCTACGCTAGGCCGGCTAGATGGAACAAATGTGTCTTTAGACACTTGCGGAAGAGGCGGAGGTCGGAGATGGTACGAAGTTCAGGGGGTAAGTCGTTCCAAAGGGCTGGACCTGCCACAGAGAAGGCTCTTCCCCTGGATGTCGCCAGTCGGCATTGTCCGGCCGACGGCACCCTGAGGAGGCCCTCTCTGTGGGAGCGTATTGGTCTAAGGGATGTATGGGGCAGGAGGCGGTCTCGCACATGGCCCTCTCCCCTTGCATTCCCCAAGAGGAGAGAACTTACAAAAGGGCAAGACAAGAAATAAGTTACTTAGGATATAAAGAAAAGAAAGAGGAACTAAATGTATCAAATCCACAAAAACCCTTCTTCCACTGAAGAATGACAGATACATGGATCTGACAATTCCCCAAGTCTCACTTCCCAACCCAGGAGGTGAGGAAAGAGTCAGATCTTCAACACTCATTTAGACAAGATTAGAAATGGAACAATTGGAATCATTGGTGGATACCATTCTAGAAGGCCAGCACTGTGACAGAGGAGACCTGCTTCTTTCGTCTGATCAGGTACTACTACTATTTAATTGTTGGGACCTGAAGCATTGTGTAGGGCACCAGATCCCAGAAGGAGCAGAGTCCCTGAAATAACCAGGTCCTACATGGTTAACCAGCACCCTAAATTGCACTTGGAAACCAACTAATGAAGCTCGTTAAGCAGAGATGTTACAAGGGCATAAAGTTCCAAATCAGTCCCATGTAAAGTCCATTACAGCAATCCACACACAAGATGACCCAACCATGAGTGACTATAGAAAGATGTCAGAGTAATTCTTGCTTAGTTACTGTGCCACTGAGCCCTACAGATTTAAGAAACATTTTTTTTTGTAAAAGAAGAGGGAGTGGAAAATAAAAATAAATTCCTTCCTCCACATTTTAGCTGCAAATCATTGATGCTGTTTTGCCAGTGCATTCTTCTGTGTTATTGGAGAAGGGCGTACCTTGACATTTTCACCATCATCCCCTGCTAAATTTAGGAGCTTTTTTTTTTAAAAAAGGCCAGCCACTGAGTTTTCCATGACATTTTTCCCTACCCTGCCAGATTTCTTTAGCTGATACAACTGAACCTCAAGTGAAGCCAAGTTCCCATTATCAAATGTCATGAAACTCTTCAAATGTGCACTAGATAAATTGGAATACTATAAAAGGCTATCAGGTTCTACTCTGGGAGTTATTTACGAAGGAAATGAGCCTGAAACACATTGAAGCAAAGTCTACAGCTCTGTTCACGAAGGGGAGTTTGCTATGATCTTTTAAAAAAACAAGTGCTGAATATGCTGACTGACTCTTTCTTTACCCATATTGATTTCAGAAAAAATCCTCTTTATCCCCAAGAGCATGAGTTGAGTAATGTTACATATGTAATTGGGTTGTTACTTCTCTTACCTATAGAAATGAAATAGAGTCCTTTTTCTTCTAAGACTGCCATAGATAAGGCTGTGCTTACAGTTGAGCACTGCATTGGAGAGGCTTAATTTAATGTGCAGGGATGTTGCTACTACAGAAATATAAGCGTTGTCTCCAAGATATAGCGAGAAACATTTACCCAATGATTCCTAAGGTTTACATGTTGGAGAAAATGTAAAAATATATATTTATATCTAGTTTTGCAAAAGCTATGTAAGTCAGGGTAATAACTTCTGATGACAAAAGGAGTTTGATGGTGTTGCCACCAATACACAGTAGCCCTTTAAAGTGGGTTCTAGATTCCGGTGTAGGAATTTGGAGACACCAACAAACAACTGGAAATTCGATGGCCTGGCCAAGAAAAGTTTCTATTGGAACTAAAATATGACAAAACTCAGACCTGTGCTGAAACAAAAGCAATACTCTCCAAGAAATCAGACAGCATTAATGATTGAAAATCGTATTATAACAAAAGTTTCATAGGGCCCTGCATCATTTTTAAATGCACAGAACTTACAGTATGGTTCCTGGAAGCCAGTGCCTTTCCCCGATATGGAGCATGTGTTTAGTCAGCAAAACTGAGGCATCTAGTTATTCTATGGTCATTGATGCCATAGTTCAGAAATGCCACAGTCCTGCTCCAAAGATCTGGGAATAATGAAGAAAGTTGTTGTAGCCTGTCCTCCCCCAAGTCCCATTTTATTATCACCCACTTTGTCCATGACAGTCTGCACTTGAACAACCTAGTTTGGGAATTCAAAACTTCAGGTAGAGAAAATACAGGGTTGGCATTATTTCTCATCCTTATTACGTTCTTCCAAATTTAGGACTCTCTTTTGTTTTATCCCCTTATTGCAGTTGCAAAATAATTTGTTCTTCTTGCATGAGCCAGGGAAGAAATATCGCTAGATACCATATTCATAGTGTATGCCACCTTTTTCCTTCCAAGCTTAAGCCAAAACATAGCACTTGTTCCCAGCCCACCTTTTGAAGTAACACAGAAAGATAGTAATTGTCTCAGATCATCCAGTAAGTTCATGACTGAATGAAACAGGAGTGGGATTCAGCTGGTTTGGGCTGGTTCAGTTGAATCGGTAGCTATGACAATCAGCTGGATAGCAAACCGGTTCGCTACGACAATCAGATTGGCCTGCCCACCCACCCCTGAGCTTTACTTACTTATATCCTCTCAGCTGATTTCATGGCAGAGTGGATTGCTGTGCCTCAGCTGTGTTACTCCCCAGAAGTAACATGGGAGGTAAGTTTGGTTAAAACTGCTGATGTGTGTGCGCAAAGCATGTGATCATTGAATCAGTTGTTAAACCGGCAGGATCCCACCACTGATGAAGAAGTTAATTGACCCCTCTCCAGTCCTCATCCAGCATAGTAATCACTCATCTGGCGAGGACAATCCATCTGGTTTTGGCACCAATACTTTTTTAATCTCCACAATTATTTCTAAGAGTAATTCAAGGAAGAGCTTTACACAATGTGACAAATTTTCTTTTAAAAAAAATTGAGGATGGAGAAGTTCTTCAACTGTTGAAAAATTGGGCCATATCTGCAAAGAGCATTTAGTAAAATGCCTGTTCAATCCCCTTGAAGAACTATTTCATATTCCTGTATTCTCCCTTCTCTTCAACAGCACTTCCTTTCTCATCTTTCCCCTTCACTTCTTTTTTTAACTTTCCCTGAAGAAAGCCCCATTGATTGGACAAAACATCACCGCCCGCATTTTATTCCCTGTCCTCCCATCCCTGTTCAGCGTATGTAAGGCTGAGATTGATACACAGTTGCATACGTTAAACAGAAAACTGGATTGATGAGCCTTGTCGTTACACTAACTCTTCATGTCATTTCATGTCCCCTTCAAGATTAACTGAATGATGGGGAAACCCCCACAGAGTATTTTGGCATTGGTTGCTTCCCCCCCCCCCCCCCAGTGAACTTAGAAACACTCTACTTTGCAGCTACATGTATCTGGGTAGGGAGAGAGAGAAATGACTAAGGGACTTTAGCTGGTACTGGTAATGTTCCCAGGGAATCATCAACAACCATTTAATAAAATATGAACCAGCAGTGACAGAATCTTTCCATTGCTGCCAAAACCAGGCCACATCTGTTCCTGGAATACCACACAGCCCCTGAGAGGAAGGGAAGAGATGCCCAGATCTCCATATACTAACTCTTCTAAAGCGCAAAGCATTGAAACTCTTCTTCTGGCTGCCCACCTGCAGCTCCTTCTGTGAAGTCCTTTCATCAGTTCAAAGACCTCTGCTTATTTGAGACTCGCATACCATAGGTTTGTGAGGACCAGTGCAGCTAAGCTTTGAATTCCTTTGATCTTGTGGTTTTCCAAAATGTGCTTCTTAGATGACAACCTACAAAGTAATCCCTCCTCATATTTCTAAACTGTGTCAGAGTATTCCCACTATTGTATTTTATCTTATTTATTTATATAGCTTGGTGCAATGATTAAGGCAGGGATGGCTAACCTTTTCGGTGCCGAGTGTCATAAAGGGAGTGCGTGCGCACACACGCATAGCACCGAATGCCGAAAAGGGAGCACTTCGCGCACACATGCTCATCTGGGCAGCAACCAGGAAGAGGAGCTGCCCAAGAGAAATGTGCGTGCTGGAAAATGAACTTCTGGTTTCTGGCACACGCATGCATGCCGGCCAGCAAGTCTTCTGGTTACTGCTGCGCATGTAACAATCAGCTGGCCGCTACGCATGCTCATGCCAGAAAATGGAGGTTCAGCTCTTCCTGTTTCCAGCACTGCCGCATGCCAAAGGGCCAGCTGATCATCATGTGCGCATGCACGCCAGAAACCCGGAAGAGGAACGGGTGATGCCACACGTGTCAGGAGATTCTAGCCTTGCCTTAGGTAAAGTCAACTCAATGAGCTTGGATCAGTTCCTTTCTTGTTGCCTTAAGAAGAAAAAGGCAAGGGCAAGCTACTTCCAAAAAACCTTGCCAAGGAAATTGAAGGACAGCTCCAGGAAGGCAACAGGAGGCAACAACCCAAAAGCACAAATATACATTGCTCTCAGCCATGCTTCATTTCTGAATGCTTTGCCGTTTCTTTTGTTCCCTCTTTAATTCTCTATTTGGCTGTTGCAACCTGTTCTCAAGGACTTTGGACCACTTTCCTCTTTTTAAAAACTCTGCTTGATCTTTTTTTGTGCCCAGTTCTTCAACCACCATTGGCAGGAAAACAGAAGATATACTTTACTGTGAAGTCACCTTCTCTTTTCTGTATGTTTTGTAAGAAGGTTGTCCTGTACAATATTCTCATTCATTTTCCTATCTCATCTGAGTTTTTCCCTGTCTGGCTTTTGTTTCTTTTTATGCATATCTGTGCAACCTTCAACCATATCTCTCTTCCCACTGTTTTAGTTAGTATTGATTCTTTGTTTGATAAAGGTATTTATAGAATTCTCACTTGTTCAGTTTGATTTCCCAACAGCTACCCCGTAAGGTACATTTTGCTGAGAAAGAAGCCTTCAGATGGCTCCAGAATGGCTTGGTAAGTAAATGAGGTAGTAAGTTGATCTGATCCAGTGTTGCAGAGCTTAGGTGCAAATGTGCACGTGTGTGGACTGCACGTTTGGTGTGCACCCAAGCGAAGTGAGCGTGCGGACACAAAAAATTTTGTATGCTGGACCGGCAGTAATGACAGCAGCAACCCACTCTCTGTCTCTGGATAGAGATAGGGATAGGGATAGGGATAGGGATAGGGATAGGGGTAGGGGTAGGGGTAGGGGTAGGGGTAGGGGTAGGGGTAGGGGTAGGGGTAGGGGTAGGGGTAGGGGTAGGGATAGGGATAGGGATAGGGGTAGGACTCGGGGTAGGGCTAGGGGTAGGGGTAGGAGTAGGAGTAGGGATAGATAGATGGATGGATGGATGGATGGATGGATGGACAGACGGATGGATGGACACATTCCTACCAACAGATGGCAGAATCTACCTGAATGAACCAAAGTTGAACCTACTTAGTATCAGGATGGGAGACCACCAGGAAATATTACATCTGAACATTAGACTGAGCAGTTGAAAAAAAAATATGATGGTAAAAGGGAGGGAGAAATTTCTTTTTATCATTGCTATGAAAACAACATGGACATAAAGTAACCATGAGTCAAGTTCATCACGACAGAGAAAATGTGTTTTGCTTATTGATTGTTTTTAACTATAGACCCCAATTTCAGAAGCAAGTAAGAACTGGATTACTTCTTTTCTTATACACAGAGACAGATAATGGAATATGATTATTATTTATTAAAACTATTTTTTGTTTTAAAAAAAACCCAAACTTTATTGTAGGATATCTTGGATTCTACAAAGGTGTACTGTACTTACCAATTAGAAACAGTTACTGCAAAAGATCGAAAACAGCTCTATGAAAAGAGCCATTCCTTTTCAGTACACAAGGCCAATTTTCAAAGCACAGTGTATGCAAAGAAGGAATCTTCTCCTATGTCTCCAGTCAGAGGAAGTATATTAGTGGTGGGTTGCAGGCAGTACGCCCTGGTACACCGGATACCGTTCCAGAACGGTGCTCCGGAGGGGCTGCCCGCTCACCCGAGCTCCTTACCTGTCTTTAAAGGCTTCTGCACCTCCGCGCAGGTGCATGGTGCGTATAGCGCCAGCGTGATGCTGCACTGAGCAGCTGGAACATTGCGGAGGCTTGCGGAAGCCTTGCTGACAGGTAGGACGCATACATGTGTCATGCATGTGTGCGCACATGCCACACGCGTTCATGTGGGTGACCCCAGGGCCATTCCAACCGTACCAGTTGGAACGGAATCAGGAACCCACCACTGAAGTATATGTTTCACACACTCCTCCGCCCACCGAAGAATGTTGTGGCTCAAGTGTCTTCTTATATAGACAGGTTTCAAAGAGCATGTGCCAATGACAACTCCTGAGTGAGCATGCAAGAGGCTTCTGCATATAATGAAAACCAGGAAGGAACATCTCCAGCCTTCTGTGACTGCTGATAGATAAGAATAGGACACCATCTTTTGCATAGTCAAGTGGAAACTAAAATATTCTCACAAATAGGGGAGATAATTTTCAGTGAGCTTTTTTCATTCAAATCTCTTTTTTTAACCTAGGTGTGTATTTTTTACAAAATTTATTCTCCCAATTGACTTCATCTCTGTATTAATCCAGCTACATTTATAGATCAGGCTTTTGGTGTTCATGATTCTTTTCCATATATTGTACTTATTATTAACATTCCTTGTGATAACATCATCTTAGCCAATGACTTCAGAAGTTTTGTGGGTGTGGGTGTGAGAGAGAGTGGGAGGGGCATCTTTATCCATTTCTTTATTCTGGCCTAATGTTTGAACTTTTCTTAAAGACAAACAAACCAGATCAGCTACTCCAGAGAGCAAATGAAGTCCCCGTGGGATGGTGGGAGTCTTTGGCACAACTTTCCAAGAATAAGAGGTTTATGAAATTCCCTTACAAACCACGTAATTGAAAATGTATTGCTTGCAGAAAAAGAAACTGCAGCAAAGACAAAGAGTGGTTTAAAAAAAAAACAATATGCAAATATATCCTTTATTTGCTAACTCATTCTGATTTTCACTGTGGTTCCTTTGTTTAACATTTCAATAGATTGGCTTTAATATTAACATACTGCTTAGTCAGATGAGCAAATCCAGTCCAGAAGACCTGCTGACATAGGCATAAAATACTATTTAATGATAATGCTCCTTGGATTCGGCCACATTTTTATTTCCAAAATTCTAAAATAAAGATATAGAAGTACATTGCATCAGTAGAAATAAAATCCTACAACCTAAAACTTCACTCTAATATTCCCAAGTCAGCATGTAGACAAATTCATGTATATATTTGACAGTCTACAACTAAAACTGGCTTAGATACCACATACACCACAATATTATTGCTGCTATTTTGTCATTTATATAATCTAATACCTTTGTTTTGTTTTCTAGATATGTGTTAGATGTGGTAAACTCACAGCATAGGTGGGTTCCTGCTGGTTTGGCCCAGATTGGGTGACCTGGTATTAACAGTGGCAGAAGGCTCCACCCACCTGCCTGGATGCTTCTGCACATGTGCAGAAGTATCGTTTGCGCATGTGCGCTCGAACCAGTAGTAAAAAAAAATCAGCAACCCACCACTGACTCACAGCATATGGATATTACTTAAATATAATGGTGGGGGATGAGAATAATGTGCTATGTAAATGGGTTAAGCCCGATTCATGAAACCAGTACAACATTAACAGAATTGCTGTTGTAATCTCATTAATCTTTTCACACAAACACTGGTGGGTATCCAATATTTTATACATTTCTTTGACTTGCATATTTCATTGATTCTCCCTCCCCTTTCCCTTCAAGTAATGCATTGTATATTCTAAGAGTGTCACACTTTTCTGGCACTGTTTTCTTGTATATCTGCATAGGAACTTTCAGAAACAATTCTGCATGGCCAGTTTTTCATTATTTACAGATCCCCATGCAGAATATTTTTAAACTTTATAATTGGGTTCACACAAGATGCCTGTGAGCAACACAGTCTTTTAATACTTACAATAAAGCCCAAGAGCATAGTACAGATGCAATCTGTAATATGAGGTAGGATCAGATAACACCTGGGCTATTTCTAGAGGAAAATTGTGAAGGCTTAGAAATCAGAAAAAAGAAATAAAAACAAAATATGGTAATATTGGGGGGAAATGTCCATCTGGGTTCAGTTCCAAGTGGGGAGAAAGACACTGGAAACATGGAAGCTGTTTGGAAAGATGGTTTAATGGTGGGCAGGATCACGTGGTTTGAGGTCCTGAGCAATCAAGCACATGGGTATGAGAAAGAGAGAGAGAGAGAGAGAGAGATGTACACCCTCTCTTGGGCTTTGGACTTGCTTCCTGTTCCTGTGAAATAAATGTATTCTGATTGGTTGTCAGACTCCCAAGGGCCATGCAGGGGTAACTCTGTAGGCTGTCTTGAGTCCCAAGCTTGGTTGAACCTTGCTGGGTGGTACCATCTCCCCAGGTGCCATGCAGGGAGTTTTGTTGCTAGATGGGTAGAGGGCTAATCCTATCATGTCCTAAGGGTGAAGGTCTATTGTTTTGTAGATAAGTTGTCCCAGTCCTTTGTCTTATACATAACCAAAATATCTGCTGGGGATAGGAAGCTGGGACTGCTTTTCTGTCTTAAGATTTCTATTTTTCTTTTAGGGAAAATATTCTGCCTTTTTAATATTGCCTAAAATATTCTAGGAGAGGGGTGGGTGCTGATTTTCTAAAGTAATGAAATGGGTGTCTATGGGGTAGAGATTTGCTTCAATAGTTAGAATTAGTTTATTTATTTAGTTTATTTTTATTTTTATACCGCCTTACACCTGAAGGACTCAGGGCGGTGTACAGCCAAAATAAAACACAGGTATTCAATAGTTAAAACAATTTAAAAACATATTAAATAATTTGGCCCATAATAAAGTTAAAAACCAAACAAACTCAATTAAAATGAATAAAATTTGTATTTACGCCAGCCGGGCTTGTTGAAAAAGAAAAATTTTAAGAGCATGGCGGAAGATGCGTAGGTCAGGGATAATTCGTAACTCCGGGGGCAATTCGTTCCAGAGGACAGTTGCTCCCACAGAGAAGACTCTTCCCCTGGGTGTCACCAGTCAACATTGTTTAGCCAACGGCACCATGAGGAGACCCTCTCTATGGGAGCGTACTGGCCGGTGGGAGGCTCTCGGTGGCAGAAGGCGATCTTGTAGGTACCCAGGTCCTAACCCATGGAGCGCTTTAAAGAAGGTAACCATTACAGGTGCCAGAATTCCAGGCAGTTTCTTCTGATGAAAAAGATATTTGTGATTTTCATGAAGAAGTCAGGGATACAACTATGATGGGCTGCAAGTAAAGTTTCAAAGTTTTGAGGTGTCATTTCAATATTTGCATGTACTTTACAGCCCTGTCATTGCTTGGAACGTTTTCAAAATGCCAACTAAATCCCACTGAGCCCTGGCTCTGAGTCCCACAAAGAGGAGCAAGGCTGGATGTGGGACCAGAATCTGACAGCAAACAGCACTGTCAGATAAGAAGAGGCAATATTTATAGTACTTTAAAAAAACAATAAAGTGCTTATTCCTAAATTAGGTATATATCATTATTAAAGTAATCTCCTAAGAACACTAATTAGTCTTGCTTAGTAAGAGGAGCATGATGAGGTAAGAAAGCCATCGCCTTAGAATAAGAAAACCACTCAAAGCATACAATACTGGCACAAATGGATCATTCTGTGCTGCATATAAAGTAGCTTTATATTTATGGCAAATTAGAAGACAGCGATGGCTGGATCAGTTAATTTCAAATTCTCTCCTCCATTTTTTTTTTCTCATTTTCTTTCAACAGAATCCTATTTCTGCATCACTTTCAAATGTTTACATTTCAGTATACACTTCTTCTAAATGCCCCTATTTAAGTATGGAAAACTGGAAATGCCAAAAAGTAGTTGTAGTTTGATTTGTGTATTGTTCAGTGGTATGAAAATTAGGGCTCATCATTTTTAGTACACAAAAATGATAATATAGAAGAATTCACACAAGATTAATAGTATAGATTAGTTCACATAAATAAGGAGATATTATAAGTGTGTGTGTATGTATGTATAATATGAGTTCTAGGTGTAGCTACAAAAGAAGAGACAGACATCACAATCTCCGGAATTTAACATATATTATCACTTAGTTTTTGTTACTATGTTAGTTTTGGTACAATGTTTTGTACTAACATTGTCAGAGTATAGAAGCTACCATTGAAGAGATATTTGCCTTTATACATAGTTGATCAATTTGGCCATTGCGCGTGTGATAGGAGATATATATACATACATACATATACATACATACATACATACATACATACATACATACATACATACATACATATATATGTTATATATATATATGAAGGATGACAGTTTGTCTCCTCCCTTAAACGGGCCTCAAAACAGGAGCTGTGAAAATATTCTCTCATATATATATATATATATATATATATATATATATATATATATGTATGTATGTATGTATGTATGTATGTATGTATGTATGTATGTATGTATGTATGTATTCATTCAAATCACTGTCTAAATTATTAGTTCTCATCACACTCATACCAAAGGCACCAAGACAGGTTGAAAGGATCAGTTGGTGACATCACCATTGTTCCAGGGATGGCCAGTTGAGCTTCTTTCATATTGGAGTTGGAGCAAAGGATGGGAGCTCACCCCACCCCATGGCAGCATTCAGATCCCGAATATGAGCTTGCTGCTTGTCAAGCCAGCATCCTAACCATGTGAGCCACTGTGCTCCTAGTTATTAGTTAAAACTACAGCTTAATGTAGAGTTAATCCTACAAACAAAAGTATGGGAACATTAATTAAGGAAAATGTTTATTCAAGGAAAGCATACACATTATTAAATGCCAGATGGCAGCTATAGAAGTATGTTGTAGGAAGTATGAAGTGCCTTGGGACACCTTAGTGATTCACACCTTTTTAAACCACAAGCTATTTTGAACTGGTATCTTTTTACATTTTATCCTAAATTACATCTCTCTGTCTGGTAATTCTGAAGCACACAAACCACATGACCAGGAGAACAATAAATCTTAAAGTCAGAGAGAGGTGAAATACAGGGCATGGGAATAGCAATAATTATGTTATTAAAAATGGCACACACAAAGCAACTGCAGATACACAAGCTCTTTTAAAACAGAGAAGGAACAGGTGATGGATAGCAATGGGATACATCTGTTTTAATCCTATCCCTTTAAGCCTCACCTTCTTCATGTTGATAAGAAATATCTGCAGGTAGGCATAACTTTGACAGAGCGCAGTTACAATGCGCAGCAGGATTGTTTGTGACTTTTTAACAAATATCTTCAAAACCCAAAGAAACTTAAGAGACAATTCTGTGGTTTTCAGAATATCATCCCCTTGACTACATGATCCCTTGATATCCCTTTTGATTGTCACAGTCAAACTTGTACATTAAACACAGAATTGACTATTAGTTTTAATGGGATAGTTTTAATATAGTGATTTTAATAGCTTTTAACCATAATTTTAGCACAGACCCCTAAATTTAATCCATTTTTACATTATTATTGTATGTATTGTCTTTTTATCCTTTCTGTGCACCGCCCTGAGTCCCACCAGGGAGATAGGGCGGTATACAAATACGATAAATAAATAAATAAATTAATAAATTACTTCTTATTGCAGGTCTAGACGGATTTTTATTTCACTTTATTTTTATTTTACATTTGGAAAGATAAAAAAAAGGAAAGGCAATATAATTGCCTCTCTTTTCTTCTCTGCCAAAGGATTATATGAAAACATTGTAATGATCCAACATAAAGTACTCCAATGAATTCATAGGATCGTGGTACTCAAGTGTTGTTTTATGAAATGGTCTTAGCTATAATGCTGAATATTAAAGAGGCACATCTAAATTATTTTATATAAAGCAGTCTTCTTGTTTCCTTCTGCCTGTTTTCCCAGGATATCCTTCACTACTGACTTGTATCTATGGAAATAATATTTGCACACAAACTTGTGATCTTCTGGTAGCCAATTCTTCTTGTTGAAATAGAATCTTTTTATCTGTGATGAAAAAGATTTAAGTGAGTGAAGGCTTCCCCAGTAAGGGAGTCTATTTTTTCCCCTAATATGATGATTCCTATTGGATTAGGAGTCATCTCCAGGCTTCAAAGAAAGGATGAAAATATATATTTTTAAATTGTGTACTTTACTTCATGTTAAATAAAGGTAAAGGTTCCCCTTGCACATATGTACTAGTTGTTCCTTACTCTAGGGGGAAGTGCTCAGCTCCATTTCAAAGCCAAAGAGCCAGCGCTGTCCGAAGACATTTCCATGGTCATGTGGCTGGCATGACTAAACACCGAAGGTGCACAGAACACAGTTACCTTCCCACCAAAGTGGTCCCTATTTTTCTACTTGTATTTTTAATGTGCGTTTGAACTGCTAGTTGAAAGAAGCTGGGACAAGTAATGGGAGCTCACTCCGTTATGTGGAGCTAGGGATTTGAACTACCGAACTGCCAACCTTTCTGATCGACAACCTCAGCATCTTAGCCACTGAGCCACCACGTTCCTTACTTGTTGTTAATCATGTTAATTAGGTTTGATTAAAAGATGATTAGGGGACTGGAGACTAAAACATATGAAGAACGGTTGCAGGAACTGAGTATGTCTAGTTTAATAAAAAGAAGGACTAGGGGAGACAGGATAGCAGCCTTCCAATAGCTCAGGGGTTGCCACAAAGAAGAGGGAGTCAAACTATTCTCCAAAGCACCTGATTGTAGAACAAGAAGCAATGGGTGGAAACTAATCAAGGAGAGAAGCAACTTAGAACTGAGGAGAAAGTTCCTGACAGTTAGGGCAATTAATCAGTGGAACAGCTTGCCTCCAGAAGTTGTGAATGCCCCAACACTGGAAGTCTTCAAGAAGATGTTGGATAGCCATTTGTCTGAAATGGTGTAGGGTTTCCTGCCTAGGCAGGGAGTTGGACTAGATGACCTCCAAGGTCCCTTCCAACTCTGCTATTGTATTGATGTTCAGCTGCCTGGAATCCACCAATTCACCAACTCGATTAGATCAGGTTCATGAGACAACCAAGAAGAATGATAATTATTTACCTAACATAATAATGATTCAATATTTCTAATATACATGGATTTTTATCTTGCTCTCACATTCTGAACTCTCAGTCTAGGCAGAAAGTAAAGCTTCCAAAGTAATTTTCTTCTCTATCTTTTGGGTAGGATTTATCCTACGTTGTCCACTGCTAATGTAGTGTTTGTCCAGAATGAACAAAAGAGATTTGAGCAAAATAACTCATTTTCTCTCTATTATAAATTCATTTACTTTCATAACTACATGTGTGGCATGCCAAATAGTTTTCCATTATCATTTTTTAGTAAAAGCTAAACAGAGCCAGAACAAACAAGAATTCTATTAAAAAAATAGTCATGACAGAAGAGACAGAAGAGAAAGTTAGAAAATAAGCCTTAATATATTCAAGTTTTAGAAAAAAACAGAGTGGAAACAGAAGTGATAATCGGCTTTTGTCTTTTCCTCCCCATCCTGAAGAAAAAAGAAGAAAGAAAAGTTATAGCACTCAGCAGATTGTCTGAACAGAAGGCTGGAAAGTCCCAAACAGTGACACACATATTTCATGTGAAATATAACTTTCACACCCCAAATGCTTTCCAGTACTTGTATGCAGATGACTGGTCTGCCTCTAAAAAAAAAACTCCTTCAGCCTTCTTTGCAACACACACACAGAGAGAGAGAGAAAGAGAGAGAATGAGAGAGAGAGAGAGAGAGAGAGAGAGAGAGAGAGAGAGAGAGAGAGAGAGAGAGAGAGAGAGAGAGAGAGAGAGAGAGAGAGAGAGAGACCAGAGGTGTGTTCCTACCAGTTCAGACTGATTTGGCCAAATAGGTAATAACTTGGCCTGCCACGCCCCCAAACCAGTTCTATCAATGGTGCTATAGGGGCCACCTTCTTGTTTTTTGCATGCACAGAATAATTTTTTCAGCACTGTGCATGCGCAAATAACATGCATCAAGCACGCATGCAAAGCACGTCCCTGAGCAAACCGGCAGTGGCAGCAGCTGGAACCCAACCCTGATACACACACACACACACACACACACACACACACACACACACAATATTATTCTGTTATTTCTTGGGAATTTTGATTGCATTTTGTATTCTAGCTATTTGCAGGACCGGATCCTGCCGCACACATCCACACGGCCGATTCGCTCCCACAGAGAGGGACTTCTCCGGGTGCCGTCCACTAGACTTTGTCAGGGGGCGACGCCCAGGGGAAGGACTCTCTCTGTGGGAGCGAGTTCCAGCCCTCTGGAACGACCTTCCCCCCGACATTAGAACTACCACGGACCTCCGCTCCTTCCGTCTAAAACTAAAAACATATCTGTTCTGCTTGGCTGGCCTAGGATAGTCTCTCTTCGATGGGGTTGCCAGAAATTTTAGATGGGGATTTAAGTTTTTTAATTAGAATTTTTAGCGCAGGGAAATATTTAATTTGTTTTTAACTATATGTGTGTATTTATTGTTTTATTAGCCCTGTGCACTGCTCCGAGTCCCTTCGGGGAGAGGGAGCGGTCAACAAATTTAATAAATTATTATTATTATTATTATTCTGTAAGAAGTGAAGAATATGTTTGAAGGAAAGGAATCCTCACCTATATGCCACCCAGATATCTGAGCATAAGCCAACATGGAAATTGAAATGCCAATATATCTTATGGCACCAGAGTTTCTCTCAGTGTTAAATTTAACTTTGCACAAGGAAAGTTCCCCAGAGGCACAGAAAGTTGAATTTTTAGCGGAAAGTTTGTCTCCCTCCCACACACACAAACTGTGCAATTTTCTGTTGGCCAAGAGGGATTGCATCAAAACCACAATAGCTGCACTCTATAGAGGTACTCCTGGAGATATGACCATAATAGAGCTTGCCCATGTGAGTCACATACTGTGACGGTCATTAGGTGAAACATGTCACTTAACCCTCCCATCCCTGCTGTCCCCAATGAAATGTAAAACTAATGGGTGAGTCATTAAGTGGAGCACGGGGTGCGTCCTGGTTAGAAGAGCCCATTGGAGGCCTAGTACTGACCTCCCTGCCCTGGCCATCCTAATGGCCAAATCTGCCTTGGCTTACTTTTTCCAATAAACAATCAATGCAGATCATTTAAAAGCAATGTATTAGAGTCATCTGATAAAATGGGGTGTCCCTGTGAAAAGGGAGAACCTGGACAAATGGCTTATATTTACTTTTATACTTAGCACAACAAAGAACTTCCGTGTAAAAACTGACTGGTTTAGAAATAGTCATCTGTCCAATTATATCAGAAGAATTAAAGCATACAATAATACACAAGCATAGCCATAGAAAAGAGTATTGTATTCTGGATAAAGGTAAAAGAAAAATTTGCAAAAGAAAAATATCAGAATGGGTATGGGTAAGATATATTCTTAGTGCTTTCCAAAGTTGGGCCTGAATATTTGCTTTGTTCATGGAGGCTTGCGAACAGCTGAAAATGAAATTGTTATCTACAACATATTGAATGTTCTTCTACCAGTCCTGGTTCCTAAAAGGAAGCCTTTTCCTGAAGATTAAGGCTTATAGTAAATTATTAGCAATACATTTGAAAAAAACAAATTTAAAATACCAGAAAACTCATGTTAGTTAGCGAGTGCAAGTATTACTGCTTACTGCACTTCGTCTGTTCGTTTTATCGTCCTGCCGTGCCGCTGCTTCTGCTGTCTGGTTTGACCCTGTTTCGTCCTTATGTCCTGCGATATTGCCGTTTTTCGTCATCCGCTCCGCCTGCTTTACCCCATTACTGCGCTCTGTCGCCATTTTCACTTGTCGCATTTCGGCAGGTGACTCTCGTTGTCGGCATCGTCCGCTTCATTTTTCATCGTCTGCTTCGCTTCATCGTTTTGAAAGTGACTATGTTGTTTCCTCACTTGTCTGATTTTCACCATCCTTGCCGCCTTGCCGCCTTGCCCCCCCCCCTTGCCTCCCATTATTTCTTACCATCTTGCCTGCCCCTAACTGGAAATGAAATGACTGAGAAACCTAACTGGTAACTTTCCCATCTACTTCTCAGCCCTATCGTTACTGATACCATCTATGGCCATAGTGAAGCCTATCTACGGATCCCAGGGACAGTTTTTTACACCTAGGCAATGTCCCTCCCCGGCCCAATTTGAGCGGAACAGCTATGTATTCGGCAACAGACCTCCTTGCCCTGTGAGAGTCCCCCCTCTCGCAGGTTTGGCCCCCAGTCCTTACAAGGACCCACCTCAATGACAGATTATTGAATCCAGAGAGGTGGTGAAAACGGAAGCTTAGGGGTTTTTTAGGGAGATTTTTAATTAGATTTTTAAGGGGCTCCAGGGAGGAGGGAGGACTAATGGAAATTAGGGGAGTGGGTGAGGGGAATGACTCACGGGGTACTATATCCAGGCCGGCCCACGGTCCCGATGGGGGGGGATGTAGGGTCCGGCATTAGGGGGGAATTTAACAGAGGGCCATATCATCAGGACAGTGTGTGGGAGGGGTAGGTATGGCGAGAGCCGGGGACCATATCATGTTATGGGAGGGCGCACCCGCTGCCTGCAAGCGGTTGCATGCTCTGGTCCCCATGGCTCCTCTTGCAATCCAGGAGGTTCGGGATTACAGGGCCTGGGCCCTAGGCTGATGTTGCGTAATGCCAGGTCGATAATCAACAAAGCCCCCCTCATCCATGATTTGGTGTTGGAGTGGGAGCCGGACCTGGTGGGTATTTTCATTTCATTTTTCATTTTATTGGACTTCTATACCGCGCCACTCTCCCAAAAAGGGACTCGGGGCGGTGCACAGGAAACTAAAAGCATGAATATAAACATGTACCAAAAAGAATAAATACATCATAAATAATCGATAAAATCTTATTAAATTAAACTATACCCTGTGCTAAAAACAGTGTAAAAACCCATTTGTTAAAACTTAATTTAATTTAAAATCAGTCGGTAAAATAATCTCGGGGAATTAGGCCAGGCCAGCTAAATGAAAGAAGTGTGTCTTTAGATGTTGGCGGAAGAGGCGGAGGTCCGTGATGTTCCTGAGAGCGGTATCACAGACACCTGGTTGGGCCATGAGGGGGGAGTGCCCCTCATTGAAATGTGCCCACCAGGTTACTGGGCATTTCATCAGCCACGGGCCCGGGGTCAGGGTGGGGGGGTTGGCGGTTATCATAAAGGAGGACCTTGATCCGAGGGAGACCGCTGTTCCGCAGACAGCTGGCTGTGAGTCCCTATGTGTGAAGTGGGGCCATGGGAGGCAGTTGGGCTTGCTGATTGTGTACCTGGCTCCCCACTATGTACCCGAGCTTCTCGATATGATACCTGAGGTGGCGGTTGATACACCCAGGCTATTAGTCGGTAGGTGAAACATCTACCTCTCCGGACGGTCACAATTTGTGTTCACAGGGTGGCAGAGGTCGACGTCGAGGCCCCTCCCATGCCTCAGGGGTCGGTCCTCTCACCCCTCCTGTTCAACATCTATATGAAGCTGCTGGGTGAGATCATCCGTGGTTTTGGGATAGAGTTCCACCAGTATGCTGATGACACCCAGCTGTACATCTCTACCCCTGACCACCCCAATGATGCCATCGAGGTGATGTCCCGGTGCTTGGAGGCTGTGCAAGTCTGGATGGGAAGAAACAGGCTTCAGCTCAACCCGTCCAAGACCGAGTGGCTGTGGTTCCCAGCACCACGATATAGCCAGTTGGTTCCATCTCTGGCTATCGGGGGCGAGTCATTAGCTCCCACGGAAAGGGCCTGCAACTTGGGCATCCTCCTGGATTCTCGGCTGTCGCTGGATGACCATTTGACAGCCGTGGCCAGGGGGGCTTTTTATCAGGTATACCTGATACGCCAGTTGCGCCCCTTTCTAGATCGTGGTGCCCTATGCACAGTCACTCAAGCCCTCGTCATTGCTCACCTGGACAACTGTAATGCTCTCTACATGGGGCTTCCCTTGAGGTGCACTCGGAGGCTCCAGCTAGTCCAGAATGCAGCTGCGTGGGGGATCTTGGGAGTCTCAAAATACTCCCCTATAACACCTCTCCTGCGCGAGCTGCACTGGCTACCTGTGGCTTTCAGGGTGCATTTCAAGGTGTTAGTAACCACCTTTAAAGCCCTCCATGGCATGGGACCTGGATACCTGCGGGACCGCCTTCTACCACAAAGCTCCCTTCTACCTGTCTGCTCCCGCAGGGAGGGCCTCCTCAGGGTACCGTCTGCCGGTCAATGCCAGCTGGCAACCCCCAGGGGGAGGGCCTTCTCTGTGGCAGCTCCCACCCTCTGGAACGACCTGCCCCCCGACCTTCGTGTTATCATGGATTTGCGCCTCTTCCATCGGGCACTAAAAACGCACTTATTTCAGGCAGCTGGCCTGGTATAGTTTTAAATGTGATTTTAAATTGGGTTTGTAACGATAATTTTTAGCACAGGTTCCAAATTTATTTTATTTTTAACTTATTTCTAATATTTTGTTGTATTTATTGCTATGCTTTTTATTATTTCCTGTGCACCACCCTGAGTCCCCTCGGGGAGATAGGGCGGTATATAAATTTAATAAAACTAAAACTAAACTAAACTATTATATTTATCCATCCTACATGGCTCTCAGTCCCAAGGCCACTCCCACTTCAGAGAAGCCCCATGCTCCACTTCCCAACCTTGGGTCCCATCAGGTTTCTTCTCACTTTCACCACTCCCTCAGGTCTTAGGCTTGATTTTCACCCCGCCAGGAAAAACCCCTTCTCCTCACTTTCATTCTGAATAACTCCAAAGCTGAAATGACTTATTATTTTGTGCTGGCATGATTTTAAAATTTTCTCCTATCCACAAAATGGCGGCTGCATTCAGGTTGCCATGGCATGGCCTGGGGCCAACTCTTTCATTTTGCTACCTTAGAGATGTCTCCACAGTGCTGGAGATGTTTACTGCGGCGGTCAGAAGCTTCTACAGCACTGCAGTGACCTATGGTAGCAAAACCATAGCTGATGTAGCTATCTTACTATTTTAACTGGGCTTTTAAATCATGCTTTTAGCACGGGTTAACCTTATTTAATACTAGTTTTAATTCTTGGATTGTTGTTTTTTTATATTTTATAATTCCTGTGCACCGCCCCAAGTCCCATGTTCGAGAGAGGGGGTGGTATATAAAACTAATAAATAAATAAATAAATAAATAAATAAATAAATAAATAAATAAATAAATAAATAAATAAATAAATAAATAAATAAATAAATAAATAAATAAATAAATACAAAGCAGTTTGTCTGGCAACTGCCATTTTCTCCCCACACACAAATAGATGAGACAAAATGGCAGCCGTATTTAGATCATCACCACATGGCCCAGGGACATATAGCCTGCCCTCCTTCCATTACATGAGATTGGGAGAGCTTCAAGAGGTAAGCATGGGGTATCATGGACATGTGGGGAGGAGGCCAAACACTGCAGTGTTTTGCAAGGATGGGATGGAGGAGAGAGGTGGGAGGTTGCTTTAGCCATCAGCTGTGGTGGGTCATAAGAGTGAATGACTGCAAGCTCATTGCAGCCATCATAACTTTGAAATGGTATCAAATGTAGCTTTTTTTGGGGGGGAGAGGAATTTGTCATAATTTTGAATGTTCATTAAATGCCCTGTCATACCTCAAGATTTACCTGTATTGCACTAATGGAGACAGACTTGGAATACTGGTCACCAAGATACAAAAATATGTTAATACTCTAGAACAGGAGTGTCAAACTCGATTTAATTGAGGACCACATCAGGGTTGTATTTGACCTCAGGGAGCTAGGGTGGCCATGGCCAGGGTAGACATGACAAGGGTGGGTGTGGCCAGATCAACTTCAATTATGTTAGGGGTGCCTGTGGTGGTCCAAGCACTCTGCTAGTGAAAACAGGCTGCCGAGCTCTGTTTCTGGCTGCGACAGGTTCCTGCAACCCTCTGCCAGTGAAAAAACAGAGCTCAGAAGGGCCAAGCTCTGTTTTTGCTGCCAGAGGTATTGAATTCTGAGACAGCAGGAAGAGGCTCGGACAGCTGAGGTAACAGGCACAACAATTTATTAACAGCAACAAGGTAAAACGGCAACTATATACAGATTCAGCACCTTGCCCTACTTGACAGCTATTTATACGGGAGCTGTCAAGCAGGGCAGCCAATAGGAACAAGAGGACAGCCCGCGCTCAGCCAGTTCCCCATCCCTGATCTAAGGGGATGCTTTTCAACAGATGTTGAAATATGCAGGAGAAACACAGAAACTGTGTTGTGAATGCCCCAACCCTGGAAGTCTTTAAAAAGATGTTAGATAGCCATTTGTCTGAAATGGTGTAAGGTTCCTGCCCACGCAGGGGGTTGGACTAGAAGACCTACAAGGTCCCTTCCAACTCTGCTATTGTATTATTGTATTATTGTCTGTGCTGATTTTTGAAACTGATGTACGAGGCCCGTGTTGGCGAACGTATGGCACCCATGCCAGAAGTGGCACACAGCCATTTTGCCCAGGATGTGCGACCTCACTGACTCCTCTTCTGCATTCCTATACAGACACATGCACCAGCCAGATGGCCTTCATTTATGCAGGAGTGCCAAAACCTGGAAGAGCAGGGTTCCAGCATGCATGTGCGCACTGGCACCCAAACTTCCGGGATTTTGTCATATACATGTGCAACAGCCAGCTGTTCATCAAGCATGCACACATGCTGGAACACTGCTCTTCTGGGTTTCAGCACTCCCACCTTCAGCACTCCCACTGCACGAAGGCCATCGAGGCCATGCATTCCAGGTGGGGTGGTTCTGGGTGCCACATCTGGCACGCAGATCAGCATACGGTTACATAAAAGGTTAGCCGTCACTGCACTAGGCAGGTGGAACATGCCATTTTCCTGCATCATTCCCAGAGTTCAAAAGGCTCTCATTAAGCAGCTGCATTTGCCTACCATTCTGTTTTATAAAATACATTAAAAACCCACTTATTTATAGTATGGTCTTTAGGGACCAATGATTTCATTGCTTGGATTTTAATTTACCAATCACATGTTTTCATTATTATAACTATTCCTTTAGTTCCTTCGGGGCAGATATAATATTTATTTGCTTATCTTTTTATGCTACTTTAAATTAAAAAATTGCCCTGTTCAACAGTTGTCCTATAGGATTGTTCAGACTAGAGCCATGATGGCGAACCTATGGCACACATGCCCAGAGTGGCACCTGAAGCCATGTGGCCTTATCTGTTTGTCTTCTGGGTTTCTGGCATGCATGTGAGTGCAATGATCAGCCGTCCTTTGTATGCATGGCAGTGCCGAAAACCAGTGTGTGAACCCGGAAGTTTGAGTTTTCTGAACCGCAGCCCTGACAAGTGTGTAATGTTTCAGCGTGACCTTTTCTTCACTTGGTGCCAAAAAGGTTTGCCATCACTGGACTAGAAGAACTGGAGGGCATATACTTTTAGAATTGTTCATAAAGTCACACCTGTCTGCACAATGGCTAGGGAAACCCAACATTCAACACAAATTAGTAAAATAGTACATGGGGTTTTCATTTTTATTATAATAAAATTTATAAAGTTTGTGAGAACTTTAAAAGCATGAAAATGTTTCATAAATTGTTTGATTAGAGTTAAAATTATTTCTTTTATCCTGCTTTTTCTTTTTACAAAAAAACGAGGCTCAGCTATTCAGATCAAGGACAAAATCAGACCATATCAGATATATATTAGAAAGAATACTTATGCTTACTTGATGTCATAATTTCAGAAATCTGTGACAGTGCTGATAATTTCATCCCTACTAATCAAAAGGCTGTGGGATTATATTGAATATACAGTATTTTGGACGATATGAATAAATGTGATAACGTCAAGCTCCCTTATCTTACAACTTGTCTCACCTGTCTTAATCTTTTCTGTACAGACTGTACAAAAGAATTGGAGTTTCATTTTGGGAAACAGTCAGAAATATTATAAGAAAAAACTGCCCAAGGGGAGTCAATATGGCAAAACAGCTTATCGTGGACAGGGGCAATAACACCACGACATTCACGAAATGGCCTTGAAAAAGATTGCATGTCAGTATAATTTGTATTTCCTGATAATCAATTTGAGTCTCTGAAATGAAGGCAGGAAACAAATGTGGAAAATCAGTTTAGTACAGTTTTTAAAAGTGACTCATGAATCTTAGTAATGTAATAAAGTAATATTACAAGATAAATACATCAACAGTGCACATTTCTACTATCACACAAGAGCATATGGTGTGCTATAATATTTCACAATGTTTACTATGAATGAAATACTGCCATGTTGAATCATTTCCAGTAGCATACGATGCACGGGATTCAATTTTTTAACCAGGTGAGATACTTGGAAAAAAGCAACAAATGGCAGCCATCTTTTGACGCAAAGCTGCCAAGAAGTAAAAACAAGAAGAATCAAAAGGAGCCAAAGTAATTTCTACTAACTTACCACATTTGACCCTGCATTAAAATAGCTTTCTGTGCTCAATATGCCAACCATGGAATAAGAATCCCCAATGGAGAGTTCAGCATGCCACTTAAAAATGTTTGTTTCGGATGGTTCCTGCATCTTTTTCAAGGTTTAATTTTATCTTTAGGACTTTTGACGCTTTGCATGTAAGCTGTTTGTAAAGATTTTATTGCTGCAGCACTAACTAATGTTGACAATATAGAAGAAAACTGAAAAGAGCTCCCACAATCCTATAAAATCAGAGAAGCATTGATAAAGGATTTTTCCCACAAGCTTTAATAGGACCAATTAAAAAGGAGATTATGAACAGAAAGAGCATTTCTTTGTTGTTAGATAAGAAAAGCATTAAATGTTTCCTTAATTCAAATTCAAATTCAAATTTATTCGATTTATAAACCGCCCCCTCTCCCCAAAGGGCGGTGTACAGGAAAAATTAAAAAACCATATAAAACATACAATATATACAAAGTTAAAAATGAATTAAATTAAACCTATACTAAAATTTAAAAAACATTTAAAATACAACTCACCTAAGCTAAAATTCCCTAAAGTCTAATATCCATATAAATATTTGGCAGATGTTATATTGAGAGAGTCAAAACTGTTACGCAAGACCAGCTTGCTGAAAGAGATAGGTTTTAAGTGAACAGCGAAAGAGGGGAAGGTCCGTGATAGTCCGTGATAGTACAGCCCGAGCCTGTAAAGATGAAGTGAGGAAAGCTAAGGCTCGCAATGAAGAAAGGCTTGCCAAAAAAGTAAAAAATAACAAAAAAAGCTTCTTCCAACATGTTAAAAATAAGAAAAAAGTTAAGGAAACAATTGGTCCACTGCTGGGAGAAAATGGCAAGAAGATGATAAGCAACAGGGAGAAAGCAGAACTATTTAACTCTTTTTTTGCATCTGTCTTTACACAAAGGGATAAAACAGTCCAACCAATCAAAAACAGCACCACAAAAATCAGATTAGGAACACAAGTTGAAATAGGGAAGAAAATGGTAAGTGAGCACCTGTCTGCCCTGGACGAGTTCAAATCACCAGGACCGGATGGATTACACCCCAGGGTTCTGAAGGAACTGGCACACGAGATCTCAGAACCACTGAACTATATCTTTCAGAGATCCTGGAGCACCGGGGAACTGCCAGAAGACTGGAAAAGAGCTGATGTGGTTCCCATCTTCAAAAAAGGAAAAAAAAACAGATCCATGAAACTATAGACCGATCAGTCTGACCTCAATACCAGGAAAGAGTCTGGAAAAGATAATTAAACAACAAATAAGTGAACACCTAGAAGCAAACAAAGTAATACCCAAAAGCCAACATGGGTTTGTCAAAAACAGATCATGCCAGACGAATCTAATTGCATTCTTTGACAAAGTGACAAAATCACTGGACCAGAGGAATGCTGTTGATATAATTTACTTCAGTAAAGCATTTGATAAAGTAGACCATAACCTACTATTAGATAAAGTAGAAAATTGTGGGTTAGACAGCACCACCACCAAATGGATTCGCAACTGGCTGACCAACCGCACTCAACGTGTAGTCCTCAATGGAACTGCATCTACATGGAAGGAAGTATGCAGTGGAGTCCCCCAAAGCTCTGTTTTAGGCCCAGTACTCTTTAACATCTTCATCAACGATTTGGATGAGGGGATAAATGGGGAACTCATCAAATTTGCAGACGACACCAAGCTGGCAGGAATAGCCAACACTCCAGAAGATAGGCTTAAGATACAGAAGGATCTAGACAAACTTGAACATTGGGCACTATCTAATAAAATGAAATTCAATTGTGAAAAAAGTAAGGTCCTACATATAGGCAAGAAAAACCAAATGCACAAGTACAGTATAGGTGGTACCTTGCTCAATAGTAGCAACTGTGAGAGGGATCTAGGAATCCTAGTGGACAACCATTTAAATATGAGCCAGCAGTGTGCAGCAGCTGCCAAAAAAGCCAACACAGTTCTAGGCTGCATAAACAGAGGGATAGAATCTAGATCACGTGAAGTGTTAATGCCACTGTATAGTGCCTTGGTAAGGCCACACTTGGAATACTGCATACAGTTTTGGTCGCCACGATGTAGAAAAGACATGGAGACTCTGGAAAGAGTGCAGAGAAGAGCAACCAAGATGATTAGGGAACTGGAGACTAAAACATATGAAGAACGGCTGCAGGAGCTGGGTATGTCTAGTTTGATGAAGAGAAGGACCAGGGGAGACATGATAGCAGTGTTCCGATATCTCAGAGGGTGCCACAAAGAAGAGGGAGTCAAACTATTCTCCAAGGCACCTGGGGGCAGGACAAGAAGCAATGGGTGGAAACTAATCAAGGAGAGAAGCAACTTAGAACTAAGGAGAAATTTCCTGACAGTTAGAACAATTAACCTCTGGAACAGCTTGCCTCCAGAAGTTGTGAATGCCCCAACCCTGGAAGTCTTTAAAAAGATGTTAGATAGCCATTTGTCTGAAATGGTATAAGGTTCCTGCCCACGCAGGGGGTTGGACTAGAAGATCTACAAGGTCCCTTCCAACTCTGCTATTGTATTGTATTGTATTGTAGTGCGAAGTTCGGGGGGTAGGTCGTTCCAGAGTGCCGGCCCTGCCACAGAGAAGGCCCTACCCCTGGGCACCGCAAGCCGGCACTGACCAGCGGTTGGTACCCTCAGTAGGCCCTCTCTGTGGGAGCGTATTGGACGCAGGGAGGTGTGTGGCAGGAGACTGTCCCGCAAGTAGCTAGGCCCCAAGCCATGGAGCGATTTGAAGATGGTAACAAGCACCTTGAAGCACACCCGGAAGGCCACCGGCCAGTGCAGCTCGCGCAGGAGAGGTGTTATGTGGGAGTAACGAGAAGCTCCCATAATCCCCCGCGCAGCCGCATTCTGGACCAACTGGAGCCTCTGGGTGCACCTCAAGGGGAGCCCCATGTAGAGAGCGTTACAATAGTCTAGGCGAGACATCACGAGTGCCTGAGTGACAGTGCGGAGGGCATCTCGGTCCAGAAAGGGACGCAACTGGCATACCAGGCGAACCTGGAAGAATGCCCCCCTGGTCACGGCTGTCACATGGTCGTCTAAGGACAGCCGGGAATCCAGGAGGACGCCCAAGTTGTGAGCCCTTTCCACGGGGGCCAATGACTCGCCCCCGATAACCAGCGATGGAGTAAGCTGGCTATGCCGAGATGCCGGAAACCACAGCCACTCGGTCTTGGACGGGTTGAGCCGAAGTTTGTTACTTCCCATCCAGAGCCGCACGGCTTCTAAACACCAGGACATCACTTCGACCGCATCGTTGGGGTGGTTGGGGGTAGATATGTACAGCTGGGTATCATCAGCGTACAGATGGTACTCTACCCCACAACCACGGATGATCTCACCCAGCGGCTTCATGTAGATGTTAAACAGGAGGGGTGAGAGGACCGACCCCTGAGGCACCCCATAAATGAGTGGTCTCGAGGTCGACCTCTGCCCTCCTGCCAATACAAATTGCGACCGACTGGAGAGGTAGGAGGAGAACCACTGTAAAACAGTGCCCCCCAATCCCAACCTCTCCAGTCGGTGCAATAGGATACCATGGTCGATGGTATCGAAAGCCGCTGAGAGATCTAATAGGACCAGGATAGAAGAAAAACCCCTATCTCTGGCCCTCCAGAGATCATCCACCAACGCGACCAATGCCGTCTCGGTGCTGTGCCCAGGTCGGAAGCCGGACTGGCGTGGGTCTAGATAAACAGTTTCCTCCAGGTGCCGAGAGAACTGCTGTACCACCACACTCTCTACAACCTTCGCCAAAAAGCGAAGGTTGGAGACCGGACGATAGTTAGTTAGCAATGCTGGGTCCAGGGAGGGCTTCTTGAGGAGGGGTCTCACCATCGCCTCTTTAAGGGAGGCCGGCAAGAACCCCTCGCTAAGAGAAGCGTTCACAATTCCCTGGAGCCAGCCTCGTGTCACCTCCCAGGAGGCCAGTACCAGCCAGGAGGGACACGGGTCCAATAAACATGTGGTGGCATTCAGTCGCCTCGGCAACCTGTCCATGTCTTTGGAAGTAACAAAGTCGAACTCGTCCCATAAAACGGTCTCAAGACCTGCCTCGGACGGTCCGCCCAGATCTATCGAAATGGAAGCCAAGTCGTCCCGAATCCGAGCAATTTTGTCCTGCAGATAACTTCTGAACTCCTCTGCTCTACCCTGCAAAGGAGCTTCCCGCGACCCCTGATGGAGAAGGGAGCGGGTCACTCTAAACAGGGCGGCAGGGCAGTTATCTGTGGACGCTATAAGAGTGGCAAGATGACTACGTTTTGCCACTCTTATTGCCACTAGGTAGGTCTTTGTGTAAGACTTCACTAGTGTTCGGTCGGATTCGGAACGAGTGGACCTCCATCTGCTCCCTAGGCGTCTCTTGCGGCGCTTCATCACCCTTAGCTCCTCAGAAAACCAAGGGGCCAGGGTGGATCGGCGCCGCGTGAGAGGCCGCAAGGGCACGACCTGGTCCAAGGCCCCCGTGGCCGCACCATTCCATGCGGCCACTAAGTCCTCGGTCGAGTCGTGGGTGGGGGTTACAGGCATAGGCCCAAGCTCCGTCTGGAACCTCTCCGGGTCCATCAGGCACCTGGGGTGGAACCATCTGGGAATCTCGGGTTCTGCCTCCCCGCAGTGGGGTGTAGCGGTCGGAAAGTCCAGCCGCAGGAGCGAGTGATCTGACCATGACAGGGGTTCGATGACTAATTCCCCTACTCCTAGATCACTCAACCACTGGCCAGAGGCAAAGATTAAGTCTAGTGTGTTTCCCCCTGTATGAGTGGGGCCTTGAATTACTTGGGTCAGGTCCATGGCCATCATGGAGGCCATGAACTCACGAGCCGCCTGAGACAAATCGCCTACCGATGGCAGGTTGAAATCCCCCATGACTAAAAGTCTGGGGGTGTCAACCGCCACCTCAGCGATCACCTGGAGGAGCTCGGGCAGGGTGGCTGACACGTAGCGGGGAGCCAGGTACGAGACCAGCAGGCTCAGCTGCCTCCCAAGTCCCCATTTCCCAAACAGAGATTCACACCCGACTACCTGAGGCACAGTGGCCTCCCTTGGCTGAAGACTTTCTTTAATAATAACCGCCACTCCCCCACCCCTACCCTGGGCCCTTGGCCGATGAAGTGCTAGGTAGCCTGGTGGGCACATCTCGACGAGGGGAACACCTCCCTCGGGCCCCAACCAGGTTTCCGTAATGCCCGCCAGGTCCGGGTCCCCCTCTGAAATTAGATCGTATATGAGGGGGGCTTTGTTTACCACGGACCTGGCGTTGCACAACATCAGCCTTGGGCCCAGGCTCTGTAACTCACCTCCTAGATTGCGGGAGGAGCCCAGGGGGTTGGGGCGGGCGACCGCTCTTAAATATCGGGTACGCACGCCCCCTGAAACTTGATACGACACCCGGCTCCCGTCATACCTGCTGCTCCCCTGGGCCGTTTGGATGGAAAGGCCCTCTGTAGGATCGACCTTCGCCCCCCTCTTTACGTCAGACCCTCTACCCTTACTTCCGCCATTATCAGCTGGTCTCGTACTCTGCTCAGTTAAGCCAACGTAAATGGACCCACCCACCACCCTTGAACCCCTTAAAACCCGACCTAAAAAACTAACTAAGAATCTGCGCAACTTGCGTTTCTCCCACCTCTCTTGGCTAATAAGCCCATCCTCGAGGTGGGCCCTCGTTAACTCTGAGGGCCAAGCATGTGCGAGAGGAGATTCTCGCAAGGAGAGGAGGGTAGCCCTTGAGTACGTTAAAATAAATAGATAGAAAATGCGGGAAGGGGATGGAATTAAAATAGATGCTTAATCTATTCTGAGGCTTCCAACTTTGTCTCATTTTTACATATAATTCCCAATCACAGAATTGTAAACATCAACAGGGAAACACCAACTCAAGGTTTAAAGACTGGGGTGCAATGTTAGCATATTCTTTTATAAGACCTGAATCCAGTGTCACTTCTGAATGTAGATGTAAAGGATGACATAGGTCTTACCATATATGTGTCCTTGCTCAAGCATCTGGATTGAAAGAGACACTGCAACAAACACTTCGAGATTCACTTTGTTTTGTTTCGTTTCATTTTACAGTGTTTCAAGACAGCAGAAGTAGTTTTATTACCAGCTACACTTGGCATGAGCAGTTTACCGCCAGCTACATTTCACTGTCAAGTATTTTGCCCCCTCCATTCCCCTTCTTCTGCTTTATTAATAAGATTCCCTGCTGCGTCTACCACTTTAACCATTTTTCCTAGCCAACTTTCAAAGCTGCAGTGTATGTGTGGTTGACTTGCTACGTAGCCTTGCTTGCAACCAGATAACAGAGGAGAGGGAAGGCATGGGAATGTAAGGGAGGTCTGAGAGGGAATTCTGGATTTCAAGTGTGCCGCCTGAAAGCATGAGACAGACCCAAACCCCAAGGTCATTGACTGGGAATGTTTGAGGCAAATAGGACATTTCCAAAATAAAGCAAGTGCGACTGATTGGTGGACAATGGACAATAGGAAGTCCAGGGCAGGGAAAGAAAAAAATTCCTATACTGTTTGCACACAAAAATGTCACAACTGGCTTTTCTATTTCTGGACCCATACTGTATGGCTTTTCAACAAAGTTATACTCTTGGAGAAAAAATGTTCCAGGAGGTTTTTTTTGCTGTTTAATGCAGTTCAGTGGTGGGTTTCAATTTTTTTAGAACCTACTCTGTGGGCGTGGCTTGGCAGTCATGTGACAGGGTGAGAGTGGCCAACTTGTAAAATGTGATGAAACTCATTTAACAACACTCTTGCTTAGCAACCAAAATTTTGGGCTCAATTGTGATGATAAACTCTCTCTCTCTCTCTCTCTCTCTCTCTCTCCTTTCCTTTCCTTTCCTTTCCTTTCCTTTCTTACTTTCTGCCTTCCTTTCCTTTCCTTCCCATTGGGTTACCAGCAGCGGCAGGCCAGACTTACTTCTGGGTCCGCCGGTGGAACCCCCTCTCACCGGCTCTCTAAATTTCACCATCCGGTTCTTGCGAGTAGGTGCGAGCCTGCAGAAACCCACCACTGATGCAGTTGGACAATTGACAACATATATCTACACCTCTATGCATGTGCATAGTATACTGTATATGTGTATGTGTTTACTGATTGTGATACAAGCTGAACATGGTCATGTATTACAGTTTTCTTAACCTTTTCTTAGTCCTAATTCTAGAGGGGACTTCCAGAGATTGTTGGCAGTTTTCCTTCTTCTCAGTTCTCGGTAGAACTCATTGCCTGCTGATTTTGCTCTGGCAAATAAACCTTTTTAGCTTCCATTATCTTCTGGCACCCAAACTGTGCTTTCTGTGTTGGTTCCTTATTGTCTATTAGCAATCTTCATTTTCTATTCTTCAGCAGATTTCTTTGAATAGTTTCAACTAATTCTCTTCAACAGTGTGAACTCTGCCCAACCCAACTCTACTTTGCCAGCCCACTTAATTATTTATTGAAGCCAGCAACTATCATTAGCAACCACAGTTAATGATTAATCCATCTTAGTTGCAGTCATTGCTTCTGTCCCTGAAGTTCCTCCCTGTGATGTGGCATCTATCAATATGCCATCTGATATTTTTAACTGTCCATCTGTAGCCCAGCTTTCTTTGGAGAAATTGTCTAATGAAACTCTAAAATGACTCCTAGATCTTGTTTCTTATCATCAAAGGGAGTACACATTGTTTTGTTTTGGTGACTGCATAGATGTATGGAAATGGACAGAACAAGTATTAACACTCTAGTTGAAAATGCTATTTAGAAATGCTGAACATTGGCTGGATCATGTTCATAAGTCAATGATTGCAGTGAGAGAATTAACATTTACTGAAGTACCAGTTTTGTGCCTTCTGAAATTTGAGTGTTTTTAGCAACACTGCCAAAACCATTGACTCATCAGTTATATTACTTAGCTGTGTAATTAAAAGTGTTTTTAAATAACGCCATCAAAAATGACAAATAATGCTTATTCAAACTGCATATCTGAAAGTAAAGAGATTGCATCATGCTCATATTGGAACACCATGGCACTTCCAGGTTGAAAGGATTAACTGATGACCTCACCATTGCCCAGGTGATGCCCAGTGGGGGGCTCCTTTTTTGTCCCTGCAGGAGTTGGAGCAAAGGATGGGACCAGTGGTGGGATTCAGCCAGCCTGCACCTATTCAGGAGAACCAGTTGTTAACTTTCTAAGCAGTTCAGCAAACCAGTTGTTAGAAGAAATCTCTTTGTTTTTCCCCACTTTACAGGGCTAATCCTGTAAGGAAGGCAGGAAGAAAACATTCTGGTGTTGTTTCTAGCCTAATCTTTATTGCCCTGTTTACAGACACAGCCACTCTGGTTAATCCTTATTACATTGTAACAGCTAACATCGACATGAGTGACATTGAGTTGGCCACCCCCATCCAGACACATGATCACCAAGCCACGCCTACCCAGCTGGTCATTAGGGCAGAGAACCAGTTGTTAAATTAGTTGAATCTGGATGGGGCTCACCCCACCCCACAGGGTTTGCTAACCTCCAACCCAGCATCTTAATCACATGAGCTATTGTGCTCCTGTAATAATGGGATATCTATAATCATTCTATGTTTTTAGGATTAATCAGAGAAATGTCAGCAGATAAAAGTTTTGTGAATCTTTTTCCCATTGCTTTATAATATAGAAAACATTGGTTTCTCTTCCAGCCATGCAAGGGTAATCATTTTAGCAATGTTTTAACTTAAGTTAATACATAAACAGATATTGCTTTTTTTACTCCCTTTTATAGCTTTTGAGTTTGATATGCAGGAGAAAATCAGTCAATTGGTTTATTGCTTGTTTTAACACTCTCGGGTTAATTTTTTTCCTTTAATGTTCTAATTATTATTCTAATAATGCAGTGTTTAATTTAAGCCTCTGGCTATATATGAAGCTATCTCTAAGTCTTCCCCACCTTAACATTACTCAACAAATTCATTTGTGTTTAGCTGGCAGCCTGTCATTGCTTCCAATATTTATACTGCTTTCTTCCCATCCTCTTCTCTCTCTGATTAGGTAAGGAGAATCTGCAAAGTTCAGTCTTCTCCCATGATTTTCCCTTCACTCCTGAACTCTTAAGAGATCTTGATCACTCCTGGAACTATTAAAACCTCAATAGCTAACATTATCTAAAACCATTTTTGTTCAGTAGCCAACTTCTTCCTCTTCAAAATTCCAACCCGATCTATCTCTTTGCACCAATTCATTAGTCTATTTTCCTTCCTGCCTTCTCCTTGTGAGAAATACTTTCTGTTTGAAGTTGTTAATCAAGTTCATTCCCAGTTATTTCTCAGGTTCAAACAATCATTTCCAGGTACAGCTTTGTCTGTTTAGAAGAGTATGCGTCACAATGCCCCATTTTGTCATGTTACTATAATACTTAGTGTCCTTTTATCCAAAAACAGCTAATCTCTAAAGCAAAAACAGGCAACTTCCAAATGCACAAAAGTCTAAAAGTCTTATCACACCTGGCCATCAACCATACTGCTAAAGATTATTGTAGGAGATGGTGTGGTGTCAGCAACATCTGAAGTGTAATAGATTGCCCAAGCCTATTCTTCACAAATAGTTAAGAATGGAAAACTATGAAGGACAAGTTAAAATCTGGAATGTATATTTTAGTAGTCTACTAAGTATTAAGGTTAAGTAGACTTTTCAGGCTCAAAGGTCTTATAGTACTAATGACACTGCTTATACGAGCTTCTTGGAGGCCCTGAAAGTTCTAGCTGGCCTTTATGAAAAACAAGAGGGACATTTGGTCTGAATCAGTGGTTTATTTTTGGAGGTTTTTTTTTCCATTTCATATATGTCAAACCACTTGAGTGTATGTAGGTTCTCAATCATCCATGTCATGGTTGTTCCAGAAGTCCAAAAGGCAACTTCTTCAGCTTCTTGAATGAGAAGCAAAATGTTTTCAAGGAAAAAACAATCAAGCAAGTCCAGTTATCTTTTGCACAGCGTCTTTTGGACAATCCACCAGAGATATATTTGCCAATTTATCATAGTTATTTAAACATTTATTTATTTACTTTACTTACTTACTTTTCACCAGGTGCTTCTCCTGTCCCTTTTGCCAACTCAGGTGAAATGAGATGGCTGCATTGATTCATCACATCAAGCTAACATGCCTTTTCTATATTTTGACTTAGGACAACTGTTGTAGTTTGTAAATCAATGTTTATGATTTGACATAAAATGTGACTCTAGCCAAATGTGGTTTGTGTGAATTTATCAAAGTTAAACCAGTAGTTATGGCCCCTTAAGCAATCAGCAAGAACTGCCTCATACCAAACATCTCAGATCACAACTACCATTTATATGTTTTTCTTCTATACTCTGGAGAAATGCTTATCAGCCTAAAGCTCTTGCTGAAGCATCAAGGACTAAAATTATAATATGCTGCACAAATGAGATTAGAGTTTTCTGGGAAGCACAGCCATAGCAGAAGCTAAGTTATTTTAGCATTAAAGACTAATCCTGAGTGATATTTAACACCAACAACTCCCTTTGACTTCAGCTATGGACATGGCTGCTGAAAGTATGAAAAGCTTGGAAGGACGAGTTTTCTGTTCTAAAGGGACACCATCACATATGCCACAATGGGTCATAGTAACATGTAAATTTAAGATGAATTTCTAAAGGATAAGAATAATGGGACAATGTTGTCCTTAACAAAATATGTACTAGAGTAATAATCTATCAGAAACTTGATTCATATACAGTCTTCTGGAACAAGAAGCATTTCATTTCCAATTAAAAAATACAATTGGCTTAGAAGAAATAAGCCATGGAATGAAAATGGATCATCAGCCACTGATCCTAACCATTGCTTTTTAAGCACAATGTTTCTAGGAGGATAAAGTTACTTACAAGCACACAATGAAAACTTAGCATGCTCTCATTTTATTCTGAGCTTTAGCTTTAGTAAGTTCCAGTCTAAGTAACCAAATAAGCATCATCAAAGTTATAATTGATGTGCTTCTTCTTCAATTATCTTATTTAAAACAAATCAAAAACCTCACTGAAGCAAACCAAATATCTATTTAGCTGTGAGAAAGGCAGTTCTCAGTTTCACATCTCATAACCCTTCATTGTTAATGACAAGGGATGGTGAAAATTATAGGCTAAAATAGGGAGAGCACCAAGTTTTTTTCACTTGTGATTTAATCCAACTCTTGTTTATTAATCAAGTCCATTCTCTAAAACACAAAGCAGCAGACAAAGGACTTTTCCTAAAATTATTCCTACAATGAGCCAGACAAATATTTTTTTTAATTTTAATTTTAATTAAATTTATATCCCGCCGTTCTCCACGAAGGACCCAGGGTGGCGCACAGGAATTATTAAAAACATATAAATAGCAAAAATACAAAATTTAAAAACATATTAAATTACAGATCCTATGCTAAAATCCAAATTAAAACCCCAATTTAAAATAGCCCCAACGGGAGGTTACGCTAGGCCGGCTTGTTGAAAGAGATGTGTCTTTAGACACTGGTGGAAGAGGCGGAGGTCTGAGATGGTGCGAAGTTCAGGGGATAGGTCGTTCCAAAGGGCAGGGCCCGCCACAGAGAAGGCTCTTATTTATTTTATTTTATTTTATTAAATTTATACCCCGCCCTTCTCCTAAAAAAGGACCCAGGGTGGCGCACAGGCATCATTAAAATCATACAAAATACAAAAATACAAAATTATTAAAAACTAATTAAATATTCCCTGTGCTAAAATTAATAAGACTGTAAAATTTAAAATTATCCCTATAAAAGTCAGAAACAGGGTTTATGTTAGGCCGGCTTGTTGAAATAAATAGGTTTTAAGACATTGGCGGAAAAGGCGGAGGGCCACGATGGTGCGTAGATCGGCGGGAAGGTCATTCCAGAGGGCAGGGCCCGCCACAGAGAAGGATCTTCCCCTAGGCGTCGCCAGTCGGCATTGCCCAGCTGACGGTACCCTGAGAAGGCCCTCTCTGTGGGAGTGGATCGGCCAAGGGGATGTATGGGGCAGGAGACAGTCTCACATATAACTAGGCCCCGAGCCATGGAGTGCTTTAAAGATGGTCGTCAAAACCTTGAAGCGCACCCGAAAGACCACAGGAAGCCAGTGCAGCTCGTGCAGGATCGGTGTTATATGGGAGCATCTAGAGGCTCCCGTAATCACCTGCGCGGCCGCATTCTGGACTAACTGTAGCTTTCGAGTGCACCTCAAGGGAAGCCTCATGTAGACAGCATTACAGTAGTCGAGTCGGGAACTCACGAGTGCCTGAGTGACTGTGCGGAGGGCAGCCCGGTCCAGTAAGGGGTGCAATTGGTGCATCAGGCGTGCCTGATGAAACGCTCCCATGGCCACGGCCGCCGCATGGTCCTCCATGGACAACCGGGCATCCAGGAGGACACCCAAATTGTGCGCCCTCTCCACGGGGGCCAGTGTTTCGCCCCCAATGGCCAGATTTGGAATAATCTGGCTGAACCGGGGTGCCGGAAACCACAGCCACTCGGTCTTGGATGGGTTGAGCTTGAGTTTGTTACTACCCATCCAGATCCGTACGGCCTCCAAACACCAGGACAACACCTCGGCAGCATCGTTGGGGTGGTCTGGGGTGGATATGTACAACTGAGTATCATCAGCGTACAGATGATATCCCACCCCAAAACCACAGATGATCTCACCCAGTGGCTTCATATATGTGTTGAACAGGAGGGGCGAGAGGACTGACCCCTGAGGAACCCCGCATAAAAGGGGTCTCGAGGTCGACCTCTGCCCTCATGTCAACACATATTGCGACCGACCAGAGAGGTAGGACGAGAACCACCGTAAAACGATGCCTCCCAGCCCCAACCCCCCCAGTCGGTGCAATAGGATACCATGGACGATGGTATCAAAAGCCGCTGAGAGGTCTAAAAGGACTAGGATAGAGGAACAACCTCTATCCCGCGCCCTCCAGAGATCATCAACCAACGTGACCAATGCCGTCTCGGTGCTGTGACCGGGTCGGAAGCCGGACTGGCGCGGGTCTAGATAATCAATTTCCTCCAGGTGTTGCGGAAACTGTTGGGCCACCACACTCTCTACAACCTTCGCTAAAAAGTGAAGGTTGGGGACCGGACGGTAATTCTCCAATAATGCTGGGTCCAGGGAAGGCTTCTTGAGGAGGGGCCTCACTACCGCCTCTTTCAAGATGGCAGGCAAGGACCCCTCACTCAGAGAAGCATTCACAATATCCTGGAGCTAGCCTCGTGTCGTCTCCCAGGATGAGGATAAATAAGTTAGAGTAAGAGAGAGTGACTGGCTTAGAGACAATGTGAGAGCTCTATATTTGAATTATGATGAGCCTGAACCTCCCTAATCCAGGTACACTCTAGTATTTCTGAGAGCCACCCCCACGTCTCTACGTGATATCAGACAATTGTGTCTTTTTTTTCTGTCTTTCTGTTTGTAATTTTAACCTACTTAAAAATAAAATCCCTTGTAGAAATATGTCCAATAGGTCATTCTCATACTTCAAACATTGGTTAGAAACTTGAGTTATCTAGCATGGACTGCAAAAATCCATAAAGCACTAGGGGCACAGCAGAGATTTTGAGTTTTTTGCATCTTTCTGCTAACATCTAGTTATTATGTGCATTTTTCCAGGTCAGATTTGAAGCATGGTTTCCCTTCTGAGAAACATTCTAGAGAAGAGACTAGCTTGTGGAGAAGGACTGCAAGATGAAATAACACAACACAAATGTGAAACAAGCACATTTGGTACACATGGGCTGATTTTCAAAAATTGAAACTTTTCCCCCTTGACACCTATGGCAGCATTGATTTGATTTGATTTGATTTGATTTTAATTTATTAAATTTATAAACCTTGCCACTCTCCCCGAAGGGACTCAGGGCGGTGCACAGGAAATTAAAATGGAAATATAAAAACATAGCAATAAATAAATACTAAAAATAAAGCATGAAAGCATAAGCATGAAAACGTTGTCCAAATTTGAACCTCTACTTTGATGTTCTTTGACAGTATGTCAAATCTTTAGTATCAAAAGTCACGAAAGAACTCAAAGATAGGGCTTCAGAAAGATAGTTATAACTGTCACAGCCTGAGACATAGTCACTTGGGGTGTGTGGATTAGGAGGGCAGCCGAAACAAAGATTCATCAGAGACCAAATTGTAGCTCCAAAGCTGAAACAAATGGGTCTTTTCAGGTTCTCAAATCAATGTGTATCAGTCTTTTGTGCAGAAAGAGAGTGTAGAGACAGAAAGGAGATTCATGTTTTTCTGAGCTGAGGTATACCATGGATTCTGTTCAGCATATATGGTATGGAGTTCCTTAGAAGACTTGGGATAGTGATGGTGATAGTGATGGTGACAGTGGTGGTGAAATATTGCTGATCATTTACCTGCTAAGGTCCTTGTTTTCTCAAATTTAGAGTGGGGTGGGAGATGAGGATCCCATTCTCATAGGATCTGAGACAATTCGCCATGGCCACCTCGCTGCAACCATCTTGCCATGGTTATCTCACCGCAGCCAACTCATCATAGGACAACTTTCCTTGGCCAATTCACTGCAGCCAGCTCATCATGGGACAACTCTCCTTGGCTAATTCTGTGTGAGATAACTCCGTGTGATAAATGTTATCCTCCACTGTTTCCTCTACATTATTTCCATTTTTGCCAATAGAAATAATGTTGAAGAAACAGTGGCAGATAACATTTATCACATTGAGTTATCCCATGTAGAATTGTCTACGTGGTGAGTTGTCCCATGGCTAGTTGATCCTGATGAGATGGTTCTGGTGAGTTGACTGTGATGAGTTATTGCATTCTGACCTTTCTCACATCCCTTCTCCCTTTTCCTCCTTAGCATGCCATGAGTTTTTAAAAATGAAAGCAAAACAAATCAGGCTGAAAATCAGCTATATTACCTTTTTTTCTTCCCAAAGACAATTATTCACAACAGGTACAGCAAATTAAAATGCTATAAGTTGATAAGAAAGTAATTCCTGTTGACTGGAGAAGCAGAGAATTCTAGGAGGTGAATTCCTAAAGCATCAGTTAAAGACTAGGATAAGTATAAGTATAATCTTTATTGTCATTGTACTTAAATACAACAAAATTGAATGAGGAAGATTGCAGAGGAGTAGCTGCAAATTGTCATGATTAACATTAATTTGTGGGCAAATATAATATGCTTAGATATTAGATAGCTGTTAGATCAGGCATTTCAGTGCTGAATTGGTAATTGATGACAACAGAGTTATCTTTCATCCAGATATGAGCTATGGCCTCCCTGACCCTATAATTGCCATCTGCATGATCGTTTCCTGAAAGCCTGATTTATTGAAACTTGACCCCACAATGAAATATACTATGGTATTAACTACAGATGACTCGATACTATTCTTTCTGGTTCTTACTGCTAGCTAAACACTGGTATTTAATATAAGGATTTAATACTATAGGGGAAATTTTAGCTAGTTTCTCAGTTGTTGGGAAGGGAGATTGCAAAAGCCAAAAAATTTACCCAGACCAATTATAGGTAAATGCTAAGTTTATCTTTCTGAATAAGGTATTCAAGTAACTGGTGGCTGACCAAATTGAAACCTTCTTGGATAACATACATTTTGGATAAGTCCCAATATAGGAGTTAAGCCCAATTTTTACTTGAATACATTTTGAGTTTGATGGGAGTTTGATTTTGTGGGGGACTTGTTGGATTAAAGTAGTTTTCAAATCCATCAACCTTGGTAAGGAGAGATTGGCTGTGCTAAGGATTGATGAAATCCTTTCGTGGTGGTTCTGCTTAAACTAGAATCTCCAAAAAATTGATTCTAGAGGCTTTCTTTTCAATCTTGTGAGATATATATTGCAAAGTGCCACAGTATTGTATCTTGTTGCTATAGTGTTGAACTGTTATGTGAAATCACTGAATGGGATCTGGCAAATTAGATAAAGTACCATAACAAGTAGCATTATATCTTCTTATCATCAGATCCAGGTAAGGCAGTAAAAATGATGAATCACTGACTTGCAGCATTTGTGGATTGAAGGAGGGCAGTGAGAAAAGAGATGCCATGAATGAATGGTTTACGTGTGGTTTCAATCTGTTTGGTAAGAGTTTTCACATCTCCAAAAAGAAGAAATCATAGGTTGGAGGTGCTTGTTGATCTTCCTCTGTCTTCAGAGACATATACTGTATTTTTCAGAGTATACAACTCACCAGAATATAAGACGCACCAAGGTTTTGAAGAGGCAATTTTTTTTAAAAAAAGTTGGTAGGTAGATAGAGGGATAGAGAGGGAGAGAAAGAGAGAAAAATACAGCAGGTAGATAGGGAGAGTGAGTAGTTAGGTAGATAAAAAGAGAGAGAGAAAAATAGAGAGAGAGAAATACAGTAGGTAGGTAGGGAGAGACAAAGAGTAGATAGGTAGGTAGATGTTTCCAGGTATATTTATCCATGTGCTGGAGAAGGAAATAGCTGACAATCTGCAGCACCTAAGACTTTATTTCTGCTGACACAGCATTTGATCAATGTAATTCTCATCAACCACTCTAGCTAAAGAGCTTTCCGAAAGGGGGAAAAAAAGTTTTTGAACTTTGAAAACCTCCCAAAAATGGCCCGTTTTTTGCTAAAATGGAACCATTATTTTTAAAAAGGCATGAATAGCCTTTTGGGGGCTTGCAGAGTGCTCCTTGGGAGGGTGGGGGGCCACAAATGAGCAAAAAGCGTCCTGTTTTTTGTAAAAAAATATATGCATGCATAGCTTTTAGGAAGCTTATAGAATGCTGCTGGGGGCTGGGGGGACAGAAAACAGTCCGTTTTTTGCTCATTTCTGACCTCCCCAGCGCCCAGGAGCTCTCTGAAAGCCTCCATAAGGCTATGCATCGCCATTTTGGTGAAGGGGCGGGGTTTAAGGAGGCAAAAAAATGCTGTATTCAGTGTATAAGATGCACTCAGATTTTCAGCCTGTTTTTTGAGACAAAAAGGTGCGTCTTATACACCGAAAAATATGGTAGGTCTTCTGTGGCAAAGGAGGAGGAGGAGAGGGTAGAAGAGGAATGAGAAGGAAGAGAAGGATGATGATGATGATGATGATGATGATGATGATGATGATGATGATGATGATGATGATGATGATGATTGGCTTAACATAGTTGTAATAGCTGCAATTCCATTAGACAGAGGTAGCCTTGAAGATGGTTCAGAAAAATTGGTTACAGCAAAATACTGCAGCAAGAATATTGACCTAGAATTGAACATTATGAAAATGTTATGCCAGTGGTTCCTAATTAACCTATAAAACCTTTCATGACTATGATTATAGAAACTGAAAGAATGTCTTTCCCTGTATGTATCTACCTGTGCCTTAACTTCATAGCTTCTTCTCCATTCTCCTTCTCATACTTGGGTATGGTGCTAAAAGTAGTCCTGTGGCAATGTGGTCCTTTAATTTTATAATACTTTTCCCAGTAAGAAATATGTGATGTTATTTCATTGCCTTTTCAGTGTCAGGTAAATATATATTTTTTATTCACTAAAGGCTTTTAATATATCCCTCCTAACTTTAGAGTCACTTTCTATAACTAGATGCATGGTATATAAATTTAATTAATAAATAAACTTTAAAGGTACATATCCAGACACTACTGGAGTGGGTGCCTATAACAAACGTAAATAAAATAATGCTCAGAGATGATTGATGATAGATAGATAGATAGATAGATAGATAGATAGATAGATAGATAGATAGATAGATAGATAGATAGATAGATAGATAGACAGACTAGTGCTTTTATTATTTTTGTATTTATTTTATTACATATTAATTATTATTCAGAATATTTAAAATGTGATCTTAATATATTTCAAGGCACCCAGAAAAAAGGACAGCATTTATTAAAATATACCGTCAATCTATCAGGACATGAGCATACAAAAATTAGGCCTCTTTTTAGAACAGTTCATGTCCTTCAGCTATACAGATGTCAGCTAGGTTCAGTACTGTATTATGAATAATTTGAACAAAACACGGCTTAATTTGGGCATTTTTATACTGCATTGAAATTATATAATCCTTCTAAGCCTCTGAGAGCACTAATACATTGGGTAGCCAATAGTAATACCATAAATAAATGATTCATCCAAATGGATATCAAACAGGAACAAGAGGATTCTTATTGATGCTTTGAACTTATCTCTTGAGAATGCAATTCCATGGAACATGTGTACCTTCAATGCCATTTTTAAAGACTAATTTACATCCCTGACATAACAGCATTTCTTATTCCACCTCAGTTGGGTAGATCGGCTTCCATTTACATTTTGTCATTGTTTCAATGAATACAGTATGTCTGTTTTCTAAAGCTGCCATAAGCTCACAGTTCTTCTATTATTGAAACATTATTATTAACAAGTTCCCTTTTCAGTTGTTGCAGCAGGATGAAAATAAACATATTTCTGTTTGCCTTTCATTAAGTTATGCTGTAACCAATACGCAGCGCTTTGATGCAGTTTGAAAGGTGAACAGATGGGGTTTTATTTTTAGCTCCCATTAGTACCATCCATCAAACATTCATTTCCCTCATATATAATCATAATATAACTTACTACTTCGTCTTTAAAATGTAGTTTTGCTTGGTTTGGGAACACAGAAATGACAAAAGAGAAATAGGCAATAAATACTTAATTAGAATCACACCCATTCGTTTATCACAGAGAACTAGTTTTTGTAAGCAAATATAAAGTCTTTGGTGTGATAAAAAGTACAGTGTGAGACTAGAGGGCAAATTTGTTTTCAGTTCAAAGCAATGATTAGGTTTTCTCTTCAGTGAGTAGAATGTTAAAAGCAGATTGTCTGGCCAGGAATTTGGGGAGTTGCTTTTACAACTTAACTGTAGTATTGTAGGATACTACAATAATAAAGAATGAGCTGGAAATTTGATGAGCATGAAGAATGAATTCTTACTAGCGTTAGGCCTGGAATCTATCTTTTACATTAGGCCTTCAGGCCTGCCACATTTATTGTTGTGGGAAACTGGGAGGGTGTTTGTATGGAATGGGGTAGACAATAGTCAAAATGACATTCCTTTCTCTGCGAGTCAAGGACATCTTGCCCTGCACCTTGAGTGGTGTGATTGGGAGCCATCTCCAGTTGGGATGGTGCTTGATTAGACCATGTGATGGACATGTGGGTACTGGGCAGGGACTTGAACTTTGGTTTGGGTGGGAAAAACCTGGAAACTTTCAGATTTGGGATTTCCCAGATGTGCCAATATGATATCTATATAAATAAAAATGTAAAATGTAAAATAAATGCAATCTCAGAAAGTACTGCACCGATTGGCACCAAATTTTCACACAATGTTCCCAAGGATTTCTGATGCAATCATACGTACATTTTGTGTGGCTGGCACACATGTGTCATGTGCAAGCAGCACAAATGTAAAAGTACGCACTTCTCAGGTTTTCACCTCCCTGTAGCTCCTCCCACCTAGCTGCTTCTTATCATGTGTCACGCATACGCCCCTCACATTTCCAACAATCATTTCCTCAGCAACCAAATAAGCCTCCAACATTGCCACACTGCATGGAGGCTGTATGGATGCCTACTAGGCCCAAAACTAGGCATGGGGGGTAACACACTCCCATGTGGCCCATTTTTGGTCCCAGGAGGCTGGTAGGTAGGTAGAGGGATAGAGAGAGAGAGAGGGAAAAATACAGTAGGTAGGTAGGTAGGTAGGTGGATAGAGAGAGAGGGGGCGAAATACAGTAGGTAGGTAGAAGGATAAAGATAGGGAGAGGGAAAATACAGTAGGTAGGTAGGTAGGGGGATAAAGAGAGAGATATGGAAAAATACAGTAGGTAGGTAGGTAGGTAGAGGGATAGAGAGAGAGAAGGAGAAATACAGTAGGTAGGTAGGTAGAGGGATAGATAGAGAGGGAGAAATGCGGTAGGTAGGTAGGTAGGTAGGTAGGTAGGTAGGTAGGTAGGTAGGTGGAGAGAGGAAGAAATACAGTAGGTAGGTAGTTTGGGGTTATACGGTGGTTGTGTGTACGTGTTTGTGTGTGCAGGTGTATATCTAAACGCAGATTGGTTGGCCATTTAACCAGACTGGGCCACAGCAACGTATGGCCGGGTACAGCTAGTCTATAATAAAATGGAACTTTGAGGAACCTCAAATCTCGGAGTCTTCTTTCATTGGGGGTGCTACTTGGAACCCTGACATTAACCTGAATCTGAAAGTTTCCAGGTTTTCTCCTCCCAACTAGCTGACAATTAGCTGATTAAGATAATTACATAAATGGTCAGGATGAGAAACTGGGTGACATTTTGTACAGCAAATTATAAAATAAGGGTTTGATTTCCATGGTCAACAGCACTTTCATTACAATGATCATTCTGAGTTGAGGGTAGACCTCCTGATTAATAAAACAAATATTGCCTGCCACCACCCCATAACATTTTACACCCACAATGAAGGGTGTAGATGCTGTTTTTGCTTCAACTCTTATGTTGCTATGGCTTACAACACCAGAGAGGTGGAATTCAGAATTTGTCTTTGTAAGGGAGTAACATCGGAATGGGTTCAGCTTATTATTTTTATTAATATTAATAGTTCAGCATATTACTTGCCAAAAATACAACATTTTATTCTTGGCACACTGAGTACTGATGATGTTAAGTCCTCAGGTCTACGACCGAGCCAGCAAGTCTGGTAAACTCTGAGTCACCGCATTCCGGAACGTAGCCGGCAGCTGCGTCTGATTGGCTAAGACGCAGCTGGCCGGATTCTGTCTAGATTAGAAAATAGATACAATGTTGCAGCTTGCTTGCTAAAAGGTTCCCCGCCTTCAAGCTGTATATAAGCAGCTGCAGACAGGGAAACCTTGCCAGTAATGATCCTAGTGTATTGTAAATAGTTGTGAATAAACGTTCCTGTTGTTTGACCATGCCTGAGTCGGAATCTTTTGTCTAATCCAACAGATGAATCTCTGCATGAGGATAAGTTAAACAACTAGCTGAAGCAAGAAACATCAAGAAGGGCATTATTTCTAGACCAAGCTGAGACTGGGTCAGAAATGCTTCTGAAGAGAGGGACTTAATCAGGCAGAATTGATGGATTCTGTCTGTTCACTCCATGAAGTAACTAAGCAGGATGAATGACTGAAACAGAGACCTTGAGAGAGTAAGACTTCTAAGAAATGTAAAATAAACTATCCCTCACTCCAAAGGGATGCCCTGTTACAACATTTATGCCTACTCCTTAATGGTGCCAGCAACTATCAGTATTCAAATCTTTGTCATAGCCCTTATTTATTTATTTGTTCCTTTCACCTAAATTTGTTTTTTTTTAAGCTTTTTCTACTTATACCTCAAACCAGATTACATAAACGGGCTATGTATCTATGGAGATTCTCAATCATCTGGGCCATGGCTGTCCCGAGGATTTTTTTCTCAAGAGGCAACTGGACTTTCTGGTTTTTCTTTGAAGACGTTTTGCTTCTCACCCAAGAAGCTTCTTCAGCTTTAAATCCTTCCATTCCCCACCATCCAGTCAGAGCTGAAGAAACTTCTTGGGTGAGAAGCAAAACGTCTTCAAAGAAAATCCAGAAAGTCCAGTTGCTTCTTGAAAAAGTACCTTTGGGACATAAACAGGCGATATCCAAAAGGAATCTGTCTTTGAGGTACAGACAGAAGATGTACAATGAAGAACAAGGTAACAGGAACTGTATTCCTAGATTTCATGGCTGCATATTATACCATCAGCCGTAGAAGACGGAAGCAGAAAGTTTATGATATGACTAAAGATTTTAAACTTACAAATACAAATATTACAAACATCAGGAATTTGCTTCAGAATCTTATGGGTTTTTTTTTAGAATTTTTGGGAAGACAAAGTAGATGGAGGAAACAAAGGAACAGCTTACCACAAGGTAATATATTGAATCCAACTCTTTTTAAATATTTACACCAATGGTCAGCCACTCCCTGAAGGTTCTAACTGTATGCTGACGATCGAGCAATGGCAGGGAATGTACAGAGAAAAACATTTGAGGAGATTGAACAATATTTAACTGAAACCCTGGTAGAGCTGGACTGATACTATCATGATAATTAGTTAAGATCTAATCCAGCAAAAACTCAGATATGTTTCTTCCATCTTTGCAGTAAGCAGGCTGTTAGGAAGCTGCATATTAAAGGGAAAGGAACCTTATTGAAATACTGCCACGGCCCTAAATATTTAAGAGTCGCTCTAGATAGGATCCTAACATATAGGAAGAATTGTACCAACTCTAAACTGAAGGTCAGTGGACAAAATAATATCCTCAGGAAATTAATGAGTTCTACCTGGGGTGCCAAACCAAAAGCCCTTAAGGCAACAGCTCTAGCTCTTTGGTACTCAGCAGGTGAATACACCTGCTCAGTCTGTATAAATCAGCACATGCTGGGAAAGTAGCTGTTTCTCTGAATTAAGCTAGCAGAATTAATACAGGATGCCTTCAACCTACTCCTCTAGATAAGATCTACTATCTAGCCAGCATTGCCCTGCCTGATGTTTTCAGAGAAGCAGCAGAGTACAGAGAGAGGCTCAAAGCACCACTATCTAGACAACACCTTCTCTATGGCCTACAAGCAGCTCACCAGAGATTAAAATTCAGGAAAAGCTTCCTTAGGCTGACAGAAGACTTTGAAGAATTTGACAACAGAATGGACCTATGGAAAGCTACAGAGAACCAACACTGAATGGAACCAACAGAGAAGCTGTCACCTGGGTCTGATGAAAGCTGGGAAATATGGAAATCATTGAATAGACTGCACACAGGGGCAACAAGATCCAGAGACACTCTGAACAAATTGGGCTATTTGGTGGTTTCTGCTCTTTGCAGTTGTGGTGACATGTGGACAATATATATGTATACCTGCCCTTTCTGTCCCAATCAGTGTATATTTGCGGACTTCATGGCAGAATGCAATTAATGTTGCAAGTTTCTGGGATCTATTTAATTAGTATATATTTTAATCTTATATTTTATATTTATATTATACAGTATGCCTTATTTTAAATGTGATGCTTCTGACATGAATAAATGGGGGTGGGGAGTCATGAGGTAAAACTATTCTCCATTACATTGTTCTGCCCAATATTTATTTATTTATTTATTTATTTAAATTTATACCCCGCCCTTCTCCTAAAAAAGGACCCAGCTAAGATTAATTGAATACAATTGATCCATCCCCAAAAATAGTATAACCTGTTAAAGATTTAAGTAGTTCAGTATTAGAATATCAGACCAATAAGAATAAAAGCCAGATGGTTACATGGAATTTACCTGAAAAAGAAGAGCAATCTCTCCAGCAATTAAAAGGATTTACTACTGCTTATTAGGGAATATACTTAATAAAAAAAGAATAAAGACTTATTTAAGAATAATTATTCAAAGATTTGGAAATCCACATTGGAGGATATTTTACAATGAAGAAAGTTAAAGCTGTCCCGATTAGGAAGGATAACAGCAGTAAAAATGAATATTTTATGAAGGCTCAATTTCCCATTTTAAATTATTCCAATAAAAATAGAAAATGAAATATTAAACAAGTGGCAGAGACGACTAACTAACTTTATATGGATAAATAAAAGTCAGAGAATATAGCTTAACATTTTACACAACCTAAAAAATGTTGTGGATAGGCATTATTAAATTTCAAACTGCAGTTTGGAAACCAGCTATCTAACTAGGATTATAGACTAGATTGTCACATTACAGCTGAGTTACTTTCAATAAAAGTGAAGGACTCTCAGATAGTTTGCATAAATATCGTTAGTATTATAGAAACAGAAATACACAACTAGTAAGAAATTGTTCAATCATAAGCCATGCATTAAAAGTAAAGAATAAACACATAAAAAAGAATCAGCACAGACATCAACCTTTCCTTCAATATAAAATATTTATTTATATGAAATTGAATGTACAAACAGTTGAGCAATAGAGAGATAAGATGTATACACAACAAAAAGCTAATTCTGAATAAAACAAAATGAAATATGATCCTCTGTTTCAGAATGGTCAAAATCACTTTATTGATATCAATATCTCCAAATAGATTGTATAGTATGAATTGTATTATATGAAAAATATTTTTTTAAATGAGACAGAATCCTTAGAAACTTGACCAAGTTTGAAAATTGCATAATACAGAATTCAGAACATGGGGATTATTTACAAAGTATTATGAAATATAACTCAGAAATTAAATATACTTAAATGGATGAAGAATTTAAATAGGACAAACAATTACAATGTTGGAAATATCAGTGCAAGATAAATAATACATTTATTGTGAGCAAATATGTACATTTATTTAGAGAAATAAAATGTATGTTATGTAGAGAGAGATATTATATTTGGTAAATTATTTCAGTGTTGTTTGCCCAAATATATAATACATTTTCTAAAAACAAAAATTGGAAATGCAATAAGGCCAGATCATCCCTTCAAATCTGGTGGTGACATTGTAAAATTCAGCACTTCTAGAAGATGATTTATTATAGAATTAAATAAATTTAAAGGAAAAATTCATTCCTGACACCTGTTTTTTCTGTTAAATACGAACAACCCTTTTATTTCTACAAAGTATACAAAGTTGGCTTTGTATATGATAATACCTGCCAAGACATTTTATGTCCTCTATTGGAAATCATATATAATTCTGTCTTTAGAAGAATGGCAAATTAAACTGTGGGACTATACATCAATGTCAAAAAATAATTTCATCTTTCAATAACAAGCCTGATTGAAAATTAAATTCAACTTGGAAACTATTTATGGAATAGAATTCCTTGTATCATACATGGTTTAGGTTTCTCCTATGACATAAGCATTTAATATTTTTTTTGTTTAAATTGCTAAATGCATGTTGAATTTTTAAATGAAAAACTTTTGTTAATTGTTCATTCTGATTTATGACATACGTATGCAGTTCAGGAATTATTACAGAAAAACAAGACATTCTATTTCAAGGCACAGACACACAGACTGGAAATAGCCTACTCCCTCGAGGTCAATTTTGGGATTTGGGATAGGCCATTCAATGTGATTCAGGAAAATAGAGCTTGATTCTCACTTGAAAGGTTCTTACGAAGTTTTAAACACCCTATCCCAGGGGTGGGCAGACTTTGCAACTTTAAGTCTGAAGGACTTCAGCTCCCAGAATTCTCCAGTCAGCAAAGCTGGCTGGAGAAGTCTGGGAGCTGAAGTCCTTCAGACTTAAAAGTTGCAAAGTTTGCCCACCCCTGCCCTATCCCCTTCCAATGTTTCTTCTTTTTTCTTTCCCTTTTTGTTTGTTTCTTTTAGATGAGCAAATACTTGGAGTCTAGCTGAAGAATGTAGCGAAGGCCATTTTTAATACTTTCTCTCTTTCTCAATCCCCTGAACACAGCTCCTCCATAGGACAGCAACTAATGCTTTGCATGCAAGATAGCATGCATTCTGCGGTCAGTATAGAACAATTGAACAATGCTAGTGGATAAGCTGAGAGTGAGAGTTCAATTTCATCTCTCAAAATATTAGCTTGACCTTCTACTAGACATATTTTCAGGTAATAGCAGACTTGGTGTTTTCCAAGCTAGAACTCAATCATTTATCTAAATCTAATGGGACATGTCATGCTGCAGTTTCTGATTGTTTAGACTAACAGTGACCCTGATTGCAAGTAGGGATTTTGATTTGCAGATGGGCCTATCAATAATTAAATTCAATCCTCCTCATTCATCTCCCCGCTATAGTATTAGGCACAAGCATCAAAAGTGATCAGTGGGACAATAGCACTGTTAAAGCTTTAGAAAGTGTTTTTATTCACACACATACATACACAAAAAATTGTGATAGAAAGCCTAGAACCATTTATTCTGACCTAAAGACTGACCGTTTAGTCTACATAATCTCAAAACAGTTTAGACTTCAAATTTAATCCCAATCCAGAGCATAGCCCTGTAAGATTTGTGACTTATTATTTATCTACAGACCTCAGGATAGTGTAGATGGATAAATTTACCCTACTTTATCTAATGAGTAAAAGGAGAGAAAATGACTGAGGCAGATGGGAAGAAAATTCTTCCTTGAGATTTCTCAGGATTTCATTTCAAAATTTCACATGCAAACTGAGTATCCTGCTCAGAGTCACTTTGAGCCAGATGATGAGTGTCATATAAATTTAATAAATAAATAAATAAATAAATAAATAAATAAAATAAATAAATAAGAGTGGGTGGGTGGATAATATATGTCTTTATTAAGGAATATAATAAAGTTACATTGTGGAATGTTTACCATGTTAATGAAATTAATATATTTATTTTTATTTATTTATTTTATTTATTTTATTAAATTTATACCCCGCCCTTCTCCTAAAAAAGGACCCAGGGCGGCGCACAGGCATCATTAAAATCATACAAACATACAAAAATCCAAAATTATTAAAAAACTAATTAAAAATTCCCTGTGCTAAAATTAATAAAACTCTAAAATTTAAAAATTATCCCTATAAACGTCAGAAACGGGGTTATGCTAGGCCGGCTTATTGGAATAAATAGGTTTTAAGACATTGGCGGAAAAGGCGGAGGTCCACGATGGTGCGTAGATCGGGAGGAAGGTCGTTCCAGACGGTACCCTGAGAAGGCCCTCTCTGTGGGAGCGGATCGGTCGAAGGGATGTATGGGGCAGGAGGCGGTCGCGGATATAGCTAGGCCCCGAGCCATGGAGCACTTTGAAGATGGTCGTCAGCACCTTGAAGCGCACCCGAAAGGCCACAGGTAGCCAGTGCAGGAGAGGAGTTATGTGGGATTGCCTTGCGGCACCCATAATTACCCGCGCGGCTGCATTCTGGACCAACTGCAACCTTTGAGTGCACCTCAAGGGGAGCCCCATGTAGAGAGCGTTGCAGTAGTCCAGCCGAGATGTCACCAATGCCTGAGTGACTGTGTGCACAGCTCCCCGGTCCAGTAAGGGGTGCAACTGGCGTATGAAGCGTACCTGATAAAACGCCCCCCCTGGCCACGGCCGACACATGGTCCTCCATGGTCAGCCAGGAATCCAGGAGGACACCCATATTACATTGTGTAGAGAGAGCTAGCATATTATAGTAGCTAAATTGCTGGATTAGGAATAGGAAATCTGAGGTTCTGATCCTCCTAAAACAGGAGTGTCAAACTCATGTCATCATGGCAGTGTCACATGATGTATCTGGACTTCCCCCCCCTTTGTTAAATCATGTGGGGGCGAAGCCGGCATGTGATATATCTGTCCCACAGGCCACAGGTTTGACACCCTTGTCCTAAGACATGAAAGCCAGCTGGGTGATCTTGGACCAGTCACTCCCGCTCAGTTTAATGAGTGTCAGGTTCTGCAATAAGATGGCTGATAAATAACACCTTAGAAAAAACCCTGATGTTGGGGAAGACTGAAGGCAAAAAAAGAAGTGGATGGCAGAGGATGAGATGGCTAGTTAGCATCATAGATGCAATGAACATGGATTTAAGTGAACTCTGGGAGACAGTGAACAACAGGGCTAGGGTATGCTGTGGTCCATGAAGATTCAGACACAACTTAGTGACAAAAAATGATGCCTTCAGTGTAAAGAACTTAGCAACTACAATGTAAAAATTAGTGGACCTACACCAATGTAGAGAAAACGCCAAAACAACTACATCACTATAAATTGTGTTGTTATATTGAATTTTCCATTGTTTTAAGTTGCCATGAACACTCTTCAGATGGAAAGGAGGCCTAAGAACTCTAAGAAACAAAAGAATTTGAAAGCAAAACAATGTGCCAAATAGGTGATATGGTAATTTTAAGAAAGGACACATTTCCTCAGTCCTGAACCCTTCAATTTACAGAATTCTCAAACACATAACCTGAAAAAAATTACAAATATGAAATAGACATTTTAGAACACTAACTGCTTTAAAAGAAGCCATAATAGTAAATGATTATTTTATTGCAATCTTTATTGTATCTGCCTCACATCATGGAAAAAACTGTCTATATTTCCTGAATATTGTAGTAGTAAATCACTGCAATAAATCTGAACTACAACGTACTACACAATTAAATTCATTTAGAGTGAATCTAAATAAATGGACTTTTATCTATTTAACTCTCCATCAGATTGTGATCAATACCTTAAGAGAATCATTTTGAGAGTGAAAAGGGTAGTACCTAAATTTGATAAGTAAATAATATCTAATGTGATCACAATTCCATTTTATGAAATATAATGTGTGCAGAAAGACAGTGGAACGTATTACAGCTGGGAAGATAGTAGAACTTAACTTGCACTATTTCCAAAATTAATTTTAGGAAAGTCTCAGACAAACCAGAAGGCAAATGATACAAAAAATGGAAATTAATCAACTCATGTGGCAGTAACATAATATAATAAAAGTTATCCTCTTAATCCTTTTCTTCCAAAGTCTTTTTCTAAAGTAGAATATGTACTTCTTTTTAGCAGCATTTTTGACATTTCAGGGAATGATTAAAAAAACAACAACTACTGTGAATCATTCAGGATTACTCGACTAGAATAGTATCAGAGTCTGCTTCCAAGTCCATGAACTGAGCTTTAGAAATCATAATTTAACAAAGGTTTCCTTTTTTTAATAAAAAGGAAAAAACCTTCTTTTAATACATCATTACATCTGATCTCTAAATAGACCTTTCCAATCTATCCCTTCTGATCTCTCTGTTATGCATTTTTTCCTCTATTGAACAGTATCTGGAATTACGATCCGTGACCATTTCATAATACAAAACTAGTTGAAATTTTTGTAACAATGTATCTCCAACTTGTTTCACTGATAATTTAGTAAACACCTATAATATTCTGTAGCACTCTTTGCATTTTCCATTAGAATTATCTCCAGAGTGCAGACTGCTGTCTTGTAATGAATTGAAGGATAAAATGGAACCGGTAATGACCATAAATTAGATTTACAGTTTGAATGAAACCCATAGCAAATAAATCAATGTTGCTTAATCATGACATATGTTTTCATGTCTGATACATTTCAATTTTTAAGTTGCTATATACATTTTGGAAAATTCCTAAAGAAAATTTCCAGTTTAACTTACACCCTCCCAATCAATCCCTATATCTAAATTAGAGCAAGTGCACCCAGCTCTCAATTCAACCAGCAAAAATATAGCTTGATGTTTATTTATTAAATACTAGCTAATGACCCAGTGTTGCCCAGGTATTTGTAGACATCAAAGTGTGTGTCTTACAGGGAGCCATTGAGAGGGGGATTTCTCTTCCCTACTCCCATGCCCATTATCCATGCGCTCTCCCTTCCCCTTCCCCTTCCCATGCTCTTTTCTTTCCCCTCTGTCTACAATCCTGGCCCAAAATCCATCAGGAGGGTAAAGTCACGCTGGCTTTCCAAAGGAAGCTGCAAAGGAAGTGACATCACAAACAATTGCCACTCTAGGATGCTGCCCTCGCTCTCCTGAATGGCCCAGGCATTCCAGAGTTATTCTGGAATACACACACACACACACACACACAAATATACACACACCAGGAGTGTCCCGTCCTGTCCCCCCAGCATTTGTTTCCAGAGGGTAAGTCATCTGTATATCAAGTTTGGTTGAAATTGCTCGAGGCGCTCCAGAGTTATGCTGGAACATACATGTATATATAGCTTTTTTAGATAGATAGATGATAGATGATAGATGATAGATGATAGATGATAGATGATAGATGATAGATGATAGATGATAGATGATAGATGATAGATGATGATAGATGGATAGATGGATGGATGGATGGATGGATGGATGGATGGATGGATGGATGGATGGATATACAAAATAAATGAACAAAAAAATGGAATAAAGGGCACAAAAATCAGGGAGAGGAATAATAAAAGTCCAGATAATTTAATAGATAGATGCTAGATAGACAGACAGATGGACAGGCAGATAGATAGATAGATAGATAGATAGATAGATAGATAGATAGATAGATAGATAGATAGATAATGAAAGATAAAAAAGCACAGAACTTTAGAGTGCCATTAGAAACAACGCAGTGGTCCATTAACATAGACAGTTCCAAGGGAGTGAGCACCTTCAGTTATTCCAGTTTTAACCATTTTATGCATATAGCAGCAGCAGATTAGAAATGGAAAGCGGGACAGCTGGTGATCTCTGTTCTTCATCATGAAGAAAACAAGTTGGTAGATGTTGGATGATGTAAACAATAAAAGCAACCAAAAAACAGATGCTTGAGCATTAAATGATCAATTTACACTGTCTGAAGCTTTAATGTTACACAGATTACAGCTAGTTCTCAACTTGCGACCAATTGCTTAGCAATTGTTTGAAGGTATGTTGGACCTCCCCAGAGGTACTTATTACCTGCTTTCAAAGTTCTGATCATGTCTCTCCCAGTCACATGACTGCACGTTGGACACTTGGCAACCAACCACTTGCAAGCTATTTGCACTCTCATGATCATATTTTTATAAAGGTTTTGATGAAAACTAGCATTTATTTGAACTGCCAGAAGTTTGGTCATTCAAATCTCACCAGCTCAAGGTTGACTCAGCCTTCGATCCTTCTGAGTTTGGTAAAATGGGAACATAGATTGTTGGGGACAATATGCTGACCTTGTAAACTGCTTATAGAGGACTGTAAAGCACTGCAAAGTGGTATATAAGTCTAAGTGCTACTGCTATTTCCAGTTTTTGGCAAAACTGATCTATAGTGAACCATTGGTTTGCTTAACAATCACAACATTCACTTACCAACTGCAACAGTCGATGTACAACCATGACAGTCAGTTAATGACCATGGCAAAAAATATATCCAAATTCAACATTTTTCTTTTAGAATAGTATTTCTACATACATACATACATACATACATACATACATACATACATACATACATACATACATACATACATGGTGTTGTCTTACATGCTGGAGTTTACCTTGTTTAAATATTTGGTGATAATATTTAATACAATAGCAGAGTTGGAAGGGACCTTGGAGGTCATCTAGTCCAACTCCCTGCCTAGGCAGGAAACCCTATACCATTTCAGACAAATGGCTATCCAACATCTTCTTGAAGACTTCCAGTGTTGGGGCATTCACAACTTCTGGAAGAAGTTGAATCTTTGAAGAAAGATAAGTTCAAATACATCTGCCAGTAGTTTAGAGAAATGTGTGACTCATTCTTCAGTCCATACATCAGTAGTGGGATTCAAATGTTTTTACTACTGGTTCTGTGGGAGTGGCTTGGTGGGTGTGGCATGCCTTGGTGAGCATACCTTGGTGGGCATGGCGAAGGAAGGATACTGCAAAATCCCCATTCCCTCCCGATCAGCTGGGATTCGAGAGGCAGAGAATTGATGGGGGCAGAGCCAGTCAGAGGTTGTATTTACCAGCTCTCCAAAATACTCAAAATTTCCACTACCGATTCTCCAGAACTGGTCAGGACTTGCTGAATACCATTTCTGTCATATATGTGTTGAAAAAAGTATCTTTCTCTTGGTAACTATTGGGTATGGAAGGGAAGATTCACATGTACTATTCCTCTTTCTTTAAAAAGTAGGTAAGAAAGGCATAGCTAAGGGACTTACCTCAGTATACTTCACAATTTTCATAATTTTGTGTGGCATCAGTGCAAATCCCTATACTGTATTTCAAAGAGGAGATCACAGATTCCTAGGAATTTTCCAAGATAATCTTATTCTATTGTTATTCTCCCTTATCCTTTACTGCATAAAAACAATTCTATTTTATAACAATCAGCCTCATGAATTAATATCAGAAGCTATGCTTTTGTTTTAGTGTCACTTCTCTTTTCTGCTTGAATTGCCTACATTTCACTTTTTCTTTTTCTTTTTTTTTACTGAAGTACAAATATTTTCTTCATGTCAGCGGGCATATCATGAATCTGTCTGCTATAGCATTGTGTGAGAAAGTAACTTTATTTACGTCTTGTTCTGCTTCACTTCCAAATATTGTCTTTATTATAGCACCACAGGCAAGAAAAATCAGTGCTTCTGAAATTGTACGAGATTTCATAGTTTTAGCTATCAGTTTTGCTATAAAATAACTGGCTTCTTGAGTTTTAACTGACACTCTGCTTTAGCAGAATTCAAGCTCTGTTCTTTTCTAGAATTTGAAAAAAACTCTCAAAGCACGATCAAGATTTGTCAGGGAGTTTCATCGAGCTCTTCAGCTTGCTGGATGCTATAGCTTCACTGACTAATTTATCACCACAAATGTTCTGGAGTAGGATTAAGTTCATCACCGCACCAAGCAAGTCCCAATGCTAAATTTCTGTTCCAATAGAAACATTCTTTTCTTCATTTTTCAAATCACCTCAGCCTTAATTATCAGGAAACTTTTTTTCACCTTTGTCTTTAGCATTGTTATCTTCATGTTTCTTTCCTCATTGACAAATTCTCCATCATAATTTTTAAAATACGTCACGGTTTTTCTGGAATCTAGATGTCTTCTCTAGTATTCAACAGCAAACATTGTTTTTTTTCACTGGCCAAAAAACATACTCTCATTTACCTAAGTGATAACATCCTTGACCTAGACCAGGTTGCATCATGTGCTGTCCAGACAGAATAGATAAATGGCAACCTAGCCGCCTCTCCAAATATCTAGGATTTCTTGGTGTATGTGTGAAGAGCTGCTTTACTTATTGATTTTACTAGCAAACTGTGGCTACTTTGATCTTCAAAAATGGACAGAAAAAAAGCACAATAATTAATGAAGTAATTAATGAAAAACACAACAGTATTTCACCTACTGAAACCTTTCCACCTTCTTGGTAGGACAGCGGCCCTCAACCTTTTGAGCACCAGTGACCGGTTCTGTGAAGAAAAGTTTTTCTGCGGATCAGATGGGGTTGTGGTTTTGTGTGCTGCCTACATCCTGCAAATAGGGCTTCACTTGTTTGTGCTTCCCGGTGTCTGACATGCCGTGGACCAGTGTCAGTCCACCAATCAGGGGTTGGGGATCCCTGCCTTAGACAACTTGACCTCATGAATGAAATATGAAATATGTTTTCAAACATTGTCACATTCTTAACTTCTCAGTTAATTCACCACAGGACTCTTAAATTTAAAATACATTAAGCCATATATATTGTTTTCGTAGATTTTCACGGGTGTAGGTATGCTGGTCTTGTATTCAAGTATTTTCCCGTGTAAGAATGCAATGTTTTGGCAAGATCTCACTTGCCATCTTCAGGCTTCTGACATAAGTATATGTGTGTGTGTGTGTGTGTGTGTGTGTGTGTGTGTGTGTGTGTGTGTTACATCACCAGAGACCATCTAGACAGAAAGCCATGGATTCTGTTGTGTAATTTTTTATATATATGTGTGTTACGTTTTTGAGCTGATCAATAAATAAGTCAGGGAGACTAGGATAGATCTATTTCAAGCTTATTAGCTCTCATCAGGTAGACATACCCTTACTGGGATTTATTGATCAGCTCAAAAACGTAACACACATATAAAATAAATTACACAATGGAATTCATGCCTTTCTGTCTAGATGGTGTCTGGTGATGAGCCGAAAGGCAGAAAAGGAAAAGCAATATGCTTCCTCCCTTAATTGGGGCACTAACAGGCTGTTGTGGAAACAATTATATATAACTATCCTCCTGTCTCAGCTGACAAGAAGAGAACCTGGCTGGCTTAATGGCAAGGCTCTCACCTGGCATGTAATACAGCCCTGGTTCGAATCCCAGTAAGGGTATGACTAGCTGATGAGAGCTAAAAAGCTCGAAATAGATTTATCCTAGTCTCCCTGACTTATTTATTGATCAGCTCAAAAACATAACATATATATATTGCAAATTGTCCTAAAAATGTGAGTTACAAGTGTAGTTATAAAAGAAACTGACATAATGATCTCCGGAACTTTAAAATATATTTAAAATATATTGCTCACTGAGCTTTCATTAGCAACTGCTAACATCGTCAGAGTGTAAAAGCCATAAAAGGATACTTGCCTTTATACAATGATGTCGGTTTCTGATATATATATATATATATATATATATATATATATATATATATATATGTGTGTGTGTGTGTGTGTGTGTGTGTGTGTGTGTGTGTGTGTGTGTGTGTGTGTGTTGTTGTGGAAACAATTATATATATGCTGGTATATATATATACCAGCATATATATATTTCAATTTCAATAATTTAATTTGTTGACCGCTCCCTCTCCCCAAAGGGACTCGGAGCAGTGCACAGGGCAAATAAAACAATAAATACACATACACATGATAAAAACGAATTAAATATATCCCTGCGCTAAAAATTACCAATTAAAATACTAAAATCCCTATCTAAAATTATTAACAATCCCATAGACGAGAGACTACCCTAGGCCGGCCAAGCAGAACAAATATGTTTTTAATTTTAGACGGAAGGAGCGGAGGTCCGTAGTTGTTCTAATGTCGGGGGGAAGGTTGTTCCAGAGGGCTGGGCCCGCCACAGAGACAGCCCTTCCCCTGGGCGTCGCCCGCTGACAAAGTCTAGTGGACGGCACCCGGAGAAGTCCCTCTCTGTGGGAGCGAATCGGCCGTGAGGATGTATGAGGCAGGATCCGATCCCAATATATGCTGGTATATATATGCTGGTCTTCGGGTGTTTTCCCATGTATATAGCATGGAGATGTTATTGCAACGTTTCGACAAGATCTCACTTGTCATCATCAGGCAGGCTTCTGTCTGTGACTGTGACTGCGGAGGCATCACCCCTCTTTAAATCTTGGTGGGGGGGTGGAGTGCTGACTATTGTTGTGAGTGGGTTGATTGGCTGTGCAGCTGCATCATGACTGGTAGATTGATGCTGATTGGTCACATTTGTATGTTTCTCCTTGTTTTGAATTTCAACAGCTTGGGTGGAGGGTGGGGCTCGTCTGCTGGTCAATGCTGGTTTCCAGATGTCTGGTAGGCGGGAGGTATCATCACGTTTGTTCATACTGTTAGATTGCTTCTCTATTTCAATGGCTTCTCTGATTATTCTCTTGTTGAGCTGTTCCGCCTTGGAGATCATTTTAGTTCCTTGAAAGTCAATGTCATGTCCTGTAGTTTTGAAATGTTGATAAAGAGATGATCTCCAAGGCGGAACAGCTCAACAGGGTGGGAGTGGCCACCTTTTAAAATGTGGTGAAACTCATTTAACAACGCTCTTGCTTAGCAACCAAAATTTTGGACTCAATTGTGATGATAAATTCTTTCTTTCTTTCTTTCTTTCTTTCTTTCTTTCTTTCTTTCTTTCTTTCTTTCTCTCTCTCTCTCTCTCTCTCTCCTTCCTTCCTTCCTTTCCTTTCCTTCCCGTTGGGTCACTGGCAGCGGCGGGCCAGATTTACTTTCAGGTACGCCGGTGGAACCCCCTCTCACCGGTTCTCTAAGTTTCACCAACCGGCTCTCGCGAGTAGGTGCGAACCTGCAGAAACCCACCACTGGTATGTATATATGTGTGTGTGTGTGTGTTAGTTTTATGAGCTGATCAATAATTAATTAATTAATTAATTGGGCCCCTAAGAGGGTGTTGTGGAACAATTATATATATATATATATATACATATATATGTATATGTATATGTATATGTATATGTATATGTATATGTATATGTATATGTATATGTATATGTATATATATTAGATTTTTTAAGGGCTGAAAATAAAGAGACCAGGATGGATCCATTTCAGGCTTATTAGCCTTCTTCAGCTGGCCATACTCCTTCTACTGGGATTTGAACCGGTGCTTTCCAGCATATGAGGCAAGCCTTTCTATGCCTTGAGCTATCCGGTATCCCTGATACATCAGCCAATTTACAGGACTCTTCATGAGAGAATATTTTCACAGCTCCTGTTCAAGGTCCCTTTAAGGGGAGGAGACTTAACGTCATCCCTCTCTGCCCTTCGACTCAACCTAGAGATCATCCTGCTGTGTGAATTTTTTTTTTTTTTAGATATGTGTTAGATTTTTTAAGGACTGAAAATAAAGAGACCAGTATGGATCCATTTCAGGCTTATTAGCCTTCTTCAGCTCATATTTTTACAGCTCCTGTTTTGAGGCCCGTTTAAGGGAGGAGACAAACTGTCATCCAAACTGTCAAATCTAACACACACACACACACACACACACACACACACACACACATATATATATATATATGTTAGTTTTATAAAACTAACACACATGTCTAAAATATTATACAACGTAATTCTTGGCTTGCTGTTTGGATGAGCCGATGGGCAGTAAGGGAAACAGTATGTCTCCTCCCTTTAATTGGGGCCTAATAATAACAGGTTGTTGTGAAACAATTACATATATATATATATGTGTGTGTGTGTGTGTGTATGTGTGTGTGTGTGTTAGTTTTATGAGCTGATCAAAACTAACACACATATTAAACGTAACACACATATAAAATAAATTACACAACGAAACTCATGGCTTTCTGTCTAGATGGTCTCTGGTGATGAGCCGAAAGGCAGAAAAGGAAACAGTATGTCTCCTCCCTTAATTGGGGCTCTAACAGGGTGTTGTGAAACAATTATACATACATACATACATACATACATACATACATACATACATACATACATACATACGTGTGTGTGTGTGTTACGTTTTTGAGCTGATCAATAAATAAGTCAGGGAGACTAGGATAGATCTATTTCGAGCTTATTAGCTCTCATCAGCTAGCCATACCCTTACTGGGATTCGAACCAGGGCTGTATGTATGTATATATATATAATCTTTATGACCTCCTGAGGATACCACAAGTCTGTGGTTGAGACTCACGTCTTTAGGCTTTCCAAAATTCAGAGAAATGGTTCAAAAGTATTAAAACTTAGCATACTTATTGACATGTATCTCCAGAAATGTGCATTTTGTGGATTATTTTTCATTACTGAGAATTATACTTTCTAAATGACATTTCTGGCAAGGTAATGGAGCGAATCCAGAAAACAGCAAGGGCACATCCCTGTTGCTTTAAAATAAATGTGGGCAATAGTTTTACAGATTACTTCTTCATTAGGTAAAAATGGCAGGATTCTATTCTTATATTTATTCCACCAAGTAAGCCATATGTTGTGCCTGATTTCTCTATTATATTTTTCAATTACTTACATTAGCAAAAAGCAAAACCCCTTTTTGTACCAGATTTTTATCAACTTTAAATTCTGGTAATAATTATATCTTTAAAACCCAGAGCGAAGCTTGTCATTTTTGACTGATATAAAATAGCACAAATAATCAAGATAATCTTGCTGTGGGAGCATTTTGCCTTGCCATTCTGCTTGGATTTCAGGTTTTATGCTCATTGATTTTGACTAGACCCATCTGTTATATATTTCAACAATACAGAAAAATGAGTCTGATGATCAGGTATAGGGTATGGGTATATAGTAGAATTTGATCAGATAATGATTGAAAAGGGATGCATATTTCTGCTCTATTCTGAAAGAATTGGAAAGAGTTGGGATCAATTCCTCCTGCTCCCAGGCTATTTTTACCTCTATTGACTCTATATACATACATACATACATACATACATACATACATACATACATACATACATACATACATACTTGTTCCACAACACTCTGTTAGGCCCCAATTAAGGGAGGAGACATACTGTTTCCTTTTCTGCCTTTCGGCTCATCACCAGAGACCATCTAGACAGAAAGCCACGAGTTCCGTTGTGTGATTTTTTTATATGTGTGTTACGTACTATCTGATGAGAGCTAAAAAGCTCGAAATAGATCTATACTAGTCTCCCTGATTTATTTATTGATCAGCTCATAAAACTAATATGTGTGTGTGTGTGTTTGTGTGTGTGTGTGTTAGTTTTATGAGCTGATCAATAAATATATATATATATATATATTCGTAGATTTTCACGGGTGTAGGTATGCTGGTCTTGTTGTATTCGGGTGTTTTCCCATGTAAGAATGAGATTGTTTTTGCAACGTTTTGGCAAGATCTCACTTGCCATCTTCAGGCTTCCATTATCACATATATTTCAGGGTGGTATCAGGATTGGATTAGTCATAATGACAATGGTGTTGTGGGAATAGTTGTCTCCAGTTTGCATCAAAGAATGCTTATCTGGCAATGCTTATGGTAAAAGCAGAATGACAGGGTCATTTTTAACTTGTTCAAGGCAGGATATAGATAAGTCACCCTGTTCCCAATTTGGATGCTCCATGGAGCTTCTTCTTTTAGAGTTCAGCATGCTGGATGAGAATGTTAGCAAGAGAGCCCAAGCTTGTCAGCATTAAAAGGCTTCAGTGAGAATGGAGAAGAAAGATGATTCTAGATTCAGTGACTGGTTTGTCTGTCTTCAAATCAGAATTTTACACAGAATAGTATTAATTGTTCCAAATACAAGAGCTTTTGGGTTGAATGTGAAGAGAGCTTAGTATCCTTATTTTAACTATTCATCTTTAATATTGCCACTTATCCTTAGAGTGCAAGAAGTACACAACTGTCATATCCACTTGATTGGCTTATGGAATATATGTTGTCTTATAACAGGGATGGGCAACTATGGCCTCTTTATGAGCTGTGGATTTCAACTGGCTCAGGAATTCTGGGAATTGAAGTCCACGGGTCATAAAGGGCCACACCTCTGTCTTGTAGGAAAGATGTGTATCAGAAGTCCTCAATTTACAACCTCATTTGGGATTGGAATTTCCATCATACATTGTTTTGGTTGCAAATTGAGTCAGACACAACTTTATGACAGTCATTAAGTGAATCATGTGGTCATTAAACGAATCCAGCTTCTCTGATGGACGTTTTTGCCATCATAACTTTATTAATGTTATTGTTAAATGACCAGTCCTAGGTTAAAGGGTTAAAGACTACCTGTATATTCCTGTTCACCCTTTGCCTCTAACAATCACCCCTTTGGCTCTTCATGAAGCGGTGTGCCGTTTCTTCCTTTCCCCCCCCTAGTGCTCTGGATTTCTTCTCATGAAGCAGGAAGGAACCTGAATAAATTACACCTCGAGCGAGCACATTTTCTATCTGAAAATGTGGCTCTAAAATGGGTCAGGTGTTGGTTGTGATGAAGTCCCACAATGACATTCTGCTTTTGCTCCGCATTAACGGGGGGGGGGGGGTGGTCTCTGCTTTACCCTACTTCAGTGGGTTCTTTTCTGCTGCATCTAATGCTCTGCAATCTAGGGCAGGCTGGAAAGCACTTACGATGGTGATAATATTGTCTTTTTAGTTCAAGACTAAACTACTTCACTTCAGTATGAAGAGAAGGGACCTCTTTTGCTTTGCAAAGGGATTGCAAGACACCGCTTCATTTAAAGCTTGATTGAGGCCAAACACTCCTTCAAAGGTTTGCATAGCCTGGGGAAAGAGACCTCCCTCTCAACCATGAGGGTGAGTCATTTAACGTGTTTTATAGCCAGAGCTTTCCCTTTACTGTGCTTTTTTTTTTTCAGGTGGGGGGGTGAGAGCAAAGAATATGTTTTGCTAAGTCCTGGAATGTGAATGATAAAATCTGATCTTAAGAACAACAGAGATATTTTTTTAAAAAAATGACAGAATCTTAACCGCAAAACCAACACTATCTGTCAGGGTGTCTCTGTGTGTGGATGGATAGGTAGGGAGGCAGGGAGGCAGATGAGAGAGAGAGAGAGAGAGAGAGAGGGAGGGAGGGAGGGAGAGAGAGAGAGAGAGATGGAATTCAACCTGTGTAACAACTGGTTCGCTTCCTCTGCGCTTTGCAAGTGCACATTACATTTGAAATCAGCACTAAATCTTACCTTTTCCTGCAGTCCCAGTTAGTAAAAGAGCTGAGACACGGCAATCTGCTCTGCTGCACCGATCAGCTGGGCTTCAAACAAAGGAAATATAGGATGGAATAGAGCAGGGAACAGTGGCCAGGGCCAACTGATAGCCGCAACTACCGGTTCACTCAAACCGGTCCGAACTAGCTGAATCACACCCCTGGAAAGATACCTTATTTAGATAAGAAGTATCCAACAGAACAAATAAAGCACGTAATAAAATAGATGCAAACTTCTACAGAAGCAGCCCAACACATCAATGGGAAGAAATATGAAACAAAGCACATCAATTAGCTAATCAGCCTTCATGACAGTACACTTGAAGTTCAAGGTAAAAAAATGAACTTCCCATTTTTCTCTCTCCTTCTGACCTACACCAGCACAACCACAGCCATTGTCTCACATGCGCATGACTGCAAGGACAAACTTTGCCCATCCTAGACAGTATCAGCAATATCTTATTAGGAACTTGAAATATGGACAGCATGCGCCATGTTAGAGAATAGCTAAACCAACGACAAAGCATCCACAGGAAAAGTTTAACCAAATTCAAGAAAAAATGGCTTCCATACATATAACATCTCACCCAGCAAGGCTAACACAAACATTTACAACATCATTTTAAAGGTTTATAAACATGGCAAATTAGTCGGAAAAGGGGGACGAGACTAAACACTTGTCTACATTTCCCAAGAAGTTCTCTCATCCCTTATTTTCTTTTGGTATTCATAAATACTGTAATAATCAATACAGTGGACATTTTAGTAGCAAGTTAAAATAAAAAAATCAAAGCATTTTTCATATTACAAAATAATTCAGTGGACTTTGTAACTTCTTATCAAAGTTAGATTCTGTGTCATCTGTACAATTTAAGCAGCTCTCTCTTTTGTAAGGATGACCCATATTTGCATTCAAATCACAGTTATTCAGCATTCATTTATTTATTTACTTACTGAAATGTGCCCACCGGGTTATCGTGCATTCCACCAGCCAAGAGCCCAGGGTCGGGGTGGGGGGTGGCGGTTGTTTTAAAGGAGAGTCTGGATCTGAGGGAGACCACTGTGCCTCAGATAGCTGGGTGTGAGTCTCTCTGTGTGAAGTGGGGTCATAGGAGCCAGTTGGGCCTGCTGATTGTGTACCTGGCTCCCCGTTACGCATTAGCAGCCCTACCCGAGCTTCTCAATGTGATACCCAAGGTGGCGGTTGGTACCCCCAGGCTGTTAGTCATGGGGGATTTCAACCTGCCATTGGTAGGTGAATCATCTGAGATAGCACGGGAGTTCATGGCCTCCATGACGGCCATGGACCTGACTCAGTTAATTCATGACCTCACTCTCGCTGGAGGGCACACACTGGATCTTGCTTTTGTCTCTGGACAGTGATTGAGAGATCTTGGTGTAGGGGAAATAGTCATTGAACCCCTGTCATGGTCAGATCACTCTCTCCTTCGGCTTGACTTTCCAACCGCTGCACCCCAACGCAGGGAGGCGGAACCAGAACCGGTAAGATGGTTCCGCCCCAGGCGCCTGATGGACCCTGAGAGGTTCCAGACGGAGCTTGGGCCGATACCTGAGACCCTGACCCATGACTTGACTGAGGACCTGGTGGCCGCCTGGAACACTGCAACCATGGGGGCCCTGGACCGAGTCATGCCCTTGCGGCCTCTCACCCAGCGCCCTTAGCTCCTTGTTTCTCTGAGGAGCTGAGGGTGATGAAGCATCGGAAGATATGCCTAGAGAGTGATTGGAGGGCCACCCGCTTCGAGTCTGACCGGACACTGGTAAGGTCCTATTTAAGGACCTACCTAGTGGCGATAAGAGCGGCGAAACGCAATTATTTCTCCGTTCTTGTCGCGTCTGCAGATAACCAACCAGCCGCCCTGTTTAGGGTGATCCCCTCCCTTCTCCATCTGAGGGCGTGGGATACTCCCTTACAGGGTCGAGCAGAGGATTTTGGGTGTTATCTGCATGATAAAATCGATCAGATTCGGGACGGGTTAGCCTCCAACTGGACTGGTTCAGACGAGCTGACGGAAGCGGGTCTTGAGAATGTCATCTGGGAGAAGTTCGATCCTGTGACTCCTGAGGACATGGACAGGATGCTGGGGTGGCTGAACACCACCACATGTTTATTGGACCCGTGTCCCTCCTGGTTGGTACTGGCCTCCTGGGAGGTTGCACAAGGCTGGCTCCAGGGAATTACTAATGCTTCTTTGAGTGAGGGGTTCCTGCCAGCCGCCTTGAAAGAGGCGGTGGTGAGGCCCCTCCTCAAAAAGCCCTCTCTGGATCTGGCTCTTTTGGCTAACTATCGTCCTGTCTCCAACCTTTGCTTTATCGTGAAGGTTGTTGAGAGTGTGGGAGCACGACAGCTCCCTCAGCACCTGGATGAAGCTGTCTACCTGGACTCGCGCCAGTCCGGCTTTCGGCCTGGGTACAGCACAGAGACGTCATTGGTCGCATTGGTCGATGATCTCTGGAGGGCTTGGGATAGAGGTTGTTCATCTATCCTGGCCCTATTAGATCTCTCAGTGGCTTTCGATACCATCGACCATGGTATCATGCTGCACCGGTTGAGGGGGTTGGGAGTGGGGGCACCATTTTATGGTGGTTCTCCTCCTATCTCTGTGACCGGTCGCACTTTGTGTTGGCAGGGGGCCAGAGGTTGACATCAAGGGGCCTCACTTGTGGGGTCCCACAGGAGTCAGTCCTCTCGCCCCTTCTGTTCAACATTTATATGAAGCCGTTGGGCGAGATCATCCATGGTTTTGGGGTAGAGTTCCACCAGTACGCTGATGACACTCAGCTGTACATCTCTACCCCAGACCACCCCAACAATGCCATAGAAGTGATGTCCCGGTGTCTGGAGGTCGTGCGAGTCTGGATGGGGAGGAACAGGCTCAGACTCAACCCATCTAAGACCGAGTGGCTGTGGCTTCCGGCGTCATGGTATAGTCAGTTGATGCCATCTCTGACTATTGGGGGCGAGACATTGGCTCCCGCAGAGAGGGCTCGCAACTTGGGTGTCCTCCTGGACTCTCGGCTGTCCCTAGAAGACCACGTGACAGCCGTGGCCAGGGGGGCTTTCTATCAGGTTCGCCTGATACACCAGTTGCGTCCCTTTCTGGATCGTGACACCTTACGCACGGTCACTCAAGCCCTTGTCACCTCCCATCTGGACTATTGCAATGCTCTCTACATGGGGCTTCCCTTGAGGTGCAGAGCTCCAGTTGGTTCAGAAAGGGGCCACGTGGGGGATTCTGGGAGCCTCTAGATGCTCCCATGTGAGCACAGGGTTTTACTAGAATAAGTTTTTAAAATTTTATATGTTTTGTATGTATTTTAACATTCCTGTGCGCCGCCCTGGGTCCGCTTGGAAAAGGGCGGGATATAAATTTAATAAAATAAAATAAAAAAATAAAAAAACCTCTGCTGCATGAGCTGCACTGGCTGCCTGTGATCGATTCCGGGTGCGCTTCAAGGTACTCGTGACCATCTTTAAAGCGCTCCATGGCAAGGGACCTGGTTACCTGCAAGACCGCCTCCTGCTGCCAAATACCTCCCACCGACCAGTTCGCTCCCACAGAAAGGGCCTCCTCAGGGTGCCATCGGCCAAACAATGCCAGCTGGTGACCCCCAGGGGGAGAGCCTTCTCTGTGGCAGCTCCCACCCTCTGGAATGACCTACCCCCTAGGCTAAGGACGATCTCGGACCTACATCTCTTCCGTCGGGCCCTGAAGACGCATGTATTCGGCACTGCCGGCCTGTCGTAGTTTTAAAGGAATTTTAAATAGCGATTTTAGTATGCGATTTTAAAGATGTAGGGCATTTATTTAATACCTTTTAACACATTCTTTTAGATTTTGTATCACTTATTTTATTATGGCTGTACACCGCCCTGAGTCCCAAAAGGGAGAAGGGCGGTATAGAAATCAAATAAACTTCAACTTCAACTACTTAATTCAATTTTTATAGTCGCCCAACCCTAATAAGTGACTGTGGGTAGTTTACCATTCCAAAATTATAAAGTAATAAATAAACCCCATTAAAACAATAAAGATACCCACAAAACAAATAAGTACAAATAACTGCCATGACGATTAAACAACTAATACTAAAGCCAAGACATGGGATATTTAACACATTCTGAACCCAGGTCTGGGTACATAGCTTAGTTTTTAAAGCTTTATCAATAGCCAACAGTGTTTTATTCTGTCACCCACACTTCTCAATATATCCAAGTAACTTTTATCTTTTTTCCACCATGTGCAATTCTTCCTTCTCTGTTGCAAAGAACGAAAATACATTCTTATACAACCCTTTGTTATGCATTTCACAAATGCTTATTCCCTATAACAGACCACATACTTCTTAGTATCTTTCTATCAACAAATGCACATTTTAAAATTTCTCTATCCATTTTTTTTTTCATTTCGGTTAGATATTCTAAGAAAGTGTGTGAATTCATAGTATCTGCTCTAATTTTGTCTATTCCTAACAAACATAGTTGTTTTGTAGCTATCATGCATCCCTTATTACTGTCTTCTGAAAGTCTAATCACTCACTAAGCATTGCATTTATTTTCATGTATTTGGTTCTTCTTTCTTAGACCTCCTCTTATGTTGAAAGGGAGGAGTTGAAACCAAACTTCAACTACGCACTTCCATAGTACATTTGACAATTCAGCTTGAATTACTTTATCGTATGCTTTCTCAAAATCAATACAAACATGCAATAATTTTATCACACCCATTCATTTCTCAGTGGATATCAATTTACACCTTTTGACATGTATGGATTCATTTAGAATTAAACTGAAAGCTTCACCTCCATGAATTTATCAATTATACCCTGGGTCCTCTGCGGAGAAGGGCGGGATATAAATGTAAATAAAATAAAATAAATAAAAATCAGATTACTTTCATTCAATTTTACTGCATATTTGGCATTTTTGTTATTTTCACATCACAACACATATCTATATTTTGTTCATTTCACTTGCTTACTGATGCTAACCAACCATTTATTTTTCTTACATTCAAAGTCACAAAATTCCATACATCACGATCATCACCAGGATACCCATAAATATTAACCTTTAACATCATGACTTTAATCAATGAAGACTTTCACATAAGGCTTTTATTATGATAATTAAACCATATTACAGTGTTAGCTCTTTATTTACCTACACATATTTGGGATGCATATAATAATAAATAAAACCTCCATGAAAACTATGAAACTAACATAAAGGAAATTGCCTGGCATTTATACACAGCTTGTAACACAATACATAGGTTATGAAGAGTAATTCTATAATATTTCACAAAACTGATCCACTGAGTGATTGATAGTTGCATTTAATTTCCAGTATTTCCGGAAGATTACATTGATTCTCTTCTTGTCTCTCCCAAAATCTAAAGATGAAATTATAATAAATTGGGCTCACACTACGATTATAGCACAGCAACCATGCCCTGTTGATTCCATAATTCATTATAGTAAGAGACAAAATGCATGTAATAATATGCAGAACCCTGATGTCTTCACTTATAGCCATCCTCCTGTTTCACAAACATTATCTGATAACAGTTAATTATTTTTCCCAATGAAAATCATCTCAATTTTTGTTGTTCACTCCCATGAGTATAATCCGGGGTAAGATGTGGTTTAAAATACATGATGAGGGTGGAGATTTGTTCTCCAAGTTTTGTGGTTTGGTTTCCAAATGTTTTACTACCAAGCTAGGTAACATCTTTAGCAGAATCTAGGTAATGCGAGTGTCAGTGTTCTTCTGTTTATAAGGGCTTCATGTCAGGTCTCATGTAGGTCTTATGGTGGGAGCTTCATGTCAGGTGAGGATCATGTCATGTCAGGGTCTTGTAATGGATGTGGGTCACATCAGGTGAAGGTCTTGTGATGGATCCTGTGTTGGAGAGGTCATGTCAGGTGAGGCAGTGGTGGGCTGCTGCCAGTTCAGACCATTTCAGGTGACCGGCACTATGCTGTCCTATTTAGCCTTGCTTTTGATGCTGCACACATGCGTGGGTGATGTGAGCATGCACGAGCACAGGCTCACAACCAGCAAACCAGCTGTTAAGGTAAGTGCAGCCCATCTCTGAGGTGAAGGTCATAGATGAGTTGTGTGGGTTGATTGAGAGTGGGTTGCCATCACTGGTTGGCCGTGCAGTTGATTTGAATTCTGAGGGGTTCGTAGATTGGTTGTAGGTCAATGTGTCTGTTAATGAAATTGCTTGTAGAATGCCAGGCTTTGATAAACTCATGAGCATGGTGGGTGGTACTTGACATCTTTCTCTGCAATAACTCCACCCAGAATTAGGAAGGCACCTCACCTAATGGGACCTCCCCATCATAAGAACTACTGACCACATGAAGCAGAACACCGACAGTGACATCTCTTAAATTCTGCTAAAGATGTTACCTAGCCTGGTAACAAAACATCCAAAAGCCAACCCACAAGCTCAGAGAAAAAAACCCTCATTCTCGTCCTACATTGAGCTATAGATATTCACAAAATACATGATGCTTATGATGATTTTTTTTTTGCTTTGTCTATTGATAATTGCAATAAATGTGTTACACATGAGCCCTAGGATACAATCAACGTATGTTTCAGTCTTTCAACTGTATCCTGGCCTCAAGTAGATTTTTGTTTGCATTTAAGAAAGAATAGATATTAGGAGATCCTTTGTCTCAGCCTAAATCATGGTTCCTCAAACTACAGCCCACAGGCCACATGTGGCCCATCGAAGCCATTAATCCAGGCCACACAGGGCCATGAGGCTGCCCCGCCCACATCACCCCGCCCACCCTTCAGCTGAGTGCAGGGCTTACCTTCGTGTGTCCTGCAGGCTGGAACTGAGAGGTAAGGCCAACAATTTTGGCCTGCAGAGATGGTCTGGAGGTGAGGGTGAAAAACAGGATGCACAGATGCCCCAGGAGGCCAAAAAACTAGTAAAAACAGCCCCCCCTTTTTTTACCTCCCCGGCTCCAGAAGATAGATAAAGAGAGATAGATAGGCGGGGGGGAGAGAAAGGGAGAGATTGATTTCTCAAGTTCTTTGGTGCTTGGAAGAGTTGCTGCAAAACTAAGTTTCCTGAAGTGGACCACTAGACTCCTAAACAACTGAAAAAACGATCTAGTAAAAAGAAAAGGCAACCAAAAGAGCAACATGCAAACAAAAACAAATAAAACACCTCTAGGATCAAAACAAATTAAAGTTTAATTGGTGTGCATTGTTCAATCGACTGTAAAATTGGCCATGCCCACCTATTCACATGACCTAGCCATGCTCACCAAATCACATGACCACCTAGCCATGCCCACCCAGTCAGTCCAGCCCCCCAACAGTCTGAGGAACCATGAATTGGCCCCCTGTTTAAAAAGTTTGAGGACCCCTGCCCTAAATGTTCCACAAGCATTATCTTGATAAGTGTTTCTCAACCTTGGAAAATTTAAGATATGTGGACTTCAACTCCTGGAATTCCCCAGCAAGCAAATTCTGGAAGTTGAAGCCAACACATCTTAAACTTGTTGAAAAGAACCAATCTAGATGGTCATTTCAAATTCTACAATCCAAACTCAATAACACATCTCATCCAAGAGATTGCAAGAAAGCGAGAATATTGTCTTCTCGGCTCCACATTCCCTTGTCTTAACCCATCCTCTTAATATTTGCTTTCATCCGTATGTTTTTAACCTAGGAATCCCCTTCTGTTGAGGAGGAAGAAAGCATGAATCAATGTAATTGTGGTGTGTTTGCTCTAGTTGAGCCATGGGGCCTCTTTCTCCTACCTGGTCCTATGAAATCAAACCTCACCAATCACAAAGCCACCCTATAATTGGCTTTCCTGAAATGGATCATGCTCCAGACACTGCAGCTTTTCTGCCATTTCTGTAGTAAAACTCATGCAACGGCACATAGTATTGTGCATATTCTCAGATAATGTGGTTGAATAATAACAGCTTTTAAAATGGCAAATAGCAATTAAAATGCTAACAGGCTTGGCTTTGCTATATTTAAGGCAATTAGATCCTGCAGATTTGTAAGTTTATCATTGGTTTGGCTCTAATGAAACAACATATATTGCTGTCTGAAGCAGGTTTCACTACAATAGCCAATATTAATTTATAGATAAAGCAAATGATCTAGTTGTTTCATTAACTATATTACATTCTACTACATTACTACATGCATTTATTAAGTCATCAGTCATTGTTTGCTTCCACACTAGAGCCTTTTAGCACTCTGGAGGCATTGGTTTTCTGTAATTAGCAAGAAGTGGTATTAAAACTAAGATCCCACACAGTGTTTCATATTATCCAACAATGTCTTTCCCTGTGGCTAAAATCTTTTGGTACTGCTCACCTAAGGCTCCTATGTGGGAAAGGAAGCATGCACACCACAACAATAAATTTTCCTTTTTAAAATCTTCCAACTGATTGTGATTCAAATATTAAGTAGCTTCTTCGCTTTCACTTGAATTGTTCAGTGTAAATCTTTTCTCCTACAACAGGGATCCCCAACCCCCAATTGGTGGACTGACACTGGTTCGTGGCATGCCAGCCACCGGGCAGCACAAACAAGTGAAGCCCTATTTGCAGGATGTAGGCAGCACACAAAACCACAACCTCATCTGGCCCGCAGAAAAACCTTTCTTCACAGAACCGGTCACTGGTGCCAAAAAGGTTGAGGGCCACTGTCCTACCAAGAAGGTGGAAAGGTTTCAGTAGGTGAAATACTGTTGTGTTTTTCATTAATTACTGTGTTTTTTTCTTTCCATTTTTGAAGAGCAGAGTAGCTTCAGTTTGCTAGTAAAATCAATAAGTAAAGCAGCTCTTCACACATACACTAGTGAGAGACCATATTAGGACTTACTTAGTGGCGCTAAGAGTGGCCAAACGTGAGTATTGTGCCACCCTTATCGCGTCCGCGGAAAACCGCCCTGCCGCCCTGTTTGGGGTGACCCGCTCCCTCCTTCATCTGAGGCCGCGGGAAGCCCCTTTGCAGGGTCGAGCAGAGGAATTTGGAGTTTTCCTGCAGGACAAAATCACTCAGATTCGGAACGAGCTGCCTTCCACTAGTGGTCCGGTCGAGGTGCCCGGTGCTGGTCTTGAGATAACACCTTGGGAGGAGTTCGACTTTGTTACTACCGAGGATATGGACAGGTTGCGGAGGAACCTTAGAGCCACCACATGTTTATTGGACCCGTGCCCCTCCTGGCTTGTACTGGCATCCTGGGAGGTGACACGAGGCTGGCTCCAGGGTATTGTGAATTCATCTCTGAGTGAGGGGTTCTTGCCTACCGTCTTGAAAGAGGCGGTGGTGAGGCCCCTCCTCAAGAAGCCATCCCTGGACCCGGCTTTATTAGAGAACTATCGTCCCGTCTCCAACCTTCACTTTTTAGTGAAGGTTGTTGAGAGTGTGGTGGCTCAACAGTTCCCTCGACATCTGGAGGAAGTTGATTATCTAGACCCGCGCCAGTCCGGCTTCCGGCCCGGTCACAGTACCGAGACGGCATTGGTCGCGTTGGTGGATGATCTCTGGAGGGCTCAGGATAGAGGTTGCTCCTCTATCCTGGTCCTGTTAGACCTCTCAGCGGCTTTTGATACCATCGACCATGGTATCTTATTGCACCGATTGGTGTGGGGTGGGGTTGAGAGGCACCGTTTTACGGTGGTTCTCATCCTACCTCTCTGGTCGGTCGCAATGGGTGTTGGCAGGAGGGCAGAGGTCGGCCCCGAGGCCCCTCACATGTGGGGTTCCTCAGGGGTCGGTCCTCTCGCCACTTCTGTTCAACACCTACATGAAGCCACTGGGCGAGATCATCCGTGGTTTTGGGGTGGAGTACCATCTGTACGCTGATGATACTCAGCTGTACATATCCACCCCAAACCACCCCAACGATGCCGTCGAGGTGCTGTCCTGGTGTTTGGAGGCCGTACGGGTCTGGATGGGTAGTAACAAACTCAAGCTCAACCCGTCCAAGACCGAGTGGCTGTGGTTTCCGGCACCCCGGTTTAGCCAGATAAATCTAACACTGGCCATTGGGGGCGAACATCTTGCCCCCGTGGAGAGGGCGCGCAACTTGGGCGTCCTTCTGGATTCCCGGCTGGCCATGGAGGACCATGTGGCGGCCGTGGCCAGGGGGGCGTTCTATCAGGTTCGCCTGATACGCCAGTTGCGCCCCTTACTAGACCGGGGGGCCCTTCGCACAGTCACTCAAGCGCTCGTGACATCTCGGCTGGATTACTGTAACGCTCTCTACATGGGGCTCCCCTTGAGGTGCACTCGAAGGCTGCAGTTAGTGCAGAATGCGGCCGCGCGGGTGGTTATGGGTGCCTCAAGGCAAGCCCACGTAACACCTCTCCTGCGCGAGCTGCACTGGCTGCCTGTGGCCTTTCGAGTGTGCTTCAAGGTGTTGACCACCATCTTTAAATCGCTCCATGGCTCGGGGCCTAGCTATATACGAGACCGCCTCCTGCCCCATACATCCCTTCGTCCGGTCCGCTCCCACAGAGCGGGCCTACTCCGGGTGCCGTCGGCTGGGCAATGCCGGCTGGCGACACCCAGGGGAAGAGCCTTCTCTGTGGCGGGCCCGGCCCTCTGGAACGACCTACCCCCCGACCTTCGCACTACCTCGGACCTCCGCCTCTTCCGCCAACGTCTTAAGACGTACTTATTCCAACAAGCCGGCCTAGGATAGCCCCCCGCATCTGACTTTTAAATATAAATTATAATTTGGTTACGGTTTTAATAATGGGTTTTAGCACGGGTGAATTAATTTAATATATTTTTAATTTATTGATGTATATTGTATTTATGGTTTTATATAATGCCTGTGCGCCACCCTGGGTCCTAACAAGGAGAAAGGCGGGGTATAAATTTTAATAAAATAAAATAAATAAAAATAAACACCAAGAAATCCTAGATATTTGGAGAGGCGGCTAGGTTGCCATTTATCTATTCTGTCTGGACAGCACATGATGCAATCACTCTGGGACTCCTTTGCCAGAAACTTGCTATATTATATGTTGAGCATAGTCTGGGAAGCTATCAATTGCAGACGAGGAATGTGTTCTGTAATGGCGCAAGTTCCAGGCTTAGAGTGGAAGAAGGAATCTTATTTACCATATCCTGAACTATGAGTAGGACACCAGCGTGACTGACAGAACAGAACAGATAATGAGTTTGACTCGACTGAGGACCCGTGGTTTAGTGCGGCCGTGGGGGCCTTGGACCGAGTTGCGCCCTTGCGGCCTCTCATGCGGCGCCGAATCACCCAGGCTCCTTGGTTTACCGAGGAGCTGAGGGAGATGAAATGCCACAAGAGACGCCTAGAGAGCAGATGGAGATCTTCTCGGTCCGAAGCCGACCGAATACTAGTAAGAGCCCATATTAGGACTTACTTAGTGGCGATAAGAGTGGCCAAACGTGAGTCCTGTGCCACTCTTATTGCATCTGCAGATAACTGTCCTGCCACCCTGTTTGGGGTGACCCGCTCCCTCCTTCACCATAGGCTGCAGAAAGCCCCTCTACAGGGTCAAGCAGAGGAATTTGGTGAATATCTGCAGGATAAAAATCACTCGGATTCGGAACGAGTTGCCCTCCATTGAGAGTGGTCCGGTCGGATTGTCCAAGGCTGTTCTTAAGACACCATCTTCGGAGGAGTTTGACTTTGTTACTACCGAGGATATGGACAGGTTGTCGAGGAGACTCAAGGCCACCACATGTTTATTGGACCCGTGTCCCTCCTGGCTTGTACTGGCATCCTGGGAGGTTACACGAGGCTGGCTCCAGGATATCGTGAACGCTTCCTTGAGTGAGGGGTACTTGCCTACCGTCTTGAAAGAGGCGGTGGTGAGGCCCCTCCTCAAGAAGCCTTCCCTGGACCCAGCATTGTTGGAAAATTACCGTCCAGTCTCCAACCTTCACTTTCTAGCGAAGGTTGTAGAGAGTGTGGTGGCTCAACAGTTTCCTCAGCACCTGGAGGAAATTGATTATCTAGACCCATGCCAGTCCAGCTTCCGACCCAGTCACAGTACCGAGACAGCATTGGTCGCGTTGGTGGATGATCTCTGGAGGGCACGGGATAGGGTATGTTCCTCTATCCTAGTCCTATTAGACCTCTCAGCGGCTTTTGATACCATCGACCATGGTATCCTATTGCACTGACTGGGGGAGTTGGGGGTGAGAGGCACCATACAATAATACAATACAATAGCAGAGTTGGAAGGGACCTTGTAGGTCTTCTAGTCCAACCCCCTGCGTGGGCAGGAACCTTATACCATTTCAGACAAATGGCTGTCTAACATCTTTTTAAAGACTTCCAGGGTTGGGGCATTCACAACTGCTGGAGGCAAGCTGTTCCAGAGGTTAATTGTTCTTACTGTCAGGAAATTTCTCCTTAATTCTAGGTTGCTTCTCTCCTTGGTTAGTTTCCACCCATTGCTTCTTGTCCTGCCCCCAGGTGCCTTGGAGAAAAGTTTGACTCCCTCTTCTTTGTGGCACCCTCTGAGATATCGGAACACTGCTATCATGTCTCCCCTGGTCCTTCTCTTCATCAAACTAGACATACCCAGCTCCTGCAGCCGTTCTTCATATGTCTTAGTCTCCAGTCCTCTAATCATCTTGGTTGCTCTTCTCTGCACTCTTTCCAGAGTCTCCACGTCTTTTCTACATCGTGGCGACCAAAACTGTATGCAGTATTCCAAGTGTGGCCTTACCAAGGCACTATACAGTGGCATTAACACTTCACGTGATCTAGATTCTATCCCTCTGTTGATGCAGCCTAGAACTGTGTTGGCTTTTTTGGCAGCTGCTGCACACTGCTGGCTCATATTTAGATGGTTGTCCACTATTTTAGCACAGGGTATGGGTTTAATAGTTTTTTAAAAATTTGTATTTTTGTATATTTGTATTGTTGTTTTTTTTAATTTCCTGTGCGCCGTCCTGGGTCCTTTTTTAGGAGAAGGTGCGGGGTATAAATTCGAATAAATTAAAATTAAATTAAAGTTTAAAGAAGCTGGCACTGCAGATAGCATAGATCAGTGATGGCTAACCTTTTTGTTGCTGTGTTACAAAAGTGGGCACATGCACTTACCCATAATGCAATCTGTGTGCGACCCCCCCCTCGCAACTCCCGCACATGCACACACAACCCCCATATGTGCCCTGCCCATGCCCATGTGCCCTGCCCATGCCCTGGGCTCCCCTGCCCTGCACATGCGCGTATGACCCTGTGCATACATGCACACACCCCTACATGCCCACTCCCCCACACATGCACACCCAATCTTGCAAAGTGTGTCCCGCACCCCCCACCCTGCATGTGCTCCCCTCCTACGCATGCACATGTGTCTCCTCGCACATGCGTGACAGAGACCTGAAAACAGCTGGCCGATGAGAGGCGTGTGTGCATGCACGGTGGAGCTGAGCTGGGGCGATGGCTTGCAAGCTTGCAGAGGGGGCTCTGTGGCACACGTGCCATAGGTTCACCATCACAGGCATAGATAATTGTTTGTAGACTGATATTCCATTATAGTGTAGTGATCACATCAGACTATTTCTGGAAGTGTTCACGTTTGGCTAATATTGAATTGTTTTCTCTCACTTTATGTGAATTTTGTAAAAATGCAAGATGTTTTGCATTTAAATTGTCCCTATTTTCCGCCAAATACCTATGTTCTCCATTCATTTTCTCCTACAGCATGCAATTGTGTAGGCCTTTCCCCTCTAAATACATTTTGGTGTGTTTGGTTTTTTTTTTTTTTTTATGCTTAAGAAATGCACATTAACAGGACACCTTAAATGAAATTGTCCAAAACCCTTATCTCTGGCTAGAAAGAATGGAGCATGTCACACAGTAGCAGCAACAAGAAGCAAATTGGTTTTCTAATAGGAACTGCTGGCCACATGTACAGTCTGATCAAAAGAAGACAGATTCCACACACACACACCCAATAGGAATAAAAGCTGACATAGTAGAAGCATGGGGTCTTTTATTCAGCACCAGGAAATGTAAAATTACTGCTTGGATCTATACTGCCTCTTCCATTCTGCATGCAGCTGGAAGCTGCTGCTGACAGGCAGGTTGATTAGGAAGCAGGGAGAAACCCCAAATCTTTCTCCTGATCTCTTCTAAGTATGCCTATAGGATACATACATTTGCAAGGATGTGTTTTATTCATTTGATATTTTTGAGACGTGCACCCTAAAACAAGCCAGGTGTACATGCAATGTGTTGTAACAATTTGAATCAGACTCAGAGGAAACCCCCTGAAATCCTTGAGGCTGGATCACAAACCAACATAACCAAGCCCTCTATCCTAAACCACCCACCCCACTGTAAAGAAGAGCCATGCACTTGTCATGCTTGTTTCAGAAATCAATATTTTTATCATGACCTGTTAAATAGCCCTGTGCATAAAGATAGGCAGTGCTCTAAAGATAGTTAGGTGCATCAATACATTGAAACCTCAAGATAGTCACTGCCACAGGCATAGCCTTGGGCAGGTGAAATATCATTGAAATTATTATCAAGATGGCCCAGATGTCTGAATCCTCTGACAAGATCACATTCTCAAACCTTTCACCATATTACAGAAGCAGATCTGGTAGAGTCAATTAATTCTGGAGTGGTGGCCTAAAATTCTGGACACAGTTATAAGTTTATTTATATTTCATATTTCTAAACTGTCCATCTGCCTCCAAGAAAGTATCTGGGTGGTATACACTATAATATAACAGATAAACAAAAATGTATAAAACTTAATCTTAATGTTAACAATCAAATTAGGTTAAAAAATTTAAAATGATAGAATAACAATGATTAAACATCAACAGGGGAAGAATCTTACGACGGCCATTTAATATTGGAGTATTATTAGTTATAAGAGAGCTGACTGACTATCCTCAGTGCTGGAGTTATTTGGAAAAACTACCCCTCTATAGTTGGTCTAGCCCATGTTACCATCTTAATAATAATATCCTTTTGCCCAATGGATGCATCATTTTAAGATGAAGCCACTAATAATGGCAGCATGAGACAGCCACTAATGACCATGGAGATCACAGTCATGATTCAGTTCTGCTGGTTTCTTTGGCAGCTACGTAACAGCACACTGCAAAAGTTCATCACCGATAGATGATGGTGAGACATACTGGCCTTCTACTCTTTTCCATTATATAAAGAGGTATATAGAGGTCCACCTTTGTGGGAAATACAGTATAACCCAGGAACAATAAATTATATAGAGATTGATCATCCTTCACAGAAATGTGTGTTGTGAGCTCAATAGTTAAAAGTATTCCATTTTGCTGTTCGAATGTCTTTAAAGTAACAAAAACAAGCAGACATAAGACAAATTAATCAGAGCAAGCCCAAAACAAATGTGAGATCTTTGCCCAAAGACCTGGAACAAAATTAGCTCTTAATTCAAGAAAAGAATCATAAATTAGAACTGAAAAGTTCAGTCCTTGGACTTGCTTTGCCAGTTTCATCTTTAAATTTTATCTGAACAGTGATGGTTGGTCTATTTTAAAAAAACCCACACATAAATAAATCCAGATAAGCAACTGGCTTCAGGAACTTCCCATTTAAACTTTCCATTACCAAAACTTTAAAACAAGAGTCTATTACTGTTCAGCATAATTGTTTTAAAAAATGTCTGCCACCTGAAGTATTTATGGATTAATACTATTTACGTTCAAAGACTCTGATAGTGTCATTAAAAAGATCAGATAAAAAAGCAGACAGTTTCATATGGAAGTGAGAAATAATTCTAATAGAAGAAGTTGATGGAATGTTTGGAGGGTCATCAGTCAAAAAAGTAATCTGCTTATTCTCCTTGTAATATCATAGGGAACCAACCATCTGTAGAGTTCTTGACAAGCATAATTGAAAAGGAAAAGGGGTTACCAGGCGCCACACATTTTCTCTATTTTTTTATAGAGCTGGTAAAATAAGAGGTGCTTTGTGCCAATCAAGATCCTCTGTTTGCATATAGAGAGAATGCAGACATATCAATAAACAAGGATACCCCCTTTTTCATTCTTCAAACATGGATGTTGGCATCATAGTAATCAGATATGTCATTCTCCTGGCAAGATTACATCTTACGCATTTTAGGCCTTGGGTGTCAGAGGGAGGTGCCAAATAAGGAGTGATAATTCATGATTTATGCAAATGATGCAATTTATACACTTATATGAGATGTCATGATGCAAGCACATAAACCCATTATTTGCATGACGATGCCGCGAACCATGTCTCTTTATTCTGACATGATGTTATTTTCATTTCATTTTCATTTTATTAAATTTGTATACCGTGCCACTCTCCCAAAAAGGGACTCGGGGCGGTGCACAGGAAAAATAAAACCATGCATATACATAAATACCGATAATAAATATGTCATAAATATTAAAAACTTATTAAATTAACCCAACCTGTGCTAAAACCAATTAAAACCCCAATAAAATCTAATTCAATTTAAAACCAGTAGATGGACTCGGAAGATTAAGCCAGGCCAGCTAAGCGAAAAAAGTGCATTTTTAATTGTTGACGGAAGAGGCGGAGGTCTGTGATATTCCTAAGATCAGGGGGTAGATCGTTCCAGAGGGCAGGGCCCGCCACAGAGAAGGCCCTTCCCTTGGGCGTCGCAAGCCAGCATTGCCTGGCTGTTGGCACCCAGAGCAGACCCTCTCTGTGGGAGCGGATCGGCCGGAGGGATGTATGGGGTAGGTATGTTATACTGTAATGGACCCTTTTTTTGAGGGCATTCATTTGTTCTTCCCCATGTCCTGTGCTAAACAATAAAGAATCTTGCTTTGTTTTTGTTGCCTTAGATGGCTTCAAACTCTGACTATATTCTCAATCCATTTAAGTCTGTGCTGACAACATGGTTGTGTAAATCAAACTGTGAGTGGCCAACCTCATGTTCACTCTCACCGTATGATACACTGTAGAAGAAGGAGCAGATACTAAGACTGCATAAAACTTCAAAGGCTGCTTTGCTTTGATGAAAGTTCATGCAAAGCATCCCTTTGAAGCTGTGTGAAGCTACACACAAACACACACACACACTTTTAAATGAGAAGGGAAGCTGTCATATTTCTTAATTTTACCTTGCTTTAAGTCCCCCATCCACCTTTTTGGAAGCTGCAAGAGGCTTCTGCATATTTTGTTGATTGTGAGAGAAGTTTCTTCTAGTAAGCCAGTCAGGCAATGCAAACCACCTTGGAGGAATTAAGGTAGGTTGCTGTCTCATCTATGAAGAAATTCACTTTGCTTTCTTGCCATGAAACACTTTACTGAAGCAAACCTAGACACCTCATACAGGCCAAGCAAAAACCTCCTCCTCAAACTTGCAGAAGATGGGTTAAACTACTGCAGAATTATAATGTCATGAAATAAATACATGAAGCAAATGGTAGATCAAGCTGGGATCTTTGGAGATGAACTGTTGTACATCCTAATGGGATTGGGTTGAAAATGTCTATATATGATTCCATAGTTCATCCACTTGAGTGAGGCTATGGCTGCAATATTATGGTAAGGAAACAATGGAAACCTTGCATTCTCACAAACTGCCTCAAACTGCCTCTAACTTCTCACAAACTGCCTCTAATGCTTGACAGACTTTTTCTGTCTGGCCGGCCTAGGATGAGTCTCTCTGCCTCTGGGGTTTTATGGGGAATTAGTATTATTTAGTTTTAATGGGAATTTTAGCGCAGGTTATATTTAATTTGTTTTTAGAATTGTTGTATGTATTTGGTTTTTATTCTACCTGTGCACCGCCCCGAGTCCCTGTGGGGAGAGGGTGCGGTTTTACAAATTAAATTATTATTATTATTATTAATATTAAATACCTGAACAATGCATTTCATGGCAATTCTGATTTTAATATTTTCATTGTATTTGTGAAGGATAAAAAGAGGGGAAGGGTATAAGATAATGACTATTCTCCATCTATTTGCACTGGGCCATTATAACCAAGTAGTGAAACAATCCTTGAAGCAAGAAGGCTCAGGCTGGTTGTTGTTTTTTAAATATTTATTATGATTATATTCACTGTTGTGAATGTTACGGGCTAGCTCCATTGACAAGATTTGTAGTCCAAAGGGCAAGTTATAAATAATAGTAATACATGCATAGTAAAGTAGCAAAGTAAATCTGGCAAGATGAGAGGATTGTGGGCACTGAATTTTTTTGGAGGTCTTCCTTATCATTATTCATTTTTCATGTAGGGCAGTCACTTCCAAAATATTGACAGTCAGTTATTTTAAGATGATCGATCACATCACAAGTTGGACCATGAACCAAATGTAGCTCATGAGGTCTTTGGATTCACAACATCTTCCATCTGGACTTCACCAGCCCCCATTCTTGGTGACAATAGACATAGTGACCAGAATGTACCTGAAATGGGAAAATACTTAAAAATATGGATCAAAGGGCATTGACCTAGAATACTGCATCTAGTTTTGGTTACCACACTATAAAAAAGATGTTGAGACTCTAGAAAGAGTGCAGAGAAGAGCAACAAAGATGATTAGGGGACTGGAGGCTAAAACATATGATGAACGGTTGCAGGAACTGGGCACGGCTAATCTAGTGAAGATAAGGGTCAGGGGAGACATGATAGCAGTGTTCCAATATTGTGGGGCTGCCACAGAGAGGAGGGGATCAAGCTATTTTGCAAAGCACCTGAAGGCCAAATAAGGAATAATGGATGGAAACTGAACAAGAAGAGATTCAACCTGGAAATAAGGAGAAATTTTCTGACAGTGAGAACAATCAACAAATGGAACACCTTGCCTTCAGAAGTTGTGGGAGCTTCATCACTGAAAGCTTTCAAGAAGAGGCTGGAATGCCACCTGTCAGGAATGATGTACGGTCTCCTGCTTGGGCAGGGGTTGGACTAGACAACTCTTTTAATCTGTCTAATTCTAAGCAACAATCAAACATTTCTTTCTTCTTCTCTTCTGCCTTCCTTCTTACAAGACTTACCCTGGTGCATTCCTAAATTTGGAAATTCTTCAAACTATAAAGCTAACCAAGCTTTTCATCCTTCCAATTTGGGATGAAATTTAGCTTTAGATTCCTAATTGAGATCAGTTTCTTGTCTGCAATAAGAAGTGAACAGAAAGTTTCTTCTTTAGTTAAAGTTCTTTGTTGAGTAGCTATGGCAATAGCACTTAGCAATAGCACTTAGACTTATATACCGCTTCACAGTCCTCTCTCAGCAGTTTACAGAGACAGCACATTGCCCCCAAAGGCAACTCATTCCCTTTGGGACCATTTGTGCTAACAAGAAAGTTCTATGCCTTTGGATATATAGATGTAGATAACGTTTATCTCATGCCTGTTGATCATTTTTTTCTTTCTCCCAGCTGTTTGCTGGTCTTTTATCCTATTTGTCAGTAAATTATTTGTGACATTTGCTGATATATTAATAAATAAACATTAAATTATATTTTTTACTAGCCAAATTGAGTTACCTGTGTGCTCACTGTCTCTGGGAGATAATGACTGTGTGGGAAGGTGCTAGCTAAACTAAAAATTACCTACAGCAGGGGTTTCAATCTCACAGCTGCATGCTGGATGCCTCATGTGCTGGCCACACCCACCGCTGGTTTAGTGAAGGAGGTGGAGTCATGATACGTCATGTGATGACAATGCAATGATGCAAGTTTGACAGCAATTTTCCAACAAGAAGATTCTACTGAGCTCCCTGGGATACCCATGCATTGGATTGCAGACAAAGGGACTAAAAAAAATGTTGGTACCAATGTATTGCTGGCTTTTCTAAAAGTCTTTGTCTTTGGCGTATCTGATGCTAGAAGGTACACATGAAAACATCTTGTCCTTATCATAAGAACCCCAGAGGTCTCATTACTGCTCCCCTCTATTGTCTTCAGAAGAGTCTGGAAGAGTCAAAGGGGAAATAGGCTCTTTCTGTTTCCCCAAAGGGAAATTGCACAGCCCCATCCCTCAGATTCAGTGAGACCCCTGAATGTATCAGTAGGCAGAGTAAGAAGAGATGTGCAGTGGGGCATGTGAGGCCCCCAGCATCTTTACTTCACAATTTGGGAGGGAATGTGTGTTTTATTTCTGCCATGAGTAGCATAGAGTATCCCTTTGTGGAATGATTTCAGCCAGACTCCCATTATTCTATGTTCCATGCCAGCAGTCACCAACTGGTGGACCACTGGTGGTCCATGAGAAAATTTTGGTGGTCCTCAGAAAAATTATTTGCATTTTTATATTGCACTAAATCAGGGGGCCTCAAACTATGGCCCCTGGGCCAGATACGTGCAAAGAATGCTTCTGTTGCTGCAGAGAGTCTCCCACATCGGGGCCTTTTTGTGCGGGATGGAGGAGGGCAGAAATTCTGACTTGGGGTCTGCTTCAGCCTCCTGGTGTGGGCAAAGACTGGCGGGAAGTGCCACTGGTGGCAAAAAGCCAGAGGGACTTGTTCCAGGTGGGACTGCATCATGGTCTGGAACTGGCTGACCATTTCAAGATCATCTAGCCATGCCTACCCAGGCGTTCATTAGGCAGTTCATATTAGTGGTCTGCGGGATTTAAAATTATGAATTTAGTAGTCCCTGAGATCCAGAAGATTGGTGACCCCTGCTCTATGCTATTCCTTGCTTTCCAGTTTCTCTGATTTCACTCATTTCCAACTGTACCTAATAAAGATCACTGTGGGTTTCTTTTTAATTGGCTGTTTTTGTTGCATTGCCAATAAAGAGAACACGGCTGAGTTTATTGTAAGTGATTGTAAATGCAAGATAATGGAATACAAGAAAACACCTTCTGACTGCAGTTCCATGAAACGTTCAAAACTTTTTTGTGGCGTCCTGGTGAATTAGCAATCAGATTCCATACTAAATGCTTCAGTGTTAGCCCAGAAAATCTTCAGATCAAGATCATTTAAAATGGAGATAATTGAGAGCAGAGATAATTGAGAACTTGGCTCTCACACAGCACACATGATCCAGCTCAACCGTTTCTCATTTAAAGCACATCATATCCCAATAATTAAAATAGTCTCAAAATAAGGTGGCCAACATCACTACAGATGCTGAGGTCATAAGGTTTTCCCCCCCTGAGCTCTGTGAACATATTGCTTTGTGGATTGTACAGCTTGCTGAGTCCTTGTAACCTTGGAGAGTTTGGGTAGAATGAGGCTGAAAGGGTGCAGTGTTCATGTGGAGCAAAATGACCACTGTGAAGCATGTAGCTCGAAAGCCCATTTTCAGCACAGACAATCTCAGCGGAAAATTCCCTACACAAATGGTTGGAAATTAAACTGTAAATCAACTGTGTTTGCTCATCAAGTACTATGAGTTCAATCTGCAAAGCTTAGAGGGCAGAGGGTGGCAGTGGAGGGGCTGACAAAGACACACCAATTGCATGCTAGAAATTCAGAAACAAACTAAGCTATTCGTTAAATTAAACAATTAGCACTAGCCATATTTGCACTTTGCATGGCCATAACTACTTTGAATGGATTCTGGCAAGACATATTAACAGAAGGGGGTTGCTAGTTATAGGCACCTATAACTTTAAGGGTTTTTTCCCCCCTTTTTTTGTAATGCATTGCACACATATTCAGTTATATATAATAATAATTTATTTGTCAGTGCACAACATATGTACAATGAGATTGGTTTCAGCTCCCTTAGGCATCCCCCTCCCAACACAATACAACTCACAGTGAAGACAGAAAATCCCTAACCCAATGGATCATATTAACAAACACCCGGGGTGGGCAGGCACTACTGCCAGTTTGCCCGTGTGTGTGTGCTTTGCATGTGTGCACATGCACAGTGCAATTAAAATTCTGCATGTGCAGAACTGAAAAACAAGATGGCAGCACCGGTTCCAGCGACCCAGGCTGCCAAACCACCACCAGTTTGGCCGAACCGGTCTGAACTGGTAAGAACCCACCACTGACAAACACCTAGTCCTATTGCACCAGTGTGAATATGTTACATCTTGCAGTGGCCCCGCAAATCCATCATACTACATAATTATGATGTTATTTGGCATTCAGGAGTATGACAGCCCATGGATAAAAACTGTTCTTCAACTTGTTTGTGCGGCTGGCTAAGCTTCTATATCTCCTTTCAGATGGGCAGAGAATAATGAAGTGCCATCCAGGGTGTGAGTCATCCCTGAGGATTTTCCTCACTCTTCTAAGGCAGTGAACCCTAGTGATCTCATCTAGTGGTGTCAGGGGTCAGCCCACGATGTTTTGTGCTGTGCTCTCCACCCTCTGTAATGTCTGTGCTCATCACCCTCTGTCAAACCAGCATGCCATACTGTGATGCAATAAGTGAGGGTGCTTTCTATTGTGGACCGGTAAAAGGAGGTCAACAGTTGTTGTTCCATCCTGTTTTTACGTATGAAGCCCCGAAAACTTCAGACACATAAGAAATCCCAGATGAATGACACCGTTTCATTGGGTCAGATGTGAATGGCTTAAATCTGCTTCCCCACCCCACCCCTGGAATGATACAAATTTTCCCCAATGAACTTTTCTTAAGCATTAATAAAATGTGCTGCCTGGCTAAAACAAATGTAATGCTGCCAGCATTAGATGGTTTAAGCAGCAAATAAACCCAAAAAAGGAACAGATTGGAAACAACTGAAGTGTACAACACGGTATCACCAGTCTTCTCAGCAAGGTGCTGCACTTATCACAGTACGATATCATCCCACCTAACATTTTAGAGATAAAAATAAGAACATGCTCCACTGATAATGCTGGAAGTGCTGATATCAAGGCCCACCCACCCCTTCCTCAATCTCCTATTTTGCCTAGTGTTATCCCCTGTTGGAAGCCCTAGACTGTCTTCGGTATTCTGTAGCTGTTTATCCTGCAATTGCCTGTCTATGTCCCTGACATATCTCAGGTGAAGATATCCTAGAAAAAAACGCAAATTGTTCCACAACATGCTCTCAACAGTTCAAAATATACCTCTGCTGTTTTGATGGCTGAAGTAAATGTGTGAAATGGGAAACTATGCACTGTGTGAGATCACAGCATAGGGGTGTTCAGATCAGTCTAAATCCAGTCTGCATCAGCAGTGCAATTTGATGTTTTATTCCATTCCATCAAGTCTTTTGCAAATCGCTACTTTTGTTCTTAAAAAGACAAAAATAAAATAAAAAGTGCTAGGAAATCTGCCTTGGTTTTTCATTCATAATTTTCTCAAATGGGAGCTTTGTATACAACTTTCACTAAAGTACACTTTAAAAAAAGTATTTATTTTGTTGACTACATGAAACACAAGATTATCTTAAAATAATCAAGGCAGGAAGCAAAACATTACAACAGTCATTCTACAAAGGGTGCAAACATTCTTTCTGTAAAAAAAATCGCACACCCAAATTTCAAATGCCTATAAAAAAAATGTTATTTGTAGTTTCCAAGTTAATGTTGCCTATTTTTAATTCTTGATAACAGTCCAATTTCACAACTTTGTAATATAATATTAATAGGGAAAAAACCATGAAAGTGATATATTAAAAATACAGCTCCATTGACTCATTTAAACAATAATAAAAGGAGAAACAGGTCAGTGACAGGATAGCTTGAATCATACTGACCAAAATATACTGAGGCAAAAGTGCTTATTGTGCTCTTCTTCAGTCTGGATTTGGGGTCAGCAACCTGCGGCTCTGGAGCTGCATGTGGCTCTTTCATCCCTCTGTTGTGGCTCCCTGTCGCTGGTCAGCACCACACCTTTCGGTTTGGGGAGGGGAAGCATGGTGCGTCAGGAGGAAACTCTGTGGCAAGGGGAGGGTTTTGCGGTTGGCTCCACAATTGATAGGGCTTTCAGTTAGGACATATAGAGAAAAAAGGATGCCACACTAGGAGAAGACTCTATGGTGGAGGAACCGAACTTCCGGTCAGCTCCAGAATTGAACAGGGGGCTTCCAGTTAGGAGCTTTGTGGCTCCCGGTGTTTTCTTTTCTGTGGGAAACAGGTCCAAATGGCTCTTTGAATATTTGAAGTTGCTGAAGAACGTTGGTTAATGTTGGTCAAACAGCCTACCCATAGCTGCTCAAATGGCAGAGAAGCTTCAGTAAAGGTCAGAGAATAATTCCCGAAATTGTAACAAAAGCTATTATTATTTGATAATAGTCCGTATTATGTTTGCAAATGAGTAGAAGTAAAAGGGAATGTGTGGATGACCTTCAGGGACCAGGGATGAGTTGTTGCCTAGGAAAGAATCAGACAAAAGAGGGGAAAGCCCCCAATGGATTAATGGTCAGAGGAAGAAATTTAAGAGGGATTCCTCCCCCCCCCTCAATTTTTCAGAAAATTAAAAGCAGCAGCAGGAAGTTTGTACCTTCAAACTTGAGTTTGTTAATGTAGCCTTACATTAAAATTAACTCATCCAGTCAGATTTTCTGTCTTGTTCATCCAGGGGTGGGGGTGGAGAAACACGGGACGATTGACAGATTCCCATATTAGGTCTAACATGTAAATCTGTACAACCTTCGGCGATGACATGCCACCTTCCTGTTTCAGCCTAAAGCTGAGAAATAGGCTTAGTGATTTCCTGTCTCCAATTCTGTACAATTTAATAGGTTTCCAACCTGAAGACTAATACTAATCCTTTGCAGCCATTCTGATTATCAGCAGCAATGGAGTAATCTCACCCCCAGAACACTGTGTTAAGATTTTAATAAAGTAAACCCTTGTCCTAAAAATTTATCCAGGATCAGAGCAGATTTTGAGCTTATACGCAAGAGGACAAAATGCCTTTGGTAGTGAGGCAGTATAACTCAGAAAAGTTAGTGTTCACGGAGAACATCTGGTTACTAACTATTTAAGGGGGGGGGAGGGAGTCTCATTGTATTCACCCATTTTGTTCCCTCCCACTGAAATGGATGGGAACAATGCTATTTTGTTTAGCTATATTCCGAGAGGAAGCTTTTAGAAGGATGAATTATAACAAGGCCTAGAAGGTTGCAATCTCTGACTGCAATTTAGTCGAAGATAAGTGGTTTGAAAGTTCATTGATTTCACAATGGGGGAAACCATATCTCTCCCAGTGAAATCAATGAGTCCAAAATCATTCCTGCTTTTCATACGCTTTATATTTTACTTCGGCTGTATAGAAAAGCACCTGAAAACAGATGGCAGATACTGGAATCACGGAGATGTCAAGTGACATAATAAATGTGGTTCCACTCAAATTGCTTTGGGGAGGTAAAAAAACAGCAACAAAAAGCCGTTTGCAATCTCACTCCTCTATCCTGAAGATGCTCTGTTTCTGACAATGGAGTTGCAGCTATGTGATCCGTGGAGGAATCGCAGGGTAAAATCCACCCCCCTGCTTTCTCCCAGGCCATCTGAGTAAATGTCTTAAACCTTTCACACACTTTTCCCAGTACATCTGCATTTAATAAACTTTCCTATTTGTCACAGTTTGATGTATGTTTCGTATAAAAGTTACATTTAACCTTTCTTTTGTGGAGCATGGCACGGAGGAAACCTACAATGTTTCGACAGCAACGGCTGTGTTTTTGAGTGAGTACCAGATGCCTTCAGCAATGCTCTGCAACGTTCATTGTTTAATAGCTGAAATTTGTGGTCCTTTAAAGGTCAGGAAGGAGGAGGAGGAACATTTATTCCTTTTAAAGTCTTGGGTACCTGGATAGCTAATTTTTTTTTTGTTACCTGCTTGTTTAAAAGAAAATGAGCTTGATGATGTTTGTAACTAGCAAAATATTCAATTGTTCAAAGTGGCAGAGGTTAATTCTGGGGTTTTATCATGAAGTAGTCTATAATTCCATTGGTGTGGGTTTTTTTTTTTTAAGGAAAGTAGCTTTAAACATGCACAGCTTTAAATTTCTGATGCCATATTTTTGTCCAGGCTTATTTGTATGAATTTTCAGAAAATGATAATTTATTTCTTTATAAATGTCCATTTGCTGGTATATTTTCCAGTATATCTGAAATAGTAAAGGGTCTCTTCCTTGAGCAGGGGGTTGGACTAGAAGACCTCCAAGGTCCCTTCCAACTCTTGTTCTGTTATTCTACTACAGTTCAGATATAGATATAATAAAATAGACATACACAGAGACATATAGACAGTTTGTAGAGATATGAAAAATTGAGAGCCCACTGTCACATATGACATGGGCATATGATCCTTTAGTATGTGTTTTGGGATTGTGTATACACATATATTCCTTGATTTATGGGGGGAAAATTAAATGTTAAAGATGTTAAATGTAACCTGTATGGATGTATGTATGTATGTACCATATTTTTCTGAGTATAAGACGCACCCTTTTTCCTCTAAAAAGAGGCTGAAGGTGCGTCTTATACATCAAATACAGAATTTTTTGCCTCTTGGAACCCCGCCCCCTTCACCAAAATGGGCATGCGGAGCCTTATGGAGGCTTCCAGAGAGCTCCTGGGGGCTGGGGAGGGCAGAAGGTAGCCTAAAATGGGCCGTTTTTGCCCCCCAGCCCCCAGCAGTACTCTATAAGCCTCCATAGGGCTATGCATGCAGTTTATTTGACACAAAAATGGCCCGTTTTCGAGATAAATGGGCCAGGCTGGTTTTTTGCTCATTTTTGACCCCCCCCCCCCCCCGAGCACTCTGCAAGCCCCCCCAAGGCTATTCATGCTTTTTATTTGAAAAAAAATAAACGGCCCCGTTTCCCGTTTTCGCAGAGAAACAGGCCATTTTGGGGAGGTTTGCAGAGTGCAAAAACACTTTCTATTTCCTTTTGGAACTGTTTCTGTGCCAGCAGAAACAAAGTCTTAAGGTTTGTCAGCGATTTCCTTCTCCAGGACATGGATAAATACACCTGGAAACATCAACCTATCTACCTACTCTCTCTCTCTCTACCTACTGTATTTCTCTCTCTCTCTCTATTTCTCTCTGTCTATCCTTCTACCTACCTACCTACCTACCTACCTACCTACACACACACACACACACACACTCCCTACCTACCTACTGTATTTCTCTCTCTTTGTATTTCTCTATCTTTCTACCTACCTACATATCTGCCTACACACACTCTCTCTCTCCCTAACTACCCACTGTATCTCTCTCTCTCTCTCTTTCTCTCTCTCTATCCTACCTACCCACACACACACTCTCTCTCCCTACCTACCTACTGTATTTCTCTCTCTCTTTCTATTTCTCTGCCTATCTTTTTACCTACCTACATATCTACCTACACACATTCTCTCTCTCCCTAACTACCTACTGTATTTCTCTCTCTCTCTATTTCCCTATCTCTCTATTCCTTTATCTACCTACCTACCTACTCTCTCTCCCTACCTACTGTATTGCTCTGTAGTTCTTTCTCTATCCCTTTATCTACCTACCTACTCTTCCTACCTACCTACCTACCTACTATATTTCTCTTTCTTTCTCTCCCTCTCTATCCCTCTATCTACCTATCTACTTTTTTTGTAATTTGCCTCTTGAAAACCTTGGTGCGTCTTATACTCCGAAAAATACGGTATGTATGTATGTCTATTGATCAAATTTAGAGACTATCTATCTCACTCACAGAGTAACTCTGAACAATGTGCAATTATATATCAAAGTTCTAGAATTTGACTATCAGAAATTGTGGCTGTATTGAGCACGTGAGTGGCAAAAGGAATTGTAATAATTATTAATTGAAAAAAACTGTAAAAGTGGCATTATTCCAGAGGTCAAGGAATGGTTTTTAAAAAAAATGTGATCTATACATTTTGGAAAAGGTAGTACTTTCTACCAATCGAAGGATGCAGCACCATGTATTATTGAGGCAGAGATTATATGGTATCTTATAATAATATCTTGCATTGCTTATATTATAGTGGTGAATTGATTGGTAAACCAAGTGACTATTGATGAATTAAAAATATAAGGTTTTTCTTTTTGATTTCTAATTCTTTTCAACTTTTTTCCTAAGATTAAAAATTGTTTTGGTACAAAAAAAATAAATTTTAAAAAACCACAGAAAAGAACTCAAAGTTTTGCTTCTTGGGGAAGCAAGATCAGCAGTGTGTATTCTTTCCTTCCTGGCATTTTATCAATTTCATACCTCTTGGAAAATCTAGTCTAGTCAACTTCAATTTTTTTTAATGGGCAATGCTATAAGACATACTTTCCTCCTTCTTATATACATACTGTTCAGTGGTGGGATTCAAATTTTTTTACTACCAGTTCTTTGGGTGTGGCTTTGTGGGCATGACTTGGCTTTGTGGGCATAGCTTTGTGCACGTGGCAGGGGTAGGTTACTCCAAAATACCCATTCCCTCCCCACCCCACTAATCTGCTTTCCAGCTCCGTTCTCCTGTTCAGGGCAACAAAAGAAGATCAGCTGGAAGTCAGAGAGGCAGCAGGGGAAGGGCCAGCCTATTTGCCGATTCTCTGCAAAATGTCCGCTACAGGTTCTCCAGAACCTGTCAGAACTGGCTGAATGCTACCTCTGATAGAGTTGCATGATATTTAGCCATGTACTGATATTCTGATTACCTAAAAGCAGGGAAAACAGGGTTATGTGAATGCCGTGGAGCACGGACCTCCGCTCCTTCCGCCTGAAATTGAAGACTCATCTTTTCCGCCTGGCCGGCCTAGGGTAGTCTCTCTCTCTATGGGTTTTTAAATGTATATTTATATTTAGTGGGGATTTTTAGTTAAGGGATTTTAGCACAGGAATAAGTTTAATTTGTTTTAAATTTGTATGTATTTTGTATATTTATTGCTTTTATTTTCCCTGTGCACCGCCCCGAGTCCCTGTGGGGAGAGGGAGCGGTCAATAAATTCAACATTATTATTATTATTATTATTATTATTATTATTTATTCCCCTTTATATGAATGTGACATTCATATAATGAAATAACTGAGATTCAAGAAGCACCATGAAAGATGGATCAGTGAAGGCATAAACTGATCTGTCACAAAATTGAAATGATTCACTTCAGCAAGAGGTATAGCAATAGTACTTAGACTTATATACAACTTTATGGTGTTTTCCAGACCTCTCTAAGTGGTTTACAAAGTCAGCATGTTGTCCACAATAATCTGGGTCCTCATTTTACTGATCTTTGAAGGATGAATGGCTGAGTCAACCTTGAGCCAGCCAAGATCGAACTGCTGGCAGTCGGCAGAATTAGCCTGCAATACTGCATTCTCACCACTGTGCCACCATGGCTCAGTACTGCTCCACCGCTGCGTATTCACTTTCTTCTGCCTCAGTTCCATACTGCATTATGTCCCTGACTCATTTGCCTAGATTTTCCTTAGATGAAGAATTGAGTGATTAAACAAACAAAGAAACAATAAAATCAAATAAAATTTGATTTTATTTCCAAAATAAAACTGCAGAAAAAAGTCCTTGCATAACCCAATGAAACTGTGATCAAGCCATGGCATGCCATCCTTAAGTTGATTATCCACAAACTCCTATAGGCAAATGATTTTTATTGTTGAAAGTATAATGGGATATACTTGCCCATGTCAAAACTTAAATAACTTTTAACATGTCCCAGATTTTATGAAGAATTGACCAAGCATGAAACTCATACCATTTTTAAAAAAGTGTTGCCCTTCTTTCTTTCCTCCACCAAATTTGCTAATCATAACTCCAGAGTTTATTTATAGTTGTATTTATTTGTAAAGTTCGTATTCCACTACATCATTAAAAATAATCCCTTAATGGAACAGATTAAAAAGAATTCTACTATTGTGGTCCAAGCTGACTCATGGTGGAACAACACTAGCTGAAACAAAGTGTTGCTAATGCTCATCCATCATTGGGAACAAACTGTTTTGAGAACAAAAAGAAGATCCAACATTACATGGTGACACGGCCATTCCAGGAAGTATTAAGAAAGAAGCTTCTGTTCTCCAAAGAGGCCAAGCAGCTGAAAACATGTTGGGGTTTAGAATACTAGGAAGAAAAGAACCACCATATAAAGTTCTTAAAATAAGCAGAATTCCCATATAATCATTGGGTCCCATCTGATTTTCCTGCAGATTTTTAATTAAACAGCTTTATTTGTCCAGTAAAGAACACAATTCAGTAGAAACCCCACTTCATCTGTATAACAAATACAGCCTGTGCACAACTAAAACAAATCCTTAAAAAGTGAGCAGATTAAAAGACCTCCAAAGTCACTCCAATAAATCATGATAAACCTACTTTATTTTTTCTCAAAATGAAATGAAAAGCCTATCTAATTAAGAGCATATTTTCTAAGAGTAGAAATGACAACAATTGTTGATCTAGCCAAGTGTGTCCTCCCTTGGCACAACCACCCAAAAGACCCTGTCTTTCAGTTCATCCAATCTATGATTGCACCAGTACTGGGCATCTCCCAACAATATTCAGGTCTGAGCAGGTCCATGTGGTCATTCAAGGACAGCCTTACCATTGAAAAGACATTTTATACAAGATGTTCTGGAACAAATCAGCTGGGAAATGAAACAGCAATGTTAAATCCAAGGCAATTACAGGGAAAATGCAAGCAAGAGCAAAACATGATGAACATACACAATGATTATTGCTGAAACTGGGGCAGACATTAGGAAATATTAATAAGGCATTATAAGTAATGAGGTGGTGGTTTACTATGAACTGGGATACCCCAGAAACAATAAGCTAACCATTGAAATAAATATCAGTCACTGAAACTTGTATTATTAGTGTCAGTATTAAATTTTGAATGCATCAAGGACCTAGATTGTCATACTACATCAGCGTAATAGCAAGAGCATTTAATCTTTACAGTACTTTCTGGGTGGCTTACAATGTCAGCATATTGCCTTCAACAATCTGGGTCCTCTCTTTATGCACCTTGGAGGGATGGAAGAAATCAACCTTGAGTCAGTCAAGATCAACCTCCTGGCTATCGGCAGAGTCAGCCTGCAATATTGCAATCTAACCAGTGCGCCATCATGGCTCTTACTATATATGCAGATCCAAGCAATATAGTCTCTTGTGGGAAAGATGGAATTTATTTTTATCAACGCACAGATTCTCTAAGTATACCATTCAAGTTTTTTTTTGATATGGCATCCAGTGTGACCACCAAGATCAATTTATGCCATAATCTTTCAATTTTGATTTTCAGATGTTGATTGTGGTTTTCTCCACATTTTTTGATCTCATATTTTATTTTCTGTGGTATTATTAATATTATAAACCTCATCAACATTATCCAGCTACTATTATTGTTTAAAGCAGAGAATGTTTCTTTTCTAAAATAACTTTAGAAAAGATTAGTCTTCTTAGGTACTTTCCCATAAAATAGCGTCCTGAAAGTACAATCAAGTACACGGTTTGAGACTGGAAGTTTCCTGCCAAACAAGGTCAAACATAATATAGCTATTACTATCATCTCGGGTAGAAAATATCTTAACAAGAGTAGTTTAGCACTTGAGAGAAGTGTCAGCAATAGCTTAAACAGGAAGAACGCTTATTACCAAGGCAGCTGGTGAAGAAGTCAAACATTTCAATCCAACTCTTGTATCTCTCTAAAAATCTAGGAATTCAATAACAATTCTGAATGCTTGGACAGGATTTTCTCTAGAGCAGCATTTAATTCATCCAGTTGTGTGAGTTAAGAGGGTCATACAAATTTCCCAACTGTCACTCAATATATTGTTTTATTATAGCTGTGTTGTTCTGGTAGTTAATAAGTAGGAGTTGGGACTTCTGTGAGCAGGAGTAAGTGAAAAGAGAAGTTTTGTTGAGCCATTTGCCTGAACAAGGGTTAAACAAGCCTGCCTCCATGAAAAGTGAAGACCAGATAATTTTTTCAGGCTACCACAGACTTTTTTTTAAAATTTTTAAATTATTTTATTTCTAACCCGCTCTCTCTCCCCGAGGGGACTCGAGGCAGGGCACAGGGGAATTAAAAACAAGTACAAAGTTAAACGCAATAAATATAAATAAATAATTAAGTAAAAAGTAAATTAAACAATACTCCCTGCGCTAAAACCCCCCCAATTAGTTAATAAAATCCCTAACCATAAAAGAGACTACCCTAGGCCGGCCAAGCGAAAAAGATGTGTTTTTAGTTTTAGACGGAAGGAGCGGAGGTCCGTAGTTGTCCTGATATCGGGGGGAAGGTCGTTCCAGAGGGCTGGGCCCGCCACAGAGAAGGCCCTTCCCCTGGGCGTCGCCCGCTGACATAGTCTAGTGGACGGCATCCGGAGAAGTCCCTCTCTGTGGGAGCGAATCGGCCGTGAGGATGTATGGGGCAGGATCCGATCCCGCAGGTAGCTAGGTCCCGAGCCATGGAGTGCTTTAAAGATGACAACTAACACCTTGAAGCGCACCCGAAAGACGACAGGCAGCCAGTGCAGCTCGCGCAAGAGCGGTGTTACATGGGTAAACCTTGAGATTCCCATTATTGCTCGCGCGGCTGCGTTCTGGACCAACTGAAGTCTCCGGGTGCACCTCAAGGGGAGCCCCATGTAGAGAGAGTTACAATAGTCCAGTCGGGATGTCACGAGTGCATGAGTGACTGTGCGAAGGGCGTCCCGATCCAATAGGGGGCGCAACTGGCGTACCAGGCGAACCTGGTAAAACGCCCTCCTGGCCACGGCTGTCACTTGATCTTCCATGGACAGCCGGGTATCCAGGAGGACACCTAAGTTGCGCGCCCCATCCACAGGGGCAAGATGTTCGCCCCCTATGGCCAGCGATGGAGTCAGCTGGTTGAATCGGGCAGCCGGAAACCACAGCCACTCGGTCTTGGTCGGGTTGAGCCTGAGTCCGTTACTTCCCATCCAGATCCGCATGGCTTCCAGGCACTGGCACATCACCGCTACGGCATCGTTGGGGTGGTTTGGGGTAGATATATACAGCTGAGTATCATCAGCGTAGAGATGATACTCTACCCCAAAGCCACGGATGATCTCGCCCAGCGGCTTCATATATGTGTTGAACAGGAGAGGCGAGAGGACCGACCCCTGAGGCACCCGACATGTGAGGGGTCTCGAGGTCGACCTCTGCTCTCCTGTCAACACAAATTGCGAGCGGCCAGAGAGGTAGGAGGAGAACCACCGTAAAACGGTGCCTCCCACCCCCAACCCCCCCAGCCGATGCAATAGGATACCATGGTCGATGGTATCGAAAGCCGCCGAGAGGTCTAATAGGACCAGGATGGAGGAACAACCCCCATCTCTGGCCCTCCAGAGATCATCCACCAACGCGACCAATGCTGTCTCGGTGCTATGCCCGGGCCGAAAGCCGGACTGGCGCGGGTCTAGATAATCAACTTCCTCCAGGTGACGGGGAAACTGTTGTGCCACCACACTCTCAACAACCTTCGCCAAAAAGGGAAGGTTGGAGACGGGACGATAGTTGGTTAATAAAGCTGGGTCCAAAGAGGGCTTCTTCAGGAGGGGCCTCACCATGGCCTCTTTAAGGGAGGCAGGTAAGGATCCCTCACTTAAAGAAGCGTTGACAACCTCTTGGAGCCAGCCTCGTGTCACCTCCCAGGATGCCAGTACAAGCCAGGAGGGACACGGGTCCAATAAAAATGTGGTGGCTCGCAGTCGCCCACGTAACCTGTCCATATCCTCGGAAGTAACGGAGTCAAACTCCTCCCAAACACGATCTGTCTCATGCAATCCCACTGGACCATCAATGGGGGCTAACTCGTTCTGTATCTGAGCGATTTTCTCCTGCAGATAAGTCACAAATTCCTCTGCTCTATCCTGTAATGGGGCTTCCCGCACCCTCTGTTGAAGGAGGGAGCGGGTCACTCTAAACAGGGCGGCAGGGCGGTTATCTGCGGATGCTATGAGAGTGGCACAATGATGACGTTTGGCCACTCTCAGCGCCACAATGTAAGTCCGTAAATGGGCTCTTACCTGTGTCCGGTCAGATTCAGATCGGGTAGACCTCCATCTTCTCTCTAGGCATCTCTTGTGGTGTTTCATCACCCTCAGCTCCTCGGTAAACCAAGGAGCCAGGGTGGCTCGCTGCCGCAAGAGAGGCCGCAAGGGCGCGACCCAATCCAAGGCTCCCGTAGTCACAGTGTTCCATGCGGCCACGAGGTCCTCCATCGGGGCGCGGGTCAGGGGTACAGGAAGTGGCCCAAGCGCCGCCTGGAACCCATCAGGGTCCATCAGGCGCCTGGGGCGGAACCAAATTGATGACTCAGGTTCCGCCTCCCCGCGGAGGGGAGTAGCGGTTGGAAAGTCGAGCCGGAGAAGTGAGTGGTCTGACCATGACAAGGGCGTGATGACTATATCCCCTATACCCAGATCACTCTTCCATTGGCCAGAGACAAAGATGAGATCCGGTGTATGTCCACCCTCGTGGGTGGGGCCTTGAATTAATTGGGTCAGGTCCATGGCCGTCATGGAAGCCATGAACTCCCAAGCTATCATGGATGATTCGCCCACCGATGGCAGGTTAAAGTCCCCCATGACTAAAAGTCTGGGGGTCTCAACTGCCACCGTAGCGATCACCTCCAGGAGCTCGGGCAGGGCTGCTGCTACATAGCGGGGAGCCAGGTATACAACCAGCACGCCCAACTGCCTCCCTAGGCCCCACTTCACGCAGAGGGACTCACAACCGGTAGTCTGTGGCACAGTGGTCTCTCTCGGCTCAAGACCTTCCTTAACAATGACCGCTACCCCACCACCCCTGCCTAGGGCCCGTGGCTGATGAAAGGCACGGTAACCTGGTGGGCACATTTCAACGAGGGGAAGTCCACCCTCGTGGCCCAACCAGGTCTCCGCAATTCCTGCCAGGTCCGGCTCCCCCTCTGACACAAGGTCATGGATGAGGGGGGCTTTGTTGACAACGGACCTGGCATTGCAAAACATCAGCCTCAAGCCCTGGCTCTGTATTCCCTGACCACCTAGCCTGCGGGGGTTGTGACACTTGACCGTTTGTAACCAACGGCTACGTGTCCCCAACCGGGAGGATGGAACTTGCCTCCCCTCCGACCTGCCTCTCCCCACGACCTTCTGCATGGGAATGCCCTCCATCGGAACGACTTTTGTTTCCCCCCCCCTAACGGATCCTTCCGCTACCCTCCGTCGCCTGCTGGCCCGGCCCCCACTTTGCTCGTTCGTCTCTGCCTGTTTATACCCTCCCCCCTCCCTGGTACCCCCTAAAATGGACAATAATTTTTGAGCTAAAAACCCCCTGAGACCGCGCCTCGCCCACCTCTCTGGATTAATTAATCCCTCCTCGAGGTGGGCCCTCGTAAGAGCGGAGGGCCAAACCTGCGAGAGGGGGGATTCCCGCAGTAGGAGAAGGTCTGCCTTTGAGTACATAGCAGGACAGAATAAAATTAAGGGCATCATTTGATTTGAGGGATGATTAAAAGATGTTAAAAAGGTGTTACAATAAAATTCATATCCAATAAGCCTACAGGACAGCTCGTAAAATAGAGTCTTAGGGTAATAGATAGAATAAATAGATCAAATAAAGTGCAGAGGTGCAAAGTCTGCAAAGTCTCGGGCATGGCCTCAGAAAGTCCAGTCTGGCGTCTCTCCAGCCTCAGGCCTTGACCTGCAATGTTCAGTCTCAGGCCTCGGCCCAGTTCTTATTAGGCGGCCTAGCCTCCAGCGCTCCACTTCCCGGCCTACCTGGCCTCCAGCGCCCCACTCTGTTCTTTTAATCTCAGGCCTCCAACGCTCCACTCCAGCGTTTTGCTCTTCCTGGCTCCTCCAGCCTCTCGGCCTCCGGCGCTCCTGGCCCCCAGCGCTCCCCCAACTCCTATAGCGCTGCGCGCAGCTCTTTCCGGCCTAGGTATCTGGCCTCCGAGGCTCTCCGGCCTCCAGCGCTCCTCTCGTCTCCTCATAGTTCTTACCCGGCCTGGTGTCAGCTCTTCCGAGCCTTGGTCTCTTCCCGGCCTTGGTCTCTTCCCGGCCTTGGTCTTCCCGGCCTTAGTCTCCCGGCCCAGAGGAGCGCCCACACGCCCCTCTGCCCGGCCTTTGGCGCTCCATACACCCACACGCCCTTCTACCCGGCCTCCGGCTCTCCGGCGCTCCATCTCCGGCGCTCTCCGGGGCTCCGGTTCTCCGAAGCTCCCTTTATCTGGCCTCCGATCTTCAGCGCCGCCCGACTGACTAGGCCAACGCCCGGCACCTCCAGCTGGCCGGCTCCTTCCGCCCGCTCGCCCCGTTCTCAGTCCCGTTCTCAGAACACCCAGGGTGGGGGCTTACTGGACCCCGACCCTCAAGTTGGTAAAAAGGGCCGGGACCATCCCTTTCTCTCCATGAGCCCTGCGGTCCGCGCAGAGCTCAGCGGCAGACCGCCATCTCCCGCGCATGCGCAGTCACTTTGCCTAGTTCTACCCCAAAGGAACCTTTTTTGTCATTGAGAATGCAGATAAAGCAATTTTTTAGAAGTGTTCCATTGGTAGGAATGTTTTCTGGGGAAGATTGATGGATCCCCTTTGTAACTATTGTAATTATGCTGTGGACAAAGAAGCTCTCTATGTTGGTTACCCATCCACGAAGTATAGGTTTTTTGTCTGAGAATGGAATCTTATACAGCAGGGGTCCCCAACCCTGGGGCCCTGGACTGGCACCAGACGGTGGCATGCCAGCAGCCAAGCCACGCAAACAAGCAAAACCCCATCTGAGAGATGTAAGTAGCACATGAAACCACGCCACCTCCAGTCTATGGAAAAACCTCTTTTCGCAGAACAGGTCCCTGATGCCCAAAAGATTGGGGGCTGCTGCTATAAGTGTTAACATACAATGGATTAGATCCTGTAAATCTCAACAATCCAACTATTCCGATGTATTTATTCATATATATGCAAATACCGCAATTATTTATAGCAGACATTTCTATACCACCCTTATTAAGTATTCCCAGGGCAACTGACATAATTAGAAGAAAATACAAATCTTAACAATCATAAACATGCTCTGTAAATGCTTTTGAAAAAAGGCTGCCATAATAGCACTGTAATAAATAAGAATTGAAAAATAAAAGCTTCCAGTAAATGCCATCCCACATATTCCACCGGTATTACTACTATTACTAATACAAAATGCACAAAAAAATCTCACCTCTACATTTAGTCCAGAATGGTTTCCTGCCATTTCCTTAGCTCTTGTATTTGGCTCTTAAAGGAAAAACCATGAACTATGACTTGTGTAAGTTGCAAGACTAAATGGCAACTCAGTTCAGTCTTGTGAATAGGATCAGGTTTAATTTTTGGCTTAGTTTCACAATTAGTTTAAAATTTAGTTTTTGATTCATTTTTAGTCTCAGTTTTAATTGTTTAATCCATGTCATGTGGCCGGCATGACTAAACACCAAAGGCGCACAGAATGCTGTTACCTTCCCACCAAAGATGGTCCCTACTTTTCTACTTGCATCTTTTACATGCTTTCGAACTGCTAGGTTGGCAGAAGCTGGGACAAGTAATGGGAGCTCACTCCATTACGCAGCACTAGAGATTAGAACCGCCGAACTGCCGACCTTTCTGATCGACAAGCTCAGCATCTTAGCCACTGAACCAACGCGTCCCCCATATTTGATAGGAAGCACAAAATTGAATGCAAAAATTCAGATGGCCACTAGATGGACGTGAAGAGTTAGGGTTTTCTGTATAGATAGTCCTTGACTTACAACAATTCATTTAGTTATAACCCCATTGAAAAATATGGTTGTTTTTCACACTTACGATGGTTGCAGCATTGCCTTGGTCACATGGTCAAGATTCAGATACTTGACAAGTGGTTCATATTTATGACAGTTGCAGGGTTCTGGAGTCAAGCGATCAGGTTTTGTGACCATCAGACTAGCAAAGTGAATGGGAAATCCAGATTCACTTGTTACTAACTTAACAAATGCAATGGTTCACTTAACAATTGTGGCAAGAAAAGTCATAAACTGAGACAAATTCACTTAAACGTTTCAGTTAGCAGCATAAATTTTGGGGTCAATTTGGGGTTGCAACTCATGGACTACCTGTATTGCAGCTTTTGCCACCCAGACATGTTAAATGTATTACATGTATTAAGAAGTCAGCAAGCTGCTAAAAGCCACTATTTATCATTGTTACTGAATATGAAATAAAAATATATTTAAACATTTAAATATATTCAATTTTTAGTTCCAACACAATATGTCAGTGTTTTGCCAACCTAGCATATTGTTTGGGTTCTGCTTCAAAGAAATCAGTCAGGTCTACTTCACACAAATCCCAAGGGACCCAGGTTTGCAAAATCTTTTGCTTCCAGAGATCTCTTGTACATTGATTATATAAAGCAGATTAAACATGAAAAAACAGCTAATGAACATTGGCAGCTGCTGCTATGTGTCTTGACCTTATCTGGAAGTATGTGCTATATAATCTTGTAAGAATAACTTAGCAGGGGGATGTGGAAGGAATATCAGATAGATTGCAGATAGTGGAACACCTTCTGATATCTTCTCAGTCTAGCTACTCAGGCAAAAATTGACATATTTTAGATGCGCAGGAATTGATAGTTCTGGGATTTCCAGCCTAGCTAGGAATTCTGTGAGCTCCACTTACAGCATATTTAAGAGTCTCTTGTCATAAGGTTGTGCTACTATAGCAGTGAAGCAGACGCATGTAGAAAGATGGTAGAGCTTCACACATATTGCCGCAGAAGTTGGCTTTGACTCTTTTGAGACCAATTCACTTGTGAGAAGACCCTACATCTTTTCTTTTATTCCTTGTAACTGAAATTTTCATGGGAAGGATCCTGGTTTCACATATGCCATAACTCTCCATTATTTGTAGACATTACCAAAGACTATGGGAGCAGAAGTACAGATAATCTGCTTCTGTGCAATCATAGGTAAGGTATAGATATAGGTTCCCCTCGCACATATGTGCTAGTCATTCCCGACTCTAGGGGATGGTGTTCATCTCTGTTTCAAAGCCGAAGACCCACACAGAGCTAGAGCTGTCCAAAGATGTCTCCGTGGTCATGTGGCCGACATGTCTAAATGCCAAAGGTGCATGGAAAGTTGTTCCCTTCCCACCAAAGGTGGTTCCTATTTTCTACTTGAATTTTTTACATGCTTTCGAACTGCTAGGTTGGCAGAAGCTGGGACAAGTAACGGGAGCTCACTCCGTTACATGGCGCTAGGGATTTGAACCGCCAAACTGCCAACCATTCTGATTAACAAGCTCAGTGTCTTAGCCACTGAGCTACTATATCCCTTCATAGTATCTATGTAAGCTATCATAATAAACAATCATAGTAAGTCTGGAATCCTCTCTTTTATGAAATCGGGGTACAGTAGAGCTTGCGTCAAAATACACTATACACAGTATTAAATGTTTAATTTCACTTAGTAATAAATTATATTTAAATTCAATATGTAGTATGACAACAGAAAATCTTTCTTTTCTGTTGCCCTTGCACTATTTAGGATAAGAAAGAAGATAGGAAGTGAAAAGGTCTATATTATTTAACATGGCTTTGCCTTATTGTGCCTTCGAGTCATTAGTTTGTCATTGCCTTTTTCTTGGAATTGAGAGAGTGACTGGCCCAAGGTCATCCAGCTGGCTTCATGCCTAAGGTGGTACTAAATCTCAGTCCCCCATTTTCTAACCTGGTGCTCAAAATATCCCACTGAACTGGCTCTTACTCAGAATTGGGGGTAGGGAGGGGTGACTTCAAAGTTGATTCCTGGCAACTGCCTGAAGATTTCATGACAAGACTTTTTGGATGTGGTTTGCCCTTGCCTTTTTCCTAGGACTGAGAAAGAATTGACTGACCCAATGCCACCCAGCTGGTTTCATGCCCAAAATGGGATTAGACCTCACAGTCTCCTAGTTTCTAGCCTGATGCCTTAACCCAGGGATGTCAAACTCATATTGTCATGGTGGTGTCACATGACGTATTAGGATTTCCCCCCTTCACTAAACTGAGCATGGACAGTGTGTGACACATTCAGCCCATACCCCGGGAATTTGACAACCCTGCCTACACTACACTATATTGAATCTCCTATTTTAGCTCAGCAGCTCCCTTCCAATTATTACACATTTTGAAAGAAGGAAGAAAACTATTTTGACTCTTAATTGATGCAGAAGTGGGAGATTCGGCAGGAAGTTCTCCAGCTGGACAGAGGAGGGTGTGTGAACTCTGAAGAGTCTCACATGACCTCTGTCTGACAACCCAATTCCGAGATCATTTTTGGATCAGAACACCCACCCCCCTACGTGGGGTGTGTGAAGAAGGGGCAGCATCTCATCAGACCCAGAGGGAGTGCATCAGGTCCCTCACAGATCAGAGATTTGCTCTCTGAATCAGAGTCGGGGCAGCAGCATGGCAACAAGGCTGCACAAGAAGCCGACTTCAGACCAAAGCAACTGAGCAATAGCATGCAGGAGACGAGATGAAACCCTGGTAAGAAGATCTAATTAACCCACAGTCATAAATCAGAATTTGGAAAAGGCAAAGAACCTTGAGAGTGTAAATAATATTGATGGGCAGATCCAGATTTTAGCAAAAAGAAAGAAAGAAGGGGAAAAATGGAGGGTTGAATCACTAGCCCAAAAAGAGCCATTTGCTTGAAACAATTTGGACAGAAAGGAGAAAGTAGAGAAGTAGAGAAAGTCGCTGCCCCGAGTCCCTTCGTGGAGATAGGGCGGGATACAAATCCAATAAATGAAATGAAATGAAATGAGAAGTGAAAAGTCCACTCAAATACAAACTCTAAATTTGGTTTTCGATTTGAAAATATTGTGTTTTTAAGAGAGATCAGGAGGGTGAAATGGAAACCAAAACATACTGAGGAGATTTGCTTTGTTCGAGTTTCTTCTAACTAATATATCTTAAGCAACTCCATTTAATGAGAGGTGGAATGTAACATATATATGTTAGTTTTATGTATGTAATTGTTTTCACAACATCCTGTTAGGGCACATTAAGGGAGGAGACATAATGTTTCCTTTTCTGCCTTTCGGCTCATCACCAGAGACCATCTAGACAGAAAGCCAAGAATTCCGTTGTGTAAATTTTTTAGATGTGTGTGTTAGTTTTATGAGCTAATCAATAAATAAATAAATTAGGAAGGAAACAGTATGTCTCCTCCCTTAATGGGGCCCTAACAGGATGTTGTGAAAACAATTACCTATACTAAATACCCCTGTCTCAGCTGATGCAATAAGGGGGAGCCGGCTTGGCTGAATTGCTAGGCTCCTGCCTGATATGCAATATAGCCCCGGTTCGAGTCCCAGTAAAGGGTATGGCCAGCTGATGAGAGCTAATAAGCTCGAAATAGATCTATCCTGGTCTCTCTGATTTATTTATTGATTAGCTCATAAAACTAACACACACACACACACACACACACATTTTGCAAAAAAGCCAAAGCCAAAGCCTGATGATGATGGGGGTGATCCCATCGAAACGTTGCAAAAACACCTTTAATTTTACACGGGAAAAGACCCGAATAAGCCAAAATCTACATATATATATAGAGACTAGTATAGATCTATTTCCAGCTTTTTAGCTCTCATCAGCTAGTCATACTCTTAGTCATCAGCTAGTAATACCCCGGTTCGAATCCCAGTACGAGTATGACTAGCTAATGAGAGCTAAAAAGCTCGAAATAGATCTATCCTAGTCTCTCCGATTTATTTATTGATCAGCTCATAATACTAACATATATATACCTCCCACCCAATTAGTTCACACCCCCACTGGCAGTTAAAAAGAGGAAACGGCTGAGATCTCACATTGCTCCTGGAAGCACCAAGCCGAAAGCACCAGCCTGAAGATGATGAATGAGACTTCATCGAAACATCGTGAAGATACTTCCAATTCTACGTGGGAGAAAACCCGAACAACCAAAGACCTACATACAAACACCCGCGAAAACCTCAGAAAACATACATACATACATACATACATACATACATACATACATACATACATACATACATGTGTGTGTGTGTGTGTGTGTTAGTTTTATGAGCTGATCAATAAATTTAAATTTGAGAGACCAAGATAGATCTATTTCGAGCTTATTAGCTTATATATATATATATAATTGTTTCCACAACACCCTGTTAAGGCCCCAATTAAGGGAGGAAGCACACTGCTTTTCCTTTTCTGCCTTTCGGCTCATCACCAGAGACCATCTAGACAGAAAGCCAAGATTTCCATTGTGTAATTTTTTTTATATGTGTGTTACGTTTTTGAGCTGATCAATGTTTGCTGTCACTTACATAGGACAAACCAACAGAAGGATTAGTGCACGTATTGCTGAACATAAAAATGCATTAAAAAATCATCTTAATACCTCATCTCTTTATCAACATTTCAAAACTACAGGACATGACATTGACTTTCAAGGAACTAAAATGATCTCCAAGGCAGAACAGCTCAACAAGAGAATAATCAGAGAAGCCATTGAAATAGAGAAGCAATCTAACAGTATGAACAAACGTGATGATACCTCCCGCCTAGCAGACATCTGGAAACCAGCATTGACCAGCAGATGAGCCCCACCCTCCACCCAAGCCGTTGAAATTCAAAACAAGGAGAAACATACAAATGAGACCAATCAGCATCAATCTACCAGTCATGATGCAGCTGCACAGCCAATCAACCCACTCACAACAATAGTCAGCACTCCACCCCCCCCCCCCCCAAGATTTAAAGAGGGGCGATGCCTCCGCAGTCACAGTCTATGCCAGCATATATATGCTGGCATAGCTGGCTTCGGGGATTTTCCCGTGTATAAGGCATAGAAAATACACGGGAAAATCCCCGAAGCCAGCTATGCCAGCATACCTACACCCGTGAAAATCTACGAAAACAAATATATACATATATATATATATGTATATATAGCAAAATAGATCTATTTGCTCCTGGAAGCACCAAGCCGGAAGCACCAGCCTGAAGATGATGAATGAGATTTCATCGAAACGTCGTGAAGATACTTCCAATTCTACGCGGGAGAAAACCCGAACAACCAAAGACCTACATACAAACACCCGCGAAAACCTCAGAAAACATACATACATACATACATACATACATACATACATACATACATGTGTGTGTGTGTGTGTGTGTTAGTTTTATGAGCTGATCAATAAATTTAAATTTGAGAGACCAAGATAGATCTATTTCGAGCTTATTAGCTTATATATATATATAATTGTTTCTCAACAACCTGTTAGTAGGCCCCAATTAAGGGAGGAGACATACTGTTTCCTTTCCTGCCTTTCAACTCATCACCAGAGATCATCTAGACAGCAAGCCAGGAATTACGTTATGTGATTTTTTTAGATATGTGTGTTAGTTTTATGAGCTGATCAATAAATTAAATTAGAGACTTCTTTCCGGTCTGCCGGTGGCGACGGTCGAATCCTGGGACTCGTCCGCCGTTTTGTCGCTTTTGCGGCCCCAAATGGGGCGGGGTGCTTCTTTTAAAGGAGACCCCCTGTAAGGTTGGCTTGCTGGGACCTTTCCTGTCGGGGGGGTCCTTATCTTCGACCTAGGAGCGAGAGGACATGCTGCGGGGAGCTTGGTTCTCTTCGTCAATGGAGGACCGGAGCAAATAATCTACTCGGAGAGAGCTGAATCGGTCGAGTCGGATGGCAACGCCGGGACTCTGGCTGTGGAATGATTCGTAGTGACTTTGTCTTATTTTTGCTAGCAGCATTGACTTTTAAAGAATAATGGAGGGGGGAGTTTGCAACCCCCCCCTCGGAAGGAAAGAAAGCGGCGATCGGAAACGGCTCCTCAGGCTTGAGGATGCGAAACATTCTACATCTGAATTCTGTTAAATAAGTGAAAGTCTTTGTGGATTGATTCTAGATACTTAGTATCGAAGTCTGGCAACTATGAAACTATTTCCTTTGCTGCTCTCTCCCGGTGGCCTCCAGATTGGGCGGGGGAAGATGGCGTTCCTTTGTTCTTAGGAGACTTATTCTTTATGGAAAATTTCTGACATCCCTTTGTGATTTGGACTGCCTCTCTCTTTTAATGGTTGATTTGATCTAACTGATTAATTGATCCCTTCCCTGGAGTGCCTTCTTTTTCATATCTGACTGTAAAATTTGGATCTTTCTCTGGACTTTACAAGTTTGATTTGGATTACTGAAATCTGCTCTTGGACTTGCCTCACTGACCGCACCCCAGCAAACGCCATTTTATTGACATTGACTTAAATCACTCACCATGGCTTCAAAAAAGCAGACAGAAAAATCGGATACGGATGCAAGATTAACAGCTATGGAAGAAATATTACAGACTCTGGTAATGGAAATTAAAGAATTGAGGAAAGATCACTGCAGCTCCAAGTTAGAACTTTTGGAGACACAGAAGAAATTGATGCAGAATACACAAAAGACTGAAGAACTGGTGGTGGGATTGGTTGGGGCAAGGGGGGAGCTTAAAAGTGTTAATATTGAAATTGGAGATTTAACTGGTCATATGTCTAGGATGGATTTTGAAAGGATGTCTTATTTTTTAAGGTTTCAGAATATTCCTGAAGAATCTGGTGAATGCCTACCTGATCTTATGAGTACAATTTTAGCAGATTATTTACACAAACCCAAGGAGGAGATCAGGGGGGACATTGACTTGGTATATAGAATAAATTCAGCATATGCCAGGATAAATGAAGTACCCAGAGAGATACATATTAAATTTGTTAGAAGGTCAACGAAGGAGGGGATTTTGAGGGCGCAGAGAGACGGTCCTTTAATTTACCAACAAAAAGAAGTCACTATCTTGAAGCAGATCCCGAAAAAGATTAGAGAGGTAAGAAGGAAATATTCTTTCTTATCCAAAAAATTATTTAAGCAGGGGATCTGGTTTAAGTGGATGATGCCAAAAGGGATGTTGGTGTTCTGGGAAGGAGGGAGAGTAAGGATTAAAACAGTTGCAGAGGCGGAAGCCTTTCTTAAAAAACATTCCTCAATCCTGGAGGATGAAAATGGAAGAGCAGAGGGAGCCGCGGCCCCGCCCACTGGGGGCCAGGGAGGAGAACAAGAAGACTCAATTGCCAAGAGACTTAGATCTCAAAAATGACTTTTTTAATATAGTATAACTTTTGTTTGGATGTTTGTATATGATTGCTAGCACAGTTTTTTACAATGATGTATGCACTTCTTTCCATTTTGTAGTACTATTGAAAATTTGTATAAGCTATATTTTGCTATGAAGCCTCGGAAGGGGCCAACGATTTCAACGTGAAAGTTCTCAAAATATGTTTCTCACACCTTACCCTATTTGTAAAAAAATTGTAAAACTCAATAAAACTTTTTCAATATAAAAAAAAATAAATTAATTAAATTAGAGAGAGACCAGGATAGATCTATTTCGATCTAATCCCAGTAAGGGGTATGGCTAGCTGATGAGAGCTAATAAGCTCAAAATAGATCTATCCTGGTCTCTCTCTAATTTAATTTATTGATCAGCTCATAAAACTAATATATATATATATATATGTGTGTGTGTGTGTGTGTGTGTGTGTGTGTGTGTGTGTGTGTGTGTGTGACTGGATGCCTTTATTAGTACAGATGCCATGGGTGGCCATTTGGGAGTTGGTTATATTCTGGGCTGTGGGATGGTTATACTGCCAGGGTTAAGCAATTAGCACATCATTACAATCATTCCTAAAAGCAATTTTGTCCATCCATGAAAATGGAAGAGCATGGCTAAAGGAAAAAATTATTTGAATTGATTAATAGAAGAAAAATACAATTTTAGGAATATCATTGTATTGTTTGCAAAACAAAACAAAAAAATGGGGGGAAAAGCAAGGCAACATTAAAAGCTGGCTGGGAGAGGATTTGTTTGCAGCCGACATCTTTCTGACAATTGGCAGATTAATAGCATTTATATGATTGCTACATCACAGCCCTGAGCCAAGAATGTGCCATAAAATAGCAATGACATTTCTGAAAGCTGGCAACATTCAGGACAACATTTTAACAGTAGCTCAGTCCAGGGAAGTAGGAAGTATGCTGTGTTTCTTTATTTTCTTAGAGCACTGGTTTCAAAATGTACTCAAGACAACTGCGAGGTGTGAAGAGAGCAGGCGGAGTTCCCTGAATCAGTTCACCATCTCACAGCTTCACCATGCTCATTTGTATCCCCCAGAGTGCATTTTAGAAACAATAACATTACATTAAGACTCATTCAATGGGCTTTGTAGAATTCTTTTTTTTTTCCTGGTAGAAATTCTCATGAAACTTCAGAATTACTATATTTCAGTCATTACACCTGTTCTGACCTTATTTGGCCCTTTCCCACTAAAACAGGGTTATTACCGTACTTTTGAAACATTTGTCTCAAGTATGTTTTGTCATATTTTGGTAAAGGCAGGAGTAGCCAAGTTTTCAATAAGGGGTAAGATATAAATCCCTACCTATCTAATCATCTGAAATAATTTAAATGCTAAATCATGGTAGAGAGAAGAGGGGGAAATGAATACTCTTGAACTACGTTTCCCAGAAGCCTTGGTAAATATAACAGAAAAACAGAACAAAATACCAGTTGGAAGATACCTTGGAGGTTTTCTAGTGCAACCTCCTGCTCAGACAGGAAATCCTATACCATTTCAGATAAATGGTTGTCCAATCTCTTCTTAAAATCTCTAGTTTTGGAGCATCTACAACTTCGGGAGGTAAGTTGTTCCACTGATTAATTGTTCTAACTGTCAGGAAATTTCTCCTTAATTCTAGGTTGCTTCTCTCTTGGATTAGTTTCCATCCATTGTTGCTTGTCTTGCCTTCTGGTGCTTAGGAGAATAGGTTGACTTCCTCTTCTCTATGGCAGCCCCTTAGATATTGGAGCACTGCTATGATGTTTCTCCTAGTCCTTTTCATTAAACTTCATTATACCCAATTCCTGCAACTGTTCTTCATATCTTTTAGCCTCCAGTTCCCTACTTATCTTTGGTGTTCTTCTCTCATGAATTACCTGACCCAAGTAATTCATGGCCTCACGCACACCGGGGGACACACACTGGATCTTATTTTTGCCTCCGGCCAGTGGATGAGTGATCTAGAATTAGGGGAATTAGTCATCAAGCCCCTGTCATGGTCAGATCACTCTCTCCTCCGGCTTGACTTTCCAACCCCTACACCCCACCGCGGGGAGGTGGAACCAGAAATACCAAGATGGTTCTGCCCCAGGCACCTGATGGACCCGGAGAGGTTCCAGGCGGAGCTTGGGCCAATACCTGCGACCCTGACCCACGACTCGACTGAGGACCTAGTGGCCGCATGGAATAGTGTGGCCACTGGGTCCCTAGACTGGGTCGCACCCTTGTGGCCTCTCACACGGCGCCGATCCACCCTGGCCCCTTGGTTTTCCGAGGAGCTAAGGGTGATGAAGCGCCATAAGAGATGCCTAGAAAGCATTTGGAGATTCCACTCGCTCTGAATCTGACCAAACATGGGCAAGGTCCCATTTGAGGACCTACCTTGTGGTGATAAGGGCAGCGAAATGAAATTATCTCGCCGCCCTTATCGCATCCGCAGATAACTGCCCTGCCGCCCTGTTTAGAGTGACCCGCTCCCTCCTTCAACAGAGAGGGAAGCTCCTTTGCAGGGGCGAGCAGAGGAATTTGGACATTATCTGCAGGATAATATTTATTGGACCCGTGTCCCTCCTGGCTTGTACTGGCCTCCTGGGAGGTTACACGAGGTTGGCTCCTGGAAATAGTGAACACTTCTCTGAGTGAGGGGTTCTTACTGGGCGCCTTGAAAGAGGCGGTGATGAGACCCCTCCTCAAGAAGCCTTCCCTGGACCCAGCGGTGTTGGCTAATTATCGTCCGGTCTCCAACCTTCACTTTCTTGTGAAGGTTGTTGAGAGTGTGGTGGCACAACAGTTCCCCCGGCACCTGGAGGAAACTGTCTATCTAGACCCGCTTCCGACCTGGACACAGCACAGAGACAGCATTGGTCGATGATCTCTGGAGGGCCCAAGATTTGAGGTTGCTCCTCTATCCTGGTCCTATTAGATCTCTCAGCGGCTTTCGATACCATCGACCATGGTATCCTATTGCACCAACTGGAGGGGTTGGGGTTAGGAGGCACTGTTTTGCGGTGGTTCTCCTCCTACCTCTCCGGCCGGTCGCAATTTGTGTTGACAGGGGGGCAGAGGCCAAAGTCAAGGCCCCTCACATGTGGGGTACCTCAGGGGTCAGTACTCTAGTCTCTCCTGTTCAACACCTATATGAAGCCGCTGGGTGAGATCATCCGTGGCTTTGGGGTAGAATACCATCAGTACTCAGCTGTACATTTCTACCCCTAACCACCCCAATGATGGCGTTGAAGTGATGTCCCAGTGTCTGGAGGCTGTGCTGGTCTGGATGGAGAGTAACAAGCTTCAACTCAACCCACCCAAGACCGAGTGGCTGTGATTTTCGGCGTCTCGATATAGCCAGTTGGTTCCATCTCTGGCTATCAGGGGCGAGTCATTAGCCCCTGCGGAAAGGGCTCACAACTTGGGCGTCCTCCTGGAGTCACGGCTGCCCCTGGATGACCATTTGATGGCTGTGGCCAGGGGGGCCTTTTATCAGGTTTACCTGGTACACCAGTTGCGCCCCTTTCTAGATCGGGGCGCCCTTCGCACCGTCACTCAAGCCCTCGTTACATCCCGCCTAGACTACTGTAATGCTCTCTACATGGGGCTCCCCTTGAGGTGCACCCGGAGACTCCAGTTAGTACAGAATGCGGCCGCGCAGGGGATCTTGGGCGCCTCACGGTACTCCCTTGTAACACCTCTCCTGCGTGAGAGCCTCTCCTGCCTGTGGCCTTCCGGGTGCTCTTCAACGTGTTGGTAACCATCTTTAAAACGCTCCATGGCACGGGGCCTGGCTACTTGCGAGACCGCCTCCTACCACATACTTCCCTTCGGCCCATCTGCTCCCACAGAGATGGCCTCCTCAGGGTGCTGTCTGCAGGTCAATGCTAGCTGGCGACCCCCAGGGGGAGGGCCTTCTCTGTGGCGGGTCCATCCCTCTGGAACGACCTGTCCCCCGCACTCCACACCATCACGGACCTTCACCTCTTCCGCTGGTTGCTTAAAACACACCTTTTTCATCTAGCTGGCCTGGCTTAGATCTAGATCTAATTATTTTAAATTTAGTGATTGAATTTTAATATACGTTTTAATAGTTTTAATCATATTTTAGCACAGACACACCAAATTTAATTCTATTTTAAGATGTGACTGTATTTATTTTTTGATTGTTTGTTGTGTTTTTAATTCTTCTGTGCACCGCCCTGAGTCCCATTGGGGAGATAGGTGTGGTATAGAAATGGGATAAAATAAATAAAATAAATAAATAAATATCTTTTTTTTTATATTGTGGCAACCAAACTGGAAGCAGTATTCCAAGTGTGGTCTTACCAAAGCATTCCAAAGTATTAGCACTTCATGTGATCTTGATTCTTTCCCTCCGTCAAGAGAGAAATAATGGGAAGAAGCAACTTTTAGTGGGCCAAAACATTCCTCTCTACTCTGTTTACTTCTGCTTTTAATAGGGGAAAATAAAATGCAGAAGGCAGAACCTGGATCAGATCTTCAAGGTGGGCAAAGAAAGAAGAGGAGTTAAAGTTGCAGCCCTATCTAACATTGTGAAAAACAGAAGGTGTGAAAAGAGTGAATCACCATGATAAATAAGAGAAGCAGATGCCATTGATAACAACACTAGTTCTTGTTCAGCATCCCTTGTTTCTGCCATGCGGGCTGCAGCATGACAATTTTGTGATGACTTGTTGAGTAGCAGATGTCATTTGAATAATACAATGGCTTCATGTACCAAACTGCAGGGGCTTGTCCAAGAATTTAGAATACCACGTTTTTCACATACTCGACACTACCTGTTATTGGAACAAGTATGTACACGATCACACGGACCATGCATCCTTGTCTTCAGAAAAAGCTAGGATTTGTATTGCAATTCTTCAGGCTTTGTGGAATCAATATTGCAAGATGTAAAGATCTGTGCTACGTCCTATACAGTCAGGGTGTTCATCAAGCACAAAAAAGGCATAGGTCTGAAACCCCAAGGTTGCATACGGCCCTGAAAGTCTTACTGAACACCACAGAGATTTCCCTAAGTGGTCACAATTGGAATTTTTCATATGAGGAAAGGGGGAAATTAATTAATGCAAAGTATTACCTTCTGTGTAAGGCAGAATCCCAGTCTGTAAATGTATGTAATTTTTTTTCTAAATGGCCATTCCAAAAGCTTTTTCCCACACGCCCAGTGAAGTGCTGCCTTCCTATCTTTGAGATTGGAAGAAAGCATGCCACTTAATTCAATACAATAGCAGAGTTGGAAGAGACGTTGGAGGTCTTCTAGTCCAAACTCCCTGCCTAGGCAGGAGCCCTATGTCATTTCAGACAAATGGCTATCCAACATCTTCTTAAAGACTTCCAGTGTTGGGGCATTCACAACTTCTGGAGGCAAGCTGATTAATTGTTCTAACTGTCAGGAAATTTCTCCTCAGTTCTAAGTTGCTTCTCTCCTTGATTAGTTTCCACCCATTGCTTCTTGTTCTGCCTTCAGGTGCCTTGGAGAATAGTTTGACTCCCTCTTCTTTGTGGCAGCCCCTGGGATATTGGAACACTGCTATCTTATGCACCCCTGGTCCTTCTTTTCATTAAACTAGACATACCCAGATTCTGCAACCATTCCTCATATGTTTTAGCCTCCAGTCCCCTAATCATCTTTGTTGCTCTTCTCTACACTCTTTCTAGAGTCTCCACATCTTTTCTACATTGTGGTGACCAAAACTGGATGCCGTATTCCAAGTGTGGCCTTACGAAGGCATTATAAAGTGGTATTAACACTTCATGTGATCTTAATTCTATCCCTCTGTTTATGCAGCCTAGAACTGTGTTGGCCTTTTTGGCAGCTGCTGCACACTGCTGGCTTATATTTAAATGGTTGTCCACTAGCACTCCAAGATCCCTCTCACATTTGCTACTATTGAGCAAAGTACCACCTATACTGTACCTTTGCATTTTGTTTTTCTTGCCTAAATGTAGAACCTTACTTTTTTCACCATTAAATTTCATTAGATAGTGCCCAATGTTCAAGTTTAAAACCACTGCCTCCACAGTATGGTTCTTTGCCTCTGAACGGAAAGAAGTACAGTTGTTTCCTTGACTCAAAGAAAGTGGAGCTAGCAATTTCTTCTGTCAATGCCAAAGGCAGCAGTTCTCATGGAAAATTGAGAAGTAAGGGCAAGTATTCAGGTTCTAACCTGGGTCGGTCACTGGGATGAATGAAAAGTCTTCCAAGCTTTTGGACTCATGTTCGATCCCATCCTCAGGAAAGAGACACATTCTGGTGAGAGAAAAGTTCCCTGATGATGGATTCCAGCATGAATCCAGATGCTCGGAAGACTAAGCCTCTGGTCACAGGGACTGACCCAGATTGGATCCTGCAATATTATCCTAGGACATGTATATTTACCTTCACTCTTAAGGGCAAGTATAACAAAGGAAAGTATCAACTGGTTGAAAAACCCCATGCTTGCTGGAGAACTACTGATAAGGAGTAGCAGCAGAGATCACCACTAGGAATAGCAACCTTGTAAAATATCTTATGCAAGAGGGAAGGTGGGAGGATGGGAAGGAGGGAAGGGGAAGGGAGGGAGGGAGGGAGGGAGGAAATAATATGATTGTAAAATCTATATTGGAACAGGACACTTAAGCCATTCATTCCAGCCCATGCTCAGCAAATCATGCAAATTAAATCCCAAATTAAGACTCAACAGATGTTGTTAGTTTCTTCTTCAGCACATCCATTGAAGGACTGCCAACTCCATCCCTTTTTAATTGATTCTATTGTTGATCCTTGCTTCCTAAATTTGACCGTCTGCAACAATATATAAAATGCAGCATGTTCCAAAAAAAGAGAAAGAAATATAAGATTTTAAAACACATTAGTCAACTTTAATAAATACAGCATGTGATCCCAATTATATAATGCATCTGTCTAAACAGTGTAAGAAAGCATGTGAATAAGAGCACAGATCTCAACAGCAGCTAAATTTCATGAAAATGCAGAAATAAAATAAAAAGCTGCTTTTAATATATGTGCAATATTTGGATAATACAGTGTTATTTACCATACTGCATTAATTTGCCCCATTTCCTCTCCATAATTGATTATTACCATGAAGAAATAGTAATAATTGTTCTGTTTTGTAATTCAGCTTTTATAAATTACTGGCCAGCTAGAACAATAATGAGGAGTTATATAAAATATAACAAGTACACTTTTAATTATAATTGATACCAAAAGAAAAAAGGAACACCAAGCACTTTTTCAACAGAGCACATAATTCCCTTATGGAATAGTGACTATAATTTTAATGACTGTGATAATCTAGAAGAATATACGGACTGACTTTTTTATCTACAAAACATTAATTTGTGAACCATTTCCCGTGTCTGTCAGCTAAAATGTCATACTTGGCTAAACAGGATATCTAACATTTAGGAATAAAACCACATAAAATGAACTCTACAAATTGGAACTCTGAAAGGCTCAATGAGCTGTGAATTGGTCTATATGCCTTCTGTGCTCCTTTCAATTCTCTTATTGTAGATAATATGGAATACAATTCCACCACACCAACAACAATTTATTAAACGTGTACACTGCTGACTTTAATGACTCTTGCAGCTCACAACAACTAAAACCAAGAAAATCTATTTTTATGGCAACTGTTCAACATTCCTTTTGCTCCCTGTTCATTAACAAACACATCTTAATGATATTATAAAATACAAATATGCAGGTTTGATTTTTAATATACAGTTTTCAAACACCTGCTCATAAATAAGGTATAACTATCAGACTTCTACAAATCACTCCAGCTCAAAGCAAATTGAAGCAAAAGCAGGGCATTTTAGAAACCAATGGGCACAAAGGGAATGTTAAGGTTATGTGCTTATTTTCACAAAATGGGCCTGAGCTATTCACAAATTGGTTGCAAGTGTAGGTATGGCCATTAGAGCTTTTATAGATATTCATTGGATATCTGAGCAAAGTGTCCCTTCAAAGTGATTCCACACAGCAAAGCAATTTCTATTTAGTGTGCAAGTCCTTCTAGTAACAAACTAGATAGTCAGGCAAACAGAAGCATCATCAGGTAAATCATGGAATACATAGAGGACACAAAAGAAAAAGGCAGGAAAAAGGGAAACTCTACCCACAGCAACCAATCACAGCACAGATTACTTCATGCAGGAACTAGCATTATTCAACCAATCAGCTATAACTGTGTGTTCTGGTTCATTGCACAACCCCATTGAGCCAGCTAGTAAATTTAAATTGCTTTGCTTTGCTTTGCTTTGCTTTGCTTTGCTTTGCTTTGCTTTGCTTTGCTTTGCTTTGCTTTGCTTTGCTTTGCTTTGCTTTGCGTTGCTTTGCGTTGCTTTGCGTTGCTTTGCGTTGCTTTGCGTTGCGTTGCGTTGCTTTGCGTTGCGTTGCGTTGCGTTGTGTTGCGTTGCGTTGCTTCGACTATACAAGCTGGAATTTCTGAGAAAAATGTAAAATTCCCACTTCAATTCTTTGTCAGGCTATAGCTTTTGTGCCTCTTTATTACATCAAAATGGTGTACCTCTGCAAGCTGAAGTTGCCCATTTACACAATCCCCACATCTCTAATCATTAAACACTAATTCATAAAAGTGAATTTTCTTGGCTATTTTTTTGTTACAGTTCATAAGCAAAGCCATGGCCAAATGATAGAAAGAGAGCTACAGGAGTCAGTAATTTATAATGAAGCAGAGTCAGTTTAAGACCTGCTATGTTTAATTAACGCCAGCAAAATGCAACAGGACAGCAATAGGATTGAATATGATAGATACAGAGCAAATAATGACAGAAGCAGAAGGACATGATCATCCAGCCTGTCCAAGCAATTATGTAAATTTACATCCTCCAAAGTTCACTAGCTTCCCCAATCCTAGGGAGGTTTCCTGCTCCTAGGAAAATGAATTAGCAAAGCTCATTGGATACCAAAAGAGTACTTTGATTAATTACATCAACATTCCTCCATAGGAGAATTGTAGAGCATTGGAAAACCATTCACTATGATTAGAATCTAAAAATGTCAAACAAAATAATTCATTTCCAGCTCTTTCGTTTCCATGTTTGTAGAGTTTTCTTATGTGTAGAGTTTAAGAGGGGGGGAAAATCCACGAATCTTTTTCAAATCCTTATCCTTCTAGGTTCTCTGTTAATGGCAAAAATAAGAAAATAGATAAACAGTATGGTAGGCATGAGCAAACAATAGGTTTACAGATGCCTTAGAGATCATAGTTTTCCAGTATATAATTAATTGATTGTGAATAACTGAATATATTACATTGTTTAAAAGCTTTAAAATCACTAAGCTCTAACCAAACATAAATAACAGGAACCAGGGTCAGCACAGTATAACTCACAACATGAAATTGTGAACTGCAATAAATTCTGTCTGTACTAAAAGTCCATTCTAATGTAGAAGTCTTATAAAATTAAAATATAGACTTTATGTAGAAAGAGACCCAAATATTAGATGTGGTAAAGACCTATGTAGGGTTTTCATTCCGAATTAAATTCTGAGTCAGATTTACTTTTGAATCTAGACCAATGATCCCCAACCTTTGTGTAGGGGAAAACTGGGCTGCACAAGAGGCAGGCTGGCATGTGCAGTCATGCACACATAGCCCTTGCACAAGTGATGGGCCAGTGCACATGCACGCAGCTCATCTTCCATGAGTGGGTGGCTGGTGTGCATGTGTACGAGTGCCCACCAGCCTGCCACTCTCACAGCCCAATTCCAAATAGGCCACAGCTGGGTAGTGGGCTGCGGATCAGGGGCTGTTGACCCCTGTTCTAGACATTGAAGCATGGTCTCCTAACTTGATTAACTAGGGGCAAAATATCCTTCTCAATAAAAGATCTACATGTTCCTTGCAGCAATTACCATGTAAAAGCTAATTTGGTACACCTTGGGGCAGTGGTGAAATTCAATTTTTTTTACTACCGGTTCTGTGGGTGTGGCTTGGTGGGCATGGTATGGGAAGGGTATTGCAAATTTCCATTCCCTCCCCACTCCTGGGGGAAGGATATTGCAAAATCTCCATTCCCACCCAGCCAAAGGTGGTATTTGCCAGTTCTCTGAACTATTCAAAATTTCTGCTACCGGTTCTCCAGAACATGTCAGAACCTGCTGAATTTCATCCCTGCCTTGAGGGACTATATAGTTCAGTAAAGTTTAGTAAGATAATATTTCTGATTATAGTGAGAAATCAACTTTAAGGATTTGTTTCAGTCTGTTATAAATCATTTTTCCACATTGTTGAGCTTTACAACATTGTCACCAAATGGTGGTGAGAAGTCCTTCTTTGTTTCAGATGTATGAATCCTACTGATCAGTTCATTATGTGGGGTTCATCTAAATAAAATATGCATCTGTAGTGTTTAGATTATGTTTCAGGAGATGATAAACTCTATATCCCCATGACTTGGCATATAGGTACCACTGTATCTACGTTTGGTGATTATCCAATGACTTTCACAAGTAAGCTCCTGGAAAATGGAAACACTTTTGCAGGGAAAAGAGAGAGGTGCAAGATACATGGATGAACTAAGAAAAATTATTGCTATGTTATCAAGTTACAAGGGGGAACAATATATAGTATCACGTACATTTTTTACAAAATGTATATGAACTCATTTTTTGTCATCAAGACTTTGTTCCGACGATATCCCGTTTCTCTGATATAAATACTTGAAATGAAATTCACACCAGAAGATCACAAATATGAAACAGTGGATCAGACAGAAATAGATGGGGGGAATGACTTGAATGGGATAGAAGAGGAGAGGAGTTGCAAAGAACAAATTATATCATTCTTATCCATGGAAACAGTTAGAAAATCTGTACCTCAATTACAAGAGGATTAGCAAAAGATATTATGGAACAGCTTTCTCCTCCAATAGGTTAATAAAAGGTTCTGAGATGCTTGCATGCACACATATGCTAGAAAAGCATCTGGGGTTAGTAGTTATTGACAGGAGAAAATAAATCACATATGATGTGCTTGTGGCCTGCATTGACTTTTTGTTTGGTATCCCCTGACTGGGGGATGGGAACCTTTCACTTTTCCTTTCCTTGTACCATCTATTTCCACCCCTATTCCCTTGACAATCCTTTGCTTCTAAATATGTTGCTGTGGTTTTCCTCTACATTAGGCATTTCTGGCTAATTCTGCTCATGTTCTGTTTTCCTGTCAGAATTGCAGGATAGCAACTATTGTGCTTGTTGGCGTCCTCTGCCCTCTAAATCAGAGGTTCCCAAACTTGGCAACTTTAAGACTTGTGGACTTCAACTCCCAGAATTCTCCAGGTTCCCAAACTTGGCAACTGCATAGCTGGCTGGAGAATTCTGGGAGTTGAAGTCCACAAGTCTTAAAGTTGTCAAGTTTGGGAACCTCTGCTCTAAATGTTAATGCTGGTTGATACTTACAAAAACAATAAAAGGTTAATAAGGCAGAAGTTATTTTTACAGAAGCCACCCTGTCTCTCTTCTTCAGCAAATCTTGCATTTCCATACATCTTGTTAGGTTTGCAGGAATTCAGTCCGAGGCAGGCTAGTCATTTGAACAGGTTTATTTGCAACTAGCAAGAAACTATATACAGGTAACAAGAGAGACGATAGCAAAGACTTCGATAGCTATTTATACTTTTGCACAAAGCGGGAAAAACCTTAGCCAGACAGAAAGTCTGGCCCGGCCAGCCGCGTCTCGGCCAATCAGACACGACTGGTTGTTACAGTGTTTAACAGACCTCCGGGTTAATCTTAGTTCCCCAGACTGAATGTCTGGGCGTGGGTTGAGAACATAACATATCTAATCCTATATGCTTTAGAAATGTGCTCTAATAAATTAATCACAACATATATGAGACTAACCAGCCTATAATTTTGGGATCTCTTTGAAAAGTCAGGATTGCTTTCTAATAAATGGGTGCAGGACTAAATTTACGGACATGTCATATATTTTTGTGGACCAACAATTTTTCATTTGAAATTTTTAAGAATGCTAAGATCAGAATTCTACAGGGGCTTTGATGCAGTCCCCAGATAGCTCAGAAAGTTATTTCTAATGTGGCAGAAAGGAAAAATGATTTATACATGATTGACAATGTTCATTCATAGTAATAGTTCTTTCAAGGAGGGCAAAATGCTGCCAGCAAGACAGCATACAATGGCAGAAGTTTATCCTTTTTTCATTCATTCATTCATTCATTCATTCATTCATTCATTCATTCATTCATTCATTCGACTTATTAACCGCCCCCTCTCCCCGAAGGGACTCGGGGCGGTGCACAGGAAATATAAAAACACAATACATCACAAAATAAATACAGACCATTCTTCAATCCAACCATAATGTATACATTCCACCCAATATTCAATCTCCCAATTTGAGAGTAGACCTTTGAATGGGTTGTGGAGAATCAGTTACAAAGACATCGATAGCTGGATCTCAGTTGGGGTGAAGAAGCAAGCATAGGCTGTAAATAGTGTTGATCATCTGGTGGATGACTTTGAAGATCTGAGTGGAGGTATTGTATTTGTATTTGTATTTATTAGTTTGTCAATCATGTACAGGATATCAGGTATAAATATAAACATGGATATGAACAAAAGAAATTAATAGAAATAAATGAGGACAGTAGGACAGGGACGGTAGGCACACTGATGCACTTATGCACGCCCCCTTTATGGACCTCTTAGGAATGAGGTGAGGTCCACAGTAGACAGTTTAAAGTTGAAGCTGTGAGGGTTTAAGAATATAACAATGGAGTCAGGTAGAATATTACAGGCATTGACCACTCTGTTGCTGAAGTTGTATTTTCTGCAATCGAGTTTGGAGCAGTTTACCTTGAGCTTGTATTGATTGTTTGCCCATGTATTATTGAGGTTGAAGCTGAAGAAGTCATTGACAGGTAAGATATTGTAGCAGACAATTTTGTGTACTGTGCTTAGATCATAACACAGGTGGTGCAGTTCCAGATTATCCAAGCCCAAAATTTCAAGTCTGGTGGCATAGGGAATTCTATTGTGAGTAGAGGAGTAGAGTATTCTACTCATGAAGTATCTCTGGACCTGCTCAATCATATTAATGTCTGATGTATAGTGTGGATTCCAGGAGCAGGAAAGGCTGTGTGCCTTTCATGCTCCTATTGAAATAAATCAATCATTATACTCCCTGACTTCTGAACTGTTTGTAAAATCTGGGAACTGGAGTCATTCTGTTCCTATTAGAAGGGTGGTGTTAGTCAATAAACATATGGGGAAAATAATTGATTCAATATGTGATAGCATAAACGTGGCCCCACTATTAGTTACCATATTTTTCGGACTATAAGGCGTATTGATATATAAGATGCACCAAGATTTTGAAGAGGTAAGTCAGAAAAAAACATTTGTGTCCTCCTCGGCCCCCAGGAGCACTCTGCAGGCTTCAGCAGGGTTGGGGGAAGGCAAAGACACCCCAATTTTTGTGAATAACGGGCCTAAAATGGCCTGTTTTTTTCAAAAACAGGGGCCTTTTCTCCTTCCCCCAACCCTGCTGAAGCCTGCAGAGTGTTTCTGGGGGGTGGAAGAAGGGGAAAATGGCTCATTTTTTTTGAAAAACAGCCCGTTTTTTGCCCATTTTTCACAAAAATGGGATGCGGAGGAAGGGCTTCAGGAGGCTAAAAAAGGCTGTATATAGTGTATAAGACACACCAAGATTTTAAGGGGAGAGGTGCATCTTATACTGTAAAAAATATGATAATATTTATAAGTAACTGTTGCTCATTTCCCAGTTTGGAGTGGGCAATCAGGCTGGTCCGGAAATGCTGTGGATGTTTCAGATCAGAATTCTGGATCCTGGATGCAAAGAAGCAAGCACAGAGTAAATTGGACCAATTTGGAGCTGTTTGTCTCCAGAGAGCTTTCTCTCCTTGATGCGTTAGTCCCAGTTGTGGCCGTAGATGGAAATGTGTTTCCCCCAAAGAAGGAAGACTACAGGTTTAGGGTCCTTTTGTACTTACAACTCATATAGATGGAAGCCATGGCCAACAGGAGATTTCAAATGGTACACCTGTCTTGGACTAGGAGATGCTAAAAATAGGAATTCATGATGTTACCAGCACATAGTTGAAATATTGTAATGTATTCCATGTAAAACTGCCATTTAAAAATGGTTCAGAAGCTACAGCTTGTACAATGGACAGACAGCTAGCATGTGGAACCTGCTATTTTAGGAAAACATCTATTCTTTGGTCACTGTCTGATTGACACTGTTGCGGATATCTCCTTTAGGAGATACAGAGTTGTGCAAAGGAATTGCAGCTAGAGAAACGTTGCTAGAAGACACACTAATAGAGTCTCAGATACTGATAGTAAAAACAAGTAGCTTTACTTGTGATGGAAAAATAAACTACTGCTTCACAAACAGTGATAGTCAATTCTGAATCAAATACAGTCTTTAATTCAAAAACAGTTAGCTTACAGTTGAAATCCACGATTCTTCCTTGTTCTGCTAACCCAGTGGTCGGCAAACTGTGGCTCGTGAGCCTCATGTGGCTCTTTGGCCCCTTGAATGTGGCTCTTCAGTCTCTCTCTGATTCCCTCCCTTCCTCCCTCTGTCTCTCTGTCTCTTTCTCTCTCCCTGTGCCTCTCTCTGTCTGTCTGTCACTGTCTCTGTCCACAGAATACCACGTGAAGCAGCGGCGAGTCTGCGCTTCCAGCGAGGCCATCCGCGAGGTCCTCATTGCATTCCTCATGTCTGGAGTGATCAGCGGCCGTGCAGAAACTCACCACTTTTCCACACCGTGGAAAAGATAGGCGCGTGCACGTCCCGCGGAATTACAGCGGAACTTCCCACTGCTACGAAGTCTCAGAGACTGTAATTGGGTGGTGTAATTGGGTGGGGGATGCGCGCGCCTATCTTTTCCACGGTGTGGAAAAGCGGCAAGTCTCTGCATGGCTGTGGATGGTTCCCTCCTTCCCCTCTGTCTCTGTCCCCTCTGTGTGTCTGTCAGACTCTGATTCCCTCCCTCCCTCCATCTCTCTCTCGCTCTGTGTGCCTCTCTCTGTCTGTCACTGTCTCTGACCACAAAATACTGCATGGAGGAGCGGCGGGCTCTGTCGTGACAGCGAGGCCATCCACGGGTGTCCCTTTCATGTTCCTCATCTCCACGGATGCCATCCGGAATCATCAGCAGCCGCGCAGGGACTTGCCTCTTTTCTACGCCGTGGAAAAGATAGGCGCACGCATGCCCCACCCAATTACAGTCTCAGAGACTTCGTAGCGGTGGAAACTTGTGCTGTAATTGCGCGGGACGTGCACACGCCTATCTTTTCCATGGCGTGGAAAAGCGGCAAGTCTGCGCGGCTGCTGATGGTTCCAGACAGCATCCGGGGAGACGAGGAACGTGAAGGGGACCCCCCCTCCCCCCGCAGAAGGCTTCGCCGTCACCACAGAGCCCGCCGCTCCTCCACGCAGTATTTTGTGGACAGAGACATTGACAGACAGACAGACAGAGGCACAGAGCGAGAGAGAGATGGACGGAGGGAATCAGAGTCTGACAGATACACACAGAGAGAGAAAGAGGGGAAGGAGGGAGGGAGAAACAGAGAGAGATGGGGAGGGAGGGAGGGAGAGAGAGAGACAAAGAGCCACAGAGAGAGAGAGACAGACAGACACAGAGAGAATGACAGACACAGAGATATCCCGCACCCATCTCTGTGGGAGACGGGTGCGGGATATAAATACGAATAAAATAAAAAATAAAATAAAAAGAGAAGAAGGGGGGGGAGAGAGACACAGAGATAGAGAGGGAGGGAGGAAAGAGAGACAGAGAGAGACAATGAGACAGACACAGAGAATGACAAAAAGAGACAGGGAGGGAGGGAGGGAGGGAGGGAGGGAGGGAGGGAGGGATAAAGAGCCACAGAGAGAGACAGACGGACAGACAGACTCAGAGAGACAGAGAGAAACAGAAAGAGAGAGAAAGAGAAAGAAGGGAAGAAAGAAAAGAAAAAAAAGAAAGTAGGAGAGAGATGAAAGAGCACTTATGACGACAATTGAGCCCAAAAGTTTGGTTGCTAAGTGAGTTGTTAAGTGAGTTGTTAAGTGAGTTTCACCACATTTTCCAAGTTGGCCATGCCCACCCAGTCACATGACCTCTGAACCACTCCCACAAAACAGGCCACACCTTCTGGCTCTCAAAAGAAATTTCAATCGTGGTATTTTTGATATTTGGCTCTTTTGACTAATGAGTTTGCCGACCACTGTGCTAACCTAATCCGACACCACAGTATCTCCAGTTCAAAGTCAGCAAAGTAACAGTGCTCCTGGCTTCTTCTTATTGCTGAGTTAATTACAGCAGCCAATTACATTCCACTGTAGCACTTAAAGTAACAGAGACCATTTGTAATCATGGCTTATATATGGGGTCCTGTTGGAGAAGGGCGGGATATAAATTGAATAAATAAATATACATTGCCAACCCAACGCTAGGATTATAGTCCTAACATTCTCCCCTTTGGGTAGGCCAATATATATTTACACTTTCAGCCCATAATTATCACAACATTCCTTGTGTTTGATAGCACCCTGAGCAATTTGATTTTTGGATCCAATTCAAATGTTCATTATGACTTATAAAGTTATATGGTATGGTGCCATGCAGTCTTAAAGACCTCATTCTGTGCCTGTTTGTGGGAGAAGGCAAAATCTGAGGGGTGGGATGAAATGAGAGATTAGCTTAGAGTCCCTACATAGCCATAGGTGAATTAAGTCCAACCCTCCTTGAGGGTCATTGACCCGTATCTATTTCTAAGCAGGTGTTGTTAGTTGAGAAGATTCTTGAACAGAGGTTCTAGCAATAAATCAGTTTAATTGACCCATCCGCCCTGGGTTCTAACAAGGAGAAGGGCGGGGTATAAATTTAATAAAATAAATAAATAAAATAAAATAATTGAACCTTCATGTGTGGGCCTGGTCCTTCAAATGTAACATGGCCATCAAAAGAGCTGCTGCTCAGGTTTGTGCCCTCACATGGGGCGGGGGAGAAGAGGAAGTGGATAAGTCAGAAAAGAAAACCTAAAGTGCTTCCTCTTTCTTGCTGGCCTTTAGAAAGCTTCTAAAATCTTTCATTTTTAAACGATCTTCCAATGACTTGGAGTGTAATGGAGAAGGAATGCAGCTATTTTTTATTAGGTACAGTGGTACCTCGGTTCACGAACTTAATTCGTGAACTGACTCTGGTCGCGAACCGAATTGGTTGTGAACCGAGGCACAGTTTCCCATAGGGTTTAATGTAAATCTGGTTAATCCGTTCTGATCTTTCTTTTGGTTTTAATTCTTGAACTGACTCTGGCCGTGAACCAAATTGGTTGTGACCCGAGGCGGAGTTCATGAACAGAAGCGGAGTTCGTGAACCGGACCATATTTTTATGAACTTTTCTGTTCGTGAACCGAAGCGGAGTTTGTGAACCGGGACATATTTTTATGAACTTTTCTGTTCGTGAACCGAGTTGTTCGTGAACAGAGGCGTTCGTGAACCGAGGTACCACTGTATTGGGTTTCTTCATATATAGATTATCGTACTTTCAGAATGCTACTTGAATTTCTTGTGTACCTCCCTGAAACATTTCTTTAGAGCATATTAAATTATTATTAGGACACAATAGCTGTTCTGTGAAGGATCTTTCTCTTTTATCTCAAGCAATAGCAATAGCACTTAGACTTACGTATCAATCCATAATGTTTTACAGCAGTCTCTAAGTGGTTTAGAGTCAACATATTGCCCATAACAGTCTGGGTCTTCATTTTACCAGCCTTGGAAAGGTGGAAGTCTGAGTTAACCTTGAGCGGTTAGAGTCGAACTCCTGGCTGTGGGATGGAATGCAATACTTCACTCCAATCACTGCATCACCATGGCTCCTTGGTTTGGATTCTGACAAAACCAAGATTAGATACTTGGTACTGGAGTAATATTGTTGTTAAATTGTCTATTTTTGGTTAGGGTTTAAATCCAGAGAACACAGGCAACAATACTTACTTGTTCTACTAATTATCGTATTAATAATCTCATTTCAAGATCCCCATGTTGCCCTATAGTATTTGAGCACTTGAATTAAAAATGTAATTTCTCACATTTCAACAATGTTTCTTTGGCTCTTTTAATAGCTATCTATTTCTACATATTCAATATTATTTTCTATTTTTTATTAGTATGCATTATTCTGCTCAATGTTGTGTATTTGTGATTACATTGGATATACATAAGAAAGCATTTTAACAAAATATTTTACCCACTAAACTATCTTAATAAACCTTTCTTCCCCTTATCATCTCCCAGGCTGACTACTCACCAAAATCAAGCTTGCCATGAGTGGTTATTTTACAAGTAGTTTCTCCTTGAAAGAGTATTTTTCAAATTTGAAAAAGTTTCCTAAAAGGATTGCTCTTTATATATTGAAATATTACTCCTGTCATTCATAGTCTTAAAAACAGACTTTTGTGGGAATAACAATATATCTTCATTCATTCAGACATGAGGTAGCAAAAATGAACAATACACACAGAGAGAGAGGGAGAGAGAGATGGGGTGGGGAGAAAAATCACTATTGTTTCTGCAAAGGCTTTATAGAATTTTCCTACTTCTTCAGTTAACAGTAAGTGTCAGTGTTTCTTGTCATTTTTGCAAGATAAAATACCTAGAACACACCAAAGGGCACTATCTCTCATGCAAAAAATTAAAAAGAGAAATGCAAAGTCAATGTTTCTCCAAACATGAAAATATGACTACATAAGAATAAATGGTGCAGAACAGTATGTTGCCATCATGCAGATCCAAGACGCATAAGGTAGAAGCTAATTAATTTTCTTCAGTACAATACCAGTGTAAGAACCTATGGTATTGCTGATCTAGTAGAATTTAATAAGGAAGCCCTAAAATCAGGTTGCAATGTATCAGTATAAATAGATGTATGAGCATTAACAGTATCAAGGAGCTATGTTGTTGGTTTTCCTCAACCTATTTAAATCTGTTACTTATAAAGACTTGAGTGTCAGCTTAGAATATGTGAATCACCTCACCTTTTCTACACAGGCTACTTTGAAGTAACAAAGCAGTACAGTCAGCTTCTACTCAACTATTTGTTATGTACCCCAATTAAAGCAGAGTAGCTTGAATCCAAACTGATGCCACAGGGATTCATTTTCACAGAGTGCACATTTTTAAATCCTTGACTGGACAACATTTGAGTAAACAAAATGGCAATTTTAACCTGATGAAATGTCCTGCTTTGTATAATACCTCTGAATGGAGTTTACATGTCTTTCTCTATTCACATGTTATTAATGTCGTGCCTTCATAAAACTTACAAGACGCAAATAGTAGTTTGTGGTTGCTACATTCTTCTGACCTTGGCGAATCAGCTGTCTCTCAAATTAATATGGTTTTGTTTACGACAGAAAAAAGAAATGCCAAGCAATTATCACACTTCTTTCTGTCACGTCAGGATCAAAGTTCAAAAGAAAAGGCAGAATGCTGACTTTTCACATACAAATGTGTGACTTGTGATTTAGGACAGCTCTTTTTACTTAAAAAAATAACTTTTTGATTGTTGTAATCTCTAGATCAGTGATGGCTAACCTTTTTGTCCTCGCCTGCCAAAAGCATGTGTGACAGGCCTCCCTGAAGCCTCCTGGGGGAAAAAACAAGATGCATGGGGGAGCTGCACCCCCATGCTCCCACCCACCCCATGCACATGCACGCATGATTCCCCCCTCCCACCTGCATGCATATGTCCCGTATGTGCAGCAGAGACCCAAAAATCAGCTGGCTGGCAGGACACACATGCATGCATGGTGGAACTGAGCTGAGCGACTGTTCCCGTGACCGCAGAGAGAGCTCCACATGCCACCTGTGGCACATGTGCCATAGGTTCACCACCACAGCTCTAGATCAGGGGTCCCCAACCTTTTTGGCACCAGGGACCATTTTCATTTTAAAGAAAATTCCGCGGACCAGTGGGCATGGCTCGGCCGGCGTAGAGGGGGAGCGGGGGGAGGGGGAACAGGTGGCGCATGCGTGTGTGGGGGGGTGAGCCCCTCCTCCTCCTCTCTGGCCCTGTGGCCCAGTTCCTATCAAGCCAACGACCGGCACCGGTCCGCGGGCCAGGGGTTGGGGACCCCTGCTGTAGATAATGAAACCCTGAGATTAAAAAAAAACCATAACCTATAATGCTGAATACCACATTGGAACGAAGAGCAAATGAAACCCAACTAAATAGAAATATTATACCAGGATCACAGGGTCTATGCATCATTTAAAGACTTGAGGAAGCCAACATTTGACAGAAGATACTCATGAAATAATTGGTCCAAGAATTTATATTGCACTAAAATAGAGATGCTGCAAGTACCAAAGAGATTGTGCAAACTTTTGCAAGCATGGAAGAATACTGTTGAATACTATTGACTACAGTGTCACTTTTTTACATAGTACCTTAGTTCATCACTCTTGCCTGGTTCTAATAGGACTTGTACTATAGTTCAAACCACAGTGATTGATTAGATAATGTGCAGTGTGCCTTGCATACATTCTTATCTTTTTGATAAAGCCTGTTGACAAAAAAGATGTCATTAGTTATTATTTCAGTGCTACTTTTGATGCAATAGGTACTCACTCTTGAATGGAAAATACAAACAAATAGACATTTTTCATTAATTTATATAGCTACAATGAGACAATTTAGCTATTTATCAGACATTGATAGACTTTTAAATATGTATAAACTATTAAGTTGGATAAAATGTTAGATTGAAAAGTCTTTCAAATCATATTGATTCAAATATAGAATGCAGAGAAAATCATCATTATTAAATGTCTAAAGAAAAATGTATTGATCAAGACTATAAAACTATAACTTGTCAAGCTGATTTCCAATAAATGTATTATTTTACTTTAGATATGTCTTATGTAACTCAGTATAACTAAAATTAGGGTGTTTGGTGGCTCAATGGCTAAGATGCTAGTTAGTAACATGGTTGTTAAGTGAATCTGGATTCCCCATTGACTTTGCCACTTGTCAAGAATCTGAATCTTGATCATGTGACCAGGCAATGCTGCAACCGTTGTAAGTGTGAAAAATGACCATTTTTTTCAATGGGGTTATAACTAAATGAATTATTGTTAAGTCAAGGACTACCTATATAGAAAACCCTACCTCTTCACGTCCATCTAGTACCCATCTGGATTTTTGCATTCAATGTTATGCTTCCTATCAAATATGGGAGGATGTGGTGGCTCAGTGGCTAAGATATTGCGCTTGTCAGTTTGGCAGTTCCGAGGTTCGAATCCCTCGTGCCATGTAACAGAGTGAGCTCCCGTTACTTGCCCCAGCGTCTGCCAACCTAGCAGTTCAAAAGCATGTAAAAATGCAAGTAGAAAAAATAGGAACCACCTTTGATGGGAAGGTAACAGCATTCAGTGCACCTTCGGCATTTAGTCATGCTGGTCACATGACACTGAGACGTATTCGGAAAGTGCTGGCTCTTTGGCATTGAAACACAGATGAGCACCATTCCCTAGAGTTGGGAATGACTAGCACATATGTGTGAGGGGAACCTTTACCTTTTATAACTAAAATTACAACTAGCAAGCATTAAAACAGTGGAAATCTTTAAAATGACGAGAAACAACAATAACAAAAATTGATCAGCACTCAATGAATATTACAATCTAAGGACAGTGTGGTAAAAGTCTAAGGAATCCAAGATACTAGAAAAAGGCCTATATTCATATAATCCCATTTCACTTTTTAGACTCATTTTATTACATTTTCGAAACTCTGTCAGATACTCCTAACATCCAAGTAAGCCAACATTTATTTGTGGATAAATAGCTAAAGGCATTTCAATTTACAAGTGAAAGTCTTTATTAGATTGTATTTAGATAGGTAACTTTGAGGAGAGTGTGGATGCTTTTGGAATTTTTAGAAGAGGTGACAGACCATCTAGCAAACTGGCAGGCAAGAAGGACCTTACCTACTCAAAACAAAAATGCTTTCTGAGCTGACAATCAAGTATTCATTCATTCATTCATTCATTCATTCATTCATTCATTCATTCATTCATTTATTTATTTATTTATTTATTTATTTTATTGGATTTATCAACCGCTCCCTCTCCCCGAAGGGAAGTATTTACCTGGTGGCAAACTAGTGAGGCTATTTCCTCCCTTCCTTTGATTTCCTCTTCTTTTTTCTTTTCCCGAGCAGGTAAAATTCTTCATAAAAGATTGGACTATAAGAACTGCCAGTTTTATTTTGCTACTAAGACTTACTTGAAAAACTGTCACTGTTAGAAGTTCTAATAGAAAAACATATGAAAGCAAGAAAGTCAGATATGACAGAGAAGATAAATATATATGGGCCCATTAGTGCCAAATGACATAATAGATAAACTAAATAATCCTATGGCAGAGAATCGCCCTACTCTCCTTTGGGAGAGATCTGGGAGAAAATAAATTTTACTTGAGGATAAAATCCAAAGTTTACAGTGGCAACAGCCAGATTTTTAACTATGGTTATAAAGCAAGGCTTTGAATAACAAATCAATGAATTGGGATTTTTAAGTCTATTGTGTAATATTTATTAACTATTTTACTTATGACTAAATAAACACTTAGTACTAAGTACACTTATGACTATAACCACATTACTTGTTTCTTTACAATTTATATTGTTTTATTTGTTTCCTAGTATGATTTGATTGCTTATTAGTAAGCTATGACTATCACTAAGTGTTGTATCTTATGATTCTTGATTAATGTATTATGTTTTTTTTCTTTATGTAGACTGAGAGCTTATGCACCAAAGACAAATTCCTTGTGTATCCAATCACACTTAGCCAATAAAGTATTCTATTCTATTCTATTCTATTCTATTCTACTTGTAAAACTGTTTTATCTATTGCCAAGTTTAGATTATGCTTCTAACTTGCTTTTATTTTGGTTGTAAATAAAATTGAATTACCCTTTTCCATAGCAGATCCAGGTGAAATTGTTGCTACAATTTAATAAACCACTAAAATAACTGAATGTACACATATGCATTGTCAACAGATATGGGCCTGAAATTAGAAATGGATGTGGAAGTTTTCCCTTTGAAAACTAACCATGAACAATATCTCTCTACACCAGCCATGATCAGAAATGGAATTTAATTAAAGCTACCTGTCCCAAGATGCAGCAGATGGCATTTCTACCTCTACCAAGAAACATATGGCTAGTTCTCATTAAAGAGGAAAAAAGCAATTAGTGATACACATGTGCACAGGAGAAAAAACGCATTTTCCATGCGAAAGGCAAATAAATAATGGGACCTATGCTTTGAGATGTGAAAGGTTCGATTGCTTTGATTCCCTGCTCAATGGCAATCACTTCTTAAAATATGAAAAAATGGAGTTTTTGCAAAGAAGATTTTTGAACTAAGGCAGTCCGTAAGTGGACCAGGATAACCTTTGCTAAGAGTTGCTTCATCTGTGGTTGAGGATTCTGGGAAAATTCAATCCCAGACCTATCAGCAAGACAGCAGGTTTAGAGAAGTCTACCTGGAAATTTAGGGCTGAATTAACTGACTCAATGGTGAAACCTATAAATTCAGCTGGCTCCTGATTTGCTCAGCATCAGCAGTAATGAAATCTGTAGCATGTTCTGCAATGGGGAGAAATTGGGAATAGGAAGAAGAATTGTTACCAAGGCAATGGTGAGATAAAATAAATTTGAATCTGGGGCACAACTGTAATCTAAGTAAGCGTGTCAAAAAAGACTCTCCCTAATTGTCACAAAGATAAAGGAGAGAAGAGGGAAAGCATATTGAGTATTGAGAGTTGCTATAAGCTTATCATAAACCTAGCATTAACATTCATTGTTTTGGTTTCTTAATCTGGCCTATCTTGCATATCTGAGACATTTTTGGGGCCTGAAATTTTGTTGTGGCTCTACTGGCAGCAGACGCAGGCTAGTTCTGGAGTCTGAGGAAGGCTCTGATGGATGCTCTGCATCAGAAACAGAGATAGAGCCAGGGATGTCCAATGTTTCCCAGCCACTGGAGAGGCAGCTGCCTGTGGAGGCTGAGATAAGTGGGGAGGAAGAACAGCTGGGGCCTGTTCTAGATGTGCATATGTACAGAGCTGTTAGGAGAGGAGAACAACTGAGGACAAGGAGTCTACCCGGGAAGCAAGGCACACGTAGGTGCTGAATAGCCCTTCCCTGGCTAGCAAATAAATGGAAGGAAAGGGGAGTGGTGGTTGTGGGAGACAACCATTTGGATTTCTGAAGATTTGGCTCATCATATTTTGTGCCTCAGAGACTGCTTGCCAGAACTTAATTTACAGTTTTGTGGCTGGAAGCTCTTGGCCTGGCAATTATTGCAAGGAGCTGATAAGGTCTGTTACTGCAATTAACTCTTTGAAGGATTAATGCCTGGATTTTTCAGTGTATGAATGCTATTAACTCACAGGAGATAAATAAATAGGAATTTTTCAGGACAAGGAGTTTCTTGTTTCTGCTAAGGCTGGGTCAGAACAAATTTCACATGTGGAGTATTTTAAGTCTGCTTGTTGGCTTCCTTTAATGATCTGCTTCAGGGGTGTCAAACCTGATTGCATCGTGAGCCGTATCGGGATGTATTAGGATTGTTTTTGCCCATGCAGGGCCAGGGTGGGCATGGCCTGCATGGGCCATATCCAGCTCACAGGCAGCATATTTGCCATCCTGATCTCTCGACAGTTGTGCTAGACTAGACTGCCCTTTGGTTTGATCCAGCAAAATTTATCTTAGTAATATGCCCAATGAGCACTTCCCCCTTAACATCTCTAGGATTACTTTGCATGCTGAATTATATGGATAGTATTATCCATGTTTCTGTTTTATTCTATCCAGATCATTGGGTATTTTAGTATAGCCTCAGAACAATCCATGTCATGCAGCCAGCGGGAGCAATTTATCAATATGGTACCATCACAAGGAAAATGAAATAATTCAACAAGATTTTGAATGGTACAGGAGGAAGATCATTTGGTATCTGCTTCAGGCAACAATGTCTCTTGCCCAAAGCCATGTATCCATCTAGCCCAGCAGCACCCAACCTTTTGGGCACCAGAGACCAGTTCCATGGAAAGAGGGGTTTTTTGTCGACTGGAGGATGTGATTTCATGTGCTGCCTGTATCCCGTGAATAGAGCCTTGCTTGTTTGAGCTGCCAGGTTTTTGGCATGCCATGGCCTGCTGTGAGTCCACAAACTGGGGTTTGAGGACACCTTTTGCCTCACGGGTTGACAGTGAATCTCCAAAGTTTCTTGAGTAGGCATTCAAGATGATACCTTCTACCTACACCGATAGTTAATTCCCATAATGGATTCATCCTTTTCTTCTCCTTGGCTGAAGAATGGTGTCTTCCTTGTCCTAAAGGTAGTGAGATGAGCATGGTTCTTTAAACCTCAGTCGCACATCTCAGTCACGGCACTGGTCTCCTGAACAATGCAACATTTTACCAAATCAGGCAGCTAGCTTTTTCCCGTGGGGGGACAGACATTTTTGAACACCAATGACCAAATGTACCAGTTCAGAAAGTGAAGAAGACCTTGCAGAAAATGTGCTGCAGTCCTCAGTAGGAGCTCTGGGCTAATGCCGTCTTTCTCTCCATGTTCTTTAAAATAGCAGAAGCCTGACCGAGAGATCAATTTTATTCTTACTCCCTGGATGGAGCTGGCTGAAAAGAACAGACTATTCCTCAGCGAGCAACTCTTGCTGATGTCAGTTTTCTGGCTAAATGGCTGTGCGGACCTGGCCCTCTGCCACACATGGCACTTTCTCTTGTTGACTGACAGCAGTGCTGACTAGAGCAGAGAACGGAGCTCCGTGCAATGCAGCAGCAGGACTTTGGGAGCAATTCCTGTAATAGCAGCTGCTATTTTTCTATAAATCATCTTTAAAATGATTTTTTTTTTACATCGCCTTTCATGCTGTCCGAAGTGAAGTAGGTTGGGGGAGGGGAAATAAGGAAATGAAAGACGCAAACAGAGACACATGTCAGGGTGACTGTAGGTCAAACACAGTTAGGAAAAGTAAAAGGGGGTGATCTGCCTCAGGGCTGCTGGGAAGTGACAGACCTTGAATGTTTGCTCCCTCAAAGCACTGTGTGGAGGAGGAGGAGGAGGAGGAGGAGGAGGAGGAGGAGGAGGAGGAGGAGGAGAAGAAGAAGAAGAAGAAGAAGAAGAAGAAGAAGAAGAAGAAAGCAGTACAAGCCAGCAAAACAGTACCATTCAAGAGTTTTCTTTCCCAATTTCCCAGAATCGCATTTTCTAGAATAAAAAGTTTCTGAGTCAAAATATTTTATATACTGTAAATTCTTCCAGGTCGGGTCATATGATGTCAGGATTTTTTTCTTCCTGATTCTCAGCCTTTGACTGGTAAAAGTCTGGGAATTTGATTTAGTATGTATCCTGCTGAGAGATTAAAGAAATGCTTCAATACACAAATGGCACACCTTTCTACAGCAGCCTCCAAGGCTTCTACATTTGGGACTGTTATAGTTGGGCAGAAGAAGGCATGCAGCACGGATGATATATTTATCTTCTTATATCTGCTGAGTTACATCCCAGTGAACAGGGAAGTAATAAGGAATGAAAGAAAAATATTCAGATTTTGGATCCATAAATAGCAATTCCAATTATATGTTGACCGTTGCAACATATTGATGATAATCATAGTGGTATTGTGTTTCTCTACATTCTCATCCTGTCATAATTTAGACATAAGTTTGGTTTTAATGTACATTTTAGTAGTGTTTGGGTAGGCTTTTCACTATTGTTTCTGATTATTATATTGTGGTTGGTTGCACGGTGAAACAGATGTTTATATTGGATTTGGCACCTTCTCAATGGACAAGCAAATGTTTGATGGCGCTAAAGGTATATTGCAGGGTGTAAGCTGTTCCAAATAAAGCTGCCTTTTGAAATTGAGTGATGGTGTTTTTGTCAATGTGGATGGTGTTTAAGTGGTAGTCTGCTGTTTTGGGATTGGACCCAAGGCATCTATTACTATTGGTTTTCTCTTTCCTTTCTTAATAAGGAATCATTATTTCTTTGTTTTCAAACTTTGTAGATTTGTGGTGGATGAGAAACTTTTATCCCAGTAGTCTTGCAGCTGCTGGCCTTGGTTGCTGAGTCAGCAATCCTGAATCCTGCAGCCCATTTGTCACCAGATGTCAATAAACTCCAACATCTGCCATGGTCCTTGTTGACTTGGGTGAAAACCAAACTGGTATGGATTTCTGTATGTTATGTCCTACCATATTGTTTATGGGAGAAGCACTCTTTTTCTGGCTCATTTGATGAGACCTGCCCAATATGGGTGAACCTCTGACATAGCTATCATCCTCCTTGGATTCCCACAACCGGTTGAAGGTAGTGCCCCTGTAAGAATAATGATGATTTCTTAATTGGTTATTTGATGGAATATGTTTATGCATTATAACAAGTGGTGGGATTCAGCCAGTTTGGCCATGTTTGGGTGAACCGGTTGTTAAATTGCTTTCCAGCCCCACCCCACCCAGCTACTACTGGCCTCGCGTGCCTTGGCTGGTGCCTTAGAGTCACACCATGGCATAGCAGCCAGAAAGAGGCCTAGAATAAAAGACTTATTTACTTACTTACTTTTTTACCTTCTTTCTTTTCCTTTCTTTCTTTCTTTCTTTCTTTCTTTCTTTCTTTCTTTCTTTCTTTCTTTCTTCATCTTCTTCTTCCTTCTCCTCCTCCTCCCCCCCCCTCCTCCTCCTTCATAGCATAGGTGCAGGCAGGGGGAGGTAATGTAATGAGAACTTTGCAAGAAAAGTCATATTATACAATTATACAACTATAAAATGAATTTTTTTCATGTTGATGGACCAAAGCTAATGAAAATCTTTCATTACTTAAAGACTTTTTCTCCAGCTTGAATTCAAACTCTGAAATTTAAAGAATACATACTGATTCAAATTCATGATTCGAGATTTAAGGGCAAACCAGTTTGATCCAGGCTGCTTCAAGCTTCAAGAATCAGTTAAATAAAAGTCCATCGGCTATAATGAGGAAATGTCAAAACGCCTGCAGCAGTTTCAGATTTTGACAGCCCTGATGAGAACAGCAGAAGAGTAGGCTCTTTAGAGGACATTAATTCTGGCAAGTTTCGGTTAAATACCTTCAAAAGCTTCACTGCAATGCATTTTTAAATATCCCCCTTCCAACTCTTTGAAAGCACAGATAGCATGGAAAACCCAGCATGGCAGCCTTTAAACTGTCCCAAGAAGAGTTAATGCAGGAATTGTCCATCCCAAATTTTAAAATGACGATTTTCAAACATAATTCAAAAACTGGAAAAAGTGATAACGATAGGTAGCTTTTGTGGGAAGATGGGCTTTGCTGTCTCACAGCAGAGGACCTCCCAGATGCCAGGAGAGTTGAGAAAGCTGTATGGCAAGTTTTATCCCTCCTGCAAAGGACCCCTCCCTCCCTGTATCAATAGGATGCCAGAATAAACAGAGGACATTGGCAAATTCTGATCTCTTCTGGCAGGACATTTACACATGTATACATTATTCTATATACTGCCTGCTTCCTGGATTTACAACTACAACAAGGTGGGGAGGGAAACCAACAACCTCCCCCTGCTCCCAAATACTAATTAACTAAAGCTCTTTCAACATCACTGCCCAAAGCCTTGCGGAATAAGATATTAAATGCCAAGAAGTTAAAGGCACTCTATATCTTGGGAGGCCAGGTGTTCTGGAGGGAGGAGGGAACCATTCAAAAACAATGCAATAGTGGCTCTTATACAAAATGCAGATAGAGAGAGGAAAAAAGTAACCTGCAGTAGAGTAGCTGGATGCGGTACACACTTAGTGGAGAAATAAATGTGTTTCACCTATCATATTGTCACGAGCTGATGGAGGCAGGTCTTGAGAATGTCATCTGGGAGGAGTTCGATCCTGTGACTCCTGAGGACATGCACAGGATGCTGGGGTGGCTGAACACCACCACATGTTTATTGGACCCATGCCCCTCCTGGTTGGTACTGGCCTCCCGGGAGGTCACACGAGGCTGGCTCCAGGGAATTATCAATGCTTCTTTGAGGGAGGGGTTTCTGCCAGCCACCTTGAAAGAGGCGGTGGTGAGGCCCCTCCTCAAGAAGCCCTCTCTGGATCTGGCAACTATCGTCCTGTCTCCAACCTTCGTTTTATCACGAAGGTTGTTGAGAGTGTGGTGGTTATGACAACTCCCTTGGCACCTGGATGAAGCTGTCTATCTGGACTCACGCCAGTCCGGCTTTTGGCCTGGGTACAGCATGGAGACAGCATTGGTCGCATTGGTTGATGATCTCTGGAGGGCCCAGGATAGAGGTTGTTCATCTATCCTGGTCCTGCTAGATCTCTCAGCGGCTTTTGATACCATCAACCATGGTATCGTGCTGCACTGGTTGAGGGGGTGGGGGGTGGGGGGCACCATTTTCCAGTGGTTCTCCTCCTATCTCTCTGACCAGTCACAGTTCGTGTTGGCAGGGGGACAGAGGTCGACGTCAAGGGGCCTCACTTGTGGTGTCCCACAGGGGTCGGTCCTCTCGCCCCTCCTGTTCAACATCTATATGAAGCTGTTGGGTTAGATCATCTGTGGTTTTGGGGTGGAGTTCCATCAGTATGCTGATGACACTCAGCTGTACATCTCTACCACGGACCACCCCAACGATGCCGTGGAAGTGATCTTTAAAGCGCTCCATGGCAAGGGACCTGGCTACCTGCAAGACCGCCTCTTGCTGCCAAATACCTCCCACTGACCAGTTCGCTCCCACAGAGAGGGCCTCTTCAGGGTGCCGTCGGCCAGACAATGCTGGCTGGTGACCCCCAGGGGGAGACCCTTCTCTCTCTATGTTCATTTATTTATATAGCCACCCATCTTTTAATCAACTTTGGATGGCTGCCAAAAGACTTATAATTATAAGTGTGTGTGTGTGTGAGAGAGAGAGAGAGGGGGGGGGTCTCTTGTGATGAGCCGAAAGACAGAAAAGGAAAGCAGCTTTGCTTCTTCCCCTAATTGGGGCTTACCAGGGTGTTGTGACACAAGTGTGTGTGTGTGTGTGTGTGTGTGTGTGTATTTATATATAAGCTGTACCCGGCCGCATGTTGCTGTGGCCCAGTCTTGTTAAATGGCCAACCAATCTGTGTGTAGATCTACACCTGCACACACAAACACGTACACACAACCACTGTATAACCCCAACTTACCTACCTACGGTATTTCTTCCTCTCTCTCTCTCTCTACCTACCTACCTACTGTATTTTTCCCTCTCTATCCCTCTGCCTACTGTATTTTTCCCTCTCTCCCTCTCTCCCCCTCCCTCCCTCCCTACTGTATTTCTCCCTCTCTCTATCCCTCTACCTACCTACCTATCTACTGTATTTCTCCCTATCTATCCCTCTACCTACCTACTGTATTTCTCCCTCTCTCACTCTATCCCTCTACCTACCTACTGTATTTTCCCTCTCTCTCTCTTTATCCCACTACCTACCTACCTACCTACCTATTGTATTTTTCCTATCTCTGTCTCGATCAACCTACCTACCTACCTACCTACCTACCTACTGTATTTTTCCCTCTCTATCCCTATACCTACCTACCTACCTACCTACCTACCTACTGTATTTTCCCTCTCTCTCTCTATCCCTCTACCTACCTACCTACCTATATTGCAGCCTCCTAGGACCAACAATGGGCCACATTGGAGTGTGCGACCCCCTGCGCCTTGTTTTGGTTATCATGTCTCTTGAATACGGTTATCATGTCTCTCCTAGTCCTTCTTTTCATTAGACTAGACATTTGTTTTCCCCAAAACATGTATGGCCTTTTCTCTATTTTAACAGTTCTCTTAATCATTGCTTATTCATTTGAAATGGTTGGTTTAATCATTCTTTAAACATTTGTAATTGCTTTTACAATACATTTCATTATGTTTATTTATCACTAGCTATACCTGCCACGCATTGCTGTGGCCGAGTCTGGTTAAATGGCCAACCAATCTGTGTGTAGATGTACACCTGCACACACAAACACGTACACACAACCACCGTATAACCCCCAACCTACCTACCTACTGTATTTATCCCTCTCTCTCTACCCCTCTACCTATCTACCTACCTACTGTATTTTCCTCTCTCTCTCTTTATCCCTCTACCTACCTACCTACCTACCTACCTATTGTATTTTTCCTATCTCTCTCTCGATCAACCTACCTATCTACCTACTGTATTTTCCCCTCTCTATCCCTATACCTACCTACCTACCTACCTACTGTATTTTCCCTCTCTCTCTCTATCCCTCTACCTACCTACCTACCTACCTATATTGCAGCCTCCTGGGACCAACAATGGGCCACATTGGAGTGTGCCACCCCCTGCGCCTTGTTTTGGGTCTAGTAGATCTCCATGCAGCCCCCTGCGACCAAAAATGGGCCACATGGGAGTGTGCCATGTGTGAGGGAACGTTGGAGGCTTATTCAGTTGCTGAGGAAATGACCGTTGGAAATGTGACATTGAAAGTGCGGAGGAGGAGCATGTGTGTGATGCAGCATAAGAAGCAGCTGGATGGGAGGAGCTTAAGGGAGGTGAAAACCTCAGAAGTGTGTACTTTTTACATTTGTGCTGCTTGCACATGGCACAGGTGTGCCAGCATTCGGGTGTTTTCCCATGTAAGAATGAGATAGTCTTTGCAATGTTTCGGCAAGATCTCACTTGCCATCTTCAGGCTTCAGTCTGTGCTGCATAGGTGCTGCCCTTCTTTATCTTGGGGGGGTGGGGGTGGAGTTCTGACTGTTGTTGTGAGTGGGTTGATTGGCTGTGCAGCTGTATCATGCTTGGTAGATTGATGCTGATTGGTCCTATTTGTATGTTTCTCCTTATTTTGTATTTCAACAGCTTGGGTGGTGGGTGGGGCTCATCTATTGGCCAGTGCTGGTTTCCAGATGTCTGGTAGGTGTCATCATGTTTGTTCATATTGTTAGGTTGTTTCACCTGAACCGCTGAAAACCAGTAGCAACCCATCTCTGCCTGGTAGAACAGGTAGATGCCCTTAGGGAAAGGCCTATAGGGCTTTAAAAGTGAAGAAACAGTATAACTGTCCTGTCTCAGGCCAAGCACATGTGCAAACCCCAAAAGGCAGCTGCAAACTTTTACATGTAACAGGTAACAAGAATCCATATGCCAATGCATATAAAGTAACAAAGTTCCCACCAGTCTAGCATTTTGCATAAAGTTAAGGCTTATGGCTATCCACAGATAAGAAACTATTATTAGAGAAAGGAGTGAAAGCAAAGACAGTAAACGAAGCCCACATCAATGGCATCCTTACCAGCCTTGAGAAGTTCAGACAGGCAGACAATCTAAGGAGGGGATAAAAATCATTATCCAATTACTCCTGTCTGTGTAGCATTCACATCATTCACCTCTGCAGTCAGCATTCTTCACATATGGGAGAGAAAATGCAATGTTGCATTTCAGATGGCATCACCCCAGAAGTTGCAAAACATATTTAAAAAGCCATCAGATCTTCAGAGATATTAAATACTTTGGGATCACCTGATTCAGCTGGTTGCTTCAAGATTCACAAATTTTCTTCATTGCTATAATTCATTTTTAGCTCTGTTGAATCAAAACAGTCCTTCAACATTTTTTTTGGAAAACTTCAATATTTAATTTGGCATGATACCTTTAACTAGTGTTTTTTTTAAAAAAATATGGAGCACTATTTTAATGAAACAAAAGATGAATAGGATTCTACAATGCAAAACTTTGCAGATGGCTGCTATATTTTTATACTTGTAGAATTCCAAATATCTGTTGTCTGTTTCTGGTTCTGAAAGCTGGCTCCAGTTGTTGCATCTCTTTTATAAACAAAACATCTCCCCTTTCAGTGTGATGGCAAATCAGATTCCGTTTGGCTCTGCATAAAACTATGCATTTTTAGCAGTTTTTATTTATTTTTAATGCAACCTTTTTCACATTAGTAAACTGTTATGTGGGTGATGGCATGAACAGACAGTGTGAATTGTTTTGGCTGGATGTGGAAAACTAGCATTCTTAAATAAACTTAAAATGAACCTATGTTTTCACTTATCAGGAATAGAAAAAAAACAATAATGCCTAGAGCATTAATTTAACTAACGCTGCCTTTCTCCATCTTTGATTCAAAAATATTCTCAGTAGCAATTGGCTTTCATATACAAATCACATATAAAACACTGCAGAGGTGTAACCACACACTAATGATCAAATTTTCCCTTTGTATTCCCTATTTGTATTTTCATTCCTTGCTCTTTTTCCACCCATGTATGTACTCACCATTCATCAAGTTAGATTGGCTGATCTCATGTGCTGCTTCCTCCCTCCCTTTCCAGTTCATCTTTTTAGTCCTTACTCTAGAAAGTTGGAAAGCTCGTCAACATATTGCAACTCCCCCCAAGTTGATCCAATGATCATTTTTGTAAACCCGCCACCCGAGGTTATTAAAGCCAATGGTAAAATAAGGACTGAACAATATCAAGTAATCGTAAAGTATAAGCTTTCACAGCTGCTCTTTATAGATGAAATGACTTTCAGGTAATGCAGCTTGAGATAATGAATATGTGCTGAAGTTGTGCCAGCCATGTTACTTATTTTCCCAAACCTGATCTCAAGCAGAACTTGCCAAGAAATATCACAACTTATCATCAGACGGTGGTCACGATGATGACTATCTAGGCAATGGCTAACCTCCAGGTAGAGGTCAGTTGATAACCTTTCCTCCTTTTTAAATTATGGATGATTATCCATCATTATGCCTTCTCTAATAATGCTAGAGAAATAGGTGTTGCACTGTGCTGAGTTGCAGACATTCTCTCTTACTATTTTGTGATTGGCTGTTGTGTTCACTCAGTGCAGGGGCCAGCAGTCTTAAACACTCAAAGAAACATTTGAGTCTGTTTTCCACAGAAAAGAAACAACCAGGAGCCACAAAAACTTTCCCGTGTCTGACTATTTCATGAGCAGACACAAAACTAATATTTGAAGTGGAATTAAATGTTCTGTTTTCTTCTGAAACTTTTCTTTTCTTGGATTTATCCATGGTTGGCCTACCGGGGTTCAAAAAGCTCAATTAATTGCATGCTGGCAGGTGTCGCACATTGGCAGTTGTGACATATATTTTGAGTGACAGGGAGCCTCAGCAGAGGAATGAAAGAGCCACATGCTGCTCCAGAACTGTCGGTTGCCGACCCCTGACCCAGTGCTTTCTTTTTTTTTTTTTTTTTTATTGAAAAAGTTTTATTGGTTTTACATTTTTTAACAGGATAGGGTAATGGTTACAAAGAAATTTTGAGAGCATTCACGTTAGAGTCGTCGGACCTTCCGAGACCTCAAAATACACAATAAAAAAAGTTATCATAGAAAACATTTTCCATACCACTACAAGATGAAAGCAAGTACATTTACTTAAATTCTCCATTCCATGCTGTCAGACATTTACAAAAAGTCCAGATAGAAATATTATACAAAATTGTTCAAGAAAAATCAAGGCAAAGTTATTTTTTTGATCTAAGTCTTTTGGCTATTGTATCTTCTTTCTCTCCCCCCTGGCCCCCCGTAGGCGGGGCCGTGGCCCCCTCCGTCCCCCCTGGATCTTCCCCCAGGACAGAGGAATATTTTTTAAGAAAGGCTCCCGCCTCAGCAACTGTTTTAATCCTCACTCTTCCTTCTTCCCAGAACACCAGCATCCCTTCAGGTGTCATCCACTTGAACCAAATCCCGTGATCAAACAAGGTTTTAGACAAGAAGGAAAATTTCCTTCTTAAATCTCTAATTTTTCTAGGGATCTGCTTCAAGATAGTGACCGTTTTTCGTTGATAAGTTAAAGGTTTCTCTCTCTGCGCTTTCAGGATCTCCTCTCTGGTTGACCTTACAAATTTCACATGTATCTCTCTAGGCACTTCATTTATCCTGGCATATGCTGAGTTAATTCTGTAGGCTAGGTCAATGTCCCCCCTGATCTCATCCTTAGGTTTTTGTAAATAGTCTGCTAAAATTGTGCTCATAAGATCAGGGAGGCATTCACCAGATTCCTCAGAAACATTTTGAAATCTCAAAAAGTATGTCATTCTTTCCATATCCATCCTAGACACATGCCCATTTATTTCCACAACCTCATTAGTAACATTTTTAATTTCCCCCTTAGCCCCCTCCAACCCCCCTTCCAGTTCTTTATTCTTCTGTGTGTTATCCAGCACTTGTCTTCTTGTATCCAACAACTCCTTCTTGAAGATAATATTTTCAGCCCTCTGGGCCTTTATTTCTGATATCAAAGTTAGCATAGAGGTTTCAAGAGAAGCCATCCTTTGTTCCAAATTTACAAGTGCTGCTTCTTGTGCCATGGTTAAAAGTTAAAGTCACTGCCACCAAGATGGCGTTTTCCGGGTGGGGCTGGTGGGGCAAACCAGGAGCTCAGTTCAGTTCAGGGCTGTGAAGTTGCAAACAATTCAGAAACCAAAAGAGACACAGTTTCCCAGGTCAGCAAATAGTAATAACGAAGGTAATAAGAAGTAACAAATCCATCAAAAGAATTTTTTTTTTTCAAAAATCCAGAGAGAGTCCTGCTTTCAAAGAGACGCTGGAAATTTTCCTTAGTTGAAATAGTCAGGCAGGGACAAAGAGAAGCCACTTCCACCGCCCATCTCAGAGCCAGAGGGAGAGAGTAGCAAAATAAGCATTTTTTTAAAACCAGCCAGACCTAGAAACAATGTTGCAAAGAATCGCATTCCACTTTCCCTTGTTAAAGACCGTCCGGAGTGAAAGTTTCCACTTTCTCTTTGCAGAGAAGCCATTTTAACGTGCCGCTTAAATCCGAGGGTTTTTTTTTTAGAAATAAACACCCCCCTCCCAGTCCGTTCAGCCTGGCTGGCAGCAAGGAAAAAGGTGTTCTTTTAAACTCACTCTCTCTCTCGCAGCTGAAGCCTCGGCGATCCGCCCGATCTCTCCGTTCAGCCCTCTCCATTAAAGCGAATGGCACCGACAGCCGTTGGAGAAGGAAAAAAAACCCCGCTAGCATGTTCCTCTCCACCTAGGTCGCAGAGAGGAGCGCCCTCCCCACCGCCGTGACGAGGGCCGCTCCCTCTGAGCCGACCCTACGGGAAACCTCCGGTAACCGGAGAGTTTCTCCCCCGTGGGGGGGCAGAAAAGGCAACAAAGCGGCGAGCGAGCCCTAGGCTCGCCCGTCTCCGCTGGAGCCGGATACCGGAAGTCCCAGTGCTTTCTGTCTTATACTATATGTTTATGTCTATTCCTTTCATGTTTATTAGTTCTCGATAATATCTGCATTTTTGTTGCTAAATTTATTCATTAAATAAATTTAATTTATTTAATGAAATAAATAGGCAGGAACCTTTACTGTCATTATCTAATATTTCATTCATCTTTCTTTAATCGCAATAATGGATTTATTTTAAATACTATTTAAAGTTGGTATCCTGTATCCTGAGAATGTCAGTACAGTAATCCCTCGTTTTTCGTGGTTAATGGGGACAGGAACCTTCCGTGAAAACTGAAAAACCGCGAAGTAGGATTCGCAATACACTATACCGGAAACTTGAGTTGGTGGACATGGTTTAAAGCAAGCACTAGGGGGCGCTTGCCTCCTACCAATGCATTTTTTTCTATTCTGTATTTTTGAAAAACCCACGACGCACTGAAGCCGCGAAACATGAAGCCGTGAAAAACGAGGGATCACTGTACACAGCATAAACCTCTGAGTTATGGGGATACAAGCAGCAGCAAGCAAGTCTTTAGATAAGAACTTCAAGTTGCATAGCAGAGTGTGAGCATGCTTGGTGTAAAAGCAAATGTTGTCTGCTCCTTGGGTCCAAATGGCAAAATTGTGACAGGTATTGTCCTTACAATTTCCACAGAATACAATATATGGCACAGATGAGACTAAGGATCCTGCTGTATACCAAGGTTAGGATGATGTCTTATGTATCTTATTAAAAAAAAACATTTTTCAAACTATTTGTTTGTTTGTTTGTTTGTTTGTTTAACAGATTAACAGAATTGGAAGGGACCTTGCAGGTCATCTAGTCTGTACAAGATAGTAGGTATTAGGTATAAACATAAACAAAGGAAGTAAATACAGATAAATGGGGACAGTAAGACAGGAATGGTAGGCATGCTGTTTGCCCCCTTTACGGACCTCTTAGGAATAGGGTTAGGTCCACAGTAGACAGTTTGAGGTTGAAGCTGTGAACAACATTTAGATAAAAAAGGCTTAACTGTCTAAAGCCAAGATGAGCAGTGGTGCTTAATATCTATGGGTCAATCTGGGAACAATCACGAAATTTGCAAAATTGCAACTTAGAATATAAGCAGAATAAATGGTAAAAAGCCAGTTGGGTAAAGTATTGAAGGTGCTGGCCTACAAAACCAGGAGACTGTGAGTTCTAGTCCTGTCTTAGACATGAAAGGCAGCTGGAAGACTTTGGGCCAGTCAGTTTCTCTCAACCCAACCGACTTCACAGGGTTGTTGTGGGGAAAATAGGAGAAGAAAGCAGTATATTCTCTGCCTTGTGCATACTTATGTCAATTTATTTATAATTAAGAAAGGAGGGGAAGGAAACAGTAGGGAAGGAAGGAAGCAAAATGTTCTCTGTCTGTTAATCTGTCTGTGAAACTAAGAACATAGAAGGATGTAAGAGATTTAAATAAATGTTGTTTGAACTTATGGAGCAGATACAATAAATACATTTAATAATACAATTTACTATTATGATTTAATTATGAGTGAAATAATTACAGTGTATACCAGAAAAGTGTTAATTGATATAATTGCAATTGTTATGCAATTTATTGTTATAGGTACATAATGTATTTGCTGATACTTGCCATGATAATGAAAGAATTAGAAAAGTGTTATTGGAGAAAATCATGGAGGTGTGTGTATGTAGATGGAAGGAAACAAGATGAAACAATGCAATAAAAGTGATTGGACTTTGCTTTCTAATCAGTTCCAACAACAATTCATAACTTTAGCCCTTCAAAAGGTGAATGATCAAACTAGAAAATACTGTATTATTTCAAGGAAAATAAAAGGGATAGAGTCTCCTGGCAATGCCAATAAAACAGGAGGTTTAAAATTTGTGGCACTATAAACCACTAACATTTCCAATAGGTTTGGCCGTTCTCATTCTCTTGATACCAGAAATTCAGAAACCCGTTTTTATAATGCAATTTTTCTTTAGATTAATTCTCAGATTAACTCGAGAAATGCAGTCATTTGGGAATGTAAAAGTGACATGTTATATAAAGAATTCACTTTGATCTGGACAACATTTCTTGAAAATGAAGGGTTAGAAAATTGGGTCCTTGCTGTTTTACTCAGAGAACTGAAGTGATAAAGAGAAATAGCTGGATACTACAGCTGAGTGTAGATGGAGAATACTTAGAAGTATTTTTTCCATACTTAACATCACTGCTATATATTTTATTTAATAAATATATATGCTGCCCAGCTCACAACTCAAGGTGATATGTTCCATGTTAAACAATCAAAATAGTCTTAAAGGCATTCCTAGGTAAAAAGGCATCTATTACAATTCTAAATTCATTGACCATGTATCTTCTTGGAAGTGAATTGGTGTAATATAGTTTTGTGCACAAAGTCCTCTGAACCATAGTTATAGCTACACAAAAAATGTGGGATGGATGTTTATTTAACTTATGCACATCAAGATTTATTTAAAAAGGAATCCATAGAATTTAAATTCTTCATTAAGTGTTCAAATTCCAGAATCTTTAGTACAAATTGAGCCAAAACAGGAACTCTCATTGCCCTCATTCTGCTTCTCTTGGCTCTGGCTTTGCTTCGCGATTGGAAGTCTGATCCCTGAAATAAATATCTCTGCTTTCCTTCTCTGTCTAGCTAAATCAGTTGCTCCAGAGTAAGAAAAACATGAATTTGATCCTTAGCTGTTATGTGTGAAGCAATGTAAATATACTATACTCACTGGATACCCGTGCTTTGTGATGAACCTATATGATTGGGCAATGCAGGAGAAATCTGGTTCACTACGGTTCAATCTGTTGGCTCAGTAATGGTTGGTGATTGAAATGGGTTCCAGGCGGCGCTTGGGCCACTTCCTGTACCCCTGACCCGCGCCCCGATGGAGGACCTCGTGGCCACATGGAATATTGCGACCACGGGCGCCTTGGATCGGGTCGTGTCCTTGCGGCCTCTCTTGCGGCGGCGAGCCACCCTGGCTCCTTGGTTTACCGAGGAGCGGAGGGTGATGAAACGCCACAAGAGATGCCTAGAGAGAAGATGGAGGTCTACCCGATCTGAATCTGACCGGACACAGGTAAGAGCCCATTTACGGACTTACATTGTGGCGCTGAGAGTGGCCAAACGTCATCATTGTGCCACTCTCATAGCATCCGCAGATAACCGCCCTGCCGCCCTGTTTAGGGTGACCCACTCCCTCCTTCAACAGAGGGTGCGGGAAGCCCCACTACAGGGTAGAGCAGAGGAATTTGTGATTTATCTGCAGGAGAAAATAGCTCAGATACAGAACGAGTTAGCCCCCATTGATGGCCCAGTGGGATTGCACGAGACAGATCTTGTTTGGGAGGAGTTTGACTCCGTTACTTCCGAGGATATGGACAGGTTACGTGGGCGACTGCGAGCCACCACATGTTTATTGGACCCGTGTCCCTCCTGGCTTGTACTGGCATCCTGGGAGGTGACACGAGGCTGGCTCCAAGAGGTTGTCAATGCTTCCTTAAGTGAGGGTTCCTTGCCTGTCTCCCTAAAAGAGGCTATGGTGAGGCCCCTCCTTAAGAAGCCCTCTTTGGATCCAGCTTTACTAACCAACTATCGTCCAGTCTCCAACCTTCCCTTCCTGGCGAAGGTTGTAGAGAGTGTGGTGGCACAACAGTTTCCCCGTCACCTGGAGGAAGTTGATTATCTAGATCCACGCCAGTCCGGCTTTCGGCCCGGGCATAGCACCGAGATGGCATTGGTCGCGTTGGAGGGCCAGAGATGGGGGTTGTTCCTCCATCCTGGTCCTATTAGACCTCTCGGCGGCTTTCGATACCATCGACCATGGTATCCTATTGCATCGGCTGGGGGGGTTGGGGGTGGGAGGCACCGTTTTACGGTGGTTCTCCTCCTACCTCTCTGGCCGATCGCAATTTGTGTTGACAGGAGAGCAGAGGTCGACCTCGAGACCCCTCACATGTGGGGTGACTCAGGGGTCGGTCCTCTCGCCTCTCCTGTTCAACACATATATGAAGCCGCTGTGTGAGATCATCCGTGGTTTTGGGGTAGAGTATCACCTCTACGCTGATGATACACAGCTGTATATATCTACCCCAAACCAACCCAACGATGCCGTAGCGGTGATGTGCCAGTGCCTGGAAGCCGTGCGGATCTGGATGGGAAGTAATGGACTCAGGCTCAACCCGACCAAGACCGAGTGGCTGTGGTTTCCGGCTGCCCGATTCAACCAGCTGATTCCATCGCTGGCCATAGGGGGCGAACATCTTGCCCCTGTGGATGGGGCGCGCAACTTGGGTGTCCTCCTGGATACCCGGCTGTCCATGGAAGATCAAGTGACAGCCGTGGCCAGGAGGGCATTTTACCAAGTTCGCCTGGTACGCCAGTTGCGCCCCCTATTGGATCGGGATGCCCTTCGCACAGTCACTCATGCTCTCGTGACATCCCGACTGGACTATTGTAACTCTCTCTACATGGGGCTCCCCTTGAGGTGCACCCGGAGACTTCAGCTGGTCCAGAATGCAGCCGCGCGAGCAATAATGGGAACCGCAAGGTTTACCCACGTAACACCTCTCTTGCGCGAGCTGCACTGGCTGCCTGTCATCTTCCGGGTGCGCTTCAAGGTGCTAGTTGTCATCTTCAAAGCGCTCCATGGCTCGGGACCTAGCTATCTGCGGGATCGGATCCTGCCCCATACATCCTCACGGCCGATTCGCTCCCACTGAGAGGGACTTCTCCGGGTGCCGTCCACTAGACTCTGTCAGCGGGCGACGCCCAGGGGAAGGGCTTTCTCTGTGGCGGGCCCAGCCCTCTGGAACGACCTTCCCCCCGACATTAGAACAATCACGGACCTCCGCTCCTTCCGTCTAAAATTAAATACACATCTTTTCTGCTTGGCCGGCCTAGGGTAGTCTCTTTTATTATGGGATTTTAGTAATTTAAATTGGGAATTTTAGCGCAGGGATAATTGTTTAATTTGCCTTTTAGTTATTTATGTATATTTATTGTATTTTTAACTTCCCTGTGCACCGCTCCGAGTCCCCCTGGGGAGAGGGAGCGGTCTATAAATTAAATTATTATTATTATTATTATTATTATTATTATTATTATTATTATTATTATTATTATTATTATTATTATTATTATTATTATTATTATTATTATTATTATTATTATTATTATAAGGTAATATTGCTCCCACTGTCTTGAGTAAGAATGCAGTGCAAGACACAGACATTTTGGTGAGGTACCAACGATTAGTACTGTAAGGAGCCCCAGACCGTTCCTGAGTGAAGGTGTGGAACGTCTGCCAGTTTGAACTGAGGTAACAGAATGTGAGGCAACTTGTAGTTGGAATGGAATTCTTTTCAGGTGGGGAGGGGGAGTAGAACTCCTTAGCATCAGAGCATGTTAATTACTGAATAAGAAATACTAATGATCTGATGGTAATTTCATCTGAAGATTTCATGATGAGTGAGTGGTATTTGGCTTTTATATAGAGGGATTACATTTATATGCTGCCTATCTCACAATTCAAGGCAATGTGTTCTATGTTGAAACAATCAAAATAGTCTTAAAGACATTCCTAGGTAAAAGAGTTACAATCTGTTACAATTCTAAATTCGTTGACATGTATCTTTTTAGAACTGGCTTTGTATTGTTAGGATATTCAGCCTTATATTGGGTTGACAATATATATGAGCCTATGTTCTTAAGAAGTTATGTAGCTTTAAGAACTAAGTATAATCTGATTGGCTGTGAGTATCAGCTATACTATATAATCAAGGTCAGGAACCCTGTTCGTTCCCTGTTCGATTCCTTGTGATCCTGTGTTACCTGATTGTCATTTGAGAAGCTGAACTGTGAAGGAGGAGTATTGTTTTGCATCACTGTGAGATACTGTATCTGTGTTTGGTGAAGGACTGTTGTTATCATTATTAGAGAAGATAGTCGGAAGAAGTATTTTTAGTTGCTACAAAGTAAAGACTATTTATTTTCTTACTATCACTGTTTTAGAATTTGTTTGTGGTTTACAGCAACGTATCTCGTTACTGTCCGGTGAATTACACTATTCCGCATTCATTAGCTAACATTGGTTATGGGACCAGAGTTCTGATACCGGTTCTGAACCCAGAGTTGCTAACAGGTATAATACAGTTTTGTGCCCAAAGTCCTTTTGAACCATAGTTATATGTAAATGCACCCAAAGTGAGAGAGGAATTTTCATGAACCTGACCAAATAAACTTGGGCTTTTCGGAGACACAATGAATGACAATGGCAAAACTTTGGTGAGAAAAACTTATCTGGATAGAAAAAGGACTGCTGTTTTCAAAGACACGGTTTAAGCATAAATCTGTTCATATGTATACATGACAATTTAATATAATCCTAAAAGCATAACTGATTTGAGTGCTTATGATGAAAGTTTAGCAGAATGAGGGAAGTAATCTAAGATGATGAAAGATGCTGCATGTGAAAGATATTTTTTCTTGTTATATCAAGTGTAGTATTTGGAGAGAAAATGAAAACAACCGGAAAAAAATAGACTCAAAGTAGGAAAGCGAAAGTCTTAGAAAATATATTAATCTCCCACCGGAATGAAGGGAAAATGGATACAAGTAGAGAAGATGTGGAATATACTTGAAATAGAGTGGGAAAAAGTTATTGTGAGGATGAAAAAGAAAATTGGAGTTATGAAGCGGAGCAGGTTGTAAATAAAGACAAATGGGCGCAGGTAAATAATTAAGTGTTAAGCAAGCAAATGAAGGTGAGACAAATGTACAGCATTTATAAACTGACTACAATGTTTGCATGCATATTTTTCTAAGGGAACAACGAAAGATTAAGGTCAAAAGAGGAAGTGAAAATGCAGAGCAATTTTGATAAAGAATAAAATGCTAATTTATTGGTAAAGAAAATATTGATTAGGAAGTGAGTAAAGAAGGTTAAGCCCAGGGGAAGGGCCTTCTCTGTGGTGGGCCCAACCCTCTGGAATGACCTACCCCCTGAAATTAGAACGACGATGGACCTCCGCTCTTTCCGCCAGAAGTTAAAAACTCACTTATTTCAGCAGGCCGGCCTGGCTTAACTCTTATACCTAGCCGTAAAAAATAAATTTGTTTTAATTTGAATTTTAAGGGTATTGTTAAGGTTTTTAGGGATTTTAAATATTGTTTTAGCACAGGGATAATTTAATTCAGTTTTAATATTTTGTATGTTGTTTATTGTTATTTATTAGATTTTAATTTCCTGTGCACCGCCCCGAGTCCCCATGGGAGAGAGGGGGCGGTCTATAAATTTAAATAATAAATAAATAAATAAATAAATAAATAAATAAATAAATAAATAAATAAATAAATAAATAAATAAATAAATAAATAAATAAATAAATAAATAAATAAATAAATAAATAAATAAATAAATAAATAAATAAATAAATAAATAAATAAGCAAGGAACCCTCCAGCAGAATGAACATAATTAAAAATAAAAGTGGTGAAATTATTTGCTTCATGATCTTTTAGTTCAGGACATATAGAAAAACTGAGGATCATTAAGCATATAAGCATGTGAGAAAGAAAGTTCATTTATATTTGTTCAATTAAAGCGGGAGTCAGCCACTTGTGGCCTGCAGGCCAGATTTGAAGTGTCACCCCAAACCATATGACCAAATAATTCCAAATAAAGTATATTTACTCAACCTATGAGAGAAAAAGTGTTCACTACCTCCTTGGGCATCCATTTTGGCACCAACTATTTCAGCATAGTTTCCCAAGAATGGCAACAGTGGTAGGAGGACCCAGAAGAAGGTAGTCCCTAAATTACAACATTAACATAATATAGTGAAGAGGCTTAAATGTTGAAATTGTTTTGTGCACAGACGAGGTTAAAGATTGCTGCTGAATGAGACAAGAGTGGTATATGATGAAAATAAAGTATGCATTGGAATAAATGGAATGATTAGCAAAGAGCTCAGTATTGAGCAAGGACTAAAACAAGGAAGTGTGAAGTCCTCTTGCTTGTTTAGTGCATTTATCAACAAATGAATAAGAATTGCTTGCAAGGGTGATAGAGAGGAGGTGGTCAAGAACATGACTGAGCATGTCCTTCTGTGTACAGATGATTCAGTCTTCTTGGCTGGAAACCAGAGATTATTTGCAGAGAGTGTGTGATGCGACAATAAACGTGCACCTCAAGCCTAATGCTTCAAAGACCAAAGGGCTTGACTTTGATTTGAATTTTGAATTTGAATTTTATTCGATTTCTAAACCGCACCAATCTCCGTCGAGACGGACTCTGGGCAGTGCACAGGGAGTTAAGACCACAATAATAAATAAATAACAACAATACAAAAGTTAAAAAGAAATTAAATTGCTAACCTGTGCTAAAATTCCCATTAAAAGCCTGTCAGCCATTTTCTAGTTTAGCTGAAGCTCTATCGTACCTAAGTCTAAGTTCTAAGCTAGTCCAGCTTGCTGAAAGAAGTATGTCTTGAGTGAGCGGCGGAAGAGGGGAAGGTCCATGATGGTGCAAAGTTCGAGGGGCAGGTCGTTCCAGAGGGCGGGTCCTGCCACAGAGAAGGCCCTACCCCTGGGCGTCGCTAGCCGGCATTGAGGAGGCCCTCTCTGTGGGAGCGAATCGGTCGGAGGGAGGTATGTGGCAGGAGGCAGTCCCGCAAGTAACTAGGCCCCGAGCCATGGAGCGATTTAAAGATGGTGACAAACACCTTGAAGTGCACCCGGAAGGCCACTGGTAGCCAGTGCAGCTCTCGCAGGAGAGGTGTTACGTGGGAACTTCGAGATGTTCCCGAAATCCCCCACGTGGCTGCGTTCTGGACTAACTGGAGCCTCCGGATGCACCTCAAGGGGAGCCCCATGTAGGGAGCATTGCAATAGTCAAGGCGAGATGTCACGAGTGCTTGAGTGACTGTATGGAGGGCGTCCCGGTCAAGAAAGGGACGCAACTGGCGTACCAGGCGAACCTGATAAAAGGCCCCCCTGGTCACGGTCGCCACATGGTCATCCAGGGACAGCCACGAATCCAGGAGGACGCCTAAGTTGCGAGCCCTTTCCACGGGGTCCATTGACTCACCCCCGATAACCAGCGATGAACTAGCTGGCTATGCCGGGACGCCGGAAACCACAGCCACTCGGTCTTGGACGGGTTAAGCCGGAGTTTGTTACTTCCCATCCAGAGTTGCACGGCCTCCACACACTGGGACATCACTTTGACAGCATCGTTGGGGTGGTCAGGGGTAGATATGTACAGCTGAGTATCATCAGCGTACTAATGGTATTCTACGCCACAACCACGGATGATCTCACCCAGCAGCTTCATGTAGGTGTTGAACAGGAGGGGGAGAGGACCGACCCCTGAGGCACCCCACATGTTAGGGGCCTCGACGTCAACCTCTCTCCTCCTGTCAACAGGAATTGCGACCGATTGGGGAAAGGACTGAGTGATTGTAAGTTATACATAAGTGATGAAAAACTAGGGCCTATAGATAAATTTTCTGATAAATCTAATAAACATCTATTCTAAAGATGGAAACATGGATGGGGCAATATTGATATGTGTAAATAGAAAGATAGTAGGTATTGTCAGAGCAATTATGAAAAATGAATATTTATCGGAAGAAGCTAAAATGTCTATGTAAGAGTATCCTTCTGCCTGCTTTGTTATATGGAAATGAAAACTGGATACATCAAAAGAGATAGAAAGGTAAGTTGAATGCAGTGTAAGTGAGGAACAGGTAGTCCTTGACTTATAACCACAATTGAGCCCAAAATTTATGTTGTTAAGTGAGACATTTGTTAAGTGAATTTTGCCCCATTTTATGACTTTTATTGCCACAGTTATTAAGTGAATAATTGCAGTTGATAAGTTAGTAACCCAGTTGTTAAAAGAATTTGGCTTCCCCATTGACTTTGCTTGTGAGAAGATCACAAGGGTAATCAATCAAATTTGGGGCACAGCAATGATCATAAATATGAACCAGTTGTCTAGCCTCTGAATTTCGATCACATGTCCATGGGGATGCTGTAAAGGCCGAATCTGTGAAAAACAGCCATAAGTTACATTTTTCTGTGTGGTTGTAACTTTGAATGATCACTAAACAAACTGTTGTAAGTCAAAAACTACCTGTATTTAAAATAGGTGTGTGAGAGAACAAGAAAAGGTCAAGTCAAAGATGAATACGTTTTCATGAAAGTGGCTTGAATACAAAAGTGAATGATCATTATGAAAGTACTTTGAGGTGATTTGGTCAAGGAATGTGATCAAATCACAAAACGTAAGTGTGAATGGGCTGAATGGAAGGGAAAGAGATACTTAGTACCATGTTTCCCCAAAAATAAGACCTAACCAGAAAAACAGGCCCTACCATGGTTTTTAGGATGTTCGTAATATAAGCCCTACCCTGAAAATAGGCCCCAGTTAAGAGATTGTCGGTCAGACAGTCGTATTTCCCTGAAAATAAGACCTAGCCAGAAAATAAGCCCTAATGCATCTTTTGGACCAAAAATTAATATAAGATCAAGTATTATTTTTGGGGAAACTCATGTATGATGCAGCTCATGTGAATTCTCTTTTTTTTTTTAATTGAAATTTTTATAGTGTTTTACAATATTTCACCCAGTGCTGTACAAAACAAAAGGAAGAGTTGGTTTCAAGTATCATCTATTATCTTTAGGATCTCCAAAATCCACGTTCTCTCGGTACAGGCGTCGAGACGTCCAAAGTTCCAAGTGCATAGTCCACAAATGGCTTCCAAGTCTTCCAAAAGATATCTTTTTTATAAACCCCCTCTCTAAATTTAATATCACTCGTCATTTTATCATTTAAGGCTAATTTCCACATTTCACAATACCATTCTTCTATTTTGATATTTACCTCTATTTTCCAATATCTTGCTATTACAATTCTACCCATTATAATCATAATTCTAATCAATTCTTTCTCATGTTTTGTTAACTCTGGTTCATTAATTATCAATAACAATATAGTTTCTGGTCTCAATATTATTATTCTTTTCATCATTTCACACATCGTTCTTTCTAATTGCTGCCCAAACTTTTTAATTTTCACACATTTATACCACATATGTTCATAAGTTCCCAATTCCGTATTACATCTCCAACATTTATCACTCATTTTTTTATCTATCAGTGATAATCTTAATGGGGTCCAATACCATTTCCAAACAACCTTGAAATTATGCTCTTTAATCCTTATAGACAAAGTCCTCATGATTCGACTCTTCCAATTCTCGTTCCAATCCAAATCCAATATTTTAATCTTAAGGTCTTCCTCCCAATTCCTTTTCATTACCATTTGTGGATTTCCATCAAAGTTTATAATCTTGTATATCTTACTAACGAGTCCAGCTCATGTGAATTCTCAAAAAGAGGGACATGAGAAGTTAAAAAATAAAAGCCAATGAATGAAAGAGCTGTATATAGTAAACATAATGGAAATAAGCATGGTTTCACTTTCCTAACTCATGTCCTTAATTTCTTTGGCTGACTATTTATTTTGCCTTTTCTACGTTTTACATATTTAGGAAATTTGATTTTCCTAAAAGAAAATAGTAAGATGTTGTATCTAAGTATTTTGGCTCAGAAAGCAGATTTATGCTTTCATTTTATTGAGTTTGTGGGAATGTTCAGTTCTACGATTCTACAATCTCTACAAGTAGGATTTGCTTTTGTTACAGAAAATAAAATAAATTGACATCTTGAAAAATAGATGCTGTGAAAAGAGTGTATCCTTACCTCATTATTCAAACTTTTAATTGTAAAATTGTCCTGTAGCTATTCATACAGATTCATCATTTCAGTTCCATCTGTGATAATATCAGCTTCTGGGGTTAGTGGGCTGAGAGGGGATATTAATAATATGCTAAATAATTAAGATTTAACTCTGTGTAAATAGAAACTCTGCTGCTATTGGATTGAAAGTATTATGGTTTCAGAAGCCAGCAGAGAAACAATAATAACTAATAGAAAATATATTTAGAGAATCAAAATGACCTGAATAAGAATCAATGGATAGTTACAAAGTGCAGAAATTAGCATTTTAAAAAAAGGCACTGAGATAGCAAACTCCCAGGTGGCCCATAGAGAGAGAGAAAGGGAGAAATACAGTTTAATAAAAGAGGGACTAGGGGAGACAGGATAGCAGCCTTCCAATATCTCTGGGGTTGCCACAAAGAAGAGGGAGTCAAACTATTCTCCATAGCACCTGAGGGTAGAACAAGAAGCAATGGGTGGAAACTAATCAAGGAGAGAAGCAACTTAGAACTGAGGAGAAATTTCCTGACAGTGAGAACAATTAACCAGTGGAACAGAAGTTGCCTCCAGAAGTTGTGAATGCCCCAACACTGGAAGTCTTTAAGAAGAAGTTGGACAGCCATTTGTCTGAAATGGTATAGGGCTTCCTGCCTAGGCATGGAGTTGGACTAGATGACCTCGAAGGTCCCTTCCAACTCTGCTATTGTATTATTGTATTATAGTAGGTAGGTAGATAGGGGAATATATAGATAGGGAGAAATACAGTAGGTAGGTAGGTACTTAGATAGAGGGATAGATAGGGAGAAATATGGTTGGTAGGTAGGTAGGTAGGGGGATAGATAGAGAGGGAGAAATACAGTAGGTAGGTAGGTATGTAGAGGGAGAAAGGAAGAAATACAGTAGGTAGGTAGGTAGGGGGATAGATAGAGAGGGAGAAATAGAGTAGGTAGGTAGGTAGGAGGATAGATAGAGAGGGAGAAATACAGTAGGTAAATAGGTAGGTAGGGAGATAGATAGAGAGGGAGAATTACAGTAGGTAGGTAGGTAGATAGAGGGAGAAAGGAAGAAATACAGTAGGTAGGTTAGGTAGGTAGGCAGGCAGGTAGGTAGGTAGGTAGGTAGGGGTATAGATAGGGAGAAATACAGTAGGTAGGTAGGTAGAAGGATAGATAGAGAGGGAGAAATACAGTAGGTATGTAGGTAGGTAGATAGAGGGAGAAAGGAAGAAATACAGTAGGTAGGTAGGTAGGTAGGGGGATAGATAGAGAGGGAGAAATACAGTAGGTAGGTAGGTAGGTAGATAGAGGGAGAAAGGAAGAAATACAGTAGGTAGGTAAGTAGAGGGATAGACAGAGAGGGAGAAATACAGTAGCAGGTAGGTAGGTAGGTAGGTAGGTAGGTAGGTAGGTAGGAAGGTAGGTAGGTAGGTAGGTAGGTAGGTAGGTAGGTAGGTAGGTAGGTGGGATAGATAGAGAGGGAGAAATACAGTAGGTAGGTAGGTAGGTAGGTAGGTAGGTAGGTAGGTAGGTAGGTAGGTAGGTAGGTAGGTAGGTAGAGGAATAGAGATAAATAAACCCATTTAACCAATCTGGGCCACAGCAACACGTGGCCGGGTATAGCTAGTAAATAAATAAAAATTAAAAACCAAACCCTTTAAGCCACATGAACTGACCTACAGTATCTATTGCCTGGATTGAACAAGATGATAGTGGCGGATACATGAATTCAAGTTTGAAATGTTAGGAATTTGCTATGCTTGGTTTTATTACTAATGTTTAATAACAAAGAAGGTAACATTATCACAACAAACCCCACTCTCTTTTATCAAAGTGCTATCTTGCTTAGTAACACCAATCAAACACTGAGCTCCCAGGATGAAACATATGCATTGATTTCAGATGGTAGTCTTTAAGCATGTAATCGATCTAAAATTTGATTTTGGTGGTTTTCTCTTCCAAGAAATAAGTTTGGTATCTAACTTAAACATTTTACTTAGGGGAAACAGGAAAAAACTATATGGAACTCCACGGAAGTCCTTTGTGATTTGTGCTGCTGCTGACAATGAAAAATAAGTATTCTCTAAGGCAATTAAGGTTAATTTCTAAAATGGAAAATGCCAAGCCTCAAAACATTCAGTAAGTCCTTCCTACAATATAAAGGGCACATTGCAGTGCTGGGATTCACTTACCTTTGCTACCTGTTCACATATATGAGCGCACTTGCTCACCCACTTCCTTCGCTTGCATGCGCCACCTTCTGAATATGCGCACCATCTTCTGCTCATGTGCAGTAGGTCGCACATTACCTTGGGGAGGGTGGGTGGAGCCTCCAGCAGCTGCCACTACCAGTTTGCCCAAGCTGGCACATTGTTTTGAGAGTCCAACCAACTCTCAAAGACTATAGGATATATCTGTAATTTCAGATATTCTATGCTAAATATGTCTTATCCTCTGAGTAGCTGTTTCCTGGAAAGAAGATGTGATGCTTAAATTTAATGGAATGATGTATTCAATTTGCTTTGTCCCTTCTTTACTTTCTCAGATGTGTAGTAACTGGCTTTGATAAATTAAGCAGCCAAAGTAACATACAAACATGACTAAATTCCAACTTTTCCCAGCCTTCAGAGCTTATCTTCTCCAGCTGGCATGGTCAACTGCCAGAAACTATAGGAGTTGGCTCCTAAAGGCTATTTTATGGCTTTGAGTTCTTCCTATACAGGTCAAAGAGTTTAACCAAGAACTAATTTATGGTTTTCTATATAGTAGTGAATCAGTGAATATAATCAAAATGAAGGTAAGTGTCATTCCCTAGCTATATAATATGTAACAAGGATATTACTGACCCATGTCCTACCAGTGGCACTAATAATGCAGAATCATTTGCCATAGCTCTCTTCTCCATATAATATTTTTAAAAGGGAAAAAAATGTCTAAACTACTACAGTCTTTCTGATTTCAGGAAACTGATCAGTTCCCTGGGGATAAAATGTGATCAATAAATTCAATATGGGTAATAATTACTACCTTCACACATGCAGAGTCATTACTTGTCATTATAGTCATCAAGCCCACATTGATAACTATGTGAACAAAAATAGCCGATATGTGGTATTTTGTTTTGCCCTTCAACAGAATAAATCAATGCTTTTATTCACTCAGTTTCACTTCCATTTTAACCTGAGCATGAAGCAGCCTTTTTGAGGATGTTGGCCAAAACAGATGATTTCTGGGAAACCTTCCTGCAGTGTGACATTATGACATTCTGCTGAAAGAGAATCAAAATGAATTTTGCTGAGGCAAGGAGGAAAATGCCATCTTGTTAATCAGAAGGTCCTTGAGACCTTGGAAAGCTGTTCACATAGTTTGATAATTAGAGAATATCATTGAACAGCACTAAAAAAGCAACAACACAGAAGAGATATAAATATAGTATTTGGCTCTTCTGATAATTAAATAACTGCACCAGCTGTGTCAGCAAGAAACAGAGTCAATCAGGAGGGAGAAAAAGAGCATTCCACACTGCACTTTTTTTTGGTCATACATCTCATCTGTTCTGGTCTATTAAAGAAATGGATAACTGGGCTTTACTACCCACGTACTGGTTGTGCAAAAATATTAAGAGTGTGCCAGAGCTATGAAGTCATGCATAGCTTGGCAGTTCGTAACCCAAGGAAAGTCAATTTTGTCACCCTTCCTCCTTTGTTAAAGGATTCTCATCCAAACTTCCCTGAAGTTGAAGCTCTGGTGTCAATAGAGAGGGAAATGGAAGGAAAGATTTGTGACGTGTACTCACCAGCATAGAGAATAGAAATGGTGAAAAGTATGAAGGAGTAAATGCCTCCCATTAATCATCATTATGATGATCATAAATTTTGTTAGGGTTATTCAACTACCCTGTTTCCCTGAAAATAAAACTTCCCTGGATAATAAGCCGAATCAGGATTTTGAGCGCATGCGCTAAAATAAACCTTCCCCCCAAAATAAGCCCTCTCTGAAAATATTGCAACACAGCAGCAGCCATGAGGTGACCACACTTGCCACCTCCTGCACCTCAAAAATAATAAAAATAATTATTTTGGGGGAGGGGGTCAAAAGAAAATAAGACTCTGTCTTATTTTTGGGGAAACACGGTAGGAAAACACAATACTAACAGTGTCTGTCTGTCTGTCCGTCCACCCGTCCATCCATCCATCCATCCTCTACCTGTTTTATAATCCTATATCCCTCCATATAATGTGCTACATGCATACATGTGTACAAGTTTTCCATTCTATTATTGTTTTATATACTGTGAAACATACCTAAAAACCTAAAATATTTATGTTCTACAGAACCTATTTCAATGCAATCCCCAGCAACCAAAACAATATCCCATTACTAAAATTGAACAGATCCTAAGAAGTGAGTTGAGCTGAGACAGAGTGATTGGTACACAGCTGGATTTTGTGCCTCGGATAAGACTAGAACTCAGTCTCCAGGTATCTAGCCTGATGCCTTAAACACTAGACCAAAGTAGCCCTCTAAATGTCTATAATATATCACTGCATATCAATGTATCTTTATACTAGATAGATCATATTCTTCCATAAAGGGAGTAACTCCATCTTTCTCTCACTACAAAAATGATGGTGCTTAGATGGAATGTTTGATTGCTAAAACACTGCCATTGACATAACATTTAATAAATGTTGTTGAATACAAAGAGAGTGGCATACAACTGAAATAAAGCATGTATAAGAATAAACAATATGCCTAGTGAATGACTCAACACTGGCAGTAAGACATGTATGTGTGTTTGCCCCTTGATTGTTTAATATGTTTATGGGACAATGTTTAAGGAATGCTTGTGGGATATTAAGAGAAGTGTACATTGAGAGTAATGCTGTCTTTTTGGCTAAAAACCTGAAAGATGTGCAGTGGACATTAGATTGCATGATGCCTGTAAGTCGTATGAATTAATACTGAAAATTAATCAAAGGTCAACATTTTGTTTTCTTTGATATGGAAAATGGAATGGACACTTTTAAATTATACAGAAATGGTGAAAATTACAAAAACAGAATACATGTGTCAATCTTAGTAGAAGTTTAAGAAATATGGAAAAATGGATGGAAACAGTGTTGACAGATGCAAATGCTGTTAGAAATGTAAAGGATGCTACATGATCTGTGGCAAGAAATAGATGTTTGTTGAAAAAAATGGCCATGGTTAAGAAGATGCTTCTATCTATTTTGTTACAGCAGTGGCCACAACTGGTTCCAGCAAAATGGTTGCTAAGTGACACAGTAACCACAAGAGAGAGGGAGGGAGGGGGAGGGAAGGGATTGGGAGGGAAGGGAGGGAGAGGCATAGGGAGAGGGAGGGAGGGAGAAAGAGAGAGACAGAGAGAGAGAGAAGGAGGGAGGGAGGGAGGGAGGGAGGGAGGGAGGGAGGGAGAAAGAGACGGAGGGAGAAGGAGGGAAGCTGGTTGCTGCCATCTTATCCAGGTAAAGTTGTCTCATTGTTTTATCCAGGTAAAGGTCTTCTGGCCCTGATCTCTCTCTCTCTCTCTCTCTCTCTCTCTCTCTCTCTCTCTCTCTCTCTCTCTCTCTCTCTCTCTTCCTTCACTTCCCTTCCCTTTCCTTTCCACAGGGCAGATAAATTGCTTAAAGAAACTCTCTGTTCCCAAGTTTCCTTTCTTTGCAGTGTGTTCATAAAAGTGCTAACTGCACGTTAACAATGTTTGCTCTGTGACCGTAATTAGTTGATTAGAACCCTTCCTCTGGCTGGTAACTGCTGCCTGAAAATGACTACACCTTAACAGTTGTTGTGAAAGTGTGCATTGGTTGGAAAATTATTCTTTTTAAAATAGAGTTTATTATTGTTCTATTTGCAAATGGTCACTGTCTGGAGCAGTTGCTAAATGAAAAGGAGAATTGAATGTGTCAGGAGAAACACAACAATAAGTTGAATACAATAGGGGTACTTGAGTTCAGCATAAAGGGACATGATCCCTAAATCACATAGCAAGGATCCAAACTATAACACAAAAAAGGAGAAAACCAATTAAAAGAGAATGACCAAGGAAGTCATAACTGGTTAAAGTTGAAGTCATTCTCAAACAAAAAGGGTACTTAAGGAATAAAAATTGATAAATGATATGGGGTATGGATATAGTAGAAGCAGGGATGGCTTTCAAGGACAGGAAAATTTTACACATGCTGAATATCCTTAGCGTGAACCAGTGGTGGGTTTCAAATTTTTTAGAACCTACTCTGTAGGTGTGGCCTATTTTGTGGGCGTGGCTTGGCAGTCATGTGACAGGGTGGGAGTGGCCACCTTTTAAAATGTGGTGAAACTCATTTAACAATGCTCTTGCTTAGCAACCAAAATTTTGGACTCAATTGTGATGATAAATTCTTCCTTCCTTCCTTCCTTCCTTCCTTCCTTCCTTCCTTCCTTCCTTTCCTTTCCTTTCCTTTCCTTCCCATTGGGTCACTGGCAGCGGCGGCCCAGATTTACTTCCAGGTACGCCGGAGGAACCCCCTCTCACCGGTTCTCTAAATTTCACCAACCGGCTCTCGCGAGTAGGTGCGAGCCTGCAGAAACCCACCACTGGCGTGGACTAGCTGCAACTATTTTTCTTTTCTGCTGCTTATGTTATGCTTTTTATGTTTTTGTCTTACTCTTCCTTACCTTTTTACTCACCAGGCAATTGTTGTCAATTGAACATAAGTGAATGTGAGGGGGGAAGCAACCATATGACTATAGCAGCACATGATAAATTGTAACCACAGAATAGTAAAAAAAGCTGGATTGTGAGGGTTTCACATAGAGAATTAATACAAAAGTTGAACAACAGATGAGCCAACCTACATCTTTATTTCACACTCTTTTGAACTGGAATCTCTCCCAAAAGTTATCTTGCTCTTTCCATCTAATCTTTAAATATAAAAATGGCTCTCTCTCTGTGTGTGTGTGTGTGTGTGTGTGTGTTTCAGCATAACTCTGGAACACCTCAAGCAATTTCAACCAAACTTGCTACACAGATGACTTACTCTTTGGAAAAAAATACTGTAGGGGTAAGACACCCCTAACAACCCTCATGTTAAGATACAGCATGTTGTGCCTTAAAATGGATTCTACTGTAGTGCCATAAAATGACTTCTACTGTACAGTGCAGTGGAGTTGCCATGGTAATGGGTAATGGTTATCAGCTAATACTTAATAAAATGCAATTTTACATACCACATATGTATCCAACATAAATATCTAGGATGTTAATTGTTCCAGATTTGAAAGATTATTCCAGTTTCTTCTACCCTATAACATTTGTTGAAGAATTAAATAGAATGAAATTCATTGTGAAGCTTCCTAAGTTGTGTCTATGAACTTCTCCTATGATGACTTAATATTAGGCAATGGCCTCCATATGTTTAAACTCAACAACTACAGTGGTACCTCGGTTCACGAACGCCTCTGTTCATGACCAATTCGGATTACGATCAAAAATTTCCCAAATAATGTGCCCCGGTTCACGAACACCGTTTCGGTTCACGAACGGAAAAGTTCATAAAAATACGCTCCGCTTCACGAACTCCGCCTCGCTTCACGAACTCCGCCTCGCTTCACGAACTCCGCCTCGCTTCACGAACTCCGCCCTCGCATCACGAACAGAAAAGCTCGTAAAAATGCTCGGATTCACGAACCCCGCCTCGCTTCACGAACCGGAGCCGCGGACATTTTATCTACGAACGTATTTCCTTTTTGTCACATGGTTGCGACTTCCTTCCTGTACGAACATTCGTGGAGAGAGACACAGAAAACGACACAGAGAAGCTGACTGCAAAATGGCTCCCAGGAAGCGTGGTGGAAGGAAGAAAGTGCGGAGCAGCAATGCAGGTGACAATGTGCAAACTGGGAATGCAAGTGGTGATGTTGTGCAAGCTGGGAATGCAGGACTTGATGTGCAACCTGGAATTGCAAGTGGTGATGTGCAACCTGGGAATGCAGGACTTGATGTGCAACCTGGAATTGCAAGTGGTGATGTGCAACCTGGGAATGCAGGACTTGATGTGCAACCTGGGAATGCAGGAGATGATGTGCAACCTGGAATTGCAAGTGGTGATGTGCAACCTGGGAATGCAGGACTTGATGTGCAACCTGGGAATGCAGGACTTGATGTGCAACCTGGAATTGCAAGTGGTGATGTGCAACCTGGGAATGCAGGACTTGATGTGCAACCTGGGAATGCAGGACTTGATGTGCAACCTGGGAATGCAGGAGATGATGTGCAACCTGGAAATGCAGGAGATGATGTGCAACCTGGGAATGCAGGAGATGATGTGCAACCTGGGAATGCAGGTGACAAGGATGTGCAGCGCAAGCATGGTGGAAAGAAGAAAGTGCGGAGGAGCAATGAAAGTGACAGCAAGGCTGGGAAGAAAATAACCATTGAGCTGAAGAAGGAAATTGTAGAAAAGCATGACCGTGGCATTCGTGTGACTGATCTGGCCTCGGAGTACAAGATGCCAAAGTCAACAATCTCGACTATTTTAAAAAACAAAGCCGCCATCAAAGTACCTGATGTTGCAAAAGGCGTAACAAGATTAAGCAAGCAGAGGACGCAAGTGCTGGAAGAGGTGGAAAAACTTTTGTTGGTGTGGGTGAATGAGAAACAGCTGGCAGGTGATAGCGTTAGTGAAACTATGATCTGTGAGAAAGCCAGGAGATTGCACAGTGATTTAGTGCAAAGAAGCCCCTCTACAAGTGCCACAAGTGACGAATTTAAAGCCAGTAGGGGGTGGTTTGAAAAATTCCGCAGGAGAAGTGGCATTCACAGTGTGATTAGACATGGTGAGGTTTCCAGCTCTGACAAGGCCGCAGTAGAAGCCTACAAGGTAGAATTTGCAGAACTCATGGCGACAGAAGGCTACGTCGCTCAACAAGTCTTCAACTGTGATGAAACAGGGCTCTTCTGGAAAAAAATACCAAACAGAACCTATATCACGCAGGAGGAAAAGGCACTACCAGGGCACAAGCCCATGAAGGACAGATTGACCCTTTTGCTGTGTGCCAATGCAAGCGGCGATCTGAAAATTAAACCACTACTGGTTTACCATTCACAGACCCCTCGTGCATTTAGGCAACAAAATGTCAACAAGGCCAGACTGCCCGTCATGTGGAGATCCAATGCCAAAGCTTGGGTGACAAGGCAATTGTTCATGGAATGGCTGCACGAGGTGTTCGCACCCACCGTCAAAAAGTATCTCTCTGATAATCAGCTGCCTGAAAGGTGCCTTCTTCTAATGGACAATGCCCCAGCACACCCTCCAGTCTTGGTGGATGATATGGATGCTGAGTATGACTTCATCAGGGTCACGTTCCTCCCCCCCCAACATAACACCACTTCTGCAACCAATGGATCAGCAAGTCATCTTCAAGAAGCTGTACACAAAGGCGCTCTTCACTAGATGCTATAATGTCACTGAGGAGACGTCCTTGACTTTAAAAGAGTTCTGGAAGAAACATTTCAATGTTGTCCACTGCATTAACCTCATTGACAAAGCCTGGCAAGAGGTCACTCCCCGAACCCTAACTTCAGCCTGGAGGAAACTGTGGCCAGAATGTGCCACTGAACAGGAACAGGAACATGACATAGACCTAGAAGGGTCTGACACAGAGGTAGTGGACGAAATTGTGTCCATGGGCAAGAGTATGGGTCTGGACGTTGACGGTGCTGATGTGGAAGACCTTGTTGAGGAACATAGGGAGGAGCTGACCACTGAGGAACTTTCTGAACTCCACAGTGAGCAGCAAAAGGCACTTCTTGAGGAGCATTCAACAGAGGAGGAGGAAGAGAGGGAGGAGGTTACCAGTGATGCCATAAAAGCCATTATGGTAAAATGGCATGAGTGCCATGATTTTTTTGAAAAGCACCACCCCAACATAACCGTCACGAACAGAGTGTTAAATCTCATGGATGATAATGTGGTCTCTCATTTCCGGAAGGTTTTGCAACGCAGGAAAAGACAAGTGACATTGGACAGATTTTTCAGCAAAACTGAGCCTGCAGCTAAGAGACAAAGGAGAGAGGAAAGCCCTGAAGAAGATCCCTTGATGTCCTTATGGAGGGAGACTTTCCCTACAAACAATAACCGCCTCCCACCTGCCTTCATCCATGCCAGAAGTCATCTCAAGCAAGCTTGGTGTTCTCTTTTTACTGTATACTGTACATTACCATACTGTACAAATGTGTCTTGTAATTTTTTTCATATTTTGGGTGCTTCCATAACCTAAAAACCAGGGCAGAACTGTACAAATGTGTCCTGTAATTTGTTACATATTTTGGATGCTTCCATAACCTAAAAACCAGGGCAGAACTGTACAAATGTGTCCTGTAATTTGTTTCATATTTTTGGTGCTTCTATAACCTAAAAACCAGGTCAGAACTGTACAAATGTGTAATTTTTGCATATTTTGGGTGCTTCTATAACCTAAAAACCAGGGCAGAACTGTACAAATGTGTAATTTTTTTCATATTTTGGGTGCTTCAAAAACCAAAATACAGTACAAGGTGAGAACTGTACAAATGTGTCTTGTAATTTTTTTCATATTTTGGGTGCTTCTATAACCTAAAAACAAGGTCAGAACGGATTAACCGGATTTACATTGAACCCTATGGGAAACTGTGCCTCTGTTCACGACCAATTCTGTTCGCGAACAGAGTCAGTTCAAGAATCACGACCAAAAAACAAGGTCGGAACGGATTAACCGGATTTACATTGAACCCTATGGGAAATTGTGCCTCGCTTCACGACCAATTCGGATTGTGAACAGAGTCAGTTCACGAATTAAGTTCGTGAACCGAGGTACCACTGTAGTTCCTCAACTAGGCAGTTCTATTTCCCAAAAACAATATGTAAATTTCCAACTCAAATGACTGCAGATAATTGAATACTGATGCTCCCCATCTTACATTACACCCCCAACCATTCCCTAACCACTATCTAAAACAAAATAAAAAATAAGCCTGATTTTATTGTTGTTTTTAAGCCTGTCTTAAGCTTACTTGATCCATTCATATGGCATCAGGAACTGTAGAGATAAGGTTAAAAGGAACTTAGGAGGGAAGTTTGGCCCTAGCTCCTTTAAGGCTGCACAATGACTTCATTATAGGGACATGGTGGGTCAGTGGCTAAGACATTGAGCTTGTCAATCAGAAAGGTCGGAAGTTCAGCGGTTTGAATCCCTACTGCCATGTAATGGAGTGAGCTGCTGTTACCTGTCCCAGCTTCTGCCAACCTAGCAGTTCAAAAGCACATAGAAAATACAAGTAGAAAAATAGGAACCACCTTTAGTGGGAAGATAATTTCCATGTGTCTTAGGCGTTTAGTCATGCTGGCACATGACCACGGTGACATTTTCGGACAGTGCTGGCTCTTCGGCTTTGAAACAGAGATGAGCACAGAGTCAGGAACGACTAGCACATATTACCTTTACCTTTAATGACTTCAGTCTGTCTCCATGCTTAATCCCTCCTCATTGTAAGGATGGGTGCTTCCCAAGAGTATTTCAGCACAAAAACAACTATGAGTATTCTGCTTGCTACTTCTTTAACAACAAAACAGAACTGGACTGCTCTGTAAATATTCAAAACTAAAACTATGATTAGTGTCCGGATCATTATGTTGGTAGTCCTGTTTGCATTCCTCCCCACCTCATTAAATTTTTTTCTTCATCTCTTTCTCCAGCTTAATGAGTGGCGAGTATGCACAGGATTGAGGATGACTAGTGAATATAATCTATAGATGTTTCAGCTCAGCCATTTCTGTGAGACAGAGAGATGGAAAAACTGGGAAACAATGTTCTCCATCATGACCCTGACCCAATGGCCCAGCCTCCCTTTGGATGTTAGGTCACTGCAATGGCCTGCTGGAAAGCAGTGAAAATGGATCCTTTGATAGGACAGGGCTGCCTTGTAGATAATTGGAAGATTGCTGTTATGGCTGTGTAATTTTAACATGGTGCTGTTTATAGCTGGGGCATATTTATTAATCTAATGTGTGCTATTAGGCTGTTTCCATGGATTCACTAGTGTTGGTTATTGTGGACTCTTTAGTGTTACATTGTTTACTGTGTTTTATCATTTTTATAAACCTTACCTTAACATTTTATAGTTTTGTATTGTTTGCTGGACTATGGCTGTCTTTACAATTATTTCTGTAAGTCGCAATGAATTTGGAAAGAATTGGCGATGTACAATTTAAAAAATATATATATAGAAATGAATCAATCAACGAATCAAGCAGCAATTTCCATAAGTAGAGTAAAGATACATTCTTCCTTTTTTTTTCTCCACATAGACAAGTAAAAAGATTGCTTTGTTCTTTTCTAAACAATAGAATGAGTCATAGAAGTGTTCTTGTATAGACTCAAAATTCAGGAATTGCCACTATAATGTTTTGAAATTGTCATATGGTACAATAATGCTTCTCCACCCCCACCCCCAGCCATTCACACTGCATTGGCATAGTAATTAAAATGGTATTGCCAGTAAAGTTCCAGGTAGTTCTGAGAGTTATAAAATACGCCTTTTCAGGTTTCCACAATGCCAACAATTTCTTGGATTTGAAACTGGCAGCCTCCCAAACACAGGAAGCAGGTGATTTATGGAAGGAGGTAGCTATAAAAAGCTTCCATTTGCCTGAGTTTTAATTAACTGTTGTGCTATTGGCCTCCTCCCTTAAGCGACTGAAGGGGGTTGCTTTTCTTTTCAAGACTGCAGATTAATAAGTTGAATGTATTATTTTTTTTAACACTTTCCTCCTACATAGCAATCCTGATGCTGGAGATTATACATATATAGAAACACTGTTCTGAGTCCTCCCCCAGGCAATTTTTCCTGGGTAAGTGTGTGATCTCACTAGAATCAAAAGGCTTAACAAATATAGAAGCAGACGGGCCTTTCCCAGTGATATGGGAAGGCAGCCTCTGTTATACTCCATTACAGAATAATTCAAGCCATTTCCTTCGGAAGTCGGTAGTTTGAGTTGGCTACAGTCAGTAAAGACTTATAGGATAGTAGACTCAGTTGCTAAAAGGCCTTGCATCCAAGAACACAGTCTTCTTCACAGCAGAACATGCAAGCTTTGGAGAAAGTAAGATCTGTATTTTCTACCGGCTGTTGCTGCAAACCCACAATCATATATTCCTGACACACAATGCACATGCCCTCAAACTAAAGAAGATGGGAAATGGCTGACAAAATGGTACTGAAGAAAGGACAGTCTTGCTGGCCTGGGTTAGACTTCAGGGATTATTCAAAACATGTGCTGAAGTGGGTACTTCTACTGAGGATCCAGCATTAGCAATTCCAGTTGAACGTGGATAGTTGAATTTCAGTGCAAAGAAACTGAGAACAACAATTGAATGGAAAAAGCATGAGTTTTCTTTAAGAACATTACAAAAATCAAGAGGTGTTTTGTTTTGTTTTAAATGCAAAGATGTGCACAGTCAATAACAGAAAAGACAAATTGTACTAGAGAAAGACAATATAAAGAAACTGAGTCATGCTTAAATGGAGGAAATGGACAACGGTGATCCCAAAATAGATGATATATATAGTATATAAAAGTTTGATCACTGAATTATAGCCAGACATTTTAGAAAGTGAAGTTAAATAAGCCTTAGGAAATAGTAACCTAGCAAAATTGCAAGAGTATATGGAATACCAACATAATTGTTAACAGCTTGCAAAAGGTTGTAGTCAAAGTAGTGTTTGCACCTTGTTGGCACTTGTGAAAAACACAGTAAAGGTATATTCTAATACCAAAAAGGCAGTGGTGGGATTCAAAATTTTTTACTACCAGTTCTGGCACGTGGCTTGGTGGCCATGGCATGGCTTGGTGGGCGTGGCAGGGGAAGGATACTGTAAAATCTCCATTCCCACCCCACTCCAGTAAAATCTCCATTCCTTCCCCACTCCAGGGAAAGGTTACTGAAAAATCCCCTTTTCCTACTCATCAGCTGGGACTTGGGAAACAGAGAATAGATGGGGGTGGGGTGATATATACTGATTCTCTGAACAACTCAAAATTTCCGCTACCTGTTTTCTAGAACTGGTCAGAACCTGCTGAATACCACCTCTGCAAAAAGGGCAATTCTAAACAACAGTTGCACTTATCTTCCATGCTAGAAAGATCATACTCAAGATTTTGCAACCCACATTTCAACAATAGGTGGAACAAGGATTGCTAGGTGTATGAGTAGAATCCAGAAGGGATGAGGCATCCATTTTGTTTATTCGAATGGATAATAGGGAAAGGGAATACATTTAAAAAATACAATAGAGTTTGCTTTATTGATCTTGTAAGGCTCTTGACTGTGTAGACTATAACAAATTATGGATAGCTTTTTAAAGTATACCATGTCTGCCTTTTGAAGAAGTTAGGCAATGATCAAGAAGCAAATTCAGATGGGATGTAGAAAAAATAAATGACCAGAACTGACAGCGTTTCAATGCTGAATATCATCACCTTATTTATGTTATATGCAGAATATATCATGCAAAATACTGGACTAAAGAAAATAGAAATCAAACTTAAAATTGACTCATACAATGTAAACAAACTCAGAAATGCTTGATAGTATTACTTCATTGCCTGCATGTCTGAAAGATTTAAGGCGTATCTTGCTAAAAATAAGAGAGAGAGAGTACAAAATACAACCTGCAGATGAATATTTTAAAAACTGTAAGATATATTAACAGGCAATGCCAACCCAGTGAAACTAGTTTAGTGATAGTGAAAAATTCATGTCAAAAATTCAGAAAATGCCAAACCCTCCCCCTCTCCCCTCCCCCTCCGTCCCACCCTCTCTCTCACACACACAAGAGAAACAACAAATTTTCTCATCTCCCATTTAGGACCAGCATAGCATGTTGGTAAACATTGGTATATGGCCAAAATGTTGTGGAGGGTCAGCTTTGATCCACATGTCGTAAGTTCACTATCACTGAACTAGATGGAGAAGATGAAGTAGAAACAGGTTTTATCTTTCTGGACTCAAATGTTAAAATGAGTGAATCCATGAAATAAAGATACATCTGCTACTTGAGGGAAAGGGCTGTGACAAATCTAGACAAAATATTGAACTGCAGAGACACTACACTGACAATAGATTTATATTTCTCAACACTATGGTTTTCCCAGCTGTAACATATAACTGTGGAAGCTGGACCATCAGAAAGGCTGAACAATGATAAATGAATGACTTTGAGTTGTGGTGCTGAAGAAGATTGTTGAGAATAGGAGGAACACAAGAAAAACAAATCATTCACTATTACTGAAATAGAACCAAACTCCTTACTGGATATGCCAATAACAAAGCTAAAGCCAAGACATTTGGGGCATATAATAAAAGATAAGAACCATTGGGGCAGACTTGGATGTTTACAAAGACAATCAAATGCAAGATGGTTAGACATTTTCACTGAGGAATGAGCTTACCACAACTCAAAGAAGCAGTTACTGGCAGGCAAATGGGTGATATTACATCCATTAGGTTACAAGCAGTTGGAAGTGATGGAATGACTGAACTACAATCTGCAATTAGTAGCAGTAGCAGCACTTTTTAAAGAAGTGTTACTAAGATATTTGCTTTCTCCCTTACATTCCATTCATATGCAGCATCAGCCAACAGCATCCTACAGTTCTGAAATAAAGAGACAGCATCAGGAACAATGTTTTACACCTTTTGAAGGGCAATTGTAGAAAAGTATCTGGGAAAACAGGCAGTACAAATATTTGCACTAAACATGAATGGGTATGGAAGATAGCAAGACTTAGTGTGGCTACGGTGTTTTATACATTATAAGCTCTGTTGGAGTTATTTCCTTTGCTATTGGAGAAGATGCTGATCTAGATTGTTTAGTGCCACCTCGATGCACTGATCCTGGATTAAGATATATCAAAATAAACTATTGAGTTTTTAGAGCACATGGGAAATCTGATAGTGTTTATGGGTGCAGGTTACAAAGTTGCCCTGGAAAGTTAAAAGTGACTCCACATATACAAGATTGAAAAAGAGACAAGATGTGAAATACTTCGATAAAATATTTTGTCTCCCAACACCATCCTCCTTTACAGGAATTGCTTGAAGAAAATAGACACTACACAAGGTGTTGATACACTTCCAGTCAGCTGGGTTGCAAATTCACCAACATCTGAGCATCAAAAAAAGAATACATTAGAATAATCCCAGATCCAAAATAGAATTTTCACACAGAGAGAATTCATTCAGAGTGTCCCCCCCCTCTCTCTCTCCCACCCTCCCTGAGAGAGAGAGAGAGACTCACTTTATCTCTCTAGCCCATGTCAATCCAGTATGCCTTATAGAAACAATGTGATAAAATATTCACTGCGGGATGTGTCAAGGCAGGTAACAGATAAATGCAATTAGCCATTGCTAAGCAGAAATTTGCAAGGTTCCCCAAAGGGAAACAAAGGAATCACACTGTGTGGATTCATCATTTTAATAAGAGTTAATCCCCTCGCACAGATAGATTTAACACTAAACATCTTAAATATCACCCTTGCCATCTCTACAGTGGTACAAAAATATAGGAAGTGAGGCAAAGATCCTAAGGCACATTTTGTATATGCCATATGAAATAACAGATCATATCAGGAGGAGTTGGGCATGCCTGGTGAGTGCCAGGACGGGAGACACCAAGTAGACAATCACAAAATAGAGCTTAATTGCTGTTAGCAATGATTGCAATGGTTTTTATATAAAACCATTGCATTTAATGTAATGTTTTAAATAATAATTTTTGCATATCTTTGCTTTAACTATACACTACTTAGAAACATTCAGGACATGTCAATATTTTAATTGTTAATAGGCAAATAATCTACAAGTCACAACCATTCATTCAATAGCCATTTGAAATTATGATGGTGCTGAACGAAGGGATTTATGACTTGGACTCAAAATTGCAGAATTCCAGTGGTCACAAGATGAAGATTCAGGTGCTTTGCAATCCACCCACACTTACGGCCATAGGGATGCTACAACTCTCTTCACTCACTTATCTCTCTTTTCTTATCAGCCACACACTCAGAACATGCCAAATTGCTGTGGCTTGGGAAGCCTCAGCAGGTGCCCCAAGCTGCCAAATTGCACAATTTGGGGAAGGAGGTTTCCAAAGGCTTTCCAAAGCCTAAGAGAGTCATAGTTATAAGGCTGCGGTTTGCATGGGTTGGGTGTTGTCTGTCGGCAGCTGGAGAAAAATGGCAAAGGTAAGTTGAGTGCTTTGCCAAGCCTCCTAGAGTTTCCCTCATCCCCTTGAGGCACCTTATGTTCCTTACCTAGGACTCTGCTTAAGAAGTTGTGGGATTGTTTAACAACTGCAATTGGGAGGGCCAGGGGTCACCTGATGTCTTACCTAATGACAGCTTCTGTCAACAATCAAGATTCCAGTTCCAATTGTGATCATAAGTCAAGGACTGTAGAACCTTACTTTTTTCACAATTGAATTTCATTTTATTAGAACATTGGGCACTATCTAATAAAATGAAATTCAATTGTGAAAAAAGTAAGGTTCTACATTTAGGCAAGAAAAACAAAATGCACAGGTACAGTATAGGTGGTACCTTGCTCAATAGTAGCAACTGTGAGAGGGATCTTGGAGTCCTAGTGGACAACCATTTAAATTTGAGCCAGCAGTGTGCAGCAGCTGCCCTAAAAGCCAACACAGTTCTAGGCTGCATAAACAGAGGGATAGAATCAAGATCACATGAAGTGTTAAATAAATTAAAATAAATAAATAAAAATGATTTTAAAAAATTCTGCTACCAGTTCTCTAGAACTGGTCAGAACCTGTTGAATACCACCTCTGCCAAGAATAGATTAGAGCAGTGTTTCCCAACTCAGGAAGCTTTAACATAAGTGGACTTTATCTCCCAGAATTCCTTAGTCATCATGGTGGTTGCTAAGAATTCCATGCTTCTCAAAGTTGCCAAGGTTGGGCAATGCTGAATTAGAATACCATTTCTCCTTGTCAGACTCAAGCTGTTGGCATTCAGAATATCCTGCCAATGATACAGAAGTGGGCATATCGCCATTGGTAATGATACTCCCAAATATACATAAATTAGTTTTTTTCTGCTGGACAAATTGATCAGACCAAAGTTACCGCATGTAATTTCAGTGAATGCCTTCTTGGCAGTTGAGACTTAGAGTTAAAGTAAATTAATCTTAGGGGAGGGGGAGGATATTTTAAGTGTCAGAGGCCAAGTTCCTGGCATTCTTGGGTTCTGCAGAATGCCATCTAACCATAATGTAAGGGGTAGGATTAAAATTCATTATTTTTTTTTTGTAACTTTATGGTCAGGAATAAGAGCAGGAAGCCAATGTCAAGTAGATTGATTGTATCCCAACAATAAACTCCCCACATGCAAAAATAAATCTGAAATCTAATTTTTATTCATTTTTTTTAAATAACTCCACTATTGAAGAATGTTATCAAACTTGGCAAGAAAAGCAGCAATGAAATGCCATTTTTATTTCTGGTAGTATTGAATAGAGATGGGATTGGGAGACATCCCAATCTAATTCCCATCATTAAGTTTGAAGAACAAAAAACAGAGTGAAATATGGCACTGTCAAATCTCTACTGATTTTGTTGCCAAATTCTAGCAGTGTGGTCTCAGGGCACTGTAGGGTTGCAAATGAAGTTGATTGCCCCCTTCTTCACCAGATTCAGTTGACCCCAGTATATGGAGGGGAAATGATCTGTTTATCAGAATTTTTTCCAAGTGAACATTTCCAAGTGATTCAGCACTTTGAAATGCTATATAGGAAGGCAGCTAATGCGTCTGCAAAAAATGCAAGCATTATTTTCATCTCTTCATAAAAAACAGGATGGTAAAAGTAGGAAGGAGAGTAGCAGTCAAGTGACTCACAGCTCTACCTAGTCATCCTAGGGAAGAGTTCATTTAACATCTAAATAAAATTAAATAAATAAATAAAACAAATTATTTTATATCCTGCATTTCTTTCAAGATCTTCAAGGCAATATATGGTGCTCCTTCCGCATTTTTCCTCTCAACAATAACAGTCCTGTGAAGTTAAGGTTAAGAGAGAATGATTGTCCCAGTCATCCAATGAGCTTCCATGACTAAAGATGGACTCCAACCTGGGTATCCATGACACTAATCCAACACACAACTAAAGTATTCAAAATGTTAAGAAAAGCAGTGATTTTTTTTTTATAATTTTCCACAAGTTATACATATAAACATAAATTTTAGTTTTTTTTTTTTTTTTACAATAGTCCACCCAGTGCTATACAAAACGAAAGGAAGAGTTGGTTCTTCGGCAGTGATTTTATGGTATTTCTATTTCCATTTGGCTTATGGGTGGGGAAGGGGCTGGGAATCAAACCTCTTCATTTCCCACTATTATTTTATACTTCCATTTTGGAAGTACTGAAGCACTTCTGTGATGAAAGAATCAGCTGGTGACACCACAGTTTCATGGAGGACATCCATTTGAGGGCTCCTTTACTATCCCATTAAGTTGCCCACCAAAGTGGTGCCCATTTATCTACTTGCAGTCATATGCTTTTTTGGTCCTCCAACACCTTAGGCCACCTCTCACTTGACTTTGACAAACATCAGTTTACCTACAGGGAGAATAGGTTGACAGACGATGCCATAGCTACTGCTTTACATTCTGTAGCGAGCCATCTGGAGAAACCCGGGAACTATATCAGGATGCTTTTCGTAGACTATAGCTTTGCCTTCAATACCATTCTGCCAAGCATCCTCATCGAAAAGCTGACTGACTTGGATTTTCCCTCTTCCATTTGCGACTGGATCAAAGACTTTCTAAGGGATCAGCCACAAACAGTGAGGGTTGGGTCTGTCATATCCACCTCCCTGCAGCTTAGCACCAGCTCCCCACAAGGTTGTTTGCTCAGTACCTACTTGTATACATTGTACACACATGAGTGTGTATCATCTGACCCATTCACTGTGATCATTAAATTTGCATATGACACCACTGTACTGGGTCTTGTTACAGGTGGAGATGAAGCAGCATAGAGGGGGGAGGTTCAAAAACTATCCAAATGGTACTTAAAAAACAACCTGCACCTGAAGATCAGCAAGACCAAGGAGATAGTGTTGGTCTTCTGGAGGAAGAGAGAGGAACCTGCCCACTTTATATCAAGGGCCTCACTTTATATCAATCTGTGTAGAGTTTCCTCCTTTAAATTCCTGGGAGTCTATCTCAGCAAAGACCTCACCTGGAAAAGGGCCCAACAGAGACTCCATATAGAAGCAAAGCCAGCCACACAAACAGGCTGAAGAACATTTTTTATCCGTGGGCTGCCAGACTCCTGAATGCAAAATAACATCATAACTAAGTTGTATGATGGACTTGCAGGGCCGGTGCAACATGTAACATGTTTACATTGGTGTAATGGGACTGGGTGTTTGTTAATATGATTTATTGGGATTGAGGTTTTTTTTCTTTTTGTCTTCATTGTGAGTTATATGGTGTTGGGGGGGGGGTGGACTGAGGGAGCTCAACCAATCTCATTGTACATATGTTGTGCATTGACAATAAAGAATGATCATTATTATGTATTCGAACTATTGGATCAGCAGGAGCTGGAGTGTGTGTTATGAGAGCTCATCTTGTCCTGTGGCAATAACTAGGTTATTCCCCCCCCCCCAAAAAAAGACCGAAACATTGTACTGCCCAGAGAATATAATGGCATTCCAAATATTTTAAGTTAAAAAGGACCCCAAACAGCTTGTTTTGATTGGGAATTGGATTCTAAAAATCTCCCAGTTACTTCCTTTGCCATTTGAAATCTATATAAATAAAAATGTAACTATGAGTTTGTTCAAAACAGGTAATCTCCAAAAATACTGCACCGATTGCTTCCAAATTTTCACACAACGTTCCTTACAAATACAGCACCAATGATATATATATATATATATATTGTGTAGATGTCACACCTGTGCCAGGTACACACAATGAAAATGTAAACAATGTAGGTAGATGGATACAGAGAGAGCAGTGAGTCACAGGATGACATAATATAAAATGTCATAATACTCTGTCCATAAGATTCAAGGAGAAATACATTAGGTAGGTAGGTAGGCAGCTATAGGGATAGAGAGAGGGAGGGAGAAATGTGGTAGGTAGGTAGGTAGGTAGATAGGTAGGTAGGTGGATAGAGAGAGGGAGAAATACGGTAGGTAGGCAGCTATAGGGATAGAGAGAGGGAGGGAGAAATGTGGTAGGTAGGTAGGTAGGTAGGTAGGTAGGTAGGGGGATAGAGAGAGGGAGAAATACAGTAGAGGGATAGAGAGAGAGAGGCCAAGGGCGATGGAGGCCATCGCCTGTCCCTTTGGAACAGCACTCACCTATCTCTCAGGACCGACTGACCCATGTTCAACTGCTGTTCACATGGAACCCTTCTCCACTTCAAAGTATGTAGGTAGGGAGAGAGGGAGAGATAGGTAGGTTGGGGGTTATATGGTGTTTGTGTGTATGTGTTTGTGTGTGCAGGTGTAGTTCTTCAAACAGATTGGTTGGCCATTTAACCAGACTAGGTCACAGCAACATGTGGCCGGGAATGGCTAGTTTATAAGAAATTTCAAATTTGCCATTTGAAAAACAATGGTTGTCTAGTATCTGTCTATTGGTTTCTTTATCGATATAAATAAAAATGTAAAATAGTTTGTGCAAAGCCACTAATCTCAGAAAGTACTGGACCAATCGACACCAAATTTTCACACAATGTTCCCAAGGACTTCCAATGATATAATACGTACCTTTTATGTGGCTAGCACACTTGTGTCATGTGCAAGCAGCACAAATGTAAAAGGTACTCACTTCTCAGATTTTCACCTCCCTGTAGCTCCTCCCACCTGGCTGCTTCTTATGATGCAGCCAGGTCACATGATCACATTTCCAACAGTCATTTCCTCAGCAACCGAATAAGCTTCTAACATTCCCTCACACATAGCACACTCCCATGTGGCCCAAGCAGACCTGCTACACCGAAAACAGGATGCAGAGCATAGCACACTCCCATGTGGCCCAGGCAGACCTGCTAGGCCAAAAACAAGGTGCAGGACGTAGCACACTCCCATGTGGCCCAGGCAGACCTGCTAGGCTGAAAACAAGATGAGAGGGAGAAATACAGTAGGTAGGTAGGTAGGTAGGTAGGTAGGTAGGTAGGTAGGTAGGTAGGGGGTTAGAGAGAGGGGGGAAATGCAGTAGGTAGGTAGGTAGGTAGGTAGGTAGGTAGGTAGGTAGGTAGGTAGGTAGGTAGAGGGAGAGAGGAAGAAATATAGTAGGTAGGTAGGTGGGGGTTATACGGTCATTGTGTGTACGTGTTTGTGTGTGCAGGTGTAGATCTACACACACATTGCTTGGCCATTTAACCAGATGTGGCCACAGCAACGCATGGCCGGGTACAGCTAGTATTTATTAAATTTATATGCCACTCATCTCACCATCATGTAACTCTGGGCAGCTTAGAACATAATGAAACATCAGATCAAAATAACAACCAGGCTTTTTACCACAACTGAACTGGGAGACAAATGACAGCAGAAGAACTGTTATATGTTTAGTAACTTTCCTATTTGTAATAATCAAAAGGCTCCTTTTAAAACACTGTGGTTTTAAGTCCCTGAGCAACACCCACATTTGGTCATTCCAATAATGTAGGCACAGTACAACTCATCTGAGCACTGCATAAATTACCTAAGATAACATACATTAATAAGCTAGTTGGAAGATGAAATATAATGAAACTTGGAGCTCTGGTTTTCTAATATAAAAGCTATAATGCTGCCACATAAATAGGAAGAACATTAATACAATGTGCTGTGTATGCATTATGGATCCTACCAGATGTAAAAGCAGATATAATGAATATCTGTTATACTGCAATATAGATTTTTCCCATAGCAAACGTTATAAATAAACTCAATATATAACTTCCAGTCTCCCAGGTACCTAACCATCTTCTAAGATTATATATGACTGATCCCATATTCTCCTGAATAATGCTAGATTAAAGAAACAGTGATAAAGATTGATAATCCATCTTGCACCATCATTTTAATAAAAGAGGCAGAGGGAAAAAGTCTGAAATGGATTATTAAAAATATTGCTGTCCAGAAAGAAAATGAATTCATATTTTCATTACAATGGTTGCCATTCTGCCTGTTCATCTGCCTGAAAAGCTGGGTATGAACATCCAAATGCAAGGACTTGATCATTTCCCATGTCATTTCTGGATTGCATACTGTGTTTAATACTAAATACCTTTTCAGTTACAAATGCAGCTGTACGAAATTTCAGTGCTATTCTTTTCCTTAAACTGGAATGTGAATATATGTGTTTTTAACAGTATTTTTTATTAAAGGATACAATTACTGCAATAGCTGCAGAAAAGAAAAAAGAGAAAAGGAAAACCTTGAACAAATAAACCTATTTAATATTCCTTCCTTTTACTTTTAATAATTTTGATCTTCAATCTCTTCAAACAATGTCATAGAACTTGATTTCTTTTCATTTTCCTTTCTTCATTTTCACAAGATTCTTCAAATCTGTAACAAGCCTCTTTTGTCAATACAGTATAGAAAAATTGTTCAGGTCACTGACTTGGTTTGTTATCTCTATATCTCTTTTAATTATAAAGATATCAGTTGGCTTCTTTATATGCGAGACCGTCTTCTGCCCCATACATCCCTTTGTCTGACCCTTTGCCCCCACAGAGAGGGCCTTCTCAGGGTGCCGTCGGCCGGGCAATGCCGGTTGGTGACACCCAGGGGAAGGGCCTTCCCTGTGGCGGGCCCTACCCTCTGGAACGACTTACTCCCCGAACTACGTACCGTCTCAGACCTCCGCCTCTTCTGCCAGCATCTTAAGACGCATCTTTTCCAACAAGCCGGCCTAGCATAACCTCCCGTTTTGACCATTTTTAGATAGTTTTATTTGGGGGATTTTATACAATTTTAGCATAGGGTATATTTAATATTTAATAGTTTTTTCAAATTTTGTATCTTTGTTATATTTGTTATGTTTTTTAAATTTCCTGTGCGCTGCCCTGGGTCCTTTGTGGAGAAGGTGCGGGGTATAAATCTAATAATAAACAAAAGCATGTCTTTTTCCACTAAACTCTCCCAGGGTTAGGTGATTCCCTCAGAAGAAGAAAAGGGAAGGGAACACTTCGCTTTTATACACATGTAGAAAGATTCGGTGGACTTTAAAGAAGATGTGGCAAACTGATGATGGCTCTACTAAAAGCAGAAGGAGAGCTGAAGAATTGACCAGCTCTTTGTAATAACTCTCTGGATAAGGAGAAGGCTTGAGATTGCCCATAAGTGCTCCAGATAGGTGCATCTCATGAGGAATTCATAAGAGAGCAGTCTTCCAGGATTTAGAGCATTTGAAAAAGAGAGCATAGCCATCATGCTTTTTTATGGGAAATTGATTGTGTACTCTGTGTGTGTATACATGCACACACACACTAAACAACATCAGGAAGAGACACAATATATTAATTGACCTTTTGAATTAAAAAAAAACACCCTTGGAGAAATGGAAGAACCTAGGATTACAGGCAGATTTGGATTTGCATCAGTGCAGAGGATAGTTTAAGTGAATTTTGTGAAGGGAATTTTTTGTTGCTATCCCTTACTTCAATGAACAGAAAGGTAGAGACTCTCCATCTAAATATCACCAGTTGCACAACTTCAGAGATAAGTCAGATATATTGTAAAAAACCAAGATATACAGTCCCAAAGAACCCAGGTTATTTCATATGCTGCCTCTAAAGCAGACAATGAATTATTTGTATTAAACATGTGAATTAAATGCAGATATGTCAGATTTGACATGGAGGACATGCAATCAGACATTAAAATGTACATAAAATGGAGAAGGAGGAGCCTGTGTCACAACAACATGATGCTTGATCTTGCTGTTGCGAGATCATCATCAATTCTTCTGCCACTGGACAGTCCAATCGGACCTAAACTGTCCTGCAGGGACAGTGAAGAGGAAGATGAATCTTTGCTGATCTCAGGGACACCACAAAATCCCTGATTGATCCAAAGGAAGTGCTTCTATCCAGTGGTAAACAGATAGCCCCCCAGGCTGGCAAAGTTGCTGATGGCTCCGGAAGGAAGGAAGTGAAAAGAGAAAGTGGTTACAGCTGGTGAGATTTTTACTGTTTTAAAAGAGACTGTTCTAAAAGAGATTGCCAATAAAAAATTTAAACTAAGTTACATTTTTTAAAAATAGAAGAAATAAGTGGCGGAATTTAGGTCTGGAGGACCCTGGTCAGTGTGTTATCACAACTTCTTTAATTGATATTTTAAACCTATGAAGAATTTTTAAAAGGAATGAATTAAGTCTTTATATTTTTTTTATAACCTATGGACTAAACCTCTTCCTTTTCATTACTAGGTGTGATTTTTAATTTTTTCCTTTTCTTTACTCTACTTAAGAATTTGACTCCCTTTAACTTGAAACAATTAAGATACAAAAAGAAACCAAAAAAATTGTAATGATTAAAATAACAAAGGGAAAGATGGTGCTGGTACTTGAAAGCTGAAGTATGTGAATTGAAGACAAAACACTTTCACTCCCATTATTGTTTATTCTGGTTTGGAATTTTAAAGACCCACAGCTTGCCTAAAAAGTGAAAAGGGAATTGTTTGGTTTTTTTACAAACGTCCTTTTGAAATCTAATTGCAACCAGAGACTTTAATCATGAATTTAAGTTTGTTAAAAACATTTTTTAAGCCAGAGTATCAGCTTTTCCTTTCAACAATCGGATACAATGGCTTATATTGAACAACAAAAAGAAACTATTACTTTGCAAGAGATAATGTTTGCAATACGGCAATTTTCTAATTCATTTGAAAAAAAATTAGAACATCTAATTGGAAAATATGAGGAAAAGGATGGAGTTACATATCAAATAGAAAAAAACAGAAGTTGGAGTCTCAAGCACTAAAGAGAAAAATAATCACAAAGAAACTAAATCTGTTGATCCTTTTGATGATTGGTTTATGTCTGGCAATGGGAAAAGTAGACTATGGAAAGATGAATCAGATGGATGGGAACTTCACCTCAGATGGCAAGATACAGAAGAAGAAACAAAAGAATTTATGGTATTAAAGAAAGAAAATTTACCAGTAATATCATTGATAACAACCCTGGCAATCAAGACAAGCCGATTAAGGAAGAAGAAGAAGGGCATCGAAATGACAGGAAATAATTTACAAATAATGAACTGCAAAGAGAAGTCCATAGAAATTGGATTAAGGATATGATTAGAAGATTTATGCAACAAATGGCAGAAGAAATGTACTGTTTTATTACTGGAAAGATACAGGCTGATAGATAAAAGGTTAACTTAAAACCAGTTGAGATTAGGGAAATTTAGTGACAAGAGACATAGATAAACAATTGAAAATGATAATAAGGTACATATATGTCTAGTTATAATAAGTAATAAATGGAAATGAATACTGAATGGCACTTATTAAAGGAGATGAGTAATAATTTGATACACAAAGATTAATTAAAAAATTATGATAAATATAGTTAAATAAAGGAGAGATAAGGATAACAAGACCTATATCGATATGGGTATAATATGGGAAAACTGGATATAAATTTTAAACAGGGATTTGAAAAGGAGTATTAGAATTTTTTTGTTACTAAATATTATTGATGTTTGGTTAGAATAGGTTATAGGGAATAATGATGTTGGAGGATAGTAGAATTAATAAATATGATGCCAATACGTGGTAATGTTTTAAGTTTTGGTATGTTTTAAGATGAAGGATGTGTAATACAATTATAATTAAGTAAGAATGGAAGCATGTTTATAAATATATTTGATGTAATGTACTTGAAATAATATGAAATAATATGAACCTTGGATGAATATTGAAGAGATGTATGAAAATATTTTGTAATCAGCGGATACACTTTCTACAGCATGTAAATTGGGGGATTTTTGTATTGTGTTTAAAAATAAAATAAATAAAAATCCTTTATAAAAAAGAAAATGTACACAAAATATTTTATTTATTCATTTAAAACACATTGTTGTCCGTCTTATGTTCAATTCTGAGCAGCCCTCAACTTTTCAGTTTTTCATTCATGAATATTCAATGTTCATGAATATTAATGGCCATTAAGCAACTTGAGGAGCTACGAGAATAGGTAAGATATATTGTGAACACCAAACAGCAGAAATGCATATTCCTGAAATTTCAAACAAGTGGTTATCACGGTAGCCAAAAGAACGTTGAAAATTAAATTCTTAGGTAACAAAAAAGAAATACAATGGCAGAATGCCGACTTCCAGGCTCTAACAAGAAAGGATAAGAAAAAAATATCTCAAGTCAAGAAAATCAGCACATAAAGGAAAATAGCACGAAAGAAAGATTAAGAAGAACAAAAAAAAGTCATTGGGAAATTTACAGCTAAAGTAGGAGTACTCAAGAATAATCATAGAAGAGATCTAATAGAGGCAAATGAAAATGGAAAAAAACCTTGCTGAAATCCTGTATAAACAGAATTATAGCATTACAGAAACATTTGCATAGAGCAAATACATTCATGAATCTTTTCCAGCAGAAATTGAGGCACAGCAGGCAATAGACCATCTGACAAATAAGAAGGCACCAGGTGCAGATGAAATGCAGGCTAAATTGTTTGAAACTGCAGGAGAAGAGGCACTTAAAGTGCTAACTTCTCTACTTAACAAATATCAAACAAGACTGTGTGGCTCACAGATTGGGGGGGGGGGATAGGTGTATGTACCTGTAGCAGAGAAGGAGATGGAAGAGAATGTGCAAATTACCAAACTATTGTACTGATTCTTTAAGTAAGCAATATTTTATCTAAGGTCTTCTTGGAAAGGATAATCATGGATGGAAAAAGAAATGCCAAGGGATTGGCAGTTTTCAGAAAAGTTAGAGGAATAGGAGGTGAGATAGCTAATCCCTGAATATTCCTCTGAGGAACCTTACAGTGATCATGAAGTGATTATAAGAACTGGATTTGGAGAATTTGAAAGATTTCGAACACAAGAAAGAGTCAAAGATGCATTTTGTCACCATATCAGCGCAAATTACATTCTGAATATCATGGCTGCCTGCAGGGAGAAGCAACAGGGGCCTGATGAAGACAAGTGATGACTTCCTCACACAGATGCCAAAACTTGTCTTCTTACAGCAGGATGCAAATACATAATGACAATATTTGATGACACCATTTTGGCATCGTTGAAGTTTGCTTCATGCATGATTACCAAATATATTGTAAGAATAGCTGGACTGGAAGAGATGGCAACTGGAATCAAAATAGGAGCCAAAACAGTGACAATGTGAGATATGCAGACAACAGCACATGATTAGCCAAAAGTAAAGATGACTTGGGTCATTATCAGAATAAACATGGAAAGTGACAAATCTAGTATAATGTTAAATATAAAGACAGCAAAGGGTACTGCCAACCAGTATGTTTAGTGAATTTATGATGGTGGCAATATTAGGTAGGTAGATCATTTTGTTTTGTTTGAAAATGGTCTGTCTTCTAGAGTAGTAAAGAAGATATTAACCCTTAGGAAGAAAGAAATGATAGTTTCATGGTATTTAAGGATATTCCTAGGACATTATAGGACAATAATAGAAGAACCACTAGCCTTGTTAACAAATATTCCCTAGATGTGTTCCTGAATCAGAGTGTAAAAAATATTGTGGTTGGCTAATACTGTATAATCATTAATTCATGAACAAGGTTTAAATGGTGGACATACTATATAACATGCACCACTCACAAGCACAAGGATTTCCATAACTATAAAGGGACATTTTCTGGACATTCTCTCTTCTAGAAGACAAAGTATATAGGATTATGTATAACTTCAGTGATGAATATAAGTTTGGAACCTTGGACATTAACATTTATTTGTGGTGAAATTTTAATCCCTCCTCAAGGCTATTTTAGGAGAATGGATACAGCAGCTGCAGAACTGATTCCTCTAATGTCCTGCTTGTGGAACTGCTCATTTTCAAATTTCTACTTGTTACTGCTAAAATCATTTGGCCATCAGGGTACAACAGGAGCCTTCACACAATTGGTCTCCCAAATCAACAGTGTTTCCATCCAACATTAGAGGTAGATGTTAGATCAGTCATTTCTAACTCACTCTAGCCAACAGCACTATTTGGATACAACTGTGGTTTTAGAGACCTAGAAAATCTCTCCTGTATCAGTATTCCATATTCCAGCTTTCCCCAACCTGGGCATGCTCCAGATCTACAATATAGAGCACAGGTCCCAGAATTTTCCAGCCAAGATGGCTATTGCTCAGAATGCTGGTATTAAACTCCATAGTATGGAAGACAACCTGTTTGAGGAATACTGCCATATATTATTATAAATAAATATCTATAGTATATTACAATGATGGATTGCAGGTGGTACGCCCCAGTACAGGAATACTGGTGCCTGCTCATTCTGGTACGGTGCTTCAGAGGGCCCACCCACCCGCCCAAGCTCCTTACCTGAATTTGAGCTCTTCAGCGCCCAGCACATGCGCAATGCTCCACTAAGCAGCTGGAGTGTCACGGAGGCTCATGGAGGCATCGCAAGAGGTAACAACGCATGCACACATGTTCATGTAGTGGACACCGGGCCCCATTGCGACCCTATTGGTTGCAACAGGATTCGGACCCCACTACTGGTATATTTCCTCTGAGATATGCTCATTGACAATATTGCTTAGAGTGTAAGAAAGCCAAATAAAGCCAAACCAAGTCTATGAAATAACAAATCATCCATCAGTGATACAATTCCCTTTTATGTGCTTGTATTTCCAATAGACAGATAGGTTGCAAGAGGCAGCTAATTTAAGCATTCAAGTTTCTCACCATGAATACAGCAGAAAGTTGCATTTAGAATAACCAAATTAGTCATTCCCCTCTTTTTTTCAGACAGCTCTCCAAATTCTGAGAGGTATGGGAGCCACCTGAAAGCATGAATATTGGGAGGTGAGGGTTATAAAAAACAATGTGACATGCATGCTGCTATGGTGACAAGGTGCCAGTTTCCTGAGCATTACAACACAAGCCATTTTCATGGCTAGGTTCAGTTTCTGTTGTTATCTCTACTATTGCCATGAGCACGGTGCAAAAAAATATTAATCCAGGCATGAAAATGAAAGATGGGGAGAGCAACAGGCATCAGCTGCTGAGCTGCTTTGATTTTACCTCTCTGAGAACATTCAACTTCAGATTATTTTTCCTATTGAAAACAAAGTTCACTGAAGTTCAGAATCATCGCTGCACTCTAAGGTGGAAGGACACTCTCAACTGGCAGCTGATTTATGCCAGGCCATCAGACTAGGGATTGATGTGCAGCAACTTGTATCACACACTGTACACCAATATCCTTAAACTGTAGAACAAGGGGGGGGGGGAGAGATGGCTAACTTCACCACCATTGACAATAGCCTTAACCCTGGCCTTTGTTTATAAAGCACTTGAACAGCTCGATTCAGTATAGTGAGAAGGACAGGGAACAGGTAGCTATTTGCCACCTATGAAGTTGATCCATTCATCTCCTTTCTCTTTTCTCTTCCCTGGCAATTCAAACATTATGAAAAGTCACAGAGCAGCTGTCTTGGAAAGGTTAACCCTCTCACTGTGCTTGTGGCCACATCCCTCTCCAGTTGGCTCTCTATTGAAGAAATATGGAAGATCTTCTTTTTGGATCCTCTTTTAGAATAGAATAACAGAGTTGGAAGGGACCTTGGAGGTCTTCTAGTCCAACCCCCTTCCTAGGCAGGAAACCCTACACCACTTCAGACAAATGGTTATCCAACATCTTCTTAAAAACTTCCAATCTTGGAACATTCACAAATTCTAGAGGCAAGTTGTTCCTCTGATTAATTGTTCTGTCAGGAAATTTCTCCTCAATTCTAAGTTGCTTCTCTACTTTATTAGTTTTTACCCATTGCTTCTTGTTCTGCCCTCAGGTGCTTTGGAGAATAGTTTGACTCCCACTTCCTTGTGGCAACCCCTGAGATATTGGAATACTGTTATCATGTCTCTCCTAGTCCTTCTTTTCATTAGACTAGACATTTGTTTTCCCCAAAACAAATGCCTTTTCTCTATTTTAACAGTTCTCTTAATCATTGCTTATTCATTTGAAATGGTTGGTTTAATCATTCTTTAAACATTTGTAAATGCTTTTACAATACATTTCATTATGTTTATTTATCACTAGCTATACCTGCCACGCATTGCTGTGGCCGAGTCTGGTTAAATGGCCAACCAATCTGTGTGTAGATGTACACCTGCACACACAAACACGTACACACAACCACTGTATAACCCCCAACCTACCTACCTACTGTATTTATCCCTCTCTCTCTCTATCCCTCTACCTACCTATCTACTGTATTTATCCCTCTCTCTCTACCCCTCTACCTATCTACCTACCTACTGTATTTTTCTCTCTCTCTCTTTATCCCTCTACCTACCTACCTACCTACCTACCTACTATATTTTCCCTCTCTCTCTATCCCCCTACCTACCTACCTACCTACCTACCTACCTACTGTATATTTCCCTATCTCTCTCTATCCCTCTACCTACCTACCTACTGTATATTTCCCTATCTCTCTCTATCCCTCTACCTACCTACTGTATTTTTTCCTCTCTCTATCTTTATCCACCTACCTACCTACCTACTGTATTTTCCCTCTCCCCCTCTATCCCTCTACCTATCTACCTACCTACTGTATTTTTCCCTATCTCTCTATCCCTCTACTACCTATGTACCTATCTACTATATTTTTCCCTCTCTCTATATATATCCCTCTACCTAGCTACCTACCTACTGTATTTTCCCTCTCCCTCTCTCTATCCCTCTACCTACCTATGTACCATGCAGCCTCCTGGGACCAAAAATGGGCCACCTGGGAGGGTGCCACCCCCCATGCCTAATTTTGGGCCTAGTAGGTGTCCATACAGCCTCCTGAGACCAAAAATGGGCCACATGGGAGTGTGTCATCCCCCATGCCTAGTTTTGGGCCTAGCAGGCCTCCATGCAGTGTGGCAATGTTGGAAATTTATTTGGTTGCTGAGTAAATGACTATTGGAAATGTGAGGAGCCTGTGCGTGACACATCATAAGAAGCAGCCGGATGGGAGGAGCTACAGGGAGGTGAAAACCTGAGAAGTGCGTACTTTTACGTTCATGCTGTTTGCACATGACACACGTGTGCCAGCCACACAAAATGTACATATGATTGCATCGGAAGTCCTTGGGAACATTGTGTGAAAATTTGGTGTCGATCAGTGCAGTACTTTCTGAGATTAGTGGCTTTGCACAAACTATTTTAAATTTTTATTTATATAGATAACTGTAAAGTGCTGTGATTTTTTAAAATTAAAAAACAGAATGGTATCAAGAAACCTACAAAGAAAGTAAGAAAGCTAGCATACCTCAAACTTGCCCACTCTTAATTTTCATATTCTTAACATGTGAAATGTCTTTCATCATGATGGATCTGTAGGGGGAAAAACAACCCTCATAATTGCCCCAGTGTACTTGTTTTTCCAGTGAACTGTTTTTTTTCTTGCATGATTGTCCTCAGAAGGATAGAGCCAGGAAGGGATGGATGAATTTCAATGGAGAGGGATGATCCCAAGCAGATAGTTTCATGATGACACTCAATATATGCGGCACATTTTCCACCTTTTAAACATAAGTAGGACCAGTCCTACAGAGTGCAATTAGGGAATGCCATTAGCATTCTTTTTTAAAGATGATGAGCTGAAATCAACAAGAGATAGCATAGTCCAAGTACATATAAATATATTGGCAAAATGAAATATAAATCTGTGTCTCTCATTACATCCTTGTTGTAATTCACTTAAAGCCTTGAATTCATGAAAGGAAAATTATTCCCTAGTTTTCTCTATAAGTTCCAGGGGTATATACATACATGTAAGGATGAAAGCAAGTATATATACTCTAAGTTTATGTATGTGTGAATAAGCAATTCTCTATATGAGGTCATTATATCGGCATATTAATATTTAATGTTTAAACAGACAATTAAGGAACACTCTCAAGGCAGATAATATGTTTGGTATACAACTGTCATACTGCAAAATAAGTTGCATCTCTAATGTCCTGAATATTGAATATTTGATTAGAAAAGAGGAAGAACCAGTAGACTGGTTTCTGGGTTAAAGAGCTATTTGGAGTGGATAAAACAGTCTTCCACACACAAGAAGGAAAATATTTTGCAGAGCATTAAAGCTAATTGTTCCATCTTTTTGCTGACTCATCAGTGAGGCAAGCTGATATGGCAGGGAAATGCTTAAAGAAAATCTGAATATTAATAAGTAAAAGAGTCTCCTTTTCTCCAGGCATTACGGAAATGCTTCTGCTTCATCTAGTACATACCTCAGAAAGTATTGCATTAAAATAAGTAATATACTGGATTGCACTACAAATTTTAACATTGGGGATGTAACAACCTCTATGAACAAATAAACCATAAAAAGCAATATTACGATAAACCCTTATAATTAGTAGCCAGAGTTGGTATTTGCATGACAGACTGAATTACATTTGCCCCACAAGCAGCTTATAGAATTTTGTAGAATCATCTAATCATCATTATTTCAGAAAAACAACAATTACCATATTTTTCACTCCATAAGACTTACCTGACCATAAGACACACCTAGGTTTAGAGGAGGAAAAAAAGAAGCAAAAAAATTTGGCAGAGCCTGAGAGTACCACAGATAGGTGTCCTCTCATGTGCCAGCTCTGTCTATTGACTCCTGTACTGCAGAAAAGAGACAGAAGAGGCAGGCAATGACAAAGATCGAAGAAGTGGAGTTCACCACTGTAAAAGGACCCCACTGCTGTGGCCCTGCTGCTATTCACCAAAGGACCAGCACTGTCCACATTTTTTGGAGGGGAATTCATCTTATGGATCAAATATATAGTATATCACTTCAGAACTGGTTGGCTGATGATATGAAAATCCTGCAATGGGAAAATGGGGATCGAAATCAAATTGAGACTATCAGATCTAGGCTGCCAAAATCTAGAAACTTGCTTTGCTATCAGCTACTGGTCATCTGGATTTTTGCAGCCAAGGTCTGGCAGTCCTAAATTAGCAAACATATGTGATGCCAATTTAACCTCATAATACATAACTTACTATATCATGCCAACTTGGGGTGGTGGCCATCTGGAGTTTTGAAAAGTATCATTTGGAATTTACAACAACCTTACCACTCTCTCTATTAATTTTCTTCAAGACTCTGTTTGAGAGAGTAAGTGTCATTGACTGAATATTTTGAGGGTCCAATCTGGGTCGGTCACCAGGACCAGAGGTCTTCTGAGCTTTCGGACATATGCTAGAGTTCATCCTCAGGGAACCTCTCTTTACCAGAATGTGTGGTTCTGGTAGAGAGAAGTTCCCTGACAATCGGCTCCAGCACAAATCCAAAATCTCAGAAGACTAAACTTCTGGTCCCAGTGACCAACCCAGATTAAAGTCTCAATATTATCTTGGGACATATATATTTGCATTTATTTGTGAACATTTTGATTTAGTATGATATGTAAACAGCCAGTACTGGCTTTGGTTTAAACATAATAGCCAGATTAAATATATGTCTAACAGTATTATTTCTTCAACTTGTTTCCAGTCTGACTTTTAACCAATGAAATTGCTTCTGTGGTGGATTTAGCTAAAGATAGAAGATCGAGCCTCTTCAAATCATTATTTCCCGCAATGCTTAACTGAACACTAAATAAGTCGCTAAACTGCTTATAAGCCAGTCTTTCTAAGTCATGGGATAGCATACACTGTGTTGTGGAATAATAGCTCTGCACAAAAGGAATAGAGGAAGCTTTTAAATAAAGAGAAAAATGTATTAACTAAGTTATTGCAGGATCTGCCCTACAAGACAGATGACAACGTTTAAAAGATTACAGTAGTTATAGATTCATACAACAAATCATAACTTTTCAATAGGTATACTCTGTTAATATCATATATGGGAAAACTTTATATTATTGCATATATACATTCCCTAAGGTGTTTTTTTTTTAAAAAACAACCCATTAAATTATCATTTCCCATTTTGAAGCCCCTTTGCAAATATACTCAATTTGTGATAGTTTTTTCCTTGAAAGTGACTTGTTCGTCTGGAGATATTAGTGGAGAGTCTTGATCTGTTGCAGTTTATTTCTACAATTAGTTTTGTTGTTGTTTTATATGTCAAGCTTTGGAAGAGAAAGAGGAAGAGATCTACTGTGGCTCTGCTTTCTCATTTATCTCTTCCCCATGACAAAAGGGAAGGACTACAAGGAATATGTCACCAGTTTATCTAAACATGGTAGCGGTATAGTACCTTGTGGTCATCTCTCAGTCATATTTTGACATTTTGATGCCTGAAATGTGCCACAGTTTCTCAGTTAGGTGTGAAATGCACCCTTTATGTTTTGTACAGTTGATCTCTCCTCTGCCAAAAATGTATCACTCAGAGTAGGGGTGTCAAATTGGTGGCCCGGATGCACCACACACAGGCCACACCCACCCAGCTCCACAAAGACAAAAAAGTCACTATATGTCACAATCAGTGATGGGTTTGAATTTATTTTACTGCCAGTTCATTCGTGTGCGCACTCAGTGCATGCACAGAAGCATCCAGGTAGGTGGGAGGAGCTTCCCGCCACCACAACTACCGGTTCCCCCGATCCAGGGCAAACTGGCAGAAACCCACCTCTGGTCACAATACATCATGTGATACTATTGGGTGTGACACCCAATAAAAGAGATTATATGGTGTTTAAAAAAGCAACAATCTGCTAGGGAGCCAAAAGAGCAGTGCTGTATATTGAGTAAAGAGTTGGATTTCCACCAAGGAAACCATATTCAGATCAACCCTCAACTACAGAGGTCTACTGAGTAACTTGTGATCAATCACTTTCTCTCAGTCCAATAAAGTTCATATGATTGCTGTGGGGGTATATGGAAGCAAGCACCCCTATGTCTGTTATCTTAAACTGCAGGATAAAAGGCAGAATATAAATGAATAATGAATAAAAATAAAGTTGTTCTGAAGTCACTCAACCAAAAAGAAGTCTGAATCTCACATGAGATAATTGTTTAATTTATATAGGATTTTACATATGTTCGTGATAATTATAATGTTTTGTAACTACAAGATGCTTTAGGAGTCAAACATTTCAACCTGGAGACAAGCTACGATATTTCAGAAAACACTAAATAATCTCTAAATAAGTATAAACATAAATATCCACAATGCCAAGATTGGAGCATAATTATTTGATAGCAATGCAGAATTGGACTCAACCAAGATCTAGGTTCCAAAGGACTATCAAAGAGGTCAGATGTATGGCCACTGATCAATGAATTCTTCATTCATTCATTCATTCATTCATTCATTCATTCATTCATTCATTCATTCATTCATTCATTCATTCACAAAGAAGTTGACTCTTTGTAGAGCCATAGCAAGGTGGTCTCATAAACCAAGTCATGGTAGCACCAAAAAAAAATAGTCAACATTGACCAATAGACATTTTCTACAAATTGAACATGCAGAGCAAGACTCTACATCCCACCAGATGTTCTGCCTTTATCTTCTGGCAACCTAGCAACATTCAAGGATGTTGGTAATTCTACTGTAGTTCAGTGAGAAGATCCTCTCCTTCCTCATTCCAGTTGTAAGTAACGTGGAAACCTCTGTAAACTCCAGCACTGCATTTGTTCTTTGCTCAGGAGTGCTCAGGAGTAGCACTTCGTGCAGCATTTCAGATAGGTTGTAACTATGATTCCTGGAAATACAGACAAAGTTAACATTGAAAAACACTAGGCCCAGAATATCTGGCAGGGTACTACAGTAGATAGTAAACACCTCCTGTAAAACCCAGAAAGCCTTCAAAGTAAATTCTTCCACCACCCCCGCCCCCCCCTATAAAATCCTATCATTTGTTCAATGAAATAAGGATAACCTCATTTCCAAATACATTCTGTACCATGCCTGGCTGCTCCCATAAATAAAAGCAATGGGAAAAAACTCCACAGCATCCTGATCATAATATTATCAGGCTTGGTATTTAAAGCTTTCTGGAAATGTTCTGCATAACGATCCCTGACAGCAGAAGCTGCATATACATTTAGCAGATGCGCAATATTGTTATAATTATATTGCCATTGCATAACGATCGACAAACATTCATTCACATGTTTACTGCAAGCCTACGCTCCACATGTTTCTTTTATGTAGCCAATACACAATGGCAATCTATGCAAGGAATTTTGTGAAGGCAAAATAGAGGATCATCTGCTCTTTGTAAATTAGCAAGGCAGGTTCAACAAGCCATTATCTTTCTTTCTCTCTTTCTCTCTCTTTGTAATTTACTTTCTGTCTGAATTATTTGAAAGCTCAGAGATTCTGGAAAGTCCTATCAAAGGCTCTCTAGGTTTTTTTTCTTCGTCTTCTTCTTGCAAAAGCTTAATTAATTATTAAATAAACATGCTGGACAAAATGGGGGAGGCTGTTAGGACCTAAATGATTGGTAATTCCTATATTGTGCTGGTCATACTCATGTGTCATAGCAGCATTATATGAAACAATAAAACTCAAGTGGGATCAGAAAGAATTAAGAAGCTGCGTAGCCTCCCACCTCTCTCATTCCTAAGGAAACTAACTCAAATTGGACCGATATATACTTATTACATTATTACATTTATTAATAGAATCACGGTGACACAGTGGTTAGAATGCAGTACTGCAGGCTACTTCTGCTGACTGTCGGCTGCCTGCAATTTGGCAGATCGAATCTCACCAGGCCCAAGGTTGACTCAGCCTTCCATCCTTCAGAGGTGGGTAAAATGAGGACCCAGATTGCTGGGGGTGATATGCTGACCCTGTAAATCACTTAGAGATGGCTGTAAAACACTATGAAGTGGTATATAAGTCTAAGTGCTATTGCTAAATTAGAGCTTCTTAGATTAAAGCAGTGGTTCTTAAACTGGTTGACACAATTATTCTTTTTCCCAGTCTCAAATAATGCCATTAACATACTCCCCAACAATAAAATAGATTCTGCTTTCTTACCCAAGCAGTGGCAGTCCCAACTGGATCCTGGACTCACAAACATCAGTTACAAATTATTCCATATCCCTTAGGACATGCCCAGATTACACTATTGGGGCAATTACCCCCAATTTAAAAACTGCTGAATTAGACCCTTTTTTGGCAGGGGCACACAGTGAGATCTAATGAATCCAAGCATATCTCTGACTTGCCAGAATTACCCACATGATCCCAGTAGAACCCTGATATTGGGATATGTTTGCCAATCAAAATTTCCATCGGAAGATCTGAAGGTACTGTATATTGTTGTACTAGTGGGCATAATACTACATATAATGAATGGAACTCTAAAAGATGGTTTTTAGCCAGGCACAAATCATATTGTTGTAACTCCATTTCGATAACTTATTGTGTGTTTAATTTTTGCCAGCTATCCTGAGAGATGTACCATGTTTCCCCAAAATAAGACAAGGTCTTATTTTCTTTTGACCCCTGAAATAAGCACTTGACCTTATTTTTGGGGAGGTCTTATTATTTGTGAGGTGCAGAAGGCAGCAAGCATGGTCACCTCATGCCTGCTGCTGTGTTGCAGTATTTTTGGGGAGGTCTTATTTTCAGGAAAACAGATTATCAACAGTCATTGATAACATTCAACATCTTTCAATTTCTGTGTTTTCTTCTTATGTTCCTGGCACATCTGGGAGGTTGTATAATTGATGAGATGACCCCTCAGATGGAGAACTCCAAACTTAGAGAGGGACATTCAACAATAGTGTCCCTTTTCCCATTGTTCTGCCATTCTCCATCACTGGTACTTTATTGGATTTGTGTTCTTCACCTCCAAAAGCCTTCAAAAATTTAATGGTAATCATGGATGGCCACTAGATCCAAATCCTCCTCTGCCCCTCAAGTTCCTGTGCCCTACCACCAGCTTAGCATGAGAAAGGAGGGAAGATTCAATTGCCCAGGAAAAAACATAGGAAATGTTCATGTTCCTAGAGAAAACCATCTGTTCTGACTGAGGCTTCCCAAGAGCATGAAGTAAACTCCTTGTCCCAACAAAAAAACCCTTTTCTTAATTTACTGTGAATTCTTCTCATTAACATCCAGCAAACTCTTTCAAGGGAGGATTTACAGTCACAGACCTTATCTGGCTTGGAGAGCTGCCAGGCCGATATCTGCAAAAGGTGGCAAGGAGTCCTGGAGAGTCACAAACCAATTAAGCAAACTAATTGTCTCATGCAAACTCCACTCGCCTTTCGTTCCTCTTTTATTTCCTCTGGGAGGGCCATTCATCATCCACCTGTGGCCTTACTCCCAAGCTGACCCCTGTTCTTTAGCTGTTCCCTTCATCTGGCAACTCTGCGCATGCACACACTGGGAACAGGCTCCAGCTGTTCATCTGCCTTACTGATGTCTGACTCTGAAGGCAGCTGATAACTGGCATATGGCTCTGGCCTCTTCTCTGCTTCTGACACAGAGCCCTCATCAGAGCCTTCCCCAGACTCCAGGACTGGCCCATGTTCCTTTCCAACCTCCTCACTGTCTGACTCTGATGCCAGTTCTCCTGGCGGGCCACAACACCATGCTGACAAAGGGACCAAATTGCTTTGCTTCTGTTTCTGCATGCCTCCTTCCAAAATCAAGGAAATATGGCTCATGGTGAGGATGTATTTTTTTTAAAAAAAATATTTATTTTACATTATATTATTGTTCAATCTTTTATAACTTGCAACCCACAACTCAATGAGATTTCTAGACTGTAGGCGGGCTATAAATATTTTAAATACAATATGCATGATGACAAGCATGCTGAAATAGAAGACTATGAATTTCAAAAAAGGGGAAAAATAAAACATCTCTTGGCCTATCATCAAAACAATAATAAGATTGGCACCATAGGTACCTTTCAATATTGGCTTCAGGCAGGAGGTAATTTTTTTTTCATTTTAACAAGATTGCTGTTGAGTGGTGTGTTAGAAAACAATTGTCCCTGTGAGTTCAGAATGTTGAGATATATATAAATAGTGGAGAGGCAAAGGAAAAGTCAACTATCAGCTGATGTCATGATACCTCTACAGTGAGATAGAATTTGATTTAGTTCTAAACTTAGCATGGACCAAATCGGATTCCATAGTTTTCAACAGTGCATTTAACAGTGTGGTTTGTATGTAATTTCTTGGAAATAGGCCTCAATCTACCTGGTGGGATTTACTTCCAGGCAAATATTCACAAGACACTCTATGCAGACAAACGAGCATGTGCATTTTGCAAGTCTATTCCCAAGGAAACTACAGCTGAATGCAGCAGTTATTGTTATACTGCTAGCTACAAACCAGTTCTCTAGAGCAGGGGTCCCCAACCTTTGCAACTTTAAGTCTGAAGGACTTCAGCTCCCAGAATTCTCCAGCCAGCAAAGCTTTAAGTCCTTCAGACTGAAAGTTGCAAAGGTTGGGGACCCCTGCTCTAGAGCCATGGTGGCACAGTGGTTAGAGTGCAGTACTGCAGGCTACTTCTGCTGATCACTGACTGCCAGCAGTTTGGAAGATCTGCTCAAGGTTGACTCAGCCTTCCAGCCTTCCAAGGTTGGTAAAATGAGGACCTAGGTTGTTGGGGGTAATATGCTGACTCTGTAAACCACTTAGAGAGGGCTGTAAAGCACTGTGAAGTGGTACATAAATCTAAGTGCTATTGCTATTGCTATTAGAAGCAAGATTGGAATGAAATAACCTTTTTTTTTTACAGCTCTGGAAACACATATACGTTTATCCTGCCCTTGTTAGAAACCAAGCAGCAACTCTAGTTGACTTTGAATATGAGCAAAGGGCAAAGTTTTATTTTACCCTGAGGTTGCAATCTGGGGACACCTTGCAATCCCAGCAATTGCCATAAGGCTGGAACACATAATGACATCAACCTTGGTTGCACTGACTTTTTTTTTTATTTTCCCTAACCATTATCTACAAAATCATTATTAATTAATGGGGCTGAGAAACAATTTAATTTGCATCAAAGAATTGCCTGAACATATGTAAAGGTTTGCTTCTTTGGAGCAAAACTATTGTCTTATTGCTTGTATAATTATCACTGTCACAATTTCATCATTTGAGCATGGGAGAAAAGCAATATGCATCAATGCCCAGTAATTAAAAGTAGACAATCCTGAAGTCTTTAACCAGATTAAAGTGGCTAGTTTATCATTATATAGTTAAGCCACCAGAAGACCAATTAGACAAGCCAAGGACCTTTAGTCCAACTCTGCCTCTGCCAAATCACCCTAGTTAATAGGCAAGAGGGAAGATCACCTACTGCTTTCTGCAAAATGATTGTCACTTGATAGATGCTGTCAAGATAGAATTCATCGTAGTAACCATATAAATAATCCTGATTAAATAAACCAAATTTATATTATTATTATTATTATTATTATTATTATTATTATTATTATTATTATTATTTATATTTTATATTACTTTCTTTTACTTTTAACAATGTTGATTTTTTAATCCCTTCAAATAATGTCCTAGAACTTGATACTTGAATTCTTTGTCCCTTCTCACAAAATTCATCAAAGTCTAACAAGTCTCTTTTGTAAATCCAATATAGCAAAGTTATCAAGATCACTTTTTTGGGTTTGTTGTCTGTATATCCCATTTGATTTTTAAGGCATCTGCTGGTTTCTTTTTGTGTCCGATCTAGCATGTTTTTTCCACATCATTTTTGTAGTCTGCCATTTTTAAATCCACTTTCAGATCAGTCTTTTGTTTGGTAAAGCTTGTTTTTCTTACATCTTTTAAACACAGTACAGAGATAGACACTTAAATTAATTTCTGAATTCATTGTTCAAGAATAGCCTTCAATATGTTCAATGTTAAAATATTTTGCTTCATTCTGTGTCATATTTAAATGTTCTCCTTTAATGGTAATTGTTAGTTCCTTCTTGTTCCCGCTAGTGCCCAACTTTCAAAGTCTCATCCAACCATCTCTTTGTTAAAGAAAATTTAAAACAAAAGCATTTTCTCACAGGAATGGTTGCTATGATTAATTCCAAAATGTTATTTCAAATCCATCTGGATCCTTAATCCATTTGTAACTTTTCAAAATCAACATTCTAATTGCACTTTTGGTATTTATTCCAAAAGATTTGTTTAAAAAAGCCCTTATATTTAAAAGTTTTTTCACTAAGGATTGAAGGAGAGTCACCCAGTGCTACAAAACCTGCCTAATTTTAAAATTCCTAATAGCTGAAAAGCAGTTAGCAGCAATTTCCGAAATTTGATTTAGAAAAAGAAGTATGTGGGTCCAATAATCATAAAGGTTCTGACTGCAGTTTAAGATAAGATGATTTTGCCTCATCTCAAAGAGCATTAAATGGAAAGGAAGCCTTTGCCTTGTGGTGTGAGGAACAATCGTCTGGAGCACTTGAGGGGATCTCAAGTCCTCTCCTTATCTGTAGAGGAATTATGAAGAGTTTTAGTGGAGCTCTCTTTAGTTTGCCATTTCTTCCCTAGAAACACCCGGCTTATGGGTTTCTCAAGGAAGTTAGGTCGTCACATGTGCAAAATGTATTAATTCCAACCTAGTCGTTTACACCTTGTGCCAGTGATTTAAACCAATGTATTGTATGATCCATTTATTTGTTTCCTTCACTGTCCATGGTATTTTCAAGTGTCTTCCACAATGCCAAGTCCAAAAGCATTAATACTATTTCTAACTTGCTTCCAAGTCCAACTTTTATCACTATTGAATGTCACAGGGAAAACCATTGCTTGTGTAAGCCTAGGTTTTAAGTATAGATATCACACTCTACATCACATTATTCTATTTGACTGTATACCACATCAAAATACAAAACAATTTACTAACAGATGTGGCCAATCTTAAACCTTCCCTGGCTGGTACTTTTATAGGCCCACTTGGCATAAATGGATCTTTTCAGCAATGCAGTATTTAACTGGTATTGTGGGCAATATGTAATGCTATTTACCAGAGCTTTCTCTAACCTAGCACTTATATTCTGCCTACCATTCCAAGGGCCCTGATGCACAGGAGTTGTAGTCTCATAGCATGTAAAGAATGATAGGTTGAAGACAAGCTATGATCTGAAAGAATATGTTCCTTTTTCTGAGAATAGAATAGATACTTTTAGATTTTATTTCCTTCAGTTATATTAAAAAAACATGGAGGCGTAGTCTAGGCATTTAACAATTTAGCATTGTGCTGACATCAGTCACCATGTGTTCTATGAAACAAAACTAATTTATCTTTTTCAGTTGCTTATGATTATGTACTAGAATGCTGCCAAAACACATTTTACTCTGTATTTTGGAAGTTCTATGGAATTTAGGCAAATACATCTAATGATTTAAATATGAACAGTATAGCAGTTTTCTTTCCAAGGGAAATATTAATATTTATAGAGTGTTTTAAATTTTAGGCATCCCAGTTATAATCCTAACTTAAATCTGAAATATGCATAAGGTTATCCAAATAATGAATCTGCCACTTGCCAATTGCATTTCAAAATAATAATAGCATTGTCACATTAAGGAAATTATTATACCAGCTGGGGTGTGTTTATATATGTATCTCTGCATACATATGTATATACAGAAACACATCTCTCTCACTTACGATTATGTATCATTGCTCATTCAATTGCATTTATATTTTCTTTCAGCAACTGAGGTAGCATCTTCAATATTTTTTTCTTCCTAGCATCCTACAAATTTAAAAGCTTTTTTTTAAATCAATTGATTGTTGATCCATTTGGTGTGACAGGAATTGACCAACTAGCTTGTTGCCCAAGCCTGACATTGTGGACTGAGAGAGAGGCCCAAAGGAAGAACTACTGCACACAGTCTCCTAGTTTTTAGCCTGGTGTCTGTTACCATCTTTGTTATCTTTTGTAAATTTGCACATAAGTTGCAACTTTGATCAGTGACTATTTGGTGCCTGAATGAAATTCAGGCATCACTATTTATTTATTTCTACTTGATGTGGAAACTCGAATTATTTTCCTCATGTTCCACATCTATATAAATAAAAATGTAAAATAGTTTGTACGAATCCACTAATCTCAAAAACTACTGGACCGATTTACCTCAATTTTTCACACAATGTTCACAAGGACTTCGGATAATAGAATACCAACCAATAGAATATCATTTTGTGCCTAGCACACGTGTGTCATGTACACAGTACACAAATGTAAAATGTACCATTGAAAAATTTTTCACCTCCCTGTAACTCCTCCCACCTGGCATTTCCAACAGTCAGTTCCTCAAAAAGAATATACAGAGGCCTCTTAGGGCCAAAAAGGCACTGAGATAGCAAACTCCCAGGTGGCCCATTGAGGGGGAGAGAGGAAGAAATACAGTTTAACAAAAAGGACTAAGGGTGACATGTTGGCAGTCTTCCAATATCTCAGAGGCTGCCACAAAGAACAGGGAGTCAAGCTATTCTCAAAGGCACCTGAGGGCAGAACAAGAAGCAATGGATGGAAACTAATCAAGGAGAGAAGCAACTTAGAACAGAGGAGAAATTTCCTGACAGTTAGAACAATTAATCAGTGGAACAGCTTGCCTCCAGAAGTTGTGAATGCCCCAACACTGCAAGTCTTCAAGAAGATGTTGGATAGCCATTTGTCTGAAATGGTATAGGGCTTCCTGCCTAGGCAGGGAGTTGGACTAGATGACCTCCAAGGTCCCTTCCAACTCTGCTATTGTATTATTGTATTACAGTAGGTAGGTAGATAGGGGAATAGAGAGAGAGGGAGAAATACTGTTTAATTTATTTTTATTATGATTTACACTTATATACCGCCCTATCTCCCGAAGGACTCTAATAAAAGAGGGACTAGGGGAGACAGGATTAGCAGCCTTCCAATATCTCAAGGGTTGCCACAAAGAAGAGGGAGTCAAACTATTCTCCAAAGCACCTGAGGGCAGAACAAGAAGCAATGGGTGGAAACTAATCAAGGAGAGAAGCAACTTAGAACTGAGGAGAAATTTCCTGACAGTTAGAACAATTAACCAGTGGAACAGCTTGCCTCCAGAAGTTGTGAATGTCCAAACACTGGAAGTCTTCAAGAAGATGTTGGATAGCCATTTGTCTGAAATGGTATAGGGCAGTGATGGCTAATCTTTTTTGGCTCGCGTGCCAAAAACAGGGGGAGTGTAGGGGCAATGTGCACAGGTGTGCCACATTCATAATACTATCTGCATGACCCCATGCATTTGGCATGCTTTTTACGTCATCCCCAGACTCCAGAGGCTTTATAGGAGCCTGGGGAGGATGAAAACAGCCTTCCCCCACCTCTAGAGGGCAAAAAATGCCCTCAAAAGAAGGCTTAAATCAGCTGGCCAGGGCACACATACACACTGAAACTGAAAGGGCAATGCCTCGCGTGGCCTAAGAAATGGTTCCGTGTGCCACCTGTGGCACCCGTGCCATAGGTTTGCCATCATGGGTATAGGGCTTCCTGCCTAGGCAGGGAGTTGGACTAGATGACCTCCAAGGTCCCTTCCAACTCTGCTATTGTATTATTGTATTACAGTAGGTAGGTAGATAGAGGGATAGAGAGGGAGAGATAAGGTAGTTAGGTAGGTGGGTGGGTGGGTAGGTAGGTAGGTAGGTAGGTAGGTAGGTAGGTAGGTAGATGATAGATAGATAGATAGATAGATAGATAGATAGATAGATAGATAGATAGATAGATAGATAGATAGATAGATAGATAGATAGACAGACACACAGTAGGTAGGTAGGTAGGTAGGTAGGGTGATAGAGAGAGAGAAATACGGTAGGTAGGTAGGTAGAGGGAGATAGGAAGAAATAGAGTAGGTAGGTAGGTAGGTAGATGGATAGATAGGGAGAAATACAGTAGGTAGGTAGGTAGAGGGATAGACAGAGGGAGAAATACAGTAGGTAGGCAGGTAGGTAGATAGGTAGAGGGAGAAAGCAAGAAATACAATAGGTAGGTAAGTAGAGGGATAGACAGAGAGGGAGAAATACCATAGGTAGGTAGGTAGGTGTATAGATAGATAGTGAAAAATACAGTAGGTAGGTAGGTAGAGGGATAGATAATAGGGAGAAATACAGTAGGTAGGTAGGTAGGCAGGCAGGTAGATAGAGGGAGAAAGGAAGAAATATAGTAGGTAGGTAAGTAGGGGGATAGATAGATAGGGAGAAATACAGTAGGTAGGTAAGTAGGTAGGTAGGTAGGGGGATAGATAGATAGGGAGAAATACAGTAGGTAGGTAGGTAGAGGTATAGACAGAGAGGGAGAAATACAGTAGGTAGGCAGCTAGGTAGATAGATAGGGGGGTAGATAGAGAGGGAGAAATACAGTAGGTAGGTAGAGGGAGAAAGCAAGAAATACAATAGGTAGATAAGTAGAGGGATAGACAGAGAGGGAGAAATACCGTAGGTAGGTAGTTAGGTGTATAGATAGATAGCGAGAAATACAGTAGGTAGGTAGGTAGAGGAATAGAGAAAGAGGGAGAAATACAGTAGGTTGGTAGGTAGAGGGATAGAGAGGGGGAAATACAGTAGGTAGGTAGATAGAGGGAGAAAGAAAGAAATACAGTAGGTAGGTAGATAGAGGGATAGATAGAGAGGGAGAAATACAGTAGGTAGGTTTGTAGGTTGGGGGTTATATGGATTGGTTGGCCATTTAACCAGACTGCGCCACAGCAACGCGTGGCCGGGTATAGCTAGTTGAAAATAAAAAATGGGCAATGCTAATATACAACTATAGGAGCCTATCCCAATGTGGTACCATTCAGATGTTTGGGGCTGTAATTCCCAATATCTCCAGCACACTAGGAAGGAGAAAAAAAAGTCTAAACTACCAGTAATAATGTGTGTTGTTTTTATTTGTTTAAATGCTCTGCCTCAAATGGCGATAATCTATGCTAGAAAGTATCATGATTTATAACAATTCTAGATTATATAGCTTTATATTATATATTTATATTTATTCAATTTATACCCCGCCCTTCTCCAAACGGACCCAGGGCGGCGCACAGGAAAATTAAAATACATGCAAAACATCATATAAAATTTAAAAAACTAATTCAATGGATCCTGTGCTAAAACCAGATTAAAATCCCCAAATTTAAAAACTATCTAAAAGTCAGTTTAGGGGGCTACGCTAGGCCGGCTAGATGGAACAAATGTGTCTTAAGACACTTGCGGAAGAGGCGGAGGTCAGAGATGGTGCGAAGTTCAGGGGGTAAGTCGTTCCAAAGGGCTGGACCTGCCACAGAGAAGGCTCTCCCCCCTGGGTGTCGCCAGTCGGCATTTCTCTTTTGGTGACTTATACATTGTTCTACACTTTAATTTATTTTGTTATATTCATTTATTTCTAATAAAGGTAGTCCCGGCTTAATGACTGCCCTGTTTATCAACCACTCAAAATTATAATGGTATTGGAAAAGTAACTTTACAACTGGTCCTCACTCTTATGACTATTGCAGGGTCAAGTGGGTATTTATGATGATCACAGTGTATGAGGTCATATGGCCTACTTTGCATATGACTAATTCAGGCATGTGATTATGTAATCTGGGGGATGTAATAACACCTAATTAGTTAAATGGCATCTACCGTAGTTCCCTTATAACCATATGGTTATGTTAATGATTAGGTCAATCAAGACTTATTGTGATATGTAGACTCAGACATTGAGAAAAAGAATATGGTCAATGTTGGATTTATACACTAAGCCATGATTTATTTGATTATAGTTTAATACTTGAATTCTAGACTATGTTATAAAATTTATGTAATAAACATATATTTGATTAGACTTGTACATGCACTGATGACTGCCTATATATCCTTATGTGGGATAGCGGCAACATCCATAAGGCATTGTGTTGCCAAATGTCACCAAACTTGTTCAATCCAAATATGGAAAGAGGCCAGCCTGCTGAAGGGCCCTTAAGCAGTATATGAGATGCAGATCAGATGACAGGATTTTTTAAAGATAGTCCCTATGCTTTGAAGTGTAGATAGGTTTGACCATGATTATTCTAGCATTTTGAACACCATGTTCTTCAAAGGTGCTTTTGACTTTGGATGTTTATGGGTGACATTATTTATGTGGTTAATCTTTGGTGAGTTACACAGCCTTTGGGGCTGGTTGGTAGCTCAACAGCTCGAATCCTAAATAAGGACCTAGAAACTGTTAAGGTAACATCGGAGGATATAAGCTGTTCCAAGTAGGGTGGTTTTTTGTAGAGTCAGAATGTTCAAGTCCGGTAAATTTAGAATTTCTAAATAACGAGGTAGCCCTTTAGGTATTGCGCCAAGAGCACCAATTACAATCAGGATAACACACAATTTCTTTTTCCACAGTCGCTCAACTTCAATTTACAAGTCCCGGTACTTTGTCATTTTTTCTTGCTGCTTATTTTCAATTCGTGCATCACCAGGTATTGCAATGTCAATGAACCATACTTTTTTTCTTTTCAACTATGGTTATGTCAGGTGTGTTGTAGGCAAGTGCTTGTTGGTCTGAATTCTGAAGTCCCGCAAGATCTTGACTTGTGTTCCAAATGATGATCCCTCTGTATTCAAAAGTCCCACAAGATCTTCACCTTCTCATTTTTGGTAACTTTTTCCATTTTGTGCTCCCATGACCTTTTGGATACAGGTAAGTTGTATTTTTTACGTAATGGATTAATGGATGGACCAGTGGATTAATTTAGCAACTCAGTCGTGTCTAGATTTGTACTCAGTTTGTGAAATTTTGCTGCATTCACATATTAAACGTGAAACAGTTTCACCTTTGTTGTTCCACAGTCAGTAGTTTGGATTGCCAGTGGAATTTTTGTATCTTTGCTTTCATGGCATTCATTTGTAGTGCTTGTTTTATTGTTTTTATTGTGTTAGTTGTTATTCACTAGTGTCTGGTGTTTCTTGTTTTGTTTCTGTAGCCCAGACTTGTTAATATTTACATAAGATGGTTTAAGACACAGCTAGTCCTCACTTAATAACCACAATTGAGACTGGCAATTCCATCATTAAATGATGTGGTAGTTAAGCAAGAAGCAATGTGATTGCAACTTGCAGTTTTATTTCTGGCTTCCCCATTGACTCTGCTTTCTGGAAACCAGCTGTGAAATATGCAGAAAATAGTATGAGATGAAAAATGCATTTTGAGCCAGTCCTCCTCAAAATCTTACCATCATTTCTAACTGACTTAGAAAGCAAGGAAATTAAAAGGAAACATTTAAGAAAATGCTAAACCCATTTTCCTGTTTTTTCTCTTGTGTTCAATTGAGGTAAACTCCTTACATCTAGTTTCTAATTATCTCTTAAAGGCAAGAAAGACAGCTTTGCTAATGAAATCTGAGAATAGGAAGGTAATTTGATCAATACACAAAAGTTTAGATACTAAGCATAAGCAAACAGCAGATAGATAGATAGATAGATAGATAGATAGATAGATAGATAGATAGATAGATAGATAGATAGATAGATAGATGTAGAGATCCTCAAAAGTAATCCCCAGCGAAGCCTATATAGTATCTATGCATCTATTTAATGTATTTATTTCTTTGCTTCCCTTAAAAGATGATATCAGTTCCAAAGAAAATATGATCTTACAGAAAAATATGAATTAGTCAGCCTGAAATAACCAGATTGATAAGAAAATTATCTCACAAAGAAACTCCACACATGCCAAGAGATGCAATATTGATTTTCTTCAAGGATTTGTGTTCAAATCCCCAAAGTACAAAATAAAGCAGAGCAAAGACTTCAATCCCATAGGTCAAGTGTGCTTTGTAATGCACAAGACAGAACTTTAGTCATAATTCTAGCCACGGAAAAATGGAATTACCATTTTGTAAATGCAGACTTTTGCTTTAACTTTCTCTGCAAAATCTGAACTATCCCCAAAGGAAGTTTTTAAGACTTACATCTTTGGGTGAAACTACCACTTGTAAAGCAGAAGATGACTAGTAAAGTGACCAGCTGTTGAGCAGATCCCTTGAGAGACTGGTAAGGTTTCTTGTTTCAAGAGCATCTTAGTGAGCTTGATGGAAAGAGGACGGGGAATAAATCACTGTTGGAAAGAACAGAATGGCAAGCTTTGTTTCTCTTGGTGAGAGATGGGCAATATACTTTAAGAGGAGATCCAGGTCAATGCTAAAGAAAGGCTGCTCTAAAGGAGAGCATGTTAACTGCCAGGAACCCTTACTGCCTTTGAGTAATGGCAATATTTTGTATGCTTTAAAAAAAGACGTAGGCGTTGCTCTTTCTTCTATTTAGGATTTTAATGTTGAATTAGCTTCAGTTATTTGAGTTTTTTTGTTGAATGGATTAACACTGCTATCAATATGTATTGCCTATGTAGTAATACTTGTTTATTATTTATTGATTAAATATTATTGACATGCAGCCTTGTTTATAATTACATCTCACGGATAAAATGACTTCAGCCCTATGTTGATCAAAAATATATACAAATAGTAAAGAAGAAACTGATTATTTTTTGACCTGGGACACTTTTTACCAATGGTTAGACAATAAAAACAGAAGTTAGAAAGGAGGAGATGTTAAAAAAAGAGGAAAGGTTAAGGTGGAGAGAATTTGATGATGAAGATGTTATGTATTATTGTAATTACATTGATACATAGTTATATTATTACTAGTATTGTGATGAATATAATAACAAATATGGGAATTATGACTGTTTAAATAACTGTACCCAGATCACACAGTTTGGTGGAATGGAAGGTAATATAAATAAAAGAAATAAAACTATCTATATCTATGTCTGCCTACCTGCCTGCCTTATCTATCTATCTATCTATCTATCTATCTATCTATCTATCTATCTATCTATCTATCTATCTATCTATCTATCTATCTATCTATCTATCTATCTTTCTATCTATCTATCTATCTATCTTACTATCTATCTATCTATCTATCTATCTATCATCTATCTATCTATCTTGCTATCTATCTATCTATCTATCTATCATCTATCTATCTATCTTGCTATCTATCTATCTTGCTATCTATCTATCTATCTATCTATCTATCTATCTATCTATCTATCTATCTATCTATCTATCCACACACACACACACATAATAGAGAATGGTGCTGTAGCTTTCTTTGTCCAGGTTCAACAACAGAAGATAGGCAGTGGTAGTTGGGGCTACCACAATCACATACACTGCTCCATCATCATCATCAACAACAACAACAACAAGAACATATAATTATATCATCATCATTTCCCCTCATTCTCTAGAAGAGGTTTCACCAGTTTTAATTGTCGAAACATTGTGGATGTAAGAACAGATGGAAATATGGTAGGAGAATTTGGAATGTCCAGCATCAGTAAAGCTATACAAATAAAGGTCAGGATTGACAAAGCCATGGGGAAACAAGTAGACAGGGAGGGAGGAAACAGTGCAAGGAAATAACAATGAAGTGGTTTTTTTACATAGGTTCCACAATGGAAATCTCTAACTTTCTAAGGGGGTGAAATTGAGAAGAGTTCGGCCACTTTTTCTTTCTAGCCTCATATGTGTATGTGTGTGTGTGTGTGTGTGTGTGCATGTGTACACGTATGTATTTCTTGCTGCACTGATATATCAGTGGACAGTTGAGTATATATATATATTTTTCATGAGGAAAACACTGTGTAGTAGCACAGTGGTTAGAATGCAGTACTGCAGGCTACTTCTGCTGACTGCTGGCTACCAGCAATTCAGCAATTCAAATCTCACCAGGCTCAAGGTTGGCTCAGCCTTTCATCCTTCCAAGGTGGGTAAAAGGAGGACCCAGATTGTTGGGGGCAATATGTTGACTGCTTAGAAAGGGCTGCAAAGCACTATGAAGTGGTATATAAATCTAAGTGCTATTGCTATCACACAAACAAACAACAGCTGCTGCCTCTCTTCATAAGAGTCATTGCTCACATGAGAGGAAACACTGTGTAATAATCCAGTGGATAGAAAGAAGGGTTTTGAGCATGGGGAGGGGTCACCAAGGAGGTCCCATCCATAATCTTCTAATGGCTGGAAACTCCACGATTGGATCAACAGTCAGCCCTCTACAGATTGATGACAGCACTGGGGTCCTCGAAGACCAGCCCATACATAGAAAAGCAATTGACACTTGCTATGTCTACAGGGCAATCTGTCAATCAGGAATGCAGTCCGTGCAATCCAGACAGAAGTTCATGCCATCCCCATAGTGAAAGCAGAAGAAGGGATTTAAATTGAGAAATGGATGTCTTATGCCTCTTTATTTCTAGCTGACTTGTGCCGAGAGGTCCAACAACTTAAGACTGTAGTGCAGAATAGTCCTTAGTGTTTCTGGGAAGAATTGATTCTTGCTATATCATTACTGTCATGTGTAGTTAGCTGCTAAGTCCTGGATGACTCCTATTTGGGTTTGCTTATTTGGTTGTTTGGTATTCTTCACGGTGGTTAAAGCATTTCTCTATTGATTTTTATCAAATCAGATCCCAGGGTAGCTGCTTATAGCAAAGGTAATTCCTTAAAGGTGAGTGGAATACAGTAGCTGCTTCAGAGGGTATAAATCTAAGTTAAGTAAATACATGAGTTGGGGGCTGCATAGTTCCTTCTCACATACGCTATTAAGGAGAATGCCTGCAAGGAAGATGTCTTTACAAGTGAGATTTGTTTGTTTGTTAGATCTATATGCTTTCTTTCCTTTAAAAGCTCAAGGATATGTACATAAAGATCTTTTCTACTGTTTTTCCTCAGAGCAACAACTCTGAGAGAGAATAACTAGTCCAAAGTTACCCAGTGAATTTTCATGGCTGAGGGCAACCTGAAGCTCCTTAGTTTTCTCTAAATGACAGGGAGCCCTGCACCATCCCAGTCCTCAGCGCTATGGCACAATCTCCAGGTGTACAGCTCTACCAGTAGTGGGTTCCAGATCCCGTTCCAACTGGTACGGTTGGAATGGGACCCACGGTATCCACATGGATGCGCATAGAGCACGCATGTGTCTTGGCACCTCTATGAGCCTCCGCAACGCTCCAGCTGCTCAGCGGAGCATCGCACAGGCGCTGTGTTCACTGTGCATGGAAGTGCTGAAGACTTAAAAGACCGGTAAGGAGCTCAGGCGGGCGGGCGGGTGGGCGGGCCCCCCAGAGCACTGTACCAGAACAGTATCTGATGCTTCGGACAGGCTCTGGTATGCCCGTACCAAGGCGTATCACCTGCAAACCATCACTGAGCTCTACATATGAAACAACCTCCCCACAAGCATTAGGGCTCAACACACAACAACTGAAGAGGTGCCAGATGTTTTACCCAAGAGAGAGGAGAAACAACAGACACTACAAATAGTAAATTACAAAAAAAGAGGTCATCCCTAAACATCCAAAGTCAAAAGCATATGAAGCAACCTCCTTCCAAGCATTAGGGCTTAGTGCACAACAACTGAAGAGGCGCCAAATGTTTTACCCAACAAAGAGAAGAGCTACATTGTTCATGACTCACAGGCTTGTTTAAGACAGCATTCAACAAAGGCTTCTCAAACAAACCTAAGGGGAAAATCCAGATAAAATTGAGGTCTGTCAGTTGAAATACCTATGTAAATGCAAATGTAAACTAGGCCATAACATGAAAGCCTGGTTCTTTAGGAGGGGAATTGGATGCTTCAATTATGCAGACACCAGTCTGTCTTCTCCTACATGTGAATCTTCTCTTGTGTCTACCAGGCAATGCTTCTGGAGACAGATGATTATGAATGAAATGTGATACCTAATGGTGTATATCTGTAATTAGGCTTCAGGTTAGCTACTAGGAGAGCTTCTGGACTGTGGGTGCATATAAATGTAATAAGCAAGTAATTTGTTTGTTACGCATGAATAAAACGACTGCAAGGCTGCTAGGATTAATGAGCATATTGGCTGACCTTTTCTTATAAAACAGCATACTGAACATTATGCTGCATTTTTGTTGATACAGATAGGATATTTGAATCTTGGAAAAAGTTGAAAGCATGAGAAAGAAACCTCAAACAACTAGACCTTGGTTGTGTTGAGTATAAATTGAAGTAAATAGGATCTTTAATAGGATTTCCATATTCTGTTAGAATGCCCTAAGTTATCGCACTATGTATTTGCTTAAAATTGGAATGTTCTTGCATTAAGTACATTCCAACACACCTAGCAATTCCTGAACTTGCCTTTTCAAATGGCTAACAAAAAACGAATGCAGCCCTCAAATATTGTTCAAAGCCATCACAGATGTAATCATTGATGATAAATTAGCTACAATTAAAAAAAATATGTTATAGATTGGCATAGAAGCAGCAGTAACATTGTTCATTGCACATTTCACCTGATACATAACAACCCTGACCCCTACCAACTTATTCACATGAGACTATAATGAAGGGCATTTGAAGAAGGCTTCTGCCTCCACTTGAGAAAATAGAAATAGATCTACTCTGTGGTATTTTGGATTGGTTTACTCTGGTTTGCTTCAGTTCTGCTTTTGAGTAAGTTTTGACTCCTTAGAACTGTCTGGAGTTTTCTTGGTAAGATTTTGGAACAGTTTACCCTTCCCTGCGTCCTGGGATTGGGACAGTAATTTTCCCAAGGTCATCCAGCTGGCTTTGTGCCTCAGATGAAATTAGAATTCATGATCTCCCGGTTTTTAGCCTGATTTAGTGTTTAGTATTTGTTAGATTTATATACCGCTCCTTCTCCCTTTCGGGACTCAGGGTGGTGTACAGGCAGCGATAAAAATCAATAATACAAAACATAAAATATATTAAAATATATTATAAATATATTATATAATTAGCCTGTCCTTAAAACCCCTGCTAAAAACCCCTAATAAAACAGTTTAAAACTACGACAGGCTGGCCGCACGAAATAAATAGGTCTTCAAGGCCCAACGAGCCTTAACTAATACACCAAAGTGGTTTCCAATTCTATATTTCCTTATTTCCTATCACCTTTTAAATCTGTTCTTGATAACAGTGAATTCCTTTATATGAAATAGTAGCCTAATATCTCTGATATGACTAGCTAAAGAATTCTGTTTCTGAATTTCCTTAGCAACAAGAGGACATGGCAAAAAATAACTTTGGTTAAATTTATCTAAGAATTTCAAAACAGAGTTGTATTTATGAGATTCTTTCTTCAGCTCAACATTTCTTAACTGGATAAAATGGGAAATGACAATTCCTTAAAATAAAAGTACAATTTTAAATTTAGAATTAATGGAAAACTGCCAATAATAGAACTGTATTATCAGTAAATATCAGAAAATACTTGATGATTGCATAATATTTTATCACTTCATGCTCATACTTAGCAAGCGAAATGGAACACAGGATTAATAATACAACATAAAAAGGTTATTAGCAATTCATCATAGTCACAGCTGGTGACTGAAATAAAATTTCAGGAACTATGAATTCAGAAATTTCATTTTTACTTCAGTTGTTGCATTAGGCAAATCTGTATTATCAATACTATATATAGCATAGTTATGACACTGCTGGACTATTCTATTGCTCTTAATGGCATCAAAAATTTAAAAAATCAAAATTAGTCCCTTTACACTATATTTTGCTTTTCTAGTTTATGGAATTAGATTAGCTACATAAGCTCCCACTTATCAATAACATTATCAAAATCTCTGGACATTGTCAGGCATTTTTAACCCAACATGACTGCATTTATAGATCAATAAGCAAAGGCTTATGCTTGCTTATTGATACCTGCTATGTAGGTATCTTTTATATAATTATGGGCATTACCATACTTTATGAATTCTGAAATAATACACTTGCCTTTCTTTCATTTTATTTATGAGTCCTCATCAGGCTACCTTATAGAACTAACTTTGACAATAAATTTGGATTTATTGATTCTTTAACATTGTTTTAGGTAATTATAGAACACTTATGGAGATATTTTTGGTACTGGTCTAAAATTGCAATAAAGACTGACTGACTGACGAATTCACTGACTGACCCAAGCACCACATAAAGTTGGAAGTTCTTAATACCCTGTTTCCCCGAAAATAAGATCTCCCAGATAACAAGCCCAATTGGGCTATTACTACTACTACTACTACTACTACTACTACTACTACTACTACTACTACTACTACTAATAATAATAATAATAATAATAATAATAATAATAATAATAATAATAATAATAATAATATAATGAGGTTGGCCTCATTTCTCCTCCCCCCCTTCATTCCTGAACCTTCCTTCCTACCATCAAACAGGAAGGCAGGCCTCATTTCTCCTCCCCCCCTTCATTCCTGAACCTTCCTTCCTACCATCAAATAGGAAGGTAGGCCTCATTTCTCCCCCCACCATATTCCTGAACCTTCCTTCCTACCATCAAACAGGCAGTTAGGCCTCATTTCTCCCCCCCCCTTCATTCCTGAACCTTCCTTCCTACCATCAAACAGGAAGGTAGGCCTCTTTCCTGCTGTGGCTTCACCTGGTTCCTACAGTTATGATATTATCATCCTTGAATCAATAATGGCTCAGCACTGAGAACCAACCCAGGCACCTACCAGCACTAATGATGAGGAGAAACAAACAAAAATCCACTTTGGATCTTTCGTCACCCGGGTCAACAAGGACCACGTCAGATGCTATGGCTCCTGGACATCTGTCAAAAAATGGGCTACAGGGCTCAGTTGTTACTGCCAGGGAATCAGGGCATACAACTGCAAACCGACTGGAACCAAAGCGCAAAACTTGGACAACTGAAGAAAATAAACAAATCCTCAAATATTACTACCAGGCAGAGCCAACAGCCAGGGGATTTCAAAAAAGAATGATGCAGCTGTGGAAGGAACATCATCCGGAAAGTGTTGTAACTGAACAAAGACTAATGGATCAAAGGCGCTTCATCATCTGTAATAAAGTTTTCACAGAAGTGGAAATGCAACATCTAGAAATATTGGCTAAAAAGAAAACATCAAGTGATGATGAACAAGCTGAAGAAATTGCTCCAACACCTAAACAAATTGAAAAGCCAGTGGAAGAAGCAAATATACAGGATGAAGACCCTCCTATGCAACAACTTGAAAGTGTAGAACTAAGTGATCTAGCAAAAATGCTGAAAGAAAAAATTGAAAACCACATCAAAGAAAATGTAGGAAAAAAAAGACTACCTATCATTCGCGAAGTGCATAGCAAACAAGTGAAAGATCTGTTAACTGCTGTGAACAACATTTTAACTTCCATCCCATCCAGCACACTATATGAAACCAACCAATTAATGTATAGCACAGCCGCTGTTATAACTGCAGAACTAGGTTATAAAATGCCAAAAAAGAAACCCACTGGAACACCAAAGTGGAAAATTCGACTTGAAAATAAAATTTAAAAACTACGAGGGGATATCAGCAATCTGAAGTACTTGAAAGAAGGAAAACTAAAGAACAAAAAGCTGAAAAATAGTTTACACAAAAAATACAACCTGGAGGAAAAAACAATAACAGAAATTATGGAAGAACTAAAACAACGTGCGATAGCAACAGCAAGGAAAATTGAAAGATACGAAGGACGAATAAAACAGTATCGTGAAAATGTCCAGTTCAGAAGAAACCAACACCTCTTCTACCGGTCCCTTGATGAAAGTCGAATCCAAACGTATATTCACCCATGTAAAGAAAAAACTTTGAACTTTTGGAAAGAACTGTGGGAAAACCCAGTAGAACACAACAACATTGCCTCCTGGATCAAAGATATTCAACAACAAACAATACAAAACAATATGAAAAATATTGTAATAAAAACTGACATGGTGACAAAACAAGCAAAGAAGGTCAAGAACTGGAGTGCACCTGGCCTGGATGAACTGCATGGATACTGGCTAAAACATCTGACCAGCCTACATCATCGCATGGCCACTCAATTTGATCAAATGCTTCAAAATGCAACAAGCGAAGAATGGCTAACAGCTGGACGAACTTACTTGATAATGAAAGATCCAGAAAAAGGCACAGAACCAAACAACTATCGCCCAATTACTTGTCTGCCAACAACATTCAAACTTTTTACAAGGATACTGGCAAATTCAATATTCAATCACCTGATAGAAAACAGTTTGTATCCAGTAGAACAAAAAGGAAATTATAAAAAATCAAGAGGAACAAAAGATCAGCTGCTCATAGACAAAATGGTACTAAAAAATGCAAAACGAGGGAAAACACATTTAAATATGGCTTGGATTGATTACAAGAAGGCATTTGACTCATTACCCCACAGCTGGATTAACACCTGTCTGGAAAACTTTGGAATTAGCAAAAATATCTGTACATTTTTGAAAGCAAATATGCAAAAATGGAAAACAGTTCTAACAACAAATGGGGAGAACATTGGTGAAGTCAACATCAGACGAAGAATCTTCCAAGGAGATTCACTTTCATCACTACTGTTCAACATTGCATTAGTTCCCCTGACAATAATCCTACGGAACACAAAAATGGGATACCAAATCTCAAAACAACATGGCAAGATAAACCATCTACTATACATGGATGACTTAAAAATGTATGCGAAAAGCCCCACTGAACTTAAATCAATACTCAACACAGTTTAACTGTTCAGCAGTGACATCAAAATGAACTTTGGACTTGAAAAATGTGCTATATTATCCATGCAGTGAGGAAAAATGGAAAAAACAGAAGGAATAGAACTGGGAAATGGTAATATAGTGAAAGCAATAGCAAAGGATGATGGTTACAAGTACCTAGGCATATTGGGAGCAGATAAGATCTTGAATGAAAAAGTCAAAGAGTCAACACAAAAGGAATACATCAGGAGGGTCCGCAAAATATTAAAATCAAAGCTGAATGCCGGAAATATAATTAAAGCCGTTAATACATGGGTAGTTCCAGTGATACGCTATCCAGCTGGAATCATCAACTGGACTCTGGCTGAACTGGAAAACCTGGACCGGAAAACACGCAAACTTTTGAATATATACCATGCTTTACATCCACGAAGTGACATTGACAGGTTGTACCTGCCAAGAAAAATACGGCGCAGGGGGCTATTGCAAATCCATCAAATTGTAGAAGAAGTTTGAATGATTATGTGAACCAAAGTACAGAAAAATTGCTGCAGGCTGTAAAAATGGAGAACAGCATAAAAACAACAGAAACAAAGGCAGAATATAAGGAAAAACAGCTGGATGACAGATTAAATAGATGGAAGATCAAGACTTTGCATGGACAGCACTTGAAAAACATTGAAGAAAAATGTGATGACAATTTGACATGGACATGGCTTAAGATGGGAACTATCAAGAAAGAAACGGAAGGTTTAATACTTGCCGCTCAAGAACAAGCACTACAAACTAATGCCATGAAAGCGAAGATTCAAAAATCCACTGACAACCCAAACTGCCGACTTTGCAATAACAAAGTCAAAACTGTTTCACATTTAATATGTGAATACAGCAAAATCTCACAAACTGATTACAAAGCTAGACATGACCAAGTTGCTAAATTAATCCACTGGTCATTATGTAAAAAATATGGTTTACCTGTATCCAGAAAGTCATGGGAACACAAAGTAGAAAAGGTTATCAAGAATGAGAGGGTGAAGATCTTGTGGGACTTTTGAATACAAACAGACCGTCATTTGGAGCACAACACACCAGATATCATGGTTGTAGAGGGCCGAAGTGTACAGTTCATTGATATCGCTGTTCCTGGAGATGCCAGAGTCGAAGAAAAAGAACTAGAAAAAATCATGAAATATCGTGACCTGGCCATCGAAACCACACGGCTATGGATGAAGCATGTCACAGTGACACCCATTGTCATGGGGGCACTTGGCACCATGTCCAAGAATTTTAATAAATATTTCAGCAAATTGCAGCTTCCTACAATAACACCAGCGGAACTGCAAAAAACGGCGCTACTTGGCACATGTTATATTCTACGAAGATACTTGGTTGATACCTAGGATGCTGGCAGCAAACTGTATCAACAATTAGCACCAGTCAATTGTTAGTATTTATAATATGCATTTATAATATGCATCAATTAGTATTTATAATATGCATTTTTAAATGTTCAGTTGGCTGAGTTTCATTTTTTATGAATAAAGTAAATAATAATAATAATAATAATCTTTATTGTCATTGTAATAAGATTGTAATAAAATTACAATGAAATTGGTTCAAGCGCTGTGCCATCATTTGCATCAGGTGGAATACAGACCGCAGTGACAGCCATAACAGGAATCTCTCCAGGCAAACAAAATGGCCGACAAATGACAGTTGAGAACCCCATGTCTGCAGAACAATGTGTATAAGCAACCCCACTGTCAGTACACCAGTTATGTGTGTAAAATTCAAATCTGTTTGGCATTTTAGGAGTTGGTGGAAGAGGAGCACGTCTCTTTTTCTTTTTTATTTCTTGTTGCAATGAACTTTGAGGAATCGCACTTGGCATTTCTTTCCCTTCTCTCTCAGCTTTCCCAACAGAAAAGGACGGAATCACTGGTAGGGGTGGTGCTCTCCGCTTCTTCATTTCAATTCTTGCAGTTGCCCCTTGTATATTCCCAAGAGATAATGATTGTGCCACCATTACAGAACATAAACTTCGTGAAGAATCTGCGATCATTGTTTCATCAAGGCTTTGTTTACGATACAACGTGGTTTTTAAAAATTATCCACTACCCAGATCTAGGCTTCTTCTTGAGGATTTCTCTGCCTGAAACTTGTTTTTCTTACTTGTCCTAATAAATTCGAGTAATCCTTTTTTTCTTTAACTGATGTGTCACAACCAGTTGATATGTTTGTTTCTCTATAATTCACAGTAGGTTCAGAGCGAATTTTTGATGGAAAAGTCTGCTGTGACACCATTTTGAGTGCATGCACTAAAATAAGCCCTCCCCCAAAATAAGCCCTCTCCACAAATATTGCAACACAGCAGCAGCCATGAGGTGACCAAGATAATAAGACCTCCCCGAAAATAAGGCCAAGTGCTTATCTCAGGGGTAAAAAAAAATAAGACCCTGTCTTATTTTTGGGGAAGCATGGTAATTACGAAGGCTAATTGCCATTGAAGGTGTCTGATTACAAAGCAAAAGACGATTTGATCTGCCCTAGTTCACTAACACCTTTGTAAAATAAAGAGTCTAATTCATCTTCATACTACCTGTTCTAAATTCTGCTTCAAATCTGTATGAGCATTTAAACTTAACCATTGTTTAGGGATATTTGTCAAAAAATAGTTGTCTCCATGTTTGGTGAGAGAGCGATTGAGAACAGCCTCAGAAATTTAAGAAATTTTCAATACTGGTGGATAGATGTATAAACTCCCATCTCCACAAAATCTCAGTTGGTATTGATTAGGTCAGCTCCTATTAGAATCTGCAAAGTCTGAATGCCTTCCAGCATCCCTACAGCAAAATACCCCATTGAAGCTGACAATGTTTTCAAGGAGATGGATATTGGCTTTTTCCACCCTAGATAATTTCCTTTGCTTCGCCTTCAGTTTTGCTGTGACAAAGACGTAGGCACTAGAAAATTAGCTTTTTGATAGCCTCTGGCATCTTCTACTAATGTGATGAAGACAAATGGTGTTGTGGTTTATGATTTATTTGGAGAATTATCATAAGCACTAATATTTGTTACGTCACATTAACATTGCTCTTTTAAAAAGCACAATTGGCTGTTGAGGTTTATAGGAGAAAGGGAGTGAAACTCTGACTATCATTACATACCTTCAAAGATCATTTTCCTTTGTGTTTTAAAAATGTGGCTGTAATGATCCCTCTGCATTTGCAAAAGACTCAGTTATATGCTGAACTGTTTTATTGGGATTTTTCTACTGCTTCTTCAAGAGCAGTATGACTCAGGAATTGGTTACAAATACTACAAGGCAGAAATGGCTGAGATGGGGTTTTTTTAAATCATTATTTCAGTGATGACCAAATGGACAAAGAAATTCAGGAAGAACAAGGAAGTGAAGAATGTATCTTTTAAAAAAAATCTTCCCCCCTCCCCCTCAATTGAACAATCAAGACTGTTAACAATTGTTGTATTATTTATTTATGGGTTGTAATCTCTCCCATGTTCTTCTTAATTTTCAGATCCATACATCCACACTGACAATTATGCTTAAGGTAATTTGTTTGATTTCAATAAGTGACATCAAACAAATGTGTCTTTTTATCATGACTTCTTTGAGATTGATAAACAAAATTAGACATTTAGATCAAATTACAAGAAAATAATGCTAATATAATATAATAACATAGTGTAACATAATATAACATAACTAACATACATAATATTCTAGGACTGGTGATTATGAGGTTACCCAAGGCTAAGGTAGTATTTTTTTTAAAAAAAATATCAACCACCAAGGGAATTGAGTTGATACTCAAGAGAATAGAAATAATGTGAAAATGTTGATGAAGAAGAATTACTGATAAGAACTTGCCAAATTTCCCTTGGCAAGATTTTCCACAGTGGTTGGTGCTGCCTCCCTAGGGCTGAAAGAGAGTGACTGGCCCAAGATCATCCAGCTGCAACACACACACACACACACACACACCAGTTTATAGACCTCAATCACTATACCACACTGAATGGTGGAAGTGGAATAGTTTATTATGTATTGTATATAGTATATAGGTGTCAGTTGAGGTCAATTCAGGTCCTCTGATGGAGTGGGAAAATTCTCTCTTGATTGGTTGTTTGGCTGATCAGTTTCCTATAAAAGGAGCTCTGTCAACCAGAGAGTTTCTCTTGCCCCACAGGCAGTATTGAATTAAGAGATGTTAGAAATCACTCTGGCCTTGCCTCCATTCATCACCCAGAACTTAACATAGCAGAGGTGGGTTGCTAATCTTTTTGCCGCTGGTTCGGGGGCGCGTGCAACATTTCTGTGCATGCGCAGAAGCATCCAGGTGGGTGGGCGGAGCCTCCTGCTGCTGCTACTACTGGTTCAGCCAATCTGGGCCAAACTGGCAGCATCCCAGCTAGGATTGCATAGGTTGTGCTGTTTTACCAACTGTGTTACATTTAGCACAAGAGAAGCGAGTACTCCACAAAGCCAGAGCTGCAAATGCTGCAACAATGGTGGCCACACATGTCTGCCCAGCATGTTGCAAAACATTTTGTGCCCGTGTAGGCCTTACCAGCCACCTGCGGACACATCATGTCCAGCCCACAACCTGTTAAATGTCAAGGTCCTCTTCGAACACGATGGACGAACATCACCATCATCTTGTGCTCTTTTTTTCCCAGACTACCACCTTCATGTGGACCAGTGGCTTGGACAAATGAAAAGGATTAGTATCGGGAAAACAATTTGAGCAGAGAGAAGGAAGTCATATTAAGGTTCTTTGATATGGGGAGTTTAAAAGCATTGCTATTTTTTCCAGGATTCTTCAATAGGAATAATATTAAAAATGTGTCCAATAATAGGGCATTGAAAGAAATGCAAATGTTAATTATCACACAACACTACTCTGCAAGTGCATATTCCCAGGAAGCTTTTCAGATTGAGGTAGTTAAAGTGCTTTTATTCATTTGGGCTACCCAGCAAATTGTACCTACTTGTTCAGGGGTCCTTTGACCCCAATCCCCAGCAAAATGAAATGGCTAGAAATGAAGGCGGTTCACCTTAACTGTACAAATTGTGTAAAAATGAAAGAGGAGACAGTAGTAACTAAAACTAGACTTTTGAGTCCAATTCCGGAGCTTTGTTGCGCTAAGAAATAAATCCAATGGGTCAAACTGCCAGGCAGCTCTACAACCAACTTTAGCCAACACCTTTTTCTTAATTTATTTTTCATTATCATAACAGTGTAATACCAGTTGATGGGAAAATAGGTATGTCTGTGCCTATTTAGCTCTTTCTTCCCAAGTAAATCAGTAGCAAATATGCTTAATGCAGTCCCAATTGGGCTTTGATTTAAATGAAATTTTGCATGCTCAGAAAATGTCATATTTTGTTCAGCATTGGCAATGCTTTATTTATTCTTTGCTTCATTTTCAGATATGCAGAATGAGTTGTGAAGCAGGGAATGGTAGCACTGATATGTAAGAGCAATGTATGTTGGGTATTTCACAAACACCCCTGTAGTCATACAATATAGTTATGTAAAAACAGCCCCTCCAAGTGTCATAAATCCAAGAGGTGCCAGTCTTTAGCTATACTCCAGGAGGGACAATTTAAATATCTAATTTTTTTTAAAATAAAAAAGTAACCTATTCTATTTTTGCTCCTCTTGACACAACAGCTCAGTGTTGTATGCAACTATGCCTAAAGTCCACCAGATGGCAGATTGCAAACTACCGTAAGTCAAAGGCATAAAAATCACAGTACATTTCTGGTTCACTTTATCTATTGCAGGGACTCTTGTTTATATCTTGTGTCAACAGTCTTATTCCCTCTTCTCTGATAAAGGAAGATAGTGCTGCAGACACTAACTTGCACAGTCCCTGGCTTTAATCTTTTCTCTTTGTGCTCCAGGTCACTATTATTATGAATGGTATTTTTGTCTCTTGCCTGGCAAAAAAATAGTATCGAGCCAAGCTCTGATGTTCAAAAGAATACAGCTTTGGAGATCCTCTATTGGTGTACGACATGTGAAACGTATCAGGAATAACTTTGCCATTTCCAGTAATTCATACGCATTCTAATATAGTTGCCACAGGTGTTTGAAATGGCTTATAGGATAAATTTTAGCTTCTTCAAAGTTCAAGGTTCATTACCTTTTTTCATAATCATTCTCCAATTCATAGGGAAATTCATAATTCTTCCTTTAATATTTTAGTTTCATAAAGTAGTAAGAAGAGGGGAGAGGGTGTTAAAAAAAATCAAGATGGTGGGTTGACCAAGCAAACAAGTCCTATCTTCCATGTTTATGTAGCTACATACATGTGTGGTAGGTAAGGCAGGTTGGTCTAAGAGAGTAATTGACCTAAGGTGCAATCCTATGTATCATTCATAAATTCATTACATTCCCAGGTAAGAGTGCATATAATTGCACCAGTGGTGGGTTTCTGCAGGTTCGCACCTACTCGCGAGAGCCGGTTGGTGAAATTTAGAGAACCGGTGAGAGGGGGTTCCACCGGCGTACCTGGAAGTAAATCTGGCCTGCTGCTGCCAGTGACCCAACGGGAAGGAAAGGAAAGGAAGGAAGGAAGGAAGGAAGGAAGGAAGGAAGGAAGGAAAGAAAGAAAGAAAGAAAGAAAGAAAGAAAGAAAGAAAGAAAGAAAGAAAGAAAGAAAGAAAGAAAGAATTTATCATCACAATTGAGGCCAAAATTTTGGTTGCTAAGCAAGAGCATTGTTAAATGAGTTTCACCACATTTTAAAAGGTGGCTCCTCCCACCCTATCACATTACTGCCAAGCCACGCCCACAAAATAGGCCACACCTACAGAGTAGGTTCTAAAAAATTTGAAACCCACCAACGAATTGCACCCATGGTAAGTGTTATGAACCCTGCAAGTCATTTAAATCCTAAAGTCTTCAACTGGCCAATCACTGGCCATCGGGGGCCATCACTGGCCATCGGGGGCGAACTGTTAGCCCCCGTGGAAAGGCCCTGCAACCTAGGCGTCCTCCTGGACTCCCGGCTGTCCATGGAGGACCATGTGACGGCCATGGCCAGGGAGGCTTTTTACCAGGTTAGCCTGGTACGCCAGTTGCGCCCCTTTCTTGACCGGGACGCCCTCTGCACAGTCATTCAAGCACTCGTGATGTCCCATCTAGACTACTGCAACGCTCTCTACATGGGGCTCCCCTTGAGGTGCACCCGAAGACTGCAGCTAGTGCAGAATGCGGCCACGCAGGGGATTTTGGGAGCATCATGGCATTCCAATGTAACCTCTCCTGCGCGAGCTGCAGGAGAGGTTTGCACCCGAAGACTGCAGCTAGTGCAGAATGCGGCCACGCAGGGGATTTTGGGAGCATCATGGCATTCCCATGTAACCTCTCCTGCGCGAGCTGCACTGGCTACCTGTGGTTTTTCGGGTGAGCTTCAAGGTGCTGGTAACCATCTTTAAAACGCTCCATGGCACGGGGCCTAGTTACTTGCGAGACCGTCTCCTACCTCATACATCCCTTTGACCGATTCGTTCCCATAGAGAGGGTCTTCTCCAGGTGCCATCGGCCGGGCAATGCCAGTTGGCGACCCCCAGGGGAAGGGTCTTCTCTGTGGCGGGCGCAGCCCTCTGGAATGACCTACCCCCCCAAACTCCTCTGCCTCTTCCCCCAATGTCTGAAGACCTATTTCTTTCATCTAGCCGGCCTAGCCTAGTTCCCGAGACCACCCCTAGAGACTGAGTATTTATTTATATGTTTGTATTTATTTATATGTTGTACTTTTACTTTTTAACTTCCTGTGCACCGCCTTGAGTCCCTTTGGGGAGATAGACGCGGTATAAAAATCAAATAAAATCAAAATCAAATAAAATCAACAACTGATGCTCATCCAACAAAACCTGGATCAGGCACTGAATGGAACTACTCTGCTAATTGGAAATGAATTTATCGTGAAATCTAAGTTATGATGGATATGTAAGATTCTGCCCTAAGAAGCCTAACAAATATACCACAGGTGACATGCTGAGTCCTTTCTGCAGGCACACAAGCCATCACCCCAGCTCAACTCCATTGTGCATGCACCTGCGCCTCCAGCCAGCCAGCTGATTTTTATGTCTCAGGGGGGGAGTAGGGCACATTCAGGAGTTGCATGTGCATGCGCATGGGGAGCGGGAGAGTCGCATGCACATGCGCATGGGTGCACTGTCACATGTGCACACTTTCAGCATGCAATGAGAAAAAGGTTAGCCATCACTGAAATATTGGTCCTGCTTATCATCCAAAACCAGGTTTCACAATTCCAGATATTGCCAGGGCCATCTGAAGAGGATTATGAGCCCCTGGGCAAAGAAGTCTACTGGGGCCCCTACGACAACTACTCACAGGAATAGAAATGTAAATGGTTGATAAAATTAAACATATATTTGCATGTTAGTATTAATTAAAATGCGGTAATAAATATGTTGCTGTGTTTATATGATACAAGGTGCATTGAAGGGTTAACATACACAGATTAGTATGAGCCCTCTATGCTCATGCAGCCCAAGGGCAAGTGCCCATCAGGCCCATGCATTAAGACAGCCCTGGATATTGCCAGAGGATACCTCAGATACCTTGCTTCACTATTGAATTGAAGAGATTAGAAGCCATATTGTTTCACAAAGCATTTTCAGAAGTGATTTGCTTGACTATCTGGGGTGCAACGTCTTTTGGGAGATCTGCAGAGGCCTATCTCAAAAATTCTGTTCTCAACAGTTCCTTGATATTTTCTCTGCAAAATTGAAATCGCTGCAGATGTCCTCTGAATGCCTCTTTTCACATTTCACAATATGACTGTTCCTGTAGTATTAGAATAAAGATTTTAAAACATCTTATTTTCTGCAATATCTTAAATAAATCTTCTCCAGACCCTCAGTGTTTACCAATAACTGCAACTCTTCACTTTTCACCAGCCTCTCTGTGTTTAGAAGGTAGCTTTGTGGGAAACAGTACTGTTTTTCTTCTAATTCTGCCACTGACAGTTCTTCTCATGGATTAGGACTATACATCCTGGACATCAATTGTTTGAATTTCTACCCAAAAAACAATGGTATATAGGGCACTGCACACCAGAACAACTAGACTCAAGGACAGTTTTTTCCAGTATGCCATCACTGTATTACTATCATCCTTCTCTTCCTTCCTAGTACCAATCTCTTCCCACTTATCACTATAACCATGTTGCTTGCATCTTTAAAATTTGTATTGTTTTATTTATTTCCTAGTATAATCTGATTGCTTATTAGTAACCTATGACTATCACTAAGTGTTGTATCTTATGATTCTTGATGAATGTATTTTATTTTCCTCTATGGACACTGAGAGCATGTGTGCCAAAGACAAATTCCTTGCATCTCCAATCACACTTGGCCAATAAAGAATTCTATTCTATTCTATTCTAGTTCCAACTTCTCAGCTTCTCCAAGAAGGAGTTCCTAATGATGGTCTATGGCTTTATGCATTAAAAAAAACAACATTTCAGATCAGGAAGTTCAACAGGACTTGTCTGCTTTACCCTAGAATGATTTCTTGAGCAGACAGCCCCCCTTTCCCCACACAAACCAGGAAGATATTTATATCACGTAACAGCCTTTAAATTTCAGAGGGTCATTGTAACACTCTGCCCACACCAGTTCTGAAGAGATGACACATAAAAGTCTCGTACAAGCTGAGACTCTGCCCCTGTGGACAAAGAGCCACTGAAATTATAACTCATGTCCTGCTGCATTGCACCCTCTATAAGACTCACAGAGCCGTTTTATAACATCTTATGTGCTAAAATACCCCCAGAAAAACTCATCCCTCTTATGTACAACTATTATTATTGGACCATTAGGATACAGCATCTTTGAACGTAGCTGTGTTTTGCTATACTGTCTGTAAAATCAGGTAAACTCTGCTTACGCATTGATGATTTCACTGTCAGAACTATGGTCTGTCCTGTTCTGTTCTGTTCTGTTCTGTTTGATTCCAATGTTTAACTTTTATCTCAAGACTAGAGTAGGGCTCCCCTTCAGGCCTCTCCCTCAGGTCTCCCATCTGAATGAATGAAACTAGAGGGGAGGAACTATATGGGCATCCTCAGAGGTGAGCTGCACATTTTGTTACTAGCAGTTCACCAAGCAGGCATACGGGCACCTTCCACGCTTGTATCTGGGCTACACCGCATGTGGTTTGCTCACACACGTGCCTTCCGCATATGTGCCCAGCCTCAAAAACTAAATAGGATGGAATAGAGCCAGGGCGATTTCTGCTACTGAACCAGCTGAATACCACCTCTGGGTAGCCTGTTCTCTCCTGACTATGACTTTCCATAGGTACAGATGAAAACACTTACGGGCTTAAAAATGATTTCTTGATCTGGGCCAAAAGCCTGGCATGAAATGGCAATAATTCTTCCTCCCCAAGTCTTCTTGTTGCAATGCTGAGTTCCTAAGAATGTATAGTGGAGAAGACCCACTGCTAAAACATTCATGTATGAAGGGTTAATTTATTGGTTTGAAATTTACAATAGGTCATTTCCAGCTTTACTGAGGGAATACTGAGGCAATATGACTGCCTCATTTAGTGACCATTCACTGTTCCAATGGTGATGAAAATCTTCACATATATGACAGTAATGAAAAAGATTCTTTTAAAAATACAGGTCTGAAAAGCAAAGGAAAGCTGAAATAAGATCATAAGCACAGCCATAGTTTCACTTAGCAACCACTTCTCTCAATAACTAAGTTGCAGATTACTAAACAAAGACTACCCGCACATGTATTTCTATCAGTTATTGGAAGGCTCACAGAACACATACCAATAAGTTTAGTAGTAACAGAGCAAAAAAGAAGTAATCAAATGAGTGCGTGTTATCCTGAGGTAAAATACCTTTGTGCTTACTATAAGAAGATCCTCACAATTCTTACAATCAAATTTCAAATATTTATTCATTTTAGCATTTACAAGATGAACACTTTGCTGATTACAAAATGTCAATAAATGGAAAAGGACCCCTTTTTTATAGACATAATCAATTTTCAGACATTATCCACACGCAACCTTATAACAGCAGGCAGTATTAAGTATTAAGGGCATAAGATAGTATTTTCCATTTGGCTTCCTGTAGCTTCACAATGAAGTCTAGAAACCTTCTAGCCATTAGAATATAAAATGAGAGCAAACCCCATTCCCTACTAGTGCTGATGATGTTAACTAGTTTGTTAAAGAAACATCTGCAAACACCCCCCCACCCACCCACACACAATCATGCTCTGAGAGAATCAAGAACCCCATAGTTCAATCCTGAAGTACAAGCATTCTTTGCTATTGGCCTAGAACCGTGATGGCAAACCTATGGCATGGGTGCCACAGGTGGCACACGAATCTATTTCTTAGGGCACGCGAGGCGTTGCTCTGTCAGCTCCAGCGTGCTGGCCAGCTGATTTAGGCCTTCTTTTGTGGCCGATTTTCACCCTCTGGAGGCTTCAGGGAAGCTCCTGAAGCCTCTGGAGGTGGAGTGGGATGCTGTTTTCACCCTCCCCAGGCTCCTAGAAAGCCTCTGGAGCCTGGGGAGGGCGAAAAAAGCGCACCAAAAGCAGAGGTTTGCGCACATAGCATTATGGGTGTGGCACACCCACGCATGACCCCCCTGCACTATCCCCGCTTTTGGCACGCGAACTAAAAAGGTTACCCATCATTGGTCTAGAACATTTACAAAATATTCTTTCCCTCTATTTTAATCACATAGCCATATTCCTAAAAGAAGTATCACGTAGGAAAAATGTTCATTAAAATTAGCTGGCCAGGAGGAAACAGAACTTTCTAGATCTTTCCAGTGCAAGAAAAGGAAAGGATGGCAGGGGGGTGGGGGATCACACACACACACAAAAACTAGGTCACAAAAGCAATAAGCCACCTCATGTGTCTGAGTCATCTATATTTATATTGCTGAATAGCCAAGAAGCGCCTGAATTGTTGCGGAGCCTCTGTAAGTGTCCTTTAATGGCTAAATGATATTTGAGAACACAGAAGTGACAGTATAAACTATTCAGGGTTAATTTTGTAGGAAAGCACAAATTTCACTTCTGAATCAGCCCCTCTCACCAAATAACGCACACTAAAGAACTAGTGAACGTTGAGTGAAATTCTAAATAATGGGGTGCCTCATTCTAGTATTTTTATGAGGGAAAGTAGGGTACACCTTAGTGCAGCTTTACAAATTGCACAGGATGTGTGTGCCAGAGCTGTTATTCTTCCTCTTTTTACACAAGAAGGGTCAATTAATAGCAATTAATTCTTGCAGGGCAAAGCAGTTGCACTGAAGATTGGGGCTGAAAATGTGATTGTCCAGTCAGAAATAGTTCAGAACAATTTTCTTAGGAAAATTCTTGACCTCCCTCGGGGAACCTCCTGCTGTGCATCTGAAACTGGAGGTTAAGCTGCCCTCAATCCCTGTTAAAGTTCATCTGCCACTGCTAAAATGCTTTCAGGAGCTTAACAGCTTCTCAGAAGACCATCTACTTAGGCTTTTTTCCCCCCCTCAGAATTGCCAGTGAGCAAACCAACCAGGAGACAAACAGACTGGCCCACATTCCAAAAATGCCTTCTTTGCCTTTGCTAGAAGAACTTAAATCCTGGGACAGGAAGAAAAAAAAATATTGATTTGCTCTTTGACTGGATAATAGCCAAGATGTGATTTAGAGCAAGGTTTAAAATTTTGCTTCTGGCTGCACAAACTCAGGAAATGATGTTACAGAAGAGCTTCAGAGCTCTTGAAAGGTGAGCACTGCACATCTCTACCCATGGCTAAAGCAGCCTGATATTTTTCCATCTTCCATGGACGCTTAGAAAAAGTTCTTGCTGATTTAAGGGATCCACTCATTGAACGTAACAAAACTTATTAAACTTTTTCCCCCCCAGATGTGAGTTATAGCTTGAAAAAGGTCCGCTTTTATAAATTGGTGGTGTGCTTCTGCCCAACACAATAGACCAAGTATTTCTTCCAAATCATTGTCAAAGCATGAAATGTTCTAGCTGTCATTATGATGCCCTCACTTTAAGAAAAACAAATTAATTTCACAGGAGCTTTCTGGAATTACAAAAAAAAAAAAAAGCTTTTAAAGCTTCCTTTACAAAACATGTCCTTGATATATCTTGAAGCCAGTTTTTATAAAGTCCCCAAGAACAAATAAAGGGTTACTAGAACGACATATCCTCCCTTTTGATCTCATGTTCTCTGGCAAGCAGTCTTAAAAATCAAATATTATCTTGCTATTATCAAATATACTCCATTTTTGGAGGGGAGGGGCTGTTTTCACAAGAGTAGTCTTTGAAACATTCATATATTATGACCTTGTAAATTGATGGCTTCGTCTTCTTTCTCCTTATCCCTCAACAGGCAACCTATGTCTGTTATTTAATATATTTCCTGATTCCAGCAATCGACTTCAATCCAGCTCCTTCAACTCTATAATTTCTATAATCTGCAGATCACATGACTCATCACACCTTTCTGTGGAGAAAGCAGAAAAAGACATTGTCATGACTTCTATGTTATTACCGCCGCCCTGGGTCCTTTTGCAGAAGGGCGGGATACAAATTGAATAAAATCTAAATCTAAATATACTAGCATATGTTCTTCAAATTAAAGACTTCCAGAAAAATATTGGGAAAAGTAGTTCCATATACCCAGAGACTTAAGTAAAAAATTTTTTTGCAGTTTTAATTATAATTTTTGTCACAAATAATTTTTGTCACAAATGCTAAGAAAGTTAAAAAGTGTGTCCTCCTTTGGCTTCATACAGTATGTCATAATTTCCACCTGCCTATGTAATTGTGGGAAGCCCCCCCCCATAATGAAATGGCAGTGGAGACCCCCAGACTTCTAGTCATGGGGGACTTTAACCTGCCATCGGTGGGCGAATCATCCGGGGTAGCTCGGGAGTTCATGGCTTCCATGACGGCCATGGACCTGACCCAAGTAATTCAAGGCCCCACGCACGAGGGTGGACACACACCGGATCTCATCTTTGTCTCAGGCCAATGGAAGAGTGATCTGGGCATAGGGGATATAGTCATCACACCCTTGTCATGGACAGACCACTCACTTCTCCGGCTTGACTTTCCGACCGCTACTCCCCTCCGCGGGGAGGTGGAACCTGAGTTACCAATCTGGTTCCGCCCCAGGCGCCTGATGGACCCAGATGGGTTCCAAGCGGCGCTTGGGCCACTTCCTGTACCCCTGACCCGCGCCCCGATGGAGGACCTCGTGGCCGCATGGAATACTGCGACCACGGGAGCCTTGGATCGGGTCGCGCCCTTGCGGCCTCTCTTGCGGCGGCGAGCCACCCTGGCTCCTTGGTTTACCGAGGAGCTGAGGGTGATGAAACGCCACAAGAGATGCCTAGAGAGAAGATGGAGGTATACCCGCTCTGAATCTGACCGGACACAGGTAAGAGCCCATTTACGGACTTACATTGTGGCGCTGAGAGTGGCCAAACGCCATCATTGCGCCACTCTCATAGCATCCGCAGATAACCGCCCTGCCGCCCTGTTTAGGGTGACCCGTACCCTCCTTCAACAGAGGGTGCGGGAAGCCCCCTTACAGGGTAGAGCAGAGGAATTTGTGTCTTATCTGCAGGAGAAAATCGCTCAGATACAGAATGAGTTAGCCCCCATTGCTGGTCCAGTGGATTGCCACGAGGGGGATCTTGTTTGGGAGGAGTTTGACTCCGTTACTTCCGAGGATATGGACAGGTTACGTGGGCGACTGCGAGCCACCACATGTTTATTGGACCCGTGTCCCTCCTGGCTTGTACTGGCATCCTGGGAGGTGACACGAGGCTGGCTCCAAGAGGTTATCAACTCATCCTTGAGTGAGGGTTCCTTGCCTGCCTCCCTAAAAGAGGCCATGGTGAGGCCCCTCCTCAAGAAGCCCTCTTTGGATCCAGCTTTATTAACCAACTATCGTCCAGTCTCCAACCTTCCTTTTCTGGCGAAGGTTGTTGAGAGTGTGGTGGCACAACAGTTTCCCCGTCATCTGGAGGAAATTGATTATCTAGACCCGCGCCAGTCCGGCTTTCAACCCGGGCATAGCACCGAGACGGCATTGGTCGCGTTGGTGGATGATCTCTGGAGGGCCAGAGATGGGGGTTGCTCCTCCATCCTGGTTCTGTTAGACCTCTCGGCGGCTTTCGATACCATCGACCATGGTATCCTATTGCATCGGCTGGGGGGGTTGGGGGTGGGAGGCACCGTTTTGCGGTGGTTCTCCTCCTACCTCTCTGGCCGATCGCAATTTGTGTTGACAGGAGAGCAGAGGTCGACCCCGAGACCCCTCACATGTGGGGTGCCTCAGGGGTCGGTCCTCTCGCCTCTCCTGTTCAACACATACATGAAGCCGCTGGGCGAGATCATCCGTGGTTTTGGGGTAGAGTATCATCTCTACGCTGATGATACTCAGCTGTATATATCTACCCCAAACCACCCCAACGATGCCGTAGCGGTGATGTGCCAGTGCCTGGAAGCCGTGCGGATCTGGATGGGAAGTAACGGACTCAGGCTCAACCCGACCAAGACCGAGTGGCTGTGGTTTCCGGCTGCCCGATTCAACCAGCTGACTCCATCGCTGGCCATAGGGGGCGAACATCTTGCCCCTGTGGATGGGGCGCGCAACTTGGGTGTCCTCCTGGATACCCAGCTGTCCATGGAAGATCAAGTGACAGCCGTGGCCAGGAGGGCGTTTTACCAGGTTCGCCTGGTACGCCAGTTGCGCCCCCTATTGGATCGGGACGCCCTTCGCACAGTCACTCATGCTCTCGTGACATCCCGACTGGATTATTGCAACTCTCTCTACATGGGGCTCCCCTTGAGGTGTACCCGGAGGCTTCAGTTGGTCCAGAACGCAGCCGCGCGAGCAATTATGGGCACCTCTAGGTTTGCCCACGTAACACCGCTCTTGCGCGAGCTGCACTGGCTACCTGTCGTCTTCCGGGTGCGCTTCAAGGTGTTAATTACCATCTTCAAAGCGCTCCATGGCTCGGGACCTAGCTACCTGCGGGATCGGATCCTGCCCCATACATCCTCACGGCCGATTCGCTCCCACAGAGAGGGACTTCTCCGGGTGCCGTCCACTAGACTTTGTCAGCGGGCGACGCCCAGGGGAAGGGCCTTCTCTGTGGCGGGCCCAGCCCTCTGGAACGACCTTCCCCCCGATATTAGGACAACTACGGACCTCCGCTCCTTCCGCTTAAAATTAAAGACACACTTTTTTCGCCTGGCCGGCCTTGGGTAGTCTCTTTTTAGGTTAGGGGTTTTAGGGGTAATTTTTAGTTTAGTTTATGGGTTTTAGCTCAGGATCAATTTAATCCATTTTTAATTTTGTATTTTGTATTTTGTCTGTGGTCTTATTTGTATTTTTAATTGCCTGTGCCCCGCCTCGAGTCCCCTTGGGGAGAGAGAGCGGGATATAAAATTAAATTATTATTATTATTATTATTATTATTATTATTATTATTATTATTATTATTATTATTATTATTATTATTATTATTATTATTATTATTATTATTATTATTATTATTATTATTATTATTATTATTATTATTATTATTATTATTATTATTAAATATTACAAAAGGCAGAATATTATATTTACCTGAAAGAGAAATGGAGAAACGTGTTTTTAGAGGCAGAAATCAGCCCCCAGTCTTTCTTAATAGCCCACAACAAATGCAAGCACTTAAGGAGATAAAGAACTTATTGAAAGAGGAAGCCAACTATCTAAATGGCTCCATTCATCATCATCATCATCATCATCATCTTTATTGTCATTGTAATAATATTGTAATAAAATTACAATGAAATTGGTAAAATAAACAAAGCAAATACTGCCAGCAGAAGCCCATTCAAGACAAGATATTTCAAAAAAGATATGACAGCTAACAAAACAGAATGGTAGGATTAGAACAAGCAGCCCCTCACCCAAGATCCAACACAGGGCGAAAGCCATTAGTCACAATAGTAATTGCCCAACACCCTTGCAAAACACAAGCCCCTCATTGCACCACCCCCAGAACAGTCCAAACATCAAAGTCACAGAAACCTATAAAGATCCATCTACTCATTCAACCATTTGGTCCGCTGTCCCAGAATCACAGGTGGTTGATGGTTCTGCTTCATCAATAAATGGAACCTTTCTTTTCAATCAGCCTCCAGCCTCCATTTTGTTTCCATTGCCTTTCTCCTGGATTGGAACTGAACCAGATGGATTTTCCTTCCAACATTATCCTTTGCCTATTCAGATATCTGGTAACCTAAACTCAAATAAGTAGCTCTGCCTTGTGATCAGCAATAAATGTATACTATCTCTCCTTAGGAACAATAAGAAAAAGGTTTGAAAGTCAAAATTCATACATTTGGAAGCTAAATGGTTAAATCACGGATTGGCAGCTGCAATATATCAGCTATCAAAAGGCCAGTTTTATGTTGCTATCTTCTAAAAAAAAAGTTTGCACCTACTCAAAATTCTACATTTTTTGCCTGAGATCTAGTTTTAAGATTAGCAATATATTATTTATAGAATTTGCTAGTGCTGTAACTTCAGGCAGGCATTTAAGGTACTTAAATTTTAGCTGAATTTGATGGCTTTTTCCCTTCTTTTATTCTTTTTTTTCCTTTTTATCCGCTGTATTTTAGACCTGTCACAAAAGGCTTTTTTAGGTTTAAAATATAACAGATTCAAAAAAGAAAAGAAAAGAAAAATTAATTCATGAAATGCAAGTAAAATTATAAGTGTTGCAAATGCCTACCTCAAGTTACAGCACTAATAGGTTCTACATTTAATGTGTTGGAGAGGAAAATGAAGAGGACAATTGCAAGTTATATGTTTATGATGAATTTTGTGAGTACGTAGAAGTATGGGTGTATTTTGCTGGAATGCTTGCTACAGATGGGAAAATGAATGAAGAAATTTTAAGGCAGGCAAATTAATACAGCAACCACTGTAAAAACAATACCTTGAGATGACTTGTAGAGGGAATAAAGGAGGATCAAATAGCAAAACAAATCTTTGAAGGACACGAGAATGGATTGAGATGAGGACTGAAGAGTGGTGATGGGTTGGAATTGGTGGAATTCTCTTAATCTCTTGAGGTACACCAGATCAGGGGGCAGCATTAGAAATATTGGAACTCAAATTTATCGATAAAGGTCCCACTTTTCTTCCTGTCCTTTTGTTATGAAAGAGAGTTGAGGTGGGATCACTTTAACACCTTTTTCATTTCCTGGCTTTAACTCGTGTTTTGGCACTTAGCTCCTCTTCTCCAAGGTCATATTTATAGTTCTCTACAGATCCTCAGAAAGAAAGGTGAGAAATTTAAAAGACAATAAGCAGGATATAAAGCAGTGAATGGTTTGAAAGGATACAATAGTACAGAGAAATATTGCTGTTGTTAGTTGTGAAGTCATGTCTGACACATCACAACCCATGGACAATGCTCCTCCAGGCCTTCCTGTCCTCTACCATCTTTTGGAATCCATTTAAGCTCATGCTTAAATTTCCCACCGCTACACCCCACTGCGGGGTGGCGGAACCGGAATATCCAAGATGGTTCCGCCCCAGGCACATGATGGAACCTGAAAGGTTCCAGATGGAGCTTGGGCCACTACCTGTAGCCCTGACCCGCGCCCGGATGGAGGACCTAGTGGCTGCATGGAATAGTGCGGCCACTGGGGCCTTGGACCGGGTTGCGCCTTTGCGGCCTCTCTTGCGGCAGCGAACCACACTGGCTTCCTGGTTCTCCGAGGAGCTGAGGGTGATGAAGCGCCACAAGAGACGCCTAGAGAGGAGATGGAGATCCACACGCTCTGAATCTGACCGAACACAGGTAAGAGCCCATTTGAGGACTTACATTGTGGCGATAAGAGTGGCCAAATGTCGGTATTGTGCCACTCTTATCGCGTCCACAGATAACCTCCCTGCCACCCTGTTTGGGGTGACCCGCTCCCTCCTTCACCAGAGGCCGCGGGAAGCCCCTCTGCAGGGACGAGCAGAGGAATTTGGAGAGTATCTGCAGGACAAAATCGCTCAGATTCAGAGCGAGTTGGCCTCCACCGAAAGTAGTCCGGAGGAGATGTCGGAAGCGGGTCTTGAGGCACCATTCTGGGAGGAGTTTGACTCTGTTACTTCCGATGATATGGACAGGTTGCGTAGGAGACTGAGGGCCACCACATGTTTATTGGACCCATGTCCCTCCTGGCTTGTACTGGCATCCTGGGAGGTTTCACGAGGCTGGCTCCAGGAGGTGGTCAATGCTTCTTTGAGTGAGGGGTTCTTGCCGGCCGTCTTGAAAGAGGTGGTGGTGAGGCCCCTCCTCAAGAAGCCTTCCCTGGACCCAGCATTGTTAGCTAATTATCGTCCCGTCTCTAACCTTTGCTTTTTGGCAAAGGTTGTAGAGAGTGTGGTGGCACAACAGTTTCCACGTCATCTGGAGGAAATTGATTATCTGGACCCGTGCCAGTCCGGCTTCCGGCCCGGTCACAGCACCGAGACGGCATTGGTCGCGTTGGCGGATGATCTCTGGAGGGCCAGAGATGGGGGTTGCTCCTCCATCCTGGTCCTATTAGACCTCTCAGCGGCTTTTGATACCATCGACCATGATATCCTATTGCATCGTCTGGAAGGGTTGGGGGTGAGGGGCACCGTTTTGCAGTGGTTCTCCTCCTACCCCTCCGGTCGGTCGCAATTTGTATTGGCAGGGGGGCAGAGGTCGGCCTTGAGGCCTCTCACTTGTGGGGTGCCTCAGGGGTCGGTCCTCTCACCTCTCCTGTTCAATACATATATGAAGCCGCTGGGCGAGATCATACGTGGGTTTGGGGTACATTACCATCTGTACGCAGATGACACCCAGCTGTACATTTCTACCCCAAACCACCCCAACGATGCCGTCGAAGTGATGTCCCGGTGTCTGGAAGCCGTGCGGATCTGGATGGGAAGGAACAGACTCAAGCTCAACCCGTCCAAGACTGAATGGCTGTGGCTACCGGCTCCCCGGTTCAACCAGTTGACGCCATCACTGGTCATAGGGGGCGAACATCTAGCCCCCGTGGAGCGGGCACGCAACTTAGGCATCCTCCTGGATTCCCGGCTGTCAATAGAAGATCATGTGACAGCCGTGGCCAGGGGGGCATTCTACCAGGTCCGCCTGGTGCACCAGTTGCATCCCCTATTGGACCGGGGCGCCCTGCACACAGTCACTCATGTGCTTGTGACATCTCGTCTGGACCACTGCAATGCTCTCTACATGGGGCTCCCCTTGAGATGCACTCGGAGGCTACAGCTGGTCCAGAACCCAGCCGCGCAGGAAGTTATGGGAGTTACTAGATACTCCCATGTAACACCACTCCTGCATGAGCTGCATTGGCTGCCTGTGGCCTTTCGGGTGCATTTCAAGGTGTTGATTATCATCTTTAAAGCACTCCATGGCACAGGACCTAGTTATTTGCGGGATGGTATCCTGCCCCATACATTCCTTCAGCCGATTCGCTCACACAGAGAGGGACTTCTCCGGGTGCCATCCACTAGGCAATGCCAGCAGGCGACGCCCAGGGGAAGGGCCTCCCAATTTTGGAAACACATAGCTTTGAAGGGGAGAGAAAATATCCAGATGTCCCCCAATGGAGGATATTGCAGATGTTTATTTCCATGAATGGAGAAAAATCTCCCTGAGTTAGGAAGGAAGTCAACTTTCTTGGAAGCTCCCTTCTTGCTGTCAATCAGTGGTGGGATGCTGCCAGTGGAACAACTGGTTTTGTGGAGCATGTACAGCATTGAAAATGGAGCTTCTAGAAGCTCAGCTGCTTACCTTCAAGTCAGCAACAGTAAGTAAACCAGCTGGAGGGGGGAAATCAGGGATGGCAGCTCATCATTGGAGCAAACTGGATTGTTGCAGCTACCGGTTCACCCAAACCAGTCCAAATTGGTAGAATCGGTAGAATCCCAGCCTAGATATTGAAACTTTCAGGTTCTCCTTTGCCCACCATCCACAATATGGAGGATTATAAAAGTATTTTTAAATAAATACATTTTTTTTTTAAAAATGCATACTTGATTTGGGTATAGCAGTGAACTGTTGTTGCTAGGAATAGGCAGTGAAGGAGAGCAGAACAACAAACCACCCCCACATGTCTAGGGGGCAGAGGGAGAGAAAGAAATAGAAGCACAGAAAAAGGAGACGCCATTTCCCCTTTGCCTTCTGCTGTCTGGATGACAGCAACAGCTTTGCCTGCGTGCTTTGCTGTTGAGGAGAAAAGCAGGCAGGCTGTGCAAAAGTTACCAGAAGGAATAGCATTTTTATGGAAAGTGTTGCAGAAATTCAATATTCCTCTGAGGCAAGAAAATAAATGGTGGTTCTCTCTGTCTGGCAGCCAAAGCAGAAATGACCATGCAAGAACAGATCTAGTTTCCACTATGAAGTAAACCAGATCAGGAAACTGATTTCCCCAGGATGCTAAAATTCTGCTTACTGAATTAGCAGATCTGCCCCTGTCTTCCCTCCTAAACCCCAGGATCCAAGGGGGAGCCTGTCTGATTCATAGTTAAGTCTGAGAGTCTGAGAAAGTACTTTTTTCTCATACTCTTGCATACCCCCCATCGGCTTAAGTATGCTTCTTCTGCACCTACTATTGATCTAATGGCTTCTGGTTAGCAACAGCAATGCCACTTAGACTTATATACTGCTCCACAGTGCGTTACAGCACTCTCTGAGTGTTTATAACATCATCATATTGCCCCCAACAATCTGGGTCCTCATTTTATCCATTTTGGAAGGATGGAAGGCTGAGTCAACCTTGAGTTCGTCAAGCTTGAACTCCTGGCAGTCGGCAGAGTTAGCCTGCAATAATGTATTCTAACTAATGTGCCATCTCCAAGACTATTTCCAAAGCTTTCTGCAACCAGATGAAAGGGGAATGTCCTGCAATGGGCTACTTGGAGCCCTAAAGGTCACTAACTTACTCAGGTTCCATCTATTTCACATAGAAAGTTTGCATAGGAGTCTGTTTTCCATGGTTCAACAGAAATCCCTAGTTCGTATTGAATTTTATCTGTTTTTAGTCTATTTCAGTAGCACGCTTGGCTCCAAATGGAGGGTCTGATATGAGGATATGACTTCAGCTTCTGGTAAGCAGGTCATTTTGATTCTGGACCATCCCTGAGAGTCTGAAGGAACTGAGACAGGATAGAACTCACCTTATCACTCTTCACCTATGTCCCTATTTTACAGCAATTGATTAACATTAATCTACATAAAGAAGAGTTGTTCTCAAGTTGTTTCTTGAGAAGTACAGTACACAATATACAGGCTGTGGGTCAGCAGTAAAGGCTGAACTTCACCAAAGGTGCAAGTCACTTCTGATCTAAAGCAATGATACTTCTTTGGAGATTTGGCCTGAAAGCTGAAAAAGACTGTTTTTCACTTTTGCATAAATGAGCTGCTATCATCTCCTGCAGTTAAAATTTCTGGCTTACAGTAGGACTCGAAGTTAAGCAGCCAGGTTCTTTATATACTTTATAATTATAGTTTATTTGATTTATATACCGCCCTTCTCCCTTTTTGGACTCAGGGCAGTGTACAGCCACAATAAAATAAACGGTACAAAATCTAAAACAATATGTTAAAAAGATATTAAATAAATGGCCTACATTTTAAAACCCCATTCTAAAATCACTATAAAATCCCTTTAAAAACTACCTTTAAAAACTACGACAGGCGGGCAGCGCAAAATAAATGCGTGTTCAGGGCCCGACGGAAGAGATGTAGGGCTGAGATCGTCCTTAGTCCAGGAGGTAGGTAATTCCAAAGGGCGGGAGCTGCCACAGAGAAGGGTCTCCCCCTGGGGGTCGCCAGTCGGCATTGTTTAGCCGCCAGCACCCTGAGGAGGCCCCTTCTGTGGGAGCAAACTGGTCGGAACGAGGTATTTGGCAGCAGGAAGCGGTCTTGCAGGTAACCAGGTCCCTTGCCATGGAGCGCTTTAAAGGTGGTCACTAGCACCTTGAAGCGCACCCGGAAAGCCACAGGCAGCCAGTGTAGCTCATGTAGGAGAGGTGTCACATGGGAGCATCTAGAAGCTCCCAGAATCCCCTGCGCAGCCGCATTCTGAACCAACTGGAGCCTCCGGGTGCACCTCAAGGGAAGCCCCATGTAGAGAGTGTTGCAATAGTCCAGACGGGAGATGACAAGGGCTTGGGTGACCATGCGTAAGGCATCACGATCCAGAAAGGGGTGCAACTGGCGTATCAGGCGGACCTGATAGAAAGCCCCCCTGGCCACAGCTGTCATGTAAACTTCTAGAGACAGCCGAGAGTCCAGGAGGATGCCCAAATGCCCACTTTGGCAGCTTTGCTATGCAAACATTACTTTGCTGCAGTGTAGAATGTAACTTAACTAATGTTTAGTGATACTAAAACTTTATTAACGTAACTTAACTAAAGTAACTGTAAGTAAAGTATAGTTGGCAATGTAGTTTATTTCCCAAGTTGAAGATCTATAACCCGATATTCCAATATCAGACCAGAGAGAACATGACAGTTCTACATTTCAATGCCATCCTTTTAATTCGAAACTTGATCATCCTTCTGTGTGGTGTTCATAAAAATGCAGGATGCACTCTGTTTTGTTCATTCTGAAACATAATACAGAAGATGGAAAGCAGCGTCAAAAAGGAGCCATATGAACAGCTGTAATTCTGCACTGCTATGTTGTGTAAGCTTTTCATCTGTGTTTTTTGAGATCTTCTGGCTGGGCAACTTCTTAATGTTTAAAAACAAAGAGATGGAAGAATGCTATTTTGGAAGACCTCAAGAGAAATTTAGATTTGTCCTTTGACTGAAGGTGTAGAATGCAGACCTGTTGTTATCAATAAAGTCAGCTGCAGTGGGGGTTGATGCTGGAGGGAGGTATGGGATGGTCAAAAGATGTGAACAGGCTTTTTGAAAAACAGCATTGATGGAAATATATGGGCTAGGCAGCAAGTCATTAGAAAAAAGACAGATCTCATCACACACTAGCTGGCTGAGACACAATTTTGAAAATGACTGTTGCTCCTGGATGAGATTCACATCAGCCAAGCTAAGCCACGCTTTCTCTCGATCCCCCCTCACCCACCTCTTCTCTTGAAAACACAAATTGTAATGGGATAACAATAGCTCTCCAACATTGAAGAGGTTGGGATTGTTGTAATTAATAGCATGAATATCATTTAGGGAAAACACTTTACTTGGCTGTACTTTTAAAGAGTACACTTCACATGCCACGAGAAGTGTCACTAAGAAAGAAAATGAATTTCCCTATTTACTGAACATTGCACTAGTGCTTTGAAAACAGAACTAAAAGCAACAGCACAGTCAAGCCAGTAAGGAAACAAAATAAAAATACATTTAACCCTATATGGGATATGCTAGAAAAGTCCTATCACAAGAAGGGAATTCAAGAGGGACACAAGTATTGCCATGATCCCTATGTCAACCTCCAACAGTGACAAGGTTAGATAGCTGCCAAGCAGCATGGGAGAAAGGAGCTGAATTAAGCCTCAGAAGATATGATGTAGCAACTCAAAACTCATTTCACCGAGAGTGGAAGAAACTATCTGGAAAGGAATCAATGTGCCCTGGACTTAGTCTTAGAGCTCTATCCCCTCCATTACTGTATGTTTGTAGTTTGCATGTACACTGAGAGCTTATGCACCAGAGACAAATTTCTTCTGTGTCCAATCAGACTTGGCTAATTAACCTATCCTATTCAATCCTATCCTAACATATCCAATTCTATCTATCCTATCCTATTTTGACTGACAATAAAACCAAAGACTCTCAATCAAAATAATTTTTGACTAAGATCTGTACTTTCCTACCAGAAAGCTTTCCTTTCAATGACACCCAATAGCTTATCTTTGGTGCAGTGGAAGGAGATGTAGCAAGATCAAATATGCCTCTATCACCTAGTCCTAGGACAATCACACAGGTCTAATTGTGCTGCTTTGAACAGACTGGCATTCAAACTTCCTAAAGTGAAGGTCATGTCTAGCTGGAAAAAGGATGCCAGCCTGAAGAAAAGCAAGATACCTTCAATAAACCCTTCCGTGACCCCTTATGTAACCAATTCAAATTGCATCAGGAAACAAAAATGATATTAAAATGACACACAAGGATGACCTTTCCAAACAAGATTGTGCAGACATTCCCCATAACTCTTTCCATTTGCTGATCACTCGATCTTGGTACAGCAGTGATGGATGTCCCCACAGGGTATCTCCAAAAGATAATGCTGTCAGAACCATTAATTTTTCCTAGGTTATTCTTTTTGTTACTCAAAGTAATAGGGATGAGTCATCCAATCTTCCTTTAAACCTATTTAAATAATGATGGGAGCCTAGAAATTCTTTACAGGGCCATCAGCTGTTTGGTAGTTCAGACCATTAATCCAACCCAGTCACCTCAATCACCATTACAACCAACACCCAATATTTCTTTCTTGAGAAACCCACCTTTTAACACCTATTTTTCTCAGCTAGGTTCTGTAAGATCTACCTCTATAAGCACATTCCCAGTTAAGTGACAGCACCTAGCCAGTGACAAATGTGAAAGCAAGCAAAAAAATAATAATGAAAACCCTATGCCAAATTGATTCTAGTTTGTATTAGAAGATCACTGGGAAATTCTCATGAGAGTTGGGTTTGGGTTAGGAATTTGGAAAAAAATATCCCAGAAGATGACAAGACTAAGTACTTCCTTGGTGTTGTAAAGAAAACAACATGCAAGCATTCATGAGAATTAAATTCAGCCTTAAGAAAATATTATCTTTTATGTATGCTTGTGGGCTGAGTGTAAATTGCAGTGGTCCTGCCAAAGCCAAAATATGTAGTACTAATCTGCAGCCAAAAAAAAAGTTTTTTCTAAACAGGTAGGTTACGTTCGTGTATTAAACTGATAGGTAGATGAGTTTCCATCAGACGAATACTACTGTAACTTCAAATTGCTTTCCCAAGGCTAGTTGTGACCTTATGAAACGAGGGGGGGGGGGGTTCCTTCTGAAACATATGTCATGCCCTATTCCTTATAGAAGGACAATAGCAGTGTGGTAATTGGAATAGGAGGACCTATCACCACTCTATTCTTTGTGTAGACTGTGCATCCCCAAGGTAGCCAAAATATTGTCACAGTTATTTTAAGGAAATAGACCCCATGGGGCAGTGATAATGACAATAAAAAGGGTAAGAAGGAGGCAACCAGCAGACAGCAGACAAGACATAAGAGACAGTTGGTGGATTTGCCAGGAAGGTGGACAGTTAAAATGGGGCAAGAAAGAAGTCATGAGGAAGTCAAGGAAATAGGTGTTAATAGTAAAAGCAAGGATACAGGTGGCAATGTGGCGAGAATGTGTCCAAGAGAAACAGGGGACATGTCACTTCTCAGACCTCCAAACAGGCATTGAATGGTTGAGATTTTGAGAGCCAAGCTGTTGCTCATCCTGAGAACTAAGCAAGTCATTTAAAATTTAAACTTTCATCAGATAAAAATCCAATATGATATTCTCAGGAACTACTGTATAGTATTAGACTTTGGAAAACACCAATGTTAACTAAACAATTTTGATGTCAGACAACAAAGACTTTTCAATATCTATATAGTAAGCTGTCCACATTATTCTCAACCAAATATTAGCTGGCATGTTAATGTGTATGGATAAATCATACTGAAGATTAAAGAGTGTATTTGTGAGGATGATCAGATTACATCAGAAATGAAAGTCACTTCTGATGCCATTATCGCAACAAAAATAGGTTTGCACAGAGGATAAAACCTGATAACACAGATTAGTTTACTGATCTGTCCTTTCAGAACATCTGTGAGTTAAACAAGGAAAACATTATAAGAGCTTTGATAGAAAAAAATAAAAGCCATATATATTAAAAATCAATAAATCTTTGGAGAAAATAATTTACTTCAGACTTTTATGTTTATTGTACCAGTAATAGGCCTTAATTTTAACAATGGATAGATTTTGGGTTTTTTTCCTGGGAAATAGTCTTCTAGAGCTGTACTAAATAGTCTTCTAGAGCTGTACTGACCTTTAATCATACCTGGTCTTCAGGATGCATATAGCCAAAATATGTTTGTCTAGTAAGAAATTCAATCATTTAAATTACATCAATTAACATGAGGTATATTAAAACAGAAGGCTGATTCTAGCTTTGGTCCAGAGGGTTTTAGATTAATGATCTCAACTTTATATCATTGTATATCATGTATCTATTAAATATTTAAATAGATTGTCTGGATAGGTCTATGAAAGCTTTAGATATTTAAGAGAAGCAATTGATTTGGTCCTATATGATCAATTATAATCCAATTTAGAATCCTCAAATACTTTTAACTTTCTCAATTGTATCACGAGTTCATAGATGCATAATTTTACTATTTAAATTAGGAAATTGTGGTTAATTATTAAACAATTAACCTTTAACTTATATTTTAATGTAGATCACCTAGTCATAGATGGCAGTGTTTTAATTTCTGATAGGCATAAAAGTTATAGTTTTTTAACATTGAAAATATTGGTAGTGAAGATTAAATTGTAATAAAATCAGCATTGTAATTTTTGGTTAAATGTAGAGTTGCATTAATGACCTTCAATAGGTCTTTGACAGATTAATTCTCAAAATTTAGTCTTTAAATACTTAAACCCCATGTATTAATTTTCCCCCTCAAAATAGGAAAAAAATTATAATTCAGGATTGTATGATGCACCCTGATGGGATAAAAAGATGCAGGGAGAGGGTTAGAAAGTGTTTTAGATCATGGTTTATGGGGCTGGGGTAGATGACATCACTTGCATTGTAACTAATTTTACATTAGTCTTGATATGATCCCTTAAGCACTATATGTATCTATGAGTGCTCACATATGTGTGCAGTTTATTATTGAAGAAGGAGCTGTCACATTTTCAAAAGAAGAAGTATCACATTTCAAAAACTGAAATGTGAAGGTATGCATTAATACATTTTATCGTGGAAATCAAACAGAAATTAATTAAGTGTATATTTACTATCTGATTTAAATAGATATTTTCAGTGGTGGGATTCAAGTAATTGAACAACTGGTTCTCTGCTTTAATGATTTCTTCCAACAACCAGTTCACCAAACTGCTCAGAAAGTTAACAACCAGTTCTTCGGAAGTGGTGTGAACTGGCTGAATCTCACCACTGGATATATTACACATAAAAGGTAAAATTCCTTCTAGCAGCATTAGAATCACAGTTGGTTCTCATAGGTAAGACTGCATCTGTAATACTTTAATTCCCCACCTACACAGATACTTCTTCTATGTGCCCATAGTAGGCAAATTAGGATGACTTTACATCTATCAGTATGCTGATTTCTGCCCATTTTATCCCGTAGAGCAAAGTTCTCTTGAGGGCTCCTGACATATAAGGCCTGATCTACCCGTTATTGCAAATTAGACAATAATGAGGCAGAGGAACCCTGAGGTTATTCAGCTTGCTTATTCTTTCCATCAAGTTTAGTTATCGGTGAGGCCACAGATTAAATTGCTTTTTCTCTTCCCACATAATGAGCAATATGTAATTTTATACTAGTTTATGTACAAGTTCTCTCTACCAGGGCATAAAATTTTGTGACGAGGACAGAAGCAATTGGAAAAAGGTTGTCGCAGCTTGACTTCAGGTTGCCTTTCTTTGCAACCTAGCGTCCTGGAGAAGCTAATATACAAGGCAACCCACCACTGGGCTTCCCGTCATTCCCATTGCCTTGCCCAGGTGCCTCAGAGGTGTTTTGACCCACCCAGAAGTCTTTATCTACAGCACATTGCTCTATCTTGCACGGCTTCTTTGACCATTTACATTTGTTAGACATGAAATTGGTTCCTGTGAATCAGGGGGAAGCATTGCAATTCCTCTATCTGCTGACCACACAATGCCACAAGAATGTAATCATTATGCCGCCTGCTGCTGGTTGCTTTTGCAGGAGAATATCAAGCCAACCTTAAGAAATCATTTGGACAGCAGAGACACACTCTACTCCCCCTAACCTAATTCAGTATTACTTATCTTTCCAACACCACATTACCTGGAAGTGAGAGCACTGGTCCTACTGGCTCACTTGGCAGCTGATCAAAGAAAACAACATTATTTGACCGTGAGGTTGTTGTGCCTTATCTTTATTAGGTGTTTTGTTTTGTTGTTTTTAAGGGTTTAGTTTTATTTTGCTTTTGGCCATATTCACTATATATATTGTCAGTATCAACGAGCTAACTACGTTCAAGCTAAAAAAAATTCTAATTTTTCTCCAATAGCTGTTTATGGCCTTGGAATTCCAATCTCTGTTTATTCACTTGTTATTGCTAGGTTTGCATTTTGGCCCTCAACAAATATTGCACCAATGTAACTCCAATGAAAATGTAGAGTGTCTGTCAATATATGTAATTATCATTTTAACAACTTTTCCTCCTCCTTGTATTCAGATGCCATGAATCAGCTATACATACAGCCTTTTCAACTAAGGTCTTTTTGTGTGCAAAGGATAACGTACTTTTTTTTTACCTCCCAGAAGAGCTGGATTGTTCGCTGGACAGTTTTATGTTGCATGTAAATAAAACAGCACCTTCAGCAATTAACTCTTAGAATGATTTTGTGCAGACATAGATGTCAAGCTGGTTAGACCAACGCATCAGACTGTATTTTATTTCCTCAAGTAAAAAAAAAGAAAACCTTCAGTTTACATCCTTGTTTATCAAGGTGCTTTTTATAACCTTATCTTTCTTGCATATGATCGTCATCGTCTAGACTTAGTGGCTTGTAGGAGACTGATTGAGCTTGTTGGTCTGTTGTTTAAATAACATCATCCTGAAGACCTATAAAAGTTATACCTTTAGTTGCTTACCCCAGCTCTGCTCAGCTTTCATTATTTATATAAACAGATCAGCAATGTTAGAAAGCTTCCACAGATTCTACATTTTGGAAATATATCCTGCAATTGAAAGAACACACTCCATTCCAATTTGGCATTACTGACACCCCAAAACAGACATACCCTAAGCAGGAGGTCTGACTCAGTTGTCTAAATTTAATCTTCCCACTCCTTCCTGTTAACCCTTAAACAGTTGCTTGATGACAAGAGTATAGAAGTTGCCAATGAAACAAGTTTATTCCTCTTGGCTGAATGACCAGTGGTCCCCACGTTGACTTTGATTTAGTAATAACTCCAAGGGCATTCCAGCAGTTTATTTGAATCCGTCCCTCTACCTTATTTGTCACCATCTCTTTCTTCTAGTTTCAATAGCTTTGCCAATCATAAGCATTTTTCCCCCTAATTCTTCATCTGCTGTGTGTTTCTGCTTGGTGACTATCAAGTCAAGGACCTGTCAGTTTCTATTGGGCCTATTACTGATCGGCCGATTCTTCTTGTAGTTCATGGTACACTTTGTAATAGTCTCCAAATATATAATTTGAAGTTGGTTTCTTTCTCGTAATGTTTCTCTCTGAACTTTTATAGCAGTACGTCCCAATGCACTGGAAAATACTTGCTTTGACTTTCTGATATTTAGTATATTGAAAGTCTTTCTCTTTCATGATCTTGTCTAACTGAGAGAAGCCTTTTTCTATTGCACGGGCTCAGAATGGTCCAAGGCCACCCAAATTGCTTTATCAAGGTGAATAAGGTGGCCTCTCCACTTCAGTGAAGTGAATCATGTTGCCTCCATCACCAAATTGCTTTGTCAAACAGAATCTATGTCACTTCACACAAGTCTCCCGTTATTTCTCCAGCACATTGTCCATCTTTATTCTTGAACTTTGATAGAAAACAAAGCTATCTATCACCTTCACTTCTTTGCCTTCAACTCTAATGTGTAAGTATTTATATAAGCAGAAATGTGCTATACATTTAAAAATAACTGAATGAACTCTACACACACTAAACATGCAGATTGGCATTATCTTAAGATACAATGTTTGCTCAGATTTTTCAATTTTACTTTCACAATGAGACTTTCTAAATTTTCTTCACTTTGACTTTCAGATTGTATACCCACTGAAACATTTAACCGTGCAGGAAATGTCGCAAGTGTTAAAGTGATAGCACATCCATGGCAATAGATGCAGAACCAAGTTTGGTGGCAACTGGGCTTTATAGTTTTTCTTTGAAGATGTTTCACTTCTCATCCAAGAAGTTTCTTCAATTCTGACTGGATGGTGGGGAATGGAAGGATTTATACTCCTTGCAAACAGCTGGTTATTTGCATTCTTTTAGCAAGTCATTGAGGCCACTTGGAGGTTTATCTGTCACTCGGGATCACCTGAGTGATGCAAATGGGTGTGGAGCCTTCTTGGAAGTGTTGTAGACTGGAGATAGATGATGTTGTAGCCGTTCCCCTCTGTTGAGAGAGGGCTGTTCAATTTTGACCTAGAAGGCCTCTTTGATCCCTCTTTCAAACCAGCTGTCCTCTCTGTCCAAAGTGAGGACTTTGTTGTCTTTTAAATGCAGATGGACTACTCAATCGAGTCCTGGTGGGTTTGTTCTTCTATGTTCTCCTATGAAAAAGGGGTCAAAGAGTTTTCCAGTTGCCTCTTGGAAAAGCACCTTTGGGACAACCATGACCTGGATGACTGAGAATCTCCATAGACAAAGTTTGACAGCCTAAAGATGGGGAAATATTGGGACGCCAATTCAGGTGTCTACATCATTTGCAGCAATCGGGGCACTCCTTCCTCATAGTCTGAATCTTTTTGTACCAGAATCCCTAGAGGCACTGACAAATGACTGTAATTTGGCTGGTATGGCATTTCAGTAGTTTCAGTCTTACTTATCTCACTGGATGCTCCCCATTTCATGGAATGGCTCCATTTCTCCATCCTTCCCATTATGTGTGGGACTGCCTTTGGGTTCAGTCAATTCAGCCTCAAAGTTTTTATTATTCCTTTCTTATTCCTTCCTTTTTTACCCCCTTCTATTAGGGTCCCTGACTTCATCTTCTCATTCAATTATTACAGCTACATGAACAACTGTTTATCCATCTGCCCCTGCTCTTAATAATAATGTGTAGGAATCTTTTTCCAACTGTCTAGTCAAGGAAGTATTTTCACCATCTTCTTTTAAACAAGAGTAAGACAGAGATTTTTGTATTCCCTCCTGATCATCCCATCCCATCTCAATCTCATCTTACCATTCCCTCCCCTCCTCAGAACCCAGACTGAGTCATATTTCACCAACAATTTACAAGGAAGTCAAGCTAATGATCCAAATTTATATTATAGAATTTTCAAATTCGGTCTGGTTTTTATGAGGGTTCTTCCTTGTTTTTCAGTTTTCCTAATACTGTCCTATCTATCTGAAGATACTACAGCCAGTCACAGGGAATATTTACTAGAATAGCTGTGGTGCTCCCTAACCAAGGCAATTTTAACTTTTGCTGTCTTGAAATATCTGCTCTTATATGTTTCTAGATGTGTGAATAATTATTTTTTTAAATATTATTTATATTTTGGCAAATAGATTCCTATTTTTGTAGTAATATTAAGCCTTATTAATTGGTATAAATATTGCTTTTCTTCCTCAGTTTTGTATCAGCAATTTTTAAATCCTTATTGATCTAATAATTTAACACTGAATCCTATTGCTATATATATTTAATTGTTAATTCTAAAGAATCCTTTGGCTGAGTAACTGTTAAGTACAACAATGTTAGAATTTTCAGGAAGCACACTTATATTAAAAATTGTATATATGCTCAAATTCTCTCACAAATGCAATCATTTTCAGTAGCATTATTGCCTTTTATTGTATTGTATAACTTACTCCTACTTGTTTAATAACCTCAATATATTATTCTATTATTCTCCATTATACATTCTTTGAACTGGCTTTACTACTTTTCAGAAATATATCTGAGTTCTTTGAGGAACCCAGACATAATCTTCTCTAGTGCAATGTCTCTTGCATAGATGTATTCAATTTACATGGGCATGGGAGAAGGATGCCAAGTAACAACACCCTGAAAATTATGTCATCCTTCCCTTTGTGGCCATTCTACCACACAAATGTCCTCATAGATGAATCGTGCCTAAAGTTTGGAAGGTTTGATTGTTTGATTGATCAATTGTTTGATTATGTGCCATCAAATCAGTCTTGACTTTTACAGACCACAGAGATAGATTTTCTCTATGAAGATCAGTTCCCAATCTCGTTTTCAAATCTTCCATCACTGTACCCATTGGCACTATAATTGAGTCAGTGCAGAAATTTATGCCATTGAGTTTCCAAGTAGCAAACATATGTTTTATAAGAAAAAGAGGGGGGGAAACTTTAGCAGAAACACTACTTCACATTCAGTAAGAAAGATACCAGTGATGATCGAAGGTGCCCTGCAGCCAGTTTCTGATGTAGTTGAATGTATAGGAACTGCATTGACTCAAGGGTAGAGGAACATGGATTCATTTGTCATTATATATGTTGACCTCACCTCTAGTAGCAGCTGCTCCCAAAGAATATTGAAACTTAAAGGTAACCATACAAATTGAAACACTTCAATAAGCATTTCTAAAGTAGAATGACACAACAGAAAATGTGAATACTCAAAAATGCCAGACTCAGAACTGCAAATGTCTGTAACAGCCTGTGGGTGTATCTATATGTAGGAGTGTGTATGCCTGTGAATGCGTGCATGCTTGCATATTCTCCCAAAATTCTAAAATATCAGGGAGAATTGTAAAAAAGAACTTGCATAGTTTCAAAATGCCATCAGTGGAGGTTCCATGAGTAGATTTCCCAGTGTGATCATCCTTCAAGTAATCAAGATAGTTTCCATGCCAACCCCACCTGTTTTTTGTCTTTTAAAAGCATTAAAGCTGCTCAGAAACTCTTCAAGAGTTTACCACATTTGAGTCATTTATTTCTTGCCACCTTCACAAATAAGCGTCATTTCCACTAGAGAAAACAATCCCATTCCTTTGATTTGAGGCCAAAACAATATAAACCTAGTAGGATATCTTGGCATCTTATAGGAGAAGTAGAGCAGCTTTTAAATGTGTGCCACCTTTGATTCAGACTTTTAAAGAAATGCAACCATTTTCTCCCAATATGCCATGCAGAAGAAGAAAAATTAAATTGTCCTTATTCTTGCTCATGATTAATAAAATGTGGGGCCAAAAAACAGGTGTTAGAGACAATAAGGACATTTTGGGGGGCAGAAAGGGTCATTCCCAATGGATTTGATGTTACTGGCCAATTCAGATTGGAGGAGGTGAAAAATTATGAGCAAAAGTACAGAACTCCTGTCCAATATGGATATTGCTTGAGGTTGCATGCTCCACCCTATTCCCTTCTTTGACTTCTTTTACTTTATACATCTAGATCAGAGGTGTCAAATTCAGTTTCATTGAGGGCCATATCAGAGTTGTGTTTGACCTTGAGGGACCAGGGTGGGATGGCCAGATCAACGTCTCTTGTGTCGGGGGCACCTGTGGCGGCCTGAGCGCTCTGCCAGCAAAAACGAGCTCCCAAGCTCCATTTTCAGCCGTGATGGCTTCCTGCAACCTTCTGCTACTGAAAACAGAGCTCTGGAGGGCTGCCCACAGCCCTCCCAAGCTCCATTTTAGCTGGCAGAGGAACCGTGTATCAGTTCTTTGCTGTTTTCAGGGAGGCCCCACGGGCCAAATCTAAGCACACAGTGAGCCGGATCTGGCCCCTTGGCCTTGAATTTGACACCCCTGATCTAGACCCTAATACTCAATTCTGCATGCTCATCCAACTTATAGTATAAGGCCCCATATTCACCATAATCTACATCTTCATTGATACAATGTTAATTTCCAACCCTTTCAGACTGAATCCACACCCTTTTCCCACTTGCCCCAAACCAGCGCACATCCAAAACCTGGCAACACCTTTTCTCTGCCATGTCTGCATCTTGTCCCCATCTTGCAAAAGCCTATAAGTGAGAACCATCTTAGCTGCCTCCCCCTTATTTCCCCCTTACTCTGACACCATTCAAGAGCCGCCTCAAGCTGAACAAACAGGGTTAGATGTTAGGTGACTGCCCAGCCCGTAAACTCAGGATGGGGATTAGCAATGGATGCAACAAATTTCAGTACATTTTTTCTGCCAACGTAATGATGGGTGAGAGCACTTCAAAGCAGCAATGGGGAAAGACCTCTTACAAGCTGAAATATAATTCTTTTTCTCATTCACACAAGGGACAAAGAGCAATTTTATATTATTTTCCATAATTCAGTTTTACAATGAATAGAAATAGTACAAATAAATATTTGAATGTATTTCAGATATCTAAAAGTGGGATAAGGTGGACATTTATCCCCAACTAGCAATGATAGTGACTCACCCAAATAAAGAAAATGAAGAAAACAAAATAGGCAGCAATAACATAAAGAAATGTATTTTAAGATGCATCCTGCTGTGTTCATAACACAAGGTGCAAAAATAAAAGCCTGTACAGTATAGTTGACCATGACCTTCATTATATACAGCTCCATAGATTCAGAGTGCATATCGACCTCAAGATTCTGGTAATTGTCTGATTGAGTCAGCATGATTTAAGTCAAAGTAATTTAAAAACTGTTCCGATTCAGCACAGTCTGAATTATAAGAGAAAATGTGCTTTTAATATCATATTTATATATGTATATGTACAATATATGTGGCTCAATTGTTAAGACGCTGAGCTTGTCGACCAGAAAGGTTAGCAGTTCGGTGGTTCAAATCCCTAGCGCCCGTAACAGAGTGAGCTCCCGTAACTTGGCCCAGGTTCTGCCAACCTAGCAGTTCGAAAGGATTTAAAAATGCAAGTAGAAAAATAGGGACCACCTTTGGTGGGAAGATAACAGCATTCTGTGGGCCTTTGCATTAAGTCATGCTAGCCACATGACCACAGAGATGTCTTCGGACAGCCTTGGCTCTTTGACTTTAAAGCAGGGATGAGCACTGCCCCATAGAGTTGGGAACGACTAGCACATACAATATGTGTGATGGGAACCTTTACCTTTTTACAATATAAATGTAGAGTGTGTGTGTGTGTGCGTGCACGCTCGCATGTGTGTAGGTAAGGATATAGGTTCCCCTCACACATAAGTGCTGGACGTTCCTGACTCTAGGGGGCGGTGCTCATCTTCATTTCAAAGCCGAACAGCCAGTTCTGTCCGAAGACCTCTCCATGGTCATGTGGCCGGCATGACTAAACACTGAGGGCACACGGAACACTGTTACCTTCCCGCCAAAAGTGGTTCCTATTTTTCTACTTGCATTTTTACATGCTTTTGAACTGCTAGGTTGGCAGACATTGGGACAAGTAACAGGAGCTCACTCTATATTCTAGGGATTCAAACCACTGAACTGCCAACCTTTTTGATTGTCTTAGCCACAGAGCCACCGCTTTCCTCATGTGTATGCATAGTATATATATATAGTTTTTACTGGTTATCTTACTATAAAATAGAAATGAAGATAAAGACAATAGAAAAGGCATGGAGGGAAAAAGAAAGGGAAAAGAGATGTAAAGCAAACAGAAAAATAAATCAGTGACTTCCAACTTCTTTGGGTGCAGGAAATTAGAAAGTAAAGTTACAGTCTACAACTTTCTACTTTTATATAATTAGTAATTCCCAGCTATTTTTATGGCAACAAACTAATCAGTCATCAAAACTCAAAGTGAAAGTTTTATATATTTTGTGTCTGTTTCAAGCACAAAGTCTAGAGTAGGAACAAAACTGGATACCTTCTTTTCTTTAATTAGGATAGTTAATTTTGCCATGTCTGCCAGTCCCATCACATTTTCCATTCATTTTCCCATTGTGGAAATGTGTATAGCCTTCCATATTATGCATGCATGCATACATACATACATACATACATACATACATACATACATACATCAACAAAGATCCGTTTTTTTCAAAATCTTTATCTGATAGCCCTAAAAGAAAAACCTTTGCTTTCAATTCTATATTTGTTCTAAGAATCTTCTGGACTAAAGCATAAACCTGACCCCAATAATTCTTTGCTTTATCACATCTACCACATATGATTAAAAAATACCTTCTTTACAGTTATACTTCGAACAAACATTGGAAACATCTTTTTACATCTTTGATACTTCATCAGGTATTAATACCAAATAAACATCATTTTGTAAAAATTCTCTTTCAAATTATAATTCATTGTAATTTTCAGTTGTTCCATCCATATGTTTTCACACTGCTCAAGCATTATATTGTAACTGAAAACATTTTGCCTAGTGAATCATGCAGTTTTTAACATATTTGTTTTCCAGCTTCAGATTCAATAACATTTTATAAACCTTGGCAATAACTTATTTATCATTAACTCAGTGGTGGGTTTGTGCAGGCTTGTACCTACTCACGAGAGCCGGTTGGTGAAATTTAGAGAACCGGTGAGAGGGGGTTCCACTGGCGTACCTGGAAGTAAATCTGGCCCGCCGCTGCCAGTGACCCAACGGGAAGGAAAGGAAAGGAAGGAAGGAAGGAAAGAAAGAAAGAAAGAAAGAAAGAAAGAAAGAAAGAAAGAAAGAAAGAAAGAAAGAAAGAAAGAAAGAAAGAAAGAAAGAATTTATTATCACAATTGAGCCCAAAATTTTGGTTGCTAAGCAAGAGCGTTGTTAAATGAGTTTCACCACATTTTAAAAGGTGGCCACTTCCACCCTGTCACATGACTGCCAAGCCACGCCCACAAAATAGGCCACACCTAATAATAATAATAATAATAATAATAATAATAATAATAATAATAATTTTAATTTATATCCCGCTCTCTCTCCCCAAGGGGACTCGAGGCGGGGCACAGGCAATTAAAAATACAAATAAAGCACAAGCAAATACAAAATACAGAGTTAAAAATAGATTAAATAGATCCTGCGCTAAAACCCATAAACTAAACTAAAAATTACCCCTAAAAAACCCTAACCTAAAAAGAGACTACCCAAGGCCGGCCAGACGAAAAAAGTGCGTCTTTAATTTTAAGCGGAAGGAGCGGAGGTCCGTGGTTGTCCTGATATCGGGGGGAAGGTCATTCCAGAGGGCTGGGCCCGCCACAGAGAAGGCCCTTCCCCTGGGCGTCGCCCGCTGACAAAGTCTAGTGGACGGCACCCGGAGAAGTCCCTCTCTGTGGGAGCGAATCGGCCGTGAGGATGTATGGGGCAGGATCCGATCCCGCAGGTAGCTAGGTCCCGAGCCATGGAGCGCTTTGAAGATGGTAATTAACACCTTGAAGCGCACCCGGAAGACGACAGGTAGCCAGTGCAGCTCGCGCAACAGCGGTGTTACATGGGCAAACCTAGAGGTGCCCATAATTGCTCGCGCGGCTGCATTCTGGACCAACTGAAGCCTCCGGGTACACCTCAAGGGGAGCCCCATGTAGAGAGAGTTGCAATAATCCAGTCGGAACCTACAGAGTAGGTTCTAAAAAATTTGAAACCCACCACTGCATTAACTCCTAATACAATTTCAAATTCAGTTTTTACAAATTCTGAACCATAACTTTTGTTATCTAAATTACATATTTCAAATATAAGTATGTGAGCTAGTGACAGACATGCCCTCCTGTCTCTAATTCTTATTCCAAGTTCAAGTTACATTCACTTTGAGTAAAGGATACTATTTCACCATAAGTCCACCAATTTTGTCTCACCATTGTGAATGTAACTTATTGCTAAAAATTTTTTACTACTGGTTCTGGTAGGCATGACATGGCTTGGTGGGCATGACAGGGGAAGGATACTGTAAAATCTATATTATATTTATATTTATTCAATTTATACCCCGCCCTTCTCCAAACGGACCCAGGGCGGCGCACAGGAAAATTAAAATACATACAAAACATCATATAAAATTTAAAAAACTAATTCAATAGAACCTGTGCTAAAACCAGATTAAAATCCCCAAATTTAAAAACTATCTAAAAGTCAGTATAGGGGGCTACGCTAGGCCGGCTAGATGGAACAAATGTGTCTTAAGACACTTGCGGAAGAGGCGGAATCTCCATTTCCTCCCAATCAGCTGGGACTTGGTAGGCAGACAATAGATGGGAGAGGAGCCAGTCAGAGGTGGTATTTACCGGTTCTCCAAACTATTCAAAATTTCTGCCACTGGTTCTCCAGAACTGGTCAGAATGTGCTGAATACCACCTCTGGTTAACACCCACGACAATAATAATGTAAAAAATAATCCCAGTTCAAAGTAACTTAACACTTGTACAACTCATCTGTTTGTATGTAGGTTAGCCGAGAGTTGTCCGTTTAACCACTCCTATTTCTCCCAAAATTTTAATATGACTTGCTAAAAGTATTTTTTTATAATTTGCCTATTTTTTCTTTCCTTGATTTTTAGTTGTACAAGAAGAAAAGAATATCTCGATTATAAAGCAAATCATACAAAAGCTATAAAAACATTATTAACTTGAAATTAAAATAGCACCCCAACAAGAAGGTACAATTTTGATGTTGATTGATTGATTGACTGATTGTAAGAGCTCTGAAGAGCTCTGTTTCGACCAAATTCCAGGAAGCCAGAAGAATCAGGAGAACTCAACTTCCTGCAGAACACTATAGCCCAATACAGGAACAGTGAGGAAAATACAATTCCCCTAGCTTTAGCCCCCTCCCCACTTTGTGGAAGTGGTAGATGATTTTAAAAAAGCTTCCTGTGAGAAGTCTGTATTTGACAGGTCAATTTGGTTGAAGAAGAGGTTCCTGCCAAACCATGTAGGGATTTAAGAACAAGACTTTAAATGGTATCCAGAAACTTATTGACAATCGCTACAGAGTCTGAATGGTGGTGTAATATGTTTCTGGGACCTAATAGAATAGTAGAGTTGGAAGAGATCTTGAAGGTCTTCTAGTCCAACTTCCTGCCAGTTAGCATGCTAGTCCCTACTTAGTACCCCTAAAGGAAGACCATGTGCAGTACATTCCAGTAGCCCAACCCAACACTGAGAAGAGCATGAATTATTATCTACCGTCTTCAGATAAGGCTATACTTGTAGACCAGATAGAGCTGGGTATAGATCCTGTTGGTCATAGCCTCAATCACATGGATAGTCACAAGCACAGGAGGACCTTGAAGTCACAGACCTGCTCTATCCAGGACAGTGCCGCCATCAACAAACAGGAGCTGATAGAAATTCATTGAACAAGCAGCATTTCTACCTTATTTGAGTCTTCCCCCTGATTCACCCATACAGACCTCAACTATCTCCATACAAGACTTCAAGCATATCACCAAAATGCTCTGATTCAATGAAGCATCAGATGGCTCATCCCAATGAAACAGATTCACAAATCAAAGCCACAAATTGACATACGACCTTGCCCCTTTGATTGTTTAAAGGACTTATATGGAGAAATGAAGAAGGAATGCCCAAGGTGACATTAAAAATGGCTTGGTAGGGAACAGGAATATATATGCATTTTTGAATGCAGATGATGCCGTGTTTTTACCATAAGACCTGAACACTTTGCAATGAATATTAGATTATACGATGCAGACTATGGATCTGAAAATTAATAAATCAAAGACCAAAGTAGTTATGTTTGACAGGAAAAATGGAGTGAATTATTGCAAGCTAGACTAAATGGCAAATAACCTGAGCCAGTAGATAAATATGTATACCATGGCACAATGCTTATTAAAGTTAGGAAAATGGATGGAGAAAGGTTAAGATGTGCAAATACTAGTAACCATGTTGTGAGATTGTATGGCTTGTGCAGTGAATATTTATGAAAAGGAGCAAATAGGTATATTTATAAGAGCATGTTTATGCCTAGTTTGTTATAAGAAGTGAGGATAGAGTATATCAGGAAGAAAAAAGTGCAATGCAAAAGGAGTATTTAAGCAGAAAATGTGAGTGGGAAGGGAGAAATATAAGGCAGTGAAGTTTGCCGGTGTGAAAGCACAGAGCATATTACCTAGGTTGGTAGTGAAATATTTGCAAGAAAAAAGCCAATAGCATTTAGCATTTAGACTTATATACCACTTCACAGTGCTTTACAGCCCTCTCTGTGGTGGCCTAAGTGGTTTACAGAGTCAGCCTATTGCCCCCAACAATCTGGGTCCTCATTTTACCCACCTTGGAAGGACGGAAAGCTGAGTCAACCTTGAGTGGTGAGATTCGAACTGCCCAATTGTAGGCAGCTTGCAGTCAGCCTGCAGTACTGCATTCAAACCACTGTGTCACCGTGGCTCTTAGTGAATCTCCAAATCCCAAGAAGACAAAGGATTTAAAAAATGGTAGAACTTAGGACTTGGGGAAGTATGGCAAACTGAAGATGACATGGCAAAAGCAGACAATAGCTCTTATTTGGGGACGAAAAGCATGCAAGATGATGTAGCAGGTAGTCCTACCCTAATCTCTTCTTGATGTCACCATTCCACCCACCTGCCATGATGATGAAGTAGTAGCAGTTGGCATTTTCAATTGCTGGGAAATGAGCCTCTCTTAATTGGTCGCCTTGCTTTAGGCCTGCCCAGTAGCTAGCTGCAAGATAGGCTTTCGATGCAGGCAGTGAAGGAGGCAAAGTAGAAGAACGGCAATGGGAGGACATTCAAGGAGAAAGCTAGGTTTGCTCACAGCTGCAATTCCTTTAATTTTCAGACATACTGACAAAGGTTAATTGCCATTTCTTACATGATTACTTTCCGCCTTCCACCTGCCTTTAATATAAGCTGTCAATCTTCTAAACACTTGTAGTTTTCAAGCATGAAAAACAGTTTCCCCAACTTCTCTCTTTCTTTCTCTCTCTCTCTCTCTCTCTCTCTCCCTTTCTTCTCTGAATTAATGAGCCAAAATGCTTATCAGCAGATTAGAATATTATTGTCATGGACACATGGTGAACCTCTTCTGTCCCAAAAAAGATATAAAATATGTATTAAGCTAATTTGGCATAAGCCTAAATATGCAGCCATCAAGGTCCAAAAGCTTAACATTCTCACTCCAAGGTTAATTCTTCCATTGAATTATTTCTTGAAAGATGTTATGCTTTAAAAGTGGCTTGCATAGATTTTATTATGTTGCTAATGTTTATATATATATATTTATAGAAATGTTTCTTCTATAACCGAAGAAATATCAGGACTGTAATCAAGGCCAGGACCAATTTTAAAAACATCTTGGAAAAGGGCAGTTGGCAAGCCCACTTTCACATTGTAGCCAGGAAAATTTCTTCAGCATATGGGCAAAGTCATCCAGAGTCAAGCTCAACCTGTAGGAGACTTTATCTGTATAATGGACTACGGTAATGTGCTCTCCATCGAGTTAACCCTGAATCTTACTAGAAAAATTTAAGACTGCATCTGCTGGAATATTACTCCCCTATCCTGTTTTGTTTGTTTGTTTGTTTGTTTTGACAATTCATTGGGGAAAAAAAGAGGAAACAAGGAGTCAATTGACTGTAAAGTAATCCTGAAATATTCTAAATGCTGAAATCAGTTAAAATAACTCCTTCTGTCACTATGAGGTTGAACTGTGCCATTCCAGTAGGTTCTAGAGCAGGGGTGTCAAACTTGATTTCATTGAGAGTCGCATCAGGGTTGTGTTTGACCTCAGCGGGGGCAGGGGGCATGGCCAGCTTGATGCCCCTTGTATTGGGGGTAGCTGTGGTGGCCTGAGCACTCTGCAGGCAAAAACAGGCTCCCAAGCTCTGTTTTCAGCTATGACGGTCGCCTACAACCCTCTGTTGGTGAACAGGGAGCTTAGGAGAGGCGCCCCCGCAGCCCTCGTGAGCTCATTTTCACTGGCAGAGGCACCATGGGCTGATCCTTCACTGTTTCCAAGGGGGGCCCATGGGCCAGATCTAAACACACCATGGGCCGGATTTGGCCCCCAGGCCTTGAGTTTGAGGCCCCTGTTCTAGAGTAATTTGTTTTCAGTAAATGAATTATACACCTGAATTGTTCTCAATTTTTCTCCTTAACTTCTTTTCATCTTCAACTTATCTCGTGTATAGTGAATAGCAACATCATTGGTGGGGGAGGGGATGGTAATATGGTTTCTATAAACCTACCAACCTCAATAGGCACCATACATATTTTTTTAAGGCTAAAGGCAACTCCATATCCCTACCTTCACATAGGCCAGGGCACAATAAAGCTCCAGATTTCATTTTAGAAGAAAGTATGGTTATTGTTTTATTGCATTTTCCTGTTCTTTCCTCCAAGAATATCCTATACATACTACCCTTCTCCTCTTTCTTAGTGTCACTTAGATTACCTTTTTGATTTTAGGCTAATTGAATTTAGATTTCCCCCCCAACCCACCCATCCAAGTCTGGCATTTAATGTTTTTCAGCCACTTTGCAGTTATTAAGATGTAACCAATACCTGTTTGAAAACACATGTATCACACATCACCGAGATGCATACCTGTGGGGGCTGATATTGGCTCCACTATTTCCATCTCTTGAGCAGAGTTGCTGGCATTATCCTGGCATCCAGAAATGCCAGTAAGAAGGTTACCAGGAATATTTGTGTAAGATGAAAAGCCTGTCAAATAATGCTGTCTCTTACGCAGACAAGGCCTTTGTGTTCTGCTTGCAGAGAATTCTTTGTCTGGCTGGGCTAGACAGACCTCTTGTCTGATCCTGGAGACCATTTTGATGTACTTATAACCTAGACAAGATACATCATTCAAAGAACTACAAAAAATATCGATGAATGCACCTAATTCATCTTTCTGGTTTAAAAACAAAACAGGGCACAGCTTAAATCAGATTGTCAAGATGATAACCTCAGCTAAAATGGCCGAATAAGTATACATTACATTTCTTGTCATTCAGTATCAGCTATCGGCTCATAATTGGACACCAATCAATGCAATCTGGATTGAAAAACAGCTCAATCTACTTCACTATACTTTGCCATTGTTTACCAATCAGAGTTATTATCTTCCACCCTACAGTATTTTCTTCCCCATCTCTCCCACCCTCACCCTCTTCCTCTGGCTCTATAGACAAGCACAGAAGGACTAAAAAGAATACAGAAATAATAAATCAGGCTAGAGTTAGCAGCCTGTTTCAAAACTACTGCCGCTATTGAAACTTTTGGTGACCAGAACTTTAAAATGTATATTTTCTAGGTGGGCACTCGTTCAAACTGAAATTGATTAATCTCTTCAGTGAATGATCTGGTACCCCCAAAGCAGTGGTGGGTTCCCACCGGTACGGACTGCTTAGGAGGAACCGGTAGTGGCATGCTGGCCTGGGTCAACCAAACCGGCAGTGACCCAGGCCTGCCACACCCCCAAACCAGGTCCCTGGTCACCGCCATTGCCACCCCATCTTAGTTTTCAATTTTAACTGGACTGTGCATGTGAGCACAGGGCGCATCCAGCGCACATGCAAATACAAAGTGCATGCATAGCGCACCCATGAGTGAAGCAGCAGTAGTGCCTGCCGGAACCAACCCCTGCTCCATAGGTCCATTGTTGTAAAGATGTGACCATGACAGAAATATGTAAAACCCACTACCTATGCCATAGATGGCTCACCTTTTCTGGACCGAATGCCCAAATCATTCACCCATGAACCCCCAAAATGCAATGTGTGTGCAGGCCCCATGCATAAGCTCCCCCCCCCGCCTGCATGTGCCCTACCCCCCACCCCCCATGCATGCACAACAGAGACTGGACAGCTGGTTGGCGGGAGGCACACATGCATGCATGGCACAGTTCAACTGGGTTGACAGCTCGCATGCCCACAGAGAGGGCTCTGCGTGCCACCTGTAGCACATCATGGACCTAGACAAAGTGAACTGAAACACTATTTAAATCATAGGAAACAAAATAATATTTAAAAGAAGCTCATGCAATTGCAAACCCCTCCCTGATTCACTCCCTGAAAGAGGGATGGTACAGCACAATCAGGCTTGCATGATTCTGTTCTTATAGACTATCTTGATAAACAGTAGTTCTAGTTTTCTTGTGAAGCTGATTATCTTATGCTGAGTTTGAGGTAGGAATGGCAGAGCGGGCTGCCAGGTCAGTATCATGATTGGGGTCTGGCAATACAGAATCTAAACTTGGGATCTTTGCCATGAGGTTATCCAACAAAATGAAATTTAATGTTGAGAAAAGCAAAGTTTTACATCTGGGCAGAAAAAACAAAGGTGCAAGTACAGATTAGGCAAAACCTGGCTAATCCCTTAGTTTTGCTTAGTAAACTCTGCAAAATGAGATAATAAAGGTCCAAACAAAACAATAATACAAAGAAAGAAAAACAAGAGACACCAGATGAGACCACCATGGTTGCAGAAAAAGCTTCCTGTCAAATAGAGGGACAAAAAGATAACAAGTATGAAAAATGGAAATAGGGATATATAATTTATTTATTTATTTATTTATTTATTTATTTACATTTATATCCCACCCTTCTCCACAGAGGACCCAGGGCGGCGCACAGGAAATTTAAAATATATATATATATATATATGCAAAAATAGAAAATAAATAAATAATTTAAAATATATATTAAATTATCCAGATCCTATGCTAAAAACCAAATTATTAAAAAACCCAATTTAAAACTTTCTAAAAGTCCTCATGGGAGGTTAGGCTAGGCCGGCTTGATGAAAAAAGTATGTCTTTAAACATTGGCGGAAGAGGCGGAGGTCGGTGATGGTCCGGAGTTCAGGGGGTAGGTCGTTCCAAAGGGCAGGGCCCTTTGGAACGATAACAGAATACCATCAAATAGCCCAAATCTACAAGAATAGAATCAAGACCAGGGCTCAGAATGAAATAAGACTTGCAACATATGTAAAAAATAAAATAAAATATATTTTCAATATGCAAGAAAAAAGTCGAGGTAATGATTAGTCCACTAATGGGAGATGGCAAGAAGGTGACAAGCAGTAGGGAGAAAGTAGAACATCTTAATTCCTTCTTTGCATCTGTCTTTGGAGGATAGACTCAATATTCAGAAGGATCGTGACATACTTGTGCACTGGGCCCATACTTTGACCAGTTCTGCTGTTCTCCTTTTTGTCCAGTTTTTGTGGACTTCACATTGCAACATGGAAAGGAAAACAAGGCTAACAACTTTCAGCAATTGTGGAGGGAGAGGAGGGGTTTAGGGTTCTAATGCAGCCAAAGTCTCTAATTGTTCTCCTGAGTTGTAATGAACCCTGAAGTGTAGCCACCCAACTCATACATGATGTCAGGTTTCTGAAAGATGCCCTAATTAATTCATTAACCTTGAGCCCACTTTCAAAAGAAATCCAGTCATTTATTAGGAATAACATTTTGGCAATACCCAAGCAGAGTCAGATCTGACCTCATGTAAGTTACAGCTGAACTTTGCTCCTGTTTCCCCCCTCCCCTCAGTCTGTGTCATAAATCACATCATCCAACAAGATACTCCATCAGGCTGTAGAATTCCATGCCTCACAAGCCTGCTGTGTTAAGATGAGATCCGACTCTAGCCAAATGTATGTGTGAAATGTGCTCCCCCCTTTCCTCACATGGCAACTTAATAACAAACATGAAAATGCTTTACAAGTTGACATCTGGTGCATACCAAGTCATGGGGTTTATATGCTTACTTTATTTTGTGGGAGAGCCAAAATTCCAATTATTCTCATCCATCTCATTCGCAATTCTGGGATGGTGGTATTGGCTGGCAAGTAAAGGCAACTACAGAATCCATTGATTTTATCAAAATGGCAGTGCAAACAAATCCCTTTTGTACATTGTGTACCATCAGCACACCTGCAAAAAGCATCAGCGCTTGCATTGTGCAAAAACTGTTTTAAAATCTTCTCACTCCAAGCTTTCTTGATTGGCTGGAGACCCTGACATCCTCTATGACACCAAATGTTGTAACCTATGAGAGCTATAGGCTATTGCTCTTTAAATTGTCTGTGTAGACCTATTGCTTCTGTCCCTTCACAAGACTTGCAAAGAACCCATGGAAATGAACGTGAAACCACAAAACCACATTTTATTACATGTACCATATTTGTGCATTCTACCTCAATTGTGAAAGTTGGACAATAAGAAAGACTGAGCGCCAAAGAATTAGGCCTTTGAATTATGGTGCTGGAGAAGATTCCTGCAAATCCTTTGGATTGCAAGGCAATCAAACCAGTCAGTCCTAGAGGAGATAAACCCTGACTGCTCTTTAGAAGGTCAGATCCTGAAGATGAAACTCAAATACTTTGGCTACCTAATGAGAAGGAAGGACTCACTGGAGAAGAGCCTAATACTGGGAAAGATTGAGGGCAAAAGAAGAAGGGAATGACAAAGAATGATGTGGCTGGATGGAGTCACTAAAGCAATAGGTGTGAGCTTAAATGGACTCCAGAGGATGATAGAGGAACATTGTCCATGGGGTTGTGATGGGTCAGACTCAGACATGACTTCACAACTAACAACAGCAACCTCATTTGTTGTGGTAACATTTATTCTGGATTTATTCGTAATGACATGTATTATATCAAACAATTTGGTAAGCATGTTTAACTCCATTCTCAGGAGTTCCCATTATATTCTGACAAATTAGATCTCATTTTATCTTTAATTTTAAATTATATGCAAGCTTTCCATTGCAGCTCTGACAATTAAATTTGCATTTTTTCTTATTCTGCCGTTAAGTTTTCTTACTCTAAGAGGTAAATGAAAACAAAAATGGGGAATGAATATGAGCTTTAATTTCTTTATGATTGAAAACCCGACTTCCATTACTTCAATTGTTCTCTTTATTTTTAACAGTAACTGAACTGAACCTTTAACAGAATTTAGTCTGATTTTTTTTAAAGTATGAAATCAGACCAATACTTTGAATTAGGAGCTAATAGAAAAATTGTCACCTTAGCAACAAAAATTTATAATCACAAAGAATTCACATCCTCCCCACAGGTATTCATCTAATACAAGAAATCTTATCCCAAATTAGATACATAGCATAAGGTATTTTAATACAGACAATAGTGTCTGCTCATGGTGTTATATAAGCTACTCCCCCATCACCAAATGGTGAGCAATCCAAACTTTTTGAATCAAAGAAAACTGGGGAGGACATCGTTTTAATATGTCTTTTATTCACATAAGGGGGAAAATTAAATCCGAAGTAAGGTCTTCTTTTCATCTTCAGTGGCAACTAGCTAGAGCAAACAGTGGCTGACCTGAACTTTAGGATCCGCTATAGATTTTATTTATCTTTCAAAATAGCATACATTGTTTTTCAGAGGAAAATGTGGTTTTTTGAAATACCTACTTCGTATGTTAAGATGTCATAGATTTGTGATAGTCAAACATTTTGACTTTTATTTATCATTTGAAAAAAGTTTGGCAAGTATTGGCAGCAAAACACTGCTCCAAACTGTATAGATTTGCAATATTAGACTCCTTTCATTAGTGAAGTTGCCTAGTTGATGAACAAGATTGTCCATATTGTTTCATAATCAGTATGTTTGGGTAATTCTCGCTCACCAACCACAATTGGGATTGGCAGCTCTGTCATCAAGTGACATGGCTGTAAAGTGAAACATCATGCAACTGTGAATGACGTATGACATCAATTCTAGTTGTGGTCATTAAGCCATTAGCTTAACAACTTAACAGTTGATGAGGATAACGTTAAGAGACCAAGATGTGTGACTTCCTCCTAGGTTCCCCATTGATTTTGCTTATCAGAAGCCAGCTGTAAAAATCACTCACTCACACACACACACACATACATATCACCACACTGCAGGATGCTGTGATCATTGCAAATGCTTTCTGGTTGCCAAGCACTCAAATCATGATCATGGGAAATTCTGTGACTATTGGGGATTCTATAATACTCACAAGTTCAACAACTGGCCATAAACCTACTTTTTCAGTGTTGATGGAAAAAATATCTATCTGGTTCAGTTCCAAGAGTGGGAAAAGACACTAGAAATATGGAGGCTGATTGGAAAGATGGTTTATTGATGGGTTTGAAGTCTTGGGCAGCTGACCACATGGAGCTGAGAGAGGGAGGCATTTATAGCCTTCCTTGGGCTTTGCATTTGAACTTCCTGTTCCTGGGCATTCTATTGGCTGTTATAGGGGTCATAGCTAACTTTTTAGGTTGTCTGAGTTAAGTTTGGTTGAAGCCTGGATTCTCTGAGATGATGTAATGAGGAGGCTTGTGTCCTGAAAGGGTATTGGGCAATTCCTATTGTGTCTTAATGGCTTTCCTGGTTGAATGAGGGCTGATCCTACCATTCTACATAATTCTGCCTTTGTTCAAAATATCCTGTCTTGAATGGATTACCATTCTCTGCATTTCTAAAAGCTGGCCTCAGTTTAGAATCTGCTTGGCGGCAAGGAACTGTGGCTCCGAGTTTCTGTCTCCCTTTAAGATTTTTTTACTTCTCTTTTAAGGGAAATATAATATTCTGCCTTCTTAAGATTTCTCAAAATATTTCATTTTTTTAAGAGAGGGCTGGGTGCTAACTTTCTACAGTGTCATCGTAACTTTGTGTGGTTGCTGAGCCAATAAGGATTATACAATTGCATCTATGCATCTCTGTGGTTAATTCACATGTCATTATGTCACTCATGATTAGAGATGCAGCGCTTTGTACCAATGCAAACGAAGCAGAAGGAGATATACTTATCAGTGAAAAGGGTAATCCTAACTGTCTTTTCACATTTTACCCAAAATTACTAGGTTTGGGAGGGTGTATTTGAGACAATGACATCAACCCCGTGTTATCTCCCATGGTGTTCCATGTAGAATTACAGCTGCTTTCAAAACACTCCCACCATACCAATTAGTCAATGGTTACTCACAGCAGAAAATTAACTCGGGCTTTAAAATGCCAAAATGTCATTCCGCTTTTTTAAATAGAACTATCTAATTAGATTAAAGCCCATAACTTGCACCACTCATTTCTAAAAGCTCAGGCCACATCACTGAGTACTGATTACAAAGACATACTTTAATTGATCCTCATTAACAGCAGCTAAATTGGAGTGTACAGGATCACTATTTTGACTCAGACTTGACAAGTATTTTGGCAATTTTATATTTCTGTAGGTTGTTGTTGTTTTTTTAAAAAAATGGGTTGCATTTATTTTATTCCGGCAGCTGTAGCTTTAAGAAGAAAAGCCTCTTTTCATTTACCCATTTCACTTTTTCTTTTCATGGCTGCACTGAATGCCCTGTTTATTCATAGACACATCAGAGTTTAGAAAAGGAAGTTACCTCCATTTTCTCTTCCTTTGTATCTCTCTGCTCTGCTCTTGAATTTCCTCCCTGCTTTTCACTGGCATTGTATTACATCCAGCCATGGGATTCATTTTGGTTTACCACCAGTTCGCAACTGTGAGCGTGCACGCACACTTACATTGTGTGTCCGCTTTCCATGCATGCATTTTGCTCATATGCATGGAGTGCACACATGTGTGTGACATCGAAAACAAAAACTACACAGAACATTTTACAGCTGGCATACACAGTTCGGCCCACCCACAGTTTGGTGCTACTGGTTCAGGCAAAGCAGTCCGAACCAGCTGAATACCATCTCTGATTACATCCTTAATATTACTGAAGGCTTCCCTCTCTTCTTAAGAGATACCGGTATTCAGTATAAGAGATTCAGTCTCACAGATGGTGCTCAATTAAGAGCGACCTTTACTAGCTATAAGCATGCATTGTTTGAATGTCTGCCTATTTACACTTCTCCGGGCTTATTAGGTATCTATAAGTCAATAAGTATTCTAATACTGTCTTTAATTGCTGCTAATAGCTCAATCGCGAAGAAAGAAAGCTTCTTGCTTTATACATTCTAGTCCCAGAGAAACTGAACTAGGAACAAGCAGTAAACAATCACGAAACAGTTTTTTAACTTGGCTTTTATTTACTGTATATTTTTATCTGCTCCAACTTCAGTCAGCCCAGCGAGGATAGATGTGTTAAAATGTGAAATTGCTCTTCCATGACAACCAGGAAAGCAAGTACAATTGCCCAAATACATGACGCCTACTGTGGTAATTGTGGGTCCTAAGCAACTTCTTTGCTATGCAACAAAGAGACTAGGATTTACTTTTTCAATTGGTAACACTGCAATGAATTTGTTTCATATGTCCTGTAGGTAGAGCCTTCGAATAGGGAAACATTTCCCCAGGAATAAATCCAATTTAGAGAACAATTCCCCAAATAAAAATGTCCCTCATGTTCCAAGCAACATTATATACAATTGGTTTCAATTTTTTTTAAAAAAAATAAATATGCTTAATTTTCACAGTGATGCACACATTTGCTGGACTTTGTTTAACATGGGAATTTTAAAATTCTGGTTATCTCTCAACTGCAGAAAGAAAGAAAAAGTGCTATCAAAATTATCCTAAAATATGTTTTGACTCACTGTGTTCAGACACAGTGCACTAGTTTAGAAAGTCAGCATCAACCCAGAAAATGAAATATTTTGGGAGATATTAAAAAGGAAGGATAGGATATTTCCCCTGAAAGAAAAATGGGGAAAATCTTAAGGGAGGCAGAAACTAGCACTAGTTTCCCTGCCCCAAGCAGAAACTGAGGAGGCCAGCCTTTAGAAATGCAGATTTGGTAATCCATTCAGAAAGACTCGGTCAGACAAAACTCCAGATAAGCAATTAGGCAAGACAAGATTAGCTCAGACAAATGCATTTCCCCTTTTGCCTATAGAGCCAGCCATGACCCCTACATGACCCCATAGAAATCAAAAAGGTATAAAAATCCACCCTACTCTCAACTCCATTTTTGTCAGCTGTCCCAGAACTGCACACGCTTCTGTTCATCAATACACTTTCTTTCCAATCAGCCTCCAATTTGTTTCCAGCAACTTTCTCCCAGATTGGAACCGAACCAGATGGATTTTTCTTCCCACACTAGGTCCTAAGAACCAGAAGCAGAAAGAAAATTATGGAGTGATAAACTTTTATCAGTTCAGTCCTCCTAGTATCCCTTTAAAAAAAAAATCAGGGAAGCATCCTCAATAATCAGGAGATCGCAGCCTTGGATAAATTAGTTGAAAGGAATTGGCAAGAATTGAGTGGAGTCTGATGAGCCTGGTTACTGGAATGCTTCTTTCAGTTTTTCAATCCATTCTATTTTTCTTAGGATTCTACCCTTTTCGTTACCATTAGAGAAGACAGATTATTTTGGAGCTGAATAAAGCCAACAGACAGATCTTTTTAGGATCTTGCCAGAGGTCCCCAAATGCTTCAGCTCATCGATCCCTTCAAAAGTATCAGATTGTTCATTGACTCCCAAACATTTATGATATGAATATAATTTAATAAATACCAATTTAACTGATAGTGCTATGAATTGCCTTCTTCAGCACCTTGCATAGTCCCATAAACCACTGCATCAGTATTAGCTAGATCCTGAGATCTAGGGGAACCCTAATCTAGCTCAACAAAGTAATGAATTATGAATCATAGCAATACATGCAGAAAACTGTAAAATACAAAGTATCACTATATTTGTTAAGACTGCAAGAGTCGGCTTAGATTGTACAGGTACTCCTTGACTTATGAGCACAATTGAGTCCCAAATTTCTGTTGTTAAGCGAGACACTTCTTAAGTGAGTTTTGCCTGATATTACAAACTCTTTTGCCACAGTTATTAACTGGATCACTGCAGTTGTTATGTTAGTAACAAGGTTGTTAAATGAATCTGCTTGTCAGAAGGTCGCAAAAGGAGATCATATGGCCCTGGAGCACTGCGACCATCATAAATATGAGCTGTTTATCAAGCATCTGAATTTTGATCACATGACCATGGGCATGCTGCAATGGTCATAAGTGTGAAAAGTGGTCACAAGTCACTTTCTTTCAATGCTGTTGAAACTTTGAACAGTCGCTAGGCAAGGCAAGGACTCCCTGTATTATCCCAAGATATTGTCATGCATTTCCATTTCTACACCATAAATGGCAACCTGAAGTCTAAAGCTATTGGCCTACCTTCAAAACTTTCCATTCTGAGTTCAATACTCTATCAAGAGCCATATATTTCTTCCCTGGAAGCTTGCTGCACTAGAGATCAAATGCCAGAATGATAAAAAAAGGAAAGGTGTTAAAGAAAGAAGACAAGATATCAGAAAGGCTGTCACACCCACATAGAATAGAATGGAACTGAATGCAACGGAACAGAATTCTTTATTGGCCAAGTGTGATTGGACACACAAGGAATTTGTCTTTGGTGCATATGCTCTCACAGTGTACATAAGGAGAATTAAATACATTCATCAAGAATAAAAAGAAACAACACAGTGATAGTCAAGGTTACTAATAAGATATCAAATCATACTAGGAAACAAATAAAAACAATATAAATTGAAAGATACAAGCAACATGGTTATAGTCATAAGTGGGGAGAGGTAGATACTAGGAAGGAAAAGAAGAATAATGGTGATACATTCTTAGTAAATTATTTGACAGTGTTGTGGGAATTAGTTGCTAAGCAGAGTGATGGCATGCGAGGGGGGGGAGACTTTTCCTTGTGTCTAGTTGTTCTGGTGTGCAATGCCCTATAGTGTCATTTTGAGGGTAGAAGTTGAAACAATTTATGTCCAGGATGTGAGGGGTCTGTAGATATTTTCACAGTCCTCTTTTTAACGCGTGCAGTACACATTTAGATCTAATGAAATCTTCAGCCTGAAAGAATTTGACTTTAATATTTTGCTGCCTGTGCCTGTATGCAGCAGTGTAAACTGTACACTTAAGGTTGATTTGAGTGGGCCAAATTCTTCCGCCAAAGTATCCAATTACTATAAAATAATACATGGATAGTTGCAAGACTGCAATCTTATGCCTTGCTTTTTGGAATAAAAGGTGACTTATTAAAATAAATTAGATCCACCAAATACAGCAGGGCAGCCTGGAGGTGGGGACCAATTAATAATCATCTTGATTTCCACTGCAAACAGTTGTATTTCTGGACAATTAAAATGCTTGTTTGCATCTGATTTCAGGGGTTTTGAAACTGTAAGATCAACAGGAAGCCTACAAACTGCATTCTCTCTCCTGTTTCAAAATGATGCATGAAATAAATTCAAAGCTGAGGGAAATCACATTTACTTTTTATTCAGCAATTTAAATTAAGGACCCTGTCTGAAAATGATGAGAGATATTTCTGGTTTTTTTTTTTAAGAAATAGCACTCCTCCTCATTAATAAATCTTTCTCTGAGTCCCCTGTGTTCATTCCTTACACACAGGGAATGCCCTCAGCTTCATTCGGAACAAGTTTTAAAACAAATAAAACTTCAAAAGTTGCATCTCACCCAACATATTTCATTCATCAGAAAAAGCAAGGAATGTTGGCTCAGCTAATTTGAAGCAATAAATCAGATATTTTAAAACCCATCTGATTTAAAACCCACCTGAAATCTATGCTCAGAATATACTCAGGAGCTGAAAATGCACTCAGAATTCAATGATGCTTCTAAATATTTAACTTCCTGGTCCTTCCTGGTTGACAGCTGTAGAAGTGTGCTAATTCATACATTCCATTCATAATTGCCCAGGCAAACATGCAGGCACATTCATCTATTATCATAAATGCCTTTATTTTAAAACTGCATTTAGGATAGCTGCCATTTGGAGGTAATCTTTTGTGCATTCATTCATTCATTTTTTTTCAATTAATAAAAAAATAAACAACCTGTCTCAAAGGATTCCAGTGTAGCATAGTAATCAGTTGACACAATGAATAAAAAAGGCTATATACTGGAGAGATAAAGAGACAGACAGACAGACAGACAGACAGACAAATAATATATTGTTTTTTTAATTCATTGATTACTATGCTATACTGAAATTCTTCGAGACAGGTTTGCCTATTGTTCTATCTATCTATCTATCTATCTATCTATCTATCTATCTATCTATCTATCTATCTATCTTCTATTTTTTTTAAAAAACACATACTGATGAGCTCAAGAATCCTAAAAATCAGATAATGAACTTTTCCAGTGAAAATTAGTATCTGATATCAGATTAGAATAGAATAATCTCCTCAAAGTAAAATAGAACTTCTGAGAAAAATATTAAGACTGCACAAGGTAAATTACTAAAATATTTTTTAATTGATGGACAATTTACAGCTCTAAGGAGATACAAAAATGGCAATTCAAAACTGTATAGTTATTTGTTGGAAAAACACAGATCTTTTTCAAGAAATGATAGAACCTGGATTTTGAAGAAGCCAGCTACTAATGTTCGGAAAGTAGAGATGTTCCAAAGACTTTTTCAGTCCATGATCCAGTGAGTTTGGTTTTTAAAAGAAAGTTGGAGATTAAATGAAATGTTATTACAAAAAGAAAAATAATAGAGAACTATGAAAAGACATTAAAATATTTTTTAGAAAATAATCTTAACAAAGGAATAAATATAAGGATGGCTTGGAACCCAATAAAGCTATCATGAGAGGATATTTTACGCAATGTAATAATTAACTCTAAATGAACAGAACAGAAGACACAAATTCTTTTGGATTAGATTATACAAAATTGGAAAGGGAGGTTTATGGGATTAACTAAAACCAGCATGATGAATCAGTGTGTTTGTGAGAAATGAGCAAATGACACTCACAATAGTGAATTGAAACTCCAAGACTTCAGCTTTGATCTCAATCACAGCCATCATCTTGACTTTTTTGCCATCCCCTACAGAAATCACCAATGACATATCCAAATTAAGTTAATCAATGGTTTTGATATTTTATTTGTTTAATGAGATTTATCAATTATGGAAATCTGTTATGATTGAATTGAATGCTTCGCACTCTTTTTTTTATTTATTCCATTAAATTATAACTCTGATTTTCTCTAAAAAGTGAATGTTTATATTCCCAGCTGTTCCCCATCAATTAGGATTAACACTGAATAATTTTTAAAGAGGCCAAGAATGGTGGCAAAGGTGATAGAATACCTGCATGTAAATAGACACATATATGATTTGTTTTTCTATTTATAGTCCACTAGCATTGTAAGAACTCATTTTCTGCCTAATTACCAAAGCTGGGATTCTGTTCACTCTAAAAGTTACTCTTATAATGCAAGATGACAATCTTGTCTCTAAGTGATTATAAAACACCCCAAACAGCTATTCCAAAATTAAATTAAAGGCATTCTACATAGTCTATAACCTAAAAAAACCCTAAATTTTATATTACTGCATTATCTTATGCTGGTATTATGTGCCAATCACATGCCATATTTACACAGCAGAACATTTCCACAGTATAATAGTGGCCTTATTACCCCAAAGAGATGTAAACTCAGACTCTCTCACACAATCGGAAACCCCAGGACTACAGAATGAGAAGGTGAGGTATATGGCTGGATATATAAGAAAGATGTACCAGACAGGATTTAGAAATCCCTGGTAAATCTAGTTTCCCCAATTTAATTTTGGATGGATTGATTGATGATTAGAGCTGGTATTCAGCCAGTTCTGACAGTTCTGGAGAACCGGTAGCAAAAAGTTTGAATAGTTCAGAGGACCAGAAATAGGCTGGCTCCACCCTCATTGCCTCCAGGCTGATCTTCTTTTGTTGCCCTGAACAGGAGAACAGAGCAGGAAATCAGGTTAGTGGGGTGGGGATGGAATGGGAATTTTGCAGTATCCTTCACCTGACACACCCACAAAGCCATGCCCACAGAACATGTAGTAAAAAAAATTAACACAGTTTACATAATTAGAAACCCCTACCTAATAAACTCCAAAATTTATATAGCAATGATGAACCGATTCCGGAAGAACATCAGATGATACAACTGCCTCTTCCAAATGATACCCTTTGGTGCCAAAGAAGTCTTTCAAATGAGGATGGATGGAATCCGTCTGTGATTATTCAAGGACAAATCCATTATTACATTGGACATTTAATGCCAGACCCCAATTAGCAAGCCAAATTCAAATTTACATCATAGATTTTCAAGGCAAAGTAGAATTGAGAATGGATATATTCAGGGGTGGGATCCTACCAGTTTAACAACTGGTTTGCTTCGCTTGCGCATGCACCTGATGCATGCACCTAATGCATGTGCCTGATGCATGGTGTGTGTGCAGTTTACAGAAAATTCACCTTTCGGGTTACTGCTGGGAGCAGCTGAGCAGCTGAGGCATGGCAATCCACTCTGCTGTACCCTATCAGCTGGCCTTCAGAAAAGAGAATATAGATAAGTATAGTGCAAGGGCAGGAGGCCGGGCCCAGCTGAAAATCGGAGTGAACCAGTTCGCTCCCAGCTGATAGTCAGAGCTACCAGTTCACCAGAATTCGTCCAAACTGGAAGAATCCCACACCTGGATATGTTCCACAATGCTTTTGCATCATCTGGTATTGCAACAATATTGATGCCTGGTAGTGATGCAGCACATTCAAGATTCAGGATATTCCTCAAGATCAATGGAAATACTCTTTGTAACATAAAAAAAAAAACCCTCTCATACTGCAAATGTACTCTGACATTGCAAGGATTTTTTTCAGGGATGAGAGCCCTATGATTAGGAGGGAGAGCTTTGAAGCCACAGTCTGGAATCTTTGTAATATACATAGCAAGAATGAAACCTTTGGGAGAATTTTAACCATTTTCTATGGTGATTTCTATTAGTTTCTAACAGCTAGAAAAGAGGAAATAATGCTGATGTATAAAATGCATTAAAAATCATACTTAAGGAGAATCTTTCTCAAGTTTCAATTGAAAAGAAACATGCAATTAAGTGAGGGAGAAGGAAGATATTCTGAGTTCTTATTGGTTTATGGTTTATTTGATTTATATACCGCACCCTTTCCCAAAAGGGACTCGGGGCGATGCACAGGCAATTTAAAAACATATATAAACAACAATATACAAAATATAAAACCAAATTAAATTAATATCCCTGTGCTAAAAATTTAAATACATTAAAACAATATCCCTAAAACCAATTTAAAACAATTTAACTGCAGACTGTGGGCTAGGTGATGTAAGTTAGGCCAGGCCGGCCTGTTGGAAAAAATAAGTTTTAAGGTTCTGGCAGAAGGAGCGGAGATCCGTGATCGTTCTCAGTTCGGGGGGTAAGTCGTTCCAGAGAGTTGGGCCCTCCACAGAGAAGGCCCTTCCCCTGGGCGTCGCCCGCTGGCATTGCCTGGTGGACGGCACCCGGAGAAGCCCCTCTCTGTGGGAGCGAATTATTAGTGTTGACAAAGACAGAATTCAGAAAAATCAAAACGACGACATAGTATTACCCAAAGATATGTTTCTGCCAGCAAGAACTTTGGGAAAATGTATAGATTTCATCTGCCCAGCATTTGGCAATCCTGCAGAACTGTACTCAAAGAACTCTATTTTGGTTGCCCTCAATGAAGTATGAGAAAAATCAATTCACCTGCGTATAGACACTTCAGTGGAATGATGAAAGTGTATTGTTCCTTCAACGCTGACAGTGATGGAGCCAACACTGCTCATTTTCCAACAGAATTCCTTGATTCAGATTGCCACCACATAAAAGGGAATGAATGATAGGATCTTCCGTCATTTTAATGAGGAACTTGAATTTCCTAAGGCTTTGCAGGGGATCTCGGACTCATCAAGCATCTCATAAGAATTGGTGCATTCAAAAATGATACTGTCACGATTCCAAGAATTACATTCAATTTTTTGGAAGCTGGAGATGTCCCTCTTCAGCAAACACAGTTCCCAATACAGTCATGCTTTGCTCTCATTATACATAAAGATGAAGGACAGAGCACTAGGAGGATATGCCAGTTTATCTGGAAAAAACTGTGTTCCAACATAATCAGCTGTATGCCGTTTAAGCTGAGGAAAAAGAAATGGAAACATTAAGAGTATTCTTTAAACCAGGGGTCCCCAACCCCCGGTCCATGGACCGGTGCCGGCCCGTGGCTTGATAAGAACCAGGCCCCAGGGCCAGAGAGGAGGAGGAAGGAGGAGAGGGCAGCCCCCTGGGCAGAGCGCATACCGGATGTGGGAGAGCGCAGGTGCGGCCGTTCGTGCCGTTGGAGACCCTAGAGGGCCGAGTGAGCCAATTCCCCCCCGCATGTGCCGCCTGTCCCCCCCCCCCCCCACTCCTCCTCTACGCCAGCTGGTCCCCAGAATTTTCTTTAAAATGAAACTGGTCCCTGGTGCAAAAAAGGTTAGGGACCCCTGCTTTAAACGATGGCAGATCAACCATAGATGTCATCAAAAGTGTCCTTTGTTACACAAAGAGCATCTGTATTCATCTTGCAACACATCTTTCTTCTTTCATTTAAAAACCAAAACAATAGCAATCATTCTGTTCATTTGTTTAGGTAATGACAAGGGTGAAATTCAGCAGGTTCTGACAGGTTCTAAAGAACCGGTAACGGAAATTTTGAGTAGTTCGGAGAACTGGCAAATACCATCTCTGGCTGGCTCCAGAGTGGGGAGGGAATGGGGACTTGGCAGAATCCTTCCCCTGCCACACCCACCCAGCCACACCCACAGAACCAGTAGTAAAAACATTTGAATTTCACCACTGGGTAAGGACGTATCACTGAAAGGATAATCCAGTGAATCACAGGTCGTTTTAGTGATTACTACATGATAGAACAGGGCACTATTAGAAGCAGAAGAAAAATGAAGTACATTTTAACTACTGCAAACACATCCAAAAATCAGAGATACAGCATGAAGGAATCCAGGACGGCTGTTGCAGCTCCTCTCTACACCTATACATATTCTTAAGAGGATTCAAGCTGGGAACATATAATGTATTCAATAGCAACACTGCCGTATTTTCAAGTTCCTAATGAAGTACATGCACACACACACACGCACACACACAAATGTAGGATACTAGGAATAATTGTTTTAAGAGAGATCCTTGAGACAGAAAGGTGCGATTTTAAAATACTTCAAAAGATTACTTATTTCTTGATCTATAATGCACCTGAATTACTTTTAACAAATGGTAACGACTGGCTCCATTGTTCAGACATCAGAGAATTTAATGCAGTCACTTCTAAAGGTAATAAAATTTTATAAATAAACTGTTGTTCTGAGAGTCTCATTTCTTCTTACAATACACAGCACTTAAACGACTGCATATCTATGTGCTTTCCTCTCTTTTATGTAGAAAAGATTTCTAACCCAGGTGACTATGACTACAAGCGGTCCTGAATTTATGAGTTTAATTTGGGCAGGAATTTCTGTTGCTATACCATGTGGTCATTAAATGAACTATCACATGACTGCACCTGATTTTACAACTATTTTTATCAATCACTGATATCTGACTACTGAGCATATCGCAATGCACCAGGCATGGGTGGGATTCAACCGGTTCAGACCGGTTCAGGCAAACCGGTAGTTCCGGCGATCAGTTGGCCCCACCCACCTGCCCCTGCTCTATTCTGTCCTATATTTCCTTTGTTTGAAGCCCAACTGATCAGTGTGGCAGAGAGGATTGCCCGTCTCAGCTGTTTTACTCATTGGGGCTGCAGAAAAAGATAAGATTTAGTGCTAATTTCAAATGCAAGGTGTGCGCGCAAAGTGAACTGGTTGTTACACCAGTTGAATCCCACCACTGGCACCAGGTACAGCTTTTTGTAAATATTAAGCACCATGTATGCTGGGAATCACTTGTTGGAAGAAAAATCTGATTCAGTTCCAAGCCAGAAGAAAGACCCTGGAAATAAAATGGAGGCAGGCTGCACGAAAGAAGGCCCCTGTTTAGTTGGTAGCCTTCAGTGACAGCAGCATATTTCTGGGATGGCTTACAAAGGGGGGTTGACAGTAGATGGGCTTTTATACATTTTTGGGGGCTTTGTGATTTAGATGCCTGTTCCTGTGCAAGAATATGTCCTTTAATATTTTAATGGCTGTTGCCAGATTCCCACAAGGTCATGTAGAGGTCATGGCTGGCTCTACAGGCAAGACGGGAAATGCAAACCCTAGGTGTTTGTCTGAGCTAATTTTGTCAGCTTTGACTTGTCTAATTGTGTTGCTTATTTGAAGTCTCTTTACTTATGAATAGATTGCCTCAGTCTTTCTGAATGGATGCAAAATCTCCATCCCCAAAGACCAGCCTCTTCACACTTCTGCTTCAGGCTGTTTTCCTATGGCAGGAAGACTGGGGCTGCTTTCTGCCTTTGTTAAAATATTTCTCCTCTTCTCCTTTAGGGCAAATATTCTATCCTGCTTCTTTTTAATATTAAGAATAAAAAATATTTTAATCAGGGGAGCGGGGGCTCAATAGGAAGGGGCAGTTTAGACACATATACACATATAAATCTTCCAATTCTCACCTAGGTGAACTATTGGAATTTTCTGAATAAGAAGGGGCTTCTTGAGACAATAGAACATTACTTGCACTGCCTTTGAAGGTTCAACAGGAATACTCTTTATTTATTATTCTTGCAGTGCTTTTCATTGTGCCTTCTTTTCTCTCTCTCTTTTTTCACAACAAACACATTAGGTTTCACAGCAGTACCCAGACTATAAATAAAAAAGTTTTTTTTAAAGAACATTACTTGCAGCTTCGGCCCTGATTCTTACCTTGTTTCCCAGACCTGTCTTTTGGCCAATGCTGTGGTTTTTTGATGCTCATCTCCAATCTCACACGTTTTACAGAACTGTCCAATTTTTTTTACTCGGCTACTGTCGTGTAGTGAGTACAAGTCACGGACAGCAAACATAAAGCAGCAAGCCCAATTTTCTGCATTGAACCCAAGTTTCTTATTTTAATGAGGGTTTCGGTTCTGGTTTTCTTCCATCCTCCTCTTTCCTGGAGCTATCGCTAAAAATAAATAGTTTGGATGTCCTCAGAAGTTGATGGAAAATAAGGATGGGAGAAAGCGATGGGGGAGACATAAGTTCTGTAAGTGTGTATGTAAACTCTCCCTTTAGTGCAGTTGCCTACAGCACTTAACTTCAATGAATACAAATTTGACTGCTTGAAAAGAATCCAGTGACAGTCATCTCTTGAGGGAGGGGAAACTTTAGCAAGACCCCATTTTTGCCTTGCAGAGTGATGGCACCATGCCAACATTTTGCCTTGAAAAGTGGGGGGGGGGGAGGGAGGGAAGAGCATGTGAGGGGGAAATGGCAACTGAATGGTATTTTTTAGAGTTTCTAATAACTTTGGTAAGGCTAAACTTTCTTTTTCTAATTAGTTTTTCCTAATTATTGTTATGTTGTGATACTTAATCTACAGACAAATGGAGCTCTTGCCTTGGGTGACTTTATATGTAAGCCTAGCTGTTCTTCCATTTACTTAAGGAGCATCATAAAATCAGAGGTGGGTTGCTCCTGGTTCAGGCCAGATCAGGCAAACCGGTAGTGGCGGCAGCAGGAGGCTCCACCCACCTGCCCAGATGCTTCTGTGCATGCACAGAAGCATCGCACGTGCATGCATGAGAGAACTGGTAGTAAAAATAATGGAAACTCGCCACTGCATAAAACCACATGGCTGCATGGTTCACCTGCCCCACCACTGCTTCAACTTTTCATGCATTCAGACATCTGAACAGAGCTAAGAACAAGGCATTAGGCAGTGAAAGATATACCCCTAACTCTTTTTAATATTCAGAAAGTGGATTTTTCTTTTGGTTGTAGCTGTGAAAAATGTTCCCTCCTAATTATATATCAAGATTTTGGCTTGCAACTCTTGAAAACAAGATCACAGCAAATTCTACCTCTATTCCAAAGCTACCCTGCCACACGCCATGGCTTTGGAAATTTATTTAGGGATATTTTACATGGATATTTTACTGATGTTGATAAGGTATTGCACAGCGGTAGTTATGTGCAGAATGAAAATATGTTTTTGCAAGTTGTTCAGAGAAACAAGTTGGATTCCAGTCTTTGGAACTATATGAACAGAGGTTAATTCATTCATTTCATTCATTTCTCCAACCAGACTTCAATGTGCTCATGTGTAAAAGCATCCTATGTAAAGAAAATGGGACTTAGATCCCCATGCAGCAGCTGAAACTCTTGAATATATGGAAAAATGATTACAAATGTGCATATATTTTGACAGATGTGGGAAATAAAAATCTATTCAATTTATGTCTATGGCCCTTATATGGCAGTTATAATACAATTATTATCAAGGCTATGCATAGCACAATTCAGACACTATTACTATGATCAAGGAGACATTAGTTTAGTGTGGCACCTCTCAGTTAACTTCACCTTACAAAGCAGAATCAGAAGCTATATATTAAAGTGATTTGAAAAAGTATGGTTTGTGCTAATTATAATTCAATGTAATGTACATTTGGTAAATGACACTTAACAACTGCTCCTATGAAGGCTGGAGAACTTATCAAATAATAAAAGCATACCAAAAGACAGAACTCGCTTGAGACTGACTTAGAAGTTCAAGTCATGATTTGCCATCATAAATATTGATTCAGCATGGTGGTATGAAACGAGCTTGCTTCTCAACGGGTAGAGTTTCATAAAGACCCTTCGAGCATGAAACTCAAAATATGTGCTAAATGTTGAATACAGGAAAGGGAATTACCCTTGCTGCTGAGTTTTACCCATCTTTTTTTACATTTAGAAATACAGTGATACTGGAGACTTGGGTCTTGTGTTAATGGAAACGTTGAGCCAACTATGGTCATTATATGAGACAGGCAGTCATATAAGTATTTTTAAAAGTAAATTAAAATATATGTTTCAATTATCAATGTACTTTTTCCTGTGGTGCTTTTAAATTCGGTCTTTATGAAGTTTGTTTGATTGTCTACAGAAACCAAATAAGACATTCTACTAGGGTAAATCTCTATTGCGATAATAGGCATTTGCCTAAATGTGAGAAAAGATTTCAGCTTTAAATTCATGTAAAGCTAAGTGCCAGTGTAGATTTCCTATAATGTTTATACTCCCAATGTTTTCAGATTACAAACTCCATATTCCCAACCATAAGGACTACCGTCACACACTAGCTAAAAAAAACCCAGATGGTTGGTGGACACCAAGTTGTGCTTGAAGAAGGTTTCATTCTCATGCGAACCAAATAAATGTGTCTCTAAGAGCCCAGGCAAAAGTGATATGTGACTGTGATTACATCTGCTGGCATTTTTATTTACTTCAAACAAATTGTGGGGATAACAACTGAGATGTCTCTAAATCTTTCCTCCTGTGATCGTTTTTACTGAACAATTGGAAATCCACTCCATCGAGTTAAACTGAATAGACATGGCCAGGATGGCATGGTAAATCCATCCCAAAAGGATTGGCGAGTTGTAGTCCAACATACCAGGAGAGCATCAGACTAATAAGGGGAGGGGAGAGAGAGTTATTCATCTTTTCTTCCAGGGCTGCTGCTCCAGTTAGAGTTTCCTTTCACTGCTTTAATGTAAAGAGAAGGAACATGAGAGCTCGGGGAGTCTAATTACAGCTCTCCTGCATCGCATCCAGTTTGACCTTCAGCTTACTGCTATACAGGTTTACCCAGAAATAAGTCCCATTGCGTTCAGTGGGGATTAATCTAATAGGGTCATTACAGTCCATGTCTTCCTGCTGCAATTTGGGAAGAAGCAAAATACATATTAGAAGAAATCTAATATCTTCTAAAACAAGTTTTAATTCTTTCTTTTTTTTTCCTTAATGACCTTTAGCGGATACTGACTTGCAACAGGGAAGCTTTCACGATGTAAAAGTATGGTAATTTTTTCTCCGCTATCCAAACCATAGATAACAAACCCAATACCAAGGAGTGGGAGCAGGTCTAAGTGTTGTACCGTTCCCATTTAAACGAGATAGTGCTGACATATTAATTAACTTGTATCTCAGAATTCTGAACACAATGATCCAGAAATAGACACCAAGAATGAGGCTGCAAAGATTGAAATGTGCTGCTGGAATGAACTCTTAAACCTCCCACTAGAATGGGTGTATTAATAGGACAGCAGGTAGGGGTGGGGGATTATATACCGGAGGAGGAGGAAGAAAAAGTAGATGGAGAGGAATGAAGCTATGAATATCTTTGGCATGTCAGATCAATCCATCGCCTGCCTCAACCTTGACACTCTGCACTACTCACTTAATAGGCAAGACACTTTTTTTCCCCATTATATATTAGGGTTGCAAATAAAATCGGGAAAAGATGCTTCCTTTCCCCCCCCCCCTTTTTTTCCCCCTGTTCAAACAGGTACAAATGTCTGTGGTTTAGTTAACAGGTTTCATTCATCCCAAAAATAAATATTTGGATAAACTGTCCCAGAGGTGCTTTTTCAAGAGGCAACTGGACTTTCTGGTTTTTCTTTGAAGATGTTTCATTTCTCATCCAAGAAGTTTCTTCAGCTCTGACTGGATGGTGCAGAATGGAAGGATTTAAAGCTGAAATAGCTTCTTGGATGAGAAGCAAAACATCTTCAAAGAGAACCCAGAAAGACAACTATGACCTGGATCACTGAGAATCTCCATAGATATTTGGAGAAACTGTTCTGGTTATCTCTTTCAATTATGGGAAAATGCTTAATCACCTTAGTTTGAGTACTTCAATCTGTTTTTCATTCGTGACCCATGATGATACAGCAACAGAAATAGGCAATCAGCTATCTTCCAGATATTTTAAATTGTTACTCCCACAACCCTTTGCAACTGATGATGCTTAGAGTTTGAGCCCAAATATCCAGATACAGCAAATTATCTCTGCCCAACAATAGACTAGATCCTACAAACTCCTCCTTCAGTTGAAATGAATAATGGTGTTTATGACTTGGTCCTACCTTGGGAATTTTTTAAAAGTCAAACTTAGGAACTATTGTGACAGATTTTGAGTTCCATATATTTTATTGTGTCAAAAGGGATGTAAATTAACCCTAATCTCTCATCCAACCCCAAATGTTCCCCATCCAATCCACAAGCACTTTAGAGAGGACTTGCCACCTTTATCATAGTCTTTTCTTGAAGTCCTAAAAACTTTTCCCCTTTTTTCTCATCCTCATCCTCAGAAAAAAAAGGGGGGGGAATTGACTTCCAACCAAGAACTCTTTTCCTGCCTCAACTCCAAATATTAAAATCCCTTCTATTGTTACTGCTTATCTATGTAGAAGCACATGGCTAAATTACTGAGTGTGACAGAGAGTAGAGTGTTTATGTATAAGTGGCTTATGGATAGTTGAGTGAATGAACAGAATGTATATTTCTATATGGGGCAAAGAAAATGAATGAACGATGTTTAGAATCATAGACATGTCATTGTGGGCCCCTAAAATCCATATTTACAGACAATTTGTCCCTGAAGCCAACATTGGATTTCCTATCTCTATACACAGAGAAGAGGCCACTGCACTAGAGTCCATATTTATTTACCTGTGGAAACTAGGAAAAAGAAAAAACCCTCACATTTCAGAAAAGTAGATAGACATCCTAATTCATTCAGTGAAGAGGGCAATAGACATCCCATGCTTATCTGGCTAACCAAACTAGCAGAATGGATGAAGCAAATGCTATTTCCTAAATGGATCAAATACAAAGTGAATTATCCTCAGATATAAAAGCCACACTGTCATTGGTTAAATGAATGCACATCAACTGTCTCAGGAATCACATGTGAGTTTCTTCTCGAATCATTTACTCTGCACATGTTCCTTTTCTATGAGACGTTTGATTCCTAAAAAATGCTATACTGTAGGGTGGTTCTTAAAGTAGAATTGACAAAGAGCAGCGATTCAATCAAGAATAAATGCAGCTGAGTCAATAATTGGAAGAGCTAGGTCAGTCTTAGAACAAATGATTGGCTCAAAGCCACCCCAGAGAGCCGTGTGATCTAGTGGAGACTTTGACATAGGATTTCAGAATTCTAATCCAAAGTCTTAAGTAACCTGCCAACCTGTTGCCCCCTAAGGTACTTTTAAGTATTGGAACCTGCTTTTTAGTTTAAAAAAACAATAACATAATATAAAGCAAGATTAGAAAGCTACATATGGTTTTCTTCATTTAAATAAACCAATTAATTTCAGGAACGTTAAAGCAGAAGCCATGGCTGCTCTCTTTTCATTACTTTTGAAAGAGCCTGTATAGCTGTTGTAATACCTTTTCAAAGAAACTACAGGCTTCCGTATACATTAGCTACACACTGGAGAGCCATTGTGAGGAAGCGGTTCCACTCTGCTTATAGTGATATTTGCAAGGCTGCTGCTGGTAACAATAATTTAGGCGGAAATTCCACTGCAGGCCTTCCAATAGGACTTGCTGTGTCATGCAACTGCATACTGCAGCAATTTCCATACTATTTTTTTTAATCCGCATCTCCATTTTTCCAGCTATGATGCTTGCCAGATGATGGAAGTAACTCATAGACCCATATAATCATAGGGCTGGAAGGGACCTTGGAGGTCTTCTAGTCTAATCCCCTGCCCAAGACAGGAGCGCTTACATCCTACTTTAACGACTGTCCAATCTTTTCTAAAAAGGATCAAAGAGGTTTTTTTAAAAACAAAAATGCTGTTTAGATCAACACACAACCTTTCATATTTATTCCAAGAATAGGAAGCCTTTCTGATCTGGGGGCACATATGGCATTTTTAAAGTGTGTGTTGATCTTATATCCAGAATAGTTGCCATGGCAATCAGAACTGGTCCCAAAACAGGCATTGAGCAGGATGCTGTCAATGATTCCCAATTGGAGATTAGATTAGATTAACAGGGTTGGAAGGGATTGGCAGTCCAATCTCTTCTTGAAAGTCTCAAGTGATGGAAGCTCCCACAACTTCCAAAGGCAAGCAGTTCCATTGGCTAATTGCTCTCACTGTCAGAAAGTTCCTTCTTATTTCTGGGTTGAAGCTATACTTGGTCTGTTTCCATTCATTATTCCTTGTCTGGTCTTCAGGTGCTTTGGAAAATAGCTTGATCCCCTCCTCTCTGTGGCAGCCTCTCAAATATTGGAACACTGCTATAATGTCTCCCCTGGTCCTTCTCTTCACTAGACTAGCCATGCCCAGTTCCTGCAACCGTTCTTCATATGTTTTAGTCTCCAGTCCCCTCATCATCCTGGTTGCTCTCCTCTGCACTTTTTCTAGAGTCTCAATATCTTTTTTATAGTGTGGTGACCAAACTGGATGCAGTACTCTTAAGTGTGGTCTTACTAAGGCTTTATAGAGTGGTTTTAGTACTTCGCTTGATCTTGATTGTATCCCTCTGTGATTAGAAGGGTTCAGATGGAAAGCTGCAGACATGATGCTAAGGGTTGATTCAGAGTCGGGGGGATTCCAAAAGAGATATTTAGGTCACCTTGAGATCTGTGGGAACTGTGTTGCCAACTCCTGGCTTATTTTACTGAGTCTCTCCCTCTCTCCCTCCCTCCCTCCCCCCCTCTCCCTCTCCGCACTGTAGTGGACCATGGTGAATTTTAAGACTTTCTGTTCATTGAGCTCCATTGCATTCCTGGATAAACCAGTACTCATGATTTTAAAAAAACAACCAAAAGCTTGTGTGTGAATTTATCTTTGTTTATGACCTATGAATTGTTTATGGTATTTGTTTTAGCTGCTGAATAAAGTACTACAGAAATAATTCACAACTTCTGCAGGCCTGCCTGTTGATATCATCCCATTGGCATCTGAAATTGGCACCTGTTTTTAAATCGCTTTCTAAATCTGAACCTGTGAGCTGAGGCACTCTTGACTAATATTGACTCACCTGACTCTTCTGTCATACCTTTCAGAACAACCACAATTCACACAGAGAAGTTTAGCTTCTACCACATACCCAACGTTTTTGAAAGGGACAAGAAAGATAATTTTTCAAGGCCGTGGCTGGATAAATTAACCCAGAGAAAATTCTTAGCACACGCTCATGTGTTCCATTTGTTCCAAAGAGTGAAATGTTTATCAAACATAAAACTGACCCATTGGGGGGGATATTATTTTGTACTCAAACACTATTTTCAGTGAGGATATTTTCACCAGCCAGAACAGTTTTGCTTTGCACTGCCAGGCGCTATAAAACTAAATTGCAGACTACGTTGAGTATGCTTCAGGTTGCATTTTAAGCTGTATCATATTTTCTAAGTGTGCCTTTCTCATTTTTGTGAAGTTACAAGCTTTCTAATGACAACTATTAGAGGGCCAAACTGCACAGCAGGAAATATGAAACACACTGAAATTATGGATCATTTTCAGTTACCAAGGCAGGCTTGGGGGAAAAAGAGAAGATGAAGTGGGCATGCAGCAAAATTAATCCAATGTGTCTAGCTATGTGAAAAATGGTAGCAAACAAAAATATTTTGGTAATGCCATGATTAATTTGCAAAGCTACATGATTAACACTCCAAGGATCATTTTTAATGCAGAAGTGATGTTGAACCAAGCTCATGAGAACAAGTGGCTGAATAAATGGGATTTTTTTTCTATTCCCTCTTCCATTCTGAAAAGGCAAAAATAACACATTTACTTTCAAATATTTTAAAGAAAATATTACCTGAGGTTTGGAAAATTGCTTTCTTTGCTATGTTTTGCTTTAGGCTGTGGTAAAAATAAACAACCTACATGCATTAGGAACTTGCAAAATCTTTAATATCCATTTACTTTTAATACATACAACTTCCTATATTCTTTCCCTCATTCTTTATTGCTTTCTATGGATTGATTATTTTTGAAACAGACTGAAATATGACATCCACCCTTTAATCTCATATTGGTGTTTTTTTAATTTCCAAAACTTAAAAAAAATTAATCCTCACTCCTCGTGGCCCTCAATTTATTTATTTATTTCCTATCCCACCTTTATTATTTATTTTTATACACAACTCAACATATCTAATACTCACTCCTCCTCCTATTTTTTTCCATAATAACAACAATCCTATGAGGTAAATTGGGCTGAGAGAGATTGACTGGCTTAAAGTCACCATGCTTTCATGCTTAAGGTGGGACAAACTCATAGTCTCCCTGTTTCTAGATTGATGCCTTAACCATTAGACCAAACTGGCAGTACCCCAGCTTCAAATATGTGATGGAATGTCTAGCAGGCTTTGGGAACATTATGGAGGAAGCAGGGGAATTCAAAAGAGACACTTTAGTCCTAAAGAGTAGGGGAAACACATGAAAGAGCAATTATATAAACACCAGTTTAGCCCAGAAAAACAGAAGAGCTAAAAAAAAAACTCAAGGTGACTGTCCCTTGATTCCCTTGTTCTCTTGTGGAAGGAAGTGAAAATCTGTCAGACCATTAGAATTCTGTTACCTACTGTAAATCAAATTCTTGTAGATCATGCAGCTGTCAACTTCTAACCGAACCTGGCGGCAGCCATCTTCTGTTCCTCAGTTGCCACACAGAGGGGGGAAAGAGGGGAAGGAAGCCATCAGCCTGACCTCAATACCAGGAAAGATTCTGGAAAAGATAATTAAGCAACAAATAAGTGAACACCTAGAAGCAAACAAAGTAATAGCCAAAAGCCAACATGGGTTTGTCAAAAACAGATCATGCCAGACTAATCTAATTGCATTCTTTGACAAAGTGACAAAATCAGTGGACCAGAGGAATGCTGTCGATATAATTTACTTGGACTTCAATAAGGCATTTGATAAAGTAGACCATAACCTACTATTAGATAAAGTAGAAAATTGTGGGCTAGACAGCACCACCACCAAATGGATTCGCAACTGGCTGACCAACCGCACTCAACGTGTAGTCCTCAATGGAACTGCATCTACATGGAAGGAAGTATGCAGTGGAGTCCCCCAAGGCTCTGTGTTAGGCCCAGTACTCTTTAACATCTTCATCAACGATTTGGATGAGGGGATAAATGGGGAACTCATAAAATTTGCAGACGACACCAAGCTGGCAGGAATAGCCAACACTCCAGAAGATAGGCTTAAGATACAGAAGGATCTAGACAAACTTGAACATTGGGCACTATCTAATAAAATGAAATTCAATTGTGAAAAAAGTAAGGTTCTACATTTAGGCAAGAAAAACAAAATGCACAAGTACAGTATAGGTGGTACCTTGCTCAATAGTAGCAACTGTGAGAGGGATCTCGGAATCCTAGTGGACAACCATTTAAATATGAGCCAGCAGTGTGCAGCAGCTGCCAAAAAAGCCAACACAGTTCTAGGCTGCATCAACAGAGGGATAGAATCTAGATCGCGTGAAGTGTTAATGCCACTGTATAGTGCCTTGGTAAGGCCACACTTGGAATACTGCATACAGTTTTGGTCGCCACGATGTAGAAAAGACGTGGAGACTCTGGAAAGAGTGCAAAGAAGAGCAACCAAGATGATTAGAGGACTGGAGACTAAGACATATGAAGAACGGCTGCAGGAGCTGGGTATGTCTAGTTTGATGAAGAGAAGGACCAGGGGAGACATGATAGCAGTGTTCCGATATCTCAGAGGGTGCCACAAAGAAGAGGGAGTCAAACTTTTCTCCAAGGCACCTGGGGGCAGGACAAGGAGCAATGGGTGGAAACTAACCAAGGAGAGAAGCAACTTAGAACTAAGGAGAAATTTCCTAACAGTAAGAACAATTAACCTCTGGAACAGCTTGCCTCCAGCAGTTGTGAATGCCCCAACCCTGGAAGTCTTTAAAAAGATGTTAGACAGCCATTTGTCTGAAATGGTATAAGGTTCCTGCCCATGCAGGGGGTTGGACTAGAAGACCTACAAGGTCCCTTCCAACTCTGCTATTGTATAATTGTATAATTGTATATTTGTAATTGTATTTATCTATATGTTTGTATGTCTATATTTTAGCTTCCTGTGCACCGCCCTGATAGGCGTGATATAAAAATCAAATAAAATCAAATCAAAATCAAACCATGGACCCCCTTTAAATACCATACTTTTTCTGACTACGGACCTTGGTCATGGACACACACACACACACACACACACACACACCATGAAAGAGATCTAAAACAAGATCAATTGATGACATTGATGACAAGTATTGTGGGCCCAATTGGCAAAAGAAAGCTCAGGATCGTATAGGTTAAAAACATGCAGAAGAAGCCTTCATCCTAAAGTGGATCAGCAAAGGCTAAAATGTTGACGATTTCTTCAAGGCTTTGCAGACAACCTGTGATGATATCGTGGACATCTAGGGGTCTGTGGACCATAAATTGAAAGCCACTGATCTAGTCTAACCATCTGCCCAATGTAGGAATCCTTTGCAGAGTTTGTAAGTTTGTAGTGTGTACTATACATACCCCCACAAAATGATCTAGACTGCAAATGTCAAGGCTGCTAAGTGAAGACACATTAAATCTTTAGCTCTGACCTGCTAATGCAACTTTAACTGTAAACTTACAAGGAAAAGTTTATAATTTCTACTCAAACTAGTTCAAATCTAGGTATTAAAAGAATTTACTGCTCCATAAGCCTTTGGAAAGCTGTTGGCATTATTATTCAGATTTTCAATGAGTAGATTGGAAGCTTATGCTGGACTAGATCTCGGTTAAAGGAGTGTGCAAATGCAGTTAATTGCCTTACCTTTATAAGCAAATTAAGCCATACACACTGAATGTGCAGTAATGTTATAAATTAGATAGCTGTTTCCCAGAGGCAATCACAAACAAAAGTGGTAGGTTTTTATAAGAAAAACATGTGGCTAATTTTCAGTCAAAATCATTCTCACAGAAAGTCTCAAAAATCTGAGATTTTGCATCTATTAAAAGGGTATTAGGCAGATCAGCCTTTCTCTTCTCATTCATTATAAAATAGCAGCAAATCTAGAACATAGTACAGGGGGGGGGGGATATTATCTATCTATCTATCTATCTATCTATCTATCTATCTATCTATCTATCTATCTATCTATCTATCTAAAGGTAAAGGTTTCCCTCACACATGTGTGCTAGCCGTTCCTGACTCTAGGGGGTGGTGCTCATCTGTTTCAAAGCCAAATAGCCAGCGCTGTCTGAAGACGTCTCCATGGTCATGTGGCTTGCATTATGGTGGTCCCTATTTTTGTACTTGCATTTTTACATGCTTTTGAACTGCTACGTTGACAGAAGCTGGGACATATGCTTGATGCTGGCAAATATATATACAGTTGTGTTCAAAATTATTCAACCCCCAATGCTGTAAAAGGGTTTAGGGAATTTAGTGTACATTTGTAATTGTATTCAGAATGAAATCCTACAAGGACTTTTTAAAGAACTAAATGCAACTAAAATGACATCAATTGTTTTTGTAATACAGTAGTAAATGTTTCTTTTGTGATTTCTTCATTGACACAATTATTCAACCCCTTAAAGACTACCACTCTGAAGAACAGAGGTTCATTCAGGTGTTTTCGATCAGGTATTGAAAACACCTGTGGATGTCACCGAGCAGCAATCAAGCATAATAAGCACCAATTAGGCAGCTTTAAAATGACTGTGATACTCAGCTCCTTCTAGACATTTACTGGTGTAGTTACAAACATGGTGAAGTCAAGAGAATGGTCCAGGAAGACAAGAGAAGAGGTCATTTCTCTTCACAGGAAGGGCAATGGCGATAAGAAGATTGCAAGGATGTTAAACATACCAAGAGACACCATAGGAAGCATCATTCGCAAAGTCAAGGCAAAGGGCACTGTTGAAACGCTACCTGATCGTGGCAGAAAGAAGATGCTGACTTCGACTGCTGTGCACTACCTGAAGCGTAGAGTGGAGAAAAGTCCCCGTGTGACTGCTGAGGAACTGAGAAAAGATTTGTCAGATGTGGGTACTGAGGTTTCAGCTCAGACAATAAGGCGCACACTGCGTAATGAAGGCCTCCATGCCAGAACTCCCAGGCGCACCCCCTTGCTGTCTCCAAAGAATAAGAAGAGTCGACTGCAGTATGCCAAAAGTCATGTGGACAAACCACAAAAGTTGTGGGATAGTGTTCTGTGGACTGATGAAACAAAATTAGAACTGTTTGGGCCCATGGATCAACGCTATGTTTGGAGGAGGAAGAACAAGGCCTATGAAGAAAAGAACACCTTGTGAAGCATGGCGGAGGGTCAATCATGCTTTGGGGCTGTTTTGCTTCTGCAGGTACAGGGAAGCTTCAGCGTGTGCAAGGTACTATGAAGTCTCTTCAGTACCAGGAGATATTGGATGAAAATGTGATGCAGTCCATCACAAACCTGAGGCTTGGGAGACATTGGACCTTTCAACAGGACAATGATCCCAAGCATACCTTCAAGTCCACTAGAGCATGGTTGCAGAGTAAAGGCTGGAACATTTTGGAGTGGCCATCGCAGTCACCAGACTTAAATCCGATTGAGAACCTCTGGTGGGACTTAAAGAAAGCAGTTGCAGTGCACAAGCCTAAGAATGTGACTGAACTGGAGGCTTTTGCCCATGAAGAAAGAGAGAGAGGGGGAGGAGGGGGGAGGGAGGGAGGGGGAGAGAGAGAGAGAGAGAGAGAGAGAGAGAGCGAGAATGAGAATTAATTTGAATACAGCCATAGAGTTAATCATTTGCTTGATGAGCTTCTTCCACCTTTGCAAAATGATAAGCTTCAACTGGGATCACTCCAAGTAAGTGGAAGCAGAATAACTCCTCCTCGATATTTCTAATCCACAAACTAAATCCCGATTTTAACCCTAGATCTGCTATAAAACAACATATATTTTACAGCATGCAATTCCAAAACATTCATGGACTGCATGGATACCCACTCCCAGTTGTCATGAGCAGCCCACAGAGTTCTGTTGACAGTTGCTATCAAACTGGAGCATCCTTCTTTGCTATGATATTTGGCAACATAACCACCACCATCTGCCAGGTCACTCGATAGTGCGCCAAGCTTAGCTGCTACAATTTAGTGGCAAACTCTCACTTTATGGAGAGGAATTGCCTTGCAATAGCTACAGTGTGCTTGCTTTTCTGGACGACAGTCTTGTAGCGATGAGCTTGGACCCTTCCTTTTTTGTTGTTGTTTCCCCATCTTTAAGGCAACTTGAGGAATCCTGGATCATGCATGAGGTTCCAATGACAAAAGGAAGATGCTGTTAACACCTGAGTCTAGGTGAGTTGGGAGGAGATTCTGTTTATAAGGGAGAACAAGAGGAGAAAAAATTCAGGCAAGAGAATGGAGCAGTTTCTGGGGGAAAGTGTAGCATACAGTGAATGATGGTAGAGGAGGAGAAGCATAGAATCCAGTAAGCCAACAGTAGAATTGTTGAAAGAAGAAGCCCAATGACCACTCCACTCCACTGCAGTCCAGCAAAGATGCTGGCTGCCTATAGTCATCCAGAAAAGAGTAAAGCTCCATTTCCCCCCACCCTCCAACATGGACTGTGCAAAGCCAACACTCCATTAGAGCTTCTCAACAGCAGTTGGCAGCAACTGAAGCTAACTCATTTCAAGATGGTTAAAGAATTTTGTTATCCCTCAGGCAAGGATATTGGTCTGACAATGGAAAAAGTAACTGTACATTGGCCTCTTTAGGATCTGGAGTAGGAGTATAAATAGGAGTAGTAGACACATACTTTAGACATTTGTGTAGGGATGGGTTAGGATAAAATATACGTTTAGTGAAGAATATTGAATTATGAAAGTTTTGTTGTATAATGCACACCTTGCTGGAAACTCAGGGAACATGGGGAAGACAATATTACTTTTCATCTCGGTAGTCTCTATTCCTGAAGTCACCCTTCCTGGCATTTTGAGCTCAATTTATTTTTGGAATTGGTAGAGGATGGTATAACTGCTGCTATTGTCTTCTGCAACTCATCATTCCATCACTCTGAAGCCTCTCCACTCACACTACCCAACTGGAAAAGCCCAATAGTGGTGAGAATTCCTCATGATATTTTCCCTTAGGGGAAAACCAAGAAAACTGCAGCCTTCTGAATCTCCTTCCAATAGTCATACCTAGACTCGGTTGCTAACAGCATCTTCCTTTTGTCAATGTAGAATTAAAGGCAAAACATTCACACAAACTCCTTTGCCACCCGGGAACTCACTAAGGGCAAAAACAGCACAATCAAGCCATGAATTTTGTCTTTTGAAGACACATGACAGGTTTTTATTGATTGTTTTGTATGGATTTTCAATGGATTGATAACCATTGTAGGATTCAAGCCTTGTTAATTTTATTTTTAATGTATTGTTAGCCACCCAGAATCGCATCCAGGAGATAGGGAAACCATCAGGGGTGGGTTCCTAAGGGTTCGCGCGGGCTCCTGCGAGCCCTTTCGTCAAATTTCCCGATCCCAAGCGATCCGCTTGGACCGGTGCATGCCCCGCCCGATTACAGCCTCGGAGAGTCCGTAGTGGTGCGAATCTGCGCTGTAATTCTGCAGGACCCGCACGCGCCTATCTTTCCCACCGTGGAAAAGCGCCGAGTTTCTGCACGGCCCCTGATCACTCCAGACGCCATCGGGGAAGACGGGGAGCGTGAGGGGGACCTCGCGGATGGCGTCGCCGGCAGCGTAGAGTCGCTGCTGCTTCACGCGGTATTCTGTGGACACAGTGACTGGCAGACAGAGAGAGGCAGAGAGAGAGGGGGGGGAGGGTGGAAGGGAATCAGAATCTGACAGACACAGAGAGAATGACAGAGAGAGACAGGAAGGGAGGGGAGAGACACAGAGATAAGAGGGAGGGAGGAAAGAAAGGCAGGCACAGTGAGAGAATGACAGAAAGAGACAGGGAGGGAGGGAGGGAAGGAGGGAGAGAAAGAGCCACAGAGAGAGAGAGTCAGACAGACACAGAGAATGGTAGAAAGAGACAGAGAGGGAGGGAGGGAGAGAGAGAGAGATAAAGAGCCACAGAGAGAGAGAGTCAGACAGACACAGAGAATGGTAGAAAGAGACAGAGAGGGAGGGAGGGAGAGAGAGAGAGATAAAGAGCCACAGAGAGAGAGAGTCAGACAGACACAGAGAATGACAGAAAGAGACAGAGGGAAGGAGGGAGAGAAAGAGCCACAGAGAGAGAGAGAGAGAGTCAGACAGACACAGAGAATGATAGAAAGAGACAGAGAGGGAGGGAGGGAGGGAGAGAGAGATAAAGAGCCACAGTGAGAGACAGACAGACTCAGAGAGAGAGACAGAGAGAGACAGAGAGAAAGAGAAAGAAGGGAAGAAAGAAAAGAAAGAAAAAGAAAGTGGGACAGAGATGAAAGAGAACTTATGACCACAATTGAGGCCAAAATTTTGGTTGCTAAGCAAGACCGTTGTTAAGTGAATTTCACCACATTTTCCTAGTTGGCCATGCCCACCCGGTCACATGACTGCCGAGCCACTCCCACAAAGCAGGCCACACCCACAGAACCTGTTCCAAAAATTTTGAAACCCACCCCTGGAAACCATATAAATCAAATAAATAAATACACACAAAACATAAGTCTCAAATCAAATAAATAAGGACGAGGAGAAAAACACAGGACAATTTCCCACACAAAATGGGCTTAAAGCTTTTAGAAAGTATTAGGTTTAATTGTGATAGTAATGAATGAAATGAAATGAAAAAGGAAAGGAAAGGAAGAAAGAGAAAGAGAAGGAGGGGAAGGAGAAGGGGAGGGAAGAGGAAAGGGGGAGGGGAGGGAAAGGGGAGGAGGAAGGGAGGAGAGGAGAGGAGAGGAGAGGAAAAAGGAAAGGAAAGGTAAGGAAAGGAAAGGAAGCTATCTGAACTAGGCAAGCATGGAAAATAACTATGTTAGAGGGATAGATACAAATATAAACACTTCACTCCTTCTGAGCCGAATGCATATGAAAAAAAATCTAGGATTTGGGGGGGGGGGTGTGTAGGAAAGACTCATGCCAATTTTTGTGTGTGTTTCCAATCAAGTTTAGGAATCGTAAACCTCATCACATACGTTATACAAATGGTTCACCAGTGTGGAAGATCTCTCCCAAAGTCATAATGCCAGAAAATCACTTCTGATATTTTAGATTCTTAACTGCTTGCATTTGAAACTTTCATTGTACAATAATGTGTCCCAGGTTAGTACTATAAAATCATGTAACTGCTAATAAGATAAACTATCTTAAGCTTTTAGAGCTCTGTATGTTGTGATGACAAAACTATCCTTCATTCGTTTTCCATTTACCTCGCTGCCTTTTTCTCTCTCAGAAATTGTTCCTTTTAATATAAGTGAGGGCTTTTTTTTTTGATACACACACACACACACACACACACACACACAGATCTTTTTGGCTCAAACTCCTCTTTAATTAGTTTTGTATCTCAATTCCAATTCATTTATATCAATAATTCTTTCTGACAAGGTTTAAGAGTTCTCCAGCAATGTCTGACAAAGGCAGCACACAGGTTGGAAAGTTAATGGTGCTTGCCAAGGCGGGAGGCAAATGAGCAGTAACAAATTCATTTACAGGTCATTAAATAGGAAATAAGCAGGCAGAAGGTTTTCCTTGTCTATGCGGGAAAGAGGGAATGCTTTTGAAAAGTTTATCAGACATGCCAAGCCAGTTCATTCCCCCAGTAACATCCGGTGACCAACTTTCAGAGGACAAATCTGTTAACATGATAGTGCTCCAGATATTTTTCATTTTAAATGAAGTATAATGAGAAACAATATTGTTTTGGTTGAGGTAGACCCTGTGCAATGCTAACTATTTTGCCCAGATGACTTTAAAAAAACCATCCTTGCTCTTTGATCTCCAAAGCCAATTTAAGAAGCAATGAAATGGCACTTTTTTTGATATTGAAAAAGTTTTATTGGTTTTTACAATTTTTCAATCGGGTAGGGTAAGGGATACAAAAGAAATTTTGAGAACTTTCGCGTCGGAGTCATTAGCCCTTCCAGGGCTTCATAATAAATCGTTAAAGAAAAACATTTTTCATAAATACTACGAGGTGAAAACAAGTACATACTTCTAAATTCTCAATTCTATGCTGTCATCCGTTTGCAAAAATCCAGATACAGATGTTATACAATATTAATCAAAAGTCAAAGCAAAGTTATTTTTTTGATCTAAGTCTCTTGGCAATTGTGTCTTCTGTCTCTCCTTCCAGGCCCCCAGCGGGCAGGGCCGTGGCCCCCCCTGCCCCCCCTGGATCTTCCCCCAGGACAGAGGAATGTTTTTTAAGAAAAGCTTCCACCTCAGCAATTGTTTTAATCCTTATTCTTCCTCCTTCCTAGAACACCAACATTCCTTCAGGCATCGCCCACTTGAACCAAATCCCGTGGTCATACACTTTTTTGGATAAGAAGGAAAATTTCCTTCTCATCTCTCTAATTTTTTTAGGGATCTGCTTCAAGATAGCGACTACTTTTTGCTGGTAAATTAACGGACCACCTCTCTGCGCCTTCAAAATTCCCTCCCTGGTTGACCTCCTAACAAATTTAATATGTATCTCTCTGGGTACCTCATTTATCCTGGCATATGCAGAGTTTATTCTGTAGACTAGGTCAATGTCCCCCCTGATCTCATCTTTGGGTTTATTTAAATAATCTGCTAAAATTGTGCTCATGAGTTCAGGAAGACATTCACCAGGCTCTTCAGAAATGTTCTGAAATCTTAAAAAATATAACATCCTTTCAAAATCCATCCTAGACATATGCCCATTTAATTCTCCAATCTCACTATTAACATTTTTAAGCTCTCCCTTTGCCCCAGCCAGCCCCCCTTGCAGCTCCTCAGTCTTCTGTGTGTTTTCCAGCACTTGCTTCCGTGTTTCCTGAATATCCTGTTTTAAGCTGGTACGATCTTCTCTCAAAGCCTTAATTTCTTGCACCAAAGCTTGTAACACATTCTCCATAGATGTCATTCTTTGTTCCAAACCTGCCAGTTCTGATTTTTGTGCCATGGTAAGCTGTTAAAGTCAGTGTCACTAAGATGGCGTTTTTTGGGTGGGGCTGGTGAAGCAGTTCAGGAGAGAAGAGAAAGTTCAAATCAGGATTGCAAAAAAAAAGTTCAAGACCCAAAGAGAAAACACGTTTCACAATCAATAGTTGTAGCAAAGAAGGCACTCCAGGGAAGGAATCAATTAGTCCAAGAAGATCTTCATTAATAGAGAGAGGAAGTCCGTATCACAAAGGGATGTTGGTAACTTTCCATAAGTGAAATAGTCATTCAGGAACAACGGGCAGCCATCTTCCACCGCCCAAACTGAGAGCCGGCAGGAGAGAGTAATAAAAGAAAGATTGTTTCCAGCCAGCCAGACTTAGATATATTTTAAAAAGACAAGCCGCAAATCACTTTCCCTTGCTTCAGAACAATCCGGGTTTAGGATATCCGCTTCCTCGCAACGAGGAGCCATTTCCAAGCGCTGCTTTGAATCCTAGGGGGGGTTTGTCAACAAACACCCCCCTCCAAGTTCTTTCAGTCCAGGCTGACAGCAAAAATATATTTAAAATCACTCACTCTTCACCTCGCCGCCAAAGTCCCGGAGAGCCTTCTGACCCGAACGTCCAGCTCTCTCCATATTCACCATACGTTACCGTCCTCCATTGGCGAAGGGGAAACCCCCCGCAGCATGTCCTTCTTCACCTAAACCGAAGACAAGGGCCGTTTCCCCGCTGCCGCAGGGAGGGACCAACCCAGGCAAGCCAGCCCTACGGGAGACCCCCATGAGGGGCGTCTCGCCCCCGTGGGGGGGCAGAAAAAAAAGCAAAGCGGCGGACAAGCCCCAAGACTCCTCCGTCGCCGCTGGAAGGCGGAACCGGAAAACCGAAATGGCACTTTTTTGAAGCCTTGGATATTGTTGCCTGTATTGAACTTTTAGCAGAGATTCAAATTCTTATTAAATAAAAACTAGGTGTCATCTTATTTCCTGTGGTTTAATTTTGTACTTCCAATTAGTTTTTGACAACATTGAAATCAAGGAAAATGAATTTCCATATAAAGATTATTATTTTTTCATTTTGATGTCCCAAGGTCATTTTCCAAAACTGTAAATGAATGTTGTCACTCTGCCTCAAAGTTCTCTCACGTCTAATCAATGGACTTCCAACCAGCCCGACTACCAGCCATTAGTCCATCCACTGTCAAGAGAATCCAGAAAATGTAGAAAAGGTTTGAGCACTAGGAGTTTGAACCTCAGCATAAAAAAAATGTTTCTGCTGAATAGTGATTAAGGCACTAAAAAAGGAGGGAAATAATGTAAAAGATCTAAAAAGGGAATGGAAGAAACAGGAAGAGAACTAGGGAAAAGAGAGAGGAGGTGGAATGAATAGTTCTGGAATTAGACAGTGGGAAAGGAGGGAAAGTTAGATTGCATAGTTAAATGGAGGGAATTAAAGACCTAATGGACAAATATGGGAGGAAAACTAAAAAGAAAATACGTTGAAATTAATTAATTTTCCTCCATTTAACTATGCAATCTAACTTTCCCTCCTTTCCCACTGTCTAATTCCAGAACTATTCATTAATTAACTAACTAACTAACTAACTAACTAAGCATGATTTTTAAACTTAAACTTAAATTTTTATTAATTTTAATAGGGTTAGTTTGGGGTTTTTTTTTTCATTTCGGCCAAGATTTAATATGTTTTGTAAAAGCTTTTTAACTTTTGTATACTTGTTTTTATTCTGGCTGTACACCGCCCTGAGTCCTTCGGGAGTACGGCAGTATAAAAAAACCAATAAACGAAACGAAACGAAACGAAACAACTAAACTAAACTAAACTAAACTAAACTAAACTAAACTAAACTAAACTAAATTAAACTAAACTAAACTAAACTAAACTAATTACTGTGTAAATAGGATGAAAATGTCCAAGAAAATGTCCAAGAAAAGAAAAGAAAAAAATGTCTGAAAATCATAAGTGTTAAGCTTAAAAACCTGAATTAAAAAAGAAACAAAGGACATCCTTCTGAAATTCCTAACAAAATCAAAAGGTGACCCAAACCATAAGGAGCAGCAGAATGTGACTTTGCCTAGGGTGCCAAACTGACTAGAGCCAGCCCTGCAGAGATACACAAAGAGATTGAGAAGATTTTGGTGCTCTCAAAAGCACTAACTATCCTGCATGAATGAGGCAGCCATTGTTCAAATGTTTCCTAGTTCATTTTAATGAACTAGGAAACATTCTTTTTAATTTTAATTTTAATTGTGGACACAAAATTATCAAATAACAATGTCAACTGTTTATAAAGAGAACTTGCATAAGATGTTTTACAGGTGGCACCTATCGCCAGCGAGAATTGCAAGAATGTCTAAGAACAAATCTGAAAAATGCTGGAAATGTCACCAGACGCCTAGCTCTTATTACCATATGTGGTGGACTTGCCCCGAGGCTAAAAGTTATTGGACCACAATCCACATATGACACACAAGCACGTAGATTTTAAACCTGAACTTTTTTGGAATCACATCAGAAACATTTGATAAAAACTTGAAATACTGTATTTGATCGTGAATGTCTTAACAGCAGCTAGAATTGTATTTGCGAAAAACTGGAGAAATTAGAAATTACCTTCTCAAGAGGAAATTATCCGTATTATGGATTGTGCAGAAATGAGTAAATTGACATTTGAAATTAGAGAACAAGAGGATGAACAATTTTATAAAGTATGGAATCTCTTTTATCAATGGTTAGATAAGAGAAATCAGGAGACATAATATTTAAAAGAATTGCTAGATATAGAAGTCAATTGTTATGATTGGTAGATATCGTAATAAGCTGAGATTATGTTATTCTAGAAAGATATTTTGTATATTAACTAGATTATTAAGGAGATACAAATATAATGGAAAATTTGGATAAATTTGGATAAATTTGGAGATACAAATATAATGGAAAATATCATGGGTGTTTATGTATTTTATAGTAGTAATGTATTTTCTAAAGACAATAGAGAATAATGCTATAAGATAGGAATATATGGAGATTTTTTTTCTTTTCTTTTTATTTGTTCAATAATTACAGAAAAAAACAGACTTTTATACACATAGACTGGATGGAAAATTAATAATTATGTCCGTAATTGTAAAGACCGATGCATAAAAACTCATGACTGAACGACATGTTGTACAAAGCCAAAAATGATTGAATGTTTTTACTTATTTTTTATGCTGAAAATAAAAATTTATATACTAGTTCAGTTTAATCAATTGCAGTAATCCACCTGCAAAAATAATTCTCTGAGATTAGAAGAATATTTCCCTCAGACTATAATACCTAGCTTACTTAGAAGTCTCCATAATTAAAAATTGACATGATTTCAGACAATGAAAGTAGTGTCTAGTCAAAAGGGGGGAAACCTCCCTCCTACTTGTTTACTTGGATCAAGAGTTGTAGACCAGACCAAGAAATCAACTTCATAGGAAAGCTAAAACTACTTTTATTGGCATTGTTTTGCAAAGTTATGCTGTACTTCCATTTCTAATACTCTTATGAATTAGGAAGCTGTCTAATTCTGAGTCTCTTCTAAATTTTATCAGTCTATTGTGGCCTAGAAATATGTTTACACACACACACACACACACACACACCCCTTTCCCATCTCCTTGACATATCTCCATCAAGGTCGTTGTCCTTGCTCCCTGTATTTTTCATCAATAGAGACCAGTAGTCAAAAGAGAGAGGGATAAGTTCTTATGGGTCACATTTTAATATGAATTTATATAATGTTGTACTGAATCAAGATGTGAACTGAAATGCTTTATTGTTTTAATGTATGCATGCATGCATGCAGGGACGCAGCGGTTCAGTGGCTAAGGGGCTGAGCTTGTCGATCAGATAGGTCAGCACTTCGGTATTATTATTATTATTATTATTATTATTATTATTATTATTATTATTATTATTATTATTATTATTATTATTATTATTATTATTATTATTATTATTATTAACGTTTCTTCCTGTAGTACTTGTGTTTTTGGTCTGTGACCGTAAATAAAAGTATATATACTGGAACTAGAGCCACATAACGGAGTGAGCTCCCATACTTGTCCCAGCTTCTGCCAACCTATCAGTTTTAAAGCATGAAAAATGCAAGTAGAAAAATAGAGACCACCTTTGGTGGGAAGGTAACAGCATTCTGTGTGCCTTCTGTGTTTAATCATGCTGGCCACCTGACCATGCAGACATATTCGGACACTGCTGGCTCTTTGACTTAGAAATGGAGATGAGCACATATGTGTGTGGGGGAACCTTTACCATTACCTTTACCTATGTATGCATGCATATATACATGTATTGATGTTTATCCTTGCCTTTCCTCCAGGAATTTAAAGATGCTTTTTAACTTCGTACTTTGACTTCCTACTAGTCTATAATCCTGGAATTTCCTGGTGGTTGCCCATCTAAACACTAACCATGCCTGACTCTGCTTAGCTTTTAGAAGGTTCAGTCAAGGTTAGCAGATTCTGTCACCTGCTACAACAATACTGGACTGAAAAGTACACATTTCACCCAGTTAAAAACCTAGAATTCCTCTATGAAACTTGGCTAATTGTAATCTTGATTGAGACCTTGTATCTTAACATGTAGTGAAACTCCATATACTTTGAGTCATGGTTTATTATATTGTTTAGTTTAATAAGGTGGTTAATTTAGTAAGTTGTTTAAGTGGGAAATATGAAAACCATCATCACTATAACTACCTAGATGTGCATAAATATTAGCATAGATTTATGCCTGTGCAAGGATAATACTGTGAAAGTAAAACTTTACCTGCAGCAATATTGACAAGTGTAAAAGTAGGCTACTGCTAGGGGAATATAATTAGGAATCTTCAAGGCCTATATGTTACACTGGAGGCATTCACAATCCTGAGAACTCCATGACTCCTATGTCTTTTCCTTGAGGAAAAGGTTGTCTGTTAATCTCCCAATTTAAAATAGAATAAAATAACAGAGTTGGAAAGGACCTTAGAGGTCTTTAATCCAACCCCCTGCCTAGGCAGGAAAACCTACACCACTTCAGACAAATGGGTATCCAACATCTTCTGAAAAACCTCCAGTGTTGGAGCATCCACAAATTCTGGAGGCAAGCTGTTCCACTGATTAATTGTTCTACCTGCCAGGAAATTTCTTCTCAGTTCTAAATTGCTTCTCTCCTTGATTAGTTTCCACCCATTGCTTCTTGTCCTGCCCTCAGGCGCTTTGGAGAATAGCTTGACTCCCTCTTCTTTGTGGCAACCCCTGACATATTGGAACACTGCTATCATGTCTCCCCTGGTCCTTCTTTTCATTAAACTAGACATACCCAGCTCCTGCAACCGTTCTTCATATATTTTAGCCACCAGCCTGCTAATCATCTTTGTTGCTCTTCTCTGCACTCTTTCTAGAGTCTCCACATCTTTTTTACAATATGGCGTCCTAAATTCCTAAATGAAAGTAGAGTTAGCACTACCCTTGCTTTCTCCCTCTGTGCACTGATGCTGGTTGGGCCCAGGGGGATTAGGCAAGCAAACAGTTTAAAAAAGAGGAATGAAGTCTTGTGAACATCTTTTCTGAGGTTCACAAAAGCCAGAAGCCAGTACTGCTTCACATTTTTTTTTACATCTGGCAAGCTTAAATCTTCCAGCATTTAAATTCATTCTTATTAGAACAAACTGTTCACTTCTCTGCAAAAGGGGAGTGCCTCTTTGTCACAAACAATTAATCATAAATGGCTTAGCTTCCAACTTACTAGCCAGAGAATTAGTATTCCAGATTTTTATCTAGAAATTTTGTCAAGAACAGAATATATTATAGTATATGTCCAGGTGTCAGTTTCTGTTAGGATGTATACATTTTTTTTTTGCAAGCAGCATATTCTTTGTGTGTGTGTGTGTGTGTGTGCTTATGTCACTTGTGTTCAACATGACATCTGAGTAGTTGTATGTTTCTAAAGTTAGCTGAATTAAATCTCTTCAAATACAAATTGCAAACAATTTGCATGCACATCGCTGACATTGAAACAAGCTTTCATTCATCAGCGAATATAAAAAGAGCTGAAGTTTATTTAAGGAACACCACCTCCCCTTTAAATCTAAGCTTCTTACTAAACATTGAATAGTTTAGCATTTTAAAAATGAGACTACTATAAAATCAAATGGACACTGCCTTGTTTACTTTTCCAGTAGTGGCTTTTGCTGGAATATATTTGATGCATGGTGTCAGAAAGGCTTTTCTGAAGTCAACTTTGTGAGCTATCAGTGAAATAATTTAGATTCTCTATTTTCATAAAATCAAATTTCTCACCCATATCTAAAAGTTAGTTAGGAGATGCTGCTAACAATCTAGCCCACAAAGACTTCGTGCTCAACCTTGTGTTTTACATTTATTCATTTAGTCATTCTTCCTTTTTCCATCTCTATGTTGGTTCTCTTATAAACAAACAATTATTACAGAGAGGAAGCAGGATGGAACAGCTGCAGCTTTTAACTGGCCAGTAGAATGATGGCTAAGATTTTAAAAAGGCACCCTCTAAGGTCAAATTGCAGCAAGCCTGCAAAATCACAGCAGATAATGTAGGCTTTGGAATGGGCAAGATGGGAGACCTTCAGGACCTTGGACAGAACATGAGATGTTCTCAGGTCTCTTGTTCAACAGAAGGCAAATGTTTTCACAAAGCTGTCCAGAATAGCAGTGCTGTTGGCCCATCTCCCATGGAGAAGCAGCCTATGCCAAATATTTGAAGAAGGGAATTATGGCACTTCAGAAGGAATTTTGATCCTTTCTATGTCCTTCTCTGAGATTGAGTTGGCTCCCCAGCTGTTTTTCGGCCCCGAATTCTGTCCTAGCCCTATCTATTCTGCCCATATTTACTACCTGGGACAATTATTAATAAATAATAATTAAATTGCCAGTAATTATACTGATATATTCAATTTATCTGAATAACATTCTAGCAAAGGCAGAAAGTCATTGTTCTTTGCTACTTAGTTGGGACTGGATAACGTACTGGTCACTACATATTAGAAGATGACAATTTTGTTGCCTTTGTTTAATGACAGGAGAAAACAGAAAGAGCATTGACATTAGCTCTGAAATATACAAGCAAACATCCTGTAAGCAGTGCCAGAATTAGCCACATAGAACAAAGGCGTTAAAAAAATTCTATAACAGCTATGCAAATTCCACAAATTTTAATACTGATAGTCAAAAAATTAGCATTCTCCTTCTCGATATTGATCTAAATTTGTAATTGATTTTTCAGATAATTGCCGTTTGATTTACTTGCTTGTTATTTAAAATGACAATAGAAAAAACATGGAGAGGTTGTATATATCCCCAGAGTTCTATTCTAAAAGGTTGGAGCATGCCAGAGAAAGAGATACGTAAAGATATATTCATTTTGGCTGCGCTATGGTGAAAAGTACAGGGTGGATTTCATCAGAGCAGTGCAAGGCAAAATCAAATGAACAAGCTGTCCAACATGACAAAACCAAGCGTGAACACCACAGCTTCAGAACCAGAGAACTGGCAAAGCTAATAACAGCACTGTTCTCTATTGCTAAGTTGGCTGCAGTTCAAGGGCTTATTTAAAAGGCTGAGGGCAGCTCTAAGTTACAGTCATAGCAGAGATGGCAATCTCCGATGGAAAGATGATGCCTTTGGTTTGCCCTCTGCTCATAGCAAAGGACTAACTATGACAGCTTATAAATCACCCCACAGCCACTCAAATCTGAAGCACACCACAATGACAGGCTCCAGCTTCCCTAACGTGTGAAAAGTATCGTCTTCAAATACTTTGAACTTGTTTTCTCAATAGGTTGCTAATAATTATCCAACTAAAAACAAGTGGAAGCCAAACTGATCTCTATACAATTACTTTATTCTGGGTGGCGGAGGGAGGTCAAAGAGAGACAGTTGAGCTGAAAATTGCATGAAAATGTTTCAGGAAACAACTAAGTTCCAGCCCACTCATTAGCTAATAATTGCAAAATATTATGTGACTGAGCATGCGCGAAGGAATGATGCTGGAGCTTTGAGGCGATGGTGACCGGAGGCCCATTTGGCTCCGGAGGACGCAGCCGGCCCCTTTGGGGTGATCGGTAAGGGCCGGCCCAGCAAGTTGAAGAGCCAGCCGTCACACTGAGGCCTTTCCAACGCCGGTAAGTGTGACGGCTGAGATGGGAGGCATGGGGGAGCACTGAAGGGAACGCCGGAAGGGAACGCCGGAAGACCGGAGGCCCTGGCAGAGGCCGGGCGGAGGCCGGAGGCCCTGGTGGAGTGATGGAGCGGCGGCGGAGAGAGCGCCGGAAGGCCGGAGGCCCTGGCAGAGGCCGGCGGAGGCCGGAGGCCCCGATGGAGTGGCAGAGCGGCGGCGGAGAGCGCCAAAAGGCCAGAGGCCCCAGAGGAGGTCGGCGGAGGCCGGAGGCCCTGGCAGAGTGGCGGAGCAGCAGCGGAGTGCTGGAGGGAGCGCCAGAACGCCATAAAGCCGGAGGCGGAATGGCGGAGCGGCGGCGGAGCAGCGGCGGAGCTGCGCGGACCATCTCGATCCCGGCGGAGGCCCCCGTGGAGCAGCAAGGCCGGGTGGAGGCCTCCACAGGGGATGGCTGGTGAGGTTGGTGGCCGCAGAGAGATGGGAGGCGCGGCGGACCGATAGAGCGTCGGAGGCCCCGGCGGAGGCCTGTTGGAGTGGCGGAGGCCCTGATGGAGGCCCTGGCGTGGAGTGGCGAGCCTGCAACGCGGTGAGGCCCTGTGGAGGCCTGGTAGAACAGCGGAGGGAACCCTCCCCCCCCAGGACTCCCCGGTAAAGCATCTACGGGGAGGGGGGCGAGAGCGAAGCAAGGACAGCCTGAAGGAACAACAGTTCCAGCCACCCCATGGAAAGCCTCTACCCGAGGAAGAACTGACTGACTCAGATTATGATCTATTTTCCCTGTTTTGACTTGACTTGCACTTGTACTTGCACTTTATCTAGCTGTTCCTCCCTTTAAAGCCAGCAATGGAGTCACGGGATGGTTTTTTATTCAAGGTCCGACCTCCTCTACCTGCGAGAGTCCCCCCTCTCGCAGGTTTGGCCCCCTGGTTTATCTCGGGCCCACCTCAAGAATGGATTAATTAATCCAGAGAGGTGGGAAAAACGCAAGCTCAGGGGGTTTTTAAACAAATTTTTAATTAGGCTTTTAAGGGGTTCTGAGGTGGGGGGAGGGTTTATTCAGTCAGAGGGGGTCAAGACATAGGGCTGGCTGGCAGAAGAAGGATAAAGGAGGAGTCCACTAGGGAGGGGGGACTGGGGATTGTCTCTGTTGAGGGCCATCCCATTTGATTGGTCTTGGGGAGGGGCAGGGGCGGTGGGAGCCAGGATGTCCATCGCGGTTGGGGACGCGCGGTCGCTGGCTAAAAGCGGTCGCCTGCCCCAACCCCCTGTGCTCCACTCGTGGGCTAGGCAGTCAGGGACTACAGAGCCGGGGCCTTAGGCTGATGTTCTGTAACGCCAGGTCCGTGGTGAACAAAGCCCCCCTCATTAATGACCTTGTGTCAGAGGGGGACCCGGACCTGGTGGGAATCACGGAAACCTGGTTGGGCCCCGAGGGGGCTTACCCCTCGTGGAAATGTGCCCACCAGGCTACCGTGCATTTCATCAGCCTAGGGCCCTAGGCAGGGGTGGTGGTGGTGGTTATTGTTAAGGAAAGTCTGGAGCCGAGGGAGACCACTGTGCCTCAGACGACCGGCTGTGAGTCCCTCTTCGTGAAGTGGGGCCTAGGGAGGCAGTTGGGCTTGCTGATTGTATACCTGGCTCCCCGCTATGTAACAGCAGCCCTGCCCGAGCTACTCGAGGTGATCGCCACGATGGCAGTGGAGACCCCCAGACTGTTAGTCATGGGGGACTTTAACCTGCCATCGACGGGCGAATCATCTGAGGCAGCTCGGGAGTTCATGGCTTCCATGACGGCCATGGACCTGACCCAAGTAGTTCAGGGCCCCACTCACGAGAGAGGACACACACTGGATCTGATTTTTGTCTTTGGACAGTGGAGAAGTGATCTTGGAATCGGGGATTTAGTCATCTCACCCTTGTCATGGACAGATCACTCTCTCCTTCGGATAGACTTTCCAACCGTCACACCCCACCGCGGGGAGGCGGAACCGGAGACACCGAGTTGGTTCCGCCCCAGGCGCCTGATGGACCCGGAAAGGTTCCAGAGGGAGCTTGGGCCAATACCTGTGTCCCTGCCCCGCGACTCGACTGAGGACCTAGTGGCCGCATGGTATAGTGCAGCCACAGGGGCCTTGGACCGAGTCGCACCCTTGCGGCCTCTCATGCGGCGTCGAGTCACCCAGGCCCCTTGGTTTACCGAGGAGCTTCAGGAGATGAAACGCCGCAAGAGACGCCTAGAGAGTAGGTGGAGATATTCTCGATCCGAAGCTGACCGAACACTAGTGAGAGACCATATTAGGACTTACTTAGTGGCGCTAAGAGTGGCCAAATGTGAGTATTGTGCCACCCTTATCGCATCCGCAGAAAACCACCCTGCCGCAAGAGACGTGGCAGGTAGGTGGAGATCTTCTCGATCCGAAGCTGACTGAACACTAGTGAGAGACCATATTAGGTCTTACTTAGTGGCGCTAAGAGTGGCCAAACGTGAGTATTGTGCCACCCTTATCGCGTCCGCAGAAAACCGCCCTGCCGCCCTGTTTGGGGTGACCCGCTCCCTCCTTCATTTGAGGCCGCGGGAAGCCCCTTTGCAGGGTCGAGCAGAGGAATTTGGCTCTCTACATGGGGCTCCCCTTGAGGTGCACTCGAAAGCTACAGTTAGTGCAGAATGCGGCCACGCAGGTGGTTATGGGTGCCTCAAGGCAAGCCCACGTAACACCTCTCCTGCGCGAGCTGCACTGGCTGCCTGTGGCCTTTCGAGTGCGCTTCAAGGTGTTGACTACCATCTTTAAATCGCTCCATGGCTCGGGGCCTAGCTATATACGAGACCGCCTCCTGCCCCATACATCCCTTCGTCCGGTCTGCTCCTACAGAGCGGGCCTTCTCCGGGTGCCGTCGGCTGGGCAATGCCGGCTGGCGACACACAGGGGAAGAGCCTTCTCTGTGGCGGGCCCGGCCCTCTGGAATGACCTACCCCCCGACCTTCGCACTACCTCGGACCTCCGCCTCTTCCACCAACGTCTTAAGACGCATTTATTCCAACAATCCGGCCTAGGATAGCCCCCCGCTTCTGACTTTTTAAATATAAATTATAATTTGGTAAGGTTTTAATAATGGGTTTTAACACGGGTTTAATTAATTTAATATATTTTTAATTGATGTATATTGTATTTTATGGTTTTTTATAATGCCTGTGCGCCACCCTGGGTCCTAACAAGGAGAAGGGCGGGGTATAAATTTGATAAAAATAAAATAAATAAATAAATTGCATTTTATACTGAAATTTGCTACAATGTAATTTTGGAGTCCTTGGTGCTTTGTGAAACTGGTTATTTGCTTGCAGACATTTCATTGCTTAACTAGGTAATACCATCAGTTGACTGAGTGTGGGATTTGCTCCCTGTTTATACAGGTGAAACCCAGAAAATTAGAATATCGTGCAAAAGTTCATTTATTTCAGTAATGCAACTTAAAAGGTGAAACTAATATATGAGACCGACTCATTACATGCAAAGCAAGATAGTTCAAGCACAGTAATCCCACGGTCATTGAACCAGGTTTTGGTGCTTTTGGCAGTGTGGGCAGGTCCCAAGTCCTGCTGGAATATGAAGTCAGCATCCCCATAAAGCTCGTCTGTGGAAGGAAGCATGAAGTTCTCCAAAATCTCCTCTTAGATGGCTGCATTGACCTTGGACTTAATGAAGCACAGTGGCCCAACACCAGCAGATGACATGGCTCCCCAAATCAACACAGACTGTGGAAACTTCACACTGGACTTCAAGCATCTTGCATTGTTGTGCCTCTCCATTCTGCCTCCATATTTTGGGTCCTTGGTTTCCAAATGAGATGCAAAAGTTGCTCTCATCAGAAAAGAGAACTTTGGACCCCTGAGCAACAGACCAGGTCTGTTTTTCTTTAGCCCAGGTAAGACGCTTCTGACATTGTTGTTCAGGAGCAGCTTGACAAGAGGAATATGCACTGATGCACTGACTCCAGCCTTAGTCCACGCCTTGTGAAAGTCACTTTTGAATGGCCTTTTCCTGACAATCCTCTCCAGGCTGCGGTCATCCCTGCTGCTTGTGCACCTTTTTCTTCCACACTTTTCCCTTCCACATAACTTTCTATTAATGTGCTTTGATACAGCACTTTGGGAATATCCAACTTCTTTTGCAATTACCTTTTGAGGCTTTCCCTCCTTATGGAGGGTGTCGATGATGGTTTTCTGCACAACTGTCAGGTCAGCAGTCTTTCCCATGATTGTGATTCCTACAGAACCAGACTGAGAGACCATTTAAAGGCTCAGGAACCCTTTGCAGGTGTTATGGCTTAATTAGCTGATTAGAGGGGACACTTTGTGTCTAGAATATTGCACCTTTTCACAATATTCTAATTTTCTGAGATTGTGGATTTGGGGTTTTCATGAGCTGTAAGCCATAATCATCACAATTATGACAAATCACAGCTTGACCTATCTTGCTTTGCATGTAATGAATCTATCTCATATATTAGTTTCACCTTTTAAGTTGCATTACTCAAATAAATGAACTTTTTGTACAATATTCTAATTTTTCGAGTTTCACCTGTATATGGTAGCTTTCCCTGCCAGTTTTGGTGGGGATGTCATTTTCTTGGTAGTTTTTTAATTACGTTTTTTACTTGATTGTTTGTCTGGTGCTAAACCTTGCTTATCTTAGTATTAGCCATTGGAGAGGATGTGTTCTGCCTTTTTCATTTCACTCCCCCCCCCCTCTCTTTTGAAAGGCATGTAAATTTGGTTTATTTCAATATGTCTGTTGAAATCTGTGTGGGCCCTGAGGGTGAGTTGGGATTTTTATATGGCATTAGCTGCACAACCAAGAACAGGATGGAGAGGTATCTGTAGTCATTCAATCAATCCTAGTAGCTTTCTAGAACGTTGATCTACAAACTGTTGGATATAAGACTCTTGTTGTTGTTGAAGTTGGACTGTTAGATTAAAAGACACTTGCTTATATAGCAACCTCCCTATGGAGATGTTCCAGTCCATGGCTGGGTTGTCGGTGGAGATTTCCAAGGTTACTTTCTTAAAGGGACCTTCAAACTGTTGTACACATTCAGAGGTAGCTCAGGAGTTTGTGGCCACCAATTAAGAAGAACCATGAGATTGCTTCAACAGGAAGAAAGAAACCTGGCATTTTCCCAGACTCTCGTTCTGAGATCTCAAGTGCCTCACAGTAAATCCAAACAGTGTCATATTATGCAACATTCATTTTGCTTGTCGTTAGACTGGCAGTTGGTGTAGAAGGGAGGGATTTATTCTTGTTCTGCAAAGAAGTTGTCAGAATCTCCTCTGCTATCTTCTGAAATGGTATTTCAGGCTAGTGTTCCTGACCCTTTTTATCAGGCATAGAACACTGAATAAGAACATATCGGTTATCTAAATAACGATTACCTGGCAAGATTTTTAAGCAACTTTTTATATGTTGGGGAAGAAAACTGTAAAATATCATCTTTCATTTGAAGGAAGAAAATATTGGGTTTTTTGTTTTATTTAACATGACAACTTGCAGAAGTTTCCATTCATCTGGCATTGGCAGATACATATCACAGAAGGATTGATCTCAATCCTTTTCCTGTTTCATACTCATACAATCAGTGGAAGATTTATTATGCTCATAGGCCAGCATAAACTAATCTTGCCAAACTGCAGTAAATCAACACCAATGTTGTCACTTGCAGAAAGCATCTACTGTTTTACTCAGCTGAACAAAATAATAAAAAATTATAGCTTTGCAACATGTGTGAATTTTAATAATATAATGAAGATAAAGTGTCCTTTACAATCAGACCAACCTTGTCTTATAGATCAATTTTAGCTGAAATTACTGGCATCAGTACAGCTACGAATCAAGGACAACCACTTCATGCTAACATAAGCACTTTTAGAGCCACTGTTTTCGAAGAAAGGAGAAAGGAGCAGTGCAATCCCAGCCATGCTTATTTAGCAGTTAGTTCAACTCTGCAGGTGGCAATGCATGAACAACCTTATTAGGGCTCAGAAACTAAGCAGGAGGAGACCTAATTATTACTTGGATGGGAAATCACCAATCAGCAGTCCCAAGGCTGCAGAGCTGATGGGATAAAAACTGCATGATTGTTTCCAAGCAGTCACTGAAAAACAGTCTCAAGCTTCATGTGCCTAACTACTGTGACTAACCATCAGTCAGTTGCTGCTGTTTTGTGACTATAGCATTCTTTAGACCACAGCGTAAAGAAAAAATATTTATTTTATTCTTATTTATTGGATTGTTAAAGTTCCCCAACATTTAAGAAGACATGACAGGGCTCCACAAACACCCTAATTCCAGGACTGGGTATAGAAATAGATAGATAGATAGATAGATAGATAGATAGATAGATAGATAGATAGATAGATAGATGATAGATAGATAGATAGATAGATAGATAGATAGATAGATAGATAGATAGATAGATAGATAGATAGATGATACAGATATTTATTTATTTATTTATTTATTTATTTATTTAATTCGATTTGTAAACTGCACCAATCTCCGTCGAGACCGACTCTGGGCGGTGCATAGGACATTAAAATCTACAATAAATAAATAACAAATATACAAAAGTTAAAAAGAAATTAAATGATAAACCTAAAATTCCCATTAAAACCTATCTAATTTAGCTGAGGCTCTATCGTTCCTAGATTTAAATTCTATGCTAGTCCAGCTTGCTGAAAGAGATGTGTCTTAAGTGAGCGGCAGAAGAGGGGAAGGTCCGGGATAGTATGAAGTTTGGGGGGGAGGTCGTTCCAGAGGGCGGGCCCTGCCACAGAGAAGGCCCTACTCCTGGGCATCGCCAGCCGGCATTGACCGGCAGTCGGCACCCTGAAAAGGCCCTCTCTGTGGGAGCGAATCGGTCGGTGGGAGGTATGTGGCAGGAGGCGGTCCCGCAAGTAACTAGGCCCTGAGCCATGGAGCGATTTGAAGATGGTAACAAGCACCTTGAAGCGCACCCGGAAGGCCACCGGTAGCCAGTGCAGCTCGTGCAGGAGAGGTGTTACATGGGAACTTAGAGATGTTCCTGAAATCCCCCATGCGGCCGCGTTCTGGACTAACTGGAGCCTCCGGATGCACCTCAAGGGGAGCCCCAGGTAGAGAGCGTTGCAATAGTCAAGGCAGGATGTCACGAGTGCTTGAGTGACTGTGCGGAGGGCGTCCCAGTCCAGAAAGGGATGCAACTGGCGTACCAGTCGAACCTGGTAAAAAGCCCCCCTGGTCACGGCCGCCACATGGTCATCCAGGGACAGGCGTGAATCCAGGAGGACACCTAAGTTGCGAGCCCTTTCCACGGAGGCCATTGACTCGCCCCCGATAACCAGCGATGGATTTAGCTGGCTATGCCGGGATGCCAGAAACCACAGCCACTCGGTCTTGGATGGGTTGAGCCAGAGTTTGTTACTTCCCACCCAGAGCCGCATGGCCTCCACACACCGGGACATCACTTTGACAGCATCGTTGGGATGGTTGGGGGTAGATATGTACAGCTGAGTATCATCAGCGTACAGGTGGTACTTTACTCCACAACCATGGATGATCTTACCCAGCGGCTTCATATAGATGTTAAACAGGAGGGGCAAGAGGACCGACCCCTGAGGCACCCCACATGTTAGGGGCCTCGACGTCGACCTCTGCCCTCCTGTCAGTACAAATTGTGACCGATCGGAGAGGTAGGAGGAGAACCACTGTAAAACAGTGCCCCCCACTCCCAACCTCCCCAGTCGGTGCAATAGGATACCATGGTCGATGGCATCAAAAGCCGCTGAGAGGTCTAACAGAACCAGGATAGAGGAATAACCCCTATCTCTGGCCCTCCAGAGATCATCTACCATCTACATCTATATCATCTATATAGAAGATATAGATGATATAGATGTAGATGAAGATGCAGATATCTCTGTTACATATGCTGTAACAGAGAAGGGGCACTTCCTTTTAGACCACTGCGTTGCAGGGCACAAGGCCTGAAGAAGGCTTCAAAAGGTATATTGTAACTGAATAAGGCCTCATCATACAAACAGACCATCATTCTTCAGCCAAAGGCCATGCTTAGCCTTTGCATTATATGCTAGGAGGGGGGGGAGGGTCACATTATCAAAGAGAGTCGAGCTAAGAAAATGGAACTTTTTAGAGTTTCAGTTCAAATAAAATCCATTTAGGTAAAGCAATTATTAATTTGACAGTAAATTTTCAAGGAACACTGGCAACAACCCTCAAGCCTTTTTTTGGGGGGGGGGAAGGTTGCTCTATAACCGTGATGGCGAACCTATGACATGTGTGCCACAGGTGGCACGCAGAGCCCTCCCTGCAGGCACGCCAGCCATCACCCCAGCCCAGCTCCACAGTGCATGTGCGCATGCCTCTCACCAGCCAGGTGGTCTTTGGGTCTCTGTCGCACATGTGCAGGGGAAGGGCGGGGTGGGGCACATGCGAGGGATGAATGTGTGCATGCACAGGGGGGTGCTCGCATTGCATTTTGGGGCCTCGCACAGTGCCCCCACGCCACTGTTTGGGGCTGGAAGGTCTCCTGCACCAATCTAGAAGCCAAAAATGGGTGAGGGTGAGAGGCGCATGCGCATCGTGCATCATACGATCACGTGTGCATGCGGGGGGTGGGTGCAGGGGGGGCATGCAGGCATTGCATTATGGATACATGCACATGCTTTTGGCATGCGACGACAAAAACATTAGCCATCACTGCTCTATAACATACTCTGGCAACTGAAAACACCAACAACCCCAGTGTGTTCCATGTTTCCTCCCAGGCAACCTTGTTCTGTTCAAAAGAATACTGCGAAGGGTCCTTAGCGCTCTCTGAGCTTGGCTGTTTTCTTGTAGACGTTTCATTATCCAAACTACGTCACATCTATTAGGTAATATCATCAGTACTAGTTGGGGTAATGAAATATCTGCAAGAAGATAACCAAGCTCAGAAAGCACCAAGGACCCTTCATTCAAGCAGTAATATCCACAATGCAAACAAACAAACAAACCCCCAACCTCCAGCTTTTACAGAGGTTTTTTTTTCCAATACCAATAGGACTTTCATGACTTCATTGCTGGCTTTCAGAGATTTTACATTAGTCTTGTCAGTGCAATGCTTCATTAATTCATAGATAAGTTGTGCAAAGCTGCTTTCCCTCCTCTTCCTCCTCTTCCTCCTCCTCTCATTCTGGAACTAGTTTTGGAAGCATCTTCTAGTCTCCCCATTGATGTACATACTTAGTATAAACATACAGGTGAAAAACCCAAAGGTACTGTTTTCAAGAGGCAACTGGACTTTCTAGATCAGTGATGGCGAACCTATGGCACGCGTGCCACAGGTGGCACGCGGAGCCATTCGGCAGGGCACGCGAGGCATTGCCCTGTCAGCTGGCCAGCATGCATGTACATGCTGGCCACCTGATTCAGCCATTTTTAAAGCCATTTTTTGCCCTCCCCAGGCTTTATAGGAGCCTGGGGCAAGCAAAAACAGGCCTCCGGAGGCTTCAGTGGAGCTCCTGAAGCCTCTGGAGAGCCTCCAGGGGGGCCGTTTTCACCCTCCCCAGGCTCCAGAGGCTTTATAGGAGCCTGGGGAGAGCAAAAAAAGAATGTAAAAAATGGGGGGGAGCACCTATCATGCATGAATGCACACTGGGGGGGTGCATTGAATTATGGGTGCGGTATGCTAGCGCACGACCCCCCAGTGCTCCCCGCTCTTACGGCATGCGAGCCTAAAAAGGTTCACCATCGCTGTTCTAGGTGTTTGGGGTTGGTTTTTTTTTTTAAAAGATGTTTCGCTTCTCATCCAAGAAGCTTCCACAGTTCTTCTTGGATGTGAAGCATTTACATCTTCAAAGAAGAAAATCTAGTTGCCTCTTGAAAAAAAGCACCTTTGGGACAACCATGACCTGAGGGTCTCCATAGACAAACGTGTGTAGAGAACAGGAAGGCCTGGAGGAATGTTGTCCATTGGGTCACAATGGGTCAGACATGACTTTGCAACTAACAACAAGAAGATGGTGGCAGCATATTGAACCAATTGTATCTAGAAGAGTGGCAAGGTGCCGTAAGTATTATAGGAAAAAAAATCTAAGAGGGTTCCCTACTTGAGAAAGCGAAATGGCCCAATCCACCAAATCCCAGGTATGTGTACATCTCTTTACACCCATGAACTAGGAAAAAAATGCAAGTGATTCCTAATGTATGCATGAGTCTCTTTAATGCTCTGAAGCATTACAAGGTGGCCCTTTCCAACGCTTTGCTCAAGCCTGGTTCTCGTTACTATTGAGTACCACTTAGTTATTTAAAAGTTGCAAGGCAAGCAATCCTGGAATTGTGTTAGTAGATACAATTTATATGACTCAACTTGGGTGGCACAGTTTTCAAGTTGCTCCATGATCAAATGGGGAATCACAGAATCAACGAAAATGATGACTTTGCTTTACTTGATAATTATCACCCGACTGTCTGAAAAGTTCTGCTGAGGAAAGCAGACTATAGAGAACCATAGGAAAACCAAAGAGATGGAAGGAGAGTTCCATTCATTGAAACAATAAATAATAATAATAATAATAATAATAATAATAATAATAATAATAATAATAATAATAATAATAATAATAATAATAATAATAATAATAATAATACATTTTATTTTTATACCGCCTCCTCTCCCCAAAGGGACTCGGAGTGGTGCACAGGGAATAAAAACCAATATAAAATACATAAAAAGATAAATAGTTAAAATACGAATTAAACCGAAATTGTCCCTGCGCTAAAATCCCCTAAATTTAAATTACACTAAAAAAAACCTAAAACCCTATCGAAAGACGGAAGACTAACCTAGGCCGGCCAAGCAGAAAAAGTGTATTTTCAATTTTTGACGGAAGGAGCGGAGGTCCGTGGTTATTCTGATGCTAAACTCACTGTGATTGTTGTTAGATATACAGTGTATATGTACTCAGTTCAATAAAGATTGATGATTTGATTGGAGTGAATTTGAAGTATTTCTCAGCTTCGGAAACTAGGCATTGTGATGTACATTTCCTGAAAGATACCCCCACAGAACAAAAGTACAATTAATCTTTTTTTTTTTAAATGTCCTGTCACATCCATGATTACTGATTGCATATTGATTCTGTGAGATGGCAAGAAATGAATATCTTACTTGTGCCAACTCCTGGGAGTTTTCAGTAAGGATATAAAATGTATTGGTCTAATTCCAGAGCCAAGATAATTTCTATTACCTAAGAAAGCCTTGGTAATGAATCACTGTCAGTGTGGAAAGTTAATGGGATAGATCACAACTGATATGTAACACTTTATATTTGCATAGTAAACAAGGGAAGAGAAATGTCAATTATGCTGATAGTCTTAAGTTTAAGTTTATGCATTTTCCCCCCACACTCTAGTTTTATTTGTCAAAGATCTGCTAGGTGCTGCCAAAGAAGTTGATTGAGCAAGATAATCTTTACAAGAGTCAAGCTGATTGAGTTCTTTGCCAGACTTCGCATTCCATCATAATCACCAAGCATACGTGCTTTGCTCTTTTTACTGTTCTTCTTCTAAAATTAGTATTAAAGCTGTCGACCATTGAAGAGTTTTAGTGACTTAATAATCTGTCTTTTAGCCAATTAATCTATTAAAGACAAAACTATATTGGCAAATTCCCCAAACTGCAATGAATGTACTTTCTAAGTAAGGATTTTATTTCCAACAATAGCAACACTTTTCATAGGGCAAAGTATTTTTGTGGAACACAAATTTTGTCAGGAAATAAATGCTACGATTTCAGTGCAGAACTGTTTGGTTGTATGGGGAGAGATTCTTGCAGTGACAAGCATAAGCTCTTCCTTTCCTTTGTTTTTTCTCCTGGAACTTTAAGGCAGACTGAAGGACCCTGGGCCACATCTGGTTTCCCATTACAAAAGGAAAACAATGAGTGTATGTGTAGAAAACAAATTCTTGCCATGAGAGCAATAAGAGAAAATTTGCAGCTAGGAGAGTGGAACAAACCAGTGATGGGATTCAAAAATTTTTAGAACTGGTTCTCTGTGTGTGGCTTGGTAGGTTTGGCATGACTTGGTGGGCATGGCAAGGGAAGGATACTGTAAAATCTCCATTCCCTCCCAACTCCAGGGGAAGGCTACTACAAAATCCACATTTCCTCCTGATCAGCTGGGATTCGGGAGGCAGAGAATAGATGGGGGTGGGGTCAGGGAGGTTGTATTTACGGGTTCTCTGAACTACTCAAAAATTCCGCTACTGGTTCTCCAGAACTGGTCAGAACCTGCTGAATAACATCTCTGGAACAAACATCAGAATAAGGTGCAGCTTAGCAGGCAACTGATGGTGAAGAAGGAGCAAAGCTAGGCTGCAACAAATCCACAGAGTTGAAGTCCACCAGTCTTAAAAGAACCAACTTTGTAGACCCCTGCTTAGGTCAACTCCAATCAAGGGGTAGAAACATTTCATCAATGATCAATAGAAGTGGGAGGCACCTGAACTAAATTTTAACTGTTGTTGCAAAGGATATGAATACGTATGCCAATGTGATATTTCAGGTTTTTTTCCTTTTTAATAAATGTACAGACATTTCTAAAATCCTGTGTTCACTTTCTTATTATATCATTAATTTATTTGAGTGTAGATTAATTAGAAAGAAATGGATTTCAACAACTATAGAATCAGGCTGCAGCAAAACAAAATAGACATAAATTGAAGTCTCTGAATACTTTCTGCAGATATACACATAGATCAGACATATATAATATAACTATAGCACAGATGATATTCAGCAGGTTCTGACCAGTTCTGGAGAACCAGTAGCGGAAATTGTGAGTAGTTTGGAGAACTGGTAAATACCACCTCTGACTGACCCTGCCCCCATATATTCTCTGCCTCCTGAGTCCCAGCTGATTGGGAGGGAATGGGGATTTTGCAGTAACCTTTCCCCTGGAGTGGGGAGGGAATGGAGATTTTACAGCATCCGTCCTCTGCCACGCCCACCAAGCCACACCCATAGAACCAGCAGTAAAAAAAAATTGAATTCCATCATTGAACTATAGCATAACATAGTATAAGATTTGGTGATACAGGTGTGTGTGTGTGTGTGTGTGTGTGTGTGTAAATAAGTAAGCAAGCAAACAAACAAACAAATAAATAAATAATGAAAGCCTTCCTGGGAACACAGAAGACAACAACAATATCAAATTCGTTCTCTAACAGAGGTGCACATCTCACATTCCCTGGATCAGGGACAAACTCTATTATGTATCTATTATGTTTCCCCACTTCTGGAAATGGCAACTCAATGATCCCCAGTCAATACCTGGTCATAGAGTGAACCCTTCATTTTCACCGAGTGCCGAAATGGAAGCGCGTGTGCATGCGCCAGAAACTGGAGCAGCAATCACCCAGTGTGCATGCATGCACCCGGTGGCTACTTTTCCTGTTTCCGACACTGGCCACTTGGCCTTTTGTTTTCGTGTGCGCATGCGCTTGTGAAGACCAGCTGGCAGGCACACTGGAATCTGGAAGAATAGCCATCCGGTGTGCCTGTAAGTGCCAGGAAGATGATCTTCCAGTTTCCAGCATGCACTTGCACACTAACCAACTGCTCTCCATGTGCATATACGTGCCAGAAACTGGAAGACCAAGTGGCCTGCGTGCATGTGCACCAGTGGTGGTTTTCAAAAAATTGTAGAACCTCTTCTGTAGGTGTGGCCTACTTTATGGGAGTGGCTTGCCGGCCATGTATCTGGGTGGGAGTGGCTTGGAAGTCATGTGACTGAGTGGAGTGGCTTGGAAGTCATGTGACTGGGTGGGCATGGCCAACTTGTAAAATGTGGTGAAACTCACTTAACAACGCACTTGCTTAGCAACCAAAAATGTTGGTTTAGAAATTCTGTCTTAAAGCTGTCAAATTACAAGACCCTTGCACCCCTAATCCTTTAGAGAGAAAAAAACAGGGGTGTTCAAACTTGACAGCTTTAAGACTTGTGGACTTCAACTCCCACAATTCCTCCTCTCGCTCTTCATCTTGATGATGTGTGGGCAGGTGGGGGGAGGGAGCTGGAACTGGTTCTAAATGGCACTGTAGATTTGTGGAATCTCTTCTATAGAAGAGGTTAAAACTGGCAGGAACCCACTCCTGATGTGCATGCTGAAAACCAGAAGAGCAGCCTCCCAGTGCATGCATGTGCACCGGACACCTGCTCTTCTGGTTTCTGATGCTCCCACATGCATGAAAACCAGCTGGCCAGCACTCCAGAACCCAAAAGAGCAAGGGCGACAGCTCATGTGCCCAGAGAGATGGTTCTGCATGCCACTTCTGGCACGCTGCCATAGGTTCGGCATCACAGCTCTAAAGTCATGTTGGCATTGGATGAATTTTAGTCTCAAACGTGGCAACAGTGGAGGAAATCCAAATCATGTGACTTCATGCTCCAATTCTTGAATTGCATCTGCAGCAGCAGATTGGTTTCAGCTAGCTCTTTTTAAATTATATCAAAAGGGAACATTTTCCCATTTTTAAAACAAAACGATCGTCAACTGATGTACAAGTAACAGAATATTCAAACTCATTATTCTGAAGGTCACATAAGTAATAAACAGCTACTTAATCAACTTCCCTCAACTTCTTATAAATAGGAACCAGAGTTAATTATTCCTAAACCTCTGGCAAATGCAGATTTTTATAGGTGACAACAGCATCAGCACCAGAAAAGTCTAAATAAAAAATGGGTGAGTAAAATAAACTGCCAAGAAGCACTCTGGTTAAAGTGAAGTCATTTTTTGGTTCCAAAAATAATTTTAAAAATAAGATTAATTTGCTGGAATTGAGTGGGTTTAACCCAGTAATATTAAGAGTGGCCCGTCTTACTCAGAAGATAGATTTAACAGCTATTTTTAAAGAAGTTTATCCTAGCATGTAAACTTTTTCATTGGTAAAGGGACAAAAATAAACAATCTCTCGATTCTGCACAAAAAACACAGTCAACAAGCCAAAAAGGGAGCAAAAAGTCCAAAACACCTCCCCACCAGCAATCAAAACCCAGATGAGCATGGATTAGCACTAAGATTAACATCAGAGCAATAATCGGGAAGTAAACAATACCCCAATGAAAAAAACCTGCCAAAAAAGCTAATTGTCTGGCCTGGAAGCCATCTTTTACATTGGCCCATAAGGACTGACACATTTAATGCTGGGGCAAAATGAGAGGTGGGATTATATGGAGTATGGCAGATATATAGCCATAATAACATTCCTTTCTCAAAGAGTCAAGGATATCTTGCCCTGCACCTGGAGTAGCATGACTAGGAGGACTCTCCAGTTGGGACGGTTCCTAATTGGGCCACGTGATGGACATGTGGGTGCTGGGCAGGGGGTTTGGACTTTAATTTGGGTGGGGAAAATCTGGAAGCTTTCAGATATGTTTTTTCCCAGATGTGCCAATATGACATCTCTAATAAAAATGGAACTTTGAGGAAACTCAAGCCTCGGAGTCTTCTTTCATTGGGGGTGTTACTTGGAACCCTGACATTAACAATAGAAACAGACCAACCAAAGAATCTCCAAGACTCACATCAACACTAACAGGGCAAGCCACTAGAACAGGGGTGTCAAACTCAAGGCCCACTAGCCAGATCCGGCCCACAAGGTGCTTAGAGCTGACCTGCAGAGCCACTCTGAAAATAGCAAAGGACCAGCCCATGGTCCCTCTGCCAGTGAAAATGGAGCCCGAGAGGGTTGCCCACCGCCTTCCCAAGCTCCTTTTTCGCTGCAGAGGGCTGCAGGAGGCCGTCACAGCTGAAAACAAAGCCTGGGAAGGCTAAGCACACCCCTCCCAAGCTCTGTTTTCACTGGCAGAGTGCTAGCAAAACAAAATACTAGCAAAAGTGGCATTTGATCACATGAGTGACATCAAGCTGACCACGCCCACCCCAGCCCTCTGAGGTCAGACACAACCCTGATGTGGCACTCAATAAAATTGAGTTTGGCACCCCTGCACTAGAATATAAATTGAGAGAAAACCCTATTCCTTCCTCCTACTGATAGTGTCACCTAGTTTGGATAATGAAACATCTGCAAGAAAACAACCAAGCTCAGGAAACACCAAGGACCCTTCATGTCAACCCTGAGCTACAAATATTTGCCTTTATTGGTACAAAAATTTTTTCCATGTTTTTCTAAATATTACTTGTTAGAATTAATTTTACTAATTGAAACTGTTTTTTGACGAAACAGGAAATTTAGTACTTGCCAGGATTTCTATAGGTTCAAATACTTTTTAAGTTGAGTCCTCTAAGGAACTGAATTCTGCAGATTTTCATTCCAGTCTGCGACCAAGGCTAAATTAAAATTAAAGTCCAGGGATAGCCCTGTAAGTGTGCGAAATGAAACCAATCTTTTCCAACAGGCCATTATAAGACACAGTGACATCCTTGAAGTATGGTTCTACCACAAAAAGGAATATGTGAAGGATTGTAAAAATCAGCTACGCTGAAATTACTGCAGAGGTATCTATGAGAAAATACTTCAACATATTCACGTAGTAAAATAGCACATTCTTCTGCAAGCCCTAGAAATTAATCAGCTTCTATTCTATTCTATACTGGAATGGTATAGTCATATCTATGACATCTATAGTTATAGATGTAACCATAGCACTTTTTTTTTTGAAGAGGAAGGGCAGCAGAGAAATGATAGCAGAGGGAATCTCCTATTCAAAGTAATAATTTATGTCATCTCTTAATGAACAATTGTAACTACCCTGTTTCCCCGAAAATAAGACATCCCCACATAATAAGCCCAATCAAGCTTTTCAGCATATGTGCTAAAATAAGCCTTCCCAAAAAAATAAGCCCTCCCTGAAAATATTGCAAATAAGACCCTGTCTCATTTTCAGAGAAATGTGGTATACTGTTGGAAATGACTTTCAATCAACTGTTGATTGATAAATTAATATTCTGTGTAATCTTTTTGCTATGTATGTCAAGAAAGTGATAAAGCATTGTGCTATTTAATTTATATCTAAAATTTAGTTATTTTCTGATTTTCCCCCCCAGTAACTTTAACACAAATTATGTTTTGGAAGCCTAGACCTTGCTAAAGTCCTGATTAACAGAAAGCAGACTTCTCCTAGGAGATGGGTCTCCATTTATCACTTTTCAGGTCTACCCTGTTTCCCCGAAAATAAGACATCCCCACATAATAAGCCCAATCAAGCTTTTCAGCATATGTGCTAAAATAAGCCTTCCCAAAAAAATAAGCCCTCCCTGAAAATATTGCAAATAAGACCCTGTCTCATTTTCAGAGAAATGTGGTATACTGTTGGAAATGACTTTCAATCAACTGTTGATTGATAAATTAATATTCTGTGTAATCTTTTTGCTATGTATGTCAAGAAAGTGATAAAGCATTGTGCTATTTAATTTATATCTAAAATTTAGTTATTTTCTGATTTTCCCCCCCAGTAACTTTAACACAAATTATGTTTTGGAAGCCTGGACCTTGCTAAAGTCCTGATTAACAGAAAGCAGACTTCTCCTAGGAGATGGGTCTCCATTTATCACTTTTCAGGTCTCAAAATTCTTCTTAAGAGCTGTAACCATTAGGGGAGAACGCTGTAACCTTCCTTAGTTAAGCTATTGGCGATCCATTGTTATGATATTATTATTATTATTATTATTATTATTATTATTATTATTATTATTATTATTATTATTATTATTATTATTATTATTATTATTATTATTATTATTATTATTATTAACGTTTCTTCCTGTAGTACTTGTGTTTTGGTCTGTGACCGTAAATAAAAGTATGTATGTGTGTGTGTATATATATATATAGGGATGACGTTAAGTCTCCTCCCCTTAAAGGGACCTCTTCACAGGAGCTGTGATAATTAGTCTTCATTTAAGAGTCCTGTAAATTGGCTGATATATCAGGGATACCAGATAGTTCAAGGCATAGAGAGCTTGCCTCAAATGCTGGAAAGCCCTGGTTCAAATCCCAGTAGAAGGAGTATGGCCAGCTGAAGAAGGCTAATAAGCCTGAAATGGATCCATCCTGGTCTCTTTATTTTCAGCCCTTAAAAAATCTAACACACACCTAAAAAAATGTCACACAGCAGTGATCTAATTTTGTCTGGATGACTCTGGGTTGAGTCGAAGGGCAGAGAGGGATGACGTTGAGTCTCCTCCCCTTAAAGGGACCTCTTCACAGGAGCTGTGATAATTAGTCTTCATATATATATATATAGCTCCTGCAGTTTTCTTGGCAGGTTTTTCAGAAATGGTTTGTGACCTCCTTACAAAGATCACCCAGCTGCTGTTGTGCCTAAGGAACAGTGGTAGGTTACAGGCAGTAAGCCCCAGTACGGGCATACCAGAGCCTGCCCGGAGCACCGGATACTGTTCTGGTACGCACCTGCCCGCCCAAGCTTCTTACCAGTCTTTTAAGTCTTTGGAGCGTCACGGAGGTGCTAAGACACATATGTGCTGCACGGGTCTATGTGGATGCCGCCAGGCCCATTCCAGGATCTGGAACCCACCACTGCTAAGGAATGACTAGAACTCATGATCTCCAAGTTTCTAGCTTGAGGCCTTAAACATTACACCAAATCTGTTCTACTTTGGAAGATAAAGCAGATAGATAAAGGTTTGCTGATTCTTTAAGTTGCTTGGGATTTAAGTTCAACCAAATGTTGTGCAGATGCAATGACATTACTGGGAATGAATGCTTCTGCAATATTCTATGCCAAATACAATATTGTAAATCAAAACTATTGAAATAAATATTTTAGAGTCCTTTTTTTCTGCTTGAAAAAAAACCTCTTTCTGGTTCATCAGTGATATATTCAGGAACCTTTTAAAATACATTATTCAGCACAGAGAATAAAACTGTGAACATACAAATTAAAACTGGAGGGCAACTAGAAAACTAGCAAATGAAGTCCAAAAACTTCCTTCTGAACTTCCTATAGGGATTGATTTCCCTTCCTATTGGTGGCTAATAAAAACTCCAGATCAACCAAACTCCTCAGAAATAGTTAAAGTGTCAGCCCAAGCCCAAAAATGGGTGATACGGTGAAATCCAATTGAATCCAATACTAATGGAGGGAATCTTGCCCAACTAAAGCTATAACTTTCTAACCTACTAGATCCAGGATGGCAAACCAGGAGTGGGTTGCTGCCGGTTTTACTATTGGTTCGCAACCCATGTTTGCTCATGTGTGCGCTGTTCAACGTAAATTGTTCTTCGTGCATGCACAGAACAATTTACAGTGAGTTGTGTACATACAGTCACTAAATATCAAAATGGTGGTGGCCCAGCAGTAGCCAGGGAACTGGTTTGGGGACATGGGAGGCCTGGGTTGCTGGGTCCCAAATAGTTTGAGTTGGAAGCCAAGGGTATTCCGTAAACAAAGTATGTTTGGGTAAAAGCTAATAAAGTAGAAGGAACATAAACATAGGGAAGGAATAAGAATAAGATTCATTGTTAAAGAAGTGGGACCCAGCAAAAGAAGAAAGAAGAATTGGGAAAAGAATAATTCAGCAGAGATGTATTCAGGAAGTATTTCACAAGTGCATCTTTTGAATATTTTTTGCCTAGCAACCTTGGCTGATTGCAAAAAAAAGGTAAGCAGAATCAGACTTGATTAGTACTTGGAACAGAAGTCAATGGGAAATCACAGAACCTTAGGCTAGATTGAGAAGTTAAGAAACATACTGCAATAATGACATTATTTCTGCCTTTGTCCAAACAAAGTCTCTTAGATTATCAGTTTGCCTTTTGATAAAGATTCTGTCTTCTTAAGCATGCAAGATATATCAGAATTCTGAATTAAGCTCAGCACTTTTTTTAAAAAAAATGTCTCACAGAAGCTCTCAAATGAGTACCTAACATCAGGGGCGGGCTTCAAAAATTTCAGCAATGGGTTCTCTGCCTGGTTTCTGGGTGGGGGTGGGCATGGTGGGCATGGCCTAGTCGGCCTCCTAACCCATGGGTGGGGGGTGTTTTTGTCTTCCCCAGACTCCAAAGGCTTTCCTCGAGCCTCTAGGAGGGCAAAAACATTCTCCCCTGGGCTCTGGAGGTTCTCCAGAATTTCTTCCAGAATTTCTGGGATGCCCATTTTTTTCCCTCCCCGAACCTCCATGTGGGCCCTGGACTTACCTTGCATCCAAAATGGGCCACGTAGAGACTTCTGGGAGTTGGGTGGGACCAGCCAGGGGTGAGATTTGGAGGTTCTCCAAACTGGCCCTAACATTAGCTTTGGGTTCTCCCAAACCGTAGCAGCCCACCCCTGCCTAAGACACATATACCCAAATCTGATTCTCTGATCATGGAAGCATGGTTGTCATAAACATTGATTGGTCAGCTCAAAAGTGTTCTTTGCATCTCCCAAATCTCCTCACCTCCTCATCTTGAAAACGGATTACAATAAGAATCTTTGGAGGCCACCAAGAATGATAATAAACTCTGACTCCACATGCAGTTACCCACTGACACTTGCCTTCTTAACTCTAAACCAATTTTCTTTTTGGATTGCCTAATCTACCCAAGGGTCAAACCACTTGCCAGAAGCAAATGAATGACCAGGCTGCCAATTTCATTGCTAAATGGTTTGTTTCTAGCTCTTTCCAGTCACGGGTGCATGCGTGTGTGTGTGTGTGATTCGTGTGTGTCTAACGTGAAGAGGTCGGGGAAATGGTAATCCTAGAGTGAAGCTGTTCTCAAAACTCTTTACTAAGGAGTTATCTATTAAAGGAGATAAAGAGGGATTAAACAGTTCTACTCACCAAGCAGCTCCAGGCCATCACGCACTGGGAGAACCATTCTTGACCCTGTCACTGTGATTTGCCAATTGCCTCTGGTGTTCATTACCTCACTTGTCCATGAGGGAGAAGCCTAAAGATGGCTCATAATGTACTATGGAGAGGCAACATCAATCTGTCAATTATTGGTTATAATAGACTGGAGAGTGTTTCACAGAAGATCACAGTTGAGACTCGAGAAGGAGGGGGTTTTGTGTGTGGGGGGGTATTCTTCTTAAGTGACATCTGGATGGAAACAGGGAAGGCTGTTTATAACTAACGGGGAAAATCCTACAAGGCTGCTATTTAATTGGAGCAGCAATTACATGTTGGGGGAGGGAGGAAGAGGCATAGAGAGAGGTGTGTGAAGGGATTTAATCTTACCCAACACAACAAAAACCTAGACAGAAATTCCAAGAAAGTGTATATTTCCATCATGAATTCCTAGCTCCCTTTACATTTGAAGGAGTTCAGTCAATAGTTTAAAATAATTTCTAAAGCATTTGATGAAAGGAATAAAACAACAGGCAGGTCTGTTTGGGGGGGGGGGGGAATCAGACTGGCAGCATCAAAGGATTTTCAGCTAAACACTCCGAAGTCTGAATGCTAGCTTTTTAATTTTGCCAGTTTCTTCTTCGGGGATGCTGCTAGAAGGAGATAAAAGGGTGGTGCTGACAAGCAAAATGATGGAAACTAAATCTAAGCTAAGGCCTCCGATTTATCATAGCCCTATGTATTTTGTCTCCCTCCAATAATTTTATCTTGCTGTTGTACATAAAACCTGATAAAGGATTTTTTGAAATTCAGCAGTTAGCTGGGTAAATTTTAGCCAGTATATTTAAAACTTGGGAATTATTTTTTTAAAAAACAGCATACCTGCAAACATAGCCAGTATGCTATTTCCTTCTAAGGTAAGCAACTGTGTGCAAAAGGCAAAAAAATGAATAAGAAATAGAAATATGTTTTATTAAAATTAAAGAATACCCCTCCATATCTCTCCAAACCTGTCTTTGCTTCCCCAGGATCTTCTACTACTTCATTCATTGTTTTTTATTCTTTAAACTTCTCACCTGTATCTTTTTGAGGTACTTGTCAACTCCAGGTCCAAGAACAATACAATACAATAGCAGAATTGGAAGGGACCTTGGAGGTCATCTAGTCCAATTCCCTGCCTAGGCAGGAAACCCTATACCATTTCAGACAAATGGCTATCCAACAACTTCTGGAGGTAAGCTGTTCCACTGATTAATTGTTCTAACTGTCAGGAAATGTCTCCTCAGTTCTAAGTTGCTTCTTTCCTTGATTAGTTTCCACCCATTGCTTCTTGTTCTGCCCTCAGGTGCTTTGGAGAATAGCTTGACTTCCTCTTCTTTGTGGCAACCCCTGAGATATTGGAACACTGCTATCATGTTTCCCTTAGTCCTTCTTTTCAATAAACTAGACATACCCAGTTCCTGCAAACCTTTCTTCATATGTTTTAGTCTCCGGTCCCCTAATCATCTTTGTTGCTCTTCTCTGCACTCTTTCCAGAGTCTCCACATCTTTTCTACATCGTGGTGATGTTCAACTTTCTGATCGTTCCTTTCTTCTCAAAAATGTGTCCTTCCTTTATATAATTACTTTGCACTTGATCCTTATTCATTCTTCTTTCTAGTCAAATCACTTCAATTTGCTTATTGTGTACCATCACTCATTTTTGAGCACTCATCCATTCTTGACCTGTTTTATCTCCCTTTGTTTTATTAAAGACTTTACCCAATCCCACAGCACTCCACTTACATTGTATAAAGAAGTGACAAGATGCACACATTCTTACAGTTGGCTAGGGATTTTTTTTAATCAGACATTAATTCTCTGCAATGGAACACATAACACTTGCTATCAGATTTACATGTCTTAATATTTCTCCATCTGTTCTTAGCAGACATTCGTATCACAGCACATAAATCCATCTACTCACTCTAGGGTTTGGGGGATTTTTCTTCCATTCATATATAATTAGCATTCATTCATATGTAACTTGCAATTATACACAAATATCTTAGATGTGTTCATTTGTGGATGCACTGCATTGTAGAATTCTCCACCATCCAGCCAGAGCTGAAGAAGCTTCTTGGATGAGAAGTGAAATGTCTTCAAGGAAAAAACAAGGAGTTGCCTCCTGAAAAAGCACTTTTGGGACAACCATGACCTGGATGACTAAGAAACTCCATAGACTTTTAGCCATGCATTTTGGGTTGAACACCCTTCGAATGGTATGGGAGTATGGATAGATTTCCTGAAAAATTGCAGGCTACAGGAACCATTTGCACTTCAGTCTGAGATGCAGATAACAAAGACTCATCCCCAACAGGCTATGCCTGTCTTCAACAGTGAAGGAACACCGGACAGAAAACAGGCTTCACACACATTTGCACTACTCAGGTGATCCTGAGGACACAGATAAACCTCCAAGTGGCCTCAACAACTCTCCAAAGGAATGCAAATGACCAACTGTATGAAAGCAATGTCATTCCTTCCATTCCCCACCATCCATCCATTTAGAGTTGAAGAAGCTTCTTGGCTGAGAAGTGAAACATCTTCAAAGAAAAAACAAAGACAGTCCAGCTGCCTCCTGAAAACGCACCTTTGGGACAACCATGACTTGGAAGATTAAGAATCTCCATAGACTGTGCATTGTAGAATCTGTCAAAGCTTCATACTGTGTTATAGTAGGAAGAGTATCGCCTTGCTCCACATTTTCAAGCACACTCAAGAAGCTTGGGCAATTAGCTTTATTGCAGAGAATTAGGAAACCATACACGTAAGATTTCCAACTATCCGAAGAATCCTATTCTCTGTCTGCTAGTTCAAAAATTGGAATCCTAAGGCCTGATCCTTCCACCCTCTCACATTAATATGACTACAGGTAGTTCTTGACTTAGAACAGTTCATTTCACGAAAGTTCACGAAAAAAGTGACTTATGACCATTTTTCACGCTTATGACCATTGCAGCATCCCCATGGTCATGCAATCAAAATTCAGATGCTTGGCATCTGACTCATATTTATGATGATTGCAGTATCCCAGGTTCATGTGATCACCTTTGACAAGCAAAGTCAATAAAGAAGTCAGATTCCCTTCACAACCATATTAATAATTTAACAACTACCGTGATTCACTTAGCAACTGTAACAAGAAAGATCATAAACTGGACCCAAACTCATTTAAAAACAGAAATTTGGGGCTCAGGTATAGTCATAAGTTGAGAATTTCCATACTTGTACACATTTCTTAACCTTAAAGGTTTCTGTATTTGTATTTATTTTTACAAACTTTATCAAACAAGTTTATCAAACAAGATAGCAGGTATAAATATAAACATGGATAAAAATGAAAGAAATGAATACAAATAGATGGGGACAGTAGGACAGGGACTTTAGGCATGCTGGTGCACTTAGGCACGCCCCCTTTATGGACCTCTTAGGAATGGGGAGAGGTTCACGATAGACAGTTTAAGGTTGAAGCTGTGAGGGTTTGAGGATGTAACAACCAAGTCAGGTAGAGCATTCCAGGCGTTGACCACTCTGTTGCTGAAGTCGTATTTTCTGCAATCGAGTTTGGAGTGGTTTACCTTGAGTTTGTATCAATTGTTTCCCATGTATTATTGAGGTTGAAGCTGAAGACATTGTTGACAGATAGGATGTTGTAGCAGACAATTTTGTGTACTGTGCTTCGATAATACCACAGGTGGTGGTATGATCTAAGCCAGGGGTGGGCAAACTTTGCAACTTTAAGTCTGAAGGACTTCAGCTCTCAGACTTCTCCAGCCAGCTTTGCTGGCTGGAGAATTCTGGGAGCTGAAGTCCTTCAGACTTAAAGTTGCAAAGTTTGCTGACCCTGTATCTAAGCACAGTATCTGCCCTCTGTTTCCAGAATAGCTTTCTCTAGTGCGAGAATCCCAGCTCATTAAACCTTTCACATTTTTACACCCTATGTTTTCTACAAATGACTCAGGTATTCACCCAACAATATAGAACCATCTCCAAGAAAAGTACAGAAGAAAGATGTTCCCAGCAAACAAGTCACCAGTGTCACCATAACCATTCCCTATCAATTCAGCCATAAATATATTAAATATCCTGCATCCTTGTCTTTCTTCTTGCTCAGGACTAAATTATTCTCCAAGTTTTCCATTTATTCTCAGGCTTTCTTTCTATCATATACCAATTATAATACATTTAGCCACCCATCTTGAACTCCATATTCATATAAAACATTCCATAATTCAACCTTATTCATTTTATCGTATGCCTTTACAAATTCAACAAACATAAGCTTTCTTTCTCACATTCATATGTAAATTCCATTTCACTTATTAATGCCCTTTATTTGCTTCCAGGAATATAATTATTTTAGACAAAAGACGCTTCATAATATAGAAGCCAAAAAAAAAAGGGCACAGCCTAGAATAAGAAGCTAAAATAGGGAAGTTTAAAAAAAACATTGCAGAACACACAGTGGAAAATAGATTTGTGCTTATTCAGAAAGGAATATTATTCATTTATTGAAGGCTTGAGCAAATCAGAGCTGCTTCAGAGTGTTCCAGTACAGGTTCTCTGACATCGTTTACTAAACTCTGATAAGCAGAACCATCTCCTCCAGCATCACTTGCTCCAAGTTTTGGGAAGTGGTACTGCAGATTGTGCTAATTTCATTTTCTGATGAACTCTCACCAAAGCTAAGAGCAGAAGCCCTGGCTACAGGATGTGACTGCAGATGGGGCACCACTTAGAAGTGGCCTGTCAAAGCAAATTCTTTGGTCTCTTTGTCCCAACAAAAGGAATCTTTCTGCTGCTTTAATATTTTATTTATTTATTTATTTTATTCAATTTATATAACCGCGCCTATCTCCCCGAAGGGACTCAGGGTGGTGCACAGGAAATTAAAAACGGAAATACAAAACATAACAATAAACAAAACTATAATAAATAGGACTACAGACTAAAATCTCATTAAATTTAGAGTACCCTGTGCTAAAAATTGCCTAAAACCTACCAACCCATTAAAACCAAATAAAACAATTTAAAACTCAGTCTACGAAAGCGGTTGCGGGGACTAGGCCAGGCCGGCTAGATGGAAGAGCTGTGTCTTCAAATGTTGGCGGAAGGAGCGGAGGTCCTTGATGGTCCTAAGTTCGGGGGATAGGTCGTTCCAGAGGGCTGGGCCCACCACAGAGAAGGCCCTTCCTCTGGGAGTCGCCAGCCGGCATTGCCCGGTGGATGGTACCCGGAGAAGTCCCTCTCTATGGGAGTGAATCGGACGAAGGGATGTGTGAGGCAGGATACAGTCCCGCAAATAACTAGGCCCCGTGCCATGGAGCGTTTTAAAGATGGTTATCAACACTTTGAAGCGTACCCGAAAGGCCACAGGCAGCCAGTGCAGCTCGCGCAGGAGAGGTGTCACATGGGAATGCTGTGAGGCTCCCAGAATCCCCCGCGTGGCCGCATTCTGCACTAGCTGTAGTCTTCGGGTGCACCTCAAGGGGAACCCCATGTAGAGAGCATTAAAGTAGTCTAGACGGGATGTCACGAGTGCTTGAGTGACTGTGCGAAGGGCATCCCAGTCCAGTAGGGGGTGCAACTGGCGTACCAGGCGAACCTGGTAAAAAGCCCCCCTGGCCACGGCCGTCACATGGTCCTCCATGGACAACCGAGAGTCCAGGAGGACGCCTAAGTTGCATGCCCTTTCCACGGGGGCTAATAGTTCGCCCCCGATGGCCAGCGATGGAATCAACTGGCGGTACCGGGACGTCGGAAACCACAGCCACTCAGTCTTGGACGGGTTGAATCGGAGTTTGTTACTCCCCATCCAGGCCTGTAGGAATGGCCTAACTATAATCCAGTTCCATAATGCTGCCAAATATACTATTTCTTATTGCATTTTTTTTACATAGATAAAAGATAAATATGAAAAAATATAAAGAAACGTTAGAGGGAAATAAGCTAAAATAAAAGTAAAGAAAACCATACAGTTAAAGAAAGGGAAAAAGAGGGGAAAAATTAAAGACATGACTTCTTGGCAGCAGTTACAAATAAAGTTATTATCCTTCCTCTCTCATTCAGAAAGTTTTACAGAGATCCCTTCTCTCCCATATTCAACTCCTTTGCAATCAGTAAATCCCCATTTCACTTTTTTTTTCCATTTTGAGCAAAAAGTCCATAAAATGTTTCCATAAAAGTACTCGTTTTATCCCTGACCAGACACATCAATTTTGCCATCTCTGCTCATCCTGTCATCTTTTCATCCATTCCTCCATTGTGGGACTTGCCAAGCAAACTGCATGGCGATTCAGTGGAGTTCAACTCATAAGAAAGTTTACTTTACTATGGACAACTTGTTCCACCAGCCATAACCTCCCTGCTCCCCATCGTTAGGATGTGCACAGGGATATCCAACTGGCTAGATAGCCAGATTTAGGACCCCACAGCAAACCACAATTCCCAGAATTCTTTATGCCACCTTCTTCAGAGAATTTCCCTGATGGCCTTCAGCAAATTGCAATTTGTTAAGATCAGAATGATTATACTACAGTGTGATTCAGCAATTAAAAATAATGGGCACATGCTAACCAAAGCTAAGCCTCATTCTTTTTTCAGCTGGGAGAATTAAACATGGAGTTTGCTTTCTTCCGCTGAAATAATGGGCACTTAAAAGTGCTCAAGCTTGACTGGATCTTGTCCAGTAAAGATGTTATTACAGTTCCATTCATTCCTACACAGATTATTTAAGGACAGGATTTGAGGGCTGGCCACTGGGAAACAGAAAGGGGGATTAAACAGCTTTGGCTCCATTCAGCGGGGCACTTCTTAGGTTCTTGTACGCATTGTACCATTTTGATAATGAGGCACTGTAATTGCCATGTTAAGATTGCAAATACATTTTGCTACCTGCAATTATAGCACAATTGTGCATTTTTTTTTATTCTTGCCGAAAGATCTTTTTAAGACATATTTTCTATTGAAGTCAGCAGGGGGGAAAACTTCAGTTTTGGTAATTAGAACGAACTGTAGACAGGTTTTTTTTTCTGTTCACTTTTATATAATCGTACAAAGGCAATTTAATCAACCCAGCCTCTTTTTATTTTATTCAGTTACTTTTATTGGAATGTCAGAGCCGTAATGATTCCCTGTATGAGTGTAACGCCTGCACCTAAATATTCTTCATAAAACCCTGTTTCCTCTTCCTCCCTTTGAAATACACTCTGGACTTGGAGTTATGAATAAGGCAGAGACTCCCAATACCGCAAAATGACTTCCTAACATGAGGTGCACTTCCAACAGGTTTGCAAATGCAAAAGAGAGAGTAATTCCTTATAATGGGGAGAATATCCTCCTTGGCTTTTAAAAGATATGTAAAGACAATTTTGTTTTATTGGGCTTTCAACCACAGCTAAAATTTATCAGTGCCCAACTTGGAGGAGAATTGATTCTTTTTTTTAAAAAAAAATATTTTTTATTCATTTGTTGTTTTTGTAATCATAACATCTTCTAAACCCATCAATGAATACATATTTAGATTCCAGCAATGCTTTTGCACATAGATCTAGTAGAGTTTCATATCCTTTGATATTTCACTGATGAAAGTATGAAAGCTCCAGCATCCCTATTTTCACATTTACAAGGACTGTTCAAGAACCACCTTAGTGTACGTATGTGTCCATGTGAGTACCTGCCTTTCCTTGTGATCTTCCCAAACAATCTGATCAAATTCATGGAGAACTTTATTTAAAAAAAGAAAATAAAGAAAATAACAAAAGTTGCTTTTTGGAATTCTGTAATAATTAATTGTTCAGAGGCCCTTATCTAAGGTGACCAGATTTTAACATTGGTAAAGAGGGACACCATTGACCGGGGACGGGGGGAGGAGAAGGTGTGGCCTATTTTGTGGGAGTGGCTCATCGGTCATGTGACCGGGGAGCGTGGCCAACTTGGAACATGTGGTGAAACTCACTTAACAACGGTCTTGCTTAGCAACCAAAATTTTGGGCTCAATTGTGGTTATAAGTTCTTTCTTTCCTTCTTTCTCTTTCTCTCTTTTTATTTCTGTCTCTTTCTCTGTCTGTCTCTCTCTCTGTGTGTGTGTGTATCTGTCTCTCTCTCCTCCCTCCACCCATCTGTCACTGTTAGATCAGACAAAGGATTCCGACTCAGGCATGGTCAAAACAACAGGAACGTTTATTCACACTATTTACAACACACACAAGATTCAACTGGCAAGGTTTCTTCTCTGGCAACCTCTTATATAGAGTTACCAGGCAGGAAACTCCTAGCAAGCAGTTGTAACATTGTAACTCCTTTCCAGACAGATTCCAGACAGCTTGTCTCTGTTAATCACTGCAGCTGCTGGCTCAGCTCTGGAATGCGGTGACTCATAGGTTACCAGACGAGTTGTCTGGGACATAGGCTTGGGGACTCAACACTCCTTCCCCCATAGTCAGTGCGCATGTGTCTAGGTTCTCTGTCCAACACAGTACATGTGCACGCGTAGTCGTTCAGATAGGCGGGGCGGTGTCGGGTCCGCCCTGACCGCCTTAGTTCTTGAGGACGCTCCTCCCTGTGGGACACGGAGCCTTCGCCTACGTCATCGCGGCCTGCCCTCGGAGGTGGAGTCGCCGTAGGCGGCAATGCCGACCCTAGCAAGTCCGGGTGAGGGGGCGTGGCGACCGGGCTTGAGGTAGTTGGCATTTGCTGGCGAGTATTATTCTGGTAGGGTGGTTCCCCGATGGGCGAGGCCCCCAGCTGAGAGTCAGATTGGGCTGTGAGGTCCTGGCGGTCTCCCCGTGCTGTTCCCGCCGATACGAGGTCTGGACTGGCTAGGGACTCCGGGGTTCCAAACAACTGCTCGGCTTGAGCAGAGAACAACGGCCCAACGGGGGCCAACGGGCAGGAACGGCCTGGCGTGGTGACTGCTGTTTCGGGCAGGCGGCGCCTCAGTTGATCCAGGTGGCGCCGCCACTCGGATCCATCCTGAAGGCCGACTCTGTAAGAACAGGGTCCGGTTACGTCCAAAATGGTTGCGGCAATCCATCGCGGCTCCCCTGAAAAGTTCCTTGCCCAAACCAGGTCCCCAATTTCAAATAAACGAGGAGTGGGAATCTGCAGGTTGCCCCTCTGCAACCCGTCGTAATCGGGGTGCAGTCTGTCCAGAGTGGTCCGCAAGCGTCGGCCCATCAAGAGCTCCGCGGGGCTTTTCCCTGTGGCTGGGCAAGGTGTGACATGCTGTCCCAAAAGGTACGCGGCCACCCTTGCCTGCCAGTCCCCTTTATCCAAACGGGCCAAGGCTTCCTTGGCTGAGCGCACGGCTCGTTCCGCGCGTCCATTAGACGCCGGGTGATAAGGGGCGACCGGCGCGTGGCGGATCCCTTGGGTGGCCAGAAAGTCCAAGAAGGTGGAGGATTGAAATTGGGGTCCGTTGTCGGACACAACGACGTCCGGCAACCCGTGGGTCGCGAACAGACGGCGCAAGGCATGCACCGTGCTCTCCGCTGTGGTGGAAGCCATGAGAATCACCTCCACCCAGCGTGAGAACGCATCCACCACCACGAGGAAATTCTGGCCATGGAAGGGACCCGCGAAATCCAAGTGGAGCCTGGACCATGGGCACCTGGGGGCGTCCCACTCCCTCGGCGGGGAGACCAGCGGGGCCGGCCGGGACGATTGGCAGGAGGAGCAGGCGGCCACCCATTCCGCCACTTCAGCGTCCATGCCGGGCCACCAGACATAGCTCCGGGCCAATGCCTTCATACGGACGATGCCTGGGTGGTTGGCATGGAGCGACTGAAGAACCATGTGCCGGAGAGGGGAAGGGACGATGACCCGATCTCCCCAACACAAGCACCCGCAATGGAGCGAGAGCTCCAGCTGGCGTGACTTGTAAGGCCGAAAGTTTTCAGCCACACTGCCCGAAGGCCAGCCCCTCAGCACCCATCGGCAGACCTGGGCGAGGACGGGGTCTGCGCTGGTGTGAGCGGCAACGGCGGAAGAGGACAGGGGCAAGTCCGACTCCGCGACCATCAGGACAGAGAGAGCAGGCACAGGGGCCGGATCCGGCCCCGGGAGAGGGCAGCGGCTTAGGGCATCAGCATGCCCTATCTGCTTGCCAGGACGGTATAGCAGCGTATAGTCATACGCTGCCAGGAATTCCGTCCAGCGGGTCATCCTGGGCGACAGGATGGGGGGTGTCGGACGGTCACCGGCCAATAGCCCAAGGAGCGGCTTATGGTCCGTGACAACAGAAAAGGTCCGCCCATAGAGGTAATTGTGGAACTTCTTAATCCCGGACACTACAGCCAAAGCCTCCTTGTCGATTTGGCTGTAGTTTCTCTCCGTTTGAGACATTGTCCGGGAGTAAAAAGCAATGGGGGCTTCCGAGCCGTCTGGAAAGACGTGGCTAAGGACAGCCCCCAGGCCAAAAGGGGAGGCATCGCACGCAAGCGTCAGAGGAAGCCTGTCATGGTACTGGACTAGTACCGCATCTGACGTGAGCATGGCTTTGACAGCCGCGAACGCGTGTGCTTCGCGGCTGCCCCAGTGCCAGGCCGCGGATCGGTCGAGCAACCGATGCAGCGGCTCGGCTAGCGATGCCTTATGGGGAATAAACAGCGCGTAGAAATTCAAAAGGCCGAGGAATGCCTGCAGCTCCGTTTTGGAGGCAGAAGTGGGGGCCTTTTGGATGGCCTCGACCTTGGAGGGGGTTGGGTGAATTCCTTGGGCGTCAATCATGAAACCCAGGAATTCCACCCTAGGCGCAGCAAACGTACATTTGCTGCGTTTCAACTTTAAACCCGCGCCCCTGAAAACTCTGAGGACCTTCCGTAACGTTTTGGCGAGTTCTGATATGCTGGAAGCAGCAATCAGGACGTCGTCAAAATACGGTACAACGCCAGGGAGCCCATGGAGCAGTCACTCCATGAGGCTCTGGAAGATCCCCGGGGCTACGGACATGCCGAATTGGAGACGGCGACAGCGGAAAGCCCCACGGTGGGTCACGATGGTCTGCGCTTCCGCAGCCTCGTCATCCACCGGGAGCTGTTGGTAGGCCTGCGCCATATCCAGTTTCGCGAACACTCGACCTCGTCCCAATGAGTGGAGTAGGTCTTGCACCACCGGAACCGGGTATGGGTTCGCCTGAAGCCCGAGGTTGATCGTCGACTTATAGTCGGCGCAGATCCTCACGGACCCGTCGGGCTTAATGGGGACCACAATTGGGGTCTCCCATTTCGCCTGATCGACGGGTTCGAGCACGCCCTGCGCCACCAATCGATCTAATTCCGCTTCAACCTTGGGCTTCAGCGCGAACGGCAGCCTGCAGGCCTTCAAGCGGACTGGAGCAACCTGGGGGTCCAAATTTAGGGAAACTGGAGTGCCTTTGTACGTTCCTAAGCTGCCATCAAAGACGTCGTTGAACTCTCTGATTACTTCGTCTACCGGAGAACTGGCTGGCACGCTGTGTACTCCTTGGACTGACAGTCCCAAGGCTGGAAACCAGTCCAATCCGATCAAGGCAGCTAGGGGTTTGGCCACTACCAGGATGGGAAGGGATCCGTGGAAGGGGCCGTAGTCTACTGTCACTCTGTGCAGACCTAGAATGGGAATTTGTGAGCCCTGGTAATCTTTCAGGATCGTCGCCGTGGGGCCGAGATCCCGCTTCCTGAGCTTGGGGCAAAGCTTAACTAAATGCGCCCAGGACATGAGTGATCTAGAGGACCCTGAATCTATTTCCATTTTTACCCCCACCCCCTCTAAGCAAACCACTGTTGACAGTCTCGTACTCTCTGCCTGGTCGTAGCTTAGAGCTGGGGGCATCTCCGCCAGCGCGAAGCAGTCGGTCGGCTGTGGCTGGTAGCGTCCTGAACGCTTCTGCGACCCTCGTTGTCCTGGTGGAACGGTTCTGGAGGCGGCAGCTGGCGTTGTCGCTGGAGCGGCAGCACGGCACACAGCTGCTAGGTGTCCTTTCCTGCCACATCTGCGGCACACCGATGCCTTGAATGGGCACTCTGGTCTCTGGTGGGCCCCTCCGCAGCCTAGGCAGTTCCCGGACTTCTGCTGCGGTGTGAATGCGCGATTCGGCACGCGCCCGGTCACCCTCATGCAGTCCCCACGGTCATCCTCCTCCAGCTCATCCAGCGGCGCTATTTCGTCTACCAGACACGCTCGCGGAGTGGGGAAAAGAGGAGGGCGCGCGCGGCCCATGTCGGATGTGGAGATCTCCGACAATTCTGTCGCACGTGCTTCTTCCACCGCTTGCTCGAGAGTCAGGACAGTTTTTGAAAGCAAGCGGCGCTTTAGGCGGATGTCTCTTATGCCGCATACAAACTGCTCCAGTAGGGATTCCTCCAGGAAGCCAGCAGGGAACTCGCAGGGGATTGCGGTCGCTCTCAATTTCTGCAGGAACTCGGCTACCGACTGTTGCGGCTGTTGCACACATTGCCTGAATGCATAGCGATGCGCTATGCGGGAAGGCGCCGGCGCGTAGTGTGCTCTCAGGCGGCCCAGGAGATCGTCCCACGGCACTTCGTGCACCGCTGCGGGTGCTGCTATGGTTCGGGCGGTAGCAAACAATTCAGGGCCGCCGCACTGGAGGAATAGGCTCAGCTTCCTGGCAGGCGCGAGTTCGCCGTAGTCGCTGGCTATCAAGAAGCACTCGAACCGGGCTAAGAAGGAAGCCCATTGTTCCTTCATCGGGTCGAACGGTGCAAACGGAGGCATTGTCGCCGTAGCCATGGTGAGGCTGTGCGTCGCGCTGCGCTCTGTTGTTGAAGTATTCGTTACCCGTTGCGTTCTAAGGCCACAGCCTGAATCCCACCTTCGTCGCCAGTGTTAGATCAGACAAAGGATTCCGACTCAGGCATGGTCAAAACAACAGGAACGTTTATTCACACTATTTACAACACACACAAGATTCAACTGGCAAGGTTTCTTCTCTGGCAACCTCTTATATAGAGTTACCAGGCAGGAAACTCCTAGCAAGCAGTTGCAACATTGTAACTCTTTTCCAGACAGATTCCAGACAGCTTGTCTCTGTTAATCACTGCAGCTGCTGGCTCAGCTCCGGAATGCGGTGACTCATAGGTTACCAGACGAGTTGTCTGGGACATAGGCTTGGGGACTCAACAGTCACTGTGTGTCTGTCTGTCTGTCTGTCATTTACTCACTTAATCACTCATTCTATGTCTCTCCCTGTGTCTGTCACTCTGATTCCCTCCCTCTCTCTGTCTCCGATTCAATCCCTCCCTCTGTCATTCTCTCTCTGTGCCTCTCTCTGTCTCTCTCTCTCCTTCCCTCACCATCTCTCTCTCTCTCTCTCTGTACTCTGTGTGTCTATCAGTCTCTCTCTAATTCCCTTCCCCCTCTGTTTCTCTCTGTCTGTCTGTTTCTCCTCCTCCCCCCGGGAGCCCTTTCAGACCCTGGGAAGCGCTCCGGTATCCTCCCCAGCCAGCATGTCGGCAACTCTTCTGCTTCCCAGGGGCTGAAGGGGCTCCGTGGGGGGAGGAAGGGAACTGGCTGCCAGAGCCAGTGGGTGGGGCGGGCGGCGGCACCCAGCAACATTCGCTACCCGCCTGCCCCACTGGTTCACCCACCAGGCTCCCTGGGGGGAGGAAGGGAACTGGCTGCCGGTGGGTGAGCCAACGGGGCAGGCGGGTAGCGAAGATTGCTGGGCACCGCCACCCTGTGCGCCCGCCCTGCGCGCCTGCCCACCCTGCCTGATGGCTCCGGCAGCCAGTTCCCTTCCTCCCCCCGCGGAGCCCCTTCAGACCCTGGGAAGCAGACGAGTGGCCGGCATGCTGGCTGGGGAGGCTATGGCTGCCTCCTTGGCCCTGGGGCAGCCGGACTGCTCCAGATTCAGCGACCCACCACCGCGGCCGCCATTGCCTGCCTCACCCCCTGCTGCTTAGCTGGGTGGCTACGTCCCCACTTCCTGCTCCCACCTCACAACCCCGATCTTCCACCGAGGCAGGCAAGTCGGACCACAGGTGGAGGAGAAGAGGAGGAGGAGAAGAGTGGCGGGTGGGGAGGAGGAAGAGGAGGCGGAGAAGGAGGAAGATTTGGAATATTCAAAAACTCGGGAAATTTTTAAAGGGACGTGGGACGCGGGACTAATTATTAATATGCGGGACTGTCCCACCAAAAGCGAGACGTCTGGTCACCTTACCCTTATTGCAATTATATTGGGTACAATATTATCTTCAGTTTTTCTCTCTTCCAATATTCCTAAAAGATCAAGGTGGTATATTTAGTTCCCCTTCTCAATACTGTTTTTAAAATATAGTTAAACTCAGAAAATATGGTGTAATGGCTGGGACAGAAAAAAGAACTTGAGTCTTCCACTATCCTTATACTTTCCACTATACTTTATATTCCTCCTAGTGCAGTGATGGTGAACCTATGGCATGGGTGCCACAGGTGGCACGCCGAACCATTTCGTAGGGCACGCGAGGCGTTGCCCTGTCAGCTCCAGCTCATATGTGTGCACTGGCCAGCTGATTTATGCCTTTTTTTTTGAGGCCATTTTTCACCCTCTGGAGGCTTCAGGGAAGCTCCTGAAGCCTCTGGAGATGGGGAGGGGAGGCTGTTTTTACCCTCCCCAGGCTCCTAGAAAGCCTCTGGAGCCTGGAGAGGGCGAAAAAAGCACGCCAAAAACAGGGGGGTTGCGCACATAGCATTATGGGTGTGGCCCAACCAATGCACGACCCCCCTGTGCTCCCCCCGCTTTTGGCATGCAAGCCAAAAAAGGTTAGCTATCACTGTCCTAGTGCATACGGTTGCATTGTTATCTATGTTACTTTCACTAATACATATATTATTGTATGCATTGTTTCTTAAAACAATTGTTTTCAGATGCATTTTGTTGTTCACATGGCATAATAACAGAAAAGGTGACTACCAGTTATCTATAAATGGGAAAATTGCAAAGCAGGTATATTTGTATTAAAGTGCAAGCACACCAAATTCTTCAAATTCATGTCTAATTAAAGTTGTCAAGATTTAACAACTGTGATGTTTTAAATTCTTGGACAGTGATACATGCCTTTTTCCAAATACCTAGTGTTCTTGATTCCAATACTTATCCGGGGAAATCTCATCCTTTCAAGGGATTTGCATAAATCCTTCCTTAATTCCTTTCCTTCTTCTCCATTCATGTAACCTTCAATTAGATAGTAATAGTTATTTATTTATTGGATTTTTGATTCATAATTGATGTTTGTGTATATGCGGGAGAGGGAGAGAGAGGTGGGAGAGAGGGAGAGTGTGGTGGCACAGTGGTTAGAATGCAGTATTGCATTCTGTTGACTGCCAGCTGCCTACAGTTTGGCAGTTCGATCTCACCAGGCTCAAGGTTGACTCAGCCTTCCATCCTTCCGAGGTGGGTAAAATGAGGACCCAAATTGTTGGGGGTAGTATGCTAACTCTGTAAACTGCTTAGAGAGGGCTGTAAAGCACTGTGAAGTGGTATATAAGTCTACGTGCTATAGTGTTAGGATATTCAGCCTTATATTGGGTTGACAATATATATGAGCCTATGTTCTTAAGGAGTTATATAGCTTTAAGAACTGTCTTTAATTCTGATTGGCTGTGCTTCTCAGCTCTACCATAAAGGAAGCTCAGAATCACAGTCCCTCCCCTTTTCGATTCCATTCCTGTTCTTACTGTTTGCTGCTGAAGAAGATTGAAGACTGAAGTATTTGTTTTGCATCACTGTAAGATAACTCTGTTTGGCGAAGGACTGTTATTATTGTTTGAGAAGTTAGTCGGAAGAAGTATTTTAGTTGCTACAAAGTAAAGACTATTTATTTTCTTACTATCAGAGTTTGTAGAGTTTGTTTGTGGTTACAGCAACGTATCTCTTTACTGTCCGGTGAATTACACTATTCCACAATTAGTTTCCTAACACCGGTTAAGGGACCAGAGTTGTGACACTGGTTCTGAACCCAGAGTTGCTAACAGAGAGGGCTGTAAAGCACTGTGAAGTGGTATATAAGTCTATGTGCTCTAGTGCTATTGATTCCTGGCAACTGCCTGGACTAATCCCTGCCATTTTCTTGGCAAAAGGTTTGCCCTTGCTTGCTTCCTAGGGCTGAGAGGGAGAGGCTGGCTCAAGACTACCCAGCTGGCTTTGTGTCTAAGGCAGGACTAGAATTCATAGTCTTCTGGTTTTTAACCTAGTGCCTTATATGCTACACCAAACTAGCTGTCTAATTTACTATCACTTGACACAAAATTAATATAGTGCCCTAAACAATCAATCCGTTTTTATTATGGTCACCGACCAGCAAATGACCTAAACAATGAATCAGGGCTAGTGAAAAAGACAGAAAAGGCAGAGGCAAAATTGTGGACTTTGCCATAGTTTCTGTATTTATTTTTTATTTATTTTATTAAATTTATACCCCGCCCTTCTCCTACAAAAGGACCCAGGGCGGTGCACAGGAAAATTAAAAATCAAAACATACATAAATAGAACATTATTAAAACCCAATTAAACTTAAATTACCCCGTGCTAAAAACATTTTAAAATCCTCTGATTAAAATTTATAGCTAATAAAAGTCCATATCGGGTGGTTATGCTAGGCCAGCTTGTTGGAATAAATGCATTTTAAGATGCCGGCGGAAAAGGCGGAGGTCCGTGGTACTGCGGAGTTCAGGGGGCAGGTTGTTCCAGAGGGTTGGGCCCACCACAGAGAAGGCTCTTCCCCTGGGTGTCGCCAACCGGCATTGTCCGGCCGACGGCACCCAGAGAAGGCCCTCTCTATGGGAGCGGATCGGTCGGAGGGATGTATGGGGCAGGAGATGGTCTCGCATGTAGCTAGGCCCCAAGCCATGGAGCGCTTTAAAGATGGTAGTTAACACTTTGAAGCGCACCCGAAAGGCCACAGGTAGCCAGTGCCGCTTGCGCAGGAGAGGTGTTATGTGGGACTCCCATGACCACCCGCGCGGCTGCGTTCTGGACTAGCTGTAACCTTCGAGTGCACCTCAAGGGGAGCCCCATGTAGAGAGTGTTACAATAGTCCAGCCTAGACGTCACGAGTGCTTGAGTGACTGTGCGAAGGGCGACCCTGTATTACCTTCTCTCCTATCCCATGATCCACCTTGTTGAATTCCATAGTTTTTGAATAGTTTATTAATCTTCCTGAATCAAATCCACCTGAGCTACAGTCTTCCTGACTCTTGTTGCTTGGGAATTCTTGGATTTATAATCTTAATAGGCAGAGTATATCAGGATATATCAGGATAAGTAAGACTGATAAAATATTTTCCTCAGGATGTTCCTAAATATTGTATTCCAGTATTCTCTTTAAGCAGAATATTCGTTATAATGTCCAGGGAAGATCATTCTTGACACTGGAAAATCCACCTAAGACCCACAGCATTCTGATTTCTGTTTTTATGATTTTTCTGTTACCTTAAAGAGCCTAACAAAATTATAATCACAAAAGAAAAAACAACAACAGAATGGCAAGAAGGTGCATGGTATTTGTGTGTGTGTGTGTGTGTGTGTGGCTGTTTGTATGTGTGGGTGGGTGTATGTGTTGCAGTTGGATGTTTGAAAGCACTGCATGTCAAGAAAAAATTATTCAGCATGATAATATAAAGTCAGTGGGAAACCTTCTCACTTCATTAAATAGCCCCACCAGAAATCCCAAAGCTATATAAAAAGTAAATTGGTTTACTATAATCTGTACTATTTATGAAGGCATCTTGTCTCTCATTTTTCAATGCAAGGCCTAAAACCATGATGATAAAACAGCTTTCGAGCCATTTTTCTTCACAAACGTTAAGCTCTGTTTCCAACCCTCTTTTTATCTATCATTAGCAGGATTATTACTTGGGTTTTGACAAGACATTTGACCGTTTTCCTTCAGGATGGGCCTAATATCTTCTATTATTTATCTCAGTCCAGGAGTGCAGAACACAGAATTTGTACCAGCAGTACAAATCTCCCAGCAATTGGAAAGGTCAAACTTTCTCCATAACCAGATTCTTCCCCAACCGTTAGTATCAGCAAATGCCATAACAGTTAATACTAAGCCAGCCTGTTCTCCCCTGGGGCTTGAACCATCAAGGATTGGAAGCAATGCGCAGTAAGAAGGGAAAGGCAAAAATAATAAAACATGCCCACATTTCTCTTTTTGGGAAGGCAATAAAAACAGTCTGCTCCAAGATATGTGCCAAGAATGCTGAAATTGAAACTTCTGAGACCTTTAAAGAAAATACTTTTCACTTAAAAAGGATTCTCAGTCTACTCCAACTGGTTCCAGAAATCTGCAGCAATAATAAATGCACGGCTTGGTGCTCGTGATTTCTGCTGTATGGAGTAGTCTGGTCCAATTTGTTTTAGATTGCCGCCTCACACTTTATAATAATACACCAAAATGTTTTGACATAGAATCAAGGATTGTGGATTAAAAGTATCACTGTTTCTTCTGTTGATTACCAACAGATCAGTGGTGGGATTCAAAAATGTTCTACCGGTATGACCATGGCTTGGTCGGCATGGCAGTAAAATCTGTAAAATCTCCATTCCTTCCCCACTCCAGCGGAAGGTTACTGCAAAATCCCCATTCCCTCCCAATCAGCCTGAACTCAGGAGGCAGAGAATAGATGGGGGCAGGGCCAGTCAAAGGTGGTATTTACCAGTTCTCTGAACTACTCAAAATTTCCACTACCGGTTCTCCAGAACTGGTCAGAACCTGCTGAATACCACCTGTGCAACAGACAGTTGTTTAACATTAAAGATGCTGGAAAATGACCTGGTGAGAACAGGAATATTATTGTAGATTTGTTGGATGTCACAATACTAAACCCATTTGGTTGTTCCTGGGCTGGAGAGCATAACATCTAAGCACAATGTCAGCCTTCCTTCCCACCAATGTCAGCTTTCCTGCAGCACTCAAAATTAGGTGTCAATGTCGGCAGGATCCCCACTGGCCAGTTCATACAGAAGACAAGCTGTGCTGTAGACAATTCCCTGCAGGGAAGTTGATAGGACTAAAGGGAAATTGATGGGGATAGGCGATGATACAGAATGCTAATTCATGGTGCCTAAATGGGATTCCTATACAGTGTCGTTTCTAACTAGAAAAGTTCGCTCCACTCGGCAGATGTTCAAGATATCTACTTTGAAGCCAAAAGCTAACGTATATTTAGGAAAGTTATTCCAACCCACTGCCTAGCCCCCATTTAGATTAAATAGCATTTGAGTAAGTTATACATTAGGGGAAATTGCATAGGACAAAAATGCGTTGGGGTATAAAAGAAAAAAAGCACAAAATAATATGTACAATCAACTAAAAATAATACACAGACCCCCATGAAAATAATTGTGGATCTCGAGAGCATTTAAAAAGAAAACTATTCTGGAAGTGGGGATGGAGATTGAGTGAAATAATATAGCAGTACATGCAGCACCTATACAGATCAGATTTCTATTATTATTCTACACACACACACACACACACACACACACACACACACCAACAAGGGAGTTTCCAATTACAAATCAAATGCTGCTTGGGTGGGACTGCAGCTCATTAATGAGAAATTCAAGAACTTCATGTTCAAGCACGGCTTTTCTGGGCAAGGAATATTAGGTTCATATCATGAAGGATCTCTGTCTGTAAGATGGCTTTTGGATATAATAAAACCCCAGCTTGCTCGTATCAAATGTGTAGCTCCTTCTTTCTCTTTATTTCCAATCTAATGCCTCGGGATGTCAACCTTCATGCAACATCCTTCATGACTTAGGGAGAGTAAAGATATTAAATTATTATATTTGCATGTGAATCTACTGACTTTGAAATACATGTAACCCACCTTAATAACCTTTTTGTTCGTCAGGCATTCATTTCTCTAGAGATTTTTTTTAAAGCCCACATTATTTTTGGGATGCAAATAAAAGTTATATAAATGTTATGAATAAATGAGTGTGGGGGGGAAATGTAATTGAACTTTTTATAGGGAGGGGACTAAAGTGGACTTACGCCCAGAAGTATGGATTCTGTGGGTCACCCTCAAGCTTGTTTCTTATGGGACATCACCTTCAGCGTGATTCCAGGGGCACGTACAATTGAGCTGAATATAAATCACAGCAGAGTGGGATGGAGAAACTGTAGCACTGACTTAGTGATGGTACGTTGGTTAGGTGTGGAGATGCCTTGGAGGGAGAAAATGATGGGAAATGGCCTCCCAGCATTGTGATGTAGCATGCTCATTCATAAGCAGCAGAATTCGCATTGTGATTTCGTGAGGTATGTTTGGTGTTTAGAGGAAAGCTCTGCTTTGTGCAAATGCCCCTGCATCTCTTGTACCAATATACTAAATACACATGCTGATGGGGGAAGAAAGAAATAATGAAAGATATAATTTGGGTACATATATAATAATTTCAAATGAATGTATAAGTAAAGTTTTGAAAAGCTGATGCATAAAGCTGATGCTACCTCATCTAGGCTGCAAAACTCCAAGTACCTATTAGATGGGAGCAAAGAGATAAAAGAAAACGTTAGTTCTTTGCTGCTATTGAGTAAAAAAATAAATGTAAAGGTTCCCCTTGTCCATATGTGCTAGTCATTCCTGACTCTAGGGGGAGGTGTTCATCTCTGTTTCAAAGCCGAAGAGCCAGCGCTGTCCGAAGATGTCTCCGTGGTCAAGTGGTCGGCATGACTAAATGCCGAAGGCGCACGGAACGCTGCTACCTTCCCACCAAAGATGGTTCCTATTTTTCTACTTGCATTTTTACGTGCTTTTGAACTGCTAGGTTGGCAGAAGCTGGGACAAGTAACGGGCGCTCACTCCGTTACGCGGCGCTAGGGAGTTGAACAGCTGAACTGCCGACCTTTCTGATCAACAAGCTCAGCTTCTTAGCCACTGAGCCACCACGTCCCTTTGAGTAGACCTTGCCAAATTCTAAGCTGTGTATACCTGGAAGGATAGTTGTGAGGACAGAGGGCTCCAACTCACACTTCCATTTGGGAAATGTGAATTCGTCTTTCATCCCTAATTGAGTGCTGTGATCCACAAAGAATCACCAGCTGTTCTGGAAATGCAACCCACCCTTTTTTCTCAGCATTCCAGATCAGGGAAGCTCTGCTGCGCATACAGACTTTTTTCCCAGGTGCTCCTGGAGCCAAACCCATTTAGGCAGGGGATTTTTAACAGCGGGAACAGGCCTCCTGCCAGCCTGTCCAAGGAACTGTCCACACAAAGGGCAGATTAAAAGAAATTCAGGAACAAAAACCATTGAGATATGCCACTGCTATTGCATTCATCATCATCAAGGGCATCATCGTTGTCATTATTAATCTCTCTCCTTACATTACTGCCACTTTATCATAGTTAATGACCCATTCCCTGCACTACTGCACTTTAAATCTATGTCTTATTTTATTAAACATATACTCTGGGAAGAAAGATCTTTGCCACTTGTGCCACTACTCCACAATCTCCTTCCAACAGCTTGTGTAAAGCTTTCATTTTAGCACCCGGCAGCCTTTGCAGAATTGTTCCTGTCACGGAGGTTAGGTTATTTGTCTTCATGCCATGGCACTGGATTCTACAGTTATTTGATCAAAAGTGAGAATTAAGCAAATGGCTTCATTTTTCATTCTTCGGATACTTTATTTACTTCACTACCAAATATCGGCTTTTCAAAATCAAATCAATGCAAGCAAAATCTTTGAGGTTGTTTTAATACATAGGAATTAAAATGTCTCTTAAAGTAACCTACCTAAATATAAATTTGACTCATTGATTCCTTCTGCTTGGATATTGTTCTTATTTTTCTTTGACTTTGATAACAGACTTCATATTGGTTGGAGATTCAAGGTTATGTAGGAAGCCCCCAACCCCAGATTAAAATATTCTTTATTCTTAATATTAAAAAGAGGCAGGATAGAATATATCTCAAAGGAGAAGAGGAGGGGAAAAAATCTTAACAAAGACGTAGGAAAATAGACTTAAGAAGAAGTGTGAAGAAACTGGTCTTTTGGAATGGAGATTTTGTATCCGTTCAGAAAGACTGGGCCAATCTATTCATAAACAAAATGCCTTCAGCCACAAGTTCCACAGAAGGCTGGAGCCGATGGGAGTAAGAATTTACATTCCCCCATCCAAATTGTAAGGACAGGACATTTACCCACCACCGTTAGAATAGCAAAAGATACAAGGCTCACTACATTGCACAACCCCCTGGGGCATCTCAATCACCAAACCTATGAACATTATACAATCCATCCATTCACTCAGCCAATGGGTCAGTCATCTCAGAAACATGCTGCTGTCACTGAAGTTTCTGGAGACCAAATAAACAGAGACTTTCTTTCCCTGAAGCCAGCCTCCATTTTATTTCCGGCATTTTTCTCCCGGCTTTGGAATTAGACTAGATTCTTCTTCCAACAGTTATGCATACTCCAGGGTCCAATTCATACACTCAGTTCCTGATTAGCCAAAGTATTTTCTTCTCTTCCATTCCTGCTCTTCTCGCTTTCTTAATTTAAGAAACTGAGCCATTGTTAGCAATTACTTTTCAAGAAGGAAAATCTGGGTCAAAGTTCACATTGCATTAATGAGATAGTGTGCAGCAGTCTTTCCATAAATCAACCTTAGTATAAAGAATCTTATTGCAAGCACTGGTAAGAAAGGGCAGGGGAGTTTCTCTAGCCATACGTTTCATCAGCAGTGATGCGTCTCTACAAAAACAGGGCACAAAGTGTCACAAATCTGTACAAGAGCAGTGGGGCTTCCTTGTGACATTGCACCCTCCAGCTTGCCGATTTTTACTGCCCCATGGTGCTTCGTTGATGTTGTATCTGACAGAGGTGTCAACTAAACTTTGTCTTCCCTTCTATTCACAAATAGCATTGCAGGTATATGGTTTCAAGTTATTACCATGAATGTTATCGTGAATAAGCAGGCGGCAACCTCCAACCCATGCTGACTGAAAGGCATCCAATCAGCATCTGAGTTCCATGCACACAACCAAAGGGAGAGATTGTTTTTATGTACAAAGCCACAGCCAGATGCCCTAACTCTTCCCTCTGCTGGAAACGAACACGTTTTCTTCTTTGAAAAATAAAATCAGAACTCTGGGGAAACAAAGCAAGAAGCTGCTCTTTTCTCTATTCTGGGAAAACAAGCGAGGTAGACTGATTCTCCAACTGCTCTGATAAATTGCTGTGATTATCCCAAGGAATCAGGGGAGATCCTGGGAAAAGAAGCTGGTGGGGTCTTTTTGGTTGGCTTTTTGTTTTTGTTTTGCTTTGAGGGGATTCAAAGAAAGAAGAAAAAAGAGGTAAGCAACTTTAGCCAGAAGGCTGCATTATTTCATTTCATTTTCATTTTATTACATTTATATCCCGCCCTTCTCCACAGAGGACCCAGGGCGGCGCACAGGAAATTTAAAAAACATACACAATAGAAGAATTTTGAATTTTGAATTAGAATTTTGATCTTTTCCTCTGTGTGTCACTTGAGGCTTATTGCCTCTTGCACTTGTTGTCCAGCATAGGTAGGGCTGTGGCCAAGAAGATGCATTGCTTCTTATTTCTTGGAAGCTAAAATATAATTTGGAAGTAGGGAAGCCTCCCTGCATCATAAATTATAGCAGGTCAACAGCATCTAGTTATCTACCACGAACTGAATTTATTTTGTAATTCACATTTCATATATACAATTACAAATATAATTACTTTCATTTCTTTTTTAAAAAAAAGTTTGGGGGGGTTTCTTCTTTTTTTATACTTCTTTACAGTGCTTTACAGTCCTTTCTAAGTGGTTTACAGAGTCAGCATATTACCCCCAACAATCTGGGCCCTCATTTTACCCACCTCAGAACACTGAGTCAACCTTGAGGTTCAAATTGCCAAAATGCAGGCAGCCGGCAGTCAGCAGAAGTAGCCTGCAGTACTACATTCTAACCACTGTGCCACCATGGCTCTTAAACAGCTTTTTTGGTTTATCACTTGAGAGATTGGCAGGCTGATTTTTCTCTAAAAGGGGGAGGAGGAGAAAAGACTGAAATCTCTAGTCACAGACCTCTATGCTAAGCAGTCAGGAGGCTATGCAATAGTAATTATTTCATTTATTTTTCTTTCCTACCCCCTAATTTTTTATCCTTTTCATGTTTACTAAGGAGGATAGAAATTAGTACCATTGCAAAACAGTGTCCTCAAGATTTGACCCTAGCCCAGAATAATATTGTGGTCAATGGCACTGAAAACAAGAAGTCTAATGTCACAAACACAAAATCTCTTACATCAAATATATTCTTTTATATAAAATAGTATTCTCTTATGTCAGGAATTTCTCATTTCTGGAAACAATGGTTTCAGAAATGTATATATATACATACATATGTACATTTCTGAAACCACTGAAACCATATATGTATTAAAGACATATATATTAAAGAAGCTTATTGTAGGAGATCGTTTCCAGCTTCGGAAGCGGATGGACATGGATTCTCACGTCCGCCGCTGTGTTGCCTCAGCTGCGCTCTTGGGCGCGGGGGGGGGGAGGTTTAAAATCCCCCTCTCTGCACGGGCGGCTTGCGGTGAGGGCCCCCATTCCGACGGCGGTCGGGGGGGCTGCTCCTGCTTTGCCCTAGGGGCTGGGGAACTTTCGCAGGGGGAGCTTCCCCTTCGCCGAAGACGCTGGAACATGGAGGATGTTAAAAGGAGCTGAAACTCCGGGGTTGAATGGCTGCGCCGAGGCACCGGATTAAAAAATAATGGTATGTGCCTTATTTGGATTTTTTTTACATTCAATTTGATGGAAATAGAAGATAGGGGGGAGTTGGAAACAACCCCCCTGGAAATAAAGCGGCATTGCATAAAGAGTCCCGCGCTGCGGAGAGAGTGAAAGTGACTTCCTTCGGATTTATTGAAAAAGGAAATTTCTTGTTAACCAAGGGATTTGCTGTTAGACAATGTATCCTGAGCCTTGCTACATTTTAAATTGATTGTTCTTACTTTTGCTTTCTCCACCCTGCCTGCAAGGCAGAAAGATGGCGTTCTCTTTGTTCTCAGGATGGAACTTTTCCTTTTTGAAAATAAGCATTCCTCTATTTCAACAAAATTAGACTAATTTCAAAATATATAAGAAAAGGACCTGCTCTGGTGTCTTTTGGTGTTTTCTCCTTTTGTGAAACTTTCTGCTTTGTTTGGAAATTTTTTTTCTTTTTTCCCCTTTTCTCTCTGGACGTTGTAAACTCAATTTGAACTCCAGCTGCTTTTGTCTCGGACTTCACAGACTGCCTGCCCAACAGCGCCATTTTTTCTTCCCTTTCTTCTTCTCTACGTACTAACACCTAAACCTTTATTATGGCATCGAGGAAAACTCCATCTGGGAAACCAAGCTTTGCTCCAGCATCTACAAGACCCAGCCCATCCTCACAACCAAAGATTTCAGCTATGTTACAGAAGGAAACAGAAGTAGAGGATCCTAAATCACCAAGCCCTCAGCCATTAAATGTAGAGGAGATGTTTCAAAGCATAATGAATGAAATGCAACAAATCCGGAAAGATAATTTAAACACAAGATTAGAATTATTGGAGGCGCAAAGAGAAATAACAAATAATAAACAAAAAATTGTGGGGCTGGAAGGGGTGGTGGTTGTGAAGGAAGAGATCAAAGACTTTAAGAAAGAACTTACAGATATTACTGGTCAAATGTCTAAAATTGATTTTGAACGCATGTCTTTTTTTTAAGATTTCAGAATGTTCCAGAATTACCGAATGAGAATTTGAGACAGCTGATGGCTACTATGTTAGAGGATTATATTAAGGAAGGTAATGAATTTATTTGGTGGGACATTGATTTGATTTACAGAATTAATTCAGCATTTGCCAGAATAAATGAGGTATCCAGAGAGATACATATTAAATTTATAAGAAGGTCAACGAGAGAAGAGATACTGAGAGCGCAAAGAGGGGCCCTTTGATGTATCAGCAAAACGAGGTGGCCATATTGAAGCAGATCCCAAAGAAAATAAGAGATATAAGAAGAAATTATTCCTTCTTAACTAAAAAATTATTCAAAAAGGGGGTGTGGTTCAAATGGTTGATGCCTGAAGGGATGCTGGTATTCTGGGAGGGAGGAAGAGTTAGAATCAAAACAGTTGAAGAGGCACATAATTTTCTTAAAAAACACTCCTCAATCCTGGATGACGATGAGATGGGAACGGGAGGGGCCACGGGTCCGCCAGCTGGTGGGGTGGAGGAGGAAGAGACTATAGCAAAGAGGCTCAGATCGCAAAAATAATTTGTTATATTTCTTTAGTAATTCCTGTACAGATGTCAATACTACAAAGTAATTAAATGTATAAAATAATATGAAAATTTATGATTTTAAAATGTAAAAATTTAATAATTTTTAATAATTTCCTTTAATTCCCTTTAATAATTTCTTTTTAATTGAATATGTATGAAGACTCGGAGGCGGTCATCAAACCCGATGTGGAAGCTCCAAATATTATCTACTACCTTACTTACCCTTTTGCTAATATAAATTGTTAAAACCAATAAAACTTTTTTCAAAAAAAAAAGAAGAAGCTTATTGTACATGACGTTTGTTTTTTCAAGCCTTTTGTAAAAGTAATAAATTGTCTAATTAATTCCAGTAGAAACAAAAGTCATTTAAATATCTAAGGGGCTGCCACAAAGAAGGGGTCAGGCTATTCTCCAAAGCATCTGAAAGCAGAACAAGAAGCAATGGATGGAAACTAATCAAGGAGAACCAACCTAGAACTAAGAAGTTTCTTTATAGTAAGAACAATTAATCCATAGAACAGTTTGCCTCCAGAAGTTATGGCAGATTTGACAATGACTTGTCTGAAATGGTATAGGGTTTCCTGCCTGAGCAGGGGATTGGACTAGAAGACCTCCAAGGTCTCTTCCAACTCTGTTATCCTGTTACTTGGCTTTCACAAATATCAGATTAAAGTTTAATGAGGCTCTGTAGTTCAGAACAGACAAAAGACAAACTGAAGAAAATATGTTAAATAAATAAATGATTAAATTCTCAGTGTTAATTAAGCACTGTGTTTTCATGCAAATGTGTAGTGTTTGCTAATCTGGGGGCTTTATTAGGAAAGGTCCCCTGCTCTTCTAGAAAAAAATATCAGGAAAGAATTAATGAAGGAGAATAATGATAAAAGTAAGATTTCAAGCTCGGAAATACAATACTCTGCCTTATAAGACAAATTTCCATTGCCACAGGGTTTGTTTAAGGGGCTTTTGAAGCTTCTGCCATTTGAGCTACTGTATTTTTCAGAGTATAAGACACACTCCCCACCTTCCTAAGAGAGGGTGGAAATTTGGGTGCGTCTTATACACCAAATGTAGCCCCACTCACCCACTGGCCCCACCTTTTGAACTCTGCCTCCCAGCAATTTACCTCCTTGCCGCAAACAGGGAAAATGAGGCTATGGCAATCCCTGCAGCCTGAAACAGCTGATCATCAAGAGGCCCACGCTGAAACTGAAATTGAAATTAAAACGGGTGTTTGCTGCAAGGAGGCAAATTGCTGGGAGGCAGCGGCAGATTTTTTTCCCCTTGTTTTCCTCCCCAAAAGCTAGGTGCGTCTTATTCTTCAGAGCGTCTTATACTCCAAAAAGTATGGTATGTATTTTCCCCATCACAATGTAGATACATTAGTTTTGATCTATGCATACTGGCATAAATGGCTATACTTTAACTACCAAACAGGAACATCTTCCCTCCTTCCCACAGACAGAAATGGGCTACTTCAGCAAGGTCATGAGAAATCTAAGAACTCCACATAAAGGTAAAGGTAAAGGTTCCCCTTGCACATACATGCTAGTCGTTCTGACTTTAGGGGGTGGTGCTCATCTCCATTTCAAAGCCGAAGAGCCAGCGCTGTCTAAAGAAGTTTCCATAGTCATATGGCTGGCATGACTAAATGCTGAAGGCACACAGAACCACCAAAGGTGGTTCCTATTTTTCTACTTGCATGTTTACATGCTTTCGAACTGCTAGGTTGGCAGAAGCTGGGACAAACAATGGGGGCTCATTCTGTTATGTGGTGCTAGGGATTTGAACCGCGGAACTGCCAACCTCTCTGATCGACAACCTCAGTGTATTAGCCACTGAGCCACTGTGTCCCTCAAGATAAAGCATCTTTATTGAAAAAAGATGAAAGCCACAACTAAGGAATTTCAACATCTGCTATCTTTCAAGAACAAACTATATATGCAGAAACTATTGGGGTCTCCTATCTCTGTTTTTTCTTTGTTTTTGTAATTATCATATTTACTATAATTTTGTACCTCATGACTCTGTGAGAACTATCACACTTCCTATGTACCAAATTAGGGTATTTGAGCAAATACACTAAAACCTCCTTTTAATTCACCAGTTGAAAGGAAGGGAATTCATTAAATCTGAACGTCCATGAAATCCAAATTGACGTAATGGACATGTTTCTCTACAATTTTTATAATGATGTAATCAACATAATCATACCATTTACTTCAGCTGAAGTAATTTTGTAAACATTTAAACAGAAACAAATGACATATCTATGTCAATTACATAATTATGCAAATTATGTAAATCAGTATAAATGACACAAATGTGTCTGTTTCAAAATAATGGAGTGTTTGGAGGTGAAGTCCAAATTAAAACTTTATTTCCTATATCTGAAGTCTGATAGAGGATCCACAAAATCAAGATTTTTTTTAGTATAATATAGAAGAAGGAAGGGAGGGGGAAGGGAGGGAGAACGAGAGAGAGAGATATGCTGGGCTTGTCAGATGGAAAGCCGACAGCCTGGGTTCAAGACCCAAGCACTGTTCTATGAGGGGAGCTCCCCACTCCTATTAACTTTGAAAGCATGCAGATGTGAGTAGATAAATAGATACCACTTCAGAGGGAAATATTTCTGAATTTTCATGCTGGCCACATGATGATGGAAATGTCTTTCAGTCAACGCAGGCTCCCATGGTTGAAGATCAGAGTTGAGCATTGCCCCCTTGAATCAGTCACGACTGGACAGGGGAAACCTTTAAAACCTTTAATGGGAGAAGTCAAGTTGTGAAACATTTCCCTGTCAAAATATCACAATGCTGCACTTAGTTACTTTGAGACTACCTACAGCAATGTGATTTGTTATTTGACACAATTTTTGTAACCAAGCTATCAATCAAATAGCTGGTTTAAAGTTTAGTAGTCTCATTCAGGCATGGAAAAAATTGAATTTTAAAACTAAAGGCAAGGTTATGTTATATTATGTTCAATGCCCAAATGTAGCTTTTAAAGGCAACACATAAACAACATTCATTACAGTATATGCATGTGTATTGATGTAATAAAGTTATTATCATTCCATTGGTTGTTCTTTAGAAACAATCAAAGGTCAAGTGACTTCAGACATGGTAGTAATTCGTTCTTATTTTCTTCAATTTAGAGTTTTTGTTTAGCTGCGATATACATAATTGCCTGTGGCATCAAGTCCTAATGTGTTTTCTTTCAAAACAATCAGCATTTTCCTCCAAATTGTCTATATTATTAGAAAAATGCAATCACCTTCAAAGGTATTTCTGTCCCCATTCCAATCTCTCAGAAACAGATCAACATGTAGAAAATAAGCCATTTCTCTGAATTGTTAAGGCTTCTATCTAGTCATTTGCTACAAGGCAAATCCATAGTGGGACAAACTCTAATTATAAGAAACATGCAAAGAAGAGTTAGGACTATTGCTTCCCCACCCCCCATTATAACTTTTAAAAATTCCTTTTTAGTTTTTAAAATGTAGAAGAGAACTAAAAGGTTTCTTGAACTTTTAAAACTATGGTTCATTTACAAAGAGAAGTTGCTTTGATTCTCTGGTGTTTCCTGGAATGACCATGATTAGTAGCAAGAGCATTTATCCCCTTCACAGTCTTCGCTACAAAACAATAATATGCTGAAAGTGATTCTAATTTTTATGGCAAAATTAAGAATGCTCGATGAATTTAATCTCTGTGAACTTCAGTAGAATATTGTTAGAATATTCATGATTGGGAGAGACATGGTAATGAGGTCAGCCAATGAATAGGCATAGCAATTAAGTCAGCCAATGGGAGCTGAAACAGATCTGAGTCTGGGAAAAGAATTGAAACAGAAATTTAACTACTCTATCTGCTCTGAACTCTAAGATGAAACTGTTCTCTCCTGCTTGTGTTCTGTTTGTAACTTCTACAACATTGAAAGAATCTACTATTGGTATTGTACATTTATTCATCTGTTATTATGTATATAAAGAAGTTAATGAATTCAGCTGAATCAGTTATCTATTTGTGCTTTCTGGGTTTGATTTTATGCAACAAACTCTGACTAATATAAAGTGTGACTTTATTACATTTTGGGATTGTATGCCTAAGAACTACAGTGGCTCATGTAAGTTTTCAGTGTGCAGATTAAATTTACAGTTATCTTCACGATGAGGACATGCAGAAAAACTAAACTCCCAAGTTCCTCACATATCTGGTTCCATGGTGGGTTCTGGCAGAGACTACTACCGGTTCGCTCATGGACGCACTGTGCACACATGTTCTTGATGCGCACTGCACGCACATGCACATATTGCTCCGCACATGCCCAGAAGCAAAAACAAGATGGCGTTGCCAGGAGAACCAGTTGACGGGCATGGCAGGCTTGGGTCGCTGCTGGTTCCAGCAGCCCAAGCCTCCAAGCTACCACCAGTTCGGTTGAACGGATCCAACCAAATCCTGGTTCCTTTGTAGCTTTATATAATGAACCCAAAGTTTGTGTCAGTTGGGTTGAAGCTTGGAAGCACATTCAACCACATGTGTTTGCAATTCCTACAGATACTAGTTCTACAAACTCAAATGTTCTCTGCCATGCCCACATATTCCAACTTTCTGGGGACTAAGGAGCACATCTGAAGTCTTTAATACATCCCAAGAGCACAAAATGTCTGTCAAGGAAGTTTGCCTATTCACAAAATGGCTGCTAGTTGAAAAACACTTGTGAGATTTCTACTTGTCACATCCTCTAGCTCAGTGTTTCTCAATCTTAGCAACTTTAACATGTGTGCTGACAGACGTCTGAGGAAGAGATGGTGAACCGAAGACAATCTCTATGACTGAATGAAGAGCCAGCTGTTCTGCTAATAGACCAGAAAGTTAAATGGCAATTCTTAGCCAATCGTCTTTGCTATAGAACACTAAGAAAGTTCGCCCCTGTCTAGTACTTAGAAATCCAAATGGGAAATCCAGAGCAATCAGTAATAAGAACAACAAACAGAAACAGAAATTATTTCCATATCATGCTAAGAGAACTAGGTAAATCAAAGAAATCACCAGGGCTCAAGTACAGAATTCAAAGAAATTAGTTCCTTTACTTAAAGTTTGAAAATGTTGTAAGTTATGTAAGAGGGGGTAGAATCAGTTTTTTTTTCAGATATATTTTTCAGCATTCAAAAAGGGTGGACATTTTATGTTTAATTTTAATCTTAATGATATATTTATCATTTGTTCCTTATTGGATCGGGATGCCCTATGCACAGTCACTCATGCCCTCGTGACATCCCGACTGGACTACTGCAACACTCTCTACATGGGGCTCCCCTTGAGGTGCACCCGGAGACTTCAGATGGTCCAGAACGCAGCCGCGCGGGCAATTCTGGGAACCTCGAGGTTTGCCCATGTAACACCACTCTTGCGCGAGCTGCATTGGCTGCCTGTCGTCTTTCGGGTGCGCTTCAAGGTGTTGGTCATCATCTTTAAAGCGCTCCATGGCACGGGACCTAGCTATCTGCGGGATCGGATTCTGCCACATACATCCCTGCGGCCGATTCACTCCCACAGAGAGGGATTTCTCTGGGTGCCGTCCACTAGGCTATGCCAGCGGGCAACGCCCAGGGGAACGGCCTTCTCTGTGGCGGGCCCGGCCCTCTGGAATGATCTACCCCCCGAAATTAGAACTACGGACCTCCGCTCCTTCCGTCAAAAATTAAAAACGCACTTTTTCTGCTTGGCCAGCCTTGGTTAGTCATCTGTTTATTGTTTAATCGGGTTTTTTAAGGGGTTCAGCTTTTTTAGTATTTTGGGTTTTTAGCGCAGGGATAAATTGTTTAATCTTGATTTTATTTATATTTATGTATATTTATGTCTGTATATTTTAATTCCCCTGTGCACCGCTCCGAGTCCCTTCGGGGAGAGGAAGCGGTCTATAAATTAAATATTATTATTATTATTATTATTATTATTATTATTATTATTATTATTATTATTATTATTATTATTATTATTATTATTATTATGTTATACTTGTGCACACATTTTTATTACTATTGTTTATAGCCAATATTTGGGACGGTTATTTTTTTCTTCTTTTTTCCAGTTTAGTTTAGTTTAGTCTAGTTTAGTTTAGTTTAGCTTATTGTCATTGCAGCACGGTACAACAAAGTTAAATGCCATCTTCAGTGTACATCATAACTATAAAAATAAAAACACAAACACACATCCTTCACCTGCAATATAATTGAAATTGAAAACCCGATATTGCATTAATATTGCACTATACAGTAGAATTCAATATAGTTACTGCCCTGGGATAGAAGCTGTTTTTCAGCCTGTTTGTCCTTGTTTTTATTATCCTGTACCGTCTGCCCAATGGTAATAGTTCAAAAAAAGGGCACCCAGGATGAGATGGATCTTTAAGAATGTTTTGAACTTTCTTAAGACAGTGTGAGCTATAAAGCTCTTCCAAAGAGGGGAGAGGGCAACTAATGATCCTCTGGGCAATGATGTTGACCCTCTGGAGCGCTGTCCTATCTGCCACTGTGCAATTGGCAAACTATAAAGAGGTGCTGTAAGTTAAAATACTTTCTATGGTGCAGCAGTAGAAGGTCACCAGCAGTTTTTCATTCAGTTGTTGTTTCCTGAAGTCTCAGGTAGTATAATCTCTGCTGGGCCCTTTTGAACAGTGCTGCAGTGTGAGTGCCCCAGGACAGGATTTCTTTTATAATAACACCTTTATTCTGTATTTTAATTTTGGATATAAATAAAAAATGGGAAAAAAGGATAATGTTATAGATTTGTTTCCTACATAATGTATGCTGCTTTCTATATAATGTCTGCTGCTTTCATAAAAATTAGATCATAAAGAAGTCATATTCTTAACTATTTTGGTTAAACTTGGCAAATTTTATCCCTACATAAGGGTTTAATGTCCTGAACCTTTTAATCCATTACTGTAAAAAAAAGGAACAAAATTGAAAATTTATAAGTATTTATAAAGATTTATACAATTTATAAGCATTCTACTAATAAACCATGAGAATACAGAAAAATTAATTTCTTAAATTGAAATTTGGATTCAGGCTCTGGGTTAAATTAAGGAAGCACCAAACTGCTCTGAGGCAATGCAGGTTATTTACCAAACCATTGAACTGAATGCTAAACTAAATCTTTTGGCTTGAACAAATCTTAAAAACACTTTTTAAACTGAATTTTCTTTTAATGATCATCTCTGTGTACATGGGGAGATGAAAAAGGATCACATGAATGGAGTAACAAATAGATTTAGATTATAAGTGAGCAGAGACAAAAGTGATTTAGATCAAGAAAACAATCAGAAAAAAATAAATTTTTCTTCAAAAACACAATTCCTGCAAGTATCATGGCTAGTCCATATCCTGCATATATTCATTTATCTCCCCAGAGATTAGCTTAGTTCTGGACTGTTGTAAGTCCCTAAATGTGTGGTTTTCTCACCAGTCATAAAGGTCAAATATCTAATAGAGCCCATGAGATGTTTATGTATTATGTATTTATTACTATGGCATATTATGTTGAGCGGTAGCTGTTGCTAGCTGACATCACTCTGACCTCCGGCTCATCATAGTAGAGCCACTATGATGAGCTGGGCAGTCATATACATTGAAGTAAATAAACATGTATGTTATTAATCATTATGGATTTGGATCTCCTTAGTTCAAGTCCAATATCAAGGAGGAGGAGGAGGAGGAGGAGGTGGTTATCCATTCAGTCATGTCCAACTCTTGACAATTCTATGAGCTAGTCTCTCCACATCTTCCAATCTTGCACTACTTCCTTGAGTTGTCCCTACTGACTTGTTGTTAGTTGTGAAGTCGTGTCTGACGAATTACGACCCCACGGACAACATTCATCCAGGCCTTCCTATCCTCTACCATTCCCCAGAGTCCATTTAAGCTCACACCTACTGCTTCGGTGACTCCATCCAGCCACCTCATTCTCTGTCGTCACCTTCTTCTTTTGCCCTCAATTTTTTCCCAGCATTAAGCTCTTCTCCAGTGAGTCCTTCCTTCTCATTAGGTGGCCACAGTACTTGAGTTTCATCTTCAGGATCTGGCCTTCTAAAAAGAAGTCAGGGTTGATCTCCTCTAGGACTGACTGGTTTGATTGCCTTGCAGTCCAAGGGACTTGCAGGAGTCTTCTCCAGCACCATAGTTCAAAGGCCTCAATTCTTTGGTGGTCAGCCTTTCTTATGGTCCAATGTTCACAGTCCTACTGACTGTGACAGTTCTACTGACTAAACTATACTAATTCTGCATTCAAAAGAGAGAGGTGAAAGAAAGATGCACCAGTTCTTCCCTATCTTCTTTTTAAAAGACAGAAAACATATAAGCTTTCACCTATCAGTAGATTCATTCATTTATTTCCTTCCATTGTTTGATAAATGACCCCAATATTTATTTGGAAACAAATTCCTCTGTCCTGGCTGCCCACCTACAAATAGATGTTCACAGTGTAAGATAACGCTGCAGCTAAAGAAGCGATTATGCTAAACTTGAACAGCTGGAAAATTATGTGAGGTACATTGACATAATCTTAGCTAAGAAAAAAAAATAGGCTGAGGGAGAACATGATAACTCTGTATAAATGTATCAGAACGGATAAGAAGCAAATGGGGAAAGCTTTTCAGGATAAAGGCAGCTCTGAGCGAAAGAGCTAATGACTACAAATTGAACATTAACAAATTTGGACTGGGAGCAAGGGATATTAAAGGTACAGAATCCAAAAAGAAAAGTTTCCAGGAACAGGAGAAGATGGATACTGATATTAGGCCCAAAGGAGAATCAGATGCATTCATTGAAGGATAAAACCCTGTACTGTTATTTCAGTTATGGCATAAAGATTTCAAGATGAGTTTAATTCCTTTTCCCTTCCATTAAGGCATGCCAAGCAACCTTGTCAGGTTATGGGGACATCTGAAAATTGAAGAAGATGTCAGGGATAGCATTTAGAAATGGTTGCTATAGAATCATGGCCATTTACAAAACAGGGCAGGTCTATATTAAAAAGAAGTACATTTCAGGTATATAGTTAACCAAAAAAAGTATCTTTTAAATAACTTTGTTTGTAAAAGAATGATAACGTTGATTTCTTCGCATCCTTCAGTAAAATAAAGTGATTTTCTCCCACAATTTTCTCCCTCCTACTTTTATCCTTCATTCAAAAACAGATGTTACCGGTCCATTTTAATCCCATCGGTAATGCATTTTAATTCAAGAAGAGACAGAGATGTAGCAAAAGGCTGTAACGGAAGTACTCGTAGGCAATTTTGCAGGCTAAGTCTAGCCAAAGAAGTTATTGTAGATCAGGCAGCAGTTCCACCACTCTCAGTCACTCTCAGAAATGTTCTGGGATATAGTCCGGAGAATGCATTATCATTTATGATGGTGGGTTCAGCTATCTTGGTTGCCACAGGAGAAACTGACATTCCTGTTCTGCAAGATAAATCTCATCTATGAACACTTGATGTTCCACCATCATTGTTTATGTTTAGGTCTTCAACCCATGAGACCCTTTCCCTGAGCCCTTGTTGTTCTTAGTTGCGAAGTCATGACCAACCCATCGTGAACCCATGGATAATGTTCCTCCAGGCTTTCCTATCCTCTACCATCCTCTGGAGTTCATTTAAGCTCATACCTACTGCTTCAGTGACTCTATCCAGCCACATCATTCTCTGCTATCCCCTTCTCCTTAGTTGGCCAAAGTATTTGAGTTTCATGTTCAGGATCTGGCCTTCTAAAGAGCAGTCAGGTTTGATCACCTTGCAGTCCATGGGACTTGCAGGAGTCCTCTCCTCATCATAGTTTAAAGGCCTCAATTGTTCGTGCTCAGCCTTTCTTATGATCCAACTTTCACAGCCATACATTGCAACTGGGAAAACCCTGAGTCCTAGTCAAGGGCATTTGGGCAGGATTTTTCCTTTACTATATTCCTGAACTTTGCACTGTGCGCATTTTTTTTCCTTCCAACAATCCCAACTCTTTTTCTCAAACATTTTCTGCCTCTAGCCGTCCCTCTCTTATTCTGATGCTGTATGTCTGTTTTCCTTTCTGCCTAGTGGGCCACCAAAAAACACTTCCTTAATAAAAGATATGAGCAGATCATTTTCTGATTGCTTTTAAAATTCAGTTGAGGGCCATAGGCTCACAATTTTCATTAGCTCCAAGCATTGCCAAAACTACACCCCAACAGGGAATCTGAAGCTTAGCTGGAAACAATAACATCAATATAAAGATAAAGAGGTATTACAGTTCCCAACAACTTTTGTACTGCAATGCTCTCTACATGGGGCTCCCCTTGAGGTGCACCCAAAGACTTCAGCTTGTCCAGAATGCAGCCGCGCGGGCAATTATGGGAACCTCTAGGTTTTCCCATGTAACACCACTCCTGCGCGAGCTGCATTGGCTACCTGTCGTCTTTCGGGTGCGCTTCAAGGTGTTGGTTACCATCTTTAAAGCGCTCCATGGCACGGGACCTAGCTATCTGCGGGATCGCATCCTGCCCCATACATCCCTATGGCCGATTCGATATTTATTTATTTATTTATTTGTATGTTCTCTCAACTGTCATAACCTGCTGAAAATTTAATCAACAGAATTAGGTTTAACCCCTTAAGAGAACTTCAAAGGTATTAGAACAGAAAGAAGCTTCCTAGGAATGACTGGATGTAATGAGTGAGGATTATTTTCCAAAACTTTGGCAAGTAAGTTTCTGCTTCCACAGAATTCACATTTTTATGTTTTTTTTATTTATGTTTCATATGGTATCCTGTCCCCTGATGGTATCCCTCATATAGGAAACTAGAGTTTGAAGGGAAAGTAGCAATTCTGGTAATAAATACTATTTTGTCAAGTTGATCCTGAGCCACAGAAATAACCAAAAACATGCTGTCAGACCTGGAAGCCATCTTGGGCATTGGATCTTCAGGTCTGCCATATTTAATCTGTGGGAAACTGGGGTGGGGGGATTGTAGGAAACTGGGGAGATATACAGTATAGTCATAACAACATTCCTTTCTCTGAGAGTCAAGGACATCCTGCTCTGCACCTGGAGAGGTGTGACTGGGAGCCACCTCCAGTTGGAATGGGTCCTGATTGGGCGATGTAATGGGCATGTGGGTGCTGGGCAGCCGCTTGGACTTTCATTTGAGTGGGGGAAACCTGGAAGCTTTCACATTGGGGTTTTTCCAGATGTGCCAATATGACATTTCTAATAAAATGGAACTTTGAGGAAGTTTAAGCCTCGGAGTCTTCTTTCGTTGGAGGTGTTACTTGGAATCCTGACAGATGTATTCCTTGGGGTTGTACATCCAGCATCCAGCCAAGTTGACACACTGAATTCTATGGCATAAAAGAGTCTAAAGAAATGGAATGTTGAGGATTGTTCTTCCACTGAGAAAATCAAAATATCCCTTTTCATGGCTTTACTAAATTACTACAGTACAATGTACTACAGTGCAGGCACAAAACAGAAGAGCAAATATGGATTAAATTTGCAAGGTTAAATGTAACATGTTATTTGTATTCCTAAGAGCCCTTTAGCCAAAGTAAGACATTTTTAAAAATATGTATCTTGAAGAGCTTATAGGATGCAAGAAAATGTCGGTATTTTCAGTTGCAGTACTCATTTGAGGGAAGCAATAAACCACATGCTACTATGAGCAGTAGCAAGTGTAAAAACATTTTGAAAAACGAGCAGAAGACAAGTGAAAGGGTGTGGGAGGGTTTGTTTTTAATTTCATCTGCCCTCCATGTAGCTCACTTAGCCCAGTTCCTTCTATCGACAGAAACCTCATACAAGAACACTTCCCAAAAACGGATTTATTTCCAGGGTAGCATATTTCCAGGGTCAGGAGGAAGACGTCCACCCACAGGAATATTTTAAGCCAAAATTTACATGAGAAAACAGTCACAGACAAAAAAACCCCAACAACCTCCAAACACTGATTCCAGCCCAATAAGAGCACATTTCAATTACCAGCAAATGCTTATTAGCCTTAGTAATGTCTTTTTTTTCTGCGAAATATAATTCATTTCTGTTTATTTCACTAAGCTCTTTCTTTACCATCTGTTCTGCATGTACCCAGCTTATTTTAAAAAATCATATATTTTTTTTAAAAATCAGCTATTTTGAACCTTTGTGCCGTGGCCCCGCCCACTGGAGGTCAGGGAGAGGAAGACACAATTGCCAAAAGACTTAGATCTCATAAGTGACTTTATTTTTGTATAGTATAACTTTTATTTGGATGTTTATACATGATTGTTAGCATAGATTTGAAAATGATATATTTGTATTTCTTTCCACTTTGTAGTACAAATGAAAATTTATTGTATTATCTATAATTTTTTTTTGAAGCCTCGGAGGGGGCCGACACTTCTGACATAGAGGTTCTCAAAATGTCTTTGTAACTCCTTATCTACCCTTATCCTATTTTTATAAAAATTTGTAAAACCCAATAAAACTTTTTCAAAACGAAAAAAAAAATCATATTTTTTTTAAAAAAATCAGCTATTTTGAACCTTTGGCCTTTGAGGGGCATTTGGGGGGATTGTGCTCAAGTAAGCGAATGAGAAAAGGACAACAATTATATTTGATTAAATGTACATTCATTTCAGTGGTGGGTTGCAATTTATTATATTGCCAGTTCACTCATATTCTCAGAAGCATCTGGGCAGGTGGGCGGAGCCTCTCACCGCTGCCACTACCGGTTCGCCCTATCCAAGGCAAGCCAGCAGAAACCCACTTCTGATTGATTTCAAATGTAGTCAATCAGTTAAATAGATGTCAGGAAGGAAGTGCCTTCCCAGATAGACCAAACAAGAAACACAACTGAATGATCTAATTGTATTTTATTGAAAGGCTATTTTAACAGAATCTTGCACATTTGAAAATATAAACCAACTTCCTTCTCTTTTTACAGCCTGATAAGATAGGGAGGTTTTGAGTTTCTTTATATATATATGCCTGTTATGCAGCTGAGGACTTCCACACTTATCCTATCATACTAAAATACTAGGCAGTATCTCTCTCTCTCCTTTTCTTTAGGTCATTCCTACATCACAGCAGAATTAAGAAGATTACTACCTGTACTTTCAAGTGTTTCCCCCTTCTGTTGTATTAAGTATGAAGATTTGGTGATAATTGAGGAACACTGGGGAAACATCCAAGGTTTTAGGGACTGCAGCCCTTAAAGAAGTGGTGAAATTCATTTTTTTTACTACAGGTTCTGTGGGTGTAGCAAGGGAAGGATACTGCAAAATCTCCATTCCCACCCTACTCTGGGACCAGCCAGAGGTGGTATTTGCCAGTTCCTCAAACTACTCAAAATTTCTGCTACCGGTTCTCCAGAATCTGTCAGAACCTGTGGAATTTCACCCCTGCCTTGAAGCCTCAAACTGTGTATACCTTGTTTATAGCAACACTTTTGGTCTGACATCTTATCCAACACATCAAAGTGGACTAATGGCTCTTAAGTCCTAACTAGTGGTGGGTTTCAAAATTTTTTAGAACCTCTTCTGTACGTGTGGCGTGCTTTGTGGGAGTAGCTTGCTGACCATGTCACCAGCTTGGAGTGGCTTGGCAGTCATGTAACTGGGTGAGCGTGACCAACTTGTAAAATGTGGTGAAACTCACTTAACAACGCTCTTGCTTAGCAACCAAAACGTTGGCTCAGAAAACTCTGGCATTTGAAGCACGCAAGTCTTAAAGCTGTCAAGTTACAAGACCCTTGACCCCTAACCCTTTAGAAAAAAAACCACAGGGGTGTTCAAACTTAACAGCTTTAAGACTTGTGGACTTCAACTCCCAGAATTCCTCCTCTTGCTCTTCATCTTGATGATGGGCGGACGGGTGGGGGGAGGGAGCTGGAACCGGTTCTAAACGGCACTGTAGATTTGTGGAACCTCTTCTATAGAAGATATTAGAACTGGCAGGAACCCACCCCTGGTCCTAACTGACAAAACTGACATACGTTAAGAAAAAATTTAATAGTATGTGATTAAGGTTTTAGTCCATTCCATTTGTTCAATGACCTTTTGAAACCAACCAATCCTGTCACAAATGCTGACATTTTACCACAGGCTTTGTGTTGTATCAAAATACATTTTCTCCACTATGTTGTGCTGTTGACATTGTAAAGACTTCTCTCTTTTTCACCATAGAGCTTGTTGACATTCATGCTAAGGATCTGGGTTTGTATGACATGGCAACCGACAGGTTGTCATATTTGATATTTTAAAATGTGCTTTTTTGTATGATAAAGGCAGGCTCTCAGTGGGCCTCTCATTATCGCTTACAAATAAGGTGAAAAGGGCAGTCACCAAGGGAGGTATGTTTGGATTTCATACAACAAGCCTCCAGCTGACAAACTATTCAAGTAGGCAAATCCTGTTCAATTACCTGGGATTCAAAAACAATACATATTTTATCTCATCTGGTTAGGAAGGGTGCAATGATTGTATATGAGATTTAACTTATTCTGGGCACCAATTTCACACCTATCCCATGGTGGGATGGAATGGTGATCAATGAAGAGTCCATGAAAATCAAACAGATTTTAAAGCCCTGCTTTTTTCATTTTTCTTTTGGTGTTTTTTTAAAAGAAAATTGAATGATACCAGAAATTGGGCGTGGAAAGTAATTTATCACAATGCTACCTCTCTCAGTTCTGACTACAGATGGCTAGCAGTAAAGTTTCCCAGATTGTAATTATTTAGCGTAGTGTGCCCATTGGTACTAATTCACACAGTGAAATGTATTTCAACAATCCTCAGGGCTATTTCACATGAGTATTTATTCACTCCATGATTTTTGACTTTAAACGGCTTGAGTGTATCAGTGAGTGATTATGAAAGTGGGCGAAACGTCCATGTTTCTTTGTGTTCCCTCACTTGTAATACTTGTCAATAGGATCATTTTATACCTTCATTTTAAATCAGTTAAGCCTGGGGTGAAGAAATCAAAGGCTGTTTATCCATGTGATAACAAGACTTCTGGCATACATAAAAGCTTAGTATATAAAAAAGTAAATCTGTACTTTCAGGTGACTATAATTTGCTGAATGTTATAAGGTACCCTGACTTCCTGAGTACAGAAGTTAAGTTATGAATAAGTTAATAAACAAACAGAGCCTATGTAGAAAGGTGGACAGCAACTTCACAATCATCCATCGGCAGGTTATAATCACCTGCCTGATAAGACACTGGAAATCTTCCTTCTACTTTAATAATAATAATAATAATAATAATAATAATAATAATAATAATAATAATAACAACAACAACAACAACAACAACAACAATAATAATAATAATAATAATAATAATAATAATAATAATAATAATTTAATTTATAACCCGCTCTCTCTCCCCGAAGGAACTCGAGGCGGGGCACAGGGAATTAAAATGCATATAAAATCACAATACAATATTAAAAAGAATTAAATTAAACCCTGGAATACTAACTGTACAGTCTTGATCTACTCTAATGTGTGTGATACTTTTTAGATCAAGTTCTGATTTTGCAACAAGCTGGGTGAATTTGCTCTCAAACAAGAACTCTGAGAAGTCCCATTTATAAGATCCCTGGTGGCACAGTGGTTAGAATGTAGTATGGCAGGCTAATTCTGTCCACAGCCAGGAGTTCAATCCTGACTGACTCAAGGTTGACTCAGCCTTCCATCCTTCCAAGGTTGGTAAAATGAGGATCCAGATTGTTGGGGGCAATGCGCTGATATTGTAAACTGCTCAGAGAGTGCTTTAAAGCCCTATGAAGCAGTATACAAGACTAAATGCTATTGTTACAAGAGAAAGTGTGTGTAGTGGTGAACTAGGAGTCATGGTCCACCCTCAGGCACAAAAGCTGACTGGGTTTCTTTCGGCAACTCACACTCTCTCTCAGCCTGACTTACTGTACCTCCCAGGGTTGCTGTTGTAAGGACCATGAGAGGAAGGAATGTTATATCTACTAGCTTGAGCTCCTGAAGGAAAGGTGGGATAGAAATCAAAGAAATAAATACTATAATCAAAGCCAGTAAAAATGTATGTCTAATAGTTTTCCGTGCAGACATTAAACATCCCAGTCTCTAAAGTGATTGTAAAGGAAATGTTACCACAGCAAAAGGTAACCCAGAATAACTCAAAAACAGAAGGCTAAGCAAGTGTTTCTTTCCACCCACTAATCAGTTGCCTTCCTGGGTGTAATGCATTTTTCTCAAAGTGGCCCTTGATGAATAGAAGTGTTCTGGAGAAATCAGGCCACAGTTTATGTAGTAATAATGGGAAATGCAGCAATTTCTACAGTGGTGGTCTGAGGCAAGCAGCTCAGTCTTTTAAAATGTGCTGAAGTATCGGATCAGCAAGCTGAGATAATGTAGGGCTATTTCCAAATAATGGTGTAACCATCAAAACATTACAGGGTCATTACTTTGCTAGTGCTTCTGCTCTGTGCCTGGGGCGGTGTGAGGGAGTACAAAGGGAGAGAGAAAGTTGAATTGGTTATAAGATTGTTTTCTACTTCGGTCACAAGCAGAGATGTGTAACTGCAGCAGTCAATAGAATAATGTGAGGGAGGAAGGGAGGGAGGGAGGGAGGGAGGGAGGGAGGGAGGGAGGGAGGGAGGGAGGGTGATGTCCTGAGAGCCACGCTGAGCAGGGAAAGCTTAATTTGTGCATGCCCAGCAAGGTGGATTTAAGCTGCGCAAAGACTGCCCTCCTTTGTTGGAAGTAACTTCAGCATTGGTTTTGTGATTCATGAATTCCTGCTTTTGATTCCTGCTTCATTTTGACCTCGGAGTGTCCCTGACCAAGTATCTGGCTCATCCCTTGGTTTTTTAGCACAGGGATAAATTGTTTAATTTGATTTTATATATTTATGATGTATCTATGTTTGTACGTTTTCAATTCCCCTGTGCACCGCCCCGAGTCCCTTTGGGGAGAGGGAGCGGTCTACAAATTTATTATTATTATTATTATTATTATTATTATTATTATTATTATTATTATTATTATTATTATTATTATTATTATTATTATTATTATTATTATTATTATTATTATTATTATTATTATTATTATTATTATAATATCAAGCTATTGTATATAGTTGATTTCCAGATTGTCTGACTTAGAATTCTCCTCAGTTTCTAGTAAACTGTTGTATGCAGACACACTTTTTCTCTGGTTTCTCCAATTTCTCTGTTGCTTCCCTTCCCTATCTGCTACTCCAGCTTATCTAGACAAGCCTTCCTGATGTTCTTACAAACCTTGCTGAAGTGTGTTGCCCCTATATGTTCTACTTCTTCCACAAAGTATGTGTAGTCCCCACTCATCACTTTAAGCCTCATCCCCAAATGCCCACGTCACATCCAGACTTTGCTTGCCAGTTGCATGGGCATTTTCCCCCTTTGCTAAACCAGGCTACGAAAATTTGCTTCCAGCCTTTTCGCAAATGTTGTGCAATTGGGCATGGAGTTGGAGGCGGTCCATCAAGAAAACCAGGCACTTTGTGATCAGATAGGGCAATTGGCTATAGCTATGGCAGGGGTGAAATTTGAACATTTTTCCTACCGGTTTTGTGGCTTGGTGGGGGTCATGTGACTAGGTGGGTGTGGCTATGTGGGCATGTGACTGTGAGATCAGAATACAGAAATACAGAAACTGTATACAGAATACAGAATACAGAAACAATAACAATGTCCTCCTGCAGCAAGGGGTTGGACTAGATCAGGCATGTCCAAAGTCCGGCCCGGGGGCCATTTGCGGCCCGGGGGTTGGTTTAATACGGCCCTCCAACAGCCCTCCCTGCTCTGTGTAAATGTGGCCCTCCCTTCCTCCCTCTGTCTCTGGGGCTGTGTGGCTGGGAGGGAGGTGGACGCGCAGCCCCAGAACGTGCGCTTGGTGCCTGCCGGAGGGAGCCGCAATGGAGACGCGACCGGCTTCCCTGCCTGACGCCCCTGCAGGGCGACCTGCCGGGCGACAGCCTCAGTGGTGCTTAAGATGACGGTAGCCTTGGGTGCTCGCACAAGGTCGCCCGCCAGGTCGCCCGGCAGGGCGTCACGCAGGGAAGCCCGTCGTGGCTCCATCGCGGCTCCCTCCGGTGGGCACCACGGCTTACGTTCTGGGGCCGCGCGTTCACCTCCCTCCCAGCCCCAGAACGTGCAGCTCCCGCCGCACAAGGTCGCCCGGCAGGGGCATCAGGCAGGGAAGATGGACGCGCGGCCTCAGAACGTAAGCCGTGGTGCCTGCTGGAGGGAGCCGCGATGGAGACGCAACGGCTTCCCTGCCTGACGCCCCTGTCGGGCGACAGCCTCGGTGGTGTTTAAGATGACGGTAGCCTTGGGTGCTGCGGGAGGAGGCGTCCGTAACCTCTGGCATACCGGCCCTTCTACTGCTTCCCGGGGTGGGGGAGGGGAGGAGAGGGGAGAGAGGGAGTGACTGACAGACACAGAGAGAGACAGAAGGGGGGGAGGGAATGACAGAGAGACAGACAGAGACAGAGAGAAAGAGAGGGAGGGAGGGAGACAGAGAGAGACACAGATAGAGAATGACACAGGGAGGGATTGAATCGGAGACAGACGGGGAAAGAGGGAGAGACAGACATACAGAGAGAGGGAGGGAGGGAGAGAATCAGAGAGAGTGACACACACAGAGACAGGGAGAGACATAGAGAGGGAGGGAGAGACAGATAGATAGAGACTGATTAAGTGAGTGAGAGACAGACAGACAGACAGACACACACACAGAGTGACAGCGAGAAAGACAGAAAGAGAAAGAGAAAGAAAGAAAGAGAAAGAGAAAGAAAGAGAAAGAGAGAGAGAGAGAAAGAAAGAGACAGAAAGAGAGACAGAAAGAAAGAGAAAAAGAGAGAGAGAAAGGAAGAGAAAGAGAGAGAAAGGGAAAGAAAGAAAGAGCTTAAGGGAGAGAGAGAGAGAGAGAGAAAGAAAGAAAGAGAGACAGAAAGAAAGAGAAAGAGAGAGAGAGAGAAAGAGAGAGAGAAAGAGAGAGAAATGTAGAGAGAGAGAGAGGAAGAAAGAGAGAGAAAGAGAGAGAGAGAGAGTGAGAGAAAGGGAGACAGAAAGAAAGAGAAAAAGAGAGAGAGAGAGAAAGAGAGAGAAATGGAGAGAGAGAGGAAGAAAGAGAGAGAGAGAGAAAGAAAGAGAGACAGAAAGAAAGAGAAAAAGAGAGAGAGAGAAAGAGAGAAAGAGCGAGAGAAATGGAGAGAGAGAGAGGAAGAAAGAGAGAAAGAGAGAAAGAGGTAGGTAAGTTTTTTTTAAATTTATTTTCAATACATTGTGAAAACTCAATTGTCAGTTGATCTTAATGTTATGAAATGAAAAGTATGTCATTTGCAATTAACTTGGCATAAAATAATTTATTTGCATTTAGTTGTAATGGTTCAAAGAATGTTCGGAAAAATGTTCGGCCCTCCACCATGTTCACTTCATCCAATCTGGCCCTCTTTGAAAAAAGTTTGGACACCACTGGACTAGATGATCTCCAGGTACTTTCCAGCCCTGGATTGCTGTGCTCTTTCAAGGTATCCTCTGAAGCTGCATCTAGTGCCAAGTTTGTGGTCCTTCCTCCCTCTCCTATTTCTTTCCTTCCTTCCCTCCCTCTCTCGCTTCTTTCTTTTTTTCTCAGCACCACCCACCTATCGCATTTTTAACCTAGCAGGCCTTGGAGAAGCCACCCCCATTTTTGGCCTAGGAAGCCTCAGGGAAGCCTCCTGGGAGTAAAAACAAACCCCGTCACCTTCGGTCTTTGGCCTAGCAAGCCTCAGGGAAGCCTCATGGGAACAAAAACAGACCTCAAATGCTAAAAAAATAAAAAAGTTCCTGCCATCGTGCAGCACAGCTGATTGTCAGAACTTTTTTTTTTACTTTGTTAAGCATTTTTTTTACTATCGCTTCAGTCGAACCAGCCCAAACTGGTAGCATTTCACCCCTGAACTATGGCCAATCTTCAATCATGCCTGGATTAACCAGTGTTGCCACTCCACACGTGTCAGCACCTGAGAAGTTTGATGTTCATTCTAAGCTGTTTCCTATTTTCCTTGCTCAATGTAATATTTAGTTTTGTCTGCATCCAAAAGCTTTTCCTTCACAAGCCCAAAAGATAGGATTTGTGGCAGGTTTGCTGACTGGTCTTGTGGCCAACTGGGCTACTCCATGCTGGTGCCTGAGACCCCCATCTTGCAGGATCTAGTTGCCTTTTTATGGGAAGTCTGGCAGACTTTTGAGGATCCTGCGAGGGCAAAATTACCAATCGACCAAGAAAGAAGGGAAGAGGTTGATTGGTAGATTAATTAGTTCTCATTTCCATTAGAGGTGGCAATAACAAGAAGGCCCCTGAAGGAGGAAAGGAAGACTCCAAGAAATCCCAGTGACGGGATATAAATGTTCTTTTATGCAAAATATTCCATGATCACCCACATCTCTAAAAACAAATTTATAGTTTCTTATGTCTGATTCAGAAGTGCTAGGGATTGCACTCCTGTGGGGCTTTTGGAATTTGGGGAAAAGGGCTATCTTTCAAAGGTGCAAAGTCATGCAACTGATTTCTAGCAAATTGTCATGGAAATTCAGTTGTATGATTGAAGAAGCATGTTCTGTAGGAAGGTATTCAGACTACGTAAATATTAAGCATTGCTATCATTTAACCAAGAGATTCTTCATGTTTGCTATGAAAACATTTATAGCAATGGTAATAGCATTTAGGCTTATATACTGCCCCATAGCACTTTACAGCAGTCTTTGGGTGGTTTACAATGTAGAAGCATTTTTTGAAGATTGCCTCCAGCAATTTGGATCCTCGTTTTACCGACCTTGGAAGGATGGAAGACTGAGTCAACCTTGAGCGGACCAGGATTAAACTCCTGGCAGTGGACAGAGTCAGTCTGTAATATACATTCCTACGACTCCCAATTGACTGTCCCAAAGTGGTTCCATCCTCCTTTAGGTTCTTTTCTACCATACCTATCTTTGCATATCTGTAAGTCTTAAGTGCAATGAATTAAATGTACGTCCTTGTATTAAAAATACAAAACCATTATCCATTTCCTGCAATATTACTCACTGATTCTACCATTCTGGTAAGCTGGTGCCTGGCTGAATTACAAATTGCACAATACTTCCTTCTACAAATAAGAAATGAAATATTCCTTTTTTTAAAAACCACCTATTCAGGATGCAGTTAACTTTCAAATAGAGCAACGTTTTATTGTTTAGCCCAGGTGTTCCCCTAATTGTGATCTATTGGAAAAAATAAAAGGTTTAATGGACCTGAAAACATACATATTCCCCTACATGGTTCTGTACCAATGCTAACACATAGTAAAACATTGTGAGAATATTAGCTGCCTAAGAGCCTGTTAAGGCATTATTCTTTATGACATCTGTGCTTGTGCTGCCTCACTTCTTTCACTGCATATATTTTCTAGCAGCTTACGATCTTGGGTGGAAAAAATGTTTTCATAATATTGGTTATCAGTCAGGCATTGTATTTCCTTAACAGGCACGAAAAATCCTGGTTTTTACATGCATAAAGCATAAACAAAATTAAGAGTTTTGAGACGAATGTATTTTTATTTTTATGTGGGAAGCCCAGAGTTTGTTAAAGAGGTTAGAATATAAGTGATGTTTGCAATACACCCAAATCTCCAGGGTGAGGGAAAGGGGGAAGGGAGGTGTTGTTACCATTCTCACAATGAACACAAGCAACCATATTATATTCAGTCAGGCTTTTGTCCATGTAGCTATATAGCTAGAACTATGGACATGATCTGAGATGTTTGCTGTGGCCCCTCAAAAAAAAAAAACTTGAGTGAATCCCTTTTACTGCCCCCAATTGTAATTTTGTAATGTCATTTTCCCATGAAATGGACAGCCATGTACATTTGAGGAATAAATTGTGTTAATGTCTTTTAATGACAAGAGAAGAAAAATATATAAAGCACACGAAGAATAATCATATAATTCTATTGAAATGGTTTAACTATGCTTATTGTACTCACATTCTAATGCTGCTTACAGTTTGTCCTGATCCCACCCAATTATGGAAATAAAGCCCTCCACCCTGAAAAGGTTATGCTTCTCTGACAACTAACTTTAAGTTGAAGCACTGCAACCAATACCAGGTGAACCTCTTGCACTAAGAAAACTATGGTGGACCAGTCTTATGAAGCTCAATCTCCCATTTGCCCTTCTTGCTCAAAGAGTCAGCACTTCAAAAACCTGCTGTGCTGATTGTATTCTCTGCACTGTTGAACATCCCAAATGGCATTGTTCCTCAGATGAAGGTGTATATGAAAGTCTAGGCTCAAGTTCAGAGAACCTGGGGAAAGCTAATCAACCAGCAACACAGCTAAGTCGTCTTTCTCTGATCTGCAACCTTATTTGAAGAAGCTAGGGATACAGATTCAATTAGGGGCAAGTAACTTCTTCCCATCACTCATCATGAGCAACAGCAAAGAATAAGGGAGATTGAAGACCAAAAGACTGGACTTCTTCTAGCCTCCCTTCTCTGAGTTTAGCCAATTAGATGGCACATACTATCTATGAACACAAAGTGACATACAATATTTAGATCTCCCTAGTGTATATATTCAAATACTTTGGCCACCTAATGAGAAGGAAGGACTCACTGGAGAAGAGCCTACTGCTGGGAAAGATTGAGGGCAGAAGAAGGAGATGACAGAGAATGTGGTGGCTAGATGGAGTCACCGAAGCAGTAAGTGTGAGCTTAAATGGACTCCAGAGGTTGGTAGAGGACAGGAAGGCCTGGAGGAATGTTTTCAATGGGGCCGCGATGGGTCAGACTAACAACAACAGTATATATCTGCACTACTGATTTCAACTGACTTAACAATAGTCGCCTCTTTTTCAGGAAGTTTTGGAACACTGACTTTTTGAGGAAGATGGGGAGTTCTATCCAAAAGTTCACAATAATACATTCATGATAACCTTGTAGCATATGCAGAAAATAGAGATAAATTGTTCATTCCTGCTAAACAAAATGAACACTATTCATATATTATATATGGTCACTCATTTCGTATTCATGACTCTAGGTAGCTAACAGCAGTTAAAAACCACAGAGCAAGAGCACTAATATGCCACTTCATAGTGCTTTACAGCCCTCTCTAAGGGCTGTTTACAGAGTCAGCATTATTACCACCGCACCCCATAATCTGGGTTCTCATTTTACCAACCTCAGAAACATGGAAGGCTAAATTAACCTTGAGCCATTCAGAATCAAACTCCTGGAGTGAGCAGTGAGTTAGCCTGCATTCTAACTGTGCCATCATAACTGGAAACAACATAGAACAACACCTAACAATAATAATAATGCAGACATAATTGGAGCTGACATAAAAACCAAAACAACTAGCAAACAAACCAATACATGGACTCTGCCACACATCTGCATCCCAAATTTTGGTAATAAAACCATGTTTTTAAGGTTTTGTGGGAAGTCAATAATGTTGGGGCTAATCTAATCCCTGGGGGAGGGGGAATTATATTCCAAAAGGTGGCCACCATGACATAAAAGGCTTTTTTCTTGGATTCCATCAGATGACACTCTTTGATCCATGAGACTTAGAACATGTCTGGCTACACCTAGGTTAGTAGATTTTTTTCAGAGTATAAGGCACACTCCCCCCCTCCCCCCAAAAAGTGGGTGGAAATGTCTGTGCATCTTATACTCCAAATATTGTGGTGGGGGGAGGAGGGTTGGTGCAGCACCAATCAGCTGTTCTAAAATGGGCTGTGGTGCAGCAAATGAGCGGTGGCGAACGGGCGGCAGCAAATGGGCTGCGCCAAATGTGCCATAGCAAATGGGAGGCGTCAAATGGGCTGTGCTGAATGGGCGGCAGCGAACGGGCCGCAGTGGCAGTGAATGTGCCATGACAAACACCCCAGATGAATATCAGATGGATGCTGAGAGGTAGAGGCAGATTTTCCTCCCCTTGTTTTACTCCCCAAAAGCTTATAGTCCGAAAAATACGGTAATTGGGGAGAGATATGCATAATTAGGGAAAAGTTTTCCTTGAAGCAAAGATTTTTTTGTACATATGGAGATTTACTAGGAAATGAAATCAGAGTCATTTCAAAATGAGATGGATAGCAAATAAATTTCATCTATATAAATAAAAATGTAAAATAGTTTGTACGAATCCACTAATCTCAAAAACTACTGGACCGATTTACCTCAATTTTTCACACAATGTTCACAAGGACTTCGGATAATAGAATACCAACTCATTTTGTGCCTAGCACACGTGTGTCATGTACACAGTACACAAATGTAAAATGTACCACTGAAAATTTTTTCACCTCCCTGTAACTCCTCCCACCTGGCATTTCCAACAGTCAGTTCCTCAAAAAGACTGTACGGAGGCCTCTTGCGGCCAAAAAGGCACTGAGATAGCAAACTCCCAGGTGGCCCATAGACACAGAGAGAGGAAGAAATACAGTTTAACAAAAAGGACTAAGGGTGACATGATAGCAGTGTTCCAATATCTCAGAGGCTGCCACAAAGAAGAGGAAGTCAAGCTATTCTCTAAAGCACCTGAGGGCAGAACAGAAGCAATGGGTGGAAACTAATCAAGGAGAGAAGCAACTTAGAACTGAGGAGAAATTTTCTGACAGTTAGAACAATTAATCAGTGGAACAGCTTGCCACCAGAAGTTGTGAATGCCCCAACACTGCAAGTCTTCAAGAAGATGTTGGATAGCCATTTGTCTGAAATGGTATAGGGCTTCCTGCCTAGGCAGGGAGTTGGACTAGATGACCTCCAAGGTCCCTTCCAACTCTGCTATTGTATTATTGTATTACAGTAGGTAGGTAGATAGGGGAATAGAGAGAGAGGGGGAAATACAGTTTAATTTATTTTTATTATTATTTACACTTATATACTGCCCTATCTCCCGAAGGACTCTAATAAAAGAGGGACTAGGGGAGACAGGATAGCAGCCTTCCAATATCTCAGGGGCTGCCACAAAGAAGAGGGAGTCAAGCTATTCTCCAAAGCACCTGAGGGCAGAACAAGAAGCATCGGGTGGAAACTAATCAAGGAGTGAAGCAACTTAGAACTGAGGAGAAATTTCCTGACAGTTAGAACAATTAACCAGTGGAACAGACGTTGCCTCCAGAAGTTGTGAATGCCCCAACACTGCAAGTCTTCAAGAAGATGTTGGATAGCCATATGTCTGAAATGGTATAGGGCAGTGATGGCTAACCTTTTTTGGCTCACGTGCCAAAAACAGGGGGAGTGCAGGGGCAGGTGCAGGTGCAGGTGCAGGTGTAGGTAGGTAGGTAGGTAGGTAGGTAGGTAGGTAGATAGATAGATAGATAGATAGATAGATAGATAGATAGATAGATAGATAGATAGATAGATAGATAGATAGATAGATAGATAGATAGATAGATAGATAGACTAGGTAGGTAGGTAGGTAGGTAGGTAGGTAGGTAGGTAGGTAGGTAGGTAGGGTGATAGAGAGAAATACGGTAGGTAGGTAGGTAGGTAGGTAGATGGATAGATAGGGAGAAATACAGTAGGTAGGTAGGGGGATAGATAGATAGGGAGAAATACAGTAGGTAGGTAGGTAGAGGGATAGACAGAGGGAGAAATACAGTAGGTAGGCAGGTAGGTAGATAGGTAGAGGGAGAAAGCAAGAAATACAATAGGTAGGTAAGTAGAGGGATAGACAGAGAGGGAGAAATACCGTAGGTAGGTAGGTAGGTGTATAGATAGATAGCGAAAAATATGGTAGGTAGGTAGGTAGGTAGAGGGAGAAAGGAAGAAATGTAGGTAGGTAGGTAGGTAGGTAGGTAGGTAGGTAGGTAGGTAGATAGACAGACTAGGTAGGTAGGTAGGTAGGTAGGTAGGTAGGTAGGTAGGTAGAGGGAGAAAGGGAGAAATATAGTAAGTAGGTAGGTAGGTAGGTAGGTAGGTAGGTAGATGGATAGATAGGGAGAAATACAGTAGGTAGGTAGGGGGATAGGTAGATAGGGAGAAATACAGTAGGTAGGTAGGTAGAGGGATAGACAGAGGGAGAAATACAGTAGGTAGGCAGATAGGTAGATAGGTAGAGGGAGAAAGCAAGAAATACAATAGGTAGGTAAGTAGAGGGATAGACAGAGAGGGAGAAATACCGTAGGTAGGTAGGTAGGTAGGTGTATAGATAGATAGCGAAAAATACAGTAGGTAGGTAGGTAGGTAGAGGGAGAAAGGAAGAAATGTAGGTAGGTAGGTAGGTAGGTAGGTAGGTAGGTAGGTAGGTAGATAGATAGATAGATAGATAGATAGATAGATAGATAGATAGATAGATAGATAGATAGATAGATAGATAGATAGATAGATAGATAGATAGATAGATAGATAGATAGATAGATAGATAGATAGATAGATAGATAGATAGATAGATAGATAGATAGATAGATAGATAGACTAGGTAGGTAGGTAGGTAGGTAGGTAGGTAGGTAGGTAGGTAGGTAGGTAGGTAGGTAGTTAGAGGGAGAAAGGAAGAAATATAGTAGGTAGGTAGGTAGGTAGGTAGGTAGGTAGATAGGTAGATGGATAGATAGGGAGAAATACAGTAGGTAGGTAGGTAGAGGGATAGACAGAGGGAGAAATACAGTAGGTAGGCAGGTAGGTAGATAGGTAGAGGGAGAAAGCAAGAAATACAATAGGTAGGTAAGTAGAGGGATAAACAGAGAGGGAGAAATACCGTAGGTAGGTAGGTAGGTAGAGGGAGAAAGGAAGAAATGTAGGTAGGTAGGTAGTTGGGTGGGTGGATGGATAGATAGATAGATAGATAGATAGATAGATAGATAGATAGATAGATAGATAGATAGATAGATAGATAGATAGAAATACAGTAGGTCGGTAGGTAGGTCGGTAGGTAGGTAGAGGGATAGATAGATAGGGAGAAATACAGTAGGTAGGTAGGTAGGCAGGCAGGTAGGTAGAGGAGAAAGGAAGAAATATAGTAGGTAGGTAAGTAGGGGGATAGATAGATAGGGAGAAATACAGTAGGTAGGTAAGTAGGTAGGTAGGTAGGGGGATAGATAGATAGGGAGAAATACAGTAGGTAGGTAGGTAGAGGGATAGACAGAGAGGGAGAAATACAGTAGGTAGGCAGGTAGGTAGATAGGGGGATAGATAGAGAGGGAGAAATACAGTAGGTAGGTAGAGGGAGAAAGCAAGAAATACAATAGGTAGGTAAGTAGAGGGATAGACAGAGAGGGAGAAATACCGTAGGTAGGTAGGTAGGTAGGTAGGTAGGTAGGTAGGTAGGTAGGTAGGTAGGTAGGTAGGTGGGTGTATAGATAGATAGCGAGAAATACAGTAGGTAGGTAGGTAGAGGAATAGAGAAAGAGGGAGAAATACAGTAGGTAGGTAGGTAGAGGGATAGAGAAAGAGGGAGAAATACAGTAGGTAGGTAAGTAGAGGAATAGAGAAAGAGGGAGAAATACAGTAGGTAGGTAGGTAGAGGGATAGAGAGGGGGAAATACAGTAGGTAGGTAGATAGAGGGAGAAAGAAAGAAATACAGTAGGTAGGTAGGTAGAGGGATAGATAGAGAGGGAGAAATACAGTAGGTAGGTAGGTTGGGGGTTATATGGTGGTTGTGTGTATGTGTGCAGGTATAGATCTACACACAGTTTGGTTGGCCATTTAACCAGACTGGGCCACAGCAACGCGTGGCCGGGTATAGCTAGTAAGTATATAAAAATAAATGTTTTTGAAGATTGAAGGCTGGAGGTTCAGAAACAAACAATTTAAAACTAAGAAGCATAAAAATTGGGAAAGATGGGATGGACAAAATAATTTTCCTGGCAACTTTTAAACAAGTTATTCCGCAGAGTGATTATTCTCTTTCTTATATCAAATAAGATATTCAGGACGCAGCTACCAAGACAGAATCCTTAACCTCACAACATGGGAACATTCAAGAGTAAAGAGTAATTACCACTCTAGAAAAGACACTTGCCTCCGTGTTTCTTTCATTGGCCTGATTCTGCACTAAGTGTGGTTTCTCTTTTGCTGATCAAATCTTTGCTTTTGTAAGTTTCTATTTCTATCTGTAATTATTGTCCCATAATTGCTTCAAAGCAGCAACATCTGCTGTTGCTCATTACCATTCCTTCTCCTTGCCTTAAAGCTATTTTATGTGTTTTGAAAGAGATCTTGCATTATGTGATCGTTATATTTTTCTGATGTTTTCAGCAAAAGCCAAGCAAATGAAGTCAAAAATAATTCAAAGAACCCTGATTGGTCAAGGAATTGGCAAGAATAGTAGATAAATATGGTTGTGATTATTTCCATAGCATAAAAAGGTTACTTCCACGCTATTTGGGGATGGGGGGCTGAAATAAAAATGACTCCATTACAGAGACAATCCAGATAACATCATTTTCAGCCTGTCACATGTCAATATTTTTTGTATTATCACTCCATCTTGATTTTCTGGTCTAATATATGACAATGTTGTGAAAGGCAGCTAAAATGTTAGATGTTCAGTTGATCAAGAATTATTTAACTCCTCCCATCTTTTTTTTGAAAGGCGAGTTTCTATTGGCATGGCAAAGACATAATAAGCATTTTTTTTAATTACAGAGCAATTAATTTCATTACAAAGAAGAAACTAGTATTTAAAGACTTCAGCCACTGGGAAGAAAATTTGACAGCTCAAGAGAATACAGTATTATCTCAATAATGACTGAATGGTAACTAGAGCTTATCAACCATTTTAAAAGGCAAGAGCAAAGAAGCAAATTGCATCTTAAGAATTAATTGAAAAGGCAAAAGGACTTTTCCAAACTTTTCCTGGATTGGCTCAATATTAAACATCTTTTGGCAATGTCACTAATTCATTCCCTTTCCAAATGATTGTAAGAGAGTAATATCATATTATTTGTTATTCCACAATAGGTAGTTCAAAAGGGCCTAAGAAATTTTCTAAATTGATTTTGGAAGACTGGATCGGAGAGTTGAGTGCTGAAAAGTTGAAATAAATCAGCAGTACAGTATGGACCCCAAAAGACTGCAACAATAATAACTAATTCCTATACAGTGTTCCAAAAAAAGTCCCAAGAACAAGCAAAACTGAATTTATTAGGACAATTCTTAAGGTCTTAGGAAAAAGTTCTTGGGAATTAAATGTATATCATTCATTTTCAGCATGTAATCTTTATTCTGTTCTTATGAATCAAATCAGGATAGAGAGTCTATTATTACACAACAAATCGGAAAAGCAAGCAAAGTTCTAATTAGTTTAGCTCAAATCAATCAACTGTCTTTTAAAAACTTTCATGGTCTTTATGATCTCACATTCAAGAACAGACTCTAGGATTTAAAAAGGTTTTTTTTTTTCTGGTGACAGTAATTATGGGGCTTCAAACAGGATACGTTTTAAATGGCCAGCCTTTACCAGCTTTTTAAGATAGGCCAGGGATTATAGGAATATTACTACTTAGTTGCAGGACATGTTAACCAGGATTGGGTTCCTGCCAGTTCTAACCTCTTCTATAGAGGAGGTTCCACAAATCTACAGTGCCATTTAGAACCGGTTACAGCTCCCTCCACCCGCCCCCGCCTGCCCACACATCATCAAGATGAAAACCGAGAGGAGGAATTCTGGGAATTGAAGTCCAAAGTCTTAAAGCTGTCAAGTTTGAACACCCCTGGGGTTTTTTTCTAAAGGGTTAGGGGTGCGGGGGTCTTGTAACTTGACAACTTTAAGACTTGCGTGCTTCAAATGCTACAGTTTCTGAGTCAACATTTTGGTTGCTAAGCAAGAATGTTGTTAAGTGAGTTTCACCACATTTTACAAGTTGGCCATGCCCACCCAGTCACATGGCTGCCAAGACATTCCCACCTGATCACATGGCCAGCAAGCCATTCCCATCCGGTCACATGGCTGCCAAGCCACTCCCACAAAGCAGGCCACACCTACATAAGAGGTTCTAAAAAAATTTGAAAGCCACCCCTGATGCTAACACAATCTTGAAAACCTATCCAAAAGTTGCCTTTCTAAGGACAATAACATAAAAATGGAACTGCTCTAAATCAGGGTCAGAGCTATGTTTTTCTGCACCAACATTTTTCCACCTTGGCAATGTTAAGAGGGTAGACTTCCACTTTCCAGATTCCTGAACTGAAGGGTGGACTTCTACTCCCCAAATTCCTCAGTTCCTCTACACCAGCATTTTTCCACCATGGCAATGTTAAAATGGATGGACTTCAACTCTCCCAAGTTCCTCAACTGGTGGAGGAATTCTAGGAGTTCAATTTTACCTGTCTGACCATTACCAAGGTTGTAAAAATTACCTTCTCCAATTATTGGAATTCTTCCCTCTCTTTCATGTTTTGGATAACATCACCAAGAAGCAGTGGTGGAATCTAGCAACTTTTCCTTCCCAACTTCTTTATATAACCAATGGTCATATAGTGACAACACAGCAACTGATATGCCTAACAGAACTCAAAATTATGTGGAAACTACAATTGTGAACATGGTTATATCTGAATGAGAAAGGCCATTTAAAAGCTGCTTTGTGTTCCAAGAAAAAATGGGGCATAAATATAATAAATATAATAAACTACAAACCTACCATTTCAGAATGAATACATTAATAATTGCAATAATCTTTTGTCACCAAAACCCCATTAAGTCTTGCACATTACAACTGGAACTCATTTTGTAGAGAACATTACAATACATTTCACAGCACATATTTACTAGAATCTTGAACATTCATTTTTGCTAGTGAATCAATAATAAGTAATAAAATTGGGGCATCTTTTAAAGTAAAACCATATAAATTATCCTTGATTATCTCTGAAAAGAAAAATAGCTTTCAGTTTTAGAATAATAAGATAAATTCAGCTTTCTTAGCAAATAAACTCTATTCTTGAGCTTACAGGGGTTTTTTAATTGCTTTTAATGAAAGCATGCTAAGCGGCTCACAGTTCCTCCTTGTTTTATCGCACAAAATTTGACACATTATCATTGGTTTGACCCATCAATGCCAAACCAGATGTTATCTTTAAAAGCAATGTAAAAGAAGCAGAGCAGGAGTGATCTGAGTATAGAAAAGATAGTCTGAATCAAAAATATTCTAACAAACTAAAAATATTCCTAGGACATGCTACTAAATGCATCAATGTCAAATGGAATGTGCTGTATATCTCCTGTTACCTTAATGTTATGCCTCTATATGCTTCTATTTGAAACATATCTCATAGAATCTAGATATATATCCCTGATATTAATCAGAGAACCTTCAAGTTCACACTCTTCTCAAAGCACATTGGTGCTGTGTAGGAATAGAGCCAGTTTGGTGTTGTGGGTAAGGCACTAGGTTAGAGAGTGGGAGACCATGAATTCTAGTCCTGCCTTAACCATTTAAAGTCAGATGGGTAACCTCGGGCCAGTCACTATTTCTCAGCCCAACTCATCTGACAGGGTTGTTGTTACTGTAGGGGAAAAAGGAGGAAAAAGTCAGGGGTGGGATTTAGCCAATTTGGAGTGGTTCGGGTGAACTGATAGCTCCGACGATCAGCTGAGAGCAAACCAGTTCGCTCCGATGATCAGGTGGACCCACCTGCCCGGTGTTGCACTTTACTTACCTATATTCTCTTAGCTGATTAGTGCGGCAGAGCGGATTGCCACGCCTCAGCTGTGTTATTCCCCAAGAAGTAAGTGGAATGTAAGTTTTGGTAAAACTGCTCACACGCGTACAGCAAAACACGTAATCATCGAACCGGTTGTTAAACCGGCAGGATCCCACCACTGTAAAAAGGAGAGTTAGTTATGTTCACTGCCTTGAGTTATTTGTAAAAATAATAAATCTGGGATATAAATAAATAAATGTCTGCAGCCTTGAGTAACTTATAAAGTAATAAAGGCAAGATGAAAATCTAATAAATAAAATAAATAGGAATTAAAGTATCCAAACAAATATTTATCTCGGCTGGCTAAGGGGTATTTGAAAATTGCCATTTTAGCACCATTCAATCTTCTGTTCTCAAGGTTTTCTATTGTGATTCATTCCATTCTATTCTATTCATTCCTGGTTTTCTATTGTGAGGTGGCATGCCACAATTTAATCTCCCAAGCGTCTGACAGTTCCTTCTGAAGGAAAACCTCTAGGTTATAATGTTACTGAAAGGAGTGCTGAATTTTAGGTCTTTGAGTGGAAAAGAAGCCGTCTAAACAGTGAATTGCTTTCACCCACGCCTTTAAAAACCATCTCCAACTCTCCCCACTCCCAGTCCTACCGCCAGAAACAGCAAAAATCAAATTGTCAAAATTTAGCAATGGAATCTAGATTGCTGGGATACAGGGCAACAAGCCAAGAATTGAGCATTGTCTTCCTTTGTCAAAGGACGTATCTTCTAATCCTCTGATGATCCTCATTACTTTCTTTCAATCTATTCCAGCTTATCCAAATCCTTCTTAAATTGTGATATCCTGAATGGGATATAGTACTTAATATGGGGCTGACCAAGACAGAATAATTATTTTCCACGATTTAGATCACTTCTGTTGATATAGCCTAAATATGCATTTGTCCTATTAGGAATCACTTATGCTCAGTCTGTGTATGTCAATTATTGATTAATATGACGTCTTTCTTCTCAGGTACAGTCATCATGTCTGCTAACCTTTTTCATTGCTGTTTCCTAAGTATCTAAATTTACATATGTTCTGTGGTTAATTTAATGTTATTATTTTGAACCCATTTCTCTAACTTATCAAGATTGGCCACACAGAATTCACTGGAGTTGGGCAGCCAATACATTTAAACAAGTAATAAATAAAATGGTATTGCATTTTACTCCTATCTTAACTATCAAGTAATCCATCCAATTTTTTCTCATCTGGAAATGGGATATTCATTCCAGAGATGGTATTCAGCAGGTTCTGACTAGTTCTGGAGAGCCGGTAGCAGAAATTTTGAGTAGTTTGGAGAACCAGTAAATACCACCTCTGACTGGCCCTGCCCCCATTTATTCTCTGCCCCCGAAGTCCCAGCTGATTGAGAGGAAATGGGGATTTTGCAGTAACCTTCCCTGCCACGCCAACCCAGCCACACCACGCCAACCAAGCCACACCCAGAACTTGTAGTAAAAGTTTGAATCCCACCACTAATGCATTCCTTTCATGTCTTTCAAAGTGTTTTTCCATATTCTTTTCAAAAATCATTATTTCATTCCTTATCCCTCCATTCTAAAGAGTCCTCTTTCTAATGCCAGTTCCCCTTCCCAGGGAGGAATGTGAAATATTTGTTATTATTCTTATGAAGAAGGCAGGGTAACGTCATTTCATAAATGTTTATTAATTTTGTATGTGTTTATTCATTTATCTCATTCACTAAGTGATACGGGACATAAGAAATGGGGTTAATCCTTGGGATTATTCTATTTGAACAATCCTTTTCTTCTAAGTGGTAAAAGAATGATTACTCTTATCTTGTGTCCAAAGGTAGTATATCCAAATATATTGTTTTTCAATATCTCTGGGGCATTTGAACAGATCATAATGTTGTCTCAACTAAACTAATATTCTTCTCCTCACTATTATTACATTTTTATCCCAACTTCTTTTTGACAGTGGGGGGGTGGGGTCAACTCAAGGTGGCAAACATACCCAGTGCTCCTGCCTCCTATTTTTTCCACAATAAGCATGCTGTGAGGTAGGCTAAGCTGGGCTGAGAGCAGGGGTGGGCTTCAAAAAATTTAGCAAGGGATTATCTGCTCAGTTACTGGGTTGGGGTGGTCATGGTGGGCGTGGCCTGGTTGGCCTCCTGAACCATGTGGGGGAGAGTTTTTGCCCCCCCTGGGTTCCGGAGGCTTTCCTCGATCCTCTAGAACAGGGGTCCCCAACCTTTTTTGCACCAGCGACCGGTTTCATTTTAAAGAAAATTCTGCGGACCGGCTGGCGTAGAGGAGGAGCGAGGGGGAGGTGGAACAGGCGGGGGGAGGGGGAACAGGTGGCACATGCGCACGCGGGGGGGTTAAGTCGGCTCACTCGGCCCTCTAGGGCCTCCAATGGCACGAATGGCCGCGCCTGCACTCTCCCGCATCCGGCCCGGTTCCTATCAAGCCACAGACCGGCACCAGGGACCCCTGCTCTAGAAGGGTGAAAATGGCCTCCCAAGGCTCCAGATGCCCTTGGGAGGCAGGAAACAGGCCTGTTTCTGGCCTTCCCAAACTTCTGGTAGGCCCGTTTTTCACACTCCCCAAGCCTCCGTGCATGCCCTACACTTACCTGCATCTAAAATGGGCCACGAGTGGGCTTCTGGGAGGGGAGGGGTGGGCGGGGCCAGCCAGGAGTGGGATTTGGGGGCTTTCTGAACTGCACAGAATCTTAGTTAGAGGTTCTCCCAAATCCCTGAGAACTCCCAGCATCCCACCCCTGGCTGAGAGACTAGCCCAAAGTCACCCAGGTGGCTTGCATGCCTATGGAAGGCCTAGAAGTCACAGACTCCTGCTTTCTATGCTAACACCTAAATCCGTACTAAGTCTGCTACCGTACTAAGTCTTGGTCTCAATGTTTTGCAGGTTAACAGAACCAATTTCTATTTGCTCTGGAGAGCAAAAAAATGCCCCTGGAACCTTCTCTTTGGATTAGGCGACAGAGGAAAGCTGAAAAATGGATGCATGTGTGATTCAGATTACCATCTAGGGTGGTCTGTATATTTATCACCTGCCAACCAATAGCAATGTACGGTATTCCATAACACAGGCTAAACAATAATTCTACGCTAACAGAAGAAAAATGTAAATATAACATATATGTCATCCAAAGCGAAAGTATGTTATGGTTTCCTCTATTTAAAAGACTTATATTGTTGTAGTAATTTGAGATTTTCCTGAGCTCTAGTTTCATTATCAATGATTGATGAACATTTGATCAGAAGAATACTTATAGTACTCTAAGTGAATTGCAGTACTAATGCCATTGAATAAAATTATTTAAGACTCTCTTAACCTTAATGAAAGCAGAGCATTTGAAATATATTCAGATAATCCAGTTCTATTTCCCAAATAGTATTTTGCTTCTGTTTTGATTATTGCTGTTTTGGGGAGGAGGCTATTACAGCAAGCTCTAAAAGCCATAATTGACCTCAGTTTCTCTTAATGCCATTCAGTTCATGCCATGTGCGATGCAGAAACATAACTCTAGATTTTCATGCACTCAAATCACAACAATGTCCGAGTTAAAGCCTCTGATTCATTTTACTGTACTCTTTCTCTCTGTGTTCAATTCCCTTGTTTTGAAGAGTGGACGCATGGAAGACAGCTCAGGAAAGAAAAAGACATTTCAGGTAAGAAAATATGATTTGGGATAAAGATGCAACAAAATATTTCCAAGTACTGTAACTCAAGTTTGACCTTTTAAAAAAACCCTGTATTTTCTTAGGCTATGGAAGATCTTGTTAAGATAAGGAACATCAGTAATAATAAATACCTAAATAAGCACAGCACTATTTCCTAATCTACTCTACCTTGAAGCGTTGACCTATTGGTTGTTTGGTTTATGAATTAATATAATCTAAGCCCCATGTCAGCATCACATATGTGCCTCTCCTTCTCCCTATTTTCAAATTCAAGCTGATTACAATGTGGTTTTCCCCCATTATTTTGGTTTCGCCTTCTGGAGGATTTCTAAGTCTTGTAGTCACTACACCTCTTAAAACTCCACAAAATCCTCCATCATTTTGGAGGATTGGACAATGTTTGGTCCAGCGGTGAAATGCTCTGAAGTCTGCTACCAGTTCGGTTCGCACACATGTGCACTGCAGGCGTTACTGCGCAGGATTGAAAAAGGAAAATTAAGGTAAGTAGAACAGCAAGGGGGGGAGACAGGATTTCCTGCTTTCTAGCGAATATAAGTCATGCGGCACAGCTGATTGTCACACAGCTGATCATCGAAACGTTAAAAAATGCTACCACTTTGAACAAACCGGTAGTTCCAATGATCAACTATGCAATAATCAGCTGTGCTGGATGATTATTAATTGTGCAGCACAGTTGATTGTTGCACAGCTGATCATTTTTTTACCACTGGTTTGGGTGAATCGGTAGCATTTCACCCATGGTTTAGTCCCATAAAATGTAACACATACATGCATGTGTTACATGAAATACAAACAATGATAAGTAAAACAGAAACAAGTGGGGGGAAATCAACAATCTAAGCACACCACTTGTATATAAAGTATTAATCAACGTATATCATTTCAAATAAGAATGAAGAAAACCCTCTATTGGCATAACATTTTAAATCAGTAAGGGAGAAAAAAAAAGTTACATCATTTTTTTTTCATTAGTGGAAGCTATTCCTACACATCTTGAATTCAGTCTTAATATCTGGAAATGTGCTTTTCCCATTTCTCAAAATAATGTCCTTAGCAATGCCCCACACCTGATGCAACCAAAGTGTATATGAAAAACTTAACAATATACACATTTCAGCAAAGTAGTTATAGATGGCAGTTGAACAAAATTATATTAGCAAGGAACATCTTGGCCAGACCACCATATTCAGAATAGCAACAGATGCTGCTCCCTCCTTTCTGTCTCTGTACAAATATCTAGCTATATTTCACCTCACAGTCTCTGCGTGACTGTGAGATAACCATATGCTATACTGGCCTGATATACTATGCAAAGGAGCTAAGAATGTGTCATTTTGCTCCAAATATTTTTTTTTCTGCCAGAAAAGATCATGGCAATCCATCTGATTTGCATTATGAAGGATCAAATCAACTTTTAAGAAAAGCCAGCAGTTGGTTACAATCACACTGTGTGCAATAAATTACATGGAGTGCTGGATCACAAAATCAAATTCATTGGTTTTAACTCTCTGGTCTTGAGGTTTAGGTCCCTGGATTTCTCTGTTCTACATTACATCTAAACGCCCCAATTCTTCCCACGTGGACTTCAAAATGAAACTCTAGTTCATAGAAGAATCTGAACACTCCTACATAGTCTCAAATGAGAAGGAACCAAGAGCTTTCTCCTATTATATTTCTCATTAGAGATTTCTTTCAGTATTATCAGCCTGTAATTCTTGCCACTGTTATATGAGATATAAGGCAATTTTTATTCCTTTTTTACACTCAAAATAATGGTCTGTTGTTTGTTTGGGTTTTTTTGTTGATTTTTTTTTCTTTTTGTCTCCCTCTCTCTCTGTGAGAAGTGACAGTGCACACTGGAATAACTAGGTAGCATCTCTCTGACTTCATCATATTTACATATTTTCCCAGATTTATTCAGATAGAGTGTGATGACGCAGAACAAGGCATAAAGGTCACACAGCCAGCTGAGAGTTCAAACTCCCCTTTAATGCTCCAAATTTCCCCTCAAACACTCCCACATTCTTGGCAAGTCCCAGAGCAAAGTGTGCATACACACAGACACACACGCAGTCCTGCAAAGTCCAAATGTCTGTACCAACACACCCAATTCTCCCAATTCAGAGTTTGTTCATGACAAATACCCCTTCCCACAGCATCTCCTTAAATCTCAGCCTCCAGGTATGCCTTGTGAAGAGAGGTGGAGTGCTTTCCTACCGAATTGTTGGTCCGCCTGTGCTGTTCCCGCCTTCTCTCCACTCTCCATTCTCAGGAAACAGGAAGGGGTGGTCCTTGTTCATCACCTGAGCTCCATCATGCCTCATGTCCACTGCTTGCCCTCTCTCAGTCATCCTGCCCCTGTTCCTCCCTGCTAACAAGCTATCACAATCCTGAGGGGCCCTGGGCTGCCTTAGCCTGCTCCTCCCCACAATCCTCCAAAGCCAACAAAGCCACCCTCTCAATCTTCATTGGCTCCAGCTCCAGCACATCATTCTCCACAGATTCAGGCTCTGTTGGGGGCATGAGAGAGGGGGTGGAGAGAGAGAGAACCCAGTAATATAGATATTTAGATATCTCACCAAGGGCTTTATATGTTTGAGAAAATCATTGGCTTCTGCAGAGTCAAGAGAGATGAGGAATAAAGGCAAGCTAGTTAGGAAGTTATGTTAAATGGATTTTCAAGAGCACTTTATGAACAATCAGTGCCCACAATGGGTTTGACTTCGCAATCTCTAGATGGAGTTCCACTCGCAGGATGCTTTTCATTTCTGAAAATGTGAGGGAGAAGTTGACTTTTGTCAATTACTCCTTTAAAATTGAATAGTGGTTCATCAATGTTGGCTCATTTCATGCATGCAGCACTGACAAGCATAATAATCCTCCATCTGACTTACTTATTCACTTCATAACTATGGTCATTGGGATTATCACTTTTAAAGGACAGAATCAAGATGACAGGTCTTTGGGAAAGACTGAAATGGGCATTTTTGGAAGCAGATCAATCAATCAATATCAATAATTTTATTTCTAACCCGCTCTCTCTCCCCGAGGGGACTCGAGGCGGGGCACAAGGGAATTAAAAACAAGTACAAAGTTAAAAGCAATCAATATAAATAAATAATTAAGTAAAAGGTAAATTAAACAGTACTCCCTGCGCTAAAAACCCCCAATTAGTTAATAAAATCCCTAACCATAAAAGAGACTACCCTAGGCCGGCCAAGCGAAAAAGATGTGTTTTTAGTTTTAGACGGAAGGAGCGGAGGTCCGTAGTTGTCCTGATATCGGGGGGAAGGTCGTTCCAGAGGGCTGGGCCCGCCACAGAGAAGGCCCTTCCCCTGGGCGTCGCCCGCTGACATAGTCTAGTGGACGGCACCCGGAGAAGTCCCTCTCTGTGGGAGCGAATCGGCCGTGAGGATGTATGGGGCAGGATCCGATCCCGCAGATAGCTAGGTCCCGAGCCATGGAGCGCTTTAAAGATGGCAACTAACACCTTGAAGCGCACCCGAAAGATGACAGGCAGCCAGTGCAGCTCGTGCAAGAGCGGTGTTACATGGGTAAACCTGGAGGTTCCCATTATTGCTCGCGCGGCTGCGTTCTGGACCAACTGAAGTCTCCGGGTGCACCTCAAGGGGAGCCCCATGTAGAGAGAGTTACAATAGTCCAGTCGGGATGTCACGAGAGCATGAGTGACTGTGCGAAGGGCGTCCCGATCCAATAGGGGGCGCAACTGGCGTACCAGGCGAACCTGGTAAAACGCCCTCCTGGCCACGGCTGTCACTTGATCTTCCATGGACAGCCGGGTATCCAGGAGGACACCCAAGTTGCGCGCCCCATCCACAGGGGCAAGATGTTCGCCCCCTATGGCCCCCTATGGCCAGCGATGGAATCAGCTGGTTGAATCGGGCAGCCGGAAACCACAGCCACTCGGTCTTGGTCGGGTTGAGCCTGAGTCCGTTACTTCCCATCCAGATCCCCACGGCTTCCAGGCACTGGCACATCACCGCTACGGCATCGATGCTGGTACACAGGATTCAGTGATGAAACTATATGCAGAAATGTTGAGTTGTATCTTCCAAGCCTCTCTCAAGCGCAGTCTCTATACTTTGTTGAACTGTTACTAGTTTGATTGGCCTCTGGATAAAATATTGGGAGGTGCAAGAGAAAGATGTCCTCTTTTTTAATTAACATAATAATAAAGAGATTTTTCTAAGTTTATTTCTTAAAATATAGTGTAGTCTTCAAGGAAGTTAATAGACTTCATTAGATAGATAGAAAGAGGGAACATAGCTCCAGCAATGGCTTTTTCCCTTGGTTCATTAACAATAGATACAAACTCGATTGCAGAAAATATGATTTCAGAAACAGAGTCAATGCCTGGAATACCCTACCTGACTCTGTTGTTATATCCTCAAACCTCCATAACTTTAACCTTAAACTGTCTAGTGTGGATCTCACCCCATTCCTAAGAGGTCCGTAGCAGGCATGCATAAGAACACCGGCATGCCTATCATCCCTGTTCTACTGTTGCCATTTATTTGTACTCATTTCTAATGTATATACGTATACCTGCTTATACTTATATGTTTATATGTTATATTCATACTTGTACTTGTTTTCTCATACATGCTTGACAAACCAAAATAAATAAAATTAAAATAAAATAAATGATTCCCAGGGCTGGCCTACACTTTACAGTAGGCTCCCCCCCCCCCCCACAAAAAAAGGTCTCATTCTCTTAATTTCACACAAAAAAAGCCAAGCCAACAGTTTTGTCCTTCATCCTGAGGACTCTTCCAATTCTCTGCTTTCTGAGGAGGCCGATTCATTGTTTCTAACAGGTCAGTCTGCTCTTCACCAGCATTTCCACCTGTATTAATTCAGACTCATTTTTTTTTCAATGTCATCTTAATCATCATAACCTTTCTCCCTCTTCAATTTATCATTTTCCTACTTGAGCTTTAAAAAAAATATTCTCCTCTTTCATTTATGATCCTGACTAAATGTCTTCGGGAAGATTAGAGTCTTTTAAAGATCCCTGATGGCCAGGTTGTTTTTAAAGATTGCACTCTGCTGAGCCTAACTGACAAGATCAAAGGCAATGGGTAACAGTTTTCACGACTCAACTTGTTTAAATGTGCCAAAACAGAGCCATGCTGTACAACTCAGTTGGAATAACTGCCAGTTAATGTTTTTTTTAAACTTTTTGACAACACCCCCACCCCACCCCAAAGTAACAGAAAAGATTTTGTCTTGTAACAAAGAGACAACAGAGGAATTCAGACTGATTAGAACAGACATCTTCCTGAGAGGAGAATATTTTGTTTTGCTTCTCATTCTTTTTTAATAAAGATTCAAGTATATGTTTCTTCATTCTTTTTCCTTTTCTAACTCTGGGTTGGATTGGTAGCAATCATCACTGCTGAATCTGATGACTCCCAAATCCCATCAGTTGGACAATATCAGATTGTCGCTTTGGAGAGAAAAAATAAATAAACAGAACCGCTCAAGTCAGTAGAGTCATATTTTCTTTTCCTTTTGTATAAAGGGAGAAATTCAAATGCCATGTTGTCCAAATGAAGGCAATCTCAGCAGGGCCACTTACTATTTATTTTATTTTTCTTTTATGTCATGTTTTGCCATCTCAAGGACCAGGGGTGGTATTCACTTAGTTTCTCTATCAGTTTGCAAATGTGAGCAGGTGCTCAGCCTTCCACACATGCGCTTTGGCTAAAACAAAGTGCCTAAATGAGACAGCATGGAGCTGCGGTAGGTGAGTGGGGCCACTCCCAATTTCCGCTACTGGTTCAGGTGACCCAGTTGCATCTCCTATTGGACCGGGACGCCCTTCGCACAGTCACTCATGCGCTTGTGACGTCCCATCTAGACTACTGTAATGCTCTCTACATGGGGATCCTCTTGAGATGCACCCGAAGGCTGCAGCTGGTCCAAAATGCGGCCGCGCGGGCAGTTTTGGGAGTCACTAGATACTCCCACGTAACACCACTCCTGCGCGGGCTGCACTGGCTGCCTGTGGCCTTTCGGGTGCGTTTCAAGGTGTTGGTTATCATCTTTAAAGCGCTCCATGGCACAGGACCTAGTTATTTGCGGGATCGTATCCTGCCCCATACATCCCTTCGGACGATTCGCTCTCACAGAGAGGGACTTCTCCGGGTGCCGTCCACTAGGCAATGCCAGCGGGCGACGCCCAGGGGAAGGGCCTTCTCTGTGATGGGCCTGACCCTTTGGAATGACCTTCCCCCTGACATTAGAACGACCACAGACCTCCGCTCCTTCCGCCAGAAACTCAAAGCCCATCTGTTTCATCTAGCCAGCCTGGCCTAATTCCATGCTTCCTGCCTCAGTTTGTAATTTTAAATTATTTTATTCGGTTTTAAGGTTACGTTTTTAATTTTTATAAATTTGTACAGAGGGTTATTTAATTTGGTTTTAGTTTATATGTATTGTTGATTGTGATAATTTTTAATTTTACCTGTACACCGCCCCGAGTCCCTTCGGGGAGAGGGGGCGGTCTAGAAATCCAATAAATAATAATAATAATAATAATAAATAATAATAACCACCAGAATATCACCTCTGCTCAGGGCAACACACAGTTAAAACAACCAATGATTAACAAGTAAATAATCATGCAATACAATGAACATTAAATGATTTTTCAAAATCAAGAAACAGACTCTGTGAGTTTGATTGGAACTCTGCTTTAGGGCTATAGGCTGTAGTAACAGAAACTTGAAAGCTCCAAATGCCATCTATGTGGCTCAAATTGTCTAAAATGGGGTCATGTGACAACATTCTGCAGATGCAATAAAATTGGGGGAAATATCTTTATTCTGACATTCTGATCACTATAATGTAGTCCTTAAATGCAGTTCCTTCCCGTGTCCAATCAGACCCACTCTTTGTCTTCATTCGGTATTGCTCTAAGGCAAGTACCTTAGATACCTACCACCCACTTTTGTATCTCTGTTAGTAGTAAAATTTTCTAACCGCCCACCGGTTCCACAGTAATGGTGATTTATAAAGTAGGGAAGTCAATTAAATTTAAAAAAGGAAAGTGCTTCAGTATCAGACAAAGCCCCTACCGCCCACCATGAAAGCTGGAACGCCCACTAGTGGGCGGTAGAGACCAGGTTGACTATACCACTGCTCTAAGGCATCTCTTCTTCCTTTTCATCTCCTGCAGTTCTTTGGAAAACCGGGGGTTTTCAACCAGACCATTCATGTACAGAGGAACCTGCCCAGGCCCAGCCATTCTCCCATTCCAAGAAAAACAACAGCATTGGATCCACAACTCCCTTCTTCAAGAGCCCTTTGAAACCCAGTGGGGTCCATCAGGTGTTTGGGATGGTTTAATCAAATAGGTTCTATCTCCCAGGAATGAGGTCAGAGCAAAAAAGTAATAAAAGAGTAATCTGTTTACAACAAGGGACAAATATACATACATACTATCTAAATTTAGATAAGTTTCCACTGCACCAAAGCAGAAATTACTGTATATCTAACATCTAACACCCACCCACCCACCCTTGGTATCAAGCCCTAAGTATTTTGGGTCAGTTCCATAGTTACATGGGATCTGTGAACTCCCAGGATGCCACATCCAAAGAAGGCAAGTCAATCTCATAGTATTGTAGGTATAGAAAACTCCAAACCACAGCATCAAGTGGCTCAGCCAGGAAGCCATGATGCAAGAAATTGAGTAGAGTAGCTGCAACCCCATCTGTTCTCAAAAGCACAACTTCACAAACAGCATGCCATATCTAGTTATCGGTAGGGCAGCACTTCTGGAAGCTATCAGAGACTCCTGGATAAGAAGGGTCCTCTACACACACACGCACACACTTGGGAATCACAACTGGTGCCAATCTGAGAAAGGTGGGCAAATTTCTGAGATGAAGTGGCACAACAAGGTCTCAATAATATACACCAGATTGGCCCTCTCATCTATGTCTTGTTATAAATCCATCTCGATGGAGAAAGGCACGGTATACAAATCGAAATAAATTGAAATTTAAATAAACCAACCTGTCATTAAACAGGAATAGGTGAGTCAACAACAACAATTTATTATTACAGTCTTCAATCAGTGACCAGAACAAATAAAAGCACTCAATATACACACACATACAAACACACACACACACTTAAACTTCTAGTATAAAATAATAACAACTAAAATCTATAATAAAATCCAATGTCAATTATACATGTCAGAAATCAATCCTTACCAAATTATGTTGTATCATCCCCTTGGCATTGGTTAGACAATGGACTATATGGTACTCCATAAAGATATGAACTTCACTGAGTTAATGAGCTGTACATGGATCTTCCCCATGACCACTGCTCCTTCAAAGCACTATTGATCATATTCCTTAAAAGTGTGATTCTTGTACTTAAACTCGTCATTGAGTAGCTGAGCAGCAATAGCATCTATGTGAGTGCCTAAGATGGTAGGCGCAGCATTGGCATCCAAGCCCCATCCTTCTGTATATGCAATCAACATCTGGTTGGGATGTCAGATTATCCTTTTGAAATCTGAGAAATCACACAGACCTATTGTGTGATTATTACCTATTACCTATTGAGTCAGGTCAGTTTTCAAGCATTTGAGATATTGGTTCCTTTGGCAATATTTGTTGTGTTTGGTTGCCTCTCCTGGATGACTAAAGAATGGCTCTGCTTCTTCTTTCTGACATCCTTTTCAATATTTGAGCAGCTGTCATCTCTCTCTTTAATCCTTCTGCTTTTTACATTGAATATGAATTGTTGCATAAAGCTGTGTGTTTTTACTCCCTGTAATTTAGGTATTTCCCCATTCTTAATCTTCTGAGCAGAAGGACTAACAAATAAGGATCAAAGCTTTGTGAAATGTATTGAATTGAGACAATGCAGATTAGAGCTGTGGGTTTTACCACCAAAAACAAAATAAGTCCTGAAATGACCTCATATGTCCTGGACTGGACCTGCAACCAACAAGAGACCTCGGTCACCCTTATATATTCAATATTCAAATATGATACATCAGTGAAATTCAGTGAGGTGCAGAAGTTATGTAAATCATATTGCTTAAGTTGTAGCACTTCGAGTTGCATTGTTATTGTAGGATGCCTAGATTTGATGGCATCCAAATATTATTCAATGCAAAACAATTCCAAAGATTGTTTTAACTTACATATAAATAATATTGTCCAGTTTTGGGGAAATTTCCAGCTTTCCTTTTCAACTCCTAATCAGAGGCGGTATTCAGCCAGTTCTGACAGGTTCTAGAGAACCAGTAGCGGAAATTTTGAGTAGTTTGGAGAACCAGCAAATAGGCTGGCCCCACTCCTGCTGCCTCCCAGCCTCCCAGCTGATCTTCTTTTGTTGCCCTGAACAGGAGAACGGAGCTGGAAAGCAGGTTGGTGGGGGGGGAGGGAATGGGGATTTTACAGTAACCTTCTCCCAAGAGTGGGGAGGGAATGGGGATTTTGCAGTATCTTTCCCCTGCCACACCCACAAAGCCATGGCCACAGAATTGGTAGTAAAAAAAATTGAATCCCACCACTGCGTCCTAATCATTTATCTTTTCCATCTTTCTTGTACTAACTACAGTTTATTTTTTTCATACGTCTTCAGAAGCAAAAGAAATAGCTATTCTATTTCAGCAAGTATTCTAATTCCCACACCTTAAAGCAGAGGTATTCATCCTAGTGACAACAGTTACACTTCCTTTGTTTTAAAAGTTGCCCATTTCATTATGAATGGATTGGAGACCTCTGTTAATTCATACTTAATGATATGCAATGGAAGCCTTTAATCCGAACAGCTGGGATCATTGTCGTGTTAGCCTTCCTTCCCTCCCTCCTTTTTACAAGTGTATTACAGGGAACAGAATATGACTTAGACTTTATACCAAGTACTTATCAAGATATTATGCATGTATAACTTCTCAAAAGGTAATACTTAGCAGAAAGGTCTCCAGGAATTGGGAAGGAGGGAGGGAGGGGAATGGAACAGGACTTGTATGATTCGTGTAATATGTTTCTAGTACTTAGGTTATTTTTTTAATTGTTTTTAATTCACATTTGTATACCACCCTTCTCCCTATCGGGACTCAGGATGGTGAACAGGCAGCAATAAAATCAACAATAAAAACAAGAAATATAATAAATACACTAAAATATATTAAACAAATGAGCCTGCTCTAAAATCCCAATACAAACCCCTGGTAAAAACAATTAAAAACTATGCCAGGCCAGCCGCATGAAATAGGTGGGTTTTCAGGACCCGACGGAAGAGGCCCAGGTCCGTGATTGTGCGTAAGTCAGGGGGTAGGTCATTCCAGAGGGCAGGAGGTGCCACAGAGAAGACTCTCCCCCTAGGGGTCACCAGCAGGCATTGCCTGGCCGATGGCACCCTGAAGAGGCCCTCTCTGTGGGAGCGGACTGGTCGGTGGGAGGTATTTGGCAGGAGGCAGTCTTGCAAGTAACCAGGTCCCTTGCCATGGAGTGCTTTAAAGGTGGTTAACAGTATGGTTAGGTTACAAGGCTTCAGAAAAACCAACCATAACTGTATGGAAGCAGCAAATCAGCCACAATAGCACACAAACACAAACAAAGGGTACAATGAATAATGGTATTAGTTTAAACTGAAAATGAGGGGTCTCATCAAGAAATAGAATCTGAACTCATTTACAAGTTGGATGCCACCTGGAATGTGCATTGTTAGGTTTGTTTTCTTTCCCAATCCAAAAGGTGGGTTAAGACATTTGTGTCTATTTTATTAGATGGACAATCAGATTTTCTTTTGCTGGTGGCAGAAGCAGGAGCTGCCTTTAGATAGACAGACAGACAGACAGACAGACAGACAGACAGACAGACAGACAGACAGACAGACAGACAGACAGACAGACAGACAGACAGACAGACAGTATGGTGACCTGGTTTATTGAACCATTTTGATTAATGCCAATGGACACATTGCCATCTGTGCTACATCCCACACAGCTGGTTAAGGCGGTATGAAGTAGTGATTAATATGGGATATTTCTTGATTTCTATTAATACACTAACAAAACTGGAAAAATCCTGATTCAAGCCTACCTTCAGTGAGGAAAGCTTATAGGGCGACTTTGGGTTAATTTCAAACTCACAGATTAAATTACCACATGGAAATAATTGAAGGAAGAGAGTGTCTTGAGCTGGAAGCCATACTGGTTGATGGCTACTTATGCTGCTCTAATTAGACAGCAATTATTAAAGCTTATTAATGCAAGTAAAGTGATTGAAAGTACCACCCTTATCCATTGTTTTAAGAGAATAAAAACCCCATAAGTTGTAACACTTCCAACATACATAAGAGGCGGGATGCATTTATTAAAATGCCCAAGAAGATTGTTATAAAAAATAGTAGACAAATAATTTATTTGTTTAGCTTTACACACACACACATACACACACACACACAGATACACCATACACATACTGCTAAGCTGCTTCTTTTACCCTTTTTTGTTTTGTTTTAGTGGCTTTGAATCAGTGATGACCCGGAAGAGTACTGCAGGTTGTGGGGTTTTGGGTTGCTTTTGTTGTTGTTGTTGTTCAGCCTTTTAAAAAGTAAGTTGCTCTTGCCTGCTTCCTAAGGCAGAGAGAATGACTGGCCTATTCCTAAGGCAGAAACATCTGGCAATATAAAATCTGATGGACAGCAAGCTTCCATTGCACACATTAATTTAAACTTTGAAGAGCACTCCACTTCAAAGATCAAATTCCATCCACATTTCAATTAAGTAGTAATATTTAAACAATGAGAGTGTAAAAGAGAATGGAAATACAGTATCAGTATTTTTGCCATAGTTTTTTTTTTTGTGTGACCAGCATTTCGTGGTGATGGTGCTAATAGATAGGGCTTTTATCCTACATATTTTTATTCAGAGCAATATGATAGAAAACTTCTGTTTGATTCCCTTTCAAAACTGAACTTGATTTCCTTCAAGGAAATTCAATAAAATATGTGGGGATTTTAAAAAAAAAACAACCTCTGTAAACTGAGCCCCAAAGCTGGAGGTCTCCAGAGCATCTTCATAAGTGCCAGCAAATTGTAATTTTTTAATATAAGGAAGATAACTATTAAATCCATTACATTTAATTAATGCATTGATCAAATTATTCATATATAGATTTACATACAATCCACTATAGTGGCTCTGTATGACCTGCAGGTACACACACACACAATGTTTACTCATCAGTTTAAAACCATTAAAACTACAATTAACAATAAAATTATTCACTGGCATAATAGACAACATTCAAGATTATTTAAAAAAAATAGCATCCTTCCAGTAGAACAGGAAAAAGTAAAAAGAAAAGCGGAGAGATAAAACATCAACTTCTGATTGATTAAATGGTTCTAAAAAAATTGCAGTACCTGAGAAACCAATTTACATATAGTCTAGATTGATTTTATTTAAATGTTTGATTCATTATCACATAATTGGGTGATCAAATGTTTGGAAACAACTGATATCAGTAAATACAGAATATGGAAAACTGAATTGGTGGTTGGAAATGAAAAATATGGGCTTGTCAATATTAGAAGAGGGTGGTTCATTATGACCTTTATTATTTGTCATTGCCATGATCCCACTTGCAGTGATCTTAGACAAATCTTAGCAAACAGCAAAAAATGCTACTAAGTTCTCACATTTTCTTTTTATGGATGATCTAAAGCTGTATGAAAAATCAGAAATAAAAATGCATTCATTGAAAAACAGTGTAAAAATGTTTTAACATAGATATAGCACTGAAATTTGGCCTAGAGATATGTGTTACAGAAGCAATACATTGGGGTAATATCAAAAACAGTAGTGGAATTGAAATACAGAATGGCCAAACCATCAGGCATTATCAGGAGGAAGCATTTTAAACTTGGATAACATCAAGTATAAGTAAGTTAAAAATGCGGATTTTTTCCCCCCAAAATGGTGGCTCCTTTCTTGGCTGCAGCTGCTCCAGCTCTCAAAAGTGTTTGCTTTGGTTTTTTTTAAATAAATTTTTATTTTTCAACATAAAAAACAAGTAAAACATTCAATCATTTTCAACTTTGTATAACACGTTGTTCGGTCATAAGTTTTTGTGCATCGGTCTTTACAATTACAAATGTAATTATCAATTATCCATCCAGTGTAGCCAAATATATCATTATTATTAAGCTTAGATATATAAATATATATGTATGGAATTAAGACTATTTTTTCTTCATTTCATACCACCTTATTCTCTTAGATCAGGGGTCTCCAACCTTTGCAACTTTACGTCTGAAGGACTTCAGCTCCCAGACTTCTCCAGCCAGCAAAGCTGGCTGGAGAAGACTGGGAGCTGAAGTCCTTCAGACTTAAAGTTGCAAAGGTTGGAGACCCCTGTCTTAGATAGTTAATTTTCTGTATGGTAGCAAGTAGTATTTATCAAACACTAATCTTTTTCTATAGTTATTCAACAAGTAGAAAGAAAAGTTCTCCGTAGATTCCTGTTGTATAACATTGTTCTCAATTGTCATTAACAAATACAGTACTAATATATCACTTCATCAAACACCCATAATATTTTCTCTATATAGAACCAAAAGGTTAGCCAGATTTTCCATTATGTATGTATCTCATTAATAGCCTAATTAATATACAAAATATCTTTCTAAGATAGCATAGTCTCAGCATATTACAATATCTACCATTCATAGCAATTGACTTTTATTTCTTAATATTCTTTTATGTATTATATCTCCTGATTTCTTTTGTCTAGCCATTGATAAAACAAATTCCATACTTTATAAAATTGTTCATCCTCTTGTTCTCTGATTTCAAATGTCAGTTTACTCATTTCAGCACAATCCATAATCTTACGGATAATTTCCTCTTGAGAAGGTAATTTTTCATTTCTCCAATTTTTTGCAAATACAATTCTACCTGCTGTTAAAACATTCACAATCAGATATTTCAAATTTTTATCAAATGTTTCTGATATGATTCCAAGTAGAAAAAGTTCAGGTTTGAGATCTACATGCTTACGTGTCATTTTCTCCAACCATATGTGGATTATAGTCCAGTATCTCTTGGCTTCAGAGCAAGTCCACCACATATGGTAATAAGAGCCAGGCATCTGATGGCAGTTCCAACATTTTTCAGATTTGTTCTTGGACATTCTTGCAATTCTCGCTGGTGATAAGTGCCACCTGTAAAACATCTTATACAAATTCTCTTTATAAGCAGTTGACATTGTCATTTTATAATTCTTGTGGTATAAAGGAACTAAAGCACATGGCTACTTTAGAAGACATTATATAAGAGAGTCGTTGTTTTTAAACTGGGAAAAGGTTAAGAGGTTACACTACCTTAAAATTCCAGTCTGGATATCAACTATTGAAGCGTTTTCATATGCAATAATATATAAAAAGGAACGAACAGTTAGATATGCAGAGTTATTAAATACAGAGGGTGAGCTCAAATCTATTCAGGAGCTAAAACAGGAAGGAATAGAAATGAATCGGTATACCTATATGCAAATACATTCTAGACATAAGGAAGATCAAAAAAGGAGGGTGTTTATGATAAAATGACGGAATTGGATAAAATTTTAACAGGCGGTGATGAAAAAGTAATTAAAAAACTTTATGCTTATTTGCTAGAGATTAAGCTTCAGGAAGAACAAGTAAAAGAAACTATGATAGCTTTGGGGAAATGTTTGGGCGTGGGATTGAGCTAGATAAGTGGCAAAAATTGTGGACGCAAAAGTGTTGGGTTTTGAAGATGAATGAACCATCCAGATTGAGCGACTTTTTAAGAATTGAGACAAGAAAGCAGATGTGGAGACTCTAGAAAGAGTGCAAAGAAGAGCAACAAGGGAACTGGAAGCAAAAACCTATGAAGAACAGTTGCAGGAGTTGGGTATGTCTAGTTTAATGAAAAGAAGGAGCAGGGAAGACATGATAGCAGTCTTCCAATATCTCAGGGGTTTCCACAAAGAAGAGGGAGTCAAGCTATTCTCCAAGGCACCTGAGGGAAGGACAAGAAGCAATGGGTAGAAACTAATCAAGGAGAGAAGCAACTTAGAACCGAGGAGAAATTTCCTGACAGTTAGAACAATTAATCAGTGAAACAACTTGCCTCCAGAAGTTGTGAATGCTCCAACACTGGAGGTTTTTAAGAAGAGATTGGATAACCATTTGCCTGAAAGAGTAATGCTAAGCTGTTACATTAACATTCGTCCATATTAGTTATGGAGATAGTTAGGGAGAGAGGAACTATTGATGAAAGTCTTCTGGAGAGTGCTATGCTTCAGATTACTTTGGTGGAAAGAGTCAGCAGCAAAGTGCTTGTTGTCTGTACAGAGAGTGAGTTGTCAACTGTAATCTCTGCAGGTACCAGGAGGAAGAGAGGGAAAAACTAGAGATGGAGTCAGCATTGTGCTCAGCATTTTGGGCAGTGGAGGAAGAGTTGAAATTCGGCAAGTTTGTACAGGTTCTGGAGAACCAGTGGTGGAAATTTTGAGTAGTTCAGAGAATGAGAAAATACCACCTCTGGTTGGCTCCAGAATGGGTTGGGAATGGAGATTTTGTAGTATCTTTCCACTGTCATACCCACCAAGCCATGCCCACAGAACCAGTAGGAAAAGTTTTTGAATTTCACCACTGGGTGGCGGCAATGAGGGGGGGGATGGATACTATTGCAGGAGGGAAGCCTCCCTCTGGTGCTGACTTTCGTTAGAAGAGGAGACGAACATGGAGGGCTGTTCTGACGCTCTCCTTCACAAGACAAATGACTAAACTGACTGATACTTGGCAGCTTGCCCAGACTGACCTTGACTAGGCCTGAAGATTCTTAACGAAAGAACTTGACACACACGAAAGCTTTGACTCTTCCTACAAACCTACTCTTCACAGAGGATTTCTTTTAAAGCCTCTTGGGAGGGGCCAGTCAATTAGGCAGCTGATACTCATTACCTCTTCCGGTTGCGTCTTTCTGCTAATTGATGTTGCCTCCTCTTGATCCTTCTTAGCCTGACATCAGGGACAAACTGGGTTTCCTCCTCCCCACTACACCAAGCCCCAGGTGCCTCCTGATGCCTAGCCAGGCTCTCTGTTCTCTCACTCTCAGCCTCCTCCTTTAGAGCAGACTCATAGGACTCCTCACTAGAGGAATTCATCAGCAGCTCATCCGGAGCCGACTGGGCCACAACAGAGGGCTAACACGGCAAAAGAGGAAACGTGGCAAACGTGGAGGACTAACAACTAGGCTAAAAGCCATACCATATAGAGCACTGGCCAGCTGAGTTCAGCCATTTTTAAAGCCATTTTTCGCCCTCCCTAGGCATTATAGGAGCCTGGGGAGGGTGAAAACAGCCTCCTGAACCCTCCGGAGGACTAAAAAGGACGCTACAAAAAACCGGAAGTGACTTCTGGTTTGCTCGGAGGGTCATTTTAAGTGCTCTGGAGGCTTCAGGGAAGCCTCCTGAAGGTCCCTGAAGCCTTCAGAGGGCCTCTGGGGGGGGCTGTTTTTACCCTCCCCAGGCCCTTAAAAAGCCTCTGGGGCCTGAGGAGGGTGAAAAAAGCATGCAAAAATGGGGGGGTCGTGTCTGTATGCACACATGCACACTGGGGGGTCTCACATTGCATTATGGGTGCAGCATGCCTGCGCATAACCCCCTTGCGCTCCCCCCACTTATGGCACGCAAGCCAAAAACGGTTCTCCATTGCTGATATAGAGTGTCTCTACCATCTAGAGCAGAGGTTCCCAAACTTGGCAACTTTAAGACTTGTGGACTTCAACTCCCAGAACTCTCCAGCCAGCTATGCTGGCTGGAGAATTCTGGGAGTTGAAGTCCACAAGTCTTAAAGTTGCCAAGTTTGGGAACCTCTGATCTAGAGTGTTAGCTACTGCCTGCTCCTTAGAGCCAAAAGCGGATTATGTGAAGCTAAATTTCATAATAAATCACAAGGTGAGAAACTACTGTGCCATCATTGCAACAGAAACTTGGTTAAAGCACTCTGTCCCAGATAGTGCTGTCAGCTTGGTAGAATTCTCAACATTTCGGCCAGAACATAGTTTGACTCTTAGCGGCAAATCCTGTAGAGTGTATGTTTTTATATAAATGACAGGTTGTATAATAATGTGAAAGTGGTCTCAAGTCTCTGCTCTCCTGATGTGGAGCGTTTTCCTATCGAATGAAGACCCTTCTATCTGCCTAGGGAATTTTCTGTTATCATTACTACAGCTGTGTATATTCCTCCTTGTGCAAACAGAGATGGGGCTCTGAATGTTCTCTATCACAGGGGTCTTCAGTCTTTGCAACTTTAAGTCTGAAGGACTTCAGCTCCAGCTAAGTCTGGGAGCTGAAGTCCTTCAGACTTAAAGTTGCAAAGGTTGGAGACCCCTGCTCTTTCATATCAGTGACTTACAAGCTGTTTACTCAGGGGATGCTTTTATTGTACTGGGTGATTTCAATCAAGTTGATTTGAAAGTTACTCTCTCCCATTTCCATCAATATGTGGACTTTGCAACCAGAGAGGGGTGGGGGGAATACACTAGACCTTGCTTATTTTAACATCAATAATGCTTTCAAAGGTATCCCTCACCCTCTTCTGGGCACTTCTGACCATCTCAGTGGTGCAGTGGTTAGAGTGTAGTACTGCAGGCTTCTTCTGCTGACTGACAGCTGATTGCAATTTGGTAATACAAATCTCACCAGGCTCAACGTTGACTAAGCCTTCCATCCTTCCGAGGTGCATACAATGAGGACCCAAATTGTTGAGGGCAATATGCTGACTTTGTAAACAATTTCAAATTCAGTTTTTACAAATTCTGAACCAAAACTTTTGTTATCTAAATTACATATATCAAATATAAGTATGTGAGCTAGTGACAGACATGCCCTTCTGTCTCTAATTCTTATTCCAAGTTCAAGTTATGTTCACTTTGAGTAAAGGATACTATTTCACCATAAGTCCACCAATTTTGTCTCACCATTGTGAATGTAACTTATTGTTCACACCAGTGGTGGAATTCAAAAATTATTACTACTGGTTCTGGTAGGCAAGACATAGCTTGGTGGGCATGGTGTGGCTTGGTGGGCGTGGCAGGGGAAGGATACTGTAAACTCTCCATTCCCTCTCCACTCCAGAGGAAGGTTACTGCAAAATCCCCATTTCCTCCCGATCAGCTGGGACTCAGGAGGCAGAGAATAGATGCGTGGGGGAGGGCAGTCAGAGGTGGTATTTACTAGTTCCCTAAACTACTCAAAATTTACTCTACAGGTTCTCCAGAACTGGTCAGAACCTGCTGAATACCACCTCTGATTAGAACATCCTAAATTCTTGGGAAAAACTTCATGCAAATGAAGGCCATCGCCAGCTAAAGAACCAGCAACTGTAATTTCACATTGTTGCATATATAATAATATATTAAACTTGTATGCCACCAAGAGATTTTCATTCGCCATCGTTCTCTGTGTATAGAGTATCCATAGTTTCAAGCTCAGCAGTCACAATTCTACTATTGCAATATGAAAATATTAATTAAAAAGTACCATGTTTCTCAAATAAGGGTGAAAGATAGTTAACTGAATTAGATCCTTATTCATTTTCTTGTCTAATGGATAATTACAAAAGAAGAGGATTAACTCAGGAACTGAATTAATTACGTTGTTTTGGTTACATTGCATAGCTGAGGTCATTATGTGATTTTTAATTAAACTGTTGACTGATTTTTTCCTAATCATTTTTGAATACGGCTCCAGTTCATTATTGTTATTTTGAGTATACTTCTTTGTCTATAATTAGTGCCATTGTGCTGTGATCTCTTGTAGATTTTGGCCAAAAATAATTTTAATAATGTAATAATTTTAAGGAACTAGCTAAACAACTTTCAGAAGGAACATTTTGAGATTGGAAATGTCTTACTCACAATTGTTTTCTAGTAGGCATTTGCCATGTGCTGTAAAACAAACAGATGCAGTTTTGACCTTAGATGTGGCAGATCATCAACCATAAGGAAAACTAGCAACTTCTCTTAGGACCATAACTTTGATGGACAATTCTGTTGCAATTTAGATGACACTATTCAATTGCTGCATACATTTCATTCTATCACTTCAGTTTATGGAGAATGAGTCATCCCTGAGATGAAATACAATTGTCTAAAGGGAAGGAAACTTCTCAAGAAATCTCATAGAAGAGCTACTACCAGTGAGGAGGATCTTGAGAAACTTAGAACTAAGGGGAAAATTCCTGACAGTTAGAACAATTAATCAGTGGAACTACTTGCCTCCAGAAGTTGTGAATGCTCCAACACTGAAAGTTTTTAAGAAGAGCTTGGATAACCATTTGTCTGATGTGTTGTAGGGTTTCCTGCCTAAGTAGGGGGTTGGACTAGAAGACCCCCCAAGGTCACTTCCAACTCTGTTATTCTATATGTACATGTATACATATTTATATGTATTGGCACAAACACACACACATGTGTGTGCATGTGTGTATGTAGCATGTATATATGTGTTATGTATGTGACAGCAGGCAACAGAATTTCATTTCTTACTGGCGCATAATGTGCACCAGTAAAAAATGACAATAACAATTATCTATCTAGCTATCTGTGTCATATATAACAGATAGACTGTTTCAGTGACCTTTGGCCTTTACAAATTTACTTCATTTGTAAATCAGTCGTTCCTTCTGAAACCTATGAGCTAATCTCATAATTAATGCAATAAGGTTGCTAAATACCATGGCATTTGTCTCTCTTCAGCTTTTATATCCTACAATCTCCTGTGAAAGCAAACATGGGTTTTAATATTTCAATTCACATAGATGCTGATAAGAACTGAAAACTTTACTTCTGATTTAGACATAATGCAAAGGGCAAATTTGAGAAGGCTTATATTTGGGCTCCTACATTTTGATTGTTTTCTATAAAGCAGCACTTAAGAAAATTGGCATTCATTAAGCTTAGGTATTTACAGTGCATGGAGAGCATCTTTAGAAATGTCAACAGTTTTATACTGATGAAAAAAATAGAACTAACAACGGAAAGGAAACACAATATGTCATATTTGTAGTATGCGTTCTATGAGAAGAATTTGCCATCTAATTGATTGGTTGTTTGATATCTTTCAGAGATTCTCTTAAATTTCTAAAAGGGATTTATTAGAATTAACCATGGCCAAAATTATTTAAACAAGGGAAGAGGCGGAGCCAGGACTGAGGATGGTGACACAATGATACTACTGGAAGGTTTGTGCTAGAAATTTCCTTACTTTATTGCACTTTAGAGGTACTTCTTGACTTAGGACCACAATTGAGCCCAAAGTTTCTATTACTAAGTGAAATATTTGTTAAGTGAACTTTGTCCCATTTTATGACCTTTCTTGCCACAGTTTAGTGCATCAATGCAATTGTTAAGTTAATAGCATGGTTGTTAAGTGAATCTAGCTTCCCTATTGACGTCACTTGTCCGACAGTCGCAAAAAGGTGATCACGTGACCCCAGGACACTACAATCGTCAAAAAGATGAGTCAATTTGCCAAGCATCTGAATTTTGATCACATGACCATGGGGATTCTGCAATGGTGGTGTGAAAAACAGTCGTAAGTCACTTTTTTCAGTGCCATTGTAACTCTGAACAGCCACTAAATGAACTGTTGTAAGCTGAGGACTACCTGTGCTTTGCCTTGCCTTGCCTTGCTTTGCCTTGCCTTGCCTTGCCTTGCCTTGCCTTGCCTTGCCTTGCCTTGACTTGACTTGACTTGACTTGACTTGACTTGACTTGACTTGACTTGACTTGTGAAAGCCTTTGAGATTAATCTGTCATAGGCAAATTAAGACTGCTGAACGCTTAAGGCAGGGATGTCAAACTAGTGTTGTCATGGCAGCATCACATGACATATTGCGACTTTTTTTCCCCTTCACTAAACCAAGTGTGTGGCCGTAGTCAGCGCATGATACATCCAGCCCATGGGTCATGAGTTTGACAGCCCTGGCTTAAGGCATCTTAAGTTGTTGATCTTTTTTTGCCTTCATTACATCTTAAATAGTGGTAGAGGGACTACTGCCATGGCTTAATGCCAAGCTAAATTTCATCAGCATGAACATGACAGTTCCAGAAACTCTTGGTGGGGATGTCATATACTATAGGACATAGGCTCCCTATTTCTCTTTTAAGTCATAGGAATTTAAGTGGAATGCCTTCCCGATCAATGGAAATTGAAGGAATGAAATTGAATACTCTTAAAATAGACATAATAGAACAGAATGACATAATTGGAAGGGATCTTGGAAGTCTTCTAGTCCAATCTCCTGGTCCCAATATGTCAATTCCAACAGTGCATTACAAGTGCACATTACAAGTCTTCTTTTATGTTTTTGATATTATTCTGGTCTCTTCACATTTACAGTTCTGTGGAGACTGACCCTGTTCTTAACAATGCATTTAAATATTTATCTTAATGTTTTCAACAATCACTGAATCATACAGAATTATTCTTTGCTAGGATTCTTCTACTTCCTGAATATAATACAACAATATGCATCTTCCTTTTCCTTCCTAGAAGATAGCTAATATCAAATGGGCCCCAAATTTATATTGTTTGCATTTCTTCTTTCCAAAAGACCATTCCTATTAATAATTGCCTATATTGTTGTTGTTTTTTAAAAGTATTGTTTTGGCCTTTAAAGAAAAGATAATGTAATCTTCCATCACTTACTGTGACCCATTTTTAACTGTATTGCTGATCTGGTAGCAATTTTTCATTTTATTTTTCATGTAAAAGATGGCCATTCACATTTAATCATATCAACAGATTACCTCAAGAAATACAAATGTGTTACATTATCTTTAAACAAAGGAATACCAATATGCACCAGGGTAACAGAAGTAATTGCATATTGATAACTATTATTATCATGTCATGGTTGCTAGCAAAAAGTGCATATATATATAAATATTTATATAAATATAAATATATATGTGTGTGTTTAATAAGATGCAATAAGATGATGTTCTCAGAGCTGATAGAAAAGCTATATTCCATGCATAATATGGTCTCATTTTAATACCGCTGACAGTTCCAAAAAAACAGATGACGAGCAAAATGTAAAGTTGTGAATTGCCAAAATAGTGTTGAAGTGATTGGAAATTGTAAATGGAGATGTGACTGGAAATGTAGTGAATGTTGGAAGAGTTTAGGCAGTGCAAAAGAAGACAAGCCACTACCTGAAGCAGGTTTCAGAAGCCAGAATTCCATTTTCTTAATGAAGCTGATAACAGGATGGAAACCATTACTATAAATCTATTGAGCAAGATATAATTTTGAATTTGCAAAATATTCTACAATGCAATATGATCCTAACTTATTTAGATAAAGGCAAGATGGGCAGCATATAAATTGAACATACTGTATATACATATATTCTTCTTGTGCCATGTCTGTCATTGGACATGAAAAAGTGCTGCTGAGCTTTATCCAAACCAGTCCCTTAGGTTCTGAAGCCATGGTGTTCTTCTTCTGCCTGGACTCCATTTGCCACCATTTTTCCCCTGGAGGATATTTTTCTGGGTGTCGTATCACATGTCCAAAATACTCTAACTTTCACTTTTTAATGGCTCTGATGATTTCCATTTGCTTTCCCAGGCTGATTATCACTTCCTCATTTGTGATTTTGTCAACCCAGCTTATATGTAACAGCCATCTGTAAATCCACATTTCAAATGCTTCTAGTCTCTTCAAGTGGTTTTCTGTCAGAGATCAACTCTCTACTCCGTGGTAAGTGGTAAGTCATACATCATAAATCATAAGACACAATCAAAAATCAAATATAAATCATCATGCTAAATAGTGGTGTCATGCTAACTCTAAATTTAGTACATTAGGTTATTGTGAAAGAAAATCTTCAAATAATATCTTCATTCCAACATGATTTCACCAGATTGAAAATATCAGAAATTAGTTATTATCCTGAAATGATTTGCATTGATATTTAAATAGACTTTTCCCATCATTGTATTTAAAGCATTCTGGCCCAATATTCCATGATTGTCACAACTGGAGAAAGTCACTTAGAGGGAGGCTGCCTTAAAAAGTAGTTTGGGGTACCCTAAAAATACTATCCATCCATGGAAAACATTACCATAAAGAGAGAAAAGTGTATTCATGTTACCAGAGTGTATCTTATATCAATACATTTCTTGGACTACAATTATCATAACTCCTAGCACTATAGCTTTCATATATTGATATATTGATTGGGCATCCAAGAAACTTCAGTCCTGTTTTTGGGGGGCATCAGGTTGGGAAAAGCTAGCTTAGCAGATGAGTCCGTCAGTCAATCCCTTTCTCTGTCTCTGTCTCTGTCTCTGTCTCTCTCTCTCTCTCTCTCTCACACACACACACACACACACACACACACATACACACACTTTTCACTCTCCTGGCACAATAGGAAACAAAAGAAATCAAGGAATTATGAGAGATTCGTTCCAAAACAATAACATGATTTACTCATAATTCAAAGCAGAGTCTGAATATCTATAATCAATTATGTGAAAGCTCTGATAAATACATTTTTCTGATAAGTCCTCAAAGAGAAGCTATATCAATTATTCATTTCAGCAAAATATTTTAATCATAGAAATTCCAGTGATATCTAGGAAGATACAAGTTGGGAACATTGCAACTTTTCAGTTACACAAGGAAAAGCAATGGTTTTCTAACGATTTTATCCAACAGATATTCTATGTAAATCCTATGTAAATTGATATAGAATCAGTTTCTACATGAGAAAAACAGTTTTAAAGCTACACGCCTCCTTCTTTACAGTGTTTTCAAAACCATGCAACTGAATTCCTATTAATCAGACAATCTATAAAATATCCTACATCAATGATTTAAGCTAATGAAAAGCCAAACATACATCCTCAGCTGCCTCCTTTGACAAGTTTTCAAATAATCTATAAAAGGAAGAATGATGTTTTTTTTTACCTGATCCTAAAAGCTGATTTTTGAGAGACTGAGTCTCTACTGCAATTAACATTTGCATTGTTTTTCACAGATAAAATCTATGTCCATATGCTCACTTAATGATTTTGGTTGTTCTGCCATGCAATAGAATGGGAATCATTGCCATGGCAGCACTAAGCCAATACGGCCTGGGAGATTACAAGAGAATTCTGCAGAAGGACTAATATGGAAGATGTTTTAAAAATATCCTAGAAGTTAGCAAAAACTTCCATGACAATGCTAAAATAAAAAAATACCTGCAGGGATGTGTCCTTGAATCAAACACAGCTTAAGAGGAACACTATCCATATTACCTATTAAAGTCTGCATAGCAGGAGTGGGTTTCTTCATTTTGATCAAGACACAGGGAGGCTGCTGGGAGGCGAGGGGGTATAATATCTGAATGAGAAACTTATTTTAAGACGGGGTGAGGGGGGGTATAGTATTTGTATGTGATTTATATTACATGTCGGGGGGGGGTAAAAAGGGGGAAAATCTGTGTGAATAAAACTTTTTCAATAAAAAATAAAAAAATAAAAGACACAGGGCTCAGGATTCCATAACCAGCCTGCAAATGCTGATGAGATAAGAGACCTACCACCTCAAAAAGCCTAGAGTATTTTGAACCCGCAGTTCTTGAAGCAGTACTTCTCTCTTCACTGTCTGTTGCTAACCCATTGCGTTAAGAACAGTCGAATTGCCCCACTCCTTCACTTCTCTACTCACTATGATTTGGGATAGAAGATAGCAATAGCAATAACACTTAGACTTATATACCACTTCACAGTGCTTTTACAGCCCACTCTAAGTGGTTTACAGAGTCAGCATATTGCCCTCAACAATATGGGTCCTTGTTTTACCCACCTCAGAATGATGGAAGGCTGAGTCAACCTTGAGCCTGGTAGGATTTGAACTGCCAAATTGCAGGCAGCTGGCAGGCAGCAGAAGTAGCCTGCAGTACTGCACTCTAACCACTGCGCCACCAAGGCTCTATTCATGCAACATCACCCAATTCTCCTCTGCATAATAAGGGTTCTGGTTTTTTAAGCATATTGAGAGGAATACAGAATGCTTGCAAGATTCTTCACCCAACTGATGAGCAGGTAAATTAATCGGGATTAAGAAGAAACAGGTGAATTGTTTCTTCAGGGGGAAAAAGGGTTTCCCTACATTTTCTTAGGGGCAGGATTTTGCTTTAGCTGTTCTAACATTGCTTTCCTTCTTTGAGATACTATTAAAGCAGGGGAATACTCATACATACACGGTGATACTCATACACACTTTTGGCTCCCTTGTCAGTAAGTATAACAACACCATGTTTCACCAGTCTCGATTTCACAAAAATATTCTTCTTTGGGGGGTGGGGGTGGAAAGCAAATTCTCATTCATCAGATTGAATGAAAAGGGGGGAAATGCATTTTTTTTTAAATAATTACAGTATCTTATTTTGCCACCCCAAAAAACGTAGAGGGAAGGAATCACTCTTATCTCCTTTAGGGAAAGAGATGGACAAGGGGAAGGGGAAGGACAAGAAGAATCGAAAATCGAGAGACCAAAGAGAGCCTATGACCATGATGGCAAACCTATGGCAGGCGTGCCGCAGGTGGCATGCAGAGCCCTCTCTGTGGGCACGCAAGCTGTTGCCCCAGCTCAGCTCCACTGTGCAAGTGTGTGCACCTCTTGCCGGCCAGCTGGTTTTCAGGTCTCTGCTGTGCATGCACAGGGGGCAGGGGGCATGTGGGAGGTGCATGCACATGCATGGGGGGGCAGAGATTACATGGGCAAGTGCGGGGGTGGGGGAGTGCAGGGGGCTCATAATGGGGTGCGGGGTACAGTGTTCCCCCCCCCATGGCCTGTTTTTGCTCCCAGGAGGCTACAGGGAGGCCTACTAGGCCCAAAATGGGGCACGGGGCAGGGTCATGTGTACATGAATGGGTGGCGGGGGAAGAGCAGGGGTCATGCACACATGCGCTAGGAGCAGGGGGCAGTAATGCACAAATGCCCAATGGGGCGGGGCATGGGGGTGTTGCACATCTATTGCATTATGGGTGCAGGCTCTGTCACACGTGTGCCCACGTTTGGCACCAAACCACAAAAAGGTTAGCCATCACTGGCCTATGACATTCCTGAAAGAATGCATTTTGCTGTGGGTGCCTCAATAAATCCTGTGTATTTTTTATCAGTATTTTTGTATGATTGTTCTCAAATTCATGTTTTGTTTCTCAGTCACCCATCTCTAGGCATTGGACCTTGAGAAGCTTCCTATAAATGTGTATTACCAACTCTTGGGATCAAGGAGATGCAAACCGAATGTAAACAAACTACAGTTGTATATCGTAGCTGTATATCCTTCAACAAAGGAGTAAATCGAGGGTTCTTACTTCAGATATGACTATAGCTTAATATTTGTGTTTCTCCCACTGACACATGTGTATTCTTAAGGGTCAGCTCTCATATTAATCAGTTTGTCCAAATTTTCAATTTTGGTATCTGATAATTTTGATTAATCATCCCCTCTCTTTTAAAACCTTTTCCCCCCATATATTTTGCTTACGTGGGAAAAAAGATTTTTCACAATAACCTTCAAATGCTCCCTATTTTCATCCTTTGCTAGCCTAGTGTTGTCGTCATTCTCATAATGTTTGCGTGTGTTATTTTTCCTGATAAATTTTCCCATCCTTCATTTCTAATAAATAGGTAGTGATAATTAGCTGTTGGGAATCTTTTTCTTTTTTCTTTTCTTTTTCTTTTTTTTTGATGTTTTATGGTAGTGTCACTTTTCTGCATGAATGCTCTTGTCCAAATTGCACTTGATGTTTGCAAATAGTCCTACTGTAATTAGGGCTGAAAACGCTTCATGCATTTTTCAGGATCTGTGTTGCCAACATCTGCTTAAAACAATTGGGTAGTAATAAATACTTGTAAACAAAAATGAACGAGCGAGCTATGTCGAATCAGTTATGAACTAATGAGACACTGGTGATAATCAGAACTGATTTTAATAATTCTTTGCACATTGCACGGTATATAAAATGCTCTAGAATTATTTGTCCTTTTTATTATTTCTCACCATAAGCCAGTGGGGTCATTTAACCCAGATAATGCTTTCCCATGTTAATGATGTTTGATTGCAGGGTACATTGTTATGGATCAACACAAACATTAATTTTTGCACGCAGCTGTATGCAATTTGACCCTTCCTTCTCCTTCCTGCCGGTTAACCGAACTACTAGCAAAGCAGATTGTGGAGCAGGACATTTATGACAGATTTTTATTCCCATGACAGAGCTGTTAAAATTGCAGGTGCCCTCAGGTCTTCCAACAATGGGCTGGAAGAAAATTTCAGCAAGCTCGTGCTTGTTGATTTTGTAAGACTGGTAAAGAATCCAATGGGATTTTAGACTAATCCAAGGGGCATACTGAGCGGCTATAAAGCTCAAAAAAGAATGTTCATTTTTAGAGCAGGGCGTACTTGGAAAATGATGTGGAAAAAATGCTTTGTATCTTTCCCCAGCATGGCAGTGCTCCATTCTTTATTTAACAGCCTGTTCTTTCTTCAGGCTTTTACGCAAGCTTGAAAAAAGATGTAGCTTCTTTAAAGAGGTCATTCGTTTCTGGGTAAAGTGACTTGTGGCATTTTTTCCCCACTTCACAAAAAATCTTTTTTTTTCCTGATAGTCCAGGGGTTTCCAACCTTGACAACTTTAAGACCTGTGAACTTCAGCTCCCAGAATTCCTCAGACAGTCACGTTGAAGTCCACAAGTCTTAAAGTCACCAAGTTTAGAGACCGCTGAGTTAGTCCATAGCCCTACTCAGGGTTTTCCCTGTTCTTGAAAAATCTTCCAAATGAAACTCACCCACAAAGGGTGGGGGCTTTGATCACATGGTTGCAACCACCATCTTGACAGTCCAGAGGAAGGAAAATGGAAGGTTGTATTTGCATTACTATAAGTCACCTGGTTTTAAATTGGAGGGAGGGGAAATGAGAGATGTGATAATTGGTCACTTGCAGATCCATTATCCTGTGGATGTTTTGCATGATATTTGATATAATTCGGTTTCACAACTTCACTGTTGCAAGAAATACAAATCATTGATAAACTCCCTCATCAACCCCAAAAGAGAAAATGTGATTGGATTTTACAACTAGACAAAAAGACAGCTTTTTCCCTCATGCCATTACTCTACTGAACACCAAATTACCCTAGTACAGTCTTACATCTAAGGCTATTTACCCAAGTAGTATGACTGTATAACTATTATCCTCCTCATGTTTTTGTCTACCTTCTCCCATTGGTATCTTATGATTATATTATTTTGTTGTTTGTATGTACAGTGAGAGTTTAAGCACTGGAGACTAATTCCTTGTGTGTCCAATCACACTTGGCCCATAAAGTATTTTATTTGGTCACTAAAAAAAATACTGTTCATATTTTCATCACGATAATCAATTCTGCTTTAATGGTGCTTCAAGGATTTTTTTTCAACCTAGACACCCATTTGCAACATCAACAAAGTTAAACATAATTCCAAATTTACCCTCTTTTTAAGTACTTGCAACCACATGTTTTCTGTTGTCTGATGAAAAAGGATGATTACAGGGCGATTTGAGCAGTGGTGGGATTTAGCCAGTTCGCACCACTTCAGGAGAACCGGTTGTTAAGTTTCTGAGCAGTTTGGTGAACTGGTTGTTGGAAGAAATCATTAGGGCAGAGAACCGGTTGTTAAATGATTTGAATCCCACTACTGCCTTTGAGGCAAAATTGATTTTCATAATAGTTACGGTGAGCAGTTTGCATAGCCCCAGTATACATTATTCAATAATCTATTCCACCTTCTTATGGAATTCATCCATAAGAAGTCGAGGGAGTTGGAGAACAGGAAATGTTTCACTCCTATCAGACCCGTGGTGGCACAATGGTTAGAGTGCAGTACTGCAGGCTACTTCTGATGACTGCCAGCTGCCTGCAGTTTGGCAGTTCAGATCTCACCAGGCTCAAGGTTGACTCAGCCTTCCAGCCTGCCAAGGTCAGTAAAAATGAGAACCCAGATTGTTGGGGACAATAGGCTGACTGTAAAAATCACTTAGAAAGGGCTGTGCAGCCCTGTACAGTGGTATATAAGTCTAAGTGCTTGTGCTATTGCTATCATTGGGGTGACCTTGTTTAATACAATCAAGACAGAGACCATTAGTCATCAAGATCACTGCCGTAGTGGCAAAGAAGTGTATATGCATTTGCTCTCCACTGAAACTTTTGGGAGTGCAAGCCACTTCAGGATCTGACTCTCAAAGACCGAGATGGATTACTGTAACACAATACTCGATACAAGGCTGCTTCTGAATAGTATTTGTAAACTTCAGCTGGTTACAAAATGTAAAGACCAGATTTTTTGTTGGAGCATTGATGTTGCCAATCAATGCTATGTCTTCTTCAGTGGCTTCCAGTACAGGTAGTCCTTGACATTCGACCACAATTGAGCCCAACATTTCTGTTGCTATGTGAGACATTTGCTAAGTCAATGTTGCCCCAATTTATGGCCATTCTTGTCACAATTGTTAAGTGAATCACTCCAATTGGTAAGTTAATAATACAATTGTTGAGTGAATCTGGATTCCCTGCTGATGTTGCTTCTCAGAAAGTCACAAAGTGCGATCACATGACCCTGGAAGACATTGCCTAAATATGAGTCAGTTGTTGAGTGTCTGAATTTTGGTCATGTGACCATAGGGATGCTACAACGATTGTAAGTGTGAAAAATGGTCATAAATCTCTTTTTTCAGTGCAATTGTAACTTCGAATGGTCATTAAATGAACTTCCATATGTTTCTAGGCACAATTCACAACATGGTTTGCAACCAGCACAGCAAAAGGGCTGTTGGTTCCATACTTTCAAATTCCTTAAGACTGGATTGAGGGTAAAGGTAAAGGTTCCCCTTGCACATATACACTAGTCATTCCTGACACTAGGGGGTGGTGCTCATCTCTGTTTCAAAGCCAAAGAACCAGTGCTGTCCAAAGACATCTCCGTGGTCATGTGGCCAGCATGACTAAATGCCAAAGGCACACGGAAAGCTGTTACCTTCCCACCAAAGGTGGTTCCTATTTTTCTACTTGCATTTTTACATGCTTACAAACTGCTAGGTTGGCAGAAGCTGGGACAAGTAATGCTAGCTCACTCCGTTATGAGGCGCTAGGTATTCGAACTGCTGAACTGTCAACCTTTCTGATCAACAAGCTCAGTATCTTAGCCACTGAGCCACACATCCCCTGGATAATCATTAGATGACAGTAAAAAGACCACTTCTAAGTCTTTGTTGCCTTCTTATGCCTTCCAGATTTGTGCAGCCTAGATATGGTAGACCCTCTTGAAGAGTTCTTCTATGTTTGTGATTACTTGCAAAAAGATGGTTATTTTTATGTATACTGTAAGGCAGCACCTTTTCTGTTGTTTCATCTGGTTTCTATAATGCTCCTCTTAAGTTGTTTGTTTGGCCTTTTTCTTTTAAATGTTAGTAAATCTAAGACTATTTTATTTTATTATTATATTTATGGCAGGAGTGCTATTTTTATTATGAAAATATATGATCTTGCTCTTGAATTGAAATTGGTTTAAGTAATCTAAACTGTGTTTTAAAACTTTACCTGTTTCTGCAATGTTTTTGGTGAACTGCTTTGATTCTACTCTATAAAGAAAAAGTGGTATATGTTTTTAATAAATAAATGCTGTGTTCTCAATCCATTTCCCTGAGGTATAGTGTCAGATCTTAAACCCAAAATTAATTCTGACCATATATTATCAGGATGATTAATATTGTTAAATAAATGTGAACCAGAAATAGTAAAAAAAAAATCAGGACATTGATTTGATTTACTGATTGTAAATTCTAGGAGATCCCAACCATACAACAACATCATTCAGCTTCCGATATAAATAACATCACTTTGTGTATATTAATAAATTCTTATATTATACCCATCTTTTAAGAAATCAAAGCATGCAGTTACTAGTGGGAAAGTGTAATGTTTTTTTTAAATTTAAAAACTGTGTATTGGAGAAATTTGTAAAATGAAGTACAGTAAAAGTAAATAAAATATGAAATATAGGAAAAATATACACATGCAACAACATATGGAGTTTTCCGAGTTATACAATTCAACTGAAAATCAAAAGTAGTAGTGCTAACATGGACCAGATATTCACTAATCCTAAACTACCCTGATTGAGTGAATTCTCAAGGAACCTTGGTGCGATGGTATGGCCATAGTTGTAGAGCATGAAAGTAAAAAAGAATGAAACACAGAATGGGGCAGGAAAATCAGCAGAACTAACAATGTGAAAGGACAGCAATGAGGTATAAATTTTAGAGCCTTCATGCTGAATGTTGGAAAAATGGAAATAGACCAAGCAAAACTTTCTATGCAGTGAATTTTACAAAAAGCTAATCAACACAGGGGGATCATTATGCACTTTCTTTGTTGCCGTCGTCATAAAGGCAACTGGGTTGTTCATTTGTTCAAAGTGCATTCTTCGGTTTCCTGTAACTGTATATGGAAACTCAGATGAAAAATGTCTCTTATCTGCTCTTTGCCAAAATAATACAATTGCTAAAATGGAATAATCTGCTTTGTTTCTTGCCAACGTATTTTTTAATGTAGATTTAGGGACTGCGAAAGATTTGTCTTCTGTTGAGGCAAAAGATCAGAAGTTCCGATCACAAAGCAGGAGAAAAAGAGGTATAAAAAGTCAGAATCCAAGGACAAGAGGATCAGCCGGACCACCAGGAATGGAAAAGATAAGGAGGCTGAGGAAAAGTAAGGGATACTGCTGAGGAAGGAATTGAGATAAGAAGATATGGCAAAATCTTAAAGGAGCTTACAGGAGAAACAGAAGGAGTCAGAATAATTAAGGTATCTTGGGAAACAATGCTGCAAGGTTCCTACTCATCCCCAACTCATCCCCAAGCTCAACTGCTACACTAAAGGGCAGTGGTGATCTCTGTCCTGTGCAGTCCATGATGAGTCAGTAGTAGCAATAGCACTTAGACTTATATACTGCTCCATGGTCCTTTATAGCACACTCTAACTGGTTTACAGAGTCAGCATATTGTCCCCAACAATCTGAATCCTCATTTTACCAACCTTGGAAGGATGGAAGGCTGAGTCAACCTTGAGCCCTGTCAGAATCGAATTCCTGGCAGTGGGCAGAGTCAGCCTGCAATACTGCATTCTAACCACTGCACCACTCTTATATATAATAATATATTAAAATATAAAGGAGAAATCAAAATATATCACTAATTCCTCAAAATAACTCCTATTATTTTAGCTCACTTTGTCATCCTTAATTCACTACATACCTGGATAGTTTTTTAAAAATATTTTCAGAAGCCATTGTATTTCCCCAACTGTTAAGTCAGGAACTTTCTCAGCCTTTTAACTGGCTTCTAGATGAACTGGTGAAGAGGCCATTCTTTTAACTGATATGAAATGAAGGTCCAGATCAGAGATGGTATTCAAAGATTTTTACTATTGGTTCTGTGGGCATGGCTTGGTGAGTGGGGTGTGGCTTGGTGGGCATGGCAGGGGAAGGATACTGTAAAATCTCCATTCACTCCCCATTCCAGGGGAAGGTTACTGCAAAATCCCCTCCAATCAGCTGGGACTCAGAAGGCAAAGAATGGATGGGGGCGGGGCCAGTCAGAGGTGATATTTACTGGTTCTCTGAACTACTCAAAATTTCCACTACCGGTTCTCCAGAACTAGTAAGAACCTGCTGAATATCACCTCTGGTCCAGATGTGCAGAATGGGGATCCCTCTCTCTCAGGCTAGAAACATATCATAATATTCAGAGCAAGAAGCTTTGAGAGACTCATCTTTCTATAGAGCAAGAAATTACTTCTATGAGAATTAGCCAAGTCATAAGATCTCAAACTTTAATGTTTGGGGGAGTAATGACTTGAGCGAGACTTGCCTTGCGAGTGGTTTGGTCTGATGGATTACAATTATAAAAGATCAATGGCTTCAAAATAGAGAAGGATCATCCAGGTTGGGTGACCAGCTCTTGTCTTGGCAGATCATCCAGATCTGATGTTTTGTGTCACAGCGCTTCATTAAATTATTAAAATATTGTGTTTATTTATGCAATCCCTGGGCGTTACCATTTCTTTTCTGATTATGGTCACCAATAAAAAAAATATGCCACTTTTATATGGGATATTAAGTCCCAAATGGCAATTATGAAGATCATCAGATATTGGGGGAATATGAGGAAGAGAAAAGAGGGATGGAATGAAAATCCTAAAACCCAGCAGGTGGGATGGGGCTGGAAATCAAACAGAAATAAGGTCAGTAGCATTCAACATTTTCAACCAAGCTAAAAAGGACTGGGCCGGAGAGCATTTCATGTTAATTAAACAACAACAACAAATCCCCCGATCTGGAGCAGATGTCGCCAAGCAATTTTTCATGCAGAGAATTATAATTATAATGACATAAATAGCTTCAATAAATGAGGTTGCAAAGGTTAAAATAAATGCTGGATCAGCGGAGAAGAAAACAGTGCAGGCTAACAATAGATCATGAAAATGGGCAGGAAGGGAATTGCAGAGACGTATATTAAAAGGGGGGAGGATCCTGGTAGAAATCCCCATCAGAGGTTCTGGTCAATATTTTATTTATACTATATGCATAATATACTGTATATATGCATAACTTACAATTACAAGGCTTTTGTTAGCAAAGATTGCCAATTTTTCACAAGAGAAAATATTGTCTGGGACAGGAGTGGCTGGTGATGGAACCTCAAAGACTAAGACAAGAACTTAGCATATTCTAGCATTAATGCATTTTCAGCAGTGGTGGGATTCAATTTTTTTTACTACTGGTTCTGTAGGCATGGCTTGGTAGACATGGCCTGGTTTGGTAGGCATAGCTTGATGGGCATGGTACGGGAAGGATACTGTAAAATCTCCATTGCCTCCCCACTTCAGGGGAAGGTTACTGCAAAATCCCCATTTCCTCCTGATCAGCTGGAACTCAGGAGGCAGAAAATAAATGGGGGCAAGGCCAATCAGAGGTGGCATTTACTGGTTCTTCAAACTACTCAAAATTTCTGCTACAGGTGCTCCAGAACTGGTCAGAACCTGCTGAATACCACCTCTGGTTTTCAGATCAGAGGCCTATTTATGTCATAAAAATAGGTACCTTTATCATCTGTCACCCTTTGCATTACATGCCCCAATATTTCCTGAGAAGGAGAACTTTTTAGGCTATTCTCAAAGGTTTCTTCTGTCTTTTACAATCTTCCTGAAAAAAGCATCCCAAACCCAGAATCTGATGTGCAGGGTCTACTTGGAGAACAATCCCATCATAAATTCAATTTCTTTACCTGCTATTTGATTAAGTATTTGGGCCACAAAAATGTTTCTGGATGAAGCACCAATTGGATCCTATCAAAAAGCTTAGAATAGCCATCTTAAAAAAAAACTTCTCCATATTAATGAATGTCTGTGTGGCTCTACATAGATGACACTACAAACAAAACAATGCCAAAATGAAGCAACAATACTGACTGTTCAATATACAGCAGGTTTATAGTAGAGTGCTTTGGTTGCTTCACAGGAAATTCCTTCAAATAGTACACATAGCCCAATGATTGATTATGCTTTTAAATCGCATCCAGTAATTGAGAAGCACACAGATTAAAAATATTACATGGGAAATGTGACCAGAACTGTGACCATAAAACAAGCCAAGTAAAAATAAGATCAAAATACCAAGAATGCATTTTTAAACAAAAGTAAAACAAGTATCAGTGCAATTATCTAAAAATATTAAAAGCTCTAAAAAGCAGCCCAGTGCTGAAAGCAAGACAACCATAATGTAGATGTCAGGTGATTCTTTTGGGAGAGGATATTCATTAAAGAGCCACGGTGGCACAGTGGTTAGAGTGCAGTACTGCAGGCTACTTCTGCTGATCTCCAGCTGTCAGCAGTTTGGCAGATCGAATCTCACCAGGTTCAAGGTTGACTCAGCCTTCTTATCCTTCCAAGGTGGGTAAAATGATTGTTGGGGGCAATAGGCCAACTCTGTAAACTGCTTAGAGAGGACTGTAAAGCACAGTGAAGCAGTATATAAGTCTAAGTGCTATTGCTATTGCTGTTAAACCAGGCAGTGTTAATGAAAAAATAATATTTCTGGGACCTAGCCATGTCCTTTTTTGTCGGGAGCACTATGACACATGACACTCTTAAATGGAGTTGTCCCCAATAGCAACTTAGATCATATTCTAAGGATGGTTAAGAGTGATGGTGTGGAGGTGCTGCCTGCCAATAAGAAGGAAAGATCAAAGACTGAATTTCTTTTAAACATGACAGTCGGCTAACACTTTCTCATTTTTAGGATATATAGGCTCAAAAACACTATACAAAAAGAAGGTAGCTTTCAATGAACAATGTGGCTGCAACATTAGTAGTATGGACTTTTAACAAGTTAAAACTAGCTGGAAGCTGCTTTCTTTTTTTAAAAATATTTTTATTTTTATTTATTCTTGTAAAAAAACAAACATAATTTTAAACATATTTGCCGTCACAACGCGAAAACAACAACAACATATAAGTAACCAAATTTAACAATAAAATCCCAATAGTAGGCATAATATTTAACCCCAGCATTTACGCTATATACAACCCATCTAGATAAACTACCTACTACTTTGTCAATTCTTATTCATCATTAAATTTCTTATTAATATAGTTCACCAATATCCAAATTAAGCATGTATTATTGCTTCAGTCGTTGCTATTCCATCGTTTCCGTATCCAATTATACCACCTCTTCCATGAATTATAGAATTCTGAAGCCTTTTTCCCTTTAAGTAATTTCGTTAATCTGTCCGATTCTGCGCACTCATTTATTTTATTTATTACTGCCCTATCCGTCGGTATTTGTTCACTTTTCCATTCCTAGGCAAATGCCAATCTTGCCGCAATAATTATATACAACGCCAGAAACCATATATCTATACTAATATCTGAGAGTTTAAGTCCTAAAAGGAAGGTTTCCGGTTTCAGTTCCAATCGATATTGGGCAATTTCTATTAGCCACTGTCTTATCTTTTTCCAGAATTTGACCGCCATTGGGCAGGTCCACCACTGATGAAAATAGGTCCCCTCCCTGTGGCTACATTTCCAACAATTAGGCACTGTCCCAGGGAACATTATGGCAAGTCTTGCCGGGAATAGAGGCCACCGATAAATCATTTTATATATATTCTCCCTATACGAAGCTGCCATTGTCAGTTTCATGTTTTTAAACCAAATTTCTTCCCAGCTTTGAAAATCCAGTGTACGTCCTATGTTCCGTCCCCAAGCAATCATACAATCCTTGACCACTTCCTCCCCCACATCTAATAACAGTAAATATGCGTAGCACTTAGAGAGCATCACTTTCTCCTTCCCAAAAAGAACCATATCCGATTCCTGTTTAAAGGGATATATCCCTTCAGCCCGCTGGTCTTTTTTGTATCTTGAAAGTATCTGGGAGTATGACTACCAATCCATATTATATCCTTGCGAAACTAATGTTTCCCTGGTCTTCAGATTCCCCTGAGCATCTAAGATCACCTCATATGTCAATGTTTTCTCCCCTCTATATAGTGTTGGGTAGATGAGGGCTTCCCAAATGGAAATCCAACACGGCACCTTCAAATATATCTACTTTTAAAAAAAAGTAAACACCTGTTCAGACTGTCAGAACTTTGCGGTGGTAAGATTACCAGACATTCTGCAAAAGGAGAATGTGTCCTCTTTTTTATCCTCATGTCCTTCGCTCTCCAGGCATAGCTTTAAAATCAAACACTGCCAGCTTTTTGAGTGAACTTATTTATTTATTTTGGGCTGCTTTCACAACAGTAGTCATTGAAACTTTTATCTGTATTGTGACTTTGTCAATCGTCTGCTTTCTTCCCCTTGTTCGGTGACAGCCTCGACAGCTTACATTTACGTTGTTTAATTTATTTCCCGATTCCAACAATTGGTTTCTATCCAGTCCCTTCAAATCTGTGATTACTGTAGCCTGTAGATCACAGAACTCATCATAAATTTCTCCGGTGAAATTTAAAAAGCATGTCATCGTCAATTCTATATTATCACTAGCGGTTTTTCTTTTTGTTAAAAAATAATTAGTATTTTTTTTACTGCCCATTGAGAGTGTGAAAAGTAAGTATTTCTTCTTTGTTCAGGGATGCAATAAAAAGGAAGCACAGTATTTGGTTTGCAACAATTATCTGCCCACTGCTAGTAAAGGGTTTGCCAATCTGAGGTACCGTATTGATAGGGAGAAGCACAAAAAGCATTCTAAGGGATTCAGCTTCATCAAGCAAAGTAATGTCACTGTTTTCAGCCTAAACACTCAACGGTGCCAGTGACTAGGGGGCACAGAAGATTTTTCCCATTGATTAGTTCTTTACAAGAAGGTTAGTGGAATCCAGACTAAGATTTCTAAGCTAGACAATACTCCAAATGAATGTCTACCGCTATGTCACAATACATTTTGAACACTGTGTGGCATCTGTCCTCAAAATGTATTGCATTCACAGGGGACAATGGTAATATGAACTTTGGAGGTGTCAGTGGAAAAGATAATAAAAATGTGTTTTCCTAACAGGCCTGTAGCTGGCGTTAGATTCCCTGCTCATATCCTCCACAACTACCTTCAACTTTGAACTGATTCATTGAAATTGGCAATTATATTGAACATATTCAATTAGATTTCCGAATGCAGAGTTTAGACTGAGGTTTTGGAAGATTTCTGCAAATATACAGATGTTATCTATTACCAATTTTTGTATCACAATAAAACTAGATGGTTTAGTCTATTCCAGCTATTGAGAGATTACGGAGGTTGTTTTCCGTGTTGAAAGGGCTATGTTCTTTCTGAGAGTCCGCCAGCAGCTTTGATCAATAATGTTTTTGAGAACAATTTTGCAGAAGTTTACATCTGGTTTCTGCACTCATTGATGTCTGTTTTCCAGGGTAAGATTGCAAGCAGCTGAATGTGAAGAATCGTCAGTAATAGAGGTGGTGAACCTCCCCCAATCACCATCTGAAGTTCTGAAAAGCAGACTGAGTCAGACATTTAGATCTGAAAGTTAGAGAGCTTGTGAAGGCACTACATGAAAGAGATCTAGAGAAAGAGTGGCAGTGTTTTGCAGAAGAGATTAAATTGATGTATGAAGAGGACATTAAGTGTTTGGAAAGGGGGTTAAACCCTTTCAAAGAATTTCACTGTTTTTTGCCTGATGTGTTTGGATGCAAGAAAGGACACTTCGTTTGACAAGCTGTTACTGGGCAGATTTCACCTAAAGGAAAATGGCATAACTATGGATGATGTGCAATTAGTTGATCAGTACTGCAACCTTAAAATAAACAAATGCAATGACCACTTCATCAAAGATCTTTTGCATGTATCAACAACCTCAGCTCTGCAGATGATACCACTCTAATGGCAGAAAGTGAAGAGGAACTAAAGAGCCTCTTAATGCAGCTGAAGAAGGAGAGTGCAAAAGTTATCTTGAAACTCAACATTAAGAAAACTAAGATCATGGCATCCAGCCCTCTCAATTCCTGGCAAATAGATGGGGAAGAAATAGAGGTAGCGACAGATTTTATTTCTCTGGGCTCCAAGATTAAGGTGACCAGACGTCCCGCTTTTGGCGGGACAATCACACTTTCAAAGAATTAATCCCGCCTCCCGCGGCCTCTTCAAAATGTCCCACTTTTTGCCTGGGGCGGCAGCGGGCAAGCGGCGGGCGCTCTGCACGCGCTCAGACAGAGGCATGGGGCGCAGGCAGGAAGCGGCGGGCTGGCGGGCAGGCGGAAGGGGAGGGCCGGCAAGGGAGGAGCTAGACAGGCACCAGGCAGCGGAAGAAGAGGAGAGCCAGTCGGAGCCCGCGTGGCCCTGAAGTTTCCGCTGCACCACCATGCGCTGAGAGCAGCCAGCCGGAAGCCCCACCACCGCCTCCTCGTCGCCCGGCTCGTCCCGGGCACCCATGGCGGGATGGGTGGGCGGCACTGGGGCTTCCGGCTGGCCGCTCTCAGTGCATGGCGGCGCAGCGGAAACTTTACGGCCGCGCGGGCTCTGGCTGACTCTCCTCTTCTTCCGCCGCCTGGTGCCTGTCTGGCTCCTCCCTCGCCGGCCCTCCCCTTCCGCCTGCCCGCCAGCCCACTGCTTCCTGCCTGTGCTCCATGCCTCTTTCTGAGCACATGCAGAGCGCCCGCCTCCTGCCTGGCCCCGCCACCCCACCAGAAGCTCGGGGGGGGGAAGGGAGGGAGGGGGTTGGCCTGCGTGCACCCCGACCAGCGAGGGAAGTGTGCGGCAAGGAGCTGGGAAAGCCCTCCCCCCGTCGATGGTGTCCCGCTTTAGGAAAGTAGAAATCTGGTCACCTTATCCAAGATCACCGCAGATGGGGACTGCAGCCAAGAAATTGAAAGACACTTTCTCCTGGGGAGGAAAGCTATGGCAAATCTAGACAACATAATAAAAAGCAGAGACATCACCCTGCGAACAAAAGTGTGTATAGTCAAGGCTATGGTTTTTCCAGTTGCAATGTATGGCTGTGAAGGTTGGACCATAAGAAAGGCTGAGTGCCAAAGAATTGAGGCCTTTGAACTATGGTGCTGGAGAAGACTCCTATGAGTCGCTTGCAATGCAAGGCAATCAAACCGGTCAGTCCTAGAGGAGATCAACCCTGACTTCTCTTTAGAAGGCCAGATCCTGAAGATGGAACTCAAATACTTTGGCCACCTAATGAGAAGGAAGGACTCACTGGAGAAGAGTCTAATGCTGGGAAAAATTGAGGGCAAAAGAAGAAAGGAATGACAGAGAATGAGGTGGCTGGATGGAGTCACCGAAGCAGTAGGCATGAGATTAAATGGACTCCAGAGGATGGTAAAGGACAGGAAGGCCTGGAGGAATGTGAGTTCTCATGGAGTTTCAATGGGTCAGACACAACTTCACAACTAACAACAACAACAATATACAATGCGTGTTTTCAGTCCAAAGACTGCAAAAATGCAAGTTGTTTCTCGGAAACGTTTGGGAATTTTTCTCTCGTATTACTGGACGTCACACTAATGTCAAAAGAGTATTCTATCTGATAAATCCCCAGTGGCAAAGGGAAGAAATTGGCTAGCTGTTGATTCTGTCAAAGGTGTCATTATCAAAGGCAACATTAAGAATATTACCCATGAGAAGTTTCCCACATACATTCTTGAAAATAAAAATACTTAGATAAAGTTGGATCCTCTGAAAAATACATGTGTTTTTGAAAATAAAAAAAATTGCTGGAAAATATTTTGATTGAAAAATCAGCCTTTCTGATTCTAGAAAAATAAATTAAATAAATAAATTCATTTATATCTCCTTCTTTTCAATTATCCGTGCTTTCCTTTGCCCTATTCAAATATTTAATGACCCTAGTTCAGGGGTGTGAAACTCATGGCAACATTACATGACATATCAGGACTTTTTTCCTCTTTGCTAAACCAGGTGGGGGCAGGGCCAGCCTGTGACATGTCCGGGTCTTAGATGGTAGCTAAGGTTTGTTGCAGTGCAAATACTTCTAAGATTAATGTCCTAAATCTATCCTAATTGTGACCAAGAAAAATTACTTTACTCCTTGCATTAAAAATTAGTGCTGGTTCTTGAATACACTTAAAACACAACGTACATTTTAAGACGAAATTAGTGCAGTTTCAGACCAACCAACCAAGCAAAACTGATACTGCTAAGAACACAAATGAAAGGACGTACAATTAAATTACAAAGCTGAATGTTAAATATAAAAAACAGCAGGAGAGTAGTAGATGCTTGGCTTTCACAATATCTATAGCAATATTTAAATATCTGGAAAATCTGAGTATTACACATCTTCTCTTTAAAAAAAAATATTAAGCCTCTCCATTGAATATGGGGGATGAATACAAATAAGGGACAAAGAAAACAGACATAAATCTCTTCTTGGAAAATGTATACTTGAGTCTGTTGCTGATGCTTGTTAGTCTATAGACCCCTTCCAGTAATTCTTTTTCTGTTCCATTAAAGACAAAGAGGTAGAGCAGGGGAAAAGGAAAAACGCATTTACAATATTTGCTCTTAGAGAAATAGTTGTGCTTCATGCATCTAACAGATAATTTTCTTCTCTTGAAAATACTTAGGGATTAGAGAATAAAAGCATACTAAAAGCAAGTATTGTCTTGACATATCCTAATGCAAACTCTCAAGAAGGAGCCTTACTTTCATGGATCCTCTATGCATCAACAAAGTCCTTGAAAGAATAGGATGTGTCTCTGCATCAGGCAGAGGCAGCAAAAGTTGGGATGCCATGAACAACACTGGGATACAGGCTTCTGGGCATCACACTGCTTACTTTCTTCTATCTTGAATGCTGGAGACAATATCTTCTCCTTTTTCTTAGCCAATATACTCTTATGGACTTGTCATGGTAGAAAATGTTAGTTATTTTTTATTATTATCACGGCAGACCTGCCTTTATCAGGAGAGTTTCAGTAGAAGCATGCTGTGAACATAGCATTATGTCTTCCTCTTTGGACACAAGAGCATCAAAGTATGGTATGGAAGAACACTGTTTAAGAATTAAATTTACATGCACACAAATGTCAGAAAAAGTAACTGTGTTATATGTCTCCTGTCTTCCAATTCTTCAAACCAATCCTTCAATCCATAACCCCACCCCATCCCATGAGGGAGAGGTGCTCTAGATCAGGGATGTCGAACTCACGTTGTCACGGCAGTGTCATGTGATGTATCAGGACTTTTTTTCCCCTTTGTTAAACTGGGTGTGGGCCTGGCCATTGGGCCAGGAGTTTGACAGCCCAGCTCTAGATCTTGTTATAAATTCAGATATCCTATCCCTACCCTCTTCAAAGACAAGTTTTGATCTTTTTAATGGTAGAATTCAATAGAATTGTGTTGTCTGAGGCTGTGAAAGTATAGAGGAATTACTTCCTCATAGTCTCTAAAGTCTTGAATTTGCAGAGTTCTGATGGAAGTCCAAGTAAATGAAGAAGAAGAATGGCGACTTCCATAAAAATAGATGGATGAAATGTCTAGGCAAAAATCTACATTTGGTGTTTGATTTCTGTTTGCTAAAAGTCTTATTTTGTACAAGTTAGGGAACAACGTGTAATTTCAGGCTAAGAACTGGCTGACTAGCCTTATAGTAGTCGTTACTATATGATGATCCCAGCAATTGGTTTTCCAACCAATGGACCAATGAAATTACACTCAAGGGACTTTGGAGCCCCTGTTTTTAGAGAAGGAGAACAACAATACATTGCTTCTTTAATGAAAGCTTTGAAAGTCTTAGGGAGACAACATTCCTGTAGACTTTTTAAATGGCCTGTTTTTGTCTGGCAGAGTCACAGCTGTTTTGTCTCTTGTCAGAACCAAAAGAGGCAGCTAGGATTAAATGGAGAGGAGCTTTTTCAACACGTGCCCTGAAACAGCAAATCATAGCACCCAATTCTCATTTTTGTTCTTTTCTTTTGCTATCTACTACATATTTGGAATTCAGAGTTAGTCCCTTGGAGAAAGAAGTGTGTTTTAGGCTCATTTTATCCGGGATTAGATATACAGATATATGCAGAGGTGTGTATGTGTGTGCATATGTGTAGAAAGGTTGAGTGGTTTTTATTATCAAAGAAATTGTGTGTAAAACTGCACAATCCAGAATCACATCGTGAGCAATGGTTTGTTTTTCATGCATCTTTAATTTAATTATTATTAGACTTATAATTAATTATTATTAGACTTTACCTGGACCTACCTTCTTTCCCTCAATACAATCAGAGCCTCCCAAGTATCTTTTGGTTTCAAGAATTTTTCCATCAATCTCACACTTATAGGGATTCTTTTTTTTAAATTATAAACTAATAACAGGGGGGGAAAACAGAAAAAGGACATTAGCAAGACAAAACTACCACTGGGAGTGACTCACCCCCTATATGTATACAGTTACAAAGTAACATCATATATCATCTTACTACATTTCCAGCTATTTCTGTTTATCTATATCTTACATTTATTAATCTTTAGTTCTCTATTTTATTTTATTATTATTATTAAATTTATACCCCACCCTTCTCCTTGTTAGGACCCAGGGCGGCAACTCTATAGTTGTTACTGCTCCATATATTTATTTTATTTACTATTTACATATCTGCACTATACATTTTTCCCTTATAGGGATTCTTTTATAAACCTATGAATATAAGTATAGTCCTGTGAGTGGACAAAAGGCTATTAGTTAAGATCTCTAATTTTGAAACAGAATTATGGGGCATCAGCAAAGCAGGCTAGAACCTCACAAAGAGAGAGAAAAATATCATTCTCATTTCTATCCCAAAACATCACCACTGAATAACCAATATACAATACATATATCCTGTATAGGATAAAAGCACTTTCTGGTGCCATCTACTGTCAAAGGGAATGAACAAAATCACTAAATAGCTGTAGCAGCCTCATCGTTCATTTTATTTTAAAATATGGTGCATGCATCCTGATTTTCTTTGGCCCTTAATTACAAAGAAACATAGAGTTTGAAGTCTAGGAATCACAGACTAGTCAGTTGCTGCATCCCTGTTGATGGAACCAAATGAGAGGAAAGAAGGAGACAGGAAGATTAACTCACAACCCCCAAGGAGAAGCATAGATTGCCAGTGTAATCATAATGGGATCTTGGTAGAATTTACTTCTAGCTACTCAATCATGGGAAAGTTGTGCAAACTACGGTAATCAGAAAATGACTCAGCACTGATAGAAAAGAAAGCATGGGAACACAGAGAGCAGAGTAAGCAGAATGTCTTTGTAAATGAAAAAAAGGTAATCTTTACAGTAATTCCTGACCCAATGTAATTCCTCAGTTGATTGCAATTCCTCCTGCAACATCAAGTACCCTGAAGCACTTTTTTGTCCATTTGTTAATTTTATTTATTTGTTTATTCTTTGTTTATTTTGCTGAGCTTGGATACTGCTCAAATGCAACTGACCCTGGGCAGCTCACAGCATGAGATAGATAGATAGATAGATAGATAGATAGATAGATAGATAGATAGATAGATAGATAGATAGATAGATAGATAGATAGATAGATAGATACACACACACATTAACTATAACCAGATGGCAGAACTGATTGTGTCATACACCCAGAAGGGGCACCACCATTTCAGGTCTTTAATGCTCTTTGGAAAGTCCTTCAGATCTCAGGAGAAATTCAGAGGCCTGTTAATAATGGGATTTGTTAATGGATTAATTGGCAGATGTCAAGAGTTTATTTGTGCCCTCCTTTTTCAAAACATGTTCCATAAAGCAGCATGGAACAAGAACAAGATCATAAACCAAAAGTACTGCAGCTCTGAAAATATTTACTAAAATAAATACCATCAAGTACTGTTAGAATAGAACATAATGTTTATCAATTCTAGATCTCAGCAGCTGGTAATTCCATGATGAAAGTGGGGGAGGATTTTATATGGATCTCTTAAATAGAAAATTCTAGGAAACATCACCCAAAAATGAAAAATTAGAGGTTCGTCCATTATAACATCAGTGTAACATCTATGGCCTTCAAGGAGTCTTTTTTTTTCAAACTCAGCTACAATGGGCACAGAAGAAATCATGTGACTCAGTCCTCTGATTTATAATTTTTGTCCTCCATGATCACCTTCAAATACTATTTGCTAAAAGAGATTTATAAACCGCCAGCCTTTTCTTCTCTTTTCATTTTAAGATTTCTACCTGGATTATACCTCTGTACTGGTACCTCGGTCCTCATCAGTAATTCATTCCAGGAGATGAACGAAACACTAAAAGTGATGGGTGCTAAGAAAACCACATGACTTACCACATGACCCACTATTTTGGCCAGAAGAAATAGTGAGTCACAAGGCAAGTAATATCAGCAAATTCTTCCTTGCATGTAGACTACCGGGAGAAAGATGACCACTGGAACAAGATTTCTGTTTCAAAATGCATTGAATATCAAATTCAATGAGGTTTGAATCAGCCGAGTGCCAAGGTATGACTGTAGTTGCATCCAACAAATATGCTCTGATCACATATCTGTCTGGTTACCATGTTGCCTTCATATAGCCTTCCACCTTGAATGAAACATTCTGAAATAACTCTTAAGGTAAATGTAAAGGTCATTTACATTTAGAGTCATTCCCGACTCTAAGGGGCAGTGCTCATCTCTGTTTCAAAGCCGAAGAGCCAGCGCTGTCTGAAGACGTCTCCATGGTCATGTGGCTGGCATGACTAAATGCCGAAGGTGAACGCAACGCTGTTACCTTCCCACCAAAGTTGGTTTCTATTTTTTTGCTTGCATTTTTACATGCTTTCAAACTGCTAGGTTGGCAGAAGCCGGGACAAGTAATGGGAGCTCACTCCTTTATGCGGCATGAGGGATTTGAACTGCCAAACTCTCGACATTTCTATTCAACAAGCTCAGCATCTTAGCCACTGAGCCACCATGTCCCCTGAAATAACTCTTAGCTGTATCATATTGTTTTTTTCCATTTATTTCAACACTGTCCAAGGGCTACTCAAGGTATATAAAGTCTGCTTGGTTTTGTCACTCATTATCTTTGATAAAAATATATCACTAGCAAGGAAAAGATCAGCATAGAGACAGTGAATGTCATGCTGGCATAGTTTTCTGCTGACTCAAGGACAGATGGATAATATTAAAACTCAGTAGTGGAAAAATGTCCTTAAAAGTTGAATTTACACAACCAAACTTCAATGGTTTGTGATTCAGCATTAGGTGGGATCCTGCAGCTGTCTTAGCATATTAAGTTAGTGTTAATCAACAGTACAACATTATGATCATTTTTTTTTAAAGTCATAATTTAAATGAGCAGGAGTAAATCCACTGAAAAGTTACTACAGCTAAATACTGGTCTTGGAAAAGGTCTTTTAAATCAGCAGAGAACAAACTCCAAGCAAAAACTAGTAAAACGAGAAAATCCTGAAATATATGTTGGCCTTTGGCGATAAGAATAAAAACATCAAATTATTTAAATAACTGAGTTTCCAGAATAGGCTCCTCAGAAGTCCAGTACTAACCGTTTGAATTAATCATATTTCTGTAGACCCCGCCAATGTAGAACTTGTCAGGAAGAAGCAATAGTGGCAAATATGGAAATATTCAGAAACACGGAGACCTGAACAAAGTAATAGACAAATCTAATAGTCTGTTGCAACTGTTCAAAAAGGAAAGCAACAGGATTAACTGGTTAGTCATCTCAGTAGCAAGACATGGACCAATTCCCTGTTAATTCAGAAATGTAGTAGGTTGCTTGAACTCAAGTCTGTCTATATAAGAACACAGAGAGATGAGTTTTTTACATGTTCACATTTAAACATAAATTCTCAGTAAAACAATTTGGCAATATTTTTATATTTTATAATATATTGCAATATATTAAAAGTCGAATGCTCTCTTCAGAAAAGAAATGGAAGGAAACAGATGAATGAAGGGGAAAATCCACAAGGTAATTTAGTAAAACTAGTTGGCCAAATGAGTTTCCTATATTATTATAATTCTTGTTATGATGGCCTTTAACTGGGCAAAACAGTGCCTCGGAAAGCAACAATTTTTGAACCAAGGCACCTCAAATGGGCTAACTTACAGAATGGTGTGGTGGTTGAAGTACTAGGCTAGAAACTGGGAGACTGTGAGTTCCAGATCTGCCTTAAGGCATGAAGCCAACTGGGTGACTTTGAACCAGTCCCTCTCTCTCAGCACTAGCAAGAAAGCTAGGGCAAAACATTTCCAATACTTTGCTAGGAAAACTACAGGGATTTGTCCAAGCAGCTGCCAGGAGTTAAGACTGACAAAAAAGGCAAATCATAGTAATGACAATAACAATTTATTACATGTTTTATTAAACAATTTATTAAGCATTAAATAATTTCTTAAGCATTTCCTTTAAAACAAAAGGCATATCCATACATACTATTTCAGCTCTCCTTGATTTTGCTCTGGCAGGTTTGATTCCAAACCAACTTAAGAAAATTCTATCCAGACTGAGATATTATGGCAAAAACTGGCCAGGAATTCTATCTAGACTGCAAGCTACCATCGGACAACTCCTTTTGCTATGCTCTCCAACTACTTTGATCCAGAAAGTAACAGTAAATCATTTTCCTTTCCATGGGTTCTTCTTCCTGATTATATGTAATTTTGTGTATATTACAACATAAATCTTTTTTAAAAGAATCTTTATTTCCAGAATTTTAAGGCAGAAAGGTGTTACCCTCAGCAAACCTGGGGAAAAAAGGATACTTTTGACTTATTTTAAAAAAAACACACCACAAGAAAGGAAATCTATGTGCTTCTCAAAAGGAAAAAGATAATTTAAAAAAAATATTTCTGCCACAATTTGAACTGGCAACCTTCTCTAACCTTAGCAAAGATCTTAACCACTATGCTATTTCAGCAAGTTGTGTAAATGGAGGTAAAGAAACTTTAAAGTAATAATAAGACCAATAATAAAGAATTTTTAAAAATGGGGGGGGGGGAGAATATAGACTGAACAAAAAGCATGGTCACTCAAGCCTTCATCATCTCCCGCCTGGACTATTGCAACACGCTGTACATGGGACTTCCCTTGAGGTGCACCCGAAGGCTCCAGTTGGTTCAGAATGCAGCCGCGGGGGAGGGGTTGGGAGCATCTAGGCGCTCCCATGTGACACCTCTCCTGCGTGAGCTGCACTGGCTGCCTGTGGCTTTCCGGGTGCACATCAAGATATTAGTGACCACCTTTAAAGCGCTCCATGGCAAGGGACCTGGCTATTTTTGCAAGACTGCCTCCTGCTGCCAAACACCTCCCACCGTCCAGTTCGCTCCCACAAAGAGGGCCTCCTCAGGGTTCCGTCGGCCAGGCAATGTCGGCTGGCGACCCCCAGGGGGAGAGCCTTCTCTGGGCGGCTCCTGCCCTCTGGAATGACCTACGCACTGACTTACGGACGACCACGGACCTGCACTTTTTCCGTCGGGCCTTGAAGACCTATTTATTTCGTGCGGCCGGCCTATCATAGTTTTAAAGTGTTTTAGTAGGGGTTTTTAGCATTGGTTTTAAGGACAGGCTAATTATGTAATATATTTTAATATATTTTATGTTTTGTATTATTGATTTTTATCACTGCCTGTACACCACCCTGAGTCCTGAAAGGGAGAAGGTGCGGTATACAAATCTAATAAATACTAACTAATACCAAAAAAAAGACAAACTGGAGAAAGTGTTACTTTGGAAGTAGAAAAACATATTTTCAGGTCACTTTTAAAGCGAAGAGGGCATTAATAAGAGTCATTAGTGTCATGCATTTCTGACCTCCAGAATAGCATTAATTTCTGCTGTTGTGATGAGGCACCTGGGTAATGCAGATAAAGCCAGAAGAGAGTTTTCTTATAGCTTTTGTTTGTTTGTTTAATTATCTTCTAAGCACTTTCCCATAATTACATTTTTGTGACAAAGCTTCCACTGAAATCAATAGGGAATTAGACAAGAATTGGCCGTGGGAAGTATTTTTCAAGAAACTTTATGAAAGTGATCAGGGCAGAGAACCTATGGCTCTCCAGATGTTCTGAAATACAGCTTTCTGCAGGCCATAATAGCAAAGACAATGGAGGCTCTTGGGACCTAATATTGAATTACCCCGTAAAATCATTAAAACACTGATTTGAAGCAAAAAGGGAGATAATATGAGTAGACACTGATATAGTTGAGAATGATGCCATTTATAACTTATACTCATTCAATAACTTCTTAGGACCTCTGAAGAATTCAAGTGTTGCCTGATTAAACAAGAAAATGATTTTAAAAAGAAAAACCGATTATTAGAAGTGCAAATTCCTGGTTCACTGCAAGTACATGAATGCCTAATGCATATGTCTGTGTATATGTGTGCACACAATATACACACACACAAAAATATATGTGTGTATATGTGTGTCATCCATTTTGTAAAGTGTGTGTGTGGGGGGGGGGTTAGAATTAGATAATCATTGTGGAAATAAAGGTAAAGGTAAAGGTTTCCCTCGCACATATGTGTTAAATCGTTCCTGACTCTAGGGAGCGGTGCTCATCTCCATTTCAAAGCCGAAGAGTCAGTGCTGTCTGAAGACGTCTCCATGGTCATGTGGCTGGCATAATGAAACACCAAAGGCACATGGGGAACTGTCAGCTTCCCACCAAAGGTAGGTTCTATTTTTCTACTTGCATTTTTACATGCTTTCGAACTGCTAGGTTGGCAAAAGCTGGGACAAGTAACAGGAGCTCACTGTATTAAATGGCACTAGGGATTTGAACCGCCGAACTGCCAACTTTTCTGATCGACAAGCTCAGCGTCTTAGCCACTGATCTTCTTTTTACTGTGGAAATAGTAGCATATTAAACTCCTCTGAACTCTCAGAAGTCTTTTCGGTATGTTTCAGAAGAATCCTGTCTAACAGTGTATGCCACAAAAATTGGTCAGCGCAAACTTCTTCCAAATCAAAAGTTTGGAAAATTGTGATGAACCAATCTTCAACACCCAAGAAGGTAATTTCAAAAGGAGCTGAAAGAATCAAAGAAACAATGGCAGCTTTTACCTCAGTGATTTCTAAAGGAAAGAAAATTACACCGCCTTTTTTTTTTCCTTTTTTTTTTTTGAGACAGGCAGCAATGTATAAATATCAGGGCAATTGGAAAAATGATGGTTGTAAAATGTTTCCTTTAGATAACAACCATACATATAATTTCCTCCTTTCTACAGAGAAAAATATTTTTCCCAGGTGAATTGCTGAGATGCTAGTCATACCAGATATCATTTTAAAGTTCTCCTAACCAGGGACATCTATTACAGCTTCTACTGTGCCATGGCAATCTCTCACCACAGAGAGCAACTGGATGCATACATTTCAATAAATGAAAATGACAGGCTTTAAAATGTAATATGGTTTCCAAGGTGTCACTAAAGAAACTGATTGAAGTTTGTAACTTTTTTGCAATATGAACTTTCCTCTCCCTATCACACAGTCAATCATGAATGTTTTAGTTTGGGGGAAAGTTCAGACTTAAAATGATACCAAAGAATAGTATCAATTCAATATGGGTATAAACTTCACACCTTCTAATCCCATTAAATTGAATGAGACTCCCAGGTCAGTAGATGCTGTGAAGGGGCTGAAGGCTGATTAATGCTCTTTTAGGAGAAGCTCACATGTTGCTAGTATACCCTTTATTGGCTGTTTAATAGAATTTTGAAGAATCACAAATTAAATTTATTCATGAAGACTTAGGCCCATTCCATGTAGCTAATGTTTGACCAAAGGCTAAATCTTGCAAGTAAGTCCATTTCCTTTGCTTACCATTTCAGTTTCAGGTAAATGAAATTGGAATATTTCAAGTGCACCAGGATTTATCTCTTTAACTCAGAGCAGAATCACTAGCATATTTTCCTGGCAAAGTCATCTGTTTTGGAAACAACCCTCAATTTATCAGGACCCTGGATCAGCTAGGTTCATTATGCTACAAGGGACAGCACTGATGATCAGGGGTCATCTTTACATTGGTGAGGGAGGGTGAAAGCCCTCGTGGAAGAGATAATATTTGTATTTGTATTTATTAGTTTGTCAAACATGTACAAGATGGGATGTCGGAGGCGGGTCTTGAGGCACCATTCTGGGAGGAGTTTGACTCTGATACTTCCGATGATATGGACAGGTTGCGTAGGCGACTGAAAGCCACCACATGTTTATTGGACCCGTGTCCCTCCTGGCTTGTACTGGCATCCTGGGAGGTTTCACGAGGCTGGCTCCAGGAAATAGTGAATGCTTCTCTGAGTGAGGGGTTCTTGCCTGCCATCTTGAAAGAGGCGGTGGTGAGGCCCCTCCTCAAGAAGCTTTCCCTGGACCCAGCATTGTTAGTAAATTACCGTCCGGTCTCCAACCTTCACTTTTTGGCAAAGGTTGTAGAGAGTGTGGTGGCACAACAGTTTCCACGTCACTTGGAGGAAATTGATTATCTGGACCTGCACCAGTCCGGCTTCTGGCCCGGCTACAGCACGGAGACGGCATTGGTGACATTGGTGGATGATCTCTGGAGGGCCAGAGATGGGGGTTGTTCCTCCATCCTGGTCCTATTAGACCTCTTGGCGGCTTTTGATACCATCGACCATGGTATTCTATTGCATCGACTGGAGGGGTTGGGGGTGAGGGGCACCATTTTACGGTGGTTCTCCTCCTACCTCTCCGGTCGAGCGCAATTTGTATTGGCAGGGGGGCAGAGGTCGACCTCGAGGCCGCTCACTTGTGGGGCGCCTCAGGGGTCGGTCCTCTCGCCTCTCCTGTTCAATGCATATATGAAGCCGCTGGGTGAGATCATCCGTGGTTTTGGGGTAGATTACCATCTGTATGCTGATGACACTCAGCTATACATTTCTACCCCAAACCACCCCAACGATGCCGTCGAAGTGATGCCCCGGTGTCTGGAAGCCATACGGATCTGGATGGGAAGTAACAGACTCAAGCTCAACCCGTCCAAGACTGAGTGGCTGTGGCTATCGGCGCCCCGGTTCCACCAGTTGATTCCATCACTGACCATTGGGGGCAAACATCTGGCCCCCGTGGATAGGGCACGCAACTTGGGCGTCCTCCTTGATGCCCGGCTGTCAATGGATGACCATGTGACAGCCGTGGCTAGGGGGGCATTTCACCAGGTTCGCCTGGTGCGCCAGTTGCGTCCCCTATTGGACCGGGACGCCCTTCGCACAGTCACTCATGCGCTTGTGACGTCCCGTCTAGACTACTGTAACGCTCTCTACATGGGGCTCCCCTTGAGATGCACCCGAAGGCTACAGCTGGTCCAAAATGCGGCCACGCGGGCAGTCCTGGGAGTTACTAGATACTCACACGTAACACCACTCCTGCGCAGGCTGCACTGGCTGCCTGTGGCCTTTTGGGTGCATTTCAAGGTGTTGGTCATCATCTTTAAAGCGCTCCATGGCACAGGACCTAGTTATTTGCGGGATCGTATCCTGCCCCATACATCCCTTCAGCCGATTCGCTCTCACAGAGAGGGACTTCTCCGGGTGCCATCCTCTAGGCAATGCCAGCAGGCGACGCCCAGGGGAAGGGCCTTCTCTGTGATGGGCCCGACCCTCTGGAATGACCTTCCCCCTGATATTAGAACGACCACGGACCTCCGCTCCTTCTGCCAGAAACTCAAAACCCACTTGTTTCATCTAGCCGGTCTGGCCTAACTTTATGCTTCCCGCCTCAATCTGTAATTTTAAATTATCTTATTTGGTTTTATGGGTCTAGTTTTAATTTTTATAAATTTGTACAGGGGATTATTTAATTCAATTTTAGTTTATATGTATTGTTGTGGTTTTGATAGTTTTAATTTTACCTGTACACCGCCCCGAGTCCCTTCGGGGAGAGGGGGCGGTCTAGAAATCTAATTAAATAATAATAATAATAATAATAATAATAATAATAATAATAATAATAATAATAATAATAAGAAGAAGAAGAAGAAGAAGAAGAAGAAGAAGAAGAAGAAGAAGAAGAAGAAGAAGAAGAAGAAGAAGAAGAAGAAGAAGAAGAAGAAGAAGAAGAAGAAGATGATAGCAGGTATAAATATAAACATGGATATAAATGAAATAAACAAATAAAAATAGATGGGGGCACTAGGACCAGGGTGTTAGGCATGCTGGTGCGCTTATGCATGCCCTCTTTATGGGCCTCTTAGGAATTGGGTGAGGTCCACTTGTAGACAGACTAAAGTTGAAGCTGTGGGGGTTTGAGGATGTAACAACAGAGTCAGGTAGAGCATTCCAGGCATTGACCACTCTGTTGCTGAAGCCATATTTTCTGCAATCGAGTTTGGAGCGGTTTACCTTGAGTTTGTATCAATTGTTTACCCATGTATTATTGAGGTTGAAGCTGAAGAAGTCGTTGACAGGTAAGACAATTTTGTGTACTGTGCTTAGATCATACCACCAGCGGTGCAGTTCCAGATTGTCCAAGCCCAGATTGTTCAAGTCTTGTGGCACAGGGAATTCTATTGTGAGTAGAAGAGTGGAGTAATCTTCTCGTGAAATACCTCTGGATCCATTCAAACATATTAATGTCCGATGTAAAGTGTGGATTCCAGGCAGATGAGCTATATTTGAGAATTGGTGTGGCAAAGATTTTGTATGCCCTAGTTAGCAATACAATGTTACCGGAGAAGAAGCTTCACAAAATTAGGTTATCAACTCTTAATGTGCAAAACGTAAAGCCGTATAGTTTATGAGGATATATCCAAGATTTTCAGTGTTCCCCACCCTTCACCCACAAGATTCGGCATGAGATTGAATTTCAACTAAAATAATTAAATGTAGATTTTAATGAACAATGCCTGTTTAGTTGATACTTTTTTGTCTTCTATGACTTTGTTGGATTTAGTAAATAATCAGGAAGCTGCATCTAGGATTTTGTGCCATAGATGTAAATGCATAGGATGCTGCAATCTAGTCAACATGAATCAATCAGATTGGAAACTGTTTCTACAGCCCAATTATTATATTTTGACAGCCTCACTTGGCTGGCCCAGAGTCAAAAGATGAAATTGGATATTGGTATGAGAGAATGTTTGTAGTTCAAGGTTGAACTGGAAAATTGGATACCATCAGTATATTGATGGCATTGAACCCCAAACCATCAGATGACTTCACCCAAAAGTTTCAAATGGATGTTGAAAAGGAGGGGAGACAGAACAGAACTCTGCAGCACCCTACATAGGAGAGTCCTGTGAAACAATCAACACCAACCAGAATTGATCGCCCCAGAGAAATGAAGAGAATCAGCCAAAAGAGTGAGACCAACTCCCAATACATGGAACCAGTTCAGGATATCATAATTGATGGAGTTGAAAGCCACATGAGATCTAAGAGCATAAGGATGGATGTACCATCACATCTCAGCTTTACCACAGGTCATCTAAGAGCATGACCTACAATCTCAATATTTAATCACAGCCTGAAACCCAACTGAATCAAATGTGGATCTCTTTCCTCCAAGGTTCTCATCAGCTGCAGGCCAATCACATTTTCAGCAACCTTCCACAGGTATTGATTGGCTTCTTTTAGACTCAAACTGAGATCGTTGTATCATACCATGCTTTATATCTTGGTTCTGGGTTATCATTTTTATTAATAATCATACTAGTCTATTTCTTATATGATTTTCTGGCCTGCATTATATTTGATACGTCTATTATGCAATCTGACCTATTTTAATTCATTTCAATTCGCTGATACCCAGAATGAACAAATAAAGTTTGTGAAATCAAACTTGGGTTGGTCACTGGGACCAGAGATTTACTCTTCTGAACTTTCACTCATGCTGGAGCCCATCTTCAGGCAATTTCTCTAATGGAAGATGTGCTTTAAGCTGTCTTGTGAGTCGAGTTCATGTGGTGCCTTCCTATTGACTGATTGGTATGTTGATGGCTGGCAATTGGCTGTCATTTCTTTCCACTGCCAAGCCCTCAGGTCCTAAGTATTTGACAGGCTGGTGTTCATTCAGTACTCCTGTTAACTGACAAGGGGCCCATTTCCTAGGCTTCAGTCACTTCCCTGAAAAATTTGCTTTGGTTCATAATTCTGATATTACAGCTACTAATGATTTTCTTATAGATATGTATAGATGACAGCAAGATAAAGCAATAGAGATAGTCTGTAGACTTTTGCAGCATCAATATTTCCATTTGCCTCTGGACACATTCTACTTTTTAGTTTGAATCAGACCACCTTGTTAGCACAGTATTATTTGCACTTGTTCTCTGCTCTTCTCTAGTATCTTTTTTGCTACCAGGAGTTTGCTACCAACCTTGCAGTATCATGTTGATGTTGCCATGCAAGCGGCTGGCTGGACTGCATGCGCAGCTCAAATTATGCCAACGGCAAGCTGCATGAGCGGTGGGCAGGTGTGCACAACTCCATGTGCACAAGTGGCCAGGTATGTGTACCCATTGTTTGCACAAATGGAACTGGGCGCATGCTCGCCTGCCCACTGTGTGTAGAAGTACAGACATGCACACTTGCCTGACACATCTGCGACCCAGTTTTAAATAGGTCATGACTTGGGGACTCCTGGTGGGAATCCAGGCAAAATCTATTCTGAATCCATACTTTATTCACTAGACTCTGATTCTTTTGAAAACTTCCTAAACTGTTGAGCAAGTGGTAAGATCCTAATTAATAAATGCATAACTGAGTTTAAAAGTGTGGTCCAGGGGTGGGTTCCTGCCAGTTCTAACCTCTTCTATAGAAGAGGTTCCACAAATCTACAGTGCCGTTTTGAACCGGTTTCAGCTCCCTCCCCCTGCCCATCTGCACATCATCAAGATGAAGAGCGAGAGGAGGAATTCTGGGAGTTGAAGTCCACAAGTCTTAAAGCTGTCAAGTTTGAACACCCCTGTGGGGTTTTTTTCTAAAGGGTTAGGGGTGCGTGGGTCTTGTAACTTGACAGCTTTAAGACTTGCATGCTTCAAATGCCAGAGTTTCTGAGCCAACATTTTGGTTGCTAAGCAAGAGATTGTTAAGTGAGTTTCACCACATTATACAAGTTGGCCATGCCCACCCAGTCACATGACTGCAAGCCACTCCCACTTGGTCACATGGCTGGCAAGCCACTCCCACCCGGTCACACGGCCAGCAAGCCACTCCCACCTGGTCACACGGCCAGCAAGCCACTCCCACAAAGCAGGCCACACCTACAGAAGATGTTCTAAAAAAATTTGAAGCCCACCAATGGTGTGATCATACTAGTGACTCGCATTTGTTGTCTCCGCAGCTTGCAAAAAGTGTAAAAGTTTACTGTGCAGTGAGTTAGAATGCAAATGCCCTTAGTAAAATATTTACAAAGTTGTACATTTATTTAATAAACTTCATGCTACATTGAAAATTTATCCTAATGTACAAATAAATTAGCAGAATGGTTGCTTTCTCAGGCATCCTATTATTATTCTATTTTCATTCTGATTTCAGCAAAGATAATAAATTATTTCAAACAGATTTGGGCAAGCAACGATATGAGGATTAGAAACAACTCCAACAAATTTTGGGTTTGCTAGAATAGACATGATATATGATATAACTACCCTGTGCTTTTCAGGGCTTTTGCTCACAATGTATTTTCAACTGTAGATATTTTTCTTTTTTATTTGAACAGCTCAGCAGCAATGCCCCTGCAAAGATCTATTTCTACGATTACTCTAGTACAGCATCCTGGCTTAGAACATGAACTCTCTTGCGTGGCCACATTAATGTGCTTTCGTTCAGTCCTTCACATACAGTTTGCATGCCCTGACTAGTGTGCCTCAATAACCTGTTCTTGGGAGTTGTCCTGCTCTTACAGTTGTACTGCAGTGGTTGATAGCTTTCTTTCTCTTCTCTGGAGTAGTACCCAGTGGGAAAGGTCAATTGTTCTTAAAATGTGACTTGAGCAACCACGGGTGGCTGTCGGGCCTGGAGGTTTTGGTTATACCCCCTCAAGCTGCCTGAGTCACAGGCCACTGGTGAAGCGACAATCTGTGCTGGTAACCTACCTGTCAAACTATTTCTGAATATAGGATTACCAATCTTCTGGTAATCCAAAAACACAGTGGAAGAGGTCAAGCAGGGTAGAACTCACCTGGAACACTACTATAGACTCTCTCCCATTTCATCTTGGGCCAGCCTCCACCCCACTGCCCGTCTAATGGGCTAATTTTAAACAGTGGTAGCAGCAAAGGCATCAGGCTAGAAATTGGGAGGCTATGAGTTCAAATCCCATCTTAGTCACGAGAGCCTTGAGCCAGTCCCCTCTCTCTCAGCCCAACCCATCCCTCAGGATTGTTGTTGTGGGGAAATTGGAGGAAGAAAGTATATTGGATAGATTCACTGCCTTGAATTATTTATAAAAAATAATTTATTTTATTAGTTAGACTTATATAACCGCTCCCTCTCCCCAAAGGGACCCGGGGCGGTGCACAGGAAATTAAAAAACCCATACATATCACAAATATAAATAATTAAGACTGAATTAAATAAATTATCCCTGCGCTAAAAATTTAAAACATTAAAACATTAACCCCATCTAAAACCCAATTAAAACAATTTAAGGTACAGACTGTAGGCTAGGTAAATAACTTAGGCCAAACCGGCCTGATGGAACAAGAGAGTCTTTAATTTCTGGCGGAAGGTGCGGAGGTCCGTAGTTGTTCTAAGGTCGGGGGGTAGGTCGTTCCAGAGGGTTGGGCCCACCACAGAGAAGGCCCTTCCCCTAGGCGTCGCCCGCTGGCATTGCCTGGCGGATGGCACTCGGAGAAGTCCCTCTCTGTGGGAGCGAATCGGCTGAAGGGATGTATGGGGTAGGATGCGATCCCGTAGATAACTAGGTCTCATGCCATGGAGCGCTTTAAAGATGGTAATCAACACCTTGAAGCGCACCTGAAAGACCACAGGCAGCCAGTGCAACTCGCGCAGGAGCGGTGTTACATGGGAATACCTGGACGTTCCCAAGATCGCCCGCATGGCCGCATTCTGGACTAGCTGTAGTCTTCGGGTGCACCCCAAGGGGAGCCCCATGTAGAGAGCATTGCAGTAGTCTAGCCAAATATTTATTTATTTATTTTTATTTTATTAAATTTATACCCCGCCCTTCTCCAAACGGACCCAGGGCGGCGCACAGGAACACTAAAATACATACAAAAAATACATTAAAAATGTAAAAAACTTATTCGATAAAAACCCTGCGCTAAAACCAAATTAAAATTCCCGAAATTTAAAACTATCTAAGAGTCATTTTGGGGTTACGCTAGGCCGGCTACATGGAACAAATGTGTCTTTAAACACTTGCGGAAGTGTCTTTAAACACTTGCGAAATAGTCTAATAAAGAGGGGGGATACAAATAGATAAATACCAGTAAATAAATCACTCCTCACATGGGCTAGGAGGGAAAATGGGCATCACTTCATCACTTCTCAATTGTACCTCAGCTCTTAAATATCCCAAACTAATTCTGAATTAACAAAAGAAAAGAAAATTGACTGAGACGAGACAGACTTGTCAAACAACTGCCCTTTATTAGGGTAACAGCTAACAGCAAACATGAGGCAACTCCAGAACCCGCAACAGTGACATTCATATTTGACAGCTCTTTATATACTAGCTGTCAAACGGGCATCCAATCACGTCGCTCCATTCTCCCACTCTGGCTGTCAAATGTTCAGCCAATCAGGAGAGTCTCTGCGTGGGGACGTTGGTGAGGCCGCAGACATAACACTCCTTTCCTCCTATTAAGTATCCCAAACCAATTCTGAATTAACAAAAAGAAAAGAAAATGTCTTCAGTATTGTTTCCCTCACCAACACCCCTCCTCCCCCTCCCCCATCATAGGCCAAGTCCTCCAATACAGGGGTCTCCAACCTTTGCAACTTTAAGTCTGAAGGACTTCAGCTCCCAGACTTCTCCAGACAGCTTTGCTGGCTGGAGAATTCTGGGAGCTGAAGTCCTTCAGACATAAAGTTGCAAAGGTTGGAGATCCCTGCTCTAATATGATGTATTTCAATACATTTGTCTGGAGCTTGCAAACGATTCATTCTGAAAAGCTTGTTATGGGGGATGGTAATAGGTGAAGCTCAGCTGTAAATAAATAAATAAGTAAATATAATTAAATTTAAATAAATACATACATAAGTGTCTGCCTTTAGAGTAAATGACTGAAATCCTTTTCAAATTTACACAGTGCTGACTTTCCCTAGTGTGTTAATGGCTTATTTTCAGAGGTCTTGAATTCCCTTCCAAGAGTTGCCTGGACAGATGGTAGCACACTTGCCTTTAAAACAATTGCCAAATGGCTGCGATTAGAGTGACCTAGGTTTAACTTCCAGAACAGTGTACAAGATAGTAAATCTCTACGCGGGTCCACGAAGAGAGAAAATTGATTGTGGATGCCATACTAATGATGACAAATCTACAATGAACATGATTGTCATATTATTACTACACTTGGTCCTCACCTTATGGCCAGTTGCTTAACAGCCTCTTAAAGTTACATCAGATCCTCCAAAACATACTTAAGTCCTGATTCCGAAGGCCATAACAACCACACCCTCAGAGTCACAGGATCGTATTTTGGGTGCTTGACAACCAGATCACAGTTATGGCTGTTTGCAGCATCTTGTGGTGACATGACCATGATTTTTGACATTTGTTTCCAGTGTTTACTTCCGGTTTTGCAAAAAAGAAAACCCACCCACCAAATAAAATCATTTAACAAACTGCTATATTTGTTGCAAATAACTTGGCCGCCCGCAGTCATGTCGTGACCTGCTTAACCACAATAATCTATGACTAGTCTCAATTCTGGTTGTACGTCAAAGCCTATCTGTAATGAGATATTAACATTAAATCATAACAATCTCACCATCTGCTCTGATAAGCCTTCGTTTTTTCCCCCCACGGCTGTGGCAAGTTTAGCACTGTAGGAATTATATAATTTAGTTCACCCCAGGTACTCTCTCAGTCAAGCAATACGTTTTCCAGTCCCTCAGAGCAACCAGCAGCAACATAAAGCAGATAAAGGAATAGGAAGGAATGGTAACATTTTTGTTGATGGAACCAGTTAAACAGTGCAAATCCAACGGGAAGCTTGTTTCGGAGATGCCATTTGGGCAGCCTGTACTTCAATGAGACTATTTGTAGTTCTAATCTGTGAAATATGGTTTCTGTTCAAGTCATCATAAAATAATGATTCCTCCCATAAATCTCAGTGCATTAAATTACAATAGGTATTACACAGAGATCTAAAAAAGGCAGATTCTCTTATCCTTTTATTTTGATCAGCTGCATCAAATATTTAAAAAATTAATTATTTAAAAGTATATATTTTAGTCTGAAACGAATCAAAACACTTAACTCCCAGTCCAATTCTAGTTTTATGCATTTATTTAGTAAATTATTTGGAAATTGTAAAGCTGCCTTTCCTGAAGTGGTGTTCACAACAACGCCAATGATAAAATTAAATGCAAACATCTGAAATATATAAGCAAGACAGTTACAGTAAATCCACAAAACAATGACTATAAAACAAAGTTATTAAGTTGTTACAAATGTAGAAATAGCAGTAGCAATAGTCCTTAAACCTATATACGACTTCACACTGTTTTTACAGCCTTCTTCTTTACAGTCAGCATTTTGCCCCCAATAATCTGGGTCCTCGTTTTACTGACCTCGGAAGGAGGGAAGGCTGAATCAACCTTGAGCCAGTGAGAATCGGACTGCCAAACGGCAGGCAGCCAGCAGTCAGTAGAAGTAGCCTTCAGAGACCGTTTCCGGCTTCCAGACGTGACAGACATGTTCTGGACACGTCCGCCGCTCGTTTTCTCCAGTGGGCGCCTTCGGGGGCAGGGGGGCGCCCCACCATAAGGGCGGCCAGTGGTGAAATCCCCACCTCGACGGTGGTTGGGGGGGCTGTTCCCGCTTCGCCCCAGGAGCCGGAGGACAGAATGTGGGGGGAAGAGTCCTCTCGCCGAAGGAGTGCCGGAGCAGCAGCAATTCAAACAGCGGGCTGAAAAGCCAGAGCTGGAGGAACGTACCGAGGCTCCGTTGCGATTGAGTGGCTTGTGAGTTTAATTTTACTTTGATGCTTTCAACTTTCTAAAAAGAGAAATAGAGGGGGGAGTTTGCAAAAAAAACCTCGGAAACAAGCGTTCTAAAATGCTCCCCAGGCTCAGGGAGGGAGCGAAAGTAACATCCGACTTTTAACTATTTGAAAATGAAAGTACTACCATATATGGAATTACTGCGGAAACATTGTATCTGAGTCTTGTTACAGCATAAATGGATTATTACTAATTCTTCATGACCGCCAAAGAGGCAAATAAATGGCACCTCTTTATTCTTAACAAGAAACTTTTTCTATTTGAGATTTAAGCATTCCTCCAACTTTACAGAACTGCAAGATTTATATACAACCCATCTCAAGTGACTCTTGGGGTTTCTCCCATTGTGTGCCCTTCTTTTTCCTATTGGATTGGATTTTAAAATTTTCTCTCTGGACTTTATACAATACACATTTTGAATTTGGATACAGACTTTCCCTTTTCTCCGATCTCACGGACTGCTCGCCCACCAGACACCATCTTTGCTCATAAGAATTAAAACTTTAACTATGGCATCGAGGAAGCCTCCGCCTGGCAAATCTTGGTCTGCTCCAGCTTCTGTAAAAGCTAGTCCGACCCCACAACAAGCAAAAATCACCACAATGCTACAAAAAGAAGCGGCAGGAGAGGACACTCAACAATCATCAATAGAGGAAACTCTTCAAAATATAATGAAAGAAATAAAAGAAATACGGAGAGACATGATAAGTTCAAGATTGGAGCTTCTGGAAACGCAAAGAGCATTAGCAGAAAATAAACAAAAAATTGATGGGTTGGAGGGTGGGGCAGCCGAGGTGAGGGAGGAGGTGAGGGAAGCACAAAAAGAAATTGTGGAACTTACTGGTTATATGTCTAGAATGGATTTTGAAAGAATGTCTTACTTTTTAAGGTTTCAAAATGTTCCCGAGTCAGATTCAGAAAATTTAAAAGATTTAATGTGCACAATTTTAGCAGATTATACTAAAAGGAACAAAGAATACATCTGGGGGGACATTGACCTGATTTATAGAATTAATTCAGCATATGCCAGAATAAATGATGTACCCAGAGAGATACATATTAAATTTGTAAGAAGTTCAACAAGGGATGAGATTCTGAGAGCGCAGAGAGATGGCCCATTGATATACCAGCAGAAAGAAACTGCTATTTGGAAGCAGATCCCGAAAAAGATTTGAGAGATAAGAAGGAAATATTCCTTCCTATCCAAAAAGCTGTATAAAATAGGGGATATGGTTCAAATGGTCAATGCCTGAAGGAATGTTGGTGTTCTGGGAGGGGGGAAGAGTAAGAATTAAAACAATTGAAGAGGCCGAAACCTTTCTTAAAAAACATTCCTCAATCCTGGAGGACGAAAATGGGGGAGCGGGAGGGGCCATGGCTCCGCCCACTGGCAGGAAGGAAGAAGAAGACACAATAGCAAAAAGATTCAGATCACAAAAATGATATTTTATTTTATACATTGTAATTCCTAAACGGATGCTAACAGAAACAAATGATTGATTGCATGAAATTTATGATATGATATGTATGTATCTATGTCCACCTTATATTGAAAGAATTTTGTATGAAGTCTCGGAGGCGGCCATCACCTCCAACATGGAAGCCCTAAAATATTTCTATTATATCCTATATACCCCTTTTCCTTTTATAAATTTGTAAAACCAATAAAATTGTTATTACAAAAAAAAAAGTAGTAGCCTTCAGTACTACATTCTAACCACTGCACCACCATATCTCATATGCTGCCCAATGAATTATTTGTCTCTACTATAGGTTTAGTTCAGTCAAATGAAAGGTTCCTTTCTGAGTCTTTCACACAATGAAGTGGTTCTTAATAACCCATGCAGTCCTTCCTTGATTCCATCATATGCAACATAACTGAGAGAAATGTCATTGATTTTTGTTTTGTTACGTTTTGGCAGCTCTTCCAGCTGACCTCTATTGTTGGACCAGCTTTCTCCAGAACAAAGTGCAAATCCTAGAGCCGACATGTCTGGACAATGGCTTTTCCTCCTCCAAAGCTGTTTGTATTTGATGCTCTGGATGTAGGCCAACCATAGAGTCTGAACATTAGCATCATGCAGAGCTCCTCAGAATAATTCTCGGCCTCATATGAAGAGACATGTGAATAATGAGACAAACGAAATAACCATAATTTATGTTTTAGTACTGCCCAGAGGAACAAAATGATTTATTCCTTTCTTAACATTTGTTTCATTTCATTAGAAATGTTTTAACACAATTTTAACGTAATAGGTAAGATTATCCTGAATTCCGAAGCCCTCGGGAGGGTAATGTTTGTCAGAGGTAATGCTTCCTTTGAAAGGTTTGTTTTTTTTAATTTGTACTGGAAGGCTCAGCTCTTGGACTATTTTGAATAAAATAAAAATCATATTCAGACACTTTGAAATGGTTTTAACAAGAAAAATCCAGGGGAAATTACACAACTAAATGGAGTTTCTAAAATACACAGTCGTGAAAGAGAAGGAAATAGAGGAAGTAAAACATCAGACTTGGAAGTCTGTTTGAGCAGGAGACCCTATATCAGTGATGGCAAACCTTTTCAGCACCGAGTGACCAAACCGGAATGCGGAGGCATGTGTGTGCATGTGTACGCACCGGAGCGCTGGAAACCCAAAGACCAGCTGGCCTATGCACATGTGCACTGGCCAGCTGATCTTTCGGCTTCTGGCACACACATGTGTGCCAGCCAGCTGGTCTTTGTGCACGCTAGAACACAGGAAACCCAAAGACCAGCTGGCCAGTGTGTGCATGCCTGTTTTGGGGCATGTTCAGGCCTTTTTCCAGGCCTTTTCCAGGTCATTTTTCGGGCCAAAAACAGCCTGGAAAATGACCCAAACAATGGCACAAAATCAGCCTATTTGGGGGGCAGTTTTGGCTGTTTTTAGGCCGTTTTCTGGTGCTCCAGCGCCCATGAAATCCAGCTGGTGATGGTGCACATGCCCACAGAGAGGGCTCTGTGTGCCATAGATTTGCCATCAAGGTCCTATACTCTTTTAGACAGATAATTGTTCAGTCTCTTCTTATCTTATATAAGCCTCTAGTGATGGAGCATCCATAACTTCTGAAGGCAAGCTGTTCCACTGGTTAATTGTTCTTACTGTCAGGAAATTTCTCCATCTGGATCTTGAGCTTGTCTTCTGAGGTGTTGGCTATTCCTGCCAGCTTGGCATCAATTGCAAATTTCATGAGTTTCCCCTTTTGTTCATTAGACTATTTCCCAGGCATAGACTTCAGAAAAAAAATGCTTGGAAACAAAATGCAAATCAGTCAAAGAAACTGCCCACCACATTACAGTTTGTGTCAGGAAGGGACCAGAAAGCAACACTACAGTCACATATTTTTATAAAAATTGTTTACCATTGCTTCCTAGGAGATGGATCAATGGATGGATGGATATAAAGGAAACATAGTAATACAGTACAGGAAGACCAAGATGTTATGATATTTATTTATTTATTTATTTGTCAACAAGTACAAGGAAACAAGAATGGAAACACGTGAAAAAAATTGCACACATAAATGGATATAAATAAGCAAATCATAGCCATAAGCACATAAAAAGAGTACATATAAATGGGGACAGTAGGACAGAGATGGTAGGCACACTGGTGAGCTTATGCACGCCCCCTTAGGGATCTCTTAAGAAATGCGTATGGTCCACAGTAGGCAGTTTAAGATAAAAGGTATGCAACAGGATCAGGTAGGGTGTTCCATATCATGTAGAGGTCCTTCAAGAACATGGCAGGAGGATTACTGCTTTCCATAACCTTTCCATACCCTAAAATACCCTGGGGAAGTATAATTGCAGTATATATTGATGACGTATGAAACTAGAGGAAGAATACCATGCTAAGAGAGCAGTATGCCATTTGCTCCATGGCACAGGACCTAGTTACTTGCGGGATCGCCCCATACATCCCTTCAGACGATTCGCTCCCACAGAGAGGGACTTCTCCGGGTGCCGTCCACTAGGCAATGCCAGCGGGCGATGCCCAGGGGAAGAACCTTCTCTGTGATGGGCTCGACCCTGTGGAACGACCTACCCCCCGATATTAGAACTACCACGGACCTTCGCTCCTTCCGCCAAAAACTTCAGACTCATTTGTTCTATCAGGCTGGCTTAGCCTAATTTACTCTTCCTGCTCCAGTCTGTTAACTTAAATTGCTCTATTTTTAAATGGGATATCGTTTTAATGTGTTACAAATGGGTACAGGGTTATTTAATCCAATTTTAATTATGTATGTATTGTCGTGCTTTTAGATGTTTTAATTGTTCCTGTACACTGCCCCGAGTCCCTGTGGGGAGAGGGTGTGGTCCAGTGGTGGGTTTCTGCAGGCTCGCACCTACTTGCGAGAACCGGTTGGTGAAATTTAGAGAACCGGTGAGAGGGGGTTCCACTGGCGTACCTGGAAGTAAATCTGGCCCGCTGCTGCCAGTGACCCAACAGGAAGGAAAGGAAAGGAAAGGAAAGGAAAGGAAGGAAAGGAAGGAAGAAAGGGAAGAAAGGAAGAAAGGAAGAAAGAAAGAAAGAAAGAAAGAAAGAAAGAAAGAAAGAAAGAAAGAAAGAAAGAAAGAAAGAAAGAAAGAAAGAAAGAAAGAAAGAAAGAAAGAAAGAAAGTATCATCACAATTGAGTCCAAAATTTTGGTTGCTAAGCAAGAGCGTTGTTAAATGAGTTTCACCACATTTTAAAAGGTGGCCACTCCCACCCTGTCACATGACTACCAAGCCACGCCCACAAAATAGGCCACACCTACAGAGAAGGTTCTAAAAAATTTGAAACCCACCACTGGTGTGGTCTAGAAATTAGATAAAATATTTGTGTCATATGTGGGACAGAGCATGGCAGATTTCATGATAAAGGCTTAATTCTCTTAAACCAGAGCAGCACAAGGGACTTGCAATCTCCACTGATTTTTATGCAAGGGGAAGAATGTTCATTTTTGTTCCTCAGATCCCTTTTGACTCCGAAAGACAATGGCACTCGTGTGAACATGGAAAAGGAAAAAAGAGCCGGGGGATGCAGTGTGTAAAATAATTAGAGGGTTGTAGGTGGTAAGTGCAAGAAGCCTTTAATATGGGGGATGACGTGAATTATCAGCCCTTCAAGGTAGGCCATTCCAGGCCAAGTAACAGACACTACAGGGATTCCATGCTACTTCAGTGCTGTGGGATATATTAACACAATCTTGAAAGCCTAGCCAGAACCTTCACTGCCCATTTTTGAGGATGATAAGGCTGCTCTTCACTTTCCCAGGGGCTGAGTCACCATTTCACCTCTCCCATCTCCTTCTCAAGGCCAGAGCTGAATTCCTCAGCAGTCATTGACCAGAAATGCAAATACTGTAAGGAAAACAACATGGAGGGGGGGGGGAGGGACAAGTGTCTCGTCAACCCTTTGTGCTACCCCTGACAAGAGGTTACAGAAGTTATTTCCAAGTTGCTGCTTTTCTAAGCACCATAAGGAAGCCACTTTACATGTCAGTTTAAGTGAAGACACAGCTCCTCTTTAAGCATTTTGAGCATTTGCTCCAGTAATGGTATTCTATCCCCTTCACTACCGGTTCGGTAGCAGGAGTGCCTGCGCACCTGGGGATAGGCATGTCTGGGCATGCACAGAAGGTCCGTGTGTCAGGCCTGCAGCCAGTTCCTTTTAGGCTTTTTGGCCTGCGACTCTATCATTTTACTATGCTTTTTCATTAGTGGGGAATTGGGAGGGGGAATAGTAAGGAGTAGAATGTGTGGTGTAGAATAGTAAGGAGTAGAATGTGTAGAAATTCCTTTCTAGAAGCCCAAGGTCATCTTTTGTTCTCTACACCTCTGAGCCTGACTGGAACTGGATGGGTGGAATTGCCAGCGTGGCAATGGAAGATTGGACCATGTGATGGACTTGTGGGTGTAAGGGCAAGATCATGAACTTTCAACTGGATGGGAAAACCCAGGAAGCTTTCAGATTTGGGTTTCCACAGATGTACCAATATGCCTCTCTTAATAAATTGGAACTTTGCGGAAAACTCTGCCTTGGACTCTGATTTAATTTTGGATGATATTTGGAACGCTGACACTGTGATGATGTCAGGGTGGGTGGGCAGAGCCTCGGACCACTGCCACTACAGGTTTGCCCAAATCAATGAGAATACCACTTCTGATTTGCTCAGACTTCTTGGATCTTCCTCTGCTAATGGAAAAAAATCTGCAAATAGGAACCCACCCAATCCTACAGCATTCAACTGCCTTCAGCCTAACATAGTCACTGTTTCCTGGCAAACTTCCCCTTCTCAACGCATGTCCCTATGTCCCTTCCATGTCTTCTTTTCCAGAATGCCTGGGAAGAGTTACTCTTCTCCCTATTCAATTCCCAACCACCATTGCCTTCATAGAGTTGTTGTTTTTTCTCTTCTTAATGTTCTGGAATCTCTTGCTCTGTTACACTTACAGCATTTTCAAAGCATCTGTTCAATTGCTCCTGCCAGTCTTCCACACTCTGTAGCAGTGTGGTCCAAAACTCCCTAATATGGTGCTCTTCAGAGAAGCTGTAACTCAGTTCTTCAAATTTTGAATCAGAATGAAAATTGCTAGGAGTTGACATTCAGCATGTCTGAAAGGTACCAGTTGTGAAATGCTAACTTAGTTAATATTCTCTACCTCAATCTTTTGTACCACCTTATGAGAATTAAAGGAAGAGTCTTTGACCTCGCCCTCTGCTATAACCTGCTTTTTCTCTGGCACAGCTATTTGAATTTGGTGGCAAAAGGGGAAAGAGGAGTCCTCTTCTCAGCCTGCTGCCCTCACTCACATCTCACATTTCCATATGGACTAGGCAAGCTATCCTGTTCTGGCTTAGCAATCTACAAGATTTATTTGCTTTTTATTTTTCTGAACTAAACAAATCTTAGCTTTGTTAACGTCAAAGACCATGACCTCCATATTTTTCCTTTATTCAATGGGACAACATCATGAGAGAAACATGAGATATATTTTAGGATAATGTCTTGGTTCAAGAATGGACGAGTAGGCCTCAATTCTATCGTTACTTAGGAAAACATAAACCTCAGTTAACTCAGTAGGTTGAATTGTTCAGCCACTTATCTTCAGTGTTAGGATATTGAGTCTCCCTATCCTGAATACACTGAGACTATTCTTTACAGATCTCTATAATGGCACATCTGATGATTGTGACTATAAGAGCAAAATTATTTTTAACCATGTTCTTTTTGGGGGGAAAGAACTGTGAGGACAAATGTAATTGGTCTCCTTTTCCCCATATTCCTCCATCAATGCTGCTAGAGAAGAATTACCCTTGCAAATCATTCCGACTTCAAATTGCATCCACATATGATATTATTTTCTTCTGGCTTAAATTGCAAAGCTCACTTAAGTTTCGTTGGAAATATATGGCTCTTTACTTCGGAGTCCTCTCCAAATCATTTCTGCAATATCCTGTAGAGAAAAAAACAACTTCCTGCTGCATTATGGTAGAAGCTGCTGAACATAATATAACTGTCAGTCAACAGATATTTATGCTCCCGAAAATGGAAGATACAAATCTTTTTTTGTATATCTTTCACATGGAGAACTTCCCAGTAGCTTCCATTTACCTATCAGCTATAGAAGCTAAACTATTTTCTCTTTCATTTGCTGTAGGAAAGCACGCAATCTTCAAAAGGGTGGACTTCAAAGCAATTTTTTTTTTGTGCGCTGCTTCTTTGTGGCATGAAATATTTGGACATTTTGATTTCCTGTACAGGACCATAAATCATTTTTTCATTCGCTTGGTAATGGCTCTCACTCTTACATGTGAGTTAGAGCTGTTCTATTTGCTAACCCTCCGTATGATTGGCCAGAATGAAGCATGGATCTGACATTTCAGAATTGCTTAAAACAGGAGTGCATAAATGAGGAAACACATATATTTACGCCTTTTCACTTCTAAGTATCAACTGACAGAGCAGAATAACATAACCTGCTAAAGAATTACAAGGAGAATATACAGAGCATACTAATGTGTATAAAGAGGCCTATGACAGTTTCACGGGACTCTGAAGGTCTGGCTTATAAACACAGCAGAATAAACTGGAAGATACATACTATACAAAAGGTGAGAAACAGCATTTTTTAGACCTTTCCAAAAGAAACAAGAAAGGAAGAAAAAAAAATGTCCCTCTCTTTAAAAGTAGCCCATTAGGAAGAAGAGTTACAGCCCAACCTTTTTTAAATTTGTGCTACTTTCTGGCCTATATAAGTCACCATTTAAATTGGCAATTCATCATCTGAAACTGAAGCTGTATTATCTGGCTGCCTCATTAAGATTTAATCAACATTTGTTGGTACCTATTAGATGATCTTGCAAATGGCGAGATAATCAGAAAGCACAGTTTTGTGTGAATAGTGGGTATTTCAACCTCGTAATTATATAAAAAGAGAAGATTGTATCCAACTTGTCCTAACCAAAACTGAAACTTGATCATGAGCTAAAAGGTTACTTTGAAGGACTTTGATTTAGGGCCAACTACAATTACTTACATTTTTGGAGTGTTCTCTTGGAACTATTCATGGTACAACAATGACAAGTATTGCTTGCTGGCGATTACTACAGGAAAATATGACCTCCATATCTGAAGGAGAATATTGTTGTTGTTTTTCTTTAATCAACTTCCTTCCATACTTTTTTAAAGCATCAGTGCTTAGACAAAGAAAATGCAAACATCTTTTTATTTGCTTTTTACTTTCTTTGTCCAAAAATGAACATCCATTTTATCACAGCTATCTTTGTAATAATCTTTTGAGATATTATTAGTCCATACCACAAAGGTAGGAGATCTGGCAATGCCTTCCAGATATTTTGATCATTTGTTTCCATCATCTTTAGCTGCAAAGTCAATGATTCGTGTGTGTGTGTGTGTGTGTGTGTGTGTGTGTGTGTGTGTTTTCAACCTTGAGCTGGTAATACATGTACACACACACACACGTGTGTGTGTGTATGTGTATGTGTATGTGTATGTGTATGTGTATGTGTATGTGTATGTGTATGTGTATGTGTATGTGTATGTGTATGTGTATGTATGTACGTAGGTATGTACGTAGGTATGTACGTATGTATGTATGTATGTATGTATGTATGTATGTATGTATGTATATACATACATAATACATACCAATAGCTGTGATGATGCAATTGTTAGAATGCAGCATTGCAGGAGGAGGAACCTGCGTCACATCAATACAACGCGGGGTCTTGGCAATCCGAGACCTCCATTGACACTTTTGCTGCTGATCGGTCCATTCGGACCTAAACCATCTCGGAGGGACGGCGATTAGGAAGATGAAGCCTTGCTGGTCACAGGGACACTGCAAAGTCCCTGTTTGACCCAAGGGGAGTGCTTCTGCTAGGCGGCAAACAGACAGCCCCCAGGTTGACAAACACGGGGGCAGCTCCAGAAGAAAGCTGTAAGAAGAAAGTGGGTCCATCTGGAAAGGTATTTTTCTTTTTCTTTTTTTAAATACTCTGCCTAAAGAAACTTTTTTTTAACTAAAACCGAATCCTTTAAGCAAAAGAAATAAGTGGAGAATTAACCTACTTTGGATTTATCTGAAAAGGTTTTTTTTTCTTTTCTCTTGTAATTGTGGATCTGTGTTTTTTTTCCTCCCTCTTAAAGTGAATGGATTATTTGCTTTTCTTCTGTTTTTAGCTACTCTATTTTTTGAGCCTTGGACTAAAGCCTTATTTTTATTTTTATAATTCTTCTTATGACTTGCTACTAAAATTCCAATTCAAACTTTATTTTTTCCTTTCTCTTATAACAAAGAGAGATTCATTACATTAGAAAGTGAATAGTAGCAACACTGCCCCTGGAGGTTAGAGGCTAAACCTGTTGAGACAATGTACTTTTTTCTTTTTGGAGAATGTTGATTACTTGGATGAAGGACTCACGATTTGTTTATAGAAACTGATAAAGACCCAAGGGCACAAATTGTTTTGTACAGGTGGTCTTTGAAAATTGTTTAGCTAAAGGAAGGAAAGGAATCCTTCTTCTTTGAACAGGACAACAGAACCAGTGACCTAAATTAATTTGAAAAGAAGAGATAAAATAGGCCTTAGACCAGGGTGGCAGTGGGGATTAATTTCTTTCTTTTTCTTTCTTTCTTTTTGGGTAACATGATTCAATACCCAGAAGAGGATACTTTGGAATACCAAAATTTCTTGGTTGGAATTTTAAACCTTTTGGAAGGATATAGAAGAATTGATGAGAAACTGGGAAAACTGGTCCTTATTGCAACAAAACATGAAGAGATGGGGGCCCCCAAAATTAAAGAGAAGGAAGAAGATGTAGAAGATAAAGAGATACCCCTATCAGTTGAAGATAAAGATAAGCTAACAGATGATTTTGCTAATGGATCAAAGGTGGGGGAAAACAGAAAGATGGGAACCTTGAAAAAGGAACCTGAAGAATTTGAACTCCATCTCCTCTCCAAGAAGAGGGGGGGGAAGAATTGATGATGGATGTAAGAGGAGAAACCCTTCCAGAAACACGTCTGATAACCAAAGATAGACAACGTTTAACAACAGAAGGAGGGCAACGACAGAGTTGCTTTGAACAGTAAAGTGCTGAAAGACAGTTATAAAATTTTTACAAAGAACAACCAAAAAAGACTTAAGCTACAAATGGCAAGAGAGATAAGACTGTTTCGCTATTAGAAAGACACTGGTTGATATTGAAAATTGACAATAAAAAATTAGTCACCCCTGGATGATTAATAAGTAGAAATTTAGTAATTTTTAGATTGCTTTAGATTGCTTTTGAAGGATTATTAGTTAATAAATATCTAATTAGAATAAGAATAATGAAATAATAATGATATATATATATCTCCCTTATTTATTTATTTATTTATTTATTTATTAGCTCAAAAACCTAACATATATACATATATACATATATACATACATATATACATATATACATATATACATATATACATATATACATATATACATATATACATATATACATATATACATATATACATATATACATTTATACATATATACATATATACATATATACATATATACATATATACATATATACATATATACATATATACGAGAATATTTTTCACAGCTCCTGTTTTGAGGCCCGTTAAGGGAGGAGACAAACTGTCATCCTTCTCTGGCCTTCGACTCAACCCAGAGATCATCCAGACAGAGACCTATTAAGATTGCTGCTGTGTGAAATTTTTTAGATATGTGTTAGATTTTTAAGGGCTGATTTAATAATTAAGAGACCAGGATGGATCCATTTTGGGCTTTTTAGCCCTCTTCAGCTGGCCATACTTCTTCTACTGGGATTTGAACTGGCACTTTCCAGCATATCTGGATGATCTCTGGGTTGAGTCGAAGGGCAGAGAAGGATGACAGTTTGTCTCCTCCCTTAACGGGTCTCAAAACAGGAGCTGTGAAAAATATTCTCTCATCAATAGAGTCCTGTAAAAAGGCTGATGTAATCAGAGAAGCCGGTTAGCTCAAGGCATAGAAAGGCTTGCCTGATATGCTGGAAAGTGCCGGTTCAAATCCCAGTAGAAGAAGTATGGCCAGCTGAAGAGGGCTAAAAAGCCCAAAATGGATCCATCCTGGTCTCTTAATTATTAAATCAGCCCTTAAAAATATAACATATACATATATACATATATATGTTAGTTAACTATTAAGGAATGTTAATGGATATTGTTTAACAAAAAGAGGGGGTAGAAATAGTGTTATTTGATTTTTAGGTAGAACACGTTCACAAGGTGTAAGGTTACTGGAGGTTTCTTGAAATAGTCAATGAATGCCATTTTGTGGCTATGTTTATGAGTGTGAATTATTAGAGGGAAAAGCACATTTAAATAAATGTTGTTAAAGGAGAACTTTGTATGAAGATATTAAGATATACAATGAATGTTTGATTTAAAGTGTATAGTTTAATATCAATAATGATGGTGGACGGAACGCACGTGAGCTGTATGTAATCAATCGACACGCTTTCTACAGGATGTAATGAAGGATGATTTTTTTTCTTTTTCTTTTGTTTAATTAAAATAAAAAAAATATTTTTAAAAAAAGAATGCAGCATTGCAGACTAACTCTGCCAGCTGCCAGCAGTTCGATTTCACCGGCTCAAGGTTGACTCACCTTTCCATCCTTCTGAGGACCTAAATTGTTGGGGGACAATATGCTGACTCTGTAAACTCTGTAAACTGCTTAGAGCTGGGAACATGCTTTTATTATTATTTTTATTATTATTTATTAAACCTGAAAATTGGTTTTCAGTCTAAAAGCTTTTTTCTGTGGACTTAGATAGTTGTTATAAGAAGCCAATTTACTTTTGGATCACTATTGAGCGGCATATAGGTCTAAGTCCTATTGTTATTGCTAACTGAAGAAGCATCTCACCAAAATGAAATTGGCCTGCCCCACTCACTCCTTCAGTCAAGGAACTTCATATGATGGGGTCTAGGAGGGGAGCTTTTTCTGCCATGGCTTTGCAACATCTTGCCACTGGAAGTGAGATCTATCTCCACCCTCTTGGTCTCCAGAAAGGACCTCAACACCTGGCTCTGCTGATTAGGTTGAGGCCCCAATGAGGCCATTCCACACTGGAAGTGGCTAATAGACTGAGAAAGAAGATCACACTTCCCTACCACTTGTGTACTAGTTCTTAGTTTTATCTAATTCCTATTAATTTTTAATGTTTTAAACACTTTTAATGTTTCTCTATTCCTGCTTTTTGGTAAAAACTGACACATGGTTAAAAAGAATTACAAATGTCTGCATTCTGTGTATCAGGCTATACAAATGTAGAGCTTAATGGTGACCCTTAAATTATATTCTGAGCTGGGAACAAGGTTTTATTATGCTTTAAAATTAAGAAAATTGGTTTTCAGTCTAAAAGCTTTTTTCTGTGGACTTAGATAGTTGTTGCAAGAAGCCAATTTACTCTTGGATCACTTTTGTCTATTATACATTATGGAGCAAGTTCAAAAAGAAGGGTTGCCCACTCTATGCAGTACTTGCCAATCATATTAATTTAGCCAGTGAATTAGCACTGTTTGTACCGGTGAACAAGGAATGTCAGCATGAGATGAAACATTTAGGAGATTAGTACAGAGGACAATCTTCCGCACTTATTGCAAGTATATGGAATAAATGACCCAAGATGTCCTTTTCAGCTCTTGTCAACTACAATTCTGAGAGCATTATCTAATGTTCCGCTCGTCTCCTGCATTAATTTATTACCACTCTACCCAAAACTATAGCATTAAAAACAGCACTGTATTGCAAAAGCGAGATGAAACAGTGATCGCTCAATATATATAATTTTTTAGGGATAAGGGAAAAAGTGAACATTCCCTCTAATAGAATAGAAATAGCATTCCATTCAATTGCTCATTAAGAAGGCAAATCCAACACTGCTCCATTTGTGTAAGGTCACTGATGGTTGACTAGGTGCCACCATGTGCTAGGTTGTGTGTGTGTGTGTGTGTGTGTGTGTGTGTGTGTGTGTGTGTGTGTGTGTGTGTTAGGTTTTTTGAGCTGATCAATAAATAAATCAGGGAGACTAGGATAGATCTATTTCGAGCTTTTTAGCTCTCATCAGCTAGCCATACCCTTACTGGGATTCGAACCGGGGCTGTATTATATGCTAGGCAGATGCCTAGGTATGGCTAGCTGATGAGAGCTAAAAAGCTCGAAATAGATCTCTACTAGTCTCCCTGATTTATTATTGATCAGCTCAAAAAACCTAACACACATATAAAAAAAATTACACAACGGAACTCATGGCTTTCTGTCTAGATGGTCTCTGGTGATGAGCCGAAAGACAGAAAAGGAAACAGTATGTCTCCTCCCTTAATTGGGAGGATATATATAATATATATATATATATCAGGCAAGAGCCAGGCACTCCCAATTACATCAGCTGAGACAGGAGGAATCCCAGTAAGGGTATGGCTAGCTGATGAGAGCTAAAAAGCTCGAAATAGATCTATCCTAGTCTCTCTGATTTATTTATTGATCAGCGCATAAAACTAACACACATATTTAAAAAATCACACAACGGAATTCATGGCTTTCTGTCTAGATCAGGGGTGTCCAAACTTGGGAATTTTAAGACTTGTGGACTTCAACTCCCAGAATTCCCCAGCCAGCATAGCTGGCTGGGGAATTCTGGGAGTTGAAGTCCACAAGTCTTAAAGTTCCCAAGTTTGGACACTTCTGGTCTAGATAGTGTCTGGTGATGAGCTGAAAGGCAGAAAAGGAAACAGTATGTCTCCTCCCTTAATGGGGCCCTAACAGGGTGTTGTGGAACAATTATTCTTAATAGCCCCCACCATTCTCAATAGCCCACAGCAGATGTCTGCACTTAAGAGATAAAGAGATAGCTAGGTCTATTCATAGGCAAATGCCCAACATGCAACAAAGGTAGGATTAGCCTTCTACCCATCTCGCCACATGGCACCTGGGAAGATTATATCATCCAGCAAGACTCTACCAACCCTGGCACTCAGGACAGCCTACAGAGTTGCCCCTGCATAGCCCATGGGAGTCTGACATCCAATCAGAATACAAGCTCAAATTCAAAAGCCCAGAGAGGGTATAAAACTCAGGCACACTCAGACTCCTTTCTGGAGTCATGGGTCACTAAATGTTTAGAAAATGCAGGGATCCTCCAATGAAACAAGCACTTTTTCCCAATGTTTCTTTCTCTAGAAGAATGAGGTTTCACTTTTATTGTCAAATAACATACTGCTTATATGAATATGCTTTCCCGCCCCAACCTGTTTAAAGCCCGTTTTCAACTATGTTTTGTGCCAAAAATAATCTAAAATTAAGAATTTATCTACTGCTTTAATCATTTTATATGCCCCATACTATAATTACAACTCTTTTCACAAAATTTCTGGTGAAGAATGTTCTGCCCTAGAAATCTCTGGCTAGGGGTGAATCAGAGGTGGTATTCAGCCAGTTCTTACCGGTTAGGGTGAACTGGTAGCGGTGGCTGCTAGGGGTTCTGCCCACCCGCCTGACATAATGCACGACCTTCTGTGTGTACGCAGAAGGTGGTGTGCATGTGAGTGCACTCACCTTTGTGAACCAGTAGCGAAGGTAAGTGAATTGGATCTCTGGCCCAATGAAATCCCATTTTCATTGTCTATTTCCTCCTCATGCTACTCTTTTGGGGTTGTATGTGCGAGATCACAATTCTGGTTCTACATTTATATGCAGACTGATAGTTGACAATTGTCCTGAAGATCTGCTCACAATTTTCTGAATATTAATAGCAATAGCACGTAGACTATACTGCTCCATAGAGCTTTACAGCATTCATTGAGCTGTTTACAATGTCAACCTATTGCCTCCAACAATCTGGATCCTCATTTTACTGATCTTGGAAGGAGGGAAAGATGGAAGGATGAGTCAACCTTGAGTCAGTCAGGTCCAAATCCCGGGCTGTGGGCAGAATTAACCTGCAATACTGCATGACCTTGTGTCAGAGGGGGACCCGGACCTGGTGGGCATTACGGAAACCTGGTTGGGCCACGAGGGAGGACATCCCCTCGTAGAAATGTGCCCACCAGGATACCGAGCTTTCCATCAGCCTAGGGCCCTAGGGAGGGGTGGGGAGGTGGCGATTATGGTTAGGGAAGGTCTTGAGCCAAAGGAGACCACGATCCCTCAGACGACCAGGTGCGAGTCCCTCCTTGTGAAGTGGGGCCTAGGGAGGCAGTTGGGCGTGTTAGTTGTATACCTGGCTCCTCGCTATGCAACAACAGCCCTGCCCGAGCTCCTAGAGGTGATAGCCGAGGCGGCGGTTGAGACCCCCAGACTTTTAGTCATGGGGGACTTTAACCTGCCATCAGCGGGCAAAACCTCTGGGGTAGCTCGGGAGTTCATGGCTTCCATGACAGCCATGGACCTGACCCAAGTAGTTGTAGGCCCTACCCACGAGTGCGGACACACCCTGGATCTAATCTTCGTCTCGGGACAGTGGAGTAGTGATCTGGGAATAGGGGATTTAGTCACCATACCCCTGTCATGGACAGATCACGCTCTCCTTCGGCTCGACTTTCCGATCGCCGCACCTCACTGCAGGGAGGCGGAACCGGATATTCCTATATGGTTCCGCCCCAGGCTCCTGATGGACCCGATAAGGTTCCAAAGGGAGCTTGGGCCAATTCCTGTGGACTTGCCCCGCGACTCGACTGAGGACCTAGTGGCCGCATGGTTAAGTGTGGCCACAGGGGCCTTGGACCGAGTCGCGCCCTTGCGGCCTCTCTTGCGGCGACGAACCACCTGGGCTCCTTGGTTTACCGAGGGGCTCAGGGAGATGAAGCGCCACAAGAGACGCCTAGAGAGCAGATGGAGATCTTCTCACTCCGAAGCTGACCGAACACTAGTGAGAGACCATATTAGGACTTACTTAGTGGCGATAAGAGTGGCCAAACGTGAGTATTGTGCCACTCTTATTGCATTCGCAGATAACCGCCCTGCCGCCCTGTTTGGGGTGACCTGCTCCCTCCTTCAACAGAGGCCGCGGGAAGCTCCTTTACAGGGTCGAGCAGAGGAATTTGGGATTTATCTGCAGGAGAAAATCACTCGGATTCGGAACGAGCTACCCTCCATCGACAGTGGTCCAGTCGAGCGGGCCGAGGCTGTTCTTGTGACACCATCTTGGGAGGAGTTTGATTTTGTTACCACCGAGGATATGAACAAGTTGTCAAAGAGACTTAGGGCTACCACATGTTTATTGGACCCGTGTCCCTCCTGGCTTGTACTGGCATCCTGGGAGATGACACGAGGCTGGCTCCAGGGCATTGTCAACGCATCTTTGAGTGAGGGGTCCTTGCCTGCCATCTTGAAAGAGGCGGTAGTAAGGCCCCTCCTCAAGAAGCCGTCCCTGGATCCAGCATTATTAGAGAACTATCGTCCCGTCTCCAACCTCCACTTTTTAGTGAAGGTTGTTGAGAGTGTGGTGGCTCAACAGTTTCCGCGACACTTGGAGGAAGTTGATTATCTAGACCCGCGCCAGTCCGGCTTCCGACCTGGGCACAGCACTGAGACTGCATTGGTCGCGTTGGTTGATGATCTCTGGAGGGCACGGGATAGAGGATATTCCTCTATCCTAGTCCTATTAGACCTCTCAGCGGCTTTTGATACCATCGACCATGGTATCCTATTGCGCCGACTGGGGGGGTTGGGGCTGGGAGGCACCGTTTTGCGGTGGTTCTCGTCCTACCTCTCTGGTCGGTTGCAATATGTGTTGGCAGGGGGGCAGAGGTCGGCCTCGAGGCCCCTCATATGTGGGGTTCCTCAGGGGTCGGTCCTCTCGCTCCTACTGTTCAACACATATATGAAGCCGCTGGGTGAGATCATCCGTGGTTTTGGGGTGGGATATCATCTGTACGCTGATGATATTCAATTGTACATATCCACCCCAGACCACCCCAACGATGCCGTCGAGGTTATGTCCCGGTGTTTGGAGGCCGTATGGATCTGGATGGGTAGTAACAAACTCAAGCTCAACCCGTCCAAGACTGAGTGGCTGTGGCTTCCGGCGCCCCGGTTCAGCCAGATTATTCCAACTCTGGCCATTGGGGGCGAAACACCGGCCCCCATGGAGAGGGCGCGCAATTTGGGTGTCCTCCTGGAATCCCGGCTGTCTATGGAAGATCATGTGGCAGCCGTGGCCAGGGGGGCGTTTCATCAGGTACCCCTGATGCGCCAATTGCGCCCCTTACTGGACCGGGGTGCCTTACGCACAGTCACTCAAGCACTCGTCACCTCTCGACTCGACTACTGTAATGCTCTCTACATGGGGCTTCCCTTGAGGTGCACCCGAAAGCTGCAGCTAGTCCAGAATGCAGCCGCGCGGGTGATTACGGGAGCGCCTAGACACTCCCACATAACACCTATCCTGCGCGAGCTGCACTGGCTTCCTGTGGTCTTTCGGGTGCGCTTCAAGGTTTTAACGACCATCTTTAAAGCGCTCCATGGCTCGGGGCCTAGTTACATGCGAGACCGCCTCCTGCCCCATACATCCCTCAGACCGATACGCTCCCACAGAGAGGGCCTCCTCAGGGTGCCCTCGGCTGGACAATGCCGACTGGCGACACCCAGGGGAAGAGCCTTCTCTGTGGCGGGACCAGCCCTTTGGAACGACTTACCCCCGAACTCCGCACCATCTCTGAACTCCGCCTCTTCCGCAAGTGTCTGAAGACACATCTATTCCATCTAGCCGGCCTAGCGTAACCTCCATTACTGACTCCTAGATAGTTTTAAATTTGGGATTTTTAATTCGGTTTTAGCACAGGATTTTATTAGAATATGTTTTTTAAAATTTTATTATGTTTTGTATGTATTTTAACATTCCTGTGCGCCGTCCTGGGTCCGCTTGGAGAAGGGCGGGGTATAAATATAATAAATATATAAATATAATAAATATAATATTCTAACCACTGCGCACCACGCCTCCATGGTATATATTCTCATGTTAATCTTACCACTTACCAGGGTTCAATGATCCATTTTCATAAGTCAGATGGTTAGCTGGGAACCCAAGGGGTCAGTGGCCATCTTTGGCCAGCTGACTGTTGATAAATACAGGAAGACTGTCTTAAACTACTTTACAGACCTGCAGAGATCACCTGTGAACTGTGAACCAACATTTGAGAATCATTCATACAGAGACAGCTCATTAAGAAGGCATTAAGTAAGCACTAAGTAAGAAGACATTGTAAAGGCACTAGAATAACCAGGAAGCTTTAGGCATCTATTTTTAAGATGTATGAAGCAGGTCTAGCACAGCCACCTTTATTTTCAGGCACCTGGGAGCATATGCTAACCTTTTACTTTGCCTCTGCATTCATTCGTAGTTACTCCATCCTGACCTATAGACTTTAAATGACTACAGTGCAAAATTGAAAGGCAGCAATGAGAGCTAACTCTGAATGCAAAGGACTGCAGCCAGCTCCACCTCAGATGTCCTTTGACCTCCAGCTTTTCAAAAGTCAGTGATTTCAGCTCTATTCTCCTGCCTTTCCCTGAACAATCTCCTTAGCCCCACATATCTGGTTTGTCGATTCAGAGACCTTTTTCCTTTACCTTCTGATAACCATACGGGTCATTAAATCACAGCAGCAAAAGCAGTGGAGAAAATTATTATTACTTACCAAGTGTGTGTTGGGGTCCCAAATATGTTTCATGTCACCTCTGGTAGTCTCCGGAAAACAAGGAGGTGTATAATCACATTCTTGAGAGACGGCCTTTTATGTCTGATAGACTGTGTCAACTGAACAGATTAGCAGGCACAAGGTGTACAGTTTCTCGGATTTCTCAGGAGTTGAGGCAGCTAAAAAGAATCAAAGGTGGTTCGGAGACAAAGAAAAGTTAGAGACTGAAAGGATACTTTTTCTCGTAAGCAAGATACAAAGGGAGAATGTACAAGGCTTTCTTCCCGTTGCCTGTCCTATTGGCTTTCCCAGCTGCACTTGGAGTTGAAAGGAGATGGTTTGGTGGGTAAAATCTGTACTAATAGGCTATATCATCTGAATAGAGGCTTGTGGCCCAAAGAGCATAAAATGCCCAGCATGTGAGAACTGGAGAGTAGATCCTGTCTGAAAAAACTACTAATGGGAAGCTCACCTGGATTTGGATTAGGGCAAGTAAAGAGGAAATGCCAGAGAAATCAAATGGAGTCAAGAGGAGAAGAGAGAACATTTTCAAGATGATTAACTACCCTGATGTATGCCAGACTTGGGCTGTATACAGGAGGCACGCTAGGCAATTGAGCCACTTCCACATGACCTGCCTCCCTGGAATTCTGAGGATCCGGGGGCAGGACAAGGTGCCAGACACAGAAGTCCTCTCCACAGCAGGCCTGCCATCAGTTCACACCCTGCTGATGAAAGCCCAGACAAACTGGGCAGGCCATGTTTCAAGGATGCCAGATCATGGCATACCCAAACAGCTCCTCTATGGTGAGCTGTCTCAAGGAAAGCGATTGCACGGGGGACAAAGGAAGCAATGCAAAGGCATATTCAAAGCCACCCTTCCAGTCCCTGGATATTGACACCACCTCCTGGGAAACCCTGGCACAAGATCAATCAACCAAGGCTGCCAAACATCCGAGGACAGAAGAACAACCAGAGCACAAGAGAAGCGAGCGCTCCACAAAGCCAGAGCTGCGAATAAGGCAACAATGGTGCCCACTCATGCCTGCCCGACATGTGGCAGAACATTTCATGCCCGTATAGGCCTTACCAGCCACCTGTGGACGCAATCTGTTAAGATGTCAAGGTCCTCTTCGAACACAATGGACAAACAACATCAAGGTTGCTGAATTGTGTGGATTTGTTTGAGGTTTAAAACACTCTGACTTTTAAGAAGATCCTACTTGGTTCGGTGATAGACAGTGTGTGCTCAGTCTTTAGATCTGAAATGAGAGAATGTGAAACTACAAGTATCTTGGTTCTCACTGGATCAGTACTCATGGGGAAAGAGCTCCTTGCTGATGGGAGAGTTAACAGCAGTTGAATTGAAGGGGACCTAAGTGCTGAGTTGGTAGTAGGTTCTAGAATACGAGACTAGCTACTGGGGGGGGGGGATAGGAATAGTCCAAATCTAGCAGCCTCAAAAATCATACCAAAAATTCTTAGCATCTAGTTCTTCCTCACCATCATGGACAGCAATATCTAATAGGTTGAAACCCTGAAATCTTCCATCTTTTTATTAATAACTAAAGAAAAGAACTAATCAAATTGGCACATGAATCAAATGTTTACCGACGAGCTTCGGGAGATGAAACGCCGCAAGAGACGCCTAGAGAGTAGGTGGAGATCTTCTCGATCCGAAGCTGACCGAACACTAGTGAGAGACCATATTAGGACTTACTTAGTGGCGCTAAGAGTGGCCAAACGTGAGTATTGTGCCACCCTTATCGCGTCCGCGGAAAACCGCCCTGCCGCCCTGTTTGGGGTGACCCGCTCCCTCCTTCACCTGAGGCCGCGGGAAGCCCCTTTGAAGGGTCGAGCAGAGGAATTTGGAGTGTTTCTGCAGGACAAAATCACTCAGATTCGGAACGAGCTGCCCTCCACTGAAAGTGATCCAGTCGATGTGTCCGGTGCTGGTCTTGAGATAACACCTTGGGAGGAGTTTGACTTTGTCATTACCGAGGATATGGACAGGTTGCGGAGGAACCTTAGAGCCACCACATGTTTATTGGACCCGTGCCCCTCTTGGCTTGTACTGGCATCCTGGGAGGTGACACGAGGCTGGCTCCAGGGCATTGTGAATTCATCTCTGAGTGAGGGGTCCTTGCCTACTATCTTGAAAGAGGCGGTGGTGAGGCCCCTCCTCAAGAAGCCATCCCTGGACCCAGCATTATTAGAAAACTATCGTTCCGTCTCCAACCTTCACTTTTTAGCGAAGGTTGTTGAGAGTGTGGTGGCCCAACAGTTTCCTCGACACCTGGAGGAAGTTGATTATCTAGACCCGTGCCAGTTCGGCTTCCGGCCCGGTCACAGCACTGAGATGGCATTGGTCCCGTTGGTTGATGATCTCTGGAGGGCACGGGATAGAGGTTGCTCCTCTATCCTAGTCCTATTAGACCTCTCAGCGGCTTTTGATACCATCGACCATGGTATCTTATTGTACCGATTGGGGGGGGGGTTGGGGCAGAGAGGTACCGTTCTGCGGTGGTTCTCGTCCTACCTCTCTGGTCGGTCGCAATGGGTGTTGGCAGGAGGGCAGAGGTCGTCCCCGAGGCCCCTCATATGTGGGCTTCCTCAGGGGTCGGTCCTCTCGCCTCTCCTGTTCAACACCTACATGAAGCCGCTGGGCGAGATCATCCGTGGATTTGGGGTGGATTACCATCTGTATGCTGACGACACCCAGCTGTACATATCCACCCCAAACCACCCCAACGATGCCGTCGAGGTGCTGTCCCGGTGTTTGGAGGCCGTACGGATCTTGATGGTAGTAACAAACTCAAACTCAACCCGTCCAAGACCGAGTGGCTGTAGTTTCCGGCACCCCGGTTCAGCCAGATAAGTCCAACACTGGACATTGGGGGCGAACAATTGGCCCCCGTGGAGAGGGCGCGCAACTTGGGCATCCTCCTGGATTCCCGGCTGTCCATGGAGGACCATGTGGCGGCCGTGGCCAGGGGGGCATTTTATCAGGTACGCCTGATACGCCAGTTGCGCCCCTTACTGGACCGGGGGGCCCTTCGCACAGTCACTCAAGCGCTTGTGACATCCCGGCTGGATTACTGTAACGCTCTCTACATGGGGCTCCCCTTGAGGTGCACTCAAAGGCTACAGTTAGTACAGAATGTGGCCGCGCGGGTGATTATGGGTGCCCCAAGGCAAGCCCACATAACACCTCTCCTGCGCAAGCTGCACTGGCTGCCTGTGGCCTTTCAAGTGCTCTTCAAGGTGTTGACGACCATCTTTAAATAGCTCCATGGCTCAGGGCCTAGCTATATACGAGACCGCCTCTTGCCCCATACATCCCTTCGTCCGATCCTCTCCCACAGAGAGGGTCTTCTCCGGGTGCCGTCGGCTGGGCAATGCCGGTTGGCAACACCCAGGGGAAGGGCCTTCTCTGTGGCGGGCCCGGCCCTCTGGAACGACCTACCCCCCGACCTTCGCACTACCTCGGACCTCCACCTCTTCCGCCAACGTCTTAAGACGTATTTATTCCAACAAGCCGGCCTAGCATAGCCCTCCGTTTCTGACTTTTTATGTACAAATTGCAATTTGGTAAGGTTTTAAATGGGTTTTAGCACGGGTTTTAATAATTTAATATGTTTTAATGATATATATTGTTTTTTATTGTGGTTTTAGTAATGCCTGTGCGCCGCCCTGGGTCCTAACAAGGAGAAGGGCGGGGTATAAATTCAAAAAATAATAAAAAATAAAAATGGGGGGGATAGCTAATGATATAAAATAAAAGAAATAAAATTCAATATGTTTTTACTTTCTTAAGGTTATAGCAATATAAGAGTTAGACCTACTTATGCTTTGCAGTGCTTTACAGCCCTCTCTAGGTGGTTTACAGAGTCAGCATATTACCCCCAACAATCTGGGCCCTCATTTTACCCACTTCAGAAGGATGGAAGGCTGAGCTGGTGAGAATCAAACTCAATACTTCATTCTAACCACTGTGCCACTGGCCGCAGCCTTATAAAATATATACTGGAAAAAATGAAAATTAATAGAGACCAGTGCTAATTACCCTAGACTAGTGATGGCGAACCTTTTTTGCCTCGGGTGCCAAAAGCACGCGCTTGCGCAATATTGCACGCACTCGGGTGCCCACCCTCATAATTTAATTCCCCCATGCCCCCTGTACATGCATGTGTGACATACACACACAACTTTCTTGGAGCCTGGGGAGGGTGAAAACGTCCCCCTTCCAGAGGCCCTCCAGTGGCCGGAAACAGCCCATTTTCCAACTTTCGGTGGGCCCAGTAAGTCCATTTTTCGCTCTCTGGAGGCTTTCCTGAAACCTCCAGAGGACAAAAAACTGCTGAAAATTAAGGGCGAAAATCAGCTGGCCAGCATGCGTGCTGCAACTGACAGCGCAACATCTCGTGTGCCCTCAGAAATGGCTCCGTGTGCTACCTGTGGCACGCATGCCATAGGTTCGCCATCCTGGCCCTAGACAGAAAACAAAAATCAGATGCAGTAAGGGATATCTGGCTTAGCAAAAATAGTTATGAAAGAGATCACAGTGGTCATTGATTGCAAATTCAATATGATCCAGAAAGTGATTTGGCTGCAAAAAAAAATGGGCATGCATAATGAAGAAGAAGTGTAATTTTCAAATCACACTGAGTAATTGGTCAATCCTCGTGTCCAATTCTAGACCCTACACTTTAAAGCACTCAGCGAAATTGAAACTGTTTCAGAGAAGGATTGTAGGACTAGAAGTTAAATCCTCTAAAAAGAAATGGAAGGACCTGAGTTTGTCTCAGTCTTAAGAAAAGATTACTGAAGAGTGGGAGATGTGATAGACAATCGCTGAAAAACATCACAAAGAAGAAATCCCTTCTCGTTCTGTGTTCTGTACAAGATGTAGAAAAATGGATTTAAATGTAAGAGGGACAGATTCAGTGTTGGGTTTCCATTTTTTTTACTATTGGTTTGTGCACACGCTCACTGCTTCTGCACATGTGCAAAAGCTTCTGCGCAAGCGCAGAAATGTCCGGGCAGGTGGGTGGAGCCTCCTGCCGCCCACACTACCGGTTTGCCCAATCCCGGCCTTTTACAGCATTTAATCAGAATCTGTCCAGAGGTGAGGAGCAACTCACCTCTGGACAGATTCTGATTAAATGCTATAAAAGGCATTCTAATATTAAGGGCAGGAGCCAATTTGGGGTAGTGGTTAAAACACCAGAGTATAAACTGGGAGACTGTCCATTCTAATTCTCCCTGAGGCACAAAGCCAGCTGGGTGGCCTGAGCCAGGCCCTCTCAGAGCTAAGAAGCAGCCAAGAACAAGCCACCTCTGAAATCTTGCCAAGAAAACTCAAAGGACCTGTCCAGGCAGCCACCAGGAGTCAGGACTGATGTGAAGGCATAAAATTAAGAACAGATTGAAAATGGGATCAATTACCCCAAGATATGGTGGGCTCCCATTCATTAGCTGTGCAATTCGATGTGTGCAAAGGGAGGGAGGGAGGGAGCCATCTGTCAGGTGCACTGTAATTTGGGTTTCTACACAGAACAAGGGATTGGACTCATTGACCTCAGTGGCCTCTTCCAACTATAGAGTCCAAGGATACCTATTCACAGGTGCCAGAAGGAATAAAACGAGCACCTTCTAGCAAAGCTAGAAGAGCTTCTCATAAGGCTGCTAGGAGCTTAAATTTAAGCACATTTATTGCTGTTTCAAACTCTGCTCAAAGTTTTGCATTGACTACCTGATTAGTTCCAAGAGCGCAGGCAACTGCTGATTTGTTATCATGGCAGCATTCAACCTTGAAGGGCTGGAAAGACACTTCATCATCAGATGGCATTTCAGAGAGCTACTGAAAGGATCACCTGACTTGGCATAATCACCCAAATCTTGGCCGAGTTGTAGAGGTCGCACAGCTTCAGTCTTTTCCAGAAAAAAATAAAAATAAAAAAGGAGTTTATTGGGGGATCAAAGTTATGTTTTGGACACAGTGGACCAAAGTCATGAACGCTTTAAGGGTAAAATAGATTGAAACATAAGCCCCTTCGTAAGATTAATGAGAAACATTTTTGAAAATGCTTCTCTTTGAGAAATGCCCTTATGTTGTCTCCTCCACAACAGTCCATCAGCTGTAATTCTTTTTTCTGATTCCTTTTTCAGTCCTTGTTTATATACAGGTAATCCTTGACTTACAACAGGTTGTTTAGTGACCGTTCAATGCTACAACGGCATTGAAAAAGTCTCTTATGACCATTTTTCACCCTTACAACCTTTGCAGCCTTCCCATGATCATTGGATCAAAATCCGGAGGCTTGGCTACTCTGTATTGGTTGACACTTAACGACCATGTTACCAACTTATCAACTGCAGTGATTCCCTTAACAACCGTGGCAAGAAAGGTCATAAAATGAGGCAAATGTCTCACTTAACAACAGAAATGTTGGGCTCAATTGGGGCCATACGTTTAGGACTACCTGTACATGCTTAAGCCCATGTTTGTCCTTTGTTTTTAACTAGACCAGGATCTCAGTTTATCTGCCCCCAGATTGAAATCCTTAAGGGAGCACTTCCTTTCTATGCAACAATTTGTGAAGACCTCCTGGTTATTTCAGAGGCCCTTCAGAGAGTAGGTGGAGTATTCTGCTGCCCAATGGACAAAGAAATGCAATACACCTTGCTGCCCTGGATTCAGGTCTCTTTTATTTGACTTTCTCTTGAATGCAGCTCTTCCTCCTATTTCTCAAGATCATTTCTTCTGCCGTTATAGGGCAGGGAAAGGGTGTTCCAGTTCCTAGGTTCTCTCCTCCCTCAAAACTTGGCCAAGCTAAAATATTTCACTTTCTTGCTCTACTCTCCTTTTCTCACCTTTTTTTGTTGGTTTGTTTTTTGTACTACCATGTTGGAGAGCACCACTGCTGGTCCCAACAGCAACAGGTGGTCATCAATGCACACAGGCTAAGCATGGATCCTCTCTAAAATAGCCGATACATTCAGTCTTCGCTGTTGGAACATCAGTTGTGCTCTCCTGCCCCTTGCTTCCCAAATAGCAGCAGAAGCTTAGCCAGTTGCTTGGCCGTTGTGGGGAGAGGAATGCACAAAATATCCAAGTGATCTTGTGGAAGTTGCTAACCCATGAACTTAATACTTCCTATAGCCCAGGGGTGTCCAAACATGGGAACTTTAAGACTTGTGTACTTCAACTCCCAGAATTCCCCAGCCAGCTATGGGAATTCTGGGAGTTGAAGTCCACAAGTCTTAAAGTTCCCAAGTTTGGACACCCCTGCTATAGCCCAAATAAGAAAACTTGGGTTGCTAGACACGTTTCTGACCTCCCGAGCAGCCAAACAAAAAAGCCATGGAGGCACAGCGCCTCAGGGCCAGCTGGCCAAAGTTGGTTCTGCAGTGGGCTAATTAATTAGGGAAGATTGGCCACCACCTTAAGACAATTCCTCAATGCAAAGTAGAATGTTCCTATAGGACAGGGGCTTCCAAACTTGGTAACTTTAAGTCTTGTGGCCTTCAATTCCCTTATTCTGGCTGAGGAATTCTGGGAGTTGAAGTCCACAAGTCTTAAAGTTGCCAGGTTTGGAAACTCTGGCTATAGGGGATCTTGTTCAATTCTCCAATAGGAAAACCGTCTTTCCTCTTAGATCACCGTGATCAGTCTCCGTCTGAATCGGCACCTGCTGATTCTGAGATGGAGCTGAGATGTGAGATGTTTGGTCAAAAGTAAATGAGCCATCTTGGAAATGGGCAAGGAGGTAGTGAGGATTAGCCCTCAGAGTTGGTCAGATTGAAATGGCATAAAAAATCTGGGTAAATAAATAAGAGAGGTCCCTAAAAAGGAACAAATTCAATACTCTGCCCCCCACCCCACAAGAAGCAACTGCATTTCTTAGCAAATTGATTTATAGTAATCTAAATCACAGAGCCGACATGGCACAGTGGTTAGAGTGCAGTACTACAGGCTACTTCAGCTGACTGCTAGCTGCAGTTCGGCACATCGAATCTGAGCAGGCTCAAGGTTGACTCAGTCTTTCATCCTTCCAAAGTCAGTAAAATGAGGAATCAGGTTTTGGGGGACAATATGTTGACTCTGTAAACTGCTTACAGAGGGCTATAAAGCACTGTGAAGCGATATATAAGTGCTATTGCTATATTGCACTTGGACATCCAATCTATGGTGTTGCTGATAATTAGACAAAGCCAGCTAAGACTATTCTAAAAGCAAATTATTAAGCTCTTTTTATTTTATTCATTTATTCTTTAACAGTCATTTGGAGGAGAAACAATTCTCCATTTCGACTCACCTCACACTTTAATCCAAATCCACTTTATGGTTCAGTACAATGTGTGTAAACCCAAACCAAGGATGATAGTTCAGCACATTGTGTGAACTCAGCAAGTTTTGATTTATTCAATAAACTATAATTAAACAAGTCATGCAGCATACGAAGCTAGTCTCTGTTTCTTCTTCCCAAATAATTGAAAAGGAGCTAATCTTTTCATGTAACGAATTTCGCTCAGAGTTAATCCATTCTCCCATAGACAGCGTTCACAGGGTTCTAACAGCAATCATGAGTTTGATCTGCTGCTTCAAAGAAACCTGTTTTCCCATTCTTCCATTCAATATATCTGTCCACGAATAAATCCCTGATGACTTTTGAGTTGAGGTTATCTGTTGATCCCTAACCCTTTGCAAGGAGAACAGTGGGCTACAAAAGAATTGCTCCTGTTTATGTCGCTAAGGGACCCCATGGTTCTTTGATTTACTTATTTGATCAGTTTTGCAATTGATGTGGTAAAATATCAAAGCATGATAAAATCGTAGCGCAAACTTAAATCAAAAAATCTTGGGAATCTTGGAAAAATGAACTTTTTCTTTGCCAAGTGTTGTATGCCAAGGGAGATACTGTAGTTATCACATCCAAGTCTTGGATTCTTTACTCTCTGATAGTAGTTCTCAGGAGTCTCAAGCAGAGGTAGCATTTGTTCCATCACCTGAGCCTTTTAATTAGAGTTATCAGAAAGATTTGACCTCCACAAATGTCTCTAAGCGCCAACCCACAACATCAAATACATAGAAATTAAAGGGAAGAGTAAGATATTAGCAAATCTGATGCCTGAATCTAGCAGCACTGTTAAAGAGCAATTTTGGAACCACTGATAACATGGACTCTCATATTAAAATGATCAAGTGCTTTAAAAAAGTGTAATAATCATTTTAACCAATTTGTATTGATAATAGTGGTTCCCTGAGGCTTTATTTTTCTGCATCTCAAACTGAAAGCTACAGTTAAGTGGGTCTAAATTCTATTATTTGTCTGGGATTTTAAGTGTTGGGCTTAAAGACATCTCCCCATTCTCTGCCATAATAACTCTTGCATAAACCAATACAACCATATGGATTTAAAACTCAGCCACTCACTATCTTCAGGAATTAAACACAGTTCCAACCATATAGTGCTTCTTAGACAGTACTGATTTAGAGCAGGGGTCTCCAACCTTTGCAACTTTAAGTCTGAAGGACTTCAGCTGGCTGGAGGAGTCTGGGAACCGAAGTCCTTCAGACTTAAAGTTGCAAAGGTTGGAGACCCCTGATTTAGAGGACTAATTATCTTACCTGCAAAGGTCTGTAGTTCAGCTTCACAACCATTGGAACTGGCTGCAACTTCCAACAAATTTAGACGTCCAAAAAGCAGAGCTCAAAGAAAAACGAACCCAAAGCAGAAATGCAGTTACTCAGTGTGAGATGGGGCTTCCTCTGATTCTACTCATCCCAGAGAGTTCTGATTTAACTTAACGTGTTGCAGCACGTGCCTTCAGCAGGAGCACATAAATGTGGGGTCAAAAAAATGAAGATGGTGACCATGACTACATAACCTGTTACCCTACGTTGATACATATTAAAAAGGTGTTTTGACCTAGCATGAAACAACTCCTTGTCCCAACAAAAAACCCTTTTATTAATTTAACGTGACTTCTTCCTCCCGATATTAGAACAACTACGGACCTCCGCTCCTTCCGTCAGAAATTAAAAACACACTTTTTCTGCTTGGCCGGCCTAGGTTAGTCTCTACCTTAGGGGTTAGGGAACGTTAATTTTAAAAATGGGGATTTTAGTGCAGGGACAATTAGATTTAATCTGTTTTTACTTATTGTATCTATTTATGTATATATTTTATGTGTTTTAATGTTTTCCCTGTGCACCGCTCCGAGTCCCCCTGGGGAGAGGACGCGGTATATAAAATAAATTATTATTATTATTATTATTCTGCTCATTCACATCCGGCAAAGTCTTTCAAGGGAGGATTTACAGTCACAGACCTTATCTGGCTTGGAGAGCTGCCAAGCCGATATCTGCAAAACTTGGCAAGGAGTCTCAGAAAGTCACGAACCAAATAAGCAAACTAATTGTCTCCTGCAAATTCTGACTCATAGATAGTTTTAAAATGGGGATTTTAATTCGGTTTTAGCACAGGTTTTTTAGTTGAATAAGTTTTTTAAAAAAAAGTTTTATATGTTTGTATGTTTTTTAATATGCCTGTGCGCCGCCCTGGGTCCGTTTGGAGAAGGGCGGGGTATAAATTCAATAAAATCTAAAATCTAAATCTAAAATCTAAACTCCACTCCCCTTTCACTCCTCTTTTATTTCCTCTGGGAGGGGCCATTCATCATCCACCTGTGGCCTTACTTACTCCCAAGTAGGGATTTCCCTTCGTCTGCAACTCTGTGCATGCGCACACTGGGAACAGGCTCCAGCTGTTCATCTGCCTCACTGATGTCTGACTCTGAAGGCAGCTTATAACTGTCAGATGGCCCTGGCCCTATCTCTGCCTCTGACACAGAGCCCTCATCAAAGCCTTTCGCAGACTCCAGGACTGGCCTATGTTCTTCCCCAATCTTCTCACTGTCTGCTGCCAGCTCTGCTGGTCACTATCGAGCTACAACAAAGAGGTAGTGTATTTGGATGTGGTTTGGGTTTGGCTCTATCAATTCTCTGGCAAGTAAAACATTGCCAGTCCACTCCATATACAGATGTCCTCACAACTAGTGCAAATATGTTTAATGCTCATTATTATTTCCATGTTTTTCTCCCAAAATTATGATGAATCAAGTTACACCTGGCAGTCCAGAGGGCAGAATGCTGCATTTCTGTCTCTCCTTACTTCACTTCAGACCAGCAGAGTGATTCCTTGAGAAGATAATTGAACCACAAGTATGTTGGCATTCCTAACTTTATTCCTCCTGAAGGTCAAATATGGCTACTTCAGGCTCGTGCCTTGGCATGCATATTTTCCAATGAGAGACTGAGACAGGGAGATCATTTATTACAATTTATCAGAATATTCAGAGAAAGGGGATTCTTCGCATTCAAAGATCCTTAGCTTACATCCCCCTTTGTAGTTAACATAACAAAGAAAAGTGCAAGAGGAAACTTGATGGGACCGGGTAAAAGTAACCTCCCGTTTGCATAGGAAATCAGTTACATATTGTCAAACATGTTACATATTTACATCACACATGTACATTAAAATGAAGTCTGATGTCAGAAGGGGCGTAAATTGTAAGGAAAAACATTGTTTCGAGTTCGCGAAAGAGATAAATCAGACCCCGATTTGTATTTTTCTTATCTGGAGATCTGGAGTCTCCAGCCTGTTTTTCTTTTCAGTTTAGGAATATTAAAAGCTATTCCCACCTCCCAGTCTGTAATGAGGATCATTTTAAAAGAGAAAAAATAAGCCAAACTAAAATACAAAGTAAGCAGAGGTGGAATTCAGCAGGTTCTGACCAGTTCTGGAGAACCAATAGCGGAAATTTTGAGTAGTTTGGAGAACCGGTAAATACCAACTCTGACTGGCTCTACTCCTATCTATTCTCTGCCTCCCGAGTCCCAGCTGATCAGGAGGGAATGGGGATTTTGCAGTATTCTTCCCCTGCCACACCCACCAAGCCACGCCCACCAAGCCACACCACACCCACCAAGCAACGCCCACAGAACCAGTGGTAAAAACCTTTGAATCCCACCACTGAAAGTAACTATGTTTAAAAATACAAAGTAAAATACAAACTAACCATGTTTGCCAACAAATTACAAAGTCCCCCTCGCTCCCCATATGTTGGCAAAGATGTTCACATTTTCTAGTAGCAAAGCATGCGGTGCTTTTGCAGCAATAGGCCATTTCTGTGGCACTTTGGATGCATCTAGGGCCTCAGTTCTATTAAGTTTTATAATACACAATCCTGTACAGCATCCCTTCTCACTGTCAGAAGAAAATTGCTAGGCTTCAAAGAACAGTTTTTCAGAAGCACCGTTCATACTTCAACCACAGTGCTAAGCTAGATACCCCATAAATTGAAAGTTCTTGACCATATTAAGAGTATCTGCCAGTGACAGCTGCTTTTCTTGACAGAAGATCTTTCCATTCGAGGGCATTTCCTGTTTCCCAGCTTTTATCCAAAATAACCCAACAAAAAAACACATCTGCATCAAGATACCTGGGAGGGATTCACTCCAAATAATATGGCCTCTTTTAAATCTGTTCAGTATTGGACTGTTTGAGGAACGAGATTTTATTTTTATTTTTTCCCCTTTGCAAAAGGGCAGAGGAAACTTTAAAGGAGGGAAGATTTCATCCTGGTTCAATCAATGCTATGCACAAAATCCAGAGCCTGAGAGAAACCAGGCTCATTTTACAGTTATCCTTATCCAGACCAACTTAGCTGCTTTCGTAAAATCAGAAGGTTGGAATCTTAAAAGGCTAATTTGCATTTTGCCCTGATCAGAGGATGGCATGCATACATATCCTGTTCAAAAGAATTCACAGAAAGTTAAATTAGCAATAACAATAGCACTTAGACTTATATACCACTCCACAGTGCTTTACAGCCCTCTCCAAGTGGTTTACAGAGTCAGCCAATTGCCCCCAATGATCTGAGTCCTCATTTTACCCACCTTGGAAGGATGGAAGGATGGGTTGACCTTGAGCTTAGTGAGATTCGATCTGCCAGATTCCAGACAGCTGGCAGGTAGCAGAAGTAGCCTGCAGTACTGCATTCTAACCACCACTCCACCACACACATACTTTTTAAATTAAAGAGCCGCCATGGCTCTTTTTAAATTTAAAAGACCTCAAGGGCTGCTAGAGACAATTCCATCCAAAAAAGGCCTTGTAGAAAATATTTCAGTGCACTGATTCCTGCCATAGAGTAGAATGCCTGGCTGAGGAAGCAACTGGATTGTCATCTCCCCTTCTGAAGGTAGGTGTGTGTGTGTGTTTGTGTGTGTCTGTGTGTGTGTGTGTGTGTGTGTGCGTGCATGCACCTGCGCACACCAGGGGTGGGTTCCTGCCAGTTCTAACCTCTTCTATGGAAGAGGTTCCACAAATCTACAGTGCCGTTTAGAACTCGTTCCAGCTCCTTCCCCCTGCCCGTCCACAACATCATCAAGATGAAGAGCGAGAGGAGGAATTCTGGGAGTTGAAGTCCACAAGTCTTAAAGCTGTCAAGTTTGAACAGCCCTGGGGGGTTTTTTTCTAAAGGGTTAGGGGTGCAAGGGTCTTGTAACTTGTCAGCTTTAAGACTTGCGTGCTTCAATGCCAGTTTCTGAGCAACATTTTGGTGGCTAAGCAAGAGCATTGTTAAGTGAGTTTCACCACATTTTACAAATTGGCCATGCCCACCCAGTCACATGACTGCCAAACCGCTCCCACGCGGTCTCATGGCCAGCAAGCCACTCCCACAAAGCAGGCCACACCTACAGAAGAGGTTCTAAAAAATGTGAAACTCACCACTGGCGCGCACACCCATGCATGTGCACATACATGTCTGGGCAGGCATGCCTACACATGCATCTTTGGCTCCTAGGAAGCTCGACCAGTCCCTGCAGTTCTCTTGGCAGGACTTTGGGAACAAACTCATGATCTCCCATTTTCAATCCTAGAGCCTTAACCACTATACCAGACTGATTCTCTGTTTCCATTCCAAAATACCAATTAAAATGACTGGAGTAATGAATACTGACGTTTGTGTTGTTTCCCTTCATTGTTTCCAGACAACCTGTGATTTTTCCACTGTGTCTTTTAGATTGCAGGCCTGCAGGCAGGCACAGACCTGGCTTTTCTTGATTTTTACATCATTCATCCTGGAAAGAGAAATGGACGGAGTGGGATTCACCGTCTCTTAGATGCCTTCAAGCAGAGGCTGAACTATATATTTACCTAATAAATCTAATCTATCCACAATGCTTTAATGTGGGTTCCTGCACCAATCAGTAGGTCGGGTATGATGGTTTGCATGGTACCTTCCAGTTATATAGTGCCATTATATGTAGCGGCTTCAAGTGATTTTAGTAAATCACTTGAAGGATTTTCTTTTAATAGTACTTCCCAATCAACAGGAGTCAAACTTATTCGTTGAGCAGTCTTCTTTCTTAGCCCTGGGCTGGATGCCAGTAGATGATAGTCAATAAGACAAGCTTCTATATGGTTGCAAAAAACCTTCAAATCTATAAATCTTAGTAACATGTGCATGTAGTTCCTAAGGCATGGGCACAAACTCAACTCGAAGGAGACTTTATGTTTACAGCATTACCCTTAATTCCGGCCGGATTAAGGGCAGCAATTCTTTGCTTTGTTCTTTGAAAACTGCTGTTCCTTGGCGTGTAATTGAAAGAAAATGCATGCTTAAATCTTAACGCTAGAATGTTTCATGATAGTCAGAAGGATGACATAAATCTGCAAACAAAAGCTTTCTTCTTAGGCTCGAAGGCAGCTGTGGCAAGTATACTATTGAATTATGGAATATAGTTGTGGTTTGCTGTAATTAAAGTTTCACAATAAACCCCTTGTGACAATTTACTTATATGCAAGTGCCAATATTTCTGGAAAACAAAAGAGCACAGATTATTAAAATTTGAGGGTGGGAGATGATTCTTGGTACTCCACATACATTTGGCTGTGATGTTTAAGCCCTTAAGAAGGTTGAAACAATCCCAGAAAGTTCTTACTTCCTGTACACTGAAATAAAAATTTGTAGAAGTTGTTTTCTGGCCTAGAATCCACAATTTTCCTATTCTTATGGGGAAGGATTGGATTGAGGGTAAGATTGTATTTACCCAAATGTCATGTGAATCCTCCATGAAGATGGGAATCTTGTTGATTGAAGTCTCCATCCACAGAGGGTTACCTTCCCATCCTCGCAATCATTATGAAGAGGTCATGTTGGAGAAGTAGTACTACAGCATACTATTCATCACTGACCATACATTTTATTTGTGAGCATCTGAAAATGGCTTAGCTTGTTTTGCATGTGGGCTAAAACGCCTTTATTAATCAGTTCAATGTTGTGATGTTTACATTAATGTTCATTGTAAAAAATGCAAATAGGTAGCATGAGCGTTACATCCAAGTATTCGGCACAGTCGTTTTTTATAAACAGGAAGGGAGGCAAATGGAAGCCATTTCCAAAATCAGGAACAATATTCATCTTATCTCTAAAACTGGGACAGTTAATAATGTCATTGTTGTTTGTCGCACAGAAGAGGACTCTTAAGCCACCTTGTATTTCAGTGAAAAATATTAAAATTCACCACTCCCAAAGTTATCAAATACGGAGACGTACACATACTTGATGGGGGCTGTACGTATTTTGGAAGATGTTCTACCAAACTTATTTGTGAATAGAGAAAGATTGTAGATGTAGCAAAGGAATAATTTTCCAGGTGTTCTTTCTTCTATAGTACAACCAATAGCAATTTTCTGTTTTCAGAGAAAAATACTTCTTTCTTCCCTTCCAGGTACCTGTCATGAAATCAGAAAAACAGCTACAAAGCCATTCTATGGTCTGCAGGCCACTTCTGGCCCTTTGCCGGTCCTCTCTGGCCTGCAGCTGCAGCAGTGGCTCTATTGGTTCAGCCTTCCACAAAGAGTCCCAGCTTCACGTGTGGAAAAATTAATTGCCTGGATAGTCATCCCATTGCCAGAAACTATCTGCATCCTTCAATGCAAAGAAGGGATCTAATTTGTCCAACAAGTGATCATGAGGTGTCATGCAGCTTGTCCCATTTGCCCTTGAGCCAATACGCTCCTCGCTTCTTTTTTCTTTTCTTTCCTCTCCTATCCCTCTGCCATGGCTTGAGAAGCCCTTCCTTTGCTGTAACCATTGTGAAACAAAGCTGACAATTAGGCTACTCAGTCTTTGTGACAATCAGCATGTTTCTGGCAGCTGTTGTAAAGGATTCTCTGGCTGACTGACATCTATCTTTCTTTGGAATACTGCATTCAGTTTTGGTCGCCACAATATAAAAAAGATGTGGAGACTCCAGAAAGAGTGCAGAGAAGGGCAACAAAGATGATTAGGGGACTGAAGGTTAAAACATATGAAGAACAGCTGCAAGAACTGAGTATGTCTTGTCTAATGAAAAGAAGGACTAGGGGAGACATGATAGCAGTATTCCAATATCTCAGGGGTTGTCACAAAGAAGAGGGAATCAAGCTATTCACCAAGGCAGCTGAGGGTAGAAAAAGATGCAATGGGTGGAAACTAATCAAGGAGAGAAGCAGATTAGAACTGAGAAGAAATTTCCTGACAGTTAGAACAATTAATCAGTGGAACAGCTTGCCTCCGGAAGTTGTGAATGCTCCAACACTGGATGTTTTTAAGAAGATGCTGAATATCTATTTGCCTGAAGTGGTGTAGAGTTTCCTGCCTAAGCAGAGGGTTGGACTAGAAGACCTTCAAGGTCCCTTCCAACTCTGTTATTCTATTTGATTGACTTTTCATGATGCCATTTCTCCTAAAGCCCCCCCCCCCCCCCATTGGAGTAAAAAGCTGTCCTTCTTAGCTACCGGACCTTCTGCTTCTGCCTTCTAACTGTGAGAATCAGTTTACTGAGCAAGAGCCTCAGTAAATGGAGCAACGATGCTATGTGGGTGAGGATATATCAGATAGCAAACGGAGCAGGATATTGGAGGAGCAGGGGCTTCTGGTGTTTTTGAATAATTCCATTTTAAAACTAAAGCTGGTTTTAGGGCTTTACGCTTGAGATTTTGTGTGTTCCCTGGACCAGGCTAAAGGGAAAATGTGTCACCAATTTGCAACACTTGCCGTGAGAAGGCCATAAAAAGGCCGTCTGTGACCCCAAGGCTTCCCTTTTGTCAATCCCTATTCTAGCCCAATTGTTCTTTCTCAAGTAGACAAATGGAAAAATGTCCTCCTTCCAGGCAGGGGCCTGAAGTCAGGAGAGAGTTCCCGCCAGAGTTAGCCAATAGTTACATCGCCAGATAACAACAGGCTCATAATGGTTTCTATCAGTGGTGTTGCTGCCTGGAGAATTTTAAAGCATTACATAATGTCAAGAGCAGGAAAATGAAGCAATCACTTATGCGAGCAGTTTTGTTCTAGGCTGATGCTGTTGCTTGTTTCATTCTTCCTTGAAAAATAAATAAGTCCCAGATAGCGAAAAGGGCTTCATTTTTTAAAATAGATGCATTGATATTCTACTGCCATTTCCAGTTTGTGCATGACATTTATTAGTTCTCTATAGCATTACAAGAGTCGTCCTGTTTCTGCTAATATGCTAGAGTGACAAAAATTAAATGGTATTCGTTTCTACTCCACTTGATTTCTGAGCCTAAAGATGATAACAGCAATAATACTGGGGAGAGGGGGAGCTTTGATTACTTCGGGGTTTTAATTAGACCGCAACAGAAATGGCGTGTGTTGCTTTGGATGTACTTTCTCGGTTACAGGGAGCTAATTAAGGTGGAGTCATCTGGAAATGCTAACTTTCCACATCCCCCATAAATGTACTCTTTTAGGAGATAAACCAATCACCTCGGCTCCTTGTCCCTGGATTTTTTTTCTCAACACTTTCTCACCACCTGAAGCCTTTATAAATAATAACCAGTACCTTGAATTGCTCTTGAAAACATACTGATAACCAGCGCAGCTCCCACAGCAACAGTGTTACATAGTAATATGGTGTCAAAACTCAAAAATGCAACGACCGTGTAACACTTCGGCTTAGCGTGTCATAAATGTGAAAAATGCCTAACTTGACTTTGCTGGTGTCAGGGGTGGGCTTCAAAAATTTTAGCAAGGGCTTCTTTGCCCTGTTGCTGGGTGGGTGTGGCCATGGTGAGTGTGGCCTAGTCAGCCTCCTGCACCATGGAGGGATGGGGCATTTTTGCCCTCCCCGTGCACCAGAGGCTTTCTTTGAGCCTACAGGAGGGCGAAAACGGCCTCCCCAGACTCCGGAGGCCCAATGGCGGCTGGAAACGAGCCCATTTCCAGCATTCCTGGGACTTCTGGTAGGCCTGTTTTTTACCCTTCCCAAGTCTTCTCGCGTGCCCTGCACTTACCTGCATCCAAAACAGGATGTGTGGGGACTCCTGGGAGGGGCGGGTGGGGCAGGTGTGGGATTTGGAGGTTCTACGAACTGCACAGAATCTTTAGCTAGAGGTTCTCCCGAATCCCTGGGAACCCTCAGCAGCCCACCCCTGGCTGGTGTGTCACACACACACACACACACATACTCCAAACAAAAGAAACAGTTCTCTATCTCCCCATCTAGGCATTTGGCCTGGGCATCAACTTCAATTCTGGTGCCATGACTGACACTCAAAAGAGTTGCCTTGTACCATTCACAAAGAAATATGAAACACAACTCGCCCAGCACTCCCCAGGATCTACCATGTACCGTTTTCTTTCAGGTGGTGCATTTTTCTGTTGAAAGGCCTCTGCAGCCAAGCTACCCAAGACTGTTCCATGTTGCACAAGGTCTTTGTTCTTGAAGCAGCTTCAGAGAACACTGTTCTTCAGCCTCCCGAAATTGCATGAAAGGCTGCCCCATGCTCACACCATTTTCAAAGGGTCTGGAGGTTGCTCAAGAGCTCAGCTCTCTTGTGCCACTTCCAGAGACCATGCGAGAGCACACCTCATTCTTGCTTGGCTCCACGGCCTCATTCTGGATCATCTGAAGTTTCAGAATGGTCTTTGAGGTCAGCCCCATTTAAAGTTAATTAATTAGTCATAATATTAACAATGGTAATGATCCCTATTGATTCTGGACAGTGCCTGATTGACTAAATTGGAAGGTTGCATTACTAATAGATTTGAACTGGCATTGTGTATTAACTAGGATCTGCTTGGGTTTCTGAAGCATCTTTCATATTCACTACATTGGAGAAATAATTAAGCAGCTATATCTTTTTCATCTTAGTAGCCTTTTCTAACCTGCCAGTTTCAGATTGATAAAATCAGGAAATGTTGTGCCAAGCAACTTTACACTACGTTTTGAAAGAAAAAAGAAATCAAATAACCTATTTTCAAATTATTATATTAAATAGAATGTTGTCCAATGTCCAGGCACAGTAGCCCATTTCTAAGAGGATCAGTTCTATGACCATTCAGTTAAGCTATTGGAATCAATGGTAATTCATTAGAATGTAAATGCCACGGAATCAGGTACCTAGAATAAGATATAAACTATACTGTCTTGGTTGTTCACAGCACAGGCGATAGAAGAGCATGAATGTATGCCAACCCATTGACACATTTCATGGGAAAATAAGTAGGTTACATTAATCAAAGTATTTTCGGTTTAAAGTTAGAAATTGAAATTTTGTATTTCATCATAAAATTTGAATAGTATGTTTTTGGGGCCACAAAACTGGGGCAGAGGTGGTATTCAGCTGGTTCAGATCAGTTCAGGTGAACCGGTAGCAGAAATTTTGAGTAGTTCAGAGAACCTGCAAATACCACCTCTGGTTGGCCCCTCCCTCTAGCCCCCATCGTTCCCTGTCCTACATTCCCTTATTTTTTAGCTCAGTTGATTCACACGGCAGAGCAGATTGCCATGCCTCAGCTGAGCTGAAAAAGAAAACAGCTCAGCTCACCCGTGCTGACACCAAGGGTGGTCTTTGAGTGCTGCGCATGCACTCAAGATTTGGAATCCATCACTGGGCTTAAGCCAACTTTTTTTTTAAAGGTTGGGAACCCCCTTCCTTATTACAAAGGCTAAAAATATGCACCTTTCTTTCCAGGCCTTTCTGAGTTTCTTTCTTCTGCTGACTTTATCGTTTTTTGGGTTTTTTTTATAATATTTTTTAATTTTTTTTATTGAAGTTTTTATAATTTTTTACAATATTTCACCCAGTGCTGTACAAAACAAAAGGAAGAGTTGGTTTCAAGTATCTTCTATTATCTTTAAGATCTCCAAAATCCACGTTCTCTAGGTACAGGCGTCAAGGCATCCAAAGTTCCAAGTGCATAGTCCACAAATGGCTTCCAAGTCTTCCAAAAGATATCTTTTTTATAAACCCCCTCTCTAAATTTAATATCACACGTCATTTTATCATTTAAGGCTAATTTCCACATTTCACAGTACCATTCTTCTATTTTAATATTTACCTCTATTTTCCAATATCTTGCTATTACAATCCTACCCATTATAATCATAATTCTGATCAATTCTTTCTCATGTTTTGTTAACTCAGGTTCATTAATTATCAATAACAATATAGTTTCTGATCTCAATATTATTATTCTTTTCATCATTTCACCCATCGTTTTTTCTAATTGCTGCCAAAACTTTTTAATTTTCACACATTTATACCACATATGTTCATAAGTTCCCACTTCCATATTACATCTCCAACATTTATCACTCATTTTTTTATCTATCAATGATAATCTTAATGGGGTCCAATACCATTTCCAAACAACCTTAAAATTATGCTCTTTAATCCTTATAGACAAAGTCCTCATGATTCGACTCTTCCAGTTCTCATTCCAATCCAAATCCAATATTTTAATCTTAAGGTCTTCCTCCCAATTCCTTTTCATTACCATTTGTGGATTTCCATCGAAATTTATAATCTTATATATCTTACTAACGAGTCCTTTTAACCCAATTTCATCCTTAATAATTTGAGATACTAAACTTTCAAATTTAGTTTTACTTCTATCTATTTTACATATTCCCTTTACTTTCATAGTCCATTTTTCTACCTGTATTTTTTCGAACCAATTCAACTCCAATTTTTGAAGACTTTATCGTTTGTAAGATTTACTTTGAGCTGCCCTAAGCTATTCTAGAATATATAAAAGAATCATCAAAAATGGGTAGACCATCTCTAGAACCACTTTCAGAAGAGCCACAATGCAGGTGAAAGGAGTGGGAGAAATACTATTGCACAATCAAAGATTTGCTTTTGAATTGCTGGATGTTACACAACGGAGGATAAACTGTGGCATAAAAGTAGGTGAGTACAGTACTATTGTCAAATTCAACAGCACTTGAACAGGAGATTTTTGAAGAAAACCCTGTAAGTCAATTGAAAAAAAAAATAAAGGAATTCATTTGTTCCGACTCAGAGGTGAAAGTATAACAAAATATGCAGTTGGTTAGTTATGATTTAGCAAGGCATGCAAGAGCTTTGCAGTTTGTTTGCCACAAAAGAAAGTCAAGCCTCATAAACATCTGGAGCTGCCCTTAAGGAACATTTCAAAGCCCATCAGAGATTTGGTTTGCTTTACTTGAAACTTTGTGATGCAGCCTGGCCTCCATGAGTAGCTAATTCAGCCAACATCTTACAAGAGCAAGTCTCTTCCATGGCAACATTATCATGAAACTCTGCACTGAAAATTATCAAAGTAAATAGCCATGTGATCAGGGAAAGAGAAATATGTTATGGGGTCAAACTCATTTGACTCAGAAGTTCCATAGATGACTTACTTAATTTTGATTAAGCAATTACTCAACGAATCATTGGATGAGCCAGAGCTGGCTATGTTCACACATCTTGCTAAGCCAGGAATAGTATTTTATAAGCTACATTGTGGCAAACTCAATAAACCACAGTAACTGAGCATGAAGATCATCTCAGCTGCCAGGTTAATGAACGGAGGCACCCACATTGGCCAGCAACAATACAGGAAGATGATGGAGGCAGATGATCACTTCAATGACAATGGCAAAGGCATCCATTCATATTGTTCAGGAGAAGGTGATGGTAAACCACTTCTGTATTTTTATGAAGAAAACCACATGGATTTTAAAAATACATATAATTGACAATATAGTGCCAGATGATTGGCCCTTCAGGTCAGATGGTATCCAACATGCTATCAGTAGTCGGTTCTGGATCCCATTGCAACCATTACGGTGCAACAGGGCCTGGCAGCCACCACATGAATGCATGCAGCATGCATGTGCACATGCATCCTTAGCTCCTGCGATGCTCCACGATGCCTCTGTGACACTCCAGCTGGTGGGCAGAATGTCACGCAGGTGCCGTATGCTCCATGCGCATGCACAGAAGCACCAAAGAGCTCAAATACAGGTAAGGAGGGCGGGCGGGTGGGTGGGCCCTCTGGAGCACTGTACCGGATTTTGTGGACAAGCCTTTAATATGACAACCATTCAGGTACATGCTCCAACCACTGATGCAAAAGAAGGGGTTGATGATTTCTATGATCAAGTTCAATTTGAAATTGACAGAACATGCAAGCAAGAAGTGCCGCTTGTGAATGGTGGCTGGAACGCCAAAATTGGAAATGTGAATGATGAAAATAAAGCTGAATTGTACAGCTTAGGAAGTCAAAATGGAGCAGGAGACTGGCATTAATTTCTGCCACACCAATGATTTCTTCGTAGATAAATTCAAACAACCAAAATGTCATCTCTATACATGGACATCACTAGATGGAGTATATGAAAATCATATATTATCATGACTGCATTATTGCTAAAAGGAGATGAAAGTGCTCAATTGTATCATCAAAGACATAGTGAGGTGCATGATAGATCATGAACCGCTCCTATACAGCCTCCAAGTTAAACTAAAGAAGAAGAAATCTACCCAGTTTTTATTATATTTCCTTGAAGATATATTCCCCATTGTCAAGGAACATCAGGAATCATGCTAAAGTCCTAAACCTGATTGATAGCGAACCAGAGGAATTATGAAATGAATTAAAATATACCATTAAGGCATGGGTGAAATCCTCCTGGTTTGGCCAAGTTCGGTTGAACTGGTAGGGACAATTGTCCTTGGTTCTGTGAACCAGTAGTAAAAAAAAAAAAAGCTTCCAATGATTGCACTGCTCAGCTGTGAGCTATGCGATCTTTGGAAGCTTTTTTTTTTTAAAGATTTTTAAAGCATTGTTTCCCTGCTAGTTCGCCCGAACTGGTAGGGGGGAAATGCTTTAAAAATAAAAAAAAATAGATGAAAGTGGAAAAAAGTTGGCCATGCCCACCCAGTCACATAGCCCACCACCACCATCAAGCCATGCCCACAGAACCAGTAGGGGGGGGGGGGGGGTTGGATTTCACCACTGCATTAAGGATGAATGTTAAAAGGGACTGCCAAAAATAAAGAACAAAAGCAAGCAAAGTAGATGTCAAAAAATAATGGAAATGAAAATTGCCAAGAAGGAAAGAGAAGCCAAAGCCAAGAAAAACAAACGTCTTAGAAACTTTGCAAAGAGTTTCAAAGAGACGAGATTAGAAACAATATTAGAATATCTGTAAAGACACTGAAAATGGAAAAAAAGCATGGAAAAACAAGGACAGTCTTTAAAAAGAGCTCAGAAGGAAGTTGCACCCTTGAATTGGTATACTAAAAGATCCCAATGGATGGATAGTAACTAATTCAAAGGATACCAAAAGAAGATGGAAGGAGCATGCTGAAACACTGGACAGTAGAAGTAATAATAATAATTTAATAATAATTTATTAAATTTCTAAACCACCCCCTCTCCCCGGAGGGACTCTGGGGGTTGTACAGGAGAATTAAGAACATCTAAAACATAACAATACATACATATTTAAAACCAAATTAAATAGTTAACCCTGTACTAAAATTTTATAAAAACATTAAAACTACATCCCATTAAAACCTGATTAAAACAATTTAAACTTCAGACTGGGGTGAGGAGCATAAATTAGGCCAGGCTGGCCTGATGGAAAAGATGGGTCTTTAATTTCTGGCGGAAGGAGCGGAGGTCCGTAGTAGTTCTAATATCCGGGGGTTGGTCGTTCCAAAGGGTTGGGCCCACCACAGAGAAGGCCCTTCCTCTGGGCGTTGCCCGCTGGCATTGCCTAACGGATGGCACCCAGAGAAGTCCCTCTCTGTGGGAGCGAATCGGCGGAAGGGATGTATGGGGCAGGATGCGATGCCAGCATTCAAGATACCTTAGAAGACATCCCTTACTTACAAGAACATTAGTACTAGAAAATGAAGTTAGATCAGCATTCCAATCATTACTAGTAATGAAATCAGAATACAATACAATACAATACAATACAATACAATACAATACAATACAATACAATACAATACAATACAATACAATACAATACAATACAATAGCAGAGTTGGAAGGGACCTTGTAGGTCTTCTAGTCCAACCCCCTGCATGAGCAGGAACCTTATACCATTTCAGACAAATGGCTATCTAACATCTTCTTAAAGACTTCCAGGGTTGGGGCATTCAAAACTTCTGGAGGCAAGCTGTTCCAGAGGTTAATAGTCAAGACTCTTGGAAAACTCATTGAAATATGGCAAACAACAGAAGAAGAAAAAACAGTCAGGTTTCTAACCAAATTATGCCAGAAAATCTGGAGAATGGCACAGTAGTTAATCGGTTGAAAGAGGTCAATCTGCATTCCAATAACAAAAACAGGAGTTAGCAGTGTGTGCAACCTACAATACAATAGCCTTAATTTCAGATGCTAGCAAAATAAGGCTTTACGATTATCCGATGCAGATTAGATCTCTACATGGAAAAAGAGATGCCAGATGTTCAAGCTGGCTTTAGAAAAGGCAGAGGAACATGAGATAATATTGTTGATGCATGCTGAAGAAGCTAAAGAATACTCGGGGGGGGGGCATGGGGGGGATAGTACATGTTTTCGTTGATTATTTTTTTCAAAAAGGCTTTGATTATGTCTATCATGTCAAGCTATGGAAAGTGCTCAGAAAACTCGGAATCCCAGAATACCTCATTGGCCTCTGATAGTGAAAATGAGGCCAGGGGTGACACGCACATGAGGTAAATCAGTGTATGACATACACACCCCAAAAATAAGACATGCTGCCTTTCTTGGTGGCAAAAAAATATAAGACAGGGTCTTATTTTTGGGAAAACATGGGTACTAGTTAGAAAGCCACAGTTCAGATAGAACATGATGAAGCAGATTATCTCCAGATTGTCAACAGAGTTCAATAAGACTGCGTATTCTCCCTTCATTTATTCAATATATTGTATGTGTAGAATTTATATTGAAGCTGGATTGGAAGATGACCATAGTTTTAAAAACTGAAGAAAGTGAAATCAATAAACTGCACTATGCTGGTAGCTGAATACAAAGCTTCTTTAAACGCGAGTGCTAAAAATCAAAGAGCACAATGAAAAAAAATGAGACTAAAATTTAATACAGCCAGTCCTCAACTTGTGACCACAATTGAGCCCAAAATTTATGTTGCTAAGTGAGAAATTTGTTAAGTTGGAGTTTTGTCCCATTTTACAACTTTTCTTGCCACATTTGTTAAATGAATCCTTGGAGTTGTTATGTTAGTAGCATGGTTGTTAAGTGAATCTGGCTTCCCCATTGACTTTACTTGTTGGAAGGTTGCAAAAGGGGATCACATGATTCCAGGACACTGCAACCAACATAAGTATGGGTCAATTGTCAAGCATCCAAATATAAATCTTGTGACCCTTGGGATGCTGCAAAGTTCACAAGTGTGAAAAATGGTCATAAGTTACTTTTTTCATTGCTGATGTATCTTCAAACAGTTATAAATGAACTGTAGTAAGTCAAGGACCACCTCTATAAAAAAGACCAAAGTAATGACAGCAGGTTGAACAATCTGCTTTAGAACAGACAATGAAGTGATAGATAGCTTTGGTATTTTAGGATCAGACATCAACAGTAAAGGAACAAGCAGTCAGGAAATACACTTCGGACTAGTACTTGGTCAAGCAACTATGAGGGCTTTTGAAAAGATACTCAGATGTCTCTGCCTACAAAGATCATTATCATGTAAGCCATAACAGAATTATGTATCTCTTTACTCTCTATGGAAGCAACGTTGGACTTCAAAGAAGCAGAATAGAAACAATATTGATGCTTTTGAACTTTGGTTTTAGAGAAGACTGCTGATAATATTGTAGACAGTCAAGAAAACAAATGGATGGATCACCTGAACAGATCAATACAAAGTTCTCACTTGAAGCACAAATGATCAACTCAAATTGTCTTACTTCAGACACATTACGGGAAGACCCTGCTCTCTAGAAAAGGCTCTAATGCTGGGAAAGGTAGAAGGAAACAGAAGGAAAGGATGACCAGCAGCAAGGTGGATGAACCCAGTTACAGAGGTGATGAGTGCATGATCAAGTGGCATGAAAGAACCAGATTAGGGAGGGATCCTATTGGAGAAAATCTATCTACGTGGTCACCAGTTGAATAAATAAGTCATTAAAAAAAACTTACACCATAGAGAGCCACTGTGGTGTATGGTTGAAGGAATCAAGCTAAAAACTAGGAGGCTGTGGGTTCTAGTCCTGTCTTAATCACAAAGATTGGTGATATTGAGTCTGTTGTGGTCTCTTTCAGTCCTAGGAAGAAGACAAGGGCAGACCACTTCCAAAAAATATTGTCATGAAAACTGTAGGGATTTATCTAGGCAGTCCCCAAAAGTCACGACTGTACAGGAGGAAGAAGAGGAAGAGGAAGAGGGAGGAGGAGGGAGGAGGAGGAGGAGGAGGAGGAGGAGGAGGAGGAGGAGGAGGAGGAGGAGGAGGAGAAGAATTCAATTCAATTCAATTCAATTTATTCAATTTATATCCCGCCCTTCTCCGTGAGGACCCAGGGCGGCGCACAGGAATTTAAAACAATATACAAAATAGTACCAATTATAATTTAAAAACTTATTAAATGACAAAGCCTGCGCTAAAACCAGATTAAATCCCCCATTTAAATTGTAAACTATCCCTCCCTCCTCCCTGGAACCCCCTAAAAGCCAAATTAAGAATTTTGTTCAAACACCCCTAGAAGAAGAAGAAGAAGAAGAAGAAGAAGAAGAAGAAGAAGAAGAAGAAGAAGAAGAAGAAGAAGAAGAAGAAGAAGAAGAAGAAGAAGAAGAAGAAGAAGAAGAAGAAGAAGAAGAAGAAGAAGAAGAAGAAGAAGAAGAATCTCAACCACCTTCATGAGATTCTTTCCCCTGTAAAGTGTCCCCTTATTACTGGTTTAAAGTAAAGGCGAAAAGTTTCGATCCCCTAAAACAGGCAAACTTTTTAAACCATCTGAAATATTTCGTATTGAATTTGTAAAATCCACATTCTCTCATCTGATTGGCTTACCTCTTTCATTTCTATCCTGTAGGTCGTCATCAATGATTTCCAATATTCTCAACAGAACAAGGCCGACAGGCCATCATCAAATACATGAGGTAAATTTAACTCAATAACAGAGTTCCAATGCTATTTCCCCCACCCTGAGATGCTGGATTATCAATTACTTCCAACAAACCGAGCTCTTTAAAGAAAAAGAAATGGAAGGAAGATCTCCATAGTTTAACGAAAGGGCATGGGCAGAACAGCTATCAAAACAGAGTTGGGGAAAGTGGAGATCATTAACGTAGTCTACAGACTGATCTCTTTAACTGTACAAATGCAGAGTTGCGATCTTATAAATAGATCGTGTTCAGAAGAGTAAGGTTTCGATCAGAAAGATCTTGTTTTAAAGATAGAAGGTAAGTACCCTGTTTCCCTGAAAATAAGCCCTCCCTGAAAATATTGCAACACAGCAGCAGCCATGAGGTGATCTCAAAAACAATAAAACCTCCCTGAAAATAAGGCCAAGCGCTGTATTATTTTCGGGGAAACAGGATAGTTTAAGAATGAGGGTTGTGGCTGGGAAAATTATTATTCAGCTCTGAAGCTTATAATCTCCCTAATGTCCAAAGGCTCAGTGTATTTGAACAGCACTATTATGTTAGACATAGAGCCAGATCTATTGTAACCATCAACATCCCATTGAATTTACATTTCCCAAAAAAGGAAACTGATAAAGACACAGCTTGATAACAAGTAAATTAATGAAGCTTAACCGAAGGAAGAATTTTACTCTAATGTGCAGTTGGGAAAAACCAATCCTTGGACGGAAGCATCAAGAATATTGACTATTCTTGTTTCACCTATGAAATATTGGGGATGTGAAGTCTGGCAACAAAATATACTTTAAAAAGAGCTAGCATCACTATTTGCCTTTCTCAGCAAGGCATCTTTTATTTTTTTTATTTTATTAAATTTATACCCCGCCCTTCTCCAAACGGACCCAGGGCGGTGCACAGGAATGTTAAAACACATACAAGACATATAAAATTTTTAAAAACTTATTCTAGAAACCCTGCGCTAAAAACCGAATTAAAAGTCCCAAATTTAAAACTGTCTAATAGTCAATGATGGAGGTTACGCTAGGCCGGCTAGATGGAATAAATGTGTCTTCAGACACTTGCGGAAGAGGCGGAGGTCGGAGATGGTGCGGAGTTCAGGGGGTAAGTCGTTCCAGAGGGCTGGCCCCATCACAGAGAAGGCTCTTCCCCTGGGTGTCGCCAGTCGGCATTGTCCAGAGGGCCACCCTGAGGAGGCCCTCTCTGTGGGAGCGTATCGGTCTGAGGGATGTATGGGGCAGGAGGCGGTCTCGCATATAACTAGGTCCCGAGCCATGGAGCGCTTTAAAGATGGTCGTCAAGACCTTGAAGCGCACCCGAAAGACCACAGGAAGCCAGTGCAGCTCGCGCAGGATAGGTGTTATGTGGGAATATCTAGGCGCTCCCATAATCGCCCGCGCGGCTGCGTTCTGGATTAGCTGCAGCTTTCAGGTGCACCTCAAGGGGAGCCCCATGTAGAGAGCATTACAGTAATCGAGTCGAGAGGTGACGAGTGCTTGAGTGACTGTGCATAAGGCACCCCAGTCCAGCAAGGGGTGCAATTGGCGCATCAGGCGTACCTGATGAAATGCCCCCCTGGCCATGGCTGCCACATGATCTTCGATAGACAGCCGGGAATCCAGGAGGACACCCAAATTGCGCGCCCTCTCCACGGGGGCCAGTGTTTCGCCCCCAATGGCCAGAGTTGGAGTAATCTGGCTGAACCGGGGCGCCAGAAGCCACAGCCACTCAGTCTTGGATGGGTTGAGCTTGAGTTTGTTACCACCCATCCAGATCCGTATGGCCTCCAAGCACCGGGACATAACCTCTATGGCATCGTTGGGGTGGTCTGGGGTGGATATGTACAACTGAGTATCATCAGCGTACAGATGATATCCCACCCCAAAACCACGGATGATCTCACCCAGCGGCTTCATATATGTGTTGAACAGTAGGGGCGAGAGGACCGACCCCTGAGGAACCCCACATATGAGGGGCCTCGAGGCCGACCACTGCCCCCCTGCCAACACATATTGCGACCGACCAGAGAGGTAGGATGAGAACCACCGCAAAACGGTGCCTCCCAGCCCCAACCCCCCCAGTCGGCGCAATAGGATACCATGGTCGATGGTATCAAAAGCCGCTGAGAGGTCTAATAGGACTAGGATAGAGGAATATCCTCTATCCCACACCCTCCAGAGATCATCAACCAACGCGACCAATGCCGCCTCGGTGCTGTGCCCGGGTCGGAAGCCGGACTGGCGCGGGTCTAGATAATCAACTTCCTCCAAGTGTCGCAGAAACTGTTGAGCACCACACTCTCAACAACCTTCACTAAAAAGTGGAGGTTGGAGACGGGACGATAGTTCTCTAATAATGCTGGGTCCAGGGACGGCTTCTTGAGGAGGGGCCTTACTACCGCCTCTTTCAAGATGGCAGGCAAGGACCCCTCACTCAAAGATGCATTGACAACGCCCTGGAGCCAGCCTTGTGTCGTCTCCCAGGATGGCAGTACAAGCCAGGAGGGACACGGGTCCAATAAACATGTGGTAGCCCTAAGTCTCTTTGACAACTTGTCCATATCCTCGGTGGTAACAAAATCAAACTCCTCCCAAGATGGTGTCGCAAGAACAGCCTCGGCCCGCTCGACTGGACCACTGTCGATGGAGGGTAGCTCGTTCCAAATCCGAGTGATTTTCTCCTGCAGATAAATCCCAAATTCCTCTGCTCGACCCTGTAAAGGGGCTTCCCGCGGCCTCTGTTGAAGGAGGGAACGGGTCACCCCAAACAGGGCGGCAGGGCGGTTATCTGCGGATGCAATAAGAGTGGCACAATACTCACGTTTGGCCACTCTTATCGCCACTAAGTAAGTCCTAATATGGTCTCTCACTAGTGTTCGGTCGGCTTCGGAGTGAGAAGATCTCCATCTGCTCTCTAGGCGTCTCTTGTGGCGCTTCATCTCCCTGAGCCCCTCGGTAAACCAAGGAGCCCAGGTGGTTCGTCGCCTCAAGACGAAGGGCGCGACTCGGTCCAAGGCCCCCGTGTTTTTGTGGTAAACTTAGTGCCAACATTTAAATTGTCCCCTGGGATGAGAGATTGGGGACTCTTCCGCATGACAGCCATTTTGAGAATGGACAAGACCTCTCTCACACAGACATTTATGGGGTTTCCTGCCTGAGCAGGGAGTTGGACTAGAAGACCTCCAAGGTCCCTTCCAACTCTCTGTTATTCTGTTAGATGTGATGAAGAAGGGCAAATGGCACAAGCTTCACCCTTGTTGTACGTGTATTCTGACATCGTATGCATTACCAAAAGAGCATGGCTTGCAGTGCAAGAGCACATAGAGCAGTGATGGCTAACCTTTTTTGGCTCACATGCCAAAAGCGGAGGAGCGCAGGGAGGTCGTGCGTGGGCATGCCACACCCATAATGCTTTTGACATACTTTTTAACCCTCCCCAGGCTCCAGAGGCCTTCTAGGAGCCTGGGGAGGGTGAAAACAGCCTCCCCCCCACCTCCAGAGGCTTCAGGAGCTTCCCTGAAGCCTCCAGAGGGTGAAAAACGGCCTCAAAAGAAGGCCTAAATCAATTGGCCAGCGCACACATGCGCGCTGGAGCTGACAGGGCAACGCCTCGCGTGCCCTAAGAAATGGCTCTGCGTGCCACCTGTGGCACCTGTGCCATAGGTTCGCCATCACTGACATAGAGGATTTTGCCTCAAAAGTGCAGCCTCCTGCAGATAAATCTCTTCTTCCCCAAACTACTAGAAGCATGGCGTGCTCTCAAATGTGCCTAGGTCCCAAATGCTGAAGACATAGGCCTACACAATGTCAAGAGTGTTGTAGAAAATAGAAATCTGTCATTTTAAGATGTTCAGTGCTGATCACCCCTGCTTCAGCCAAAGCCTGCTACCATTGGATGAACATGCAGAGATCCACCATCATAGCCACCATCATAGCAAAAGTCCGATATAAAGCCTCCATGCCTAGAAATGCTGCTCCTCTCCTGTTTTGCACCAAGCAGGTTTTGCAGGTTTTTGAAACAGTACAAAAGGCTGAAGCAGTTAAAGGCAGTCCTCAACTTACAACCAGTTGTTTAGCAACCATTCAAAGTTCCAATGAACCTACCTGGGGGTACTTACTACTCAGGCTTGAAGTTCCAAGAGTCACCTTCCCCAAAGTCACACAACTGCTTCAGACACTCGGCAACTGGGCCACTTTTACAGAAATTTTTAAGCATCCCATGGTCATCTGACTACATTTTAAAATGTTTTGCTGAAAACTGGCATTTATTTCCAATTTTCAGCCCGTAGTAGACTATTGTTTTGCTTAATGACCACATCATCTGCTAAGGACCATTGGTTCACTTCACTAATGTGGATTTACTTAACAACCATCACAAAAAAAGAGTGAAATTGGGTCCGTCACAAGAATGACCCACTTTGTGAATCACAACTGTGATGGATAGGCTCCATTACAGTCATAACTCAAGGAATGTTATGTGGAATCAAATCAAATAACTTGATTGCAGTCATTAACCAGCAGAGAGGGCTTTGGGAGGGAAAAAGAGATCCTATGTTTGTTGTCACTCGGAAATGATACTAGTCTCTTTATGCAAAACAACACTCAAATAACACTTCAGAGAAGTGTCCGGTTATTTGTTTACCGGAGTTAATTTCAAGCAAGATTGCATGCTAAGAGTCATCACCATCTTTCACCGGAACTACAAAAGCCCCAGCTCTGTAGTAGTCCGTGAAGAAAATGTTCACAGTAGCATTTGTGGAGAAGTAGGAAATGGCTCCTCATGACAAGATGACTAATAATGCAAATCACATCAGGGAGGCAAGACTCAGGAGAAAAATGAAAGAAGCAACAGCATGGAAAGGAAGAGAGCAGAATTATGACAGGTTGGGAGATGAGAACAACAAGCTGGGGACTTAATTGAAGTACAGCTGAACAAACTAGTTCTTGTAGCGTGTGGGTTTTTTTTTAATAAGGCAAAGTCCCTGCGCGTACTGACTTAAGAAAAGGCCAAACAGATGAATCAGAGCAGCTGAGCAACCAAATAAGAGAAATGAGCAAACAAATCAGATTGGAGAGCTTGCCCGAGCATCACACGATTAGGTCATGTGATACTGAGAGAGAACCAAGAGCAAACTTCATGGCTCAGGACTGGAGGCCAAATATGGCTTTTTCAGGCTCGTGCCTCAGCTTGCCTGTTTTCCAGTGAGACAGACCGAGACAGGGAGATCATTTAATTACAATTTACCAGAATATTCAGACCAAAGAGATTCCTCTCATTCAAAGATGGAAAACCAGATCCTTAGCTTACATTCCATTTTATTAGCTAACACATCAAAGAAAATGCAAGAGAAAAGTTGATGGGACAGGATAAAAGTAACCCTGCAATTGCATAGTAAATCAGCTACAGGTAGTCAAGCATGTTACATGTATGCCCATTTAAATGAGATCTGATGTCAGAAGGGGTGTAAAATGTTAACGAGAAAAATATTGTGTGGCATTCACAAAGAGATAATGCCAATTAACATTAATAAACTTTTTCTTATCAGGAGATATTCTCCAGCCATCCTTTCTATAATTTATCTTTTCAGTTTACGAATGTTAGAGCTATAAATCAATCAATACAGCAATAGGATAAAAAGTTTTCCTACATTCTAGTCTGTAACAGTTTGATAAAGCCTTCTCATCATTTTTAAAGAGAGAAAAATAAGTCAAATTAAAATCCAAAGTAACTATGTTGGCTAACAATGTTACAAAACCGATGTCACGTGCCCCTCCGTACAGAGTCTGGGTCACCCACTATTCTTTGTTAGCTTAAAGGAAATGCTTTAAAGTGATATTACCCAAAACATGTTGCATGTCGATGACTAACGTCTTGTCTGCAATGTATTTTGAGTTGGAAAATTACAGAGGATGATTCTTAGTTTAGTTTTCACTTAGCGTGCTTCCAGTCAATTTCTATATTCAGATCTGAGCACGGATTTTCAGGGAGAAATAAATATAGCTTCAAAAACAGCCAACAGGCAAAAATGGGACGAAAGTCAGATAAAAGCATGGTGAGAGAAATCTGAATTCTAGGCAAGAGACAAAAAAAGGCAAAGACTTAATAATGGGAGTCCAAATTATCTACATCTATTTGAATATCAAGAGGATACCTTCCCAGAGCCACTGGAACCAGCACTGAGGATCATTAGCATGGACAATCCCAAACCGTTTTTGTTTTTTCTAGACTTTACCCTTTTAGGTATGTAAAGTAGCAGAACAGAGATGGAAATCAGGACAGCAGATGATCTATTCTACTCCATAGAGGAAACTATTTGGTGGCAGAATGGGACAACCCATCACAGCCAACTCACCACAGCCAACTCCCCGTAGGACAACTCACTATGGCCAACTTGCTACAGTTCAACCCACCATGGGGCAACTCATTACAAGATAACAACAACAGCAATAATAATAATGAGGAGGGGGAGGATAATATTAAGAGAGGAACAAGTCTAGAGTACAGTTATCTCACGTTAAGTTGCCCTGCAGTGAGTTGCCTCATGGTGAGTTAGCTGTAGCAACTTGTCCATTTCTAGACTAGCTTTTTGATATCATATCTATGTTCGAAACGTTGCCAAGATACTTTTAATCGTACATGGGAAAAGACCCGAATAAACCAAGACCTACATACATACATACATACATACATACATACATACATACATACATTCCTCAGCCCATAGTCTTCTCAAGCATTTCCTAATTAGATATGATACTTCTATAGAATAAATTTGATCCATTTAAAAATACTACACTTTCAAATTATTTTGAAAGTAGTCAAGAAATGTAACAAGCAGGGTGGTTATATGGTGATATCAATATCCTAACAGAGTTAGAATTTTTAGAAAGTGTTCTGGGAGACCAAAGGAGTTGATTGATTAAGGCTATGAAAAGACTTACCCATTAGACTTGTTTGTGTTGTAGTTGTTTCTACCCAAATAAGGTCAGGTAGAAGAATGTCTCTCGAGAGTTGCCAGCAAAATTCACCTGCATAATTTCAGAGATGTCAATTTCACATGAAGCCTATGATCTATGATCTGCCTGCTTTTGAAGGTTTACACTCTTCTCCTAGAAGAATTCATGTAAGCACTGGAAATCCTTGCAGGTAATCAGGAAAGATTCATGTCTTTTAATCCATCCTCCTCATATGGATCTTCATTTCTAAATATTCAGATGGCAAAAAAATAACAGCATACCTATGAAATTTTTAAAAAGAAACTCAGAGCAAAGGTAATGTTTCTTATATATTTAATGGGGTTATTAAAATGTGCTTGCTTTCACAACCCAAGAGAAATGAAATAAGCTTCGATTCAATCATTCCAAAAGCAATGACACTTCTAGCAGTCTTTTCATATTAACCAAAATTGGGAAACTGTAAATAAATCAAATTTGGAGCCAAATATTCAAAAACCAGTATGAAGTAAATATGTGGCCGATTAGAGTATCTAAACTACAGCAAGATGAATAGGATATTATAATGCTTATATGTGTAATGTTTCACATTATTTTATGTGTTTTCTTTTTACTCGTTTATTACCTCTGTTCTTTACATTTACGGTTTATGGTGTTGTGCATGGGTTTCTCCCTGTCACTGGCAAGATCAAGATGAGCCTACAGATGTTTTACAGAAAAGTAGGAAAGGCATAATTTCTTGTACAAGAATTGGCTCAAGCCCCTTCCTTTTTTGCCAACTATTAAAGTATTGAATATTTTTGCATTGTGGTTAACTTCCAGGATGTAAGTGTATAGCTATAGTGGAACATTTTAAACTCATAAGATCCACTGGCATCTTCCGCTGGAAATCCTGAGGGTTAAATAAAATAGAGGACAGGGACAAGCAGCACTAGTAAATTCTACTTCCATTTCTTATTTTTGAGCATGCAAAATTTCCAATAGAGAGCTCCCTGGCATCTCACATTTAGGCAACTTGAGGAAAAACACCGTCCTTTGGAGTTGTATATTTATAGTTCTAATTTCCATCACTCTTACCCACTGGACACTGGTACAGTTGCCTGTTGCCATGGATTCTTCTTTGTTCAGTCATGCCTGAGTCTTTGGTATCTCCAGCTAAAGGAGAGTTTAACTTAATCCCCTCCCTCCTCCAGATTTGTGCACCACACAGCCTTCATCCTCTCCAATAGTCATACTGACAACTGAAGCTTTAAGCATTTTGATAAACACCAAGTTGGCGAAGGCTGCAATAAAGGACTGCGATGAGAGAGAGAGAGAGAGAGAGAGAGAGAGAGAGAGAGAGAGAGAGAGAGAGAGAGAGAGAGAGAGAGAGAGCAGGCATATGCAGTAAATATGGGGATATGGTTTAGTTGCCAAATCTCTATTTCTCATGCAGTGGACTTTCATATTTGTCAGAACTCTAGCTGGTCAAGCAATCACTGTAAAGTATAGCAACAAATAAGCATGGAATTTGAATTCGTTACAATAAATGGGTTCATTTCTTGGTTTATACCCTTGCTCCACATGAAGATAATGCTTTTGACAGCAGTGAAATTATTTCTGATATATATTGGCAAATGAATAACAGAAATAATATTTGTCATTCCACTGAAATCAGTGGGATCATATACAACCTTACTTCTATACATACTTACCTGGGAGTAAATTCCCTTGAATACGTTATTTTAAACTTGCAATAAATATGCATAAGCAGGGCATGTCAAATTGTTCAACATTCAATTTCCAAACATTAGGGGTGCTCAAAAGTTATGACATGCCTTGGGGATTGTAAATATATTTTGGTTACTTTAAAATCATTTAGATGTGCTTGGTAAGTAGCTACATAAATATCATAACTTTTTAACATTTTGTTTGTTTCGATGTGAGTTTGTTTATATTAACATTAGCATAGGCTTTTTATATAATAACAATTAGTTCAAAGGCAAGCAAGTTTGGAGTAATCCCAGGCACAGGTAATATATCTGCATCAGTGGTGGGATTCAAATTTTTTTACTACCGGTTCTGTGGGCGTGGCTTGATGGGCATGGCATAGCTTGCTGGGCATGGCAAAGGAAGGTTACTGCAAATTCCCCATTCACTCCCCACTCCTGGGGAAGGTTACCGCAAAATCCCCATTCCCTCCTGATCAACTGGGACTCGGGAGGCAGAGAATAGATGGGGGTGGAGCCAGTCAGTGATGGTATTTACCGGTTCTCTGAACTACTCAAAATTTCCGCTACTGGTTCTCCAGAACTGGTCAGAACCTACTGAATACCACCTCTGATCTGCATATATCAATCATTCATTCAAGCATTGTATATATAATTTGATAAAGGAAAAGAGAAAAAATGTTTTTATAAATACACTGAACAGTTGAAAACTGACCGTCAACCTTCCTGGTTTTTTTTTTATCACTTTGAAAGACTGCTGTAAAAATGAGCAGCTGTGTTTGCCTATTCAAACCAAAGGTCAACCAGAAAGCATCTCTCTCTCTCTCCCCCTCCATCTCTCTCTCTCTCTCTCTCTCTCTCTCTCTCTCTCTCTCTCTCTCTCTCTCTCTCTCTTTCCCTCCCTGACCTTTGTCTAAATATTTCTGCCACCTACATGCTCACTCAAGGGCTCAGTTTAATACACCTCCACTAAATAATACCCACTGCCTTATTTCTGCATAGCACCATGAAGGTGCTCCTATCCCATGCTGATGTTGGCTGGATGTTAAATTTATTTAAGCAGATTATACGAAAAAGGTAGTGGTATCCACAGAATGAGAACATCAGAATGCAGACCTTTTTATACAGACAAGCTATGCACGCAGACACATAAAACAGCTTTATAATATAAATTCCTTTCATCCAGCGTCCCGGAATTAGCTGCCTAATTTCTGTTGCAGAAATAGCAATAAAAAACATTTGTCTGGCAGAAAGAAGATCACTGGTTCAAAACTTGACAGAAACATGTTTTTTTTAATTATTATGTTTCTTTCCCTGAGCTGCGCACTTTTCTGCTTTGTTTTTTTAGCAAGTTCACTGGTGCACTATTTCATCATTTTTGCTGTCACTAGAGGTAGAATAATTTTGCTCTGGTTCCCAAAAAGTCAAGATAAATAAATGTTGCAAAGGATTTAACACTGTGTCTACTGGGTACAAAAAAGGAAAGAAGGAAATAATGCTCTAACGTACACTGGCAAACCTTTTTTTAAAGCCAGCATAAAAGTGGTTAACTTAGGAGGAAACAATAATAATTTGTTCGGTTTCAAACCAATGATTCTCTGTATGTAGCAAATGTTGTAATCCCCATGCGATGCAAATGCAACCAGCAATGGTACTTATCACGGAGATTAAGAAGCCAAATCTAGAAAAATATGAGAAAAGCATTTTCCTAATGGTAGTCTAGGGCAATACCATTGATTCAGATCAACAGTCTATATGCCACCTCCATGCATGCACCCAGCCTTCTGTGCATGTGTTTTGCTTGCACATGTGCCTTTTGCACATGCACCCGGCCTCAAAAATGTGCCTAAATAGGACAGCATAGAGCCAGGGCTGGTGGGCAGGCCTACCCATGATTCTGCTACCAGTTCAGGCAAACTGGTCCAAACCGACTGAATACCACTTCTGAGTCAGATGAAATGTGCAGCAGCCAGTCAAAGTATTGGTCTAGAACAGAGTTCTCCAAAGTAGCCAATATGAACTTCTCCCCAAGAGTTGATGAGTTTATAGTTATATTGTTTGTAGTACTGTACTATTAGTTAAAGTAGTATTCATTAAATTATTTTCATATAACAAATATTTGGGGATTGATGAAGAAAGTAAGCACAGCAGATAAACTGGACAGCAATCACGAAGCCACTGGAATCTGGAAGTTCTACTTATTACAGCAGAAATAAATAAATAAATTTAATTTGTAAACCGCTCTCTCTCCCCGAAGGGACTCGAGGCGGTGCACAGGGAATTAAAAATACATATACAAACAACAAATAGTATAATACAATTTAAAACGAATTAAACCTAGACCCTGCACTAAAATCCCAAACTAGCTAAAACTAATGCCCCTAAAAATCCCTAATAAAATAGTTTGAAATATTCAACTAGAGGTAATGGGTCAATTAACCCAAGCCGGCCAGGCAGAAGAAGTGAGTTTTTAGTTTTTGACGGAAGGAGCGGAGGTCCGTAGTTGTTCTAATTTTGGGGGGGAACAGGGGTGAAGGTTACATTTGCAATGGGTTTGGAGTAAATAAGCAGGGGTGTCAAACTGGCAGTCTGCGGGCCAGATGCATCACATGCAGGCCACGCCTGCCCCACCTCCACAAAGGGAAATAAACATTGCAATGCATTATGTGACGGCAATATGACGCAGCAAGTTTGACACCCGTGAAATAGCGGATGTTTTGGGCATTCCTTATCTACAGAAATGGATGCTGGCGTGTTCTGACTCCCTCTTTCACAAGATAATTAACTAGACGGACTGCTACTTGGCAGCTTGCCTGAACTAACCTGAACTAGACTGAAAGATTACATGACACAATTCTCCGACTCTGTAGCTTCTCTGTTGTTTGCTGCAAACCTACTCTTCCCAGAGGATTTCTTTTAAAGCCTTTTGGGAAGGGCCAGGCAATTAGGCAGCTGATACTGATTATCTCCGATGGTGTCGTTCTGCTAATTGCCTCCTCTCAATCCTTAGCCTGACATCCGGGACAAACTGGGTTTCCTCCTCTAGAGCCGACTCATAGGACTCCTCACTAGAGGAAGCCATCAGCAGCTCATCCGGAGCCGGCTGGGCCACAACAGTGGCCCATACTTGTAATGGGGCAACCTGACAGTGCAGATATGCACTTTGACAGCAGGTAGGCATGGAAACAAGAGGACCAGAATGGAAACTATTCCCCATTCAGAACAACCTCCCCTCTCAGTGGTTTGCTATAGATTTTCCAGACAGGAAGAAAACATTAAACTTTCCTCAGACATTAATTTGCTAAACAAATTCACATTTCATTTGAAATCTCATTTGAAGCAAGTGATTTCTAAAATGTCACATTTCAGGCACATAGTGACAAATTTTGTAGCCAGAATATATGACTAGTTGAAGTACATTGAAAGTTCTCTAAGATTATCTAGATTTCAGCTGATCATTACAGTCTAGCTCGTCTACTGTTCTCTTTTTAATAAAACCAGAATCCCATTAACACTAAAAGATAGAAAAACATCAGAGGTTTACCACAGCTTCAGAATTATTAACATTTACAGATAACTCTCATTTACCCGTGGTAATTGACACTGGCAACTCTGTCACTAAGCAACGTGGTTGTAAACCAGGATATCACATGAACTTATGATGGCAGTTGTGGCAGCTCCCATTGCTATTGTTAGGTGAATCCCATGCAGTTCCTGGGTTCTGCAGTCACATGATCACCTTCTGCAATCTCCTTCCAGCTTCTCCATTGACTGTCCTAGTCAGGAGCTTGTGGTGGAAGTCAAAATGGTAATCACATGACCAATGGGACACTGCACCCATTGTAATTGCAAGCCAGTTGTCAAGGGCCAAAATCACAAGCACACGTGACTGCAGACATACTGCGAAAGCCACAGATACAAGGATAAGTCCCCATCGTTCAGCTTCATCAAAACTTTCAAGCAGATGCAGAATGGGTGGTCAGTCCCATTATTTTAAATAATATTTTAGTTTAAAATAAAAAAAGATATTAATTTTATTAAAATACTAGCTAATAAGCCCGGGAATTTATTTATCCCCATCCTGTATTAGACAGGAATGGCGATGTCAAGTGACAACGTAAGTGCAGAATGAGCTGTCTTCCCTCCTTCCATTAACATTGTTGCAACTTCTCCCTGAATCCTGATTTCGGTGACAATTAAATTAGTTAAAAATGTTTTTCCTGTGCCCTCAGAAGTGTAATTTCTAATGTTGGATGTTTCCCCTTACCATAGAGAGCTGTGAAGCCATGTGCAATAGAAGCCATTTTATGGCAGTACAGTAGAAGCCATTTTAAGGCACAACAGGTTGTATCTTAACAGAACACACATTCCTAGGGGTGTTAGAGGTGTCTTACCCCCACAGTATTTTTTTCCAGAGAGTAATATGTGTACCAAGTTTGGTTGAAATTGCTCGAGGCGTTCCAGAGTTATGCTAGAACTTACACACACACACAGAGTCATTTTGATAGATAGATAGATAGATAGATAGATAGATAGATAGATAGATAGATAGATAGATAGATAGATAGATAGATAGATAGATAGATAGATAGATAGATAGATAGATAGATAGATAGATAGATAGATAATGTTATTACAGGTCACCTTCAGTTAACTGTGACTATAATATCTGTCATTAAACAATGTGATCATACAGTGTGAAATCACATGATTGCTTCGCTTAGCAATAGCAATCCTGGCAATCCCTGTTGCCATCACTAACTGAGTACCATTGGTTGTTAGCACCCCAATCCCAGCCAATAAGGCATGTCCCTGTTTTTAAAGGAAAATAATCCATATATTTTAACACAGGATTCCTAAAATTATTCCAAAAGGACACTTTTTGTTGCTTCCAGCATTGTATGAAATTCTTGCCTCATTGTTGCATGCGCATACAAAATAAACTTAAGCTGTCACTAATAAAACAGCTATTTTGTATATAGCCCTGAGAGGAACTTTGATTTTTTTTCAATATAACGTAGATCCACCTGCCAAATTGTACATTGATTTTCAAAGAAAGTCTTTTATATATCCCCTGCTATAATACAGAAGACAGCCCTGAGTTTGAAGGATGATTCCCCAAAATGATCTCCCAAGCAGAGTCCCCCCCCCCCCCACCAGTGGTGGGTTTCTGCAGGCTCGCACCTACTCGCGAGAGCCGGTTGGTGAAATTTAGAGCGATAACAGTAACTTTTCTTCAGCAACAAATGCTTCTGAAGAGATGTATATTTTTAAGATTTGCTGCCAGCTTTTCCCTGCCGCCTTGAAAACATGCTCATTCTAATTTGTCTTGACAAAAATCTCATGTAGCTATTGTGGCCCGCCAGCAGCCAGCAGAGCTGGTGGCAGACTCAGACAGTGAGCAGATTGGGGAAGAACATGGGCCAGTCCTGGAGTCTGGGGAAGATTCTGTTGAGTGCTCGGAGTCAGAGGCAGAGATGGGACTAGGGCCATCGGACAGTTATCAGCTGCCTTTAGAGTCAGATGTCAGTGGGGCAGAAGAACAGCTGGAGCCTGTTCCCAGTGTGCGCATGCGCAGAGCTGCCAGGAGAAGGGAACAGCTAAGGAACAAGTGTCGACTCAGGAGTAAAGCCACAGGTGGACAGTGAATGGCCCCTCCCATAGAGAATAAAGAGGAACGAAAGGAGAGTTTGCAGGAGACAATTAGTTCAATTCATTAGGGTGAAGATCCGTTCCTGACTTCTTGCCAAGTGTTGTCTGCTACAGTGGCCTTTGGAAGATATCGGCCTGGCAGCTCTCCAAACCTGATAAAGGTCTGTAGTTGTGTAATCTCTTGGAAGACTGTTGGCCTGGACTTTGCTGGAGAGGAATTCACTTTAAAACTAAATAAAAGGGGATTTATTGGGACAAGGAGCTGGCTTTGTGCTTTTGGGAAGCCTCGGTCAGAACACCAGTTGTCTTTCTGTCGGGAGAAGGGTGAACACTCTGTCTTCCTAGTTTCAAATGCATGTTTCTTCTTTCCATCTTTTTCTTCTCTATCAAGCCACACTCCCAGCTGGTAGGACTCCTATTTGTTACTCAGCTGGCTTTCTGTTCCTCCCCTAAACAAACTTCCTTCCTTTCCTTCCTGTCTCCCAGGGGTCTGCAATGTTGGCTCTTTTAAGACTGGTGGACTTCTGGTGGACTTCAACCCTCAGAATTCCCCAGCCAGCCTTAAAAGTCCACCAGTCTTAAAAGAGCCAACTTTGCAGACTCCTGTAACCTATCCAGTGGTGGGTTTCAAAATTTTTTAGAACCTCTTCTGTAGGTGTGGTGTGCTTTGTGGAAGTGGCTTGCTGGCCATGTGACCAAGTGGGAGTAGCTTGCCAGCCATGTGGCCGAGTGAGAGTGGCTTGGCAGTCATGTGACTGGGTGGGCGTGGCCAACTTGTAAAATGTGGTGAAACTCACTTAACAACGCTCTTGCTTAGCAACCAAAATGTTGGGTAAAAAACTGTGGCATTTGAAGCACGCAAGTCTTAAAGCTGTCAAGTTACAAGACCCTCGCACTCCTAACCCTTTAGAAAAAAAACCCCAGGGGTGTTGAAGCTTGACAGCTTTAAGACTTGTGAACTTCAACTCCCAGAAACTCCCAGTAAACCACTTAGAGAGGGACATAAAGCACTGTAAAGTGGTATATAAGTCTAAGTGCTATTGCTATACCTTCATAAAATTCCTTTACAATTCTCTTGTAATTGCATCTCATCCTCTCTGGTTGATGATCTATATATTTTTCTACTTTTGCTTCACTGACTTTTCTTTCTCTTTCTTCTCTGTCTCATTAGCCATGCAAAATAACCAATTGTTCTTTATTTATTATTCCCTGCATTTTATTCTTTAAACTTTATTCAGTTCTTATCTTTTTATGCCTTTGGATTTATTTCGGAAAATAAGTTGTTATTGTTTTGTCAGAATCAAACTCACATATACTGGGCTGTCATTCAGGGACTGACCAGGTAAATCTCATTCCTTCAACATTTCTATAGTGATTTGTGTGAAATGGCTGTTCTACCAATAATAACAATAGTTTTTCTATTGCAGACCATTTTTTATTTAATCTGGTGGGAAATTGCTTTCACTTTCCCACACCCCCAAGCAAATTACTTTCTGTCACATGTTCATATTTTAATTATGAGGTAGACAAGGAGTGTTTTAAAATTTTCATCATTGTGGCTTAAAGAAAAGACATTTAGAGGAAATTCCTCCTATAAAGCTTCTTAAGATTCAGAGAGGTTTTAGGGTGCAATGAATATGCATTTACCAAATTTCATATCTTTGATTTTGATGGGTATTGTGCCTTTTTCATCTTGCTGATTTGAGTTGTAGAATTTTCTGCATATATTTCTGAATAGATTAACTCTTTCAAAGGGCCTGGAACTTCAGTCAAAATTTTCTGAAGTATAAGTCAAAACAAGAGTGAGAAGAACCAGGGAGGAAATTTTTTCAGAAATTTGTGGATACATTTTTGTACATCATTAAATAAAACCATAATGGTCAAATTGTAAATATTTATTCTCATTGCATCTCTGTTAAGCTTTTGTAATGTTTCAGCATACTGAAAGACTAATTTGATCAAAGCAACAGTGAAACAAAAGATATACATGCACGTATTTCAATATATTCGTGACGCTACTACACTATTAATACATGCAATTAAAAACTTCTGTTCATCTCTAATTTTGATTATCCGTGGAACATTTGCAACATTTTTCTGATCTTCAGTTCCTATATGACATTTTCATCTGCCTCCTACTTACTAAAAATACCAAATCTACTGCTGATTATATTATTTAAACCAAAATGTTTAATTGAGGCAGTTCGGGCTAAAATCATTATTTGATATGTATTACTGTGCTAAGGCGTCAATTTGTAAACATATTATCCTGAGTTTAAATATAATATATTGCATAAATGTTGGAAATAGTAATTCGTTTAGTATAAGCTTCACAGTTTACACTTTTTAGATTAAACATCGTGAACTGCAAATTACGCACCAAGTGACAAGTCTACCAGAATGCGTATATTTATAAAATAGCTAAATGCAAAGTATTACTCCTTCAGCATACTCTCATTCTAATTCTTGAGAATATTTACTTAACTGAAACAATGGTGGTCTTGCTGTATGTATGTACATATATACATACACACACGTACATACATACATACATAGTGTGGGTGTGGGTGCGTGTGGGTGCATGTGTGTACACTGTGGGGGTAAGACACCCCTAACACCCCTTGGGTGGGGGTGTTCTATTAAGATACAGTCTGTTGTGCCATACTTTTGTACTGGCTTCTACTGTACAGTGCAGTGAAGTTGCCATGGTAGCAGCTTCACAGTATTCCACAAGGGGGGCTCCCTCTGGTAAGGGGGAAAATCCAGCATTAGAAATTACATTTGGTCTGGTCAGTTTCCCCCTATAAATAAATACCATGGCAACGCTGGGTTATCAGCTAGTATCCAATATAAATGGCTATACTCACCAATCCATCTCTAGAGAACAGGTTCTACGGTCTCTTCTACAACCTTTCTAATCACAGTACAGGCAGTCCTCAGCTTACAACAGTTCATTTAGTGACCGTTCAAAGTTACAATGGCACTGAAAAAAGTGACTTATGACTGTTTTTCTTACTTACAACCATTGTAGCATCCCCACGGTCACATGATCAAAATTCAGATGCTTGGCAATTGACTCACACTTATGATGGTTGAAGTGTCCTGGGGACACCTTTTGTAACCTTCTAACCAGCAAAGTCAATGCAGAACTCAGATTCATTTAACAACCGTGGCAAGAAATGTCATACAATGGGGGCAACATTCACTTAACCAATGGTTCACTTAGCAACAGAAATGTTGGGCTCAATTGTAGTTGTACGTTGAGGACTACCTGCATCAAGACTTGAGCATGGCATTGGAGCAGCATTAGAACTCATGCTTTTTGCATGTAAATAATCAGATTTAGTTCATTCCTAGAATTTATGTCTGAAAGGATATCATTCAAATAGCAGGATTGGGGAAGGAGACTTGGTCTCAAACTAGGTTTACTTCTTAAATGCTAAGTATGACTCAGCACATATATTGTGATCTCAAACAGCAACAAACTCTGTGCAGTATTGCAGCTGGGTTTTTTAAAAAGATAATGCTTATGAAGCTTCTGTGCAGATAGTCTTCATTTGGCGACCATAATTGGGATGGGTAACTAAGTCATTAAGGAAAATGGATGTTGATATTATCCATTCAGCCGTGTCTGACGTTTGGCCATCCTATGGGCCAGTTCTTTGTTTTGTGGACTGGCAAAGGTCATAAATGTGAGGATTGGTTGCAAAGTTACTTTATAATTACTGTTACAACTGTGAATGGCCCCTATACAAGGCAGTCACTAAATGATGACAACTTGCATTTCAGGGGTGGGTTGCTGCCAGTTTTACTACCGGTTCGCAACGCACACACGATGTATGCGCAGAACAATTTACAATGAACTGCACATGCACAGTCACCAAAATCCAAAATGGTGGCAGCCCAGCGGCGGTGAGGGAACCGGTTTGTGGACGTGGCAGGCCTCGCTCGCTGCCAGTTCTGTGGCCCAGGCCTGACTTCTACTACCAGTTCAGTTGAACCAGGCCGAACCGGCAGCAATCCATCTCTACCGTATTTACTCAGAAACATTTTCCAGTGTTCCTGGAGGCTAAGAATGCATTTGAACTTTTCCAAGACTGTCATCTTCCATCCGGGGGGGACAGGGGGGATGGGGACTTCAGCCCCCAGAAATCCCCCCCAAAAAGCATCAGTTTGGAGAAGGCTGTTGTGTAGAATTATAATCCTGTCTCAGCATTTCCATCTTTTTTTCAAAGCGTATTTTGCAATATCATGTTTTTAATGAATTCTCTAAGATTAGATTAGTTGTCTTTTGTTCCTGGATTTGTTCCAGTGCAAATATGTCCTTGGGTACAGTAGTGGCCTCCAGGTTTACAGAAGGATATACAGTACAAAGGAAGCCTAAAAAGAGGCTCTTGTAATGCAGTCAGTAATCAATAGTTCCTTTCCTGATGACTGATTCTAGAGTTTATGTAAGATGACATCTTTGTTTCCACAGAAGGATCACCGTCGCACAGTTACTGCTGCAGATTTTCAGAATGTATCCATTATAATACCAAAAATCAATAAGAACTGGACCTTTCTGCTCTCTGAGGAATCCAAAGTTTTATACAAGAGAACAGAACTACAGTGTCTAAATACTGTATTTTCCCAAAAATAAGACCCGGTCTTATATTTTTTCCCCTCCAAAAGATGCATTAGTGCTTATCACTAGTAGAAAAAACAGCTGAAGAAGGAGAAAAGCAAAAGTAAAGAAAGATTCATGAACAGAATGGCACCAGGTCAGAGGAGAAGATTTAAGGAAGAATAAGAGGAAGAGTAATTGAAATAAGTTAAATGAAGTTAAATTAAAGAGTAATTGAGGGAGGTTTTTGTTATTATTAATGTTTTAGTGGGCTGGATTTTATCATTTTTTAAATGATTTTTACATATCTTCTAATTTTTGATTGGGAGCTGCCCAGAGTTGGTTGAAAGAGGGATATCAATCTAAATGTTTTGAATGAATAAATAAAGAACACAGGAATTCAAGTTAAAAGTGAATGCTATATATGAGGTAAACTGACAACAATCAGATCTGTTGGGTCACAGTGTTTCTAGAGGACTTTTGATGCTGGCACAGAGCCAAATAAGAAATGGCAGACTGAGGGAGGAGGAAACTGGCTTTTAAAAGTCAGAGTTAGCGAATCCAGGTTCCCACGCGTGCCATAGATTCACCATCACATATCTAGAAGCTTTAGCAGTATCTAAATCCTGAACCCAGTAATGAAATCTGTCCTGGATTAGTTTGCAGGGTATGTTGGAATAAATAATTGGTGTTAGATAGGACGAATGGAAGAGACAGGACTCAGGCTTCAACCACAAACAGCTCTTTATTCAGCAACTATGTACAATCCAGCAACATGCCTGTCTGACAGCTTACCCTTATATAGGGAGCTGTCAGACGGCACAACCAATCAGATTTGAAACAATTTCCAGCGGGAATGGTGGACCTGAGTGAAGCCTATTTGTTTCACTCTGAATATTTAGCAATTGGAATACTCCATGTTAACAAAGCACTAGATAAAGATGTACAATCATGTGAAATGTATTTCTTAAGATTTCAAGATGAGATTAATTCAACAAAAGGGTGTTTTTTTTCTCTTATTTATTCGACACTGAGAAAAGGTTTTTAAAGGATTGGTTGTCAACTTCATTGTGATGGAATTACACAATGTCAAAGGGGGACTTACATATTATGTAGTTTAGAATGGCCCAAATATTGTCCAGTTTTGATTTAATTTCCATAGGCTTATTAATGTGATGTACTGCAGAACAATATATTTGAAGAAGTGAATGTGATTTCAAGTTACATAACAAAATTTGGAATTTATAGTTGTATGAACTGTGGTTTTATTGTGCATGGGCATGGCAAAAAGATTGTTCTTTTATGATATATAGGTAGCATCAGCCCAGATTTACAATCCTTTAATTGATTATATATATTCATTATGCTTATAAATGTGCTCTTTGTGGTGCAATGAAAAGACTGATCAATATTATCCTGTGTGATCAAAACATAATGTTGTGCTTAAATGCTAAGCTATCTTTTACATCCATCATGTTTTTTGTTGGACTTCTCTGATCATAATGTTTAAATCATAAAAATGAAGAGAAGGAAAACCACACAATCCTGCGAAACTATCACTGTAGATCAGGGGTCTCCAACCTTTGCAACTTTAAGTCTGAAGGACTTCTGGGAGTTGAAGTCCTTCAGACTTAAAGTTGCAAAGGTTGGAGACCCCTGCTGTAGATGATAAACAGAAAAATTATGAAATTATGCCCAAATTCTCCTGGTGAGTGAATTAGCAGAATGAGAATTCTAATTACAATTTTTTTTCTTGAGTTTGTGCCAGAGATCCTATACAAAAGCCACAATGTCTACTTTAAATCCTATTTTAATTTTCAATCAATAATTATCTGCCAATGATCCCTCTGAGATGCTGCTAAGCTATGATTCCCAATAAGCTGTACAGATCCCCTGTGCTTGTTCAAAAATCTATAATTTGTATATCATAATAAAAACTATAGTTTTCATGCCATTTTATTTATTTATTTTAACTTCCTGTGCACCACCCCGGGTCCCTTCGGGGAGAGGGTGCGGTTATATAAATTAAATAATAAACAATAATAATAAATAATAATTTATTTATTTATATTTATATCCCGCCCTTCTCCACAGAGGACCCAGGGCGGCGCACAGGAAATTGAAAAATATACAAAAGTACAAAAATAAATACATAATTTAAAATAAATATTAAATTATCCCGATCCTATGCTAAAAACCAAATTGTTAAAATACCCAATTTAAAACTTTCTAAAAGTCCCCGTGGGAGGTTAGGCTAGGCCGGCTTGTTGGAAAAGGTATGTCTTTAGACATTGGCGGAAGAGGCGGAGGTCGGTGATGGTGCGTAATTCAGGGGGTAAGTCATTCCAAAGGGCAGGGCCCGCCACAGAGAAGGCTCTTCCCCTGGGTGTCGCCAGTCGGCATTGTCCGGCCGACGGCACCCTGAGAAGGCCCTCTCTGTGGGAGCGTATCGGTCTAAGAGATGTATGGGGCAGGAGGCGGTCTCGCATATAACTAGGCCCCGAGCCATGGAGCGCTTTAAAGATGGTCGTCAGAACCTTGAAGTGCACCCGAAAGGCCACAGGAAGCCAATGCAGCTCGCGCAGGATCGGTGTTATATGGGAGCATCTGGTGGCTCCCGTAATTACCCGCGCGGCTGTGTTTTGGACTAGCTGTAGCTTTCGAGTGCACCTCAAGGGAAGCCCCATGTAGAGAGCATTACAGTAGTCGAGACGGGACGTCATGAGAGCTTGAGTGACTGTGCGAAGAGCAGCCCGGTCCAGTAAGAGGCGCAATTGGCGCATCAGGCGTACCTGATGAAACGCCCCCCAGGCCACGGCCGCCACATGGTCCTCCAAGGATAGCCGGGAATCCAGGAGGACACCCAAATTGCACGCCCTCTCCATGGGGGCCAGTGTTTCGCCCCCAATGGCCAGAGTTGGAGTAATCTGGCTGAACCGGGGTGCCGGAAACCACAGCCACTCAGTCTTGGCAGGGTTGAGCTTGAGTTTGTTGCCACCCATCCAGATCCGTACGGCCTCCATTATTATCTAGCACCTTATATTAATTAGTTTGTAGTTAACCTAACTAAGAAAACCTATCTTTTTTCCAATTTATCAGATTGATGCAACTTTTTCCCCGAATGAAAAGGTTTGCTTGGTGACCTGCTTTGGTTGGTATGAGAAATTTCAGATATTTCACGAACATTATTAGGTAGTGGATCAATTCAATTAAAGGATAATAGGATTGTGTACAGGTTTCCCAATCAGTGAATCTTGGGAGTTACAATGTTATCTTATAAAAACTCTAATTGTACCCATCAAGCAGGTAAAACATTTGCCTAATTATAATTATGAAGACGATGCCAGTGGCATCGATGTGAAAGATTAAAAAGAAGCTGGCTATTAATTTGAGATGTTTCGATTGCTGCCGAAAGCAATTGCTAAGCAGCTCAGCTTACTAAAACTGTGACTTGTTATTATCTTCCTAACCCATTTCAACCTCAGCACATGCTGGGCCTTGTTGGCATTTTCGCTATTGTGCATAAAAGGGGCAGTTTATCTTGTCTCACTTTGCTATGTGTGAAAACTAGCACAGCATGCCTAATAGAAGATATAGCACACTTCCACTTTGCTGTCAGATGTCTGCTGGAATAATTTTGAATGATTTAAGGAGCAATGATCTTATAAACAAACAAGGCTGGGGACAGCTTCCTTTAATACAGCACAGGGAAGAATATGATATCTATCATCGTGAGAAACTTGCATTAAAAAAAAGAGGTTTCTGGTTCTCATGATTAAAGGGAATAGCTTCATAGCAGTTGGTTATCATCTATTTATAAACAGAGAGGATGCTGCAGCTAACTTTTTATAAAAGAAAATAAAGCTGTTGTTGTGTTCTATGGTTGCATAGAAATATTTTTCAAGATGTTATTATATTGAGACATTACCCAGAAAACATTCCTTGGCCGTTGACTTAATTTCTGCAATTCAAGTTACAGTATTTTTTTTAAAATCAAAGTGGCTTAGTTTGGCAGCATTTGACATAACAAATTGTGGGGAATCTGGCTTGGGTGGTTAATAGGTAGCATACATGATACAAAATGCTCTTCTCCCCCTTCACATCCCTATCTCAAACATCCAGATAGCAATAGCAATAGGACTAAGACTTATATACAGCTTCATAGTGCTTTACAGCCCTTTCTAAGCAGTTTACAGAGGCAGCCAGTTGCCCCCAACAATCTGGGTCCTCATTTTACCCACCTCTGAAGGATGGAAGACTAAGTCAACCTTGAACCTGGTGAGATTCGAACTGCCAAAGTGCAAGCAGCCAGCAGAAGTAGCCTGCAGTACTGCCTTCTAACCACTGCGCCACCACGGATAGTTTTGGAATCAGATCTTTGTGTTGGGATTTTTCTCTACATAATTAATAGATGGGCATATGAAGGTCCTGGCCCAGTCCACATTGTATTATGGCCCAGTCTACTATGTACCTCAGCCAGTGGCCACACAAAGGTTGTTCAGACCAGATTTAAAATTGCTTCTTGCCCATCTATCTTGGGGTGAGGGGAGTAAAATAAATCAGGGCACCCTCTTCCCTTCATCTCCCCTTCATAAATTCCCTGCTCTCTATTGAACAGCTGATCCAATCTGATCAAAAACTGGGACCTTAATCCCATTTCTCAATTTTACAGTGCATTGCTTGGTTTGAATTTTTCTACTAATATAAATAGCATGTACATAATACAGGTAGTCCTCAACTTACAGCAGTTCATTTAGTGGCAGTTCAAAGTTACAACTGCACCAGAGGTGAGTTCCAGCATGTACTACTGCCAGTTTGCTCGTGGGTGTGCTGTGGGCGTGCGCTTAATGCGCCCGCGCTGCACACACATGCACAATGCAATAAAAATTACCCTGCGCATATGCAGAAGCAAAAAACAAGATGGCGGCACCCAGAGAACCGGTTTGGGGGCATGGCAGGCCTGGGTTACTGCCGGTTCCAGAGGCCCTGCCGGCTGAACCAGGCTGAACCGGTAGAAACCCACCACTGAACTGCACTAAAAAAAATAACTTACCACTATTTTTCACTCTTAGGACCGTTGTAGCATCCCCATGATCACATAATTTACATTCGGATGCTTGACAGACTCACATTTATGATGGCTACAGGGCCCCAGAGTCATGTAATTATCTTTTGCACCCCCAAGCAACGTCCATGGAGAAACCAGATTCACTTAACGGCCATGTGACTAATTTAACAACTGCAGTGATTCGCTTTACAAAAGTGGCAAGAAAAGTGATCAAATGGGGCAAAACACACTTAATGAATGTATCACTTAGCAGCATGAACATTGGGCTCAATTGTGGTCATAAATTGAGGACCACCTCTACTGTATAAATGTGGCCTAGCAAGGTAGAGAAAAAGGAGAAATCACAGTATTTAAAATCTTTCTCTAATATATTTCCTCCCTACAAGGAATCTTCAAGAGTTAGATTATAATGAAATTGTAATAAAATTTGCAAATATTTAGATTGCAAAAAAAATAATCTTATACAGTATATAATTTTACCAGGTTCGCCTGGTACGCCAGTTGCGCCCCCTATTGGATCGGAATGCTCTTTGCACAGTCACTCATGCCCTCGTGACATCCCGACTGGACTACTGTAATTCTCTCTACATGGGGCTCCCCTTGAGGTGCACTCGAAGGCTACAGTTGGTTCAGAATGCGGCCGCGCGGGTGATTATGGGTGTCTCAAGGCAAGCCCACATAACGCCTCTCCTGCGCGAGCAGGAGGTGCACCCGAAGACTTCAGCTGGTCCAGAATGCAGCCGCGCGAGCAATAATGGGAACCTCTAGGTTTACCCATATAACACCGCTCTTACGCGAGCTGCACTGGCTGCCTGTTGCCTTTCGGGTGCACTTCAAGGTGTTAGTTATCATCTTTAAAGCGCTCCATGGCTCGGGACCTAGTTATCTGCGGGATCGGATCCTGCCCCATACATCCTCACGGCCGATTCGCTCCCACAGAGAGGGACTTCTCCGGGTGCCATCCACTAGGCTATGCCAGCGGGCGACGCCTAGGGGAAGGGCCTTCTCTGTGGTGGGCACGGCCCTCTGGAACGACCTTCCCCCCGAAATCAGAACAACTACGGACCTCCGCTCCTTCCGTCAAAAACTTAAAACATACTTTTTCTGCTTGGCCAGCCTAGGTTAGTCTCCGTCTAATAGGGTGATAGGGATTTTAGGTAATTTATAATTGGGGATTTTAGCGCAGGGATAATCTAGTTTAATCTGTTTTTATTCATTCTATTTATGTATTTTCTACAGTTATTTTAATTTTCCCTGTGCACCGCTCCGAGTCCCCTTGGGGAGAGGATGCGGTATACAAATAAAATTATTATTATTATTATTATTATTATTATTATTATTATTATTATTATTATTATTATTATTATTATTATTATTATTATTATCAAATCAGCATATGGTAGAGTACATGTAAACAGACAATCTGTGCAAACCAAGAATCCAGTTTGTTCGAAAAGGGATGTGTCGCTTTTGCACTAACTTTTAGCCAGGCAACCCAATGCTCCTTGTCTTCCACAGTATGTTGAACAATTCAATTATTCCTCCGCAGACAACTCAGTTCCAAGCAACAGGACAATAACAGCAATCGGCAAGACAGAATTTGCAGATTGAAGTCATAGCCTTGCAATTAACAGTGCAAATGAAACCAGTTCCATGGGTACATATCTGGTGTAGGTCAACTGAATAGACATGCATAATTAGCTAAGGGCAACCACAGCCTTGCGTAATGTAGTAAAGGTTTTTTTTTTCCTTTCCTCTGAGCATTTTTAACTAACCCTGTGATGGTTTCCTTTGATGCAGTTCTAATGGGCAGCTTAGTCCACATCTTCAGCTTCGTCCTATTCAACAATTAAAATTTGTTTAGACAACACAAGTCCACACAAATTCAGATATTAAAAATAATTAATTTAATTTTACAAAGTGATTGGAGTGCCTTGTTGAAAGGCTGATCAGATGCCATGATCAGGCAATTAGGTTGTCCTCAAGCAGAATCTCTGAACTAAATCTTCGCACAGCATCTCATTTTGGAAATTAAACTTAGACGGATTTTGTCTGGATTGCAGCTTAGGTCTTAGATCTGGCATTTTCGTGTCAACCGAATAAGCTTTTATATTTGTATTTTGTGTGGTTTTAAATCTTTAGAATACCAGGGCCACATATACTCAAATGACACTAGTCAAAAACACTTTAAAATTTAAACACCACAGTTCAAGCAAACGTCTTCAAGACGTATTCAATAAGCTTTGTGGTGGCAGCATTTGATTGGAAAATTCAGAGATCAGTGGCGATGATAAAAAATTATCAGAAACAATACTTCAATTAAAAATGGAAGAAGTCAAAAATAATTACTATTTCTTTATGATTCTGGGGAAAAAACAGAAGGAGCTTTATATGCAACTAGCTGATAATCTGACGTTGTCCGGGTATTTATTTATAGGGGGGAAATATCCAGACCAAACATAATTTCTAATGTTGGATTTTCCCCCTTACTGTACTGTGAAGCTGTAACCATGGCACTCCACTGTGCTGTACAGTAGAATCCATTTTATGGCAGTACAGTAGAATACATTTAAAGGCACAATAGGCTGTATCGTAACAGAAGACATACCCCGAGGAGTGTTAGGGGTGTCTTACCCCCACAGTATTTGTTTCCAGAGAACAAGTCATCTATGTACCAGGTTTGGTTGAAATTGCTTGAGGCATTCCAGAGTTATGCTGGAACATACACATACACACGCACACATATGTTATCATCCATAATGTGTACTGCTTGGCTGCTGCTTCCTGGGACAGCTATGGCTCCAGTTTCAGATTGCACTGCTGGGTTTAATTGTGATGGTTGTGGCCTCAATGCTGAGGGACCGGGCTGGATTGGGGAAGCTTCCTCTGTGCTGTGGCTCAGGGGTTTCTTACAGCCCTGACCTACAATATGCCAAGAGGATCCTAAACTGCAAGCCACATAGTCCTTGAACTGATCAGTGCCCTGTAAGACAAGGTGTAAGACAGCCAAAGAGGTAGAGATGGAGGCAATGGAGGCAGTTGGTAGGAATTGAAGAAGAGGCAGTTCTTACTTTACCAAGGCTTGAGGCTGGGGGTAAGGCGTGACCAAGCTGGGAATGGCTTGAATCAGGGCACGTTTTCACCTAATTCAGTTAGGGTTAATGATAGCAATTCAGTTAATGATAGTAATGGAGAATGCCAGGTTTGCTGTGTCTAAGCAATACGGTCAGATGACATTATGGTTGCATCACATTGTGATGGAAATTCCAACTTCAATTCCTGTCATAATTTGAAATTATCCGTATTGATGGAAAAGGCTAGGAAGCCAGAGACATTGGAATTCCATTCCATACACTTAGGGAAGGTTTCTGTCAGGGCTGTTATTTGGAATGCTGACAGTTTCCTCTTATTCAATACAGGTAGTCCTTGTTTAGCAACCGCCTCATGCAGTCACCATTCACAATTACGACGGTGATGAAAAATAGTAGCCTTGTGAATATTTTCATTTCATTTCATTTATTTATATTTATATCCCGCCCTTCTCCACAGAGGACCCAGGGCGGCGCACAGGAAATTTAAAAATATACAAAAATAGGAAAATAAATACATAATTTAAAATATATATTAAATTATCCCGATCCTATGCTAAAAACCAAATTGTTAAAATACCCAATTTTAAAACTGTCTAAAAGTCCCCATGGGAGGTTAGGCTAGGCCAGCGTTTCTCAAATAGTGGGGCGCGCCCCCCTGGGGGGGCGCGAGGCTCTGTAAAGGGGGGCGCGTTTGACCTCGGCAAATCGGCTCGGCCGATTCCCTTTCTCCCTCCTCCTCCCTCCCTCCACAGCCGGCATGCTGGCCACTCGTCGTCTTCCAGGGACTGCCGTTCCTCACACACACACACACACGCACACACACACACACACACACACGGAGGCTTCTCAGCTCCTGGAAGGAGCGGAGCGAGCGAACGAGCGATCAAGCACGGGTGGCCGGGGCAGGCTAAGGCGGGTGAGGCGGGCTGAGGAGACTCCGCGGGGAGTGGGGGCGGGGCGGGGACGACGACACACAGACAGAGAGAGGCACAGACACAGAGAGAGACAGGGAGGGGGGGAGGAATCAGAGAGTGACAGACACACACAGAGAGACAGGGAGAGACAGGGAGAGAAAGAGAGAGACACAGGAAGTGCATGAATGCAAGACACACACACACACACAGTGATAGATGGGCAGACGAAGGAGAGACAGACAGAGATAGAGAGAAAGAAAAAGAAAGAAAGAAAAAAGTGGGAGAGAGAAAGAAAGAAAGACAGACAGAGAGAGAAAGAGAGAGACAGAAAGGAAAGAGAAAAGAGAGAAAGAAAAAAGAGAAAAAGAGAGAGAGAGAAAGAGAAAGAAATTTCTTTCTTTTTTTATTCTCTTATACTTAATAAGGATACAGTGTTATGCAGAGGTGTACTTATAACAATTTTATAGACAAATGATACTATTTACAGTCGCGCGGGGGGGGGGGCGCGAAATGTTTTCTTCTTCCTAGGGGGGGCCTGACAGAAAATAATTGAGAAACACTGGGCTAGGCCGACTTGATGGAAAAAATATGTCTTTAAACATTGGCGGAAGAGGCGGAGATCGGTGATGGTGCGTAATTCAGAGGGTAGGTCGTTCCAAAGGGCAGGGCCCGCCACAGAGAAGGCTCTTCCCCTGGGTGTCGCCAGTCGGCATTGTCCGGCCGACGGCACCCTGAGAAGGCCCTCTCTGTGGGAGCGTATCGGTCTAAGGGATGTATGGGGCAGGAGACGGTCTCGCATATAACTAGGCCACGAGCCATGGAGCGCTTTAAAGATGGTCGTCAGAACCTTGAAGCACACCCGAAAGGCCACAGGAAACCAATGCAGCTCGCGCAGGATCGGTGTTATATGGGAGCATCTGGCGGCTCCCGTAATTACCCGCGCGGCTGCGTTTTGGACTAGCTGTAGCTTTCGAATGCACCTCAAGGGAAGCCCCATGTAGAGAGCATTACAGTAGTCGAGACGGGACGTCACGAGAGCTTGAGTGACTGTGCGAAGGGCAGCCCGGTCCAGTAAGGGGCGCAATTGGCACATCAGGCGTACCTAATGAAATGCCCCCCTGGCCACGGCCGCCACATGGTTCTCCAAGGACAGCCGGGAACCCAGGAGGACACCCAAATTGCGCGCCCTCTCCACGGGGGCCAGTGTTTCGCCCCCAATGGCCAGAGTTGGAGTGATCTGGCTGAACCGGGGTGCCGGAAACCACAGCCACTCAGTCTTGGCAGGGTTGAGCTTGAGTTTGTTACCACCCATCCAGATCCGTACGGCCTCCAAACACCGGGACAGCACTTCGGCGGCATCGTTGGGGTGGTCTGGGGTGGATATGTACAGCTGAGTGTCATCAGCGTACAGATGGTACTCCACCCCAAAACCACGGATGATCTCACCCAGCGGCTTCATATATGTGTTAAACAAGAGGGGCGAGAGGACCGACCCCTGAGGAACCCCACATAAGAGGGGTCTCGAGGTTGACCTCTGCCCTCCTGTCAACACATATTGCTCACCGACCAGAGAGGTAGGATGAGAACCACCGCAGAACGGTGCCTCCCAGCCCCAACCCCCCTAGTCAGTGCAATAGGATACCATGGTCGATGGTATCAAAAGCCGCTGAGAGGTCTAACAGGACTAGGATAGAGGAATAACCTCTATCCCACGCCCTCCAGAGATCATCAACCAACGCGACCAATGCCGTCTCGGTACTGTGACCGGGTCGGAAGCCGGACTGGCGCGGGTCTAGATAATCAACTTCCTCCAGGTGTCGCGGAAACTGTTGGGCTACCACACTCTCGACAACCTTCACCAAAAAGTGAAGGTTGGAGACCGGACGATAATCGTCAAGTTTAACCAACCTTCTCAACTTTTGTCTGGAAAGCAAAGAAAAGCTGAAGTAAGATCAAAAGCGCAGTCTTGGTGATTGCTTTACTTCGTGAACGAGTTGCCAATTGCAACTGTGGTCACTAAACAAAGACTACTTTAGGTAGAAAGAAATATGATTAGCATCAGCCTTGGAAGAGTATCTTAGATATGCTTATTTACTCTTTTTTCCAAGCACTGAAAAAAATACCACCAATTACATCTTTCTCATTTGCCTGGTCCTGTAAGAGAAAAAAAATCTTATTTTCCATAAAGTCCTGTTAATTAGTAACTCCCTGAACATAAGGGACTTGACCAATGCAGGCAAGTGTGAATAGTGCATACAAATGTGTACATATCTGAATATGTGTGAGGTCACTGTGGGAGACGACAGGAATTAGCTTAATACATGGTAGAATGCTGGTCTTCGGAGCAGGAAATATGTATTCACACCATTTCTTCCATACTACAAATGTCTGTTTAATATCCAATTCCACTCAGACTTAAAGTAAAACTCTTTATTAAGCTACCTACTCTAGGCCCAATTGACCTCAGATATTACAGTGACAATAGAGATATGACTAGTATTAGTCAAATAGGAAGCAAAAAATATCTTCCCTTCTGCTTATTTTGAAAGAGACTGGACTTTTGTGAATGATCCGTTCACAAGGTGCAAGGATTAATGCAAGAATGCAAAGTGAATGCCCTCAAAGCATGGACAGAACCTACTCTGGTACCCTAATCTTATTTCCTCTACCACAAAGTTCTAAGGTTGGGGGGGGGGGGGAGAGAAAGGTGACAGTGGAGTGCAAATCCAAAAATCACCTACAGAAAACAGTTGCTAAGCTCTTCATTTCAATCAAGATGGCAGATCTGGAGTAGATAAACAGGAATGTGTTCATGTATAACTGAGAGCTTTTGATGCATCTGCACCACTACTGACATCCTGAGCTGTGTCCCACTATGTTTTTTTCAAGGCTGATCCAACCAAAGCTAAAATCTTTTTGGGTCCAAAACAATCTCCCATGTAACTCTCTGCCCTTTTCCAAAAGTCCCTCCCACTCATAATCATCCAATATACAACTATTCTCCTCCTCCCAGTGTCTTTCAAGCTGGTAGTTTCCCTCCCAACTCTCCCTTTGTTTGTCTTCTGAGACACAGTCCAACCAAACTTTCAGTGTCTATGGAGATCCAGGTCATGGTTGTCCCAAAGGTGCTTTTTCAAGAGACAACTGGACTTTCGGGTTTTCCTTTGAAGATATTTTGTTTCTCATCCAAGAAGCTTCTTCAGCTCTGACTGGTTGAAGGAGAATGGTCCTACCCACCAATGGGGACCTTGGGAACCATTTACCCACCAGTGGGGAAAGTCCTATCACCAATCAATATACTCAACTCATAATGGACAATGCTGTATTTTGCCAGAGTTTCTATAAAGAATTGATATGTGAGAGATGATCAGGCTGAGCTCAAGGGAGGCGTCAAACATATCATAAGTCAAGAGTCCCCGAGCTCCTTCAAGAGATCTAATAAGTCCAGTCCACCTTGAATGTCTTTCTTATCTCCTGCTGATTTCCCTTAACAGCCAGTTGGTCAGATTCTTATAGAGAGTTTAAGCTTTATACTCATTTGAACTGCCTGGATCTCCTGATTCCCCCAGCGCTTGACATGATTTTTTAATTGAGATCTGAGAACGCAATAATGAGAGCAGAGATTTGTCCTTTGTCTTCCCTTTTGCTGAATGAGAATCATCTTCCATTCATCTCATTTCCCTTCAGGTAAAGACAGAATAAACAACCTCTGCAGTCCTAGGAAGCTACCTTTTTAATCTGTTCTCTATGCAACTTTACAATTGCAATCTAGAAGGAGAAGAGAGCAGGAGCCAAAACTCAACCCATTTGTAACACACTAAGGAAAATCAGTAGGGATTGGAGAATGGTAGAGATGTGAAGCAGAGACTGATTGTATTTCCTGATCGTCGGAGAATGCTCTGTTGACATTAATGCTGCAGTCATGAATCTGCAAAGTAGAGGATTTGGGAAGAGCAACGGTTTTTAAAAGATTTAATAAAATATTTATAAATTGTGCATTCAGACTTACAGTAAAAACTGCCTGCCCCTTGGAGTGCAAAATAGATCTTTACTTGCTCATTTGCTTCATTGGAATGCTATTTTCTTTCTTTAATTATCAGGGGATTGGGTTATCTAATGGATCATTTAAAAGCTATGGGTCAGAGCCAGAGGTCAGATCAACAATATCTAGAAAGAGTGTAAACTACATCACCCTAATGGCTGTATTCTCCTGCCTCATAATAACTTGGTTTTATTTTGTTTTCTTCCTCATTTAAATAGGGTTTCTGGATGGTCAGAATACTTTCAGAGGTTAAGGAAGGGATGAAAAATGATATATTGTGTCCGGTCAGACCATGAAGCTCAAGGAAGCAGGAACAGCATTTCTGTTAATGCCACCCTCACCCTGTCAACAATCAGATAGATGTCCTTTAAAAATGCAATCACCCATGCAATTATTTCCTTGCTACTACTGATCAACCGATACCAATGCAGACAACGTCTTCCAAAATCTCCAGTGAACTCAAGCCCAGGGTGACCCTCATGCTAAACATCCACTGCATGTTGGAGAAAGGTTACGGTAAGTTTTTCAGAGTTAACTGGCTAAAGGGCTAGGACTGATGGACTTCCTTTCCCAGAATCCATTTCAAGGATGCCATTTTGTAACCCAAAGTTCTGCGTCAGTACCAGCCATTTTGGTATTACTGTGGCAGAAGGACAGCTGTGTCCGTTGCTAGCGTTCTTCCTTCCAAAGATACCTTTGTATTTCAAAGCTGTACAATATGAGGGAGGGAAGCCCCACAGTTATGTTAAATGGTCTTAAACAGGGCTTCTCAAAGATCCAGAGAAACAGGGCTATCACCTACAGGTAGTCCTTGACTTAGGACCACAATTGAGCCCCAAATTTCTGTTGCCAGATGAGCAAGTTGTTAAATTATCTTTGCTCCATTTTATGACTTTTATTGCCACCGCTATTAAGTGAATCACTTCAGTTGTCAAGTTAGTAATATGGTTGTTAAGTGAATCTGGTTTCTCCCTTGACTTTGTGTGCCAGAAGGTCACAAGAGGTGATCGCATGATCCCGGAACACTACGACTGTCATAAATATGAGACAGTTGCCAAGTGTCTGAATTTTGATCACTTGAGCATGGGGATGCTGCAAAGGTCATAAGTGTGAAAAATGGTTGTAAGTCACTTTTTTCAATGTCATCATAACTTTGAACACTAAATGAACTGTTGAGGTCTATATGTAATTGAGGCCCAGAGGCAACCCTCATTTAATGACTGCCTCATATAGCGACCGTTCACTATTACAAGAGTGATGGAAAATAACTTTGCAACCCAAAGTCACATTCACAGCTTTTGCAGGTCTATAAAGCAAAGGAAGGCTGAAGTAAGATCACAAGCACATCATAGTTTCCTTGTAAGCCACCTTGAGTCGGCATGTATTATAATAATAAGAGTTTCACTTAGTGACTGTTTCATGAAAAATTGAGTTGGTGGCCCCAGTTGGGGTTGTTAAACAATGACTACCTGTATTAGGTATTGGCCCTAGTAGAAGTAAAAATAATGATGTCGAAAAGCAAAAAGAGCATCAAAAAGAATGGAATGGAATGGAATAGTGCAGAGCAGAGCAGAGCAGAGCAGAGCAGAGGAATGGAATGGAATGGAATGGAATGGAATGGAATGGAATAGAATAGAATAGAATAGAATAGAATAGAATAGAATAGAATAGAATAGAATAGAATAGAGCAGAGCAGAGCAGAGCAGAGCAGAGCAGAGCAGAGGAATGGAATGGAATGGAATGGAATGGAATGGAATAGAATAGAATAGAATAGAATAGAATAGAGCAGAGCAGAGCAGAGCAGAGCAGAGCAGAGCAGAGCAGAGCAGAGCAGAGGAATGGAATGGAATAGAGCACAGCACAGCACAGCACAGCAGAATAATGGAATGGAATGGAATGAAATGGAATGGAATGGAATGGAATGGAATGGAATGGAATGGAATGGAATAGAATAGAGCAGAGCAGAGCAGAGCAGAGCAGAGCAGAGCAGAGCAGAGCAGAGCAGAGCAGAGGAATGGAATGGAATGGAATGGAATGGAATGGAATGGAATGGAATGGAATGGAATGGAATAGAATAGAATAGAATAGAATAGAATAGAATAGAATAGAATAGAATAGAATAGAATAGAATAGGTTTTATTGGCCAAGTGTGATTGGACACACAAGGTATTTGTCTCTGGTGCAGAAGCTCTTAGTGTACATACAAACAACAAAGTAATGTAATCATAACATACCAAAAAAGAAGGTAGAATAAAAGATTAGTTCATTCAGAAAAGATGAGAATTCAGTAGAGTTTATTATCCATCTATTAAAAACTTTTGATTTCGATCGCTAAGAGTGACCAACAAGATCTGATGCACTTTGTTGAAAAACATTTCCTTGTGGAAATACCAGAACTTGTCTTGTGCATTGTACCTTAAGAAAGTTTTCCTGGGTGAAGAAATGTATGGATAAAGCATGATAATCAAAAGCAACTTGCACCATCTGGTGGTCATTTTTCATTCGACACAAAGAAATTCAATTTAAAGGCAAATAGTTGAGGGGGTGGGGGAGAATGTCAGAAGTCTTTCATGTTGTTATCCCCAAGCGCATGGTTTGTCTGTTGGATTCATAACTTAAACACTCTTTGTGATGTTGTAGATCTCTTCCCTCCAAATCGCTTAGACTACAAAACCCATCACTCTCAGGTAGGATTATTGTGCTGGCTGTGCTTGATCATTATTGACCAATATCATTATTGTGCTGGCTGTGCTTGACCAAAATAAACATATCTTGAAAGCAGCAAGATGAGGAAGACTGCTATAGATGTAAGTCATAGAGTTTAGCAGATGAATCTTAATGTCAGATATGAATGGTAATATATGTTTATGCTGGAAATGTTTAATAGAGATTTTTAATGGCTGAAGTTTGAACAGCCTAATTCTATTATGCCAGATATTTTGAATGTTTCCTATTGATTAAAAAAAACCCTCTTAATCCAATTTATATAATGTTTTTTTTCATTATGGGCCATCATGTCATTGTCTTTTAGCAATCACACAGATAGATTTTTCTCCATAAATTATTACAATCAGTTAAATCAAATTAACCCCTAAACACCTGTCTATAATTCTTGTTATTTGGAGGAGAATAACACAAACTTAACAGAAGGATCATAATTTTATTAAGAATCAATGCACACTTTACCAAAAAGAAGCTGAGTAATCTTTCAAATTTGTCAGCCACTCTTCAGCACTCAGTAAGTTTTGGAGATGTGGAGCACAATTCAAAAGGAAAGAAAGTATTCTCAAGAGCCTGGACTCTAATATTAGTTTCTTAGTTTCAGTTTCTGTGTAATTTCAAAAATTTTACTCTGTATAGTTTTAATATTTTAATTATTTTCCTACTTGTACCTGTAAGTCACCCAGAGTCACCTTATAGGGAAGATGGGTGGTATAAAAAAATAAAAAAAATAGTAATTTAGTGATTGAGGAAAAAAGATAAAAATGCAGCTCTCAATTGATAAGGGCCAAGTATAATCCATCTTGGTACTTTAAATAAATTTAAGCCTCCAAAACTGAATGAATTGTATCCTAAAATGTATTGAGAGAATTGGCAGAAATTATTTTAGAAGGGCTGACTGTTATCTTGGAATGTTTCTGGAAAAGCTAGAACCGTCATAGCGAAGCTATGGCATGCATGCCACAGGTGGCACATGGAACCATATTTGCCAGCATGGCAGCCCTCAGCTCCAGTATACATGCACACACCAGCCAGCTGATTTTTGGGCTTCTGGAGGGCCAGGAGAGGCCATTTTCGCCCTCCCCAGGCTTCAGGAAAACCTCCGGAACCTGGAGAGGGCAAAAACCCTCCCCCCCCCGGCACATGGGGTGGGCACGCATGCGCAGGTAGAGGGCCATGTGCACATGTGCAGGTAGGTGGGCAAGCATGTACGGAAGCATGCATGCACACAATTTTTGCACACCTTTAGAAGAAGGTTAGCCATCACTGAGTTAGAAGGTTAGAGAAGAGCAAACACAAAGCTAATATTTTATGGGTCTTCCCAGAATATGGGATTCATGCAACTAAAAGCTAGTTAATTTCATGTCTGTACTGACCAGGATATTAGAACAGCTTGTCAAGTATCACATCTGTAAACACTAGAAAAAGAATGTCATCGTTACCAGAACATACCATGGGTTTTTCAAAAATAATTCTTGTCAAACTAAACTTTGGGACAACTTTTGTGGCTCAAGAGAATGCTATGAATATAATGGACCAAATCATCTGATAAACTGTATAATATCCTTATTGTTGCCAAGACAGATAAATGTAGGCTAGTTCACATGGTGGTCAGGTAGATTTGCCATTTTTTTAACAACTGCAAACATAATTGCTTCTACATTGTCCTACAGGAATGGTATGAAGGAAAAGATCCACATGAGGTCCATTCTTAGCCATGCTATCGAACATCTCTAAGGGAAAGATATTTTTTAATTTTGCAAATTGGACCAAGTCACGAGAATTGACTAGCCTCTTAAGGGTCAAAATTGGAAGGACCAACAGAGAAAAAGAAACTAGTTTCAGGCAGAATATTAGGAGAAAGTTCTTGGCTGTAGGGTTTGTTAAGCAGTTATAAAGAGTAGTAGATACAACCCATCTTGAACCTTTGTGGAGGTTTTCAAGAGGGAGCCCATCTTTGAGCAATGGTTCATAAATTATTGGACTGGAAAATGGAATCAGACTACCTTCCCATTCACACTTTGTTGTGTGATAATCGATTGTGAGCTCTAGCAACAGCAGTCTGACCCTTGTCCAACAAGATGCTAGGAAAAAAGAAATAGAAACGGGGAGGGATGGATGGATGGATGGATGGATGGATGGATGGATGGATGGATGGATGGATGGATGGCATCCGAAATTGAAAAGTATGTTACAATACATTTTTGGAACTGAATATGAAGAGCTATACCATCCTCATTTATATACAATTCTTTATTTCTCAGTTCCAGTACGGCTATAACGAAATACAATAAGGAAAAATGCTGTCATAAAATCATAAAGTAAAATAGTGGTTAAAATAGCAACAGTAACTTAAAATTCACTGCTGGGATTTTAAAAACCCAAATGAATAATACGGTGTTGCTTTGGGTAAGCAACCAAAAGAAAAGAATATCAGCACCAAGAATATTTTGTTAAGAGTAACATTTGGATGTCATAGTCCAAAATGCGGGCTCTTACGTGGATGTTAGTCTCATCTCTGTTATGGATAGAAAATGGAGAGCAAGCTAATACACATTCATAGGTTGCAATAATCCAATGAAGAAATGGTTGGAACAATAATAATGGCAGCAACTTTAATTTCAAAAATTGCACATAGCTAGAGAGGGCGTCCTGGAGATATTCACAGGACAATCTATCCAAGAAATACATGGGGTAGCATATAATAAAAATAAATTCCAGATAAATAAATTCTTTATTTGCTTCGCATTGTGTTAATGTTTTTGAAAAACTTCTGATTGCATTGCAGAGTTTCAATTATTGATCATGCAGACTAGGACAGTATCTGTATGCTTACATATACATATTATTTGGGCAACTATAATACATTGCTTTTTATCAAACAGAAAACAAAACTGTTTCCCTTAACCAAGGAGAGGCTCTGAAAATTTGTTCATGCATCATTTATATTTTGCTACAGCATTTTCTGTATTTAAGCTGAATAGAGTAATTTGAAATATAAAGTAATTGCTTTGCATAATTTTGCAAAATTATGGATGTCTCCTACCAGTTATGGTAACTAAAAGACATTGTGCATTGTGAGGGTGGGGGATTACATACTTATTTGTTTCAATAATTATTATAATTTGGAGTCTTACAGAATGGTCACCACTCATTTTAGCAACTCTTGTCAAGGATTAAATCATTTTCACAAGTCTCTGCCTCTTTATTTTCTCTAGTTGCCTAAACACCTCAACCCACCAGGGGTGGGTTCCTGCCAGTTCTAAACTCTTCTATAGAAGAGGTTCCACAAATCTACAATGCCGTTTAGAACCGGTTACAACTCCCTCCCCCCACCTGCCCACACATCATCAAGATGAAGAGTGAAAGGAGGAATTCTGGGAGTTGAAGTCCACAAGTCTTAAAGCTGTCAAGTTTGAACACCCCTGGGGGTTTTTTTCTAAAGGGTTAGGGGTGCGAGGGTCTTGTAACTTGACAGCTTTAAGACTTGCGGGCTTCAAATGCCAGAGTTTCTGAGCCAACTTTTTGGTTGCTAAACAAGAGCGTTGTTAAGTGAGTTTCACCACATTTTACAAGTTGGCCACGCCCACCCAGTTACATGACTGCCAAGCCACACCCACTTGGTCACATGGCTGGCAAGCCACTCCCACAAAGCAGGCAACACCTACAGAAGAGGTTCTAAACATTTTTGAAACCCACCACTGCAACCCACCCTCCTGTTTGTAGCCAATGTCTAGGTATTTTCCCCCTCTAATGTCTTTTGGCAGCTCAAACTACATCTGGTCTCTCACTTGTCAGTAAGAGACTTACCCTTGAACATATTTCTACCAACTTCTTTTGCATTTGGTTACCTAAAGGCCTCAGTGTCCAACATACTTTCTCCTATTTCAATAGGGACTAACAGCCTCTGAGTTCTTATGCTCCGAATCTAATAACTCTGAGGAAGGAAGGCGCTGAGTAACATTTGAGATCTTTTGTGCCTATTTCAAGGTCATGCCATAACCATTCTCGGCATCCTCTGTGCAAGAGAGAATTGAAGTCTCTACAAATGAAAAAGTTGCAGAGAAAGATGCCACAGACAGTGAAATAAAATGTGTTTTCTCTCTCTCCCCCTCACACATACACCGAGGAAAATAGATTGTAATCTCAATGTTTTGTGACTGTCCATCCCACACAGCAGCTATTTTGTGACAGCGCTGAGAACATTTTTTCTCTCTCCAAAATTCATTCTAATATAATTGTATACACAAGAGGCAACAATAAACTTATTGTCTGGCCAGAAAGTATAGGCTTCCGTTTTCAGGCTACCCAACCTTGGTGAAGATTGGAAGAAACAAGCTGTCAACCCTGAAGCTGATCTGGCTGAAGCCACTCTGAAGCTTCAATGCTGCCACACTGGAGCAAGGGATACGGATGGGTGATTAGAGATAGCTGGGGTGGTGTAGTCATAATAAAATACTTTCTCCTGAGACATATTCACACCTGGGCAGATGAAGGAGGGGTGATGTCACCAGACCACAGGATGCTGCCATGATTGGGCCATGTGACTGTTTGGAGTTGAGAGGAGAACTTTCAATTTCAGAGTTGGTTTCCACCAGATATATGCCAATTTGCTATTTACAATAAAGCTACTATTTGAGTAATCTACCTGCCTCTGAGTTTTTGCTTGCAATTGATCTATTACTTGGAACCCTGACCAAAGCTACATTGATAGGCATTCAGACCATATTGGAGATAGGCAGCGGAGTTCTAATCCAATTTCCCACCCAGCGTACCTCCTTGAAACTGGAGACACATTTTATGGACTTTAACTCTGAGCTGAAAAATCAATAATGATATCTTAAAAGGAATAGTCATCCTGATGTGACATCTTTGGGTATCTGCAGGTGCCCTGGTGTTCAAACGAACCAATCATGTTTCCCCTGTCCTTAGTAGAAAGGAAATTAGGTGCTAAATGTCCAATTCTAAGCACTACCATGCAAGCATTCTAGAAATGTCAGGAACCTTTCAAAATTAGAATGAATGTGCTTTCTACTATCATCTACAATAAGATTTCTGCCAGGGTTTTATTCTTATTCACTAAAAACTAGATGAATCCTGCAGAGGATTCCAACAAAAGTATTAAAATTTTATTTTGGTGATTCAGGGGACTTGTCATCTTATCAACATGGGCACGAATTGGTGGGCAAAATGAATATATGCTAGCTGTTATTTAAACGCCAATGGCCTATATACAGTAGATACCTTTGTGCTTTTCTCATTTACAAATATTGATATCTTCTACCACTTTAATTCCCATTGATTTCTTTGTAAAGATTCCTCAGGATTGTAGTTTGATGAGAATGCTGAAAAATCTCTACACAGAGAGATCAAAAGAAAGGGAGGGAAAGGACTTTCTTGATGAGGAAATGCCTAATATTGATCTTATACATCGGGATACTATAGACATGCGAGGAAAAAAGAAGAGTATAAACATTGTGTTTCTTCATTGCATCCATTTATGGATTCAGCTTTTAGTATCCCATCCTGCAGAAGGCAGTTGGGACTAATTGCCCTTGGAAGTAATGGTACTAGTGAAATATCAGAAATTAAAATCTCATATGTTTAACTACCATAGTATAGGATAGTTGTTCAGTGGTAGAGTATAATCACCATGACAATCTGTATGCATTTTACCAATTTCTATAGCGGGGATAAGGAGTCAAAAGAGTCAAGGTAAATGGCTTGGAGATTCTCAGTCATCCGGGTCACAGTTGTCCCAAAGGTGCTTTTTGAAGAGGCAACTGGACTTTCTTGTTTTCTTTGAAGACATTTCACTTCTCATCCAAGAAGCTTCTTCAGCTCTGACTGGATGGTGGGAAAATGGAAGGATTTATACTCCTTGCAGAGAAGCGAAACATCTTCAAAGAAAAACAAGGAAGTCCAGTTGCCTCTTCAAAAAGCACCTTTGGGACAAGAGTCAAGGTAGTGACCGTATCTGTGAAATCAATGCCAGCTTCCATAATGCAGCTGTGGTTGCCATTCTGACTTTTTTTAAAAAATTCCACTCTTGCTACAACCTCCTCAGCAGTGGTGGGTTTCAAAAATTTTTAGAACTTCTTCTATAGATGTGGCCTGCTTTGTGGGAGTGGTTTGCTGGCCATGTGACCAGGTGGGAGTGGCTTGCAGACCATGTGACCGGGTGGGAGTGACTTGCCAGCCATGTGACCAAGTGGGGGGTGGTTTAGCAGTCATGTGACTGGGTGGGAGTGGTCAACTTGTAAAATGTGGTGAAACTCACTTAACAACGCTCTTGCTTAGCAACCAAGATATTGGCTCAGAAACTCTGACATTTGAAGCACGCAAGTCTTAAAGCTGTCAAGTTACATGACCCTTGCACCCCTAACCCTTTAGGGGGAAAAAACCCAGGGGTGTTCAAACTTGACAGCTTTAAGACTTGTGGACATCAACTCCCAGAATTCCTCCTCTCGCTCTTCCTCTTGATGATGTGCAGACAGGCAGGGGGAGGGAACTGGAACTGGTTCTAAATGGCACTGTAGATAGAAGAGGTTAGAACTGGCAGGAACCCACCCCTGCTCCTCAGGTAGGTTGGCTATAAATTGTGAAAGGTGTCTCCAAAACAACAGGGTTGAATATTACTCTGTAGAGTCACTCAAATTAGAAGATATATGTTGAGTCCCCAAGCCTATGTCCCAGACAGCTCGTCTGGTAACCTATGAGTCACCGCATTCCGGAGCTGAGCCAGCAGCTGCAGTGATTAACAGAGACAAGCTGTCTGGAATCTGTCTGGAAAGGAGTTACAATGTTGCAATTGCATTGCTAGGAGTTTCCTGCCTGGTAACTCTATATAAGAGGTTGCCAGAGAAGAAACCTTGCCAGTTGAATCTTGTGTGTGTTGTAAATAGTGTGAATAAACGTTCCTGTTGTTTTGACCATGCCTGAGTCGGAATCCTTTGTCTGATCTAACACTGGCGACGAGGATGGGATTCAGGCCGTGGCCTTAGAACGCAACGGGTAACGAATACTTCAACAACAGAGCGCAGCGCGACGCACAGCCTCACCATGGCTACGGCGACAATGCCTCCGTTTGCACCGTTCGACCCGATGAAGGAACAATGGGCTTCCTTCTTAGCCCGGTTCGAGTGCTTCTTGATAGCCAGCGACTACGGCGAACTCGCGCCTGCCAGGAAGCTGAGCCTATTCCTCCAGTGCGGTGGCCCTGAATTGTTTGCTACCGCCCGAACCATAGCAGCACCCGCAGCGGTGCACGAAGTGCCGTGGGACGATCTCCTGGGCCGCCTGAGAGCACACTACGCGCCGGCGCCTTCCCGCATAGCGCATCGCTATGCATTCAGGCAATGTGTGCAACAGCCGCAACAGTCGGTAGCCGAGTTCCTGCAGAAATTGAGAGCGACCGCAATCCCCTGCGAGTTCCCTGCTGGCTTCCTGGAGGAATCCCTACTGGAGCAGTTTGTATGCGGCGTAAGAGACATCCGCCTAAAGCGCCGCTTGCTTTCAAAAACTGTCCTGACTCTCGAGCAAGCGGTGGAAGAAGCACGCGCGACAGAATTGTCGGAGATCTCCACATCCGACATGGGCCGCGCGTGCCCTCCTCTTTTCCCCACTCCGCGAGCGTGTCTGGTAGACGAAATAGCGCCGCTGGATGAGCTGGAGGAGGAAGACCGTGGGGACTGCATGAGGGTGACCAGGCGCGTGCTGAATCACGCATTCACACCGCAGCAGAAGTCCGGGAACTGCCTAGGCTGCGGAGGGGCCCACCAGAGACCAGAGTGCCCATTCAAGGCATCGGTGTGCCGCAGATGTGGCAGGAAAGGACACCTAGCAGCTGTGTGCCGTGCTGCCACTCCAGCGACAACGCCAGCTGCCGCCTCCAGAACCGTTCCACCAGGACAACGAGGGTCGCAGAAGTGTTCAGGACGCTACCAGCCACAGCCGACCGACTGCTTCGCGCTGGCGGAGATGCCCCCAGCTCTAAGCTACGACCAGGCAGAGAGTAGGAGATTGTCAACAGTGGTTTGCTTAGAGGGGGTGGGGGTAAAAATGGAAATAGATTCAGGGTCCTCTAGATCACTCATGTCCTGGGCGCATTTAGTTAAGCTTTGCCCCAAGCTCAGGAAGCGGGATCTCGGCCCCACAGCGACGATCCTGAAAGATTACCAGGGCTCACAAATTCCCATTCTAGGTCTGCACAGAGTGAGAGTAGACTACGGCCCCTTCCACGGATCCCTTCCCATCCTGGTAGTGGCCAAACCCCTAGCTGCCTTGATCGGATTGGACTGGTTTCCAGCCTTGGGACTGTCAGTCCAAGGAGTACACAGCGTGCCAGCCAGTTCTCCGGTAGACGAAGTAATCAGAGAGTTCAACGACGTCTTTGATGGCAGCTTAGGAACGTACAAAGGCACTCCAGTTTCCCTAAATTTGGACCCCCAGGTTGCTCCAGTCCGCTTGAAGGCCCGCAGGCTGCCGTTCGTGCTGAAGCCCAAGGTTGAAGCGGAATTGGATCGATTGGTGGCGCAGGGCGTGCTCGAACCCGTCGATCAGGCGAAATGGGAGACCCCAATTGTGGTCCCCATTAAGCCCGACGGGTCCGTGAGGATCTGCGCCCCCTCACCCGGACTTGCTAGGGTCGCCATTGCCGCCTATGGCGACTCCACCTCCAAGGGCAGGCCGCGATGACGTAGGCGAAGGCTCCGTGTCCCACAGGGAGGAGCCTCCTCAAGAACTAAGGCGGTCAGGGCGGACCCGACACCGCCCCGCCTATCTGAACGACTACGCGTGCGCATGTACTGTGTTGGACAGAGAACCTAGACACATGCGCACTGACTATGGGGGAAGGAGTGTTGAGTCCCCAAGCCTATGTCCCAGACAGCTCGTCTGGTAACCTATGAGTCACCGCATTCCGGAGCTGAGCCAGCAGCTGCAGTGATTAACAGAGACAAGCTGTCTGGAATCTGTCTGGAAAGGAGTTACAATGTTGCAATTGCATTGCTAGGAGTTTCCTGCCTGGTAACTCTATATAAGAGGTTGCCAGAGAAGAAACCTTGCCAGTTGAATCTTGTGTGTGTTGTAAATAGTGTGAATAAACGTTCCTGTTGTTTTGACCATGCCTGAGTCGGAATCCTTTGTCTGATCTAACAATATAAATCAAATGAAGTCATGGTAAATTAGCTCTCTACATTCATATAGTTTCAATGGGCATGATGGCTAAGCTACCTGAAATGGGATTTGTTGGTTTAAGCCATTCACAATGCTGAAATTGGTTACCAACTAAAATCTCCATTCCCTCCCCAGTCCAGGGGAAGGTTACTGCAAAATCCCCATTCCCTCCCAATCAGCTGTGACTCGGGAGGCAGACAATAGATGAGGGTGGAGCCAGTCAGAGGTGGTATTTACCGGTTCTCCAAACTACTCAAAATTTCCACTACCTGTTCTCCAGAACTGGTCAGAACCTTCTGAATACCACCTCTGCAGTCAATCCTTCTAAGCTAGAATCTGTGCACTTGAAAGTTTGAATCTCTTTTCTCTTGAAACTCCACTACTCGAAATGTGGACTGGCTGACAACTGTCCTCAAATGCTTAAACTCTTGAACTGTGACTCAGTAATGATTTTGCCCATTGCTCTGGACATCTGAAGGCAAATCTGGGATTTGACTGTCTGCCTTTGTGTGTGCTTTGCTTTAAACTGAAGCCCACTCTTAAAACCTAATCTTTGTGTGTACATACTTGGCCTGAAATAGGACATTCTGATACAACTCAAAACACAAATTCAAATCTACATAAACAAACATTCCCCTCTCCTTCCTATTTCTTCTTTTAAAAATACCTCTTTCCTTAGAGAACCATAACATATCCAGGAGGGGAGGAAAAAGGGGTATATTAAAATATTTCTGTCGGGCGTACTAGTTCTTCTGCAAAATTTTAATGCTGGGGAGAACTCCTCCACACTTCAATTTATAAACTTATTCTCAGGAGTTACAAAAGCGTGAAGTAGATAAGGCATTTGTAAGCATGTTGCTATCACAAAGAAATACAACGTCTGGCAGCCTCTGCAGCTAACCGTACATTTTTAGCTACTAACTGCAGAGAGCTAAAAAGTTAATTGAATATTCAATAGTTTTAATATGAAAATGTGATTCTAGAAAAAGACAAGGCTATATACACAGACACACACACACGCATACACACACATAGAGACACACTTCCAATGGTAGCTATGTGCCATTTGCCCAGATTTGGAGTACTCTACTTTCACAACTGAGTTTGCTTTGGCTTTCCTATTAGAAGGCCAGAAGAAGCATCAGGATTACGATCGTCAGAATTCCCAGCCAGTTTGGCCAGTGGTGAAATTCAATATATATTTTTTACTGTTCTGTGGGTTCTGTGGGCGTGGCTTGGTGGGTGTGGCAGAGGAAGGATACTTCAAAATCTCCATTCCCACCCCACTCTGGGACCAGCTAGAGGGTGGTATTTCCACTACTGGTTCTCCAGAACCTGCTGAATTTCACCGCTCAGTCTGGCCAATATAATCCCAACACATTACGATGCAATTGGTTGAGCAAAACTGGGATGTGATTATCAAGATATTCATGTAAATTACCTTGTTCAAAGTACATTAAAACAGTACAGATAGCCCCCAATTTACAATAGTTCATTTAACAACCACTTAAAGTTACAATAACACTGAAAAAAGGTGATTTATAACAATTTTTCACACATAGGACCATTCTGACATCTCCATGGTCATGTGATCAAAATTCAGCTGCTTGGCAACTGACTCATACTTAAGACTGTTGCAATGCCCTGGGATCATGTGATCACCTTTTGCAACCGGCTGACAAGGAAAGTCAATAGGGAAGCAAGATTCACTTAATGATTACTGTAATTTAACCACTGCAGCGATTCACTGAACAACCATGGGAAGAAAAGTTGTAAAATGGGGCAACATTCACTTAACAAATGTCTCACTTAGCAACAAATATTTTGGGCTCAATTGTGGTCGTAAGCCATGGACTACCTGTATCTTGTTTTTTTCATTGGATATCTGAGCACTCCAATGGACCCTCAGGGAGTTTGCACACTTACAAAACAGTTGGGTGTGGCCAGTTTTATGAAACACTAGCCGATAATCCGGCATTTCCCGGGTATTTATTTATAGATGGAAAATGTCTGGACCAAACATAATTTCTAATGTTGGGTTTTCCCCCTTACCAGAAGGAGCCCCCTGTGAAGCTATTACCATGGCAACTCAACTGTGCTATAGAGTAGAAGCCATTTTACAGCAGTGCAGTAGAAGCCATTTTAGGCACAACAAGCTGTATCTTAACAGAACACACACTCCTGAGGGCTTTTAGGGGTGTCTTATTCCCACAGTATTTGTTTCCAGAGAGTAAGTCATATGTTTACCATGTTTGGTTGAAACTGCTCGAGGCATTCCAGAGTTATGCTGGAACATACACACAATCAGTCATACATACATACATACATACATACATACATACATACATACATACATACATACATACATGCCGTCGAGGTGCTGTCCCAGTGCCTGGAGGCCATACGGGTCTGGATGGGTAGTAACAAACTCAAGCTCAACCCATCCAAGACCGAGTGGCTGTGGTTTCCGGCACCCCGGTTCAGCCAGGTAAGTCCAACACTGGCCATTGGGGGCGAACAACTGGCCCCCTTGGAGAGGGCGCGCAACTTGGGTGTCCTCCTGGATTCCTGGCTGTCCATGGAGGACCATGTGACGGCCATGCCAGGAGGGCGTTTTATCAGGTATGCCTGATACGCCAGCTGTGCCCCTTACTGGACCGGGTGGTCCTTCACACAGTCACTCAAGCACTCGTGACATCCCTGCTGGACTACTGTAACGCTCTCTACATGGGGCTCCCCTTGAGGTGCACTCAAAGGCTACAGTTGGTTCAGAATGCGGCCGCGCGGGTGATTATGGGTGCCTCAAGGAAAGCCCACATAACACCTCTCCTGCGCGAGCTGCACTGGCTACCTGTGGCCTTTCGAGTGCAATCATCTTTAAATCACTCCATGGCTCGGGGCCTAGCTATATACGAGACCGCCTTCTGCCCCATACATCCCTTCGTCCGATCTGCTCCCACAGAGAGGGTCTTCTCCGGGTACCGTCGGCCAGGCAATGCAGGTTGGCGACACCCAGGGGAAAAGCCTTCTCTGTGGTGGATCCAGCCCTCTGGAACTACCTACCCCCCGACCTACGCACCACCTCGGACCTCCGCCTCTTCCGCCAGCGTCTTAAGACGTATTTATTCCAACAAGCCAGCCTAGCATAGCCCCCTGTTTCTGACTTTTATCTATAAATTTTAATTCTCAGGGTTTTAAATGGGTTTTTTAGCACAGGACTTAATTTAATTGTTTTTAATAATGTATTTTGTCATTTTGTTATGGTTTTTTAATAATGCCTATGCGCCGCCCTGGGTCCTAACCAGGAGAAGGGCAGGGTATAAATTTGAAAAATAAAAATAAACATAAAAATAAATATATATCAGTATTTATGTCAAAGCACCTGGTATGCCCAAATATGGGAGGGAGGGAGCATACTGCTACCCATTTTGCCTTTCAGCACTACCCTAGGAGCCTTCCAAGCAGGAAACCATTTTTGTGTTGCATTTGTGCTGATAAATAAATAAATAAAGATTCCGGCTCCGGCTCCTGCGGCGACGGGCGAGCCTAGCGCTCGCTTGCCGCTTTGTTTCTCTTTCTGCCCCCCCACGGGGGCGAGACCCCTCTTGTTTGAGGGTCTCCCGTAAAGCCGGCTCGTCGGGGGGCACCCCCCCCCACGGCGGTGGAGGAAGTGGCCCCCAGCGCGGCTTAGGTGAGGGAGAACATGCTGCGGGGGGTTCTCCCTTCGCCTAAGGAAGACGGCGCCATTTACAACAATGAAGAGGGCTGATCGGCTCAGTCGGAAGGTCTCCCGAGGCTTCAGCTGCGAGGGGAGAGTGAGTTTTTAAAAAACTTTTTTTCTGCTGTCAGCCAGGCTGAAAGGACTGGGAGGGGGGAGTTTGTTTTCAAAAAAAACCCCTCGGACTTAAGCGGCACTTGGAAATGGCTTCTCTGGAAGTGAAAGCGGAAATCTTAAATCCGGACTGTCTCTAACAAGGGAAAGTGGTATGCGGCTACTTGCAACATTGTGTCTAGGTCTGGCTGGTTAAAAAAAATTATTTTTCTACTCTCTCCTCTGGGCTCTGAGATGGGCGGTGGAAAGTGGCTTTTCTTTGTCCCTGCCTGACTATTTTAACTATGGGAAATTCCCAGCGTTTCTTTACAACTGGGACTCTCTCTGGATATTAATGAAGAATTTTTTTCTTGTTGGATTTGTGGTTCCTTTCTGGATTACCTTCGCTATTATAACTATTGAGTTGGAAAATTGTCTCTCTCTTGGTTCCTGAATTTTACAACGTTTCAACCTTGATCTGAACTTTTGGCTCCCGGTTAGTCTCACCAACCCCACCCTAAAAACGCCATTTTGGTGGCATTGACTCTAACAGTTAAGATGGCTCAAGAAGCAGCACTGACAAGTTTAGAACAACGGATGGCTTCTCTTGAAACTGTTATACAAACTTTGGTAAAAGAGATTCAGGCCCAGAGGGCTGAAAACATCAATTTCAAGAAGGAGCTATTGGATACTCGGAAGCAAGTGCTGGAAAACACACAGAAGACGGAAGAATTGGAAGGGGGGTTGGTGGGGGTTAAGGGAGAGATTAAAAATGTTACTAAAGAGGTTGGGGAAACAGATGGGCATGTGTCTAGGATTGATATGGAAAGAATGACATATTTTTTGAGATTTCAGAATGTTCTTGAGGAATCTGGTGAATGCCTCCCTGATCTTATGAGCACAATTTTAGCAAACTATTTACAAAAACCTAAGGATGAGATCAGGGGGGACATTGACCTAGCCTACAGAATTAACTCAGCATATGCCAGGATAAATGAAGTTCCTAGAGAGATACATGTGAAATTTGTTAGAAGGTCAACCAGAGAGGAAATCCTGAAACTGCAGAGAGAAAGTCCATTAATTTACCAACAAAAAACGGTCACTATCTTGAAGCAGATTCCTAGAAAGATTCGAGATGCAAGACGGAAATTTTCCTTCTTGTCTAAAACATTGTTTGATCATGGGATTTGGTTCAACTGGATGACACCCGAAGGGATGCTGGTGTTCTGGGAAGGAGGAAGAGTGAGGATTAAAACAGTTGCTGAGGCGGAAGCCTTTCTTAAAAAACATTCCTCTGCCCTGGGGGAAGATCCAGGGGGGACGGAGGGAGCTACGGCCCCGCCCGCTGGGGGCCAGGGAGGAGAAAAAGAAGATACAATAGCCAAGAGACTTAGATCGAAAAAATAACTTTGCCTTGATTTTCCTGAACAATTTTGCATAATATTTTCTGGATTTATTGTAAATGTCTGACAGCATGGAACTGAGAATTTAGGTATATGTACTTGCTTTTACCTTGTAGTGTTATGAAAAATGCTTTTTTTTTGTTATTTTTTTATTGTGTATTTTGAGGTCTCGGAAGGGCCGACGACTCTGACGTGAATGCTCTCAAAATTTCTTTGTATCCCTTACCCTATCCTATAGAAAAAATGTAAAACCAATAAAACTTTTTCAATATAAAAAAATAAATAAATAAAGAGAGGCTAGTATAGATCTATTTCTGGCTCAGCTGATAAGGGAGTAGAACTTGTGGCTTAGTGGCTAAGGCAACTGCTTGACATGTAAATAGCCCAAGTTCTAATCCCAGTAAGGATATGGCTAGCTGATGAGAGCTAAATAGCTTGAAATAGATCTATACTAGTCTCCCTTGTTTATTTATTTATCAGCACAAAATGTAACAAACATATATATATATGATTAACTTATCAGAAACAAAACTGGTGAAATTCCTACCTGGTAAAGTCTCCAGGCTTTCAGGATAATGTCATTCATTCCAGGTATATATTTGATACCAATTGTAGAGATATCAACCTCTATCTGCATATTTCTCTGTAAGCATTCCATTCCATTGCTTTGGAATCTATGTTATTTCCTCTAACTGCAAAGCACAAGGATTCTACTACAATACTGCATGGAGGTTCCTTAAAATAATGTGACAAAATAAGTTGAAAAGTTGAAAACTGAGAAGGTTCAATAGCACATTTAAGTTGTTTAGAATATTTTAGTGTACACAGCCTGTGCCCTCCCCAGACCTTAAACACAGATCGCAGGGCTTCTGCAGAAGTTGCTTCTTAATGGTTGTTTTCTGTGAGACAAAGAGGGGAAACCTCTACATTCCTTCTCTTCCCATATCTTCTCTTTTTTTTTTTTATTGAAAAAGTTTTATTGGTTTTTACAATTTTCGAAAAGGGTAGGGTAAGGGATATAGAAACATATTAAGAACTTTCGCGTCGGGATCATTGGCCCTTCTAGGGCTTCATAATAAAACATTAAAAAAAAACATTTTTCCAAAAGTACTACAAGGTGAAAATAAGTACAAAATTCCTAAATTCTCCATTCTATGCTAGCAGTCACGTACAAACATCCAGACATAAGGTTAAGCAATATTAATAATAATTTTTAAAAAAAGCAAAGTCATTTTTTCGATCTAAGTCTCTTGGCAATTGTATCTTCTTTTTCTCCTCCCTGGCCCCCAGCGGGCGGGGCCGTGGCCCCCTCCGTCCCCCCCTGGATCTTCCCCCAGGATAGCGGAATGTTTTTTAAGAAAGGCCTCCGCCTCAGCAACTGTTTTAATCCTCACTCTTCCTTCATCCCAGAAGACCAACATCCCTTCTGGCATCACTCACTTGAACCAAATCCCGTGGTCATACAATTTTTTGGATAAGAAGGAAAATTTCCTTCTCACCTCCCTAATCTTTTTTGGGATCTGCCTCAAGATGGTGACTTCCTTTTGTTGGTAAATCAATGGCCCCCCTCTCTGCGCCTTCAAAATTCCCTCTCTAGTTGACCTTCTAACAAATTTAATATGTATCTCTCTGGGTACTTCATTTATCCTGGCATATGCTGAATTTATTCTGTAGACTAGGTCAATATCCCCCCTGATCTCATCTTTAGGTTTCTGTAAATATTCTGCTAAAATTGTGCTCATGAGATCAGGAAGGTATTCACCAGATTCTTCAGAAACATTCTGAAATCTTAAAAAATATGACATCCTTTCAAAATCCATCCTAGACATATGACCAGACAAATCTGCAATTTCAATGTTGACATTTTAAAGTTCTCCCTTTGCCCCAGCCAGCCCCCCTTCCAGCTCCTCAGTCTTCTGTGAATTCTCCAACACTTGTTTCCGTGTTTCCAGAAGGTCCTCCTTAAAACTTTTATTATCAGCTCTCAAAGCTTTAATTTCCTGCACCAAAACTTGTAACACCGATTCCAAAGATGACATTCTTTGTTCCAATCCTGCCAATTCTGATTTTGATGCCATGGTAAGCTGTTAAAGTCAGTGTCACTAAGATGGCGTTTTTGGGGTGGGGCCGTTGAGGCAAATCAGGAGCAAAACAGTTCAGGTGAAAGTTGTAAAAGAATTCAAGACCCAGCAGAGAAACACTTTTCACAATCAAAAATTTTAACAGAGAAGGCACTCAGGGAAGGAATCAATTAGTCCAGAAATTTCTTCATTAGTAGAGAGAGAGAGTCCATTTCACGAAAAGATGTTGGTAATTTTCCAAAGGTAAAAATAGTCATTCAGGCACAAAGGGAACCTTCCTCCACCGCCCCATCTGAGAGCCAGGAGGAGAAAATAACCCAAGAAAAATTGTATCTAGCCAACCAGACTTAGATACATTGTAAGAAAGTCAGCCGCAGATCACTTTCGCTTCTTTCTTTTTTTTTTTTTTTTTTATTGCAAAAGTTTTATTCAGACAAGTTTTCCCCCCTTTTACCCCCCCGACATATAATATAAAATCACATACAAAAAGTATACCCCTCACCTCCCCCCATCTTAAAATAAAGTTCTCATTCAAATATTGAGTATTATACCCCCGACCAACATGATATAAATTTAGTATAAAATACATCAATCTCTCCCTGACACCCTTTCTAAGTTAATTCAGCATCATAACATGACCATATCCCATTATACCCATCTCTATATTGCTTATCCACTTATATTTCCCCACCCTCCACCCTAACCCACCCCCACCTCCCAGTCAATCCCACCCCCCCTGAGTTCCGCTGTACACCACTTTAAACATTCCAAACATCCCAGATATTGTTTAATCTATTCACCTATCAATCCAAACATTTTTCGCTTCTTTCAATGCAGTCCGGAAACAAAGTATCCGCTTCCTTGCAACAAGAAGCCATTTCAAAACGCCGCTTTAAATCCGAGGGGAGGTTTAACCAACAAACACCCCCCTCTACGTTCTTTCACTCCAGGCTGCCAGCATAAATAATGTTGTAAATCACTCACTCTTCACCTCGCTGCCAAAGCCCCAGGGAGCCTTCCGACCTGACGCTCAGTTCTTTTTAAATTTTTGCTGATTGTAACTGTCCTCCATTGGCGAAGGGAAACTCCCCCCGCAGCATGTCTTCCTTCGCCTAAACCGAAGACAAGGGCCGTTTCCCAGCCGCCGCCAGGATAAACCAGCCCAGGCAAGCCAGTTTTACGCAGGGACCCCCCAAAAAAGGGGGTGCCCCGCCCTGTTAGGGGCAGAAAAAAGAACAAAATGGCGGACGAACCCCAAGGTTCATCCGTCGCCGCCGGGAACAGGAACAGGAAGTCCCATATCTTCTCTTTTGACACAAATGCAGACTTCTTCTTTTGCCTTTTGGAACTACGGTGTCACAACTCCGATGCTATAATAACCAAAGCAACAGAGAAAAGGTTGTTCTTTCATTCTAACTCTCTAGGTCCATGGAAATTTCATAGCAAGGAAAAACTCATACAGGTAATCCCCGACATATGACTAGTCACCAGTGACCATTTGAAGTTACAAAAGACCCTGAAAAAGATTCTTTTTGAAGTATATGAAGAACGGTTGCAGGAACTGGGCATGGCTAGCCCCCCCAAAAAAAGAGATTACGGGGTCGTTAATTGATGATGATGATGATGATGATGATGATGATGATGATGATGATGATGATTAAGATTAAGATTAAGATTTATTGCATTTATATACCACCCTATCTCCCTTTCGGGACTCAGGGCGGTGTACAGCCAACAGTAAAAATGAGTAATATAAAAGTTAAGATCAAATGTTAAGATATAATTAAATAAATTGACCTGCCAAATTAAAACCCCCTACTAAAATCAATTTAAAAACTATGACAGGCCGGCAGCACGAAATAAATGGGTCTTCAGGGCCTGACGGAAAAGGCGTAGGTCGGTGATCGTCCGTAGGTCAGGGGGAAGGTCATTCCAGAGGGCAGAGGCTGCCACAGAGAAGGCTCTCCCCCTGGGGGTCGCCAGCCGACATTGTTTAGCCGACGGCACCCTGAGGAGGCCCTCTCTGTGGGAGCGAACTGGTCAGTGGGAGGTATTTGGTGGCAGGAAGCGGACCCTGGTTATGATGATGATGGCTCCCCAAGCCAAGGAGCAGCTGGAATTGAGGAGTTGTACCAAGCACACACCCAGTCAAAGCTGGGGATGTTACAAGATCAGGAAAAGAACAGGAAAAGAATTACGGTTTAGAAAACAGCAATTTTGAATCAAAGTTGGGTCACATGGGCATAAGTGGATTTGCAATGGGCTAGAAGTGGAGGATGACAACTCACCCATTTCTGCACTCAGGAAGTAGCTGTGGCTCAGAACAGCAATGGATCCAGCCAAAAGTGTGGATCTGCTCCCTGTGTGTTGACAATGGAATAAAGTAAAACCAGCAATTTGTACAGTTTCTGAGAACAGGCATGAACATGGTACTCTATATGGAAGGATTAAATTCCAAAAAACCTCCTATAGTAAAAGAAGAGGAAGCTCTGTGTCACTTGTCTGTATTAGCGTGGGTGTGTAGACATCACAACACTTTTTATCAAAATATAGGTTTAATATTAGTTTGGACTTGAGCTTCTTCAACTAAGGAATAGGTGACATAGAATCCACAGGGACCAATACGCCTCCACCTACTACCAGAGGATTACTGTATTTTTCGGACTATAAGACGAACCGAAGTATAAGACACACATTGATTTTGAAGAGGTATTTTTCTTTTAAAAAAAGCTTTTGCACTCTGCAGGTATCCCAAACCCTCTGCACGCTTCAGTTTTTTTGCAAAAAAAGGGGGGCATGCAGGGGCTTTGGGAGGTTTGTAGAGTGCTCCTGGGGGCTGGGGGGGGGGGCAAAAATGAGCAAAACCAGCCTGGCTTTTGCCTCTTTTTGTCCTTCCCAGCCCCCAGGAGCACTTTCCAAGCCTCCCAAATCCTCTGCACGTCCATTTTTGCAAAGAGGACAGGGTTTCAATAGGCAAAAAATGCTGTATTCTGTGTTTAAGACGCACCCAGATTTTCACCCTCTTTTGGGGGGGAAAGGTGCATCTTATACTCTGAAAAATATGGTAGTTTGCTTCTGGTGTAAGGGCTCCAAGCTGGAGTTACAAAGCAGCTTTGTCCACTAGGATAGCTGGTTTTTGAATAAGCAAATGACCAGAGGCCAACAGTTAGTGAATGGTCTGTACATATGTTGTCATAATTCTAAATGCATCCCTAACATCAAAACTTGCCCCTTCTTATTTCAGACTAAAATTTTAGACTGCAATCCTCAACATATTTGCCAAACATTCGCTCCTATCTTTGAGTAAATATTGCATAATTCATTTGGGCACAGCAAGGGAAAATGTATTTTCCACTAGCTCTTATAAAACACTAAAGAAAGAATGTATTCAAATAATCCACTTTTCTAGAGACATTTAAAGAAGACAAATGCAAAACCTAGGGCTTGTTATCATGGTTACCTTTTACTTCAGGTGACAAAGACCGTGTGTCTAGTTGAGGAGTGGATATGTTATGAATGTCAAGAACTCAGCCTCTGCAGGGGGCAAAGATGCCATGCTCTCCTGCTATGCTAACTAGAAAGACGCTGAGATACAGCTGTGCTTCTGTTATCCTGAGGCAACGTCACATTATTCATCTGAGAAAGCAAACAGGAACACAAGCAGCACCTGCCATTATAACAGAGGCTGAAAGAGCAACTGGCAAAGAGCTGTTGACACCTTGTTTCATAATACATTGACCCTGTGAACCTCGTGTTAATTCTGCTATTGACTCAAACAATAGTCCTTGTCCCAGGTCATGGAAGATAGTGCTATTATCAATGCCATGTCATCCCTGGGTTGCCAAGAGCTCTATACCAAGAAGAGTTCATCCAGAAGGACCAGCTGGGAGAAAAATGAACCCTGTTTCAGGAGCGGGATACAACAGAAGCAAAATAACAGAATAAAAGAGTTGAAATGGACCTTGAATAAACTATTCTGCTTTCTCCTGTCTACTCAAAGGAATTCTTTTTTTAATTAAGTTTTTTATTTTTTTCATTTTCATCACATATAACCACATGTATACTATTACATAGCCAACATCATATTGTATTATTAAATATTTACATCAATTCGTTTTACCATCAACTTCCAAAAACAATTATTGGCTCTTCTGCTCTCCATACACCATATTTGTACCTTATCCATCACTTTCTTCTCCCTCTCTCCTCCTCCTCCCTACCTTCTTTCTTCCCTCTGTCGTCCTTCTCTTCTCTACTCAAAGCAATTCTGATGTAAGTGGGATGGGCCATGTTGCCAGGGAAAACAAATTTCATGTGCTGAGGTAACAATCCCAAAAATACATGTTAGCACTACTCTAGATGTGTTGCACTACAACACACAGCATCTCTTATGTTGGGTAAGGTTTCAGGGAATTGCAGTCTCAGTATGTTTGCCAAGTTGCGGGTGACTGCTAAGAACCAGTCAGTTACTAGTTCAAGAAATGCAAAGATTCAGCCAGAGTTGACCACAGGAAAATAGCCAAAACTATCAAAGCTGCCATCTTGAATATTTTCACACATTTCCTCTCACACCCACCCATCCACCCACTCACCTCACCCCACCCATATTGTACTGGATTAAGCAAGGATATTACCACTACAAATCACTTTGGCTATTGTTTTCATTTTTGTCTGTTATTTTAATTACTCTAACTATTTAAACGTTTATCTCTTGTAATTTGTTTATGTTGCACTGTTGTTGAAGGTTTTTTTCCCCCCAGTGGCTACTTTATTTCTCTGTAGTAACAGTGGTAACCAGAGGTGGTATAAAGCAGGTTCTGACCAGTTCTGGAGAACCAGTAGTGGAAATTTTGAGTAGTTTGGAGAACCGGTAAATACCATCTCTGACTGGCCTCACCCTCATCTATTCTCTGCTTCCCGAGTCCCAGTTGATTGGGAGGGAATGGGGACTTTGCAATATCTTTCCCACCATGCCACTATGCCACATCCACCAAGTCACACCTATAGAACCGGCAGTAAAAAGAATTGAATCCCACCACTGGTGGTAACCATGTCTTGTTCTTTATGTTGAGCCCCATATGTTTGCCAGAACTGTATTTTTAGTGTATACTGAAAAGTTACTTGCCTTTTTTTCAAATTAAGACAAGAAATAAAATAGTAGATAACTCTTCCAATTTTAGTTTCAGTGACAGTATGTACCTAGAGATGGAAATAAAAATAACACAGATATAGGATGTACAATTTTCCAGCTGCTCAAGCACTATAAGGAAAAGAACACATCAGATAAATGATTCAACAATATCTGATTACATGAGATACGCACATAGAGAGACTGATATGAAAGCTCACAGAAATAGGAGCCAGGAGAAAGTGTATCCATGACTATCAGTAAATATATATATATGCGCTGAGAGCAGCCCCGGAGGAGGCTGCTCTCAGCGCATCACGGCACGGCGCAAAGAAGTTCAGGGCCGCGTGGGCTCTGGCTGGCTCTCCTCCTCTTCTGCCGCCTGCTGCCTGCCTGGGCCTGGTTCCTCCCTCTCTGGCCCTCCCCTTCCGCCTGCCCACCAGCCCGCCGCTTCCTGCCTGTGCCCCATGCCTCTGAGTGTGTGCAGACCGCCCACCGCCCGGCCGGCCCCCGCCGCCAAAAAGCAGGATATTTTTAAGAGGCCGCGGGACGCGGGGCAGATGCTTGAAATGCGGGTCTGTCCCACCAAAAGCGGGATGTCTGGTCACCTTAATTTAGCACAATGTGTCAACCCGGTGAGCAAGTCATGGACAACAATTGCACACAGAAGCTTCAACTGCAAGAATCCCAAATCATCAAATGCCCTTTTTTTGCTTACTTGGAGCATGCAGCAGACTCTATTCTTTGAATCTGGCTTTATACTTTTAATAGAATCTTCTCGTCTTGGTGTTTAATAGATACAGGCTTTGGGAACCAAGCAAGAAAATAAAAGACCAAATGTACAAAAAAAAAAACCGGTAACATTAAATCAAACTGCCAAAAGCTTGCTGATAAATATTTAAATAAATAAATATCTAAAAGTCAATCACAGGTACATCAGAAGTGAGAAATCAAGCATGCAGAGTCTAGAAAAACTCAGTCCTCAAAAGAGGAGGGATGGGAAGCTGAGAAAGTACACATGCATTCAAATGAAATGTACTGAGAATAGGTTTTGCCTTTTGATTAGCAAAACATCTCTACAAGTAACCAGAAATTCAGCTTTAGAACCGTTCGAAAGTAAATATCATCAAAGGCAGGCACTATTATATCACAAGGTTTTAAATAATTCAAATGTGAAATGGTCAAATGAAAGTAAATGAACATCCTGACATCAAGTAACTTCAGGAATGGAAGTGCCAAAATACAGGCTTCATTAAAAAGTTCACATCCCAGGGCCCCAATCCCTGTAATTTTGTTCCTTAACAATATGAGATTTTGCTGGAGATGGAATAACATGGCTTCTGCAAAGGGAATACTCGCATCACTGGCCTTCAAGCAATATTGGAGAATATTGACATATTGGTCAATAGAAGTTAGGGGGAGAAAACACCTTGATATTAAGACCCTATCTAAGCCTCAAATGCTTCAGAACAAGCCATGAAGGCCTCTTCCTAAGGGCTTCCGCTAAAGCTTTGTTTTAACAAAATATACCACCCCTTCAGATCTTTTAGCTTCCTAACTTTTCCTTCTTCGCCTATAGGAAGATCATATTTCGCCTCACCGCCAATTGAATCACTCATTGCTTTAGGGGGATCTTTTATACTTCATCTTTCAATCTCCTCCAAACCTAATCTTTTCCTCTCTGTAGATCAAATATTGCTGCTGTAAAAGAACTATTTCTTGCTAGCATCCCTCCTTCCTTCTTTCCTTCCTTCCTTCCTTTCCTCCCTCCCTCCCTCAAGAGGGACCTTGGGCTGCTGCATGGTTGCACCATAATAAATCTACTTCTCTCTCAGTTCATTGCCAAAGGTCTCTGTCTGCCAGAGTGCCAGAAAGAACTCTGAATACTGGCCAAGCCGTCTATTAGCTCAAGCCAAGGAGCTGACTAAATCCAACGGGAGTTTCCATGCATGGTCTTGGAACACCTTGTCCCCAGGCTACCTTGCAGCTCCTTCAGAAGCTCTGTGCGTCCCTGCAGAAATCCAACTGGTCTTCTTTAGAAGGAGAGAAAATGGGGTAATGTGGCAAGCTGGACCCTGAAAGCTGTCAGGAACTCCTTTCAGAGCTGAAACGGAACAGCTTTGGGCTAGAGGTGAAGTGGGAAATAATTGGAAATGCTGGGAAAGTGGAAGAGATCGATTCAGACTTGACAGCCTGGAATAATGCTAAATGAGAGGCTCTGGCAAGATTCCAGAAGGAAATGGGTATTTTTCAATTGAAACTTTCGACATCCCCTCACACATTAATTTGACAGTGGGGAATTATTGTTGTTGCTGCTGCTGCTGTTGTTTACTCCAAAATATGAGCTCATAGCAACCAGTTCTTTAGCTGATGTTGGTCTTCATACCTATTGAGCTCTTCCCAAGAACCTAGGATGCCATAATGTATGGAACAGTAATATATTAATCCAAGGCAGTGTGCCTTTCCGCAATTAACAGATGGAAATTTTGTCCAGGCACATTTTCCAAGTGTTGTGCAATATTGGTATGGTACCCAACATGTCCATAACCACTGGGACTACCACATTTTGTATGTCACAAATGGCATAAATTATGCCATTTATGCTATAATTTTTCCATTTCGATTTTCAGATCTTGATTCTTTGTGATCTTCTCCAATTCTTGGTCTTCTCTCCTACTATCTTCTGGTATTACCAAGTCAATTATCCGCACTTTCTATTTTTTCCAACCAGTTATATCAGTTGTATTTAGTAAGATTTTATTAGTTTGTGTTTAGAAATTTCACAATATTTTAATCTGCTCCCTTTTCGCTACTTTTTCATTCAGTATTCCCACCGATTTTTCATTACCGGCTATTGATAATTTTTCTAGGGAGGTGTTCTCCCCCTCTTCATATTTTCCCATTTTTCTCATAATAAGAGCAAAGGATACATTTCATAGGGCCCTACTTTATTTTCTCCTTATCATTTGCAAAGGAGGTAAGGTAGAAAGACGATGAGTGAATCAAAGTCACTCAATTTCCACAAGAGCCTACAAAAGAGATGGTGAATTCTAGGCCTTCCTTAAGCAAGAGTTGAAGTCCACAAGTCTTAAAGTTCCCAAGTTTGGACATCCCTGCTTTAGACAAATGAAAAGATGTGTTGAGGGAACCACTTTAGCAATTACAGCACCCTCCTCTATCTCCCCCAAATGAAGAATATTTTATAAATCACCAAGAGAAATTGAAAATGCCTCTAAGGATAATTCTGCTCCATAAACAGACATTTGCCTAGAGTATTGCCAGGAACCAAATCCAAAAGCATCCAAAACTCCAGCATTCAAGAAATTGAAAATAAATCCTCAAGCACTCTTAACACTAAGATAGATATGCAAAAGTCCCTTTCGTGGGGGAAGAAAATTCAGGAGAAATTGCAAGACAAATGTCGGCACATTAGTTCCTTGCAGGCACATTCCTGTATATAATTGGTTTCTTTTTGAAGAAAAAGCCAACAACTGGATAGATTCTGTCAGTTTCTTGGTTTGGCCAACTGCATCAGTAAAAGAAAGAAAGAAAAATCCATTTTCATAGAAAAAGTAGAACTTTGGTTTATGGATATGTTTTCAAAAAATAGCTTAACTCTGCATTTCTTGGCTTTGAATTTTTTAAAAGAAATTATCTTTCTCCTTAACTTTATATTCATGACATTGAATGCTAAACTCAGGGAAAGTTCCTCTTTCATTTATTTCAGGAATCTTTATATTAAATCCAAGCTTTCTGATCCTTGCATCTATAAAAACTCGAGTCTCATATTTTATATCCGTTTTGCCTGTGACAAAATTTCTTTTCATTGTGCCAACTGTCAATTTTTTACTAGCCCAATTCTTTCTCACCAGAAGAGCAAATTGGACTATCCTGGCCAAAAGATCATTTCTTTGCTTTTTCAAGTTCCAGCAGATTCTTTTTCTTTTAAAAAGAAGAGAGGCAATCATCTTTCTTTCCTCTACATGGCAGATTAAAAATATCTTATTTTTTCACAGGGAAAAATCTGGAGCATTTTGGAAATATTCTATCAGTCCAATCTGCATCCAGCACTCAAAGACACATTCGTTTTGAAACTGATGTCCATAAAAAGAAGGCATTTTCTTATGAACAAATATGCTATCGAGTTTAATTTAATAAAATAAAATGGTGTGTGGTTCTTTTTTTCTCTTTCTGCTTCTTTTTCTGCCTTTAAAATATAATTAAATAATATCAAGACAAATATAAAATAATGTAAAATCACCACATATACATTTTTATTTATGTATTATTTGTTCATTCATTGAGCCCTTTTGTACCATTATTATAGAACCATGGTCACAAAGGCATTAATGATGTATTCTATTGAAGGTTAATGGACAACACATATGAAAGGCCAATCTGAAAAGAAAACTCAGCCTGCTTTTTAAATTTTAAAATGGAGAGTAATTAGGAGTTATCTGTGATAGCAAAAGAAAAATATGAATGCTTATTAGGTAAGCTAATAAATTTGTATACATTAAAGTGATCATTATAACTCTAATATGATGCTGTTGGGGGGATGAACAAACACTATTTTTTAACTATTCTGCTTCCTGCATTATTCTATATAAGTGTCAACAGCTGACTAAGATGAGGAGACCAACATCCAAGTCTCCATTCACCCCTGAAGTTCTCTGGATGACTGCATCAAACATTCACTGTGTTATGAAAAAATGTAGAAAACCATTGGATGGCAACAAAGAGCCATAAAAACTCCCTCTTTGCTCTCATTTAGTAGTCCAGTGGATTTTTGCTACCCAGATTTGATAAAATAAATCTCAAATAAATATGAACTAACCATAATAGTGTCTATCTTCTGTTGGAAGAAAAATCCAGTCTGGTTCGAAGCTGGGAGAAAGACGCTGGAAATAAAATGGAGGCTGGCTATAAGAAAATAAGGCCTCTGTTTATTTGGTTTCCAGAAACTTCAGTGACAGCATCATGTTTCTGGGGGTGGCTAACCAATTGGCTGGGTGAATGGGTGGATTTTTGTAGGGTTCTGGGGTTTGTTGATTGAGATGCTCCAGGGGGTTGTCCAAATGTTGTGAGCCTTGTGTCTTTTGCTATTCTAATGATGGTGGGTAAATCCTATTATGTCCTAAAGGTCGTGTTCTGTCCTAAGAATTTGAGTGGGGGATTGTAGCTTTTAGGAATCTTTGTTTTTCTACTTTTTAAAAATCCCATCAGCTCCAGCCTTCTGTGGGGACTTGTGGCTGGAGGCGTTTTGTTTATGAATAGATTGGCCCAGTCTTTCTGAACGGATACAAAATCTCCATTCCAAAAGACCAGCTTCTTCTGTTTGTGGCTGTTTTCCTATGGCAGGAGAGTGGGGCTGCTTTCTGTGTTTAAGAACGTGTTTCTCCATTTCTTCTTTGGGGAAATCTGCCTCTTTTAATATTACACAAAATATTTCATTTTCTGGGGGGGGGGGGCTTCCCACACTTCTATAACCTAAGACTTCCTTTCTTCTTATATAATTTACCCCATCAAGTATTTCTATAAAAATACTGCAGGTCTCCTATGAGTAATCAAAAAAATAGATTCTTACAAAGCATTATTAGCCAGGTGTATTGTAAGGAAAAGGTGCCTACAATTTTAACAAAAGTTGCAATACCTTAAGAACTGGATATAAGTATGCTTAAGCTCCCTTTTTATCAGCAAGTGGGCTGAGGTAGGTCTTCCTTGATATCTTTAATCTTCCATCTAACAATCTTGCTTTGAGAGAGAATTGGCTACCTATTTAGAAAATTGGAAAGTCCATCTGTTCTTGTTCTACGTTGTTTTGAAAACATCCATTCTCAGTCCCAAAGTCAGAGAATTCCATTACAGTACCAATGTTTCCATCCTGCTTTTTAAAGATTAGTTGCTAAAGGAAGACTTATTGTCATACCTTTTTGGTCTAGGACCGTGATGGCGAACCTATGGCATGGATGCCACAGGTGGCACGCGGAACCATTACTTAGGACATGCGAGGCATTGCCCTGTCAGCTCCAGTGCGCAAGTATGTGCTGGCCAGCTGATTTAGGCCTTCTTTTGAGGCCATTTTTTGCCTTCTGGGGGCTTCAGGGAAGATCCCTGAAGCCCCTGGAGATGGGGGGAGGCTGTTTTCACCCTCCCCAGGCTCCTAGAAATCCTCTGGAGCCTGGGGAGGGGGGCGAAAAAAGCATGCCAAAAGCAGGGGGTCACACACATTGCATTATGGGTGTGGCATGCCCATGCACGGCCCCCCTGCGCTCCCCCCGCTGAAGAAGACTGACCAGTGAAGCAGAATTTTAAAAAAGGACTCCAAAACCTAGAAGAACCAGAGGTGGTAGGCACTCAAATAGGCAAGAGAAGTGGAGGTAAAATATATATTTAAGGAGACTTAGAAATTGGAGGAAATAGAACCATGAAAAAGACAAAAGGGATATGGAAGGATAAGAAGCATTTTTATAAGTTACGTGCAAGTGGACAGTTGTAAAAGATGAAATTATGAAAAAATGCTTCATCGTTTTTTAATTAATTAATTAAATTCTCACTGAAACATGGAATTTGCCAAAGAGAAAGTAAGTGGAATGGGAAGAGGTCACTAAATATTCCTGCTGGATCCTTTCTGCAAGTCTATAGTGAGGCTAGTCAGATGACTCCTATTCTGGAAGCATGCGTCAATCATAAATGGTGTTTATTTTTAATATAATTTTTACAAATAATTTTGATTGCAATAATGGAAACTAATCCAAACTAAACTTAGAGAAAATAAAAAAAATAGGAAAACACAAAAATATAGGAAAAAGAAAAAGAAAAGAAAGAAAGAAAGAATGAATGAATGAATGAATGAATGAATAAATAAATAAATAAATAAATAAATAAATAAATAAATAAATAATATATGAAGAACTTACTACCAACCTTCATCATCAGATGTATAAAGGAATTTAGCAACTCTTCACCCTAACAAGTTACAAACAAATATCTCTTCATCTCATCTCATTCGTTATCTACAAGTAAATTCATTAAACATCAACATTTCAATACTGGTATCAGCAAATAGTCCATAAAGTATTGGCAGAACCTTGCAAAAAAAAAAAAAGTCTCCATGATCCATGGAGATAAGATAAGCCAACTTTATATTCCTTCCTTATATTTAATCTTTAAATCTTTAATTCAGTAAATATTATCATACAATTTGATTTCTCTTCAGTTCCTCGATAACCCATTGAAGATTTCTTCAAGGCTTTTATAAGCCTTTTGTAAATTCAATAAGAAAATATTGTCCTGGTAATTGTATTGATATATCATTGATATTTTTCGTTTAATTCCTAAAAATTTTGCCATTCTTTTTGTATATCCAGTAGTATACTCTTCCCAAAGCAACATCTTGTAGTTCCACCTTCAGTACTTTTTGCCTGTCAGGTAAAATTTGTTCAACGTCTGTCATTTTTTCATGAACAATTTTTGAACAAGTTTATCCAAAAAAAGCACATATTATTATAACTGCAGTGATGATGTAGAGAAATTGCCAATTTCTGGTGAAAAGAGATCTTCAAAGATCTCATTTAATGGTATTCATATTACAATATTTTGTGTCATTTTATAAGTCCAGCTCTAATTGACATCAAAAACAGGCTTATATTTCCCCCTCCCACTCTTTGTTTAGAATCTTTAGTGCCCACTAGTATCCAGTTTCTAAAATTGTGAGGTAACTTCTTTTTGTTACTGCTTACAATAGCCAGGACAGAAAAAATAAGTCTGTTTCCCATGAGACACTTACTTTTTTATAATTAATTCCAAAAACTTTTAATAAAAAGTCAATATTCCAAATTTATCTGGACCCTCAATTGGTTTATAACTTTCTTAAATCAAAATCTCAATTAGCTTTTTGCTGTTTATATCAAATTCTTTAAATTATTCAGTTTACAAGCGATTTTTCTTTTGTTCAGAGTTGAAGATAAAATTTTCCAATGACTTTTCAAACTTGTCACGATGAAATTTGTCACGATGAAGGTCTCTAATAGTTTTAAGATAAAATTATATCAAAAACTGATTAGAAAGTTGAGGTTTGTGAACTTAGTGTTCTTTCAAAGATTCTGTCGCTATTATGAAAAAGATGTTTAATCCCTTCATTTCATGGTGCATAAAGCAGAGGTGGTATTCAGCAGGTTCTGACCAGTTCTGGAGAACTGGTAGTGGAAATTTTGAGTAGTTCAGAGAACTGGTAAATACCACCTCTGACTGGCCCCATCCCCATCTATTCTCTGCGTCCTGAGTCCCAGCTGATCAGGAGGAAATGGGGATTTTGCAGTAACCTTCCCCTGCCACGCCCACCAAGCCACGCCCACCAAGCCACGCCCATAGAACTGGTAATTTAAAAAATTGAATCTCACCACTGGCACATAACCACAGAAGGCCACTGTTCTGTGATTGCTTTGGAGGGCCAGTTCACTACAGTACATGTGGGCAAACTCCTGCCCTCTCTTTGTCTGGAGAAGTTACAAGGAACTGGTGTATTCATCAGTTATTTGGTCTTTGCTGCCGTCATCAACTCTGTTTCTGTAGAATTCAAATGGCCAGACATCCCCCAGAAGACCTGGCAGATGATTTGCAAACGTGGGAAGGAGGGAAATGGCCCCACTGATACCTTCAAGACCTAGGAAAATCAAGAATACTTCAATTCTAATGACAATTGAAGTTTCCAGGAGGACATGATCGAAGCTGAATTTGTGCTTTGAGATTCAAGGACAAAGTTATCTGATTCAAGCAGCTTCGGAATTGAAATGGTGTGAGGGGAGAGAAGATTAATCCACAAGACATAATAGGGAATCATTTAAAAGCCTGCCACTGCTTTATTTTTAGCAGAATAAGATGAAAATAATAGGAATGCTTCATTCTTTATAGGACATTAAGCCTGCCAAGTTTCAACTATATATCTTCAAGGTCTTTACAACAATATTTTTTTTAAAATATTTTTTCTGGACATCTATTAAGGCAGGGATGAGAAAAGGACAACACAAAAATAGCAAGTTGGGATGAACCTGCAGAAAGTGTTCCAGCTCAGCTTAAAGAGAAACTTTGTCAGAAATTGTTTAAGACAAAACCATTATTTTTACTTTTTCTCTTGTTTTTCTGAGATGTCAAACTTGCCATAACCCTGAAGAATACCCATAATCATGCTTTTGTGGGATGCTATGCTTTGCTGCCACTAATCATGGATGTATGGGGTACCAAAAAGTTTGACAACAGTTGTTGGCAAGCTTGGTGACTCCAGAGACTTCAGGAAAATCCAGGGCTCCTTTGCAAAGTTTGACCCTTTCTGGGCAGGACTTGTTTGGGTCAAAATTAAGGCTTACTTGCAATTACCTAGCAGAATGATATCAAAAGCACCCTGGCACAATGAGATCAATGCAAAGAGGCTAATCATAACTGATACAGAGAAAGTGGTAATTGTAGCATTGTCAGTCCTTTATTCTTTTTAAAGCAGTAAATATTTGGACTAGTGTTACCTGGAACCTACTTATTCATTACGGATGGTCAGAAACCTACTTATATCACCAAGGATTTGATCCAAGAATATGTACCAGGCAAGTTAATACTAAGGCATATAGTATTCAAGTTGTTGAAAGTGGCATCCATGGGGGGTGGGGGAGGTTTTTTTTTAAAAAAATCAAAATGCTGTTTGAACATTTGCTCCTTGTATATATGCTCTTATCAACGACTGAGGGTTAGTTATACAAATTTTTAATTAGAGGGTTTTAAAATTATATTTTTAGCGCAGGAGTATTTAATTTAATAAGGTTTTAGGATGTTTGTATATTTTGTATTGTATATTGTGTTTTTAAATGCCTGTGCGCCGCCCTGGGTCCTATTGGAGATAGGTGCGGGATATAAATTTAATAAAATCTAAAATCTAAAAATCACTAAGAACATTTTAGACGAACTTCTCAGTGGGAAGCAAGACACAATCTCTCCAGACATGAAATAAGTTTTCCATCCATCCATCCATCCATCCATCCATCCATCCATCCATCCATCCATCCATCCATCTATTTATCTATCTATCTATCTATCTATCTATCTATCTATCTATCTATTTATCATCTATCTCCTTTTTCCTCTACTCAGCCATTCCGTATTTATTATTATTAATAAATAATACTGTTGGTCTCACAGTCAGCTAAATGTTTAGGCTGGTTTTGGCATTTTTGTCTGCCTACCAAATCCTTCCCAAGGACCTGAGATAGAGAATGTTGTTTGATTGTGTTAAAGGCATCATTGTAGCAGGTGAGTAAAACTGCCTCCTGCAATTGACTGATGGTGATTTTTGCCAATGCTAATGGTGTTCAGGTGCCGGTCCAGATGTTTTGAGATTGCACCCAAGGTCGCTATTATTAGTAGTACTATCTTTATTTTGCCATAGTCATTCTATTTGCAGGTCTTTATATTTGGTGATTGTCTCCATTCTTTCTCTTCTCTTCTCCTGTTTTCAGGTATGCAATGGATCAGGAGCCTTTTATTTTTTTGCTCTTATCAACAGTTGTTTAGATTTGGCAGGTGCTCGTCTGTTTGAATTATTTTTTCTTATTATTTCAGGCACTCCAAACTTGGCATTGGTTTATTCTGATGGAACAATGTTTCTAAGTCTTGCATCCTCCTTGAGCTTTTGATTCTTTTCCAGTTTTGGTAAAACTTGAGAAGTTTCAGCCCTCTTTGAAAATGGAAACACCTGTATGGAAATAAAGAAATAAAGTTGCCCACTTTAAAAATAAATGGTGAGGTATTGACACCTTGGTGGATATGTTTGAAAATTGCTATTCTATTCAATTTGCCAGTTTGCGCTGACAATGTCAAGCATGTGTAAGATTTTAAAAGATAAGAGGGGAAAGCAACACTCAGCAGTGGAAATAGGCAATTGCTTCTTTAATAAATCCAAGATATATCATAGCAATGGAAACAAGGCTTTGGTGCATGTTCTGCAACATATATCTACCAGCATCCATTGCAAAATATTATTGATATAATTTCAAGTGGATTATACCGAGCAGAAAACACATACATATTTTTCCAACCTAGATGTCAGCCAGGTATGTAGACTTCAACTCCCAGAATTCCTCTGGCAGAATAGATATTACTGAGCATTCTGGGAGCCAGCCCACACAATTGAAGGGCGGCCATCTTGAAAGGTTGTACTAACACCTCACTCAGAAGGAGGAATTGCAGGAGTTACTATCACCCACAACAGTGGCGAAATTCAAAAATTTTCCCTACTGGTCCTGTGGTATGGCTTGGTGGGTGTGGCTTGGTGGACATGTGACCAAGTGGGCGTGGCTTGGTGGAACAAGGAGAAACCTCACAGGGTTGCAGAGAGCTCAAAAACAAACTATCACACTTTACACAAAAATAACACAAAAGCTACACAATTTACTCACACATAATCAGCTGTGCCAATCAGCTGTGCCATGCAATTGTCGGAACCTTCATTTTTTCAACATTTTTTTATTACTGGTTCGGGCAAATAGCTGAATAGGTAGTAAAAAAAATGCTTTAAAAAAGTTTTAAAAGGTTCCAAGAATCAGCGGTGACAATCAGGTGTGCCGCGCCATCATTAGAACCTTTTTAAAAACTTTTTAAAAGCATTTTTTTTTACTACCAGTTCGGGTGAACCGGTAGCATTTCACCCCTGACCCACAACATTTGAATGCTAACAGATGGCAATGAGAAAATGGCTCCTAAGGAAGAGGGTGACATTATTGAGAGAGTGAATGTTTTGGAATTTATCCCTCAACACTTGGAACTGTTCTTTCCTTAATCCTGGGAGATGAAGAAGAGGGAACGGGGGGGGGGGGGCATGGCCCCACCCATTGGTGGGAAAGAGGAAGACGAAACAATTGCAAGGAGACTCAGATCACAAAAATGAGTTTATTTTGAAACTACTATTGTAGTTCCTGAAAACCGATGTTAATACGAAACAAACAATTGAATGTATGACGTTTATGACAGGATATATATGTATCTCTTACCACCATTTACTTAACTGTATTTTGTACGAAGCCTCGGGGGCAGTCACCACACCTGGCATGGAAGTCCTAAAATGTTAAAAAAATACCCTATATACCCCTTTTCCTTTTGTATACTGTAAAACCAATAAAAATTGTTTTTAAAAAAAAAAAAACTTGAAACTGTTCTGACCTCGACTTCCCCAAAACATGAAGCAACTCCTTGTCCTGACAAAATACTCCTTTTATTAAGTCATTGTAAACTCTGCTTGTTCACATCCAGCAAAGTCTTTCAAGGGAGGATGTACAGACCTTATCTGGCTTGGAGAGCTGCCAGGCCGATATCTGCAAAACTTGGCAAGGCATCTCGGAGAGTCGCAAACCAATTAAGCGAACGAATTGTCTCCTGCAAACTCCACTCCCCTTTTGCTCCTCTTTTATTTCCTTGTGGGGGGGGGGATTCATCATCCACCTGTGGACTTACTCCTCTGTTCTTTAGTTGTTTCCTTCGTCTGGCAATTCTACTCATGCACACACTGGGAACAGACTCCAGCTGTTCATTTGACTCACTGATGTCTGACTCTGAAGGCAGCTGATAACTGGCATATGGTTTTGGCCTCTTCTCTGCCTCCGACACAGAGCCCTCATCAGAGCTTTCCCCAGACTCCAAGACTGGCCCATGTTTCTCCTCAATCTCCTCACTGTCCGAATCTGCTGCCAGCTCTACTGGCCACTGGCAGGCCACGTCATGAACCAGGGTAAAAACATGTCTAGAGGTTGAAGAAACTGGAGTGCTTCGGCAACCAAAATTCTGCTGAACCCCACCAAGCTCTGGATTTTAAAGATGAGAATCCCTGTTTCAGTTTCTAATCATACTTTTTATCCACTTGGTTTTTCTTTTATGCTGCTTTGGGTTGGTTTTGATTAAAGGCCAGAGTCAATGAGGTCATGCTGGCTAAAGCAGAGGCCTCTAATCTCCCACATCCACCTTTGCTTATAAGTGGAAAAACACTTGGTATTGGCCCATCCGTGCAAGGAAGTCTGTATCACTTCCAACAACTCTTGTTATAAATCGATGCTGTATTTTGGTAATTGCCGCTGGCTGCATTTCCAAGACGTAATTTATATCACTTCTTTTACAGGATCATGCACCTTGCTTCTGATGAAGAGGTCTGTTATCTAGAGAAGTTAAAAGTGTAATACATTTCTGACTAATCTTTCAAGAGCTACTTCTTGTACTTTTGCTACTTCAAACTAATGCAGCTGCTTCTGTGTAAAAGGCACACTTGGCCAATATGCAGTTTGAAGACTAACAACAGTTCCATTTAGTGACCATTTGAAGTTACAATGAGATCAAAAATATGGCTTATGACCATCATTCACACTTACAACCACTGCAGCAGCAACCATGGTCACAGGATCAAAATCCAGATGCTAGGCAACTGGCTCATATTTATGACCGCTGCTGTGTCCTAAGATTATGCAATCACCTTTTGCAACCTTCTAACAAGCAAAATCAATGGAGAAGCCAGAGTCACTTAACAACCATGTCACTAACTTAATTGCAGTGATTCACTTAACAACAGTGGCAAGAAAGATCGTAAGATGATGTGGCAAATCTCACTTAACAAATGTCTCGCTCGGCAACAGAAAGTTTGGGTTCCATTGTGGTTGTAAGTTAAGGACTATGTGTAGCAAATTATTACATGAAACTAAGAGGAAAATGTGCCTCAAAGACTAAATGAAAGAGAAGTTCAGCATTGCATTCCACAGAGATGTATTGGATGCATTTATTTTAATAGTTTTCAACCCCGTCGCCTACTACACATTAGAAATATTGTTTCATATTATAAAAGATTTTTCTTCAGAGATCAGTTTTCATTACGGCACCATAAGCAAAGCTTGTCCCTTTCTTAAGTGAGTAGTTGTTGACAAGAACCATTTAAACTGTCATACCTTCTAATAAATAGCTATTCAACCAGCAGGAGAGGGAGGGAGGGAGGGAGGGAGGGAGGGAGGGAGGGAGGGAGGGAGGGAGGGAGGGAGGGAGGGAGGAGGGAGGGACTAGAGAAGAAATGGTATTCAACAGGTTCTGACCAGTTCTGGAGAACCAGTAGCAGAAATTTTGAGCAGTTTGGAGAACCAGTAAATACCACCTCTGATTGGCCCCACCCCCATTTATTCTCTGCTCCCGAGTCCCAGCTGATCAGGAGAGAATGGGGATCTTGCAGTAGCCTTCCCCTTTCATGCCCACCAAGCCATGCCATGCCCACCAAGCCACGCCCACAACCTAGTAATAAAAAAAATTGGATCCCACCACTGGACCAGAAAAAGAAGGACACACCAACATCACCAACAACAAAAGTCTTCTAAGATATAGAAAACCTGAACTGCATTACCACTTCTAGGAAATGGTGGGATTAAGTCCTAAATATCAACACCAGCCTCTGTATCCAGTGGCAGCAAAAGCAACAAAAGGTAGCCATGGATAACTAAAAGTGTCACCCACAATGATTGTAACTGGAGTTGAATCACTTTGCTATGTCTGACAAGCTATAGGCTAAGCAACCAGTCCCTTTCTATGGAACCAATGTAATTCCTGTTATAGTGATACAATGAGCAATGGTGGCGCAGTGGTTAGAGTGCAGTACTACTACCGCTGCCTGCCCGCTGCCTGTAATTTGGCAGTTCAAATCTCACCAGGCTCAAGGTTGACATAGCCTTCCATCCTTCCAAGGTGGGTAAAATGAGGATACAAATTGTTGGGGACAATATGCTGACTTTGTAAACTGCTTAGAGAGCACCGTAAAGCGGTATATACCGTATATTTTGGACTATAAGACGCACTGGTGTATAAGACGCACCAAGATTTTGAAGAGGTAAGTAAGAAAAAAGGTATTTGTCCTCCCTGGCCCCCAGGAGCACTCTGCAGGCTTCAGCAGGGCTGGAGGGAGGCAAAAAACTCCCATTTTTCACCAAAACAGGGGCATTTTCCCTTCCCCCAGCCCTGCTAAAGCTAGCAAAGTGCTTCTGGGGTTGGGGGGAAGGCAAAAAATGCTACCGTTTTGGTGAAAAATGACCCATTTTTCGCCCATTTCCACAAAAATGGGATGCAGGGGCGGGGCTTCAGGAGGCCAAAAATGGCTGTATTTGGTGTATAAGACGCAGTAACATTTCCACACTGTTTTAGGGGGGATGGGGGGATGTGTGTCTTACACTCCAAAAAATATGGTAAGTTTAAGTGCTATTGCTATTGCTGTAAGCAACATTGGTTGGGGAGGTGCAGCTGAAGAGAGTAGATATTATATAAATATGTATATTTGCATATGCACATATGCATACAATATTTGCTCACTTCAGGAATTTACTTCTGGAATCATACCAGAAGTAAAAAACAAAACAATTTTAGTTCAAAGTCCAATATATTAGTAGGCATATTGCCTCCCTCTCCAAATGAGAAAATATCAATTCTCCTATCCCCCGCTCCCCCCAAAAAAATCTACAGAAAAGGCTAAGTTTTTATCTGCTTTTCCAAAAGCCAATAGGGTTGGAGCCAGTTATATCTCAGGAAACAGGGGAGATCATTCCAGAGGACAGGTGCTACTGCAGAAGAGCTATGCGTCCTGGATCCTATCAGTGGTGCTGTTTCAAAGAAAGGATCTGAAATGTATCCAACCTACTGGACCATATGGAATGACCAGATAACACAGGGAACAAGTGGTTGATTTTAATCAGAAAATATTGCTGCTTTCTGCTGATAGTGGTACTAGTACTGTCACCATCAGAGGAACAATTGGCAGATGTAGGAGATGAACAGGCTGAGCCCGAAGGAGGGGTCAAACATGTCATCAATCTCAAGTTCCTTCATGCCCAGAAGAGATCTAAGTTCAGCCCACCTTGAATTCCATTGACTTTTATCTACTGCTTTTGATTGTTAGTAGTTCAGATTCTTGTAGAGACCTTAAGCTTGTGATAATCCTCTATGTTCATTTGAACTGCCTTGATTTCCTGATTTCTCCCACTTGACAACAATGCTCCTAGGATCATGTCATGCCACTGCAGTTTTCACAGGTTTTTGTAGCAAGACCATAATGGATATTGTACTGCATTCTGGCTTTAACGGCACTATATCAGGGATGGTATTCGCTTACCTTCCCTACTAGTTCACAAATGTGAGTGCACTTCGCTTGCACGCGCTGCATCCACGCATGTGCTCTGCTTTCCGCGCATGCACTTTGCCTTTAAAAAATGGCCTAAATGGGATGCCGTAGAGCTGGTGTATGTGGGTGGGGCCACCCACAAATTCCACTACCAGTTCAGGCAAGCCAGTCAGAACCGGCAGAATACCACCTCTGCACTATATGCTATTATTGTTACTATTGTGGAATAAGCTCATCATAACCACATAGTTTTGCAACTATGCTTGAGCATGCAGATTCTCCATGGTCATCCATTGGATACTTCTGGTTACTGCTGGTCATTTGGCCAAAACTAATTTTCTTAATCATTAATTCCCTGCACTACTCAGAGATGTAGCTACTGTTACTGATTGCTCCTTCTCACTTTTCCCTCTGCTTCCTGCTCTTATTATCTATCAGCCAGGCTAATTTTGATCATAAATGTAATGCTCCAGGTACAGACAGGAGCTATGTGATAAGGAGCTAAACCAACATTTGAAGCACCAGTCTAAATTTACCTTACCCTACAGCAGGTAACCAGGTGATGCTTGGTGGAAGGAGAAATGAAGCAAGGCAAGCACAACTCCTTTAATTTAGCCCAGAATCATCTTGTAAGGGAGATGGGTGGCATAAAAATTTAATAAATAAACTTGGCTCAAATAACTATAAGGATAGCATGATTCGCTTGTCTGGTAAATAAGGATTGCAATTGAGATGGCAGAATTTATGCTGACATAATTTTCTGCCCAAAGACTGGTGGATTTAATAGTTTACCTCAGCCATGAGGAAGAGTCCAAGGGCAGCTGAAATCTGCTGACTAGAACTTTCTTTGTTTTACAAAACAAGCCTGCTCAGGTTCTGTGGACAACTTCTCTTGGGGAAATTTCATTTACTGTTATTGTTTGCTGCTGCCAAACCAATGCATCACCTCAGAATAAAAATAAGACCCAATTTGTTCTTCAGTTTACAGCTTTTCCAATATACAAAGCAATATTAATAAGAAGGGTCCTTCCTCAGAGTTCACAAACATTTTAATTTAAAGGTATAAAAAGAAAAGAAAAGAAAAATCCTACTGGAACAATGAATAATAAAGGACCCTCATATTTATTTCGTGGCTTTTACTTAACTGTATTTCTGAATGAGTGAGGCAGCACTCATTTTCATTTTCAAAACCACATTAGCTTGCCGCACCATTGGGTGAGATCCAAGGATTAATCAGGGTTGTTGCTTTTTGCTATCTGGTGTAGCGGCATGTAATGAAAATTATGCCTTCAACTCCCATGCCAGTTGGAATATATTGCAAAAAAATAACAGCATCAGCATTATATCAAAATAGACAGCACTGCAGAAAATCAGCTAATGCATTCTCATGCCAGTGGCATTCAGTTTCCAGATTTTAGGAGTAATGAAGTATGATGGACTCTTAGAATAAGGATCCTAAAGTTTTTGTTCAAAAAGACCTTTGTTAAAAGTGAATGGATCAACGTCAGATCTTCTTCCAAAACTGTCCTTAAAGGACCCCGTGTGGATATTACCAGAGATTTTGGTGGAGGGAGGGAAGGTGCAAATCAATTAAAAAAAAGTTGGTAGCAAAAGAATCCACACCTACCTGCGTATGTAGATTTTTTTTAAAGTGATTTTCATCATAAGGTATCTGGGTAGTTATTTAGGTGAATCCCGTATACTTTGTTTCCCTGAAAATAAGATTTACCCCCAAAATAAGTCCTATTCTGATTTTAGTGTGCTCCTAATATAAGCCTTATCCCAAAAATAAGCCCTATTTGAGGTCATCATCAGTAGGGGGCATGGCCAGCAACAAAGGCAGAGAGGACATGGGTGGGCAACAGTGTCTAGCAGCAACCGCAGCCTGTGCAGTGCAGGTGAGTTGATTACCTGTCCAATCAGCAGGCGGAGGCAAAGACAGGGGAGGCATGCAATCTGGCCACACTGCGTGGGATGCAGGAAAGCCAAGAGTCGGTGGGCCAGAGTGGGCGACCAGCTGCAGGAGGCTTATCTTTATGCGGTGGCACTGGCAGCAGACAGAGGCAGAGGTGCAGGGGGAAGGCAGGTGAACCTGATGTGATGTGCAGGCTGTGGGAAAGCTGAGAGATGTGAAGACAATTCTCCCACAGCCATTCATCCACTCCATCCCATCATCTCTCAACTTGCCTGCTCTGTTGCGGCCAAGAGCAAGCAGAAGTTGGCCAGCAGCCATGCAGGGGCCTGCTGGATGGGCCTGCTGGAGCCACTGCCACAAGGTGAGGCAGATGTTGTGGTGTGGATGGCCATGAAGTAAGCCTGTGCAGGGCACACGGGGCAATTCCACCCCCACCTCATGGCGGTGACACTAGTGTGCTGCGCAGTCTCCTAGTCCATTGTGGCCATGAGCAAGCAGAAGAAGTGGGCCTCCTGAACATGAAAAAAAAAAAGACCCGCCCCCAAAATAAGCCCTAGTGCTTATTTTGGAACCCCCCCAAAATATAAGAGCTGGTCCTATTTTTGGGGAGATAAGGTATCCCATATCTGGTGTACTTTCCTCTCTTTCTCTCCATAGGCAAAAACTATTGAGATTTTATCCGAAAGAAGTTCAGGAGACGTCAAGGTCAAGCATCAATCAACTCAGACCTCAGAAAATATCTTATGAGCTTCTCAGCCTTTTGGCTAAGATCACATGTAGTATCTTATGAACAAGTTCCAAGCTAGGTAGAAGCCAATATGGAAATCAATCAAATAAATTAACCACTTGCCCTCCAAATGTGCAGCCTACAACCCAGCTTATTAAAGACCAGTTTTGCTGGAAGAAACCACGCTAGAGATGACTGGATAAGACATTAAATTATGAACTCAAGGCCATGGTAAAACTAACAGTTGTTACTGCTGTTTCTAAAGAGCCGCCAAGGGGAAAAACTAGAAGACAGATTTTAAAGAAGACACAGAGAAGGAGGGGGGGAGAGAATTAAGATTGGACCAAGAGTTTAAAAGGAAGAGAGAGAAGAGTCAACTAATGCTTTTTATGCCAATCTCCTGATGCAAATGATTCTCATAAGTGGAGCTGTTTTGAATTACAGAAGAATATCGACAAGATGGAAGAGAAGATTAAATCAATGCCTTCCTCCATCATATCTAAAGTTCCATCCAGCGAGAGGTAACAATACCTCTTTCCAATAAGCGCATATGGGAATCTTTGATTCAAATACCAGTTTTCCAAGTGGGCTTTGATGAGGAGCAGTTCACATCAGCTTAAGACTGACTGGTTTGTCTTACAGAATTGCTATTTTGGGATAGCTTGTGTGAAGCAAATCCCTTCCTCTTGCAAAGGAGAGAAAAAAGAGAAACCATCTTGCATACTTGGCAAGGATAACCACTAACCCCCTCATGCTGATCCACTGTAATAGTTCATTTATTTCCAGAATTACAACAAGGACATAATATTGTTTCTGTTTAAAATAATCATATATTGTATTCTCCTCAATGCCTGACCAGTTATTTATTCCATTGTTTTACTGAGGCCTGATTCAACCAGTTAGTCCTTAGTACAGGGATGGAGAGCCCTTTATCCACCACCTGTATGAAGTCAACCAGAACATCTTTTATAGCTCCTGAGGACTCTCAAAAGTTTTTATATCATAAGATATGGGCAGCGGTTTTTTGTTGTTGATGATGTTGCCTTTCTACCCATCCACTTTATTTTGAAATAACTAGCAAGCTCAAACGTTCATTAGATGCAGGGGTGGTATCCGCTTGCTTTCCCTACCTGTTCACAAATGTGAGTGTGCACGCGTCCATGCATGCGCTCAGCCTTCCGCACGTATGCTTTGATCGCACGTGCAACTTTTATGCATGCACACGGCTTAAAAACGTGCCTAAATAGGACGGCATAGAGCCGCAGCGACCACCCACACAATTTCCACTACCGGTTTGGGCGAACCAGTCCGAACCACCTGAATACCACCTCTGATTAGATGGTATTATCCATCACTCAGGCCCTTTTCTCCTTTCCAAAGTAAAGCAAATCGGTTATATTATCTGAGCAGTATGAAACAATAAGGAGCGGGGGGGGGGGGGGAGATATTTTATTGGGCCTTTGAAACACATGTAACGAAGTCCATAGAAGCACAGCTGCCGCCTCCAGCCGGCCACTGGCACTTTGCCTCTCTGATGAATGTGAGCCATTCTTATGCCAGAGTATAATTCAAATTCTACCCTGAAACCTTTATTCTGGCCAAGTGGGAACTGTAGGTATCCACTTGCACAGAGTCTGATAGGGTCCTAGTCAAGAGAATAGGATGGAGGTTGAGTAAAAAAAATCTAATTTGAACATCTGAGGCCTCCCTAGCTGCTCTTTTCAAAGCAATCCAGTTTAATTTCTACCATCACCGTATGGCACATTCACATCATATTTCAATAAAAACACAAGAGATGACAATATAAAATCTGAAATATTATATGTGTGTGTGGGAGTGTGTGTGTGTGTGTCTAAGTTACAGATATCATATATATATATATGATATATATATATATACCTGCTGATATCAGCTGATCAAGGAGGAGAACCTGTGGCCTAGTGGCAATTACAACTGCCTCACATATAATACTTCCCAGGTTCAAATCCCAGTAAGGGTATGGCTAGCTGATGAGAGCTAAATATCTTGAAATAGATCTACTAGTCTCCCTTTATTTATTTATCAGCACAAACGTAACACACACACACACATATATATATGGGAGTTATCAATAATCTTTGCTGATTTCCTGGCTGTGACAAATGAAGCAAAAATGATATCTGTAACTTAGATATATATATTCAAATCCCAGCAAGGGTATGGCTAGCTGATGAGAGCTAAGTAGCTTGAAATAAATCTATACTAGTCTCCCTTATTTATTTATTTATTTATTTATTTATTTATTTATTTATTTATTTATCAGCACAAATGCAATGTATGTATGTATGTATGTCTAAGTTACAGATATCATTTTTGCTTCATTTGTCACAGCCAGGAAATCAGCAAAGATTATTGATAACTCCCAGGTGCCAATATGGAGCAACATAGACATTATATCCTGACCTCATCTAATTTACTGGGTTATTGTGAAAATGAAATCGAAGGTCTCTCTCTCTCTCTCTCTCTCAAGCATCTGAAAGAAAGACAGGGGGTAAAGTTTGATATTGTACATGTAACAAAAGGAAGTAACACTGGCCGACAGAAGTCACCATTTGATTGGTTTCAGCCTTATTGGGACTTTCCAAATGCAGGGAGCCAGATGTTATTCAGACATTTGGCTGGGAATTGCACTGAATGCAAAGGAAAAAAAATTGATGACATGGTGCCTCCTGGTGGCCAGTGTAACTACAAATGCCACCCAAGATAAATGTCTATGAGGATTCTCAATCATCCAGGCCCAAATCATCAACGATTTGGATGAGGGGATAAATGGGGAACTCATCAAATTCGCAGACGACACCAAGCTGGCAGGAATAGCCAACACTCCAGAAGATAGGCTTAAGATACAGAAGGATCTAGACAAACTTGAACATTGGGCACTGTCTAATAAAATGAAATTCAATTGTGAAAAAAGTAAGGTCCTACATATAGGCAAGAAAAACCAAATGCACAAGTACAGTATAGGTGGTACCTTGCTCAATAGTAGCAACTGTGAGAGGGATCTCGGAATCCTAGTGGACAACCATTTAAATATGAGCCAGCAGTGTGCAGCAGCTGCCAAAAAAGCCAACACAGTTCTAGGATGCATCAACAGAGGGATAGAATCTAGATCGCGTGAAGTGTTAATGCCACTGTATAGTGCCTTGGTAAGGCCACACTTGGAATACTGCATACAGTTTTGGTCGCCACGATGTAGAAAAGACGTGGAGACTCTGGAAAGAGTGCAAAGAAGAGCAACCAAGATGATTAGAGGACTGGAGACTAAGACATATGAAGAACGGCTGCAGGAGCTGGGTATGTCTAGTTTGATGAAGAGAAGGACCAGGGGAGACACGATAGCAGTGTTCCGATATCTCAGAGGGTGCCACAAAGAAGAGGGAGTCAAACTTTTCTCCAAGGCACCTGGGGGCAGGACAAGGAGCAATGGGTGGAAACTAACCAAGGAGAGAAGCAACTTAGAACTAAGGAGAAATTTCCTAACAGTAAGAACAATTAACCTCTGGAACAGCTTGCCTCCAGCAGTTGTGAATGCCCCAACCCTGGAAGTCTTTAAAAAGATGTTAGACAGCCATTTGTCTGAAATGGTATAAGGTTCCTGCCCATGCAGGGGGTTGGACTAGAAGACCTACAAGGTCCCTTCCAACTCTGCTATTGTATTGTATTGTATTATTGTATTGGTTCTCCCAACGCTGCTTTTTTTTTTCCGAAAGGCAACTGAACATTTTTTTTTCTTTCAAAATGTTTCACTTCTCATCCAAGAAGCTTCTTCAATTCTCAGAATAAAGAAGACCCAAGATAAACACAACATAAAAATAAAGAATGCCCTGTTCCTTTTCAATACTGGGGAGTTTTGTAAAAAAACAAACAAACCAAATACTGAGGCATGACATACAGCCGTGTGAAAAAGAAAGTAGACCTTCTTTTGAATTCTATCATTCAGGACATAGTAAAAATCATCTACTCCTTAGCAGCTCTTAAAAGTAGGTAAATACAACTTCAGATGAACAACAACACATGACCTATTACACCATGACATCATTTCTTTCTTTCCTTTTATGAAAGAAAAGAAATGACATCATTTCCTTTACCAAAGGGGAAAAAAGGACAAAATGGAGAAGCCATGTGTGAAAACTAAATGCACCCTTACTGCTTCCATAGGTGCGTGTTGTGGCCCAACCAGCTCCAGCTGAGCTGCTGACGGACTCTTCTAGCAAAGAGCCCTATGAGTCTGCTATGGAGGAGGAGGGAGACCGTGGGAAGTGTTCAGAGTCAGAGCAGGAACCAGAGAGCCTGGTTGGCCACCAGGAGGCGCCTGGGTCATGGAGCAGTGGGGAGGATCAAAGGCAGTTTGTCCATGATGCAAGAGTGAGCAGGGTTGAGAGGCGGAGGCAGCAATTACATCGGAGGCAGGCTCGCAGACAATGATTAAGAGCCAGGTGGTTGCTGAGTGACTCTTCCCAAGAGAGCTTATAGGTGAGACATTGGGAGGGGACATTTGCAGGAAGCAAATTTGCTTTTGAGCATTTGAAATTGGGTATTCAAGAAAGTCTGTGCCTTCTAGTCATGTTTGGGATTACGTGAATTGTCTGGGCTCTTAGCCAAAGCATTTGCTTATCTCGTAATTAAGCAGTGGCAAGCAGCCAAGCCTGTGTGCTGGGTTATTCAGGCCATGGGACAGAACAGGTATGGTATGTCCTAATACATAAAACCATAGAACTTTATTTTTCACATGACATGACATGTAATCAGAGGTGATATTCAGCTGGTTCGGACCGGAGAAATTTAGCAGAAATTTTGAGTAGTTTGGAAGACTGGCAACCACCTCTGGCTGGCCCAGCCCCCCCCCCCCTCCCGTCATTCCCTGTCCTATATTCCCTTGTTTTTTTAGCTCAGCTGATTCCTGCAGCAGAGCAGATTGCCATGCCTCAGCTGATCTAAAAAGCAGCTCAGCTCACCAGCGCTGTCACCAAGGGCGGTCTTTGAGTGCTGCGCGCATGTGCAAAGCACACTCTCAAAGAACCGATAGGAAAAGATTTGGAATCCCACCACTGACTGTGATGTAACATGGTATTTCAGGTCATGGTGTAATGACACCCTATCAATCCTGGCGGAGTAAACCCCACACTCACTAGAACTGATGATATTGCTAGTCGAGTAATGAAGCGTCTACAAGCAAATAACCAAGCACAAACTGTACTAAGGATTCCGTAATGTAATGTGTGCATTTCTCTGCTCTGAGAAGGGAAGGGGACTGTATATGCCATTTTGATAGCACTCTAAATGAAATGAGTATAAAACCCTACCTGGATGCATTACCTCCAACATCACCAATGGCTATGGGAAAACAACAATTTCGAGCACCAATACCTCCAAGGTCTCTTCCTCTGCTATAATACTGTTAATGTTACAGCAAAGAAGAATAAGACTTTCTCTGCTGCATATGGTGAACAGGCATTGGGCTGAGGGTCTTGTCTACATCTATACCAGCAGATTACCTGCATTATGTATACTTACAAGGTCATTTACTAAACTTTCTTCCATTTAAATGACACGTCAAGTGCACAATCCTTTAGTGCAGGGGTCTCCAACCTTTGCAACTTTAAGTCTGAAGGATTTCAGCTCCCAGAATTCTGGGAGCTGAAGTCCTTCAGACTTAATGTTGCAAAGGTTGGAGACCCCTGCTTTAGTGTCCTTAGGTATCTTGTTTCCCTCCAATGTCTTTTATGTCTCACCTCTTACACACATGATTTTAATCAATCTTGACTATCACAGAATTCAGCAAGGTTTTGAGGAGGCTGGTAAATAAAAATGCAAAGGATTTTGGAATCAACCTTAGCTTCACTTTTACAATAAATGCTGCAGCCCGGCTTTCTTTTACTGCAAACAATTCACTTGCTGTACAGGAAATAAAGAAAAAGGAAGGGGGGAGGTGGGGAAGGGAAGAGATGTTGATGTTTCCTTTACTTAAATAAAAATAGTGCTTGCAGGAAAAATCAATAAGATCTGAAAGAAGACGAAACGGGTATATATGAATGCCATTAAAAAGGGGGAATTGAATGTTTAAATAATTCTATGGTGTCTTAATTTAAGATTAGGGAGTGAAATCACATATCATTTAAAGTGTACACAAATTTGCTTTTTAATCATAGCCGTTCAGAAGACAATGAGAAAATTAATGTTTACTTCACTGTGTTCCAGTATAGCTGTCATAAATCTGATCCCACAATGCCACTTTCCCTTTATTGTCCTCATCCTGCAGATTCTTATGTTTATGTGCACAATTCAATTACAAAGAAATAGAAAATGGTGCTTGAAATCAATAGTCTATTACAGGGCTGCTATGACAGAGGTGAAATGGCCCTTTTAGTCTATTGAAATATAAGCCTGTGTTGTCTATCTGTGTGCTTGGAAGTTCCAGAGTTCTTGAACTCAGCATCCGGCTGATTTCACAGCAAACTTTCTTAGACTCAGTTCTGTAAAATCATGAATGCCCAAGGCTGGGATCAACTGCCCATGTCTGGAGAGATACTTGGTACCATAAGGTAGCATCTACTGAGCATGGAAATTAAAACAGTGATTTAAAACAGGGGTCCCCAATCTTTTTTGCACCAGGGACCGGTTTCATTTTAAAGAAAATTCTGCGGACCGGCTGAGTGGCTCAGCAGTCATGTGACTGGGTGGGCGTGGCCAACTTGGAAAATGTGAAACTCACTTAACAATGATCTTGGTTAGCAACCAAACTTTTGGCCTCAACTGTGGTCATAAGTTCTTTCTTTCTTTCTTTCTTTCTTTCTTTCTTTCTTTCTTTCTTTCTTTCTTTCTTTCTTTCTTTCTTTCTTTCTTTCTCTCTCTCTCTCTTTGTCTGTCTCTTTCTTTCCCTCTTTCTCTCTCTCTCTCTCTCTCTTTCTCTCTCTTTCCCTTTCTCTTTCTTTCTCTCTTTATTTCTTTCTCTTTCTTTCTTTCCCTTTCTCTCTATCTTTCTCTCTCTTTCTCTCTGTATCTTTTTCTGTCTCTTTCTTTCCTTTCTGTCTCTCTTTCTCTTTCTTTCTGTCTGTCTTTCTCTCTCTCCCAATTTCTTTTTCTTTCTTTCTTTTTCTTTCTCTCTCTCTGTCTCTCTCCTTCATCCGCCCATCTCTGTCACTCTATGTGTGTGTGTCTGTCTGTCTGTCTTGCATTCACTCATTCTGTATCTCTGTCTATCTTTCTCTCCCTCCCTTCCTTTCTCTCTCTATGTGTGTCTGTTGTCGTCATCCCCACCCCCCAGCCTCCTCAGCCCGCCCGCCGCGCTTGGTCGCTCGTTCGCTCGGTCAGGCTCCATGGCTGGGTAGGACCCGGGCCGCAGGGCTGGAGAGGAGGAGGAGGGAGGAAGGGGCAGCCCATTGGGCAGAGCGCGCGGGAGAAAGCAGGAGGATGGTGGGGGCTCTTCCTCCACCCTCGTCGATGGAGGGACTCCTGGGCACCGCCGGAGCAACCCTCCCTATGGCCGCCAGTTCCCTCCCCCGCCCGCGGAGCCTCCGCAGCTCCTGGAAGAAAACAAGTGGCAGTGGAGGCTCCGCGAGGGGGAGGGAATCGGTGGCCGGTAGGGAGGGTTGCTTCGGCGGCGCCCAGGAGTCCCTCTGTCGACGAGGGTGGAGGAAGAGCCTCACTCCAATGGCGCGTTCTCCCGCGCGCTCTACTCAGGGGGCTGCCCCCTCCTCCCTCCTCCTCCTCTTCAGCCCTGCGGCCCGGCTCCTACCCAGCCACGGACCGGCACCAGTCCACGGCCCGAGGGTTGGGGACCCCTGATTTAAAATGACAAAAATATCACTGTCAACCCGCAAAGCATTCCTAGCCTGCTCATGAGTTGCCATAGGTGGGAGGGAGAAACTGCAATGACCAAAAGCACATTCCATGCATACCTTTCTCCAGATTGTATCCCATCTTACCGGAGCCAGCTGGAGAGGTGTGTTTTCTACAGCCCACAAAAATGCTCCATTGGAGAATGTGAATTATGGCACACACTGGGAGGAGAGGGGAAACAGGGTCATGGTTGGACCGTAAATTACATGGGGCAGAGCTGACTCCACTCGGGAAAGTGCTGACATTTTGCTCCTAATAAATAACTAGATTTCTTTTTAAACTTGGCTTGAGGCTCATGAATTAATTAAGGCAGCTGTCGAAACCCTAACAATCACGAGATAGCCAAATATCACAATATTTGTTTTTGTCCCTAAGATATATGTTATATACATAACATATATTAACATTAATTTAAGAGCTGTTCTTTGCAGCCATATTGGATAAATTTGTGAATAGTCATTGATACCTGAAAAAGTTGTTGATTTCTGGGCTCTGGTGGCTGCAGTTCTTCTTTAGAGTCTCTGACCAGAATTCTGCAAGCTACAATAAACAGTTTCTACTTCAGGTAAAATTAAAGAGACACGTAAAAATTGTAATTGAGGCAACCTAAGGCATGTTGGGTTTCACAAAGTAAGACCAAATTTTGCTGCAGTGAACAAAGGACAAATGTCCTGGTCACTATGGTCAGTGAGAAGCAACTGTACAGTAGTAAGTCTTTGATTTACTACTACAATTGGGATGTGAATTTCTGTCATAAGTCATTACAATTGAGTTCGTCCCAATTTTATGACAATTTTTACAGAGGTCATTAAGCCAATAATGCAGTTGTTAAGTGAATAACTCACTCATTAAATGAATTATATGCATTGATAAGCCAATCCAGCTTTCCCAATGAGCATTTTTCCTGGAAATAAGCAAAAAAGATCACAAATCACAGCCATGTGCCCACAGAATGCAGGAAGGGGTATATGTGAGTCAGTTGCTATGTACCCAAATTGCAGTCATTGACTGCAGGGGTGGTGCAATTGTTGTCATTTTGAGTACAAATTATAAGTCACTTTTTTCAAGACCATCATAACTTTGAACAATCATTAAACAAATGGTCATAAGTCAAGAACTACCTGTAAATCAGAATTGTCTACCAACTTCATTACATTTGGAAATTGGGAAGTAGGCCCTTGTGTCCTTATAGAAAGTGCAATCTAACAGAATATGAAGTATAGATTCAAAGAGTCCTTCTCTGCAAGGGCACAATTTTACCTCTTAAAGACTTTTTTTTTAAATTTTCTTTCATGAATAGCTATTCACGTGCTAATGTTAGTGCTTTGGGTGTTTGGGGAAAGTTATTTAAATATCCTGCTAGCCTAAAAAAAAAAAAGCAGGACATAACTATTCAGAAAGTGCCAATGATGAAAATCAGACATGCAGAATGATGCAGTTTCTAAGCCGTTCAGAAGGAAGAATATGAATGCATTCCTTTTCCAAAGAAAGAAGCTAAACCAGCTGGATTTTTTTTTCTTTATCAGATAGTCGTTCTTCTAAATTTAAATTGGATAAGAAAGTATATAAATTGAGAAAGAGAGAGAGAGAGATGCATATCTTAGGAACATACTGATTAGCATATTTATAGCCCATGACATTTAACATTTTTTAAAAAGTAAATACGTAAATGCATATTTTTGAGATCTATTTCCAATCTGGTAATACATTTGTATATTTGGGGAGGGTAAGCAAGAATCAAATCACAACATGTGAATTGAAAAATGCTGATGTTCTTATCTACTCCTGGGATCTAAAAGTGCAAATCAAATCAATTTGTATGAAAAGTTGCAAAGTTAGTGGCTGGCATCTACAGTACCTTGCCAGAAAACCCCAAGTCTTTTTCAGAGGTATGTAAAACAGATGTTTTTCTTCTTTTGCTTTGCTTCATAAAATGACATTTGTAAAATATATTCCTCAGGCTTCTTGCCACTATGTGCTGTGCAAAAATAGCTTCTGCTAAAAATTCTGCTATGTTTCTATCCAAACAACCTTAATATCTTCAGGATAATTTCTTTGAAAGGTAAGTTGGGAGGGACAAAATAATTGCTAAGTGCCAAAAGGGACATTGATCTTTGATGGATTCCATCACACATGAAAAATCAGCCTTTCCCCCTCAATTTTTATTTTAGAGCACAGAGGGTTTTAAAAAAAACACCCTGTAATAGAAATTACTCTTCACAACCAGATAATGTGCTAAAGCTGCACCTAATTTGTATTCAGACTGTACCAAAAAGGGGTACTGTCCACTTCTGAACCAAGACGCTCAAGAAGCATGATTGATGGATGGAACTTCTTTAAAATAAAAGAAACAGGAATAGTCCTGCTATCTCATGGAATTGTGCTCTGAAAGTGTTGTGTTTATAATTGCTAGCTATGTAATAGTCTTGTACCTGAGTACAATCTTTTCCATTTATTGTCAACATTCAGGAACTGAATAATGAACCAATACTGCAGTGTTAATTAAGCCAACACTGACTTAAAAACAAAAATTAAAAATTTGTTTGACATATTCATTCGTTTATTTAAACTGACCATCTCAGTCTTGCCAATCTGATAGGCTCACAATGCAAGCATAAAAATAAGAAACAAAGTAATGTTACAACAAAGCCCAGCCCCCTAATAATTACAACACAATCAAACCATACGTGTAAGGCTGTATTAATAACCTGGCCACGAGCCCTGAGGAAAAAGATCAATTCCAATCCCGCCCATATCTAAACAAGGATGCTGTTTAGTGCCAGAGATTTCATGAGAAGATTGCTAAAGATAAATGTATTAGTTATGTATACGTTTTTCTCTATATAATTTTGTAATAATTCAGTACTATAGTGCAAAATTCAGCAAGTATTAGAATAGAATAGAATAGAATAGAATAGAATAGAATAGAATGGGATCTTGGAGGTCTTCTAGTCCAAACCTCACCTAGACAGGAAACTCAGTTTCTGGAGGCAAGCAGTTCCACTGATTAATTGTTCTAACTGTCAGGAAATTTCTCCTTACTTCTAGGTTGCTTCTCTCCTTGATTGGTTTCCACCCATTGCTTCTTGTTCTACCCTCAGGTGCTTTGGAGAATAGTTTGACTCCTTTGTGGCAGCCCCTGAGATATTGGAACACTGCTATCATGTCTCCCCTAGTCCTTCTTCTCATTAAACTAGACAGTTCCTGCAACAGTTCTTCATGTTTTAGACTCCAGTCCCCTAATCGTCTTTGTTGCTCTTCTCTGCACATCTTTTTTACATTGTGGCAACCAAAACTGAATGCAGTTAACTCAAAAAAAGGGGTCATATTCAGAGGTGAAATTCAGCCAGTTAGGACCCGTTCAGGCGAACCAGTAGTGGCAACCTGCAGATGGGCCCGCCCACTTGCCTTGGCTCTATTCCATCCTATTTAGCCACATTTTCGAACCCATGCGCATGCGTGCAAGCTGCATGTGTGAGCAAACCACATCCGCGGAAGGCACACATGCACCGGTGGTAAACTTCTGTGAAACCAACCTCTGGTCGTATTCATTGTTTTGTCCTTGATGAAATACCTGTATTAAGTAGGATGGTATTTCTCCTCTTCAATCCAATTAACCTTGAGAAACAGATAGTCCTTAACTTTGGAATGGTCTCATTACTACCCATTATACACAAAGACTTCTTAGCTGTAATGGTCTCTTTCTTGACAGGAATCCTCAATCTTGAACCTTGATCATCTCCCTATTGGCAGAAAGTATTCTGACATAACTCACCCTCTGTGCCCTTGGTAAAATTCAATGAGACCACTGAAAAACAGGTGTGCTTAATTATGGTTCAAAGTCTATATAGTCAGAGAAGCTCCATGGGATAAAGCTTTGATGCATATCTAATGACAGTGTGCTTGTTTGCTTCAAAGCAGGGGTCTGCCTGCTGTCATTCCTCTAAGGCTCCCTGACTGGCAGAAGGAACATAAGGTCTTTCATTGTCTTACTGTGTTCTTGTATATTTTTAATTGCTGTCATGTGCAGTGTTACATTCTTCAGGCTTCTTGAATATTCTTTGATTGCTACCGTATGTAATTATGTGATTTTATGCTGCCTTGGAATTAAGTCTTAAACACTCCTTTTGATGGAGTCAGTGCTTTAAACCCAAAACGACCTGTGGAAACTCTGACCCAAATTTGCTAGGCTGGAAACAGAGGAATGCATGTTGTTTCACAGGGCAGGCATACTTCTTGGAAATTGGAATCCACTAGATCAGGGGGCCCCAATCGCTGGGCGGTGGCTTGTTCAAAACCGGGCTGCAGGAGAGATGGGCAAGCAGGCAAGTGAAGTTCATTTGCCATCAGTGGATGGCATTATGCTCACACGCAAGCAGAAAGCGCTTGTGCAAGGGGAGGGCATGTGCGCCCGCTGCTCAAATGGAGCAATGTGTTCACCGGGGGTGGGTTCCAGGAGGCACTACTGTTGGTTCACTCGTGTGCGCACTGCGCACGCATGCTTCACACTTGCTCGATGTGCACTGTGCATGCATGTGCAGTGCAATAAAGTGTTCTGCGCATACTCAGAAGCAAAAAACAAGATGGTGGCGCCTACGGAAAACCGGTTCGGGGGCATGGCAGGCCTGGGTTGCTGCCTGTTCCAGCAACCCAAGCAGCCAAACCACTACTGGTAGGAACCCACCACTGGTGTGCACGCATATGCCTACCACTCACACACACAGACCCGCCCGAAGCTGGAAAGGTTGGGGACTGCTGCACTAGATGGCATAGTTTCAAAAATAGGATCTAAATCATGCCTATCCTATTGGATTTGAGGAGGCATGCAGTTATAATTGAAGTAAGGCAGTCCCACAAATCACCTGGCCCTGTATCATGTAGTTTATCGATGACCCCTGTCTTGTTATATTGCATCAAGGAGCTTACCGAACCCAGTGCTGCTCACAAAGTAAAATTGTTAGGTAGGTATACCAAGATATGCCATCAAGCTCTCTCTGCCACTGCATCTTCCAAATGACTTTAAGAGCAGATCTATGTTGAGTGCATTATAGTAGTCCAAGCAGACAGTGATTAAGGATTGGGTGACTCAGATTAACACACACACACACACACACACACACACACAGAGAGAGAGAGAGAGAGAGATCTGGACTTGGGTGTGAAAGGGAGGAGAGACAGCAAGAAGTTACAGGTTTATAAGGTTAGAGTCTAACCGTTAGACTGAACAAATTGAAAACATCCTGGAACAAAGGCAATGACAATATACCAAGAAAAGTACATACCCACTCGGAGTTAAAATCTCTTTGTTTAACCATCATATGCAAACTTCGAAAGGATGACTGGGAACAAATCCCAGTATGAACAGGGACAGGAAAATGACTCCCTTTCTCCTGAGCCTGTATACGGTAGCACACATTAAAACTATAAACTTCATCAAGGGCAACTGATTCCCCATATCTACAAATGAGATATACCCTTGTTGAAAGATGAATGATCAGCAGGCGGCTATCCAAGACGGTCTTTTTAAGTGAGAGATCTCACGTTAGATCTGCCTACTCCAGATTAACAGGCTCACAACAGAGTACAACAGAAGCATCTTGTTGAAAAGCACCAAAATATCAGAGCTTCAGAAATTTTTATGAAAGTAAAGTCACATTCATGCCAGCTGTCAATCCACCTATGTTTTGTTTTTGTTCTTTTTAATGACTCCTGGTAAATATTCTGTTGATTTATTTAGAATGTGAAAACAATACATTCAATGGTAGATGGATTAACTGATGTTAAGATGCTGATGTTGTGGGAAAGCTTCAGATGGATGCCACAAGGTGGCAGTCAGCTGTATTTAATAACATAAGCTTCCCCTTATTTCAATAGCCTTTTCAAATACGGTTTTGCCCATGGAACAGCTTAAAATTCAAGTTTTGCATGAAACACACACAAAAAAACCCAGTATTTTACATATTATAGCACAAGGATTACAAAATAAAAGTACAGATTGCATTGGGAACAGGAAGAAGCCTAGAGTTAAAAGGCCATTCTATTCTCCCACAGAATCAACATCCCTAATGCAAAAGCTTAGACCTTTTAGTAACATTTGTTAATCAGAAATGGTGCCACCAGATTCCTCTGAATTCTCACTTTCATAGTCGAACATAGCTCCTACAAGGTTGTATATTCTTTTGGATGTCACTCGCCTGTTTTTAATTTTTTTAAAAAACAAACCCATGGGAAAAACAAAGGCCCAAACCTCCAGCACCTTCCTTATTTACATCAACGCTTCCAGATTTTATTTAAGTCCCATAGGGCTTAAAAGGATTGGATGTATTAGTTTGGAAATGGGTCACATATGCAGAGACAAACATATGGAGCATACAAGCTGAACTGCTAGGAAGACTAAGAGGAATTGTGAATCAGACTCAACCCATTGGTCCAAAATATCCACAAGATATTTTGGTGCTTGGGATATGGCTTCATAATCCAAGGTATTTTTGCTAACATATTTCCTTATGCGAGTACCAGTCCATACAGCTTGTCTAGTCTATAATGCTTCCTTGGTTTAATCAGAAGAATCAAAGCAAACAATTGTTTCTGCATCTTTAATGGAAATGTTCATCTAAATAAAATGTTTTACTGCTATATTGGGGGAATGGCTAAGATGCCAAACTGGATACCAGGAGTCTGGGAGTTCTAGCCTCACCTTAGGCATAAAGCCAACTGGGTGAATTACTCACTTTCAGCCCTAGGAAGGAGTAAATGGCAAAATACTTCAAAAAAATAAACCAACACATTGCCAAGAAATTTTGGGAATTTCTCCAGGCAATTGCCAGGAGTCAACACTGATTCAAAGACAGTCACATCCCAAAATATGTTATCATAGCATTAAACAGTATATTTAGTGAAGCTACTTGGAAAAAAGGTGCAAGTGAAACAAAAAATAACAGTTCATCTTCCTTCAATAATTGGCTTGGTCTTAAAATCATGAACATGTGTCATCTTCAGGCTGTATATTTGGAAATGTTCCTCAATTTTTTGTACTAGTTTAAATAGGAAACCAAGTTTTTCAGAGTATAAGGCGCACCAAGATTTTAAAGAGGCAAATTAAAAAAACACGTTTTTGAACTCTGCAGACCTCCCAAAAATGACCTGTTTTTTCAAATACAGGCCAGTTTTTGTTTTTTTAAAAAGAGCATGAATAGCCTTTAAGTGGCTTGTAGAGTGATCCTGGGCGGACGGGGGACCCAAAAACGAGCAAAAAACAGCCTATTTTTCACTCATTTTTGTCCTCCCCAGCCCCCGGGAGCACTCTGGAAGCTTCCTAAAGGCTATGCACGACCATTTTGGTGAGGGGTTTCGGGCGGCAAAAAATGCTGTAATCAGTGTATAAGATACACCCAGATTTTCAGCCTCTTTTTAGAGGGAAAAAGGTGTGTATTATACTCCAAAATATACAGTACTTTTTAGAAGTTTATCTTAATCATTAGTTTCTCACAATACAACATTAATTGAAGTTTCAGAAAGATCTCTCTCAATAGAAATCATTTTGCTAAATTGCTAAAAGCATTTGCTGAGACCCTTACCTTTGTGAAATTCTAGTCATCATGGCAATCACAATCCATGAGACTGAATGGTAGCAGGAGGGGAGAGGATACAATCCTATTTGAGCCCACACTCAAATTGGAAAATATAAGTCACTCTGGTGGTTGCACACCTCTATATGCATGGCTACTTACATTCAATGCCTCTGGAAATCAATCTCTCCTCATCCCTCTCTTTAATTTAGAAATATTGTAAGTAATAAATGTTCTAAGTCGCCTTCTGCATACAATAAATCAGCTCTACAAAATATTACAGCAGGTTGAGAACCTTCAGGAGAAACGAAAGTCTACTTCTTTGGTACATACTATAGATAAGACACAAGAACCAGAAAACAATTTCACTTACAAGTGATGCATATCTTTGACACAGATAGGTAGAGTGGAAAATTTAGTACATAACATCTTGGTTCTCACCATGTAGCAGCATCTCATTTATTCAGAAATGAAAGAAACTTTTAATAAGAGCAACACATTGCAAAAACTGCTAGTAAAACTGTCAAAGGAGTTACAGCTCCAGAAAATGGTTCATAAACTATGCGAAGTATCTTACTACAGTATAAAGCTTTATTAAAGTTTTAAATATTGAAATCAATGTGATGCCTTTCAAAAAGCAAACAGAAAAAAAATCTTTACAAAGATAAAATACAACATCCATTTTCACAATTTTCTCAAGAGCTAGAGCTATTACAGTAATTTTTGATGAGATCAAAATAACGTCTTGTTCTAGTGTCATTCACCATCAAATACATTAATCTTACCAATGAACTGGATCTAATTCCAAAATGTTTCCTAGTTATCAGCTTTAAAAAATTGTATCTAAAGTGGTAAATAAAACCAAAGAATAAGGTACCATTTATTTTGGTTAGCATGTTTTATTTTGGCAGAAATGTCCATGTGTTGGTGTCTGTCTCTCTGAAGAACAAATTCATTTTTACAAGAGATATTTTTTTATTTATTTTTTATAGTTATATTGTACAAAAAAAGAACATGATCCCATTAGCTTGGAAGTATATATTAGTGATGAAAATGAACAGTATAAAACCAGGAAAGAAGCATTTTCTGAAATTATGTTTAGATCCTTTTTGCTTCCTCTTTCAATAGCCGCCTCCTATCTACTGAATAGCATTCTGAAGCTCGTGTTTACTAATGAATTCCATCTCAGCAGCATCAAACAGGACCCAATGTGGTGCAGTGGATACAATAGTGGACTAGAAGCATGGAGACCCAAGTATAATTCCAATCTGTCCAGGGAATCCTTGGGTTACCTTTGGGCCAGATACTGTTTCTCCGTCCAATCTATCTCCCAGTATTATTGCTGCAAGAATATAAAGGATAAAAACTTTCTAGACAAAAAATGGATATAAATGTAGTAAATCAGTGTTTGCACTTAAAAAATACTATGAGAATATTAAAATCTGCTACAAAGGCAACCATTTAACCAAAGGATCTATGCTATGATTTGTCATATTTATCTATTCTACACCTAGAGTCTGACTAATCCATTGAAAGTAGTATATTATTGAAAATTGCAGAAGAGGAAGTGGTTTATAAGTTGTCGGTGACTTGCACATGGTGCACTGATACAAAGTTTTGAAAATTCTACAAATGGTATAATGGTGAGGTATAAAAGAGACTTAACACTGCGTATTTTATACTAAATAGTGGTTTAAGTTCAACATTCAGCAGGATGTATTTAATTAGTTTGTCTCGCTGTTCTTACGTATTTGAAAGGCAAGAATAGATATAAACAATTCATACCAACTACTAAATGTAATGAGGGCATATTTAATTATAACAGTAGCAGATAATTTGGGGAGGTATCCTGTATCTTCTCACCCACAGAACAGCATCAGCAAAACATATTCTATTATCCCTCAAAAATCTACTTCAAAGGGATGAGATAATTCCTGGTGTATATTTTAGTGACACTGAAAGTAAATCTACTGTAGGATGGGAGTAGATGTAACGGGATAGATGTAACGGGATATTGACCAGTGTTCCATAATACTTAGAAGAGGAATTGTCAGAACTAAATTTAAGCTTCCAAATAAGCCCTAGTTAAAGCACTTCATGCATTTGCTATCATGTAAAAGCATTTAAATTTTAAAATATCTGTGCAATTATATGTGTCCCAATGCACAGAAAGCCACATAACAATACTGGCAGTGGTATTTGTATACATTGATAGTATATTTGGATAGTTTACAAAAGCCACCATCAGCTCAAAAAAAATGATAGCACCACAATTTTTATTTAGTTTTTAAAAAAGCACATCTTCCAAATTAGAAGCAATTTGTCCAAAGTTCCTTTAAAGACTGGTTACATTTAGAACAGCTTTCAAATTTAAAATTGACAAATTTATCCCAGTTGTTTTGTATAATAATATCCATGAATTTATCTTGCAGCAAGAAATACCGTATTTCCTGAAGTAGAAAGAAAGTCATGCAACTGGAAAATTATGGAAGGTATTAGCATGTATTGGGGGGGGAAACCTCACATATTGTACACCTGTCCATTTTAGGTTGTATCATGCAATTACTATAGAAATAAGTTTAACATTGATTGCAACCATTTTAACATGAGTCAAGTATAAACCCAGCTGTGGATTAAAGTGCAAGTAACGGTGCCAAAGTTTTAGAAGGCAGAACTGATACTATCACAAATGGTTATATAACTAACCAGAAGTGCAGGCAGTCTTTTATATGATCTAACCAAGCTTACTCTATTTTTTTTCCTCAACTACCAACCAAATATGTATTCCAGAGCTTTGGACACAATGCTTTCATCTTTCCTTGGAGTCTGTCTGTCAGAAATTACCTAAAGGAGAGACAAATTTAAATAAGTAGCTGTTTCATAACTTTTTGACCAAGGTCAATACCTTTCATTCAAAAATAATGACTAGAATTTCTTCATTATGTTAATACAAAAATACCTGGTAATCGCTACTTGATGCTTTATATGCAGTAGCTAGAGGTCTCATGGTGGAAATCCTTTGTGTGCTTGAAGGCTGTACTTGGGCAGCAAACGATTTCATTGGAGGTGTGAAGACTGAAGTTGGGGATGATACAGTGCCTCTATCTATATTTTCCATCAGATTCTACGAGTAAGATCAAGGAATATATTAAGAGATGCCTCTAACCAGTATTAAAGCTTAAAAAATGTTGGAAGATGAAGGGATGCATTAGTCTCTGTTTCACTAAGTAAGTTAAAGTAAAGGATGAAGAGCCATCCTATATGCCAGGGGCGTCAAACTCAAAGCCCGTGGGCCGGAAACAGCCCGTGGCATGCTTAGATCTGGGGCTGCCCTGGAAACAGTGCAGGATGGCCCACACGGTCTCTGCCAGCTGAGCTGCAGGGAGCTGCAGGAGACCATCATGGCCAAAAAGGGAGCCTTGATGAGTGATGTCGAGCTGGGCACGCCCACCCCAGCCACACACAAACACACAGCCCCCCCCCCCAAGGTAAAACACAACGTGGCCCTCAATGAGATCGAGTTTGACACTCCTGCTATATGCTTACTTTAATTTGAATTCCTGCACTCCAAGGGGGACAGGCCCCTGGAGCCCAAATGTCTCCCTCCAATGCTAATTCCATGAGAGCACTAAAAAAGTCACAAATTGGCCATTTGGTTCCCCAGGTTGACCACCTGCACTTTAGGATAAATTTTAAATTAGGTATCGCTGAAAAACTTGATTTAAAATAACAATAAATGTTTAATATTCTGAACTAAGCTGGATGAAAAGAGTGATGTCCTTGGACTAGAAACAATTTTTGTGTTAAGTTCACATTCTTTATTTACTTCCTTATTAATTTTCTAATAGATTAAATGCTACCCAACCTGCAATAAAATAAAATAATTGCATTATTTGCATTTCTTAATAATATTTCTTCTAGCTTTTTCTCCTAATTTAAGAGGTGCAGTATAGTAGTCCTCAACTTACGACTACAACTGAGTCCAACATTCCTATTGCTAAGTGAGACATTTTTAAAGTAAGTTTTGCCCCATTTTACCACCTTGCTTGTCACAGTTGCTAAGCGTATCAGTGCAGTTGTTAAGTTAGTAATACAGTCGTTACGTGAATCTGGCTTTCCCACTGAGTCTGTTTGCTAGAAGGTTGCAAAACACAATCACATGACGGGGACACTGCAACCGTCATAAAAATGAGTCAGTTGCCAAGCCTCTGAAATTTTGGAAACGTGACCATGGGGATGCTGCAATGGTTGCAACTGTGAAAAAATGGTCATAAGTCATTTTTTTCAGTGCTGCTGTACCTTTGAACGGTCACTAAATGAACTGTTGTAAGTCAAGGACTACCTGTACTGTTAATCACACTTACTACCAAAGATCAATTATAACTCTGCGTTCTCCACCCTATTTTGGGCTATTTCCCTTGCTCATACCACTTTATAACAACAACTCACTTTTTCAATACAAGGTTTAACTCCAATCATGATTGATTCTCCAAAAATTCTTCCGTCTTTGCTCAGGGCTTTCCGAGCCTGTAACTTTGACTGATATCGAATATGCATCCAATTTCCCGTGTTAGACATCTATATATATAGACAATGAGGAAGAATAAAATGTCAAAGCCAAACTAAGAATGGCCATTAAAAGAAAGGAAAGCAATCGCTACAGATCTAGACTCACCACATGTTTTAGTATGTTTCCATACTGTGCAAACTGTAGCAGGATATAGGAAGCAGATGCTTGCGGAAATCTGTAGAAAAGACTTGTATCACTATTTGAAGTCATAAATTATATTCAGTCGACCTCAACGTTAGATCACTGACAAGAGTCTCAGGAGTGCAAACAAATACATTATGTCCAAGTCACTGACAATCTCTGAGTAGCTCCTTACTTGCTAGCCCAGTGGTGGGCAAACTCATTAGTCAAGAGAGCCAAATATCAACAGTACAACGATTTAAATTTCTTTGGAGAGCCAAAAGAAGGTGTGGTCTGTTTTGTGGGAGTGGCTCAGCGGTCATGTGACTGGGTGGGCGTGGCCAATTTGGAAAATGTGGTGAAACTCACTTAACGACGATCTTGCTTAGCAACCAAAATTTTGGGCTCAATTGAGGTCATAAGTTCTTTCTTTATCTCTCTCTCTCCCACTTCCTTTTTTCTTTCTTTCTCCGTCTCTCTTTTTCTTTCTGTCTCTCTCTCTCTGTGTCTGCCTGTCTCTTTCTGTATCTGTCTCTCTCTCCTCTCTCCACCCATCTCTGTCACTGTGTGTGTGTGTATCTGTCTGTCTGTCTCTCACTCACTTAATCACTCTGTCTCTGTCTATCTGTCTGTCCCTCCCTCCCTCTCTCTGTCTCTCCCTGTCTCTGTGTGTGTCACTCTCTCCGATTCCCTCCCTCCCTCTGTCTGTCTGTCTCTCCCTCTTTCACATGCCGGCCTTTCCGCTGCTTGGGGGGGGGGGGGGGGAGAGGAGAGAGGGAGATGGAGAGAGGCACAAAGAGAATGACAGAGGGAGGGATTGAATCGGAGACAGATAGAGGGAAAGAGTAAGGTGACCAGATTTTAAAATTGGCAAAGCGGGACACCATTGACAAGGAGAGGGGGACTGACCGGGGGGGGGGGGGGGGGGGGGGGGGGGGGGGGGGAGAACAACCTTTTTTTTTTTTGCTTATTTTTCTCCCCTTCCCCGAGTGGGGAACGAGGCTCAGGCGTTACCCTTCTTTACGGCATGGTGTTCCCTCCTGCAGGCGGCTGAAAGCCCAAGCAAAGAAGCAGCAGCAGCAGCAGCTCCACGGGCTGTGCTCGTTGCTGCACTAGCAGCCCCAGATCGCTCTTGGCAGCCTTTGGGAAACTGCCCACCGCCCGCAATCACCAGAGCTGGCAGGGCAGCCTTGCCGCTGGCTTGATCCCCTCCCCGGGTGACAGCTGAAGGAAGGGTGGCCTCTGCCTGGCGACGCCGCTCAGTGCCGTTTGGTGGGGGGAGGGGTTTGTCCCTGGGTTTGCCGCCCGGGTAAAGTTGGTTCGTGTCCGCTGTGGTTATTAGTAACTTCAATGTTTTATTTTTGAGGCGGACAATTCTCATTATTTTTTTCTTTCTTTGCAAAGAGTAGTTTTGGCTCACTGAGGATTCTTTTCAGTTATTGTAAAACGACTGGTTCAGACAACGTTTCCTGCCCTCCTGCCTTTTCCCTTTCCCCCCCCAACAGTTCCCCCGAGAGAAACTGGAAGCCTCACTTGTTACTCTATTTTTTCCCCTTTTGGTGGGGGGGGGGGGAGGTTGAAATTTGCGCACTTTCCAGTTGCTCAGGAAGAAAAAAGGGGAAGGGGGAGTGAGAAAGATGTACCGTGGAAGGCGAGCAGCAGTCCCCTTGACCGCCGTGACCCGCAAGGCGTCTCGCTGAGGGGGCGGAGGGCCAGCAGCAGGAGCGATGCTCGCTTCGCCGAAGAGGACAGCGGGCGAGAGAGGAGCAGCAGCGGGCGCTCCCCTAAGAACTAGTGCCTGCTGGTGAGGCCATGGATGCCTCCTCCCGCAGCGGGCGGGCGGAGTGAGCACCCGAGGCTACGGCCACCTTAAGTGCCGCCAAAGCTGTCCGGGGGCCGCGCGCCCATTTCCCTCCCAGCCCCACCTGGCGGGTAGCCCCAGAACGTGTGCCATGGTGGCCATCGGAGAGAGCCGTTGGAGACACGCCAGGCTGTCCTGCCCGATGCCCCTGCCGGACGACCTTCGGGTGGCGGGAGCTGCGCGTTACAGGGCTCAGGGGTAGCAGCAGCAGCAGCAGCCACCTATGGCGCAGGCAGAGTCTGCCCGGCAGAGGAAGAGCCACACTCGAGGGGCCAAAGAGCCGCTCGTGGCTCGCGAGCCGCGGTTTGCCGACCACTGTGCTAGCCCATTTTACAGCGTATCATTTGCAAAGTTAGCTTCACCTTGCAAATAATATGCTGCATATAATGGGCTAGCAAGTAAGTCTAGGTGGAAAATGCTATCGTAATTTACAATCAAGGGAGCAGTTTTGGGGAACAGCATCATCTCATGGGGAACATTTTTATAGATGAGCAAACTAAACCACACACATAAAAAGAGAGCAGTTTAATGCTTCTGCCTTCAAAGTAACTGCCTACTTTTTCCTCCTCAATAGAAACTAAGAGATTAACCTTACCCTGCTTGTTTTTATCCTTTCGGTCTAAAAACTCCATCTGCTTTCTTTCTTGCTAATTAATGGCTGCTCCCTAATACAGCAACCAACACTCCTTCTGGGTCCAAACCTCAATATTTCAATGCACAAAGGAAGAATTAAATGTTGTAATGACAACTACAAATAAATCTGTTCAGGAATTTGATTATTCCCTTGTTTCATTATGTAAACTGCTTTACCAATTATCATATTTATGAAAATCCAGGTTCACCTTATTCATCTTTAAAAAAACCTGCATCTGTATATTGCAACCTCACATAATCTCTCTCGCATTTTATAAAATTCATTCTATTCTCTCAGAATCAACATTCCTAATGCAAAAACTATGTTGATTAAACCATGGTAGCCAGCTATCCTCCTGTTTATCATATGGAACTGCCAATCACTGACCCAAATACTGTTACCCAGGTGTCATCAAGTTGATCTTCTGATGTCAAAGCATCTCCTTGAGTATAGAATGGATCTAGCTGAGCTGGTGACATGGTAGTTTTTCTAGGTTGTGCAAGACTTGCTGGACTAAACACACTTGCCCCTGTCAAAATATAATGAAATGTCCTTATAAAACCTCATAGTTAAAGAATGAACTAGTTACTCCAAGCTAAAATAAAAGATAAGGCACATTATACTATTTTACTGGTTAATTTTTTAATTCATATTTACAAAATTCACCTAATTTTATACCAAAGAAAGAAAAATGATGCCAATAACGTGGTGTCTCAAGGCCAGAAAAATGTTACTATTGTCAATACTTAAGATTTATAACTTTTTATCCTGATTGCCAGCATTTTACATAAATATAATGGAAAGCAAGCAAAGTAACTTAAAAGAGGAAGATTTCTATCAGTGTCAGACATAAAGTAGGGCAGTAATTTGAAAAATCGGGTAAATGTCAGGTTGGTATAACTTCAATAGTAATTATGTATCAGCCCATAAATTGTGTAATGATCCATATACAAATTAAATAGATCAGATACTCTTGAAGTTTCCCTTGCAGATGAATTCTTAATTAAATATCATGAGGAGAAAATAATGTTGTACCTGTTCCAGGAGTTATTGGCAAAGATCCAACATTTGGACTCTGTATTACAGAAAAAGTAACCTGCACAAAAGTACAATGTTAGTTAGAAATTGTTTTAAAAACCAGAAAATAAACTCTTTAGGAAGAATGTTTTATTTTAAAATTAGCCAGCACAATTCAACTCAAAAATACACTTGCATGTTGTCATTTGTTTTTGATAAAATCCTAAGATTGAACCATACAGCAGAATATGCTACGTAAGGATTATTATTTTATAGAATCTCATATGCAGTTCACATTTTCTTTGGGACTTGATCACAGTTAAAGCACCACACGTCTCTACTGAGCAATAACAGAAGACAAAACTGAGTAGTTTGGGCCAGTATTGATTTAAAATAGGTGATAATTCAATGGACGGTAGAATCAGATGAGGTCATTGGTATGGAATAAAATGTTTACTGAAATGTAAACTAGTACAAATAATTTTCCAGAAACATAGAGATTCCAATATAAATGTATATAAACACTTCTCAGCTATCAGGCATGGGACTCTGAAAATACTAATTGTATAAAAATATTACATATACCCAAATGTATAATATTTTTAACATACTGTGGTACATACAAGATCAGCAAAGCCTATAATAGCCAGCAAAGTATCATGTTCTTCCTTCAACCCTTTCTCCTCCAAAGACAAGAGTTTTTATTTGTGCAATATTAAATGCTCCCATGAACATAATGTTGATGCATTCAAATCCAAACTGTATTATTTGGCTGCATATATGAATGTTTTCTGAAGATGGTACCTTTGGGCACAATATAGCAAGTTCTTCCATTAATTCTATGTCTCTTTCCAACATTCAGTGAATCACAAAAGTATTCCATATTTCTTTATGCATTAGAGAAATACAGTGGCTCTCAAAACAATAAGTGCATTTTTCACTACCTAGTATAGTTATAAAAATATTTACATATGATTAACACTGAAGATTAATAACAAGGATAATTATAATGGTATATTTTAACAAATACACTCAGTTTTGCTATAATTTCAGGGGAACAATGATGTGCCATTGCTAAATATTAATATAGCCCAGGGGTTTCAAAGTGGTGTCCCACAGCCCAGATGCGTCACATGCTGGCCACCCCCACCCCCTTTTAGTGAAGGGAGAAAAGTCACAATACGTCACGTGACAAAAATATGACACCGGGAGTTTGACCCTGGATACAGCTAAATGTACTAAGAGAGAGAATGGCTGATTTAGCCTCACTTCTTACGCTAGGCAATGAAAGTTATAGATTGCAACCCAAAACTATGAAGGAAGATAATTTTACTTCTTTTGCTTGTTTCTTATTAAATATGGCAAAGTATCACATTTGTTTTGTATGCTCAATTCACATTCCAGAAAGGTTAACGTCATTGTAAGAAGGTCTTTATAAAGGAGTTATAAAATAAAGCTACAAACTCTTCCCCCTTCCTTTCCCCACTTTTGTAGACAGCTTTTCCAATTTCCTCTGCTGTTTCTGTTTCCCCCACCACTTGCATACATAAACTGGCCAGGCCCAGACTAATGCACAACCCAAACATTTATTAAACATATGCCACGCATCTCGCCTAGAGGTAAACATGACTATGTTTTCAATGCCGATAGCCTTTTTAATTCTATCAACAAGGAGAAAAAAATGAAATAAAGACCTCTCCTAAAAGTTCATCCAGGAAGCAGGTGATGAAAAACTACAGAAAAACCACCTTCTAATCAAGCATGCATACAATTATCTCAACATTCCATCCTTTCACTAATGGAATACTTAGCAGCTTTGCCTTACAATAGAAAAATATTTTTCCTTTGTTTAAACACTTATTTCACTTATTCCACATGTGATCATAAATCAGGTCTTTTGGATTTCTCATAAAAATATGCCATTCTATGGTTCAAAGTCCCTCTTTCTTGCAAAGCAGGCACCCAATGATCATTGAATAAAGCTCGGCCATTTCTCATCACTGTGCTCTTTTCTTCAATGGAAATTCTACAGCACCGCCAATGCAGAAAAATATGATTATTTATCACTTGTAAAACTCAGTCTCACTTTGCGGCTTCAGAGGAATTACTTACAGGCCTTCGAGAAGTCAAAGGTGTTGATCCAAGACCTGGGCTAGCTACTTCATCATAGATACTTCTAACTGGAGGAGCACCACCTTTATCTTTGTGTGTTGGCATTATTGGCTGTGGAGGAGATCCACCTAAATAAACATATAATATTAGAACTAGTTAGCATGGAGTTTTCTGTAATCATTATCTTTTTTCTGATTAAAGTGATTATCATTAATTTAAAAAAACTTGTACACGAATAAATGTGCAACTATTTCTGAACCTTGTCAAAAATCAAAGGCTGGAAACTGACAAAAAACATTGCAAATCACAGTCGCATAAGTAGTTATAGGAAGGTCTATTGTCATTTCAAACAGTCATTAAGCAAACAGTTATAAATTAAAAACAACTTGCACAATATGGACAGTATCACTATGCTCCAAAACAAATCCATTCTCTTAAGGGGGAGAAAACTGAATTACAATTGTGGAAATTGCATTTGTGATTATAAATCCTAAGTTTTTTTCTCAGGAAAGAAGAGCATTATATATATAGCAGTTATGATTTTTTTAATGCACTTTTGGAAATTCAGTAACATGAATATCAGTCAAGCTGCAGAGTCAAAAAGTTTATTTCAAGTGATTCACCTAGAAAATACTAACAATGCAATACACACAAGTGCTCTTTTGCCCTGCCAAAATTAGCATGCTTCCTAATGTTTTTAATTTAAAAAAATAGCAAAGACCTGTTCTCAGCAAAATCACTTACCCTTATCTCAAGTAACACCCATCCTCAATACTATTCTAGGCTATTCATGGTGAATTTTTGCTATTTGGGGCTACTAGGAAAGTATTTTATTTCAGAACCAGCTTACCAGCAAGCATTGGTGACCTCATTTCCATTATACCAACTGAAGGACCACTTAAAGAGCGAGGCTGTGGCGTCACTGGAGTCGGCAAATCACCCATCAGAAATCCAGGCAGAAATTGAGCACCAGCACCTTGTTTTGGTGAAGAAGGGGATCCTAATGCCATTGGCTCAGCACCTGTGTTACAAAAGGTGGTTCACATAAGAATTACATACTACAGTACAGGTAGTTCTCCACTTACAACAGTTCATTTAGTGACCGTTCAAAGTTACAACAGCACTGGAAAAAGTAACTGATTACCATTTTTCAAACTTAAAACCTTTGAAGCATCCTCATGGTCACATGATCAAAATTCAGACCCTTGGCAACTGACTCATATTTATGACAGTTGTAGAGTCCCAAAGTCCTGTCATCAGCTTTTGAGACCTTCTGACAAGCAAAGGCAATGTGGAATCCAGATTCACTTAACAAGCATGTTACTAACTTAACCAATCAATGATTTACTTAAAAACTGTGGCAAGATAAGTCGTAAAATGGGACAAACTCAAGAAATGTTTCACTTAGCAACAGGTTTGTCAAGCTTGAGGCATGTGGACCGGATGCATCATGTGCTGGCCACGCCCAATTTTGCGAAGGGGGAGGAAAGTCCTGATACGTCACATGACAATGTGAGTTTGACACCTCTGCCTTAAAACAAAACAAACAAAAATATAGCTTTCCTATTGAATACAACTGCCCTCTTAAGCATTATCCTCTTTGCAACCACCATAAAGGGATTCCTCGACTTACAACAGTTCATTCAGTGACTGTTCAAAGTTACAACGGCAAAAGGAAAAGTAACTTATGACAATTTTTCACACTTACGACCCCGGCAAGCATCCTCAATGGCACAAATTTAGACACTTGGCCGCTGGTTCACATTTAGGACCATTGCAGTGTCCTGGGGTCACACAATCAGCTTTTGCGACCTTCCTGATGAGCAAAGTCAACGGGGAAACCAGGCTGATCGAACCACCCTGCCCTAACATAACAACTGCTATGATTTATTTAACAACTGTGGCAAGAAAGTTTTTTTTTAATTTAGATTTATACCTTCTCCAGAAAGGACCCAGGGTGACCCAGTTTGTAAAATGGGACAAACTTCACTGGAAAAACGTTTTGTTAAGCAATGTAAATGTGGGGCTCAAAATATGAAGCTCAACGTAAATGTCTAGTTTAATGAAAAGAAGGACTAGGGAAGACATGATTGCAGTGTTCCAATATATCAAGGGCTTCCACAAAGAAGAGGGAGTCAAGCTATTCTCCAAAGCAGGACAAGAAGCAAGGGGGGGGGGGGAAACTAATCTAAATCTTAATCTTAATCAAGGAGAGAAGCAACCTAGAACTAAGGAGAAATTTCCTGATGGTTAGAGCAATTAACTGGTGGAACAACTTGCCTCCAGAGGTTGTGAATGCCCCAACCCTGATGGTTTTTAAAAAGAGATTGGATAGCCATTTGTCTGAAGTGGGGTAGGGTTTCCTGCCTAGGCAGGGGGTTGGACTAGAAGACCTCTAAGGTCCCTTCCAACTCTGTTATTCTATTCTATATGTGGTCATAAATAGAGGACTACCTACCTGCACTAGTTGCAAACACAAATGTTTGAATCCAAGTTACTTTATCCCCACAGAACAACAAGGGACGATTCTAGCAGTCGTAAGAGCCAGTATCTCATCCCCCCCACTCCCCAATAACTTTTTAGAGCAAAGAGACTTTCGGGAGGCTCTTTACAACGTACCTAAGCCAACAGGTTTAAAAACAGCTCCCCGGACCGTGTTCTGAACGCGTTTGAACCCGTGCTGGCTTCCCCGCCGCCCCTTTCCTTGACCAAGCGGTAAACAAACGACCTGCTTTCCTTCTTCCCCAGACGCCCTTGCAATTTTTCCGGGATTTCGCCATGCAGGTCTAAGGTGCAAGTGACGTCACAATCGGAGACTCCCCCTCCCTCCCCTCCCCGCGAGACTCAGGGGCGTTCTAGAATCCCCCCCCGCCCCGTCAGCGGGTCCCAAATGTACGAGCCCTTTGACGTTGAGGCAGAGAGAGAAACGACCGGTAACAAGCACGTCTCTCTCCCCTTCCCGCCTTCCTCAGCAAGTCAGTTTAACGTAATTTAATTTAATTTAATTAGGCTTCTTCACCCTTAACCCGAAGCGGGGCTCACCCAAAGGGGAAGACAGAGGTAGCTCCATGGCGAAGGCAGCCATCCACGCCGGGAAAGCAGCAGCCACTGCCAGACCGGCCGCGTGCACAGCACCCGCCTCTTTTTTTCTTTTTTCCCCTTTTTTCTTGCCTCAGCCCGTCACTTTCAAATGAAGCGGAAGTGCCGCTCTCTCCCGCGTTGGGGGGGGAACAGGCAGACGCCACTTCCCTCACAAGAGCGGACCATAAAGTTGAGGCTCGCGGCCTCTCCTTATAGGTTTGCGGCTCTATGGTCGTTTCCCTTCTGGAATGCGCGGAGAAACGAAAGTGTTGGGAACGTTTCCGCCTGGGTTTTATTTGCCTGGCTCGATTTCCGGCCTTGACTCCTGGCCCGGTAGAGCGAGGGATGGGGGGGCGCTTTCTGAGAGAGTGATCCTTATTTATGGGTGGTTAGAAGTTAAAAGCTGTTTGAAAGCTGCGATTTTTTTTTTAATGACAGCGACTCTTCTGTGGCAGATGAGACTTTTTCAAGCTCCATGTACAGGAAAAATAAGGAATTTAAGTTATTTAAAACATAAATTGCATCGTCAATACCTCCTGCTCTAGGATAATAGGAAATAGTGTTTTATTTATTTTATCTGCCTGGCCGGCTTGGGTTAATTGACCCATTTACCTCTAGCTGAATATTTCAAACTGTTTTATTAGGGATTTTTAGGGGTATTAGTTTTAGTTAGTTTGGGATTTTAGCGCAGGGTCTAGGTTTAATTCATTTTAAATTGTATTATAATGTTTGTTGTTTGTATATGTATTTTTAATTCCCTGTGCACCGCCTCGAGTCCCTTCGGGGAGAGAGAGCGGTTTACAAATTAAATTTATTATTTATTTATTTTTTATTTATTACGTGAGACCTATAGCAACAACCCAACTCTGCTATGCATTCAAAATAGTGTGTGTGTGTGTATTACATGAGATCTATAGCAACAACCTTGTGAACTCAACTCTGCTATGTATTCAAAATAGTAATGTGTATGTATATTGTGTATTATATATACATATTTTCTTATGAGAGCAGGCAGCAGAATTTCATTTTTAATGTGGGCTGGTGTGCTCACAGTAAAAAAAATGGCAAAGGTTATCTAGATCAGATAATTGTAGGCATTTTAAGAAGGTGGAGGAAAGGAGAAGGCGGAGCTCATAGAATTATGAGTCACATTAAGAGTAATGGAAAAATAATAATAATAATAATAATTTTAATTTCTTGACCACTCCCTCTCCCCATAGGGACTCGGAGCGGTGCACAGGGAAACTAAAACAATAAATATACAATAAATATACAGACATATTAAAAACAAATTAAACGATACCTGTGCTAAAATACCCATTTACATACTAAAATTCCCACTTAAACAGCTAAAAATGATAGTTAATACTGGTTGATAATGGGAATTGTTATATCTAGATGATTAACAATTAATTAATTACTTAGATGGTTATAGAATGTTGCTGAAAAATTATTAATTAGTTAATAACTACTTATAAAACTCAAGATTGTTTTATATTATATTATTATGGAATTTATATTGGTATGTTGGGAGTAAATAAGGGATGTTAATAGGTAGTCAGGTTTTAAAGACACTCTTAAGAAATAAATTGATGTTGAAATATCTGATAAAAACTGTGGGATATTGATATTAAGGTACATGATAAATTTTCAGATCTAAAATTTATAAAATGAGATTACTTATGAATAATAATCATTTCAGAGATGCACAGAATTTATGAATACCCGGTTAGCATGTCTTTTAAAGGACACAATTTAGAGTGGACTTTTCCTTTTTAAATCTATTTTATTTTTCTCTTTGTTGGTTTTATAAATAGAATGCCATTATATAGTCATACTTTATATAAAAAGAATGTTAAAATAACTAGTAAGATTAGGGTTGAGATATAAGAATTGTAACAATTGATATGAAAAATAAGTGATAACTATTGAAGAAACTTATAGAAACGTGATAAATTGATACAGTCTTAAAAATTGGTAACCTGTAATGAAAGATGGCTTTTTGATGTTTTTTTTCTGTGAAGTTTGTATTATTTGTGTTTAAGTAAAATAATAAAAAAATATTAATAACAAAAGAAGGTGGAGGAAAACAGTACTATTTCTTTTATTTCCCTTTTGGAAAAAATGTGTGTGAGTATCCTGGATTTACAGTTGTGTGGTTCTTTGCTCTTTTTTTCTTAATCATGAATTGTTGGCATTAAACTAACCATGGCTTGTTTTCAAAGAGTTTCTGAAAGGTTGGAGAATGGAAATGTGAGTGAAAGCTGCACAATATCAGGCTGACTTTTGCATTTGAGACTATAAGATGGCTTAAGCTTATGAAATGAAGGGCAAGGAGAATATCTGCAGAGAAAACCCTACTCATCCACAAGCTCCACAGAGCCACTTTTCAAAGAAAATATTTTAGCTGCAGTTTCAAATATCCTGTATGAGAGAGAAAAAGATGTAGTTCTGAAACCTCAGTAATTTGCATAGAATTGACATCAGTGATGCAATGCCACTTTGTGGAAGGATCTGATGATAAAAAAGAATAACTTTACAGTAATTTTAGTGCTATTATGTAAACCAATACTGATGCCACAGGTCATGGCATCTCATTAATGATGCATACTATATGTTAGTTGCATTATGACATCAATGATAGATTATTTGTGACATAGAGTTTATGATCTTACTTTCAGGCATTCATGTAATTAACATTCCTAGTAATAGATAGCAGTTGGAGTCGACATGAATTTTGAAAGATTCATTTTATAATGTGATTTAATACTAGGATTCATATAGTGTAAATACAGGAAGGGTCGGTCAAGTGAAAATCTTAATACCGTTTCAACATGACCAAGGCATTATCCCCAAATTTAACATTATGGAACTGCTTGCAGCCATTCTGTAATGAGTAGTGCATTTTTAATGACAACTTAATAAAGGTGTTGAGATTTGTCTCATGTTCAGCCATTACTGATGCAGCTTAGCATTTTTGACAAAAAAGGTCCTTTATTACCACAATTGAAAGATGTTACTAAGATGCAAATGTAAAATAGAGTGACCATGTTCACTGGCAATATGATTACTAAGATTTAAATTCAAAACAAATGTAGAGAGTAGGCAATAGAATTAATATTTAATTTTACTTTTTCTTTAAGATCATCCTTTGCAGAAAATACTTCAATGTCTAATATAAACTTTTTGACTCATATTTTTTTCAAACTCATTTTGTTTTTGACATCTGGCTATTAGACATATTTATTTTCTTGTTGGACTAAGATGCTGAGCTTGTCAATCAGAAAGGCCAGCAATTCGGCAGTTCAAATCCCTAGCGCCGCATAATGGAGTGAACTCCCATTACTTGTCCCAGCTTCTGCCAACCTAGCAGTTCAAAAGCATGTAAAAATGGAAGTAGAAAAATAGGAGCCACCTTTGGTGGGAAGACAACAGCGTTCTGTGCGTCTTCACCATTTAGTCATGCTGGCCAAATGACCATGGAGAAGTCTTCAGACAGCGCTGGCTCTTCAGCTTTAAAAAGAAAAAAAGGGTATTTGAATTCTCCCACTGTCCAATTCAATCAAAACCAGAATAGCAAATTGCAAATATCTCCAAAAGATGAAGTAAATAAAAAAAAAGAACAAAAACCAGAAATAGAAAAAAAACAGGGAGGAAGCCCAACTTCACAATAAAGAGAAGTAAACACTGCCACCAGAAAAAAGAAAGAAAGAAATAGTTTCAAGGCTTTTATAAAATGAAAGTTCTTTAAACAGAAAGAAAATAGTTTCAAAACTTTTATAAGATGAAAGCCTTTCCAAAATCACTCCAGGATTACTCTTACAGTTATTCTCTATTCTCTCCAGGCAAAATTTCAAACACTGAGAATTTCAAAGTGAGCACCTGTATAAATAACCCAGCTCATCTCCTATCAGTCCTTGGCTAAGCTGGTAGACTTGGAGAACAACTTTTTTTCCAAACATTCATTCATACAAAAAATGGAGACAATGTTTCAAAACCTCTAGGTGGCAGTGTTACTTACTTTCCCTCTCTGTAATGCATTCTCTGCCTAGTTTGTAAAAAAAGGATAAAGTGCCAAGTGGAAAAAAAAGAAATTCAATATATTTTAAACAGATTAAAAAAAAGATTCCTGAGTAGTAAAAACTTAATTGTCAGAGTCCAAATTAAAAAGCCCCCCAAAAAATGTGGTCCCATTTAATACTGCACTACATACAAAGTCCAGCCAAGCTTCTGGCAGCAAAAAGAGGAAAAAAAGAGGAAACTTTCACTCTGACTCTACTTTAAAATCGCCACTTACTCTCTCATCAGTTTTCATTTTGATTTAATTCTGTTCATTTAGGATATTCTCTAAAATAGCGAAAAAAAGTAAAACTCTCACCAAAACAACATGCTTCTCTCTTGCTCTTTATTTTCTGAAGCTGTCAGCAGTTTCAACAGCCTTTATGGCTGCTTTCTAGCTGCTGGCAAAAAGGGCTATACCTGTTTCACCAGAGACTTTGTGGATGTCTCTGGTATATGCCCCTTCCTATCACCATCTCTTTCGGACGGTTTAGATCCGAATTGGACCGTCCAGCGGCTGAAATTTGGCGGTGAGCTCTTCTTAAATGGATGGAAACTAAGGAAGAAGAGAAGCAACCTGCAATTAAGGAGAAACATTCTGACAGAACAATCAAGCAGTGGGACAACCTGTCTTCAGAAGTTGTGGTTGCTCCATTACTGGAAGTTTTAAAGAAGAGATTGGACAACCATTTGTCTGAAATGATATAGGGTCACCTGCCTGAGCGAGGGGTTGGACTAGAAGACCACCAAGGTTCCTTCCAAGTATTCTAGTCTAGTCTAGTCTAGTCTAGTATATTCTGTAAGTTACTCACATGGTTGTGAAATAAATTTGGAGGATGACATTACACTGGAACACTGCAACTGTCATAAGTACATGCCAGTTGCCATGCCTCTGAATGTTGGGCTCAATTACGGTTTTAAGTCCAGGTAGTGGGGGGGGGGGATGTTGATGAGACGAAGGGGCTTCCTTGGCCTTTCAACTCTACAATTATCTCTTTTAACTTTTTTTAAAAATCTGTCTGGCTTTTATCCTAAAAAACTTTGTTTTCAACTATCATGTAACATGTATCATGTATCGTCATATAGGTGGAATGCAATGGATGGAAACTAATCAAGGATTGTAGCAACTTAGAACTAAGGAGAAATTTCCTGACAGTGAGAACAATGAATCAGTTGGAAAATGTGCCTCCAGAAGTTGTAAATGCTGCAGCAGTCATGTGTCACGTGTCATACAAATAAAAAGGCCAAGCCCAGGAGTAGAGAGCCAATCAGAGAATCAAGTTGATCAGCCATAATCTTGGTTGGTTCTTTCCAGATCCAGCAGCTGGAGAGTGACCATTCCGTGGGTGTCATTCCGTAGGAGAGCCCTGACATTGCTTCCCATGAGATGGTGAATGTGATCAAGGGGTGATCAAGGGGACCCTCCCTGTCCCACCCCCATTCGGTTGGGAAGTAAGGGGCCCCTTGGGCCATGACATCAGCTGCCCCCCAGGAGCACATAAAAAGTGCTGTGGTCAGGGCCCCCGGGGGAAGAGATAAAAAAGGCCAAATGGAGGGGAGAGCAGCTGCTCAGAGTTTAGGCACTTGACTTGAGTCAAGCTGTGGTCTCAACTCTATTGCAGGGAGCAGCCGTTCCTCAGAATGGATGAGAGGCTTAAAAAGCTGCCCTTCCTTAAAAAGAAGGGCAGCCAGAAGGACTATCAACATAGTCACCATCAGGAAGCCTAGTCCTCTGCTTTTCTTAAGCTGCCAGCGCTGGTGCTGCCCAATGGGGCAGGCAAAGCCATTGCCAAGACTCCTGGGCTGTCACAGAGGGAGATAAAGGGAGGACAGAAGGAGCTGCGTCCCTTGCCAAAGGTAACTGAGAGAGAAAACCCCAAAGGAGCCACCTCACCCAGGGGAGAAAATGCACCCACAACGCCGTCCAATCTTCGTATCCAGGTATCTATACTCCAGGGCTGGGCTACCTCTGGAACCAGCCTTCTCCCCTCACATCCGCCCACCCCACATAATCAATCAATCAATCAATCAATCAATCAATCAGTCGCGTTTGGATTAGAAGACCTCCATGGTCCCTTCCAGCTCTATCCTATTCAAAGTCCTTGGCCTTCTTGACTGCTTTGAAATTTCACAATCTTTTAATCTTATCATTCTTTTAAAAAAAGGCCATCCTCAATTCATCTTAATATTTCAGTGCAAATTTTCGATGCTTTTTTATATGTTGATTTCCCTGGAGCTCACAGCTCCTCTTCAAGAGGGTTGTCTAAGGACATGAAGATCAGGGACTTGGGGCTTGCCCCATTGAACTGCCCCTCAATCTCAGTCTGTCTCTTCTTCCCAGAATTCTCAGACGAATACTTCCATGGTTTATGTCAGAGCAAGAAGCCACTAAAGGGGGTCTCCATCAAAGACATTTTGGACACAATGGAGAGTGAAATCCGGAATACCATCTTGGCCCATCTTCGTCCTCTCCAGGTAAGCAGCTTGGTTTGTGGTGCACCCAGAGGTCCTCTGACATCTTTTCATTCACAGTCAGCCAGGCTTGGCAAACAGTCTTTAGTGATAAACTAAGGGCTACCAACCTCTGGAAAGGGGTTGTTTACTTGCCATTCCAGACAGAGGAAGAAAATCTGTGCTCTTCGTCTGGACAACCGTTCTCATAATTTGTGGCAGGGATTTTCCTTCTGTTCATCTCAGCTCCAGCTGATACAATCCGGATGGTCCTTCTGAGGTGCTTCATGTCTGTCCCAGCTAGAAAAGTCGAATAAATGACCCTATGCATCCTGACGCAGAAGGGAAACCAACCCTTCCCTTGGAAACACACAAAAAGCCCTTCCTTCCTCTCCTCCTTCACTTTCTAACAACTTCTTTTTTGTTGCTCTCGTTGTCCAAGCAGATTCCTGCAGATGACAAATTCACAAGAGGGAAAATAAGTGGATTGCCATCCATCAAGAAGTCTGCAATACAACCAAGCACTACCCAGGTCTTGCCTAAAGATAAGGTAAATATGCTCAGGTTTTACACACTTATGGCTGCAGTTGTCTTCGACGCAACGTCAGGAGAACTTGCAGTGGCCAACTCACCACTACCCACGAGTCACAGCCGACACATCTTCGATTAATTTCATTCCCATGTTAAAAATCATTTTAATGTTGTTTTTCATGTTTCATTTTGTACCTCCTTTGGCATCCTTTTTTTTTGAGGCCTCTCTTTCATTATTTTTCGATTAGACAAATTAATAATAGAATTACAGACTCGGACGGAGGCCTTGGGGACCTTCTAGTCCAACCCCTTGCTCAGGCAGAAAACCCTTGACTTGGGGCTTGTCCCATTGAACTGCCCCTCTCACTCTTCTTCCTAGAACTCTCCGATGAACATTTTGGGTATACTTGGGAGACCAAGAGGCCAATAAAGGGGGTCTCCATCAAGGAAGTTTTGAATTCGATGGAGGACAAAGAAATCCTGGGTACCATCTTGGCCCATCTTCGTCCTCTCCAGGTAAGCAGCTTGGTTTGTGGTGGGCCCAGAGGTCCTCTGTGAAGTCCTTTCGTTCAGTCAGTCAGGCTTGGCAAACAGTCTTTCAGAGGAATATTTATCAACACGAACCTTCTCTCGCTTGGAGAGCTGCCAGATAATTAGTTTCCAAATGCAGGGCAAGGCAACACTTGGCACAGTGTCTCTTACAATAACAAAGAGAACGTTCCACGCTTCAAACGACCGACCGAACAAATTGTTTCCTGCAAAAGCCCCCTCCCAGTTGGCTCCTCTTTGGTTTCCTATGGGAGGGGCCAATCACCTCCAAGGTGTGGCTTTACTCCCAACTTTCTTAGTTGTTGTTGTGAAGCTCCCAGAAGACAAGCTAATTAATTTACGTTCCTCGAGACAAAGTTCAAAAGAAATCCCATCATTTATTAGGATCGACGTTCCGGCTTGAGCTCTGGTGGAACCAAAACTGCTTTCATTTCATTGCATTTGACTTTTACCCCTGTATCCCTTCCCTTCAGTCATGGGTCATAACTCATCTTCTCCACCTAGGTTGCAGAAGTCCACTCTGCATGCCAAAGGCATGCATGGAATCTGCCCTCCCTTGCCAGCCTGATAATAGTCATGGCAATGCTTTAGCAGTTGACACTTGTCTTCTGGCAGCTCTGCCCCTGCGCACACTGGGAACAGGCTCCAGCTGTTCCTCTGCCTCACTGCTGTCCAGCTCCCTCTCAGTCTCTGATGCAGAGCCCTCGTCTGAGCTTCCTTCGGTCCCCAGGATTGGCCCATGTTCCTCCCCAACCTCCTCACTATCCGACCCTGCAGGCAGCTCTGCTGGCCTCTGGCGGGCACAAGAAAAGCGGCCATCAATGGCGAAGGGTGAATGCAGCCTGGATGCCTTGGCGAGAACTCATTGGTGAGAACTCAATGGGTTGACGGACGGATGCCAACCCATCTTGACTCTAAGATTCTACAAGACAAGGATCCCACCTGTTGCACTGTATGGCCATGAACGTTGGGCAGCAACAAGAAGGACCGAAAGCTCACTCCATGCCATGGACGCGCGAAGGCTCCCTTGGATCTCGGGCACCTGCCTTCTCGACCACACCACAAACGACACCCTTGGACCACCTTTTGGTGTGGCACCAACTGCAGAGAAGATGAGAGAAGGGCGACTCCGCTGATAGGGACACGTCCAGAGAGCAGCAGCATCCAGCGTGGCCAAGAGTGGTCGGCAACCTCACGGGTGTCCAAAACAGAGATGGCAAGACGGCATCCACAAAGATGCGAAAGTCCCAGGCCTGAACCCGGGAAATGCAGGAGACCACGCAAAGTGACCCGAAAAGTGGACCCTGCGCCTGCGGGAATACGCTGGGAAGGAGAAGACGGGGCCCTTGGGGCTCTGAACGTGGTTCTTCAGTTGCAGACCTCCCATGACCCAAGGACATCATCAGTGCTAGGGAGGGTGACGTTTGCTCCCTGCTTCTTCAGAGCAAGCTACTGGGTATCAACAGAGGGCAAACCCCACTCCCTTCCAGCACTGGTGACGTTCCCTAGTTGGGTCGTGAAACATCTGCAAGGAAAACCACCAAGCTCAGAGAACCATGGTTGGTCCTTAACTCACAACCTCACCTGAGCCCAAAGTTTATGTGGCTGAGCAGGCCATTTGGCAAATGGATTTGGCCCCATTTTACGACCTTTCCTGCCTTCGTTGTTCAGTGAATCGCAACCGTTGTTAAATTAGTCACAGGGCCATTAAGGGAGCCTGGCTTTTCCATTGAGTTTGCTGGTCAGAAGGTCGCAAAAGGGGATCACGTGACCTGGGGCACAGCAACTGGCACCAGGACATGCCAGTTGCCCGACAGCCAGATTTTGATCACGTGACCACAGAGATGCTGCCTGTGTGTGAAAAGCGAAATCCCTTTTTGCGGTCGTAAACTATTCGTTATCACTTCCAACAGTCTGTAAATCAATGTTCTGACCCAGCTCCCCAAACACCACAAACCCTCTGACGTTAACTCAAAGGCTCCTTTATTAGGAGCGCCAGCAGCCCCGGCAAAATTCTCACTGCAGGTTATCAAGTCCGTCCGGCAGGGAGACGAAGCGTTCTCTGCCACATGTCTCCACCTCCGCCCCCTGCCTCTTCTCCCGAGAGCTAGGGTGGGGTTTTGCTAGCAGCAGTGACTCTTCCTTCCCAAGGACCGGCCCCTAGCTTTCCACCGCTCTCCTCTCCTCTGCCTTCTGTGCACCTGCACATCAGGCACTGGACCCAGCTGTTCCTCCTCTTCCTCATCAGCCACCTCCAGACCTGGGGAGCATTGCCTCTCCAACGGAAGGCTGACGGGCAGCCCAGCTCCATTCCCTCCTCCCCCTCGATGGGGCTGCTGGAGGGCCAAGATGCCAATAGGCCACCACAATAAACCATGATAAACCAAGGGCTACCAACCTCTGGAAAAGGGTTCTTTACTTGCCATTCCAGACAGAGGAAGAAAATCTGTGCTCTCCATCTCGACAACCGTTCTCATAATTTGTGGCAGGGATTTTCCTTCCGTTCATCTCAGCTCCAGCTGATACAATCGGATGGTCCTTCTGAGGTGCTTCCGCTCTGTCCCAGCTAGAAAAGTCGAATAAATGACCCTATTGCATCCTGACGCAGAAGGGAAACCAACCCTTCCCTTGGAAACACACAAAAAGCCCTTCATTCCTCTCCTCCTTCACTTTCTCACAACTTCTTTTTTGTTGCTCTCGTTGTCCAAGCAGATTCCTGCAGATGGCAAATTCTCCCGACGGAAAACAACATTGCCGGCCATCATCCAGGAGTCTCCTTCCCAGGCCCTTCCTAAAGACAAGGTAAATATGCTCAGCGTTTACACATTGAGGGCTCCGGTTGTCTTAGATGCAGCGTCAGAAGAGGACAACTTGCAGTGGCCAAGTCACCACTACCCACGAGCCACGGCCCACCTCTTGCTCAGGCAGAAAACCTTGACCATTCCAGGCAAATGGTTGTCCAATCTCTTCTTCAAAGCCCCCAGTGATGCAGCACCCACAACCTCTGGAGGCAAACTGTTCCAGTGGTTAATTGTCTGTTAGGAAGTTCCTCCTTAGTTCTAGGTTGCTTCTCTCCTTTATAAATTTCCATCCGTTGCTTCTTGTCTTGCCTTCTGGTGCTTTGAAGAATAGGTTGACCCCCTCTTCTTTGTGGCAACCCCTGAGATATTGGAACACAGCTCTTAGTGTAACTCTTGCTCCTGGGTGAGTTAACTACAGTGAGTAAGCCTTGGTCAGAGCAGTAAGGTGTCCCAGTCGACCAAGGAGAGCTAACACACTTAAAAAGACGAAGCTGCCAGATCTTGACAAAAATCATAAAGCCTTTCAGATCCACAAACAGAGAATTAGACAGGGGACCGATGGGGAGGGGGGATGGGAGGGGGGTGTTAAAGCAGCTTTTGAAGGAGGAGGAGGAGGAGGAGGAGGAGGAGGAGGAGGAGGGGGTCAAGATGGCAATTATTTACTTATTAGATTCACGGGCTGCCTATCTTCCCCATGAGGTCACTCAGAACAACTTTCCCAGCTGGCTTCCGACAAGCAAAGTCAGTGGGGGAAGTTGAACTCGCTTAATGGCCGTGTGATTCGCCTTAACAAATCCAATGATTGGCTGCACAATTGTGGTAAAAATGAAAAGCTCACAAAATCCGGTGTAAGTCAAGAATTCCCTGTAAATGGGAGAAGATGGGACTTTGTCCCTCAGCGAATACCTAGTCCTCGACTTATGACCACAATGGAACCAGATCTTTAGGTTGCAGAGCGAGTTGCTAAGCTATGTTGTTAAGTAAGCTTTGCCCCAATTAACGACCTTTCTTGCCCTCGTTGTTCAGTGAATCACCATTGTCGTTGTTAGTCACAGGGCTGTTAAGGGAACATGGCTTCTCCATTGATTTTGCTGACCAGAAGGTCACAAAAGGGGATCCCGTGACCTTGGGATGCTAAAACTGTCACAAGTACATGCCAGTTGCCTCTGAATTTGGATCACGTGACCACGGGATGCTGCCATGGTCATAAGTGTGAAAAATCATTATAAGACACTCTTTTCAGGGCCATCGTAACTTTGAACGGTCACAAAATGAACTGTTGGAAGTCGAGGACTTCCTGTAATCCTTTGAGACCAAATTATGATGCTGCAAGTGAAAGCCACCCCTGGGAAGAGTTGGGATTTCGACCAGGCGGGTCTGGCTGCCATCTTGGCCTTTCCTGACCCGGGAACTGCAGGGGGAAACGGCCCTGTGCTTGACCACACGTGGCCCATTCCTGATCCTCCTTTATCCTCTCTCTCCTTTTCCTGGCCGATGGGTGGAGCTCCCTAGGACTCACGGACTCTTTTTCCAACCTTCAGATCAACCTCTACCGATATTACGGGTTGAAGTTGAGGGAGTGCAGGAGGAAGGACCTTGTAAAGGACCACCTAAGGAGACTCCTGAGCTCCTCAATAGAGGAAGACAAAGAGGTGAATGGGGGTGGGCTGCCTGTGGGGGCTGGTTCTTCCACCTTTGTGGGGTCCTTGGTGCTCTCTGAGCGTGGTCGTTTTCTTGCAGAACATTTCACAACCCAACTAGGTTACGTCATCAGTTCTAGAAGGGAACAGGTGTGTAGGTGAGGAGAGGAGGAGGGAATAGGAGAGGAGGAGCAAGGGCAGGAGGGAGGAGGGGCAGGAGGAGGAGGAAAAGAACTGTGGCTTCTTTGGTGCTCTCTTAATTGGTTGTTTCCTTGGAGATGCTTCATTATCTAGGTAGGTAACATCATCAGTGCTAGAAGGGCCTGGGGTTTGCAGAGAGGAGGAGGAGGAGGACAAGAAGGGGAGGAGAAAGAGGAAGATTAAAAAAAGGGAACGTGCAAATGTTTTAATGCATATGCATCACTTTGCCTAGGAAGTCTCGGAGACTCTACGCCTCGCTGGGGGTCAACACCTGCCTGAAATCCTCCAGATCCTGAGGGAGGTCGGGAGCCTTCCACCGCTGAAGAGACGGTCTCTCCTGGAAGGCTCCTGTGAAATCCTCTGAGGCCCAGACAGGTGAGGCAACGAGGAACAACGAGGGAAAACACAACTGTGTAAAATTCAGCCCCAGTCCCTGCTTGGGAGCCGTTTATACAGGAGCTTTCAAGCAGGGCAGCTAATAGCAAACAGCAGAAAGCCTGCTTCCAGCCCGGTGCGCCTTAGCCAACAGGCGCGAGCCTTTGGTTTCCGGGCAGGCAGTTGTATGTCAAGGACTTGCGCCTGTTTGTAAGTCAAGGACCCACAACCAATCACGAGTGGAGGACATAACACTCCTTCCCCCCCCCCCCCCAGCAAGGACGCATGCGTGGTGGTGGCGCACCCTGGGGGGTCTAGATTTAGGGAGATGGGGGATGCCCTATATTTTCTGAGCTTACTGCCAAAGATGTCAGCGGACTCGGCAATGACGTCTTCGGCAGAGTCAACTTTGGGAGAAGTCTGGTGAACCCCCAGGAGGGAGAACCACAAGGGAGGGAACCAATCAAGGCCAAGAGGGCCACCAGGGGCTTCCCCACAACTAGAACAGGAAGTTTCCCATGGAATTGGCCATCGTCCACCCAGACCGCCATGACGACCATCTTTAAAGCGCTCCATGGCTCGGGGCCTAGTTATATGCGAGACCGTCTCGTGCCCCATACATCCCTTAGACCGATACGCTCCCACAGAGAGGGCCTTCTCAGGGTGCCGTCGGCCGGACAATGCCGACTGGCGACACCCAGGGGAAGAGCCTTCTCTGTGGCGGGCCCTGCCCTTTGGAACGACCTACCCCCTGAACTCCGGACCATCACCGACCTCCGCCTCTTCCGCCAATGTCTAAAGACATACTTTTTCCATCAAGCCGGCCTAGCCTAACCTCCCATGGGGACTGTAGAAAAGTTTTAAATTGGGTTTTAATTAATAATTGGTTTTAGCTGAGGTTTGGGATCTAATATATATTTTAAATTATTTATGTTCTATTTTTGTATGTTTTTTAAATCTCCTGTGCGCCGCCCTGGGTCCTTTGCGGAGAAGGGCGGGATATAAATGTAATAAAATAAATAAATAAAATAAAATGCGACCCACGGTAGGAATCTCAGTCCCTTGGTAGTCTCTGAGGGTGGTGTCCACAGTGGTCAGCTGGGCAGGGGTCACAGCTGGGCACAGGCGGACCATGGTGTTCCAGGAGGGCAGGGATCTGGAGGATCCTGAGTCCACCTCCATCGAGCAGGGAGCCCCTTCGAGAAGGAGGGAGATGGTGATTTTCTTTGCCTCAGCCGATTCCTTGCTGACCGATGCTGCACAAAGGTCTTGCTGACAGTAAAACCATCGTCCCTTGCCGGTTGAGGGCGGCATTGCAGGCGGCCTCTGCTGAGGCAGTACTCGGTAGGGGCTGGCTATGGCAGGGTGGCATGGCAGATGTGGGCAAGGTGCCCCTTTTATTGCACCAGTGGCAAACCGCTGCTTTAAAAGGGCAGGCTGTGCGAGCATGGCTGTCTCTGCAGCCCAAGCATTGCCCAGCAGGTTGTCTGGCAGGAGGTGTGGCAGTCATCCTTCTGAGCTGTGCCTGGAGGCAATCGACCCGGTCCTCCTGGAGGTCATCTAGATGTGCTAGTTCATCGATGAGGCAGGTGTGCGGCTGAGGGGTGACCAGCTGCTGCCACCTTTGTATTTAGGCAGTGGACCGTTCAAAGAATTCTGAAGCCCTGGCTTCGTCCACCGCCCTCTACAAAGTAATGTCCCAATGGGCCAGCAATCTCCACTTGAGGCGGATATCACGAACCCCGCACAACGGGATTGGTGCGTAGTGGTTTTTAAGTTTGTCCCAGGATCATGTGATTCCATTTGCGAACTTCTGACAGGCAAAGTCCATGGGGAAGCAGGATTCACTTAATGACCATGTGACTAAGCTAACAACTGCAGAGATTCACTTAACGTCTGTTGTGCAGGTTCATAAAAGGGGATAAAGGCCCCCACTTTGCAAAATCTCTCCACAGGAATGTCGGTTAACCTCATGATGGGGGCTCGAACAAATCCATGCAAATCCAGGAAAGGAGAGCGAGCGGATTAAAAAGGGGAAACTGTAACATTGTGGGGGCCACTTTTCGCCCCAAAGGGTGGGAGGTATCTCCAATGGAGACCAATGCTGGATCTCATCCCTCCGAGTTCTCTTTTGCCATAGGTCCCCAGCTGGTTATGGGAGTCCTTGAGGCTTTGACACATGTGGATAAGAACATCTCTCAGTCTGCAGGGCTGCTCCTCAATTCCATCCTGGAGGAGTGCGCAATGGATTTGGAGGAAGTAAGAAAATTGCAGGGCTTGGAGCAAAAGGGATGTGGGAGATTTTGTAGAAAACTAAGATGAGAACAGGTGAGACCTTGTTGGCTTGGTGACAACACTTTGGCTGGTTTTAAGAAGGCTGGGGCTGGATGGGGGACCACTGGGTGATCTTGGGGCTGTTGAGAAAGTTGGCCAAACCTTCCGGAAGAAGGTGAGGGAAAAACAAAGTAGCCACATTGCTTTCCTGAAAAATAAAATTTGGTGAAGCAGCTTGGCAGTGGTTTAAGGCACCAGATGTTTCTATATCTTTGTAAGCCACCTTGAGTCATCATGTGCGAATAAGCAGCAATATAAATCTTCCAAAATAAATCAATAAATAAAATATCACATGTGGGTGAACAAATCAGGTGTTTTTTTTCAAAAATGTAGGGCAAACAGAGATTTACTTAACGTCTGTGGTGCAGGTTCATAAAAGGGGATAAAGGCCCCCACTTTGCAAAATTTCTCCACAGGAATGTCAGTTAGCCTCATGATTTCAACCAATTTCATTGTAATTTTATTACAATCGTATTACAATGACAATAAAGATTATTATTATTATTATTATGGGGGCTCATACAAATCCATGCAAATCCAGGAAAGGAGAGCGAGCGGATTAAAAAGAGCAAACTTTGACATTGTGGGGGCCAATTTTCCCCCCAACGGTGGGAGTTATCATCCCTACTGCATCTCCAATGGAGACCAATGCTGGATCTCATCCCTCCGATTTCTCTTTTGCCATAGGTCCTCAGGATCGTGAGGGAGATCTACCAGCGACTCCCAAGAATATCAGACCCCTCCACAAAGGACCTCACTTTAAAGGCAGTGTGTCACCTGGCTGCAAAAAGGGCTAACTGAGTGGTGGACCCATTGCTGGAATCGTCAATTGGCTGTGATGGATAAGGAGAACCTGGAGGAGATGAGCCTCCTGGACATGTGCTGATTGGGGGGGGGGTGTTGCGGTGGACCCATTTTATGAGCTTTCTTGCCATGGTTGTTAAGTGACCCACAGCAGTTGTTGAGCTAGAAACAGTTGCTGAGTTAGGAAGGAAGGAGAGAGATAGGGAGGGAGGGAAGAGATGGGAATGAACTTTTAAAGATATTTTAGAACATTTCTTGTCACATTTGTTAAGTGAATCCCTGCAGTTGTCAAGTTAGGAAAATGGTTGTTAAGGGAATCTGACGTCCCCATTGACTCTGCTTGTCAGAAGTTTGCAAAATGAGATCGCTTGAGTCTGAACCAGTTGTCCAGGAGTCTTAATTTGGGTCACATCATCATGAAGATGCTGGCAAGTGTGAACACAGCATAAGTTGCTTTTTCTTCAATGCTGTTGTTCCTTTGAATGGCTACTGGACAAACGGTTGTAAACTGAGAACTACCTGTATATAGAGATATTTTTCGTGCCTTAAAGCAGTTCATTTGGCCATCGGTTTTCCAATCCTTTTTTCCATTCGGACGTCAATCTCTCTGGACTGGCCATCTCTGTCAAAATGGGGAAAGGATCTGATTCCCCCCCATCTATTCTTCTTCCCCCCCAGAACCGCCAAAGAACTCTGGGGAGCTCTGGCTGAAGACCTATTTGAATCCCCTCCTCAAAAGACTGCAGGGCCAGGACCCCAGCACAAAATTTCTGCCGCTAAGTGAAACAGTCGTTAAGTCCTTAGCTTGGTGATTTTCATCTCACTAACCAGCAGATCTTATCTCATTTCTCCGTATTTGATCTTTCAGGCACTTGTTCGAGTTGTGAAGCTCAAAGAGATGTTTAACCAGGCCAACACATACCTGCGTCGTCCCGATATAAGTGAGAAGACCATTGGAATGGCTTTCTTCTCGGAGGTGAGGAGATGTTGTGGGGCACCTCAACGTTCTGGAGGTCAAGGAAAGTTGCCCAGGGTCCACGAGGACTTTATGGTTAGAACCTAGAAGTTGTGGGGGCTCCATCACTGGAGGCCTTTAAGAAGAGACGGGACAGCCATTTGTCTGAAATAGTAGATGGCCTCCTGCTTGATCCTGGGGTTGGACTAGACGACCTCTAAGATCTTCTCTTATTCTGTTAATCGATGGAATGGAAGTTGCATCCAGAAGTTGTGGGAGGGAGGGAGGGAGGGAGGGAGGAGAGAGAGAAGGAGGGAGGAAGAGAGAGAGAGAGAGGGAAGGAGGGAGAGAAAGAGGAGGCAGAGAGGAAGGGAGGGAGAAGGAACGAGGGAGGGAGGGAGAGAGAAGGCAGAGGAAGGGAGAGAGAAGGAGGGAGGAGAAGAGAGAAGGCGGGAGAGAGAGAGATGGAGGGAGGGAGATAGAGAGAAGGAAGGAGAGAGAGGGAGGGAGAGGGAGAGAAGGAGGTAAGGAGGGAGAGAGAGACGGCAGAGAGGAAGGGAGAGAGAAGGAGCGAGGGAGGGAGAGAGAGAGGAGGGAGGAGGGAAGGGAGAGAGAAGGAGGGAGGGAGAGAGAGAGGGGAGGAGGAAGATAGAGAGAGGGTGGAGAGAGAGGAGGAAGAAGAGAGAGAGGAGGCAGAGAGGAAGGGAGGGAGAACGAGCAAGGGAGGGAGAACAGAGAACTCCGGTGACCGTGCTTAATTGCTCCTTTTCTTTTCTTCCCTGCTTCCTCCAGAACAAGACTTAGAGACCGTGTTGAGTCCAGTGGTCATATGCGCTGCTCACCAAGACAGGAGCATTGCGAAGGAATCTCTGAGGACCCTGAAGGTCCAGCTGTGTGGATGCAGGGCTGCCAATCGGATTCCCCTCCTGTGGAAATATTTCCCAGAGGTAAGTCAACCAAATCATGATAAACTGCTTTCCTCTTCCTCCCTCCCTCCTTTCTTCCCTCCTTCCCTCCCTCCTCTCTTCTCTCTCCCCCATCTTTTCTTCTCTCCCTCTCTCCTTAAACTGAGAGAGAGGGACTGGACCAAAGTCACCCAGCCAGCTTTCATGCCTCAGGCATGACTACAACTCTCCATCTCCTAGTGATTGGCCCAAAGTAACCCAGGTGTTTTTCATCCCAAAGGTGGGACTAGAACTCATTGGCTCCTGGTTTGTTGCCTGATGTCTTAACTAGAGTAAACAGACTAGAGGGATTCTTCTTAGGAACAGCAGAGGTTCCATGCCACCATGAGGACTAGAAACCTTGCTGGTTTGTGGGTTTGAGGATTAGAAATGGCACTTTGTGGAAAAAGGAAATTATGATGTAGTGGGGGGCAAAATATAAACGCATTTATAAGATCAGAAGCCATTACCTTATCATCTTTTCTTTCCCTTTTGTTTTCTTATTGTTTTTCACTATCTATTAGTTTTCTTTATTTTCCTTTATGGTTTTATCTTGGATAAAACTGTCTTTATTAACGTGTGTGTGTGTGTGTCTAATAAAATATAATGCTATGCTATAGTATATATAAAATATACTATACTATATTGTATTGCATTTCATTGTATTGTATTGTAATAATAGAATAGTACAGTACAGTCTATTAATATGATGTAGTATAATAAAATGTAGTATAGTACAATATTGTATAGTTTATAGTACAATATGATACAATACAATATAATATAGTATGTTATTGAAAATATTGTTACTGAGAACATGAGGACTAGAAACCTTACCAAGAAAGCAGAAATTGGCTTGTTTGTTGCCTTGTTTTGTCCAGATCAATAGGCTGTGCAGGTCTTCTCCATCCTGGCCTCCAGTGTTGGGCTGCTGGGCTGCATCTTCATTCCCAAGTGCTATTTCATCCTTCTGAGGTGAGACCTGAACACAAAGCAGCGTCTTACAGCCAGAGGAAATGGAGAAACATGAGACACAGGAATGTTGACATTCAAACCTTTCAAAATTTACAAAATGATCCAAACTGTTCTCCATATATAGAGAAAACAATTTTGCTTGAAATCGTTAACAGATGGCTAAAAAATAGTGTCCCATGTCCTTGTCCAGTAGGATTGTAAAATACCCACTGAGTTCTTTTGAGCAGTCAAGGCATCGTACCTGTCCTTTACCCTTAGCCTATCTGAGGTCTGAAATTCCCCACCCAGTTATTTGAAACGTGACATCTGTGCAGTCTTGTGTGTATGCTAGAAATAATTGTGATGGCTGTATCAAAAATGCCATTATTTTAGTTTATGTGCAATTGGGATTGTTTGCAGTATAAGACTCAAGATTACATCATCATCAGCATACGGAGAGTAGAGAGAGCTGAATTAGGAAGAAGATAATCTGGATTATCCAACTGGACCACTCAATTATTATATAGAAGTTAAACAAGGAGAAGGGTGGGGTATAAATTTAATAAAATAAATAAATAAATAAATAAACAAGACACAAACTTAAATATAGCCTCACTATAGAAAAGTTTTCTTGCAAAGTAGGCTGAATTTGGGTATTTAGTTTCTGTCTCCTCACAAAGCCATGCCATCGCTCGTTTAATGTTGAATGAAGTTTTAAATGACTCATCATTTTGCCTCTCCGAGAGTTCTTCTTGGTACTGCACTGAAACAGCAGACAGATCCACCAGCCCTGGCTGCACCGCCCATGTTGGGAAATCATTTTTTTTTAAATCAGAAAATCTTTCTTTCAAAGCAGAAGCCAATATTTTCAGATGATCCACAATGACAAGTACAGCAGCATCAGTCACCTCATTTTGTTTAGCCAATGAAAGATGTCAACGTTTTTGTCAGAAATATGATTTTGACCTAACTCTATAAACGCAATGAAGCCAAATATCTTTGCCTTTGCCTCAACAAGCGTTTTCTTTGTCCCTTGAAGTTGTTGATTCAACCTATTCGGTTTTTCAAAGCTATCTGCTAAATAAGTCACAAGCGCTTTTCCCTCAAGGGTTAGCAGCTCCTTCCTTTCAGGCTGGGCACTTAAAAAGTCTCTGAGGACATCAAATAGTTCCACGAATCTTTCCAAACAATTTCCCTTTGAGAGCCCCCTTGCCTCAGTGGGAAGCCTCACGTGGCCTGCATTGTTATCTTCACAAAATGGCTTTAAATTTTTTTTATTCTCTTATGTATAGTTACAGGCCTACATTTACGTAGTTTCTGTTCTTATTTATCGTATTTGTCTCTCCATATCAAAGGTTAAAATAGACATTCTGGGCTGCTTGGAAAAGACGGACTGAAAATAACGGTCAATCCAACCGTTCCTTCCTCAGAGGAAGGTTCTCCCCCTCCCCTCCTATCAACTGAAAAAAGAGGGAGGGGCTTTGGTGGGAACTCATCTGATTGGCTGGCAGCTGCTCCCTCCCCCCAGCATCAACTGAAAAAAGAAGGAGGGGCTTTGGTGGGAACTCATCTGATTGGCTGGCAGCTGCTCCCTCCCCCAGGCCAGGCCCTCAGAAAGGCCCTTGAACCAAGAGCTCAAGAGGCCAAGGAAACACAGCTCCTCCATCACAAGGAGATGCGGCCAATTAGCCGCCTTTCAAGCATTCGATTAAAGGCTCGTTTTCCATTGGCCCCCATTAAAAATCAAACCCCTGCTCTAGGAGGCCCCCAATTCCCTGGCCAGCTTTAGCCGTCCCTCTCAGTGCCTGTGGGAGCAGCCTTCAGGTTTTCAGTCCCAGCTGGTTTCCACAGGCAGTTGCAAGGGCAGCTAAAGGCGGCAAGGACCCTCCGTCCTCCATTTTGTGGCTCTTTCCTGAGGGGATTTTTTCTCTCCCTCCATTTCCTCTCCAGCCTGCAGTCAGGGAAGGTTCCCCAAAGGGGGAGAGGCTGGGGGCAGAGGGGGCGGTTGGGGAGGGAGAAAGGCTGAGCTGCCCCTCCCGGTTCCTTTGGGATAGCTCCAGAGGCTCCCAGGGCTGGAGGGATCCCAAAGGTCATCTAGTCCGACCCCTGCCTAAGCAGGAGCCGCTCTGCCCTCCTGGAGGTTTTCCTGAGACCTGCTCCCACCCCAGCTCAGTTCCCATGGCAGCCTGGGAGGCCTTCACTACATCCTTCGCCCCCCCCATTCCCCCCCCCCTTTTATTCCACAGACTTTGCCTGGGACTCTCAGGGTCTCTTTCTTTACCTCGCAACCCCTCCTATTCACAGGGGCTCAGTTGCTGGGGGAGGGGAGCCCCCTAGCATCTCCCCACAGCTGCATCGAAGGCTGTGGCCCAACACAAAAGGCCCTGGGGGGGTTTCTGGGGCTGCCATTCGACTGGCACATATCGCCCAGAGGGCTCCCTCCTCCCAGGGTCTGCTGGCTTTTCCAGGGGAGGCATCCCCCTAGGAGCCCCCTCCTTGTGGAAGGGGCTGAGGATCCGGGGAGGAAAGACCTCTGAGAACCGTTAGAGATTTAAAACGAAGCTTCTCCACAGCAGAGATCCAAGCCCCCTTTCCTTGCCCAGAAGGTCTTTTGGGGGGGGTCGGGAGCAGCAGGAAACCTCACCACTAGGTGAAGCCCTGGGACGTCCTCACCCACCCCATATTTTCTAAAACAAAATTTCCTGTAGGCCATCGAAGCCTTCATTAAGATAAAGGGGACAGGGGAGGTTTTGATTACCTTCTGAATTTTAGTATTTAGTTTAGTTCTTACATCCAAATCGGGTGGCAGACACCTTGGTGGATGCCTGGAAAACCCTGGATGCCAACCCTCGTCTTAAAGGCAGGTAAATTATAGGATGAATGTAGGCAACTAGCCTACATTCGCCCTACAACAGAGTGGGAGCTTGTCAAGAAGATGAGAAATGGAGGCTTGAGCTCCCTCTCGACCCCCAACCCCCCCATCCTAACGCACCCTCCCACTCATTCCCAGGAGAACAACATGGCTCTGAGGGAAGATGGAGGTACAGAGTGGTCTCATTAAGGAGGTAGCATGAACAGACCAGACGCTTTGCTGACCCAGTCCTCAAACTCACCTCTCTGCTCCGCCCATTTGCCAATTGAATGATGAGGGGGACCAGGCTTTGGAGAACTGCTTTTTTCCCTTCCCGGTGTGCCCCCCTCGCCCCTTTCAAGAGCGTGCCAGAAACACCGATGGCTGTGCTCCCCATTTCGATGTCGTCCTACGAAGGAAGAGAAACCGGTTAGTCCCTCCAATAGCAGAAAATCTATGTAACTCAAGGCCCTTTCAGGCAAGTGGCGGTCTAATCTTACCTAGTGGGGTCATGAAATGTCTGCAAGAAAATAACCACGCTCAGGAAATACCAAGGACCTCACAGTTCTCCTCCTCTTCTCTGCAAACCCCCTTCTTTTCTAGTACTGATGATGTTACCTAGCCTGGTGAGGAAACATCTGCAAGAAAGCAACCAAGCAGAGAACACCAAGGACCCCACAGTCCTCCACCTCCTCTTCCTCCTCCCTCTCCTCCTCTTCCACAACATGCTAGTTGGGTCATGAAATATCTGTAACAAAGCAACCAAGCTAAGGATTGCAGATGATAATTGTTCTTGTAATTAAAAGGGGAGATAATGAAAGGTGATAGTGTAAAGTAATCATTTTTTCATTTTAATTCAGAGGGAAGACATGTGACACGACTCCTACCCTCTGAGAAGAGGGAAACTCAGCATTAAGAGAAGTCAAGGGTGGAAACCAACCTACCTTGTTCACGGTGGAGTACTGGAGGAGAATTTCGGGCACAATGGGGTGGATGAAAAGACCCAAGTCTTCAGGGGAGGCTCCCAGCACTGCTTGTCCATAGCAGAGGATTAATGTTGTTCTAATCCGTCTGTCTGACAGATATTGGGAATCCTGCCAAGACAAAGACGAGGGGGTCAAACTATTTTCCAAAGCACCAGAAGACAAGAAGCAATGGATGGAAACCGATGGAGATTCTTAGTCATCCAGGCCACCGTTGTCCCAAAGGTGCTTTTTCAAAAGGCAACAGGACTTTGGCTTTCCATGAAGACATTTTGCTTCTCATCCAGGAAGCTTCTTCAGTTCTGAGTTCGGTCAAAGCAGAAGAAGCTTCTTGGATGAGAACTGAAATGTCTTCAGGGAAAAACAAAGTCCAAGCCCTTTGAAAAAGCGCCTTTGGGTCTACTGGAGATGTTTGTTGGGCAACTCATGATCTTCTCTAGCCTTATAAAATAGTTCTCCAGGAGACGGAGGTGGCCAATTTCCAGCCCCAACAATCTCAGTACTGGTCTCAGGTCTTTGAGATCTATGACCAGCCTGAAGAGACCAGGTGGCCTAGAGCCTAAGTCCTTCTAAACACCTAGGACTTGCCTTCCCAGAATCCCCCAGCCTTCTCCTGTCCTGGGTTTCAGCCCTCAGAACCCCATCCCTGGTCTTACCTCATAGGAGGCTTGCAAGAGGGAAGGGCCGACCTCTCTGAGGACGAGAAGGATTTCTCGCAGGTGTGAAAAAGCAGCAAGACCTAGTTGTGTTTTATCTCGTTCTTGTCCATAAAGGCTGTTCCTCGTTGCCTCACAGGATTTTACAGGAGCCTTCTAGGAGAGACGGTCTCTTGGGCATTGGAAGGCTACTGCCCTCCCTGAGGACCTGGAGGATTTCTGGCAAGGATTTCTGTAAAAAAGCAGCAAGACAGATAGTCTCTGAGATTCCCTAGGCAAAGGGATGCTTGGGAATTAAAACATTTGCACATTTTCTTTCATCCTCCTCTCTGCAAACCCTTCTAGCACTGATGAAATTACCTAGCTGGGTAATGAAATGTCTGCAACAAAACAACCAAGCACGGAGAGAACCAAGGACCCCACAGTTCTCCTCCTCCCTGTAACCCAAATTCTCTCCTAACACTGATGATGTTATATACCTAGATAATGAAACATCTAAAAGAAAACAACCAAATTAAGAGAGCACCAAGGACCCCACAAAGTTGGAGGTCCCAGCCCCCGCAGGCAGCCCACCCCCACCCCCACTCACCTCTCTGTCTCTTTCTTCCTCTAATGAGGAGCTCAGGAGCCTTCTCAGGTGGTCCTTCCGCCTGGAATTCCTCAATTTTATATCGTAATATTGGTAGAGGTTGATCTGAAGGTCAGAAAAAGAGTCCGTGAGTCCTAGGGAGCTCCACCCATTGAAGACACCATTCAGGCTGCTAGGAGACCTTCCACTACACGTATTTATGATGCCACATGGTGAATTTTCTGCAGATGGTGCCAAGGCAGGGATATCCCCCACGACCACGGCCTCTATTCCACAAATCTTAGACTTCCTTCAGGAGGGCTTGGACAATGGATTAGCACCTAACACGATAAGAAAGCAGGTGGCTGCACTAGCCACAGTCTTAACTGTCTTAACAATCTCTTTCCCATCACCCTACGGTGAAGCAGTTCCTGAAGGGGGCAGCAAAACTTCGACCGTCACCGGTGCATAGGTACCCCACGTGGGACCGACCTAAGGTCCTCCCGGCCGTGACCAAGTCTCCCTTCGAACCTATCCGCACCATCTCGATGCAGTTCTTAATGATGAAGGTGGCTTTCCTGATCGCCATCACCTCAGTTAGGAGGATTTCGGAGTTGGGAGCCTTATCAGTTGCTGAGGGTCTATGCACGTTCTATAAGGATAGGGTGGTACTTAGATTAGATCCCTCGTTTACTCCTAAAGTGGGGTCCTGCTTTCACTGGTCACAGGAGATAGTGCTTCCAAATTTTCGCCCATCTCCTAGAAGGCCATTGGAACATAGGTGGCACAAGCTCAATGTAAGGTGAGCTTTGAAGGTCTACGTTGACAGGACTGCAGATTTCAGACATGCAGAGTGACTCTTAATGTCATTCCTGGCACCATTGTTAGGGCAGAAAGACTCTTTAGGTCGGTGGATCAGGGCTTCTATCACCAAGGCATACCACCAATTTAATGAGCCCAAAGGGATCATGGCCCACTCTACTAGAAGCGCAGCAACATCCGCCGCTTGAGCGGCGCAGGCTACCATAGAAGAGATTTGTAGGGTGGCCACTTGGTCGTCCACTTCGCCCTTCGTGCAGAATTACAAGTTGGACAAATGCGCACCTTCGGACGTGGCCTTTGGCCGCAGGGTTTTGAAGGCTATTCATTCCGACAGGTGATGTGGACGAGTCAGGGGGCACTCACATGTGGACTATCCGGCTCTAGAAAGAGTGCAGAGAAGAGCAACCAAGATGATCAGGGGCCTGGAGGCTAAAACATATGAAGATGGTTGCTGGAATTGGGTATGTCCAGTTTAATGAAAAGAAGGACCAGTGGTGACATGACAGCCGTGTTCCGATATCTCAGGGGTTGCCAAAGAAGAGGGAGTCAAATTATTCTCCAAGACGTCTGAAGGAAGGACAAGAACAAAGAACAGAGCAGGGCAGGGCAGGGCAGGACAGAAAAGAACAGAATAAGAATTAGGAAAGAATAGGATAGGATAGGATAAGAATTAGAAGAGAATGGGATAGGATAGGATAGGATAGGATGGCATAGCATTGCATTGCATTGCATTGCATTGCATTGAATTGAACCTTGGAGGTCTACTGGTCCAGCTCACTGGTCAAGCAGGAGGACTTATACCATTTCAGATAAGTGACTGTCTGGTTCCTTCTTAAATGGATGGAAACTAAGGAAGAAGAGAAGCAACCTGCAATGAAGAAGAAGCATCCTGACAGAACAATCAAGCAGTGGGACAACCTGTCTTCAGAGGTTGTCTATTCTATTCTGTAAATTAGTCACATGGTTGGGAAATAAATCCGGCTTCCCCATCGACTTTGCTGGTGAGGTGGTCGTAAAAGAGAATGAAATTACCCAGGGACACAGCAACCGTCATAAGTACATGCCAGTTGCCAAGCCTCTGCGTGTTGGGCTCAATTATGGTTTGAAGTCCAGGTAGCCCGAAGGGGGAGGGGGAGGAGGTTGATGGGCAGAAGGAGTTTCCTTGGCCTTTCAACTCTGCAATTGTCCCTTTTTAAGAGTTTTTAAAACTCTGTTTGGCTTTTTTCAAAAAAAAAAAACACCCTTCTGTTTTCAACTGCCATATTTCCCATACCTTGTATCATGTGTCATATACAGCATCATAAGGGTGGGATGCAATGGGTGGAAACTAATCAAGGAGAGAAGCCATTGAGGAGAAATTTCCTGACAGGGAGAACAATTAAGGAGGGGGGAAACGTTCCTCCAGAAGTTCGGAATGCTGCAACAGTCATGTGTCACGTGTCACACAAATAAGAAGGCCAAGCCCAATAGTAGAGAGCCAATCAGAGAATCAAGTTGATCAGCCATAATCTTGGCTGGTTCTCTCCAGATCCAGCAGCTGGAGAGCGGCCATTCCGTGGGGGTCATTCCGTAGGAGAGCCCTGACATTGCTCCCCATGAGATGGTGAAGGTGATCAAGGGGTGATCAAGGGGACCCTCCCTGTCCCACCCCCATTCGGTTGGGAAGTAAGGGGCCCCTTGGGCCATGACATCAGCTGCCCCCCGAGGGCTGTGATGTCAGGGCCCCTAGGGGGAGAGATATAAAGGCCAAATGGAGGGGAGAGGGGCTGTTGAGAGTTTAGGCACTTGACTTGAGTCAAGCCGTGGTCTCAACTCTATTGCAGGGAGCAGCCGTTCCTCAGAATGGACGAGAGGCTTAAAAAGCTGCCCTTCCTTAAAAAGAAGAGCAGCCAGGAGGACTATCAAAATAGTCACCGTCAGGAAGCCCAGTCCTCTGCCTTCCTTAAGCTGCCAGCGCTGGTGCTGCCCAATGGGGCAGGCAAAGAAATTGCCCAGACTCTTGGGCTCTCAAAGAGGGAGATCAAGGGTGGCCAAAACAAGCTCCCTCCCTTACAAAGGCTGCCCGAAAGGGAAAAGCCCCAAAGGAGCCACCTCAACTCGAGGAGAAAAGAAACCCCCAATGCCATCAAATCATCATATCCAGGTATCTATGCTCCAGGGCTGGGCTACCTCTGGAACCAGCCGTCTCCCCTCACCTCTGCCCACCCCACACTATCAATCGTGTTGATTTCCCTGGAGCTCAGAGCTCCTCCTCAAGAGGCTTGTCTAAGGACATGAAGATCAGGGACTCGGGGCTTGTCCCATTGAACTGCCCCTCAATCTCAGTCTCTCTCTTCTTCCCAGAACTCTCGGATGAATATTTTCATCATTTATGGCAGAGCAAGAAGCCACTAAAGGGGGTCTCTGTCATGGACGAGAGTGAAATCTTGGATAACATCTTGGCCCATCTTCGTCCTCTCCAGGTAAGCAGCTTGGTTTGTGGTGGGCCCAGAGGTCCTCTGTGAAGTCCTTTCTTTCACAGTCAGCCAGGCTTGGCAAACAGTCTTTCAGAGGAATATTTATCAACACGAACCTTCTCTCGCTCGGAGAGCTGCCAGATAATTAGTTTCCAAATGCAGGGCAAGGCAACACTTGGCACAGTGTCTCCTACAATAACAAACAGAACATTCCACGCTTCAAACAACCGAATGAACAAATTGTTTCCTGCAAAAGCCCCCTCCCAGTTGGCTCCTCTTTGGTTTCCTATGGGAGGGGCCAATCACCTCCAAGGTGTGGCTTTACTCCCAACTTTCTTAGTTGTTGTTGTGAAGCTCCCAGAAGACAAGCTAATTAATTTACGTTCCTCGAGACAAAGTTCAAAAGAAATCCCATCATTTATTAGGATCGACGTTCCGGCTTGAGCTCTGGTGGAACCAAAACTGCTTTCATTTCATTGCATTTGACCTTTACCCCTGTATCCCCTCCCTTCAGTCATGGGTCATAACTCATCTTCTCCACCTAGGTTGCAGAAGTCCACTCTGCATGCCAAAGGCATGCATGGAATCTGCCCTCCCTTGCCAGCCTGATAATAGTCATGGCAATGCTTTAGCAGTTGACACTTGTCTTCTGGCAGCTCTGCCCCTGCGCACACTGGGAACAGGCTCCAGCTGTTCCTCTGCCTCACTGCTGTCCAGCTCCCTCTCAGTCTCTGATGCAGAGCCCTCGTCTGAGCTTCCTTCGGTCCCCAGGATTGGCCCATGTTCCTCCCCAACCTCCTCACTATCCGACCCTGCAGGCAGCTCTGCTGGCCTCTGGCGGGCACAAGAAAAGCGGCCATCAATGGCGAAGGGTGAATGCAGCCTGGATGCCTTGGCGAGAACTCATTGGTGAGAACTCAATGGGTTGACGGACGGATGCCAACCCATCTTGACTCTAAGATTCTACAAGACAAGGATCCCACCTGTTGCACTGTATGGCCATGAACGTTGGGCAGCAACAAGAAGGACCGAAAGCTCACTCCATGCCATGGATGCGCGAAGGCTCCCTTGGATCTCGGGCACCTGCCTTCTCGACCACACCACAAACGACACCCTTGGACCACCTTTTGGTGTGGCACCAACTGCAGAGAAGATGAGAGAAGGGCGACTCCGCTGATAGGGACACGTCCAGAGAGCAGCAGCATCCAGCGTGGCCAAGAGTGGTCGGCAACCTCACGGGTGTCCAAAACAGAGATGGCAAGACGGCATCCACAAAGATGCGAAAGTCCCAGGCCTGAACCCGGGAAACGCAGGAGACCACGCAAAGTGACCCGAAAAGCGGACCCTGCGCCTGCGGGAATACGCTGGGAAGGAGAAGACGGGGCCCTTGGGGCTCTGAACGTGGTTCTTCAGTTGCAGACCTCCCATGACCCAAGGACATCATCAGTGCTAGGGAGGGTGACGTTTGCTCCCTGCTTCTTCAGAGCAAGCTACTGGGTATCAACAGAGGGCAAACCCCACTCCCTTCCAGCACTGGTGACGTTCCCTAGTTGGGTCGTGAAACATCTGCAAGGAAAACCACCAAGCTCAGAGAACAAAGGTTGATCCTTAACTTACAACCTCACCTGAGCCCAAATTTTATGTTGCTGAGCAGATCATTTGGTAAATGGCTTTGGCCCCATTTTACGACCTTTCCTGCCACCGCTGTTAAGCAAATCACTGCAGATGTGACGTTAGGAACACGGTTGTTAAGTGAATCGGGCTTCTCCAGTGACTTTGCTTGGCAGAAAGTTGCAAAAAGGGGATCACGTGACCTGGGGCACAGCAACTGGCTGCACAATTGTGGCAAAAATGAAAAGCTCACAACATCCGGTGCCAGCAATTTAGCTTGTTCAGCTACAAAAATGTGGCTCTCAATTGTGGTGGCAAGTCCAGAATTCCCTGTAAATGGGAGAAGATGGGAGTTTGTCCATCAGCGTATAGCCAGTCCTCGACTTATGACCACAACGGGACCAGAACTTTAGGTTGCAGGGCGAGTTGCTAAGTTATGTTGTTAAGTAAGCTTTGCCCCAATTTACGACCTTTCTTGCCTTTGATGTTCAGTGAATCACTGCCGTCGTTAAATTAGTCACAGGGCCATTAAGGGAGCCTGGCTTTTCCATTGACTTTGCTGGCCAGAAGGTCGCAAAAGGGGATCACGTGACCTGGGGCACAGCAACTGGCACCAGGACATGCCAGTTGCCCGACAGCCGGATTTTGATCACGTGACCACAGAGATGCTGCCTGTGTGTGAAAAGCGAATTCCCTTTTTGCGGTTGTAAACTATTCGTTATCACTTCCAACAGTTGGTAAATCAATGTTCTGACTCAGCTCCCCAAACACCACAAACCCTCTGACGTTAACTCAAAGGCTCCTTTATTAGGAGCGCCAGCAGCCCCGGCAAAAATCTCACTGCAGGTTATCAAGTCCGTCCGGCAGGGAGACGAAGCGTTCTCTGCCACATGTCTCCACCTCCGCCCCCTGCCTCTTCTCCCGAGAGCTAGGGTGGGGTTTCGCTAGCAGCGGTGGCTCTTCCTTCCCAAGGATCGGCCCATAGATTTCCACCGCTCTCCTCTCCTCTGTCTTCTTTATTTTTATTTTATTTATTTTATTCAATTTATATCCTGCCCTTCTCCAAAAGGACTCAGCACGGCGCACAGGAATTTAAAAACCACATACAAAAATAATACAAAACATATAAATTTAAAAATCTATTAAATAGCACCTGCTATTTCTGTGCACCTGCACATCAGGCACTGGACCCAGCTGTTCCTCCTCTTCCTCATCAGCCACCTCCAGGCCTGGGGAGCATTGCCTCTCCAACGGAAGGCTGACGGGCGGCCCAGCTCCATTCCCTCCTCCCCCTCGGAGGTCTCAGGTTGCCTTGATTCAGACCCTGACTCCCCTCCCCTCCTCCTCCTCCTCCTCCGATGGGGCTGCTGGAGGGCCAAGATGCCAATAGGCCACCACAATAAACCGTGATAAACCAAGGGCTACCAACCTCTGGAAAGGGGTTGTTTACTTGCCATTCCAGACAGAGGAAGAAAATCTGTGCTCTTCATCTCGACAACCGTTCTCATAATTTGTGGCAGGGATTTTCCTTCCGTTCATCTCAGCTCCAGCTGATACAATCCGGATGGTCCTTCTGAGGTGCTTCCGCTCTGTCCCAGCTAGAAAAGTCGAATAAATTATCATTTGCATCCTGACGCAGAAGGGAAACCAACCCTTCCCTTGGAAACACACAAAAAGCCCTTCCTTCCTCTCCTCCTTCACTTTCTCACGACTTCTTTTTTGTTGCTCTCGTTGTCCAAGCAGATTCCTGCAGACGGCAAATTCTCCCGACGGAAAACAACATTGCCGGCCATCATCCAGGAGTCTCCTTCCCAGGCCCTTCCTAAAGACAAGGTAAATATGCTCAGGGTTTACACATTGAGGGCTCCGGTTGTCTTAGACACAGTGTCAGAAGAGGACAACTTGCAGTGGCCAAGTCACCACTACCCACAAGCCACGGCCCACCTCTTGCTCAGGCAGAAAACCCTTGACCATTCCAAGCAAATAGTTGTCCAATCTCTTCTTCAAAGCCCTCAGTGATGCAGCACCCACAACCTCTGGAGTGGTTAATTGTCCAGTGGTTAATTGTCCTCACTGTTAGGAAGTTCCTCCGTAGTTCTAGGTTGCTTCTCTCCTTTATAAATTTGCATCCGTTGCTTCTTGTCTTGCCTTCTGGTGCTTTGAAGAATAGGTTGACCCCCTCTTCTTTGTGGCAACCCCTGAGATATTGGAACACAGCTCGTAGTGTACCTCTTGCTCCTGGGTGAGTTAACTACAGCGAGTAAGCCTTGGTCAGAGCAGTAAGGTGTCCCAGTCCACCAAGGAGAACTAATACACTTAAAAAGACGAAGCTGCAAGATCTTGACAAAAATCATAAGATCATCAGATCCCCAAACAGAGAATTAGACAGGGGACCGATGGGGATGGGGGATGGGAGGGTGTTAAAGCAGCTTTTGAAGGAGGAGGAGGAGGAGGAGGAGGAGGAGGAGGAGGAGGAGGAAGAGGAGGAGGAGCTTACATGTCAGTTGCCTCTGAATTTGGATCACGTGACCACGGGATGCTGCCATGGTCATAAGTGTGAAAAAGCATGATAAGACACTCTTTTCAGGGCCATCGTAACTTTGAACGGTCACAAAATGAACTGTTGGAAGTCGAGGACTTCCTGTAATCCTTTGAGACCAAATTATGATGCTGCAAGTGAAAGCCACCCCTGAGAAGAGTTGGGATTTCGACCAGGCGGGTCTGGCTGCCATCTTGGCCTTTCATGACCTGGGAGCTGCAGGGGGAAATGGCCCTGTGCTTGACCACATTTGGCCCATTCCTGGTCCTCCTTTATCCTCTCTCCTTTTCTTGGCTGATGGGTGGAGCTCCCTAGGACTCACGGGCTCTTTTTCCAACCTTCAGATCAACCTCTACCGATATTACGGGTTGAAGTTGAGGGAGTGCAGGAGGAAGGACCTTGTAAAGGACCACCTAAGGAGACTCCTGAGATCCTCAGTAGAGGAAGACAAAGAGGTGAGTGGGAGTGGGCTGCCTTTTGGGGCTGGGACTTCCACCTTTGTGGGGGCCTTGGTGCTCTCTGAGCTTGGTGGTTTTCTTGCAGAACAGTTCAGTACCCAACTAGGTTATGTCATCAGTTCTAGACGGAAACAGGTGTGTAGGTGAGGAGAGGAGGAGGAGGAGGGAATAGGAGAGGAGGAGCAAGGGCAGGAGGGAGGAGGGGCAGGAGGAGGAGGAAAAGAATGGTGGGTTCTTTGGTGTTCTCTTAACTTGGTTGTTTTCTTGGAGATGTTTCATTATCTAGGTAGGTAACATCATCAGTGCTAGAAGGGCCTGGGGTTTGCAGAGAGGAGGAGGAGGAGGAGGGGAGGAGAAAGAGGAAGATTTAAAAAAGGGAACGTGCAAATGTTTTAATTCATATGCATCACTTTGCCTAGGGAGTCTCGGAGACTCTACGCCTCGCTGGGGGTCAACACCTGCCTGAAATCCTCCAGGTCCTGAGGGAGGTCGGGAGCCTTCCACCGCTGAAGAGACGGTCTCTCCTGGAAGGCTCCTGTAAAATCCTCTGAGGCCCAGACAGGTGAGGCAACGAGGAACAACGAGGGAAAACACAACTGTGTACAATTCAGCCCCAGTCCCTGCTTGGGAGCCATTTATACAGGAGCTTTCAAGCAGGGCAGCCAATAGCGATTAGCAGAAAGCCCGCTTCCAGCCTGTGCACCTTAGCCAATAGCGTGAGCCTTTGGTAATTGACCCGGTCCTCCTCGAGGTCATCTAGATGTGCCAGTTCATCGATGAGACAGGTGTGTGGCTGAGGGGTGACCGGCTGCTGCCACCTTTGTATTTCGGCAGTGGACCGTTCAGAGAGTTCCGGAGCCCTGGCTTCGTCCTCTGCCCTCTGCAAAGTAGGGAGCCAGCAATCTCCGCTTGAGGCGGATGTCGAATTGCTCTACAAACGAGTCGCCCAGATCGTGGAACTCGCATTGTATGGCCGCTGAGCGAAACGATTGTAGGAATTGGCTGACTGTCTCTGATTCCTTTTGGTCACATTGGGGAAACGTCTAGTGGCGGACTATGCGCAATGGGGTTGCAACGTGGTTTTTAAGCTTGGCTATGAAAGCGTCCCACCATAAGACATGGACTGCCAGTGGTGAAGCCAGAGCTCTTGCGGTGTTAAACAAGTCCGTCCCGCAAGAGCTGAGGAAAAATCCGCATTTCCTGTCCTCTGGTAGCTGGTGATAGGTATTGGCTATCAGGAAACGCTCAAAACGTTCGAGAAATCCAGCCCATGACAGTGGTGGATTCTGGATCTGGAAATGATTTGTTTTCTGGATTCCTTTCAGGTCTCCGGGATCTGCAAGACCATCACGAACCCACAGTGATTCAGGCTGCAGCTGAATCGTGGAGGAAATCTTCCAGCAGTGTGGCCATCGGATCAACCTGGATCTCAGTAGTCAACTCCTCTCCAAAGTCATCTGGAGCATCTCTGAGACCCAGCAGTCATAGTTGAATAGCTTTAAGACTTTACTCTATTATCATGGCACCATATACAACAAAGTTGTGCCTTCTTCACTGTATATTATGTATCTATATAAATAAAAATGTTTGTTCAAAACTGCTAATGTCCGAAAGTCCTGCACCGATCGCTTCTAAATTTTCACACAACGTTCCTTTCAAGTACGGCACCAATGATATGTATAGATTGTGTACATGTCACACCTGTGCCAGTACACGCAACGAAAATGTCAAAAATGTAGATAGAGGGATAGAGAGAGAGAGGGAGAAATACAGTAGGTAGGTGGTTAGGTAGGTAGAGGGATAGAGAGAGAGGGAGAAACTCCACCCTCGAGTTGATGAGGGTGGTGTCCCTCCTGACTGGGCCATATCAATGTGTGGCCGGAAAGGCTAGTTAAAAATGAAACTATACAATTGCATAAAACTGTACATTCTATACAATGAAGTTGAAAACACCTGATATTGCATTTGTGTTGCCCCCTACAGTTGAAGATAGTTACTGCTCTGGGGTGGAAGCTCTTTTTCAGTCTACTTCTCCTTGTTTTTATTATCCTGTACCGTCTGCCAGATGGTAACACTTAAAAAAAAGGGGGTGGTGGTGGCCAGGAGGAGATCTTTAAGGATGTTTGGAACTTTCTTGAGGCAGCAGGAGTTATACAGCTCATCCAAAGAGGGGAGGGGGCAACCAATGACCCTCTGGGCACCTCCCTTCCAGATGGTCTTTGGGGAAAGGGAGCAAGCATGAAGATGATTCTTACATCCTGAAGGACCATGAAGGAACGTGGTGGAAACCGGGCCGGGCAGGGGCATTTTGGAAACAGGCCCTGGAGAAAGCCAGGACAATTTAATTAGAGAGAGAGAAAGCCACGAGAAGGCCCCAGAGCCACAGGTGCCAATGGAGAAGGGTGGTGGCCACCATCAGCCTTCGACGATATCTGGGACATCTCCATGCTTGGTCGTCTTCCACAGAAATAGGAATGCGTAGAGTAGGGCAGATGCAGAGAGCTGAACACTTCCCAGGGGCCTGGAGGCTAAAACATATGAAGATGGTTGCTGGAATTGGGTATGTCCAGTTTAATGAAAAGAAGGACCAGTGGTGACATGACAGCCGTGTTCCGATACCTCAGGGGTTGCCACAAAGAAGAGGGAGTCAAACTATTCTCCAAGACGTCTGAAGGAAGGACAAGAACAAAGAACAACAGAGCGGGGCAGGACAGAAAAGAACAGAATAAGAATTAGGAAAGAATAGGATAGGATAAGAATTAGAAGAGGATAAAATAGAAGAGGATGGCATGGCATGGCATAGCATGGCATAGCATGGCATAGCATAGAATAGGACCTTGGAGGTCTACTAGTCCAGCCCACTGGTCAAGCAGAAGGACTTACACCATTTCAGATAAGTGACTGTCTGTGTCATGACTGCTTCCATCATAAATCAAGAAAGAACACACTTAAACTCATTTGGAAGGTTTAAGGCTACTTTTACTGAAAATGATAAGACTGCAGCGAAAGTCAAGCAAGGAATGAAACATTTAGGCGCGCAACATACGTATCAAAGCATATAACCCAATCCTCCACCTCTTTGACCCCAGCATATTGTCCAATGCAAAGCCGTTCACGACATCAGGTGTAAGTCCTGCCCAGGGTCATCATCAGAATGGAATGCAGACCGTTAGCCGAGGTGATAACAATCCGTGGCCACATCCCTCTCTCCTGCACACTCGTAAACTAGCAACACAAACACACATCCCGCCCCCCGTTACAATATGACAGAGCCGGAGCGAGCAAAAGCAGAGGCTGACAGTCTGGTTCCTTCTTAAATGAATGGAAACTAAGGAAGAAGAGAAGCAACCTGCAATGAAGAAGAAGCTTCCTGACAGAACAATCAAGCAGTGGGACAACCTGTCTTCAGAGGTTGCGGTTGCTTCAACACTGGAAGTTTTAAAGAAGATATTGGACAACCATTTGTCTGAAATGATATAAGATCACTTGCATGAGTGAGGGGTTGGACTCAATGATCTCCAAGGTCTCTTCCAAGTAATCTATTTTATTCTATTCTATTTCATTCCATTCCATTCTATTCTGTAAATTAGTCACATGGTTGGGAAATAAATCCGGCTTCCCCATCGACTTTGCTGGTGAGATGGTCGTAAAAGAGAATGACATTACCCAGGGACACAGCAACCGTCATAAGTACATGCCAGTTGCCAAGCCTCTGCATGTTGGGCTCAATTATGGTTTGAAGTCCAGGTAGCCCGGAGGGGGAGGAGGAGGAGGTTGATGGGCAGAAGGAGTTTCCTTGGCCTTTCAACTCTGCAATTGTCCCTTTTTAAGAGTTTTTAAAACTCTGTTTGGCTTTTTTCAAAAAAAAAAAAAAACCCTTCTGTTTTCAACTGCCATATTTCCCATGCCTTGTATCATGTGTCATATACAGCATCATAAGGGTGGGATGCAATGGGTGGAAACTAATCAAGGAGAGAAGCCATTGAGGAGAAATGTCCTGACAGTGAGAACAATTAAGGAGGGGGGAAACGTTCCTTCAGAAGTTCGGAATGCTGAAACAGTCATGTTTACGAGACCGCCTCCTGCCCCATACATCCCTTCGTCCGATCCGCTCCCACAGAGAGGGCCTTCTCCGGGTACCGTCGGCCGGGCAATGCCAGTTGGCGACATCCAGGGGAAGGGCCTTCTCTGTGGCGGGCCCAGCCCTCTGGAACGACCTACCCCCCCGACCTTCGCACTACCTCGGACCTCCGCCTCTTCCGCCAACGCCTTAAGACGTACCTATTCCAACAAGCCGGCCTCGCGTAGCCGCCCGTTTCTGACTCTATTTATAAATTTTAATTTTTTAGGGTTTTAAAGGGTTTTTAGCACGGGTTTTAATTTAATTTAATATGTTTTTAATAGTATATATTGTTTTGTAATGGTTTGTAATAATGCCTGTGCGCCGCCCTGAGTCCTAACAAAGAGAAGGGCGGGGTATAAATTCGAAAATAAATAAATAAATGTGTCACGTGTCATACAAATAAAAAGGCTAAGCCCAGGAGTAGAGAGCCAATTAGAGAATCAAGCTGATCAGCCATAATCTTGGCTGGTTCTCTCCAGATCCAGCAGTTGGAGAGCAACCATTCCGTGGCGGTCATTCCGTAGGAGAGCCCTGACATTGCTCCCCATGAGATGGTGAAGGTGATCAAGGGGTGATCAAGGGGACCCTCCCTGTCCCACCCCCATTCGGTTGGGAAGTAAGGGCCCCCTTGGGCCATGACATCTGCTGCCCCCCAGGAGCACACAAAGAGGGCTGTGATGTCAGGGCCCCTGGGGGAAGAGATATAAAGGCCAAATGGAGGGGAGAGGGGCTGTTGAGAGTTTTAGGCACTTGACTTGAGTCAAGCCGTGGTCTCAACTCTATTGCAGGGAGCAGCTCGGAATGGACGAGAGGCTTAAAAAGCTGCCCTTCCTTAAAAAGAAGGGTAGCCAGAACGACTATCAAAATAGTCATCGTCAGGAAGCCCAGTCCTCTGCCTTCCTTAAACTGCCAGCGCTGGTGCTGCCCAATGGGGCAGGCAAAGAAATTGCCCAGACTCCTGGGCTCTCAAAGAGGGAGATCAAGGGTGGCCAGAAGGAGCTCCCTCCCTTACAAAGGCTGCCTGAAAGGGAAAAGCCCCAAAGGAGCCACCTCAACTCGAGGAGAAAAGAAACCCCCAATGCCATCAAATCATCATATCCAGGTATCTATGCTCCAGGGCTGGGCTACCTCTGGAACCAGCCTTCTCCCCTCACCTCTGCCCACCCCACACTATCAATCGTGTTGATTTCCCTGGAGCTCAGAGCTCCTCCTCAAGAGGCTTGTCTAAGGACATGAAGATCAGGGACTCGGGGCTTGTCCCATTGAACTGCCCCTCAATCTCAGTCTCTCTCTTCTTCCCAGAACTCTCGGATGAATATTTTCATCATTTATGGCAGAGCAAGAAGCCACTAAAGGGGGTCTCTGTCATGGACGAGAGTGAAATCCTGGATACCATCTTGGCCCATCTTCGTCCTCTCCAGGTAAGCAGCTTGGTTTGTGGTGGGCCCAGAGGTCCTCTGTGAAGTCCTTTCTTTCACAGTCAGCCAGGCTTGGCAAACAGTCTTTCAGAGGAATATTTATCAACACGAACCTTCTCTCGCTCGGAGAGCTGCCAGATAATTAGTTTCCAAATGCAGGGCAAGGCAACACTTGGCACAGTGTCTCCTACAATAACAAACAGAACATTCCACGCTTCAAACAACCGAATGAACAAATTGTTTCCTGCAAAAGCCCCCTCCCAGTTGGCTCCTCTTTGGTTTCCTATGGGAGGGGCCAATCACCTCCAAGGTGTGGCTTTACTCCCAACTTTCTTAGTTGTTGTTGTGAAGCTCCCAGAAGACAAGCTAATTAATTTACGTTCCTCGAGACAAAGTTCAAAAGAAATCCCATCATTTATTAGGATCGACGTTCCGGCTTGAGCTCTGGTGGAACCAAAACTGCTTTCATTTCATTGCATTTGACCTTTACCCCTGTATCCCCTCCCTTCAGTCATGGGTCATAACTCATCTTCTCCACCTAGGTTGCAGAAGTCCACTCTGCATGCCAAAGGCATGCATGGAATCTGCCCTCCCTTGCCAGCCTGATAATAGTCATGGCAATGCTTTAGCAGTTGACACTTGTCTTCTGGCAGCTCTGCCCCTGCGTACACTGGGAACAGGCTCCAGCTGTTCCTCTGCCTCACTGCTGTCCAGCTCCCTCTCAGTCTCTGATGCAGAGCCCTCGTCTGAGCTTCCTTCGGTCCCCAGGATTGGCCCATGTTCCTCCCCAACCTCCTCACTATCCGACCCTGCAGGCAGCTCTGCTGGCCTCTGGCGGGCACAAGAAAAGCGGCCATCAATGGCGAAGGGTGAATGCAGCCTGGATGCCTAGGCGAAAACTCATTGGTGAGAACTCAATGGGTTGACGGACGGATGCCAACCCATCTTGACTCTAAGATTCTACAAGACAAGGATCCCACCTGTTGCACTGTATGGCCATGAACGTTGGGCAGCAACAAGAAGGACCGAAAGCTCACTCCATGCCATGGATGCGCGAAGGCTCCCTTGGATCTCGGGCACCTGCCTTCTCGACCACACCACAAACGACACCCTTGGACCACCTTTTGGTGTGGCACCAACTGCAGAGAAGATGAGAGAAGGGCGACTCCGCTGATAGGGACACGTCCAGAGAGCAGCAGCATCCAGCGTGGCCAAGAGTGGTCGGCAACCTCACGGGTGTCCAAAACAGAGATGGCAAGACGGCATCCACAAAGATGCGAAAGTCCCAGGCCTGAACCCGGGAAACGCAGGAGACCACGCAAAGTGACCCGAAAAGCGGACCCTGCGCCTGCGGGAATACGCTGGGAAGGAGAAGACGGGGCCCTTGGGGCTCTGAACGTGGTTCTTCAGTTGCAGACCTCCCATGACCCAAGGACATCATCAGTGCTAGGGAGGGTGACGTTTGCTCCCTGCTTCTTCAGAGCAAGCTACTGGGTATCAACAGAGGGCAAACCCCACTCCCTTCCAGCACTGGTGACGTTCCCTAGTTGGGTCGTGAAACATCTGCAAGGAAAACCACCAAGCTCAGAGAACAAAGGTTGATCCTTAACTTACAACCTCACCTGAGCCCAAATTTTATGTTGCTGAGCAGATCATTTGGTAAATGGCTTTGGCCCCATTTTACGACCTTTCCTGCCACCGCTGTTAAGCAAATCACTGCAGATGTGACGTTAGGAACACGGTTGTTAAGTGAATCGGGCTTCTCCAGTGACTTTGCTTGGCAGAAAGTTGCAAAAAGGGGATCACGTGACCTGGGGCACAGCAACTGGCTGCACAATTGTGGCAAAAATGAAAAGCTCACAACATCCGGTGCCAGCAATTTAGCTTGTTCAGCTACAAAAATGTGGCTCTCAATTGTGGTGGCAAGTCCAGAATTCCCTGTAAATGGGAGAAGATGGGAGTTTGTCCATCAGCGTATAGCCAGTCCTCGACTTATGACCACAACGGGACCAGAACTTTAGGTTGCAGGGCGAGTTGCTAAGTTATGTTGTTAAGTAAGCTTTGCCCCAATTTACGACCTTTCTTGCCTTTGATGTTCAGTGAATCACTGCCGTCGTTAAATTAGTCACAGGGCCATTAAGGGAGCCTGGCTTTTCCATTGACTTTGCTGGCCAGAAGGTCGCAAAAGGGGATCACGTGACCTGGGGCACAGCAACTGGCACCAGGACATGCCAGTTGCCCGACAGCCGGATTTTGATCACGTGACCACAGAGATGCTGCCTGTGTGTGAAAAGCGAATTCCCTTTTTGCGGTTGTAAACTATTCGTTATCACTTCCAACAGTTGGTAAATCAATGTTCTGACTCAGCTCCCCAAACACCACAAACCCTCTGACGTTAACTCAAAGGCTCCTTTATTAGGAGCGCCAGCAGCCCCGGCAAAAATCTCACTGCAGGTTATCAAGTCCGTCCGGCAGGGAGACGAAGCGTTCTCTGCCACATGTCTCCACCTCTGCCCCCTGCCTCTTCTCCCGAGAGCTAGGGTGGGGTTTCGCTAGCAGCGGTGGCTCTTCCTTCCCAAGGATCGGCCCATAGATTTCCACCGCTCTCCTCTCCTCTGTCTTCTTTATTTTTATTTTATTTATTTTATTCAATTTATATCCTGCCCTTCTCCAAAAGGACTCAGCACGGCGCACAGGAATTTAAAAACCACATACAAAAATAATACAAAACATATAAATTTAAAAATCTATTAAATAGCACCTGCTATTTCTGTGCACCTGCACATCAGGCACTGGACCCAGCTGTTCCTCCTCTTCCTCATCAGCCACCTCCAGGCCTGGGGAGCATTGCCTCTCCAACGGAAGGCTGACGGGCGGCCCAGCTCCATTCCCTCCTCCCCCTCGGAGGTCTCAGGTTGCCTTGATTCAGACCCTGACTCCCCTCCCCTCCTCCTCCTCCTCCTCCGATGGGGCTGCTGGAGGGCCAAGATGCCAATAGGCCACCACAATAAACCGTGATAAACCAAGGGCTACCAACCTCTGGAAAGGGGTTGTTTACTTGCCATTCCAGACAGAGGAAGAAAATCTGTGCTCTTCATCTCGACAACCGTTCTCATAATTTGTGGCAGGGATTTTCCTTCCGTTCATCTCAGCTCCAGCTGATACAATCCGGATGGTCCTTCTGAGGTGCTTCCGCTCTGTCCCAGCTAGAAAAGTCGAATAAATGACCCTATTGCATCCTGACGCAGAAGGGAAACCAACCCTTCCCTTGGAAACACACAAAAAGCCCTTCCTTCCTCTCCTCCTTCACTTTCTCACGACTTCTTTTTTGTTGCTCTCGTTGTCCAAGCAGATTCCTGCAGACGGCAAATTCTCCCGACGGAAAACAACATTGCCGGCCATCATCCAGGAGTCTCCTTCCCAGGCCCTTCCTAAAGACAAGGTAAATATGCTCAGGGTTTACACATTGAGGGCTCCGGTTGTCTTAGACACAGTGTCAGAAGAGGACAACTTGCAGTGGCCAAGTCACCACTACCCACAAGCCACGGCCCACCTCTTGCTCAGGCAGAAAACCCTTGACCATTCCAAGCAAATAGTTGTCCAATCTCTTCTTCAAAGCCCTCAGTGATGCAGCACCCACAACCTCTGGAGTGGTTAATTGTCCAGTGGTTAATTGTCCTCACTGTTAGGAAGTTCCTCCGTAGTTCTAGGTTGCTTCTCTCCTTTATAAATTTGCATCCGTTGCTTCTTGTCTTGCCTTCTGGTGCTTTGAAGAATAGGTTGACCCCCTCTTCTTTGTGGCAACCCCTGAGATATTGGAACACAGCTCGTAGTGTACCTCTTGCTCCTGGGTGAGTTAACTACAGCGAGTAAGCCTTGGTCAGAGCAGTAAGGTGTCCCAGTCCACCAAGGAGAACTAATACACTTAAAAAGACGAAGCTGCAAGATCTTGACAAAAATCATAAGATCATCAGATCCCCAAACAGAGAATTAGACAGGGGACCGATGGGGATGGGGGATGGGAGGGTGTTAAAGCAGCTTTTGAAGGAGGAGGAGGAGGAGGAGGAGGAGGAGGAGGAAGAGGAGGAGGAGCTTACATGTCAGTTGCCTCTGAATTTGGATCACGTGACCACGGGATGCTGCCATGGTCATAAGTGTGAAAAAGCATGATAAGACACTCTTTTCAGGGCCATCGTAACTTTGAACGGTCACAAAATGAACTGTTGGAAGTCGAGGACTTCCTGTAATCCTTTGAGACCAAATTATGATGCTGCAAGTGAAAGCCACCCCTGAGAAGAGTTGGGATTTCGACCAGGCGGGTCTGGCTGCCATCTTGGCCTTTCATGACCTGGGAGCTGCAGGGGGAAATGGCCCTGTGCTTGACCACATTTGGCCCATTCCTGGTCCTCCTTTATCCTCTCTCCTTTTCTTGGCTGATGGGTGGAGCTCCCTAGGACTCACGGGCTCTTTTTCCAACCTTCAGATCAACCTCTACCGATATTACGGGTTGAAGTTGAGGGAGTGCAGGAGGAAGGACCTTGTAAAGGACCACCTAAGGAGACTCCTGAGATCCTCAGTAGAGGAAGACAAAGAGGTGAGTGGGAGTGGGCTGCCTTTTGGGGCTGGGACTTCCACCTTTGTGGGGGCCTTGGTGCTCTCTGAGCTTGGTGGTTTTCTTGCAGAACAGTTCAGTACCCAACTAGGTTATGTCATCAGTTCTAGACGGAAACAGGTGTGTAGGTGAGGAGAGGAGGAGGAGGAGGGAATAGGAGAGGAGGAGCAAGGGCAGGAGGGAGGAGGGGCAGGAGGAGGAGGAAAAGAATGGTGGGTTCTTTGGTGTTCTCTTAACTTGGTTGTTTTCTTGGAGATGTTTCATTATCTAGGTAGGTAACATCATCAGTGCTAGAAGGGCCTGGGGTTTGCAGAGAGGAGGAGGAGGAGGAGGGGAGGAGAAAGAGGAAGATTTAAAAAAGGGAACGTGCAAATGTTTTAATTCATATGCATCACTTTGCCTAGGGAGTCTCGGAGACTCTACGCCTCGCTGGGGGTCAACACCTGCCTGAAATCCTCCAGGTCCTGAGGGAGGTCGGGAGCCTTCCACCGCTGAAGAGACGGTCTCTCCTGGAAGGCTCCTGTAAAATCCTCTGAGGCCCAGACAGGTGAGGCAACGAGGAACAACGAGGGAAAACACAACTGTGTACAATTCAGCCCCAGTCCCTGCTTGGGAGCCATTTATACAGGAGCTTTCAAGCAGGGCAGCCAATAGCGATTAGCAGAAAGCCCACTTCCAGCCTGTGCACCTTAGCCAATAGCGTGAGCCTTTGGTAATTGACCCGGTCCTCCTCGAGGTCATCTAGATGTGCCAGTTCATCGATGAGACAGGTGTGTGGCTGAGGGGTGACCGGCTGCTGCCACCTTTGTATTTCGGCAGTGGACCGTTCAGAGAGTTCCGGAGCCCTGGCTTCGTCCTCTGCCCTCTGCAAAGTAGGGAGCCAGCAATCTCCGCTTGAGGCGGATGTCGAATTGCTCTACAAACGAGTCGCCCAGATCGTGGAACTCGCATTGTATGGCCGCTGAGCGAAACGATTGTAGGAATTGGCTGACTGTCTCTGATTCCTTTTGGTCACATTGGGGAAACGTCTAGTGGCGGACTATGCGCAATGGGGTTGCAACGTGGTTTTTAAGCTTGGCTATGAAAGCGTCCCACCATAAGACATGGACTGCCAGTGGTGAAGCCAGAGCTCTTGCGGTGTTAAACAAGTCCGTCCCGCAAGAGCTGAGGAAAAATCCGCATTTCCTGTCCTCTGGTAGCTGGTGATAGGTATTGGCTATCAGGAAACGCTCAAAACGTTCGAGAAATCCAGCCCATGACAGTGGTGGATTCTGGATCTGGAAATGATTTGTTTTCTGGATTCCTTTCAGGTCTCCGGGATCTGCAAGACCATCACGAACCCACAGTGATTCAGGCTGCAGCTGAATCGTGGAGGAAATCTTCCAGCAGTGTGGCCATCGGATCAACCTGGATCTCAGTAGTCAACTCCTCTCCAAAGTCATCTGGAGCATCTCTGAGACCCAGCAGTCATAGTTGAATAGCTTTAAGACTTTACTCTATTATCATGGCACCATATACAACAAAGTTGTGCCTTCTTCACTGTATATTATGTATCTATATAAATAAAAATGTTTGTTCAAAACTGCTAATGTCCGAAAGTCCTGCACCGATCGCTTCTAAATTTTCACACAACGTTCCTTTCAAGTACGGCACCAATGATATGTATAGATTGTGTACATGTCACACCTGTGCCAGTACACGCAACGAAAATGTCAAAAATGTAGATAGAGGGATAGAGAGAGAGAGGGAGAAATACAGTAGGTAGGTGGTTAGGTAGGTAGAGGGATAGAGAGAGAGGGAGAAACTCCACCCTCGAGTTGATGAGGGTGGTGTCCCTCCTGACTGGGCCATATCAATGTGTGGCCGGAAAGGCTAGTTAAAAATGAAACTATACAATTGCATAAAACTGTACATTCTATACAATGAAGTTGAAAACACCTGATATTGCATTTGTGTTGCCCCCTACAGTTGAAGATAGTTACTGCTCTGGGGTGGAAGCTCTTTTTCAGTCTACTTCTCCTTGTTTTTATTATCCTGTACCGTCTGCCAGATGGTAACACTTAAAAAAAAGGGGGTGGTGGTGGCCAGGAGGAGATCTTTAAGGATGTTTGGAACTTTCTTGAGGCAGCAGGAGTTATACAGCTCATCCAAAGAGGGGAGGGGGCAACCAATGACCCTCTGGGCACCTCCCTTCCAGATGGTCTTTGGGGAAAGGGAGCAAGCATGAAGATGATTCTTACATCCTGAAGGACCATGAAGGAACGTGGTGGAAACCGGGCCGGGCAGGGGCATTTTGGAAACAGGCCCTGGAGAAAGCCAGGACAATTTAATTAGAGAGAGAGAAAGCCACGAGAAGGCCCCAGAGCCACAGGTGCCAATGGAGAAGGGTGGTGGCCACCATCAGCCTTCGACGATATCTGGGACATCTCCATGCTTGGTCGTCTTCCACAGAAATAGGAATGCGTAGAGTAGGGCAGATGCAGAGAGCTGAACACTTCCCAGGGGCCTGGAGGCTAAAACATATGAAGATGGTTGCTGGAATTGGGTATGTCCAGTTTAATGAAAAGAAGGACCAGTGGTGACATGACAGCCGTGTTCCGATACCTCAGGGGTTGCCACAAAGAAGAGGGAGTCAAACTATTCTCCAAGACGTCTGAAGGAAGGACAAGAACAAAGAACAACAGAGCGGGGCAGGACAGAAAAGAACAGAATAAGAATTAGGAAAGAATAGGATAGGATAAGAATTAGAAGAGGATAAAATAGAAGAGGATGGCATGGCATGGCATGGCATGGCATAGCATGGCATAGCATAGAATAGGACCTTGGAGGTCTACTAGTCCAGCCCACTGGTCAAGCAGAAGGACTTACACCATTTCAGATAAGTGACTGTCTGTGTCATGACTGCTTCCATCATAAATCAAGAAAGAACACACTTAAACTCATTTGGAAGGTTTAAGGCTACTTTTACTGAAAATGATAAGACTGCAGCGAAAGTCAAGCAAGGAATGAAACATTTAGGCGCGCAACATACGTATCAAAGCATATAACCCAATCCTCCACCTCTTTGACCCCAGCATATTGTCCAATGCAAAGCCGTTCACGACATCAGGTGTAAGTCCTGCCCAGGGTCATCATCAGAATGGAATGCAGACCGTTAGCCGAGGTGATAACAGTCCGTGGCCACATCCCTCTCTCCTGCACACTCGTAAACTAGCAACACAAACACACATCCCGCCCCCCGTTACAATATGACAGAGCCGGAGCGAGCAAAAGCAGAGGCTGACAGTCTGGTTCCTTCTTAAATGAATGGAAACTAAGGAAGAAGAGAAGCAACCTGCAATGAAGAAGAAGCTTCCTGACAGAACAATCAAGCAGTGGGACAATCTGTCTTCAGAGGTTGCGGTTGCTTCAACACTGGAAGTTTTAAAGAAGATATTGGACAACCATTTGTCTGAAATAATATAAGATCACTTGCATGAGTGAGGGGTTGGACTCAATGATCTCCAAGGTCTCTTCCAAGTAATCTATTCTATTCTATTCTATTTCATTCCATTCCATTCTATTCTGTAAATTAGTCACATGGTTGGGAAATAAATCCGGCTTCCCCATCGACTTTGCTGGTGAGATGGTCGTAAAAGAGAATGACATTACCCAGGGACACAGCAACCGTCATAAGTACATGCCAGTTGCCAAGCCTCTGCATGTTGGGCTCAATTATGGTTTGAAGTCCAGGTAGCCCGGAGGGGGAGGAGGAGGAGGTTGATGGGCAGAAGGAGTTTCCTTGGCCTTTCAACTCTGCAATTGTCCCTTTTTAAGAGTTTTTAAAACTCTGTTTGGCTTTTTTCAAAAAAAAAAAAAACCCTTCTGTTTTCAACTGCCATATTTCCCATGCCTTGTATCATGTGTCATATACAGCATCATAAGGGTGGGATGCAATGGGTGGAAACTAATCAAGGAGAGAAGCCATTGAGGAGAAATGTCCTGACAGTGAGAACAATTAAGGAGGGGGGAAACGTTCCTTCAGAAGTTCGGAATGCTGAAACAGTCATGTTTACGAGACCGCCTCCTGCCCCATACATCCCTTCGTCCGATCCGCTCCCACAGAGAGGGCCTTCTCCGGGTACCGTCGGCCGGGCAATGCCAGTTGGCGACATCCAGGGGAAGGGCCTTCTCTGTGGCGGGCCCAGCCCTCTGGAACGACCTACCCCCCCGACCTTCGCACTACCTCGGACCTCCGCCTCTTCCGCCAACGCCTTAAGACGTACCTATTCCAACAAGCCGGCCTCGCGTAGCCGCCCGTTTCTGACTCTATTTATAAATTTTAATTTTTTAGGGTTTTAAAGGGTTTTTAGCACGGGTTTTAATTTAATTTAATATGTTTTTAATAGTATATATTGTTTTGTAATGGTTTGTAATAATGCCTGTGCGCCGCCCTGAGTCCTAACAAAGAGAAGGGCGGGGTATAAATTCGAAAATAAATAAATAAATGTGTCACGTGTCATACAAATAAAAAGGCTAAGCCCAGGAGTAGAGAGCCAATTAGAGAATCAAGCTGATCAGCCATAATCTTGGCTGGTTCTCTCCAGATCCAGCAGTTGGAGAGCAACCATTCCGTGGCGGTCATTCCGTAGGAGAGCCCTGACATTGCTCCCCATGAGATGGTGAAGGTGATCAAGGGGTGATCAAGGGGACCCTCCCTGTCCCACCCCCATTCGGTTGGGAAGTAAGGGCCCCCTTGGGCCATGACATCTGCTGCCCCCCAGGAGCACACAAAGAGGGCTGTGATGTCAGGGCCCCTGGGGGAAGAGATATAAAGGCCAAATGGAGGGGAGAGGGGCTGTTGAGAGTTTTAGGCACTTGACTTGAGTCAAGCCGTGGTCTCAACTCTATTGCAGGGAGCAGCTCGGAATGGACGAGAGGCTTAAAAAGCTGCCCTTCCTTAAAAAGAAGGGTAGCCAGAACGACTATCAAAATAGTCATCGTCAGGAAGCCCAGTCCTCTGCCTTCCTTAAACTGCCAGCGCTGGTGCTGCCCAATGGGGCAGGCAAAGAAATTGCCCAGACTCCTGGGCTCTCAAAGAGGGAGATCAAGGGTGGCCAGAAGGAGCTCCCTCCCTTACAAAGGCTGCCTGAAAGGGAAAAGCCCCAAAGGAGCCACCTCAACTCGAGGAGAAAAGAAACCCCCAATGCCATCAAATCATCATATCCAGGTATCTATGCTCCAGGGCTGGGCTACCTCTGGAACCAGCCTTCTCCCCTCACCTCTGCCCACCCCACACTATCAATCGTGTTGATTTCCCTGGAGCTCAGAGCTCCTCCTCAAGAGGCTTGTCTAAGGACATGAAGATCAGGGACTCGGGGCTTGTCCCATTGAACTGCCCCTCAATCTCAGTCTCTCTCTTCTTCCCAGAACTCTCGGATGAATATTTTCATCATTTATGGCAGAGCAAGAAGCCACTAAAGGGGGTCTCTGTCATGGACGAGAGTGAAATCCTGGATACCATCTTGGCCCATCTTCGTCCTCTCCAGGTAAGCAGCTTGGTTTGTGGTGGGCCCAGAGGTCCTCTGTGAAGTCCTTTCTTTCACAGTCAGCCAGGCTTGGCAAACAGTCTTTCAGAGGAATATTTATCAACACGAACCTTCTCTCGCTCGGAGAGCTGCCAGATAATTAGTTTCCAAATGCAGGGCAAGGCAACACTTGGCACAGTGTCTCCTACAATAACAAACAGAACATTCCACGCTTCAAACAACCGAATGAACAAATTGTTTCCTGCAAAAGCCCCCTCCCAGTTGGCTCCTCTTTGGTTTCCTATGGGAGGGGCCAATCACCTCCAAGGTGTGGCTTTACTCCCAACTTTCTTAGTTGTTGTTGTGAAGCTCCCAGAAGACAAGCTAATTAATTTACGTTCCTCGAGACAAAGTTCAAAAGAAATCCCATCATTTATTAGGATCGACGTTCCGGCTTGAGCTCTGGTGGAACCAAAACTGCTTTCATTTCATTGCATTTGACCTTTACCCCTGTATCCCCTCCCTTCAGTCATGGGTCATAACTCATCTTCTCCACCTAGGTTGCAGAAGTCCACTCTGCATGCCAAAGGCATGCATGGAATCTGCCCTCCCTTGCCAGCCTGATAATAGTCATGGCAATGCTTTAGCAGTTGACACTTGTCTTCTGGCAGCTCTGCCCCTGCGTACACTGGGAACAGGCTCCAGCTGTTCCTCTGCCTCACTGCTGTCCAGCTCCCTCTCAGTCTCTGATGCAGAGCCCTCGTCTGAGCTTCCTTCGGTCCCCAGGATTGGCCCATGTTCCTCCCCAACCTCCTCACTATCCGACCCTGCAGGCAGCTCTGCTGGCCTCTGGCGGGCACAAGAAAAGCGGCCATCAATGGCGAAGGGTGAATGCAGCCTGGATGCCTTGGCGAGAACTCATTGGTGAGAACTCAATGGGTTGACGGACGGATGCCAACCCATCTTGACTCTAAGATTCTACAAGACAAGGATCCCACCTGTTGCACTGTATGGCCATGAACGTTGGGCAGCAACAAGAAGGACCGAAAGCTCACTCCATGCCATGGATGCGCGAAGGCTCCCTTGGATCTCGGGCACCTGCCTTCTCGACCACACCACAAACGACACCCTTGGACCACCTTTTGGTGTGGCACCAACTGCAGAGAAGATGAGAGAAGGGCGACTCCGCTGATAGGGACACGTCCAGAGAGCAGCAGCATCCAGCGTGGCCAAGAGTGGTCGGCAACCTCACGGGTGTCCAAAACAGAGATGGCAAGACGGCATGCACAAAGATGCGAAAGTCCCAGGCCTGAACCCGGGAAACGCAGGAGACCACGCAAAGTGACCCGAAAAGCGGACCCTGCGCCTGCGGGAATACGCTGGGAAGGAGAAGACGGGGCCCTTGGGGCTCTGAACGTGGTTCTTCAGTTGCAGACCTCCCATGACCCAAGGACATCATCAGTGCTAGGGAGGGTGACGTTTGCTCCCTGCTTCTTCAGAGCAAGCTACTGGGTATCAACAGAGGGCAAACCCCACTCCCTTCCAGCACTGGTGACGTTCCCTAGTTGGGTCGTGAAACATCTGCAAGGAAAACCACCAAGCTCAGAGAACAAAGGTTGATCCTTAACTTACAACCTCACCTGAGCCCAAATTTTATGTTGCTGAGCAGATCATTTGGTAAATGGCTTTGGCCCCATTTTACGACCTTTCCTGCCACCGCTGTTAAGCAAATCACTGCAGATGTGACGTTAGGAACACGGTTGTTAAGTGAATCGGGCTTCTCCAGTGACTTTGCTTGGCAGAAAGTTGCAAAAAGGGGATCACGTGACCTGGGGCACAGCAACTGGCTGCACAATTGTGGCAAAAATGAAAAGCTCACAACATCCGGTGCCAGCAATTTAGCTTGTTCAGCTACAAAAATGTGGCTCTCAATTGTGGTGGCAAGTCCAGAATTCCCTGTAAATGGGAGAAGATGGGAGTTTGTCCATCAGCGTATAGCCAGTCCTCGACTTATGACCACAACGGGACCAGAACTTTAGGTTGCAGGGCGAGTTGCTAAGTTATGTTGTTAAGTAAGCTTTGCCCCAATTTACGACCTTTCTTGCCTTTGATGTTCAGTGAATCACTGCCGTCGTTAAATTAGTCACAGGGCCATTAAGGGAGCCTGGCTTTTCCATTGACTTTGCTGGCCAGAAGGTCGCAAAAGGGGATCACGTGACCTGGGGCACAGCAACTGGCACCAGGACATGCCAGTTGCCCGACAGCCGGATTTTGATCACGTGACCACAGAGATGCTGCCTGTGTGTGAAAAGCGAATTCCCTTTTTGCGGTTGTAAACTATTCGTTATCACTTCCAACAGTTGGTAAATCAATGTTCTGACTCAGCTCCCCAAACACCACAAACCCTCTGACGTTAACTCAAAGGCTCCTTTATTAGGAGCGCCAGCAGCCCCGGCAAAAATCTCACTGCAGGTTATCAAGTCCGTCCGGCAGGGAGACGAAGCATTCTCTGCCACATGTCTCCACCTCCGCCCCCTGCCTCTTCTCCCGAGAGCTAGGGTGGGGTTTCGCTAGCAGCGGTGGCTCTTCCTTCCCAAGGATCGGCCCATAGATTTCCACCGCTCTCCTCTCCTCTGTCTTCTTTATTTTTATTTTATTTATTTTATTCAATTTATATCCTGCCCTTCTCCAAAAGGACTCAGCACGGCGCACAGGAATTTAAAAACCACATACAAAAATAATACAAAACATATAAATTTAAAAATCTATTAAATAGCACCTGCTATTTCTGTGCACCTGCACATCAGGCACTGGACCCAGCTGTTCCTCCTCTTCCTCATCAGCCACCTCCAGGCCTGGGGAGCATTGCCTCTCCAACGGAAGGCTGACGGGCGGCCCAGCTCCATTCCCTCCTCCCCCTCGGAGGTCTCAGGTTGCCTTGATTCAGACCCTGACTCCCCTCCCCTCCTCCTCCTCCTCCTCCGATGGGGCTGCTGGAGGGCCAAGATGCCAATAGGCCACCACAATAAACCGTGATAAACCAAGGGCTACCAACCTCTGGAAAGGGGTTGTTTACTTGCCATTCCAGACAGAGGAAGAAAATCTGTGCTCTTCATCTCGACAACCGTTCTCATAATTTGTGGCAGGGATTTTCCTTCCGTTCATCTCAGCTCCAGCTGATACAATCCGGATGGTCCTTCTGAGGTGCTTCCGCTCTGTCCCAGCTAGAAAAGTCGAATAAATTATCATTTGCATCCTGACGCAGAAGGGAAACCAACCCTTCCCTTGGAAACACACAAAAAGCCCTTCCTTCCTCTCCTCCTTCACTTTCTCACGACTTCTTTTTTGTTGCTCTCGTTGTCCAAGCAGATTCCTGCAGACGGCAAATTCTCCCGACGGAAAACAACATTGCCGGCCATCATCCAGGAGTCTCCTTCCCAGGCCCTTCCTAAAGACAAGGTAAATATGCTCAGGGTTTACACATTGAGGGCTCCGGTTGTCTTAGACACAGTGTCAGAAGAGGACAACTTGCAGTGGCCAAGTCACCACTACCCACAAGCCACGGCCCACCTCTTGCTCAGGCAGAAAACCCTTGACCATTCCAAGCAAATAGTTGTCCAATCTCTTCTTCAAAGCCCTCAGTGATGCAGCACCCACAACCTCTGGAGTGGTTAATTGTCCAGTGGTTAATTGTCCTCACTGTTAGGAAGTTCCTCCGTAGTTCTAGGTTGCTTCTCTCCTTTATAAATTTGCATCCGTTGCTTCTTGTCTTGCCTTCTGGTGCTTTGAAGAATAGGTTGACCCCCTCTTCTTTGTGGCAACCCCTGAGATATTGGAACACAGCTCGTAGTGTACCTCTTGCTCCTGGGTGAGTTAACTACAGCGAGTAAGCCTTGGTCAGAGCAGTAAGGTGTCCCAGTCCACCAAGGAGAACTAATACACTTAAAAAGACGAAGCTGCAAGATCTTGACAAAAATCATAAGATCATCAGATCCCCAAACAGAGAATTAGACAGGGGACCGATGGGGATGGGGGATGGGAGGGTGTTAAAGCAGCTTTTGAAGGAGGAGGAGGAGGAGGAGGAGGAGGAGGAGGAGGAGGAGGAGGAGGAAGAGGAGGAGGAGCTTACATGTCAGTTGCCTCTGAATTTGGATCACTTGACCACGGGATGCTGCCATGGTCATAAGTGTGAAAAAGCATGATAAGACACTCTTTTCAGGGCCATCGTAACTTTGAACGGTCACAAAATGAACTGTTGGAAGTCGAGGACTTCCTGTAATCCTTTGAGACCAAATTATGATGCTGCAAGTGAAAGCCACCCCTGAGAAGAGTTGGGATTTCGACCAGGCGGGTCTGGCTGCCATCTTGGCCTTTCATGACCTGGGAGCTGCAGGGGGAAATGGCCCTGTGCTTGACCACATTTGGCCCATTCCTGGTCCTCCTTTATCCTCTCTCCTTTTCTTGGCTGATGGGTGGAGCTCCCTAGGACTCACGGGCTCTTTTTCCAACCTTCAGATCAACCTCTACCGATATTACGGGTTGAAGTTGAGGGAGTGCAGGAGGAAGGACCTTGTAAAGGACCACCTAAGGAGACTCCTGAGATCCTCAGTAGAGGAAGACAAAGAGGTGAGTGGGAGTGGGCTGCCTTTTGGGGCTGGGACTTCCACCTTTGTGGGGGCCTTGGTGCTCTCTGAGCTTGGTGGTTTTCTTGCAGAACAGTTCAGTACCCAACTAGGTTATGTCATCAGTTCTAGACGGAAACAGGTGTGTAGGTGAGGAGAGGAGGAGGAGGAGGGAATAGGAGAGGAGGAGCAAGGGCAGGAGGGAGGAGGGGCAGGAGGAGGAGGAAAAGAATGGTGGGTTCTTTGGTGTTCTCTTAACTTGGTTGTTTTCTTGGAGATGTTTCATTATCTAGGTAGGTAACATCATCAGTGCTAGAAGGGCCTGGGGTTTGCAGAGAGGAGGAGGAGGAGGAGGGGAGGAGAAAGAGGAAGATTTAAAAAAGGGAACGTGCAAATGTTTTAATTCATATGCATCACTTTGCCTAGGGAGTCTCGGAGACTCTACGCCTCGCTGGGGGTCAACACCTGCCTGAAATCCTCCAGGTCCTGAGGGAGGTCGGGAGCCTTCCACCGCTGAAGAGACGGTCTCTCCTGGAAGGCTCCTGTAAAATCCTCTGAGGCCCAGACAGGTGAGGCAACGAGGAACAACGAGGGAAAACACAACTGTGTACAATTCAGCCCCAGTCCCTGCTTGGGAGCCATTTATACAGGAGCTTTCAAGCAGGGCAGCCAATAGCGATTAGCAGAAAGCCCACTTCCAGCCTGTGCACCTTAGCCAATAGCGTGAGCCTTTGGTAATTGACCCGGTCCTCCTCGAGGTCATCTAGATGTGCCAGTTCATCGATGAGACAGGTGTGTGGCTGAGGGGTGACCGGCTGCTGCCACCTTTGTATTTCGGCAGTGGACCGTTCAGAGAGTTCCGGAGCCCTGGCTTCGTCCTCTGCCCTCTGCAAAGTAGGGAGCCAGCAATCTCCGCTTGAGGCGGATGTCGAATTGCTCTACAAACGAGTCGCCCAGATCGTGGAACTCGCATTGTATGGCCGCTGAGCGAAACGATTGTAGGAATTGGCTGACTGTCTCTGATTCCTTTTGGTCACATTGGGGAAACGTCTAGTGGCGGACTATGCGCAATGGGGTTGCAACGTGGTTTTTAAGCTTGGCTATGAAAGCGTCCCACCATAAGACATGGACTGCCAGTGGTGAAGCCAGAGCTCTTGCGGTGTTAAACAAGTCCGTCCCGCAAGAGCTGAGGAAAAATCCGCATTTCCTGTCCTCTGGTAGCTGGTGATAGGTATTGGCTATCAGGAAACGCTCAAAACGTTCGAGAAATCCAGCCCATGACAGTGGTGGATTCTGGATCTGGAAATGATTTGTTTTCTGGATTCCTTTCAGGTCTCCGGGATCTGCAAGACCATCACGAACCCACAGTGATTCAGGCTGCAGCTGAATCGTGGAGGAAATCTTCCAGCAGTGTGGCCATCGGATCAACCTGGATCTCAGTAGTCAACTCCTCTCCAAAGTCATCTGGAGCATCTCTGAGACCCAGCAGTCATAGTTGAATAGCTTTAAGACTTTACTCTATTATCATGGCACCATATACAACAAAGTTGTGCCTTCTTCACTGTATATTATGTATCTATATAAATAAAAATGTTTGTTCAAAACTGCTAATGTCCGAAAGTCCTGCACCGATCGCTTCTAAATTTTCACACAACGTTCCTTTCAAGTACGGCACCAATGATATGTATAGATTGTGTACATGTCACACCTGTGCCAGTACACGCAACGAAAATGTCAAAAATGTAGATAGAGGGATAGAGAGAGAGAGGGAGAAATACAGTAGGTAGGTGGTTAGGTAGGTAGAGGGATAGAGAGAGAGGGAGAAACTCCACCCTCGAGTTGATGAGGGTGGTGTCCCTCCTGACTGGGCCATATCAATGTGTGGCCGGAAAGGCTAGTTAAAAATGAAACTATACAATTGCATAAAACTGTACATTCTATACAATGAAGTTGAAAACACCTGATATTGCATTTGTGTTGCCCCCTACAGTTGAAGATAGTTACTGCTCTGGGGTGGAAGCTCTTTTTCAGTCTACTTCTCCTTGTTTTTATTATCCTGTACCGTCTGCCAGATGGTAACACTTAAAAAAAAGGGGGTGGTGGTGGCCAGGAGGAGATCTTTAAGGATGTTTGGAACTTTCTTGAGGCAGCAGGAGTTATACAGCTCATCCAAAGAGGGGAGGGGGCAACCAATGACCCTCTGGGCACCTCCCTTCCAGATGGTCTTTGGGGAAAGGGAGCAAGCATGAAGATGATTCTTACATCCTGAAGGACCATGAAGGAACGTGGTGGAAACCGGGCCGGGCAGGGGCATTTTGGAAACAGGCCCTGGAGAAAGCCAGGACAATTTAATTAGAGAGAGAGAAAGCCACGAGAAGGCCCCAGAGCCACAGGTGCCAATGGAGAAGGGTGGTGGCCACCATCAGCCTTCGACGATATCTGGGACATCTCCATGCTTGGTCGTCTTCCACAGAAATAGGAATGCGTAGAGTAGGGCAGATGCAGAGAGCTGAACACTTCCCAGGGGCCTGGAGGCTAAAACATATGAAGATGGTTGCTGGAATTGGGTATGTCCAGTTTAATGAAAAGAAGGACCAGTGGTGACATGACAGCCGTGTTCCGATACCTCAGGGGTTGCCACAAAGAAGAGGGAGTCAAACTATTCTCCAAGACGTCTGAAGGAAGGACAAGAACAAAGAACAACAGAGCGGGGCAGGACAGAAAAGAACAGAATAAGAATTAGGAAAGAATAGGATAGGATAAGAATTAGAAGAGGATAAAATAGAAGAGGATGGCATGGCATGGCATGGCATGGCATAGCATGGCATAGCATAGAATAGGACCTTGGAGGTCTACTAGTCCAGCCCACTGGTCAAGCAGAAGGACTTACACCATTTCAGATAAGTGACTGTCTGTGTCATGACTGCTTCCATCATAAATCAAGAAAGAACACACTTAAACTCATTTGGAAGGTTTAAGGCTACTTTTACTGAAAATGATAAGACTGCAGCGAAAGTCAAGCAAGGAATGAAACATTTAGGCGCGCAACATACGTATCAAAGCATATAACCCAATCCTCCACCTCTTTGACCCCAGCATATTGTCCAATGCAAAGCCGTTCACGACATCAGGTGTAAGTCCTGCCCAGGGTCATCATCAGAATGGAATGCAGACCGTTAGCCGAGGTGATAACAGTCCGTGGCCACATCCCTCTCTCCTGCACACTCGTAAACTAGCAACACAAACACACATCCCGCCCCCCGTTACAATATGACAGAGCCGGAGCGAGCAAAAGCAGAGGCTGACAGTCTGGTTCCTTCTTAAATGAATGGAAACTAAGGAAGAAGAGAAGCAACCTGCAATGAAGAAGAAGCTTCCTGACAGAACAATCAAGCAGTGGGACAATCTGTCTTCAGAGGTTGCGGTTGCTTCAACACTGGAAGTTTTAAAGAAGATATTGGACAACCATTTGTCTGAAATAATATAAGATCACTTGCATGAGTGAGGGGTTGGACTCAATGATCTCCAAGGTCTCTTCCAAGTAATCTATTCTATTCTATTCTATTTCATTCCATTCCATTCTATTCTGTAAATTAGTCACATGGTTGGGAAATAAATCCGGCTTCCCCATCGACTTTGCTGGTGAGATGGTCGTAAAAGAGAATGACATTACCCAGGGACACAGCAACCGTCATAAGTACATGCCAGTTGCCAAGCCTCTGCATGTTGGGCTCAATTATGGTTTGAAGTCCAGGTAGCCCGGAGGGGGAGGAGGAGGAGGTTGATGGGCAGAAGGAGTTTCCTTGGCCTTTCAACTCTGCAATTGTCCCTTTTTAAGAGTTTTTAAAACTCTGTTTGGCTTTTTTCAAAAAAAAAAAAAACCCTTCTGTTTTCAACTGCCATATTTCCCATGCCTTGTATCATGTGTCATATACAGCATCATAAGGGTGGGATGCAATGGGTGGAAACTAATCAAGGAGAGAAGCCATTGAGGAGAAATGTCCTGACAGTGAGAACAATTAAGGAGGGGGGAAACGTTCCTTCAGAAGTTCGGAATGCTGAAACAGTCATGTTTACGAGACCGCCTCCTGCCCCATACATCCCTTCGTCCGATCCGCTCCCACAGAGAGGGCCTTCTCCGGGTACCGTCGGCCGGGCAATGCCAGTTGGCGACATCCAGGGGAAGGGCCTTCTCTGTGGCGGGCCCAGCCCTCTGGAACGACCTACCCCCCCGACCTTCGCACTACCTCGGACCTCCGCCTCTTCCGCCAACGCCTTAAGACGTACCTATTCCAACAAGCCGGCCTCGCGTAGCCGCCCGTTTCTGACTCTATTTATAAATTTTAATTTTTTAGGGTTTTAAAGGGTTTTTAGCACGGGTTTTAATTTAATTTAATATGTTTTTAATAGTATATATTGTTTTGTAATGGTTTGTAATAATGCCTGTGCGCCGCCCTGAGTCCTAACAAAGAGAAGGGCGGGGTATAAATTCGAAAATAAATAAATAAATGTGTCACGTGTCATACAAATAAAAAGGCTAAGCCCAGGAGTAGAGAGCCAATTAGAGAATCAAGCTGATCAGCCATAATCTTGGCTGGTTCTCTCCAGATCCAGCAGTTGGAGAGCAACCATTCCGTGGCGGTCATTCCGTAGGAGAGCCCTGACATTGCTCCCCATGAGATGGTGAAGGTGATCAAGGGGTGATCAAGGGGACCCTCCCTGTCCCACCCCCATTCGGTTGGGAAGTAAGGGCCCCCTTGGGCCATGACATCTGCTGCCCCCCAGGAGCACACAAAGAGGGCTGTGATGTCAGGGCCCCTGGGGGAAGAGATATAAAGGCCAAATGGAGGGGAGAGGGGCTGTTGAGAGTTTTAGGCACTTGACTTGAGTCAAGCCGTGGTCTCAACTCTATTGCAGGGAGCAGCTCGGAATGGACGAGAGGCTTAAAAAGCTGCCCTTCCTTAAAAAGAAGGGTAGCCAGAACGACTATCAAAATAGTCATCGTCAGGAAGCCCAGTCCTCTGCCTTCCTTAAACTGCCAGCGCTGGTGCTGCCCAATGGGGCAGGCAAAGAAATTGCCCAGACTCCTGGGCTCTCAAAGAGGGAGATCAAGGGTGGCCAGAAGGAGCTCCCTCCCTTACAAAGGCTGCCTGAAAGGGAAAAGCCCCAAAGGAGCCACCTCAACTCGAGGAGAAAAGAAACCCCCAATGCCATCAAATCATCATATCCAGGTATCTATGCTCCAGGGCTGGGCTACCTCTGGAACCAGCCTTCTCCCCTCACCTCTGCCCACCCCACACTATCAATCGTGTTGATTTCCCTGGAGCTCAGAGCTCCTCCTCAAGAGGCTTGTCTAAGGACATGAAGATCAGGGACTCGGGGCTTGTCCCATTGAACTGCCCCTCAATCTCAGTCTCTCTCTTCTTCCCAGAACTCTCGGATGAATATTTTCATCATTTATGGCAGAGCAAGAAGCCACTAAAGGGGGTCTCTGTCATGGACGAGAGTGAAATCCTGGATACCATCTTGGCCCATCTTCGTCCTCTCCAGGTAAGCAGCTTGGTTTGTGGTGGGCCCAGAGGTCCTCTGTGAAGTCCTTTCTTTCACAGTCAGCCAGGCTTGGCAAACAGTCTTTCAGAGGAATATTTATCAACACGAACCTTCTCTCGCTCGGAGAGCTGCCAGATAATTAGTTTCCAAATGCAGGGCAAGGCAACACTTGGCACAGTGTCTCCTACAATAACAAACAGAACATTCCACGCTTCAAACAACCGAATGAACAAATTGTTTCCTGCAAAAGCCCCCTCCCAGTTGGCTCCTCTTTGGTTTCCTATGGGAGGGGCCAATCACCTCCAAGGTGTGGCTTTACTCCCAACTTTCTTAGTTGTTGTTGTGAAGCTCCCAGAAGACAAGCTAATTAATTTACGTTCCTCGAGACAAAGTTCAAAAGAAATCCCATCATTTATTAGGATCGACGTTCCGGCTTGAGCTCTGGTGGAACCAAAACTGCTTTCATTTCATTGCATTTGACCTTTACCCCTGTATCCCCTCCCTTCAGTCATGGGTCATAACTCATCTTCTCCACCTAGGTTGCAGAAGTCCACTCTGCATGCCAAAGGCATGCATGGAATCTGCCCTCCCTTGCCAGCCTGATAATAGTCATGGCAATGCTTTAGCAGTTGACACTTGTCTTCTGGCAGCTCTGCCCCTGCGTACACTGGGAACAGGCTCCAGCTGTTCCTCTGCCTCACTGCTGTCCAGCTCCCTCTCAGTCTCTGATGCAGAGCCCTCGTCTGAGCTTCCTTCGGTCCCCAGGATTGGCCCATGTTCCTCCCCAACCTCCTCACTATCCGACCCTGCAGGCAGCTCTGCTGGCCTCTGGCGGGCACAAGAAAAGCGGCCATCAATGGCGAAGGGTGAATGCAGCCTGGATGCCTTGGCGAGAACTCAATGGTGAGAACTCAATGGGTTGACGGACGGATGCCAACCCATCTTGACTCTAAGATTCTACAAGACAAGGATCCCACCTGTTGCACTGTATGGCCATGAACGTTGGGCAGCAACAAGAAGGACCGAAAGCTCACTCCATGCCATGGATGCGCGAAGGCTCCCTTGGATCTCGGGCACCTGCCTTCTCGACCACACCACAAACGACACCCTTGGACCACCTTTTGGTGTGGCACCAACTGCAGAGAAGATGAGAGAAGGGCGACTCCGCTGATAGGGACACGTCCAGAGAGCAGCAGCATCCAGCGTGGCCAAGAGTGGTCGGCAACCTCACGGGTGTCCAAAACAGAGATGGCAAGACGGCATGCACAAAGATGCGAAAGTCCCAGGCCTGAACCCGGGAAACGCAGGAGACCACGCAAAGTGACCCGAAAAGCGGACCCTGCGCCTGCGGGAATACGCTGGGAAGGAGAAGACGGGGCCCTTGGGGCTCTGAACGTGGTTCTTCAGTTGCAGACCTCCCATGACCCAAGGACATCATCAGTGCTAGGGAGGGTGACGTTTGCTCCCTGCTTCTTCAGAGCAAGCTACTGGGTATCAACAGAGGGCAAACCCCACTCCCTTCCAGCACTGGTGACGTTCCCTAGTTGGGTCGTGAAACATCTGCAAGGAAAACCACCAAGCTCAGAGAACAAAGGTTGATCCTTAACTTACAACCTCACCTGAGCCCAAATTTTATGTTGCTGAGCAGATCATTTGGTAAATGGCTTTGGCCCCATTTTACGACCTTTCCTGCCACCGCTGTTAAGCAAATCACTGCAGATGTGACGTTAGGAACACGGTTGTTAAGTGAATCGGGCTTCTCCAGTGACTTTGCTTGGCAGAAAGTTGCAAAAAGGGGATCACGTGACCTGGGGCACAGCAACTGGCTGCACAATTGTGGCAAAAATGAAAAGCTCACAACATCCGGTGCCAGCAATTTAGCTTGTTCAGCTACAAAAATGTGGCTCTCAATTGTGGTGGCAAGTCCAGAATTCCCTGTAAATGGGAGAAGATGGGAGTTTGTCCATCAGCGTATAGCCAGTCCTCGACTTATGACCACAACGGGACCAGAACTTTAGGTTGCAGGGCGAGTTGCTAAGTTATGTTGTTAAGTAAGCTTTGCCCCAATTTACGACCTTTCTTGCCTTTGATGTTCAGTGAATCACTGCCGTCGTTAAATTAGTCACAGGGCCATTAAGGGAGCCTGGCTTTTCCATTGACTTTGCTGGCCAGAAGGTCGCAAAAGGGGATCACGTGACCTGGGGCACAGCAACTGGCACCAGGACATGCCAGTTGCCCGACAGCCGGATTTTGATCACGTGACCACAGAGATGCTGCCTGTGTGTGAAAAGCGAATTCCCTTTTTGCGGTTGTAAACTATTCGTTATCACTTCCAACAGTTGGTAAATCAATGTTCTGACTCAGCTCCCCAAACACCACAAACCCTCTGACGTTAACTCAAAGGCTCCTTTATTAGGAGCGCCAGCAGCCCCGGCAAAAATCTCACTGCAGGTTATCAAGTCCGTCCGGCAGGGAGACGAAGCGTTCTCTGCCACATGTCTCCACCTCCGCCCCCTGCCTCTTCTCCCGAGAGCTAGGGTGGGGTTTCGCTAGCAGCGGTGGCTCTTCCTTCCCAAGGATCGGCCCATAGATTTCCACCGCTCTCCTCTCCTCTGTCTTCTTTATTTTTATTTTATTTATTTTATTCAATTTATATCCTGCCCTTCTCCAAAAGGACTCAGCACGGCGCACAGGAATTTAAAAACCACATACAAAAATAATACAAAACATATAAATTTAAAAATCTATTAAATAGCACCTGCTATTTCTGTGCACCTGCACATCAGGCACTGGACCCAGCTGTTCCTCCTCTTCCTCATCAGCCACCTCCAGGCCTGGGGAGCATTGCCTCTCCAACGGAAGGCTGACGGGCGGCCCAGCTCCATTCCCTCCTCCCCCTCGGAGGTCTCAGGTTGCCTTGATTCAGACCCTGACTCCCCTCCCCTCCTCCTCCTCCTCCTCCGATGGGGCTGCTGGAGGGCCAAGATGCCAATAGGCCACCACAATAAACCGTGATAAACCAAGGGCTACCAACCTCTGGAAAGGGGTTGTTTACTTGCCATTCCAGACAGAGGAAGAAAATCTGTGCTCTTCATCTCGACAACCGTTCTCATAATTTGTGGCAGGGATTTTCCTTCCGTTCATCTCAGCTCCAGCTGATACAATCCGGATGGTCCTTCTGAGGTGCTTCCGCTCTGTCCCAGCTAGAAAAGTCGAATAAATTATCATTTGCATCCTGACGCAGAAGGGAAACCAACCCTTCCCTTGGAAACACACAAAAAGCCCTTCCTTCCTCTCCTCCTTCACTTTCTCACGACTTCTTTTTTGTTGCTCTCGTTGTCCAAGCAGATTCCTGCAGACGGCAAATTCTCCCGACGGAAAACAACATTGCCGGCCATCATCCAGGAGTCTCCTTCCCAGGCCCTTCCTAAAGACAAGGTAAATATGCTCAGGGTTTACACATTGAGGGCTCCGGTTGTCTTAGACACAGTGTCAGAAGAGGACAACTTGCAGTGGCCAAGTCACCACTACCCACAAGCCACGGCCCACCTCTTGCTCAGGCAGAAAACCCTTGACCATTCCAAGCAAATAGTTGTCCAATCTCTTCTTCAAAGCCCTCAGTGATGCAGCACCCACAACCTCTGGAGTGGTTAATTGTCCAGTGGTTAATTGTCCTCACTGTTAGGAAGTTCCTCCGTAGTTCTAGGTTGCTTCTCTCCTTTATAAATTTGCATCCGTTGCTTCTTGTCTTGCCTTCTGGTGCTTTGAAGAATAGGTTGACCCCCTCTTCTTTGTGGCAACCCCTGAGATATTGGAACACAGCTCGTAGTGTACCTCTTGCTCCTGGGTGAGTTAACTACAGCGAGTAAGCCTTGGTCAGAGCAGTAAGGTGTCCCAGTCCACCAAGGAGAACTAATACACTTAAAAAGACGAAGCTGCAAGATCTTGACAAAAATCATAAGATCATCAGATCCCCAAACAGAGAATTAGACAGGGGACCGATGGGGATGGGGGATGGGAGGGTGTTAAAGCAGCTTTTGAAGGAGGAGGAGGAGGAGGAGGAGGAGGAGGAAGAGGAGGAGGAGCTTACATGTCAGTTGCCTCTGAATTTGGATCACGTGACCACGGGATGCTGCCATGGTCATAAGTGTGAAAAAGCATGATAAGACACTCTTTTCAGGGCCATCGTAACTTTGAACGGTCACAAAATGAACTGTTGGAAGTCGAGGACTTCCTGTAATCCTTTGAGACCAAATTATGATGCTGCAAGTGAAAGCCACCCCTGAGAAGAGTTGGGATTTCGACCAGGCGGGTCTGGCTGCCATCTTGGCCTTTCATGACCTGGGAGCTGCAGGGGGAAATGGCCCTGTGCTTGACCACATTTGGCCCATTCCTGGTCCTCCTTTATCCTCTCTCCTTTTCTTGGCTGATGGGTGGAGCTCCCTAGGACTCACGGGCTCTTTTTCCAACCTTCAGATCAACCTCTACCGATATTACGGGTTGAAGTTGAGGGAGTGCAGGAGGAAGGACCTTGTAAAGGACCACCTAAGGAGACTCCTGAGATCCTCAGTAGAGGAAGACAAAGAGGTGAGTGGGAGTGGGCTGCCTTTTGGGGCTGGGACTTCCACCTTTGTGGGGGCCTTGGTGCTCTCTGAGCTTGGTGGTTTTCTTGCAGAACAGTTCAGTACCCAACTAGGTTATGTCATCAGTTCTAGACGGAAACAGGTGTGTAGGTGAGGAGAGGAGGAGGAGGAGGGAATAGGAGAGGAGGAGCAAGGGCAGGAGGGAGGAGGGGCAGGAGGAGGAGGAAAAGAATGGTGGGTTCTTTGGTGTTCTCTTAACTTGGTTGTTTTCTTGGAGATGTTTCATTATCTAGGTAGGTAACATCATCAGTGCTAGAAGGGCCTGGGGTTTGCAGAGAGGAGGAGGAGGAGGAGGGGAGGAGAAAGAGGAAGATTTAAAAAAGGGAACGTGCAAATGTTTTAATTCATATGCATCACTTTGCCTAGGGAGTCTCGGAGACTCTACGCCTCGCTGGGGGTCAACACCTGCCTGAAATCCTCCAGGTCCTGAGGGAGGTCGGGAGCCTTCCACCGCTGAAGAGACGGTCTCTCCTGGAAGGCTCCTGTAAAATCCTCTGAGGCCCAGACAGGTGAGGCAACGAGGAACAACGAGGGAAAACACAACTGTGTACAATTCAGCCCCAGTCCCTGCTTGGGAGCCATTTATACAGGAGCTTTCAAGCAGGGCAGCCAATAGCGATTAGCAGAAAGCCCGCTTCCAGCCTGTGCACCTTAGCCAATAGCGTGAGCCTTTGGTAATTGACCCGGTCCTCCTCGAGGTCATCTAGATGTGCCAGTTCATCGATGAGACAGGTGTGTGGCTGAGGGGTGACCGGCTGCTGCCACCTTTGTATTTCGGCAGTGGACCGTTCAGAGAGTTCCGGAGCCCTGGCTTCGTCCTCTGCCCTCTGCAAAGTAGGGAGCCAGCAATCTCCGCTTGAGGCGGATGTCGAATTGCTCTACAAACGAGTCGCCCAGATCGTGGAACTCGCATTGTATGGCCGCTGAGCGAAACGATTGTAGGAATTGGCTGACTGTCTCTGATTCCTTTTGGTCACATTGGGGAAACGTCTAGTGGCGGACTATGCGCAATGGGGTTGCAACGTGGTTTTTAAGCTTGGCTATGAAAGCGTCCCACCATAAGACATGGACTGCCAGTGGTGAAGCCAGAGCTCTTGCGGTGTTAAACAAGTCCGTCCCGCAAGAGCTGAGGAAAAATCCGCATTTCCTGTCCTCTGGTAGCTGGTGATAGGTATTGGCTATCAGGAAACGCTCAAAACGTTCGAGAAATCCAGCCCATGACAGTGGTGGATTCTGGATCTGGAAATGATTTGTTTTCTGGATTCCTTTCAGGTCTCCGGGATCTGCAAGACCATCACGAACCCACAGTGATTCAGGCTGCAGCTGAATCGTGGAGGAAATCTTTCAGCAGTGTGGCCATCGGATCAACCTGGATCTCAGTAGTCAACTCCTCTCCAAAGTCATCTGGAGCATCTCTGAGACCCAGCAGTCATAGTTGAATAGCTTTAAGACTTTACTCTATTATCATGGCACCATATACAACAAAGTTGTGCCTTCTTCACTGTATATTATGTATCTATATAAATAAAAATGTTTGTTCAAAACTGCTAATGTCCGAAAGTCCTGCACCGATCGCTTCTAAATTTTCACACAACGTTCCTTTCAAGTACGGCACCAATGATATGTATAGATTGTGTACATGTCACACCTGTGCCAGTACACGCAACGAAAATGTCAAAAATGTAGATAGAGGGATAGAGAGAGAGAGGGAGAAATACAGTAGGTAGGTGGTTAGGTAGGTAGAGGGATAGAGAGAGAGGGAGAAACTCCACCCTCGAGTTGATGAGGGTGGTGTCCCTCCTGACTGGGCCATATCAATGTGTGGCCGGAAAGGCTAGTTAAAAATGAAACTATACAATTGCATAAAACTGTACATTCTATACAATGAAGTTGAAAACACCTGATATTGCATTTGTGTTGCCCCCTACAGTTGAAGATAGTTACTGCTCTGGGGTGGAAGCTCTTTTTCAGTCTACTTCTCCTTGTTTTTATTATCCTGTACCGTCTGCCAGATGGTAACACTTAAAAAAAAGGGGGTGGTGGTGGCCAGGAGGAGATCTTTAAGGATGTTTGGAACTTTCTTGAGGCAGCAGGAGTTATACAGCTCATCCAAAGAGGGGAGGGGGCAACCAATGACCCTCTGGGCACCTCCCTTCCAGATGGTCTTTGGGGAAAGGGAGCAAGCATGAAGATGATTCTTACATCCTGAAGGACCATGAAGGAACGTGGTGGAAACCGGGCCGGGCAGGGGCATTTTGGAAACAGGCCCTGGAGAAAGCCAGGACAATTTAATTAGAGAGAGAGAAAGCCACGAGAAGGCCCCAGAGCCACAGGTGCCAATGGAGAAGGGTGGTGGCCACCATCAGCCTTCGACGATATCTGGGACATCTCCATGCTTGGTCGTCTTCCACAGAAATAGGAATGCGTAGAGTAGGGCAGATGCAGAGAGCTGAACACTTCCCAGGGGCCTGGAGGCTAAAACATATGAAGATGGTTGCTGGAATTGGGTATGTCCAGTTTAATGAAAAGAAGGACCAGTGGTGACATGACAGCCGTGTTCCGATACCTCAGGGGTTGCCACAAAGAAGAGGGAGTCAAACTATTCTCCAAGACGTCTGAAGGAAGGACAAGAACAAAGAACAACAGAGCGGGGCAGGACAGAAAAGAACAGAATAAGAATTAGGAAAGAATAGGATAGGATAAGAATTAGAAGAGGATAAAATAGAAGAGGATGGCATGGCATGGCATGGCATGGCATAGCATGGCATAGCATAGAATAGGACCTTGGAGGTCTACTAGTCCAGCCCACTGGTCAAGCAGAAGGACTTACACCATTTCAGATAAGTGACTGTCTGTGTCATGACTGCTTCCATCATAAATCAAGAAAGAACACACTTAAACTCATTTGGAAGGTTTAAGGCTACTTTTACTGAAAATGATAAGACTGCAGCGAAAGTCAAGCAAGGAATGAAACATTTAGGCGCGCAACATACGTATCAAAGCATATAACCCAATCCTCCACCTCTTTGACCCCAGCATATTGTCCAATGCAAAGCCGTTCACGACATCAGGTGTAAGTCCTGCCCAGGGTCATCATCAGAATGGAATGCAGACCATTAGCCGAGGTGATAACAATCCGTGGCCACATCCCTCTCTCCTGCACACTCCTAAACTAGCAACACAAACACACATCCCGCCCCCCGTTACAATATGACAGAGCCGGAGCGAGCAAAAGCAGAGGCTGACAGTCTGGTTCCTTCTTAAATGAATGGAAACTAAGGAAGAAGAGAAGCAACCTGCAATGAAGAAGAAGCTTCCTGACAGAACAATCAAGCAGTGGGACAATCTGTCTTCAGAGGTTGCGGTTGCTTCAACACTGGAAGTTTTAAAGAAGATATTGGACAACCATTTGTCTGAAATGATATAAGATCACTTGCATGAGTGAGGGGTTGGACTCAATGATCTCCAAGGTCTCTTCCAAGTAATCTATTCTATTCTATTCTATTTCATTCCATTCCATTCTATTCTGTAAATTAGTCACATGGTTGGGAAATAAATCCGGCTTCCCCATCGACTTTGCTGGTGAGATGGTCGTAAAAGAGAATGACATTACCCAGGGACACAGCAACCGTCATAAGTACATGCCAGTTGCCAAGCCTCTGCATGTTGGGCTCAATTATGGTTTGAAGTCCAGGTAGCCCGGAGGGGGAGGGGGAGGAGGTTGATGGGCAGAAGGAGTTTCCTTGGCCTTTCAACTCTGCAATTGTCCCTTTTTAAGAGTTTTTAAAACTCTGTTTGGCTTTTTTCAAAAAAAAAAAAAACCCTTCTGTTTTGAACTGCCATATTTCCCATGCCTTGTATCATGTGTCATATACAGCATCATAAGGGTGGGATGCAATGGGTGGAAACTAATCAAAGAGAGAAGCCATTGAGGAGAAATGTCCTGACAGTGAGAACAATTAAGGAGGGGGGAAACGTTCCTTCAGAAGTTCGGAATGCTGAAACAGTCATGTTTACGAGACCGCCTCCTGCCCCATACATCCCTTCGTCCGATCCGCTCCCACAGAGAGGGCCTTCTCCGGGTACCGTCGGCCGGGCAATGCCAGTTGGCGACATCCAGGGGAAGGGCCTTCTCTGTGGCGGGCCCAGCCCTCTGGAACGACCTACCCCCCCGACCTTCGCACTACCTCGGACCTCCGCCTCTTCCGCCAACACCTTAAGACGTACCTATTCCAACAAGCCGGCCTCGCGTAGCCGCCCGTTTCTGACTCTATTTATAAATTTTAATTTTTTAGGGTTTTAAAGGGTTTTTAGCACGGGTTTTAATTTAATTTAATATGTTTTTAATAGTATATATTGTTTTGTAATGGTTTGTAATAATGCCTGTGCGCCGCCCTGAGTCCTAACAAAGAGAAGGGCGGGGTATAAATTCGAAAATAAATAAATAAATGTGTCACGTGTCATACAAATAAAAAGGCTAAGCCCAGGAGTAGAGAGCCAATTAGAGAATCAAGCTGATCAGCCATAATCTTGGCTGGTTCTCTCCAGATCCAGCAGTTGGAGAGCAACCATTCCGTGGCGGTCATTCCGTAGGAGAACCCTGACATTGCTCCCCATGAGATGGTGAAGGTGATCAAGGGGTGATCAAGGGGACCCTCCCTGTCCCACCCCCATTCGGTTGGGAAGTAAGGGCCCCCTTGGGCCATGACATCTGCTGCCCCCCAGGAGCACACAAAGAGGGCTGTGATGTCAGGGCCCCTGGGGGAAGAGATATAAAGGCCAAATGGAGGGGAGAGGGGCTGTTGAGAGTTTTAGGCACTTGACTTGAGTCAAGCCGTGGTCTCAACTCTATTGCAGGGAGCAGCTCGGAATGGACGAGAGGCTTAAAAAGCTGCCCTTCCTTAAAAAGAAGGGTAGCCAGAACGACTATCAAAATAGTCATCGTCAGGAAGCCCAGTCCTCTGCCTTCCTTAAACTGCCAGCGCTGGTGCTGCCCAATGGGGCAGGCAAAGAAATTGCCCAGACTCCTGGGCTCTCAAAGAGGGAGATCAAGGGTGGCCAGAAGGAGCTCCCTCCCTTACAAAGGCTGCCTGAAAGGGAAAAGCCCCAAAGGAGCCACCTCAACTCGAGGAGAAAAGAAACCCCCAATGCCATCAAATCATCATATCCAGGTATCTATGCTCCAGGGCTGGGCTACCTCTGGAACCAGCCTTCTCCCCTCACCTCTGCCCACCCCACACTATCAATCGTGTTGATTTCCCTGGAGCTCAGAGCTCCTCCTCAAGAGGCTTGTCTAAGGACATGAAGATCAGGGACTCGGGGCTTGTCCCATTGAACTGCCCCTCAATCTCAGTCTCTCTCTTCTTCCCAGAACTCTCGGATGAATATTTTCATCATTTATGGCAGAGCAAGAAGCCACTAAAGGGGGTCTCTGTCATGGACGAGAGTGAAATCCTGGATACCATCTTGGCCCATCTTCGTCCTCTCCAGGTAAGCAGCTTGGTTTGTGGTGGGCCCAGAGGTCCTCTGTGAAGTCCTTTCTTTCACAGTCAGCCAGGCTTGGCAAACAGTCTTTCAGAGGAATATTTATCAACACGAACCTTCTCTCGCTCGGAGAGCTGCCAGATAATTAGTTTCCAAATGCAGGGCAAGGCAACACTTGGCACAGTGTCTCCTACAATAACAAACAGAACATTCCACGCTTCAAACAACCGAATGAACAAATTGTTTCCTGCAAAAGCCCCCTCCCAGTTGGCTCCTCTTTGGTTTCCTATGGGAGGGGCCAATCACCTCCAAGGTGTGGCTTTACTCCCAACTTTCTTAGTTGTTGTTGTGAAGCTCCCAGAAGACAAGCTAATTAATTTACGTTCCTCGAGACAAAGTTCAAAAGAAATCCCATCATTTATTAGGATCGACGTTCCGGCTTGAGCTCTGGTGGAACCAAAACTGCTTTCATTTCATTGCATTTGACCTTTACCCCTGTATCCCCTCCCTTCAGTCATGGGTCATAACTCATCTTCTCCACCTAGGTTGCAGAAGTCCACTCTGCATGCCAAAGGCATGCATGGAATCTGCCCTCCCTTGCCAGCCTGATAATAGTCATGGCAATGCTTTAGCAGTTGACACTTGTCTTCTGGCAGCTCTGCCCCTGCGTACACTGGGAACAGGCTCCAGCTGTTCCTCTGCCTCACTGCTGTCCAGCTCCCTCTCAGTCTCTGATGCAGAGCCCTCGTCTGAGCTTCCTTCGGTCCCCAGGATTGGCCCATGTTCCTCCCCAACCTCCTCACTATCCGACCCTGCAGGCAGCTCTGCTGGCCTCTGGCGGGCACAAGAAAAGCGGCCATCAATGGCGAAGGGTGAATGCAGCCTGGATGCCTAGGCGAGAACTCATTGGTGAGAACTCAATGGGTTGACGGACGGATGCCAACCCATCTTGACTCTAAGATTCTACAAGACAAGGATCCCACCTGTTGCACTGTATGGCCATGAACGTTGGGCAGCAACAAGAAGGACCGAAAGCTCACTCCATGCCATGGATGCGCGAAGGCTCCCTTGGATCTCGGGCACCTGCCTTCTCGACCACACCACAAACGACACCCTTGGACCACCTTTTGGTGTGGCACCAACTGCAGAGAAGATGAGAGAAGGGCGACTCCGCTGATAGGGACACGTCCAGAGAGCAGCAGCATCCAGCGTGGCCAAGAGTGGTCGGCAACCTCACGGGTGTCCAAAACAGAGATGGCAAGACGGCATGCACAAAGATGCGAAAGTCCCAGGCCTGAACCCGGGAAACGCAGGAGACCACGCAAAGTGACCCGAAAAGCGGACCCTGCGCCTGCGGGAATACGCTGGGAAGGAGAAGACGGGGCCCTTGGGGCTCTGAACGTGGTTCTTCAGTTGCAGACCTCCCATGACCCAAGGACATCATCAGTGCTAGGGAGGGTGACGTTTGCTCCCTGCTTCTTCAGAGCAAGCTACTGGGTATCAACAGAGGGCAAACCCCACTCCCTTCCAGCACTGGTGACGTTCCCTAGTTGGGTCGTGAAACATCTGCAAGGAAAACCACCAAGCTCAGAGAACAAAGGTTGATCCTTAACTTACAACCTCACCTGAGCCCAAATTTTATGTTGCTGAGCAGATCATTTGGTAAATGGCTTTGGCCCCATTTTACGACCTTTCCTGCCACCGCTGTTAAGCAAATCACTGCAGATGTGACGTTAGGAACACGGTTGTTAAGTGAATCGGGCTTCTCCAGTGACTTTGCTTGGCAGAAAGTTGCAAAAAGGGGATCACGTGACCTGGGGCACAGCAACTGGCTGCACAATTGTGGCAAAAATGAAAAGCTCACAACATCCGGTGCCAGCAATTTAGCTTGTTCAGCTACAAAAATGTGGCTCTCAATTGTGGTGGCAAGTCCAGAATTCCCTGTAAATGGGAGAAGATGGGAGTTTGTCCATCAGCGTATAGCCAGTCCTCGACTTATGACCACAACGGGACCAGAACTTTAGGTTGCAGGGCGAGTTGCTAAGTTATGTTGTTAAGTAAGCTTTGCCCCAATTTACGACCTTTCTTGCCTTTGATGTTCAGTGAATCACTGCCGTCGTTAAATTAGTCACAGGGCCATTAAGGGAGCCTGGCTTTTCCATTGACTTTGCTGGCCAGAAGGTCGCAAAAGGGGATCACGTGACCTGGGGCACAGCAACTGGCACCAGGACATGCCAGTTGCCCGACAGCCGGATTTTGATCACGTGACCACAGAGATGCTGCCTGTGTGTGAAAAGCGAATTCCCTTTTTGCGTTGTAAACTATTCGTTATCACTTCCAACAGTTGGTAAATCAATGTTCTGACTCAGCTCCCCAAACACCACAAACCCTCTGACGTTAACTCAAAGGCTCCTTTATTAGGAGCGCCAGCAGCCCCGGCAAAAATCTCACTGCAGGTTATCAAGTCCGTCCGGCAGGGAGACGAAGCGTTCTCTGCCACATGTCTCCACCTCTGCCCCCTGCCTCTTCTCCCGAGAGCTACGGTGGGGTTTCGCTAGCAGCGGTGGCTCTTCCTTCCCAAGGATCGGCCCATAGATTTCCACCGCTCTCCTCTCCTCTGTCTTCTTTATTTTTATTTTATTTATTTTATTCAATTTATATCCTGCCCTTCTCCAAAAGGACTCAGCACGGCGCACAGGAATTTAAAAACCACATACAAAAATAATACAAAACATATAAATTTAAAAATCTATTAAATAGCACCTGCTATTTCTGTGCACCTGCACATCAGGCACTGGACCCAGCTGTTCCTCCTCTTCCTCATCAGCCACCTCCAGGCCTGGGGAGCATTGCCTCTCCAACGGAAGGCTGACGGGCGGCCCAGCTCCATTCCCTCCTCCCCCTCGGAGGTCTCAGGTTGCCTTGATTCAGACCCTGACTCCCCTCCCCTCCTCCTCCTCCTCCTCCGATGGGGCTGCTGGAGGGCCAAGATGCCAATAGGCCACCACAATAAACCGTGATAAACCAAGGGCTACCAACCTCTGGAAAGGGGTTGTTTACTTGCCATTCCAGACAGAGGAAGAAAATCTGTGCTCTTCATCTCGACAACCGTTCTCATAATTTGTGGCAGGGATTTTCCTTCCGTTCATCTCAGCTCCAGCTGATACAATCCGGATGGTCCTTCTGAGGTGCTTCCGCTCTGTCCCAGCTAGAAAAGTCGAATAAATTATCATTTGCATCCTGACGCAGAAGGGAAACCAACCCTTCCCTTGGAAACACACAAAAAGCCCTTCCTTCCTCTCCTCCTTCACTTTCTCACGACTTCTTTTTTGTTGCTCTCGTTGTCCAAGCAGATTCCTGCAGACGGCAAATTCTCCCGACGGAAAACAACATTGCCGGCCATCATCCAGGAGTCTCCTTCCCAGGCCCTTCCTAAAGACAAGGTAAATATGCTCAGGGTTTACACATTGAGGGCTCCGGTTGTCTTAGACACAGTGTCAGAAGAGGACAACTTGCAGTGGCCAAGTCACCACTACCCACAAGCCACGGCCCACCTCTTGCTCAGGCAGAAAACCCTTGACCATTCCAAGCAAATAGTTGTCCAATCTCTTCTTCAAAGCCCTCAGTGATGCAGCACCCACAACCTCTGGAGTGGTTAATTGTCCAGTGGTTAATTGTCCTCACTGTTAGGAAGTTCCTCCGTAGTTCTAGGTTGCTTCTCTCCTTTATAAATTTGCATCCGTTGCTTCTTGTCTTGCCTTCTGGTGCTTTGAAGAATAGGTTGACCCCCTCTTCTTTGTGGCAACCCCTGAGATATTGGAACACAGCTCGTAGTGTACCTCTTGCTCCTGGGTGAGTTAACTACAGCGAGTAAGCCTTGGTCAGAGCAGTAAGGTGTCCCAGTCCACCAAGGAGAACTAATACACTTAAAAAGACGAAGCTGCAAGATCTTGACAAAAATCATAAGATCATCAGATCCCCAAACAGAGAATTAGACAGGGGACCGATGGGGATGGGGGATGGGAGGGTGTTAAAGCAGCTTTTGAAGGAGGAGGAGGAGGAGGAGGAGGAGGAGGAGGAAGAGGAGGAGGAGCTTACATGTCAGTTGCCTCTGAATTTGGATCACGTGACCACGGGATGCTGCCATGGTCATAAGTGTGAAAAAGCATGATAAGACACTCTTTTCAGGGCCATCGTAACTTTGAACGGTCACAAAATGAACTGTTGGAAGTCGAGGACTTCCTGTAATCCTTTGAGACCAAATTATGATGCTGCAAGTGAAAGCCACCCCTGAGAAGAGTTGGGATTTCGACCAGGCGGGTCTGGCTGCCATCTTGGCCTTTCATGACCTGGGAGCTGCAGGGGGAAATGGCCCTGTGCTTGACCACATTTGGCCCATTCCTGGTCCTCCTTTATCCTCTCTCCTTTTCTTGGCTGATGGGTGGAGCTCCCTAGGACTCACGGGCTCTTTTTCCAACCTTCAGATCAACCTCTACCGATATTACGGGTTGAAGTTGAGGGAGTGCAGGAGGAAGGACCTTGTAAAGGACCACCTAAGGAGACTCCTGAGATCCTCAGTAGAGGAAGACAAAGAGGTGAGTGGGAGTGGGCTGCCTTTTGGGGCTGGGACTTCCACCTTTGTGGGGGCCTTGGTGCTCTCTGAGCTTGGTGGTTTTCTTGCAGAACAGTTCAGTACCCAACTAGGTTATGTCATCAGTTCTAGACGGAAACAGGTGTGTAGGTGAGGAGAGGAGGAGGAGGAGGGAATAGGAGAGGAGGAGCAAGGGCAGGAGGGAGGAGGGGCAGGAGGAGGAGGAAAAGAATGGTGGGTTCTTTGGTGTTCTCTTAACTTGGTTGTTTTCTTGGAGATGTTTCATTATCTAGGTAGGTAACATCATCAGTGCTAGAAGGGCCTGGGGTTTGCAGAGAGGAGGAGGAGGAGGAGGGGAGGAGAAAGAGGAAGATTTAAAAAAGGGAACGTGCAAATGTTTTAATTCATATGCATCACTTTGCCTAGGGAGTCTCGGAGACTCTACGCCTCGCTGGGGGTCAACACCTGCCTGAAATCCTCCAGGTCCTGAGGGAGGTCGGGAGCCTTCCACCGCTGAAGAGACGGTCTCTCCTGGAAGGCTCCTGTAAAATCCTCTGAGGCCCAGACAGGTGAGGCAACGAGGAACAACGAGGGAAAACACAACTGTGTACAATTCAGCCCCAGTCCCTGCTTGGGAGCCATTTATACAGGAGCTTTCAAGCAGGGCAGCCAATAGCGATTAGCAGAAAGCCCGCTTCCAGCCTGTGCACCTTAGCCAATAGCGTGAGCCTTTGGTAATTGACCCGGTCCTCCTCGAGGTCATCTAGATGTGCCAGTTCATCGATGAGACAGGTGTGTGGCTGAGGGGTGACCGGCTGCTGCCACCTTTGTATTTCGGCAGTGGACCGTTCAGAGAGTTCCGGAGCCCTGGCTTCGTCCTCTGCCCTCTGCAAAGTAGGGAGCCAGCAATCTCCGCTTGAGGCGGATGTCGAATTGCTCTACAAACGAGTCGCCCAGATCGTGGAACTCGCATTGTATGGCCGCTGAGCGAAACGATTGTAGGAATTGGCTGACTGTCTCTGATTCCTTTTGGTCACATTGGGGAAACGTCTAGTGGCGGACTATGCGCAATGGGGTTGCAACGTGGTTTTTAAGCTTGGCTATGAAAGCGTCCCACCATAAGACATGGACTGCCAGTGGTGAAGCCAGAGCTCTTGCGGTGTTAAACAAGTCCGTCCCGCAAGAGCTGAGGAAAAATCCGCATTTCCTGTCCTCTGGTAGCTGGTGATAGGTATTGGCTATCAGGAAACGCTCAAAACGTTCGAGAAATCCAGCCCATGACAGTGGTGGATTCTGGATCTGGAAATGATTTGTTTTCTGGATTCCTTTCAGGTCTCCGGGATCTGCAAGACCATCACGAACCCACAGTGATTCAGGCTGCAGCTGAATCGTGGAGGAAATCTTCCAGCAGTGTGGCCATCGGATCAACCTGGATCTCAGTAGTCAACTCCTCTCCAAAGTCATCTGGAGCATCTCTGAGACCCAGCAGTCATAGTTGAATAGCTTTAAGACTTTACTCTATTATCATGGCACCATATACAACAAAGTTGTGCCTTCTTCACTGTATATTATGTATCTATATAAATAAAAATGTTTGTTCAAAACTGCTAATGTCCGAAAGTCCTGCACCGATCGCTTCTAAATTTTCACACAACGTTCCTTTCAAGTACGGCACCAATGATATGTATAGATTGTGTACATGTCACACCTGTGCCAGTACACGCAACGAAAATGTCAAAAATGTAGATAGAGGGATAGAGAGAGAGAGGGAGAAATACAGTAGGTAGGTGGTTAGGTAGGTAGAGGGATAGAGAGAGAGGGAGAAACTCCACCCTCGAGTTGATGAGGGTGGTGTCCCTCCTGACTGGGCCATATCAATGTGTGGCCGGAAAGGCTAGTTAAAAATGAAACTATACAATTGCATAAAACTGTACATTCTATACAATGAAGTTGAAAACACCTGATATTGCATTTGTGTTGCCCCCTACAGTTGAAGATAGTTACTGCTCTGGGGTGGAAGCTCTTTTTCAGTCTACTTCTCCTTGTTTTTATTATCCTGTACCGTCTGCCAGATGGTAACACTTAAAAAAAAGGGGGTGGTGGTGGCCAGGAGGAGATCTTTAAGGATGTTTGGAACTTTCTTGAGGCAGCAGGAGTTATACAGCTCATCCAAAGAGGGGAGGGGGCAACCAATGACCCTCTGGGCACCTCCCTTCCAGATGGTCTTTGGGGAAAGGGAGCAAGCATGAAGATGATTCTTACATCCTGAAGGACCATGAAGGAACGTGGTGGAAACCGGGCCGGGCAGGGGCATTTTGGAAACAGGCCCTGGAGAAAGCCAGGACAATTTAATTAGAGAGAGAGAAAGCCACGAGAAGGCCCCAGAGCCACAGGTGCCAATGGAGAAGGGTGGTGGCCACCATCAGCCTTCGACGATATCTGGGACATCTCCATGCTTGGTCGTCTTCCACAGAAATAGGAATGCGTAGAGTAGGGCAGATGCAGAGAGCTGAACACTTCCCAGGGGCCTGGAGGCTAAAACATATGAAGATGGTTGCTGGAATTGGGTATGTCCAGTTTAATGAAAAGAAGGACCAGTGGTGACATGACAGCCGTGTTCCGATACCTCAGGGGTTGCCACAAAGAAGAGGGAGTCAAACTATTCTCCAAGACGTCTGAAGGAAGGACAAGAACAAAGAACAACAGAGCGGGGCAGGACAGAAAAGAACAGAATAAGAATTAGGAAAGAATAGGATAGGATAAGAATTAGAAGAGGATAAAATAGAAGAGGATGGCATGGCATGGCATGGCATGGCATAGCATGGCATAGCATAGAATAGGACCTTGGAGGTCTACTAGTCCAGCCCACTGGTCAAGCAGAAGGACTTACACCATTTCAGATAAGTGACTGTCTGTGTCATGACTGCTTCCATCATAAATCAAGAAAGAACACACTTAAACTCATTTGGAAGGTTTAAGGCTACTTTTACTGAAAATGATAAGACTGCAGCGAAAGTCAAGCAAGGAATGAAACATTTAGGCGCGCAACATACGTATCAAAGCATATAACCCAATCCTCCACCTCTTTGACCCCAGCATATTGTCCAATGCAAAGCCGTTCACGACATCAGGTGTAAGTCCTGCCCAGGGTCATCATCAGAATGGAATGCAGACCGTTAGCCGAGGTGATAACAGTCCGTGGCCACATCCCTCTCTCCTGCACACTCGTAAACTAGCAACACAAACACACATCCCGCCCCCCGTTACAATATGACAGAGCCGGAGCGAGCAAAAGCAGAGGCTGACAGTCTGGTTCCTTCTTAAATGAATGGAAACTAAGGAAGAAGAGAAGCAACCTGCAATGAAGAAGAAGCTTCCTGACAGAACAATCAAGCAGTGGGACAATCTGTCTTCAGAGGTTGCGGTTGCTTCAACACTGGAAGTTTTAAAGAAGACATTGGACAACCATTTGTCTGAAATGATATAAGATCACTTGCATGAGTGAGGGGTTGGACTCAATGATCTCCAAGGTCTCTTCCAAGTAATCTATTCTATTCTATTCTATTTCATTCCATTCCATTCTATTCTGTAAATTAGTCACATGGTTGGGAAATAAATCCGGCTTCCCCATCGACTTTGCTGGTGAGATGGTCGTAAAAGAGAATGACATTACCCAGGGACACAGCAACCGTCATAAGTACATGCCAGTTGCCAAGCCTCTGCGTGTTGGGCTCAATTATGGTTTGAAGTCCAGGTAGCCCGGAGGGGGAGGAGAAGGAGGTTGATGGGCAGAAGGAGTTTCCTTGGCCTTTCAACTCTGCAATTGTCCCTTTTTAAGAGTTTTTAAAACTCTGTTTGGCTTTTTTCAAAAAAAAAAAAACCCTTCTGTTTTCAACTGCCATATTTCCCATGCCTTGTGTCATGTGTCATATACAGCATCATAAGGGTGGGATGCAATGGGTGGAAACTAATCAAGGAGAGAAGCCATTGAGGAGAAATGTCCTGACAGTGAGAACAATTAAGGAGGGGGGAAACGTTCCTTCAGAAGTTCGGAATGCTGAAACAGTCATGTTTACGAGACCGCCTCCTGCCCCATACATCCCTTCGTCCGATCCGCTCCCACAGAGAGGGCCTTCTCCGGGTACCGTCGGCCGGGCAATGCCAGTTGGCGACATCCAGGGGAAGGGCCTTCTCTGTGGCGGGCCCAGCCCTCTGGAACGACCTACCCCCCGACCTTCGCACTACCTCGGACCTCCGCCTCTTCCGCCAACGCCTTAAGACGTACCTATTCCAACAAGCCGGCCTCGCGTAGCCGCCCGTTTCTGACTCTATTTATAAATTTTAATTTTTTAGGGTTTTAAAGGGTTTTTAGCACGGGTTTTAATTTAATTTAATATGTTTTTAATAGTATATATTGTTTTGTAATGGTTTGTAATAATGCCTGTGCGCCGCCCTGAGTCCTAACAAAGAGAAGGGCGGGGTATAAATTCGAAAATAAATAAATAAATGTGTCACGTGTCATACAAATAAAAAGGCTAAGCCCAGGAGTAGAGAGCCAATTAGAGAATCAAGCTGATCAGCCATAATCTTGGCTGGTTCTCTCCAGATCCAGCAGTTGGAGAGCAACCATTCCGTGGCGGTCATTCCGTAGGAGAGCCCTGACATTGCTCCCCATGAGATGGTGAAGGTGATCAAGGGGTGATCAAGGGGACCCTCCCTGTCCCACCCCCATTCGGTTGGGAAGTAAGGGCCCCCTTGGGCCATGACATCTGCTGCCCCCCAGGAGCACACAAAGAGGGCTGTGATGTCAGGGCCCCTGGGGGAAGAGATATAAAGGCCAAATGGAGGGGAGAGGGGCTGTTGAGAGTTTTAGGCACTTGACTTGAGTCAAGCCGTGGTCTCAACTCTATTGCAGGGAGCAGCTCGGAATGGACGAGAGGCTTAAAAAGCTGCCCTTCCTTAAAAAGAAGGGTAGCCAGAACGACTATCAAAATAGTCATCGTCAGGAAGCCCAGTCCTCTGCCTTCCTTAAACTGCCAGCGCTGGTGCTGCCCAATGGGGCAGGCAAAGAAATTGCCCAGACTCCTGGGCTCTCAAAGAGGGAGATCAAGGGTGGCCAGAAGGAGCTCCCTCCCTTACAAAGGCTGCCTGAAAGGGAAAAGCCCCAAAGGAGCCACCTCAACTCGAGGAGAAAAGAAACCCCCAATGCCATCAAATCATCATATCCAGGTATCTATGCTCCAGGGCTGGGCTACCTCTGGAACCAGCCTTCTCCCCTCACCTCTGCCCACCCCACACTATCAATCGTGTTGATTTCCCTGGAGCTCAGAGCTCCTCCTCAAGAGGCTTGTCTAAGGACATGAAGATCAGGGACTCGGGGCTTGTCCCATTGAACTGCCCCTCAATCTCAGTCTCTCTCTTCTTCCCAGAACTCTCGGATGAATATTTTCATCATTTATGGCAGAGCAAGAAGCCACTAAAGGGGGTCTCTGTCATGGACGAGAGTGAAATCCTGGATACCATCTTGGCCCATCTTCGTCCTCTCCAGGTAAGCAGCTTGGTTTGTGGTGGGCCCAGAGGTCCTCTGTGAAGTCCTTTCTTTCACAGTCAGCCAGGCTTGGCAAACAGTCTTTCAGAGGAATATTTATCAACACGAACCTTCTCTCGCTCGGAGAGCTGCCAGATAATTAGTTTCCAAATGCAGGGCAAGGCAACACTTGGCACAGTGTCTCCTACAATAACAAACAGAACATTCCACGCTTCAAACAACCGAATGAACAAATTGTTTCCTGCAAAAGCCCCCTCCCAGTTGGCTCCTCTTTGGTTTCCTATGGGAGGGGCCAATCACCTCCAAGGTGTGGCTTTACTCCCAACTTTCTTAGTTGTTGTTGTGAAGCTCCCAGAAGACAAGCTAATTAATTTACGTTCCTCGAGACAAAGTTCAAAAGAAATCCCATCATTTATTAGGATCGACGTTCCGGCTTGAGCTCTGGTGGAACCAAAACTGCTTTCATTTCATTGCATTTGACTTTTACCCCTGTATCCCTTCCCTTCAGTCATGGGTCATAACTCATCTTCTCCACCTAGGTTGCAGAAGTCCACTCTGCATGCCAAAGGCATGCATGGAATCTGCCCTCCCTTGCCAGCCTGATAATAGTCATGGCAATGCTTTAGCAGTTGACACTTGTCTTCTGGCAGCTCTGCCCCTGCGCACACTGGGAACAGGCTCCAGCTGTTCCTCTGCCTCACTGCTGTCCAGCTCCCTCTCAGTCTCTGATGCAGAGCCCTCGTCTGAGCTTCCTTCGGTCCCCAGGATTGGCCCATGTTCCTCCCCAACCTCCTCACTATCCGACCCTGCAGGCAGCTCTGCTGGCCTCTGGCGGGCACAAGAAAAGCGGCCATCAATGGCGAAGGGTGAATGCAGCCTGGATGCCTTGGCGAGAACTCATTGGTGAGAACTCAATGGGTTGACGGACGGATGCCAACCCATCTTGACTCTAAGATTCTACAAGACAAGGATCCCACCTGTTGCACTGTATGGCCATGAACGTTGGGCAGCAACAAGAAGGACCGAAAGCTCACTCCATGCCATGGATGCGCGAAGGCTCCCTTGGATCTCGGGCACCTGCCTTCTCGACCACACCACAAACGACACCCTTGGACCACCTTTTGGTGTGGCACCAACTGCAGAGAAGATGAGAGAAGGGCGACTCCGCTGATAGGGACACGTCCAGAGAGCAGCAGCATCCAGCGTGGCCAAGAGTGGTCGGCAACCTCACGGGTGTCCAAAACAGAGATGGCAAGACGGCATCCACAAAGATGCGAAAGTCCCAGGCCTGAACCCGGGAAATGCAGGAGACCACGCAAAGTGACCCGAAAAGCGGACCCTGCGCCTGCGGGAATACGCTGGGAAGGAGAAGACGGGGCCCTTGGGGCTCTGAACGTGGTTCTTCAGTTGCAGACCTCCCATGACCCAAGGACATCATCAGTGCTAGGGAGGGTGACGTTTGCTCCCTGCTTCTTCAGAGCAAGCTACTGGGTATCAACAGAGGGCAAACCCCACTCCCTTCCAGCACTGGTGACGTTCCCTAGTTGGGTCGTGAAACATCTGCAAGGAAAACCACCAAGCTCAGAGAACAAAGGTTGATCCTTAACTTACAACCTCACCTGAGCCCAAATTTTATGTTGCTGAGCAGATCATTTGGTAAATGGCTTTGGCCCCATTTTACGACCTTTCCTGCCACCGCTGTTAAGCAAATCACTGCAGATGTGACGTTAGGAACACGGTTGTTAAGTGAATCGGGCTTCTCCAGTGACTTTGCTTGGCAGAAAGTTGCAAAAAGGGGATCACGTGACCTGGGGCACAGCAACTGGCTGCACAATTGTGGCAAAAATGAAAAGCTCACAACATCCGGTGCCAGCAATTTAGCTTGTTCAGCTACAAAAATGTGGCTCTCAATTGTGGTGGCAAGTCCAGAATTCCCTGTAAATGGGAGAAGATGGGAGTTTGTCCATCAGCGTATAGCCAGTCCTCGACTTATGACCACAACGGGACCAGAACTTTAGGTTGCAGGGCGAGTTGCTAAGTTATGTTGTTAAGTAAGCTTTGCCCCAATTTACGACCTTTCTTGCCTTTGATGTTCAGTGAATCACTGCCGTCGTTAAATTAGTCACAGGGCCATTAAGGGAGCCTGGCTTTTCCATTGACTTTGCTGGCCAGAAGGTCGCAAAAGGGGATCACGTGACCTGGGGCACAGCAACTGGCACCAGGACATGCCAGTTGCCCGACAGCCGGATTTTGATCACGTGACCACAGAGATGCTGCCTGTGTGTGAAAAGCGAATTCCCTTTTTGCGGTTGTAAACTATTCGTTATCACTTCCAACAGTTGGTAAATCAATGTTCTGACTCAGCTCCCCAAACACCACAAACCCTCTGACGTTAACTCAAAGGCTCCTTTATTAGGAGCGCCAGCAGCCCCGGCAAAAATCTCACTGCAGGTTATCAAGTCCGTCCGGCAGGGAGACGAAGCGTTCTCTGCCACATGTCTCCACCTCCGCCCCCTGCCTCTTCTCCCGAGAGCTAGGGTGGGGTTTCGCTAGCAGCGGTGGCTCTTCCTTCCCAAGGATCGGCCCATAGATTTCCACCGCTCTCCTCTCCTCTGTCTTCTTTATTTTTATTTTATTTATTTTATTCAATTTATATCCTGCCCTTCTCCAAAAGGACTCAGCACGGCGCACAGGAATTTAAAAACCACATACAAAAATAATACAAAACATATAAATTTAAAAATCTATTAAATAGCACCTGCTATTTCTGTGCACCTGCACATCAGGCACTGGACCCAGCTGTTCCTCCTCTTCCTCATCAGCCACCTCCAGGCCTGGGGAGCATTGCCTCTCCAACGGAAGGCTGACGGGCGGCCCAGCTCCATTCCCTCCTCCCCCTCGGAGGTCTCAGGTTGCCTTGATTCAGACCCTGACTCCCCTCCCCTCCTCCTCCTCCTCCTCCGATGGGGCTGCTGGAGGGCCAAGATGCCAATAGGCCACCACAATAAACCGTGATAAACCAAGGGCTACCAACCTCTGGAAAGGGGTTGTTTACTTGCCATTCCAGACAGAGGAAGAAAATCTGTGCTCTTCATCTCGACAACCGTTCTCATAATTTGTGGCAGGGATTTTCCTTCCGTTCATCTCAGCTCCAGCTGATACAATCCGGATGGTCCTTCTGAGGTGCTTCCGCTCTGTCCCAGCTAGAAAAGTCGAATAAATTATCATTTGCATCCTGACGCAGAAGGGAAACCAACCCTTCCCTTGGAAACACACAAAAAGCCCTTCCTTCCTCTCCTCCTTCACTTTCTCACGACTTCTTTTTTGTTGCTCTCGTTGTCCAAGCAGATTCCTGCAGACGGCAAATTCTCCCGACGGAAAACAACATTGCCGGCCATCATCCAGGAGTCTCCTTCCCAGGCCCTTCCTAAAGACAAGGTAAATATGCTCAGGGTTTACACATTGAGGGCTCCGGTTGTCTTAGACACAGTGTCAGAAGAGGACAACTTGCAGTGGCCAAGTCACCACTACCCACAAGCCACGGCCCACCTCTTGCTCAGGCAGAAAACCCTTGACCATTCCAAGCAAATAGTTGTCCAATCTCTTCTTCAAAGCCCTCAGTGATGCAGCACCCACAACCTCTGGAGTGGTTAATTGTCCAGTGGTTAATTGTCCTCACTGTTAGGAAGTTCCTCCGTAGTTCTAGGTTGCTTCTCTCCTTTATAAATTTGCATCCGTTGCTTCTTGTCTTGCCTTCTGGTGCTTTGAAGAATAGGTTGACCCCCTCTTCTTTGTGGCAACCCCTGAGATATTGGAACACAGCTCGTAGTGTACCTCTTGCTCCTGGGTGAGTTAACTACAGCGAGTAAGCCTTGGTCAGAGCAGTAAGGTGTCCCAGTCCACCAAGGAGAACTAATACACTTAAAAAGACGAAGCTGCAAGATCTTGACAAAAATCATAAGATCATCAGATCCCCAAACAGAGAATTAGACAGGGGACCGATGGGGATGGGGGATGGGAGGGTGTTAAAGCAGCTTTTGAAGGAGGAGGAGGAGGAGGAGGAGGAGGAGGAGGAGGAGGAGGAGGAGGAGGAAGAGGAGGAGGAGCTTACATGTCAGTTGCCTCTGAATTTGGATCACTTGACCACGGGATGCTGCCATGGTCATAAGTGTGAAAAAGCATGATAAGACACTCTTTTCAGGGCCATCGTAACTTTGAACGGTCACAAAATGAACTGTTGGAAGTCGAGGACTTCCTGTAATCCTTTGAGACCAAATTATGATGCTGCAAGTGAAAGCCACCCCTGAGAAGAGTTGGGATTTCGACCAGGCGGGTCTGGCTGCCATCTTGGCCTTTCATGACCTGGGAGCTGCAGGGGGAAATGGCCCTGTGCTTGACCACATTTGGCCCATTCCTGGTCCTCCTTTATCCTCTCTCCTTTTCTTGGCTGATGGGTGGAGCTCCCTAGGACTCACGGGCTCTTTTTCCAACCTTCAGATCAACCTCTACCGATATTACGGGTTGAAGTTGAGGGAGTGCAGGAGGAAGGACCTTGTAAAGGACCACCTAAGGAGACTCCTGAGATCCTCAGTAGAGGAAGACAAAGAGGTGAGTGGGAGTGGGCTGCCTTTTGGGGCTGGGACTTCCACCTTTGTGGGGGCCTTGGTGCTCTCTGAGCTTGGTGGTTTTCTTGCAGAACAGTTCAGTACCCAACTAGGTTATGTCATCAGTTCTAGACGGAAACAGGTGTGTAGGTGAGGAGAGGAGGAGGAGGAGGGAATAGGAGAGGAGGAGCAAGGGCAGGAGGGAGGAGGGGCAGGAGGAGGAGGAAAAGAATGGTGGGTTCTTTGGTGTTCTCTTAACTTGGTTGTTTTCTTGGAGATGTTTCATTATCTAGGTAGGTAACATCATCAGTGCTAGAAGGGCCTGGGGTTTGCAGAGAGGAGGAGGAGGAGGAGGGGAGGAGAAAGAGGAAGATTTAAAAAAGGGAACGTGCAAATGTTTTAATTCATATGCATCACTTTGCCTAGGGAGTCTCGGAGACTCTACGCCTCGCTGGGGGTCAACACCTGCCTGAAATCCTCCAGGTCCTGAGGGAGGTCGGGAGCCTTCCACCGCTGAAGAGACGGTCTCTCCTGGAAGGCTCCTGTAAAATCCTCTGAGGCCCAGACAGGTGAGGCAACGAGGAACAACGAGGGAAAACACAACTGTGTACAATTCAGCCCCAGTCCCTGCTTGGGAGCCATTTATACAGGAGCTTTCAAGCAGGGCAGCCAATAGCGATTAGCAGAAAGCCCGCTTCCAGCCTGTGCACCTTAGCCAATAGCGTGAGCCTTTGGTAATTGACCCGGTCCTCCTCGAGGTCATCTAGATGTGCCAGTTCATCGATGAGACAGGTGTGTGGCTGAGGGGTGACCGGCTGCTGCCACCTTTGTATTTCGGCAGTGGACCGTTCAGAGAGTTCCGGAGCCCTGGCTTCGTCCTCTGCCCTCTGCAAAGTAGGGAGCCAGCAATCTCCGCTTGAGGCGGATGTCGAATTGCTCTACAAACGAGTCGCCCAGATCGTGGAACTCGCATTGTATGGCCGCTGAGCGAAACGATTGTAGGAATTGGCTGACTGTCTCTGATTCCTTTTGGTCACATTGGGGAAACGTCTAGTGGCGGACTATGCGCAATGGGGTTGCAACGTGGTTTTTAAGCTTGGCTATGAAAGCGTCCCACCATAAGACATGGACTGCCAGTGGTGAAGCCAGAGCTCTTGCGGTGTTAAACAAGTCCGTCCCGCAAGAGCTGAGGAAAAATCCGCATTTCCTGTCCTCTGGTAGCTGGTGATAGGTATTGGCTATCAGGAAACGCTCAAAACGTTCGAGAAATCCAGCCCATGACAGTGGTGGATTCTGGATCTGGAAATGATTTGTTTTCTGGATTCCTTTCAGGTCTCCGGGATCTGCAAGACCATCACGAACCCACAGTGATTCAGGCTGCAGCTGAATCGTGGAGGAAATCTTCCAGCAGTGTGGCCATCGGATCAACCTGGATCTCAGTAGTCAACTCCTCTCCAAAGTCATCTGGAGCATCTCTGAGACCCAGCAGTCATAGTTGAATAGCTTTAAGACTTTACTCTATTATCATGGCACCATATACAACAAAGTTGTGCCTTCTTCACTGTATATTATGTATCTATATAAATAAAAATGTTTGTTCAAAACTGCTAATGTCCGAAAGTCCTGCACCGATCGCTTCTAAATTTTCACACAACGTTCCTTTCAAGTACGGCACCAATGATATGTATAGATTGTGTACATGTCACACCTGTGCCAGTACACGCAACGAAAATGTCAAAAATGTAGATAGAGGGATAGAGAGAGAGAGGGAGAAATACAGTAGGTAGGTGGTTAGGTAGGTAGAGGGATAGAGAGAGAGGGAGAAACTCCACCCTCGAGTTGATGAGGGTGGTGTCCCTCCTGACTGGGCCATATCAATGTGTGGCCGGAAAGGCTAGTTAAACTATACAATTGCATAAAACTGTACATTCTATACAATGAAGTTGAAAACACCTGATATTGCATTTGTGTTGCCCCCTACAGTTGAAGATAGTTACTGCTCTGGGGTGGAAGCTCTTTTTCAGTCTACTTCTCCTTGTTTTTATTATCCTGTACCGTCTGCCAGATGGTAACACTTAAAAAAAGGGGGGTGGTGGTGGCCAGGAGGAGATCTTTAAGGATGTTTGGAACTTTCTTGAGGCAGCAGGAGTTATACAGCTCATCCAAAGAGGGGAGGGGGCAACCAATGACCCTCTGGGCACCTCCCTTCCAGATGGTCTTTGGGGAAAGGTAGCAAGCATGAAGATGATTCTTACATCCTGAAGGACCATGAAGGAACGTGGTGGAAACCGGGCCGGGCAGGGGCATTTTGGAAACAGGCCCTGGAGAAAGCCAGGACAATTTAATTAGAGAGAGAGAAAGCCACGAGAAGGCCCCAGAGCCACAGGTGCCAATGGAGAAGGGTGGTGGCCACCATCAGCCTTCGACGATATCTGGGACATCTCCATGCTTGGTCGTCTTCCACAGAAATAGGAATGCGTAGAGTAGGGCAGATGCAGAGAGCTGAACACTTCCCAGGGGCCTGGAGGCTAAAACATATGAAGATGGTTGCTGGAATTGGGTATGTCCAGTTTAATGAAAAGAAGGACCAGTGGTGACATGACAGCCGTGTTCCGATACCTCAGGGGTTGCCACAAAGAAGAGGGAGTCAAACTATTCTCCAAGACGTCTGAAGGAAGGACAAGAACAAAGAACAACAGAGCGGGGCAGGACAGAAAAGAACAGAATAAGAATTAGGAAAGAATAGGATAGGATAAGAATTAGAAGAGGATAAAATAGAAGAGGATGGCATGGCATGGCATGGCATGGCATAGCATGGCATAGCATAGAATAGGACCTTGGAGGTCTACTAGTCCAGCCCACTGGTCAAGCAGAAGGACTTACACCATTTCAGATAAGTGACTGTCTGTGTCATGACTGCTTCCATCATAAATCAAGAAAGAACACACTTAAACTCATTTGGAAGGTTTAAGGCTACTTTTACTGAAAATGATAAGACTGCAGCGAAAGTCAAGCAAGGAATGAAACATTTAGGCGCGCATCATACGTATCAAAGCATATAACCCAATCCTCCACCTCTTTGACCCCAGCATATTGTCCAATGCAAAGCCGTTCACGACATCAGGTGTAAGTCCTGCCCAGGGTCATCATCAGAATGGAATGCAGACCGTTAGCCGAGGTGATAACAGTCCGTGGCCACATCCCTCTCTCCTGCACACTCCTAAACTAGCAACACAAACACACACCCCGCCCCCCGTTACAATATGACAGAGCCGGAGCGAGCAAAAGCAGAGGCTGACAGTCTGGTTCCTTCTTAAATGAATGGAAACTAAGGAAGAAGAGAAGCAACCTGCAATGAAGAAGAAGCTTCCTGACAGAACAATCAAGCAGTGGGACAACCTGTCTTCAGAGGTTGCGGTTGCTTCAACACTGGAAGTTTTAAAGAAGACATTGGACAACCATTTGTCTGAAATGATATAAGATCACTTGCATGAGTGAGGGGTTGGACTCAATGATCTCCAAGGTCTCTTCCAAGTAATCTATTCTATTCTATTCTATTTCATTCCATTCCATTCTATTCTGTAAATTAGTCACATGGTTGGGAAATAAATCCGGCTTCCCCATCGACTTTGCTGGTGAGATGGTCGTAAAAGAGAATGACATTACCCAGGGACACAGCAACCGTCATAAGTACATGCCAGTTGCCAAGCCTCTGCATGTTGGACTCAATTATGGTTTGAAGTCCAGGTAGCCCGGAGGGGGAGGAGGAGGAGGTTGATGGGCAGAAGGAGTTTCCTTGGCCTTTCAACTCTGCAATTGTCCCTTTTTAAGAGTTTTTAAAACTCTGTTTGGCTTTTTTCAAAAAAAAAAAAAACCCTTCTGTTTTCAACTGCCATATTTCCCATGCCTTGTATCATGTGTCATATACAGCATCATAAGGGTGGGATGCAATGGGTGGAAACTAATCAAGGAGAGAAGCCATTGAGGAGAAATGTCCTGACAGTGAGAACAATTAAGGAGGGGGGAAACGTTCCTTCAGAAGTTCGGAATGCTGAAACAGTCATGTTTACGAGACCGCCTCCTGCCCCATACATCCCTTCGTCCGATCCGCTCCCACAGAGAGGGCCTTCTCCGGGTACCGTCGGCCGGGCAATGCCAGTTGGCGACATCCAGGGGAAGGGCCTTCTCTGTGGCGGGCCCAGCCCTCTGGAACGACCTACCCCCCGACCTTCGCACTACCTCGGACCTCCGCCTCTTCCGCCAACGCCTTAAGACGTACCTATTCCAACAAGCCGGCCTCGCGTAGCCGCCCGTTTCTGACTCTATTTATAAATTTTAATTTTTTAGGGTTTTAAAGGGTTTTTAGCACGGGTTTTAATTTAATTTAATATGTTTTTAATAGTATATATTGTTTTGTAATGGTTTGTAATAATGCCTGTGCGCCGCCCTGAGTCCTAACAAAGAGAAGGGCGGGGTATAAATTCGAAAATAAATAAATAAATGTGTCACGTGTCATACAAATAAAAAGGCTAAGCCCAGGAGTAGAGAGCCAATTAGAGAATCAAGCTGATCAGCCATAATCTTGGCTGGTTCTCTCCAGATCCAGCAGTTGGAGAGCAACCATTCCGTGGCGGTCATTCCGTAGGAGAGCCCTGACATTGCTCCCCATGAGATGGTGAAGGTGATCAAGGGGTGATCAAGGGGACCCTCCCTGTCCCACCCCCATTCGGTTGGGAAGTAAGGGCCCCCTTGGGCCATGACATCTGCTGCCCCCCAGGAGCACACAAAGAGGGCTGTGATGTCAGGGCCCCTGGGGGAAGAGATATAAAGGCCAAATGGAGGGGAGAGGGGCTGTTGAGAGTTTTAGGCACTTGACTTGAGTCAAGCCGTGGTCTCAACTCTATTGCAGGGAGCAGCCGTTCCTCAGAATGGACGAGAGGCTTAAAAAGCTGCCCTTCCTTAAAAAGAAGAGCAGCCAGCAGGACTATCAAAATAGTCATCGTCAGGAAGCCCAGTCCTCTGCCTTCCTTAAACTGCCAGCGCTGGTGCTGCCCAATGGGGCAGGCAAAGAAATTGCCCAGACTCCTGGGCTCTCAAAGAGGGAGATCAAGGGTGGCCAGAAGGAGCTCCCTCCCTTACAAAGGCTGCCTGAAAGGGAAAAGCCCCAAAGGAGCCACCTCAACTCGAGGAGAAAAGAAACCCCCAATGCCATCAAATCATCATATCCAGGTATCTATGCTCCAGGGCTGGGCTACCTCTGGAACCAGCCTTCTCCCCTCACCTCTGCCCACCCCACACTATCAATCGTGTTGATTTCCCTGGAGCTCAGAGCTCCTCCTCAAGAGGCTTGTCTAAGGACATGAAGATCAGGGACTCGGGGCTTGTCCCATTGAACTGCCCCTCAATCTCAGTCTCTCTCTTCTTCCCAGAACTCTCGGATGAATATTTTCATCATTTATGGCAGAGCAAGAAGCCACTAAAGGGGGTCTCTGTCATGGACGAGAGTGAAATCTTGGATAACATCTTGGCCCATCTTCGTCCTCTCCAGGTAAGCAGCTTGGTTTGTGGTGGGCCCAGAGGTCCTCTGTGAAGTCCTTTCTTTCACAGTCAGCCAGGCTTGGCAAACAGTCTTTCAGAGGAATATTTATCAACACGAACCTTCTCTCGCTCGGAGAGCTGCCAGATAATTAGTTTCCAAATGCAGGGCAAGGCAACACTTGGCACAGTGTCTCCTACAATAACAAACAGAACATTCCACGCTTCAAACAACCGAATGAACAAATTGTTTCCTGCAAAAGCCCCCTCCCAGTTGGCTCCTCTTTGGTTTCCTATGGGAGGGGCCAATCACCTCCAAGGTGTGGCTTTACTCCCAACTTTCTTAGTTGTTGTTGTGAAGCTCCCAGAAGACAAGCTAATTAATTTACGTTCCTCGAGACAAAGTTCAAAAGAAATCCCATCATTTATTAGGATCGACGTTCCGGCTTGAGCTCTGGTGGAACCAAAACTGCTTTCATTTCATTGCATTTGACTTTTACCCCTGTATCCCTTCCCTTCAGTCATGGGTCATAACTCATCTTCTCCACCTAGGTTGCAGAAGTCCACTCTGCATGCCAAAGGCATGCATGGAATCTGCCCTCCCTTGCCAGCCTGATAATAGTCATGGCAATGCTTAAGCAGTTGACACTTGTCTTCTGGCAGCTCTGCCCCTGCGCACACTGGGAACAGGCTCCAGCTGTTCCTCTGCCTCACTGCTGTCCAGCTCCCTCTCAGTCTCTGATGCAGAGCCCTCGTCTGAGCTTCCTTCGGTCCCCAGGATTGGCCCATGTTCCTCCCCAACCTCCTCACTATCCGACCCTGCAGGCAGCTCTGCTGGCCTCTGGCGGGCACAAGAAAAGCGGCCATCAATGGCGAAGGGTGAATGCAGCCTGGATGCCTTGGCGAGAACTCAATGGTGAGAACTCAATGGGTTGACGGACGGATGCCAACCCATCTTGACTCTAAGATTCTACAAGACAAGGATCCCACCTGTTGCACTGTATGGCCATGAACGTTGGGCAGCAACAAGAAGGACCGAAAGCTCACTCCATGCCATGGATGCGCGAAGGCTCCCTTGGATCTCGGGCACCTGCCTTCTCCACCACACCACAAACGACACCCTTGGACCACCTTTTGGTGTGGCACCAACTGCAGAGAAGATGAGAGAAGGGCGACTCCGCTGATAGGGACACGTCCAGAGAGCAGCAGCATCCAGCGTGGCCAAGAGTGGTCGGCAACCTCACGGGTGTCCAAAACAGAGATGGCAAGACGGCATCCACAAAGATGCGAAAGTCCCAGGCCTGAACCCGGGAAACGCAGGAGACCACGCAAAGTGACCCGAAAAGCGGACCCTGCGCCTGCGGGAATACGCTGGGAAGGAGAAGACGGGGCCCTTGGGGCTCTGAACGTGGTTCTTCAGTTGCAGACCTCCCATGACCCAAGGACATCATCAGTGCTAGGGAGGGTGACGTTTGCTCCCTGCTTCTTCAGAGCAAGCTACTGGGTATCAACAGAGGGCAAACCCCACTCCCTTCCAGCACTGGTGACGTTCCCTAGTTGGGTCGTGAAACATCTGCAAGGAAAACCACCAAGCTCAGAGAACAAAGGTTGGTCCTTAACTTACAACCTCACCTGAGCCCAAATTTTATGTTGCTGAGCAGATCATTTGGTAAATGGCTTTGGCCCCATTTTACGACCTTTCCTGCCACTGCTGTTAAGCAAATCACTGCAGATGTGACGTTAGGAACACGGTTGTTAAGTGAATCGGGCTTCTCCAGTGACTTTGCTTGGCAGAAAGTTGCAAAAAGGGGATCACGTGACCTGGGGCACAGCAACTGGCTGCACAATTGTGGCAAAAATGAAAAGCTCACAACATCCGGTGCCAGCAATTTAGCTTGTTCAGCTACAAAAATGTGGCTCTCAATTGTGGTGGCAAGTCCAGAATTCCCTGTAAATGGGAGAAGATGGGAGTTTGTCCATCAGCGTATAGCCAGTCCTCGACTTATGACCACAATGGGACCAGAACTTTAGGTTGCAGGGCGAGTTGCTAAGTTATGTTGTTAAGTAAGCTTTGCCCCAATTTACGACCTTTCTTGCCTTTGATGTTCAGTGAATCACTGCCGTCGTTAAATTAGTCACAGGGCCATTAAGGGAGCCTGGCTTTTCCATTGACTTTGCTGGCCAGAAGGTCGCAAAAGGGGATCACGTGACCTGGGGCACAGCAACTGGCACCAGGACATGCCAGTTGCCCGACAGCCGGATTTTGATCACGTGACCACAGAGATGCTGCCTGTGTGTGAAAAGCGAAATCCCTTTTTGCGGTTGTAAACTATTCGTTATCACTTCCAACAGTTCGTAAATCAATGTTCTGACCCAGCTCCCCAAACACCACAAACCCTCTGACGTTAACTCAAAGGCTCCTTTATTAGGAGCGCCAGCAGCCCCGGCAAAAATCTCACTGCAGGTTATCAAGTCCGTCCGGCAGGGAGACGAAGCGTTCTCTGCCACATGTCTCCACCTCTGCCCCCTGCCTCTTCTCCCGAGAGCTAGGGTGGGGTTTCGCTAGCAGTGGTGGCTCTTCCTTCCCAAGGATCGGCCCATAGATTTCCACCGCTCTCCTCTCCTCTGTCTTCTTTATTTTTATTTTATTTATTTTATTCAATTTATATCCTGCCCTTCTCCAAAAGGACTCAGCACGGCGCACAGGAATTTAAAAACCACATACAAAAATAATACAAAACATATAAATTTAAAAATCTATTAAATAGCACCTGCTATTTCTGTGCACCTGCACATCAGGCACTGGACCCAGCTGTTCCTCCTCTTCCTCATCAGCCACCTCCAGGCCTGGGGAGCATTGCCTCTCCAACGGAAGGCTGACGGGCGGCCCAGCTCCATTCCCTCCTCCCCCTCGGAGGTCTCAGGTTGCCTTGATTCAGACCCTGACTCCCCTCCCCTCCTCCTCCTCCTCCTCCGATGGGGCTGCTGGAGGGCCAAGATGCCAATAGGCCACCACAATAAACCGTGATAAACCAAGGGCTACCAACCTCTGGAAAGGGGTTGTTTACTTGCCATTCCAGACAGAGGAAGAAAATCTGTGCTCTTCATCTCGACAACCGTTCTCATAATTTGTGGCAGGGATTTTCCTTCCGTTCATCTCAGCTCCAGCTGATACAATCCGGATGGTCCTTCTGAGGTGCTTCCGCTCTGTCCCAGCTAGAAAAGTCGAATAAATTATCATTTGCATCCTGACGCAGAAGGGAAACCAACCCTTCCCTTGGAAACACACAAAAAGCCCTTCCTTCCTCTCCTCCTTCACTTTCTCACGACTTCTTTTTTGTTGCTCTCGTTGTCCAAGCAGATTCCTGCAGACGGCAAATTCTCCCGACGGAAAACAACATTGCCGGCCATCATCCAGGAGTCTCCTTCCCAGGCCCTTCCTAAAGACAAGGTAAATATGCTCAGGGTTTACACATTGAGGGCTCCGGTTGTCTTAGACACAGTGTCAGAAGAGGACAACTTGCAGTGGCCAAGTCACCACTACCCACAAGCCACGGCCCACCTCTTGCTCAGGCAGAAAACCCTTGACCATTCCAAGCAAATAGTTGTCCAATCTCTTCTTCAAAGCCCTCAGTGATGCAGCACCCACAACCTCTGGAGTGGTTAATTGTCCAGTGGTTAATTGTCCTCACTGTTAGGAAGTTCCTCCGTAGTTCTAGGTTGCTTCTCTCCTTTATAAATTTGCATCCGTTGCTTCTTGTCTTGCCTTCTGGTGCTTTGAAGAATAGGTTGACCCCCTCTTCTTTGTGGCAACCCCTGAGATATTGGAACACAGCTCGTAGTGTACCTCTTGCTCCTGGGTGAGTTAACTACAGTGAGTAAGCCTTGGTCAGAGCAGTAAGGTGTCCCAGACCACCAAGGAGAACTAACACACTTAAAAAGACGAAGCTGCAAGATCTTGACAAAAATCATAAGATCATCAGATCCCCAAACAGAGAATTAGACAGGGGACCGATGGGGCTGGGGGATGGGAGGGTGTTAAAGCAGCTTTTGAAGGAGGAGGAGGAGGAGGAGGAGGAGGAGGAGGAGGAGGAGGAGGAGGAGGAGGAGGAGGAGGAAGAGGAGGAGGAGCTTACATGTCAGTTGCCTCTGAATTTGGATCACGTGACCACGGGATGCTGCCATGGTCATAAGTGTGAAAAAGCATGATAAGACACTCTTTTCAGGGCCATCGTAACTTTGAACGGTCACAAAATGAACTGTTGGAAGTCGAGGACTTCCTGTAATCCTTTGAGACCAAATTATGATGCTGCAAGTGAAAGCCACCCCTGAGAAGAGTTGGGATTTCGACCAGGCGGGTCTGGCTGCCATCTTGGCCTTTCATGTCCTGGGAGCTGCAGGGGGAAATGGCCCTGTGCTTGACCACATTTGGCCCATTCCTGGTCCTCCTTTATCCTCTCTCCTTTTCTTGGCTGATGGGTGGAGCTCCCTAGGACTCACGGGCTCTTTTTCCAACCTTCAGATCAACCTCTACCGATATTACGGGTTGAAGTTGAGGGAGTGCAGGAGGAAGGACCTTGTAAAGGACCACCTAAGGAGACTCCTGAGATCCTCAGTAGAGGAAGACAAAGAGGTGAGTGGGAGTGGGCTGCCTTTTGGGGCTGGGACTTCCACCTTTGTGGGGGCCTTGGTGCTCTCTGAGCTTGGTGGTTTTCTTGCAGAACAGTTCAGTACCCAACTAGGTTATGTCATCAGTTCTAGACGGAAACAGGTGTGTAGGTGAGGAGAGGAGGAGGAGGAGGGAATAGGAGAGGAGGAGCAAGGGCAGGAGGGAGGAGGGGCAGGAGGAGGAGGAAAAGAATGGTGGGTTCTTTGGTGTTCTCTTAACTTGGTTGTTTTCTTGGAGATGTTTCATTATCTAGGTAGGTAACATCATCAGTGCTAGAAGGGCCTGGGGTTTGCAGAGAGGAGGAGGAGGAGGAGGGGAGGAGAAAGAGGAAGATTTAAAAAAGGGAACGTGCAAATGTTTTAATTCATATGCATCACTTTGCCTAGGGAGTCTCGGAGACTCTACGCCTCGCTGGGGGTCAACACCTGCCTGAAATCCTCCAGGTCCTGAGGGAGGTCGGGAGCCTTCCACCGCTGAAGAGACGGTCTCTCCTGGAAGGCTCCTGTAAAATCCTCTGAGGCCCAGACAGGTGAGGCAACGAGGAACAACGAGGGAAAACACAACTGTGTACAATTCAGCCCCAGTCCCTGCTTGGGAGCCATTTATACAGGAGCTTTCAAGCAGGGCAGCCAATAGCGATTAGCAGAAAGCCCGCTTCCAGCCTGTGCACCTTAGCCAATAGCGTGAGCCTTTGGTAATTGACCCGGTCCTCCTCGAGGTCATCTAGATGTGCCAGTTCATCGATGAGACAGGTGTGTGGCTGAGGGGTGACCGGCTGCTGCCACCTTTGTATTTCGGCAGTGGACCGTTCAGAGAGTTCCGGAGCCCTGGCTTCGTCCTCTGCCCTCTGCAAAGTAGGGAGCCAGCAATCTCCGCTTGAGGCGGATGTCGAATTGCTCTACAAACGAGTCGCCCAGATCGTGGAACTCGCATTGTATGGCCGCTGAGCGAAACGATTGTAGGAATTGGCTGACTGTCTCTGATTCCTTTTGGTCACATTGGGGAAACGTCTAGTGGCGGACTATGCGCAATGGGGTTGGAACGTGGTTTTTAAGCTTGGCTATGAAAGCGCCCCACCATAAGACATGGACTGCCAGTGGTGAAGCCAGAGCTCTTGCGGTGTTAAACAAGTCCGTCCCGCAAGAGCTGAGGAAAAATCCGCATTTCCTGTCCTCTGGTAGCTGGTGATAGGTATTGGCTATCAGGAAACGCTCAAAACGTTCGAGAAATCCAGCCCATGACAGTGGTGGATTCTGGATCTGGAAATGATTTGTTTTCTGGATTCCTTTCAGGTCTCCGGGATCTGCAAGACCATCACGAACCCACAGTGATTCAGGCTGCAGCTGAATCTTGGAGGAAATCTTCCAGCAGTGTGGCCATCGGATCAACCTGGATCTCAGTAGTCAACTCCTCTCCAAAGTCATCTGGAGCATCTCTGAGACCCAGCAGTCATAGTTGAATAGCTTTAAGACTTTACTCTATTATCATGGCACCATATACAACAAAGTTGTGCCTTCTTCACTGTATATTATGTATCTATATAAATAAAAATGTTTGTTCAAAACTGCTAATGTCCAAAAGTCCTGCACCGATCGCTTCTAAATTTTCACACAACGTTCCTTTCAAGTACGGCACCAATGATATGTATAGATTGTGTACATGTCACACCTGTGCCAGTACACGCAACGAAAATGTCAAAAATGTAGATAGAGGGATAGAGAGAGAGAGGGAGAAATACAGTAGGTAGGTGGTTAGGTAGGTAGAGGGATAGAGAGAGAGGGAGAAACTCCACCCTCGAGTTGATGAGGGTGGTGTCCCTCCTGACTGGGCCATATCAATGTGTGGCCGGAAAGGCTAGTTAAAAATGAAACTATACAATTGCATAAAACTGTACATTCTATACAATGAAGTTGAAAACACCTGATATTGCATTTGTGTTGCCCCCTACAGTTGAAGATAGTTACTGCTCTGGGGTGGAAGCTCTTTTTCAGTCTACTTCTCCTTGTTTTTATTATCCTGTACCGTCTGCCAGATGGTAACACTTAAAAAAAGGGGGGGTGGCCAGGAGGAGATCTTTAAGGATGTTTGGAATTTTCTTGAGGCAGCAGGAGTTATACAGCTCATCCAAAGAGGGGAGGGGGCAACCAATGACCCTCTGGGCACCTCCCTTCCAGATGGTCTTTGGGGAAAGGGAGCAAGCATGAAGATGATTCTTACATCCTGAAGGACCATGAAGGAACGTGGTGGAAACCGGGCCGGGCAGGGGCATTTTGGAAACAGGCCCTGGAGAAAGCCAGGACAATTTAATTAGAGAGAGAGAAAGCCACGAGAAGGCCCCAGAGCCACAGGTGCCAATGGAGAAGGGTGGTGGCCACCATCAGCCTTCGACGATATCTGGGACATCTCCATGCTTGGTCGTCTTCCACAGAAATAGGAATGCGTAGAGTAGGGCAGATGCAGAGAGCTGAACACTTCCCAGGGGCCTGGAGGCTAAAACATATGAAGATGGTTGCTGGAATTGGGTATGTCCAGTTTAATGAAAAGAAGGACCAGTGGTGACATGACAGCCGTGTTCCGATACCTCAGGGGTTGCCACAAAGAAGAGGGAGTCAAACTATTCTCCAAGACGTCTGAAGGAAGGACAAGAACAAAGAACAACAGAGCGGGGCAGGACAGAAAAGAACAGAATAAGAATTAGGAAAGAATAGGATAGGATAAGAATTAGAAGAGGATAAAATAGAAGAGGATGGCATGGCATGGCATGGCATGGCATGGCATGGCATAGCATAGCATGGCATAGCATAGAATAGGACCTTGGAGGTCTACTAGTCCAGCCCACTGGTCAAGCAGAAGGACTTATACCATTTCAGATAAGTGACTGTCTGTGTCATGACTGCTTCCATCATAAATCAAGAAAGAACACACTTAAACTCATTTGGAAGGTTTAAGGCTACTTTTACTGAAAATGATAAGACTGCAGCGAAAGTCAAGCAAGGAATGAAACATTTAGGCGCGCAACATACGTATCAAAGCATATAACCCAATCCTCCACCTCTTTGACCCCAGCATATTGTCCAATGCAAAGCCGTTCACGACATCAGGTGTAAGTCCTGCCCAGGGTCATCATCAGAATGGAATGCAGACCGTTAGCCGAGGTGATAACAGTCCGTGGCCACATCCCTCTCTCCTGCACACTCCTAAACTAGCAACACAAACACACACCCCGCCCCCCGTTACAATATGACAGAGCCGGAGCGAGCAAAAGCAGAGGCTGACAGTCTGGTTCCTTCTTAAATGAATGGAAACTAAGGAAGAAGAGAAGCAACCTGCAATGAAGAAGAAGCTTCCTGACAGAACAATCAAGCAGTGGGACAATCTGTCTTCAGAGGTTGCGGTTGCTTCAACACTGGAAGTTTTAAAGAAGACATTGGACAACCATTTGTCTGAAATGATATAAGATCACTTGCATGAGTGAGGGGTTGGACTCAATGATCTCCAAGGTCTCTTCCAAGTAATCTATTCTATTCTATTCTATTTCATTCCATTCCATTCTATTCTGTAAATTAGTCACATGGTTGGGAAATAAATCCGGCTTCCCCATCGACTTTGCTGGTGAGATGGTCGTAAAAGAGAATGACATTACCCAGGGACACAGCAACCGTCATAAGTACATGCCAGTTGCCAAGCCTCTGCGTGTTGGGCTCAATTATGGTTTGAAGTCCAGGTAGCCCGGAGGGGGAGGGGGAGGAGGTTGATGGGCAGAAGGAGTTTCCTTGGCCTTTCAACTCTGCAATTGTCCCTTTTTAAGAGTTTTTAAAACTCTGTTTGGCTTTTTTTAAAAAAAAAAAAAACCTTCTGTTTTCAACTGCCATATTTCCCATGCCTTGTGTCATGTGTCATATACAGCATCATAAGGGTGGGATGCAATGGGTGGAAACTAATCATGGAGAGAAGCCATTGAGGAGAAATTTCCTGACAGTGAGAACAATTAAGGAGGGGGGAAACGTTCCTCCAGAAGTTCGGAATGCTGAAACAGTCATGTTTACGAGACCGCCTCCTGCCCCATACATCCCTTCATCCGATCTGCTCCCACAGAGAGGGCCTTCTCCGGGTACCGTCGGCCGGACAATGCCGACTGGCGACACCCAGGGGAAGGGCCTTCTCTGTGGCAGGCCCGGCCCTCTGGAACGACCTACCCCCCGACCTTCGCACTACCTCGGACCTCCGCCTCTTCCGCCAACGTTTTAAGACGTACCTATTCCAACAAGCCGGCCTAGCGTAGCCCCCCATTTCTGACTCTATTTATAAATTTTAATTTTTTAGGGTTTTAAAGGGTTTTTAGCACGGGTTTTAATTTAATTTAATATGTTTTTAATAGTATATATTGTTTTGTAATGGTTTGTAATAATGCCTGTGCGCCGCCCTGAGTCCTAACAAAGAGAAGGGCGGGGTATAAATTCGAAAATAAATAAATAAATGTGTCACGTGTCATACAAATAAAAAGGCTAAGCCCAGGAGTAGAGAGCCAATCAGAGAATCAAGTTGATCAGCCATAATCTTGGCTGGTTCTCTCCAGATCCAGCAGTTGGAGAGCAACCATTCCGTGGCGGTCATTCCGTAGGAGAGCCCTGACATTGCTCCCCATGAGATGGTGAAGGTGATCAAGGGGTGATCAAGGGGACCCTCCCTGTCCCACCCCCATTCGGTTGGGAAGTAAGGGCCCCCTTGGACCATGACATCAGCTGCCCCCCAGGAGCACATAAAGAGGGCTGTGATGTCAGGGCCCCTGGGGGAAGAGATATAAAGGCCAAATGGAGGGGAGAGGGGCTGTTGAGAGTTTTAGGCACTTGACTTGAGTCAAGCCGTGGTCTCAACTCTATTGCAGGGAGCAGCTCGGAATGGACGAGAGGCTTAAAAAGCTGCCCTTCCTTAAAAAGATGGGTAGCCAGAACGACTATCAAAATAGTCATCGTCAGGAAGCCCAGTCCTCTGCCTTCCTTAAACTGCCAGCGCTGGTGCTGCCCAATGGGGCAGGCAAAGAAATTGCCCAGACTCCTGGGCTCTCAAAGAGGGAGATCAAGGGTGGCCAGAAGGAGCTCCCTCCCTTACAAAGGCTGCCCGAAAGGGAAAAGCCCCCAAGGAGCCACCTCAACCCGAGGAGAAAAGAAACCCCCAATGCCATCAAATCATCATATCCAGGTATCTATGCTCCAGGGCTGGGCTACCTCTGGAACCAGCCGTCTCCCCTCACCTCTGCCCACCCCACACTATCAATCATTTTGATTTCCCTGGAGCTCAGAGCTCCTCCTCAAGAGGGTTGTCTAAGGACATGAAGATCAAGGACTCCGGGTTTGTCCCATTGAACTGCCCCTCAATCTCAGTCTCTCTCTTCTTCCCAGAACTCTCGGATGAATATTTCAATCGTATATGGCAGAGCAAGAAGCCACTAAAGGGGGTGTCCGACAAAAACATTTTGGATGCGAGTGACGAGAGTGAAATCTTGGATAACATCTTGGCCCATCTTCGTCCTCTCCAGGTAAGCAGCTTGGTTTGTGGTGGGCCCAGAGGTCCTCTGTGAAGTCCTTTCTTTCACAGTCAGCCAGGCTTGGCAAACAGTCTTTCAGAGGAATATTTATCAACACAAACCTTCTCTCGCTCGGAGAGCTGCCAGATAATTAGTTTCCAAATGCAGGGCAAGGCAACACTTGGCACAGTGTCTCCTACAATAACAAACAGAACATTCCACGCTTCAAACAACCGAATGAACAAATTGTTTCCTGCAAAAGCCCCCTCCCAGTTGGCTCCTCTTTGGTTTCCTATGGGAGGGGCCAATCACCTCCAAGGTGTGGCTTTACTCCCAACTTTCTTAGTTGTTGTTGTGAAGCTCCCAGAAGACAAGCTAATTAATTTACGTTCCTCGAGACAAAGTTCAAAAGAAATCCCATCATTTATTAGGATCGACGTTCCGGCTTGAGCTCTGGTGGAACCAAAACTGCTTTCATTTCATTGCATTTGACCTTTACCCCTGTATCCCTTCCCTTCAGTCATGGGTCATAACTCATCTTCTCCACCTAGGTTGCAGAAGTCCACTCTGCATGCCAAAGGCATGCATGGAATCTGCCCTCCCTTGCCAGCCTGATAATAGTCATGGCAATGCTTTAGCAGTTGACACTTGTCTTCTGGCAGCTCTGCCCCTGCGCACACTGGGAACAGGCTCCAGCTGTTCCTCTGCCTCACTGCTGTCCAGCTCCCTCTCAGTCTCTGATGCAGAGCCCTCGTCTGAGCTTCCTTCGGTCCCCAGGATTGGCCCATGTTCCTCCCCAACCTCCTCACTATCCGACCCTGCAGGCAGCTCTGCTGGCCTCTGGCGGGCACAAGAAAAGCGGCCATCAATGGCGAAGGGTGAATGCAGCCTGGATGCCTTGGCGAGAACTCAATGGTGAGAACTCAATGGGTTGACGGACGGATGCCAACCCATCTTGACTCTAAGATTCTACAAGACAAGGATCCCACCTGTTGCACTGTATGGCCATGAACGTTGGGCAGCAACAAGAAGGACCGAAAGCTCACTCCATGCCATGGATGCGCGAAGGCTCCCTTGGATCTCGGGCACCTGCCTTCTCCACCACACCACAAACGACACCCTTGGACCACCTTTTGGTGTGGCACCAACTGCAGAGAAGATGAGAGAAGGGCGACTCCGCTGATAGGGACACGTCCAGAGAGCAGCAGCATCCAGCGTGGCCAAGAGTGGTCGGCAACCTCACGGGTGTCCAAAACAGAGATGGCAAGACGGCATCCACAAAGATGCGAAAGTCCCAGGCCTGAACCCGGGAAACGCAGGAGACCACGCAAAGTGACCCGAAAAGCGGACCCTGCGCCTGCGGGAATACGCTGGGAAGGAGAAGACGGGGCCCTTGGGGCTCTGAACGTGGTTCTTCAGTTGCAGACCTCCCATGACCCAAGGACATCATCAGTGCTAGGGAGGGTGACGTTTGCTCCCTGCTTCTTCAGAGCAAGCTACTGGGTATCAACAGAGGGCAAACCCCACTCCCTTCCAGCACTGGTGACGTTCCCTAGTTGGGTCGTGAAACATCTGCAAGGAAAACCACCAAGCTCAGAGAACAAAGGTTGGTCCTTAACTTACAACCTCACCTGAGCCCAAATTTTATGTTGCTGAGCAGATCATTTGGTAAATGGCTTTGGCCCCATTTTACGACCTTTCCTGCCACCGCTGTTAAGCAAATCACTGCAGATGTGACGTTAGGAACACGGTTGTTAAGTGAATCGGGCTTCTCCAGTGACTTTGCTTGGCAGAAAGTTGCAAAAAGGGGATCACGTGACCTGGGGCACAGCAACTGGCTGCACAATTGTGGCAAAAATGAAAAGCTCACAACATCCGGTGCCAGCAATTTAGCTTGTTCAGCTACAAAAATGTGGCTCTCAATTGTGGTGGCAAGTCCAGAATTCCCTGTAAATGGGAGAAGATGGGAGTTTGTCCATCAGCGTATAGCCAGTCCTCGACTTATGACCACAACGGGACCAGAACTTTAGGTTGCAGGGCGAGTTGCTAAGTTATGTTGTTAAGTAAGCTTTGCCCCAATTTACGACCTTTCTTGCCTTTGATGTTCAGTGAATCACTGCCGTCGTTAAATTAGTCACAGGGCCATTAAGGGAGCCTGGCTTTTCCATTGACTTTGCTGGCCAGAAGGTCGCAAAAGGGGATCACGTGACCTGGGGCACAGCAACTGGCACCAGGACATGCCAGTTGCCCGACAGCCGGATTTTGATCACGTGACCACAGAGATGCTGCCTGTGTGTGAAAAGCGAAATCCCTTTTTGCGGTTGTAAACTATTCGTTATCACTTCCAACAGTTCGTAAATCAATGTTCTGACTCAGCTCCCCAAACACCACAAACCCTCTGACGTTAACTCAAAGGCTCCTTTATTAGGAGCGCCAGCAGCCCCGGCAAAAATCTCACCGCAGGTTATCAAGTCCGTCCGGCAGGGAGACGAAGCGTTCTCTGCCACATGTCTCCACCTCCGCCCCCTGCCTCTTCTCCCGAGAGCTAGGGTGGGGTTTCGCTAGCAGCGGTGGCTCTTCCTTCCCAAGGATCGGCCCATAGATTTCCACCGCTCTCCTCTCCTCTGTCTTCTTTATTTTTATTTTATTTATTTTATTCAATTTATATCCTGCCCTTCTCCAAAAGGACTCAGCACAGCGCACAGGAATTTAAAAACCACATACAAAAATAATACAAAACATATAAATTTAAAAATCTATTAAATAGCACCTGCTATTTCTGTGCACCTGCACATCAGGCACTGGACCCAGCTGTTCCTCCTCTTCCTCATCAGCCACCTCCAGGCCTGGGGAGCATTGCCTCTCCAACGGAAGGCTGACGGGCGGCCCAGCTCCATTCCCTCCTCCCCCTCGGAGGTCTCAGGTTGCCTTGATTCAGACCCTGACTCCCCTCCCCTCCTCCTCCTCCTCCTCCGATGGGGCTGCTGGAGGGCCAAGATGCCAATAGGCCACCACAATAAACCGTGATAAACCAAGGGCTACCAACCTCTGGAAAGGGGTTGTTTACTTGCCATTCCAGACAGAGGAAGAAAATCTGTGCTCTTCATCTCGACAACCGTTCTCATAATTTGTGGCAGGGATTTTCCTTCCGTTCATCTCAGCTCCAGCTGATACAATCCGGATGGTCCTTCTGAGGTGCTTCCGCTCTGTCCCAGCTAGAAAAGTCGAATAAATTATCATTTGCATCCTGACGCAGAAGGGAAACCAACCCTTCCCTTGGAAACACACAAAAAGCCCTTCCTTCCTCTCCTCCTTCACTTTCTCACGACTTCTTTTTTGTTGCTCTCGTTGTCCAAGCAGATTCCTGCAGACGGCAAATTCTCCCGACGGAAAACAACATTGCCGGCCATCATCCAGGAGTCTCCTTCCCAGGCCCTTCCTAAAGACAAGGTAAATATGCTCAGGGTTTACACATTGAGGGCTCCGGTTGTCTTAGACACAGCGTCAGAAGAGGACAACTTGCAGTGGCCAAGTCACCACTACCCACAAGCCACGGCCCACCTCTTGCTCAGGCAGAAAACCCTTGACCATTCCAAGCAAATAGTTGTCCAATCTCCTCTTCAAAGCCCTCAGTGATGCAGCACCCACAACCTCTGGAGTGGTTAATTGTCCAGTGGTTAATTGTCCTCACTGTTAGGAAGTTCCTCCGTAGTTCTAGGTTGCTTCTCTCCTTTATAAATTTGCATCCGTTGCTTCTTGTCTTGCCTTCTGGTGCTTTGAAGAATAGGTTGACCCCCTCTTCTTTGTGGCAACCCCTGAGATATTGGAACACAGCTCGTAGTGTACCTCTTGCTCCTGGGTGAGTTAACTACAGCGAGTAAGCCTTGGTCAGAGCAGTAAGGTGTCCCAGTCCACCAAGGAGAACTAATACACTTAAAAAGACGAAGCTGCAAGATCTTGACAAAAATCATAAGATCATCAGATCCCCAAACAGAGAATTAGACAGGGGACCGATGGGGCTGGGGGATGGGAGGGTGTTAAAGCAGCTTTTGAAGGAGGAGGAGGAGGAGGAGGAGGAGGAGGAGGAGGAGGAGGAGGAGGAGGAGGAGGAAGAGGAGGAGGAGCTTACATGTCAGTTGCCTCTGAATTTGGATCACGTGACCACGGGATGCTGCCATGGTCATAAGTGTGAAAAAGCATGATAAGACACTCTTTTCAGGGCCATCGTAACTTTGAACGGTCACAAAATGAACTGTTGGAAGTCGAGGACTTCCTGTAATCCTTTGAGACCAAATTATGATGCTGCAAGTGAAAGCCACCCCTGAGAAGAGTTGGGATTTCGACCAGGCGGGTCTGGCTGCCATCTTGGCCTTTCATGACCTGGGAGCTGCAGGGGGAAATGGCCCTGTGCTTGACCACATTTGGCCCATTCCTGGTCCTCCTTTATCCTCTCTCCTTTTCTTGGCTGATGGGTGGAGCTCCCTAGGACTCACGGGCTCTTTTTCCAACCTTCAGATCAACCTCTACCGATATTACGGGTTGAAGTTGAGGGAATGCAGGAGGAAGGACCTTGTAAAGGACCACCTAAGGAGACTCCTGAGATCCTCAGTAGAGGAAGACAAAGAGGTGAGTGGGAGTGGGCTGCCTTTTGGGGCTGGGACTTCCACCTTTGTGGGGGCCTTGGTGCTCTCTGAGCTTGGTGGTTTTCTTGCAGAACAGTTCAGTACCCAACTAGGTTATGTCATCAGTTCTAGACGGAAACAGGTGTGTGGGTGAGGAGAGGAGGAGGAGGAGGGAATAGGAGAGGAGGAGCAAGGGCAGGAGGGAGGAGGGGCAGGAGGAGGAGGAAAAGAATGGTGGGTTCTTTGGTGTTCTCTTAACTTGGTTGTTTTCTTGGAGATGTTTCATTATCTAGGTAGGTAACATCATCAGTGCTAGAAGGGCCTGGGGTTTGCAGAGAGGAGGAGGAGGAGGAGGGGAGGAGAAAGAGGAAGATTTAAAAAAGGGAACGTGCAAATGTTTTAATTCATATGCATCACTTTGCCTAGGGAGTCTCGGAGACTCTACGCCTCGCTGGGGGTCAACACCTGCCTGAAATCCTCCAGGTCCTGAGGGAGGTCGGGAGCCTTCCACCGCTGAAGAGACGGTCTCTCCTGGAAGGCTCCTGTAAAATCCTCTGAGGCCCAGACAGGTGAGGCAACGAGGAACAACGAGGGAAAACACAACTGTGTACAATTCAGCCCCAGTCCCTGCTTGGGAGCCATTTATACAGGAGCTTTCAAGCAGGGCAGCCAATAGCGATTAGCAGAAAGCCCGCTTCCAGCCTGTGCACCTTAGCCAATAGCGTGAGCCTTTGGTAATCGACCCGGTCCTCCTCGAGGTCATCTAGATGTGCCAGTTCATCGATGAGACAGGTGTGTGGCTGAGGGGTGACCGGCTGCTGCCACCTTTGTATTTCGGCAGTGGACCGTTCAGAGAGTTCCGGAGCCCTGGCTTCGTCCTCTGCCCTCTGCAAAGTAGGGAGCCAGCAATCTCCGCTTGAGGCGGATGTCGAATTGCTCTACAAACGAGTCGCCCAGATCGTGGAACTCGCATTGTATGGCCACTGAGCGAAACGATTGTAGGAATTGGCTGACTGTCTCTGATTCCTTTTGGTCACATTGGGGAAACGTCTAGTGGCGGACTATGCGCAATGGGGTTGCAACGTGGTTTTTAAGCTTGGCTATGAAAGCGTCCCACCATAAGACATGGACTGCCAGTGGTGAAGCCAGAGCTCTTGCGGTGTTAAACAAGTCCGTCCCGCAAGAGCTGAGGAAAAATCCGCATTTCCTGTCCTCTGGTAGCTGGTGATAGGTATTGGCTATCAGGAAACGCTCAAAACGTTCGAGAAATCCAGCCCATGACAGGGGTGGGTTCCGGATCTGGAAATGATTTGTTTTCTGGATTCCTTTCAGGTCTCCGGGATCTGCAAGACCATCACGAACCCTCAGTGATTCAGGCAGCAGCTGAATCGTGGAGGAAATCTTCCAGCAGTGTGGCCATCGGATCAACCTGGATCTCAGTAGTCAATTCCTCTCCAAAATCATCTGGAGCATCTCTGAGACCCAGCAGTCATAGTTGAATAGCTTCAGACTTTACTCTATTATCATGGCACCATATACAACAAAGTTGTGCCTTCTTCACTGTATATTATGCATCTATATAAATAAAAAGTTAACTATGAGTTTGTTCAAAACCACTAATCTCAAAAACTGTTCCACCAATCGCCACCAAACTTTCACACAACGTTCCTTATAAGTGCAGCACCAATGGTATGTACAAATTGTGTGGATGGCACACGGGTGCCAAATGTACAACTGCAGCTCTTCTGTGTGTTTTCCTCACTCGCTCACTCACACACACTCCGCTCCTTCGGCTTCTCCCACCTCACCGCTGCCAACGCCGGTGTCACCACGCCTTCTGGCTCCTTAGGCCCCTCCCACCTCACCGCTGCCAACACCGGTGCCGCCACACCCTCCAGCTCCTTCCACCCCTCCCACCTCGCCACTTCCGCTGCCATCTGAACAACATTCCCTCCCCCCCACCGCTGCAGCCACTCTCTTCCCCCCACCCAAGATCTACTGTTAACTTAAAGATATTTATACTGATATAGGTATTTCATTAGATAGGTAGATACTTAGGTACAAGGACACATACAAAGGGAGTAGTTATTTAGGTAGGTAGAGGGATATAGACAAATAGAAATATAGTAGGTAGGTAATTATAGGAATTCAAAGACATAGATAGAGGGAGGAATGCATTAGGGAGGGAGGGAGGGAGGGAGGTAAAGAGAGAGGGAGAGGGAGATATTCAGTAAGTATTTAGATAGGTAGAGGGATAGAGAGAGGGGGAAGAGAGAGAAATACAGTTGGTAGGTAGGTAGGTAGGTAGAGAGAGGGGAGAGAAATACAGTAGGCATGTAAAGGGATAGAGAGGAAGAGAGGGAGAAATACAGTAGGTAGGTAGGTAGGGAGAGAGAGGGAGAAATAAAGTAGGTAGGTAAGTAGGATAGAGAGGGGGGAGAAATACAGTAGGTAGGTATGTAGAGTAAGAGAGGGAGGGCAGGGAAAGGGAGGGGAAACCAAGGCAGAGAAGGAAGGGGGTCGCTGAGAGGGTCTATGAGGGGAAACCTTTTCATTTACCCAAACATGGCCACAGCAACGCATGGCGGGTACAGCTAGTTAAAAATAAAACTATACAATTGTATAAAACTGTACATTCTATGCAAAGAAGTTGAAAACGCCTGATGTTGCATTTGTATTGCCCCCTACAGTAGAATTCAAGATAGTTACTGCTTTGGGATGGAAGCTCTTCTTCAGTCTACTTCTCCTTGTTTTTATTATCCTGTACCGTCTGCCAGATGGTAACACTTTAAAAAAGGGGGGGGGGGGGCTGGCCAGGAGGAGATCTTTAAGGATGTTTGGAACTTTCTTGAGGCAGCAGGAGTTATAAAGCTCATCCAAAGAGGGGAGGGGGCAACCAATGACCCTCTGGGCACCTCCCTTCCAGCTGGTCTTTGGGGAAAGGGAGCAAGTGTGAAGATGATTCTTACATCCTGAAGGACCATGGAGGAATGTCGTGGGAACAGGGCCGGGCAGGGGGATTTTGGAAGAAAGCCAGGGCAATTTAATTAGAGCGAGAGGAAGCCACGAGAAGGTCTCAAAGCCACAGGTGCCAATGGAGAAGGGTGGTGGCCACCATCAGCCTTCGACGATATCTGGGACATCTCCATGCTTGGTCGTCTTCCACAGAAATAGCAACACGTAGAGTAGGGCAGATGCAGAGAGCTGAACACTCCCCGGGGGGGAGATCTAATGTCCTCCAAAAAGATTCTCCTTATTATCCACAGAGGTAGAGCATTGAATCAAAGCCTTCGGGAAACATCTGGAACCCAAACGGATCTTCTCATGGGCCAGGATCGCCTTTGGAAAGCATGCAACGTAGGTCAACATAGTTTGTTAAGCCAGAAAGAGGCATGAGCACTGGGTACCTCCTAGTATCTGTTATGGGTAGTCCTCTCAACTTCAGCTGTGAATGAGCCCAGCGTTATAGGTTGTCATAAACCAGGTCACCCTGGGTCCGTGATGGGTTTTATGACCTTTGAATGGTTTAATGGAATCATTCAAAAATACAGACATTTGTTAAGTGGGTTTTGTCCCATTTTATGAATTTTCTTGCCATGTTTGTTAAGTGAATCGTGGCACTCAGTAACAGCCCAGTGAATCTGGCCAGTGGTTGGATTCAGCCGATCCAGACCGGTTTGTCCTAAATGGTGGCAGATTGGGTAAGCTTTACTAATAGCATAGAAAATATCTCTTCTGCATTTTAATTTAGATGTGCCCTTCCACTTTTTTCTTTCTAGAAACAATTTCGTTCTTTGAAACTTGACGAATTATCTAGATCCACCTCCTAGGATTATCGCAACGCACTCTATATGAGCTTTCCCTCGGGGAATAGTGGAAGATTCACAATGAGGTGGTGTGAACAATTATGCCTGCATTCATTACACCAATATTACCACCGGTCTAAATATTCCCAATTATATCCAACTAGATTTCACATTTTTCTCTGTATTCAGTATATTAAGAAGTGCCATCTGGAAGGACCTAAGGGGTGTGCCTAGAAAAATTAACTGATTTGTTATTTATCTCTAATAATTAGGTTATTATGATGATTCTTCACATTATACCGGAAATCATTCATGCCTAGGATTTTCTCCACTTTCATAAACATGAGCTTTGCATTGTTTAGAAAAAGATTTCATTCTGATCTTCTTGGATATGCTGTTATTGCTGATATTGGATATGCTGTTGGTATCAGCGGTTGTCCCAAGATTGTGTTTCTTGTAAGAGAAAAGAATAGAATATGAAATAAATATTGAATTTTGGCTCTTTCAGATACGAAAAAATGCACCAAGTATCCAGATAATAAATATCCCAATGAGGAGATAGTCCATCGTATCCCATAAGTTATAAGGCCAGGCAATGTTGGCTGGCGACCCCCAAGGGGAGAGCCACTGTATAGTGCCTTGGTAAGGCCACTCTTGGAATACTGCATACAGTTTTGGTCGCCACGATGTAGAAAAGACGTGGAGACTCTGGAAAGAGTGCAGAGAAGAGCAACCAAGATGATTAGGGAACTGGAGACTAAAACATATGAAGAACAGTTGCAGGAGCTGGGTATGTCTAGTTTGATGAAGAGAAGGACCAGGGGAGACATGATAGCAGTCTTCCGATATCTCAGAGGATGCCACAAAGAAGAGGGAGCCAAACTATTCTCCAAGGCACCTGGGGGCAGGACAAGAAGCAATGGGTGGAAACTAATCAAGGAGAGAAGCACCTTAGAACTGAGGAGAAATTTCCTGACAGAACAATTAACCTCTGGAACAGCTTGCCTCCAGAAGTTGTGAATGCCCCAACCCTGGAAGTCTTTAAGAAGATGTTAGATAGACATTTGTCTGAAATGGTATAAGGTTCCTGCCCACGCAGGGGGTTGGACTAGAAGACCTACAAGGTCCCTTCCAACTCTGCTATTGTATTGTATTGTACCTTCTCTGTGGCAGTCCCTGCCCTCTGGAATGACCTACCCCCTGACTTACGGACGACCATGGACCAACGCCTCTTCCGTCGGGACTTGAAGACCTATTTATTTCGTGCGGCCTCTCTTAGTTTTAAACTGTTTTATTAGGGGTTTTTAGCAGGGGTTTTTATTAGGTTTTTTTTTATTTTAGATAGTTTTAAATTGGGGATTTTAATTTGGATTTTAGCATAGGATTATAATTTAATATGTTTTTAAATACTGTATTTATTGTTTTGTATGTTTTTTAAAATTCCTGTGCGCCGCCCTGGGTCATTTGTGGAGAAGGGCGGGATATAAATGTGATTAAAATAAATAAAATAAATAAAGGGGTTTTAAGGACAGGCTAATTATATAATATATTTTAATATATTTTATGTTTTTGTATTATTGATTTTTATTGCTGCCTGTACACCGCCCTGAGTTCCGAAAGGGAGAAGGTGCGGTATATAAATCTAATAAATACTAAATACTAATACTAAATAACTTTCCTTTCTTATGAAGAACTTCTAGGCATCATTCTAGTTTCTTTTGCCCTACTCTTGTAAGGAACCCTGTGGCTATCAATGGAAGCAAAGCCCTTAACCCTAGGAAATCAGATAAATTAGAATAAATTAATAGGAGCGCCAGTACTTGCCTGCAAATAGTAGCAAATTCTTTGGATTTGGAAGAGTCCAAATCCAGCAGTACCAGTGTGGTATTTGGCTGGGCTTGATTTTAGATCTCTTGAACTCTTCCAAATCCAAAAACCTAGGCCTGAATAAGGACTGTCAGAAATGTGAACCTAGCAAAGGAAGATTTGAACTCTTCCAGCAACCCAATGACAGACCTCCTAAAGACAGGGAGCCCAGGAACAAAACCTCGCCCGGGACAAGCTCTACAGTGGGACCTAAGCAGCCAAAAGACGTTCGAAACACTAACAGAAATGTTTGCAAAGGAGCCGGTGCTGAAGCATCCTGACCCCGAGCAACCCTTGGAGATCCAAGAAGACGCCAGTGACATGGCGGTGGGAGCAGTGAAGAAACAGCCAAGGAAACGTACAGCCCTGCGCCTACACCTCCCGCAGGCTCACAGGCACGGAGAGACGCTGGGCTGCAGGGGAAAAGGAGCCTTTCGTGGTGAGAGGGACACTGCTAACCTAAAGTGACCGGATTTTCAAAATCCCAAAGCGGGACACCGTCAATGGGGGGGAGCGTGCGCGTGCGCGCCTGCGCAGAGGGCATCGGGGCAGGGGCACACTCCCAACAAAAAGTGGGGGCCACTTTAAAGGCAACGGCGGCGGACCGATCCGCCGAAGGGACGGCCTTCAGGGCGGCTGCTGGGTCTGGCACGCGGCTGCTGGGTCTGGCGGCGGTGCAGGAGGTGCCGGCCGAGCAGCGCGATGGCTCCGAGTGCGGAAGGCAAGAGTGATACGCTGGGACGCGGGGCCCGCAAAGGGCTGCCCGGTGCAGGGAAGGGCACTCAGGTGAGCGGGCCAGGCCCTTGCGAGCCCCGTGTCCCAGCGTATTAATAATAATAATAATAATAATAATAATAATTTTATTTTTAAACCGCACCCTCTCCCCACAGGGACCCGGGGCGGTGCACAGGCAGAATAAAAACAGTCAATAAATACATACATTTCTAAAAAACAATTAAACCAACCCTGTGCTAAAAATTCACTAAAAATATGCTACCCCATTAAAAACCCCAAAGACAGAGAGACTATCCTAGGCCGGCCAGACAGAAGAAGTGTGTTTTTAGCTTGAGACGGAAGGAGCGGAGGTCAGTAGTCATCCTGATATCGGGGGGAAGGTCGTTCCAGAGGGCCGGGCCCGCCACAGAGAGAGCCCTTCCCCTGGGAGTCGCCCGCTGACAGAGTCTAGTGGACGGCACCCGGAGAAGTCCCTCTCTGTGGGAGCGGATCGGCCGTGAGGATGTATGGGGTATCTTGCCTTCCGCACTCGGAGCCATTGCGCTGCTTGCCCGACACCTCCTGCGCCACTGCCAGACCCAGAAGCCGTGCGCCTGACCATTGGGCCGAAGACCGTCCCTCACGCGCTGCGAGCCGCCACCGCTGCCTTTAAAGAGTGCCCTGCGGGGGTGGGTGGGAGTGTGCCCCGATGCCCTCTGCAGGTGCGTGATGCGCCGGAGCACACGCGCCCCCCCTCCGAGGCCCTCCTCGCCCAAGCCGGCGCTCAGAGGCGCCCGCCTCTGAGCGCGTACAGAGCACCCGAAGCGGGACATTTTGAAGAAAAGGCGGGTGGCGGGATATCTAATGGAGAAGCGGGTCTGTCCCGCCAAATTCGAGACGTCTGGTCACCTTATGCTAACCTGGAGGCCCCTGTTGGAAGGGAGACTATCAGCCAAACAAGTCCGATGGGCTCAGTACTTCCACCGTTTCCACTGGCTACTAAAGCACATTCCAGGGGGGAGGAACTTTCTAGCTGATGCCCTCTCCCGCCTGCCCCAGGACAAAGGCGAAGGGGAGCCGTCTTTCCATCCCTGGTCAAAGCTGCCCTGCAGGTCTCCAGGTTGAGCAAGGTGGCCACTCCCTAGTGCAGCCCAACAGGAGGGGATCAGCTCCACCTTTCTCCTCCTGCCCTTCCCCAAAGGACCTCTGCCTTCTCTGCATCCTTGAGGACTAGGAAGGGAAGCCTCTTCAGATATCCCAAAACCACCATCCTCTCAAAGCAGCCCTGTCTGGTCACAGGGGAGGCGTCGTTTCGCCCAGCAGCTGGAGCCTCGCAGGGCGTCGGCATGTGCATGTGTGCGCAGAGCAAGTGCAAGAGGTGGACATCCGGCCCCTTCGCAGCATAACTGGTTGCGATGGGATCCAGAACCCACCACTGGTGTGTGTGTGTGTGTGTGTGTGTGTGTGTGTGTGTAAATAAGAATGAATGAACAGACGTGGACTTCAGATCGCTCGTCCACATTTGCCAGTACAGAGAGTCCTCGACTTACGACTGCAATTGAGTCCCAAATTTATACTGTGGATATAAACAGATTCTGCTTCATTTTATTTTATTTTTATTTATTAGAATTTGTCAAACAAAACAGAGAACCAGAATAAAAGAATAAAAATACGATAGGAACGATAGCAACAGGCGCCTCAGTGCACTTATGCACGCCCCCTCTACTAACCACTTAAGTACGACGCAAGGTCGGTGGAAGTCAATTTGTAAGACCTTTTTTGCCACAGTTGTTAAATGAATTCCGGCAGTTGCTAAGTTAGCACAGGTAGTCCCTGACTTGCAACAGTTCGCTTAGTGACCGTCCAACGGCAGCGAATAAAGTGACAGATGACCATTTTTCACACTTATGACCATTGCAGCATCCCCATGGTCACGTGATCAAAATTCAGACCCTTGGCAACTGACTCACATTTATGACGGTTGCAGTGTCCCTGCATCACATGAGTCACTTTTGCGACCTTCTGGCAGGCAAAGTCCACGGGGAAGCAGGATTCACTTAATGACCATGTGACTAAGTTAACAACTCCAGAATTCACTTAACGTCTATGGGGAAAGTTTGTAAAATGGGATAAAGGCCCCCACTTTGCAAAATTTCTCCACAGGAATGTCGGTTAGCCTCACGATGGCGGCTGGAACAAACCCATGGAAATCCAGGAAAGGAGAGTGAGCGGATTAAAAACCTCTTCCCCACCCTTTTGAGTTGCAGGCATTATTTATTTTATTTTATTTTATTCAATTTATATTCCGCCCTTCTCCAAAAAGGACCCAGGGCGGCGCACAGGAATTAAAACAACATACAAAAATAGTACCAAATACATTAATTTAAAAGCTATTAAATAACAAAAAACCTGCGCTAAAACCAATTAAAACACCCCATTTAAAACTATCTAATATTAGTCCCAGCGGAGGCTATGTTACGCCGGCTTGATGAAATAAGTGTGTTTTTAAACACTGGCGGAAGAGGCGGAGGTCGGTGATGGTGCGGAGTTCAGGGGGTAGGTCGTTCCATAGGGCAGGGCCCGCCACAGAGAAGGCCCTTCCCCTGGGTGTCGCCAGTCGGCATTGCCTGGCCGATGGCACCCAGAGAAGGCCCTCTCTGTGGGAGCGTATTGGTCTAAGGGATGTATGGGGCAGGAGACGGTCTCGCATGTAACTAGGTCCCGAGCCATGGAGCGCTTTGAAGATGGTCGTCAAAACCTTGAAGTGCACCCGAAAGACCACAGGAAGCCAGTGCAGCTCGTGTAGGATCGGTGTTATGTGGGAGCATCTAGGGGCTCCCGTAATCACCCGCGCGGCTGCATTCTGGACTAGCTGTAGCTTTCGAGTGCACCTCAAGGGAAGCCCCATGTAGAGAGCATTGCAGTAGTTAAGTCGGGATGTCACGAGGGCCTGAGTGACTGTGCGAAGGGCAGCCCGGTCCAGTAAGGGGCGCAATTGGCGCATCAGGCGTACCTGATGAAATGCCCCCCTGGCCACGGCCGCCACATGGTCCTCCATGGACAGCCGGGAATCCAGGAGGACACCCAAATTGCGCGCCCTCTCCACAGGGGGGGGGGGCGGTGTTTCGCCCCCAATGGCCAGAGTTGGAGTAATCTGGCTGAACCGGGATGCCGGAAACCACAGCCACTCAGTCTTGGACGGATTGAGCTTGAGTTTGTTACTACCCATCCAGATCCGTACGGCTTCCAAACACCGGGACATCACCTCAATGGCATCGCTGGGGTGGTCTGGGGTGGAGATGTACAGCTGAGTATCATCAGCGTACAGATGATATCCCACCCCAAAACCACGGATGATCTCACCCAGCGGCTTCATATATGTGTTGAATAGGAGGGGCGAGAGGACCAACCCCTGAGGAACCCCGCATACGAGGGGCCTTGAGGCATGCCCCTCCCTTGGCCCACCCCGCAAAAATCAGCCCGAGGTCCGGCAATAAAGATTGAGGAATAACTATGCAGTCCTGCCAAAGCAGAAGGCAGACAGTAAGAGTTGGAAGGCTGGATGATTGGGGGTGGTGGGGTAGGATGGGGGTTGGGGGTCCAGAGGAAGCTCAGGTCTGCATTTTTCTTCTCCTTGACAAGCTCCCACCCTACGATGGGATCCGGGGTGACCCTCCCGCCTTTTGACTCTTCTGAGAGGCAGCCACATGGGACGTGGCCTCTTCTTCACCAGAAGGTAAGGACAGTGGTTGAGGCACCAGGTGTTTCTATATCTTTGTAAACCGCCTTGAGTCGCCAAGTGCGAATAGGCGGCAATATAAATCTCCCAAAATAAATCAATAAATAAAATATCACAAATCAGGTTTTTTTTTCAAAAATGTAGGGTAAACTTTGACATTGTGGGGCCAATTTCCCCCCCCCCCCCAAAGGGTGGGCGTTATCATCCCTACTGCATCTCCAATGGAGACCAATGTTGGATCTCATCCCTCCGAGTTCTCTTTTGCCAAAGCTCCCCAGGATCGTGAGGGAGATCTACAGGGGACTCCCAAGAATATCAGACCCCTCCACAAAGGACCTCACTTTAAAGGCAGTGTGTCACCTGGCTGCAAAAAGGGCCAACTGAGTGGTGGACCCATTGCTGGAACCGTCCATTGCCTGGGATGGATAAGGAGAACCTGAAGGAGATGAGCCTCCTGGACATGTGCTGATTGGGGGGGGGGGGGTTGCGGTGGGCCCATTTTACGAGCTTTCTTGCCATGGTTGTTAAGTGACCCACAGCAGTTGTTGAGTTAGAAACAGTTGTTGAGTTAGGAAGGAAGGAAGGAAGGAAGGAGGGAGGGAGGGAGGGAGGGAGGGAGGGAGGGAGGGAGGGAGGAAGAAAGGAGATATTTCAGTCATCATGTGCGAATAAATGACAATATAAATCTCCCAAAATAAATAAATAAATAAAATATCACACGTGGCTGAACAAATCAGGTGTTTTTTTCAAAAATGTGGGGCACACTTTGATATTGTTGGGGCCAATCCCCCCCCCCCAAGGGTGGGCGTTATCGTCCCTACTGCATCTCCAATGGAGACCAATGCTGGATCTCATCCCTCCGAGTTCTCTTTTGCCAAAGCTCCCCAGGGTCGTGAGGGAGATCTACAAGGGAGTCCCCAAAATTTTGGACCTCTCCACAAGGACCTGACCTTAAAGGCCATGTCTCACCTGGCTGCAAAAAGGGACAACTGAGTGGTGGACCCATTGCTGGAATCGTCAATTGGCTGTGATGGATAAGGAGAACCTGGAGGAGATGAGCCTCCTGGACATGTGCTGATTGGGGGGGGGGGTGTTGCGGTGGGCCCATTTTACGAGCTTTCTTGCCATGGTTGTTAAGTGACCCACAGCAGTTGTTGAGCTAGAAACAGTTGCTGAGTTAGGAAGGAAGGAGAGAGATAGGGAGGGAGGGAAGAGATGGGAATATTTTAAAACTTTTCTTGTCACATTTGTTAAGTGAATCCCTGCAGTTGTTAAGTTAGGAAAATGGTTGTTAAGTGAATCTGACTTCCCCATTGACTCTGCTTGCCAGAAGTTTGCAAAATGAGATCGCTTGAGTCTGAACCAGTTGTCCAGGAGTCTTAATTTGGGTCACATCATCATGAAGATGCTGGCAAGTGTGAACACAGCATAAGTTGCTTTTTCTTCAGTGCTGTTGTTCCTTTGAATGGCTACTGGACAAACGGTTGTAAACCGAGAACTACCTGTATACAGAGATATTTTTCGTGCCTTAAAGCAGTTCATTTGGCCATCGGTTTTCCAATCCTTTTTTCCATTCGGACGTCAATCTCTCTGGACTGGCCATCTCTGTCAAAATGGGGAAAGGATCTGATTTCCTCCCCCAATCTGTTTTCCCCCCTCCGCAGAACTGCCAAGGCGCTCTGGGGGGCCCTGGCTGAAGACACATTTGCCCAGAAAAAAATAATCAATCCCCTCCTCAAAAGACTGCAAGGCCAGGACCCCAGCCCCGCAGCCACTGCCCGGAGGACCAACTGGGCCCTCATGCCTATTGCAGTAAGCCCTCCACCGGTGACCCTGTTTTTGCTTGATCTAGAGGTGGGGCCCGCCTGAGGGAAGGAGGAAGGGAGGCAGTGGGCAGACTGGTGGGGGCTGACACTGGAGCAACACTTGGCATAAGATTCCCCCCTAGGTGGAGGCAGGTGTTTCTCTCTCTGGTCCCAATGGGAATGTATCTGCCGAACAAAACTCCCCATTGGCGACAGGAAGGGCATCCGGCCAGTAAACACGCAGCTGCATTCCGTCAACTCCGCAAGGGATGAGGGGGACATTAAAAGAAGAAGTGGATAATGATGATGAATCTAAGTAACTGGTGAGCCCAAAGTGACTCTCCTTTCATGGGTGCACCCTGGAAGATCTGAAGGATCAAGTTGTCAACAGATCCTCATGAAGAACATCTGGAAGCAGAAGAAGAAGCAACGGATGGAAACTACTCAAGGAGAGAACCAGCCTAGACCTAAGGAGAAATTTCCTGAGAACAATGAATCTGTGGAACGACTTCCCTCCAGAGGTTGTGGGTGCCCCAACACTGGAAGTTTCCAAGAAGAGACTAGACAGCCATAGTGTAGGGCTCCTGCTTGAGCAGGGGGTTGGACTAGAAGACCTCCAAGTTCCTTTTCAACCCTGTTATTCTATCTTCTGTGGGCTTCTATGTGTTGGTCATTATCACTCCTAGACTCAGAGAACTCCAGTGTCCATGTTTAATTGCTCCTTTCCTTCCCTGCTTCCCCCAGAACAAGACCTGAGAGACCGTGTTGAGTCTGGTGGTCAAGTGTGCTGCTCACCAAGACAGGAGCATTGTGAAGGAATCTCTGAGGACCTTGAAGTTCCTCTTCCAGCCCCTGAAGGTCCAGCCGTATGGATGCAAGGCTGCCTATCGGATTCCCCTCCTGTGGAGATATTTCCCAGAGGTACGTCAACCAAATCGCAACAAACTGCTTTCCTCTCCCCACTCCCTCCCTCCCACTCCCTCCCCCCTCTCTATCTTCTCCCTCCCTCTCCCTCTCTCCCTCTCTCTTCATCCATCCTTCCTTCTCTCCCTCCCTCCCCCTCTCTCTTCTCTCCCTCTCTCCCACTCCCTCTCTCCTTTTCTCTCCTTCTCTCTTCTATCGCTCTCTCTTCTCTCGCTCTCGCTCTCGCTCTCCCACTCCCTCCATATCTCTCACTTTTTCCCTCTCCCTTCCTCTTTCCTTCTCTCCCTCTCTCCCTTTCTCTCCTTCCCCCCTCTGCTCCCCCACTCTCTCCTACTCCCTCTCTTCATCTCTCCAACTCTCCTCCCCCCCTTCCCCCCTCTCATAAAGAGGGCCTAGGTACCATGTGCAGAATTCTAATTTTATCAGAAATGCCTAGAAATAGTTCAGCAATAATTGAATGAAGGTTGCCACTCTCTTCAACTCCACCAAACCACGCATTGGTCTAAAAATCTAGAACACTAGAGGAAAAAGTCAATCACTCTCCATATTTAGCAAACATCTAGATTGTTGTTGCTTGATCTCAGACACTTTAAGATTCTGTTGGCCTGAGAACTCCAGAGGTTCCCACTTCTTAAAGCTGCTAAGGTTGAAAAAGACTGGTCTGAGCAGTATTTCTCCAGCTTGGCAACTTTAAGAGGTGAGGACTTCAACTCCCAGAACTCTCCAGCCAGCATTCTGGAGTCTTAAAGCTGCTAAGATAGAAAAACAGCTCCTAGATCATACCATAAAGGTTGATCTGCAAGCGCTTTACAGCAATTGCCAACAATTCGCATGAAGTTGTCCAGATTGCCAGACTCCTCTTCCTTTGTTTCTTGAGTGGGAAACTGAGCGGACAAGTCTAAGATGATGGAAGTTATGAATGCTTTTATTGTAGGGTTAGTGGAGCCCTTCCTGAAGGGGGTCGCACATGCATGCACAGGTGGCCAGGGGCACACAGATGTTGCATGCTCATTGCATTATGGGTGTGGGCACCCACATACGCACTACTGCGAGCATGCATGTGAGCGCTTTCAGCACGTGAGGAGAAGAAAGAGTCATGTGTCTCCTATATGAAGTGGGAGGAGGCTCCCACCCCTTATTCAACTATGTACCCCAACATCCTCTCTGTCGTAGTAAGTATGAGCCCAGCTGGCTTGTTTTGTTTAGATTAGAGTATACTAACCATAATATATATATCCTGCCTTTCTTATTTTTATAAATAATTCAAGTTTGTGGACATCCCCAATGCTTCTCCACTTCCTCCTCCGATTTCCTTCACAACAGTGTGGTGGGTTGCACTTAGAGAGGGGACTGAAGTCACCAGCCTGCTTTCATGCCTGAGGCAGGACTAGAACTCACCGTCTCCTGGTGATTGGCTCCCAGTCACCCAACCGGCTTTCATGCCCAAGGAGGGACAACAACTCTCCAACTTCTAGTGATTGGCTCAAAGTAACCCAGGTGGTTTTCATCCCAAAGACGGGACTAAAATTCACTGGCTCCTTTTACACTGTGCAAAAAGGAAATTATGATGTAGAGGGGGCAAAATATAAATGCATTTATAAGATCAGAAGCCATTACCTTATCATATTTCTTTCCCTTTTCTTTTCCTAGTTTTTTCACTATACTATTTTTCTTTATTTTCCATAATAATAATAATAATAATAATAATAATAATAATAATGATGATGATGATTATGATGATGATGATTATGATGATGATGATGATGATGATGATGATGATGATGATGATAATAATAATAATAATAATAATAATAATAATAATAATAATAATAATAATAATAATAAAAAAAAAATTATTTATATACCGCCTCCTCTCCCCGAAGGGACTCGGAGCGGTGCACAGGGAATAAAAACCAATATAAAATACATAGAAAAAATAAATAGTTAAGAAAAGAATTAAACAATTGTCCCTGCGCTAAAATCCCTTAAATTAAATTATACTAAAACCCCTAAAACCCTATAAAAAGACGGGAGCCTAACCTAGGCCGGCCAAGCAGAAAAAGTGTGTTTTGAGTTAGTATGTTATTATAATAGTATGTTATTGAAAATATTGTTACTGAGAACATGAGGACTAGAAACCTTACCAAGAAAGCAGAAATTGTTTGTTGCCTTGTTTTCTCCAGATCAATAGGCTGTGCAGGTCTTCTCCATCCTGCCCTCCAGTGCTGGGCTGCTGGGCTGCATCTTCATTCCCAAGTGCTATTTCATCCTTCTGAGGCCAGACCTGAACACAAAGGAGCTTCTTACAGCCAGAAGAAATGGAGAAACATGAGACACAGGAATTTTGACATTCAAACTTTACAAAATGATCCAAACTGTTCTCCATACATAGAGAAAACAATTTTGCTTGAAATCATTAACAGATGGCTGAAAAATAGTGTCCCGTGTCCTTGTCCAGTAGGATTGCAAGATACCCACTGAGTTCTTTTGAGCAGTCAAGGCATTGTACCTGTCCTTTACCCTTAGCCTATCTGAGGTCTGAAATTCCCCACCCAGTTAATTGAAACATGACATCTGTGCAGTCTTGTGTGTATGCTAGAAATAATTGTGAGGGCTGTATCACAAAAATACCATTATTTTAGTTTATGTGCAATTGGGATTGTTTGCAGTATAAGACTCAAGATTACAGCATTATCAGCATACGGAGAGTAGAGAGAGCTCTCCCAGCTGAATTAGGAAGAAGGTAATCTGGATTATCCAACTGGACCACTCAATTATTATATAGAGAGGAATTTAAATATAGCCTCACAGGACTTCTAGAAATGTTTTCTTGCAAAGTAGTAGGCTGAATTTGGGTATTTAGTTTCTGTCTCCTCACAAAGCCATGCCATCGCTCGTTTAATATTGAATAAAGTTTTAAATGACTCATCATTTTGCCTTTCCGAGAGTTGGTCTTGGTACTGCATTGAAACAGCAGCCAGATCCACCAGCCCTGGCTGCACCACCCATGTTGGGAAATCATTTTTTTTCTAGTTCAGAAAATCTTTCTTTCAAAGCAGAAGCCAATATTTTCAGATGATCCACAATGACAAGTACAGCAGCATCAATCACCTCATTTTTCTTAGCCAATGAAAGATGTCAATGTTTTTGTCAGAAATATGTTTTTGACATAACTCTATAAACGTAATGAAGCCAAATATCTTCACCTTTGCCTCAACAAGAGTTTTCTTTGTCCCTTGAAGTTGTTGATTCAACCTATTCAGTTTTTCAAAGCTATCTGCTAAATAAGTCACAACGCCTTTTCCTCAAGGGTTTGCAGCTCCTTCCTTTCAGGCTTGGCACTTAAAAATAATCAAATAATAGTTCCACAAATCTTTCCAAACAATTTTCCTTTGAGAGCCACCTTGCTTCAGTGGGAAGTCTCACGTGGCCTGCATTGTTATCTTCACAAAATTGCTTGAAGAGACCTTCCCATTTGGCATTAGCTTTGCTAGCATTGATACCTTTTATAACTGATTTTAGTACCCCATTAAGAGCAGGAGAAATATTTTTGGATACTAAGTTCTCTCTATGAAGAACACAGTGCACAAGAAGCATTTCTGGATTCTCATCGTCATCCATTTTAAGCAGCCACTTTTCTTGCCCATGTTTTCCACTGTTATACTATTGACAGCTAAGTAATGTTTAGCTTATTATACAATATGTAATATTATATCTTTATATATCAGTAGTGGCTGTGGTGGGCTCTAATGATTGGCAGAATAGCATATCTTCAGCAAATTCACCTTTATCAATATATCTGGCATAGGTGTCAGCCTCGCTAGTTCTGCTTAGCTGCCATGGCAACGGGGAGGGTGGGGGGCGTTGGGATACAAATGTTCTGCTGGTGGACAATGTTGATGGTTGGTGTTATCTCTTGGCTAACGGTCCCGCATTCCAGGCTGGTGAAGACCTGCCCACCTGATGGTGGAGAAGAAAGTATATTGGACAATGCAAAGGGGGGGTTTGGGGATTGGGATGGGCTTAAGCTTAATACTCTATGTTCGCGCCTAAACAATTCACTCTCAGCTTTACTTGGTCTGTTAGCTATCGTTACTTAGTAAAAGGAGCCTTATTCATTTCAAATAATGTCTAAGCGTGGTCTTTCTTAAGCAACGAAGAAGCAGGCCTGACAAAAAGCTGAGAGTCACAAAATCCGCACCTGATATTGGACCCTGCACAAGAGGAGCTTCCGTTGGTGGAGGTTCTACCTGAAACTGATATGGGAACAGAGGCATCGCACCTTCCTGTTCAATCTGAAGATACCAGGTCAGTGATGGACTGTTTGGCTGGCCTAGATCTTAATCTGCCAGCCGAAGATTCAGTCAAACCAAAACGATGGTCCGAAGGGGTAGGAATGACTGGAGTAAACGTCACCAGGCGTCGCCTTTCCCCCAAGAAAGTCATTCCGGAACTCTTAAGAGAAGAAAGGGAGTTAAAAGAAATGGCCCAAGAATTGCTTCGCCAGGCAGACGAGAAGCGGGAGGCTCTGGATAAACTCTGGGGGAGGGAGCAGGAACGCAGACAGTTAAAAGAAACGCATTCAGCCGCTGCCAAACAAAGCAGGAGCTCAACACCATCTCCCCCTCCCCGAGCCAGCAGGGAATTGCGGAGAGAAGTCAATCCCACCTCCCCCCGCCGACTTGCTAAACTCCCCCCGCTGGGTGTTAAATACGACGGTAGTGCCGACAAACTGGCGTTTTTTCTAATTCACGTCGATAATTTCATGCAGTTTTACGCAGCTGATTTGGATGATGAAATCAAAATTAGAATTGTCTCTATGGCTCTGGAAGATCAAGCTTCCAGATGGCTAGTCTCCCTGCATAATTGCCGCTCACCCGCGTTGCGGGATTTCGATCGTTTTATGAATGCTCTTAGAAGGCGTTTTGAAGATCCCCGGGTTGAAAGGAAAGCTAAAATGAAAATGAAAACCTTACAACAGGGGAGTATGACGGTCCAGGCGTACACGCAGATTTTTCAGGAGTTATCGGTGTTTATGACTGGTTATAGTGACCAGGCCTTGATGGACCTCTATGTTGAAGGGCTTAATAAGGACATTTATCAAACATGTGTGAACAGATTTCGCCCCGAAACTTTAAATGAATGGATAGATCTCGCTGGGGACGTTGAACTGGATCAAGCCCACTTGCAGGATCCAGTCCGTCTTGAAAAAAAACCACAGAAAGGCAGCCCCAAATCTCACTCCCCAGAGAAAGATTCCCACTTGCAAAGGGGGGGGCCGGAAAACAACTCAACCTCGCTCAGGCAGTTGTTATCGCTGCGGAAAGGAGGGGCACTGGGCCGACAAATGCAGATCAAGGCAACCTCCACGCCCACATTCCTCTTCGGAACGAAAGCCTCCAAAGACTCCGAACGTGCGCAGTAGACCGGCCAGGAGTGGGGTGGAGCCTCTGAACCTCTCTACTGACCAGCCCAGCACCCACCCTGATGATTGGGAGGCGTCTTCAAACTCTTCTGACGACAATTTGGTGAGTCACCGCTCCGGGCCCCTTTATATTAATTTAAAGCTTTTGGCTCCATCTACTGGACGTACTTGCAATGTGCAAGCCCTCATTGACTCTGGTTGTTCAAAATGTCTCATAAGCCAAGAATTAGTGTCTTCAATGGGCTTCCATTTAAAGACCCTAAAAACTCCCATAGCCTTTTGCCAAATGGATGGTTCTGTAGCAGGGGGAACCCCGGCATCTTTTATCACCGAACCAATTCAGGTCTCTATTGGCACAGCTCATACTGAGACCATCAACTTCATCGTAACTGCCATTTCCGAAAATGCTGTAATTTTGGGGGTCAATTGGCTTCGTAAATGGAATCCTCTAATAAACTGGAGAGAGGGTTGGGTACGCATACCTTTATCATTACCTGAACATACCTCTCTACCATCAGAGGACAATCACTTCCCGCCCAGTAACTCACCTCTTATAACTGAACCCGCTGGGCCCTTGTTGGATTTTCCTTCACCTGAAGTCATACCAGGCGAGGAGAAGATTCCCAAAGAATATTGGGACCTAAAGGAGGCTTTCAGTGAGAGATCTTGTGATTCCCTTCCTCCTCATAGAGCTACTGATTGTTCAATTGATTTCCTCCCTGGGGTTCAATTACCAAAACCTCGCCTTTACTCCATGACCCCACGGGAGATGGAGGAATTGCGTAAGTTCATCGATAAAAATCTTCAAAGGGGGTTCATTGAACCAGCTAGGCCACGTGTAGCTGCGCCTGTTATGTTTAGAGAGAAAAAAGATGGCACTCTTAGACTAGTACAAGACTACTCTTATCTAAACACCATTTGCGAACACAACGTCTACCCACTCCCGCTTATGAAGGACATGCTTCCTCACCTGGCTACTGGTAAAATTTTTACTAAACTGGACTTACGTGAGGCCTATTACAGGGTCAGGATTAAAGAGGGGGACGAATGGAAAACCGCTTTTAACTGCCCTCTTGGATGTTTTCAATTTAAAGTCCTCCCCTTTGGTCTTCAAGGTGCTCCTTCTGTGTTTATGCAACTGATTAATGAGGTTCTCCACGAGCACCTTTACAAAGGAGTTATTGTCTATATTGATGACATAGTTGTTTACTCACAAACACATGACGAGCATGTTAAACTGGTGCGTTCTGTCCTAAACAAACTACGTTCCGCTGAACTATACGCCAAACTGTCCAAATGTGAGTTTCACCAGGAAACAATTGACTATTTGGGCTACCGCATCTCTTCTGAGGGAATTGAGATGGATCCTGCTAAAGTTAAGGCGGTGACGGAGTGGGCTCCTCCCCGAACTCGTAAACAACTACAGAGCTTTTTGGGATTTGCAAACTTTTACCGCCAATTTATTCCGTCATTCGCCGACATTGCCTTACCCATTACGAACCTACTTAAAACGAAGGGGGAAGGTAAACCTCGTCCAGGGTCCCCACTTAAATGGACCATGGAATGCCAGGCCGCTTTCGAGAAGCTTAAACGTTTGTTTGCGGCCGAACCTGTTCTTAAACACCCCGATGTTAATTCCCCGTTTGTGGTTCAGGCGGATGCCAGTGATGTCGCTGTGGGTGCAGTCTTGTTGCAACTCAACCACCGTGGCCAATTACAACCTTGTGCCTACACCTCTCGGAAACTCTCTACAACCGAGCGTGGATGGGCAATTTGGGAAAAAGAAGCTTTTGCTGTTCGTTGGGCTCTCATGACTTGGCGTCATTTTCTTGAGGGTGCTCCCCATCCGTTTGAAGTCTGGACGGACCATAAAAATTTAGAGGCTCTTACCTCCTCTCGAAAATTGTCCCCGAGGCAACTTCGTTGGGCTCACTACTTCCATCGCTTCAATTTCCATCTTAAATATATTCCTGGTGGCAAGAATTTCATGGCTGATGCTCTTTTCAGACTACCACAATATGATGTTTCTAAACTCACTATTGTACAGCCCATCATGCCGCTTACTTTACCGGCTTCTCCAGTATCTACTAGAAGCCATTCCACAGTCCAAACTACTCCACCTGCGGACCTGATTGCTCGTATTAAGGATGAACTGCTTACTGATGAATGGTATTCCGCACATTCAGGTGACTGTACTGTTAGAGACGATCTTCCCTGGATTGGCTCAAAGATTTATGTCCCTAGTACATTACGTCCTTTTGTTTTGCAACGCGCACATGACTCACGTTTGGCTGGCCATTTCGGTTTCGTTAAAACTGTACACCTTGTTAAACGACAGTTCTGGTGGCCCTCACTTAAGAAAGATGTTGAATCATATATTGCCAGTTGCCCTGTTTGTGCGGCTTCTAAACGTGCACCGGGGAAGCCACGTGGCCTCCTCCAGTCCGTAGCGACGCCAGAGGTGCCTTGGAAGGAAATTTCAATGGACTTTATAGTTGACCTTCCGCCCAGTCAAGGCTATACCGTCATTTGGGTCGTTACCGATCTCTTCTCCAAACAGGTTCATTTTGTCCCCTGTTCGAAGATTCCCTCTTCCAAATCTCTGGCTCGATTATTCGTTACCCATATTTATCGTTTTCATGGAGTTCCACAGCGTATCATTTCTGATAGAGGCACTCAATTTACGTCTCTTTTTTGGAAGGAATTTTTGAGACTGATTGGCTCCGCCCAAAGCTTAAGCTCCGCCTACCATCCTCAGACGAATGGCTCTTGTGAGAGGGCCAATTCCGTTTTGGAACAATACTTGCGCTGTTTTATCAATTTTCAACAAGATGATTGGGCTGATCTCCTGATACATGCCGAAGTGGCATATAATAACTCCGTTCACTCCAGTACGAATATGACCCCTTTAAAAATCATCTATGGACAGGACTTTGTACCCATCCCCGAATTGCCTCATGACTCACCGACAGTTCCCTCTTTGGCCGATTGGTCCTCTAGGCTGTCTTCTGTCTGGCCAATTATCCGCAAGACTTTAAACGATGCTCATGATTCACATAAACTGTATGCTGACAGGAAACGAGCGGTTCCCCCCGCCTACAAAGTTGGTGATAGAGTTTATGTGTCTACGAAGCATTTAGATAGCCCGCAGAAATGCAGGAAACTGGGTCCCAAATTTGTTGGTCCTTTCACTATAACCAAAATCATCAGCTCTGTGTCCGTCCGTTTGGATCTCCCAAAGACCTACCGGCGCCTGTACCCGGTGTTCCACGTTCACTTACTGAAACCTGAACGCACCTCACATCTCCGCAAACCTTTGCCTGATACCCCTGCACCTACCATGGTGGACGGTCACCAGCATTATGAAGTTCGTGATATTTTGGATTCCAGAGTCTGTAGGAATAAGACTCAGTTCCTAGTCATGTGGAAAGACTTTCCCCCTTCTCACAACGAATGGGTGGATAAAGAGCATCTCAAAGCTCCTAAACTGGTACGCCAGTTTTATGCCAAGTATCCACACAAACCTTAACCCTTTCCCTCTCTCCTATATGTCGTTTTGTCTTTTCTTGTTTGTTTTCCAGGTGTAGCCTCTCGTGTTCCGCAAGATGTCCCGGATTTCTCGCTGTTCCTGGAGGAGGTCCGGATGTCAGCCTCGCTAGTTCTGCTTAGCTGCCATGGCAACGGGGAGGGTGGGGGGCGTTGGGATACAAATGTTCTGCTGGTGGACAATGTTGATGGTTGGTGTTATCTCTTGGCTAACGGTCCCGCATTCCAGGCTGGTGAAGACCTGCCCACCTGATGGTGGAGAAGAAAGTATATTGGACAATGCAAAGGGGGGGTTTGGGGATTGGGATGGGCTTAAGCTTAATACTCTATGTTCGCGCCTAAACTATTCACTCTCAGCTTTACTTGGTCTGTTAGCTATCGTTACTTAGTAAAAGGAGCCTTATTCATTTCAAATAATGTCTAAGCGTGGTCTTTCTTAAGCAAACGAAGAAGCAGGCCTGACAATAGGTTAGCAATACGGCCTCATTGTCTCTCAGAGTCGATTCATCCATTTGTAATGAGAATTTTCTTGATTTCAGCTTTTCAACAAATTGTGTTTTAATATCTTCGCTCATTTCTTCTCTTCTTCTGCTGTTACTTTTTTAAAATTATTTTTTAATTCTCTTATATATAGTTACAGGTCTACATTTACGTAGTTTCTGTTCTTATTTATCGTATTTGTCTCTCCATATCAAAGGTTAAAATAGGCATTCTGGGCTGCTTGGAAAAGATGAACTGAAAATAACGGTCAATCCAACCGTTCCTTCCTCAGACTCCGGTCCTGGTTCTCCCCCTCCCCTCCTATCAACTGAAAAAAGAGGGAGGGGCTTTGGTGGTAACTCATCTGATTGGCTGGCAGCTGCTCCCTCCCCCCAGCATCAACTGAAAAAAGAAGGAGGGGCTTTGGTGGGAACTCATCTGATTGGCTGGCAGCTGCTCCTTTCTGCCCAGCATCAATGGAAAGAAGAGGGGGGGGCTTTGGTGGGAACTCATCTGATTGGCTGGCAGCTGCTCCCCCCCCCCCAGCATCAACTGAAAAAAGAGGGAGGGGCTTTGGTGGGAACTCATCTGATTGGCTGGCAGCTGCTCCCCATCCCCCAGCATCAACTGAAAAAAGAGGAAGGGGCTTTGGTGGGAACTCATCTGATTGGCTGGCAGCTGCTCCTTTCTGCCCAGCATCAATGGAAAGAAGAGGGGGGGGCTTTGGTGGGAACTTATCTGATTGGCTGGCAGCTGCTCCCCCCCCCAGCATCAACTGAAAAAAGAGGGAGGGGCTTTGGTGGGAACTCACCTGATTGGCTGGCAGATGCTCCCTCACCCAGGCCAGGCCCTAGGAAAGGCCCTTGAACCAAGAGCTCAAGAGGCCAAGGAAACACAGCTCCTCCATCACAAGGAGATTAGCTGCCTTTCAAGCATTCGGTTAAAGGCTCGTTTTCCATTGGCCCCCATTAAAAATCAACCCCCTGCTCTAGGTAGGCCGCTGATTCCCTGGCCTCTTTAGCCGTCCCTCTCAATGCCTGTGGGAGCAGCCTCCAGGTTTTGAGTCCCAGCTGGGTTCCACAGGCAGTTGCAAGGGCAGCTAAAGGCAGCAAGGACCCTCCGTCCTCCATTTTGTGGCTCTTTCCTGAGGGGATTTTTTCTCTCCCTCCATTTCCTCTCCAGCCTGCAGTCAGGGAAGGTTCCCCAAAGGGGGAGAGGCTGGGGGCAGAGGGGACGGTTGGGGAGGGAGAAAGGCTGAGCGGACCCTCCCGGTTCCTTTGGGATAGCTCCAGGTACCCCAGAGGTCATCTAGTCCGACCCTGGCCAAGCAGGAGCCCCTCTGCCCTCCTGGGGGTTTCCCTGAGAGCTGCTCCCATTCCAGCTTCTGTGGGCTCAGTTCCCATGGCAGCCTGGGAGGCCTTCCCTACATCCTCCGCCCCCATTTCCCCCTCCTTTTATTCCACAGACTTTGCCTGGGACTCTCAGGGTCTCTTTCTTTACCTCGCAACCCCTCCTATTCACAGGGGCTCAGTAAAACTCTGGATAATGAGCTAGAGTATGCCCTAATATGGAACCCAACCAAGTGAGCCAGTAAATTGGAAGCAAAACCTCCCAACCTCTTCTTGGTAAGTGATGAAGAAGAGGCAGAGGGGAGAAAATTTCTGCCCCCCCCCCGCCATATAATTCCAATAAATATGCCACAATTCCCACCACAGGAGTTAAACGTGCCAGAAAGCCCTCAAGTCAGGCAGAAAGTAAATCAATATAAAACTCTAAGGAAAGAATTGGAGCAATGTAAAAAGGACATAGAGGATTTTCCGTTTAAACTTAAATTTAAATAAATAAATAAATAAATAAATAAACAATACCCTGTAATGAATAAAAAGGAATCAACCTTAAGGGAAGTTCCAAATGGAATCAACCCCCAGGGGCAACCAATAATAAGCTTTGTACAAGATTCGAGCTTCCAAAGTAAGATCTTTTAAAAAGGAAATGAGGAACCTGATAGAAGATCCCCTTGGGGCAGCAGAGCAATTAGATGCTTTGTTAGGAACTAACATCTACACTTGGGATGCATTAACTGCCATTCAGAGTATGCTTTTCTCTGTGGAAGAGGGGCAGTTAATTTGGAATGCTGCCATGTGGGCCTGGGAAAGGGACCACCCTCCTGCAAATAATAACAATATCACAGGAGCTGATACATTTCCCCTAGCTAGACCTTTGGAATAATAATAATCCAGCACACAGAACTAATATGGAAGATTTAAGAAACATGATAATAAGGGAAATTAAAGAGGCAGTTCCCAGAGCACAGATTTGGCAAATGTGCCACTATAAGAGTCCAGTTTGTGACAATGCCTGGCCAGATATTTCTTTTTTTTTTTATTGAAAAAGTTTTTCACCAACAAATTTCCCCCCCTTTTTTTAACCCCCCCCTTCCCCCAACATAAAAAAACATAAATCAACCTGGCCAGATATTTCTAAGAAGCTTCAGAAATTAGATGGGTGGACAGATAAGTTCATAGATTTATTGAAGGAGGCTCAGAAAGTGTATGTACAAAGAATGATTAGGGGGCTGGAACACCTTCCTTACCATCTGAGGCTGCAACGGATGGGCCTCTTCACTCTAGAACGACGGTGCCTGAGAGGTGACCTGATTGAAGTCTATAAAATCATGCACAGTGTGGACAAAGTAGAAAAGGAAAAACTGTTTCCCTATCGCACAACACTAGAACTAGGGGGCACTCCATGAAACTTTTGATAGCTAGACCTCAAACAAATAAGAGGAAGTACTTTTTCACCCAGAGGATCCCTGGTCTATGGAACTCCCTGCCAGAAGAAGTGGTGACAGCTGTCAGCCTCAACGCCTTTAAGAACAGATGAGAGGAGTTCATGGAGAACAAGGGTATCAATGGCTATCATGATGGATGCCTAAGGACACCCTCCGGGTTGGAGAGATAGGCAGGATATCTCTCAATGCCATTTGCAGGGAATCATAAGCAGGTGAAGACATCTGCTTGGGAAGACCCTGAAGCAAATGGGGAGCCACTGTGTGAGACAGAAGGCTGGACTGGATGGGCTGTTCTTATGTTCCAGCAAGGCTGTTCTTATGTTCTTATGTTCTAAAGGGAGGAAGAGAGGATGAAGCACAAAGGAAGAATGATGGTAGCTACAATAAAGGAAGTAGTAAAAAAAAACAAGCACCTCCAAATCAGTGGTGGGTTTCTACCCGCTCGCATCTGCTCGCAAGAACCAGTTGGTGAAATTTAGCGTGCCAGTAAGAGGGAGTTCGACCGGCAGACCCGGAAGTAAGTCTACCCTGCCCCTTTCCTTCCAAGGGGAAGGAAAGGGAAAGGGAAAGAAGCCACCCCATCTGGTGGCTTCTTTCTAGGAGCATTACTAGGAGCAGGAGCAGCAGCAACAAGAGACACCACCCCCGCCCCCAATGTCTAGCATCCTCCTCTGGAGGCTCACAACTGTCTCAGGAGGCGACCACCGGCAGAGCCTCCGGTTGGAAGTGAGTGAAGGGTGCAGTGGCGGGAGAGGCTGGCCATCCCTGAAGCCAGCTCTCAAAGAAGGAAGCAAAGATGAGGCCTGGGACTCACTTCCCTGCCTCCTTCCTCCGAGAGCCGCGGGCAGCAGGGAAAATGAGTCTTTTCAGCCTCCCAGCTGGCAAAACAGAAATTTTCACCAACTAGAAAGTATGTGTGAGAGAGAGAGGGGAGAGAGAAAGAGACAGAGAAAGACAGAGAAAGAGAGAAAGAACGGAAGGAAGGAAAGAAGGAAGGAAGGAAGGAAGGGGAAGAGGGGTAGGAAGGAAGGAAGAGTGGGAGAATGATACAAGAAAGTACAGAAGGCAGGGAGAGGAAGAGAAAGGAAGGAAGGAAGGAAGGAAGAGGGGGAGAAGGAAGGAAGGAAGGAAAGAAGGAAGGAAGGGAGAGAGTGACACAAGGAAGGAAGGTAGGAAGGGGAAGAGAAAGGAAGAAAGAAAAAAGAGAAAGTTGGGGAGAGTGACACAAGGAAGGAAGGAAAGAAAGAAAAAGAAAGAAAAAGGGGAAGAGTAACAGGAAGGAAGGAAGGAATTTATTATCACAATTGAGCCCAAAAATTTAGTTGCTAGAGTGTTGTTAGATGAGTCACTACATTTTACAAGTTGGGCACTCCCACTTAATCACATGAATGCCAAGTCACACCCACAAAATAGGCCACACCTACAGAATAAAAAAATTTGAAACCCACCACTACTCCAAATCCTAGACCCATTCCAAAGAAATTGGGCAGAGGAAGAGGAAAGTGGAATGTAGGAGGAATGGGACAGGAAGAAAGAGTAAAATGTTTTGGGTGTGCCCAGCCCGAACACTTTAAGAAAGATTGTCCTGTCCGAAGAAGAGATGTGCAAGTGTATAATACGATGGAGGGAGATATGATAAGTCAATATTAGAGGTGTCAGGGGTGCTTTATTTTATTTTATTTTGTCCCACGGAGACCCCTTGATAAATTTGGTAGTGGGACCCAGGAAGGAGGGAACTCCAAAAATATTGTGAAGAAATCCCACAAATAAAATGATGCGCTAATATTTATATATTTCAGAAAAAGGACCAAAATGATGACCATCCAAGGCATATTTAATAGCGGCTGTGCAGGTCTTCTCCATCCTGGCCTCTAGTGCTGGTCTGCTGGTCTGCATCTTCATTCCCAAGTGCTACATTATCCTTCTGAGGCCAGACCTGAACACAAAGGAGCATCTCACAGCCAAAAGAAATGTGGAGATGTGAGACAGAGGAGTTTTAACTCTTGACGTGTTTTAAGAGTCCATATGTATAAAATGACTCAAGCTATTCTGTGTACATGAGTTTGTCAGCGATTATTCTTCAAGTAATTGAAGGGTGGCTGGAAAATTGCAAGTAAATCAATTTATTGGTGGAATGAGAATGTTCTAACAAAATAGAAATATAGAAATAATGCATCTCTGACATCCTCCTTTCTCAATGCAAACTTCTCTGGCAATGCAACTAATATGTTTTGCTTTATTTAGGAAATAATTCTTTCTTGATGATAGCAACAATAGGGTGGGCAAGTAACTTTTGTTAACTATAAATATTCATGCTTACATAACCATGTATTTCCCTTTGGTGCTCAGGTAGGTGGGCACAAAAGTCACCCAGACACTGCAGAAGACCAGCATGCTAAAAGTGATCAGTTTGGCTTCGTTGAAGGCCCCAGGCAGATTCCTGGCCAGGAAGGCCACCATGAAGCAGATGGCAGCCAGGAGGCCCATGTAGCTGAGGGTGATGTAGAACATGACAACAGTCCCTTCCTTGCATTGCAGGATGATCTCTCCAGGCTGGGAATGGAGGTCAGAGTCACGGAAGGGGGGAGAAACTCCCAGCCAGATGGAGCAGATGATCACTTGGACACCAGAAGAAGAAAGGATGATGGAGTTGGCCAAGCTCTTCCCCAAATATCTCTTCACTCGGTTTCCTGGTTTTGTGGCCAGGAATGCCAGCACCACCGTGATGGTTTTGGCCAAGAGAGAAGAAACGGCAACTGAGAAGATGATACTGAAAACCATTTGTCGAAGAAGGCAGGTGGCTTTTCTTGGTTGACCAATGAAGAGAAAAGGAGACAAGAAGCAAAGCAGGAGGGAGACCAGGAGGATGTAGGAGAGGTCTCGGTTGTTGGCTTTGACAAGGGGAGTTTCTCGGTATTTAATGAAGATGATTAAGATAAGGCCTGTGATTAGGAACAAGAGTAGGGCAAAAGAAATGATGCCCAGATATTCTTCATAAGACAAGAACGTTATAACTTTGGGGATACAATGGACTCGGGCCTCATTTGGATATTTATCATCTGGACACTTGGTGCATTTTTTTGTGTCTGAGAAAGACAAAAAGCAATATTCCTTTACCATTCCATTTTTTTACATTTCAAGAAATACCTTTGTTGGATAACAATAACATTTTCTAAAATAACATTTCTTAACATTTCAGAGAGAAAAAGCTAAAAGTATCGCTTTCTAAAAATTATAGCTAAAGCTTCTGAAAGTTGGGGTCTCCAATGATTTCCTATGCAATGTACAGAATCTTCGAAGTAACCTAATTATTAGAGGTAAATAACAAATCAGTTAATCTTTCTAGAGATGCTCCCAAGGTTTTTTTCAGATGGAACTTCTTAATATTCTGAACCCAGAAGATGTCTGTTGGGTGTAATCTAGCTGGTTGGTAGAGACAGCTAGTCCTGCAAATAATCTGGAATGGCTACTGAGACCAGTGATAATATAGTTGCAATAAGGTGCACCCATTGATACCACCTCATTGTGGACCAGCAACACCTGACCGTTATCCATAAGGGTAAGCTTTGAAGAGTGCATTGCTATAGTCCTTCCATGAAGTAGACAGTTCCTCAAGTTTCAAAAAACTCAAATGTTCTGTCAGGTTTCAAGGACATGTTTCTTGAAAAGTAAACATGGAAGAGCACATACAAAGTAAAAAACAAAAGTGATATTTTCTCTGAATAGTAAAGTTTGCCTAATCTGCCACACCCTCCTTTTTCCCAGCCCTTCCTTCTCAGTCTTTTTGTTCTTCTTCTCTTTAGATAAGAAATTGTGCAAATAAACAAGAAAACAGATGAGCTTCAAGATGTCTTTTAACATGTTCTAGATAGATCCCTGTCCAAAAAACCTTTCCTCCAGTGTCACCCACCTTTCCGAGTGGAGATGGTCCCTTTTGGACAAGGAATGCAGTCATAGCAGCAAACTGGCTCTCCTTCTCGAGCCCTCTTGACAAATCCAGGATGACAATTCCCCACACATTGGGACTGAGGCAGGGACTAAAGAGAAAAACAAGTAAAGCCGAAGAAAATGGGACTCTCCATCCACGGGAAATGGAGGTAAACATGGACATTAACCAAATAGCCTCTGGTCTTTGCTTAGCTAAATCTCTGACTAGTTCCAAATGGGTGTAGAAAATACAACTCCTAGCAGATTTTTCATTTATTTTGGCAAATCACATTGCAAGAAGAGACATTTCTACTTAAAAAGGTCCTGAGGGATGGAATTGAGAAAAGATTTAAGCAATAAATGGCCAATGGCCACACACACACATGTGTGTGTGTGTCCATTTTCATATATCCATGATTTTAAAATATGATCTACTTGTAAATCTCTCTGTTAGGATATAAGGGAAAATTTCCTTAGAAATTAAAACTGTTAAGTTATATTTATTTCTTCAATTTATATGGCTGCCATGGTAGTTAACTAAGACTAAAACAAACTGGCTAGTTTCCAGAACTGGAGCGAAATGAGATGGAGGCAAGGTCATGAAAATGCATCCCTCAAACAGGATAAATCAGGCATATTTTGCTGCAGAACATGGGACATGAGAATGAATCTTGTTTCAGAATGGGACATTTTTAAGGTCCAATTAAGTATTAAAGAAAAGATCCTTTCTGTTGAAGAACTACATTTGGATGATGCCAACTGGCATGGAAAGAAAGAACCACATTTATACGAAATATTAAATTTGGAGACTCCTTTTCAAACACAGAGATTTAAGGCAGCTAACAATCAAGATCAGCAATGATATGCAATGCCGGACTTGACTTCCGGCTTCCGAAGGCGACAGACGTGTTTTCGGGCATGTCTGCCGCTTGCTTCTTCGACTAGCCCCCCCCCCCCGTATCGATGGCGATCGGCGGGGTGCCTTTGCCCACTTTGCTCTAGGAGCCGAGGAGCTGAAAGCGGGGGGGGGGAATCCTCCTCGCCAACGCCAGCTGGGAAAATGCAGAAATGAGGAGTTGGGCTGAAATGCCGGACTTGGAGGATTATGCCAGGGACTTCCTTTCAAAAAATGTGGATTGTGAGTTTTGAATTTTTTTTCATTCAATCTTCTATAGAAAGAAAAATAGAGGGGGGAGTTTAACTGTAAACCCCCCCCCCTCGTAAAAAGCGGCTGCTTAAAATGTTCTCCAGATGAAGGAGATTGAGGATTAATATCATCCGTTCACAATCATCTAAAAGAAACTACGTTTCAACTAGTGAATTTACAGCTAGCAACCTTGTATCTGTCTCTTGTTTAAAAACAGAAACTTTTACTTTCTTCTCCTTTCCTGTGCTGAGGCGGCAAAATGGCGTTTTCTTTGTTCCTAGTGGAAAACTTTTACTGACTGATGATTACATCCCTCCAACTTGTTAAAAATTAAGGAGAAATTATTTCCAAGCCTTCCCAAGAAACCCTTGGTGTCCTTCCCAATACGTGGACCTTTCTTTTTTTTTTACTGCGGATTTACTGGACAATTAACTCTCTGGATATTATAAAAGAAGAAGATTAAACACTGACTAAGTTTATTTCCGATATCTCAGATTTCACCGACTGCTTGCTCCTCGACGCCATTTTTATTGCATTTCAAAATTTCAAATCACAAATGCCTCTAAAAAAGCCACCAGCTGCAAAGTCCTCCTCGGCTCCATCGTCTGCCAGAGCTAGCCCCGTTTTACAGCAGGGGAAAATCACCACAATGTTACAAAAAGAGGCGGCTGGAGAAGATATTCAAGAACCAACGCTTCATGATATAATGAAAGAAATACAATAAATGTGGAAACATAAGAATGGAATTGCTGGCGGCACAAAGAACTACAACAACCCATGAACAAAAAATTGGAGAGTTGAAGGAGGGGGCAGCTGAGATGAAAGGAGAGATAAAAGAACTGCAAAAACAAACAGCAGAATTTTCTGGACATATGTCTAAGTTTGAATTTGAAAGAATGTCTTTCTTCCTTAGGTTTCAGAACATCCCTGAGAAAGAAGGAGAAAACCTCAGAGATTTGATGAGTGAGATTCTAGCAGATTATATTTAAAAAAATAAAGAATATCTTTGGGGGGAAATAGATTTAATTTATAGAATCAACTCAGCATATGCTGGAATAAATGAAGTACCCAGAGAGATTCATATTAAATTTTTAAGAAGGTCCACAAGGGATGAGATACTGAGGGTGCAACGGGAGAGGCCTTTGAAGTATGAACAAAAAGACATTTTCATATTGAAGCAGATTCCAAAAAAAAATCAGAGAAATGAGAAGGAAATACTCCTTCTTATCAAAAATTTTATATAAAAACGGAATCTGGTTCAAATGGTTAATGCCGGAAGAATGTTGGTATTCTGGGATGGAGGCAGGATTAGAATTAAAACAACAGCAGAGGCAGAGGCCTTTCTTAAAAAAACATTCCTCGATTCTGGGAGTTGAAGAAGAAGGAACGGGAGGAGCCATGGCGCTGCCCAATGGGGGGAGGGAGGAGGAGGAGACAATAGCAAAGAGACTCAGATCTCAAAAATAATTAACTTTGAACTACTGTAATTCCTGAAACGGATGTTATTGCAAAATGTAAGATTGAATGTATGAATTTTAAAATGTGATATATATATATATATATATATATATATATATATATATATATATCTTACCACTATTTACTTAACAATATGATGTATGAAGACCCGGATGTAACCACCATTTCTGACATGGAAGCTCGAAAATGTATAAATGTACACCCTATATACCCTTTCCCCTATTATAATTTGTAAAAACCAATAAAATTCTTTTGGGAAAAAAAAAAAGCAATGACATGCAATGCCAATTTCAGATGAAGGGCCCTATTCATAGCCAAAGGCCAAAATCTGAGTAAGATTTCCTTTCAAATTCTCCCTCATTACTTCCAATATGACGAAAGGCTTTTCTTTGGATCAGAATCTCACTTCAGGGCTTCGGTTGTCTGGGTCAGGGCTCATCAGAACAATCATTGTGGATTCATGAGAACTGAAAGCCTTGGAACTCCTCCTTGGGGGCAGAAGGCCTGTTGCCCTATCCCAGTAGGATTAAAGGGAGGCATGGATAACTTGATCAGGTTTGGTCTCTTGAAGAACCTCCCAGACTACGATTCCGACCTTTCCAGGAACACTTTCCCCAAGTACTGCACTGGCTACCTGTGACCTACCGGGTGCGTTACAAGGTTTTTATGACCATATTCAAGGTGCTCCATGACACGGGGCCTAGCTACCTTCGAGACCGTCTTCTGCCCCATACATCCCTTCGACCGACTCGCTCCCAGAGAGAGGGTCTTCTCCGGGTGCCGTCGACCGGACAATGCCGGTTGGCGGCTCCCAGGGGAAGGGCCTTCTCTGTGGTGGGCCCTACCCTCTGGAATGGCCTACCTTCTGACCTCCGTTCCATCACAGACCTCCGCTTGTTTCGCCGGCACCTAAAAACTTTTTATTTTCATCTGGCCGGCCTAGCATGATCTACTCCACACCCATTATTTTATAACAAATCAAAACTGTAATTTGGGTTTTAAATTTAAACTTATTTTAAGTTAAGCAGGATATGGATTTAATTTCGTTATTATTTAATAATATTTTGTATTTATGTATAATTGATTTTAAATCTCTGTTCGCCGCCCCGAGTCCCTTTATGGTGAGATGGGTGCGGGCTATAAATGTGAAAAATAAATAAAATTAAAAAATAAATAAAAGTAGGATACGATGAAGCTTATAGATAGTTCTTGACTTACACCAATGAACTTTGAAGTTACAATGGCACTGAAAAATGTGACCTATAACTGTTTATCACACAAGTGTTGCAGCATCTCCATGGCCCTGTGAATAAAATTTGGATACTTGGCAACAGACTCCTATTTATGATGATTGCAGTGTCCCTGGGTCATTTGTTCACCTTTTGTGACCTTCTGAGAAGAAAAGTCAATAGGGAAGTCAGATTCACTTAAGAATTATGATATGACCTTAACAGCTGCATTGATTCATTCAACTACTGTGGCAAGAAATGTTATAAAATCAGGCAAAATTCACTTAACAGTTGTCCCATTTAGCAACAGAAAGTTTGATCTCAATTGTCAGGCTTTAGGTTTAGATTTTATTGGGCTTACATCAGAAGTCAAGGACAACCTGTATTTCCCAATGGGACCAAAAGGACTTCCACTCACTCCTGATTCAATTTCATCTGATTCTGACTAAATCTAAATTTAGGCACTAAATGTGTTCAAGGAACAAAGACATCTGAAGCTATTAGCAACACATTCCACAGTCCTTGCTGGTTTCTTACCAATTTGATGAAGATACTAATTTGTAGATGGTGCCCAAAATGCAATAGTAGTGTAGCCTCCCAAGCACCCTAAGAAAATGATCAGGTTTCTGTATCCCAGATTAAATTCTCAGTGAAGGTCAACCAATTTGGGGACTAGGCTTAGTCCATGTGCAATGGGTCGACGGACTTTGGAAAACAGAGAAAAGACACCTAATTCATATCAATATCATCAAATCTTATCCCACCTTGTTAGGCAATTTTAACTCTGAAAGTATATCTTGGAAGATAATAAGTCTCCGTCTTTCAAGAATCCCCAAAATCTCTATCCTGGGACCTTCCTTGGGGAGAACCAAGAAACTTTGGATGGTCAAATCTGCTGCTACCTCTCCATTGTGGTCCAAGTACAGTTTCAAATGGGAAATGTTGCAAAACTCATTCTTCTCTAGAAAGGGATGAAACTAAAATGAAAACATTCATCAATTTTACAAGCAAATTTTTTTATTTCTTCTACCACTTGGTCTTTTCACACGAGAGTCTTTCTTCAACTTTGTTCAATTTTCAAATATGCTTAATTAACAGAATAGATGTTACCACTTTCTTCATCAGGGAATAAGACATTTGCAATATTTTTTTTTCAATCACAAAATAAAGATAGATAGACAGACAGACAGATAGATAGATAGAATATAATTGACATAATTGGTTAATTATAAGGAACATTCTAGAACAGGTGACAAAGATTATTTTTAAACTCCTTGAAAACAACAGCTTGTTTCCCAGAAGGCATGGATTTGTTGAGAAGAAAGTGGTCAGTTTAATCATCTCCCTGGTAGACCAGATAGATAAATTTACCCAGAACAGCTAATTCTACTGTATTGTAATGCTATATTAAAAGAATTTTGCAAATTTGAAAGTACCAATCTCCCATCAACTTCTTTTGAAAAGTTAGGGAGGATACTTTCTAAGCTTTTTCTCTGCCCTTTATGCAGCTGCTCCTCTTGTCTGATCCTTTCCTAGGTAACATCTCTTCTCCCCATTACAAGAGTCATTCTCACATATTATTACACTTCCTAAATAGATTATGGCTGTAATGGCAAACCTATGTCACGCGTGCTACCTGTGTCAGGGCATGCAAGACGTTGCCCTGTCAGCTGGCCAGCGCACATGAAGCCCCCGGGGCGCAAAAAAACAGCCCTACGGGCAAATTGGAAGTTCAGGAATGGACTTCCGGTTTGCTCGTAGGGGCAGTTTTAGCCCTTTGAAGCATTCAGGGAAGCCTCCTGAAGGCTCCGGAAGACAAAAATTGGCCCTCTAGACTAACCGGAAGTCACTTCCGGGTTGCTCATAGGGTCGTGTTTTGTCCTCCAGAGCCTTCAGGGAAGCTCCTGAAGGTGGGGGAGGCTGTTTTCACCCTCCCCAGGCTCCTATAAAGCCTCTGGAGCCTGAGGAGGACGAAAAAAGCATGCTCAAAATGGGGGGAGCACTGGCCATGCATGCATGCACACTGGGGTTGTGTGCAAAGCATTATGGGGGTAGCATGCTCGTGCATAACCCCCCTGCGCGCCTCCCGCTTTTGGCACGCTACCCAAAAAAGGTTCACCATCACTGGATTATGGCAATGCTGGTGATATAACTTCATTTCAGTAAAGTATTGAAAACAATTTTGTGATGTTATTAGAAACCTAGTTGGGTGAGAGGGTCAATAGTATCATAATTAAGCAGATAAAAGTGTCTTAAAAATGGTACTCAAATCATATTTAATATTTTTAATTTTTGTCATAAAAGAGTAGCTATGTATGACAATTTTTTTCTCGGTCATCAGTTTTTCTATTTTGCCATTAATATAAGTATGGTTGATAAATCTCTGGTGCAAGATTTATAGCAATTCTCAGGCAAAACTAATCTGATCTGATTTATACAATATCAAATGTCCAGAAAAATATTTATGATTTCCTCATAGACAGGGATACATAAAAAAGCAATTTAAAAAATCTGATTTTTAGCAACTAGGACTTGACAAACTGTAATATCTCATATAAAAATATTAAGGATGCACTGGAAGAAAAAGAGTCGGGAGCAACTAGAACATATGTGCCAGGGGAACCTTTACCTATTTTCATGTTATTGTATAAGTTGCCATGAATGCTAAAGCCAGAAGGACAAATGCTTCCCTGGAATATTTAAAATATGGAACATTGGGCACCATTTATAAGTGAAGAAAAATGGATTTCAGGGAAGGAAGAAATGGTCTGCTTAAAATTGTAAGTATCCTAGAAGTGAGCATTTAGGTTGCATGTTCTTGGGTTTAAAAGTCCTTCCCTGTTCTGTATATGGGTGTTTCTTAATGAAAGAAAAATAATGCTATTCTTAGTCTTGAGGCTGCAATATGTAATATCCCAATATATTGTACATTTCTTAGGTCTGGAATGCTATATACCACCAAGCAGAACTTACTAGATTACTAGAACTTATCTTCAAATGCCTTGTTATCAATGCTCTGGCCACACTACAAATGGAGTAAAATTTGTGATTGAAGTGGATTTAACTTTACCCTGCCTAAGCATTGAAAACTACTTCTCATGGACAGTTCCTAATCCAGCAAAATTAAAGACCTGATCCATAGCCTAAGTATTCAGTCTCTGAATCTGCCTAGTTTTACTTCTTTACTTTGACCTCTGATATATCTGAATTTGAACCCGCATTTGGTCTATTTCTGAGCCTGACTCCTACCAGTCTTATAAGGACCCACTTGGTGTGTAACCTAACAAACCAGGGTAACAAACTAGATGTACCTTTGTGAGTTAATATGATTAGATCAGGGGTGAAATTCAGTAGGTTCTGACAGGTTCTGGAGAACTGGTAGCGGAAATTTTGAGTAGTTTGGAGAACCGGCAAATACCACTTCTGGCTGGCCCCAGGAGTGGATAGGGAATGGAGATTGTTCAGTATCCTTCCCCTGCCAGACCCACCAAGACACACCCACAGAAAAAATTTCAAAAAAAAATTGAATTTCACCACTGGATTAGATATCCTAAACTTACTTAATTGCTAAACATAGTTGCAAGTAACAGATAATTGCTAAATCAAAGAAGCTTAAGTCCACAATAATAGTTATATTTATTAAGATTAAAATAAAAAAAGGAAAAATGCATCTGAGATGAATTCAACATTACGTGTAAGAACGAGAATGAGTTTTCAATGCAATAGAGCTGTAATGGTGTACAATTTTTATTAACACCGTGATTTTTTTTTAAAGTCCATTTCTCTCATTAAAACACAATCATAAAATTCATTCTTCATCGTTCCCCTATTGCGTTTCCATTTTTAATGATTGACTTGACAGTATTTCTGGAGCTGCTCCATGAAGCCAGAATTTGGACAAATAGCAGGTCGTGCATTTTTCACCACAGAAAAAGCCATGGCAAAATTGAGTCCTTCTGAGTACATTAGGAACCCTATGATAATTGCTGCCGCCCGGGAAACTCCTGCATTACAATGAACTAGCACAACACCATCCTTTGAAAAAGAAAGGAAAAACACACACAAGTTTTCATTTTCCATCAAAATGGAACCACAGATGTTTTCTTTTACTACCAGGGCATTTTAAGCAAGCTCTCTACAAAGTCCTCAGAAGTATAAGTAAGTATATGCATACTCTTTTTCATATATACTGTACGTTTATTTTTACCATAATCCCTGTGGACTATGCTCTCCCTTTCTGAAGTACTCATAGACAGATGAAAGGTAAATTAGAATCAATTCTTCTCTTTTCAGATCGATGACCAGGATCTTTTACAGTTTATTTTTCTCTCCCTTAGCAGCAAACATTTCATGGTTTTCAGCACACCAGCAGACATATGAGATTTATGGTAGCTAGAGACTGATGCTATGGCTGTGTTATGACAGGCAAGCCATCTGTTCATGCCAGCAAGCACATTTAACGGTCTGTGTATATTTTTGATGATGGCCTGATCTGCTAAGGTGGGCTTAATTTACCAAAGATCCATTTCATTAGGATGGCATATTTCAATAATCAAAAAAATGTACTCTTGCTGAATGTAACAATATGTAATTTAAAATCAGAATGGGTGGTTCTGTTTTTTTCTGGTATACATTAGATGTAATTGGGGATTTGAGAACATAAGCATGGGGGTCAAATAGGATTAGGATTACATTTAAGATAAATTAAAGCTCTAAGAATTAAAGTTATCATTAAAATTACATAATACAGGTTTTGTGATCCTATCCCTCAAATGGATATAGCTACTGTATGTGCAGCATACACTGTACAAAAAGATAATTTGGTAGTCGTAAACTTCTATAATTGAGAATGTTGATCTCAAAAGCCTATGTCATGCATGGGAGTATAGAAAATGTATTCTATTGCAGATTTGTTTGCTTTAATGAAGCAATTTGTGAGCACATATTTTATTCATTTGTCCTGCTTTGCCTGGCAGGGTGCCTTCAATAAAATACTGAATGTTTTTGTCTGTGCAATAAAGAAATTTTGTATTAAGAAGTACCAGAAATATCAGGAAAGAAAGAAAGATTGTAAAAGCAATCTTGAGTACACAAAGCTAACTGAAAAATTAAAACTTCTGAGGCAGAACAGTAACATCAGGATCTTAGAATGGCCAATCTAATTTAGAAATGAAGTGGAAACGGTAACTAGAAACCTTCAGGAGAGCATGAAATAAAGACACGTTTCAGGTAACTTGTTAATAATACACCACATTCTTCTTTCTAAAATAAGACAAAGGGTAATGGAGCAAAGTTATCTTCCTTTCTCTCAAACTGTGTAAATAATGAACATGACGAAACTCAGAAGCACTTGGAACCAGGTTTGAAAATGTCAAGATACTAACAGGTTATAGCATCAAGTGAAGTTATATGAAATAGATCAGACATCAGATTACTTATATGGGCATTTAGATATAGAAGCACTGTGATTTTTCTAATTTATTTTTGACACACTATACTGCATATGCAAGACAAAATCCTAGTCATATGTATAAAATCTAAATATTTCCTATTCAGTTCAGCACCACAGTTCAGTACAGAATTATAAGCATTCCAAGGGTCCTCATTCAGCGTTGATTTCCAGTACACAATCACACTTCACATCTTTTGGATCTCCAAGACTTAACATACATTATTAAGCTTTATACTTAAATGATTATCTTTGAGACAATTTTTAAAGATGATCATCTCCCTGTCAGGGATACATATGTATATATGTGGCTACATATAGCACCTGGTTTACATTTATTTATTTACGTTGAAGTTTAAACCTTCATTCAAATAAGGATGAGAATAAATAGGCAGTTCTAACCTTAAGATACTTTAACTGATCTTAGTATGGATGGTTCTTAAAAAACTACTAACTGATCAATGCAAAAAATGGATGAGTTTAATACACACACATGCATACATACACATACACACAGCCAAGCATCACTCCTTGCAACAATTATTTACCTTTAACTTGATTTGCTCAATAAATTCAAAACATTGAGGAAAATAGGAGGTGATGTCAGTCTCAGGCAGATCAAGAATAGGGATAGTTTTATATATCAAGTCATTGGGAAAGGCATTTTCAACTCCATAAGCTACATTTAGAACATGGGTAACCTAAAACAGAAAAGACATGCAATCAAGATAGCTCTTTCAAAGGAATTCCATTCATCAGTCACAAGATCAGAGTGGCATCTTCATTCACATCTGTTAAATTCTTTCTTAGTTGGACAAATATATTTTTCTACTTCATTTCATTCATTAGTTCATGATAATTTATCCTCTTACGTTCCAAGTCACACTCTTTACATACGACAATGATTACCGTGTGTGTGTTTCACCAATATGTATGGTATTCATCATGAGTTTGGTCAATAGAGGCTTTCACATAACATATTTTAGCAGCATAAATAAGCTGTATATATCAGTAGCATCCTTAACTAACAGTAAGAAAACAATATTGGTTTAGTCTGGCATAATATGGCCATAATATGAGCATAAGCATGCTCATGTTATCCTGAGCAAGTTGGAGTCTCTAATCCAAGGGTCCCCAACCCCTGATCTGTGGGCCAGCACCAGTTCATGGCATGCCCACGCGAACAAGTGAAACCCCATCCACGGGATGCAGTCAGCACCTGAAACCCTCCAGCCAACAAAAAAATATCTCTCCACGGAACCGGTCCCTGATGCCCAAAAGATTGGAATGGGCGGGGGTGGGGGGGCACCGCCCTAATCTACAGACTGTCTTGAAAGCCAACATGCTGTTGTCTGCAACCCATCAGTTAGAAGGAATGTTATTGTTACATTCAGAATACACTTGTTTTTATAAACTTCATGTTCTGAATGGCAAACACGCAATTATCTTCTGTCATGAAATCAACAGCAAGATTGTGATGATGTATGTATATTTCAATACAAAACCAGTAAACCAGAGTTTCTCAAACTGTTCCATAAAACTCGAGGTTCTTCAAGAACTTGATGAGGCTTTGTGAGAGACTCAGGGTGGAAAAAGCCCCAAAGATTTACCCAAATGTAGTCAATTTTCTATTACCAGATCTGTACTAATGTTAACCATCAGCTGCAACTGCTTTTTTAAAAAACCATACATTACCTTATATTTTTTCATTATTTCCAGGTCATGAGCAGCATCCTGGGAACCTGTGAAAGACAGATGTTATCCCACCAAATTTGGGAAATCATTACATGCAGACAAGAAGACCGAATACTGTATATCATTCTGATGAAATGAAGTAAATTATTATTACACACATGCATGTATGTGCATTACATATATGTACATTCTACATACATACAAGACATGGGTGCAGCCAAGAGTGGGGTTGGAAAACCCTTTTATGGATCCAGTTTGAATTAGCTATGCCAATTATTACCAATTAAAGATCTACAGATTTCATTTTGGGTTAATCTTATGTATTGAAAGTAGTACATTAATAGAATTACTGCATTATAATAGTTGTTGTTATTATTGCATTATACACTATTACCATTAAGATCCAAAAGCAGTAGCTACCCATTTATAACCAACTCTGGCTCCCAGTCAAAAGCAAGAACCTAAAAATCTTTAATAAAGCTGTAAAACCTAGCACATTAAAAACAACAAAAACTTGGTGCCAAGACATAAAGCCTCTTATCCCAGTATATACACAAAGACACACCCACATCTCCACCATGCACAGCCATACATACACACCCCTAGTTTTCCAGTGCACACAGGTATGCTTAACTATTAATGCTACTTTGGCTAAAAACTACATACCCAGCAAGAGCCACGACTTAATCACCCCAATTTGAAGATCCAGGCTCAGGTCCTGCACATAACCACAGGCATCCCCCTCCTTACAATCAGCCACTTCCACCACTTGCATCTGGGTATCCCTCCAGGTCTCGATAAGCCTCTTCCCAGATAAAGTCGTGACTCGGGTGCATTGCTTTTTCAAATTACTCCTGGAGAAGGATTTGATTTCTTGGGTGAGTGAGTGCATTACATGAGAAAAGAAGCCCTCAAGCGGGCAGAAGCAAAGCCAAGGAGAAGCTTATTTGCATTCGATTTCTTCTTTTTGTGTGTGAGTAGATCCGCTCCCAGTCTTTCAGCTTCGCCTAAACACACACACATATCCCTCCTCACAGAGTCTTTAAGCACAATTAGCAAGCGGCATGGGAGCCTTGCCTGTTATGCTTCCTTTTTCTCAGACAACAGTGTAAAAGAGTTTCGGATTGGCTATAGAGAAGCCTTTCTGGATTGGTTGAGGGCTCTTTTTTTCTGTTCAGGAGCACAAAATCTCCAGGGTTGCTGAAACAGCTTACAGATGCACGCATGCTCTGCTCCACTCTCACTTTCATATTGTTTTGTATGTAATATCTGTTTGCCTTAAAGTGCTATGAAGCAATAGAAATGATCAGAAAATGAAGAGATGCAAGAGAAGAAAAAAAAGAAAAGAAAATGTAGTTAAATCTGACATGACCTACATCTCACTATACTTTTTAGAATAGAATAGAATAGAATAGAATAGAATAGAATAGAATAGAATAGAATAGAATAGAACAGAACAGAACAGAATTCTTTATTGGCCAAGTGTGATTGGATTGGACAGACAAGGAATTTGTCTTTGATGCAAAAGCTCTCAGAATATATAAAAGAAAAGATACATTTGTCAATCATAAGGTACAACACGTAATGGTAGTCATAGGGTACAAATAAGCAATCGAATCATAGTTATCTTCGGGATCGCATCCTGCCCCATACATCCCTTCAGCCGATTCGCTCCCACAGAGAGGGACTTCTCTGGGTGCCGTCCACTAGGCAATGCCAGCGGGCGACACCCAGGGGAAGGGCCTTCTCTGTGGAGCGCCCAACTCTCTGGAACGACTTATCCCCCGAACTGAGAACGATTACGGATCTCCGCTCCTTCCGCCAGAACCTTAAAACTTATTTTTTCCAACAGGCCGGCCTGGCCTAACTTACATCACCTAGCCCACAGTCTGCAGTTAAATTGTTTTAAATTGGTTTTAGGGATATTGTTTTAATGTATTTAAATTTTTAGCACAGGGATATTAATTTAATTCAGTTTTATATTTTGTATATTGTTGTTTATATATGTTTTTTAAATTGCCTGTGCACCGCCCCGAGTCCCTTTTGGGAAAGGGTGCGGTATATAAATCAAATAAACTATAAACTATATTAGGAAATGATCAATATAAATCATAAGGATACAAGCAACAAAGTTACTGTCATACACTCATAAGTGGAAGGAGATGGATGACAGGAATGATGTAGTGCAGGCTTAGTAAATAGTTCGACAGTGTTAAGGGAATTATTTGTTTAGCAGAGTAATGGCATTCAAGAAAAGCCTATTGTTTCTAGTTGTTTTGGTGTGCAGTGCCCTATAGCAGTGATGGCAAACCTTTTTGGGCTCGTGTGCCAAAAGCAGGGGGAGCGCAGGGGGGGTCATGCACGGGCATGCCACACCCATAATGCTTTGTGCATGACCCCAGTACGCATGCGGTAACGACCAGCGCTCCCCCCTATTTTTGGCGTGCTTTTTTCACCCTCCTCAGGTCCCAGAGGCTTTGTGCGTAGGGCTAAAACCGGCCCTACGAGCAACCCAGAAGTCACTTCAGGTTTACTTGTAGCATCATTTTTTCCCCCTCAGGAGCCTTCACGGAAGCCTCTTGAGGGCTCCTGAAGGCTCCAAAGGGCTAAAACTAGCCCTATGAGCAAATCAGAAGTTTGTTCCTGAACTTCCAGTTCGCCCGTAGGGCCAGTTTGTCACGCTCTGGAGGCTTTAGGGAAGTTCCTGAAGCCTCTGGAGGGCAAAAAATGGCATCAAAAGAAGGCTGAAGTCAGCTGGCCAGTGCACTGGCCAGCTTATAGGGCAAGCTTCGTGTGCCCTGACAAATGGCTCCACATGCCACCTGTGGCACGCGTGCCATAGGTTCGCCATCACGGCCCTATAGCATCATTTTGAGGGTAGGAGTTGAAACAGTTTATGTCCAGGATGTGAGGGGCCTGTTTTGTTTTTCTTTTTATCCTTTATTGAACTACATCCATACATCCAGCGGTGTTCTCTAAATTTGGCACCAGCCAGTGCCAATGGCAAGAGCTCCTCTTTGTCCTCTGGCTTGGCCAGCCAACTGGACTTTCTTCCTTGATGTCACTGAATGAAGAACCGGACCATGCCTGTGCCCAAACTGCAACACCAACAGATACAATTATTGTAGTGTGGAAAACTTCCTGCTATATATACAGTAGTGGCCACAATTGTGGAAACCTTTTGGGAAATGTGTAAAGTTTGATGGCTAATAACATCACTTTTTGGAGGGAGTAGTACCATAAAATTATACATCAATGGAAAGATAATTTAATCAAGAATGTAATGCAATAACTTTTATGAAGGATTTGCTATTAAAATAGCAATTATAAAGTAGAAAAGTGAAACATAGAAAAAATGAGATATGCAAAAATTATCACCATGTCAGTTAATACTTAGTTGGGTAAACCTTAGCATGAATTACGGCCTTGCAGCATCTTCCCATGGAGTAAACCAAGTCTTTTAGTTCTGCAGCTGTTATAATGTGAAACCAAGATTGAACGATTGTTTCTATTACCTGGGTTTTATTGCTGGCTATATTTGGCTATATCTTTTCATAGAATACAGATAATTGAACACAATTTGCTGCATTACATTACTGATTAAATTATCTTTCCATTGATATATAATTTTATGGTACTACTCCAAAAAAAGTGGTGTTATTAGCCATCAAACCTCAAAAATACACTTTCCCCCAAAGGTTTCCACAATTGTGGCCACTACTAAACTTCTAAGACCCACATTCCTACTGCATTCACTTAAGTTTAGACTTGTCTTGACCCACTATTCGGTTGTATATAACACCTTCCAATACACATCTATTTATGCTTCTTTCAGTGCTGACAGTATCATCACCACTGTCACTGCTTTCATCTATTCTTTCACTTATCTTCTGAAGAGCAAAAATTCAGCCCACACACCCAGTGCTTGTTATATAGCCACAGCGCACTTCCCAAATTTTGCTCGTCATTGCTTCTTTTTCTCTCTCTTAATCAGAATTCTGCCAAACTACCTCATAGGCACACTTAAACTATTTTCTGTATAGGTTTTACTTACATCTTGCTGCCTTTGCTTTTCAGGTGTCTTGCCCAATCCACTCTTCACATGCACATAATTCTCACATTAAAAGTAAACTAACATCTATATATACTTCAACAATTCATCAGTTATGCCCTCAGTACCTGCAGCTTTTTCATTTTTTAATATTGTACATTTATGTACTGGTCTTATATTTTTCTTGGATGCAGACATTGGGCAGCATTTATTTCAATTCCTTTCTTATCCCTATTCCTATTGAAATCTCTAATATATGCCTTCCAATATTCCATCATTTCAGTTGCAAAGCAAATGCATAAAATAAGGATCTTCTCAGATCCTTAGATTCAGAGCCTTAGATCTTCAATTTTTAATGCAAAACGTAGATAGCCTTTCAAATGCTAAATTTTTATGAAAAATAGTTGATAACCTGGCTTTGCCCGGGTATTTATTTATAGGGGGGAAATGTCCGGACCAAACCTAATTTCTAATGTTGGATTTTTCCCTTTACCAGAGGGATCCCTCTTGTGGAATACTGTGAAGCCATTACCATGGCAACTCCATTGTTCTGTACAGCAGAAGCCATTTATGGCAGTACAGTAGAAGCCATTTTAAGGCACAACAGGCTGTATTTTAACATACACTCTGAGGGGTGTTATGGGTATCTTACCCCTAGAGTATTTGTTTCCAGACAGTAAGTCATCTGTATACCAAGTTTGGTTGAAATTGCTTGAGGCATTCCAGAGTTATGCTGGAACATACATATAGCCATTTAGAGAGGGGGAGAGAGGGGGGGAGAGAGAGGGAGAGAGAGAGAGAGAGAGATGATAGATAGATAGATAGATAGATAGATAGATAGATAGATAGATAGATAGATAGATAGATAGATGATAGATAGATAGATAGATAGATAGATAGATAGATAGATAGATAGATAGATAGATAGATAGATAGATATAGACTCCATTTTAAATGAAATATAAAGATGTCAAAAGATGAATGGTTAGCAGTTACTTTACTGTACATGTGTCTAGTTCTGGGTATCACTGCTTAAAATGGATTCCAGTCTATAACAAGTCCACTGGAAGAGAAAAAAAAATACTGAGATTCCTAAATACGTAAATTTTACTCTGGAGACAACTTGCAAAAAATAAAATAAAAGATGACATTGATTTGTGAGATTATACAGTATGCAGTGGGAATTTGAAAGACCAAAAAATTGCTTTCCAATAAAAATGCTCCAAGTAACACTTTAAGGATTTTTTATGTTAAGAAAAAAGACCTAGAGAAAGAGTGAAAAATAACGAATAAGAAAGGACAATTGGGCATTAAAGCCTTATCTGGAAGTGTTTCATATAGATAACTCTACTTAACTGTTGATTGATTTTTATTTTTATTTTTTAGTTTGTGGTGGGTTTGCCAGCAGGGAACATTTGATGCTTTTCTACAGAACCTGAAGGTTAGACAAATGTTATCTGTTTGTTCTCTATTAAGGAGATTTGATCTGAAGACATCCCGCCCCTACATCAGAAGAAAACTGCATTCAACACAAGCAAGGAACCAAGTCAAGCCTGAAAGCCTAATCAAAAGCCATTCTTTTCCCACCTCCTCAATCAAGTCTGGGAAGTAAAGAAGAAGAAACTTCTTTGGTAATTTCCCCCTTTAATATTTTAAGGATCGCATTCGTGGATTAGACAAGTGGGATATTTTTTCCCTTCCAGTGGCTCAGTCCACTCAGTATTCTAATACAAGATGTTTTCCTGCTGTTGGTCCATGGCAAGTGATATTTGAAGATATGCTCCCTCTAACCCAGAAGTAGCACTGAGGCTTTGAGATTGAAAAACCTTGATAGATCTGCCTTCCATGAATTGATCCCTCCCATCCCCTTTTAAAGTCATTCACATTCAAGGCCATAGCCATATCTTGTTATTGTAGGTTTTGTAAATTAATTATCCATTGTCTCAAGAAATACTTGGTTTTGTCTCTTCTAAATGAGCTTCCAATCGCTTTTATTAAGCAATCAATAATCATATTTTTTAGGGAAAGAAAGAGAAGTTGCCTTCCCAATTTCTTTCTGCAGGATTCAATCATTCAATCATGTCCCCAAAATTTTAGGTTATAGAGACTTAAATGTTCTAGCTTTTCTCATAATCAAGGTGTTCAAACCACATTTTGGGTATATTCTTCTACAATTATTCCCGCTCTGTTACGATTTTTCCCCCCAAATGGAGCAACTACAGTTCTAGGTGCATCTTAGATTTGCTTAAGAGCATTCCAGTTGTGGTAGCTTTATTTTCAGTCTTTTTCTATGTGATCTCAAGCATGGAATTTATATTTTTATGGCTGTGGCACACAGAGTAGACATCTTGGTTGGAATATTTACTATAATCTCAAGATCTTTTTCCAGACAACTCGGCTCATTAAAGTATATATGGAGTAAAGTATTTTTGCTCCATTTTTACACTGTATATGCTAATTAGTTCACCATTTTCCCATTTGAAAGAGATTCTTATGGAGCTCTTCACAATTACTTTTTAGTTTTACACTTCAGACGTAATCTGTTCTTCCATACAGAAGAACATATGGGACAATTCATCCTCCTGAGGAAAAGATAGGTGCTATATATCTTGGTATTTACTAATAAGTTTCTGGAAAGTAATTATGCTTGTAACGCAATGCCCCTTAAGCAGGGATTAAATGCTACCAGTTCCGACCGGTTCACCTGAACCAGTAGTAAAAATGCTACTGGTTCAGCCAAACTAGTAGTAATAAAAAAATGCTACCGGTTTGGGTGAACTGATTTTTCCGACGATCAGCTGTGACATATGCTTTATATTAGCTAGAAAGCAGGATTTCCTGCTTTCTAGCTAATCTAAATCACGTGGCACAGCAGACTCCCCCCTCCTCTCTGTTCGCTTATTTTTGCAGGCGTGCTCGGTAGTAGGCTTTGCCCACCTGCCCGGACATCATTTTGACATTCTACGCACACTCACATTGCTACTAAATCAGTAGCAAAGGTAAGTGGATTTCACCACTGCCCTTAAGACATGACAAATGGTAAATTTTCAGCAACACTAGGATCTTACATTTCATGAAAAGGGGATAAATTACATTTGTGCATTCCAGGAAGTCTGCACAATGTCTCCAAGGATCATCCTACCTTGGCTACAACTGCTTTTTGAAAAAAAAAACTTTATAGAAGTTCATTCAGTATAATAGTTAACATTTTCAGCAGTGCCTTGTTTATGTTTCATTTAGATCAGTGGACATATGGCAGCAACACATAGGAAAATTAAAATACCCTCTCCCATGAACATCTATTTGTCTGCTGTAAACACAACACAGTTGCTCTGCTATCAGAGCACACAGGCCGGGTGAGAAAGGAAAAAGAAGGCATAGCCTGTGGAATCTAAGTTGATATTTTATGGCTTTACTCTTTGAAGTTGTGGAGAGTAAATTCATTTTGGAGAGCTTTTTTTTTTTTTTTTTAAAGCTAACTGGACCTCGCTACAGAAAGATAAGAGTCAAGGGGAAAACATTTAAGGATGTCTAAAGGTTTTTGTAATAAGGGAAAATTGCACAAAATTTCAATAAACTGAAATAACGATGAAATAATAAAAAGTGTTTTGGATACAAAGAGATTAAAACAAAAACAGCCAACCTGTGAATATGAACTTCAATATTTTGTTCAAAGTTTAAATGACAGCAAAGCGAAGATAGCACCTTGAGTACTTGTTGTGTCCCGCCAGTGGCCAGCAGAGCTGGCAGAAGATTCAGACAATGAAGAGGTTGGGGAGAACATGGGCCAGGCCTGGAGTTTGGGGAAGGCTCTGAGGAGGACTCTGCATTGGAGACAGAGGTGGGGCCAGGGCCGTCTCACTGTTATCGGCTGCCTTCAGAGTCAGACATCAGTGAGGCAGAGAAACAGCTGGAGCCTGTTCCCAGTGTGCGCATGCACAGAGTTGCCAGACAAAGGGAAAAGCTAAGGAACAAAGGTCAAATTGGGAATAAGGCCACAGGTGGACGATGAATGGTCCTTCCCATAGGGAATAAAAGAGGAGCAAAAGGGGAGTGGCCAAAAATGAAGACCGAAGTCAGTTGGCCGGCATGTGCATGTGTGCTGGAGCTGACAGGGCAACACGCCACACGAGTGCTGTAGGTTTGCCATCACGGCTATAGCCTGTTGTTATTCTAATTAAAGCAGCGGCAGACTTAATGTCCTTCTCTTGACAAACACTACAAGGAGAGAAACATTGTTCAACGGGGCATTTAACAAATCTCCTTTCAAGATATGCTGAAGGCTTGATCTGCAAACAAAGGGACATAAAAGCCTTCATCATTGGGGGACTAATAATATTAGTAATATTAAGTAATATTAGCAGAGACGTCTGTCATTTTTATAGTACTGAAACCAAACCCAACATTTCAATGAATCTACTGTAGTATCACCTTTATTGACGCCCCTTTCACAACATCCATCTCTGATATTTTCTCTGTTCCAAAAGCTAAGTTCCCCCAGAGTGGATAGCAAATACATTTGTAGGTTACGTGACAAAAGTTTGGGTCGGGGATTCCCAGCTGTTAAATTCTCTGCTGAGAGAGAGTGAGTCCAGACCGGTAAGATTAAAAGCTCTTTATTCAAAACAGCAACGGTTGCTTATAAAAGTGACTAGTAAAAAAGGTGGGGGCCTTCTGCCCTACAGCTCCTTTTATGGAGAGCTGCTAGGCAGCGGGCCAATCAGCGCGTCAGCCGCCCTCGGCCACAGCCAGCCGCGCCTAAGCCAATCAGACGGCTGGCTGTTGCCGGGGCTTATTTGAATCCGTCAGGATGCAACACTCCTTCCCTCCCAGCGAGCACGCTCGCGGTCCCTAGCACACGTACTCGCTGAGGTAGGTGGGGCTGCGTCTCTTCCGCCCCGAATGCCTCAAGGTCTCGGCCGGGGCCGATGGAGGAGGACGAACTGTGTCGTCGTGATCTGTGATGTCCGCGCGTGCCATGGGAGACCGCGGGGCCACATCCGGGGGCACGTTCTGCGGGCTGACATCGTGCTCCAGTCTCTTGGGTGTAGGGCCCAGATCGACCGGGTCCGGACATGGATCGGGCCATCGTCGTTGCGCACTTGAGGTGTACTGCGCGTCGGGTTGTAGATGTTCCAAGGATGACTGTTCCGGCATACACAGACCCGGAAATTGTTCAGGGGTGGAGCGGTCGGAGAAGGTGGTGGATTGGCCGGCTGGTGCGGTGATGGGCCAGTCGTCCCGCTGGGTTGAGGCCTCGACGATCGGCAGGTCTAGAGGCCGTGATGACGCCAGCGGGGCTGAGGACGGAGGGCGACGCCTCAATTGATCCAAGTGGCGCCGCCACTCTGATCCATCCGGTCGTTCAACCCTGTAAGAACAGGGGCCCGTTAGTTCGCGGATGACAGCGGGTACCCACCGCGGATCCCCAGCGAAGTTCCTAGCAAAAACTGCGTCGCCGACGGAGAAACTGCGGGGGGAGGGGACCCCCAGGTTGCACGGCTGCACCTCATTGTACTGGGGGTGCAGCCTGTCCAATTTGGTTCGCAGACGGCGGCCCATCAGCAGCTCCGCGGGGCTCTTCCCTGTCGCCTGGCAAGGCGTAGAGTGTTGTCCCATAAGGTAAGCATCTACCCTTGCCTGCCAATCCCCCCTATCCATCCTCCCGAGGGCCTCCTTGGCCGAGCGGACGGCTCTTTCCGCCCGGCCATTTGTGGCAGGGTGGTAGGGGGCCGTTGGTGCGTGCCAGATTCCCTGGGAGGCCAGGAATTCCTGGAAACTGGCAGAGTGAAATTGGGGCCCGTTGTCGGAGACCAGGGAGTCCGGCAACCCGTGCGTAGCAAAAAGGCGCCGAAGCGCGCGCACGGTGCTCTCGGCCGTGGTCGAGGCCATCAGGATGACCTCGGTCCAGTGAGAGTAGGCGTCTACTACCACCATGAAGGTCTGACCATGGAAGGGGCCGGCGAAGTCAATGTGGACCCTGGACCACGGTGACCTGGGGGCGTCCCAATCCCGATGGGGAGCGGAGGGGGGTGCAGGGCGAGAGGTCTGGCATGCCTGGCAAGCACCCACCCAGGCGGCCACCTCGTCGTCCATGCGCGGCCACCAGACATAGCTCCTGGCCAACGCCTTCATGCGAGCTATGCCCGGGTGGGTGGCATGGAGGGAGCTGAGTACCTGATGGCGGAGGGGCGGGGGAACGATGACCCGGTCTCCCCATAACAAGCACCCGCTGTGGAGCGACAGCTCCAGTTGGCGGGACTTGAAAGGCCGATACGCGTCTGGCAGCGAGCCCAGGGGCCACCCTCGCAGGACCCAGGTGGAAACTTGGGACAGGACAGGGTCTGCCTTGGTCTGCGCCGCGACATCGGACGAGGTGAGGGGAAGATCCGAATCTGCCACTGACAGGATGGACAGGGCCGGCACCGGCGCCTGATCCGTCCGGGGGAGGGGGCAACGACTGAGGGCGTCAGCATGCCCCAGCTGTTTCCCCGGACGGTAGAACAGCGAGTAATCGTACGCAGTCAGAAACTCCGTCCACCTGGTCATCCTGGGAGAGAGGATGGAAGAGGTAGGCCGGTCACCGGCCAGAAGCCCAAGGAGCGGCTTGTGGTCGGTGAAAACGGAGAAGTGGCGGCCGTACAGGTACTCGTGGAATTTTTTAATCCCGGACACTACAGCCAGGGCCTCCTTGTCAATCTGACTGTAGTTGCGCTCCGTAGGAGACAGAGTCCGGGAATAAAAGGCAATGGGGGCCTCCGAGCCATCGGGACGAATGTGGCTCAGGACGGCCCCCACTCCAAAGGGGGAGGCGTCGGATGCCAACACCAAGGGTAGGCGGTCCGAATATTGAACCAGCACGGCCTTAGACGTTAGCATGTTTTTAATGGCCGCAAACGCCTGCGCCTCTCGGCTGCCCCAGCGCCAGACCGCCGAGCGATCGAGCAATCGGTGAAGTGGCTCGGCTAGTGACGCCTTATGCGAAATAAAGGGCGCGTAAAAATTGAGCAGGCCGAGGAATGCCTGCAACTCCTGTTTGGAAGCAGGGGTGGGGGCGTCGTGGATCGCCTTGACCTTGGAGGGAGTGGGGTGAATGCCCTGGGCATCCACCATAAACCCCAGAAATTCTACCCTCGGCTCAGCGAACGTACACTTACTGAGTTTCAATTTAAAACCCACGCCCCTGAAGATGGTAAGGACCTTCCGAAGTACTTTGGCGAGGTCTAATACGCTGGCGGCGGCGGATGTCATCAAAATACGGGACAACCCCCGGAAGCCCATGGAGCAGCTGCTCCATGAGGCTCTGGAAAATCCCCGGGGCAACGGAAATGCCAAATTGGAGGCGGCGACAACGGAAAGCTCCTCGGTGGGTGACAATAGTCTGCGCTTCAGCCGCCTCATCGTCTACCGGAAGCTGCTGGTAGGCCTGCGCCATATCCAGTTTTGCAAAAATGCAACCCTGTCCCAAGGAGTGTAGCAGGTGTTGCACCACCGGAACCGGATATGGGTTCGCCTGAAGCCCGCGGTTGATCGTTGACTTGTAATCGGCGCAGATGCGTATGGAACCGTCGGGCTTGATGGGAACTACGATGGGGGTCTCCCACTTCGCCTGGTCGACCGGCTCCAGTACGCCCTGCGCCACTAGGCGATCAAGTTCCGCGTCAACCCTCGGCTTCAGTGCGAAAGGCAGCCTGCGGGCCTTGAGCCGAATTGGAGCAACCTGAGGGTCTAGGTTAAGGGAAACCGGGGAACCCCTTTAAGTGCCCAAAGTGCCGTCGAAAACGGGGAAGTCCGCCAGGACCGCATCCACCGGCGAGGCAGTTGGCACCCGGTGCACACGCTGGACCGAGAGACCCAGGGCAGCGAACCAGTCTAAACCTATAAGGGCGGTCAGGGGGCGCTTGACGACCAGAATGGGCAGAAACCCGATGAAGCGACCATAGCGGACATGGGCACGGAGTTGGCCCAGCACATCGATGGGGTTGCCCTGGTAGTCCCTCAACAGAGTCCCGGGCTGTGTCAAATCAGCAAGCCTAATGGCAGGGCAAAGGCGGGCCAACTGTGGCCAGGAAACAAGGGACCGAGACGAGCCCGAGTCGACCTCCATGGTAATAGATCTGCCATTTATAAAAAGGGACGTGGAAATGCGCCTACGGTCATCCGTCGGAAGCGGAATGGAGTCCTGGAGCTCCGTCGCGGCGAAACAGTCGGCCTCAGGCTGCGGCCTGCGGGACGAGCGGCGTTGACCGTAGTTCCGGGAAGGCGCTGATATTGTCGCGTCATGAGCCGGCGGGGGGGCCAGGGCTGGAAGGTTGGCTCTGCAGACGCGGGCGATGTGGCCCTTGCGGTCGCATCGTCGGCAAATAGTAGCCCGGAAGGGGCAGTCGTTCCTCACATGGCCGCCGCCGCACCCGATGCAAGTCGTGGGTGGCCGGAGGGATGGTTGGGCTCTGGCACGGCTCCGGCCCGTAGCTTGGATGCGCGCCACCTGATCATAGGCCTCGAAGTCCTCCGACGGGTCGAGGGGGGCGTAGTCATCGACCCGGCAGGCCCGCGTGGTGGGCAACGGCATTGCCGGCTGGCCGGGGCCTAAATCAGGGGAGGCGGCCTCGGCCAACTCGGCGCCCCTGGCCTCTTCCACAGCCTGCTCCAAGGTAATGTCCGAGCGGGCCATCAGCCGGCGCCTGAGCTTCACGTCCTTAAGCCCGCAGACGAATTGTTTGACCAACGATTCGTCGAGGTACGGGGCGGCGAATTCGCACAAGATGGCCGCGGTTCTCAGGGCCTGCAGGAAATCCGCCGCTGACTGTGTGGGCAGCTGGCGGCATTGCCGGAACGCAAACCGTTGAGAAATCCGCGAGGGTGCGGGGAAGAAGTGGGCCTTCAGGCGGGCCTGCAGCATGTCCCATGCCAAGGTATGGACCGGTGCGGGCGCGGCAATATTCCGCGCTACGGCAAAAACTGTGCGGCCTCCACAGCCCAGGAAGAGCCCTAGTCGCCGCTCCGGGGTGAGTTCTCCGTGGTCGCCCGCGAGGAGGAAGCACTCGAATCGAGCGAGAAAAGCTTCCCACGATTCTTGCGACGCGTCATAGGGGGCGAAAGGCGGCAAGGTGGCCATTGTGCGCGGCGACAGGCCAGTAAGCTCGCTGGAGAAATAGCGAGGCCAGAGGATAGTCAAACAGAGAGGCTCTTCGGTCCGCAGCGAGAAGAGCTTCGTTCCGTGTAATCAGTACCGGCCCCAGTCCTTCGTCGCCAATGTTAAATTCTCTGCTGAGAGAGAGTGAGTCCAGACCGGTAAGATTAAAAGCTCTTTATTCGAAACAACAACGGTTGCTTATAAAAGTGACTAGTAAAAAAGGTGGGGGCCTTCTGCCCTACAGCTCCTTTTATGGAGAGCTGCTAGGCAGCCGGCCAATCAGCGCGTCAGCCGCCCTCGGCCACAGCCAGCCGCGCCTAAGCCAATCAGACGGCTGGCTGTTGCCGGGGCTTATTTGAATCCGTCAGGATGCAACACCAGCTGTGCAATAAGAAAACACAAGGTTTAGCAAAAGTGCTATTCTTAAAGGCTTTCTAATTGCTTGTAGTACTCCAACAGTGCAAGGTATTGAAACCTTATTTCCATCCGTAGATAAGCAGCAGGGATTCTCTGCAAGAGAACTGAATCTGAAAAAGAAGAAGTAATTTGCTCACAAGAGTAAATAGCATGGCGCTATTGGATCTCCTACTTATTGGATGGAAATTTTGAGCCCGTTGTTTCGAACTCTTAAGTTAATGTATTGTATGTAACCAAATCTTACCTTACAGAAATGCCACTGGGGTAAAAAGGCAGGAAAATCTTGGGAGTTTCTCAGCTGCTCAGAAATTAAATAAGTATTACTAACATTATCATTGGAAAAAATAACAATGTAAAAACTGTTTGCAGGAATCTTTATAAAAATAATGCATTTGTTTTTGAGCAGTCATATATTTTTCTATGACATTGGGGAAATTAAAAACATGGCATTTCCTAATCATCTAACTGTTGAGAATATAATATTAGTAATATCTATTATTATTTATTTATTTTAAAAAGAAGAAAAAAAGCTAGAACTATTTAGGTTCCAGCTAGTGGTGGGAGTCACTTACCTTCCTTACTGGTTTGCAAATGGGAGCGCACATGCCGCGTCTGCACATGCACACCAGCTCCTGTGCTTGCACATTATGTTGGGGCGGGTGGGTAGAGCCTCCCGCAGCCACTGCTACCAGTTCACCCGAACCGGAGAGAACCGACTGAATACCACCTCTGGTTCCAGCACTGGAGACCCTTTTATCCTGAAGAAACATGTGCATGGGGCTTCCCTCATCTTAAATAGCTCATTACAACACCAAATCAAGAGGTTTGGATTATTCGACTGAATAGGAAAGCTACAGTACTGTGCAGTAGTTTGCTAGTATTTGCATGCGTACCCATCCATGACTACTCATGATGATAAAAAATGACTCAACCTCCCTTGTCTCCACTCTACCCCATAGATGTTATATTGCTCGCTTCCAGAAACAAGGTTTTTATGGCTCTTTAAAGACTGACAAATTTATTATCATGTATGCTTTGTCACTTAGGAGGAATTCAATCCAGTTCTGCAGATAATAAATGCATTACAGTCGTCTTTAATGTGTTGCAAGGTTCTCCATTGTTTGTTACATAACTCAATCCTTTGGAAAATGCTTTTGTATCTCTCCCCCCCCCCAATTCTGACAGACGAACACAAGTTGAGAATCTGTAGCTGTGTGATATAAAACATTGCTAAAAGCTGTTTCAAATAATCTTGTTTAATGCATGTTGAAAGAAATGGGTTCAGCTCCAAGTGGGGGAAAAGACACTGGAGACATGGAATGCTGCTTGGAAAGATAGTTTAATGGTGGACAGGACCACATGGCTTGAGCTCCTGAACAGAAAAGGTGATTACGTGCTTCAATGTTGGGGGAAGAAGAGAAGGACTGAGATGCTGAAAGTCCCTGGTTTTATGCCCTCTCTGGCTTTGATCTTGAGCTTGTATTCTGATTGGTTGTCAGACTCCCATGGGGACCATACAGGGGCACCTCTAGACCTGTGATGGCAAACCTATGGCACGCGTGTCACAGGTGGCACACAGAGCCATTTGTCAGGGCACGCAAGGCGCTGCCCCGTAAGCTGGCCAGCGTGCATGCACGTGCTGGCCAGCTGAATTCTCCCTTTTTTGAAGCCATTATTTACCCTCCCCAGGCTCCAGAGGCTTTATAGGAGCCTGGGGAGGGCGAAAAGAGCCTCCCCCGCTCCCCCCCAGAGGCCCTTGAAGCCTCCGGAGCGCTCAAAACGATGCTCCAATGAAACCGGAAGTGACGTCCGATTTGCTTGGAGTGTCGTTTTGAGTGGTCCGGAGGCTTCAGTGACTTTCAGGAGGCTTCCCTGAAGCATCCAGAGCACTCAAAATGACGCTCTGAGCAAACTGGACATCACTTCCAGTTTGGTCAGGATGTCATTTTGAGCGCTCCAGAGGCTTTTCAGCCCCTCCGGAGCCCCTCCGGAGGCTTCAGAGACCTTCAGAAGGCTTCCCTGAAGCCTCCTGAGCACTCAAAATGACGCTCCGACCAAACCGGAAGTGACGTCCGATTTGCTTAGAGCGTCGTTTTGAGCGGTCTGGTGGCTTCAGGGAAGCCTCCTGAAGGTCGCTGAAGCCTCCGGAGGGCCTTCCGAAGGGTGGGGGAGGCTGTTTTCGCCCTCCCCAGGCTCCTATAAAGCCTCTGGAGCCTAGGGAGAGCGAAAAGAGCATGCATAAAATGGGGGGGGTGTTCATGCCTGTAGTGCACGCATGCACATTGGGGGAGTTGCGCATTGCATTATGGGTGCAACATGCCTGTACATGACCCCCCCTGCGCTTCTCCCACTTATGGCACATGAGCCAAAAAAGGTTCGCCATCGCTGCTCTAGGCTGTGTTTTGAATCCAGGTTTGGTTGAGTTCTCAGATGCCATGTGGTGAGTGAGTAAAGGTTAATCATGCCTTAATCCAGCGTTTCTCAAATAGTGGGGCGCGCCCCCCTAGGGGGGCCCGAGGCTCCGTAAAGGGGGGCGCGTTTGATAGTCAGGAGCCGCACACCTGGAAAGACCGATACTGCCGCCGCCGCCGTCTTGGCATCCCAGGCCCACTCCGCGGCGGCGGCGGCAGCGGCTGTAGGTAAAGCCCGAAGGCGACTGAGAAAGGCGTCAGAGAAGGAGCAGCCGGAAGCCGTGCCTCTTGAGCACCGCTTGGCTGGACGAGGCAGAAAGCGGACGCGGGGATAAGGAAGGGGATGCGCTTTGGGCCAATCAGCGTGGAAAGGTGAGGTCGAAGGAGGGACCTCACGGCGGGCGGGTAAGGAAAGTTGCGGCAGCGCCCAACAATCCGCTGGCCGCTGGCCGCGGTTGCTCGCTCGCTTGCTCACCCATCGGACGCCAGGTTCCTTCGTCCGGTGGATGGGTGAGAGAGAGAGCGCGTAAATACAGCCAGCGGGCTGGCGGGCCGGTCAGGCTACTTCCAGGAGCTGAGGAGGTTTGTGGGGGGGGGGGGAGACAGACAGACAGAGAGAGGCACAGACACACAGAGAGACAGGGAGGGAGGGGGAAACCAGAGAGTGACAGACACACACAGAGAGACAGAGAGTGTGGGAGGGAGGGAGAGAAAGATAGACAGAGACACAGAATGAGTGATTTAAGTGCCTGAATGCGAGACAGACACACACACACACACAGAGTAACAGATGGGCAAACAAAGGAGAGAGAGACAGAGAGAGAAAGAAAAAAAAGAAGGTGGGAGAGAAAGAAAGAAAGAGAGAAAGAAAGACAGACAGAGAGAAAGAGAGAAAAAAGAAAGAGAGACAAAGGAAAGAAAGAGAAAAAAGAGAGAGAAAGAGAGAAAGAAAAGAGACAGAAAGAGAGAGAGAGAGAAAGAAAGAAAGAGAAGGAGAGAGAAAGAGGGAAAGAAAGAAAGAGAGAGAGAGAGAGAGAAATAGGGAAAGAGAGGGGGGGAAAGAGGGAAAGAAAGAGAAAGAAAAAGAAAAAGAAAGAAAGAGAAAGAAAGAGAGAGAGAGAAAGAGAAAGAAAGAAAAAGAAAGTGGGAGAGAGAGAAAGAAAGACAGACAGAGAAAAAGAGAAAGAAAGAGACAAAGGAAAGAAAGAGAAAAAAGAAAGAGAGAGAGGGAAAGAAAGAAAGAGACAGAAAGAGAGAGAGAGAAAGAGAGGGGGAGAGAAAGAGGGAAAGAAAGAAAGAGAAAGAAATAAAGAGAGAGAGAAAGAGGGAAAGAAAGAAAAAACGAGAGAGAAAGAAAGAGAGAGAAAGAGAAAGAAAGAGAGAAAGAGAAAGAAATAAAGAGAGAGAGAGAAAGAAAGAGGGAAGGAAAGAAAGAGACAGAGAGAGAAAGAGAGAAAGAAAGACAGAAGGAAAGAAAGAAAAAGAAAGAGAGAGAGAGAGAGAGAGAACTTATGACCACAATTAAGCCCAAAAGTTTGGTTGCTAACCAAGACCATTGTTAAGTGAGTTTCACATTTTCCAAATTGGCCACTCCCACCCGGTCACATGGTTTGACATGTCCAATCAAAAAATGTTTATAGTTTAATTAAGGATTTAATGCACTTTAAATCTTTTCTGCTACAGTTAATAAAGCTATTCTTTGTTGTAAATTGATCCACATTTCTTTCTTTTTTTTATTCTCTTATACGTTAATAAGGATACAGTGTTATGCAGACGTGTACTAACAATTTTATAGACAAATGATACTATTTACAGTCGCGCGGGGGGCGCGAAATGTTTTCTTCTTCCTAGGGGGGGCCTGGCAGAAAATAATTGAGAACCACTGCCTTAATCCCATCACTCTGGAGCTGAAGGGGAGAACTCTTTATTATGTAAAGGGACTGGCTTGGGCATCTTAATGGCCCATTGACAAAGAGAGATGGACAGGAAGCTGCAGGGACCTACTCTGTGTTTAAAACATGTTTCTCCCTTTTCACATCCAGGGAAATATATTCAGCCTTTTCAATATCAGGTTTGCCTGATCCGGGCTGAACTAGGAGCAATGAATGGGTGAGGGGTACGACAGAAGTTCGGAGAGCGTGCACAGGGGTGTTAGGTGAGAAAATATCTCTGAAATGATCCAGTGAATCATGGGCTGTCTAGTTATTACTATTATTATAAAAAACCAAGACAGCTTTTAATTGATCTCAATATCAGGTTTCTCCATGGACATTATGGTTTACTTTGGAAACAATATGGCAATGTTTTGCTATCGTCTTTTTTCTAAGATTTTTATATACCGTAAATTCACAGTCTAGCTCTAGCATACCACTCTAAGATTTTGGAGTGGTCTTCCTTCCAAGGAGCATACTGTATAGGCTTTGTCCTACTTAATTTTTAAGGTAAGCTACCCATTATATGATACTGATAATACACAAAGGATGCTGATTTTAAAAAGACATATCTGCTCTACTGCAGAACTGAAGGAGTTTAGCAGCTTCAACGTGTAAATTACATGGGAGAGAATTTCTCTCCCATCTGAGTTTCAACAAAAATACTCTTCCATGGCTACATTAGGAGAAGAAGGGAGGAAAGAGAGAGACAAATCTATACAATTGTACACATATTATTACCGGAGAATAAGTCATATTAGAATCCAGCTTTTTGAATGATTTATAACAAAAGAAATAACATGTAATTGTAAAATTAAAAAATAGGGATAAATTCTTCTGTGAGCTTAATGCAGACTGATTTAGATAACCCCTTAAGCAAGTAGTTAACTTTAAACGGCGTAGTAATTCATTTTTAATGTAATAAAGAAGACTATTCACACAATTCGTTGCTGGAGTTTTATTAAATCATGTTTTAACAAGATCTATTTTGTGGGGGTATCTAATTCTATGTGTGAATAATCATACTATTGGGGCCAATCTGTTCCACATTACTTGTTGTTGCTTTTTTAAACTCAATATTTTATAGGATCTTATATTTGCTTAATTAAAAGCCAAATTATTATAAATAACATCTGCTCTATCACCTGCAGCCATTTTAACTACCCAGCATTCATCCACGTTTATTCTATGTGCAAAGTAAGTTAAAACAAAATGCAGCAAGCTTTTCTAAAACAAAAACACTGTCAAATATGGGATTCTCACTACAACGACACCCAACTGCAATTATATCTACTCTAATACAAACCGGTACCTGGCAACATTTAGGAGTGTAATATTGGCTAAAATTATATAAGGAATGCATTATGACATAATAAGGATTTTCTTTCAGATGATGCATAATTATGGAAACACAACAAATCAGTAGATTTGAGACGTCTGTGAACAATGAAAATCAATAGTCAAAAAGAATTGTGATGATGAAATAAAATTATGGGTAAACGTACTGGACTGGAATGCATCTTCCTACTAGGACAGTAATGGCTAGCCCTTTTGTCGTTACATGCCAAAAGTGTGTGCACATGCACCATAATGCGATGTGTGCGTGACACCCCCCCCCCGCAGTCCCCTGCCCCCACATATGCATGCATGACCCTCCCGCAATGCCCCGCCCCCATGCATGCGCAGCAAAGATCCCAAAACCAGCTGGCCGGCGGGAGACGCACGGTAGAGTTGAGCTGAGCTGAGCTGATAGCTTGTGTGCTTGCAGACAGTGCTCTGTGTGCCATGTGGGGCACACGTGCCATATGTTCACCATCACGATACTAGGAAGAATCTCTTAAAGCAGGGGTGTCAAACTCACATTGTCATGGTGGTGTCACATGACATATTGGGACTTTTTCCCCCCTTCACGTGGCCAGCACATGATGCATCTGGCCCATGGGCGGGGAGTTTGACAGCACTGTCTTAGAGCAGGGGTCTCCAACCGTTGCAACTTTAAGTCTGAAGGACTTCAGCTCCCAGAGTTCTCCAGCCAGCAAAGCTGGCTGGAGAAGTCTGGGAGCTGAAGTCCTTCAGACTTAAAGTTGCAACGGTTGGAGACCCCTGTCTTAGAGTCTTAAGCCAAAATTAGTTGGGACAATATCTCTCACAAGCACACACTGCTCCATTTTTTCCCCATTGTCTTCTTCTCATCCTCCCTGCCTGCTTCTATCTGCCACCATTTCCTGAATCCACCTTTTGCCTCATGACAGTCTAGCCGTGTAGCCATAGGAAGCAGAAAGGCTACTGCCATTCCACCTCCATCCAGGAGACTGCCGTTGCTACCAAAACTCTTCTTCACAGCTCAGCCACATCAGAATGATGAACCAGGAGACACACTGAAGGTTGCTTAATTGGATAACATGCTTGGAAGAGAGTTCAGGGAAAGTGAGATTTAAATTTAATCTTCCAGGTATTCTGCAGGTGAGTAGATTGGTTCTTCCTTCCTTTCCAGACAGGGAGAGGATTTGAGATCATCCACAAGTGCGCCAAACAGTTGCTCCTCACAAGGGGACTGCAAGATAGCGGTCTCCAGTGAATTTACATTCAATGAAGACTATTTTAGTCATATTTGAAATGTCAATTTATAGTCTCTTTTCCATAACAACTGTAACCAATGGAGCCCCACTGTTTCATGCCCACTATTGTACAGAGTAGCAGAAGTACAGTCTGCTGCCCTCCTACTAAGCTTCATAAAATAGTACCCAAATGCAAAATATACACAAACCACTAGATAGATGGAGGAGTGAAATAGTTCTGTGGCTATATATGATTGAAAAAATAAGAAACAAAATACCTAGGTAGAATTGAAAAGAAGAAGAAAATACAAAGGACTTGATGTTTCCCACTGCTTTATATAGTAACAGCTTTTTCTCAAATAAGATGCATAGAATTATTCTCAAAAGATGAAACAAAAAAAAAGCTATTACAGGAACTGGGCACCTGTGTTCCCTCCAAATGTTAAAGGTAAAGGTTCCCCTCGCACATATGTGTTGGTTGTTCCCGACTCTAGGGGCTGAGTACTCATCTCCATTTCAAAGCTGAAGAGCCAGCAGGGTCCGAAGACGTCTCTGTGGTTATGTGGCTGGCATGACTAAGGTGCCAAAGGTGCATGGAACACTGTTAACTTCCCACCAAAGATAGTTCCTATTTTTCTACTTGCATTTTTACATGCTTTTGATCTGCTAGGTTGGCAGAAGCTGGGACAGGTAACGAGAGCTCACTAGGGATTCAAACCACCAAACTGCCAACCTTTCTGATCGACAAGCTCAGTAGCTTAGCCACTGAGCCACCACGTCCCAAATGGTGAACTATAATTGCCAGACTTCTTTATTATTGGCCATGCTGGCTGACATTTTGAGAGTGCAGCTCAGCAGCATCTGGAGAGGTATAATGTATTTCAAGGATCTCAATCACAAAAATGGGGATGACACGTATCTTTAGGCAACTTAAACTGAGCCATGAGCAGAATAAAATGAAATGGAAAGGTCTTCCCAGTGCTACTTGAAGATACGTTGATAACCTTTCCCCATTTGTCTGGCATAAGTATGTTCTTTTTTCTGCACGTCTCCATGTCTTTGTCTCAGCCCCAGATCATGATAATACTCCTCCCAGCTTTTCTGACTCGCTGTAAAGGCCTTTGAATTAGTTTTTGTGCCTTTGGATTACTTTTCTTTTTTACTCCTGGTAGCTGCAAGGTCTTGTCCTATAGTTTTCTTGGGAAGTTTTTTGGGTGATGATTGGCCTTGCCTTCTTCCTAGGGCTGAGAAAAGTATCTGGACCAAGATTACCCAGCTGGCTTTCATACCTAAGAGAGGACTAGACTAGAATTCACGATCTTCTGGTTAGGGTCTCTTTGTGTCCTAACCACTGCACCAAACTTAATTAAACTGATTCCCTTTTCCAATAGATTAGATGAACATTTGATCTAGAGAGAGAGAAGAGAGAGAGAGAGAGACAGAGAGAGAGACAGAGACAGAGACAGAGAGATGCCTTGAAAGTAACTAATCTATTCCCAATTTTTTTTTTAATTAAATTTATACCCCGCCCTTCTCCAAACGGACCCAGGGCGGCGCACAGGAATGTTAAAATACATACAAAACATATAAAATTTAAAAAACTTATTCTAGTGAAACCCTGCGCTAAAAACCGAATTAAAAATCCCAAATTTAAAACTGTCTAATAGTCAGTAATGGAGGTTACGCTAGGCCGGCTAGATGGAATAGATGTGTCTTCAGACACTTGCGGAAGAGGCGGAGGTTGGAGATGGTACGGAGTTCAGGGGGTAAGTCGTTCCATTATATTGATGAATATAATTGAAAGATATCCACTCTTTTGCTTCTGCACCTACAGAATTCCTTTCCTAGTAGTCACTACACTCAGGGAAGCCCTGACTTCAGTTCTTCTCTCCTGGACATTGTTTTGAAAAGCTTTTCAAAGCTTATTTCCATCTCTGATGGAGATAAGGCAGAGGGCTTTCAAATCAATCTTGAGTCCTATGACTAGGAATGAGAACTCACTAGGGATTCAAACCACCGAGCTGCCAATCTTTCTGATTGACAAACTCAGCATCTTAGCCACTGAGCCACCACGTCCCAAATGGTGAACTATAATTTCCAGACTTCTTTATTATTGGCCATGTACGTGAGTCCTTGCAGTTTTACTGGTCCCCCCCCCCCTACCGCCACATATGCGCTAATCGTTCCCGGCTCTAAGGGGCGGTGCCCATTTCCATTTCAAAATCGAAGAGCTAGTACTGTCCGAAGATGTCTCTGTGGTCATATGGCTGGCATGACTAAACGCCAGAGGCACACAGAGCACTGTTCCCTTCCCACCAAAGGTGGTTCCTATTTTTCTACTTGCATTCTTTCCATGCTTTCAAACTGCTCGGCTGGCAGAAGCTGGGATAAGTAACGGGATTCGAACTGCTGACCTTCTGATTGACAAGCTCAGCGTCTTAGCTGAGCCACCATGGTCCTTATTTTTACTTAGATTTACTGGCAATATTTTGGGGGAACAGGTTACCTTTACCTCCTTTCTAGGACTGGGAGAGAGAGACTGGTCCAAAGGCTATAGCTGGCTTAAGGAAAGGCTGTAGCATGCTTAATATGTGGTTTCCCAGTTACTAAGCCAGTGCCTTAACCCCCACACCAAAGTAGCTTTTGTATTTAGAGGCAGTCCTTAATCTATGACTGTTTGGAATTACAAGAGCACTGGATGAATTGTTATGAAGTTATGACCAGTCCTCTTGAGTTCTGCCCATCCCAGCACTCCCATGTCACATGAAGTAGGCACTTGGCAACCATTTTACACTTACAACCAGTTGCAGTGCCCCACAATCACATGATTGCCATTTGCAACCTACTTTGAAAATCAATGAGGGGAAATCACAAGTTACCAGGTGTGTATGTAAATCTCTCCTGCCCACGCACACTCCCCCAGTCCCTTTGTGTTTGCAGCCTACACGCCCTCCCTGGCCCTTGCCTACCCCCTTGCTTCCTTTCTCACCTAGCAGCAGCCAATTATCTGCCTTTAGGCCTGGGACTAGCAACTTCCTGCCAGCTTCCCCACTGAGTTTAGGAATTCAGTTAATGACAGCAATCAAAACTGCAGAGATTGCCATCATTAAGCAACATGGTTGACCTTTACAACCATATCACTTTGCAACAGAAATTTCAATCCCAGTTGCTGTCGTAAATCAAGGATTAACCTGCTATATTCTTTACATACACACACATAAACATATGCTGTGATTTAACGAAAATCAAGTTTCCATCTCTTAAATGATATGCAGCAGCTGCATTTTGCTATCCAAATGTGGAAAACTACTAAATAGCATGCGAGAGACAAACTCAGAACTTTTTACAACCACCTACTTGTTTATAGGTTCATAAGTCAATAATAATTTTGGAGACATTTTGTGAGTATGCCTGAGAGCGCCCTACAGCTAAACTTGCCCCTCGCACGCATTAAAAGTCCTTTCTTGAGCTCCGCTCCAGGAACATTCGCACATTGACTGCTCAAATCCATGCACAAGCTAAACTGCAATCCGGGGAAAAACAAACTTTTTGTTGCCATCTGGTGGTTGATCAGGCAACAATCTTCAATTAATTGGATGGAGTGCCATGGGCACACAAGTCCCTTGGTGACACAGTTTTTTTTTTTGTTTGGCAACTGAGGTTGACTTTTCCTGTGGTTGGTGATGCTCACATGTCAGGGAAATTTGCCAAGAAAAGCTGCCCGTTGTTGGCATTACAGTATAATGTGGAGGAGGATGTATGGAGAGTAGCATTGAATCAGTGGTGGGTTCCTGATCCCGTTGCAACTGGTACGGCGCAATGGGGCCAGGCGTCCACCACCTGAACATGTGTACTTACCACCCACGATGCTCCAGTTACTTGGCAGAGCGTGGCACAGGCGCCGTATGTTCCATGCGAGGAAGCCCCAAACAGCTCAAATACAGGTAAGGCGCACGGGCGGGCGGGTGAGCACTCCAGAGCACCATACCGGAACGGTACCTGGTGCTCCCAGCAGGCACCAGTATACACCCATACTGGGGCGTTCCGGTCGTAACCCACCACTGCATTCAATGTGCATTTCTGAATGTCTGTTAGGGGACAAAGCAGTTTCAGACCTGGCAGGGATGGAAAGTAGGACAAAGAACTAGTGTGGATGAGTCATTAGTTGCAATAGTATATGAGAATGATTTTGTGAGACAGGAGGGAGAGCCACAGATTGGACTACTGGCATGTCTCAGTTTACAGAAGGGAGATGGCATGGGAAATGTCTCAGAAGGGCCTCTCCCTAGATTCCCAGAGACTAAAAGAAAAGGTGAGAAGAAATACTTACAAGGCTGTTGATGCCAATCTTACAATAAAGTTAGAGTTAGCACACCCCCCCCCCCACACCCCGGGTGTGCTTCTTGTCTGGACTACCTGACAGGGCTAAGTCATTCATTATCTGCAGTGACTTAAAATGAAAGCAAAATAGGGAAGTGCAAAGAAGGTAGGATACACTCTTCTGCTAACTCAGTCATTACTGGATCTTCAAAAAAAAGTGTAAATATTCCTTTGTGCCATTGTACTCAAGATACTCCAATGTTCACAGGTTTTGAACATTGAATCAGTGGTGGGTTTCAAATTTTTTAGAACCTACTCTGTAGGTGTGGCCTATTTTGTGGGCGTGGCTTGGCAGTCATGTGACAGGGTGGGAGTGGCCATCTTTTAAAATGTAGTGAAACTCATTTAACAACGCTCTTGCTTAGCAACCAAAATTTTGGACTCAATTGTGATGATAAATTCTTTCTTTCTTTCCTTCCTTCCTTCCTTCCTTCCTTCCTTCCTTCCTTCCTTCCTTCCTTCCTTCCTTCCTTTCCTTCCCGTTGGGTCACTGGCAGCGGCGGGCCAGATTTACTTCCAGGTACGCTGGTGGAACCCCCTCTCACCGGTTCTCTAAATTTCACCAACCGGTTCTCGCGAGTAGGTGCGAGCCTGCAGAAACCCACCACTGCATTGAATGTATACATTATTTTCCTAATCCCTAATTTTGGTGACCTTAGAAGAAATTGGAAAAAAATATTTTGTGAACGTGGCCAAGTAATACATTTTACATCATATTTCCTCCCTTTAATTTGATGTTACTTTGACAAAAAGGGATTTAAAAGCAGGAAATTTATCATAGCTTTCTCCTCAGAAGTATACCTATATAACAGAAACAAACCCACTGCACTGTGCTCAGTAAGAGTAAACACAGAACATGCAAAACACAGAAAGGGAGTTGAAAGTAATTACCAAAAGAAATTGAAAACATGAAATGGTAAAATGAAAAGGAAACAGAAAAAATTAGTTTACACAAACATCAGTAATTAACTCCATAGATTTCTTTCCATGCGAAGTATCTTTCCTTTTATCACATCCGCACACTATTTCATTTACTTTTGTTCTATTATTTAGTTTATTAAAATGCTCAGCCATAGACCAAACGAACAGAAGGGGTGTGTGTGTGTGTGTGTGCATGCGTGTTGTGCGTTGTGTGTGTGTAAATGTATATGTATATGCATGGAAACATCTTTCCAATAAACGCCTATTAATGCTTCAAATAAATTCATCTGAGAAATTATTAGATCCAAAAGCTTCTGTCATAGTGATTGTACAAAATTTTGCTGCAATCTTAAAGGTTTCCTTATCCTATTTAGTAGTAGTAATAATATGTTTTTATTTATTTATTTATTTAATTTGATTTCTAGACCGCCCCCTCTCCCCAAAGGGACTCGGAGCGGTGTACAGGTAAAAATTAAAACTACTAAAATCAAAACAATACAAACAAAGTTAAAATCGAATTAAATAATCCCCTGTACAAATTTATAAAAGTTAAAAACTAACCCCATAAAACTGACTAAAATCTTTTAAAATCACAGACTGGGCGAGCAGCATGAAATTAGGCCAAGCCGGCTAGATGGAACAAGTGCGTCTTGAGTTTCTGGCGGAAGGAGCGGAGGTCCGTGGTCGTTCTGATATCAGGGGGAAGGTCGTTCCAAAGGGTCGGGCCCATCACAGAGAAGGCCCTTCCCCTGGGCGTCGCCCGCTGGCATTGCCTAGTGGACGGCACCCGGAGAAGTCCCTCTCTGTGAGAGCGAATCGGCCGAAGGGATGTATTGGACAGGATACAATCCTGCAAATAACTAGGTCCTGAGCCATGGAGATGATGACCAACACCTTGAAACGCACCCGAAAGTCCACAGGCAGCCAGTGCAGCCTGCGCAGGAGCGGTGTTACGTGGGAATATCTAGAAACTCCCAAAACTGCCCGCGCGGCCGCCTTTTGGACCAGCTGCAGCCTTCGGGTGCATCTCAAGGGGAGCCCCATGTAGAGAGCGTTACAGTAGCGTTTGCAATATGAGAATTGCTTGAATTATAAATTAGAGAGATTTAAAATGTGTTCTTTAACCTTCTCATCTGTCCCTTCTGAAACTTTTCGCAACTCAATCCAGTCATGACCTTCTCAGTCTCCATCTTCCTTTGTGCATTTCTTTTGTCATGCGACCTTCATTCATTTTCTCCAAAAGACCAAAGAAGCCACCTCAACTTACTTCATTACTGGTCATTGTCTTTTGTACTCACTCTACATGCATGCAGGATCCAATAACTGGTTGCGGGAAAACAATCAAGAACACGGACTCGACCATTCAAACCCTAAATGACCTATATTATCTACTATCGGATCCAGTTTAGCACACCTTTTTCTTAAGCGCCTCCTTCCCACTGCACTCAAAATATTTATATTTCTTCTGACATTCCCAACTCTCACTTCTATGTAACAATGTAGGAAGAAACACACTCTGAAACACATCCATTTTTGCTTCTTTCAACAACAGTTCATTCCAGTCCATCATTAGAAACTTTTCAGTGACAGCAGCACCCTGGTTAAAGAACATTCATTTTAGGGAAGAGTCAACATTCAAAGTGTCAAATATTTAAACGAGACAAAAACAAGACAAGACCTGCATGCCCAATGCTATCCTTGTCTAGAATTAGAGCTTTTCTAGGGTGGCAATGCATTCTTTTACCGTATACACTTTATTTCTCAGGAAAATTCAACATACTCCAACCCTTTTATTGTCATTCCCCCACCCCCCAACTCCAACATTCTTGCTTCTGCCATGGCAGCCATAGTTGCTAGGAAAATAGAAAAGAGATCAACAGGCAGGTGCACATATGAATGTCTAGCCCTGAATGGGGAACAGCTGCTAAAGCAGCTTAGCAGCTTTCAGGGTGAGGCTGTATTTGGCACACTCCTTTGATCTCCTAGTTCATATGTGCATCACTCACGAAACAAGCTCTTGTCTGCCTTGCAGTGTCTGTTGCTTATCAGCTTCGGCTGCTACCATAAAAACATCAAGAAAAATGCCAGTAGAGAGGTGCCCAGATGAGCTCCAAAGTAAAACTATGGAGCACAGTACCAAGAACGGCTATAGAAATGTAGCTCAGAAGAACACCTGCTTCTTCCCCACATCTCTCACGTTTTTCTTTCCTTGAAACAATCATGGCAACAGGAGGCATGGCACTCAGTGAATTGATGTGGGTTGACCGGGGCGTGGGGGAGGAGCAGATGAGAGTTTTGCATGAGTAGGAGAGATAAAGAGACAAATCTGAAAACCTGGAGAATAAAACAGGAAGGAGAGAAGGACCAAGAAGAGATGGATTGGATTGGACTGGATTGGATTGACTGGGTGTATATATGATAAGAGGTAGGTGCATAAAAAAAGCCAACACTGTTCTAGGCTGAATAAACAGAGGGATAGAATCTAGATCACGTGAAGTTTTAATGCCACTGTATGGTGCCTTGGTAAGGCCACACTTGGAATACTGCATACAGTTTTGGTCGCCACGATGTAGAAAAGACATGGAGACTCTGGAAAGAGTGCAGAGAAGAGCAACCAAGATAATTAGGGAACTGGAGACTAAAACATATGAAGAACGGCTGCAGGAGCTGGGTATGTCTAGTTTGATGAAGAGACATGATAGCAGTGTTCCGATATCTTAGAGGGTGCCACAAAGAAGAGGGAGTCAAACTATTCTCCAAGGCACCTGGGGGCAGGACAAGAAGCAATGGGTGGAAACTAATCAAGGAGAGAAGCAACTTAGAACTAAGGAGAAATTTCCTGACAGTTAGAACAATTAACCTCTGGAACAGCTTGCCTCCAGCAGTTGTGAATGCCCCAACCCTGGAAGTCTTTAAAAAGATGTTAGACAGCCATTTGCCTGAAATGGTATAAGGTTCCTGCCCACGCAGGGGGTTGGACTAGAAGACCTACAGGTTCCCTTCCAACTCTGCTATTGCATTGTATTGTATTGTATTATACATGCATGAACATGTTGTTTTGAGCTAGGCTTCCCAAGCAGCATCGGGGTCTTCACCCCGATGAACCCCTTTTATTTAATTTACAGTGAATTCTTCTCAAAGTCTTTCCTCTCCCACGGTCTTTCAAGATAGTTCCCAATTATCAACCTTTGTCATGCTTGGAGAGTGGCCAGGCCGATATCTTTCAGATGTCGCAATACTTGGCAAGAATGCAGGAATGAACTAATTCTCTTCTGCAATCTCCACTTCCCTTTTGCTCCTCTTTTATTCCCTTTGGGAGGGGCCATTCACCGTCCACCTATGGTCTTACTCCCAAGTCGACCCTTGTTCCTTAGCTCTTCCCTTCGTCTGGCACATGTATGCATGTATAAAGACGTGAGAAACAGACGGGTGACTATAACTAATATTCATCACATCTCATTCTTCTCTGTCATGTAACTTCATTAGGCGCCCATCATTTCTTGCTCAGTACATCATACCAAACCATTTATATTTGGGTGAATAAAGCCCTTACTGGTAGTCCTCAACTTACAACCATTTCCTTAGTGACCATTCAAAGTTACAATGATACTGAAAAAGGCAACACAAATGTGATTTTGATCACGTGACCATGGGAATGCTGTGATGTCACAGCATTCCCATGGTCACATGATCAAAATTTGAGTACTTGACAATTGGCATTTAATTATGATGGTTGCAGCATCTGAAAGTCACGGGATTGCTATTTGCGAACTTCTCAGCTGTCTCCCAACAAGTAAGGTCAATGTGGAAAGCTAGATTCAATTAACAACCACATTATTCACTTAACAACCATGGCAAAAAAGGTCAGAAAATTGGGTGAAACTCACTTAACAGCCTCCTTGCTTAGCCACAGAAATTCTGTTCCCAATCATGGTCATAAGTCAAGGACTATCTGTATTAAGGTAAATGAAACCTTTAACTTAAAGGTAAAGGTTCCCTTCACACGTGTGTGCTAGTAACTCTAGGGGGCGGTGTTTATCTCTATTTCAAAGCCAAAGAACCAGCGCTGTCCAAAGACGTCTCCGTGGTCATGTGGCCGGCATGATTAAACACTGATGGTGCATGGAACACTGTTACCTTCCCACCAAAGGCGGTTCCTATTTTTTTCAACTTGCATTTTTATATGCTTTCGAACTGCTAGGTTGGCAGAAGCTGGACAAGTAATGGGAGCTCACTCCATTATGCGGTGCTAGGGATTCGAACTGCCAAACTGCCAACCTTTCTGATTGACAAGCTCAGTGTCTTAGCCACTGAGCCACTGTGTCCCTTCTTTTAACTTAAGACCTGTTAATTCTCCAAATTTGGGGGGGGGGGGGTATGTGGGTACTATTTATAGTTTGTGTGTGTGTTTTTAAAATATTTCCACAATTAAGGTTTTCTGAGGAGTTTGAATAAAAAAACCAGACCCAGACATTTTCATACAAGATAGGAAATAATTGTTCATCCTCCAGCTGCTTCAATAGTGTGGTTTGTGCTTTAAATTCTCCTCTCCTACAGAAGTTATTTTGGTACTGTCTGATCCTGAATTTCCACTGATTGTATCTTATTGCTAGACTCAACTACCCAGTTTGTTCCATTGCTTCTCTGGGAGGTAGAGAAGAAAAGGAGGAAGTAAGGAGGAGACGTCACCACATCCTGGCAGTGTTCCCATCTTATTCTCAACCAAACCAGCCTCTCTGGAGTCTACCCAGGTCTTCTGAGCCAAGGGGTTCTTAAACTTATCAGGCAAGGCTTCTACTTTCTGCCCAACGCTAGGAAAACAGAAAGGAAGTTGCTTTGGATTTCTGTAATATCAAATTAAAGATAACGGTTCCCCTCGCACATATGTGCTAGTCGTTCCTGACTCTAGAGGGCAGTGCTCATCTCCATTTCAAAGCCGAAGAGCCAGAGCTGTCCAAAGACATCTCCGTGGTCATTGGCAGAATCTAGGACAAGTAACGGGAGCTCGCTCCATTATGCGGCACTAGGGATTCGAACCGCCAAACTGCTGATCTTTCTGATCGACAAGCTCAGCGCCTTAGCCACTGAGCCTATTATCAAATATCGCATCCCTATTATCAAATATCAAATTACAGAAGCTTAAAAAAAACCCTTGTGCCAATCCAAGGACAGCTATATATAGATCCACGTATCTAGCATGTTGTAAAAATTTTAGGAGAAACTCCTAAACAAAATCAATGTTTGCATTGATTATTTATTCAGATTTTTATCCTACCTTTATTACTTTATTAGTAATTCTAGGTAGCACACATGTCAAATACTCTTTTCTCCTCCTGTTTTACCCATAACAACCATCCCATGAGGAGGGTTGAACTGAAAGAGAGTGACTGGCCCAAAATCACTCACCCAGCTTTCATTGCCTTAGGTGGGACTAGAACTCACCATCTCCTGGTTTGTAAGCCAGCTCCTTAATCACTACACCAAACTGGCTCTTCATGCCATCTTGAGTTGGCCAAATATAAATGTGAGATAAAAATGTAATGCTAAAAATTAAACAGGTGTATCCTACTGTAACGTAAGCAACAAGTCAACCAGAGTAGGTGAATGTATGTGAATGTATGTTCTCTAAAATTGCTGAGGTACAGCAGCCTTCATTCTAGATTGCCTCAGCAATATGAGCAAGCCATTGCTACAACTCAGTTGATTCCAAATTCCAGTGACCCTAATGTCACTGCAGGTGCAATTATTATTAAAGCCAACTAGAGTACTTAGATATCATAAATACAATACAATGACCTCTTTGAATGCTCTTGGGTTTCCATGCATATTTACTGCAAAGACTGGGGCTGGAGAGAGAGTTGTTTATTTTATTTTTTTTATTTTATTAAATTTATATCCCGCCCTTCTCCAAACGGACCCAGGGCGGCGCACAGGAATGTTAAAATACATACAAAACATATAAAATTTAAAAAACTTATTCTAGTAAAACCTGTGCTAAAAACCGAATTAAAATCCCAAATCTAAAACTGTCTAATGGTCAATACAGGAGGTTACGCTAGGCCGGCTAGATGGAATAAATGTGTCTTCAGACACTTGCGGAAGAGGCGGAGGTCAGAGATGGTGCGGAGTTCAGGGGGTAGCTCGTTCCAGAGGGCTGGCCCAGCCACAGAGAAGGCTCTTCCCCTGGGTGTCGCCAGTCGGCATTGTCCAGCCGACGGCACCCTGAGGAGGCCCTCTCTGTGGGAGCGTATCGGTCTGAGGGATGTATGGGGCAGGAGGCGGTCTCGCATATAACTAGGCCCCGAGCCATGGAGCGCTTTAAAGATGGTCGTCAAGCGCACCCGAAAGACCACAGGGAGCCAGTGCAGCTCGCGCAGGATAGGTGTTATGTGGGAGTGTCTAGGCGCTCCCATAATCACCCGCGCGGCTGCGTTCTGGACTAGCTGCAGCTTTCGGGTGCACCTCAAGGGAAGCCCCATGTAGAGAGCATTACAGTAGTCGAGTCGAGAGGTGACGAGTGCTTGAGTGACTGTGCGTAGGGCACCCCAATCCAGTAAGGGGCGCAATTGGCGCATCAAGCGTACCTGATGGAACGCCCCCCTGGCCACGGCTGCCATGTGATCTTCCATAGACAGCCGGGAATCCAGGAGGACACCCAAATTGCGCGCCCTCTCCACGGGGGCCCGTGTTTCGCCCCCAATGGCCAGTGTTGGAATAATCTGGCTGAACCGGGGCGCCGGAAGCCACAGCCACTCAGTCTTGGACGGGTTGAGCTTGAGTTTGTTACCACCCATCCAGATCCGTACGGCCTCCAAACACCGGGACATAACCTCGACGGCATCGTTGGGGTGGTCTGGGGTGGATATGTACAACTGAGTATCATCAGCGTACAGATGATATCCCACCCCAAAACCACGGATGATCTCACCCAGCGGCTTCATATATGTGTTGAATAGTAGGGGCGAGAGGACCGACCCCTGAGGAACCCCACATATGAGGGGCCTCGAGGCCGACCTCTGCCCCCCTGTCAACACATATTGCGACCGACCAGAGAGGTAGGATGAGAACCACCGCAAAACGGTGCCTCCCAACCCCAACCCCCCCAGTCGGCGCAATAGGATACCATGGTCGATGGTATCAAAAGCCGCTGAGAGGTCTAATAGGACTAGGATAGAGGAATGTCCTCTATCCCGCGCCCTCCAGAGATCATCAACCAACGCGACCAATGCCGTCTCGGTGCTGTGCCCGGGTCGGAAGCCGGACTGGCGCGGGTCTAGATAATCAACTTCCTCCAAGTGTCGCGGAAACTGTTGGGCCACCACACTCTCAACAACCTTCACTAGAAAGTGGAGGTTGGAGACAGGACGATAGTTCTCTAATAATGCTGGATCCAGGGACGGCTTCTTGAGGAGGGGCCTCACTACCGCCTCTTTCAAGACGGCAGGCAAGGACCCCTCACTCAAAGATGCGTTGACAATGCCCTGGAGCCAGCCTCGTGTCGTCTCCCAGGATGCCAGTACAAGCCAGGAGGGACACGGGTCCAATAAACATGTGGTAGCCCTAAGCCTCTTTGACAACTTGTCCATATCCTCGGTGGTAACAAAATCAAACTCCTCCCAAGATGGTATCACAAGATCAGCCTCGGCCCGCTCAACTGGACCACTGTCGATGGAGGGTAACTCGTTGGGCCTAGTGCTTAAATATTCAGAGATATTCCTATACAAACATGCAAACATAGAGCCAGTTTGGTGTAGTGGTTAAGGTGCTGGCTTTAGAAACCAGGAGGATGTGAGTTCTAGTCCTGCGTTAAGCATGAAAGTCGGCTGGGTGACTTTGTGCTGGTCCCCCTCTCTCTCCGCACAACCTTCCTCATAGGGTGGTTTTTGTGGATAAAACAGGAAGCATGTTTGCAGAAAATAATAAAAGTGGTATATAAACAAATTGAATGATAATGATGATGGTGATAATAACAATGTATTTTATAAAATACATAAAGAAATTGCAGTTTCCTGCAATAACCAATCAATCAATCAATAATTTAATTTATAGACCGCTCCTCTCCCCGTAGGGACTCGGAGCGGTGCACAGGGAAAACTAAAACCATAATACAATAAATATACAAATATAATTAAGAACAAATTAAATCTGGGCCTGTGCTAACTAATAACACCAGAGAAACTGCAAAAAACTGTGCTACCTGGAACATCATGCATCTTAAAAAGGTACTTGGCTGAGACCTAGGATGCTGGAGCAACCCGTATCCACCATCAGCGCCTGTCATTGATATTTGTGATACATTTTTAAATGTTCAGTTGACTATCATATTTAAGGAATAAAGGATAATGATGATGATGATGATGATGATGATGTTTTTAATATAGACGGATCATCATTTAGAATACAACATGCCAGATATCACGGTTGTAGAGTGCTGAAGCGTACAGTTTATTGCTATCGCTGTACCAGGAGATGCCAGAGTTGAAGAAAAAGAACTAGAAAAAAAATCACGAAATATTGCAACATGGCCATCAAAACTACACAGCTATGGAGGAAACATGTAACAGTGATACCCATTGTCATCGGGGCACTTAGTACTATGTCCAAGAATTTTACAAGATACATCAACAAATTACAGCTTCCTGCAATAACACCAGCGGAACTGCAAAAAGCTGCACTACTCAGAACATCTTATATTTTAAGAAGGTACTTGGTTGGTACAAGGACACCGGCTCAAACCGTATCAACCATTAGCACCAGTCAATGGTATTTGTAATGCATTTTTAAATGTTCAGTTGGCTGAGTTTTATGTTTAATGAATAAAAGAAATGATGATGATTTTAGATTTTATTAAATTTATATACCGCCCTATTCTCCGTGGTAGGACTCAGGGCGGTGATGATGATGATGATGATGATGATGATGATGATGATGATGATGATGATGATGATGATGATGGCGGCGGCGTTATCAAAAGCAGATCGTCTACTTTCACAGCACTCACTAGCCTTTCTTGCCAGTCCAGAGTGGACATTTAGAAGCACTGAATGTATATCTTCAACGGAATTCATGCTCTTTCTAGCACAAATACTCAGGAGATTCCCTCAGCCTCTCTCCTCCTAGAGAGAGAAATGTACTGGACTTTTAAACATTGCCCTTGGGAACAGGCTAAGGAATGAAATTGTGTTTTCTTCCATCCATCAGCAGTCTCCGAATTAACCAACTGGAATCTCCAGGGATCTGAAGGGGAAATGCATGGCTGAGAGATGGGGAAATTTATGTCAGGAAAACAATTGTCTTTGAAATGATGGGTAAAATAAAAATTAGCTAAAAATATTGCATAGAATTAGTGTTCATTTCCCAGGATCAGTGGTGGGTTGCTCCCAGTTTGGCCTGTTTTGGCTGAACCGGTAGTAGCGGGGGTGGGAGTTCCCGCCCACCTTCTCGGACACTTCTGCGCATGTGCAGAAGCATTGCGCATGCGCCCGAACTGGTAGTAAAAATATTTGCAACCCACCTCTGTCTGGGGTCATATGATTATCTCTTGCAACCTTCTGACAAACAAACTTAGTGGGGAAACGAGATTCACTTAACAACTGTGTGACTAATTTAACAACTGTAATGATTCGCTTAACAAATGTGGAAAGGAAGGTCGTAAAATGGGGCAAAACTCACTTAATAAATTTCTCACTTTTAGGAACATAAATTTTGGCCTCAATGTGGTTGTAAGTGGAGGACCACCTGTATACAAATTTCTAATCAGCACCATTCCCTATGAAATCTTTCAGCTTCAATAATGTACAATGTGTCTTGAATCGGGGGGGGGGGGGGCGAGAGAGAGAAGAATGTTTACTATCCATAGGCAAAAAAAATAATCATCTTTTAAGAGGGATGAAAAGTGCAACTCCATTTATTTCATAGGAAAAAGAGCCAACAATATTTCTAAATCCTTTATCTTTACTAAACAGGGATGTAAACACAATTGTAAGACTGTTCTGGCCAAGGCTGATATCCACTTCCTCCCCAAGAGGAATGTGGTGTATGAGAAAATCTACATCTGTAAGAGAATTCAGAAGCCCAGAGAAGCTGTTGCACAATTGGTACTTGTACAAACAGGATAAACACTGGGAGTTTGTCATTAACAAATAAGAATACCTTAAAGACATGTAGGTGCTTGAAATTCTTACCCAGATATTTTCTGAAAGAATGCAAACAGTAGACTATTTCTTATTTAGTTATAAAATGATAAATATTTTGGCAGTGCTTCAAAATTAACTAAAAAAATATTTTGTTGAGTGTAAACAGCTGAGTGAATAGGAAAATCTTATATTAAAAATAAATTATATTACTATGTGGCAATTTATAAGGAAAGCAAGCTTAGATTTTATTCAACAAGATCAGTGAAAGCTACCAAACTCTAGTAATTTAAGTAGAATGAATATTATTAGAAATGGCTTAAAGCAGATCAATTACTGTAGCATTTGAACTTGGATTTTGTGCTGAAATGTGATTAAGACGAAGCAATGAAACCATATTTTATAGCCATTGTTTTTTGTTGTATGGGTTTGAAAGCTAACCACAACCTAGTTAGTAATTAGACCATTATGAATTATCAGGAATATTGGCAGGTTTGGAAAATTAAAAAAAAATTATCTTAAGGCAGTGGCAAACCATTCCTGCATTACTGCCAACAAAATGATGCATTGATGAAATCAGTAGAAATTGAGCTTAACTTGAAGGATATTTTTCCTTTAGTTTACCTTACTTTAGGCTTCTCTGGTAAACTACAACCAGAAGTATAGATAGGATAAAGGGAACTCTGGTTCCAGCATCTGGATCTGGATCTGAGGGTCTAAGGCACCTCCTTGTTGCAGGAAATGAGTATGAAATGGGCTATAAAGGTAAGGTGACCAGATTTTAACATTGGTAAAGTGGGACACCATTGACCAGGGGGGGGGGGGGGTCTTGATTAAAAAATTGGTCTATATGGAGCAACAAAAATTTTCATAGAACGCAAAAATATTATTGTAATATATATTTTTAAATTTCAACATAAGTACAATTTACAAATATAATACATTAAAAAAATTATGTATAGCATTTTATTCTTTGGCATATAAAACTCATATCCTGGCGAAATAGCCGCATGGCTGCCGAAAACCGTATATTCCCTTCCAGTTCTCCCACCGTTCCCTAGCTTGTCGTGCATTCTTTCCAAAAATCGGGACTTTTTTAAAACGCCGTGGGACGCAGGAAAAATTGTTAAAAATCAGGACTGTCCCGCCAAAAGCGGGACGTCTGGTCACCTTGTATAAAGGGGATTAGGCAAAGCAACTATCTGCAACATGTCAGATCCTGACATAGCTATTATGGATAATTATTTTTAAATTTGTAAACCCAGTCTTTCATTTGATGTTAGGAAATCATTGAGTGGACTATGTAGGATTCGGAGTATCTGGAGAGTATGCACATATAAGCAAACTCATATTCCATGACTACCAGGGAATAAGACAATGGAAGGAATATTTCATCAATTGTTCTGTATTTTATCATTTGGAAAAGATGAGCAGCTGAATTGCCTAGATTGGGAGCTTAATAGTGGCCACCTTCACTTGACAAGATTAGGAAGAAGCCTTAATAAACATGTCCTTTCAAGTTTAATCCCACTACATGTATTTCTTTCCAAAAGAGGCTGTAATTGCAGCAACCTGAAGCAGCATTCAGAAATGGGGTAAATCCCAGCTCCCGTTCACTTCCTCAAACAAATGATTGACAAGCATGCTAAATCCTGTTCAGGGCAGAATAAGAGAAAAAACTCCTGGATCACCTGGATCACCTGAAGGATGCTTTAAAATCTCAGCTGTGGATTGGGGATAAGGTAAAGGCAGTAGCATGGCAACTGCATAAAAACAGTTATGAGGATATTTGTGCCACAACTGAGGGCTGGATGAGCCGTACTCAAATTTTATTTAACTTAATTTATATGGGCAGCTATGAATATTACTTTGGATTCCTTCAATCTAGATGTTATTCCAAACAAACCTAAGTACACAGTCAAATTTAAAGACCACATAGCACAGACTTGGAGTAGATATAGGTGAAGCGAACAATTTCCTTGCATTCATTATGGAATTTTCACCTCAATCTCTAGGATGTCAAAGTGGAATGGCAGGGGATGTCTCCTTATTTTATTCAGATAGCTTTGGATGATTAATTCATAGTCAATCAATGAGTGCCACATCCTACTGATTTGTACCTGGGTTTCTTCTAGACCAGCCCAACTTAACCATTATTCTACTTTTATTCAAAAAAGACATTAATTTCCCAAATAGCTAATTGTAGCTAATAATTGGATCCAACAGATATAAAGGTAAAGGTTCCCCTTGCACATATGCGTTCCCGACTCTAGGGGGAAGTGCTCATCTCTGTTTCAAAGCCAAAGAGCCAGCACTCTCCAAAGATGTCTCCATGATCATGTGGCCGACATGACTAGATGCTAAAGGCACACAGAACACCTTCCCACCAAGGTGGTCCCTGTTTTTCTACTTGCATTTTCACATGCTTTCGAACTGCTAAATTACCAGAAGCTGGGACAAGTAACAGGAGCTCACTCCATTTCAAGGCACTAGAGATTTGAACCGCCGAACTGCCGACCTTTCTGATCAACAAACTCAGCGTCTTAGCCCACTGTCACCACGTCCCTTCCAACATATATAGATATATGGAATACATAAATGAACCTTAGTGTGGTTCTACCTTAAGATGCAAGTTTCTTGTCAAGGGGACATCTTTCCAAGATGGGAATATGAGAATATTCCCATAATTCAACCAACAATGGTCCCCTCCCTTATGGGGATTATAGAAATTGCAATCAATCAATACTGCTGGAAAAACCCCAGTAGTGGGAGGAGATTGAAAAAGAGGGTTATCAAACTAAATTAGAGGAGAGAATTTATCGAAAAAGGAAATCTGTGCCTCCCAACTTCAGAATGGGCTGCTGAACGACTTAGATTTGTTGTTATTATTACTACCTCGGCAACCAAATCTGGGCTGCAAAAATCCCAATCCATTCTGAGTTAAAATTGCTGCTATCCCTTAATCCTCCAGATTTTTTGCAGCCAATAATGGTAGCAATTTTATTACGGTTCATCACACAGCCAGCCAGACGTTTATACTGGATTGGCATTTCTATCCACCTATCAAATCCTTCCCAAAGACCTGGGATAGACAGATTTTTTTAAATAGTGGTAAAGAGAAAGAGAAAGAACTGGGCTAATAGTGGTTGTTGGATGTAAGCTGTTCCCAGTAAAGTTGCCTTTTGAAATTGAGTGATGGTGATTTTTGTCAATGCCGACGGTATTCATATGGTGCTCCAGATGTTCTGGAATCGCCTCCCCCCCCCCTCAGGTGCCTATCACAACTGGTACTATCTTCGTTTTCTTTTCCCACGGTCGTTCGACTTCTCTTTGCAGGACTTGGCATTTTGTAATTTCCCCAGTTGCTGTATTCTGCTGTCTCCGGATACCGCATTGTTGTTGTTGTTGTTGTTATTATTATTCCTCTTCTCGAGGAATTTCCAACGAAATGGAAGCTTTGACGGGTTCCCACCCTGGAGGGGCAGCAGAGAGGCGCGTCACGTGGGACGGAGGAGCCCGGCCTCTCTGTGGGCAGCGGCCGGGCGAGAGAGAGAGAGAGCGAGCCTCCGCCGCTGTTGCTAGTGCTGCCGCCGCCGCCGCCACGCCTAGCGAAGATCCAGATTGGGAGGAGCGCCGGTGGGGGGTGGGGGCAAAAAAACCACCACGGCGCGGGTGGCGGACGCGGCCGGAGCGAGCGGGGGCGATGGAGGCGCTGTGAGCGTGGCCCGGGCTGCCTGACGGGCGGGGGGTTGGCGGAGGCAGGAGAGAGAGAGAGGTTGGGGGGGGATCCATCAGGGCAGCGCCGAGCCGCTTTCCCCCGCAAGCAGCCGCAGCCCTCGGCCGCCTCTCAATCTCTTCTGCCAGGATGTCGCGCTCGGTGCTGCAGCCCAGCCAGCAGAAGCTGGCCGAGAAGCTGACCATCCTCAACGACCGCGGCGTCGGCATGCTGACTCGCCTCTACAACATTAAGAAGGTGCGCGGGCCCGTCTGCGGGGAGGGAGGGAGGGCGAAGCCGTGCGGGGACAAGCCGGGCCTGGGGCTCGCTCCCCGCTGGCTTATTCCGCCAGCTGTTGGAAATTTCCCGGCCTGGCTTTGGGAAGGTGCGAGCTGTAGGCCGCGCGCAAGGAGCATTTCCCGGCTGCTTGGAGTGGGGCGCGGGAGGAAAAGAGGCGGCCGTAGCACCGGGGGCGAAGTCTCTGTGTGTGCCTCTCTTTTTCCCGCTCCCACCCACCCACCGGGCCTTTCTTCCCAACCCCACGGCTGCTTCTTACTCAGCAAGGCCTGCAAGGTGTGGGGAATGATTTGCTCCGGGGCGGAGGCCCGGAATGCAAAAAGGAAACTGACCCGGGTTTTTTTTTTTAATTATTCAATTCCCATTTCCTTTACGCAAAGAGTGAGTGGAGAGGAAGAGAAAGGGAGGGGTGTAAACCGGGATCGGGCCGGATGCATCTTCTGGATTTATCCCATGGAAGCAGAGATAAAAGATATATATGTTGGAGAGAGGGATTGTTTTCCGAAGCCCTGTGCAGTGGCTGGTATTCCGTGTGTGTTTGTGTGCATGAATGTGCGTGTACGCCTACGTTTCTGTATGAGGGGAGATCTCTCAAACTGGATATGTAATACCTGCACTTTTCTCCTCAGTCTTCTACTCCGGTTGCCCAAATTGTAATAAAAGTATTACGTTAATTGATGGTTGCCCCGTGTCGTTATTGTTTGACGTGAAATGCTCCTTGGAGAGATGGTAGATTCACTGCTTAGTAAACATTTTTATGTTAGGATTTACTAACAGTTCCCTTGATTGCTAGCCAGAGGGGGGGGGGAAGCACGGTGGGCTGTATGGGAAAGGAAGAGAAGTGAGATTCTTGACAGACCTTGCTTCAAATATTGATTTGCTGATATTTGACTACCAACTTGCAGCATTAACATGCTACAAAATTCAATATGTAATTCTGTTCGCTCTGATGGTGTGTTCTGAGATGTTTCCTGCTAAGAGTATTGAAATGTCATTGGAAAATAATCAAGAGGTTTTTGCTCTGATTTGAATGATGATATTAGATCATCATTATGTGAACAGATACTAAAATATATGGTATGTGTAAAAGTACTGGGGCATCTCAGCTATGAAAATTGCTATGTGATATAACACTGATGTAAAACCTTTTGCTTTTAATAAGAAAGTACTTAGAATTGTGGTCATGGTTAGGTGGATTCCCCCCTCCGCTATGTCATACTGTAACACCTTTATAGATGTTTCATTATGTTATTCCTGTAAATGTTTGTATTGTCAGAGCCGTTGAATTTTCTGATAAGCTTAGTTAAAAGACTTGTAGTCTTTAAAAGTGGGGTTGGAAAAAAAGCTAAATTATGTTCTGGTGAGACATTGGCTAATTTCTGATTGTCACTTAATACTACAGGTAGTCCTCCACTTATGACCACAATTGAGCTTAAAATTTCCACTACAAAGCAAAACAGTTGTTAAGTGCATTTTGCTCCATTTTACGACCTTTCTTGCCACAGTTGTGCAATTGTGGCTGTGAATGGTGGTTAAGTGAATCTGGCTTCTACCTTGACTTATCAGAACCACCATAAATATTAACCTATGCCAGTTACCAAGTGAATTTCGATCACGTAACTATGGGGATGCCACAATGGTGTGAAAAAGTCATAAGTTACTTTTAAAGTGCCATCGTAACTTAGAATGGTCACTAAATGAATGGTGTTAAGTTGAGGGCTACCTGTATTAGCATTTAAAATGGGTGTTAACAGTGCTGGATCATAATTCCAGTAAGATATCAGGAGTACAGCTCTACATTTCAAAGGATATATTTCTAGGAAAGCACTGTAAAGATTGATACCTTACTATATTGTTAACCATAGCCATTGAAATATAACAGTCAAGTTGAACATACAGATCAAGCACTTTTCCTTCGTTAAAATTTATCCTTGGACCATCAGAGATTCTCTTTATGAATGACTGTCTACATAAGACAAATCAAAAGCGTATGTGTTTCATTTTAGGAAGGGATCATAAAAATGTGCTAACGAGTCTTAATTAGGTAGGAAATACTGCCAATTTGTACTTGTTACAGTAACTTCATAGATGACATATCATAAGAAAGAATAGCTTCTAAAAATCCAGCCTCAAAAAGGCCTTTTTAAAAAACCTACTGGTTTCTTAGCACCACCATCCAAAAAAATCTGAGAAGGATTAGTAATCATGGTAAGCTTATCCATGAAACAGCTTTCAAATATTAAAAGTTCTCTAGTTGTCAAAATAGTGATTTGGTTATATGTTATAGCATCTCCCAAGTTCATAAAATATACATAGAGGGAGTCCCTGGGTTAAGAAGATATTCTATTCATAATGCTGTCAAATTTGTATGTATGGCAGAACTTGTACTTACAAATGATGGTCTATCAATAAAAATGGCGGGTGGCATTGTCCTTCCTTGAGCTAACAAAATGCTAAAGCCATGTAGTGCTTTCTGGAATTGCTAAAAACAGGCTGTATATTAAAAACATGCAGCTTTAGCAGCTCCTGAAAGCATTGTGCGGCTTCAGCAGTTCAGCAGAGGAAGGAGAACACTGTCCACCATTTTTAGTAATAGGCAACCCATGCGTATCTAGGTCTCAAGACACCTGATAGCGTGGATTATTTATATAGCCCCTAAATAATGCTTGAACTGAAAGTGAAAGTTGGACAGTCTGCTTTATTTTTCCTTAATAAAGGAATAGCATCCTATGTACCGTGTTTCCCCAAAAATAAGACAGGGTCTTATTTTCTTTTGACCCCCGAAATAAGCGCTTGGCCTTATTTTCGGGGAAACAGGGTAGTTACATCACTCCCAAGAACTTAAAACTAGAGTGAATATCTTCCAGTTCCACCTCAATTACCTTTGATTACTAACTTCGCATAGGCATCCATTACAAATCATAGTAACACGAAAATATGCACAATGATATTCAAATGAAATAATTATATAAACAGTCACATAACAACATCTGATGGTAGTGCATAAGTGATATCATGACATTGTCTTTGGCTCCTCTCTGCAGTCACCCCTATAATTTCAAGCAGTTCAACCAAAATTATAAAACCCAGTTCTCCACCATCACAATGTTTGCATCCAGATTAACCGAACCATGGTGTAGTCAATCCAGTTTTCTGAATTTGGACAACACACCGAATTGCAAATTACAGTATTGGGGTTCCCATTACTCAAATAGCCTCAAACTAGCCAATCATACTTTAGTTGAGACAATTGTGTTCACCAGCTGTTGAATAAAAAAATAATAGACATTATAAACAGCTGAGCTTGGTACAATTCACCTTTTGCCAATTTTCCTTTGCAGAAATGCTAATTGCAATTTTGTATCTAGATTTTATACAGTATTCATCACTATGGTAACTGTAGAACTACTGATTAAAGCTGTTGTTTCTCATTGGTTTGGGCTGATGTGATCTGGTAGAGCAGAATGGATGAGATTCTAAACAGTGCAGGCTGCTATTTTTCATTCGGTTGCAAATCCTTTATTCAGGAAAATATCTGCATATAAAAGGAGTCTTGTAGTTTTCCAGGGATCTTTTTTTTCATATATCATCTTTTGCCATGACAGTCTTCTTCCATTTATCAGGAATAAACAAGTGTTCAAGTGTATCCTATCTAATTTATTTTTACTTTGTTATTATAATCAGGGAGAAGAAGTAACAAAGCCAGGAAACCATCTATGGATTGATGCTTCCAAACTGGAATCCCTGTGATCTCTATTTACTTTTCTGATAAAGCCAAAATCTAAAACCAGGATTTGTTTTGGGTTTCTGGCTTTTTAGGAGGGTAAAAGTCATAGATTTGAGTTTTAGTGTAAAACAAGAGACTTGTTTAGACTTTCTACTAGACTAGGGGAGAAAATTAAAGCCACAGTTCTTGCTTCTAATGATATTCAAGATGATTTTTGTTTTATAGAATTACAAAAGTTTGTCAGGCAATATGTGGTATTGTGGTTAGATGAATTGGCTGTTTTAAACAGAAAAGCAGAAGTTAAGACTATCAGTGGTAACAGTTGGTCGATCCCCATTGAAGTTAAGCATTTTGAAACCAAATTATTTTTTGCTGGAAAGTGTAACTTCTCTGATAAAATTTGGAAAATGGCTAGAATAGTATTTCCATGGTTAACATATGCATCCTTTTTCTCCCTCTTCTTCTCTTTTTTTGATACCTCACTAAGTTAACTCAAAAGCAGCTGACATCCTCAGTTTTTTTACCTAGTGCCCTCTCTATGCTTGTTTATTTTCTGGGGCAATGTAAGAGTTGAAGAAGCAAACTTTCTTTTCTATTAGCACTCTGTTAAAAGCAAACCAATATTTTAGTTAAAAAATGAATAACTATTTAAAAACTTTTTGTCAGTGGTAGGAATCAGATTATGACGAAGAGTCAAATTGTTCCCCCAAATTGTCTTCTGAGACCAAGTGATGACAATGGATAGGGCCAGTTTCTATATTTCCTGACATGTCAGTAACAGCTGTTATTTGGCTTTGGCAAGCATCTCTTTCTGACCACTCAAGAACCAGGCAAAACTCAATTTACTTGCCCTTCATTTGGGAAAAAGAAAAGATAGCACAAAGCCATAGAAATGTTGTTTAAAAGTTGACTAGTGACTTGAAACAACAGCTAAGAGTGGGAAGGGACAGTAAATGTTGGCATGTTGAGATTCAGATCAGGACCCTCAATTTCTGGTTTAGAATATTTGAATAAATTCTTGGAGTTAATTATTGGAAGAACTTTAGTAATTCAGTACTTTCTTATTTGGTAGAAGAGGAAAGATGTTCCTGTTTTTGTATTAACTTTATCTGAAAGATGAGCAGTGCTATGGTTGTACAGTGGTACCTCGGTTCACGAACTTAATTCGTGAACTGACTCTGGTCGCGAACCGAATTGTTCGTGAACCGAGGCACAGTTTTCCATATGCTAAAAGCATAGCAAAAATTAAAAAAAAAGTCACTGAAAGTACTCACAGTGTGCGTGCTGGGGCTTTTTTCTGTGTCTTCTCTCTACGATCTTTCTACAGGAAGTCACAACCATGTGACAGCCAGGAATACATTAAAAATGGCCGCGGTTCCTGTTTGTGAACCGAAGCAGAGTTCGTGAACCGAAGCACATTTTGAGGAAAATTTCTGTTCGTAAACCGAATTGGTCGTGAACAGAGGCGTTCGTGAACCGAGGTACCACTGTATTTAGATTATCTCAGGCCTCATAAGTCATAGTTTATGAAACTATAGTGTCATAAATGCTTTACATTCTCATCTCTGATATCTTGAGAATGATTTTAATTTGCATGAAGCAAAAGTTCTCAAGAACATCTGAACCAGAGCAATCAGGATTTCCTAATTTGTTAATTGGTATTGAATCTCCTGCTTCTGAATAACACTCCAACTGGTATATAGTAGGTAAAGGATGATTCTGTAGATTCATAACTTATGGTTTCAGTTTTAAATAACATACATAATAATACATTGTAAATGTGGTTTGTTTTTTCTATTAGCATGTTATGTGAACCCACTATTATGGCTTAGTATTGTGGGTGAGCCTGATCATACTATGTTAGAAATAAAATTTTAGAAATCTGTTTTATGATTATATTCAGTGTAAATAAGATCAACTTTTTCTCCCACATAAACCATAATTTTAAGAACTTTATTTCAGCAATTTTGCTAACTGATGCTAAGTCTGTAATAGTTATAACAATCAGATGGGAAACATAGAATTACTAGTGGGATTTATTTTGCAACTGATATTATCTAGTCTAGTGCACTGTCTATAAGTGAATTAAAATATGAAGTTGGCAGTACATAAGTATATTTTTAGAACCCATGTAGAATCTGAATATGCATGTATACATTAAATAATTTGAGAAACGTAGAAATAGATTTTTTTTTGCATTATCATTCTCTCTGTTCACCTGTCTCAATATAGTATTAATCTTGGATCCAGCAATACTATACATGTTGCTTCTACCTGGAAGGAACCTTTTCTTCAAGCCATTTAAAAATATATAAATTTGTTCATTTCTGAAAGCTTTGTTACAAGAAGCTAAAAGTTAGATACTTTCAGTTAATGGCTTTCTCAGAAACCTTAGTTAGGTCTGCTTTGGACACTTTAGGTTTTCACTCTAAAATATAATCCCATAGTTGGTTGTGCTAACCCATGATTTAATGAGCTGTCATTTTACATATATTCAATGAGAATAATTTGTGAACCGTAATACCTGAGTTCATAACAGCATACTAAGACAAAACTAAATAAAGCATAGTGGAACATGTAATTGATCTAGTGATTAAGGAACCAGGATAGAAACTGGGAGACCTTGAATTTTAGTCCTGCCTTAGACATGAAAGCCTGATTTTGGTCCAGTCACACCCGTTCATTTCAGCTCAACTCAATTCAGAGTTGTTGAGGACAAAACAGGAGGGGGAATGATTATTACCGTGTTTCCCCAAAAATAAAACTGGGTCTTACATTAATCTTTGCTGCAAAAGATGCATGAGGACTTATTTTTCAGTTAGGTCTTACTTTTGGGGAAATGTGGTAATACGTCCATCTGGCTGACAATCTTAACTGGAGCTTATTTTTGGGATAGGGCTTATATTACGAGCATCCTGAAAAATCATACTGGGGCTTATTTTCCAGTTGAGTCTTATTTTAGGGGGGAAAGGATAGGACGAATGAGTATTAGGTATGTTCACCGCCTTAAGTTATTTATAAGAATATTAAAGATAGAATAAAATAAATATAGAAGTAAATAAATATATAAACTTGATCAACATGCAAAAATAAGTCCTGATTTAAACACTTGCTTGAAAGCTACAGTAACGTGTAGAAACTACTAAAATACTGGAATTTCAGTATTACTACTGCCGTTAAGACTTTCTTCTGCTGAATTCAATAAAGATTTAGGAAAAGTTGGTGAATAATAGCTGTGGACTGATATTGCAGTTTCCTCTGAAATATGTTAAGCTCGGTTGCCTTTTAGATTCAAAACAGTGTCTGAAGCTTTAAAAGTTATATTTGCAAAGCTGTTTGTATCAGTCTGTATGCTTGGGATGCAGATAGTGTGAAATCTTTATTAGGAGGCACTCCTGTGGTTTTCGTGTTCCAGCATTCTTGCCTGATTGTATGCACTACAGGAACACAGTGATTGTTAACCCTACAGAATGAAACACGTTGGCTTCAGAACAGTAATGGTTCAGACTTTACTAGAAGAGGTAATTTGCCCTTGTAATAAAGATTGTTTTAAAATGCTATTTCCTGAGTTGTTAATTAAAATGCTTCTTTGCATGCTATATAAACAATGTTTTAATGGCATAACACAAGATCCTTAGATGTCTTATGGCCCAATAAGCTTTTTCGACAAATAGTTTTTGTTGTTAGCCTGCCAAGGGATGCTTAAGGTGTGACTGGGAACTGAATAAGTAAAGCTTCATGGTTCTGATTTTTTTAAACCACAGCAGAACTACATGCCTTACCACAAACATATTTTTAAACATATTCTCAACAACTTCAATTTCAGAAGTGGCATGCACACTGTGGTTGGGAGGAAGTCAGCAGTTTGAACAGAGGTATTATAGCTAGAAATCTGGTTTTCTGGAGTGGAGCTGAATTGTTTTAGAATCTTTATTTGTTGATTTCACCCTGCAATGAGAAATAATTTTTAAAATCCAAATTGATTTCAAAATCTAAATTCCACAACTGGGTTATGTCTGGAATATGTTAATCAGAAATGCCACAGTGGACTTCCAAAGTGCAAGCTTCATGAATTATTAATCAACCAAGTTGAAGTTTTGGAGAATTTGAAAAGTTGTGCACTTTTTATAAAAATTTGGTCAGTCAAAACAGGTATTACCCTCAGGTGCATATTTTGGATTTAAATTCTAAATTTCTCAATCTTCCTGAGGCTGAAATTCAATCGAAAAATAACTATTTCAATAAAACAAAGATATCAATTCAAAAGCAAAGATTAAGCCAATTGAAAACAGAAATAATTACAAGACATACTTATAATACTAACAAATTCTTCAAAATTATATATTTTTAACAGTTTTTAATTTGTTAGGTTTTATCCTGTCATCCAGTTCAGGTTAGTTTTAGAATTTAGGAATATTTAATTAAAATCAGTTTATCGCACATATGACTTATTATAATTATGCATATTTTTGGCAGAAGGTATTTCTTAATTGATATTTCTCAAATAAACTTTACATTACCTTAATTTCATAGTTTTGAATATTTTGCTGGTTTAAAATATTAAATAGAAGGAGAGACTATAAGATTTAGTGAAGTGCAATAAGATTACTCATTTTTTCTCTGGAATTTATTATTTAAATTATGTGAAATAGATCAAAAGTAATTTGCAAGGTAGAATATATTACTCTTACTAATTCGGCAGATTTTCCATGTCTGAATGAAGGCGCTTCATTTATACACAAATATGACGGACATTGTTGTCTAGAGAGAGTGAGTAGAATTGTTTAGGGTCCTCTATCAGTGACTGTTTAGGAATTAGACTATTCTACTTTTGGTCCCCTTCAGATACGTTGTTCCCACCGAAATTCCCATCCAGACATTTTTGAAAATTTGTTAAATTAAAAACTTGTTTTCATTTAAAAAAAAAAGATATTTTGATGTAAGATTACAGGTAGCCTTCAACTTACAACTTTTTGCTTATTGACTGTTAAAGTTACCATGGCACTGAAAAAGTGGCTTATGACCTATCTTCACATGACAGTTGCAGCATCCTCATGGTCACATGATCAAAATTCAGATGCTTGGTAATTGGCATTGTTTATGGCAGTTGTACTATCCCGGGTTCATTTGATCATCATTTGTAACCTTCCCAGCCAGCTTCCAACAAGCAGAATCAATGGGAGAAACCAGATTTACTTAACAACTGGCTGGTTTACTTAACAACTGCAATGATTCGCTTAACCACTTTGGGCAAAAGATCATAAAATGGGACAGAGTTCACTTAACCGTTGTCTTGCTTAGCAACATAAATTTTGGACTTGATTGTGGTTTGTAAGTCAAGAACTACATGCAGTTGATTTTAAAACAAGTAGCATTTTTCTTCTGTATATGAAACAGGCATATTGACTAGCTGTTTAGAGAAAATTTTACCTGATATTAAACATCTTCATGAAGCTCTTATGGCAAATTATATTCAATAAACATTATAAATCTGCTATAATGACTGGGATTTCCCCACCCCCAGATTCTTGGCTCTTTATTTCTATTACAGGTATGTAAGATTTTCACTAAGATTTTCATTATAGTTGGACTATAATTTATTCATTCCCTTTCCTCGTCCCTCAGAATGGTACTTTGGGATATGACATTAAACATGTTTGTATTGAAAATTCTGATTTACATCTTTTAAATAACCTATATGTAAATGGAGATAGTTAAAATGTTGACAGTAGCAATATTTGGCTTTAACTCTGTTAAAAGTGTTAGTATGCATTCCTGAACATGATGTTTATGGGAATTTTTAAAAAAACTTTTGTTTATGTGTAATCTTCTCTTGTTGTTGTTTCATTACAATGCTTCCCCAGCAAGGACAAGTATGGAAGGTTTGCAAAGCTTTTTCACCTTCCCTCTGCTCGCTTTCAGATCAGCCTCATATTTCCATGATTTTTCTCTCTCTATTATTCACAACTGTAAATAATAATAACTTGCCATCCTGGCTTTTCATTATATTGTATAGAAATGTGCAGCATGTTACAATTTGCATGAGACAGATTACATGAGAATTTTATGTTGAAGAAGAGGTATTGGCGCCAAATTAGAATTACTGCACAATTTTCTTCAGGGTAGTTAATTTGAATTTGCTAATTGCACTTTGGGCATAGCTTTACTATGTACCACTTCTCGCAGATTGACTTCATTTTAAACTAGAACATTGTACTTTTAAGAAAAGGTTTTACCTTTAGCAGTTAAGGATAATTACTGCATTATGCAAAGTGATAGCCAGATGGGTCATCATAAAATCCCACAAGAACCCATTGAAACATTACTTTGTTAATAAATTTGAGGAGATTAGAAATTTAGATAAAGTTAAGGTTACCCAAATTAACATAATTCTTTAGACTGGAAGCAAATGATCAGTACTAGTCAACTGTTCCTACCACCCACCATACTGATATTCAGTACATTTCAGAGTAGTACGACTGGATCCCCAGCCCAATTTAGGATTTGACTTCTATGATAGAAATAATTTTGTGGGGCTTGTGGTGTGTTTGTAGGCCAGAACATACTGAACGTGGCTGCAGGTGCAAAACTTGTGCCTAAAGGTAACCTTGATAAACACAGTTTAAATGTGTCTTGCTTCATTAAAACTTTTGCTTTCATTTATGGTACCTTTAAAGGCACACTAGTGTTGATTGTTGATTAATTGTAGGCAGACAACGCTAACTCTAAGCTGCTTGTTTCTTTGATTCAGATGAGACATAAAAATGTAATAAGACCATGATTATTATTTTTTGCCAGTTGTTTAAGCTTCAGTAATTCAGGGTAGTGATTAAAGATAAACCTACCTCACCCTCTGATAGAAGGAAAATATCAGTTTCTTTTAAGATTGATTTTTCAGTTCACTCCTGTCCTGCATTAACAGCTTTGAAATGTCCACACATTTTTTCCCCAGTAGGAGAACATTTCTGTACTGTGTCTCATTGCATTGTCCAGCTGTGACAATCCTCATTCTTTTCTTTTCACTTCACTATGAAGCCAAAGAGATATTTCTATTTCTTTATTGCAGATTATTTATAATAAATGCTTGGTGAAAAGAATATATCTTTAGTTTCTTGTTTTTATTTTCTTCCATAGGCTTGTGGAGACCCAAAAGCTAAACCTTCATATCTTGTTGATAAAAATCTGGAATCAGCTGTTAAATTCATAGTCAGAAAATTTCCAGCTGTAGAGACACGCAACAATAATGTAAGTAATAAAACATTCCATAAATAATTAAATTTCTTAAATGTCTTCTCCTTTAATCAGTTATGTTAATGCAACTTTTAGGGATTTATTGATGTTTCCATAAAATTAGTTATAACACAGGTTGGCTTTTTTGTAGTGACTGTATTAGATGAAAAACTGTCATTAAATAGTTGTAACTTTATTAATGACATAATAGGAGAAGCATTATGTGTTGAATATTACTATGTCCTAAAACTTTTATATTTGGTTGGGAGCTTGTCTAATTTAGGATATAACCATACTAAGCAGTTACAATAGTTTTTGAGAAGAGAAAAAAGGATCTGAAAACGAAAATGTCAGAGCAGAAAAAAGTGAAAGCGGGGGGGAAAAAAGGAAAACAGAAAAGGCTTTTCAATTTTTTTCATACAGATACAAGTAAAATATATCAAACTCTTGATCTAGGATTAACAATTGTATACATTATTCCCATAATCCCATATAATTCTAATCATTAAGTCCCCAAAGTGATTTTCAAGTAGAAATAATAATCTGTCAAAGTCTTTGCTTTCACCAAAACTGTCAATTTCACCATCTGTGGCAATTCCACCCCTTCATCATCCATTAATCCATTGACTTTCTGAAAATTCTTGATTTGTTTTGATAGCAGAGCATCTTCAAAGATAATGAATAGGGGTTTGCGGTGGGATATGTATTATGTTTTTATATTGCTTTGCAGTTTTATAAACCAGTTTGTGGTGATGCTGAAAGGTAGGTTAGAAATATAATAAATAAATAAAATAGAATCATCTCCTTACAGTGATACCATATTTCCAATATCCCGGGTCTCAATTTGGGTAATTGTGCAAAATTAAAGTATTTCTGTTCTTTTGGTATTGTGAACAGGATGGAATTTAAATACCCTCAAATGATGCCTTTTATAGTGCTTTTCTGTATCTTTAGATTTCTTTCAATTAATTCAGTAGTGTTATTGCTACATTATCCAATTTTGTTCAATAAAATAAGCGTACACGCTTTAAAGATATTTAAAATCTTAACTGAATGCTAATAGATATATAGAAAGCTCTCCATTGGTTAATTTTTTATTTCTTTATAATGGAAAATTGGGAGGAAGATGGTCTTACCTATCTGTTTTTCTTCTCAGAAGTGGAAAGGGGAGGCAGGTAATGGGTTTGCATGATTTCTGCATGGAACAGTTTGCACGACTGCTTGAAATGTCTATTTCTGATGCAGTTATTAAGTTCAGTAATTATATTCCTTTTTATGGTCCCACTTGGCGATATTAATATATTTATGTATTTAAAACTTTATTTCAGATGTATTTTATATTTGCTATAAGTTGCATCCAGACAATTATAATTAGAGAAGGCCCATTGGAAATCACTAAGGCTTATTAGTTATGTAAAGCTAACATCTATAGATATACTTTAAGAATGATGAATTCTGATTCAAATGTTGTACATTGTCAACATTTCAAATAAGTAGTTTTGCAAGCCACAATAATATCTGTAACTTTCAAATGCAGTGACTTTGGCATGATCTGTATGTATACTTTCACAGTGGAAAGCATCATCCACCCATGAAAGGATTATTAATTACCCAATGGAAAAGTGGTGTTTAGAAGAGCCCAAACTCAGACATAATTTGTCTGAGGGTATACACTTTCCTTCAAGACTCATTCAGAATATTTCTCTTAACTTTTTTATGTCCAACAGCAAACCACTGATGGACTGGTCTCCATAGACACAAAGCAATTCATTTGTAGTCGGAGATCATGCTGCTGAAATTTGATAACAAAATATCTGGATTTGTCCTGTACAACTCTGAGCAGGATGGGGATGGGTTCTAGCCATGCGTCTTCCATTGGGATTGTCTTGTGATTGCATGGTCTCATGTGGTCCTGAGAAGATCAGGAATTTGGGCTGATTCCTCAAAGGCTGGCCATTCCTGCACTGAAGATTGATTCCCACGGCATTGGAAAATATTAATTTTCTTCTAGAACATCATTGGGATGGAAACTATATGGATATTGGCGGCAGGAAATATCATTTCAGAGAAGACACCATATTAGAAAAGCCTTGGTTTGTACATCCTCTTAGATGTCATTTCTAATCAAAGGGATCCGAAGCACATGAACCCTGCAAATCTTACCAGATGAGCCGAAACCATGAGAGATAGGTTCCTCAGATGAATTGGCCATATCCATTAGTGTCTTCTTAGTTGAGAGCCAATACCACAAATTGTACTCTAGAACCTCACAGATAACAAGTAAAGCTCATGAAGCAGTGGTATCATATGGGCATACTAAGATACATTCAACACTGTTGGTACCAATGCAATTGGCCACCATTCATAGCTGACTAAAGGTCTTCTTGGCCTTCACTGCTATTTGAGCACGAGCAATGAGTCCAAGCAGTTTCCCAGGTTATGCATTCCTACACTCAATGCAGGGGTGGGTTTCTGGGGGATCGGCCAGGATCGCGCGAGCCCGATGGTAAAATTTAGAGATCCTGGCCGATCCCGTTGGACGATGGACCCGGAAGTTACTTCCGGAACACGTGGCTCGCTCCGTCAAAACCTCTGTTTGAAGCTCTTTCTCTGTTGGGGCGGCTGGGGGGGAGGGTTCGCGCAGGCTAGCGCGCCTGCCTTCCGCCGCCCCTAGCCTGCCAGGCTTCAAAACTAAAGGGCGGGGGCCGGGCCTTGAAGCTCTTTCGTTGTTAGCATGGCTAGGGGGGGCAGCGGAAGGCATGCTAGGTGCGCGAAGGCCCCCCCGCCCTCCCCAGTCGCCCAAAAATCCTCTGGCCCGCTGGCCCTGGTTGCTCGCTCGCTCGCTTGCTCGCCCATCCGACGCCAGGTTCCTTCGTCCGGTGGATGGGTGAGAGAGAGAGTGAGTAAATACAGCCAGCGGGCTGGCGGGCCGGTCAGGCTACTTCCTGGAGCTGAGGAGGTTTGTGGGGGGGGAGACAGACAGACAGAGAGAGGCACAGACACACAGAGAGACAGGGAGGGAGGGGGGAACCAGAGAGTGACAGACACACACACAGACAGAGAGTAGAAGGGAGGGAGAGAAAGATAGAGACACAGAATGAGTGATTTAAGTGCCTGAATGCGAGACAGACACACACACACACACACACAGAGTGACAGATGGGCAAACAAAGGAGAGAGAGACAGAGAGAGAGAAAGATAAAAAAGAAGGTGGGAGAGAGAGAGAGAAAGAGAGAAAGAGAAAGAGAGGGAGAGAGAAAGAGGGAAAGAAAGAAAGAGAAAGAAAGAAATAGAGAGAGAAAGAGGGAAAGAAAGAAAAAATGAGAGAGAAAGAAAAAGAGAAAGAGGGAAAGAGAAAGAAAGAGAGAAAGAGAAAGAAAGAAAGAAAGAAATAGAGAGAGAGAAAGAAAGAGGGAAGGAAAGAAAGAGACAGAGAAAGAAAGAGAGACAGAGAAAGAGAGAAAGAAAGACAGAAGGAAAGAAAGAAAAAGAAAGAGAGAGAGAGAGAGAACTTATGACCACAATTAAGCCCAAAAGTTTGGTTGCTAACCAAGACCATTGTTAAGTGCGTTTCACATTTTCCAAATTGGCCACTCCCACCCGGTCACATGGCTGGCAAGCCACTCCCACCCGGTCACATGGCCGGCAAGCCACTCCCACCCGGTCACATGGCCAGCAAGCCACAGAACCTGTTCCAAAAATTTTGAAACCCACCCCTGACTCAATGCATTGCATTAAGTGTAGGAATGCAATCCCACCCAAGAGTTAAGGTGGAAAACCTCCAGATCAAGGGAGAGAAAGGCACAGTTTTAGTTTGGATTTCCCTCTTGTCATATATTTACTTTTTATAAAAGAGGAAAAGTTGGATATCAGAACTTAAGTTTTTAGGCAGGCAGGCAGGGTGTGTGTGTGTGTGCGCGCACATACACATATATATTTGTTTTATAGTTTAGTATTCTTCAAAGCTAATTTTAAGGTGGTGTTAGACAGGTTCTACCTGCTTAATATTGTGCATCAGACAAAAATGTTGCAACAAGAACAAAATCTCAAGAGTCGCCAAAACTGGATTTGCACTGCATACAATGCATTGAGAATAGCAGCTGGATGCAGTGATTAAGTAAAGTTCTTATACCAAAGAAGTTTTAAAGTTTGGAACTAATTAGGTTTGGGAGCGGGGGGGGGGGGTTGGTTTTTTTTTGCTCCCTATAATTTTTAGAATGAGATAAAACTAATTAACTGTTCACTTATTTCATATTACAGGTACATTAATTGTGTGTTAATTAAATTCAATGCTATGGCAGAAACAGAACTGATTACTTTTAAATTTTGGTTTGGTTTTTTTTTAAAACCTCCCAAGTATACAAACAGAAGTCATTTAGTATTCCTATCTTGAATGCACAAAAATATAAGGTATAAATTAGATGAAATTTCTGTTCCTTTTTGGAATTCAAATGAAAGAATAATGATGGGAATGTTCGGATAAAATGCTATCTGCTGATCCTTCGGTTGGCACTAAACAATGCCAGCATATTGTGTCTCTATTGCCTCTGTTCCAAGAACCTATCAAATGAGGGGATCCTGGTTTGTCAGTCTGGCTTTGCTGCTAATCCCTTTCAGCAAGTCTTTGGTCAGTAGGGAGAAGCTGTTTTAGGGTCTCTAGCTAAAACTTTCTGAACAGATTTGTTTGCCCCTCTTCCCACACACCATTTGGACATCTCTTTAAGATTTAAAAAAATGTGAAATAAAGCATAAACATCAGGTCGGGTATAACCCCAGAGAGCAGGAAAGCAAGACACTATCACAATTGGGCAAGCATATACAGGAGATTCTGAATCTGGAACAACTGGCACTGCAAGACTAAAATTGTTTAGGCAATCTTTTATTTAAAGAGGAGTGAAACTAAGCTAGGAAGACTGGAAAATAAACAAACAAAAGCACTTTTCAGGTGCCATATTTTATTTTCTGGATAGTACATGAGGGAAATTACAGCTGCTATATGTAAACCATACTCTTAACACTACGTCAGAATATTGTTCAAATGAATTGGCACTTAATACACCCCCACCTTCTAAATAAAATAGCATAAATGTTGTTGTTTCAGAGTAGCGGTAAAACAGAATTGTACAGATGTGCCTCTTCTTTGCTAAATAAAGTAGTGGAGATCTGCTTTTCTCCTGTGTACTTTCAGGTATCCTGGAGTAGGCTCTTTCAAATTAGAGAAGAGGTGGGACATAAATGAAGTGAACCCAGGAGGCATAATGCTAATTGGGAGGGCAGTTGCTGGAAGAGAAAGGATTGCAGTCAACTATGGGTAGTGATCAAATCAGAAAATAAATTTCTGATCACTCCCATTACAAGTCACTTGATCTGGCCACTAAGAGAATGGATGATGAATCATTCTAGATTTTACACGGTGGCGCAGTGGTTAGAGTGCAGTACTGCGGGCTACTTCTGCTGACTGCTGGCTGCCTGCAATTTGACATTTTTAATTTTACCAGGCTCGAAGTTGACTCAGCTTTCCATCCTAAAATAGGTGGGTCCCAATTATAGTGATTTCCGGTTTTACTATGATCTATGTGAGGATTCTTCTTTTTGTCTCCCCTGTGAATATCCTACTATACATTCACTGGGTGATGATTGGATTCTAACATTATCAGAGAGAGGCAGAAATTTTTTCATGCGTCATGCATTGCTTGATGGTGGGTAAAATGAGGACCCAGATTGTTGGGGGCAATAGACTGACTCTAAACTGCTTAGAGGGGCTGTAAAGCACTATGGAGTGGTATATAAGTCTAAGTGCTGTTGCTATTGCTGTTGGAATATGTTGGCTTAATGTGCATATTCCACTTGTATACACGTAATCCTTGACTTTCAAACCCTTTGTTTAATGACTGTTTGAAGTTACAATGGCAGGGGAAAAAACGTGACTAATGACCAGTTTTCACCATTATTCCTGTTGCATCATCCCCATGGTCACATGATCAAAATCTGGATGCTTGGAAACCTGCATGTCCCTGGGTTATGTGATCACCATTTGTACCCTTCCCAGCCAGCTTCTGGCAAGCAAAATCATTGAATTGAATTGAATTGAATAATTTAATTTATAGACCGCTCCTCTCCCCGTAGGGACTCGGAGCGGTGCACAGGGAAAACTAAAACCACAATACAATAAATATACAAATACAATTAAAAACAAATTAAATCTGGGCCTGTGCTAAAATCCCCTTAACCTGCTAAAATACCCAATTAAAACAGCTAGACCCTGTAGAGAGAGGCTACCCAAGGCCGGCCAAACGGAAAAGATGAGTTTTTAATTTCAGACGGAAGGAGCGGAAGTCCGTGGTTGTTCTGATGTCGGGGGGAAGGTCGTTCCAGAGGGCTGGGCCCGCCACAGAGAGAGCCCTTCCCCTGGGCGTCGCCCGCTGACAGAGTCTACTGGACGGCACCCGGAGAAGTCCCTCTCTGTGGGAGCAAATCGGCCGTGAGGATGTATGAGGCAGGATCCGATCCCGCAGATAGCTAGGTCCCGAGCCATGGAGCGCTTTAAAAATGATGACTAATACCTTGAAGCGCACCCGGAAGACGACAGGCAGCCAGTGCAACTCGCGCAGAAGTGGAGTTATGTGGGCAGATCTGGAGGTACCCAAGATTGCCCGCGCGGCTGCATTCTGAACCATCTGAAGTCTCCGGGTGCACCTCAAGGGAAGCCCCATGTAGAGAGAGTTACAATAGTCCAGTCGCGATGTCACGAGAGCATGAGTGACTGTGTATATATATATGTATATATTCAATCTTGATTGAATGTACGAATTTTGAAATGTTATATATATTGAATTTTGAAATGTTATATATATATGGAAGCTCTAAAATATATATTGTAAACTCTATTTACCCTTTTCCTCATTATAATTTGTAAAACCAATAAAATTCTTTTGGGGGGAAAAAAGGTGTTTTAGTCATGGTCTTGGGTAAGGGAATATTACCATGTGATCAAGATGGAGGTTTGGAATTGTCAGAATACAAGGGTGTGTTGGAAAATTGCAAACGGAAAGAGGAACTGTACATTATCTTCCAAAATATCAACTTTCAAGAACAGAACAAGAATTGGAATGTAAGACCCAAAGCCAGTTTTTAAAAGAGCTTTGGAGCACCGAACACCATGCATATCCCTTCTTCGAAAGTACAGTCAAAATGAATTTGTTGATGATGACCAGAAACTTTCTCTTCTGAATTTATTTTTGTCCCTTGACTCTCCTGTAGACTCTCCTAGTAGCACTGAAAAATCTGATTTGTAGATATGATTGGGGGGAAACTACATTCCATTTCTTAGTAGTGAATTTTCCCCTCACACGTTTTTTCTGCAACTTTGATCATAGAACAGTTTTAATTGGTACGGTCTACCATTGTTTTGATCAGAAATGTATTGTTTCACTTAATTACTCAGGAATCCCTTGCCTTTTGGCTACTTGTTGGCAACAAATTACTAAAAATGTATCTGACAAGACTTGAGAAAGATTTAAGATTAATAGCACTTAGATTTCTATACCGCTTCACAGTGCTTTACAGCCCTCTCTAAACGGTTTACAGAGTCAGCATAGTACAATAACAATGGGGTAAAAATATTGAAAGCTGAAATGTATTTATTATAGCAATGAAATGAAAGTATGTTTTTCTCTTATATACTCCTAGCATTTTACAGTAATTAACTCTGTAGTAAGTAGAACAATTATTATTGATTTCTGTGCAATGCTTAATAATACTTAAGGGATAATTAAAAACATTGCAGGGCTATGCAAAACTTTCCAAATAAGTGTTTTGTAGTATATGTAGTACATAGGAAGGATGGCTGTTCATATTAAGGAAAAAATATTTTAAAAAAGATACACCACTTTTTTCTAACAAAGCTGCTATGCCCTGAAGATAAATAAGAATAGACTAAGCAACTGTGCATGATTGGGGGCAAAATGGGGCAATTGCTTTAGAAGTGGTTAATACTGTACGTGGTTCCACACGATGCAAATACCTTCCAGGAGATTTTCACAATGTAAAAATTATTAAAATATTTTGGTTTACTTTTCGTTTAACTGAAGTAAATCATTAAGTTAAGTATTCTTGTTATTTAAGGAGTAAACTTAAAATGCACTTTAAAAATAGATTTTATTTCACCGAAATAATCATTTACACAATGTTTAAATGAATTGCCTAGGATTGGTTAGGAAACACAACTATGCTGAGTGGTTGCTATATTTTTCATGGTGGATGCTGCAATTAAGGGGACATAATTAGTGCTTGAGTTACATCCATTCAATCTCTTAGAATATTAAATGGGACTGGTCCATATCTAAATGATTGTCTCCCATTTATGTTTGCTGACTGGAGCATACTTTCTGTAGCTTTCTATTCCAGTCCTTTGAGAGCAGAGCTCTCAAAGTGTCATATGGCTGCTTAGTCAGTAAGTCCCAGCTGTTTTTCCATACATTTGATGCATAACTATTTCACTCGGAAAAACATGTCTATGGAGGAGCCATGCAAGACTTTGAGGGTATGGGAGCTCTACTTTTTCAATGATTCAAAGATAAAGTCTTCCACAAATTACATAGCATCTTTTTTGAAGAGTTTCCTCAGCAGTTCCATGTTCTATATAAATAAGGAGGCAACTTAATATATGAAACTGTAAAAAAAAGAATCATGTTTAATCTGAAATTATTAGAAGGTCTAATGTTAAATGTAACAGCAAAGTGTGTTTCCGATTCTGATTTTTCAAAATATCATCTTGTATGAGGTCATTAGGTAGTATAGTAATTATATTTTCAGTAGTACTGTATAACAATTACAAGTGAGGAGATTTGGGTTCAAATCCACCCATTAATGCAAAAGTTCACAGGGTGATTTGGGGTTCTTCTCTCAGCTTACCCAACCTCACCAGATTGTTGTCATTAGGAAAAATTGGAGGAGGGAGTGTTGGGAGTGTCTCCTGGATAAAAGGTGGATCCTAAATATGAAAAATAAATCTTTAGTAAGTTTATTCACCTAGGAAAAAACCTATGCTATGTCTATAGGGTTTTTGGAAAACATGCTATAATATTAAAGATACAAGTTTGATTTTTATGGTCATGATTTCACTTAGTGAATTGGATTATGAAGAAATAAATAAAAGTAAAAAAGACTTAAAATTTAAGTTTTTCATAAGAAAACTTATACTTCTCTACAATACAACATTTATTTAAATATTACACAGATATATATTAAAAATACATTTGCATAACTCAAGCCATGTGAATTATCATAGGAGTAAGCAATGTATTGCATTTCAAATGTTCTGTTGTTGGTGTTTTACTCTTCCCGCAATTCTTAAACATGAAAATTAAGGTGTCATCATTCAACAATATAAATGTGAGTTTCTTACTTTAGGATCATCCAAATGAAATGTCAGGTGGACTAACATTTGATCAGTTAAACAACCCATCATATGCTGGCTACAAATTAGTAAATGATTATGTAAAAAACTGTTTTCTCTCATCTCAGTTAGAAGCTTTGCAGCAGTTCCTGTTATATGCACTCAGTTTAAATTTTGACTCCTAGTAGTTTCATGCCTATGGTAATTACTACTTTGTATGAGCCAACCACTGCACAGACCAGATTTACAGGTTTATGCATGAAGTAGATAAGCAGCCTCAAATGTTCGTGTATCTTCCAGCATTGTAGACTCTGACCCTATTTCTTTACAGGGCTATGTAATCAAGGCAAAAATAATGGTCATAAGTAACTTTTCTTTCTCCATGTTGCTAATTTGTACGATTCCTGATTAATAATTAGTAATGAATCCATTCCTAATTAAGAACAATCTTTGGTCTCCTCTCTCCCGTTTCAAATATAAAGCTTGACTAAGTTGACAGTTTTACTGTTGCATGCTTAAGATCAGAGGTGGGTTGCTGCCGGCATTACTGCCGGTTCAGTGTGCATGCAGTTTTGTGCGTTTGAGGTGAGTGTGGGCGCCATACATGTGATCTGCACATGTGTGCAGTTACCCATAAATAGGTCTGTGCGTGCACAGAACATTTAAAAATGGGGGGGGGGGGGAAATGCCATGCCGACTGGGGTTCCGCTTTGGGGGGGTGACAGGCCTGGGTCGCTGTCGGTTGCGCGACCAAGGCCAGCAGACCACTACCGGTTTGGCTGAACCGGTCCAAACCAGCAGGAACCCACCTCTGCTTAAGATGTTCTGAGTTGGAGATGTGGTGATTTACTAAAGAAGCGGGGTGTGTGTGTGTGTGGAAATGAGAAAGAAACAGTTTAGTAATATTTTCTTTTCACGTGGGAAGGAAATAGGGCATATTACTGACCCACCATTCCCAGAGCTCCAGAGTTGAGAAGATTGCTGGCGATAGTTACAGTAGTGACCAACTATAAAATCACATTGACAGAATGTTCTACTTGCATGATCTAACCAGTTCTCTGGCATAAGGGTTGGTCCCAGAAAGTAGTAACCTTCCTTTGTGATATAAAAAAGGAACTGGTAAAAGTATTGCAGAAGTTAATCAGTAAATATTTAATTGATGGGCTGCCAAAATATATATATACTTTCATTACTTTCCTTGAATTGTTATTCATTAGATAGACTCAACTATACCAGTGAACTGCAAAATGAGCATCTTGCTATTTTAGAAATCATTAATCATAGAATCTTAACATTAAATACTGTAAGTAACATTAACAGAAATAAAAACAAAAACTTGCCAAATGCTTACGCAACTTAAAGACATTGAATGGAATAGATAATTCATTTAAAACCTAAAAATACAATCTACTTAAACATTTTCCTCCTTGTTTTCATTTTACAAATTTTTTTCCTGATATATCATAGATAAGTATGGATTATGATATGTTAGGAGCAGGTTGCTATACCTGGAACTTCTCAGAAACTGGCTAGATATACTATTTGTCAGAAAAGAAAAATTATTAAATACCTATTTTTCGGAGTATAAGGCACACCCTTTTTTCCTCTAAAAAGAGGCTGAAAATCTGGGTGCATCTTATACATCGAATACAGCATTTTTTGCCTCCTGAAACCCCGCCCCTTCTCCAAAATGACCCTGCACATACCCTTATGGAGGCTTCCAGAGAGCTCCTGGGGGCTGGGGAGGGCAGAAATAAGCAAAAAGCAGGGCGTTTTTGCCCTCCCAGCCCCCAGCAGTACTCTATAAGCCTCCATAAGGCTATACATGCTATTTTTTGACCAAAAAACCGGCCCGTTTTAACGGGAAAAAACGGGCCATTTTTCCTCGTTTTGGGGAGCCCCACGCCCCAGGAGCACTCTGCAAGCGCCCCCAAGGCTATTCATGCCTTTTATTTGAAAAGAAAACGGGCCCATTTTCGTGAAAAACGGGCCATTTGGGGGAGGTTTGAACAGTGCAAAAAGGGTTTTTTCCCCCTCTTTCGGAAAGCTATTTAATTAGAGTGATTGATGAGAATTACGTTCATCAAGTACTATGCCTGCAGAAACAAAGATTTGTTCCAAAGGTGGTCAGTGATTTCCTTCTCCAGCACATGGGTAAATACACCTGGAAACATCTACCTACCTACCTACTCTCTCTCTCTCTCTCTCCCTACCTATCTACTGTATTTCTCTCTCTCTCTCTCTATTTCTCTCTCTATTTTTTTCTCTCTATCCCTCTATCTACCTACCTACACTCTCTCTCTCTCTCCCTACCTACCTACTGTATTTTTCTCTCTCCCCTCTATCTACCTATCTACCTACTCTCTTTCTCCCCCTACCTATCTACTGTATTTCTGTCTCTCTATTTCTCTCTTCCCCCCCTCTACCTACCTACCTACCTACCTACTCTCTCTCTCCCTCCCTCCCTACTGTATTTCTCTCTCTTTCTCTCCCTCTCTATCTACCTACCTACTCTTTTGAAAAAATTGCCTCTTCAAAACCTTGGTGCGTCTTATACTCTGAAAAATACGGTACATATTAGCTAAATAACAAATTCACATTTGTATTTTGCTCTGTGTGGTTTTTAGAATGGAGATCCCTGAACATTACTTAGAAAACATAGATTGACTTCAGGAAAAAAAGAAAAAAAATCACTTTGGAAAGATCTTTTTAAAAGATTCTAAAATACAAATAAACATTTTTAATGTAATATGTGTCTTTAGAAATGGAATCTGAATCTTTTGCATAGTATTCATTGATGACATGTAAAATGTTTGTTATACCTCTTACTGTTGAAGCTAAATTATGGAATAATGCAATGTAAATAAAAAATAATAGGCTGCAGAATAGCAAAGCTACTTGCAACAGCATTATATCTCCATTTAATTAATCTTTGTACAAGCTCCAGCCAAGTATTCTAGCTCACTTGCAGAAGAAAAAGGTTCTTATTTAACCCTGTAGAGCAGGGGTCTCAAACCTTTGCAACTTTAAGTCTGAAGGACTTCAGCTCCCAGAAGTTGCAAAGGTTGGAGACCCCTGCTGTAGAGTACTAACCTGAAGATTCTGGAATGAAGGATCAGATGGGTACTGTTATTGCACATGTGAAAACACACACCAAAATTGCTCCTCCCAAAAAAGCTAGATTCCTATTACAAATTACAAGAAAGTTGAGTAGAAAGAGAAAGACTGGAGACAAAAAGTAGAAAAAGACTTTTGTCCAACCCCTCGAAAGCAATCTACTCTGGTTTTACATGACTAGAATGGAAAGGGCCCTTAAATTGAGTGGTTAGCTGGGAAGACATTGGGAAATTTTGCGGATTCTTTCTCCTTATGAATTTCATTTTCATTTCATTTCATTTTTAATATTTTTATACCGCGTCCTCTCCCCAAGGGGACTCGGAGCGGTGCACATGGAAAAATTAAAACAACATGAAATATATACATGAAACTCCCCTGCCTGATTTGTCCACTTTCTGATTTGATTTCTCTTCTGCCTACTTTCCCCCTTCTCCTCCCCCTTCATATTTGATCCTTTTTCTAGCCCTGATGAGGTTACCTAGTTCGGGTAACAAAGCATCTGTAAGAAAACAACTAACCTTAGAGAGCACCAAGAATCCTCCTTTCAATTCTGATCTACACATTCTCCTTTATTGATTCTTTTTCTGTTCAGTTTTTTGGTGCATTATCAGTTAGAACAAATTAGTCACAGCTTGCTTCATTTCTTAAATGAAAAATATTAACTCTTATTAAATGTTGTGGATTTAAACATTTGGAGAGATTGGACTAAATAATCGGCAAGGTCCCGTCAATATCAAATATATTGATATTATATAATTTTATATTAATGGACTATATACTAAGTTTTCTAAAAAGATAGAAAAATATTTTATATTAAGATGTATTTGTAAATTATTTTTAGCTGGAATAATCTCCAGTACTTTCTGTGAAACAGAAAGTCATACAACATTGATCATTCATTGGCTAAGAAAAGATGTTTTAAATATCTTAAATTTGAGTCCATTTTAGTATAGGATTATTTTTAATACTGGGGAAAACAGAAAAATGTCAACTTATTCCAAACCAAATTATACAGGTTGAACAACATAATAGTTTTGCAAAATAAACATTTTAAAATGCATCTTTATTTAATCAGTGACTTCATCTCTTTTTCCTGCTCTTGAGATATATTGATTCTTAGAATATAAGACTATATTGGTAATATTGTGCCATCTTAATTAATCATCTCACAGTAGCTGCTTATACATATTGACTCATCAGATATATTCCAAGTGGATAAAAGAATATCATGAACTTGATTACTAATGTCAGTTAGAAAGGGATGAAGAATATCAACATTAAGAATGATCACATTCAGATGATATCACTAGTCTGTTATGGCTTAGCTATGTAGATATATAATAGAGATAGTCCTCAATTTGTAACCATTTGTTGAGCAACCATTCAAAATTATTCTGGTGCTGTACAAGGAGGACTTACAATAGGTACACAAAGTTGTGGGCATTATATAATCCCTGTGGTTGGATGATCATGATTGCTGGACTGCCTGGCATTCCCCACTCATCCTCCATACCAGGGGTTTCAAACTCATGATCCGTGGGCTGGATGTGTCACTGGATGTGTCACGCACTGGCCACGCCCACCCGTTTTAGTGAAGGGAAGTCATGATATGTCCTGCGATGACAAGGTGATATGAGTTTGACACCCCTGCTCTACACTCTTTTGTGGTACTGCAGCTTTTTCCTGCTGAACAACCTACTAGTAACAACTGTCAACATCAGTTGACAGTTCATGACTTTTTATCCCTTCACTAAAATGGGTGGGCGTGGCCAGCGCATGACACATCCAGCCCACAGACCATGAGTTTGACACCCCTGGTGTAGAGGATGCATGGGAGCCATGAGTTCTTATTTATGCTTTCAAAAATGATTCCTGCTGATAATTTTCAGGTGCAATTTATCTGCATTTAATTAAGGTATTTTAGGAGAAAGTAATAGAGAATTGCTTGGATGTTTATGAAAAGATGGGAAATGATAACATTCTATTTGACTTTTGTAAACGTATTGAAAAATTGTATTGCCCTCGTATATTGACCTAAGACCATCTCTCAAAAAGAATGTATTGTTTCTCTCAGAATATGTTGCTTCGCATCCTCAATTAACATAGCATATTATAGCATATTATAAATACAATTTCAAATCTATGACAATGTTCATGAAACTCAGTATGAAGCTTTGCTGAAAAATACTGGGTAAAAGCTTATGTTCACTGAATATTCTTGTTTTCATATTTTGCTCTTCCATATCTTCACCAATGTCTTAACATGCTAGCCTCTTACTTCTTTTTCATCCTTGTTTCTTTTGTTGCTTGTGTTTCAATGTATATTGTGTTATATTGGCCTGGTTAAAGAACCGTTACCGTATTTTATGTTTGTATCTACATTTTATTTTGCATGCTTAACGTGGCTTTGCCTGGATATTCTTTTTGGTAAGTTTTGAATTTTAAAAGTGTATTATTTTTCTGTAGTAAACCTGCAAACTCTGTTATCACCAATCTTTCCCACATCAAGAAATCTGTCCTTCTTTTCATCATGCTGATTTGTGCTCATAAATGGTTTTGCTTTGGCTAATTATCTGTATAACCAACCTACATTAACACTTTTAATTTCATATTTAGATCTTCTGTGCCTATGTCACAGTTTCTGTACTAATGGGTACTAATTACCTAGTAACCAGGACTAATTAAAGATAATAGTTGAATATGGTTTCAATCATTTTCAGCTCTCGTGAAAAGATTGCAGAGAGCCCAGTGGAGTCCTCTTTTTGTGTGTGTGCATATCTTTTGCCCATGAAATGTGTGCGCACACCTGTGTATCACAGAGAGCTACTTATTTGGAATGTGTGGCTGGCTTGCTTATGTACACACACATATACAGTGCTCTATACTTAACACTTCGGTTCAGTGAGAGATTTCAGTAATGACGTGTTAATCAATCTGACTGATTAGATATGCACATGGTATCATCTCCTTTCCTGACTTGCATTGCTCTTTAACCATGGTCTATGCATAAGTAGATAGAAAGAAAATATCAATAATTTTTTCAAATTCCAATTCATGCTACCTTGGAAGAAATATCCTTTCTGGGTTTAGGAAATGCTTTGGTCTTAAAAACAAAAAGACACACACAATGATTAAAGTATATACATTTCCTTGAAGTAATCTGGTTGATTTAGATGTTACACGAAAAAACATTTATTCCGTCCAACCTCTTGCTTCCCTAACAGCCAGCCTTATGGTAGATGTTTGTATTTAAAGGGGGAGAACTCCACTGAGCTTATAGCAGAAAAGACTGCATTCTGCTATTTATTGATTTTTGTAAAATTCCTATAAAATACAACTTGATATTAGAGCTATCCTGTAAAATCATGAGTAAAATCATGAGTAAAAAAAATTATGGAAAACCTGATTCACATGCTTCTTGCAATACGATTTCTTGATTTCCCAAATCTGAACTATTGCTTATGCGTAAAAGTATGTATATATGTTTCAATATATATATATATTTTAATTTACAGCAACAGCTAGCTCAGCTGCAGAAAGAAAAATCAGAAATTCTGAAGAATCTGGCTTTATATTACTTCACTTTTGTTGATGTTATGGAATTTAAGGTAAAGATCTAAGTATAGATTAACTTTCTTGAGTGGCTTGTAGCTTGTAGCTAAAAGTTCCCATTAAGTATAGATTAAATCATTCCCTATGATGTTATATTGAGAATTATATATAGTCTATCATAAATTATTTGTTACTGTAAAATGCTGTGGTCTAATAAACAATCATACCTTTCTCTTCCTTTTTATTTCCAAGGATCATGTCTGTGAACTATTGAATACTATTGATGTTTGCCAAGTCTTCTTTGATATTGTAAGTCTGAAAAAAATGAATCTTTCAAACAGTCAAGATAGAAACATTATGAGGGAATATCAGAGTTGTATTGTTGCAGTTATATCAAGCTGGACCTGTTTCTTACATTCTTAAAGGATTGAAAATGGGACATGGCAGGGGTGAAATGCTACAGATTTGGCCTGGTTCACCTAAACCGGTAGTTTAAAAATGGGGTTTTTAAATGTGCACAGTGTTTAGTTTTTATGTTTTAAAATTAAGTAATACAAACTCTAAGAGCTGTTAAAAATTCAAGCAATGGTCATGGATGACAAACTGCTGAACTGTGGCGCTTCCTAATTGATTTTGGCAAAACAAAGCCATTGGCTGAATAGATTTAATAAATAGGGTTAATTAACTTTAAATGTTTTTCTTTTAAATGTTCTTCAAACTACAACAGAAATAAAAAAAATCCCACTTCTCTGACTTTTCCATGCAACAGTACACTGATTTGTCAGGAAGAGGATGAAGAATTAGGTTTTCAGCTTCTGAGAGAACTTTAAATTTTGTCATTAACTACTTTTACATCTGGAACCCAGAAATGTATTTTCAAGACATTTCACAATTATTTTATTGGATGAGCTCACATAGAAGATTTTGGTTGGGACAACTTAATAAGTCAGACCAAATCTGAGAGCTCCAAAGGGTTGGGCCCGAGTCAGTCACAGACACCAGGGTCAATGGGCATGGATAAATGCATGAAGAATAAGAACTTGGATGTGATATGAGTAATCTGCTGTAAAAAGTGTGCTGTCATGCCTGCAAGCCATGACAATTATATGGAGTTGAGCCATAATAACATTCTTCTTAGAAAGCCAAGATCATCTTTGTCTCTGCACCTGGCCAGAACTGGATGGGTGGAAGCTGCCAGCGTGGCAGTGGAAGATTGGACCATGTGATGGATTTGTGGGTGTGGGGGCAGGATCTTGAACTTTCAACTGGGTAGGAAAACCTGGAAACTTTCAGATTTGGGTTTTCCCAGATGTGCGAACATGGCTCTTTTAATACATTGGAACTTCGAGGAATGGTTTGCCTCGGACTCTGATTTAGTTTTGGATGCTATTTGGAATCCTGACATGCACATTGTTTAATCAGTGAATTGATACATTTTGCATATTTATTTTAAAAAAACTCTCTTTGTATTTTAATTTCAGACTGTAAACTTTGATTTAACAAAGAATTATCTAGACTTAATCATAACCTACACAACATTAATGATATTGCTCTCTCGGATTGAAGAACGGAAAGCCATCATAGGATTGTACAACTATGCTCATGAAATGACACATGGAGCAAGGTATCTGGTATCGGGGCCTTTGGGGACCTCATTCACTTTGCACAAGTATTTTTACATTGAATTCTTCTTTTGCTTTCAGTGATAGAGAGTACCCACGACTTGGCCAGATGATTGTGGATTATGAGAATCCATTAAAGAAAATGATGGAAGAATTTGTACCACATAGTAAAGTATGTGTGAATTTTTGTGTTTGCTGAAATGTGTTTTTAAAATTCAGTTAAGTGCTTTATAATGTCTCTGACACAATTTTCTTTAATGATTTTAAAATAATTAGATTGTTAATTAGGCCAGTTGCATAAATAGATAAAATATTTTATTTGTCCCTTGTAAGCAAAATGTGTAAATTGCTGTGTTATTGTGATTTCTTTGTTTTCCCCCCTGACTTCTACATTTGTAAATATTTTATAGTGAAATAATGTTCAGACACTTATTAAGTCTTGGAATATAACCAACATTTCATAGTCATTATTCAATTCAATATTTTAGCCTTCACTGTCCCTTTTGGTATCATATATGCTTCCCACATTTTCCAGTATTCTCAAAAATACAAAAATAATTCTATGTGATACTTTGGGGCATAGAGTTTTCACATCCTAGACTGTGCTTGCAGTAGTCCGTTAAAGAAGAATTTTGCGCTATGCTAAAAATATGACATTCATAATTGTCACTTTCTTACTGAATGAAGTATGCATGGCAATGGTAACCATTTGCAAGCATATGAAGAGGAATGTTTAAATTAATCAGAGTTAATGGAATGAATCTTGAGGGAATTGTAAGACATAAGAGAAATAAAACTTACTTTCCCTGCATTCCGTAAAGCTCTGTTAAAGTTTCTCCGATTGCTGTTTATTTGGACTGAATTTATAGTAACCAGTTTCATTTTTTGTGAACAAGATGATATAATCATGTTAGCCAGCAACCAAATGCCTTTGAACGCTTCTAATATTTGTCACCATTTGTCTATATTTTAAAAGCTCACTGCATTTTTTTAAGCAAGCTGATTTAAAGCAGTAGTTTTGCAAAAAGGAACAGTAAAAGTTAATGAAAGTAAATGGAAGTGTATTTGTGATGGAGCAGAGATGTTAAGAGACACATTTGGGAGTTCTGTCATGCCAAGCCCTGACTTGGAGTACTGTACAGCTTCAGGTAACTCAAGGATGAGTTAATGGTCTGGAGAGAGCAGAGGATTGAGTAGATGAACCATTTGGTTATGATTGGTCCAAGTGGTGGTGTACCTTAATAGATCATAGGCAGTGGAAGCAGTTGGGCTCTCTGCTAATTTAGTTTGTGTCTCAGAGCAGATGTAATATGAATCGAGAATGGAGGATATTAACATCTGTCCTTTGTCGTAGACAAACTACTCTTTGATTGCTATGGACTTAATTGGTACTACCAATCTTTTGTAGGATGAATGGGTCTATTCATTTGGTCTGCCTCAGATATCTAATGGATCCATCTGCTTTCCAGAGGGCTCTTAAATAATTTACTGAAGCCCTGGAACACAGTTTTGGAGAGGCCTTGGCTATTTACTATGGAGACAGTTGTAACCATAAACAGGATTGTACCTGAGCGACCTCTGTTTGTCTATTGATGTAGGGGAAATATTGAGTTTACTGTGGAACTCCAGCAGATGAAGTAGCTGGAGAGATGAATAGAAAAATGCTGACCCAAAAAAACAATGTGAATCTGATCAAATAGGATAAGAACGTAGGCTCAAGCCTACACTGTGGCAGTAGCAGTGGCAAAATGGTAGTATGTCTCCACTCTTATTGTATGAATTACAACCTAGCTGTCCTGTTCAAATAAACCACAAAGACTGTGATAGAGGAGAATTTCTTGGGCTGCTGTTAGAATTGGGAAATAAAATCACTGAAATTAGTTGGAAGTTGAAAGTCTGCTATACAAACACTATAGAAGTGACCAGAATTACATCTTGTATAATATGAGTTGGAGCCAGGATATGAGGAAATGGATTAGATTTTCTATGGCATCAATTTTAGCATCTAGTACCTTGGATTCTTTCCCTCCCTAGTTGATGAAAGCCTCAAGGAAGGTACAGATAGAGAAAGCCGATGTGCAGATAGGTTTACTGCTACATTTCAAGTTTTTCAGCTGTACAATGTCACTCTTACGTCTCCAGTTGGGTCTTCTTATCTACTTACTACATTTTTCATAAATAATTTAATGCAGTATAGCTCAAAACACCTGCTTCGATAGTTGAGAAGATAGGCCTCCAGTTGCAGAGCAGCCTGGATGAAACAGATTGTTTGGATGCTTTTTGGACTGTTCCATGCGTGGGTATGCTTTCAAGACCACATTAATCTCCCTTGGTAGCAAACAGTGGCAAGGTTGGGATAGGGGACGTGCAACCCTCACAATTTTGCTTGATTTTTCAGTGGCCTTCAGTACCATTGATTATAGTGCCGTCCCACAGAGGGTTGAGATCTTTTTTCTAAGGAGGCAATTCCAGTCATTGGTGGTGAAAAAGTCAAGGCCTAGAGCCGTGATGGCAAACCTATGGCACGGATGCCATAGGTGGTACACGGAGCCATATCTGCTGGCACGTGAGCTGTCAGCTCCAGCACATGCCCACACCAGCCAATTAATTTTTGACCTTCCAGAGGGCCATGGGAGGCCATATTCGCCCTCCCCAGGGTTTAGGAAAGCCTCTGGAGCCTGGGGAGAGTGAAAAATGGGCCGAACAGGCCAACAAAACTTCTGGTTGGCCTGTTGGGCCTGTTTTTCACCCTCCCCAGGCTCCGGAGGCTTTCCTAAACCCTGGGGAGGGCGAAAATGGAGCCGGGGAGGACAAAAACAGCCTCCCACAGCCCCCCCCCCCCCGCGCGCGAAGAAATACCAAGCTCAGCTTGGAGGCGAGTAGTGCAGTGCAGGTGGGGGGGGTGGGGTTGTGCACTCATACACATGTGGGGGATGCTTTACATTATGGATGCCAGCACACGCATGCTACCATGCACGGGCCCGAACATTTTTGGCATCCAACAACAAAAAGGTTAGCCATCACTGGCCTAGAGCGTTCTGTTGTGGAATGCCACTGGTCGTGACACTGTTACAATCTTTTTATCATCTACATAAAGCCATGGGGGGAAATCATCCATAAACAGAAAGTTAAGAATTGTTGGTATGCTGGTTTAGTGAGTACAGAAGATGTCCTTGAGGTACAAAGGGAAGATTAATTGCCAAGGCATCAATCAAATAAAAAAAATTGAACTCAGAGCAGGAAAGTGATTTATGAAAATTATTCAGACAATTCCTCCCCTGCCCCTTACAAATCACATTGAGATAAAAGAGGAAGGAAGACAAACATGTTCAGATTTGCAAGATTCTGTTACATTGGTGGAATACGACTGGTACACTTCCGGTACGGTGCTCCGGAGGGCCCACCCACCCACTCTCCTTACCGCTATTTGAGCCGATCAGGGCATTTGTACGGCGCCTGCGCAACGCTCCGCCAAGCAGCTGGAGCGTTGCAGGCAGTAGGTACTCATGCGCGCGCTGTGCTGTGCACGTGGTGGGCGCCCAGCCCCGTTGCACCGTACCAGTTGCAACGGGATCCGGAACACACCACTGTTCTGTTAGTATACTTGTTCTAATAAAAATACACTTAAAATCTATTTCTTGGTCTCGTCTACTTTATGGAGATGACATAAGATTCTCAGTCAATTTCTTTGCCTTGCCAATTGGAACATTTGCTAAAGTTCTAATCTAGAACTTGGAATTATTAATGTCAGGATGGTGAAAAGCAGGCTCCGTTCCAAAAGGTTGGAAGGACTTTGGCTTCAGAATCCATCTGTATATTCCATCTTTAGTTCTGGATAGGATCAGCATCTCTTGTGCTGAACCGTTTCATAATCTGCAGTTCCTCCTTAGATTCCCTGGTTTGACTTGAAGAACAAGAGGCAGCTGTATTTAAGGAGGACCTTCTCATCTTGTGTGCCAGTTATGGCCTTTTCTGAATCAAGATGTCTTCCTCATAGTTAATGTGCCTTGACTATTTTTCGACTACAGTAGTCCAATGCACTTTACATGCCTTTAAAGGTAGTAGAGGCAGTCCAAAATGCAACAGTTATGGATGCCACTCGATTGTCCTCTTCTTTCAGAGCTCCATGGGTTGGCTGGTAGTGTAATTCAAAGTACTTTAAAACTCATGATTCAGCAGCTGAGTGTTTAGAAAACCACACCCTCCCTGTGGTATATGCTTGTTCAATAAGATTTGGAGGGACGACTTGTGAACATATTCTTTCAATGCAAGGGCTGTGGGGGGGTGACCTGTCTCAGTTTCTCCCCCCCCCCCCCCGCCCCCCCATTGAAATCTGATTAGCCCCAACCCACTTGGTATTTTAGAAAGCTAATATGTATGGCTTTTTAAGAAGGCTACAGAGGCTGGTGTGTTGTGAATCTCTGTTTCCCACAGGAGGAATATGTTTTAATTGGATTTTGGCTCTTTGTATATGACATGATGATTGACTGTATTTTATTTGTTTTTGTCTTGTTACTGAATGTGGAAGTATAAGCCATTTAGAGTCAGATACATTTGGACTGATGTGTAAGCCTTTGCAATAAATAGCAATAAGTAACACTGCCAGAGATAGAATGTGAATTTACCATATATCCCATCACAGCTGTTTTGACGTAGGCTTAGCTTGCTGGTTCTCTTTATACAGGCGCTTAAAAAAAGCAGGGTATATTTTACATGTAGTTGTGTAAGTACTACTTTTAGCATGCAAATTGGAGTCAGTGTTCAAGTTCTGCTATGAATTTCTTAAACATGAGTGACATTGGATGTTTGAATCTGTAATATTAGATTCAAATGTTATTTATTAATTATCAGTTTTTTTGTAAATATATATATTGATTTATTATTAATTTGTGCTCTAGGCTCTTTCAGATGCCCTAATCTCACTTCAGATGGTCTATCCTCGTCGGAACCTTTCAGCTGATCAGTGGAGAAATGCCCAGCTCTTGAGCCTCATCAGTGCTCCCAGCACAATGCTTAATCCTGCACAGTCAGACACAGTATGTCACTCTTTGATTGATCTGCGTTATTTTTGTGCCTTGAAGCCAGAAATCAGTTCCTTCTTTGGTTCCTCCTCATGCCATAGGGAAGGGACAGCTCGGATGATGGGTGGGGAGGAATGGAAAACTTTCATCCACGAACCTTAATTATCCTTTGAATTCAGCTTGCTTGCGGAGTTTATTTATTATGCCTAAATGTAGGTTAATGTAAATTAAGTGATGCATTTGCATAACATCATATATTCATGCAAGTAACTATACTTATTTAAGTAGTTGAAACATGCTTCTTCAGCCTCCTCCCCAGGGGAGCCCGCAACCATGAAGCTGTTTAGACCCCTGAAAGCTCTCCCTTCTCCTTTTAACTAACTAATCTCTTGTCTCCTCTTAACATTGTTTATTTTTCTATATACTCTTTTGTGTTTTAATGTTTTATTGTACAGTCTCTCTTTGAGAGAGATGAGTAGCACAGAAATGTGAAGAAGTAATTAATTAATTAAAAAGCTTTAAATACTGGCTGAGATACTGACATGCTAAATCATAAAGTATGCATTGCTCTTTTAACTTAGATGGGGATAACGTATTTTTCGGAGTTTAAGATGCACCTTTCCCCCACTCCCCCTAAAAGAGCGTGGAAATATTGGTGTGTCTTATACACCAAATACAGCCACACCTGCATCCCATTTTTGTGAAAAACGGAGGCTTTTTTGCCTTACTCCAGCCCTGCTGAAGCCTGCAGAGGGCTGCTGGGGGCTGAGGGAAGACAAAATCTTCGAAATCTTGGTGCGTCTTATACACCGGTGCGTCTTATAGTTCAGAAAAAGCAGCATTTCATATTAACACAGTTAATATAGTGGTCTGGTTTCTGAGAATATTCAGCTGCCCCAAAAACGATAAAATGGGGAGTACCTTATTTTTAGGACTATAAGATGCACCTTTTTTCCTCTAAAAAGAGGCTGAAAATCTGGGTGCGTGTCATACATCGAATACAGCATTTTTTTGCCTCCTGGAACCCCGCCCCCTTCACCAAACTGGCTGTGCCTAGCATTATGGAGGCTTCCAGAGAGCTCCTGGGGGCTGGGGAGGAAATTAGCCTAAAACGGGCTGGTTTTTGCCCCCCCCCCCTCCCCAAGCCCCCAGCAGCACTCTATAAGCCTCCATAGGGCTATGCATGCAATTTATTTGACACAAAAATGGCCCGTTTTCGTGATAAATGGACCGGTGTTTTGCTCATTTTTGACACACACACACCCCAGGAGCACTCTGCAAGTCCCCACAAGGCTAGTCATGCCCAGAGAAACGGGCCATTTGGGAGAGGCTTGCAGACTGCAAAAACACTCTCTAAGCTCATGATGGCGAACCTATGGCATGGGTGCCACAGGTGGCACGCGGAGGCATTTGTTAGGGCATGTGAGGCGTTGCCCTGTCAGCTCCAGCGTGCATGTCCAGCTGACTTCGGCCCTCTTTTGAGGCCGTTTTTCACCCTTCTTAGGCTTTCCTGAAGGCTCCGGAGGGCGAAAAATGACCCTATGAGCAAACCAGAGGGGGAAAGCACGCACATGTGTGGCACACCTATGCATGACACACACACCCCCTGCGCTTCCCCCACTTTTGGCACACAAGCCAAAAGAGGTTCGCCATCACTGCTCTAAGCTCTTTAACTGTTTCTGTGCCAGCAGAAACAAAGTCTTAAGGTTTGTCAGTGATTTCCTTCTCCAGGACATGGATAAATACCCCTGGAAACATCAACCTACCTACCTTCTCTCTCTCTCTCTCTCTCTCTCTCTCTCTCTCTCTCTCTCTCTCTACCTTCTGTCTCTCTCTCTCTCTCTCTCTCTCTCTCTCTCTCTCTCTACCTACTTACACACACTCTCCCTCCCTACCTACTGTATTTATCTCTCTCTCTCTATTTCTCTCTATCTTTCTACCTACCTACACACACACACTCTCCCTCCCTACCTACTGTATTTCTCTCTCTCTCTCTCTCTCTCTCTCTCTCTCTCTCTCTCTCTCTCTCTCTCTCCCTACTGTATTTCTCTCTCTTTCTGTTTCTCTCTCTATCCTTCTACCTACCTACCTACACACTCTTTCTCTCCCTACCTACCTACTGTATTTCTCTCTCTTTCTATTTCTCTCTCTATCCTTCTACCTACCCACACACACACAAACACTCCCTACCTACCTACTGTATTTCTCTCCCTTTATCTACCTACCTACACATACACTTTCTCTCTACCAACCTACTGTATTTCTCTTCTCTCTTTCTATTTCTCTCTCTATCCTTCTACCTACCCACCTATCTACCTACACACATTCTCTCTCTCCCTACCTACCTACTGTATTTCTCTATCTTTCTATTTCTCTATTTCTTTATCTACCTACCTACCTACTGTATTACTCTTTCTTTCTCTCCCTCTATCTACCTACCTACTTTTTTTGGTAATTTGCCTCTTCAAAACCTTGTTGCGTCTTATACTCCAGTGCGTCTTATACTCCAAAAAATACGGTAAATCTAAACAAATTATTATTAATGCCAACTTGTGTACATGAATTAATTTTCTACATTAGTGGATTTTTCCCATATGTAAATTAAAAAGCAATCTGCTGGCCAACTAAAAGACTGTCTGAGGCCAACCAGAAGCATTCTGAAGGCTTCCAAATGGAACATTGGAGAGAAAATTCCCCTCTACTGTCAGGACGAATCTGAACCAGATTCCAGAATCAAATCAGATTCTGCTATCGACATTAGTTGGCATGGATAACCCTGGCCTCAAATAATTTGACCAGTCCCTTTTAAAAACCATGTAAATTAGTGAATATCATCGAATCAGATGACAGTGAATGTTTATGGAGGGTCTCCATCTTCCATGTCCTGGTTGCCCCAAAGCTCTTTTCATGGTGCGTGTTTGTTTGTTTTTTAAACATTTTGCTTCTCATCCAAGAACTGAAGAAACTTCTTGGATGAGAAGTGATTTTTTTTTTACTATCAGGAAAGTCCATTTGTCTTTTGGAATATCACCTTTGGGACAGATGGCAGTGAATTTTCCATATTTTAGCCAATCATTAGGTATTTTTGAATGTCTCTGTTCAAGTTTAGTAGAGGATCTCTGTGTTGTATTATTATGAGAGAGGGAGGTTTACTCCCATTACATTTTTACATCATGAATGAATTTTATTCAACCTTATCATAATGGAAAGTATAGTATTAAGATGACTTTCCTCATACATGCTTTTATCTCTAGTTCTCTTTATTAATTTTATTGCCAGTCAGATTACATTTGGGCCATTAAGCATAGAATTGTAATTCCTCTGTTGTGGATGTTAAATTATTAAATTACAGAATCAAAGTAAATAACAAATTGTTAGGCCATAAATAGTGCTTGCTTAATTTTTTTCATTCCACATATCCTACATGCTGTGTTTATGTATGCAATAAGTATATTTAGTTATGCTTCGTTGCACACAGCACTAATCCATTAGAATTAGTCTGCGGCTATCGCAGTTGGCAAAATTGTGGTGATTAAGTCATTATATTCTCCCAAGGGGCTCTCAAGAGAATCATCACAAAGAAGAGTTAGCTCATCCTTAAATACAGGTTAGAAAGTATGCCTCTGAACTCAAATTGAATAGAAACTATTAAAGGTCTTCACAATTCTACCTCAGGACAACTTTCAGTGTATTTATATGTAATTGTTAGATCATAACAACATGTGCTTCTATTAAACTACCTTCCTCCCTTCCCACTGCTTTGTAGAATTATAGCTAAACTATCCTGATACTATATTTTGATCATGCCAGTCCAAAACTAAGGAATTGTAACAGTCATTACATTTAAAGCAAAATATAGATTAAGCCATTTTAGGTTAAAAAATACACTTTAAACCATTTTATAATCCTAAAATATCTGTACATTATATTTCCCTGAAAGACTGCTTTTCTTTAAAATGTGAGTAGATGTTAGGTGAAAATGAATCTTACATTAACTAGATGTTAATGTAAGCAATGGCTGTTTTCCATTGGTGATTGAAATTTGCTTTTTTAAACAGATGCCATGTGAATATCTCTCTCTGGATACAATGGAAAAATGGATAATTTGTAAGTTTAAATTTAATTGATGTGCTTGCATCCCTTACTGTGATGTCATAGTATCAATGTGTAAGAAATTGTTGAGAGAACAGAACAATTGTGCTATTCTCTGCCCCAATATATATATGATGCTGAACAACATTGCATCTTCAACTGATGTTTCAGGCTTTTCAAATCCAGGTGACAATTTTAACTGATCATTACTAGTAGTTAATTTTTATTGTGACAAAATGAATGATCGAGGGTAACTAAAGTAATAGAAAGAAAAAAATGAGTCCCAATTCCCAAAACATTTTAAATTGACTATACTAGTATATTAAAACATGTGCACCACTATCGTACAACCCAGCCCCAAATTATATATCTTTCTTTTCTAATTCATATAGAGCAAAACTTGAATTAGTAGTTTCTTGGTTTCAAATCTGGTCATGGCACATTTGGAAGTTGGATTTAGTCATAAAAAAGCTACAGACTATTGCTGAAGAACTGCCCAAGAGAGTTAAAATTGAGACACACAACAATCCTATTAATTACACTGGCTGGCAAAGTGTGTAGTATGTACATACTTGAAGCTTTAGTTCCAATTCCTTTCTCTTTTGTTTGGGTCAAGCAGTGTTAACAGCTGCGTGAACTCTTACTTTTTCCAATTTTTAACATTTCTTATAGACATGACCCAAAATTCTATTGAGAATAGTGGGAAGAAAATCAAGAATGTGCTTAAATGTCTTCCCTGAAAATCAATGGGAGCTTAAAATGACAAGATTCTTTTTTTTAATGTCAAAATTGAGGAACCAAAGGGGGATTTTATGGCTTACCTCTCTGAGAAACGAGTTCAGCTCAAGGACTAACAGGAGGAAGCTACAAACAGAAAGTCACAAAAGGCCTGTCACTTGACATCATCAATTTATCCACGTGAAAGAACGTGGGGAGCAATGGTGCTTATTGTTCTTGCTTTTTCTCTTTGAAATGTCTGGAAACACCTGAACCTCTTAGCCGGCTATTATAAGAGGTAGAATGTTTTGCCGAGGAGATAGTATGGCTGTTTGAGGTTGGCCAGATGATGGAGGTTTTTAATCCTTACCTGGAAGATTTTTGGAATGGCCAATTGAAAAACCATTGTTCTTTTCATAGAATTTAATTTTCTGATGCACTAGATATAAAAGTTGGAAATGGCTTTTTAAATATACTTACTAGTGCACAACACTATACAAGTTGTTTGCATTTATAAGGATTTGATTGCTACTGGAGACCAAACAAGAATGCCTCTTTTGAAGAAAATAATGAATGTAAAGATAGGAAAGGTTTTTCACATTATGTTTCAACATAAAATAGAATATGACATTTTCTCCTAAACCAAGGGTATGTAGGTTTTTTTTTTAAAAAAAGCATCTGGTATTGCTTTAGGGCTAGACTCTAAAAGTGGATACGGCCATGATAAAAAATTAATTCAATGACGTGTTAATGTAGCTTTAATTAACCATAGGTAATATGATTGTTTCCCATATCCTTTTGTTCCATTAAACAATGGGAATCGCCCCGTACTATTGAGATTCAGATCAGGAATAGAATGGCTCTAGGGAGCACAGACAGTAAAAAGTCATTTTGTATGTTCTGAATAGATATTTATTTTCTCATTCAATTTCTATGGCTACCCATCTTAGTCAATGACTCTGGGCGGCTTACAATAAATATATACATACATACATACATACATACATACATACATACATACATACATACATACATACATACATACAGGTCTTTGGTTGTTCGGGTTTTCTCCCGCGTAGAATTGGAAGTATCTTCACGACGTTTCGATGAAGTCTCATTCATCATCTTCAGGCTGGTGCTTCCTTGGTGCTTCCAGGAGCTTGAACCCAAACAACCAAAGACCTACATATAAACACCCACGAAAACCTCAGAAATGTAGTCCTGTGGCATAGAATGTAGTGGATTTGTATCTTAGTATTCTGCTTCAGTTCTTAATAATTGCTATTTTTATAACTATGTGATTTTCCTTCCCTCATTTTAAAGTTGGATTTATTTTGTGCCATGGAATCCTGAATAATGACACAACAGCTTTGACTCTTTGGAAGCTCGCTCTTCAAAGTAGCTCTTGCTTGGCACTCTTTCGGGATGAAGTTTTTCATATTCATAAGGCTGCTGAAGATTTGTTTGTAAACATAAGAGGGTATGTGTGTGTGTTTTTTAATTATGCATATTATATGATGATTGAGGTGTGATAAAATAGGAGAAAGTCCAGATAAGTCTTCATGAACAGATTAGTAGAAACAGCAGCATTATCCCCTACCTCACCCCACTCATTTGTAGCTTTACCATACCCAGATGTTTTCATAATGTTTAATCCTCGTCAAGTCTTGTTAAGATAAATCCAAGGTTGCCTTTAAAGTTATTTTAGAACGTAAATTTAATTAGGGTCCATAATAGGAATATCTGTTAGTAGCATTAACAGATTCAACATTCATTAGAAAAGAAGATTAGAGTAATTGGTCTGTCCTATCCTTTAGGACCAAAGAGAATTACATCTATTGAAGTCTTAGGTTCATGTTTCAATATTTCATTTTACTTTAAATTTAGAGTATTCATAGCATTGAACCTAAAGGCGTGTTGCACCACTAGTATATATTTCATTTGATCATTATTGAAGTACATAAATGTTTCATTGGTCATATCTAGAAGGGTGCTTCTCTAGTCCTCTCCTCCCAGAAGGTTTTTTCACTATATATTTAAAATATCACCCTGTCATTCTAAGCAAAAAACTTTTTCTTAAATTGAAAAGTAAGACAGGCATGGCATGGTTTCTATTATGCAAGGACTGGATATATATTGAAGTAATGCCTGGAAAATTTAAGGTTAATGTCCTTAGAAGAGCCAAAAGAGAATTGACTGCTAAGATAAAATACAAAAGTATCGAATCAAAAAGCAAAGGCATATAGAAACAGTAGGCACTGCTTGGAGCTTTTTTAACATCTAAAAGTAAATCTTACTTTAAAATGTGCTTCTTATTCTAGGCCAGTGATGGTGAACCTTTTTGTTGTTGGGTGCCAAAAATTCGAGGGCACATGCGTAAGAGCAGGCGGGCGTGCCAGCACTCATAATGCAAAGAGCCCCCGCCCCCCATGTACATGTGTGCACAGCCTCCCACACACTTCCCCCCACCCCACGCGTGCCACACTGCTTGCCTCCAAGCTCAGCTTGGAATTTCCTCCAGGGGGCTGGGGAAGGCCATTTTCACTCTCCTCAGACTCAAGGAAAGCCTCCAGAAATGAACTTCCAGTAGGTGTTTTTGCCTTCCCCAGGCCCCAGAGGCTTTCCTGAAGCCTGGGGAGGGAGAAAATGGCCTCCCCGACCCTCTGGAAGGCAGAAAATCAACTGGCTGGCACGCACATCTGCACTGGAGTTGATGGCTTGGGTGCCAGCAGATATGGCTCCGCGTGCCACCTGTGGCATGCGTGCCATAGGTTCGCCATCACGGTTCTAGGCCTCCTCATTCTGCAAAGAAAAAGATACATACTCCCTTTTCTCTTTCTCTGTGTTTATATTGGATTTAAATATATTAAGTAACCCTTTGGGTTTTGAGGAAATTAAGTAAAGGAAGATTTTCTTGTCTTTTGTAACTAGAGCCACATAAAATGTATATCACCACTATGTTTACACATCTCATTTATATTTGCAGCTATAACAAGCGTATAAATGACATAAGAGAGTGCAAGGAAGCTGCTGTATCACATGCGTAAGTATTCTACATTGTAACAGTTTTAGAAGGCTGCTAATTATGTATTCATACTCATCTAAATTTTATAGCTTTATCAATAAAGTTAAGAGATACATTTAGATTCCATTTCACAAAATAAAGGCCATTCAGAGTTTTTTTTCCCTTTCCCCTTTTGCAGCTGCAGAACCATTCAATTCAGAAATGTTATTGGGGTGTGTATGTCTTCTTTTGTGGAATTTGTTTCAAGGGGGAAAATATTAACATGTCCCTTTGTGGCCGAACACAATTATCCTCTGGCTTCCTCAGCTGGATTGTCAAATCCCAGTGTGTGTTTTCTATCTTGTAGCTCACTCTCTGCTATCTTCCATAGTTGATCTGTTCTTGAATTGTATATTTTTGTTAAAACCCTTTAAGAGCAGAGTTACAAATCAGATGCTAAACAATTCTAGATTGAATTGTTTAAAACTGTATTAAAAATATTAAAAGTGCTGTTTATAAATAACAGGCTTTAACATAAAAATAATTAGACTGTGGAATTATATGAATTATCACTAGACCAGAGATTCCCAGCAACTTGAGATTTATTTCTGAAATGTAATATATTGGTAATATTAATCATAATGTTTGTATTTTTTGAACAGGGGTTCAATGCACAGAGAACGGCGCAAGTTTTTACGGTCTGCACTAAAAGAGCTAGCCACTGTCCTATCAGATCAGCCAGGACTCTTAGGTCCCAAGGTAAATAAATAATGCTAGAGGAAAATAAATGTTTTCCTTCAGAATGACTAATTCTGTTGCTTCATCATTCTGGAGAATTCCGTTTGATATGCATACCTTTTTTAGAAATGAATTGCATTAATAAATATGTCTCTTTCTTTTCAGGCCCTGTTTGTATTTATGGCACTATCCTTTGCTCGTGATGAAATTATTTGGCTGCTTCGACATGCCGATAACATGCCTAAGAAAAGCACGGATGATTTCATAGATAAGTAAGGCAATAGCTGGAATAACTGTGTGGAGCCATATTTCTTGCAGCTTATGATATGTTTGTTTTTTGATTGTGTTTGTTTTTTGATACTGGGTGTTAGTTGTACACTGTGATCCCTAGATGCTTTTTATCTCCTGATAGATTAAATAAATGTTCTCTATAACATAGCACCTGAGGGGTCCTTGTAAAAATGAAATTATATCAAAGCATGATTGTGCATGTTGATTAAAAGTTATATATCAAGGTTTATAAAGCAGGGTTTATATGACATGGTGATTTGAATATGCGCCATACCAGTATTACATTGAGAACTGCATTACCGCGCTGTATAAAAGCTTGATTATAATACAAATGCTTTTTTAATTTAAAATATTAACTGCTAGCAATGTTTAGAAAGTCGAAAAATAAAAATAAGAGATAAAATGCAAATTGAAAACTGGACAGGAGCTTTAATTTGTTTCCCTAAAAGCATTAATTTGTCTATAGAAAGTGAACAGACAAGCAAGGTCATATTAATATTAATTAATGTGAACATGACAGAAAAGGTCATATTAATAAAGGTATTTAATAGGGCTTTTTTTTGTTGCAGTTGTTTTCTCCGCTACCACCACGTAGATAACTAAAGCGGAATCTAAAATATGTTCCTATCAGCAGATTTTTGCTGTATTATTACAGTGATGGTGAAACAGCTGCTGACAAGTCTTTCAGAATAACGTATTAATAATGTTAATTAATTTAATGTCTTAAAAATAATAAATATGAGATATAAATAAGATAAATATAAATTATGTGCATACTGTACTAATGCACATTGGGTGAGTCAGTGTGAAGAATTTTTCAATATCTCTCAACCTAAAAGTTCTCAAAAATGTTCTCAATATCCTAAAGAGATTTAAAATATTTATGCTAATTAATTCACTTACATGGATCATTGTATTGTAAGACAATTTTTAAACTACAGTAGATCTCAAAACCAGTTCTGTTGTGATATTTGAAGAATCAGCAACAAACAAAAACTTCACTCAAGACATTATACATAAAGTTAATGTGTAAGTGCGCACAAATAAGCCCATCCATGGATAAGCCAATCCTTGCATGCTTAACCAATGTGGAAATTGTCCCTTAGGCTAGGCTGATAGAACCTTATGGACCTATCCACTGATGGCAGGATATTTTCCAGTAGAATTGCTTCTCTCAAAAGGAAAGACTCCTTGTATGGGAATTGTCCCTGCAATGCTCTTGGATGTATGCCATCATTTTTAATCAATTGCCAGTAGTTCAGTAAATGCCTTATTTATCATAGAGGTTTTGCTTTGGACATCCATCTCTGTTGGCCTGTTGTTAAAACAGGAACATTTTAACCCTTCCCTTCTTTTCTCTATAGCAGAATTGGGCAACCTTTTAGTTGACAAGAGCAGCATTTTAAGAGGCTGGATGGTTCCAAATGGGTGGAACCACATCACAAATCCAAACGGGTAGAACCACAGCATACATTTGTTCGTGGGTGGGGCCCTTTACTTTTTGAGGTTTAATACACTGTTTTCACACGTTTTATATCTGAAACTGTTAGGAAATAAATCCTAGACAGGGGCTTTCCAAAGGCCACATGAAAAGGGCCTACATCTCAAGAGACCATAGCATCACTGGTGGCCCTCCCTCTCCTTGGCTCCCTTACATCTTCCTTCCCATTCAGCTGGAGGACATGTGATGATGCTAGATGATTCATCCCTTCCATTTGTCCCCTCTCCACTTCTTTTGAATGTACTTGTTAATATTTTTCTTCTTAATTATATAGGCTTAGCTGGGAGAAACATACAGCTTTGTCAGTAATAAAGTGTTTGCTGCCAGGCACAAAAAATCAAGACCATTTATAAATTTGCAGCATAAATGAACTAATGAAATGTATACTCAAGAACCTAGTCAACTAACAGTCAATGCTAAATTGGTGCTAAGGATCAACAGGGTCCTAACAAGGAGAAGGGCGGGATATAAATTTAATAAAATAAAAATAAAATAAACAGGGGGGCTGGACTTGGATCTCTTGTGTCAACACAAGGGCTCTAAATTGATGATGCATTTAACGCCACCCTCCCAGCTCTGCCTACACAGCTCCTATATTTGCATAAAAAGAGACTTTCATGTAATCTTTTCATGAGATACCGGGTTTAATTCTCTTCCCTTTACAATTATGTCTCAGTGACAACATTACGTTAATAGCAAAGAAGCAAAGTCATCCGAGCTTGTTGGTCTTTTCCCACCCACTCAAATTTACTGCCTTTTTCCACTTGTCAATCACCTGTGTTATTCTGTTCCTTCAGGCACATAGCAGAACTGATTTTCTATATGGAAGAGCTTAGAGCACATGTACGAAAATATGGCCCAGTGATGCAAAGATATTATGTTCAATATCTATCAGGTTTTGATGCAGTTGTTTTAAATGAACTTGTACAGGTAAGTGGTGAAGATTTTGCCATGAAATTTGATACAATTTACAAGAGTTGGATTAAATACAGTTGTGTTTATTTTTTTGAAATTCCAAGTCAGTGTAAAAGCCTATGTTTCCTATAAAAAGATGCACTAGTGATAAAAACATTTTTAAGGTCTCCGTATTTTGTCTGGAAGGACAAAATATCTTTACTTACAATCAGTCACCTTTTTCCCGTGTCCACTAGATGGGGCTCAATGTTTGTCCTTCATCAAAGAGTCATTAAGATGTTCAGAAGGGGAAATAGTTACCAATCTGCTTATATTTTAAAACCATAAATGCATATAATAAAGTTGAAGGTTCTTATAACAAGGAAAATGCATATGAGGACATCACAGCAGAAGTGAAAACAGTAAAAGCAAACAACTAGTTTGCTTTAAGGAGTACTATATAAGTCAACCTTGGCCATCAGTGGCATTTTTAGAAGCCTTTTCTCCATGTTTCAATAGCTCCCAAAAAAAGAGATGGTCCTGCAGATAACCAGGTTGTAACTATACAATGGAGATACAAATAGACAGCCAGAAGATAGATAGGTAGGTAGGTAGGTAGGTAGGTAGGTAGGTAGGTAGGTAGATAGATAGATAGATAGATAGATAGATAGATAGATAGATAGATAGATAGATAGATAGATAGATAGATAGATAGATAGATAGATAGATAGATAGACAGACAGACAGACAGACAGACAGACAGACAGACCAGTCATTTATGTGGCACTTTGAGACTCACAAGGAAGTTCTCTTCCATGAATTAAGCTTCCACATATTTCAGCTCTACCTAGCATGGTTAAGACAAGTTGTCTAAAACATTTGATAGTAATTATTAGGTTGGCTATCTCTGGGTGCCAGAATTTGACTTTTAAAAGTTCTCAATTTACTGAAAAATAAAGAAAAAAAGTATGCAAAAAAAAAGTTCTCAACTATCTTTAGTTAAAATATCTAGTTTTCCTGTTTTCATCAACAACATCTTGGGCTTATATTATATAGATATCGGGATGGGGGAGTGTTAAAAATATAGTTCATTTGTTTTTGTAATTAAATTATTTTAGTCTGATAGCAATGAAAGAATATTAGGCAGTTTTCAGATTAAATTTTACTGGTTGATTTTGTTTTCTTAATAACTGTCTATAAAATTATGTACTCTCCTTATTATTCACCTCTTTTATACATAGATTGCACACATCCGACTTTATATACTGTCAACACCACTTAGAATTTCTCTACATACATACATACATACATGCGTGCTTGCACACACTTGTTAAATCCACACTTACATAGGTTTCAAAGCATCTTTTTATAATTAATATGTAGAGAAAGAGTGTGTGTGAGACTGTGTGTACATATAAGAATTCCCTTTTGTGGTAACTTGATTACAGAATTAACTAATGCTCTAACTTGTTCCCTTTATACATTTAGAATCTTTCAGTGTGCCCTGAAGATGAATCCATCATTATGTCCTCTTTTGTAAACACTATGACTTCCTTGAGTGTGAAACAAGGTAAGTGTGTGTGTGTTTGAGAGAGAGAGGGAGGGAGGGAGGGAGAATGAAATTAAAGGGTTTAAAAGGAGTTTTGGTGAGTTCCATAATCTTCATTCCTCATTAAAAGCTACTCTTACAGCAGGGAGTGGCAGAAGAGTAGAAATTTTGTGAGATATCCACATCTCACAAGATCTTAATATTTACGGATGACATTATACCTTTAGTATATCTTATCTGTTTAACAGTGAAAGTGTTCTTGTTTCAAAGTGCTGATTTCTGCCTTCTATCATTCTGAACAGCGTTGCGCATATAAATATATAGAGCATATCTGTTTCATGCAGCTGTTTTAACCAAGTAAATAGGTGTTTTTGAACAATAAGTGTCTGAACAATTCTTTTTTCTCCCCATGCATGTGTTTTTGAAACACATTTTGCTTAGGACTAAAAATAATCAGCAAAATTCTGATATTAAATGCAACATTTTAAGATTGTGCATTAATAGTGTGTTAGAGAGTTGATTTTTCATTTCCTTCTATGCTGCAGTTGAAGATGGAGAGGTATTTGACTTTAGAGGAATGAGGCTTGATTGGTTTAGATTACAGGTAAGAATTATCTTGTATTCTAAAGTATTTTGCTTGTTTTCTGCTCTAGATTCTAGATCATTTTCAACTAATACTTTTAAGTATTTTATTCCATATTTTTAGATCTATATTTCCTGAGCATGTGAATTCACTGAATAATAATAAATGAACTTAAATGATTAAAGCTGCCATCTTGCTCTGCTAGCAAAAAGTATGTTTGCTATATGTTCTCATGCATGGATGGTAAATGGAATAATTTGCATATGGCCATCTGTGTTTGGTTATTTGGAACAAAATAATATCCAAATTAACATTAACAGGCCTAGATAAAAACTTTTTACAATAGAACTGATAATTCCTAAATAGAGACGTTTTTAGAAGTTGTCTACTTTATTGTTTCATATAATCATAAATATTCATAATGTGAGAATAAAACATACTATATCATTCATACGGTTAGAAAACAAAATATAAAAACCTAAGATTGCTTACATGGGCTCTGCCTGGTCATAGGAAGGATAGTTTCTCAAAGATTCCATTGATTTTGAGTTGTTAATTTTTAAGTAAATTCCTTTTTTTTAAAAAAAAACAACCTATAATACAACATAAAACATTGATCTGATTCAACCAATTATACCTCGGTTTAAAGGTGAAATATGCCCATATTTTAATGGACATTTGTATACTTATATTTGTAAGACCCAGATTGTTGGGGGCAATATGCTGACTGTAAACCGCTTAGAGAGGATTGGAGTGGTATATATGTCTATGTGCCATTGCTATTTTTGGCATTATATTTTCTAGAAGCTCTAAAATGCATAGCCATCTTAATCTGGAGAACAAGCCTTTTCATAAAATAAACATTATTACTCATTTAGATGTGGTCCTTGTTTAAAGCAAAATGATGGGTAACACCAGATTATTTGAAGAAATGTAAAATAAAGTGTTACAAATGGAGATCTGTAATAACAGTTGTTTAGCCAAATCAGTTTAGAGAAGGTTTTTTTATTTGTTCTTGATGAATTTATTGCACGTACCCCAAGTGTATCCTTGTAGAAAGACCCCATTGTTAAAACCAAATCAGTTTTTCTTGTAAGTTGCTTTTGAGATACTGTGTAAGTCTGGTTTTCCTCAGTTGTTCAAAAAAGAAGAGTTGGAAGAATATACTAGTTCCGCCCCCCCCTCCCCCCCCCCAATACTACAGGAGAATATGCTTAAAAATTAAATTCTGCATTTGGACTTAAGTTTTTGGCTGTAAACAAACCTAGAATTTTTTAACATATTGTTTCAAGTAACATTTTTTTAATTGCTAATTGGCACATTATTATTTTGATCTGATTTGTCTTTCATCCCACTCAGATAGCTTTATAAGAATATTGAAGCAATAAATGCTTTTTTATAAGGAAAATAAGTAGCTTCCATAATTCTGGATTGAGCTGATAAATAAAAGTAACTGCAAAAATAGTCTTCCTAGGTTCTCAAATGACTCTTATCAATTTACTTATTTGTAATTACCATTGAAAAAATAGATTGTTTATGCGCAAAAAGTTGTTAAGGGGCATTTTGAAATTTTCCAAATGGTGGTTGATTAAGGTGACCTGTCCCAAATTAAGGAAAATATAATAAAAGCATATTTTGTTTTATTTTTCATTCAGTTTTATTACATAAATACTTCAATATAAATGGTGACAGATTCTCTCAGAGGAATAGGTCTCAGCCTGGGTTCCCTCTTTTGTTTATTTTCCTTGTGTTGTTTTATATTTACAGGCTTATACTAGTGTATCCAAGGCTTCACTTAGTCTTGCTGACCACAGAGAACTTGGAAAGATGATGAATACAATAATTTTCCACACAAAAATGGTAGATTCTTTGGTTGAAATGTTGGTTGAAACATCAGATCTTTCTATATTTTGGTACGTCATTTCATTTATTTCTGAACTTTTAATATTTGTCTAACCCTAAAGAAAATGTACAAATTGTTTAAATACTGTAAAATGTCTGCTGTTAACATGGTTAGATTACATTCTTGCTACTAAATTGCAGTTTATTCTTGTTTAGGACCCACTTAATTCAATAGAACAGTTTTGAATAGATGTTCCAGAATGTACGTATTAGTACATATTATGAGCTACTTTGATTCAGAGATTGGAAGGAAATCATTTAAATCTGGATTTCAGTCCTTTGATACTGACAAAAGAATGGGAATACAGCTACTGGTTTTATTAAATTTTATCAGTTTAATCTAATTGATTCAGCTAGACCCGTGATGGCGAACCTATGGCATGTGTGCCAGAGGTGGCATGCAGAGCTCTCTCTGGGCACGTGCGCCATCACTAGCTGCTCTTCTGGTTTCTGGTGCATTTGTGAGCATCAGAGCGCCGAAAAACAGCCAAAAACCAGGCTGTTTTTGGGGCCAAAAACGGCCAAAAAAACAGGCATGCGCATGCCAGCCACCTGATCTTTGGGTTTGCTGTGCTCCAGCGCACACAAAGACCAGCTAGCCGGCACGCATGCCGGAAACCTGAAGACCAGCTGGCTGGCACATGCATGCACCCATGTTCCAGTTTGGGCACTCAGTGCTGCAAAGGTTCGCCATCACTGAACTAGCCTCTCTGCCACGCTATTGCTTATATACTTGTTGACAGTAGCATACCTGAGGTGGGAAGAAATATGTCTTGTGTGGAGGCCATAAAGAGGATGTTACTAAAGACAAGGAGGCTAGCGATGGGTGTAGAGTTGGGTCATTGCTGCCAGCCATGCCATTCATCTGTTTGGCAATTGGTGGTGGAATGCAACAACAAAAATGGGGGGTTGCCACTCAAATCAGTTTTGGCTCCTGGAAACTGCCCTTTGCAGTTTTCTTGGCAGCATTTTTTAAAAGTGGATGTGTTATAGGGCTGAGTGAGAGTGACAGGCCTAAGATCTTCCAGCTGATTTTGTGCCTAAGCCAGGAATAGCGCTCAAGTGTCCCCATTTCTAGACTGCTGCCTTAACCACTATACCAAACAAGCAATGGGACACAGGTATACCCTTTTTCATTATTTTGCTTTTATGTTTTATAATCAAAATCTATTCAGAAACATTCTTCTGCAGTTGATACTGGGGTAAATTTTTAAAAGATTGTTCTGCTCTCTTTTTTTTTTCTTTCAAAAGGACCATGGTGACTTCTTTATTTCAAAAATATTTGAACTGTAGATTGATTCTGTTGCAATTTATTATTGCTCTCAATATATTTATTCCTCTAATTTGGATAGGATAGGATAGGATAGGATAGGATAGGATAGGATAGGATAGGATAGAATTGGATTACAGAGTTGGAAGGGATCTTGAAGGTCTTCTAGTCCAACCCCCTGTTTAGAATAATTTGTGAAGTTCTCATATGTTATATCATATTTCAGTCTTTAGATAAATAGAATATAGGATGTGATTTCTGGTATGTTAAATGAATGTACTTAGTAGCATGTTTTATACTGTTTATTGATATAGAACACTTTTTTCCAAGTAAAATGAAAATGAATCATAATTCTGAACAGTTTTTACAGTCGTGCTTTTGAGAAGATGTTTCAGCAGTGCTTGGAATTGCCCTCCCAGTCCAGATACTCAATTGCATTTCCGCTGCTTTGCACTCACTTTATGAGCTGTACCCATGAACTGTGCCCAGAAGAGGTAATACTGTGACTTAAAGTATCCCTTGCATAAGAAGAAAGAGAAGCTGTAGGATCATACTGTTTTTATGTATATAAAGGCAAGACTAGATTAGGGTGACTGCTTCATCAGCCACAATGCATCTGGTTGAATGCAGTTCAAAATTTTGTCTGTTGTATTAGAAATTCCTCCATTCTTGACAAATAAAAAACAGAGAGCCGGTTATGAATTCACTCACATACACACATATAGATAAATACATTAAATTTTAAATCAGTGTTCAGATGTGTCAACTAGTTTATTAAAACATTTACACCTTCCATCTATAAGTGACCCTTTGGACAGCAGAAACTTAAAATACATGGGACATAAGCTGATACATGATACAAAGACGGGTTCAGATAGAAAGACGTGGTTCCTATCAGATCAGCCTGACTAGTCTGCTTGTGGCAATGTTGAAGAAAGGGGGCAAAATTGGTTTAGAAGTAATATGTCAGAAAGTAAGGAATGCATTTCTGTCTTGTCCCCAACCCAGCAAGATTTCAAAAGAGACAGATAATTCTTAGCTGATTCGTTTCATTCCTTCTAAGTTAAGGATTTTTTAAAATGTGGGGTATAAAATTATTCATATTGGTTCATATCAGTGGTGGGATCCTCCCAGTTTAACAACCAGTTCGGTGATCATGCGATTTGTGTGCGCATGTGCAGTTTGGAGAAATCTTCACTTCCGGGTATCTTTGTAGACGTAACACAGCTGATTCAATGTGGCAATTTGCTCTGCTGCGCGAATCAGCTGAGAAGATAAAGTTAGGAAATTAGCGCGGGCGGGTGGGCCCATCAGATCATCGGGGAGAACTGGTTCGCTCTCAGCTGATCGTCGGAGCTACCAGTTCGCCTGAACTTGTCCAAATCGGGAGAATCCCACCCTTGGTTCACATATATCTGGGGTGGAAAGAGGTTAGCTAGGTATAGTAAGAATACATGTCATCTCTTTAATGTTAATACTTTTGAATGGAAGTTTAGCCATGTGTACTCAATATATTTGTTTATTTGTTAGATTTATATCCTGTTGCTCAGTGTGTATAATAACCAAATACTTTCATGTAATGACTAAACTATAAAGAATAAGACCTATTTGCTGTGATGTTAGTTCAAATAAATTCTAAAAGCTATTTTCAATGAGGATTAATGATCTCCTAATTTTAAAAGAGTAGAAAAATTGAGAATTGATTTATCTATCTTGATAGAGACACCACATTGGTGATCGCAGTCTGTCCTTGTGTAACATGTTTTTGGATGAAATGGCTAAACAGGCTCGGAATCTTATCACAGATATTTGTACAGAGCAATGTACCCTAAGTGACCAGGTGAGAATTAAATCTCATTATTTTGTACTGTAACTAAATGAACTCGGTACTATGCAATAATTATACATTCTTTGTTTATCCCTGCCTGTAACCTTTGTCTTCCATAGTTTACCTTGTCCCCCACTCACATTGAAAAGACCTTTAAGCACAAACCTGTTTTTTTTCCTCCACTCTATGTGAAATGTCACCTATATAAAATGAAAAATATATAAAGTAAGAAAAAAAAACTTGAATATTTGTGAGATCATCTCCAATTACCGTATTTTTCAGAATATAAGATGCACTCTCCCCCCCCTAAAAGAGGGTGAAAATTTGGGTGCATCTTGTACACTGAAGGTAGGCAAAAACGCAATGCACAGGGGAGGTGATGGTCTGTGGAAATCGCTGCACCCTGGGACACTGATTGGGGGTATTCCGGGAGGCCGATCCACCCGCCAATCAGTTGGTCATGCTGAATCAGGCTGCAATAATGTGCTGAAGCTGACTTGGCTGTTCGCTAAGTGTGTCACACTTAGTAGCAGCAATCACATTCAGAAAGCACACACAAGTAACTGATTCAGCAGAATTCAATAACTTCTCTTTATATATAATATAACACATTAAGTAAATATTGAATACCAAAAGCAGATTTTCGAACGTAGTAGTTCAGCAAAGGAGAGGAGTTTGTTTCAATTTTAGTTTCAGATATCAGCACAGCATGCAGCTTTAGTACAGAACAAGACACGTCCTGGCTCCTTGCTGTCTCCTTCCTTGTTGCTCACATAGCTCTTAACTCTCTCACACACTGACAGGACGCTAGCCAGATGAATACCATGGATGCTGGTAGACAGAGGCAGAATTTTTTCCCCTTAGTTTCCTCCCCAAAAACTAAGGTGCGTCTTATACTCCAGAGCATCTTATACTCCAGAAAATACAGTAACTGCCCATCCTACAAGATTTGAAAGGGTTGGCATACTTCAGGTCCTGTTAATTAAACAGAACTACCTCCCGGGGTCTATGGGGTGCATATTCTCTGTTAAAGCACCTACCCTATGAAATAACAGACATTCCCAATACTAAATTGCCCCTGCCAACCTTTAAGAAGACCCTGAAACCTTAGTTCTGATGTGAGCCAGGATGATAAACCACCTGGAATCATAAAGGGTGCGTGCCTAGTCCCCAGTTTAATGTGTTTTACTATATGATATTTGAGTTTATCATGTTCCATATTGTAACATTTTCACCCTTATTAGCTGCTCAAAGTCGACTTGGCTAAAGTGGGGGAGACATAAAATTGGATGGATAAATGGGCAGACAATCCTAGCAATTTATGTATTGTTACATAATATAATATTTAAATTCCTAATGAAGTCTTTTTCATAATAACCTAGTCTATTTCAAACAGAAATCAGCATAGCCTTTCATAATTGGAATAAACAGAAATTAGAATAAAATCATTTTTCAATTTTAAATGTTGTCATTACTACATTGCAAGTGGGTAAAATTTGGGAAATGGGACAGTCTTACTCAAATCCTCAAAGGCAAAATGATACTGAAGATATAAAGTACATTATTGCAAATGAAACTAGTTAGGGTTTTGGGGTGGTTTTGGGTTTTTTTGTAAATTGTAACCTGTTTTGAATTTTTTTTCCTCTCCTTTTTTAAGTTACTGCCAAAACATTGTGCCAAAACCATTAGCCAAGCAGTGAACAAAAAGTCAAAGAAACAGACGGGTAAGAAAGGAGAACCAGAAAGAGAAAAACCAGGAGTAGAAAGCATGAGAAAAAATAGGCTGGTAGTGACCAAGTGAGTAATTCTGAGATTATTTATATTTAAGTAGATATTTGTCTTAACTTTTCTTCTGTCTTTTATATAGATACATAAATATCATGCTATTCCCTTTCAGGCTAAGTAGTGCTGTGTAAAAGGCAAAAAAGGAGGGAGGAATAGTTAAATTACTTAAAAGCACACAATAAGAGAAAGGAGAGGAAATATAGCTAAATATATTTTGCAATCGTACCATTCACTATACCTCCCCATAGCTTTCTATCCTTGAAGCCATCCTTGTTTCTACCACATCACATACGATTTCATTCCCTATTCACTCATTCCTTTTTGAGAATATAATCAATTCTACCAACCCCACGTTTCTTAGAGGAGAGGTAAGATTAGCCCGTCCACTTTCTCTTGAATCAGGCACTGTCCTTTTATATATGACCAAACCATTTTTTTTTTTGCACTGATCATGTACATTTATATTAAATTAATAATCATTTTTCACTTATCTTGGTGTTTAATAACTTAATTTGATAGTTTAATTTTCAGGCCCATTCTTTAATTTACACCATATACTACCTGCCATTCTTTGCATCATTCAGGACTCTTATTTTCTTTTACAAAAGCATGTGGACATTCATGATGCCAACCAACATAATCTATAACATCATCATAAACACTTTCGCAAATATTTAAAAAAACCAGGGAACATTTCACATCTTTGTCTTTCTCCCCCGTTTTGTCTTGAATCATTTGCTAAACATTCCACTCTCTTGCATGTTCTTCTGTCATATACTAGTGTTACTACGTTAACTAGCCAATTTTCAATTGCATATTTGCAGAAAATATTCCAGAATTCAGTTCTATTCACTTTATCAAATGTTTTCTCTGAATCAACAAAGGAAACGTTTCTCATATTTTACCTCAATTACTGCTACATAGCATTAATTGGTCTGCATGCTCCCTACCCAGTTAAACTTAACGGGATGTTCCAAATTTAGTTTGTCACTCCTTGGACCTTATCAACGAGAATCCTGCTTAAAAACCTTCTTTAGCACACAGCAGTGGCCTCCAACCTTTCCCGTTCAGCAGACCAGCGCCAGTGGGGGAAGAGGGGATGGTTTTGTGTGCATGCCTGCGTGCCACTTTCAAAAATGTAGCTTCACACATGTTCACACATATGCACCCACCACTTCCACTGCCTGGTTCTTAATGGGCCTAATGGGTTGGAAGCCCCTGGCATACAGTATAGATCAAGGAAATAGTAATAGCATTCTACAATCTGTGTAAGCATCAGTGTGCTTCATGTCCTCATCCTGATGAGACGCAAGCAACAATATCTTGGTCTGCCATGTCTTCTGTTTTAGTATTAAATTTAACCTTGGATGCAGTAGAGCAGGGATGTCCAAACTTGGGAACTTTAAGACTTGTGGACTTCAACTCCCAGAATTCCCCTGCCAGCATAGCATAGCTGGCTGGGGAATTCTGGGAGTTGAAGTCCACAAGTCTTAAAGTTCCCAAGTTTGGACATCCCTGCAGTAGAGACTTCTACTTTCATCAGATGATGGCTGAGAAAGGACAAGGTCAACCCATGTGGTTGATCTCCCTCCACCTCTTTTGAGAAGAACAATCATAACACTGTTCTTCGTGCAAGGCAAAGTGCAAAACACATTTGCCAAGGATACTCAAATTAGCTTATGGTGAATTCATGTATGTTGGAGGGCTACTCTAACCAATACTGGATCTGTACAACAAACACCTGTTTCTGTGTTTTAACTTTCTCCTTCCCGTTCAACACAAGATAGAACAAACAAATTGCATCTCTTTTATCCCTGTGCTATTTGTCTTAATATAAAAATACCTTTTTCAGTTCAGTTACATCTGATTCTTTCAGACTGCCTGGACAAGTCCCTGCAGTTTTCTTGGCAAGCTTTTTTACAAATGCTTTGCCTACTTGCTAAGGTGAGAGAAAGGGTTGAAGATCACTCAGCTGATTTTGTTCCTAAGGCAAGACTGGAGCTCATAGTTGCCCTGTTTCTAGTCTGATGCCTTAACCACTCTCAAAGAATTCTATAATTGTATTCTAATAGCATATATGTCCTCCCCCTTATTTATATCTTTTTCTTCAGATTGGGATTTATGTAGATTTACATTTAGATTTATGTAGTTTTATCTTATGTGACTTGTATATTCTATTCTTTTAGCCTGGACAAATTGCACACAGCACTTTCTGAACTCTGCTTTTCTATCAATTACGTTCCAAACATGATCGTATGGGAACACACCTTTACACCAAGGGAGTATTTAACATCTCACTTGGAAATTCGTTTTACCAAGTAAGTCTGATCAACAGTTTTACTGTTTAAATCTTTACCTTTGGCTGTCATGAACAATGCTTCTTTGAAATCTTCTGTGTGTATGTTCCATTAGGTCAGGGATATCAAACTCGCAGCCCACAGGCCAGATGCGTCACTCAATGGCCCTGCCCACCCCCGGTTTCGAGAAGGAGGAAAAAAATCATGTGACAACAACATGACACCGCGAGTTTGAAACCCCTGCATTAGATACTGGCCAACTTTATAGCTGCACAACTGCTTATTTTCAGTCATGAACTATATTGTGCTTTGTCTTTTGTCACTTTATAGGGATTATAGTATTACCAAGGTTATGATCATAGCAATCAGGTATTCATGACAAATGCCTTAAGTTTAGATAGAGGGATATGCCTGTCCTTAATATCAAAACAAGTAGAATCATTGAATCTTAGAAAGATCCTAGTCAGTTGGCATTTTGCAATAGGCACCTCTATTGTTTTTACAAACACGAGAGTCTGTTGCTTTTGATTAATCCTACCAGCTCAGTTAGGTCAGGTTGATCAAATCATACTTCAACATCTCTGTATGGAAGCTTCTAGCCTGTTAAACATTTTAATGCCAATCATGGATAAAGCAATCAGTGTCATTAGAAACCCATGAGGTTTGGTTGTTTTCTTACAGACTAGTAACATCATCAGTGCTAATAAGGAGTGTGGTTTGCTCTCAGTTTATATTCTATAAACTTATAAATTATAAACTGAGAGCAAAGCCCACTTCTTACTAGCACTGATGATGTTACTAGTCTGCAAGAAAACTAATCAAGCTCAGAGAGCACCAAGAATCCCTGATTTCAACCCTGAGCTGAGTACCAATCCTTTATTGGTACTAGAAAAACAGGCAAACATCAGATTGTTCAGATGATATGAATAAATGTGTTATAGTAGTTAAAACCCAGGTTTTGCTTTTCTGAAAACTTTTCATTGAGATTATTTATCACCTGCATGACACTAATGTGATCATAACTTCTTTCATTTTTACAAAGGTCAATTGTTGGGATGACAATGTATAATCAGGCAACACAAGAAATTGCAAAACCTTCAGAATTGTTAACGAGTGTCAGAGCTTATATGACAGTGCTCCAATCCATAGAAAATTATGTACAGATTGACATAACAAGAGTGTTTAATAACGTCCTCCTTCAGCAAACCCAGCATTTAGATAGCCATGGGGAACCAACCATCACCAGTCTGTACACAAATTGGTAAGAATTTGAATGTTTCCTCTGTTGTGTTTTGTAAGAGACCAACTTTCAGACTTAAAAAAAAAAAAAAGATTGAGAATGAGTGCCCAAGTGAAAGAGAACAGTGTGCCCTGCTTCGGTATGCAGCTTGAAACTGAATATCTCAGAGACTTTATTTTAAAAAAAAACTTCCAAGTTTAAAACTTTAAAAACATTGCAATTAATATTTCTTCTAAAAGCTTGGCTTTTAGTAAGTATCAGTATAATCTATATGAACTACATTACCATGGAATAAAAAACTATGTGCTTTGAAAGAATACATTAAAAAGAAACTGCATAGTGAGAAAAAATGGAAAGGAAAAAGCATGCTCCCAAAAGGAAATGGAAATATTAAGCATCCCCCAGAGACAGTGTACCAGGAGGGGGAAGCTTTTAAAATAACTGTAAAAACCTCACTTATCTGAATTATATTTAGTTCTAAATGGATATTTCTTTTTTAAAAAGTGGAAAGAAGAAAACTTCTTTTCTTCAATATCCAAATTAAGATTCAATTTTTTAACTGAATTAAACCCAAATAGTATCTGGTCTTGCTTCTGATTTGGTTCAAGGCAAATTCAAAGACAGAGTTGCCAGATTTTATCAAAGAGATATATATCCCAAAGCACCCAAGCATTCTTTTAGGAATACATAATTATTTTTTCCCCCAAAAGTATATCCTAAGAGCTTCATAGATTAAAAGATTCAACATTTTTAGGGACAGTATAATAAAACATTAATATTTTTTAACTCCAACTGCCTTCCAAGTAAAACATAGTTCACTATAGCAATAACTCCTAACCGATATAGAATGACAAATCTACACTCATAACATCTATGTAGAAAGAATTAAGACAATCATTTAAAATTATTTTCTGAGCGATCCAGTAGATTCTAAATTCTTTTATACAGAAAAAGATCATATTCCTTGAAACCTGACAACCTAGGTTACCTCAATTATGTGTTCCAAATCTCTTGTATATTGTCCAAAGTTTTTTTTAAGCAATAAATTGTCAGTTTAGCCTCAATAAAGGTTTTCAATACACTCAAACCTTCAGAGGCTGTACCAGAGATATTAATTAGTATATCCCAGGTGTCTGCAAAGTTGGCTCTTTTAAGACTGGTGGACTTCAACTCCCAGAATTCCCCAGCCAGCTATGCTGGCTGGGGAATTCTGGGAGTTGAGGTCCACCAGTCATAAAAGAGCCACCTTTGCAGACCCCTGGTATATCCGCTTGCTGAATTTCATGAAGTGAAGTTTTTTTAGTTTTCTATTAAAGAAATTACAAATTGGTGTTAACTGAATATTACATGTTCTGAAGATGGGCATTTAATACATACGGTTGTTTTATGTGTATTAGCAAGGACAAAAATTCATATAGATCTTGTCAGACTTGATATGATGTGAATTCTACTGTGAAAATACATTTCCTTTTGTTAAGGTATCTGGAAACTTTGCTACGGCAAGTCAGTAATGGCCATATAGCTTATTTCCCTGCGATGAAGGCATTTGTCAACTTGCCTACCGAAAATGAGCTGACATTTAATGCAGAAGAATATTCAGACATCTCAGGTAGGCTTTCTGTAAATTATTTGTAACATCGTTTGAATATATTGGGATTTTTTCCGTCAGGTAATTCTGTCAAGTAACACCCTTAAAAGTATAAATACTACATTGGGAGGTCAGATAGCAAAGCTGCATTGATGAACCCAGAGAGGAATAAAGAGAATTCAGCTCACACAGTGAGGCTTCCCTAAAGTCTTCAAAAGTTGCACCTTTGACACATGTGATGGATCAAAGGCAGCTAAGGAGTGGAGATGGCGTAAGAAGCAACAGTTGAGAATAGGTTTGTTTTTATAGCAAGGAGAGTTTCTATTTATTTATATCCTACCCTTATTACTTTTAAAATAACTCAAGGCAATGAAGACATCCAACACACTTTCCTCCTCCAATTTTCCCCACAACGGCAACCTTGTGAGATGGGTTGGGCTGAGAGAGAGGGACTGGTCTTAAGGGTCATCTAATTGGCTTTCATGCCTAAGGAGAGACTAGAACTCATGATCTCTCAGTTTCTAACCTGGTATCCTAACCACTAGATAAAACTGGCTAGTTTTACAATCCATTTACCTGCTTTGTTTTTACACTGCAGTAAATAGATTGCAAATTATTTTCTATTGTGGATGCTTGAAATGTTGTACATATCTAAGATGCTTACAGAACAGATTAGCAATATATACTGCATGCATTATATACCCGTGTGTCATGATGAAACTATATGATCGGGCAGTGCAGGAGAAATCTGGTTCAATCCGTTGGCTCGGGGTTGGTCACTGATTGAAACACATAAGGGGATATTGAAACACATAACTGGATATTGCTCCCGCCGCCTTGAGTCTGGAAGAAGTTCCATAGGTGGAAGGCGTAGATATTACAGTACTAAATGTGAGGTACCAACGTTTAGTACTGTAAGGAACAACAGACTGCTCCTGAGTGAAGAAGTGGAACGTCTGCCAGTTTGAACTGAGGTAATGGAATGCGAGGCAACTGACAGTTGGAACAGAGTTCTTTTCAGGTGGGGAGGGGGAGTAGAACTCCTTAGCATCAGAGTGTATTAATTACTGTATAAAAATACTAATGATCTGATGGTCATTTTGAAAAATCCTTTCTTAGCGAGCAACTAGAAGCCAAGAAGAACATATGTGCCAAATTTAAAGTTTGTAGGCTTTACAGTTCTGAAGATTTCGTGATGAGTGAGTGGATTTGGCCTTTATATATATAGATTATATTAAAACAAATGAATGTGATTTTTCTTCCTTAGAAATGAGAGCCCTATCAGAACTCCTTGGTCCATATGGTATGAAGTTCTTAAGTGAAAGTCTTATGTGGCATATTTCCTCACAGGTTGCTGAACTCAAGGTAGCTTTTCAATAATCTTGCATGGTTACTGTTTTTATAGTTTAACAGTCAAATTTGTGTTGAAATAACTCAAATGATTTAAATTAGTACCATCTTTTGTCCTTATTCATCAGGATTTTCTCCTGCATTTCATCTGAATGGAAACTCGTTTCACTTTAGGACATTTTTTAATAGTTTTGTAATTTTTGTAGTTTCTTAAAGTGCACACACTTGTTGGTTTAACCATCAGTTATACTCAAACAGCATATCTCCGTAGATCATAAATGCCTAAGATTGGCTGGACAGCTCTTTTACATCTGATTACATATAACTTTACATTTTGTGGCTGCCATATGCCCTATTTATATCTATTTAAACAATTTGTATAATCTCCTACCTAATGGTGGTCAGTCTGGGCATGCAGCAAGTAATAAAGTCAACACAGCATAATGCAATAAATAGAAACTTAGAGAATAATATGTAATGATCAGACCTAAAAATTGAATATCAATCCATAGAGACCAAACCACGAATCCACCAACAAAACTGGTTTAACCTCCTGGTTTAGTACCTAGGAGAACATCCCGGCTTTTATGAAAATCCAGAAAGGTCAGGGCCCAGTTGGTCTGAGGTGATTCTGTTCCACAGGGCAGGTACCATGGCAGAGAAGGCATGACTTTGAAACCCTACAAAAATCATATTTCTTTATGGATAGGACCTGGTGCATGTCAGTGCTATTTGTTCTGATGGGGTAAACACAAAAACTGCAAGTATCCTGAACCCATTGAGGGTTTTATAGTGATTTACCAGCACATTGCATTATATCCAGAAACCTACTGCAACAATGCAGCATAAAACAAGAGTGTCACGGGCATAACATAATGTGCCCCAAATTATCTGCACCACTTCTTTCTGGGCCAGCTTTGCATTAACGAATGCCCCCTTGATACTTTGGAGCACAACTTCTTTCCTTGGCTGCTTGATGGAAGTTGAAATCCGAAATATGACTGGTTTAAAGTTGTCTATCCCTAATTTAAGGAAATCCAGTAATGATTCAGGAAACTTCATTCTTGAGATGTAGTATCGTGCAGAGTGATATGGTATGTAGCCTTAGAGCTATAGCTTTAATTCTTTGAATGCAAACTACCTATATCTTATAAATTAGTCTAAAAAATTTACTATAAAAATCCTGCCAAAATAGAAGAAGGAATGATACAAGGCAATGTTTTGAAGCTCTAGCCAGACCAAACTCAGAAAATGTAAGTTACTTTTCCATGAGGAAAACCTGTAAAAGTGATGTTGATGTGGACCAATGATGTACTTGTATTGGATATTGTGTTCTGCTGTAGTTACGCTTTCAATTTTCTTTGCATATTATGCAGAGAATGTTATTTATAATTTGCTTTATTTTGCTTTGCTCTCTATTCTGCAATTCTGTGCTTTTTGCTCTGCTCTGCTCTGCTCTGCTCTACTTTCTTTTTAGGCCACCTTAGCCCAGATTGAGGAATGCAATCCAGTTATTCCAAACCAGCTTTGGCCAATTTTGTGAGATGATTAGAACAATAAATGCTTTATGAAGCAGACAGAGCTTTTATTATTATTCTCGAAGCTTTCTGTTTGCTGTGTATTTAGGCTAAAATAGCGTAATGACATAGTTCTTCTGGTCAGATAGTAGGAAGATCTGGATTTCATGAGCTGTTTCCTGCTTGCCTCACTGAAATGTTCTAAAGCATGCACTTATTACTATACTCAGATCTGTGCCTGACCTGAGATCTTGCTTCGTCTTAGAAACTTGTGGTTGAGAATGTTGAAGTTCTAACACAAATGAGGACCAGTTTTGATAAACCAGATCAGATGGCAGCTCTCTTCAAAAGATTGTCATGTAAGTATTCTAATCAATAAAAGATGTAAATATTCACATATGTTAAAGTAATGGATAATAAGTTTCTCAGTGACAAAAAAATAGCCAAAATAGACCAACACTGTCAATTAAAAACTAAAATTAATAAGTTACACTCATTAAAAATAATAGGACTTTCATTAACGCAATGCATAAATTTATGAACAGTCATATATGGCTGATACAGCAATCTATTTCATTCATTATCTGAATGAAACTCACAAATAAAACTGTATAAAGACAAATATTTTAAAAGCTTAACAGAATTTTAAGATTACATCAAAGTGGATTCTAAACAAGCTGCTGGAAAAAGAGTGTTCATTTTTTTCATTCTTTACCTTTCATTCAGTCTTAGATCTGATTTGCATTTCACAGACTTAGCTTAATCTTCCTAGTTTGTTACCTTTCATTCAGAATTCAGAGCCAGAGACTGGTTGGGGGGCTAGGTTTGAGAAAGCTGCAGTATGAGCTGAAGTAATTAGGCCATTGTTTTGCTAAATTATATGGGATTACTTTTATTTTCTGCAACCTAGAGTCTTAAACAGAATATAGAGGCTACTCCACTGTTTGTGCTCCACGCTTGATTATCTTAGCTAATTAAATCCAGCTGAATATGTATTTATTAATCAATTCATTCATCAGTTTCTATAGCCACCAACTCGACAAGGTGACTCTGGGCATCTTAGAATTCTAAAATTGTATAGTTAAAATAATTTTTAAAAATTAAAACAATAAACGCATCCACAAAATCAGTAAAATACAGGCAGCAACCATGATAGTTAATCAACCAATGGTAAAGCCAAGTAACAAAGCTCTTAACACATTCAGAGCCCCAGACCCAGGTCTATACCCAAGTTCTTAAAGCTTTGCAGAAAGCCAACTGGATTGGGGCAAATGGAAATGGTAATCGGGAGATCCTGCAGACTTTTCTTCTTTCCAGAAAAAGTTCTTCAATTCGTTCTGAAAGAAGAAGTGGCATGCCTTTTTCTCAAATTTCCTTGCCTTGGGTTTTGGATTACTACTATTTAGTAGCAATTATTTTCCTGTTGGATGAGCACGAGAATAATTTAATAGTTTTTTAATGATATATTTTGGTATTCTGTATGGTTTTTAATATTGCCTGTGCGCCGCCCTGGGTCCTTGCAAGGAGAAGGGCAGGATATAACTTTAATAAAATAAAATAAAATAAGATGAGATGGTAGAGTGGTTGATATGGTTAAGTGAAATATATTTTCTATGGTACATTTGTATCTGATACAGGCCTGGTTTCAGTTCTGAAACTTCATTGGTGGATGATCCTTATTAAAAGAGAATGCAGCCCTGTTGATTTTCTGTCTTTTGATTTATTTATTTTTAAAAATCAATGTATTACATTAATTTCCTAGAACTGCTTGTTATGTAGAATTTGGTGTCACTCTGATAATGATGAAACTGTACTATTGAGCCTGGTTTGTTTGGTCTAGTTGGGAGGTATTGCAGGGATCCATATTGTCCTCTGTGTTCTGTAACATCCATGTGAAAGGCTGGATGAAATCATGTGAAGATTTGAAGCCAGGGACAATCAGTATGCAGGTGATATGCAGGGCCTCACAATGTGTAGAGACAATATTAACCTATGAGCAGTGGTACACAGAAACTACTAACAAGGTAGACATGCTTCTGGAAGCAGGGTATTTATAGTTAGGTATTTATAGAAATAGTATTGTTCCCCCAAAGTCCAAATGCTTGCATTGCTATCAGCTCAAAATGGTTTTCTAGCCATCATCATTTCCTTATGAGAATATGAATAAATAATTATTGCATTTGTGCTGTAGACCACTTTTGAAAACAATTTGGAGGCTTCACCTGTGAGAAATGGTGCTTCTTGGTCACTGAAAGACACGCAAAGGCAGAGTTATACTTCACTCTGAAGTATATACTTCCATTATACTTCACATCTTTTGTGCGAAATTCACCTATTCCTTTTTCACTTTCACACTTGCTCAAGGTGGTAATGTTAGGTAAGGCTCAAATGACCTTGAGCATAAATCGATGTCGGATCAATCCAGTGCTTTAGAAATTTCCAATCGCTACACCTCACCGCGGGGAGGCGGAACCGGATATTCCTATATGGTTCCGCCCCAGGCTTCTAATGGACCCGGAAAGGTTCCAGAGGGAGCTTGGGCCAATTCCTGTGACCCTGCCCCGCGACTCGACTGAGGACCTAGTGGCCGCATGGTTAAGTGCGGCCGCGGGGGCCTTGGACCGAGTCGCGCCCTTGCGGCCTCTCTTGCGGCGGCGAATCACCCAGGCTCCTTGGTTTACCGAGGAGCTTCGGGGGATGAAACGCCACAAGAGATGCCTAGAGAGCAGATGGAGATCCTCTCGCTCCGAAGCCGACCGAACACTAGTGAGAACCCATATTAGGGCTTACTTAGTGGCGATAAGGGTGGCCAAACGTGAGTATTGTGCCACCCTTATTGCATCCGCAGATAACCGCCCTGCCGCCCTGTTTGGGGTGACCCGCTCCCTCCTTCATCAGAGGCCGCGGGAAGCTCCTCTGCAAGGGCGAGCAGAGGAATTTGGGATTTATCTGCAGGAGAAAATCACTCGGATTCGGAATGAGCTACCCTCCATCGACAGTGGTCCTGTGGGACTGTCCGAGACTAGTCTTGAGGTTCCTTCTTGGGAGGAGTTTGACTTTGTTACCACCGAGGATATGGACAGGTTGTCAAGGAAACTTAGGGCGACCACATGTTTATTGGACCCGTGTCCCTCCTGGCTTGTACTGGCATCCTGGGAGACGACACGAGGCTGGCTCCAGGGCATTGTCAACGCATCTTTGAGTGAGGGGTCCTTGCCTGCCGTCTTGAAAGAGGCGGTAGTGAGGCCCCTCCTCAAGAAGCCGTCCCTGGACCCAGCTTTATTAGAGAACTATCGTCCGGTCTCCAACCTTCACTTTTTGGTGAAGGTTGTCGAGAGTGTGGTAGCCCAACAGTTTCCGCGACACCTGGAGGAAGTTGATTATCTAGACCCGCGCCAGTCCGGCTTCCGACCCGGTCACAGCACCGAGACGGCATTGGTCGCGTTGGTTGATGATCTCTGGAGGGCGCGGGATAGAGGTTATTCCTCTATCCTAGTCCTATTAGACCTCTCGGCGGCTTTTGATACCATCGACCATGGTATCCTATTGCACCGACTGGGGGGGTTGGGGTTGGGAGGCACCGTTTTGCGGTGGTTCTCATCCTACCTCTCTGGTCGGTCGCAATATGTGTTGACGGGAGAGCAGAGGTCGACCTCGAGGCCTCTCTTATGTGGGGTTCCTCAGGGGTCGGTCCTCTCGCCCCTCCTTTTCAACACATATATGAAGCCGCTGGGTGAGATCATCCGTGGTTTTGGGGTGGAGTACCATCTGTACGCTGATGACACCCAGCTGTACATATCCACCCCAAACCACCCCAACGATGCCGCCGAAGTGCTGTCCCGGTGTTTGGAGGCCGTACGGATCTGGATGGGTGGTAACAAACTCAGGCTCAACCCTGCCAAGACTGAGTGGCTGTGGTTTCCGGCACCCCGGTTCAGCCAGATTACACCAACTCTGGCCATTGGGGGCGAAACACTGGCCCCCGTGGAGAGGGCGCGCAATTTGGGTGTCCTCCTGGATTCCCGGCTGTCCATGGAGGACCATGTGGCGGCCGTGGCCAGGGGGGCGTTTCATCAGGTACGCCTGATGCGCCAATTGCGCCCCTTACTGGACCGGGCTGCCCTTCGCACAGTCACTCAAGCTCTCGTGACGTCCCGACTCGACTACTGTAATGCTCTCTACATGGGGCTTCCCTTGAGGTGCACTCGAAAGCTACAGCTAGTCCAAAACGCAGCCGCGCGGGTGATTATGGGAGCCACTAGATGCTCCCACATAACACCGATCCTGCGCGAGCTGCATTGGCTTCCTGTGGTTTTTCGAGTGCGCTTCAAGGTTCTGACAACTATCTTTAAAGCGCTCCATGGCTCGGGGCCTAGTTATATGCGAGACCGCCTCCTGCCCCATACATCCCTTAGACCGATACGCTCCCACAGAGAGGGCCTTCTCAGGGTGCCGTCGGCCGGACAATGCCGACTGGCGACACCCAGGGGAAGAGCCTTCTCTGTGGCGGGCCCAGCCCTTTGGAATGACCTACCCCCTGAATTACGTACCATCACCGACCTCCGCCTCTTCCGCCAATGTCTTAAGACATATTTGTTTCAACAAGCCGGCCTAGCCTAACCTCCCATGGGGACTTTTAGGTAGTTTTAAATTGGGTTTTTAAAATTTGGTTTTAGCGCAGGATAGGTTATTTAATAGTTTTTTAAATTATATTTATTGTATTTTGTATGTTTTTAAATTTTCCTGTGCGCCGCCCTGGGTCCTTCGTGGAGAAGGGCGGGATATAAATTTAAATAAATAAAATAAATAAATAAATAAATTTAGAGGGAATCTTGCTGACGGGCACTTTACAAGCAACCTTTGGGAACTGTACCTTGAATGAAGTCCTCCTTGATTGTAGTTCTCTCTGTATGGGACTGTATCTTGATTGTCCCTTTACTAGTTGATTTCCATTGATAGCTTAAGGCAAGGGTCTTCCTCCAGAAATTCTGGTTGTGGCAGGAGATTTTGGGCCAGCTGGGTATGTCCATGAGATTTTAAAATGAAAATATTTTCCTTCTGGTTCATGCTCTATCTCCCACAGCAGGGGTCCTCCAACCCCCCCCCCCCCTCTCCCCCAGGTCCATAGACCAGCACTGAGCTGTGGCTTGCCAGCAACAGGGCCACGTAAACAAGTGAAGCCCCATCTACATGATGCAGGCAGCATGCAAAACCACGCCTCCTCTGGGCCACAGAAAAACCTTTATCCACGGAACCCTGGTGCCCAAAAGATTGGAGGCTGCTGTCCTACAGAACTTAGCACAGACAAAAAAAATGCTGTTTAAGAGCATAAGTTAATGAAAAATTGCCATTCTGTTTCACACTTTACATTTTTTTTCCAGCTGTTGATAGCGTTTTGAAGAGGATGACTATTATTGGTGTTATTTTATCATTCCGATCGCTTGCACAAGAAGCGCTTAGGGATGTAAGTACTGTATTGTGCATTGTAACTCTACTGTAAAACATATTCACTTATCTTAATGTAAATTGAGTGAAATATATTACAAAAGTAAATGTAATTAAATGCTAATAACTGTAAATGAGGTAAATAAGGTCTCAGAAGCCTTAACTTAGCTGCCATGCATAAATTGAAGGTGGCATGGGATAAATATATGCAGAAATCATAAAATGCGTTCAAAAGGGAGCGAATATATAAGAAATACATTATTTTTCTGTGTTCCCTTATCCTAGGTTTTATCCTATCACATTCCTTTTCTTGTAAGTTCAATTGAAGACTTTAAGGACCACATTCCAAGAGAGACCGATATGAAGGTAAGAATTTTCTCCTGAGAGTAGTGGATGCTTTAATTCCAATAAAGAATATATATCAAATCATAAAAGCAATACACCACGCTAACTGTGGACTGTCTGGGTGATTTTGATTAACATGATGAAAAGAGTTATAGTATTGTGCTTTTGTAATCATTTACAATTCCAGGTTTTGTCATCTTCAACACATATAATGAAGAACTATTTATATTAATCAAAAATATTAAGTGATGTCTTGAGAAAGATTGGGGAGAAATTGTCATGAGTGGGGAGAACAGAATAGTGCCAGGGAAGAGAGTGAAAGAAGGAATCTAAGAAAAGAGGAAAGAGAATAATCATTTATTGTTACGTTTACATTTAGCAAGAATTTCTAATTTATAGATGTTGAAATATTCCTTAAACAAATGGATATTTTAAAATCATTTTGGTCTGAGGAGTTCTAAGAGACAGATGCAAGCAAATGTAGGATGGGAAGAATCTGTAGCTTAATAGTCACTGGTAGCTGGTTTTTCTGACAAGCACTGGGAATTGTTCTCTATCATGGAGGCTCTAAATATGTAATTAATAGCATAACAGAGGAAGAATTTGAAAGGCATTTCATTTATTTATTTAATAAACGTACATCGCTACATGATTCATACATAGGCAGCGAATTTTGAAATGTTGTTTTTAGGATAATGAGCATTCAATCTCTAAAATGATAGCCTTTTGCTTTGAAATAAAATCAGATTTGATTTACAGGAGACATCCAGAATCAAATTCTTCTATATGAGACAAGAAGCATTAAGAGCACAAGTACTTGAAGTTACTTAGATTCTCAGTTAGTGCATCTTGAGAGTAGTTTTCAAATCACATTAGTTTTTCCACTTTTCCATAGTTATATTTTTAATCTGATGAAATTTCATATGGTCTAATGACATATCTCATTCTACAGTAGTGTTTTGTTTTTCAGGTTGCAATGAATGTATATGAGCTCTCATCAGCTGCAGGACTCCCATGTGAAATAGATCCTGCCCTGGTTGTAGCTCTTTCTTCTCAAAAATCAGGCAAGATTATAAATCACATGGATAGTGAGTGTTGTGTGACACTTCTGCATTCAGCCATTTCCTGTTGTGAAATCAACTGTTGTTGATTTTATCTCCTTTTATTTTAGAGCACACAAAGGTGTTTTTTTTTCAGTCAACATTCTATTTACAGGATAAAATATTTCAAGATTATTGCTATTATTTGTATGCTTTATTTATGTAAAAAATTTGAAGTAATGAAAAACTGATATAAAGTTATTTCCCCCTGAATGCATGTAGCTGGAGGAGGTGACTAAATGCTTGGTCTTGATTTAAGTTTCATAAATGAAGCCAAATATGTGTGCCCCAGGATAATATTGTAGGATCCAATCTAGTTCAGTTACCGGGACCACAGATTAGTCTTCTGAGCTTTCGGACTCATACTGGAGTCCATCCTCAGAGAACTTCTCTCTAGCAGAGTGTGTGCTTTGGACTATTCTGTGTGTGGTAATTTATATGGTGCCTGGTTGTATGTGACTTTTTAGTTGTTGATTGAAGTGTTGATGGCTGGATATTAAATCATTGGCTGTTGTTTCCAAGTTGATTTAAGTTTACTTATCTTGGCCACTATTTAGGATACAAAATGCCATGTGTTTCATTTGAACCAAGTTAAAATGAATATGGGTCCTTAAAAACATTTTACTTGTAACTCATCCTAAGTTTCAAATTCTCAATAACTTCATCTCTTCTTTTAATGAATTCTATACAGTATATACTTTGCTGGTCTCCCTTCAATCATTAATGTCATGGCAATTTGTTTTTCTTTGGGCTTTTTCTTGAACTTTCTTTTCAGTGATTAAACTAGGGTCTGTTTCTTTCTGGACCCCCACCCCCAATAAATGATTGTTTTAATTTGAATTCATTTTCAGAAAATATTAGTCCAGAAGAGGAATATAAAATTGCTTGCCTTCTGATGGTCTTTGTGGCAGTCTCCTTACCAACTTTGGCTAGTAATGTGATGTCTCAATACAGTCCTGCTATTGAAGGTAATATTTGTGGGAATTCATGGAGTTAACTATTCGGTTGAAATGATTGATTTTAATTTATGGTCTTGGTGGTTACATTTTGGTATGGAATAACAAGTCATTTTTACCTCACAATGGTACTTTTCAAAAAATATATCTCTTACTTCATTCTACTTGGTTTTTAGAGATTAGTGATTAGAAAATGTTAAGGTGTAGTGCAGTGTCCCCCAACCTCAGGGACCATTTTTGTGGAGTGAGAGTTTTCCACAGCCTGGAGAGGGCGTGGTTTTTGGATCTGCATCCTGTGGCGTCATTTGTTTGTACAGCCTAGTGTCTGGCATGCTGATCTATGGACCAGGGGTTGGGGACCCCTGCAGCAGAGGAAGTATTTATAACAGAGGTAGTCAACCTTTTTATACCTACCACCCACTTTTGTATCTCTGTTAGTAGTAACATTTTCTAATCGCCCATCAGTTCCACAGTAATGGCGATTTATAAAGTAGGGAAGTCAATTAAATTAAAACAAGGAAAGTGCTTCAGTATGGGACAAAACCCTTACCGCCCACCATGAAAGCTGGAATGCCCACTAGTGGGTGGTAGGGACCAGATTGACTACCACTGATTTTTTAAGATGAAAAACAATAATGAGTATTATCTGGAAGAGTATTGAATGTGTGTGTGTGTGTGTGTGTGTGTGTGTGTGTGTGTGTGTGTGCAGGGGAAAAAAAGAATGAAATAATACAAATGTCTTCTTGTCTAGGTCACTGTAACAATATCCATTGCCTGGCAAAAGCAATCAATCAGATTGCTGCAGCCTTATTTACCATTCACAAGGGAAGCATTGAAGATCGTCTCAAAGAATTTTTGGCAGTATGTACAATTATTTTTTCCCCCCAAAATAACCTGCTCTAGAAATTAATCTGTATTATGCAAAGTTTGCAGCTGTACTGTGATTAATTTACAATGTTTGTTATCAACCCTGATGATATTGGAGGGGGATGTTGTACATAATAATGGTTGCTATAGTGAATGTCCATGTTTTGCTTCGCTTACTGTATTTCATTAGAATTAATCTATTCTGGGGATCTGAGCACTCAAATGAAACAATTCAATTAGTGTTTCAATTAGTCCCATTCATTTCTTTATTACGCATTACTCTATATTTCCCATGTTTGCTACATTCTTTAGCATTGCAAATTACCATTAGTCTTACATAGTATTTATATCAGACATTGCCGAATGAAATAGTATGCCTTAAAAATAGGAGAAACTATAATTTGTTTTGTTTATGTTTAATCAAGTTATGTGTGATTATAATTTATCACTTGTTATAATCATGATTTATCACTTGTTGCTTGTATGCACACTGAGAGCTTATGCATTGGAGGCAAATTCCTTGTGTGTGTCCAATCACACTTGACCAATAAAGAATTCTAATTCTAATGTGTGCATCCTTACAGCTTGCCTCCTCCAGTCTACTAAAAATTGGCCAGGAGACAGACAAAACCACTACAAGGAACAGAGAATCTGTTTACTTACTTCTTGACATGGTAGGCTTTAATCCTAACTATTGTTCCTTAAAGCTGTTTTGCAAGTAAGCAGAGATATATTGTTGTGGATCACAGAAAAATAATTGCTCAACAAGTTCAACTTATTAAAACAATTTCTACTCCAGCCCTCTTCCTATTTTTGTCTCAAATTGGACATATACTGGCTGCAGATTTTGTGAGTGTTATGTTAGTTCAGTACAGCTGGAGCCCACAAATATTATATACTAGTGATGGCTAACCTTTTATGTTACTGTGTACTGGAAAAGACATCAAATCTGGAACACGCGGCCTTGTTAGTCTTTGTGCATGCGGGAGCATCAAATCCCCAGAAGAGCAGCGTTCCAGTGCACATCTGCGTGCCAGCACCCAAACTTCCAGTTTCCGGCACAGATGGATGCCCCACAAACAGCTGGCCATCGTGCATGACGGAAACCCAGAAGTTCAGGTGCTTGTACATGCATGCGTGCAGGAACATTACTGTTCTGGGTTTTGCCGCTCCCACACACCTGAAGAACAGCTGGCCAGAGTGCGTGTGCACAGGACGTGGAAGAGGAGCCAGTGAAGCCAGGCATCCCAGGCCAAATTGCTCTGCATGCCACTTCCAGTACACGCGCCATAGGGTCGCCAACATGGTTATATACTGTCTTTGCTTTCTTTTCTGTGTTGTCTCTCACTCCAGCAGTTTCCCATTTAAATTTTCTCAGCGGTACATAGAACCATTATCAAATGCATTTCTGAAAGTAACTTTATTATTATGGATGTTGTGGTCACTCGGAAAATATAAGAAGAAAAGTAGTAGGCTTAGCCATTGCGATTCTTTCCTATTGGTCAAAGTCTGCTAACAATGTGACGTGATTTCTGCATCTAAATTGATTGAATCATCTCACAGATGTGCACAGAATCATCATAAATATTTTCGGCATTCAGCCCAATGAATGAGAGTGAAGGAGCAGGCTAATTAACTATTTGGTTTACAGGCTTTACAGACTGGGAGCAAGACCAGCAGTTTGAATTTCCTTGCCAGAGATTGCCCCCAAAATGCCATTTTTATTGAAGCCTTAGTTGAACTGTGTGTGTGTTGGTGTGTGCAGACCTGTAGGGACGTCCATAAATATAGGAAGATAAATTTTGCCAGTATCCTGAATTCTACTCTTTACCCAGATATTCTGACTGATTTCCTCTTTTATCTTAGATTGTGCAGGAGTCTCCCTTCCTGACTATGGATCTTCTGGAGTCCTGCTTTCCATACGTCTTGCTACGGAATGCGTACCATGCTGTGTACAAACAAAGTGTCACATCCTCTGCCTGAATAGCTACTTATCTGGAGATCAATTAAGCACGCCTCTCTGTTGCCTCAGTTTTACTTGTAAACTGTGGAGCTGTTTTTATTTTATGGCCTGGCAGAGTTTTGTGGATTCTAAATTTTTTCCCAATGCAGTTGTATTTCTGACCAGTGGTTTCTTAATATGGTTGTATTACAATATAAGCTTGGCTAATTTTAGGTTGCACATTTGCTAAAATTATTCCTTTTTTTTTCTTTTTTAGAGTCTCAATTCTGTTCAAAAGAGAAATGCTGAAGTTATGGGGTTTTTTTTCATATTTGATCATGCAGAAATCATAATGGCTTGTTTATCTCCATGAAGAACTCTATTTAGTGATTATTTTAGTGTTCCTAGTTTTCATCTGTGTGTAAATTATTTCATATAGGGAGAATTTACAACCTGTACCTATTGTTCTTATCAGAAATAAGATCTGGATGTGCATTTCTGTGAACTACAACATTTTTACTTTATTTTTTGAAACACTCACTCAGATTAATGACAGATGCTATCTAATATTTTAAAAAGAAGTTATAGGATTGCTTATCCTTAAACAATCTTCTCCATACAATCTGAAATGAGAAAAGGTGATTTTGTTTGTACAAAGCCTACATAGTGAAATTTTTTAAGACTAATGTCCATGGTGCCCCATTGGCATTAACACTGCATTGTATCCTCCTGTATAATAAACATTCTTATGCATTTATCAAATGTTGATAAAATGTTAGCCCTTAACCACTTTTTATATGTTTTAAATTTTTGAAATTCAAGTGTATCTTCCATTACATACAATAAACACTACACTGAAACGTGCTGGTGACTTTGCTATTTTATACTAAGCTAGACTGAACTGACACAATCATCAAGGAATGTATTTAATGTTTGATTCTATTTTTGTATAGAATATATTTTTAGTTTCTAACATCTACAGAAGAAAGAGCAATGCAAGTTGCATTTCCATTATTGTCATCTCTAAAGACTATGACCATAGTACTGTTGATTGAACAGTAATTTAATTTTTGAATATTTTTAATCTATTAAAAACACCAAACATTGCAGGTTGCTCTGCATTTTTCTTCTTGTAACTAAAGGAAGTGTAAATTCTATTCCCTGCTTCCCCTAACTTTTGTTTATATATTTTTCAGTTACTTTTGAATACCTGGCATAATAATCATAATATAGTCCAACAGTTGTTTAAGTATAAGTATAATCTTTATTGTCATTGTTCTTAAATACAACTAAATTGGTTTTAACCTCACTGGTGCAAAATTATAGCAGAAACGAAAAAAGAAAGAAAAAGAAAAAAAACTAGTGTGTGCATGGAGTGATTGTGGTTGTATTTAAAAGTCTGACAGCCCAAGGATAGAAACTATCTTTAAACCTGTTTGTTTGGCTGGCTTATTGGCCAATCCCTTGCCATTAGTTCACACATAAACAATCCAACACTTTAAAAATGCAAAAAACAAACCAACCCCCAAAACAACAGTATTTTGGCCATTCAATGTGAGCGTAAGCAAAAGGGTCAAAGAGATCCCAAGAATTATATTACTGAAATGCTTTGCTCTTGAGTGTTTCCTAAAATTCAGCTGGTTCCCTAGCTTTATGAAGTTTATATAGCCTCCTATGTCTCCAGAATAAAATCTGGCTGCTGCATAACAATCAAATGAAAAAAAGTATGTAAAGCAAATATAAAATTCAAATTTATTAATATATTTATAAATTAAATCTATATAGGCACCCATCTCATATACTTTGAGTTCCATATTTGATTCATTTTGGCTACTTATAAAAATGGCTTTTGCTGATGTAGGACATGAAGCTCAAGTTGAATTAACAATTTTGTTGTGTTAGGTGCTGATAATTAAAGGCAAGATAAAGTTTGTGTAGAAAATGTGAGGTTTTAGAGCACACACTGGCTTCCTTAAGTCATGTTGACTTTGGAAGACTAATAGAAAGTACATACTGTGGGGTTAGAGTAAACCAATGAGTTAAGTATACCTTAGAGGCTGGCAAACAGAACTGTTAAACAACAAACAAACAACCATTTAGCAACAATTTAGATGCAAATATGTGTACTTTTAAAAAAAGATTAGAGATACTTAGTTGAGTTAATTTCAAACTAGAGTAAATATTAAAGATGAGATATATAGAAAGATGAGCCTTGTCTCATGTTATCCTCATCCAGCTCAAGTAATGAAACAATGGACTGTGTTATTAGGAAAGATCAGAGTCCTGAATTAAAACTGCTCATTTTTATCACTCCACCAGGACTAATGCTGCATTAGACAGAGTGTGAAAACCCAGCAGGTGATTTTGTTATTTGTGGTTTTCCTCCCAGGTAGAAAAACAAATTGGCTTATTTTTGGAAACTATATAGTTTGACTTAGGGGCTAGTGACAAAAACAATCACCATGATATGTTTATGCGTTCCCCTTTGCTACTAACCTACTTTATGGTGTTGCACATTCCTATGAACCTCAAGCTTTGTTTTGAAAACCCATTTATAGTCTTATGGCTCTTAACCCTTTGACATTTCTATTAGAATCCATGTTTTACTTTCAAGCAAGGATCCCTTCCCATACAGTTGCCCTCCCATTTCCGTGTCCAGCTGTCTTAACAAATTTGTCACTCAGTAACAGAAATGTTGAGCTCAATTGTGTCCTACGTTGAGGACTACCTATATCTGAAGATGAATCTGGAGACCAGTATATGCAAAACAGCTGCCTTCCTCCAAATCTACACCCTTCTCCTTTCATCTTCTTGTTATTTCCTATTTCTCTACCATTCTACTGACAAGTCAGATATTGTCCAGGGTTTTTAAATTCAGTCACAAACACCTTATTATTTTAAGTCTAGAGAAAGGCAGATGGGTGGGATGAATAATAAATATGAACAATGTAAAACTGAATTAACCTTGCTAAACAATTTCCAGCTGAGAAATTGAGAAAATTGGACTTTGAGATGAGGAACTAAGCCAGTACATATCCAACTAGGCAAAGGTGGTCTGGAGAGGAAGCTTGATAAGGTGAGGTGTAGAATGAAAGATAGGCAATGGGCAGAGTTTGGAAACTGATAGTTGTAAATGGGAGGTGATTGTAAATGGTAGGTGATATAACTTGCAGACACATGATCCCTACAATTGCTCACGTTGCATTCTTTAGTATACTGGAGTGACTGTAATTGTAGCCACCCCCACATTAATAAATTCATATGTAAACCCTGTGACATGTCCTGAACTTTGTGACTTCGTTATGAAAGCAATGATTCAACAATCCATGCAGTCTTGGGCTTTCCCCCAAATACAGCCTACAAAACAGAAATCCTACTACATTCTTCCCCTCATTCTGATAGGATCATCTGGTTGGCAGAAAAAGACTTTCGTCATGCGTTGATATTATTTTATCTCTGCAATAGCTGGTGGGGTTTTGTAGACCAAGGTTCTCGAACCTTGGCAACTTTAAGACTTGTGGACTTCAACTTCCAAAATTCCTCAGCCAGCAAAGCTGGCTGAGGAATTCTGAGAGTTGGAGTCCACAAATCTTAAAGTTGCTAAGGTTGGAGACCCTTGTAGACGATCCAGTTAAAGGACTTTTAACTCGGGGTTCCTCAGATTTATTCCTATTGCCGATTACAGGGTCTCCCCTTGCAAGTCAGAATTTGGTTATTCACTGCTTACTATATTATGTAAACTCAGCCATTGTGGCTTATAAATAAAGCATGTGGTGGAATAGTATATGAAGTTGACCAATTGTAACTTAAAGTAATCTGTGAACTTTATAGGTTAAACGGGAATCTTACAAATCATTTAATGTAAGACTACTTAACACAGAAGATTCAGAATGAGGCAGTTCAGATCAGGTGGCTTCTGGTAAAAAGCCCCAGGCCCTTGCTCTTCTAGGTCAAGGGTCCCCAACCTTTTTGGCACCAGGGACCGGTTTCATGTAAAAAAAAATTCTGCAGACTGGTGGGAGCCTCCAGCGGGTGAGTTGAGTCATGTGGGCCGCGTGCGCGTTCGGCGGTCCGAGGAAACCCGAGGCGGAAACCCGCGTCTCATGGGAATGCGACCCGGGGAGGGCGCCTTGCGTGCAACTGGGTGGGAAAGCTGCCAGGAGTCCCGGGTGAAGGATCCTCGGCTGGGGCAAGAGGGCCTGGCAATCCCTTCCCCCTGCGCAGGGCCAGGTGGTGCCCCGAACCCCCCCAATGCAGGCTGTTGCCCCCATCCTGCCCCCGGGGAGCGCCCCGGCCAGCTGCCAGGATAGCGGAGCATTTGCTATACTTTCCTAAGAGTTGCGCTACTCTCTCCGCCGCTCACTCCAGCCTGGTTACTATCAAGCCATGGACCGGGACCGGTCCGCGAACCGGGGGTTGGGGACCCCTGCTCTAGGTAACTGGTGCCATTGTCCATCTGCTCAGGAAGTTTAAACTTTCTGTAACTTAAACCTATTCAGAAAACAAGTTTCTGAACTCAGTGCGTTTTCTTCCTAAGCAATTGAGCATACAATGACAAAGATGTTGCGATCCATCTTGGTGTATCACTATGAAAAACTATTTGATCAGTTACTGACCCTTGGCGATGTTCAAGGAAACCTTCAGTTTATTTCTTTTGCAGAAGTTCCAAGGAAATTAAAATTAAAATTGAAATAGTATATTTTATCAAATGTAGTTAATTCATATTGTTAACTACCCACCCACCCCCATGGGGTTTTGATAGCCAGTTTATTTCATTCTGAATTTTTATTCCAGTGCATAAAAGACACACAAATCCAAATATTTTTTTTAAATTGGAAAAGGTTAATAGAAACAAAAAATCTTCCAGAAATATTGTTCTTGGCCCATCATATAAAAGGCCTCGTTTATTACATCTTCCATTAGATTCAAATATAGATCATTTGTTCCAACTATTGCAATACAGCCATACTCAGTAAGAGTAACTATAGGAAAACACTATGCAGGTCTTTGGCGTACCTTAAAAAAAAAGTACCATTGAAATAGGAGGCTGACAACAGCTGCATATCATTTCCAACTTGACCTTCTTTTTGGCCTTGGAGGGGTTTTTTTTGTGACTGTCTTAAGTTACATTACACAAAGGTTGCACCTGTAACAAATTACACATGATGCCATTTTAAAGTTCCCTACCAGTGTATCATGAATATTTATATATGAAATGTCCGTAATTTCATTTATATCTATGGTTTAACTGAAAACCAACCTGCTCTGGAGTCCTTGGAGAACTCTGCAAGTTTTGGAAAGTTGCACAGAACTCTCTTCCCCCACCCTCAGCCCCCTACCCCCCACCCCGATTTATCAAGCAGTTATCAACGCTGGACTGTTTTATTGTGTCATAGTATATACTAGTATTGTTTTGGATTTTACAATATATTGTTTGGTTTTATTGCTCCTGTAAATGTATATCTCCTTCATAAAGTCCTTTTCTACACCCAAAGGTGTAGAATTTTTAAGTCTTATTAGAAATCTGAAAATTATCCCACAATATTTATAATGCAAACAAGATGGGCTCTGTTAGTAATAACTGACATAAAAATAAACAAAAATCAAAGCTATCCTGGAATCTCAAGCTGAGTTGTTGTTTTTTTTAAAGCACCCACATCTTCATTGGTGGCTCATGATTTCAAGCTGCATGCTAAATAAATCGACCTAAGTCAGGGATGTCCAATCTTGGGAACTTTAAGACTTGTGGACTTCAACTCCCAGAATTCCCCAGCCAGCTGGCTGGGGAATTTTGGGAGTTGAAGTCCACAAGTCTTAAAGTTCCCAAGTTTGGACATCCCTGACCTAAGTGATCATTTAAGAAACCTTATCACAGATATTTCCCCCCCCCCCCCCCCCCCAATCTTACGAAACCATGAATAAGCCCATCTGCTTTGCCATGTTTTTTTACAATGATATCCATGGGCAAATGCCCAATGAACTTGCAAGCCTGTCCTTGTTCCTTTTGCATTTGGCAAGTGGCTTTATTAAACGCCTAATGCAACTTGAATCTCAGCGTCTTTTTTTGTAACGTGAGCAAAACTGGATGCTGTATTCCAGGTGTTGCCTTACCTTACGCTTTATAGAGTGGTACTAACACTTCACGTGATTTTGATTCTTTGCCTCCGTTTATACAAGTACTGTGTCCTTGTGATACATATGGTAGATAAGGTAAATGGTTGCCTGTTGTTCATGTCTCTCTCACCATTTATGAGTGCCTCTTAACCCATTTTTACCAGTTGCGCTTTTTTATGCTTGTTGAAATTTAATAAAGAAATAGCAAGTTGTAAAGAACACAACTGGGGGCTGGAGGGGGGGGAGAAGCTTAATTAATACCCACCCTCTGGACCCAGAATGAGGCATCCGACTACAAGGGTGGGGAAATGGCAGAGACTGAAAGACAGGGTGATGCAGTTGGGACAACATAGCAGGCAGCTCTTTTTAAAAGATGCACTGGGTGAGTACAGGAAAGGGCTCATTCTTAGCAGGTAGCACCTAGCTATTGCTCGTTATAAAACATGAGCATCTCAGAATGTTTGACCAATGACTGCCTCTAATGAACAGCCACAGACTGCCTAAATTTGCTAGAAAGCAGGAATATCACCCAAAGCTTATTTCCAAGGAAAGTGAGACTATATTCCCGACATAGATATTGTGTCCTGTGCCCCCTCCCCACTCCCAATTTCCTTCAATGTTCTTCTGACCATTGCTGTATGAGTAGTTTAAATCAGGGGTCTCCAACCTTTGCAACTTTAAGTCTGAAGGACTTCAGCTCCCAGACTTCTCCAGCTAGCAAAGCTGGCTGGAGAATTCTGGGAGCTGAAGTCCTTCAGACTTAAAGTTGCAAAGGTTGGAGACCCCTGGTTTAAATGACAGCCCCATGTTAAAGCCTCTCCCGCCCAACCTGGTAGCAATTAGCTAACCTTGTCGGATCTTGAAAAACCCAGGGTCTGACCTGATTGGTATTTGGATAGGAGGCACCAGGAAGCTATAAACTGTGAAATCTGAAAAACCCTCCAAATGGGAACCCACTTTATTGTTGCCAAGAAAACAACCTGGACATGTCCATGAAGACATCAGAAGTCAAGTTCAACTTGGAGATTAACCTTTTAGGACTATGCAACCCTTTGGATTTAAACTGGTGCTTTGGGGCATGTAGGGGTACAAATGCAGCACCAGCCTGCAAATCTTTAACCATAAACTAACTGTACAGCAACCAGAGTAGGCCATAAAATATTCTAAAGCAGGGGTGTCAATCTCAAGGCGTGGGGCGGGGCTGTCCTGGGAACAGCGAAGAACTGTCCTGCAATGCCTCTGCTAGTGAAAACAGAGCTCGGGAGGGCTACACACAGCCCTCCCAAGCTCCATTTTCACTGGCAGAGGTTTGCAGGAGGCCATCACAGCCAAAAACGGAGCTTGTGAAAGCTAAGTGTAGCTCGCCAGAGCTCCATTTTAGCTGGTAGAGGGTTGCAGGAGGCCCTCGCAGCTGGGAAAGGAGCTCGGGAGCCCATTTTCACTGGCAGAGTACTCAGGCCATTACAGGGGCCCCCAACACGAGTGACATAGAGCTGGCCACACACACACCCTGGCCACGCCCCCCTGGCCCAGGGTTCAAACACAAACCTGATGTGGCCCTCAATGAAATCGAGTTTGACGCCCCTGATCTAAAGCAATCAGGAAGAGGGTTGCATAATTGATCCCATTGTAGAGTTATAAAAATGCCACTGGAAAAAGCAGAGGGCTGAGTACAACTTACAGTTTTTGTACCACAGCCATACAGAAAACCACCTGAAGCCATTATTAAACACCGGGACCAATGTAGAGCTGACCCTCACTCACAATTCTTTATAACTCTTCCTTCTAGCCAAATGAGGGTGCAGGAATGCCCTGGGAAAAGTGGCTAAGGCAAGTTTCCTTTCTATTTTCATCTCTCTTGGCTGAGTGTAAAGAAGAGGGTGAAAACAAAAGCATAGTTGAGGGATAGGGAGCAAAGGTGATTTCCTGTTAGGCTGCTTTTTGCAGAGAGTTCTGCTGCCCTCCTTGCTTGGTTTCCACCTTCTGTTTGGTGGGAGGGTGTGCATTGGCCTGTGTCTGCCGTGCCCCCCCCCCCCATCAGTAGTAGGAAATGAAGGGGATCCAAGGGTGGGAGAGAAGGGCCGAGGTGGCAGCAAGGGGAGAAGGTCTGCTTTCTATTTGTTCCCGAAGATCAAAAGCATCTGGGTCCATGTGGAAAGAGCTGCCTTTAGCCACTAAGCGAAAGTTTTCCCAAAGATTGGGGGGGGGGGTTGTGGATAGAGGGGGGGGGGGAAGCCAGGACAAACTAAAATGATCTTTATTAAAAAACAAAAGAGGGCAGGTTTGAGGGACTTCTTTTTAAATTGAAAAGACAGTGCCATGTCAAGATAACAATTACAAATAAAGCAAAGCCAAAGAAAAATCAATAGTAGATCTTAACAAACAAGCTAATAACGATAACTACTATATTAACGTAAATTACAGCAATGCGACCTGAAGAAAAAGAGCTTTAACTAAATTTCTACCTACATTAGCTTATTTACAATTTTTCCATCTTATATCCATCGTTTTATACATCCTTGTTTTCCAAAATAACAATTATTGTCATTCGTCAACTTCCCTCTCATTTCTACCTCTTGCCTCTATCCATTCATAACATTTATTCCATGTCCTATAATATTTCCAGTCTCCTTTATCTTCTAACGTTAATCGATCCATTTCAGCACAATCAGGTTTGGGGGACTTTTAAGGCAAATTCTATGAGCGGGGGGGGGGGGGGGGAGGAAAAAGAAGGAAAAAGTGGTAAAAAGCAAAACTAGAAAGGAAAAGAATGACGAGTCGTCGTGTTGCCCCCGTTCCCCCCCCCCCCCCCTCTTAACTCCCTGAGGAATTTAAGGCTGAGTTCAGAGAGGGGAGCGGGAGAATTAGGGTGCTGCTCTTCCTAAACCAAGTTGCCACTTAAGGGTCGCGGGGACGAATCTCAGTCTGGAGCGGGGGGGGGGACTGTCCACCCCAACGGCTCATTTGCGGCCAGAACCAGAAGCTCCCCCCCCCCCCCAAAAAAAACCCAGCGCAAAGCGAGAGAGAGGCGGCCACTTTTCAGATGGATAAACAGAAGAGGGGCGGGAGGGAAGCGGAGGCAGCCTCAGGTCAGGTCGCCCGTCTCTCCTCCGAGCCTCTCAGGAGAAAGGGAGGGAGGGAGGGAGGGTGGGTGGGTGCGGGTGGGTCTGGAGAAGGGAGGTGGGGCTCTCCAGCCTGGGAGGAATGGGGGGCGGGGGGCTAAAGAGCGTGAAAAAGCAGCAGGCGTGAGCCACACTCACACACCAGCGAAGCCCGGGCTCGTCCGACCTGAGATCGCCAAGCGGCGCGCGCTTGCGCTTCTCTTCCTCCCTCAAGAAACTTGTCGACTTCGCGCCTCTCCCGCCCCGCAGCGCAACCTCTTAGCCCGCTGCTGCTCCCTCTCTGCCCGAGCGGGATCCCCCTCAGCGGACGTAAAGGAAGCCTGGAAGAGGGGGGGGGAGCGGATCGCGACCTCGCTCCCCGCCCGGGCTGGGCGCGAAGAGTTTGGGAGAGAGACTCCCCTGCCGGCTCTCGGCACGCCCCCAGACTATTTGTAGGAGTCGCCCAGAGAGGATCCCCGAGCAGTTGGACGGCCGGAGGAAGAATCCAGCCACCTCCGCCGGGAAGAAAGCGGGCTTCGAAGCGGGGTGGCGGGGGGAAGAGCATGCTACGTCTGGGCTGCGGCCACGGCTCTGGAAAGATGCTGCTGCTGCTGCCTCCGTCCACTCTGCTGCTTGCCCTGGCTGGGCTGCTGGCTTCCTGGGCGCCTCTGGCGCGGGGCGCGGCTTGCGAGCCGGTGCGCATCCCTCTGTGCAAGTCTCTGCCCTGGAATATGACCAAGATGCCCAACCACCTGCACCACAGCACGCAAGCCAACGCCATCCTGGCCATGGAGCAGTTCGAAGGGTTGCTGGGTATCCACTGCAGCCCGGACCTGCTCTTCTTCCTCTGCGCCATGTACGCGCCCATCTGCACCCTCGACTTCCAGCACGAGCCCATCAAGCCTTGCAAATCCGTCTGCGAGAGGGCCCGGGCCGGTTGCGAGCCGGTCCTCGTCAAGTACGGCCACGCCTGGCCGGATAGCCTGGCCTGCGACGAGCTGCCGGTCTACGACCGAGGGGTCTGCATTTCCCCCGAGGCGATCGTCACAGCCGAAGGATCCGGTGAGTCGCCTTCCCTTCCCTCCCCTCCCCAGCCACCATCCTGGGAGCCCTGGCCCTGCTCCTTCTGCTCCCTTCCGACGTTTCCCTTCCAGCTCTCTAACCCTGGGTAGAATTGGGACCTTCTCTAGGTATTTTCTGCGGACTCCCAAGTTCAGAATCGCACATTTTCCTTAAAACTCCTACACCATCACCTTGTCTAGAGCAATGGTCCAACCAGTAGTCTGGCATGGACCACTGGGAATCCGTGAGAAAATTTTGGTAATCCACAGAAAATTTTGGTAATCCACAAAAATGCATTTTAATGCATTTTTAAAATATTGCACTAAATACTATTTATCTCTTTAAAAGAAATTCATATTAGTGGTCCGTGGGATTTGAAATTATGAATTTAATGGTCCCTGAGGTCTGAAAGGCCTAGGAGCCCCTTGGACAAATGAAATTGGGGTGGGGAGGTGGAGAAACCAGAACCACTGTGTTAGAGGAGGAGGGGGAGTGTGTACTATGATGGAAGGGGGAAATAAATATGCTCAGGGTTTCTTCTTCCTAAAAAATCATGCAGAATTCCTCCTCCACTAAACCACCATTGTCTCAAATCTGCTGGCCTTTCCTATCTTACCCCACACATTCACTGGCGGTGGATCCTTGTCTTCTTTCCCCAATTACCCATTTTTTCCTTGATTGTAAATAAACCTTTCCACTTCTTTCATATGTCCAGGTCTTATTGCCTAGATTTGGCCACAATTTAAGCAGCAGTATCTTGCTGGGGCAATCCCTTGAGTTCCAACCTTGCCTATCAAACTTTTTGATCTGTGTAAAAAGTAAGCCAATTCCTTTCTAGTCGTTTATAATCCTCTAACTATCCTTGTACCTTAGTGTAGCCACGATGATGTTGATTTATTTGGTAAATCTCTGGTTTGGAAAATGAACTTAATGATGATTAATCTACTTTTCAAATTCTTATCTATCATGCCTGATCCATCTCAACAGAGATGAGGAACCCGTGGTCCCCCGATATTATTGCCTAATGAGGGTTGACCTTCACCAGCAATTAAGTTCCTTTAATTTTCTTGGGTGTATCTCCATTTTCCAGAGGGTAACCATGATAATTTGCTTTATCTGATGTTGGTAAACCACAATTCTAGCAAACCAGGTCTTCTGACCTGACTCCCTCATTGCCTTTCCATTCCGTAATCATAGCTTTCCCAGCCCCTTAAAAAGCCCACAACTTCCTCTATGTCTCTTATTCTGTTCTCCATCTGAGTTATTGTAAAACTTGCATAGCAAGAAAAGGAAAGCAATTTTGCAAGAAAAATCTTAGTCTTTGGACTCTGTTGCCAGGCAATACTTTCTTTGTGATCAACTAAAAATGCTTGTTAGCTTTTTCTTGATTCATTCAAAATGTTACAAAAATATATTTAAGTCGGGAAGAGAAGGGAATGGAAGGGATGGTAGTAGTATCAGCTTTAGTGGAGTTGTCTTCTCTAAGCCCCCTGGAAAATAAATAAATCTAGGACACTTGATAGTTTGTCCACAATTGTAGACATTGTTGCTTGCCCATGCTTGCAGGTTTCTTTTCTGTTAGGTCTTATATGTAAACTGAATATTTGCTTAGCATTGAAGCCAATTGAAGTCTTCTATGAAAAGAAATCTGTAAATCGGCACCTGATTACCAGCTGTGACTCTCACTAAGGATCCTAGTTTTCCTTTGCTTTATCACTAAAATCAGTTTCCCCAAAGTTAATTCTTTGCAAAAAGTTTTGCAACATTCTAATTTATTATTAGGATCTTGTATGTTTTCTTTTGAATTTTGTTTGGCAGTGGTTCTAGAAAATGCTAGAGCTAAAGATGCTAGAAAAATGAAATAGCTAGATTCTGTTTTAAGAATCTCCATCCTTCTGCGGCTTCCCTTGCTACTCACACTTCTTCACCTTGACGAAGTTCCATAGCTGGAATGGGTTCTACTTGTTTTTCCTTGGATTCTAGTTAAAGCCAGGGAGACTGCATACCTATGAAGAGGTGACTGCAAAGTGGAATTAGAATAATGGCACACATACCTCTTGGCCACTTTGTAAATCAGGTGGCTGCACAATACTTCTCAGCTACATATGCCATTTCACAGATATTGTCTTGATGTATGTATGTATGTATGTTCCAATAAAATAGGGTTTCCCAACCTTGGCAATTTTAAGATGCATGGACCCCTGGGAGTTGAAGTCCATGCATTTTAAAGTTGCCAGAGTTGGGAAATCCTGCATTAATTAGGATGCAGTTCTAGTCCCACCTTGGTCATGAAGCCAGCTGGGTAATCTTGGGCCAGTCACTGTCTCTTAGCCCTAAAAAGAAGGCAAGAACAAATCAGTTCTGAAAATATTGCCATGAAAAATATAGGGATTAGCCTTGACAGTTGCTGGAAGTCAGTGGCGACTCAAAAGCATATGTCCACAAAAAGCATTATTATTGATTGTATTTTAAATTGTATGAAAAATATTTAATACATCCTGCCTTGAATTACAGAGCAATGTAGAGGAAATGCATTTTAAATAAAGATTAATGGATAATTGTTCAAAGGGTATAAAGTAGAATATTGCACATTAGTGCATTTATTAAAAAGGAAATAAAACTTCCTTTACATGGTAGAGTTAAATGAACAGGTTTTAAAGGTTTCCACTACACACATTTATGGGCTACTTAATTTTTTATGAGAGGATGTTTATGCATATAATTCTTTGTTTGCAGCCTAATCTAGTGGAAGTGTCTCAGATCTGTGTGCCAATCCCCATAAACAATCTCCATCTTGTCCATCTCCATGTCAATATAATATTATTCTCAGTCCCTTTAGAAATTGATAAAGATTAGGAAACAGTTGATGATTTGTGCTCAGAGACTATGAGAGTGTTTGCAACTCTCAAGAGAAATGTGTATTGGAATCCAAAGGTAGCTTTTTGTGACCAATTATTAACTTACCATATAGACTTAGTAAGAAAGGCAGGAGAGTACTTACCTGTGTCTGCTATAGGTAGAACCTACCACAATTAAATGAGAGTTCTGAGAAATTCCATTTGGCAAATCTTGATCAGTGATGATTAAGTAACCTCATTAGGATTGGCTACTCATTGGTGTAACTCTTCCCCTTGTATTTCTCCAGTATATTTAAATTTTTATGATGCAAGATTGTAACAAGCAGTCATGAAATCCAGAATACAGAATGTCCCTTAGGAAAAAAAAATCTGTTTGGTAAGATCCTTCTTAGGCCGATAGTCTCCTGGCTGTGGAGCTCATCAGGTGATAGTATTGGCAGATGACCCTTAAAATTCCTTTACGTCTTGGAGCAATGAAATTAAATGGAAGCCTTCAACTGCAAAGTATACTCAAAACCAACATTGTTTGTATTAGCTGGCACTGTAGTTTGTTTGCTTTGCTTAAGGTTTCTGGGATGCAGTTTCTGGTGTATCCTGCCATTTCCCAAAATTTCCAATGAGAGGAAACCCTTCCCATACTGAAAAGGTGGAAAAACCCATAATTTCTCTTATTACAGGTAGTCCTCAACTTACGACCACAATTGGGCCCAAAATTTATGTCGCTAAGCAAGCCATTTGTTAAGTGAGTTTTGCCTGAGTTTACAACCTTTCTTGACACAGTAAATCATTGCAGTTGTTAAGTTAGTCACACGCTTGTTAAGTGAATCTGGTTTACCCATTGGCTTTGCTTGTTGATGAAGTTGCAAAAGGTGATCACATAATCCCGGGACACTGCAATTGCCATAAATGTGAGCCAGTTGCCAACTGTCTGAATTTTGATCAAATGTCCATGCGGATGCTACAACACTTGTGTGAAAAATGGGTCATAAATCATTTTTTTCACTGATGCTGTAACTTTGAACAACACTAAATTAATGAGGACTACCTGTGTTACTGAATTACAAGCTCTCATCTTGAAAGGCAATGGAAGTGATTGTTCAACAACATCTGGGGCTCTATAGGATCTGCATCCTTAACCTGATGAGGAATTGCTTGAAAGCAACATGAGTTGACAGAGGCTCTGGCAAAAGAATGCATACCTTTAAAATAAGGCAGCTGAGCATAAAGATATATCTATAAGCATAGCAAGAGCCAGCTTGGTCTAGACCAGGCTGGGGAACTCTGGGAGTTGAAGTCCACCAGTCTTAAAAGAGCCAACTTTGCAGACCCCTGGTCTAGACCAGTGATAGCTAACCTTTTTGTCATCGCATGCCGAAACACCCATAATGCAATGTGCATGCTCCCCGCCCCTCTGCGTTCACCATACCCCCGTGCATGTGTTTCTCCTCCCCCCCCCCCATGGTCTGTTTTGGGCCTGGAAGTCTCCTGCACCAACCTGGAAGCCAAACGGGGTGCAGGGGCGCTGCACGAGCCCCCAAAATGCAATGCAAGCACTCCCGTATTTTTGGGAGTATAAGATGCACCGGAGTATAAGACGCACCAAGGTTTGAAGAGGCAATTTTTTTTTAAAAATAGGTAGGTAGATAGAGGGATAAAGAGGGAGAGAAATAGAGAGAAATACAGTAGGTAGGGAGAGAGAGCGTAGGTAGGTAGGTAGAGGGAGGGAGGGAGAGAGAGAGAAATACAGGAGGGAGGGAGGGAGGGAGAAAGTGTAGATAGTAGGTAGGTAGAGGGATAGAGAGAAATAGAGAGAGAGAGAAATACAGTAGATAGGTAGGGGGAGAAAGAGAGTAGGTAGATAGGTAGTTAGAGGGGGGAGATAGAGAAATACAGTAGATAGGTAGGAAGAGAGAGTGTGTAGATAGGTAGATAGAGGGATAGAGAGAGAGAAATACAGTAGATAGGTAGGTAGAGAGAGAGAGAGAGAGAGTAGGTAGGTAGGGAGATGTTTCCAGGTGTATTTACCCATGTGCTGGAGAAGGAAATCACTGACCACCTTTGGAACAAATCTTTGTTTCTACAAGCACAGTACTTGACCAACGTACTTCTCATCAATCACTCTAACTAAACAGCTTTCCAAAAGGGGGGAAAAAACAACGCCTTTTTGCACTTTGCAAACCTCCCCCAAACGGCCCGTTTTTCGTGAAAATGGGCCTGTTTTTTTTCAAATAAAAGGCATGAATAGCCATGGGGGGGGGGCTTGCAGAATGGTCTTGGGGGGGTCAAAAATGAGCAAAAAAAGGCACATTTATCGCGAAAATGGGCCGTTTTTTAATTTAAAAAATTGCATGCTTAGCCTTATGGAGGCTTATAGAGTGCTGCTGGGGGGGGGGCAAAAACGCCCTGTTTTTTGCTCATTTCTGCCCCCCCCAGCCCCCAGGAGTTCTCTGGAAGCCTCTATAAGGGTATGCGTGCAGCCATTTTGGTGAAGGGGCGGGGTTTCAGGAGGCAAAAAATGCTGTATTCGATGTATAAGATGCACCCAGATTTTCAGCCTCTTTTTAGAGGAAAAAGGTGCGTCTTATACTCCAAAAAATATGGTATGCCTCTATACCATTTTTGTAAAACCTAAAAATTATATTGCAATTTTTAAAAAAAAAAGGATTTTCTAATTCAGGAATGGAGGAAAATTGCTGAATTTGAAAAGTCATAAGCATTACTCTTGGAAGGCTAGAGCGCTCTGAATTAAGATGGAAAAATTACATAATGCACAGAATAAATGCCCCAAAAATGTTCTAGTGACCATTTTACAGGGACTAAGGAAGTTGTCTGTATTGGCTTGACATTTGTCTATGTCCTCAGATTCACTCTTTGATTGACTTCTTGGTTAGGTGCGGAGGTTTGCTTTTCCATGAAGCTACGTTTTGGAATGGTTGGGAACTATTCTGGACATCGTCTGGGCACCAGAAAGTTGAGATTAATTTGAAAATCTAGGCCAGCTTATGAATTGAAACAGTAGAATATTATGTTTGTGTGTGTGTGCACGCACGCACTCAAAAACCTAACACACACACACACACACACAAAATAAAATATATAAATAAATTATATATATATATATATACTATAAATACCATACATACCATATCTGTATCTTTTTTGGAATAGAAGACACACCATTTCCCCTCAAAAATGAGGCTATAAGCCTCCTAAAGACTATGCATGCCCCTTTTTTTGCCAAAAACAGGCTTGGTTTTTTTTAAAGGGCCATTTTTCACTTTTTGGGGGGTGGGGGCATCCACCAGGACCACTCTACAACTTAAAGGCTAATCATGCCCTTTTTTCTGAAAAAAACAGGCCCGTGTTCACGAAAAATGGGCTGGTTTTGGAAGGTCTGCAAAGTGCAAAAACTTTTTTTTAAAATTTGCCTCTTCTTATACTCTGGTGCATCTTATACTCCAAAAAATACAGTAGACACACACAGATGCACACACTAGTGTGCCTAACGTCCCTGTCCTACTGTCCCCATTTATTTGTACCCATTTCCTGTGTTCTTATTCCTGTTATCTTGTACATGAGTGACAAACTAAATAAATAAATAAAATAGAGTTAGAAGAGTCTTTATAAGAAAGGAAGGTATATATCTGAATATAGGTTTGCTGTCTCTTGTGGCTTTCTAAAAGTACATTGTACAACCCGAACAGTGTGTTCCTAACTGTACCTTTTTAGTTCCACCTCAGAGCTGAACCTGCCCCTTCTGGCTCAGCTGAGACAATTGGGGCAGCCCGTCTCCCTCCTCAGGCTCATCCCACTCCCCATTCTTCATTCGCCTCGTATTTTGACAACTGGTCTTCAAGCTTCAGCCCTTCACTCTGCAGATCCGTCTACAGACAGAGTGTTGACTGTTGTTTCAGCTGCCTTCGGTTTGATACCTGCTGGGAAGCTCTGCGGGCAAGTGGTTTCGAATGGCGGAGGGGGGGAGGGGGGTGAATGTCTCACATTGAAGCCTCTGCAAAGGTCCACCTCCCCTAAGCACGGTGGTGCTTCCCAAAGTTCCTTCAGAACAGATCAGCACTGAAATCCAGCTTGGCAAAACTCGCAGCCATTAAGAAACCGTCATATTCAGAGCCATGGAGAAGTCGTTTTCTGTCAGATTGCCCCAACATTACCTATTACGGAGGACCAGAAAGAGCACAATAGTTTCATTGAATAAAGCCAGGGTGGAATCCATGAACGCTTTCTTTCACTGAAGGGGAACATGATGACATTCTTGGTACTGAGATGTTTTTTAAACTAAACAAACATGCTGGCCACTAAGCCGAAGCCACCTCTCTTCCCACTCCTCTCCTCCCCCCCAGACCAGGAACACAAATTCCTCATCTTCTAAAAGTAGACTAAACAGTTGACTTGAAACTTTGGGAAATGGAGATACAAACTCAAATTGGGAGGTGGGGAGACTGATAGGTTTTTAGGAGGGGTTCCATGGCCCTGGCCTGTTTAAACACAAGCCTTGGGTCCATGCAAACTGGTATAACTTGTAGATCAATTACACCTGTTTGCAAGGCCCCGACGTTTGTGCTTAAACAGCCCAGGGCCTGGGACCTCCCCAGCAAACCTATCAGTCTCTTCCACAATGTAAGTTTGTATCTTCTCCAGTGGTGGGATTCAGCCAGTTCGCACCACTTCGGTGTTAACTTTCTGAGCAGATTGGTAAAGTGATTGTTGGAAGAAATCATTAGGGCAGAGAACCAGTTGTTAAATGATTTGAATACCACCACTGGTCTCCTCCATGTTGATCATATGCTGTAGGCATATGTGGTGAGAAAGAAGTGGGGGGTTTGTAGCTCCTGGGGCTGTACCCTGCTTTGGATATGTCCTGCTAAGTTATGGTCACAAGGATTCAGGGAGGAATCATCTTAAATGCACTGCATTTGTCAAAGAACTTGCTTCATGAGAGAAAAAAAACTATACTTATTGTATAGACATACTCCTGTTCTTGCTATGTTCTGGCAAGACTCTTGTCTAAAATCAGAGAAAGCCCCACTTCCAATCATTGTGAATCAGAATGAGTAACTTTCCTTCCCCCACAACGCTGCTTTCTCTCAGGAGACATCTGTTGGGGCAGTGATGGATATAGCTAAGGCAGGAAGGGGTGGAAGGTAAAGTCAAAAGTGAGTTGAGATTCAATTCTAGTGTCACTTGTCTTGATTGACAAGTGACAGGGGCTTCCGGAATTACATCAGGAGAGTGCATAAAATTAGGCTGATGGTCTATGTGGCCTAAGAAAGAGGCTATCTAGTGGTTTGACTCATTGGCTTAATGGCAGGTTGCAGTGTTTCTGAATGACACATAAAGCTGTGGGCCAGCACTCACCTGTGGGCTAGCAGCTTTCAGCTGTGTTAAATATCATTTCCCATTACCCACAATATAGTTCACAGCTTTTCCCATTTCCTGTGATTAATCTGCTGGGAGTTGACACTCAACATCCAGAAAACCAAGAGTTCCCACCTTTGAAACTAAATTTGTGACTGGGCCTATAATGGAAGATAGAACCTCCTGTCCTGTCCTCCTATAACCTTCTTGTCCAGCCCTAGGTGATTCAAGGTCCATGAGCAAACTTCTCCCAAATGAAAAGATTATCCCTGGAACCCTTCAGGTCCATGAAATAGATTTACTTAAGACACTTAGCATGACAGTGTATGAAGTTGGAGAGCAATTTGACCACTAATCCTGAACAATCTTTCTTAGCCATGAACAGCTGACTGACAGGCATTCATATGGGCAAAGTCCCCAGCTCAAAACTGCTTCTTGTTCATTCCCTGGAACCTTACCATAGAAACTGCCTTGCCAAAGTATTTTTGCTATCTATTAAGCAGCCTGATAATAGGGATGCGGTGACTCAGTAGCTAAGATGTTGAGCTTGTCGATCAGAAAGGTTGGCAGTTTGGCGGTTTGAATCCCTAGTGCCGTGTAACAGAGTGAGCTCTGTTAGTTGTCCCAGCCTCTGCCAACCTAGCAATTCGAAAGCATGTAAAAATGCAAGTAGAAAAATATGGATCACCTTGGGTGGGAAGATAACAGCATTCTGTCCACCTTTGGCATTTAGTCATGCTGGCCACATGACCATGGAGACGTCTTCAGACAGCGCTGGCTCTTTTGCTTTGAAATGGAGATGAGCACCGCCCCCTAACAACTAGCACATGGGGGGAACCTTTACCTTTAAGCAGCCCAAGAAGGTACCTTTAACAGATTAACAGAGTTGGGAGGGACCTTGCAGGTCATCTAGTCCAACCACCTGCCTAAGCAGGAGACCCTACATGTGCCTCTACCTAGGATCGAAGTCACAACCTCTTGCTTGTGAGACAAGAGCTCCATCTCTAAGCCACAGCAGCTACCTGATCAGATGGCATTTTGGATTGTACCACTTTGGACTCTACTAACATTTAATTTTGTTCACCACCCTGCTTACCACTTTGATAGTGAGGCAGGGTGTAAATCAATTATGCAACCCAAATAAAAGCTGTACAATGCTAATTCCTAGAAAAAGAAGAGAAATGAAGTGGAGGCTGAGCAACAGTTTTCCACGTAAGCAATCAATTTTATCTTGCTTGTGAAAAGAGAAATTATTTTTTAAAAACTATTTGCATGTTTCAATCCTATCCTGCCATCCATGGACACTTGTCTTTTGATACAATTGCTATCATCATAGGAGAATGGCTATTACTCTGTGTCAGTAACCAATTTGCTATTAAAACAATATATCTGAGAAAATGCTTAAGGACAACCACTGTAGAAAATGGTAACGTATAATCTCATTTTTCTTGTAAGATCAGTATAAATTACCAATCAATTTAGAGGAGGTCTGTTTTAAGAGAACATTGAAGGGATTTGCTATTAAAATATGTGGCTTTAAATCTTAAATAATCATATCATTTTATCATCTTCATCATCCAGTGAATATATTGGGCATTTTCTGATTATTTGGGTTTTAACCAAGAACCAAGAGTTCATGGAGGTATCAAATAGTATTTGGAAGTGGTTTTCTGCAAAGTCAGTGCTGTAAATTTAATACTTTAAAACAGGGGTCTCCAACCTTTGCAACTTTAAGTCTGAAGGACTTCAGCTCCCAGAATTTTCCATCCAGCAAAGCTGGCTGGAGAATTCTGGGAGCTGAAGTCCTTCAGACTTAAAGTTGCAAAGGTTGGGGACCCCTGCTTTAAAATATTTGGGGAATCACTTTGGTATGAACTCTAGTTACAGTTGACTGCCCCCCCCCCAAATTGTTTCAACTTCAATTTTCAAATCCCTATTAGTACTACTACTACTTCAATATTAAGGATAGTCATGATTAAACCAGAAAATTTGAAGACATTTTATTATTGATCAAAAATCCTTGATTTAAGGCTTATTCTATTTAAGAATGATTCAATTTATAGTTTTTCTTTTCTTAGGCATTTCTCAATCTGCTACCAAAGCAGATGCCAAATATTTTTGTCTGGGGAGGCAATAGAACTATTTTACTTAAAACTTTTGTTTTAATTTCTCACTCAGAGAATTGGCCTTTCTGCAACATCCTTGCTCAACCTTCCCCCTCCCCCCCAAAAATCCCCTCATTAAATGTATTCATTTTACTGAATATAAAAATATAATTGTATTATTGAAAAGCAGAGAGAAAAAATAATCTACTAAATTGGTTTGCTAATTATGAGCAAATTTAAGCCAGTGACTCTTGGCCCAATCCACCTCACAGGGTTGTAGTTACCAGAAAAATAGGAGACAAGAGTACTAGATATGCTCATTGCCTTAAACTATCTGTAAAAAAAGGTTAAAAATATAATAATACCACTTAAACGCCCTCTGCATTGACGAAGTCACCATCAGTCAATTGCAAAAGGTAATGGAATAGTTTACATCCTGTGACAATATATTTAACACCATCAAACAACGTATTTCTAGCATAGGTCCTTGAGAAGGACTTCTTTGGTGGATAAAAGTGCCAAATCCAGTCTAAACATGCGGCTGACTGAGCTGAGCGACCAACCATTACTTACGAGATCTTCTGCCACCAACACCCTCCCACCAGCCAGTACGCTCCCATAGAGAGGGTCTCCTCAAGGTGCCGTCGGCTAGATAATGTCGACTGGTGACACCCTGGGGGAGAGCCTTCTCTGTGGGAGCACCTGTCCTCTGGAAAGAATTGCCCCCAGAATTAAGAACTATCCCTAACTTCCGCACCTTCCGCCATGCTCTCAAAACCTTTTTCTTCCAACAAGCCGGGCTGACATAAAACATGATTTTTAAATTCAAATTTTTATTAATTTTAATCAGGGTTAGTTTGGATTTTTTTCCACGTTTCGGCCAAAGTTTAATATGTCTTTTAAAAGCTTTTTTAAAAAACTTTTATATATTTGTTTTTATTCTGGCTGTACACCGCCCTGAGTCCTTCAGGAGTAGGGTGGTATAAAAAACCAATAAAACTCAAACTCAAACTCATTAATAATAAGACTCTATTTGCGAAGGAAAATAGGTGGGTGTGGAAGGTTGCAAGGACCCAAGACGAAGAAGAAGAAAAAGGCATTGGAAGAACATCTGAAGGACAGTGAAGAAGATGCACTGAAACTATTATCTCAGGAAGGAGAAAACAAACTGGCCTAAAAGAAAGACCAAATGAAGAACCAAAAAGAGACACGGGAAGACAAAATATTACATGCCCAGTACATTAAAAAAAACAAAAAAAAAACTAGCAGGCAAAGCAGATAATAACAAGTCCTGGCAATGGCTAAGAGCAGGAAAATTGAAGAAAGAGACAGAAGGGCTAATTCTGGCTGCATAAGACCAAGCCTTTAGCACAGATGCATACAAATTCAGAAGAGGGCAGCAGATGCATAGAAGCTAAAGAAAAGTGGACCACCTGGTTAGCTGCAAACAGTGGCATGATGAAGTGTCAACAAATGGTGCATTGGAAAATCTGCAAGAAATATCACTTGCATGCAAGCAAGAACTGATGGGACCACAACATAGACAAAGTAGTACAAAATGAAGCTAAAATGCTCTGGGACTTTAGAATTCAAACAGACAAGTGCCAGCCACACAACATCCCAGATTTAACAATTGTCAATAAGAAAGACAAAAAATAATAATAATCTAGGAAGCCAGATTTTATTTTGGCAGTGTTTGGCTGAGAAAATCATAATGGTGTGCTAGAAAGCCACATCATGGCCTTAGAGCTAAATGCATTCTACATAAGGATAGATGAAAGGCAAATGAAGACCTGTGTCCGGCATTACACAGTAGCCAATCAGATGCATTCCAGGGAGATTACGTGGTATTTCAGAAAAAGTGGTTCCTCCTAATACAAGTAGTCCTAGACTTGCACCATTTGTTTAGCCATCATGTGAAGTTACAACAGCCCTACAATGGTTGCTTGGCAACCAGCATGTATTTACAATGGTTGCAGCATCCCAAGGGCATTTGATTGCCATTTGCAACCTTCCCTGCCAACTTCCAACATGCAAAATCAATGGTGGGAACCCGAATTAACAACCACACGATGTATTTAACAATGATATAAATTCACTTTAACAACTGTGGAAAAACCATAACCTTGTTAACTCACTTAACAACCACTTTTCTGGTTCCAACTGTGGTTGTGTAAGAGCTGCGGTGGCACGGTAGTTAGAATGCAGTATTGCAGGCTAAACTCTGCCCACAGCCTGGAATTCAATTTTCACCAGCTCAAGGTTGATTTAGCCTTCCAGCCTTCCAAGGTCAGTAATATGTGGACCCAGATTGTTGAGGGCAATATGCCGACTCTGTAAACCACTTAGAGAGAGGGCTGTAAAGCCCTATGGAGCAATATATACCAGTAAATCTAAGTACTATTGCTATTGTAAGTCAAGGACTGTATATTTATACTCACAAGAGGTAGAAAAGGATATCTGAGGAAGACTCCCAGGGTATTGGGGATGATTCCAACTATTGTCCCTCTGCCAATAGAAGGCTTCTGTAAGTGAAACATGGAAGCAGGCAATTTTCAGCAACAAGCTTCTCCATATAGCTCAGGATGTTCTCTCTTTTGGAGAGTTAAGATTCTTTCGTGAGAAAGGAGGATATGGAAGATAAGGGGCTTTGTGGGGAACTGATTGATTATAGTCTAGTGTACTTTGAATGGCAGGAGTCTTGCGTCAACAGAAAGACCAAGCAGAGGGTGTCACGTTCTTGCTATCTGCAGTCTACTTTTGGCAAAAGTCAAAGAAAAACATACAATGTGTTTTGCGGTTTCTATTTCTTTTATCTCCTAGTGGGAGTTAGGGAGCCATGCTACAATTTTAGCCGTGCTGCAAGTATAAGCAACATTGTCCAATCCTGTCTTAGCACCATCCAACAAAAGCAACTTAATAATGTGGAAAATCACCAAATCGTAAAGCTCACAGATGTTCAGATGCCTGTGAACTTAAGCAACAGACAAATAATTAGAGCGGATGACCTGAACATAACAGAAATAAATGGAGAAAACAAAATCTTTCACATTTAAGACTAAATTGTGTGCAGTGTTCCGACAGATACATACTTTGGTGCAGCCTTCTTCAACTTGACCCCTTTTAGCTGCACTGGGACAAGGATAGAGGGCTGTGCTAAGGCTGAAACTTTTTATTTATTTATTTTTATTTATTTTATTACATTTATATCCCGCCCTTCTCCACAGAGGACCCAGGGTGGCGCACAGGAAATTTAAAAGATATACAAAAATAGAAAATGAATAAATAATTTAAAATATATATTAAATTATCCCGATCCTATGCTAAAACCAAATTATTAAAAACCCAATTTAAAACTTTCTAAAAGTCCCCATGGGAGGTTAGGCTAGGCCGGCTTGATGAAAAAAGTATGTCTTTAAACATTGGCGGAAGAGGCGGAGGTCAGTGATGGTCCGGAGTTCAGGGGGTAAGTCGTTCCAAAGAGCAGGGCCCGCCACAGAGAAGGCTCTTCCCCTGGGTGTCGCCAGTCGGCATTGTCTGGCCGACGGCACCCTGAGAAGGCCCTCTCTGTGGGAGCGTATCGGTCTAAGGGATGTATGGGGCAGGAGACGGTCTCGCATATAACTAGGCCCCGAGTCATGGAGCGCTTTAAAGATGGTCGTCAGAACCTTGAAGCACACCTGAAAGGCCACAGGAAGCCAATGCAGCTCGCGCAGGATTGGTGTTATATGGGAGCATCTGGTGGCTCCCGAAATTACCTGCGCGGCTGCGTTTTGGACTAGCTGTAGCTTTCGAGTGCACCTCAAGGGAAGCCCCATGTAGAGAGCATTACAGTAGTCGAGACGGGACGTCACGAGAGCTTGAGTGACTGTGCGAAGGGCAGCCCGGTCCAGTAAGGGGCGCAATTGGCGCATCAAGCGTACCTGATGAAACGCCCCCCCTGGCCACGGCCGCCACATGGTCCTCCAAGGACAGCCGGGAATCCAGGAGGACACCCAAATTGCGCGCCCTCTCCACGGGGGCCAATGTTTCGCCCCCAATGGCCAGAGTTGGAGTAATCTGGCTGAACCGGGGTGCCGGAAACCACAGCCACTCAGTCTTGGCAGGGTTGAGCTTGAGTTTGTTACCACCCATCCAGATCCCTACGGCCTCCAAACACCGGGACAGCACTTCGGCGGCATCGTTGGGGTGGTCTGGGGTGGATATGTACAGCTGAGTGTCGTCAGCGTACAGATGGTACTCCACCCCAAAACCACGGATGATCTCACCCAGCGGCTTCATATATGTGTTAAACAGGAGGGGCGAGAGGACCGACCCCTGAGGAACCCCACATAAGAGGGGTCTCGAGGTCGACCTCTGCCCTCCCGTCAACACATATTGCGACCGACCAGAGAGGTAGGACGAGAACCACCGCAAAACGGTGCCTCCCAGCCCCAACCCTCCCAGTCGGTGCAATAGGATACCATGGTCGATGGTATCAAAAGCCGCCGAGAGGTCTAACAGGACTAGGATAGAGGAATAACCTCTATCCCGCGCCCTCCAGAGATCATCAACCAACGCGACCAATGCCGTCTCGGTACTGTGACCGGGTCGGAAGCCGGACTGGCGCGGGTCTAGATAATCAACTTCCTCCAGGTGTCGCGGAAACTGTTGGGCTACCACACTCTCAACAACCTTCACCAGAAAGTGAAGGTTGGAGACCGGACGATAGTTCTCCAATAAAGCTGGGTCCAGGGACGGCTTCTTGAGGAGGGGCCTCACTACCGCCTCTTTCAAGACGGCAGGTAAGGACCCCTCACTCAAAGATGCGTTGACAATGCCCTGGAGCCAGCCTCGTGTCGTCTCCCAGGATGCCAGTACAAGCCAGGAGGGACACGGGTCCAATAAACATGTGGTCGCCCTAAGTTTCCTTGACAGCCTGTCCATATCCTCGGTGGTAACAAAGTCAAACTCCTCCCAAGATGGAACCTCAAGACTAGTCTCGGACAGTCCCACAGGACCACTGTCGATGGAGGGTAGCTCATTCCGAATCCGAGTGATTTTCTCCTGCAGATAAATCCCAAATTCCTCTGCTCGCCCTTGTAGAGGGGCTTCCCGCGGCCTCTGCTGAAGGAGGGAGCGGGTCACCCCAAACAGGGCGGCAGGGCGGTTATCTGCGGCTGCAATTAGGGTGACACAATACTCACGTTTGGCCACCCTTATCGCCACTAAGTAAGCCCTAATATGGGTTCTCACTAGTGTTCGGTCGGCTTTGGAGCGAGAGGATCTCCATCTGCTCTCTAGGCGTCTCTTGTGGCGCTTCATCCCCCGAAGCTCCTCGGTGAACCAGGGAGCCTGGGTGGTTCGTCGCTGCAAGAGAGGCCGCAAGGGCGCGACTCGGTCCAAGGCCCCCGTGGCCGCACTTAACCATGCGGCCACTAGGTCCTCAGTCGAGTCGCGAGGCAGGGTCACAGGAATTGGCCCAAGCTCCCTCTGGAACCTTTCCTGGTCCATTAGAAGCCTGGGGCGGAACCACTCCGCCCCAGGCTTTTACTCTCTCCTCCACCTCCTGAAAAAAAAAAAATAAATGCAATAAGGCAACTACGATCTATGGTTCTACCTCCTGATTTTATTGACTTCTTATATTAGGAAGTGGTCTGTAAATTCAGTTTAAAGATTATGAGTAGAATCTAGAGATAAGAGATGAATTCCCACTAAAGTTCTGTTTGTTTTGTCTGAAGCCAATTTCCCCTTTTGAAAAAAACACCCATTTCTTTGGCAGAGGGAATCTGATTCTACAGCAGATGGATTTTCAAGCTGCAGGCACTTACATCTTCCATACTGATGCCAAACTCTTTAGATGCCAGAGTCTTGCAAGTCAGGTGCCCTATAGATTTGATAAATATATATATATATAATCCCAAGCGTGAATATGTAGCATTACTAGTGCCTTCTTGATATTTGCTCAGTGAATAGCAATAGTTACTGTTTTACAGTGCTTTACAGTCCCTCTCTAAGCTGTTTACAGAGTCAGCATCTTGCTCCCAACAATCTAGGTTCCCATTTTACCGACCTCGGAAGGATGGAAGGCTGAATCAACCTTGAGCAAGTGAGAATTGAACTGCTGGCAGCTGGCACTCAACAGAAGTAGCTTGCAGTACTGCATTCTAATCACTGAGCCACCATGGGTCTTATACTTTAACGGTGTTAGTCTGCCCTATTGTTTTAATTCTGCTTTCATTTATCTGAAGGTGTCCAGATATATGAATTAGAGCTCCCATATTATCAAGCATGGCGTTTGGGTGTGATGGGAGTTTAGTCCAAAACATATTGAATGAATTTGTCCAGGCAAGGTGGAGAAAAACTATTGAAAAACCATGAATTATCATATTTTTCAGAGTATAAGACACATTGGAGTATAAGATGCACCAAGGTTTTGAAGAGGCTTTTTTTTTTTAAAGTAGGTAGGTGGATAGAGGGATAGAGAGGGAGAGAAATACAGTAGGTATATAGGGAGAGAGAGTGTAGTTAGGTAGGTAGGTATTTATTTATTTATCAGCTCAAAAAACCTAACACACACACACACACACACACATATATATATATATAGAGAGAGAGAGATAAATACAGTAGGTAAGTAGGGAGAGAGAGTGTGTATAGGTAGGTAGATGTTTCCAGGTGTATTTATCCATGTGCTGGAGAAGGAAATCGCTGACAATCTGCAGCACCTAAGACTTCTACTGGCACAGCACTTGATCAATGTCATTCTCATCAATCAGTTAAAGAGCTTTCCAAAAGGGGGGGGAGTTTTTGCACACTGCAAACCTCCCCAAAATGGCCCGTTTTTTGCGAAAATGGGCCTGTTTTTTTAAAAAGGCTTGAATAGCCTTGGGGGGAGGCTTGCAGAGTGATCCTGGGGGGAGGGGGGGGCAAAAACGAGCAAAAAATGTTTTTTGTCAAACCAATTGCATGCATAGCCTTATGGAGGCTTATAGAGTGCTGCTGGAGGCTGGGGAGGCGAAAAACGGCCCATTTTTTACTCATTTCTGCCCTCCTCGGCCCCCAGGAGCTCTCTGAAAGCCTCCATAAGACTATGCATGGCATTTTGGTGAAGGAGGCGAGGCTTCAGGAGGCAAAAAATGCTGTATTCGATGTATAAGAAGCGCCAAGATTTTCAGCCTCTTTTTTGAGGCTACCAAAAATATGGTAGCACTTTCCAAGAGAATACCATTGCAATTATGGAGACTACATTTCTAATAAATTAGTAGCGACCCTAATTAATAGCCGCCCAGCACGAACCATTGATCCTATTGGCTGAGGTTTCTGGGATAATCTATAAACGTTACACATCTGGAGAACTGCGGGCTGGAGGTTAATGCCATAAACAATGTTTCTTTTATAAACAGGCAATGCATTAAGTTGACAGGCACGTTTCCACGGCAGGATACATCCACAAAGACTTCTGGAAGAAATTGGAAATTTCCATTTTCTCTTCTGTCCTTTCGTAGCAACCTGCCTTATGAAGGATATGCAGTATTGATTTAGTATTTTGATTTAGCCACAAGTCTTAATGATAATTTAATTAAATTTGCCTTAATCCATTTGTGGTTAGTTTTAATGATGCAGGCATTGGACCAATGAGTTAAGAACATTTTTGCATATTTTTTTTCATGTTTTTTTTTTTTTTTGCTCCTGGCCCTAGTTAGCAAGAATGCAGGTAAAACTCAAAAAATTAGAATATCGTGCAAAAGTTCATTTATTTCAGTAATGCAACTTAAAAGATGAAACTAATATATGAGATAGACTCATTACATGCAAAGCAAGATAGTTCAAGCTGTGATTTGTCATAATTGTGATGATTATGGCTTACAGTGCATGAAACCCCAAATCCACAATCTCAGAAAATTAGAATATTACATGCGATCAATAAAACAAGGATTGTACATAGAACAATATCGGACCTCTGAAAAGTATAAGCATGCATATGTATTCAGTACTTGGTTTGGGCCCCTTTTGCAGCAATTACTGTCTCGATGCGGTGTGGTATGGAAGCTATCAGCCTGTGGCACTGCTGTTATGGAAGACCAGGATGCTTCAATAGCGGCCTTCAGCTCTTCTGCATTGTTCGGTCTCATGTCTCTCATCTTTCTCTTGGCAATGCCCCATAGATTCTCTATGGGGTTCAGTTCAGGCGAGTTTGCTGGCCAATCAAGCACAGTAATCCCATGGTCATTGAACCAGGTTTTGGTGCTTTTGGCAGTGTGGGCAACTGCCAAGTCCTGCTGAGGATGAAGTCAGCATCCCTATAAAGCTCGTCTGTGGAAGGAAGCATGATGGAAGCTCCAAAATCTCCTGGTGGACAGCTGCATTTACCCAGGATTTAATGAAGCACAGTGGACCAACACCAGCAGATGACATGGCTCCCCAAATCAACACAGACTGTGGAAACTTCACACTGGACTTCAAGCATCTTGCAGTGTGTGCCTCTCCATTCTGCCTCCATACTTTGGGTCCTTGGTTTCCAAATGAGATGCAAAAGTTGCTCTCATCAGAAAAGAGGACTTCGGACCACTGAGCAACAGACCAGGTCTGTTTTTTCTTTAGCCCAGGTAAGATGCTTCTGACATTGTTTGTTGTTCAGGAGCGGCTTGACAAGAGGAATATGACATTTGAAGCCCATGTCCAGGATCCGTCTGTTTGTGGTGGCTCTTGATGCACTGACTCCAGCCTCAGTCCACGCCTTGTAAAAGTCCCCAACATTTTTGAATGGCCTTTTCCTGACAATCCTCTCCAGGCTGCGGTCATCCCTGCTGCTGGTGCATCTTTTTCTTCCACACTTTTCCCTTCCACATAACTTTCTATTAATGTGCTTTGATAGAGCACTTTGGGAATATCCAACTTCTTTTGCAATTATCTTTTGAGGGTGTCAATGATGGTTTTCTGCACAACTGTCAGGTCAGCAGTCTTTCCCATGATTGTGATTCCTACTGAACCAGACTGAAGAGACCATTTAAAGGCTCAGGAACCATTTGCAGGTGTTATGGCTTAATTAGCTGATTAGAGCGGGACACTTTGAGCCTAGAATATTGCACCTTTTCACAAAATTCTAATTTTCTGAGATTGTGGATTTGGGGTTTTCATGAGCTGTAAGCCATAACGATCACAATTATGACAAATCACGGCTTGAACTATCTTACTTTGCATGTAATGAGTCTATCTCATATATTAGTTTCACCTTTTAAGTTGCATTACTGAAATAAATGAACTTTTGCACAATAGTCTAATTTTTTGAGTTTCACCTATAGCTGTAATCACTGTTTTATGAATTGCTTTTAAAGTTGGAGCTGAGGTACAGAAATTCAGTGCCCAAAGATTGTAGATGGGGCTCCAGGCTCATTCTTGAAATAGATATTTAAAGATCATGTATCCGTCTTTCGGTGTATGAAAATATTGATCTAAAGCATTTTTAGGAATGATCCTTAAAGACGAAGATATTATACGTTGAACAGCAGTAGTAACAACAAATTTAGATTAATGTCTTTATTTTAACATTGTGTTCTTGTGTTCTCTAATCCAGCTTTTCACTATCACATATATGAATGGCAGTCATAAAATACAGGCAGTCCTTAACTTACCACCACAATGAAACCCAATATTTCTCGTTAAGTGAGACGTTAAGTGAATCTTGCCCCGTTTTACAACCTTTCTTACTACAGTTGTTAAGTGAATCATTGCAGTTGATAAGTTAGTAACTTGGTTAAGTGAATCAGGCTTCCCCCTTGACTTTGCTTGTCAGAAGGTCGCAAAAGGTCACATGGTCCTGGGACACAAGCAACGGTCATAAATATGAACCAGTTGCCAAGCATCTGAACTTTGATCACATGATCAGAGGGATGTTACAAAGGTTGTAACTATAAAAAAGGGTCATGTCACATTTTTCAGTGGTGTTGTAACTTTGAACCAGGGGTGAAATTCAGCAGGTTCTGACAGGTTCTGGAGAACCAGTAGTGAAAATTTTGAGTTGTTTGAAGAACCAGCAAATACACCTCTGACTGGCCCCAGAGTGGGGTGAGAATGGAGATTTTACAGTATCCTTCCTCTGCCACGTCCACCAAGCCATACGCACAGAACCGGTAGTAAAAAAATTCGAATTTCACCACTGCTTTGAACAGTCACTAAACTGTCGTAAGTGGAGGACTACCTGCATTATGTTGTTTTATGACCATTACGTGAATGCCGCAGTCATTAAATTAACCAATGGACACGGTTTTGCCAAAAACAGAAGTAAGTGTCAGTTTTGGCAAAAGTGTTATAAACGTGATTACGCGATTTCAGGATTTTGCAAACGGCTATAAATGCAGGACCACCAAAGGAGGGCGACTTTTGGAACTTTGGATCCAGGTCATATGTCCCCTTTTTTGGCTTGGTTATAACTCTGAACAGCTGCTAAACAACTGGTCAATTGAGGACTACCTGTAGGACAAATTCTTTCTATCATAGGAAGTTGGACTTGGGCTCCTGAGAGAAAACTCCCCATCCCGTCTTGATTTTTTTTTTAAGAAGCAAGTGTAATCTCAGTTCCACTTACTAATGATACAGCCTTCCTCATTCCATGATTTTAAGTCCCAGAATTTACAGTATTTATATTATATTGGAGATTCTGAGAGTTTCAGGCCAGCTCTTCCAAAGATACCAAATTGGGGAAGTCTTTTTTAATGCATGAAAAATTAAGCATTTTGTTGTGGCTGTGTTGAATAATCCAGTATTAAAAAATACTAACACTTGTTTGCATATTTAACAATTCATGCCAGATTTCCCTATGGATTCTAATAATGGGAACTGTAGAGGCACCAATGCCGGTAAGTACATTTTTATCTAAACTTTTTACTCTTGTTATTTTGTTGACCTCAAACCTCAACAGAATAGAAGCCACCTAATAGTGTCAGGATGTTTTGTATGGTACAAAATATTTGCTTATAGTAACAAATTCCTTCTCACTTACAATTACTCCCAGTTTTGTAGCATGGAGGACAGTGATAAATTGGATAAAACAATGGCAGAGTAGAAGCATATATTTAGATAATTCTGTTCTGTGGTAACTGTTCAACTGGTATTATATCCGAGAAAATTGTTAATTTTGCAAATACTGTTTTTCTTTGACATTCTTGTTTATAAAGATTGATTCTGGCTTTTTATGTGCTTTATGCCTTGAATCCATATAACTATATATATGGCTTGGTCTCTCTATTATTTTACAAAAGAAAAAAGTGAAATGAATTAAAGAAGCTTTTAAAGTTTCTTAGAGAAAAAATGGTTTTCTGTTGGTTTTAAGAAATTCAAATCTTTATAATAAGACTTTCCTGCATTATCGATCACTGAATCCAGTCAGTAAATCTGTTATATACATAAAGAACATAATTTTAACTCCCCAGGAGTATTTACCAGAGTAGAAACTGGTAATAGAAATTAAATCTATAGCAAAAGCTATTTAGACTTAAATACCGTTTTACAGTGCTTTACAGAGGCCTCTGAGCAGTTTGCAGAGTCAGCCTATTGCCCCCAACAATATATATATAATTGTTTTCACAACTTCCTGTAAGGGCCCCATTAAGGGAAAAGACATACTGTTTCAGCACATAAAAACTAATATATATATATATTTGTTTTTGTAGATTTTCACGGGTGTAGGTATGCTGGTATTGCTGGCTTCGGGGATTTTCCCGTGTATATAGCATGGAGATGTTATTGCAACGTTTCGACAAGATCTCACTTGTCATCATCAGGCAGGCTTCTGTCTGTGACTGTCCTACCATCAATCTACCAGTCACGATGCAACTGCACAGCCAATCAACCCACTCACAACAATAGTCAGCACTCCACCCCCCCAACCAAGATTTAAAGAGGGGCGATGCCTCCGCAGTCACAGTCATATATATATATATATGTAATTGTTTCACAACAACCTGTTATTATTAGGCCCCAGTTAAAGGGAGGAGACATACTGTTTCCCTTACTGCCCATCGGCTCATCGCTAGAGACCATCCAGACAGCAAGCCAAGAATTACGTTGTATAATATTTTAGATATGTTAGTTTTATGAGCTGATCAATAAATTAAATTAGAAGAGACCAGGATAGATCTATTTGGAGCTTATTAGCTCTCATCAGGGGTATGGCCAGCTGATGAGAGCTAATAAGCTCGAAATAGATCTATCCTGGTCTCTTCTAATTTAATTTATTGATCAGCTCATAAAACTAACATATATATATGTACATATCCACCCCAGACCACCCCAATGATGCCGTCGAGGTTATGTCCCGGTGCTTGGAAGCCGTACGGATTTGGATGGGTGGTAACAAACTCAAGCTCAACCCGTCCAAGACTGAGTGGCTGTGGCTTCCGGCGCCCCGGTTCAGCCAGATTATTCCAACTCTGGCCATTGGGGGCAAAACACCGGCCCCCGTGGAGAGGGCACGCAATTTGGGTGTCCTCCTGGATTCCCGGCTGTCTATGGAAGATCATGTGGCAGCCGTGGTCAGGGGGGCGTTTCATCAGGGATGCCTGATGCGCCAATTGCGCCCCTTACTGGACCGGGGTGCCTTACGCACAGTCACTCAAGCACTCGTCACCTCTCGATTCGACTACTGTAATGCTCTCTACATGGGGCTCCCCTTGAGGTGCACCCGAAAGCTGCAGCTAGTCCAGAAAGCAGCCGCGCGGGTGATTACGGGAGCGCCTAGACACTCCCACATAACACCTATCCTGCGCGAGCTGCACTGGCTTTCTGTGGTCTTTCGGGTGCGCTTCAAGGTTTTAACGACCATCTTTAAAGCGCTCCATGGCTCGGGGCCTAGTTATATGCGAGACCGCCTCCTGCCCCATACATCCCTTAGACCGATACGCTCCCACAGAGAGGGCCTCCTCAGGGTGCCGTCGGCTGGACAATGCCGACTGGCGGCACCCAGGGGAAGAGCCTTCTCTGTGGCGGGCCCAGCCCTCTGGAATGACTTACCCCCTGAACTCCGCACCATCTCCGACCTCCGCCTCTTCCGCAAGTGTCTGAAGACACATCTATTCCATCTAGCCGGCCTAGCGTAACCTCCATTACTGACTATTAGACAGTTTTAAACTTGGGATTTTTAATTCGGTTTTTAGCGCAGGGTTTATTTATTAGAACAAGTTTTTTAAATTTTATATATTTTATATATTTTGTATGTATTTTAACATCCCTGTGCGCCGCCCTGCGTCCATTTGGAGAAGGGCGGGGTATAAATTTAATAAAATAAATAAAATAAATAAATAAAATTGTTTCTCAACAACCTGTTATTAGGCCCCAATTAAGGGAGGAGACATACTGTTTCCTTTCCTGCCTTTCGACTCATCACCAGAGATCATCTAGACAGCAAGCCAGGAATTACGTTGTGTGATTTTTTAGATATGTGTGTTAGTTTTATGAGCTGATCAATAAATTTAAATTTGAGAGACCAAGATAGATCTATTTCGAGCTTATTAGCTCTCATCAGTTGGCCACACCCCACTGGGATTCGAACCGGGGCTGCAATGGTTGTATAGGCTGTATTGCTAGGCTTCTGCCTTGGATGCATTGCAGCCCCGGTTCGAAACCCAGTGGGGTATGGCCAACTGATGAGAGCTAATAAGCTCGAAATAGATCTATCTTGGTCTCTCAAATTTAAATTTATTGATCAGCTCATAAAACTAACACACACACACACACACACACACACACACACACACACACATATATATGTGTTAGTTTTATGAGCTGATCAATAAATTAAATTAGAGAAAGACCAGGATAGATCTATTTCGAGCTTATTAGATCTCATCAGCTGGCCATACCCCTTACTGGAATTCGAACCGGGGCTATGTTGCATGCTAAGCAAGTAGCCTAGCACTTTAGCCAAGCCGGTTTCCCTTATTGCATCAGCAGAGACAGGGTATATTAGTATAGATAATTGTTTCTCAACAACCTGTTATTAGGCCCCAATTAAGGGAGGAGACATACCTCAAAAGAAGGCCTATATCAACTGGCCAGCGCACAGGAGCTGACAGGGCAACTCTTTGCGTGCCCTAAGAAATGGTTCCACGTGCCACCTGTGGCACCCGTGCACCCGTGCCATAGGTTCGCCATCATGATTTTTAGGGAAATGTGAAATGCTTCACATGGGATCCAGTTCCTGGTGCAATTTTTACAATAGCTGGATACAACCTGGCTCCTTCCCAACCTGTTATTAGGCCTCAGTTAAGGGAGGAGACATACTGTTTCCTTTCCTGCCTTTCGACTCATCACCAGAGATCATCTAGACAGCAAGCCAGGAATTACGTTGTGTGATTTGGCATGTAATTCCTGGCTTGCTGTCTAGATGATCTCTGGTGATGAGTCGAAAGGCAGGAAAGGAAACAGTATGTCTCCTCCCTTAACTGAGGCCTAATAACAGGTTGTTGAGAAACAATTAACAATTTCGAACCGGGGCTGCAATGCATCCAAGGCAGAAACCTAGCAATACAGCCTATACAACCATTGCAGCCCCGGTTCGAATCCCAGTGGGGTGTGGCCAACTGATGAGAGCTAATAAGCTCGAATTAGATCTATCTTGGTCTCTCAAATTTAAATTTATTGATCAGCTCATAAAACTAACACACATATCTAAAAAAATTAACACAACATAATTCATGGTTCTCTGTCTAGATGGTCTCTGGTGATGAGCCGAAAGGCAGAGAGGGAAACAGTATGTCTCCTCCCTTAATGGGGCCCTAAGAGGAAGTTGTGAAAACAATTATATATATTAATATATATATATATATAGCTGGCTTCGGGGATTTTCCCGTGTATAAGGCATAGAAATGTTATTGCAACGTTTCGACAAGATCTCACTTGCCATCATCAGGCAGGCTTCTGTCTGTTTTGATGACAAGTGAGATCTTGTCGAAACGTTGCAATAACATTTCTATGCCTTATACACGGGAAAATCCCCGAAGCCAGCTATGCCAGCATACCTACACCCGTGAAAATCTACGAAAACATATATGTATGTATGTATGTATGTATGTATGTATGTATGTATGTATGTATGTATGTTACGTTTTTGAGCTGATCAATAAATAAGTCAGGGAGACTAGAATAGATCTATTTCAAGCTTATTAGCTCTCATCAGCTAGCCATACCCTTACTGGGATTCGAACCAGGGCTGTATTACATGTATTTGCATGTATTGCATGTAATACAGCCCTGGTTCGAATCCCGCTAAGGATATGGCTAACTGATGAGAGCTAATAAGGTTGAAATAGATCTATCCTAGTCTCCCTGACTTATTTATTGATCAGCTCAAAAACGTAACACACATATAAAAAAATTACACAACGGAATTCTTGGCTTTCTGTCTAGATGGTCTCTGGTGATGAGCCGAAAGGCAGAAAAGGAAAAGCAGTGTGCTTCCTCCCTTAATTGGGGCCTTAACAGGGTGTTGTGAAAACAATTATATATAACTATCCTACTGTCTCAACTGACAAGAACAGAACCTAGCTGGCTTAATGGCAAGGCTCTCGCCTGCATGTAATACAGCCCTGGTTCGAATCCCAGTAAGGGTATGGCTAGCTGATGAGAGCTAATAAGCTCGAAATAGATCTATCCTAGTCTCCCTAACTTATTTATTGATCAGCTCAAAAACATAACACACATATTAAAAAAATTAGCCGAAAGGCAGAAAAGGAAACAGTATGTATTTATTGTTTTTATTCTACCTGTGCACCGCCCCGAGTCCCCGTGGGGAGTGGGTGCGGTTTTATAAATATTAAATTATTATTATTATTATTATTATTATTATTATTATTATTATTATTATTATTATTATTATTATTATTATTATTATTATTATGTCTCCTCCCTTAATTGGGGCCCTAACAGGGTGTTGTGGAACAATTATGGATATATATATAATGTGTCACAACACCCTAGTAAGCCCCAGTTAAGGCAGGAATCCCACTAAGGGTATGGCTAGTTGATGAGAGCTAAATAGCTCGAGATAGATCTATCCTAGTCTCCCTTGTTTATTTATTTATCAGCTCAAAACCTAACACACACATATATATATAAATATATATATAATTGTTCCACAACACCCTGTTAGGGCCCCAATTAAGGGAGGAAACATACTGTTTCCTTTTCTGCCTTTCTGCTCATCACCACAGACCATCTAGACAGAGAGCCATGAGTTCCGTTGTGTGATTTTTTAAATATGTGTGTTAGTTTTTATGAGCTGATCAATAAATAAATCAGAGAGACTAGTATAGATCTATTTCGAGCTTTTTAGCTCTCATCAGCTAGCCATACCCTTACTAGGATTCGAACCAGGGCTGTATTGCATATCAGGCAAGAGCCTTTAGCCCTTCAGCCAGCCAGGCTCTCCCATTGCATCACATATACATACATACATACATACACACACATACATATACATACACTCGGGTGGACTGCTGGGTGTTCGCAGGGGTTCAGGAGAACCTCTACCTAAGGTTCTATGCAGTTAAGAGGACCCCACTCCTGGCTGACCCTGCCCACCCTGCCCCACCCTCCCTGGAGTCCCCACGCAGTCTGTTTTGGATGTAGGTATGTGCAGGGTATGCATGGAGGAGAAAAACAGGCTTACCAGAAGATCGGGCCTCCAGAGGGCCTCAGGAGCCTGGGGAGGCAGTTTTCACCCTCCCAGAGGCTTGAGGAAAGCCTCCGAAACCCAGTGAGGGCAAAAATGCACACACACACCCCGCCGTGTTGCAGGAGGTGGACTAGGCCATACCCACTGTGGCCACTCCCACCCAGCAACCGGGAAGAGAACACCTTGCTAAAAACTTTGAAGCCCACCTCCGTGTATGCCTACAAACATGGTTTATATTTATGCAATAATTTCTTAAAGCTAATCCTTGGTTTTCCCCTATAATGCACATATGAATGCATATATGAATGTGCCATGTTCTGCAATTATTACTCCCAATCATCATCTTACCTTCTTGAGCTCCCTGTAATTCATTTTCCAAGTTTCATGGTTTCCTGTTAATGGGAAGTGCCCGAGGCAAGTTCTGTAGCACAGAATTGTGAAGGATTGTAACCAAATGCTTATTGGGAATTGTGGGAGTTATAATCTCAACACATTGGGAAGGAGCCAGGTTGTATCCAGCTATTGTAAAAATTGCACCAGGAACTGGATCCCATGTGAAGCATTTCACATTTCCCTAAAAATCATGATGGCGAACCTATGGCACGGGTGCCACAGGTGGCACGTGGAACCATTTCTTAGGGCACGCAAAGAGTTGCCCTGTCAGCTCCTGTGCGCTGGCCAGTTGATATAGGCCTTCTTTTGAGGCCGTTTTTCGCCCTCTGGAGGCTTCAGGGAAGCTCCTGAAGCCTCTGGAGGTGAGGGAGAGGCTGATTTCACCCTCCCCAGGCTCCTAGAAAGCCTCTGGAGCCTGGGGAGATCGAAAAAAGTGCACCAAAAGCAGGGAGTCGCACACATAGCATTATGGGTGTGGCACGCCCATGCACGACCTCCCCCTGAGCTCCTCCTGCTTTTGGCACGCAAGCCAAAAAAGGTTAGCCATCACTACCCTAAAATAACATGAGCACTGTCATTTTTTATGTATCTTCAATACCCTATTACAAGGGGCACTGTGGGATGTTGTTCAAAGAAAAGTCTTGGACCCGAATTATTCAGACATTGCAAATGTCTCATAGTGTATTTTTATGCTGGTGAATAATGTCTTTAGGCATTATCTAATCAAGTAATCCCTGACAAAGACAACTGGCAAGTTCTTTTGTATAAATAATTACTTGTTCTTTCTGGACTGGAAATAACATATTTTATCCTTTTCGCAAAATGTGTGTTTGTGTTTCAAGAAACTTCTCACAGCTTTTTTGTGTTAAAATGTAATGCTTTGCTGTAGTTTGTAGGTTATTGCATTCTAAAAGAAATAAACTATGCCGATAAAAAATAATATTCTTAAAATTGCAATGACCATTGTTTCTCTAGCTCTAGTGCCTTAAGTCTTAAATAGGTTTTCCCTTACTGTTCCTGATCCCTCTCACCTGTCAATCCCTAGGATGTTTAGGACTCATCTTTTGCATCAAAGCTATAGGCAACTTCATTTTGGGAGATTTATGCATGAAACCTTTTTTTAGAAAACCCACTTTTGGTGAGATATCACAGCCAGTTTGGAAGAACTTCCTATATCCGGGATGGCGAACCTATGGCACGTGTGCCACCTGTGGCACGCAGAGCCATTTGTCAGGGCACACAAGGCATTGCCCTGTCAGCTGGCCAGCACTCATGCACGCATTGCCCAGCTGTTTCAGCCATTTTTAAAGCCATTTTAAACAGCCTCTCCCACCCCCCCAGAGGCTCTCCGAAGGCTTCAGGAGCTTCCCTGAAGCCTTCAGAGCGCAAAAAACCAGCCCTATGGGCAAACCGAAACTTTGGGAACGGACTTCCGGTTTGCTCGTAGGGCTGGTTTAAACCCTCTGGAGCCTTCAGGAGCCTTCCAGAGGCTTCCTTGAAGGCTCCAGAGGACTAAAAACGACCCAATGGACAAACCGGAAGTCACTTCTGGTTTACTCATAAGGTCATTTTAGTCCTCTGGAGGCTTCACATTGCATTATGGGTGCAGCACGCCCGCGCACGACCCCCCTGCACTCCCCCCCTTTATGGCACGCGAGCCTAAAAAGGTTCGCCATCGCTGTCCTACACACTTATAGTGGATCCTTTTTTGCACGTTACTCAAATTCTTTGGCCCATAACCATTCATTTTTAATTGTTTTTCACATCCTTTATGATAATTTTTGGTCACACTGTTCTCCCAGCAGGCTTCAAATTGTCAAATGCCAACTTTATTTTTTTTTTTATACTAACAGCCAAGAAGGTGGGGACGTGCCAAGGATATTGATGGAGATGGCATGCTACCCAGGATTACCACTATCTTGTGGCCCACCCTCTTCCACCACCCCTATTTCACGGGAGGGGGGAGGCAAGATCTAGAATAGGTTTTCTAGATGACCTACCAGGGTTTGGCTCAGTGGTGAAATTCAATTTTTTTTTACTACCAGTTCTGTGGGCGTGGCTTGGTGGCCGTGGCAGGGGAAGGATACTGCAAAATCTCCATTCTCACCCCACTCTGGGGCCAGTCGGAGGTGTATTTGCTGGTTCTCTGAACTACTCAAAATTTCCACTACCGGTTCTCCAGAACCTTCTCAGAACCTGCTGAATTTCATCCCTGGTTTGGCTCCTAGAAAACCCAGATATCAGATCAGGCATTTTCAAAACCAGCATTTTGAAGTAGACTGGGAAGTCTAGTGGAAACTAGTGCAATGACTGAAGAATGGGGGGGTTCTCCTGCAGTGGCAGCTTAAGAAAATTTAGCTAATTTAAGGTAGAATTCCACTGGAGGTGCAAAATGTCCTGGATTTAAAATGCTTCTGAGCTCAAAGCAGCTTATTCCAATCTTATTGCAAGCATCTGTTGATGTTCTGATTATCCTGCAAGCCTTTTGAGCTTGGAATACTTCAAGGAATGTTGCTTAAAACATATTGCACATTTCTCAGCTTTGAATCATGCAAATAAATGTGAAAATATGTAGCAGTTGTATTTTCTGGGTTGAAGACACAAACAGCCCTGTTGTGATTTTTATTCTTGTTATTACTAAGAAGGCAAATAAGCTTTTCTTCAGGTGAAAGCTACATTAAATGTTCTTATATATCTCTGTTGATATATTTCTTATCTTGACTGGCAAAGTCGAGAGCAAAAAAGGCAGGCAAGCCATGTAAAAACATAGGACATTGTCTTGGAAGTATATGTGTATGTTTATTGCAGTGTTTTCTGTATTTTCTATTTAGTGGTATACCAATTATCAGGCAGCAAACTAACAATTTAACTAAGCAAGTGGACAGAGTGCATTAGCTTGCAATGTAATATTTTGCCTTATCAGAACTGTTGAAGAATGCATTTTTTGAGGGGGGGGAAACCCACTAATGCAGATCATACGGAGAAGATAGCTGGGACTGATAGGAAAGTTTGGTTCTAAAGATCAGCTGTAGCTGACTATGTGGGTGTGGACCTGTCCTGAATTTACAGGCAGTCCTTGAGTTACAAGAGTAATTGGGACCAGAATATCCATCACTAAGTAACTGCAGTCGTGTCACACGGCTGCATTGCCTCACAACGGCAGTCCGAGCACTCCTATTGGCTGTTGTTAATTGAATCCCACCCTGTTGTTAGGCAAGGGAGCACCCAATCCAAGCCATTCCCAACTCCTCCAATCCATTGCGAGAAGGCCATGTGGGATTTGGATAAGGGTATATGTTGTCTCGGGAAGAAGGACCAGACCAGGTGCAATTCTTCAGCAGGAGGAGGAAAAATACAGCAAATGTAAACTGCGGGTAGCAGGGCCATTGGAGTGCAAAAAGGCAGACAGCAGGGAAGCTAAAAGGGTAGAGATGGATGGGAGATAAGTGGCGAGGGAGCAGGGCAGGGAGTTAAAGAGGCCCTGTGGTGTAATTCTTGTATTTATAATTCTATAAGTACAGGTGGGCTTCTAAGTTCCCCATATTTTGAACACTTGGCCATGGGACTCTGCAGCACCCATAATTTCCGGGACTGGGCCTAACTACCATTTGTTCAGTGCAACCAAGTTCAGTGCCAGCTTAACTTTGAATGGCTGCTGAACAAATAGTTGGTAAGTGAGGAGTACCAGTACAGATAGTCCTTGACTTACAACAGTTCACTTAGTGACCAGTGGTGGGATTATTATTATTTTACTACCGGTTCTGTGGGCGTGGCAGGGGAAGGTTACTGCAAAATCCCCATTTCCTCCAAATCAGCTGGGACTCAGGAGGCAGAGAATAGATGGGCACAGGGCCAATCAGAGGTGGTATTTACGGGTTCTCCAAACTGCTCAAAATTTCCAGAGGAGGGATTCTGGGAGTTGAAGCCCACAAGTCTTAAAGCTGCCAAGTTTGAACACTCCTGGGGTTTTATTTTTCTAAAGGGTTAGGGGTGCAAGGGTCTTGTAACTTGACAGCTTTAAGATTTACGTGCTTCAAATGCCAGAGTTTCTGAGCCAACATTTTGGTTGCTAAGCAAGAGTGTTGTTAAGTGAGTTTCACCCCATTTTAAAAGTTGGCCATGACTGCCAAGTTACTCCCACCTGGTCACATGGCTGGCAAGCCACTCCCACAAAGCAGGCCACACCTATAGAAGAGGTTCTAAAAAATTTTGAAACCCACCACTGATTCCCATGGTCACGTGACTTACCGTTCAGATGCTTAAATAATGGACACACATTTATGACGGTTGCCATGTCCCTGGGTCATGTGACCTTTGTGACCTTCTGACCAGCAGAGTCAGTGGGGAAACCAGATTCACATCTGGGTACTAATCTAACCCTAAACAACTGCGTAACTAATCTAACAACTTTAACAAATATGGCGAGAAAAGCCGTAAAATGGGGCAAAACTCACTTAACAAATTTCTCACTTAGCAACATAAATCCTGGGCTCAATTGTGATCAGGTAGAAAACTACCTGTTCTTCTGTCAGCTCATTTTACTTTATTTTCCTTTCCCCTTAGCCAAGAAGGAGAAATGTTTGATCTTCCGAATGTTAAGTTACAGTCTGTTTGGAAGATGTTAAAGGGTTGAGTGAGAAAGATTGGCTTTTGTAGCAGCCTGTTGAAAACAGTAGACAATGTGTACTTAAAGTCAGTCATTGACCTGCAGGCTGGCTGTAAACTAGAAGCATTTCACTCTTTGCTTATAAGTAGAGAGCATTTGGATTTTTTTATTTTTTGCCAGAATAAAAATACAGGTGCCCTCGTTCAATTTTGTCACTTACTGTTCCACCTCTCCTGTCTAATAAATGATCCACGAGGAGAGATCCGTCTGAAGCAAAGCATGTGCAGCATTAGGGACATGGAAAATTGACTTCTGCATTGTTCTGTTATTTAAGCATCTCAAATATATTTCCATCCCAAGGGAAGTAAGGTGGTCTTTTACTCTAGATCAGGGGTCTCCAACCTTTGCAACTTTGAGTCTGAAGGACTTCAGCTCCCAGACTTCTCCAGCCAGTTTGGGAGCTGAAGTCCTTCAGACTTAACATTACCAAGGTTGGAGACCCCTGATCTAGATGAATGGTTCATGACTTTTGGGAGCATTACATCCCATCGATCACTGTATCAAAGAACCTTGGTCCTTTGTTATCTATAAGGATAACAAGAAAATATCATTGAAGTAGATTTGGATTTGCATTGGGACACCAGTCGTTATTGTGTAGTAGAGGAAGATGTTGGAAAAAATCACGGAGGAGAGGTAGGTTGGTGGGACAGGCCATGTCTAAACATACCAAGGAATCTTCGTGGCCTGCATTCCCCAATAAAAATCTTCTGCTCTGAATCAGCGTCTTAAGACAAATCCTGTCTTGTTTTATGATCCTGGAAAAATAATTTGTTGCAAACCTGAATGTTATGCTGAGTCTAACTGTATGCAGAAAGAAATGCCTGTAATGATTGTAACATCTTTCTTTTGACAGTAAGATTTCTAATAAATCTGCAAGACATTGTATATAAGGAATAGACTTTTTTTTTTCCTGTCAACAAATGGGCTGAGTGAGAGACAAACCAATTCCTACTCTGTCAACACAGTTTCTTTGTGATTATTGCCAAATCACATACCTTTCCTTTTTGTCGTTCTAATGCAAAGGGAAATTCTTTTTTTCTAGAGCGCTGCAAATGTAAGCCTATAAAAGCTACCCAGAAGACCTACCTTCGGAACAATTACAACTATGGTAAGTGTGGCATGAGGACAAGAAATAACTTTTGAGGAAGAGAAGATTAAATGAAAACAGAAATGATTTCACAGAAAGGGGATCCTGGGTAGCTATTTCAGCCAATTGCTATCTCCAAAGGCAGGCAGCTGTTGGGAACCAAAAATTGTCTACTGAAAGTGACTTTTAAAATGCTCAGGTCCCGTGCTCATCTGTTTCATGCTCAAAACAACCATTTTGGATAGTTCAGACTGCCAAAAAGATTGACCATCCCAAGGTCAATTAAAAAGCTTTGAAGCTTAGTAGAATTTGAACCTGGCATTCCTACATTTTCACCTTTTGAGGAAACTTTTGAGAATCAGTAGCTTTCTGGAGGGAACAAGATCAACCAAATGCATTTGGGAACTTTCAGAAGTATTAGATACAAATGCAAGCACTTCTTTAGAAAAGAAAAAAACAAGAATATTGATTTCAAGAAGGCAGGTGTTGTTATTCTTCATCACTAATAATCAAGTGATAAGTATCTTTTTCTTAAACTACCCTTCTGGTACTAATGACAGGGCTTATTGTTTTTTGAAAATAAGAACATACTTTTACTATGTTTTCAATTATTAATTTACACCTTTTTAAAAAAGAGCTCTTTCTCCGGGGTCGAAAAAAACAAAATATTCTGCAAGATACATACATTAGATGTCCTCATTTTAACCCCTGTTCTTCTGTTTCTTCAGTTATTCGGGCTAAAGTTAAGGAGGTAAAGACCAAATGCCACGATGTCACTGCAGTGGTCGAAGTAAAAGAAATTCTAAAATCTTCATTGGTGAACATTCCTAGGGACACGGTCAATTTATATACAAACTCCGGCTGTCTTTGCCCACCACTTAACGCTAACGAAGAATATATCATCATGGGCTATGAAGATGAGGAACGTTCTAGGTAATAATGGGCTCCTCCCTTTAATTAGTTCCACCAAAACACAGTTAACTGAATAAAATTAGGAAACCAAGAGAGAAATCTTAAATCTTGATTGTGGACTAAATGTTATCAAAAAATAAGCTATTTTATGGCCGATTAACATTTTGATTGAAAAAGAGATTTAAAAAAAGAAGAGAATAGCTGGAGGAAAAAAATCTATACCTCTGATGAATAAACTTGGCATAGTTTTGAGGAAGTTAGTTAACAGATGCACTTGTCTCATGAGTTTTCCTGTAGATGGGTTCTTTGTTTATATATACATATTTTGTGCCTCTTGGTTTCCTCACCGTCTTAATATTTTATATAAGTTAAAGTTTATCTGTTTTTTTAATACTCCATCTTTATTTTCAAGAGTGTTTTTGGCTTTCTTGCAAAATAAAAATGGTAGGTGATCATTATTCAGAATTCTATCAAATTCCCAGTTGGCCAGAAAAATAATGCTTTGTGATAGATTTTAAAATTCCCATCTATTCAATGGTGCCCACAATTAAGGATGCCCAGCTTACTTCATGGAGACTTTTCTTGGAAGCATGTGCAATAATAATTAGTAATCAGGATTTAATAATGGAAAACAACCCCTGGATTGTCAAAGAAGGTAATTGGCACCAAGAACAACCTCTCAGATCTGATCAAATGGTTTTTATTCAGCTAATGCAGACAGCTTGCATTTTGCAATAACCAAGCTTGCCAAAGCTTTCAGTGGTCTAGACCAGGGGTCTGCAAAGTCGGCTCTTTTAAGACTGGTGGACTTCAACTCCCAGAGTTCCCCAGCCAGAATTCTGGGAGTTGAAGTCCACCAGTCTTAAAAGAGCCGACTTTGCAGACCCCTGGTCTAGACCATAATTCTGACTCACTCATTGACTTGCTGTAATCAATCTTGTCTTGCTGGATGCTGGCCTCAGACAGATACTGAACCTCAGTTCCCGAACGTTAACCCAACCCCTTGTTTTATGCAGCTCCTTGTGACCATACATGGTGAAGACTGTTAGCACAGTTTCCTACCACTGTAAAGAAGCTTTAAAATAGGTATATCATAGCTCTCCCCCAAAAGCAAACCTCACATTCTCCCCAAACTAGTTCTGTCCTTGTGTGGTGTATTATCTCCCATTCTGCAGATCTCGGCCTCCTTGGTTGTGGCCCATGGTTGACTACCCAACCTGATCGATCAGTCATTTAATCTGTAACCAGTGGTCATAGTTCCCTACTCAGCAACCTTTTAAACTGCAAGGTATTGCACTTTCAGTATTCTCAGCCAACACTTTGCTGGTTGGAAATTCTTGAAGTTGCACCTCTAGCACAACTGGGAGGAGGGAGCAAGTGCAAGAGGCTATCAACAGATCTTGAGTGACAGATTCTGGAAAAAAAAAAGGGATCTTGGTTGGAACTCAGGTTTCAGAATCATAAATTGTATAGATCTGGTTAAGTCAATCTCTATGCCTGGCGAATTACATCAGATTTTGTTGTGAGGTTAATTTAATTTCAAATGCAAGAGATAAAGGTGATATTAGCTGATTTTAAACATTTCATATCCTTTTCCCTAGACTAAAATTGTGTCATCACAAAAAACAGTTCCACATGTGAAGGTCCAAATTAACTGATTTATTGCTAAAAGCCTATGTATAGGAATCTTCTCAACTAATGGTTAGAGCTAGATATGAGTCAAAGGCATTTGGGGTGGGGGGGTGGACTTAGCTTGTGGCTATGACACAGTGACTCTAAACTGATCCCTCTTTTAACTCCTCCCACTGGTTCTGCCAGTCCTTCAAATTGTCACATTACGCTGACGATACTCAGCTGTATATTTCTACCCCAAACCACCCCAACGATGCCGTAGCGGTGATGTGCCAGTGCCTGGAAGCCGTGCGGGTCTGGATGGGAAGTAACGGACTCAGGCTCAACCCGACCAAGACCGAGTGGCTGTGGTTTCCGGCTGCCCGATTCAACCAGCTCACTCCATCGCTGGCCATAGGGGACGAACATCTTGCCCCTGTGGATGGGGCGCGCAATTTGGGTGTCCTCCTGGATGCCCGGCTGTCCATGGAAGACCAAGTGACAGCCGTGGCCAGGAGGGCGTTTTACCAGGTTTGCCTGGTTCACCAATTGCGCCCCCTATTGGATCGGGACGCCCTTCGCACAGTCACTCATGCGCTCGTGACATCCCGACTGGAGTATTGCAACTCTCTCTACATGGGGCTCCCCTTGAGGTGCACACGGAGACTTCAGCTAGTCCAGAATGCAGCCGCGCGAGCAATTATGGGAACCGCTAGGTCTACCCATGTAACACCGCTCTTGCGCGAGCTGCACTGGCTACCTGTCGTCTTCCGGGTGCGCTTCAAGGTGTTGATTATCATCTTTAAAGCGCTCCATGGCTTGGGACCTAGCTATCTGCGGGATCGGATCCTGCCTCATACATCCTCACGGCCGATTCGCTCCCACAGAGAGGGACTTCTCCGGGTGCCGTCCACTAGACTTTGTCAGCGGGCGACGCCCAGGGGAAGGGCTCTCTCTGTGGCGGGCCCAGCCCTCTGGAACGACCTTCCCCTCGTCATCAGGACGACCACGGACCTCCGCTCCTTCCGTCTCAAATTAAAAACTCATTTTTTCTGTCTGGCCGGCCTAGGATAGTCTCTCTGTCTTTGGGGTTTTATTGGGAAGTTTTATAATATAGCTCAGTTTTAATGGGGAATTTTAGCGCAGGTTTAGATTTAATTTATTTTTAATGAAATGCTTGTATGTATTTATTGTTTTACTTTGCCTGTGCACCGCCCCGAGTCCCTGTGGGGAGAGGGTGCGGTTTAGAAATATTAAATTTAATTAAATTAAAATTAAATCAGTTCAAGAGCTGTCTAATTGCAAAGATCTACACCTCTGTTGTATATGTTTTTGCTTAATTTTATGCAAAATAGTCTTGTGACACCTTAAATTTTGGTAGATTTATTGGAGTTTGTTATATTGGAGTCACAAATTAAGCAAAGCCACCTGTGAAAATTGTTCTATTTCTAAGAATGTCTTAAATTTATCAATTACTTCAAATATTTGCATTTTTTTCTTGCATCTTTTAAAATTCAGACTAGTTAAGGCAAGATACAGCTAAACTACTGTAGTATTATGTACTATTTGTACTTGTATACTTATATATCCATGGCTAGCTTTTTTTCCATGAGTATAGATTTTATTAACAAATATTTGTGCAACTGGGAAAAGTAGGCTGTTGCTATGGGACTTAGTAGTGGTCCTTAATAGATCTTCATTTGCTCCTTGAACATAAAGCTTTCTCTTTCTATTTTGTTTTTCCTATATAACCGTTATTGTTCTTTTTCTTTAAAATGCAAAGACTACTCTTAGTGGAAGGCTCCATAGCTGAGAAATGGAAGGATCGTCTTGGTAAAAAAGTGAAGGTAAGACAAATTTAATTAACGGCTTAATCACATTTGACCTTGATTATGTGTTGCTGTGTACCATATTTTTTGGAGTATAAGACGCACCCTTTCTCCCCTAAAAGTGGGTGAAAAGTTAGGTGCATCTTATAGACTGAATACAGGCATTTCTGGCCTCCCGTACCCTCCACGCTTCGTGTATTTGCCCTCCCAGGGCCCCGGAAGCACTCTGCAGGCCAAAAATGGGCCTTTTTTTTGTGAAAAAGAGCCCACTGTTGGTGAAAATGGGCCATGCAAAGCACTGCAGAGTGCTTCCAGGGGCTTGGGAAGGGGAGAAACGCAACGCGCGGAGACCAAAAACTATTTTTTTCTTGCTTTCCTACTGTAAATTTAGGTGCGTCTTATAGTCCAAAAAATATGGTATTTTGGGGGGCTTATTTCTAAGCAAGCTGCCGGATTCTGTTTATCTGCCCAGAAACAAACAATTAGGCTTCTCTGTCCACCTTGCTTCAGTGAGAATACAGCCTCAGGCAACTCCTTTCTCCACAGAGGGATATTTTTTTCCTACCATTTACAATACTGAATCTCCTTTTCATTATACAAAGTATCTCCCATGCCAAAACAAATTCCAAAATCTGTAAATGAATAATATATAAACTGAGGCAATCCAAACTAGAGGGGAGGAATAACATCATAGTGAATAGTGTAAAAATATTAAACATATGTTATAGAAAATGAGTAAAGAAGCAGGGATAATCATGTGGCATGATTAAATTTTAGGGACAGTACTTTGGTTTGCTCTCCTTTAGGATTCTTTTCGACACAACTCTCTACAGGTAGTCCTTCAATGTATGGCCATAATTGAGACTAGAGTTATGGTCATAAGTTATAGCAGTCTGCGGATGCTATGTGGAGCATGGGGTGTCTCAGAAGGTGGGGAAGGCTCTGGGTTGATGAACAAATGGTTGTAAGTCAAGGACTACCTGTATATCAATTGTCTCTGCTTAGTGATGTAACCCATGTTAAGATGAATAGGAAAAACATGGGGGAAGTTCGTGTTATGGCCTATGAATACAATATTTGCTAGAATGGAATGTCAGGGACAATGAATGGTGGAGAAATGAAGCAACAGTAACAACTTTCCAGATCCTTTTAAAGAATTACAAAATGTGTAGAGAAAAAACCCCAAAGACAATTGCAGTTGACACCAGTTACTGAATAATAATATAATAATAATAAATAATAAATTTTAATTTGTAGACCGCTCCCTCTCCCCATAGGGACTCGGAGCGGTGCACAGGGAGGATAAAAAACAATAAATATACAAACATATTTAAAAACAGATTAAACGATATTCCTGTGCTAAAAATTCCCCATTAAAATACTAAGATTCCCCATAAATTAATATATTAAAAACCCTATAGAAGAGAGACTACCCTAGGCCGGCCAAGCAGAAAAGATGTGTTTTTAATTTTAGACGGAAGGAGTGGAGGTCCGTGGTAGTTCTAATGTCGGGGGGAAGGTCGTTCCAGAGGGCTGGGCCCGCCACAGAGAGACCCCTTCCCCTGGGCGTCGCCCGCTGACAGAGTCTAGTGGACAGCACCCGGAGAAGTCCCTCTCTGTGGGAGCGAATCGGCCGTGCGGATGTAGGTGGCAGGATCCGATTCCGCAGATAGCTAGGTCCCGAGCCATGGAGCGCTTTAAAGATGATAACTAACACCTTGAAGCGCACCCGGAAGACGACAGGCAGCCAGTGCAGCTCGTGCAAGAGCGGTGTTATGTGGGTAAACCTTGAGGTTCCCATAATTGCTCGCGCGGCTGCATTCTGGACCAGCTGAAGTCTCTGGGTGCACCTCAAGGGGAGCCCCATGTAGAGAGAGTTACAATAGTCCAGTCGGGATGTCACGAGAGCATGAGTGACTGTGTGAAGGGCGTCCCGATCCAATAGGGGGCGCAACTGGCGAACCAGGCGAACCTGGTAAAACACCCTCCTGGCCATGGCTGTCACTTGATCTTCCATGGACAGCCGGGCATCCAGGAGGACACCCAGGTTGCGCGCCCCATCCACAGGGGCAAGATGTTCGCCCCCTATGGCCAGCGATGGAGTCAGCTGGTTGAATCGGGCAGCCGGAAACCACAGCCACTCGGTCTTGGTTGGGTTGAGTCTGAGTCCGTTACTTCCCATCCAGATCCGTACGGCTTCCAGGCACTGGCACATCACCGCTACGGCATCGTTGGGGTGGTTTGGGGTAGATTCGAATAGCATTGATGCCATCCACGGTGTAGACCAGTGATGGCAAACCTTTTCAGCACCGAGTGCCAAAAAGAGAGAGCGTAAAACTGGAAGTCAAAGGAAATCCCAACGAACCAACAGGTCCTGGATAAGATTCTACGATGTGCAGAAGCGGACAGGATGACACATATTCTTAAAGGGAAAAGTGAATCGCTTTTTAATAAAAGTTGGGATTCCTGTATCTATGGCTGGGAAATAGAGTGTCGGATTTTAATGGGAGTAGTGGTTAAGATTTAGTCAATAATTTTTTTTGAATCTCTTTCTCTGTATAAACTTTAATAAACAGCTATTATTAGAAGTGCAGGAGAAATATTGAGAATTAGGGATTTATAAGATGACTGTAAGATGTGTATAAGACCTATCAGCTTGGGATGAATTAGACTAAATTTGGAGGAGGTATTAAACTCCTCAGTCTTTGTTTAATGTTTATGTGAATTATTGTTTAATAGAAACTTATTTTAAGGGAAAATATATATATTAAGTTTGGAACGTTGAAACGCCACCCCCAGAACCCATCAGAGAAAATAAACAAGCAAAGGCAACAACGGAAAGAGGAGAGACGAGGAGGGAAAGGAAGAAAGGGTAAAGTAGAGAAAGTAAGGGTGGGGAATTAAGAGTAGGAGAGAGGATAAGAAAGAAGAGAGGAGAGAAAGAGAGAGGAAAGAGAGGGGGGAAAGGGAGAAGAGAGGAAAAATGAGAGGAGGAAACAAGAAGGCAGAGAACGGAGCTTGGGAAGGTAGGAGTGAGGCTGTTGCAAAATAAAATGGAGACAAGGGGTGGCAAGAAAGTGATCCAAACTGTATCATACAGTATATATGTAAGAATGTGTATAGAGATTAATGATGAATAGATAAATGTTAAATAGTATTTATAAGAATTTATATCAAGGAATGTTTTTGAAATGGGAAAAATAATAATAATAATAATAAATTTGAATTTGGAAAAAAAAAAAGAGAGAGAGCGTGTGTGCATGTCTGCCCAGGGGGCATACGCGTGCCAGAAAATGAACTTCTAGTTTCAAGCACGTGTATGCACAGTGACCAGCTAGTCTTCCAGTTTCTGATGCGCATGTTCGCACAATGGTCAGCTGGCTGCCGCGTATACTCATACCAGGAAACGGAAGACCAGCTCTTCCAGTTTCTGGCACTGCCACACGCACGAAGGCCAGCTGATTGTCACGCTGCATGCGAGCCAGAAACCCAGAAGAGGAATGGGCAACGGCATGTATGCCTGGCGACATGGCTGCATGGGCAACTTTGGGCACGTGTGCCATAGGTTTGCCATCATGAGTGTATACCATTCATTTTGTAATTTTGGCAACAAATTGGAAGAGATTGTTGAAGAACTGTAGGTCATGTTGATGTCTAAAAAGTTGCTAGTTTAAGATCTGTATGTTACAGAGTGGTTCCAGTGGGATTAAATGTTGATGATTTCTGAGAAATAATTATATTTTGATCGAGAATAGTGTTGTTGTGTAAGAAAGTGGAAATGATTTTCAAATATAGCCAGCTTCTTGGTTTCACAAGGAGCTTTGAAGTTGAAGATGGAGCAGGAACCATACATCCTCTGTTGTGCTCTTGGATTTTTTTCAGAAGTAAAATGACTTATATTTGCCGTAGCCACGTATAACATAATTGTTCCTAGAAGGCATTTTGCTCAGAATTGTCTCTATCCTGGTAAAAGCAAAGGTTACTATGTTTTTAAACAGAAATATCTACTGATTGTAAACTTCTTGCAACGGCATCAACCCAATTCAAGCTTTTCAAAATAGTTAGGTGTCAGAAAAGAAAGCAAATACCCCTGACACAGTTTGCTTATCCTTCTGTTGAGAATTGGCCATATCTACAGGCTGTGGAGATCTTGTCAGCACTGCCACTAAGGCTTCCTTTGTCTTTACTCCTCCTCATCTTCTTCTTTTTTTTAACTGCTGCCAAAACACAAAACAATAGTCCACTCAATCCATCTCAACGGGGGTTAAGAGGGTATTAAGTCAGGAACTTTTAAGTACATGTCTGAGGGGACACCAGAAGAGAACATGCTGGGCTTTGAACGTGCGCCTGCTCTTTCTCGGTTTATGGAAGGTTATTTTGAATCCAGGAAAATCCTTTCAAATTGGCAATGTGGGGAGGACAATGGTGCGAGCTGTTTCGCTTGAGCTTTGTGTATGACATTATGTCCAGAGATTCACTTTGCATAACAGGGTTCAAAATCTGAACTGTTATGCAACATAGATTATTTCTTACTCTCACTGCTGAAAGAAGGAAAGGTTGTAGTCCACTTTCCCACGTTGATTTATGGGTGTTTGAACATGTAGCCATCATATTCATTTCAACATATAGCCTTCAGCCACATATACTGGTGACCAGAACCAATCTCTTACTGGGGTGCTTTCTAAGCATAAAATATGGCTGATATTTTTCTGAAAAACTCTGTTTCTGTGGACTTATTGCCCTTGATATGAAATGTTGTCATTCTTGTAACAATCACACACTTTTAAATACTTAGAGATCATGTTCATGTATGGTAGCAAGAGACGTGGCAACAGAAATGCCTTAGAACAGGGGTGGGGAAAAATGGCCCTATTATAACTTGTAGACTTTAACTCCCACAATTCAGGGAATTGAAGTCCACATGTCATAAAGGTGTCATTGTTCCCCACCTCTGCCTTATAAGGAAGTCGTCTGTAAGGGACAGTTACATATCTTGTCCTAAAAATAGCATACATAAGTCAAAAATGTTTCAAAAAATTATTTTGACATGTTATAAATGATTTGTTAAAAAAACAGGCAGCAGAAAGTTCAAGTTTTTTATTTCAATTTATCATTTGATAAGAGCTAACTTTCCATTTGCAGTCTGCATTTAATAGTATTGATCACTTTCTGGTCAAAGTGGCCTGGAACCATAACATATTACTCACGTTATCTGGTTTTCTCTGTGACCCAAAAAATTTGCATTTTCTTCTTCCTAAATATCTAACAATCCAACATTAAAACTGCTTAACAACTTAAAGCTCTCAGTTATGAATGAAGTCCTCCTAAATTTTCCAGTTACTAACAATTTTAGACAAAAGTGTATGTGATGACATACACTTTTGTCTCAGGCCACTGTGAGTTACCTCACAGTGGCCTGAGGTAACTTTGAGGTTCATTGATTAAAAAGATAAAAGCAAATAGGGTTGAATGAAAAACCAGTACAATGTACAGCCACCTGAAAAACTAACTGTAGGTGAGAAAGTGGCATTCTTTTAGATGGTTGGAAGTTAGTGTTACTAAATTGACAGTCACTCATAGTTTTGTTACCTCATGATTAGATTACTGCAATGTGCTCTTGTATGGGCTACTTAAAGACGCTTTGGAAGCTCAGCACAAATAGTAACAAATGCTTCTCGTTATGCCCATGTGTGGTAGCTTCTAAGTCAGTGGTCTGCAACCTTTCTGGCTCCCACAAATGGAGATTTGGATGCACGTACTTGCCCACCGCTCACCAAAGTAGAACTGCGCACTTGCCCACTACTTGCACGGTCCAGTTTGGAACAGGCCGTGGTCTGGTACTGCACCACAGCCTGGGGATGGGGACCTCCATGTTAAATGAGCTACGTTGGTTATCCAGTTGGCTTCCAGGTTTAATTTTCCAGGTCATCCCCTATAGAACCTTTCATGGCATAGGACTTAGTTTAGAGACTGCCTATCTCTGGTTGTTTCTGCCCATTTGGTGCATTCCGTCAGAGTGAGAGCTATGACCCATCAATTAAAGGCTGTCATGGAACTGAGGAAGCATACCTTCTCAATTGCAGTCCCTGCTCTCTGGAGCAGCATTTCGCCACCCACCTCCCCGCAAAAGGTATACAGGTCCCATTTCCTTGGTTTTCTGAACTCTTTTAAGACCTAGTTGTGTTCCAAAGGTTATGGGTGTCTGTGGAGCCCCTGTTGAATTTTTGCAGGTTATAGATTGTTATTTTGGTCTGTGCAATCATGTGTTTTCACTGAGCATTGCACTTATGGTAAAGAGCATAGAGACCTCTTGGAGATGGGCAGCCTTGACAAATCCGGTAAATCAAAAAAATAAAATAATTAATCTCTCTGTGTATCTCTTCTTTTCTGCTTAATAAATCTGTTATTGATATTAATATTTACCTAAAAAGAATCTAGCCTCCGACCCTCAGTAAGATATATGTATATCTGTGCATGCAACATACTTTTGTATGTGTGCGTAGATAGGTGTATGCATCTGTATTCCTATCAGAAGCCATCCTTCAAAAAAAGAGAGGACCAAGACCAAAAAACCCAAATGTATAACTTTTCATAAGTACTTATTAAAATTAATTACCTATAAAATAAAGCACTCTAGTAATAAAATTAATTGATTCCACTCTTCACAGAAGCCACATAAGTATATATTCTCTCTAGCAGAAATCACAAAAAAGATGCAGGTAGTAATACCATAGAGAGTACTATCTGGTATTATCATAATTGGATATTGGGGGAAATGGACATCGGGCGGAAAGGAGAAAGAAAACTGAAAGAAACTTGAATGAAATAAATGAAGAGAAAGTATATTTTGTTCAAAAATTATTAGAAGACAGATCTACCAATAAAATGAATAAAATGTGGATATGTTAAGGAGATGGTGTGGGAACCGTTTGGAAGTGAGTGAAAAGAATTATGCTTCAATATGCCACCAAAGTGTTAAAAATTTAAGAGAAAGTCTGCTGCAAAAATTAGGATAATCTGTGCATGCTGTGCAGGATAATGTACTGTATAATGTAAATATAGAGAAAAAATAGTTATCAAGAACGTTGTTCAAGAGAGATCGTGTCATTGTGTCCTCCTTAATTTCTGAAACTCATTAATCTCATTAAACATGGACAGACTTAATCATAGCTTCAACTGTAAAACTCACTTTAGTTTTTAGACCAAGCAAAAAAATCTAAAACAGCTAAGGAATTTCCAGAAGGTTGGCACTCAAACAAAACAGCCATCAAGAAGTTTATTAAAGATAAACCACATTTACACTTCATTCAAAAGAGACAATAAAAATAATCTAAAAAGGAAACAAAAAGCTAAGACCACCTCTCCAGCAGTCAACATCCAGATAAACAGGGATTAACACCAGGAGCAACACCACACAAACAAGCACTAAACAATGCCCTAATCAAGGAACTTCCAACTCAGATTATCAATCAAGAAGTAAACAACAGCCTAAACAAGAAACTACCAAGGAAAAAACAACAATCCCACCAACATTTATAGGGATGTGTGTTTGTGTGTAGATAGGTAGGGTAGGAAGCAGAGGTGGTTTTCAAATTTTTTTAGAACCTACTCTGTAGGTGTGGCCGTGGCTTGGCAGTCATGTGACAGGGTAGGAGTGGCCACCTTTTAAAATGTGGTGAAACTCATTTAACAACGCTCTTGCTCAGCAACCAAAATTTTGGACTCAATTGTGATGATAAATTCTTTCTTTCTTTCTTTCTTTCCTTTCTTCCTTCCTTTTTTCCTTCCTTTCCTTTCCTTCCCGTTGGGTCACTGGCAGCGGCGGGCCAGATTTACTTCCAGGTACGCTGGTGGAACCCCCTCTCACCGGTTATCTAAATTTCACCAACCGGTTCTCGCGAGTAGGTGCGAACCTGCAGAAACCCACCCCTGGTAGGAAGGTAGGTAGGTAGGTAGATAGATGATAGATAGATAGATAGATAGATAGATAGATAGATAGATAGATAGATAGATAGATAGATAGATAGATAGATAGATAGATAGATAGATAGATAGATATGCATCACAACAGATCCTTAGAACAGAATTATTTAAACCAGAATGTGGCCATTGATTTTGCATATCAATCCCTTGAACTACAAATAAAGTGAAAGATTCAGTGACGGCCTATCTATCGTTGCACATAATTGTATATTATAGAAACGTAATTCTGATATGAATGGCTAATCGCTTTTTATTAAAAGATGAGAGAATCGCATCTTTAGGAAGAAAATTGAACTGCCCTTGGGGCAGCCTCACCTTTTCTTTTTAATCTTACAGCGCTGGGACCAGAAGCTCCGTCATCCTGCCAAAGGCAGAAATGAACCTGGACAAAGTGATTCTGCTCCCAAATCTGGGAGAAGCACCAATCCACGACAAAGGCGCAACTGAGATGAAGAATACCTTGAGGCCAAGACTAATCCATGGACTTGTATAAATTAAAAGACTTGCCTTCTTGAAGCAGCAAAAGAGAAATTGCACTATTGCACGTTGCCTTTTATTGTTTACTATGAGTTCATTCTGTAGCCAATGTTAGTGGGTTTTTTTCCTTCCCTTCTTAGGTTTTCTTTTTGCCTCTTGCATTGTGCAGGAGTACACACACTTGGAAAAGAAAGGTATATTATATTCACAAACATCTATCTGTGAATTACATTGACGAAAATTTTTGTTTCTTTGAATGGCCAAATTGATTTTATTAGATGCTCATGATAATTGTTTGCATTCAGTTCTTTCAGTCTAGAAAGCCACAAATATTTTTTTATATGCATAAACAAGTTGCCTGAAAGGACATTTAAAAAAAACCAAACACCAAATCCCACAATTCTTAGGTTGTATTAAGAAACATAATCCAAATTACCCTGTAGTTATAAAGGAGAATGAGGTGAATATGAACAATATCAGGATCCCACGTATTCAGAAAAATTAAGATTTTAATGGGCCTTTTCTAATAGAAATAAAACGCCAAAAGGCAAATGAGTTCTAAAAGTTATCTGGGAAACACGAGCTGTTTTTACAAGGGGAAAAATCGATCAATTTTAAAGAGTTTGCCCCCTTCTCCTTACTCATATTTGATACTCTCTATGGCAGCTTAGATTATGCAAAGAGATTATACCAAGAGAATCCAGCCTTTTAGAGTAGGTTTGCTAATAAATGTCAATTCCGCTTCAATAAACCACTTATATGAAGCTTTGTTTTAAAACATTAGCCATGACAAAGACCTCACGAAGGGCTTACTTTTGAAAGTCTTAATCCTTCTGGGAAAAGTTGTATAGAATTGTTAAATCCCAAAGATATCCCGTATTTGTCCTCTGTTAACACTTCTCCCTCCTTTTCATTGTTGCTATGCTGAGTCATAGGAATACAAGCGGCCATCTTCAGGCCGCCATCTCAGCGTAGATCTTCATTTTATCATTTCAGACTATGCTTTTGATTGTATTTCGCTATCTATATGCAACTGGAATGTTTAATGGTCAATGTTGGGGATCTGGATGAATGCTTGTGAGAAAGCTGAAAGGGTGGTCCTATTATTGGACTAAAACTTCCTACCATGTTGGCTGTGGACAATGGGAGCCTGAGTCTAAAACTGCTTGGAGAACCATAGAGTCTTCCCCCTTACCAGAAACCAATGAAAGCATCGACTTCTTTGCAATCAGAGGACATTTTAAACACCTTACAATGCATATTTCTATTCAAGTGCCAACAGATCGTCCTAATGATCAGGTCTTTTAAGTCTTTTGTAGCAGTGCCAATAGCTTGAAGTTGTAATTCCAATCTTTCCCCCTCTCTTTTATTTTGAAATAAAACAATTATTTTAGCAAAAAAAAAAAATGCATGTCTTTCTTTGGCATGTAGTAGTGTGGTGGTTTCATTCAGAAATTAAATTAAATTTAAACTAGACTGAGTTGCATACGTAAGGCTTCAAAATGGTAATGGTTAGGTGTAATTTTCATCATATTTCAATATGACCTCAAAAAAGAACCCTGAAAAAAAAGGGGTGGGGGATCTTTTCTGAGGAGGAAGTGGCATGCAATATTTAATTTCGATCATCGTTCTCCCTTCTTTTTTTCCATTTTTTTCTTTTCTTTTTCGTTTGAATCCTTCCTCCAAATTTTTACTTCTCTACTCATTTTTAGCTTTATACCCTTTTGGCTTAAAATGTGTCTCAAGGTCAAGATGCAACACATTTTTTTTAATATGAAAAAGCTTCCCATACTCCTTGCATCATGGTTCTGCATGACTAAACATGAATCGGATGCAGATAGTTGCAGACTTTATTTTCAATAACGATGGACATTATTTTTCTTGGGGACGGCTCTAAATGCACTTTATAAAAGTGCATAGTTGCCGGTTACTTTTTTTTTAAGGGCATAAATGTTCTGTACTTGTGGAACAATATATTCTGCCAAGGTAAAACTTTACTGCTGGCAATCCTATGGTTCGCAATGCACAACAAAGTTGCTAGCTCCACTGTTTCCGGACAGGTCGCCTCCCTCACTTTCTCACCTCTATGTCAGCCATTTAACACGGGGCAATGAGGATGGAACTGTGGAGCGGTGCAGTGGCCTAGAGGTGGAGCGCTCACCTCACAATCAGGAGGCTGTGAGTTCGATCCTAGGTAGAGGCAGATATTTCTGTCTCTGGACACAATATATCTGCTGAACAAAAGGAAAGGCATCTGGCCATTAAAACCCTCTGCTAGCTCCATTCAGCTGCCCAGATCCCACCCTGCAAGGGATTATGGGGTCATTAAATGAAGATGATGAACTAGGGTGGAGTAATTTGCTCAAGATTGGCCACTGCTTTAAGGGATGCTGGTGATAGTTCTTAAAGATATAGTGAGCAATGCTGGCCATTCATTCTAGCCATGTCACCTCCTATATTTCTCCTTTAAAAGTCCATCTTGTCAGGTGGGATAGAAACAGAGAATCGGATGTTTTCCCCTTGCCATTTCTCAGGTGGGTTTTTAAAGGGGCAACACAGCTACCTAGCTCAAATAATGAATGGCATCATTAATCTTGCTCTCTTTTTCTTTTTCACTATAGAATTTGCCAGCCCTTTGGGCCACTGCTGACATTTTAAGTTTTGACAGGATGTTACAAGCATTCTCACAAATTGTTGACATGTTGGGTATGGCCAAATACCCTTTTACTACAAGACAAATTGGTATAGTTCCTGCCCAGAACCCATTGTAGTCTCTAAGGATGCGCTCTGCAAGTTGGTTATTAAATTACATTTATTTGCCACCCATCTCACCACGGGCTTTTCTAGACAGCATTTAAAAAGATAAAATTAAGTTTAACTAATTTTTTTTGTTTTGTTTATATTTTCTGTCTCTGTGATTTTCTTGGTTAAAAAAAAAAGCCTTCTCCTGCATAATATAAATGTGAGCCTTTGCCATTGTCACTGATGTTCTCATTTACTTCCAGCATCTTCCTATATTGCTACTGGCCAATATAGATGCCTGCTTGCTTTAGCTGGGCAGCTGGGATGACCTTCAGAGCTTTGGTGACCCTGCTGGAAATATATTCTCCTGGAGTACATTCCCAGAATTCTTCATTCATCCCTCCCAAGAAATCCTCCCTACTGCCCATTCCCCACCATGATGAAGCAATACAGCAAGCCTTGAGCCAAAAAGATTATTTCTAGTGTGGCTAAAAATAAAATTGGCTCATACTGCTAAATGACAAAGAAATACTGATAGCTTGGACAATAATGCTTTGACAAGCGATCTGGCAAAGTGTGCAAATTGTTTCATCATATAGAAAATGCAGAAAAATGTATGTGCAGTGAGATGAATGGGGTTATCGAGGCAGCTGATTAAAACCATACCTTTCTGCATCTGGGTATTATTATTTCAGGGAGCAAATGTGTAATTACATCTTCTCCGGCTAATTAGCAGGATGCTGTTACATCGTGAATGATCGTTTTCTATAACTATGTACCCTTGGGGGTAAATTGTTATGAGGCCAAAGTTCTTTAAGGTTCTCATCCAAAGCATGCCATTATGCTTGTCTTATCACAATTCCCCTGTAATTTTTGTTATTTTTGGAACAAATTTATTTTTAAGACAGAAGCATGCATTGGAGACATGGGCAAATGAACTCAAATCCTAGAGCTAGAACGTGATATCTAGGCTATTAATTCACACTCCCTGTTCAGTGCAGAAATCCAGATTAAAGTATTCCAAACATTTGTTTGACTAACTTCTGCTTCAAGACAACCAACAAAATGAATGCCCCCATACCTGGTAAGTGGCTCCACTGTCAAATTGCTATTGCTATTAAGAATCTGCCTTGTGTATACCTTAAATCCATGATTGTTTCGTGTTCCCTGGAATGAGAGAGAACATGTTTTGATTTGCAACAATTACCTTGGTCTCAGCAATTTCTCCATGCAGAGCTTCCCCACCCACTTCATGAGGTTCAGTTCCAATACTAAAAAGTAGCCAAGGACCACCAGAAAGCAGAGGCCATAGAGATATACATCTCACAAAGGCGAATCGGAAAATAAGAGAGAGAAAAGAAATATATGCTAAGCATGAGTGGAAAGATGGATATGTAGGTATGTAAGTATTATTTGTGTCGGGTAGCTTTGGCAACATTTCTCATGATGCTCATTCACAGTTGGTATGAAGCCTCCAAATCAGGAGTGGGTTCCTGCAAGTTCTAACCTCTTCTATAGAAGGGGTTCCATAAATCTACAGTGCCATTTAGAACCAGTTCTAGCTCCCTCCCCCCACCTGCCCACACATCATCAAGATGAAGAGCGAGAGGAGGAATTCTGGAAGTTGAAGTCCACAAGTCTTAAAGCTGTCATGTTTGAACACCCATGGGTTTTTTTTTCTAAAGGGTTAGGGGTGCGAGGGTCTTGTAACTCGACAGCTTTAAGACTTGCGTGCTTCAAATGCCAGAGTTTCTGAGCCAACATTTTGGTTGCTAAGCAAGAGCATTGTTAAGTGAGTTTCACCACATTTTACAAGTTGGCCACGCCCACTCAGTCACATGACTGCCAAGACACTCCCACTCGGTCACATGGCCAGCAAGCCATTCCCACAAAGCAGGCCACACCTACAGAAGAGGTTCTAAAAAAATTTGAAATCCACCACTGCTCCAATTTAGCCTTTTCTAATTGCATGTCCACAAACCCACTAGGAATAATTCTGGTTTCATGATTCTGATCTCCAATATCTTTTGCTTCAATGTACGGCTTTGCACCAAATTTCTTTGCTTTCTCATAAATCCGTCTCACGTGATAAAAATCACTCTTTCTTTTCATACTTTCAACACTGATTTGATATTCCTTTTTATATTTTTTATGGCTTGGCTGGTGTCATATACCATTGGCACATCATTGTATCCAAGTTCTCTCTTAAAGTACAACGTAAGGTAAATTTGACATCCGTTTCCTACATTTTTCCCATATATCCATATTTACAGTATGTATAACCAAAGATTGTATCCGACAACTCTGGTGGAAGCAAGGGTGGAGGACTGTGTATTTACACCCATGATAACTGGTGTACTAGCGGTGGAGTTGCTTGTGCGCACTGTTCTGCAGACGTGGAATTCCCAACTGTCATTTGTCGGCCATTTTAACTGCCTGGAGAGATTTCTGTTATGGTTGTCACTGCTGTCTGTATTCCACCTGATGCAAATGTTAGCACAACGCTCAAACCAATTTCATTGTAATTTTATTTTATTTTATTACAATGACAATAAAGATTATTAGTATTATTAGTATTATTAGTATTATTATTATTATTATTATTATTATTATTTTACCATGTAGTCTTTAACTTGTTCATCTTCTTTATCAAACCTTAATAACAATTTGCGTATTTTATTATATGACCAACATTTACCCATTCAGTCAGAGTCTCTTTCTTAGGCTTTCTTGCCTTCTTGAGCTTAGCATATGCTTCTTCTGCATTTACTGCTGTCCTAATAGCTTCTAGATGTCTTCTCCAAGATTATTCCCACGACTTCCCACAGAAAGTGACAGGATTTGTTGTTTCCATCTTTTTGCGTTATATATCAGGTGGCGCAGTGGTGGGTTTCAAATTTTTTAGAACCTACTCTGTAGGTGTGGCCTATTTTGTGGGTGTGGCTTGGCAGTCATGTGACAGGGTGGGAGTGACCACCTTTTAAAATGTGGTGAGACTCATTTAACAATGCTCTTGCTTAGCAACCAAAAATTTGGACTCAATTGTGATGATAAATTCATTCATTCTTTCTTTCTTTCTTTCTTTCTTTCTTTCTTTCTTTCTTTCTTTCTTTCTTTCTTTCTTTCTTTCCTTTCTTCCTTCCTTTCCTTTCCTTTCCTTCCCGTTGGGTCACTGGCAGCGGCAGGCCAGATTTACTTCCAGGTACGCCAGTGGAACCCCCTCTCACTGGTTCTCTAAATTTCACCAACCGGCTCTCGCAAGTAGGTGCGAGCCTGCAGAAACCCACCACTGAGGTGGCGTGTAAAAAAAAAAGTCCATTACAATTGATTTTGGTCTGCGTTGGAAGAAACATTTCGACCTATGAAATTATTTCTGTGGAAAAATTCTTTACTAATGGACCTTTTCTTCTTGAACATTCTTCTTTGCATAAAACAAGTCTTACCTGTACCTTTAAGTTGTTTAATATTTTTCACATGGCTTTAAAAAAATATTTTCTTTAATTTATTTATTCATTTGTGAAACATTTCCAGCTTTTGTGTAATTATTTCAGTAGTAGCTTTGAAGTTTTGCACATCCCAATAAAAATACCCTAAACATAAAATACCCTATTAAAAGCTCCAGATCAGAAATTTTCTTTTTCAGGAATATCTAGAAGATCAAGACAATTGTTCGTTGTAATTCATTAGGATTAATTGCATACTTCCTTCTAATTCTGAAATATAGCCTGCCACCATGTTTACTTTTTAAGAATGTCAGGAGTGCAGGGAAAAACTAGCCCTTGGTTTAAGAGAAACCATTTTATTTATTTTTAATTTAAAAAGCAATAATAAAAGACCACACTCTAGCCACATATATACTATGTTGATACATTACGCCATCTTTGGTTTGTCGGAAGAACTCAGTTTGAACACTAGCTAAAGAACAGGGAGCTGTGACTTCACATTGTTGTGAACGGAGAACATGCGGGAGGAACCGATTTTCCCCCCGCTTTTGCAATGCCAAGTTCAGATGGAATGTGCAGAAACCAACTTCCTAAAACTAATTTTAAGTTCAGTGAATTTCCAAATTCAGTGTGAAGCAGGATAGCTCTGAATGTTAGAAGGTATATAGAAGAATGCCTGCCACTATTTCTATATGATATTTGGCATGCTTGCACCTTTTTAATTTAAGCACAAGAATAGCTGACTTGCTTTATGGAAAGTTACCTCTCTGCCTCTCTCCCTCCTCTCCTCTCCCCCCTTGTCCTCCTGCTCTCTCATCATCTAATTGCAATATATTCATTGTAAGATATGATCTTTCTTTGTTCCAGCAAATGGAAAACCCCAAACACAGTAAGATTTGAAGCTTTTCCTTCTCCTGTATTTTTTATAATTTTGGAGCTGTGTCCTTGACTTTCCCTGATACAATCTGTTTCTCTTTATCATAAAATAGCCAATTAGTCCCAAATGTCTTCAGAATCTACTGAAAAACCTCAGGCTTCGGTGCAGAAAATGAATTCCAATAACAAAGATTAACCACAAGCTTGGAAGTTCTTATACATATTATCTCATAAGCCACAGCATCTGGATGTTACGTATAGTTGGAGCATGTTCTACTCCTTTCAAGCACATTTATTTTAAAAACACTGGCCTATTGTTGTTTTGAATAGGCACTGAATGTTAGGACTCTACATTTCTGCAAGCCTTTCAGATTTTGACATGGCTAGAATTATCTTCTACTACCTATGCCATGCACTATGTCCTAAGTGAGTGCAGTTACAAGACAACAAGAGGACCAAATGATTATGATTATGACCTAGTTATCTTCGGGATCGCATCCTGCCCCATACATCCCTTTGGCCGATTCGCTCCCACAGAGAGGGACTTCTCCGGATGCCGTCCACTAGGCAATGCCAGCGAGCGACGCCCAGGGGAAGGGCCTTCTCTGTGGCGGGCCCGACCTTCTGGAACGACTTACCCCCCGAATTGAGAACGACCACGGACCTCCGTTCCTTCTGCAAGAAACTGAAAACTTATCTTTTCCAACAGGCCGGCCTGGCCTAGCTTACACCACCTAGCCTAGAGTCTGCAGTTAAATTGTTTTAAACTGGTTTTTTAGGGGCACTGTTTTAATTTATTTATTTATTTTTAGCACAGGGATACTAATTTAATCTGGTTTTATATTTTGTATTTTGTTATGTTTATATTTGTTTTTAAATTGCCTGTGCACCGCCCCGAGTCCCTTTCTGGGAAAGGGTGCAGTATATAAATTTAATAAACTTAAACTTAACTTAAACATGATGTCCAGTTGCTAACATCTGGACTCTGATGGCAATACCATTTTAGCAAAATAAAACAGACTTCATTGATAGGTGTTTGCCACTTCCTCAAAGAATGTGTGGTGTTGAATGGAACTGCAATTCACAGAGCTACACAGATTATGTGATGAGCTTCGCTAGATCAGAATTTGTTCCCCTTTCATGATTATCCTGAATCTGCAGGCTGGACCATGAAGCTATTCCTGCACAATGCTATTGTGCAATACCTCTGCTTTATTTACAGATTATTATGCTGGCTGCCTTTGGTAACCTTGCCTTCATGTCCATCCTCCCCTCGTGTTTACCTCTTCTTCCATCTTTTCTCTTGCCAGCGAAAAACCCATTAAGAGGAAAAACTGAAATTGTGAAGCAATGCCCCTGAGACTGTCCAAAAGAAGAGGAACCACCCCCCACCCATTCTGGCAGAAGTATAGGACTATCATTTCCTTTCATGGTTTTGTACTCAAGCCACTATTTTCAGAGCTTCAGTTCTTGCTCCTGACTGTCTGAACTCTGGAATAATACACAGTGTCCACCCCATTTTTACTTCAGTCACTCAAAAATGAGATTTTAGGCTTTTATGTGTCAGAGGGGTTGACATACAACTCCAATTCCCCTGCTGTCAATTTTACAGATGGCGATCCTTTTTGCTCTGTCAGTTACATAGGATCAGGTGCTTGGATGTATTGTCAGAACAGGGATAACTACAGAAACATGAAACCCAGTGGTGGGATTCAAAAATGTTTACTACTGGTTCGGTGGCAGTGGTGGATTGCAGGTGGTACACCCTGGTATGGGTGTACTGGAGCCTGCCTGGAGCACTGGATACCGTTCTGGTATGGTGCTCCGGAGGCCCCACCATCTGCCCTCGCTCCTTACCTGTCCTTTATACCTTTGGTGCTTCCGCGCATGCGCATGGCATGTACAATGCATCACAGAGGCTTCTGTGTGCACCATGCATGAGTGCATATACACCACACAGGTGCATGTGAGTGATGCTGGGGGCTGTTCCAACCATACCGGTTGGAAAGGAATCCTAAACCTACCACTGTTCTGTGGGCATGGCTTGGTGTGGGTGGCTTTGTGAGAGTGGCAGGGAATTTCCATTCCCTCCCCCCTCCTGATCAGCTGGGACTCGGGAGGCAGATAATAGATGGGGGTGGGGCCAGTCAGAGGTGGTATTTTTCCAGTTCTCTGAACTACTCAAAGTTTCCACTACTGGTTCTCCAGAACCTGTCAGAACCTGCTGAATACCACCTCTGATGAAACCTCTATATTCTCCCAATACTGGTGTGTGTGTGTGTGTAATGTTGCCCAACAATCTAATGGTTATATACCGATCAGGATTATGAGTTTGAATGAGCTGATCTTCTTCCCAGAATGATCTCAGTTGGAAGCTTCAGCAGAATGATTCGTTCTCAGCCTCACTTTCTTCTCTTCAGTCAAAGGACAATGAAGGGTCATTCAAAAGAATAATTGAGCATGAAAAGCAATTCAAAGACTGGATTTAGACAAAACAGTGAGCCACAGAGTAGCAAACTTCATTTGAATTTAGCACGTTGGGTACACCATTAGTCTAACTGAGAGAAATCCTTGTCAAGGTAAACCATGTTAATGTAAGCATATTATACAAAAGGATTAGAGACATGTATTATTCCCGTTTATATCTCACCTCGATTGAAATGGCTGGTTTCCCCAGGCCATGCAGTAAACAGAATTGAGATCTTTTCCACACTGGCACTGCTTTCAGTCCCAAGAATCCTCCCCAAAAAGTCCTCTTTGCTCTCACCAAGCTGAAATGCTAAGGTTGAATAGGGAAGAAAGTCAGACAATCACTTTTAGGCTTCAGATGTCAAAGGCCATAGGCTGGAAGAGGGGTGGGTGGAGAACGGCCGTCATCTCAATATCCCACAGAAGAAGACAATTAATTGGCATTATTCCTGTTTCATATTGTGAGTGTTCCCCGGCCGTGTGAAATACATTGAACAAATGACCTGCGAAATTATGTAGTCACTTTTCCCTGCTAAAGTTGTTGAAGTCATCTCCAAGTCATTCCTTGGGGAAATTGACTTCCCCCAAATTCAGGACGTAATAATAATACAGAGGCCTCTCTGTAACACCATTTGAAATCTCATTTTTCCCAACTCTATTTTTCTGACATCTTTACAAGCAAAACACATACACCTATATGCAGATAAATTGCATATCCTGGACATAAATTGTTTCAACTCCTAACCTCAAAACAACACTATAGAGCACTGCACACCAAGACAACTAGACACAAGAACAGTTTTTCCCCAAATGTCATCACTCTGCTAAACAAATAATTCCCTCACACTGTCAATCCATTCACTAAGGCTGCATTACTATTACTATTAGTCTTCTCATCGTTCTTATCTCCCATCTCCTCCCTCTTATGACAGCAGGACAGTAACTTTGTTGTTGGTATCCTTGCGATTTATATTGAAATTGATTGTTTCCTCATTGCATATTAGTACCCTATGACTATCATTAAGCGTTGTACCTTATGGTTCTTGATTAATGTATCTTGTCTTTTTAATTACATTGGCAGCATTTGCACCAGAGACAAATTTCTTATGTGTCCAATCACACTTGGCCAATAAAGAATTCTATTCTATTCTATTCTGTTCTATTCTATTCTATTCTATAAAATAAGAGAGAGAAGTGACAACATATGAATGCATGAATGTTTACAGTTCTAATTGAATCATAACGTTATTGCAGACAAAGAATAATACTGAATTTATTTGTGTTGCCTTACGGATAAATATTTTATTATAAGGAAAGATGACTTTTTCCTCCAGCGAAAATAATATGAGCATCTATAATCTTGTAAATGACAAATTGCTTATCCCCAATCAAACCACAATGAAATCTCATTCATGGATCATTTTGGAGGTAATCCACTATTCCAGAAGGTTTGAAAGGATGTCATCATGATAATTGACATCATTTGTGTCAATCTGCATCATCTGTGTAATAGCTTAATCACGCCAGTGATGCAAATAGCCATGAATTACCCAATTTGCCTTATTTTTGTAATGATGTCATTAAACAAATCACATAAATCACTGCAGATGTTGTAAAATTAAAATCCATTTAACTGCCTTGTCTGGACTACTTCATAGGAAACAGTCTTGTCTGTAATTTTTGGTGGAGATATCCAGATGGCAAGTTGGCCTGTTGTGTTCCTTGTGGGGGGATTTAAGAAATCAAGGTTTCACTTGAAGAATTATAGCATTGTAAATCAAGAAAGAAAATATGCTTCATTGTGAGCTAATGTACTGGGCCTCTCTGTTATTGCTCCTATCTCCACCACTCTCTGGGAGAACATATGGGCTCCCATGTAACAGAGATCCTCACTTAAGTCTTCTTGTGGATCTGTAGTCTATACACCTACTGGACAAAAGGATGGAAATATTTTCTTACTTTAGCCTTGGATCTCATTCCTCCTTTGATATGTCCATCCCAGTTATTGCGGGCTTTGTTTGAAAGAAGCCAAGCCTAAGAGGAGGTGGGAGGAAGTGACCATAACCTGGACATCACCTCAAGCCTTTTTACTAAGGAGAAACTTGTCTAAAGCTAAACAGCCAAACAGCTGCCAGGCTTGGGGGGGGGGGGGGGGAGGTGAAATGCTACCAGCTGACTCTAATTATTCCCATCCCAAAGGTAACTTAAAACCATACAGAAATCACATTAATTGCAGTAAAATCTATCTAACATGGCCTGAGTAGGATTTACTGGCTTCAAGAGCATTTAAGAGATCAACTTACAATATAATGGGACATCCTGATTAAGCAGTTCATTGCTTTAGGTTACGTTTGGAACATATTGGAACAGTTTTTATCTTTACTGAGAGCCCATAATAAAGAAGGCTTTTTCTGTAAATTCTAAACATGTTTCCAAATCTGTCCTCCAGTAGATGCCTCTCGCTATTTCGGTTGTATTTTAGCAAGATTTTAGAAATCAGTTAAACTGTTATACCAGGGGTCTCCAACCTTTGCAACTTTTAAGTCTGAAGGACTTCAGCTCCCAGGAATTCTCCAGGCAGCAAAGCTGGCTGGAGAATTCTGGGAGCTGAGGTCCTTCAGACATAAAGTTGCAAAGGTTGGAGACCCCTATGTTATACAATCTCTTTTCACCCTTTATTCCAATCATGTTAGTTCTCCGATCCTTCCTTTTTTTCTAGTTCTTGCTCTCTCTCTCTCTCAAATATTTTCAACATCTATAAAAATGCTCCCTCTGGAGAAGTTTTATGAGACTCTGTATAATCTTATTTTCTAATAAATGTTTGATAGTCTGCTTGACAAGACTACTAGTGAAAAATACAATTACCAACTACATGGATTTAACGTTTTTTGTCTGTAATCCTAATAAAAAAGGTTTGCTGAAAGAACAAAATGGTTATAAAAATATGGAAGGCCCTTCTAATAGAGATGAAAAGGAGAAAATGAATTGAAAGACAATGAAATCCTGAAAATAAACTTTTTTTAGAAGTTGAAATTAAGCAAGGTATCGTAAAACAAATGCAAAACATACACATTTTGACAATGTTTTATATAAGCCATAAGAGCAGGTGATTAGAACTAGGACTGCAATATGGACTTAGGATGGCAAAGATTTAAACAGATTCTCCCCTGCCATTTTTGTTCAACAGAATCTCTTCCCATTCCCCAAAATGCTGTTATTTGTCCCTGAAAGAGAAATTAGGTCTCGATTGTTTAGTTTTAACCAGAATGACTAACGTTCTATTCAGTAACAAGTTACAGTCCTTTGGGATAATGTCAAGTAGTTGTTCAGCTGTGAGTTTGTTTTCTTTTGCACAGACAGACTGGAAACCAAACCAGACATCAAAACACCAGATGCTGAGATATTACTTTGCTCTCAAAGCTGGGTGTCAAAACCCGCTTGCCACTAATAATCCCAGTTGTCAGTTTGGAGCTCCAGCTGTGACCGTGTCTGCCAAATGGTGGTACAATGTTTGTGGTGGTCTTTTGGAGTGGGTTCAAGAGATGCAAGAGAACCAGAGGGTGGGTGGGGGGCAGCCTTTCAGGAGAAAATACCTTAGCATTTTGCACATCTTCAGAGGAAACCCTCTGCCTGGCCTGGCTGCAGGACATTGTAAGAAGTTAAAACCCACCCCTCTCCTAGAAAAATGAAATATCCTAGGAAATATTGAAAAGGCAGAATATTAAGTTTCCCTGGATGTGAAAAAGGAGAAACATGTTTTAATTCATGCAGCTTCCTGCTTTTTGTCAATGGGCCATTAAGATGCCCAAGCCAGTCTATTCACATAACAAAGACTCCTCCCCATCAGCTCCAGGGTGATGGAATCAAGGCATGCTAGTATAAGCCTTTTACTGACCACATGGCATCTGAGAGCTCAACCAAACCTGGACTCAGCCTAGAGAGTTGCCCCTACATGGCCCCATGTGATTCTGACAACCAATCAGAATACATTTCTTACACAGGAACAGGAAACAGATAGATGGGGCCCAACAGATTATTAAAAGCCTAGCAAGCCTCTCCCTCAGCCCTTCTTCTTCTTCATCCAACACCTGGAAGCATGTGATCACCTTTTTCCCCAGGACCTCAAGCCTGTGGTCCTGTCCACCATTAAACCATCTTTCTAAGCAGCCTCCATGTTTCCAGTGTCTTTTTCCCCACTTGGAACTGAACGCAGATGGACATTTCTTCCAACAACACAAAGGCAGTTCATCAATCCCTGGACTTAGGTTCTGGACCAGCAATAGGCAACCTTGGATCTTCTGACATTTTGATCTGTAGCTCCTATTACACTTGCCACTGGGCATGCTAACTGAGGAAGGTGACTGTTAAAAACCCAATTTTCTAGAACAGTGACGGCTAATCTTTTGGACACCGAGTGCTGAAATCGTGTGCATGCGCACGTGAAAGCGTTTGCACGTGTGTGCACACCCATAATGCAATGTGCATGTGACCCATCCACGTGCCCTGCCCCTCACACATGCACGTGTGACCCCCCCATGTGTGCCTCACTCCCCACATATACATGCGCATCTCTTGCATGTGCCCAATGCCTGCCCACATGACCCCCATATGCACCGTCTGCATGTGCATGTGACCCCGCATGTGCATCCCACCCTGTGCATGCACATGCATCTCCTGCATGTGCCCCATCTCCCATGCATGCACAGCAAAGACCCTAAAACCAGCTAGCTGGTGGGAGGCGCGTGCGCATGCGCAGCATAGCTGAACTAGGGTGACAGCTTGCATACCCGGAGAGAGGGCTCTGTTTGTCATCTGTGGCACTCGTGCCATAGGTTTGCCATCATGGTTCTAGAAGATACCAGGCTGTGCCTCCTCCTTATAACATGCTTAACTCAGTCATGTGAGAGTTCACTGTAAGATGTGAATATGAAAATTGAGTCATGGATCCAGTCCATTATCTTTGAAAGTTTAAATTGAACCAAAGAGATTTTCTTTAACTCCTTCTCATGGGTGAACTAACTCCAGGACCACAAAATCTAAAAATGTTCATAAAAGCCAGCAATCAAACAAAAGCCACTCAGCTGGAAATCTACCAATAAAATCTCAACATTCAGTTTTACATTGTATTCCGGCCTTACCTTATTTTATCCCAATCCACAACAATGAAACTAAATTCATCAGTCAGGAACCAATCATAGAATGGTGAAGAGAGGGAGCATCACCCATCAGAGCTGGAAGGTTTTTCTTATCTCTTTCTTTTTAAAAAAAAAATGGCTGATGATGTCTCACATATTTACTATCATATTGGGCAGATATTCTATTTTATGTCCGATCTCCCACTGACTTCTGTACCTGCAAATAGGTAAGACTGCTACTGTGGTGTCAAGATGGCCATCAACATCTGGTCCAATCCCGAACACTAGAAGCAAAACTTCATGTATTATATCATGCTGAAGCTGGGAAGGATCCCTAGTCCCAAATCAAGCGTTTTAACCTAGGCAAACCTACTGCACACAACATAATAAAAGATGTTAATAAAATCTGTAGTGCTAGGATGTGCACTTTGCCTTTGTCTGTCATGGTCATAACCTATGTTAAAAATCCAGCTGCAGAAAATGCGTTCACTACATATAGAAATAGCACTTATATACTGCTCCACAGTGCTTTACAGCCCTCTCTAAACAGTTTACTGAGTCAGCATATTGGATGAGAGAGAAGCAAGAAAACAGGTTTGAGCAATGAAATTAAGGGGTGTGCATAAGCACACCAGTGTGTCTACCGTCTCTGTCCTAATATGCCCTTGTATTCATATACATTTCATGTATTCACAATCGTGTTTATACTCATATCTGTTATCGAATTCATGCTTGATGAAATAAATAAATAAATAAATAAATAGAAAAAGTCAAAAAAAGTAGCACTTAAGAATAAGGTTCTAAAAAAGTATGAGCATCACTGTCAATGTATTTGGGTTGCAAAATTTGATGCCTTATTTCTCAACCCCATTTTTTTTCATTGGTTCAGTGTCTCGCTTTATCCAAATTTACTTTATATGATGGGGACATTTTGAAGAATAAAATGCTGGCAGTCCCAAAGGTGCTTTTTCAAGAGGCAACTGAACTTTCCGAAAAAGCATCTTTGGGACAACCATGACCTGGTTGATTGAGAATCTTCACAGACATAATAGCAAGAGCACTTAGACTTATATACCTCTTCACACTGCTTTCTAGCCCTCTCTAAGCGGTTTACAGAATCAGCATATTATCCCCAACAATGGTCCTCATTTTACCCACCTCAGAAGAAAGGGTTGCATGTTGATAATCATGACAGTTATGAAGACAGTTATCAAGGGAAAATAAAGAACCAACTTTGGAAATAGCTAAGAAAAAGTATTGTCGTCAAAATTTTATTTTGGGGGGCTGAGAAAGAGTGATTGGCACAAGGTCACCCAGCTGGCTTTATACCTAAAGCAGGATTAGAACTCACAGTCTCCCTATTTCTAGCCTAGTCCCTTAACCATTACATCAAAGTGGCTGCCTTACCTATATTTGGGCTTTAAAATTTCTAACAATGATTCAGTTTACTTATCATATTAAATAAATATAATCTGAACTTCTCTCCTTGCCCAATTATTATTAGTTCATCTGGTAGTTTAAAATCTATACTGGCTTCGTGAAATTTTCACTTTGTGCCTTATTTTCACTGGGGTTTGAAAAAGCTGTCAGTTACATAAAATAATATGTCACTGAGACAGTCAATTGAGTTTTACTCATTGCCAACCAGTTACCTTACCTATTTAATCTCTTTCAGACACTATCGGACTTTTATGTTAATTTCAGCAACTTCCACACTTTGGCAAAAACAATTACATCACAGCTTCTGCTCTTCTGTACATGTGTGTGATATCATGGCAGATATAGAAAAGGTAGGACCCGCATTGCAACGTTGTGATAATGCTTGGATCACTCTGAACCTTTTTGTGTTTAGAGTGTTAAATTGTGTTAGATTGATTTCTTATTTATTTGGAGACCTATCGGTCACTCCAATCAACCAATTTTGAGTGGCATACCACTTTTCAATTTGTACTTTGGATGAAAACAAAATGAATAGTTTTAATAGTTAAAAACTAAAATGAGAAGGGCAAAACACAAACAATTACATGCACCAGGAATCAAATTAAAATAGTTGTTCATTCTGCGGGACAGTTGTATAATTCTTTATTGGCCAAGTGTGATTGGAGATACACAAGGAATTTGCCTCTGGTGCATAAGCTCTCATTGTCTATATGGTATACATGTCCACAAGACTTCACGAAATAATCTAGGGTTCACCAATTTTCTGAAGCTATGGAAAGAGATTATTCCAGAGGACAGGGAGGCCAACAGAGAAGACACCTCTGACTAAGGAGATACATAAGCACCCTGTCTTGTTAGAGCCTATAAGATAAGGAGAAATCAATGGGAGAAGGTATGCCTAGTTCTCAATAAGGGTGGAGATAGCATCCATGTATGGGTAGAATCTATCCACACTTTGATTGGACTGAGTCTGATTACTAATTAATTAACCTGGTATATAATCCCCTCAGGAGTTGCCCTACCCAGTTTTCTGACTCAGTCTGGCTCTGGGACTGTCCGGTATCCAACTTTCTCCTTGACAACTTTTCTGAAAAGACTGCATTTCCACAAATATCTACTTGTGAGTAGACCAGGTCCCTCCCCCCTCAGCAGCAGCTGCTGGATCCAGCCAAACCTTCAGCCACAGGCTCAGGCCTACAGCTGCCCATAACCACTACTTGCCTCCTGGCTGCGATCCCTTCCAGCCCTTCAGGGGGCCCTCGCTGCTGCTGTCAAGATCAGGGGGAGCGAGGACAAGGCAGCGGAGGTGGCCACGATCACAGCTTTGCTGCGAGGCCATTGAGGAGCAGAGCAAGCTCTCGATTCAGCCGCACCTCACGGAATGCCTTGGGAGCCTGCGGGCACATGTGCACTTGCTGGAGAGGCTATTCGCACCGGCCTCTCTTCATTACCAGTTCGGCCAGCCGGCACCTAAGCGTCAGCGTCCCCTGAAGCGCTCGATCGGCTCCCGGCCTGTCTCATGACTCCTCCTGACCAAAGAAGATCTTGGCAAAATACAGAATAACAGAGTTGGAAGGGTCTTTGAAAATCTTCTACTCTAACCCTGACCCTAGCACTGAGCCACCTTGAGAAATCTGGGAATTATATCAGAATGCTTTTTATAGACTATAGCTCAATTCAGCACAAGGAACCATTGGTTGCCCTCTTACACCACTGGATGACATCGTCAGATCTCGCTGCTTTAGCAGAGTAAGGAAGATACTCAGAGATGATTTACACCCTGGACAGTGTCTCTTTGCACTTCTAGCATTGGGCAGAAGACATCAAAGCATAGCCAGCAGAACAAATACTGTAGATTTAAAGATAGTTTCTATCCTTGGGCTGTCAGACTTTTAAATACAACCACAATCACTCCACGCACATGCTAGTTTTTTTCTTTTTCTTTTTTTTTCCATTTCTGCTATAATTTTGCACCAGTGAGGTTAAAACCAATTTCATTGTATTTAAGTACAATGACAATAAAGATTATACTTATTATTTATTATTTATTTTATTTTATTGGATTTCTAGACCGCCCCCTCTCCCCGAGGGGACTCGGGGCGGTGTACAGGTAAAATTAAAAACTACTAAAAACATGACAATACATACAAAGTTAAAATCAAATTAAATAACCCTGTACAAATTTATAAAAGTTAAAACTAAACCCATAAAACCAAATAAAATAATTTAAATTGCAGACTGGGGCGAGATGCATAAGTTAGGCCAAGCCGGCTTGATGGAACAGGTGAGTTTTAAGTTTCTGGCGGAAGGAGCGGAGGTCCGTGGTAGTTCTGATATCAGGGGGTAGGTCATTCCAAAGGGTCGGGCGCATCACAGAGAAGGCCCTTCCCCTGGGTGTCGCCCGCTGGCATTGCCTAGTGGACGACACCCGGAGAAGTCCCTCTCTGTGGGAGCGAATCGGCTGAAGGGATGTATGGGGCAGGATACGATCCCTCAAATAGCTAGGTCCTGTGCCATGGAGCGCTTTAAAGATGATGACCAACACCTTGAAACGCACCCGAAAGGCCACAGGCAGCCAGTGCAGCCTGCGCAGGAGTGGTGTTACATGGGAGTATCTGGTAACTCCAAAACTGCCCGCGCAGCTGCATTTTGGACCAGCTGAGCCTTCGGGTGCATCTCAAGGGGAGCCCATGTAGAGAGCATTACAGTAGTCTAGACGGGACGTCACAAGCACATGAGTGACTGTGCGAAGAGCATCCCGGTCCAATAAGGGACGCAACTGGCGCACCAGGCGAACCTGGTGGAACGCCCTCCTGGCAACGGCTGTCACATGGTCCTCTATTGACAGCAGGGCATCTGGAGGACGCCCAAGTTGCGTGCCCAATCCATGGGGGCCAGATGTTCGCCCCCTATGGCCACTGATGGAGTCAACTGGTTGAACCGGGGCGCCGGTAACCACAGCCACTCAGTCTTGGACGGGTTGAGCTTGAGTCTGTTCCTTCCCATCCAGACCCTTACGGCTTCCAGACACCGGGACATCACTTCGACAGCATCGTTGGGGTGGTTTGGGGTAGAGATGTACAACTGAGCATCATCAGCGTACAGATGGTAATCTACCCCAAAGCCACGTATAATCTCGCCCAGCGGCTTCATATATGTATTGAACAGGAGGGGCGAGAGGACCGACCCCTGAGGAACCCCACAAGTGAGTGGCCTCGAGGTCGACCTCTGGCCCCCTGCCAATACAAATTGCGATCGACCGGAGAGGTAGGAGGAGAACCACCGTAAAACGGTGCCCCTCACCCCCAACCCCTCCAGCCGATGCAATAGGATACCATGGTCGATGGTATCGAAAGCCGCTGAGAGGTCTAATAGGACCAGGATGGAGGAACAACCCCCATCTCTGACCCTCCAGAGATCATCCACCAACGCGACCAATGCCGTTTCCATGCTGTGACTGGGCCGGAAGCCGGACTGGCATGGGTCCAGATAATCAATTTCCTCCAGGTGATGTGGGAACTGTTGTGCCACCACACTCTCTACAACCTTCACCAAAAAGTGAAGGTTGGAGACCGGACAATAATTTACTAACAATGCTGGGTCCAGGGAAGGCTTCTTGAGGAGAGGCCTCGCCACTGCCTCTTTCAAGACGGTTGGCAAGAACCCCTCACTCAAAGAAGCGTTCACTATTTCCTGGAGCCAGCCTCGTGAAACCTCCCAGGATGCCAGTACAAGCCAGGAGGGACACGGGTCCAATAAACATTCCTCTGCTCTGCCCTGTAGTGGGGCTTCCCGCGGCCTCTGTTGAAGGAGGGAGCGGATCACCCCAAACAGGGTGGCAGGGCGGTTATCTGCAGACGCGATAAGAGGGGCACAATATTGACGTTTGGCCACTCTTATCGCCACAAGGTAGGTCCTCAAATGGGCTCTTACCTGTGTCCGGTCCGGTTCAGAGCGTGTGGATCTCCATCTCTTCTCTAGGCATCTCTTGCAGCGCTTCATCACCCTCAACTCCTCGGAAAACCAAGGAGCCTGGGTGGTTCGCTGCCGCAAGAGAGGCCACAAAGGCGCGGCCCAGTTCCATGCAGCCACCAGGTCCTCCATCCGGGCGCAGGTCAGGGTCTCAGGTAATGACCCAAGCTCTGTCTGGAACCTTTCAGGTTCCATCAGGCGCCTGGGGCGGAACCAACTAGGAAATTCCGGTTCCGCCTCCCTGCAGTGGGGTGTAGCGGTGGGAAAGTCCAGCCGGAGAAGTGAGTGATCTGACCATGACAGGGGTACGATGGCTAAATCCCCTACTCCAAGATCACTCATCCACTGGCCAGAGACAAAAATGAGATCCAGTGTGTGTCCTCCTTCGTGTGTGGGGCCCTGAATTACTTGGGTCAGGTCCATGGCCGTCTTGGAGGCCATGAACTCCCGAGCTGCCTTGGATGTCTAGCCTACCGATGGCAGGTTAAAGTCCCCCATGACTAACAGTCTGGGGGTCTCAACCGCCATCTCAGCGATCACCTTGAGGAGCTCGGGCAGGGCTGCTGATACGTAGCGGGAAGCCAGGTACACAATCAGCAAGCCCAATTGCCTCCCTAGGCCCCACTTCACGCAGAGGGATTCACAACCGGGTATCTGTGGCACAGTGGTCTCTCTCAGCTCAAGACCTTCCCTGACTATGACTGCCACCCCCCCACCCCTGCCTAGAGCCCGCGACTGATGGAACGCACGGTAACCTGGCGGGCACATTTCCACGAGAGGAAGTCCTCCCTCGTGGCCCAGCCAGGTCTCCTAATTCCTGCCAGGTCCGGCTCCCCCTCCGACACAAGGTCGTTAATGAGGGGGGCTTTGTTGACCACGGACCTGGCATTGCATAGCATCAGTCTAAGGCCTTGACTCTGTAAACCCTGACCACCTAGATTGCGGGGGTTGGGGCATGTGACCATTTGAACCCATTGGCCACACTCTCCCAACCGGTGATGAGATCTTTGTCTACCATCGCACCTGCCCCTCCCCACCACCGTTTGGATGGAACGACCCTCTTCCGGAGCGTCCCTTGTCCTCCCCACCTTAACGGACCCACCCGCTTCCTTTTTAATTCCTTTTAAACTTATACTTAAGTATACGTAAGTACTTACTTACTTATACTTCTGCAGGCAAGCTGTTTCAATAATTAATAATTTTTAATAATTTTCAATAATTTTTAATTTTTCTCATTGTCAGGAAATTTCTCCTTAATTCTAGATCGGATCTCTCTTTAAGTTTCCATTCGTTATATCTGCTTGTATGGAAAATAGGTTGTCCCTTTCGCCTGTGTGACACCCTCTCAAATATTTTAAGACTACTATGATGTCACCCCTAGTCCTTTTCTTCGTTTGACTATACACAACCGTTCGACATATGATTCAGCCTCCAGCCCCCTAATCATCACTGTTGCTCTTCTCTGCACTTTTTCCAGCATCTCAATGTCATTTTTTGTACCATGGTGACCAGAACTGGATGCAGTATTCCAAGTGTGGTCTTCTCAAAGCAATATATTCTATATTGCCAAAAGTATTTGCTCACCCATCCAAATAATCAATCAGGTGTTCCAATCACTTGTATAAAATCAAATACCTAGGCATGCAGACTGTTTGTACAAACGTTTGTGAAAGAATGGGTCGCTCTCAGGAGTTCAGCGTAGAACGGTGGTAGGATGCCACCTGTGCAACAAATCCAGGCGTGAAATTTCCTTGCTCCTAAATATTCCAGTCAATTGTCAGCTGTATTATAAGAACGTGGAAGTGTTTGGGAACGACAGCAACTCAGCCACAAAGTGGTAGGCCACGTAAACTGATGGAGCGGGGTCAGCGGATGCTGAGGCACATAGTGCGAAAAGGTCGCCAACGTTCTGCAGAGTCAATTGCTACAGACCTCCAAACTTCATGTGGCCTTCAGATTAGCTCAAGAACAGGGCACAGTGGACCGACGTCATATTGAACCCTATGGATTAGGAATGGGATATCACTTACTGTACGGTCATACACAAGTAAAGGCAGGTGAGCGAATACTTTTGGCAATATAGTGTATAATGGTACTAACACTTCACATGATCTTGATACTGTTCCTCTGCTGAGGCAGCCTAGGACTGCATTGGCTTTTTTGGACAAGGATGTTGGAAGAGGCAAAACAAAAAGGAAACGGCAAGGAGGGAGAAAAGCTGCAGTTTACTGATGCTTATTGACAGTGAACTAATGATGATAATCTCGTGAGTGCTGCAAGGGAATTACAATATTGTGATCTGCAACGAGCCCAGTGTTGCCTTCTTACCTAAAGAGAACTCAAAACTACGTCTGCTACAAGCCCAGCAGTGGTGGGATTCAGCCGGCTCGGACCTATTCGGGAGAACTGGTTGTTAGCTTTCTAAGCAGTTTGGAGAACCGGTTGTTGGAAGAAATATCCTTTTGTTTCCCCCCCCCCCCACTTTACAGGGCTAATCCTCTAGGAAAGGCAGGAAGGAACCATTCTGGTGGTGTTTCTAGCCTGATCTTTTTGCGCTGCTTACAGAAACTGTCTCTCTGCTTAACCCTTATGACATTGTAACAGCTAAGGCAAAGCACCCATCAACATGAGTGACATTGCGTTGGCCATGCCCACCCAGTCACATGACCACTGAGCCACGCCTACCCAGCAGGTCATTAGGGCAGGGAACCGGTTGTTAAATTATTTGAATCCCACCACTGAAGCCCAGGTTTAGGTCTTGATTACGGCAGAAGAAAATGTAAAAAAGTTTGAGGCAAGAGTTTCTAGACTGCAAAGTGGGAGAGTCAGTCAGAATTCTACAGGTTATGGGTCATCTGTCAGAGAGCTTCGATTTAGGTCCTGCCCTGAGCTAGATGGCCTTTAAAGTCTCTTTTAATGCTATGATTCTGCAATTTGTTTTTGACTTAGCATGATGAGCAAACTCATTATGGCTTACTACTATGCAAGAGCGTTCAGCCAAATAAATAAATGGGGCCAGAGGGGATAATTGCAAATATGCAATGCCTCACTTGTGCCTATGTATCTGCCTCCCTCCTCTGTCCCCAAAAATCTGGGACCCTTAAACATTACCAGAAACCTCTTTTATTGCCCTTACAAGGGATAATGTGATTTCACTGAATGTGACAAGGCTAATCGGTTTGCACAATACACTTCAACAGAACACAAAAACTGAGTCAGCAGGAGGATAAGAGAGGATTAGTTTTCTCCCCAAATAGCCTCGGGCTTGTTTTAGTTTAAACTGTTTCCCCCTGCTCAGCTGTGTCACGTGAACCTGGAAAACAGAGGTAATGCAAGATTCAATCTCCTTCTAGGGACAAGGGCCTAAAATTTGAAATAAGATGGGGGGTGAGTGGGGGTGGAGGGCATCTGGCTTTGCTTTTCACTCCTACACAGGGGGGAAGGTGAAACGGAAAGGGAATGGGGATGGCTAAGCCTACCATCACTATATCCAGTGTCTCCAACTCCAGTCGAGCCATGGTGACACACTCCCTCCCACCCTCTCTCCCAAACTTTTCTAGGGTCTGAGATCTCAGCCAAGATGGCTGCTTCCTTTTTAATAGACAGAGGTCTGTTTCTGTCCCCCGCCCCCTCCACATCAATGCCTAAGTATACTCTGCAGGACAAGCAGATTTGTGTCCAAGTGTGTGAATATAGTTAGCAGTTTCAATAAGGAATCAAATGCTGCTAATTGCCCCCATCAGGTTTGCTACTTCATACATCGCCTTGCAGAGTATTACAAAACAAGCAGAGCAAGTGTAATACATTCTTCTCCTGTTCAGTATCTTTATTTTTTCTGGACATGCCACAGATGCTTGATCTGAAGGTTGTATCTGCTCAAACCGTCTGCTTTGGGAATTTGGCTTCTAATAGTACTGTATGTCTTCCTGCACGAGAATAAGTCTTTTATTCATTTGGCTGAAGTGACAAGTCGTCCTTCCTGGATTTCGTGACTGATGATCTTTGACTGGAAATATAAAAAATCCTTGGAACAACAGTGGTAGCATTTTGGTTAGTTCTTTGATTTCTTGGGAAAGGATCAAATCTTCCTTGGAAAATTTTAAATTCATGTTATCCATGTAATGTTTCCATAGCACAACTGATTTAGGCCAAAGAACCCATTTCTAGTTCTGAGAGCATCTCGTGGATAAGAAAGATTCTTTTATATATATAATCAGTGGTGGGTTTCAAATTTTTTAGAACCTCTTCTGTAGGTGTGGCCTGCTTTGTGGGAGTGGCTTTCCGGCCATGTGACTGGGTGGGAGTGGCTTGCCAGCCATGTGACTGGGTGGGAGTGGCTTGCCAGCCATGTGACTGGGTGGGAGTGGCTTGCCAGTCATGTGACTGGGCTGGAGTGGCCAACTTGTAAAATGTGGTGAAACTCACTTAACAATGCTCTTGCTTAGCAACCAAAATGTTGGCTCAGAAACTCTGGCATTTGAAGCATGCAAGTCTTAAAGCTGTCAAGTTACAAGACCCTTGCACCCCTAACCCTTTAGAAAAAAAAACCCTAGGGGTGTTCAAACTTGACAGCTTTAAGACTTGTGGACTTCAACTCCCAGAATTCCTCCTCTCGCTCTTCATCTTGATGATGGGCAGATGGGCAAGGGGAGGGAGCTGGAACCGGTTCTAAACGACACTAGAGGACATATATATGTATATGTGTGTGTATGTATATATATATATATATATATATATATATATATATATATATATATATATATATATATATATATATATATATATATATATATATATATATATATATATATATATATAAAATTGGGGCCTAATAATAACAGGTGGTTGTGAAACAATTACCTATACTAATATACCCTGTCTAAGCTGATGCAATAGGGGAACTGGCTTGGCTTAAGTGCTAGGCTTCTTGCCTTGCATGCAACATAGCCCCAGTTCGAATCCCAGTAAGGGGTATGGCCAGCTGATGAGAGCTAATAAGCTCGAAATAGATCTATCCTGGTCTCTCTCTAATTTAATTTATTGATCAGCTCATAAAACTAACACACATATCTAAAATATTATACAACGTAATTCTTGGCTTGCTGTCTGGATGGTCTCTAGTGATGAGCCGATAGGCAGTAAGGGAAACAGTATGTTAATTGGGGCCTAATAATAACAGGTTGTTGTGAAACAATTACGTGTGTGTGTATATATATATATATATATGTTTTCTGAGGTTACATTACAACGCTTCAAGGTGTTGGTTGTCATCTTCAAAACGCTCCATGGCTCGGGACCTAGCTATCTGCGGGATCGGATCCTGCCCCATACATCCTCACGGCCGATCCGCTCCCACAGAGAGGGACTTCTCCGGGTGCCGTCCACTAGACTGTGTCAGCGGGCGACGCCCAGGGGAAGGGCCTTCTCTGTGGTGGGCCCAGCCCTCTGGAACGACCTCCCCCCCGACATTAGAACAACTACGGACCTCCGCTCCTTCCGTCAAAAACTGAAAACACACTTTTTCTGCTTGGCCGGCCTTGGTTAGTCTCTACCTCTGGGGTGTTTAGGGAATTTAGTTTTAATGGGGTTTTTTAGCGCAGGGACGATCAATTTAATCTGCTTTTATCTATTGTATTTATTGTTTGTATATATTTTATATGTTTTAATTTCCCTGTGCACCGCTCCGAGTCCCCTTGGAGAGAGGACGCGGTATACAAAATTAAATATTATTATTATTATTATTATAAACATGTCTGTGTGAGATAATCTGCAAGATGGCAGTGTGACTCATCAGTGTCACATGTACTAAAGAGGCTATTTTGATCATGAAGTTTTGTCCTTCATTTGCAGATCTTGATCTCCCTCCCTCCAACAGATGGCCAGGTAGGTGCACTGATACTTGGATCTGCCACTCTTCTTCAAAATGAAAGACAAGGCATCCATTTTGGGCCTATTATATGATTCACCAACCAGAACAACAAATTCCTAAGTTATCCTCCTTGTGTTTATTTCCCAGATAGGTAGCAAAATGAAAATATATCACTGCACGTTAACAGCTACCATCATAAGCATAGTTAATGGTTGTATCACTTTATGATGGTATCATAAATAGAAATTTATAGTGAAACCATATTTGAAACAATGCGCAGAATTAATAATACTTCAACAAAAAATACGAGTAATGATATTCAAAGTATTTCATATAAGAACTATGTACAGATCTGGTTTAAACCTGTTTTGCTGGAACTAATGGCCTGTTCATTTCTGGACTGGTAAAATCTGAGGAAGGGAATAGGGCCCTTTAGCTCCTTAAGATGGCTGATAGGGCATGTTTGGGGATTAATGCCACTTTTAGGGAGGGTAAAATGCCACTGCCCTTGAAGGTGGTGTGCCTTCTTGAAATCCAGCCATGTTGGGCAACTTTCTTGTAGGCTCCAACTTTCCCTTTTTAGAAGGTAGTAATATGGAATTAGAGTTTCAATGTCTGCTCCACAAATACTTGTGGCAAGGTTTTTGAGAAAGTAAGGGCAGTGGATGGATGATGGAGTTCAGACACAGCTCATTTTCCATCACTGGAGCTTTGCCTCTTGATGAAAGATTCTTGGAATTTTTGGAAAAGAAGCAACACGGTTAAGAACATATTCAGGGGGAAAAATTTGACAAACATTACATATCACAATCCTGAAATACAGTTTAATTTGTCATAAACTCTGGTTTACAATACAATCATGGAGTGAGACATGAACTTTTGTCAGTCAGAGTGTAGCTCTGTATCTGTTCTGCTTAAAAGGGCTAAAAAGAATAGCGTTATTTGTAAACTTTACAACTGATTTTAAAAAGAGAATTGCCATTCTCACACCAAACATCTACAAAGGTCCTGTTTGTAGTACACAGAAGTACAGGCACCCAGGAACAGGTACGGTTTATATATTTTCCCCAGACAAGTTGTTTTAACTTTTGTGCCTTCACATATATTTGACTCCCAATAATGTAGCCAATAATGGGCCCATCTCACAAATGAGTTCAGGCTACTTACATGAAGACTTCTTCAAATGCAAGCCCAATTAATCAAATATTTATTCTGTGTTTCTTCAATTGTTTGTTCTTCTTCCAGTCTAGTATCCAAAAGTATGACTACATACTTAATCATTCAAGAATATAGGAGTGTTTTCCTACAGTGTAGAATCTTTGGCCTAGATTGTATCGTCAAGGAGCTCAAAGGTAGCCTAAGAGATCTTCCAAACCCTGTCATAAATCAAGTTTCCTTATTAGCAAAACCCATTTTCAGATATACAGAAAATAATTTGCAAGTCAATTTCTAAGAGTAAAAGTAAATGGCAAGATAGCATTTTAAAAGATTTTTTTACATTACTGAATCCTGCATCGCAAATAGGTTATATGAGAAACTGATGAATGAAAACATGTATCAACAGATGTAGCCATGTTATCTATTATTTTCTATTACAGACTAAATCATATTCTTGTTTTGCTTTCTATTCACCAGCAATGTCTATAACCTTAGCCTTGGAAGAAGTATAAAATGGAAATTTTATAACAAGATTTGCGTTCCTAGCTCAGCTATCCCTGATTACATCTGGGTATGGATATTTCAGATTATGGAAGTACATATATCCTTCCTGATCCTTCCATATGCAGAAAAATATTACACATACAAAAGAAGTCAGTAACAATTAGGATGTGGTCACCAATAACTGACCTCAACTTGAGGGCAGATAATCAAAAAAGCTATGTGTGAAAAGTGGTGTCCTTATCTTAAAATAATACTGCCACTAATCTTGTGTCAATATTAAACACTTCATTTTTAAGCAGAGAAAGGCGTTTTTTTCCCAAGTAATTAGCAAGAGAATTGCAAGCGAAGGTGTGAGAACAAGTGAAATATGGACTTTCAGAACCTGAAATAGGTTTCATAATTGTATAGGTCTTGATTTGGCATCAGACAAGTATTATACTGTATGGGTATGCATCAAGGACACTGCTCTCAATCCTTGAACGAGTCTAATGATCTCAAGTTAGGTTCCCAATACTACAAGCTTCACAATCAGTAAATGTTCAGAAGGCACTTGAAATATAGATTTATGTTTTATAATTCTGCTTCTTAAGACATAGAAGTAGGCTGGCAACAAAGCACACTGCACGCCTCAGATGCAGGCTTGACTATCCTGCTCTAAAAAAACACAGAATAATTCTGTTGGGGCACAAACTGAAAAAGGTGTCCTCTGAACTGGAAAAATTCCATCCAGATACACCTTTTTATAGGCTTGCTTTTTAAAACGTGTATCTGATTTGATGTAAAAAGCTTTAAGCTGTTCTTCTATAGTTGCTTACCTGGAAGCAAATTTTGCTGAAATCAATAAATTTCCATGCCAATATTATCTCACTGTTGCTTCAAGTGATCATAACAGAAGCCACGATGGGTAACCCTCGTTCATTAATGTTCTTAGATATATTATTACAATCTGCAGAAGGAAACTCTTTAGCCTGGGATGAAAAACCAAACTGCTTTAGCTTGCAACACTGCAACCTTGTGCATGTGCTGCCAACTGCTGAATCGAGTTCACTGTATGACCCTAGAGATGTTATTGCTCTTTGAACATTTACAGTGGAGTTCCACAAAATGTTCCACCAACCCAAGTATGGTTTTCTCTTAACTGCCATGCACTGGAATCTTCATGCAGTTGTTTGTGATGAGCTGAGTGTTCTTCAACATAGTGTAGAGGTTGGAATAACTCATATTCTACACAAAGAGGGTTGAATGTTAAAGGGAATTGATCATTCCTAGATCTTTAGCTTACTCAGTGAATCCTTGACAAAACACACTAACAGTAAAAGTGAAGTTCAGCCTTTTTCCCTCAGAGACGAAACAAAAGTTTAGCCTTTTTCTCTCAGACGAAACCAAAGTTCAGTCTTTTTCCCTCAGAGATGAAGAGATTTGCTTAGTCTTTCTATCTTGAAGAAAAGACTATTCACCTGCCATCTTATTAAGAATCTTTTTTCAACACAAAAAAAGTTGATTCCCTAGAGCACGATTGGGAAGGTGGAAAGAAAAAAAGGAAAAAACAACAACAACCCACTACCCATCAAGTCCCATGTCCATAATCAAAGAGCAGCCTTCCTGAGATGCCGTTAGGGTACCAAACTGGTTGCTGGAGTTGACGCCTCTGATACTCAATGTACACTTTGGATGATTCAGAACATGTTCCTTAATAGTCATAGAAGATTCATGTGCCCTGGAATTTTAGTGCATTTCCTTTTCTTCTTGAGGAACATGATCTGATCAGGCCACTGCTGCAGATTCACTATGATTTGAATTCACTTCTTAAGTTAGAGTTCATCCTGGTTTTCAGAAAAGGGAGAAAAAGAAGAGAAAAGATGATTATTGCATTCATAGTCTCAGAAAGCCAGCTTCTTCTCTCCTACCTACTACAAGAATATCAGCTGTGTTACAACTTAAAGAGAGGAAAACTCTTCTTTATTAACATTGTTGTAATGTATTAAATATCCTAGTTGTTCAATATCGGTCCCTCTCCTCTTTGACTTAAATCTTATGACTCACTCATTTTTCCTGAACATACTGTTGTGTTGTTTTTACAATGATCTCCCAGGGATGGCAAAGGACTCCCATATCAGATTTTTGTTGAGCTGCAGTTCCATTCAAAGTCAGCCTCCTTAACTCCACTAATCTGCAAATATTTGAAATGATTCAGCCTCAACCATGAAATGTTGAGATTGAAAAAAGAAAGGAAACATAAGAATGCCATCCTTTAGAAACAAAGTGGTTTTTTGTTCACAGGATGCATTTTTCCAGGCTTGTATTACATGGCATTTTTGCTTTTTTGGCAATTTCTCAAACCTGGCATGCATACAGCAACCCAAATTCCAGTCACCAAAGCCAACATATCTGGAGAGCATGAAGAAGGGGTTCGTATTAGTAGTTGATCTTCCAATAAGGTACGACACCCAAATTTCAGTGATCTGATCAAATATTCAGAAAAGTTATTCGACCTTCAGGAGCAATTACTACCATAGCTGGGCTATAAATATTCAGGAAAACCTCTTTGTTAATATCTAATCATCACACTGATTTTTTGCAGGCCAAATGTGGCAACTCTAACTATTTCAAAGATACTGATGGTACAAGATAATAACATTAAGGTATGTTTCTGAAAACCTATTTTATAAAATATTGCCCACCTTTTTTCTAGACGACTGTTTTTTCTTCTTTTTAAGGCTTTCCACTTTCTCCATCAGTAGTTCGGCTATGACTTTTGCATCGTGACTTTCAATCTGCTCCCCCAAAATATTTTTCTTTAAAAACAGAGCAAAGAATGAATGATCAGCTCTGCTCAAGATACATGCACATACAAAAACAAACAAATTTACAGGTGTTTTAATAGTAATGTTTGGTGTTGCTTATGTAGGTAATGTTTATGTAGGCTTGATACTGTTGCCTTTGGAAGAACAAAGTGATACATATAAATAAAAAATAGCTTAATATTTGGGCCGTTGGTCTGAGTTCCGAGCTTGGCAATTTGGTTGCAAACGTTTTGTCACCATTCGCTGAGATGTCGTCAGTGCGCTTTGAATTGTGCTCGTCTGTCAGAGCACTGGCTTTTTTATGTTATGCAAATTAGTGTGGATGTTGTTTGCTTGGCTGCTTCTGAGTCATGGTAGTAGAACAAACACACTACACACATACACACTAATTTTCATCACTCTGACAGACGAGCACAATTCAAAGCGCACTGACGATATCTCCTTGAATGGTGACAAAACATTTGCAACCAAATTTCCAAGCTCAAAGCTCAGACCAACAACCCAACTACCAACCTGAGCTACTTATATTCAAATACATTTCATAGCTTAATATTGAGAGATGAGGAGTAAGAAATCCCCCCTCCCCAACCTCTTTTTAGCTTATAGTATTTAAAAGGTGGGTTTATAATCAGTGAGTGGGGCTCTGCATATGACCAGGTACATTTTATTGAATGCATTTCTAACACAAGAAAATTTTTTGGAACAGATATTAATGTAGACATATGTATTTTCTGAAAACACTTGTAAATGCCCATCCTATATCTATAACTTAGCAAACCATGGTTTATTAAGATAGAGAACCAGGCATCTAATACCACATGTCTACATTGGAAGGTGACTTTTCTGCAGGTTTTCATAAAAGAGTGACTATGGCAAGTTGGCACAGGCGTTTACCCTCAAATATTCTAATCTATTCCTTGCAACTGCTGATATAGATGACTTACCTTTGTTCCTTGATAAGGATAAAATTTAACTGTGGGATAGGCTCTGATGCCAGCAGATTGACACGTATGGGAATAGGCTTGGCAGTCAACTTTGCCAGCTTTCACTTTTCCTTTAACAGTCTTATAAAAGAGGGGGGGGGGGGGAGAAAAGGAGCTGCATGTTAAAGTCCATTAGCTTACAATTAGTTTTACTACTAAGCAATTAGGTTAAAGCAGTTAACTTGTCATTCATTCATTCATTCATTCATTTACTCATTCATTCATTCAAGCTTTTATAACACTCCAGTCTCATAACTCTATGCAGTTAATGCTTCTATCATCCCAAATAACTGATTTCCTAACTAATCAGCTCTCAAGCGCTTCAAAATCAATGGATCTTGGTTCAGCCATTCTCAACTTTTTAGGCTGTTTCAAAGAAAGGAGAGAACTCCCATCCCACCCCAAAATGTAGCGCATTCCTCGCTTGAGGATTTGCCATAAGAGGATTTGTTTGTTTGGAATGATAAAGTAGTTCTAGCATTACTAATACGGACATAAATCAACCAAGCAGATCCTGGGAAAGCGGCCTTTGAACTATCTATTATACAGTGAATTCCTGTGAGAAAGTCACACCCTTGTGCTTGAGCAACTGAAACTGATTTTCAAAGTTCAGGTTCAGACACTTTCTGTACCACAAACTATCCCTGCTCATGGTCGTTGTCTCATTTATTTTATCTCACCTTTTTTTATATACCATATAGACTTCTGGCTATACCTATTCACAGATAAGCTGATTTTGGCTTAACTGCACATAAATACAGTAATTCAAGGTGGCAAAAATACCTCATACTTTGCCTCCTATACTCACCCCAACAAACCTGTGAGGTTAGTGGGGCTGAGTGACTGGTCCAAAACTACAAAACTAGCTTTCAAGGAAGGCCCAGAAGTGACAATCTTCTGGTTTCTAGGCCAGCACTTTAACCACCAAACCAAATAAGCCAATGAAGTTCCCATTATTTTTTCCAGATGCTAATGGAGAATTTAGTTGCCAGAAAAGAACTGTGCTTAGATAAGTACCATATTTTTTGGAGTATAAGACGCACTTTTTTCCCTCAAAAAAGTGGCTGAAAATGTGGGTGTGTCTTATACACGGAATACAGCATTTTTGGCCTCCCGAAACCCCGCCCCCTTTGCAAAAATGTCTGTGCATAACCTTCAGGAGGCTTTCAGAGTGCTCCTGGGGGCTGGGGAGGGCAGAAATGAGCAAAAAATGGCCCTGTTTTGCTTGTTTTCGCCCCCCCCAGCCCCCAGGAGCACCCTATAAGCCTCCCAAAGGCTATGCATGCCCTTTTGTTGACAAAAAAAGGGCATGCATAGCCTTTAGGAGGAGGTCTGCACAGTGCAAAACCTTTTTTTAAAAAAAAAATTGCCTCTTCAAAATCTTGTTGCGTCTTATACTCCAAAAAATATGTTATATTGTCAACATTTCTATTTCTGACATAGACTCCTTTTATTGCTTTGCTTTAACCGTCATTGCCAAGTTTTGAGAGATTATATTTGAAGTCATTGGTGCTCACTAATGACCTTAGTTAGACTGACACTACCTAAGTGTTCATTGTAATATTAGGAGCACCCACTGTGATGTTAGGAGCATCATGATGGTATTCATCAGTGACGTTGCTCACTGTTGAGGTCACCTAGTTAAGTAACGAAACATCCACACACAAATAATCAAGCATAGAGAGCACCAAGGACTCCACATTTCAACCCTGAGCTACATATATTTTCTTCTGCTGGAGACTGTATTTGAATGAGAAAAATAATCTATATAGGTTAAAATGCTAGATATGCTGGCTGGGAATTAATTTGGGGTCTACATCAAGTAAATTCAATTGAACAAGTATTTTCTGATGCTGAAAAACCATAAGAATTTACCTTTGCGAGTATCTCAAACTCTGGAGCAAAATTTTGGCAAGGGCCACACCAAGGTGCATAGAAGTCAATGACCCAGTGCTCCTTTCCATTCAGAACTTTATCACTGAAGCTCTGAGATGTCAGGTCCATAGACACTTGAGGCAGATAACTAAGGAAACAGAAGAGCCATAGGATTCCAGTGAAATCAACAATGAAGTTAGTACCTTCATGTGAAGTTCAGAGTATCTCCGAGTGCAACAAACAACTCAATAGTCTTAAAAGCAGAGATTCATGAAAGTTGATTTGGCTGCACATTCATCATCATCAAAGATGAAGAGCACCTACTGAAATACTGATCAGCCTGAGTTTCAGAAAAAATGTAACGTTTTGCTTTCTTTGAGTAAAGAATTTCCTTTGATTAATTAGGATCTTAATAAATTTTGAAGATCTCCAACAATTTAAATGCTGAATCAACTCCAAATGTTTACTCATTAAAAGAAGTAGGGTATACATTTACTTATCTATAGATGTAAGATGCTATTAGATACTATTGAAGAACTATAGAGTAATGGAAAAATGATAGGTAATATAGATAAAATGGGAATTGTTATACTTAGATGATTAATAATTAATCAATTACTTAGATGGTTATAATATTGTTGGAAAACTTTGTATTCCGTTTATGGTTTTAATTGTATTTTTAATTCCCTGTGCCCCGCCTCGAGTCCCTTTTGGGAGAGAGAGCGGGTTATAAATTAAAATTATTATTATTATTATTAAAATTATTATTTAATTAATAACTACTTATAAAGCTCAAGATTGTTTCATATTATATTACTATGGAATTTATATTGGTATGACGAGACTAAATAAGGGATGTTAATAGTTAGCCAGGCTTTAAAGACACTTTGAAAGAAGAAATAGATCGATGTTAAAATATTTGATAAAAACTGTGGATATTGATATTAAGCTACATGATAAATTGTTAGATCTAAAACTCATAAAATGAGATTACTTTTAAAAAATAATTATTTTAGAGAGGCATAGAATTCACGAACACCCGGTTAAAATATCCTTTAAAGGACACTATCTAGAGTGAACTTTTTTTAAAAAATCCATTCTCTCTCTCTCTCTCTCTCTCTCTCTCTCTCTCTCTCTCTCTCTCTCTCTCTCTCTCTCTCTCTCTCTCTCTCTCTCTGTTGGCCTTATAAATAGAAAGCCATTATATAATCATACTGTATATAAAATGTATGTTACTGTATGTTAAAAAAATTAGTAAGATTAGGGTTGAGATATAAGAATTGTAATAATCGACACGAAAAATAAGTGATAACATTGGAAGAAACTTATAGAAACCTGTGATGAATGGATACATTCTTAAAAATTGATAACCTGTTATGGGGAATGGCTTTTTGATGGTTTTTCTTTCTTTCTTTCTCTGTGAAGTTTGTATTGTTTGTGTTTATGTTAAAAAAAGAAAAAAATATTATTCAAAAAAAAGAAGTAGGGTAGGCTAGAGTTTCTGGTTTTAGAAATGCATTATACAGTTGCCTACAATATAGTATGAAAAGCATTGCTAAAATCATTGCTATAATCTTCCACATGTCTAAGAATTCATCATCAGGCAGACTGATTTTTTTAAGCAAAAAAAAAAAGTTTGACCAAGTTGTGAACACAGTAGAGCTAAGCAACTCACCCAAGTGCCCATCTTCGTAATGAATAGGCATCTCGGTTCCAGCCATTGTAGCTACTGTTGAAAGATATATATATAAAAACCAAAGTTACCTTTCTACTAAAAGATTCAGTTTTGAGAAGAGCTGCATAAAAATATCCTTACCCTGAATCTGACTAATAGTGTGCCTTCATCTGGCGTTTCATACAGCAGTCATCCCATATATGTGCTATTAGGATCTTTTTCACCCCCAGGTATCTAAACATTTTTTAAAGACCCTACACTAGATTCTGTCACCACATCTCAAGGACAGGAATTACCCAACGAGTAGCTAAATGGGCCATTTTTTACTCAATTTTGCCCCCCCCCCAAGCTCCCAGGAACACTCTATAAGCCTCCTAAAGGCTATACATGCCCTTTTTTTGAAAAACAAAACAAACCGGGCCTGTTTTTAGGAGGTCTGCAGAGCGCAGAACTTTTCTTTTAATTTGCCTCTTCAAAATGTTGGTGTGTCTTATACTCTGGTGCATCTTGTACTCTGAAAAATATGGTACCTGCTCTGATCTTCAAAGCCACACATAAAAGCATTTTTAACTAAAGCATTTTTGCATGAATTTAGACTGGAATAAGAACAGTTGCATTACTCACTAGTGCTGATAAGAGGAAGCTGATTTTTGCGGGAACAGCCTTATTTCAGGATAGCCTTGAATATTTTCTTGATGACACAGAGAAGAATATTTTTGGCAGTCCACACTACCGACTACAATCAGTCCATTCAGCAACTAAAACAAAGGATTGGATTATTCTAGTTGAGTTGTAAAAATTGCTCCAATAAACCATCCAAACGTAACTGCAATTAAAAATATGTTTTTTTAAAAGAAAACCTACCTAATTACCTTATTCAATAGCTTGTCCTCTGAAGAGTTTGCTAAGAGTTTCTCCCCAGCCATGTATCCAGAGCTTGAGTTAGCAAGAAAGTATAGGTAAAGGAAAAATTTCCCCCGCACATGTGTGCTAATCATTCGGGAGTGGTGCTCATCTCTGCTTCTAAGCCAAAGAGCCAGCGCTGTCTGAAGACGTCTCTGTGGTCATGAGGTTGGCATGACTAAACTCCAAAGGCGCACAGAACGCTATTACCTTCCCACCAAAGATGGTCCCTATTTTTCAACTTGCATTTTTACATGCTTTCGAACTGCTAGGTGGGCAGAAGCTGGGACAAGTAATGGGAGCTCACTCCGTTACGTGGTGCTAGGGATTCAAACCACTGAACTGCCAACCTTCTGATTGACAAGCTCAGGGTCTTAGCCACTGAGCCACCGCATCCCATTTCTATACTTTCAGTATAGAAAGTATACTGGCATCAAATCTGGTAGTCTTCTTTGTCACTCATTATCGTCCCTCTAGTTGATTTTTTTCAACTCATTCAATTTCCCTCCAATGCAAAAGGAAGCAAAATCTTATTTATTTTATACAGCTTGAGGCTGTTCTTTGGCAGTGTTAGAATAAGTGGAAAGATACCTCTTTAACACCAGTACAACTAAGGACAATTTAAGATTATCTCACTCATAGGCAGGGTAAGGGATGAAAGTAAACTCTTTTGAGTTCACAGCAAAAAAAGTAGCTGCCATGTATATTAGTGCCCCAATTACATACATGTTAGAAAAGCCCCCAGACTATCTTTATTTTTGCATAGATTTAGGTTAAGACACCACACTGGGTGTAAAAGGAAAGAATGCACACCTCTCTGCTTTTTCCAAAATGGAAAGCTCCTGGATTATATGAGCCTATGTCCTAAGTGGTGAATTGGAGTTGGTATGTGTGTATATGCAATAGTTATGGGAGACGCTGAGCTTGTTGATCAGAAACGTCGGCAGTTTGACTGCCTAGCACCGCGTAACGGAGTGAGGTCCCATTATTTGTTCGAGCTTCTGCCAACCTAGCAGCTCGAAAAAATGCAAGTAGAAAAATAGGGTTCACCTTTGGTGGGAAAAGCATTCCATGCACCTTTGCCATTTAGTCATGCCAGCCACATGACCATGGAGACGTCTTTGGACAGCGCTGGCTCTTCGGTTTTGAAACGGAGATGAGCACCGCCCCCTAGAGTCAGGAACGACTAGCACATATGTGCAAGGGGTATCTTTACCTTAATGGTTATGGGGATGATAGTAAACCAAATCTTTAAGATCTCATTATTAAAACGAACTAAAGATAAAATGGTAGCAATCGGGTGAACCATAGCTGATGTTCATCTAGCTAAGTTTCTCCAGTGAGTTTCTGGTCCCAAATTTGCTTGTAAGAAAGTTAAGGGGGGAAAGCAATTTGGAGAGGTTTCTTTGTAGCATCTTCCTGTTCCTAAAGGCAATATTTTACAATTGTTGTCAACCAGCCAAGAAGTTATCATTTCCCCTGTGTTTGTATAAATTAATGCTCTTTTTCTGGGTTTCTTTTCTCTGACATTCTATGCCATGAATAGCAATGCATTATTCAAAATAACTGAGGAATTTAAACAGACCAGAGCCATAAATCAGATATGGAATTTCAATAATTTCAAAAGAAAAGCATAACCCTATCCAATGTCTATTTTCACTGCGCTTAAAAATCTTGTTGCACTATTCCAATGAATTCGAACTATGGAATTAGTTGCTGTGGAATATCAGTATCCGCTACAAAAAATGCAACTGATAGGAACAAGCAGGTAACCTGGACCCAGTCTATGTTCAAGTCTACTATCTATTACATACCCTTTTCTGCCTACTGTTTAGTAAGGGAAGAAAATACTGAATGAACTAAATCAGTAGTTGTCACGGCAAGCTTAAACTCAGATGAGGAAACCAACATGGAGTGGCCAGTTCCAGAACTGCTGGACTAACTGTTGTCTGAGGAGTTTCAGAGGAAGTAGGGCTGTATAGGAAAACCAGCAGGCACAGCTGCTGCTGGTCTCTGAAGATAAGGACCCCAGGTTACCCCTCCAATACAAGGGCTCGCCATGTGAAGAGCAGAGTAGAGAAAGGAACATTGGGGTTGTTTTATTTAACAGTAGCATGCTTGGGCCTCTCTGTTGGCAACATTTTATTTACTCTGACTGTGTGGGCCTTGACTCCCAATTTGAATAGAATGGCTTGCCTTCAGAAGTTGTGGGTGCTCCATCACTAGAGGATTTAAGATGAGACAGGACAGCCACTTGTCTGAAATGGTATAGGACAGGGGTTGGCAACCTACGGCTCTGGAGCCGCATGTGGCTCTTCCATCCCTCTGCTGCAGCTCCCTGTCCCTCCCAGCAATTGATAGGGCTTTCAGTTAGGACAGGTAGAGGAAAAACAATGCGTGCTAGGAGGAGACTCTATGATGGGGGAACCAGACTTCCAGTCGGCTCCAAAATTGAACGGGGGACTTCCGATTAGGACCTTTGTGGCTCTTTTGAGTGTTTAAGGTTGCCAACCCCTGGGATAGGGTATTCTGCTTCAGTAGAGGGTTGGGCTAGAAGATTTCTAAGGTCCCTTCCACCTCTGTTATTCTGTCTTTGAGCTTGGACCCAGAACCGGCTGATGAACCTTTTAAAATCCTTGGACTTCATCATTTGATCACTCTTGTACCTGCTCTTTCGGACTGGAAAGAGGCAAGCTTTTGGGGATTTATTTCCTCTGTTCTGGGCATCGGTGCAGCTGCACTTGCATTTCCTTTTCCTCTTGTTTATTTATTTCCCAGATGTATCAGTAGAGTTTGCACCACCTCTCTAGAGGCTTGTGTATATGCTTGCCTTTGAACAGGACAGGAATGTTCTGACCTAGGCTTCCCTAAAAAGCACGAGGCAGAGTCCTGGTCCCGACAAAATCCCTTTTATTAAATGAATGTGAATTCCTCTCATTCACATTCAGCAAGGCCTGGCAAACAGTCTTTCAAAGGAATATTTATGACTACAGACCTTATCTATCTTGGAAAGCTGCCATGTAAATATTTTCCAAATGAGGTGCTATGCAAGGAAAGACTGGGCAGAGAGTCTCTGAGATTCACAGACAGATCTTCACACTCCTGAAATAAATCTAACAACCAGCCAAACAAATTGTTTCCTGAAAAAGCCTACTCCTTTTGCTCCTCTTTTATTTCCTATGGGAGGGGCCAATCACTTTCTACCTGTGACTTTACTGCCAAGTCTACCCTGATTTCTTGAGTTGTTCTTCTGGCAGCTCTGCGCATGTGCAGAGGGAACTGGGAACAGGCTCTAGCTGTTCCTCTGCTTCACTGATGTCTAGCTCCGTAGGTACCTGATCAATGCCAGATGGCCTCAGGCCTGTCTCTGCCTCTGACACAGAGCCCTCATCCAAGCCTTCCCCAGCCTCCAGGAGGCCCATGCTCCTCCCCAACCTCTTCACTTTCTGACTCTGTTGCCAGCTCCACTGGCCACTGGCATTTGTTTATCACAAATTTTGATGGACAAAGTATATTAATTGTTATGAGCACTGAGGGAGTTTCCACGGATGGTATTTTGGAAACAAATACGCTCTAAGACAACTAAAAATAAGCAATATTTGCTTTTACCCTTGCCATCTTCTTCCATTCTGGCATTAAAGCTTGGCAGGGACCACACCACGGAGCATAAAAATCAACCACCCAGATTTCGTTATTCTTCCTTTTCTTCACTAGCTCAGCGAAGGTATCTGGCGTTAGGGAAATCACTGATGGGTTCATAAGATCCTGAAACACAGAATGGAAAAGATTTAATGAAATTTCTTTTCAAATGTATCTACCGTCACCAACCATACCAAATGGTGCTAGGGAACACTGCCTCTGGGAGGATAGGTAGAGCTTCTCAAGACTATCTCAAGGTTTAAAATTGGAAAAAATGGCATTACACAGTTTACATTTCCTTCCTTGTAATTGCTTATTACCTTATGATTATTTATATTTTGCTTTGATTGTTTTAAATTAAGTTATTCACTAAATATAATATATAATGCTTTTAATGTACCACGGCAACATTTTTTAAAATATAAAAGTTTCATTAAATGAATTTATGATCAAAAGAAATTGCCATTCTTTTCATACATGTCTTACAGGCCAAAGAGTCTAATACAGCCTTTAATTATTTCTGGCTTGTATACTTCAGGTTTTGTATGATGCTAACTGGACCATAGATGTTCTAATTATATTTGTTTTCCTGTAAAGCTGTTGAGACTCCTTTGGGATTGCAATGTGGTAGAAAATGTTAACAAATAAATAATTACCTCAATAAACTCTAAGATCTGTTCAGCTGAGTGATGTCCTCCATATTCATGGGTGTGAGACTGATTGAATACCACAGTGGTTGGATAAGCTCTAATGTTGTGCTAGAAGAGAACATGAAGTAAAAGGTCTTGAGAAATGGCAGGAGCTAGGCCTCCTTTCGTTCAGTACTCTGGCAGGCACTTTCTTCTGAAAACTAAACCAAAGCACCCACATCCTATATCACTGCAATCATTTATTTAAAAAAGCAAACAAACAGAAGTGAACAAAACACAGGTGTCAGATGGGATTGATATTAGTCAGGTTAAAAAAAGTTTTACATTGCAATTGTCTATATTTAAGTCCCAACAAACATGTATAAGACTACCTTGTTTCTCTGAAATAAGACCTCCCCAGATAATAATCCCAATTGGGCTTTTGAGTGCATGCGCTAAAATAAGCCCTCTCCTGAAAGTAAGCCCTCCCTGAAAATATTGCAACACAGCAGCATCCATGAGGTGACCATGCTCACTGCCTCGTGCACCTCAAAAATAATAAGATCCCCCAAAATAAGGCCAAGTGCTTATTTCGGGGGTCAAAAGAAAATAAGACCTTGTCTTATTTTCAGGGAATCATGGTACAGGTTCAAAGTTACACATTGCAATTCAAAGAACTTTTGAACTTTTTTTTTGAGAATTTAACTTAAGGAAATACTTAATTCCTGATTATTAAGACCCAAACTCCAGCTTTTAACAGTAAATAACCAATAGATTTGTCCAGAGATACCTGTTATCTGGATATTCATCTCTATTACATAGTTATAATTCTTTAAAATCACATAAACTATTCTGCCTATGTTCTATGCACTTTATTATTAATTTTCAAGGTTTAAGGTTCATAAAGTTTAAAAGTTGTAAGATCCTGAAAGAATTAGTGCGTCTGTGCATGTGCACCCAAGCAGGTATATGTATAGAAGACAGTCTTTCATATAAATAGAAACTTAAAAAAAGATGTAATGTCCCAATTCCCCCATCGTAATATGTTAATATGTGTAAGTGTTTACCAGTGTAAGTGTATGCAAGTAATGCCACTTGCAACTTACCAAATTGCAAATTCCTTCATGAACTGTACAATCCAATGTCCCAAACTTTAGCTGTCCATACAAATGCTTTGATGCTTTCCTCAGTTCTGGCAATAAAGCTCGGCAAGGAGGACACCACTAATATCAGAGAAAGAATGAAGAGAGAAAAAAATCTCCCCAGTCACTAGAGCACAACAATTTTTGGTTCTTCTTTGACCAACTGTTGTTGGTAATTACTTAGGCGTACATAATCTTTCCTTAGAGTTTAACTGGGAGGAATGCAACAAATCTCTCTGGGCTCAGAGTTCTTTAAGGATGAATTTACTTCTATGCTTCTATTTCTCAACATATGCTCCTGCATTAGCTATACGGAAGTATGATGAGGTACTTTTTTGTGCTTTGGAAGCCATATTAACACTGGAAGCTTCCACGCTGCCACATTCTTGTGCTTGGGAAATTAGGAAGGGGGATTTAGTAGAGGGAACATAGTTAGACATAATAGCATTCTTCTTTTCGGTCAAGGTCATTCCTGCAGCTGGAGGAGGAGTGGTTGAAATGATGTCTCGAGATGGGACGGATTGTGATTGGACCATGTGATGGACTGATGGGTGCAGGGGCTGTGTTTGGGCTTTTGATGTACTGAAGGAAAACCCGGAACTCTCAGATTCGGGTTTTCCCAGTATAACTACTCTAATAAAAGGGAACTTTGAGAAGATGCCTGCCTCAGAGTTTTTAAATGGAGTTGGGTTCTTCTGGAACACTGGCATGTTTATGTTTATTATTAAATTTGTATACCGCCCTTCTCCCTTGCGGGACTCAGGGCGGTGAACAGGCATCAATAAAAACATACAAGAGACATCGATACATAAAATACTTTAAAATAATATTAAATTGGGGCCCGTTCTAAAATCCAGATTAAAACTCTTAAATAAAACCAATTAAACCAATTAAAAGCTACTACGCCAGGCCGGCTACACAGAATAAATGCGTTTTCAAGGCCCGACGGAAGAGGCGCAGGTCAGTGGTCATACGTAGGTCAGGGGGCATCAAGTCAGTTGTGACTCCTCACAAATACCTAGATATATATTCTTGCAGTTTTTATGAGAAGATTTTCAGAAGTGGCCTGCCATTGCCTTTTCCCTACAGCTGAGAGAGAATACCTTGCCCAAGATCACCCAGCTGGCTTTATATTAAAAGTGGAACTAGAACTCACAGCGTTCTCGAGTCCACCTTGGTTACTCAACTTCCCCACAAAACTGGCTCTTGATGAAATACTTACAGGTGCAAAAAAATCAACAAGCCATGGTTCTTTCTCCTTGCCAGGAAAATTTTGAGGTCCAAGTGTAATGACGTGGGAATTTACGCTCTCCTTGGCAAAGGCCACTAAATCGTAGAGAACAGTTTTCCCTTTGAAAGGAAACAAAAATAGAGATGTGGTGTAGACAGCCACCTACTGTTTGTTCAGCAAAAGACAGGGAAAAGGCAGATGAAGATGAGAAAGAGGGCTTGAAGTAAAAGAAAATGAACATGCGTTCTGAGGAAAGTTAATCAAGTTTGCAAGATCATTGCTTCCCAAAATGGAGTTCAATATTTTTTTTAAAAGAAGTCATGATAAATATAGCACTTCCAATGAAAGAAAGCACATAAATACTACAAGTCAATCTGTCTAACAGAAGTATGTTTTAGAGTGCAACTCTCATCATCGATATAAACCAGTATCTCCAACAGACACCTAGTTAAGGAAAACTACAATAGATGATCCAGTATTGTGAGGAAGCCTCTTTCAATTACCCTGAGCTTAATTCCAACAACTTTATGGAATAATGATTCCTGAATTCTACAGCATCCTACTTTTTTACTTAAAGTAGCAAAAATAAAATTAATTTTCTTTCTGGGAGGAAAATTTGGCCTCCAGAAAACTCCAGTACAGGGACAAACTAGGCACTGGGTTAAATCAATCAGAACCAAATCATTTTATGATGAATCTAAGGAACACCTATTAAATGGTATCCCACCTTCCACCAAATGAAAAACAGTCCTAGAAAGCTATAATCTTCAGTAGGGGAGCAAAACAAGCAAAAGGAAAAGATTGCTAAAATTCAGTTGGCCATTTTCTCATTCAAAGGGCCACACATACCTCAAATTACTGTTTCCCCGAAAATAAGAGAGGTAATATGTGTATATGTGGGGCTATGTAATTCGCTAGTAAAGAATAAATCTGAGCTTTGGGGGCGGGGCTAAGGGGTGCAACCTTTGCGACTCAGAATTCTGAAAATGATTTAAAAAAATTATGTCCTCAGCAACTTCTTGGAGGATTTCAATAGGTGTTGCAAAAGGGAAACCCGGGGGGGGGGGGGGCAAGCAGAGAGTCCAACCCTTCTTTAAAGAAAGGGCATCAAGGACCACAACTTAATAAATCGGAAATAAGCTATCTACTCATTTTGTACTTTGATTCCAATTTATTACAATGTCAATGGCAAGGAACTGTGAAGCTGCATTTAAATATATCTGTAAAAAAAACAAAACTGAATTGCTTATCCCTGTTCTAAGTATTGTAGATCTTCTATATAAAAATTATTTACCATGGTGGATTTCATAGTTATCCATTCCCCGTCCTTTAAAGACCACTACACATGGTTCATAAACATACAGACTGTTACAAATATTAGCAGCAGTAAGGCAGTCAAATTTCCCAACCTGTGAAAGAAACAGTTATAAGTTATAGGTTTAAGGCAAACTTTCCACAAAATAACATTCTACATTCACTGTCATTTTTAAACCTTGTTTCCTTTTCTTCTTTGTCTGTTTTTTCCTCAAGATCTTTTTTGAGTAAGAAATAATCTACCTTTCGTTCTTCCTTTCCCCCCCTTTTTGCTAATGAGAGCACTGGTCAGTTTTGACATATTTTAGCCAACGGGTCTTAAGTGCAACCAAAGCCTAGTTTTATCCTAAGCATGCTCACATTGGTCTAATGTGCAAGTCAGAATCTAAAATCTTGAGACAACCTTCAACCTTATTATATTTTCTATTATAGGAGAAAAGAAACACCCACAACCTTATAATATTATTGGTGTGTGCTTCCAAATCTATCCCAACTTGAAAGGAGAAAGACTTTTATTTTAGATGCTGACTCAGCACATGCTCTAAATCAGGGATGTCAAACTTGCGGCCCGCGGGCTGAATACGTCACACGTTGGCCATGCCTACCTCCGGTTTAGCGAAGGGGAAAAAAAAGTTGTGATATGTCACATAAGGACAATGTGACGCCGCGAGTCTGACACCCCTGCTCTAAATCCTCATTGAGGGAGCAAGTAACTGCTGATGTCAGTATGGAAAAAAACGTTTCACTCAAATCTTAAAGATCTATCTCAAGGATAGATCTTTAAGAAAAGGGCATGGGTGACCAGATGAAGGTGGGAAGCAAGGGACTAAAAAAAAGTAGCAGGAAGCTTCAAAATGATCAGGGTTTTAGTGGAAGAAAAAAGGCACTATATGAAACAACACTGTCTCTTTCAATCAGAGATTATGGAGCTTCACACACTTACTTGAATATGTTCAGCTTTAAGGAGAACACTTAGCTTCTTAAGGTCATGGGTATCTGACTTGCTGTTGTTGCCAAACTGAAAGAAAATTAACCATCGATGGTGGGCCACATGATCCTTGCAAAAGGGAAAAGGGAAGGAAAAACAACTCAGGCTTTTTGCAGGAAAAATATATTAAAAAGAGAATAGAAAAAGAGATCAAATAGATTAGCTGATTTTCCCCAGGTATATAGCACATCAGATTATCTGTAGTTCCTCATATTATTTATTGTATACATGCTTCCTCCCATTGAACAACTATAAATATATATTTCTTCTTAACTCATGACACAATTCTATGGAAGTTTCTTTGAAATGTATATTTCTATGGAGCCAAATATATGCATGCGCTCCATGGCATAGGTCCTGGTTATTTGCGGGACTGCCTCCTACCACATACCTCCCTTCGACCTGTCCGCTCCGGGCCTCCTGAGGGTGCCGTCTGCCAGTCAATGCCGGCTGGCGACTCCCAGGGGAAGAGCCTTCTCTGTGGCCTTCTCAGGCCCCGCCCTCTGGAATGACCTGCCCCCCCGACCTTCGTACAATCACGGACCTACGCCTCTTTTGCTGGGCATTAAAAACATACTTTTTTCATGTGGCCGGTCTGGCATAGTTTTTATTATTGATTTTTAGTCTGGTTTTAATTATGAATTTTAGCACGGGTAATCTATTTTTTAAGTATGCTTGATTGTATTTATTATCTCTGTTTTAATATTCCTGTGTACCGCCCTGAGTCCCTTGAGGAGAGAGGGCGGTATAGAAATATAATAAAATAAATAAATAAATAAATGGGCGAATGTGCTTAACTTATGTATGGCACAGCAAATTAAATCAATATAGCAATTTGTTCATACTATTTGACTTTTAATCCAAAATGGCAGAGTTTAAGTTTCCCAACCAAAACAGATTTTATTTTCTCCCTTGTTTCTTACATTCTGGTTTAAGCCAGGTGTAAGCCCAAGACCATCACTAAACCTCAGGAGAAGGCCTGCACATTCTGTAGATGGAATGGGCCATACTGATGACAGCAATAGAGTTGGCAACTCTGGAGACACATGAGAGTCTCAGCAGCCTGTTTCAGGAGGGTAGGGCAGAGACTTCCTGGTAACATTTTGCAGCAATGAATTTATGGATATGTTTAACAATGCCAGTGGGCCACACAAGGCCTCATGTTGTACAGGCCTACTCTGCAGTTTAAAAGAAAACATGGCCAGGATTTAAGAAAAGAGGATTGGCGTGACCTATTGGGAAAAATGAGAGGCTTTAGGGAACAATAAACGTGTTGCGATGAAGAGAGAGAGATTGGGAGTTAAAATCTTTACCTCTAAAGTAGATGCCAGTATTGTATCAAAGTCTGGAAGGTGCTTCATGACTTCCAAATATATTTCTCTTGCATCTAAGGAGTTCACGTGCTGCAAAGGGTGGAAAAATCATCATATAAATGTTAGTCAACTGTACGGTAGAGATTTTATTTACCATAATTTAATTGTTCGGAATAATGTTTCAGTAATTTTTAATGCCTTTCACAGGAGCCTTTTCTGCACTTTCTTGAATAGACAAGATGAAGGAAAAAATTGTAATAGTAAGAATAAAAAAAGTTTTATTTCTTTGGGTAGCTAATGTTTACTGCCACTTCTGATACCTTCCCATTCTTTAAAACATTTCAGTCTTTTTGAAATGATCCTGAGTTAGAGAAAACTGTAGAAATGAGACAACTTTTTTCACTATGTATTTCTTCTTAACCTTACTTAGAGCCTATCAAAATGTTAGAATACACAAAAAGAATTCCAAAGAGAGAGAAATGATTTACAGGAGTGGTTTGCTACTGTCTCCTTCCTAGGGCTGAGAGAAACTGACTAGTCCAAGATTACCCAATTGGTTTTATGCCTAATCAGAACTAAAACTCAAGATCTCCTGCTTTCTAGTCTGATGCTAGAAACCACTACATCAAACTTACTCAGTATCTACCAATACTAATTATCCTAAATATTTATATTTTGTCCAACACTACTAAAAGAATACAATAAATACAATACAATAAATAGAATAAAGTGGTACTGTTAAGCACTGGGCACTTTAGTATCTTCAGGACAATTAACTGCCAGAATGCTTACATGATATAAAGGAGCAGGATTAGTACAGGAATATGCTCTCTAAAGATATAATAGCAACAAGCACTTAATTTTACTGTCTCATAGTATTCTGCAGCATTCTGTGAGTGGTTTACAATGTAAGCATATTGCCTCCAACAATCTGGGTCCTCATTTTACTGACCTCAGAAATATGGAAGGCTGAGTCAACTTTGAATTGGCCAAGATCTGCAGTGGGCAGTTAGCTTACAAATACTGCATTCTAACTACTGCACCACCAGGGCTCCAATTGATACCCTCCAGGGATCATGGATAAGAAATCTGAGCAGTCCAGGGAGCAAGATCATGGACAATGCTCACCTAGAACAACATATTTTGAGGGTGCCGGATTGGATAAGGTTGACATAAGGTACAGGTGTTCTCCAACACACAAAACTTTACTCTTTCCCTGGAATGCCAACAACAGCCAAACACTTAAAATTAACAAGTATCACCTGAGCAAAAGCAAAACCTAGGAAGAAAAAAAATACTATGATATTTATTTCTTTATCACCTCCACCATCACCAACTAGTCAGTGCACACAAAGGCAAACCAATGGTAAAACTCATACCAAAACACCTCCTTTCTCTTTATTAGTTAAGGTGGCTCCAGGTGGAAAATACGCTGTTGTGCTAGATGAGATATCCAAATTATCACAAAGCTCACCCTGGGTGGCACAGTCCATCCAGCCTACTTTAACCAGGCCTTCCTGTATTGAAAAACACAAGAAAAATGAAAAACTGAAATCTAACAGAGATACATCACACCAGGGTTTCTACTGGCATTACTGCTAGTTCGGCACGCAATTTTTTTTGCCAGGTGTGCGCATTTATACCTAAAAAGGTCAGCATATGGTCAGAATGTAAAAAAGGGGGGAAATACATTTATGCAATGGAGAACATGCGCAGAAGCAAAAATAAAGATGGTGCTGCCAACAATAGAACCAGTTCAGGTGTATGGGTGGCTGAGTTACTACCTACTTGGCTGAACTGGTTTGAATTGGTAGCAACCCACCTCTGCATCACACATCTATTTGAATGGCAGGCATACTTTGCCATTCAATTTATGCTCCGTTTACAAAACAATTCCATCCCAGGGAAGAGTTAGAAATAATGGCCAAAGCAAAGTTAAATCGAGACGAGATAGAGTAATCTAGTATGTATTTTGCTCTTTCCCACTGAAGTCAGTGGGATGAAGTGTTTTCCTTTGGGCCAAATTTTACCAATGTATTTAATGTTCTTTAAAAACAAAACAAAAGACCAATGCTTACCAACATTCCAGCCAGCTTAAGACGTGTTCGAGAAGTCAAACAATCTAGACAAATTACATTAAAAAGAGTAAACATCTTTAAAAAAAAAAAGACATATTAATCTATACCAACATTTCTCAACCTTGGCCATTTTAAAATGTGTGGACTTCAACTCCCAGAATTTATTTTACTTTACTTTTTAATTTTATTTGGTTTGTCAAACATGTAGAAGATAACAGGTACATGAACATGGACATGAACAAAGGAAATGAATAAATAGATGGGGACAGTAGGACAGGGATGTTAGGCACGCTGGTGCACTTATGCACCTTTATGGACCTCTTAGGAATGGTAGACAGTTTAAGGTTGAAGCTGCAAGGGTTTGAGGATGTAACAAGGAGTCAGGTAGAGCATTCCAGGCATTGACCACTCTGTTGCTGAAGTCGTATTTTCTGTAATCGAGTTTGGAGAGGTTTACCTTGAGTTTGTATCAATTTTTTCCCTGAGTTTTTCCCAGTTAGTGCTGGCTGGGGAATTCTGGGAGTTGAAATGCACATATTTAGTTAGTTTAGTTTATTCAAATTTATACCCCGCACCTTCTCCAAAAAGGATCCAGGGTGGCGCACAGGAAATTTATAATTTGATTTACATATTTGCATGTATGTTCAAATACCATGACACAGCTAAATATTCTTCAGGGAAAACTGTTAAGGTACATTTTCAGCACAAAGAGATTATACAATACTTGGCATTGAATCCTATGCAAAATAGTCAAGGAAGATTTCTTCATGTGTCTCAACTGAAATACAGATACATACTAAATCAAGGCAGCAAAGCACCTAAATCATTTTCTAACCATCTACTGTAATCCTATTTTTCTTATTTAATATTTCACCCACACTCATTCACGCATACCCCACCCAAAGCTTTGCAGGGAAACATGAGGGCCTGACATTTCATGTTTGATTCCCTGCTTTGGTTTGCTTCTGCCCAATCAGGGAAGGAGGAAGAGCTGATAGCAATGGCAATAGCACTTAGACTTATACATGGCTTCACAGTGCTTTTACAGCCCCCTCTAAGCAGTTTACAGAGTCAGCATAATGCCCCAACAATCTGAGTCGTCCATCCCTCTGAACAGATAGATTTTACAATAGTAGAGAAGGTCTAAAATTAACAAAAAAGGGCAAGGAAAATAGCAATGCAGAGATGAGATTTTAAAAATAGCTTTCTAAAAGACTTGTTAAAAAAAGCAAAACCTATTCTTACAGGGTTATATTATCTAATTACAGAATGCTGCCTCTTGAAATTCAAAATATATTAATGAAAACGAATTCCTATCCTAGAAGCAATTCTAAATATATTCCTGCTTAGTTTCAACTTTAAGGGTTTTTTGGCTGTTAGAAGAATTAAAATCTCTCATTCATTCTTTGATAAGCAAATATATATTCACCTCCTTGTTCAGTGCAAAAGGTAATTAACCAGCCAATACCAGAAGCAAATGCAGTTTCAACAGTGTTAACAAAATTTCCTAGGGGGGAAAAAGAGCAAAATGGATTTAGGAATTTGCACCTATTGCTTTACTTATTCGTAAGGCTTATGTAGTATGATTTAGTTGTAACACAAGTTTAAGTTCATATTTTTGGTAAACATGTTTTATAATTTATGAAAGAAACGTATTTGTCTAAAATATGATTACCTATATTTGATCCAATAGTGAACTATTTATTTGTTTAACATCTACTCACTGTCCGAGACTCTGCTTTGGGTGATCTAACATAATAAACACTAAAAGAAAAACATACACAATTTGAAAATAAATACTTATTTGAAAATAAATAAATGTTTACCTGCCCATAGTTCGGTCACCGTGCTTGTGACATAATGCATGGCAAAATTTGTTAAACTCTCCTTTGATCTGTCACCATAAAATTTCTCTGGATTCTAGAAAAGATTTGGAAAAGCATCCAATTTTAAAACAGTATTTTGTGGTCACACATATTAACCATTATCATTCTTGGGAACTTATTTATATCCTCGATCTTTGCTACAGAAAGTTTCTTTTTTTACTTTAGAAGAGGAATCTGGAATAGAAACTGAATATATAACATTCACCTTATCGATGCTACAGTTCTTCTCCTAGTTGAAACACTAAAAGGATCTACAAAATATGGACAGCTATGCCTAAGCAGAACAAAGCAACAACTTGTGCTATATCCTGTCCATCTAACCTTTACAGATTTGATGCTTTTTTTGCAATTGGAAAAATTCAGGGTTTAAACTGCTTAGGGTTTTGGATTATGTAGAGCAGCGATGGCGAACCTTTCTAGGCTCACGTGCCATAAGGGAGGGGAGCGCAGGGGGGCCGTGCGCCGTGCAATATGCGCACCCCAATGCACATGTGCGCATGACAGGCACTCCCCCTATTTTTACATGGGGAGGGCGAAAAATGGCTTTAAAAATGGCTGAATCAGCTGGCCAGCGTGCGCATGTGCACTGGTCAACTGACAGGGCAACACCTCGCGAGCCCTGCCAAATGGCTCCGCATGCCACCTTTTTCAAGTTTCCTCTCAGCATCAAATGCCTTCTATCATACTTCTTTCAAAAGAAGGCAATATGTAATGAAAGGAAAATTGATAAATGTGTTTGTGATTTTAAGTACTGATGCACAGAACGTTTGCCCGAACGACATGTTGTACAAAGCACAAGATGAATGATGTTTTTTACTTGTTGTTATGTTAAAAATAAAAAATCTTAAAAAAAAAAATTCTACAAAAGATAAAATATAACAAACAAATAAGGGAGGGAAGAAAAAAAATAAGGGAAGATACAAAAGCGTAAAGAAAAAAAATAAAGAATAGCTTTCAACTTTCCAAAAAAAAAAAAGAAGGCAATTCTAAATGTATTTACCACTGAAGACTGGACAGAAAAAAAATCTGCATATTCTGAGAAAATCTAAGGCACCCTTCTCAGTTCAGAATTAAATTACTGGGGGGAAATAATCTTCCTTTCAATGTTGAGATACCCTCTTGCAATAGTATTCAAATGTTTGGGCTTGAGGTTACATATCACCATGCAACTAAGACAAGCTTTGGCCCTAAGTCTCTAATAAAAGATTTTTTTCTCTGCCAGAGATCCCTGAGTGCATTGGAGTTACTCCTCTATGGAATGGGATGGGATGCTAGATTCTGTGCCTACTTACCATTCCACTTTTGAAGACATAGAGGCTGGGGTAGCTATTGATTCCCTTACTCCGGCAAAGCATCCTGTTATCACCACAGTTGACAGCGCCAATGCGTATTAATCCATCCATTTCTTTAGCAAATTCTCTCCACTTCAAATGAAATATATATATATATTATTTTTTCAGCCTTTTATCCCATTTAGAAATGCTTAAACATGATATGATTTCAATAGCTGTTCCCTTAATTGTAACTCAAATATAGCTCTGCAAGTATTGTTTACAAAAACCCACTTTTTTCTTCTTAGGTTAACTGAATAATGACATCATCAACTCCCCACTACCAAGCACATTCCTTACTCTTGTTCGACATCACTACATGCTGTCAGATTGTCAAAGTGGCAGAATAATTTTTGATACGACTCCTAGCAGAACTGTTTCAGACAAAATGCTGGCAGACTGCAAGACACTGCCTGTATTCTTGCCAAAACATGCAACAGGCAGAGGTGGTATTCAGCAGGTTCTGACCAGTTCTGGAGAACCAGTAGCAGAAATTTTGAGTAGTTTGGAGAACCGGTAAATACCACCTCTGACTGCTCCCGCCCCCCATCTATTCTCTACCTCCCAAGTCCCAGCTGATTGGGAGGAAATGGAGATTTTACAGTAACCTTCCCCTGGAGTGGGGAGGGAATGGAGATTTTACAGCATTGTTCTCCTGCCACACCCACCAAGGCACACACACAGAACCAGTAGTAAAAAAAAATGAATCCCACCACTGGCAATAGGGGTTCACATGGTCCAAACTGGAGATCATTGTATTGCAGAAATATAGTCCTGGTCCATGCCTGAAAGATGCAGCTTCCTCTTATTCTCATGCCACAAGGAAAGTCTTCACTTCCCGGATTCTATCCTCTCTCTCTCCCCCCACCCCTCTCTCTCACACACAGAGAATAGGGACATAAATTTAATGACAACACAACTACAGCAGCAACCTACCGTGGGTGCTAGATCATGGCAATGTGAACATCGAGGAGAATAGAAATTTACAAACCACAGTTCTCCAGAATCAACAGCAGCATCTATCAACAAAGGATGATGAAAACGTTATTTTTACCACTGGACAATTTCCAGGCAAGCATAATGGGAAGGAAGTGGGAGCACGTAGATTATCCTAGTCTTCTTTTAAACCAACGTCCTCCAGCTGAGTAGGACTTTTCGTGTCTTCTAGTCAATATGTTGCTGTTCTAGAGATGATGGGAATTGAAGGATAATGTATGTGGAAGGAATTGATGGCCTGGTCATCATGGCTGGCTGGCTGGCTGAGCGTGGCTGGGCCCAGCCACGCCCTCACTGTTTCTAGGATGGCCCATGATAGGCCACAGAGCTTGTCCGCGGGCTGCGTTTTTGACATCCCTGGCTTATAGTATATAAATTAATTTAAATGGTCTTAAAATGAGACTGAAACTTACAAGTTCCAGCTGAACAACAACTCCCATCATCCAGTTACTTGCCTTGTTGGTTTTGAATGAACTAGATTCCCTCCCCTACTTTAAAATACATGATACATGGCTAATTAGATTTAAAGATGATCAGACCAGCAGAACCTAACACCTCCACTGAAAGTTAGCCAATTTTAGAAACACTAATAAGAAACATTAAAGAGAGTGGAGACTTTGCTTTTTTATCTTCCTTGGAGAATCCCAAAGCTGAGTACTTTTGAAAACTAAATGCTACAAAAATGGTTGAGAACATTCCACCAACTCCATGGAGGAGTGAAGTTTTTTTCCCTAGTTTCCCCTCTGAATAAAAGTTGCTCTTTAAAAGTGGAACTGCGCGGATCCTGGACCAAAGGGAGGAATATATAGATAATGCCTGCCATCTCAATTATAGTTGCCCAGCAACAGAGAATATTTTGGCATCCCATTTCTTATAAATCATCATGTCAATTTATTAATCTCATGAATAATATGCTCACTTAAAAGTCAACTTAAGATGCATACCATATTCATTTGGCAGGGCAAAACCAGGACCAAAGGAAAATAATTAATATTAATATGTCTACTGTAGGATGAAAACAGCATTACGGGCATAAGAGCATGAAGCTTAGTGGTTAAAGTACTGGTCTAAAAGCAGGGAGACCAATGTTTAAGTCCAGGCTCAGTGACAGTAGCTTGATCATTATCACACTTTCCCTGTCTACTCAACCAGAAAGGGTTGCTGATGTAGAAGAAAGAGGAGAGCTATGTGCTCTTTGACCTCCAAAATGAAAGGCAGGATGTAATATACCCGCTCCTCGTTTAGTAACCACCTTGATTAGCGACTATTCACAAAGACAACATTAAAAAAAAACATGTTACAACTAATGGGTGCACATACAGTATCACCAAATTTCTACGCCCGACAATAACTGATGCCAGAGTGAGAATAATGCCAATATTGCCTCATAGAGAATTTTATCTGAATGAAATGACAGCAAGCAGTGATCTTCACAAAGTGTGTGTCCCTCTCTCAGTCGTCTAATGGCCATGTCACTCAGTGTTTGTTTCACTTCCAATTTAATAATTCCAATCACTAAATGAGAGGGTGCAAATAAATAAAAAAATTGAAGACCACCTCACATGGATTCTGAGTGACATTCTGCTATCTGTACAGTTAACTACAAAAAAAGTCATAAAAACAACACAATAAAGAAATTGGAAATGGCAATAGCACTTTGATTTATATACTGCTTCATAGTGTTTTTACAGCCCTCTCTAAGCAGTTTACAGAGTTAGCCTATTGCCCCCAACAATCTGGGTCTTCATTTTACCCACCTCAGAAGGAGGGAAGGCTGAGTCAACCTTGAGCCTGGTGAGATTTGAACTGCCAAATTGCAGGCAGCAGAAGTAGTCTGCAGTATTGCACTCTAACCACTGCGCCACCAAGGCTCTTGGTGGAAAGCATAAATGTTAGGAAATTACATGATCACATATGGCTTACCAAATTCTCCTCTATCTAATGTTATGATTTCAGGATCATCATCATAGATACCTGGTTAAAAAAAAAGCACCCAGTTAGCATTTTTAGAAGTCCATTTAATCCATCTATGCAACATTTAAATACGAATAACCAATTACTACTCCTCTGCTCATATATACTTAAGAAACCATTCACCCATGAATAGCGAGCGACTTTAGGCTTCTTTCTTAGAATATTTCATAGTAGCAAAATCTTAGCATAGAAACCCATCAATAATGACTATAATACATCTCTTTAAAGCAGGGAAGCTACATTTCATTCATACATAAAGTGTACATTGTAATTTTTAGGTCAAGCGAAATTGAATTTCATAGCTCATTCTGTCACTAATAACAATATTGTCAGGTCTAACAGCACAGAACAATCGGAAAAAAATCATCTCATTAATTTGGTTTATTGTCAAGAATACAAAATAGAAAAACTTGGAAAGAAACTACCACTCTAGCACTTATTTGTCAGTATATTAAGACAATGTCTGAGACACACTTAAACCTTTTTCCCTTGTGAGACCAAAAGGCTAACCATCTTTTTCAACAGTTAAGACTTACACTGAAATATCCATCTGTTTATTATTAATGTTCTGAAATGCTCCCATTCCCCCCCCCCCCCCCCCCCACTCCCAGCAACAGAGATCTACCTTAAAGGACAAGGAATGTTGTTTCTTGAGAAAGTCAACATGGCTGGTTTAAGAACATGCCTCTGTTCCATTTTGTTATAGGATGCAGATAATTGAGAGGTGTGTGTATCAGGAGAGGCATAAAGGCAAGTTGCATGCAGTAGGAAGAGGATATTTAGAAAATGTGTATGGTAAAACAAGAAAATATTTTTATCTCAAATGATTCTGGGGGTTGAATAAACGCAGGCAGAGCATAAAATCAAGGGAACCACATTGAGTTGATTTAACTCTAAAAAGAGAATGAATGAGAATGGAATTGTGAAACATATATGAAGGAAGAGCTTAAGGGAAAAAGGAAGACTATGAAAAGTTGTGGTTAAATATAGAGTTCCTCAGAGAGAAAGTTAGAAGCGTAAAAAAAAAAAAACAGACAATACACAAAGCAATGGAAAGGATAATTTGCAAGGACAGAAAGTAAAGAGAGATAAAAATGGTTGGTATTAGTATAAAACCAAATTTAGCTTAACTTCCTTTTCTCTTGTATAGCTACCCCACCTCTCCTTTAATTTCTTTTGCTTACTACTTTACATTCTTTGTTTGGGCTCTGCATTACCTGACACAGAAGGAGTATATCAGTGGTGGGCTGCTGCCTGGTCGGACTGGTTTGGGTGAACTGGTAGTTGCGATCACTGGCTGGGCCCGCCCACCTGCCCCTGCGTTATCCTTTCCATATATAACTAACTTCCTGGCTTGATTCCCCCACCCACGCAGCCCAGCTGAGTTCCGCGCCGCGCATGCTTTACTCGCTGGAACTGCCTGAGTACATTAGCTGCATGTTTGAAACTGCGTTTCAGACCCGAAGAGGCCCGGGCGAGCGAAGTGTGTGTGTATACGCGCACTCACAACCAGCAAACCAGTTGTTAACATAAATGCAGCCCACCTCTGGAGTATATTTGATATGCACATATGTATGTATGGCTGGCTAGTGGACCTGCCAGTTGGCCATCCATGCCAAGAAGCAAATTTAAATGGAGACTCTTATTCAATCTGAAAGCAGTCTGAGAACCTACTATGAAACAACTCATTAACAACTCTGATGGCAATTTTTTTTTTAATATACTCGGTGTCCTGTTCCCGAAGTAATTTAAAAAGCCAAGCATACATAATATGCTGTCATACAACACCCACACTCCTAATTAAGACTTAAACTCTCCTACACCTTTTAGTGTGCAAATTAGGGCTGCACACATTTTCCTTTGAAGGTGTTTTTTTTTAAACAAATGAACCACAGGTAACCATAGGTTACAATTCAGTTTTACCTACAAGAAAACATCTTACCAAAATCATAGCGGTAAAAGTGCCAGCTTTCATAGCGACCTCCTTCCTGGTGATCTTCCAGACCTTTCTCACCATATTTATCATACTTCTTTCTCAGATCTTCATCTTTTAATACTTCATATGCTCGGTTTATTTTCAAGAAATTTTCATGTGCCTCTGGATTGTTCTGGAGAAAAGAGCGCTGGTGTTAAAACTAAAATATTGAGAAAAATATTGACATCTGCTCAGGACATTTCAATTTTCAAAAATGTTCTGACAGTGGCATTACTTTAATTTTCAACTGTCTTATACATATATCGAGAAAGCACATTACATTTTTGCTAACTTCAGCTGAAGACATTACCTAGGACGGTGATGGGGAAGTTATGGCACATGGGCCAGAGATGGCATGCAGCGCCCTATCTGCGGGCACGTGAGTTGTCGTTCCAGTTCAGCCCTGCCATGCATGCATGCACGGCTCCAACTGGCCAGCTGGCCTTTGGGTCTCTGCCACACATGCATGGAGGACGTGCAGAAGGGCTGCATTCACATGTGCTGGGGGGCGTGTGTGCATGTGGGAGGCGGCATGTGCATGTGTGGGGAGACAGGCATGTGCGTGGGCATATGCATGTGCAGGGGATGTGGCGCATGCGCAGGGGTGTGCATATGCATGAGGGATGGGGCATATGCACAGGGGGCGCGCACACATTGCATTTTGGGAGTCCAGGTGCACGTGCATACATTCACACATGCTTTCCGCACTTGGTCCGGAAAAGGTTAGTCATCACTGACCCAGGATTCTGACAAGTGCTAGGCAGGATGGGCTATGACAAGGCAGAAGATAATTTGCCTATTACCACCTCATCAGCAATATCAGAACTTCGTTACAGTTGGTGGCCGGGGGGGGGGGAGGAAGAGTATCTTGATGCATTTTTTAACTGAACTGTAGCATGAGAATTAATAAGCAGTTGGTGATACGACTTTTAAGTTCCTACATGTTGGTATAATTTTGCTTTTTTTCTGAACCTTTTCATTTATTTCTCTCTCTATAGTTCGCAAATCACACAGGCAACCTCTCAGAGAACCTGAAAGATTGCTAAGGAGAGGTAGGCAGAAATCTCACCTCCTCCTCCTCATTGGTCAACATTTTCAGGATCTGAGCTTGAAGTAGAACAAATACGGCTATTATATCCACAGCATTAAGACAGATTCTATTGTTGGGTGCGTAATTCAAGTAACAAATGTCAAACTGCACAGCAAACCTGAACAAGGTGTGGCCTATTTCAAAAGTAACACCAAGCTGCTCATTTTATAGAAATGCATGCACAGTGTTCTCAGAGTGATTATTATTATTGATGGCTGACTGGGGCTCTGATTACTAAAAGAATGGATTTATCATGCATCCTTGTAATTTGCTGCATTACATTTCATGGATTTCATTTTATTTGCCCTGAAGCTATAGATTAGTGTTTCTCAACCTTGGCAACTTTATGATGCTGCCTGCGGAATTCTGGGAGTTGAAGCCCACTTATCTTAAATTATATAATCAAATAGATTTGACAACCGCTGGAACTATAGTCCACAATTAAGAAGCATCAGGTTGAATATGAAGAGAAATGGTTTCTTAGAAACAGCAAAAAAAGAGAAGTTCTAACTGCGGAAATTGTAAGAGTTTCATGGGTGTTTCCCCTTTCAATGATATAGGAAGCGCAAGACTGTAACATTACACATTGTACTTTTTGAAACAATTACACCAATTAATCACAAAATACCACATTTCCCCCAAAATAAGACCCAGTTTTATATTTTTTGTCAATGAAAAATGCACCAGGTCTTATTTTCGGGGTGGCGGTGCTGTGTCTTCCAGAGTCACCTTGCTGTGGCACCACAGCGCTGGCCAGCAGGAGCCCGCTGCCAGCCCACTTCTTCTGTGGCTGCTTGCCACTGCTTGCGCGCGTCACCCCCCGGCCTCTATTTTGCTGTCAGAGGTCTTCAGGAAAGGCCTCTGCAGCCAAGAAACGAGGTCCAGATTGACACATGCATTTCGCCATCAGAGGCCCTTCCGGAAAGCCTTGTGCAGTCGATAACAGAGATCTGGATCTGATATTTGGCACATGTGTAAAAATCAAGCTAGGGCTTACTTTTGGGGTAGGCCGTATTTTCAAGGAAACCCGGTATGTGTCACCACAAGATATTTAAACGTTTGTATGTCCATTTCTTAGTTGACAGGAAAACCTTTCCTGTCACGCCAACCTACCTGGTTCTTATCAGGATGCAGCTTTAGAGCCAACTTTTTGAAAGCCTGCCTAATTTCCCTACTTGTTGCTTCTTTGGATATTCCAAGTAAACCGTAATAGTCTTGAGTTGGATCAACTAAAGCTACAAGCCACATTAAAATGAGATACAAGGAGACAATTTTTATAAAGTCTCTGAAATGTTGTCTTTTGAGAAACGAGGTCTCCATTATAAATATCTTGGCCAAGTGTCCTTCACAACAGACTTAACAGCTCTCACGCTGATGTAACCTGGACTGCATCTATTTCTGAAGGAGCTTCTTGTAGGATTTTTGCTGTCATAATCCAGGCATAGAAATGTATCCTCCTTAAGTAGACTGGGCCTAGGGAAACAACAAAAGAGATGTTAGGTCCTTTATGTTCTACAGCGAATTCATGACATCTCTCAGTTTTCTCTAAAGCATTCAACTGCTGTTTCTATCTTGTTCTGCAACGGTGCTTGTAAAAAGACCTAACTGGAACTTCCTCAAATTTAATTCCTTTTCTCTGTTGCTGTAAACTGTTCTTTGATCCAACATATCCTGTGCTGATAATAGTGCAATAGTGATATTAGTACAAAATAGTACAAAAGTACAAGAATGAGCATTTCTTTTGGAGTGAGCAGAAGCAGCTATGACTGCAGTGTCTAGTCCAGGGGTAGTCAACCTTTTCATACCTACCGCCCACTTTTGTATCTCTGTTAGTAGTAAAATTTTCTAACCGCCCACCAGTTCCACAGTAATGGTGATTTATAAAGTAGGGAAGTCAATTAAATTAAAAAAAAGAAAGTGCTTCAGTATCGGAGAAAGCCCCTACCGCCCACCATGAAAGCTGGAAAACCCACAAGTGGGCGGTAGGGACCAGGTTGACTACCACTGGTCTAGTCTAAAGAAGAGAAGGACTAGGGGTGACATGACAGCAGTCTTCCAATATTTGAGGAGTTGTTACAGAGAAGAGGGGGGGGGGGTCAAACCTATTCACCAAAACATCTGAGGATAGGACAAGAAGTAACTGATGAAAACTAATCAAGGAGAGATCCAGCCTACAACTAAGGAGAAAATCCCTGACAATGAGAACAATGAACTGGAATGGCTTTGCCTCCAGAAGTTGTGGGTGCTCCCTCATTGGAGATTTTTATGAAGAGACTGAACAGGTACTTGTCTGAAATGGTATAGGGCAGGGGTCTGCAAAGTCGGCTCTTTTAAGACTGGTGGACTTCAACTCCCAGAATTCCCCAGCCAGCATAGCTGGCTGGGGAACTCTGGGAGTTGAAGTCCACCAGTCTTAAAAGAGCCGACTTTGCAGACCCCTGGTATAGGGCCTTCTGCTTGAGTAGGGAGTTGGACTAAGACCTCCAAGTTCCCTTCCAACTCTGTTATTCTGTATTCTCACTGAGTGTAAAATAGGCCATATATTAGGAGTACTCAGTCAAGAGAGAAAATAAGAGAAAGAATCATAACCTTAGAGACAAAGCATATACTGAGCGCTGGAAGAAAGTTCCAGGTTCTCTCCTTGCATAATCAGTTGAATATAATTAAGGAACCATGAAGCAAGCGACAGGAAAGTCCATTGCAAAGGAATCTGCCAGCCCTTGCCTAGAAAGACAATTAATTGGTTTTGGAATAAGGTGGCCTCCATGTAATAAATTATTGAGAACTTGTTTGATTTAGTTTGGTTAAGACACCAGGTTAGAAGCCAGGAAACTATGGGCTCCAGCCTGGCCTTGGGCACGAAAGCCAGCTAGGAGATTTTGAGCCAGTCACTCTTTCTCAGTTCGTGGTTGACCGACAAGCCAGCTAATCAAATCCTGTTGCAAACCAACAGTATCAGCACTTCGATGATCTGAAAAAAGCAGACCCTGCACTTGCAGAAAAAATGCTAGGAACGAAAAATTGTAAGAAATCATTCCTGAAAAAGGTAGAAATGGGAGTTTAAGTACTTTAACCTGAGGGAAAGTGTTACCAACCAATATAAAATATAGACACACAGAAACAAATCTTCTCTTGTGGGCCACTTCAAGCCCTGCCGAGAGTTTGCTGTAAATTAGGGAGGAACAATCTGTAAATCAAATTCAAAATTTGAAGGATTCTGGGATTATCAAGAACCTAGGAAAGCTGCCTTGTATTTTATTTATTCGACTGATTTTTATATTGTTTCCCCTTTAGCCGTTTCTTAAATCAGTTCTGTGGTTTTTAAAAATGCAATAATAAAATAATGAAAACTATGAAAAACCGGAAAAAATAAAACCATTTGTGCGTAACGTTTAGTGAAGGCTTGAATGACCAGATAAGTTTTCAACAAGGTGTTCCAAATAACACCCCCAACAAAAGAAGACTCCGAGGCTTGAGTTTCCTCAAAGTCCCATTTTATTAGACATGTCATATTGGCACATCTGGAAAAACTCAAATCTGAAAGTTTCCAGGTTTTCTCCACCCAAATGAAAGTTCAAGTCTCTGCCCAGCACCCACATGTCAGTCACATGGTCCAATCAGGCACTGTCCAAAACTGGAGTTGCCTCCCAGTCACACCACTCCAGGTGCAGGGCAAGATGTCCTTGATTCTCACAGAAATGAATGTTATTTTGACTGTATCTCCCATACTCCCTATAATCCCCTCTCCCAGTTTCCCACAGCAATGTGGCAGACCTGAAGGCCCAATGCAAAAGATAGCTTCCAGGCCTGACAGAAGGATCTAATGAACAAAATAGAGATGCCCCGTAGGTTTCAGGGGGAAGATCATTTTAGAAAGCTGGGGCCACCATAGGCTCAACTATGAGTAACCAAAAAATGGCATTCTGCCAAACCCAGCAGCTTCAAGAGGACTGCCTTAATGTTTGATAGGATCTACATCCTGGTCCCAGTTTGTTTACACCCTTGTTTGCCAGAATCAAAATTTTAACCCTAGCTTGATAAACTAACTAGTAGTCATTACAGTTGCTTCAACAGAGGTAAAGGTTCCCCTCGCACATATGTGCTAGTCGTTCCCAATTCTAGGGGGCAGTGGTCATCTCTGGTTCAAAGCCAAAAAGTCAGCGCTGTCCGAAGACGTCTCTGTGGTCATGTGGCCGTCATGACTAAATGCCGAAGGTGCACGGAACGCTGTTACCTTCCCTCCAAAGGTGGCCCCTATTTTTCTACTTGCATTTTTACATGCTTTCGAATTGCTAAGTTGGCAGAAGTTGGGATAAAGTAATGGGAGCTCACTCCATTATGCGGTGCTAAGGATCCGAACTACCGAACTGCTGATTTTTCAGATCGACAAGCTCCGCATCTTAGCCACCGAGCCATCGCGTCCTTGCTTCAACAGAGCATACGGCCAAATGATCCATTTGGTGTTCCGATATTACATTCTGCATCTAATTCCAGATCCAGGCAGGAGCAAAAGCGCACATTATACTGCATGACAACAATCTAACTGTGAAGCATTCAATACATGGATTAATGGAGTTAGATGGTTGAGGCAATTAGCTCTTCTAGCCCAGTAATACAGTAATTTATCAGTAGTTCTACACAACACTTTCTCAGCCTTTGAGCATGTGCTCTTTCGCACACAAAGCTACACCCCTGCCAACAATGAATGCCTGCACAGTCAGGAAAAGGCTTACCTATTTATTCCTGTGGTTCAAAGGCAGAAGCACTCCAGCAAAGCAGCTTTACACGATTCAGATGAACCGTGGCTACAGGAAATGAGCAAATGCACTCACATGTAGTTCACCCTGAGGAGAAATCAACAGCAGAATGAATGAAAGGCTACTTTCTACCTACTAAAATCTTCAAAAACAAGTTTTGGGGGGAAAAAACTAAGGGAAGTATAAGTGATACTTTAAGAACTGTATTAACATTCCTCCATCCTATGTTGTGGCTTGAAAGCCAAATATTAAAGGTTTCCTGGCCCTTTAAAAATATTAACAGAGCTGCCATCTTATTGAGACTTCATAGTTCTGGGTCCTGCCAGTCCTTTCTGGAGCGCTAATAGTCCGCCTTGCCTTTGTGGGGGACTGATGAAATAATACAAACGCTGCTTTGGGCATGCAATTTGATGCCATCCAGGTACATCTTTAGGCAATTCTTATCAGTCCAAGCCAGCCAAGGCAAAGGCAAAGGATTATGGAAGCCATCAACCAAAGCAATTAATGAAAAGTGGGTGGAAATGTCTGTGTGTCTTACAGAGTGTATAATAGTTCTCTATACAGATAGTCTTCAACAGTTTATTTAGTGATGGTTCAAAGTTACAAAGGCAAAGATCAAAATTCAGACACTTGGCAACATGCATATTTATGATCGTTGCGGTGTCCTGGTGTCACATTTGCGACCCTCTGACAAGCAAAGTCAATGGAAAAGTCAGATTCCCTTAACGGCTGTATTAAACTTAATATCTGCAGTGATTCACTTAGCAACCGATTCCTCCCACTTATGACTACATGACTGTAACTTTGTTGCTTGTATCCTTATGATTTATATTGATATTGTTTCGATTGCTTATGTGTACCCTATGACTACGTATCATTTAGTGCTGTACCTTATGATTCTTGACACTTATTTTATTCTCCTTATGTACACTGAGAGCACATGCACCAAAGACAAATTCCTTGTGTGTCCAATCACACTTGGCCAATAAAGAATTCTATTCTATTCTACTCTTATTCCTATTCTATTCTATTCCTATTCTATTCCTATTCTATTCACAGTGGCAAAAACATCATACAATGGGGCACATCTCACTTAACAAATGTTTCACTTAGCAATGTAAGTCCATAAGTCCGTCTTACTAATTTAATTGCAGTGATTCACTTAAACACTGTGGCAAGAAAATGGGACAAAAGTCATTTGACAATTGTCTCGCTTAGCAACTGAAATTTTAGGCTCAATTGAGGGTCGTAAGACGAGGACTTGCTGTAGTTCCAACTTTAATTTGGCTCTCCCTCTCTTTCCATAATCCTTAAGGGGGAGAAAGTTGCACTTGCTGACACCCTACTGGGGTTAGGGTGGGGCGGAGGGAAACCGGCCAAAATCACATTGTAATTGCAAAACTCTTGGCTTATTCCTACAAAAAAAAACAATAAGAAGAAAAAAGAGGGAGCCGCCAATAGCGGAGAGGAATCAGCGTCTCCAGAAACAATGCAACGACTCCCCCCCGGCCTAAAAGGCTTGGAAAACCTTGGAGGAAAGGCTAAAACACACCAGAAAACGCCTCCGTGCAGAAGCCGCGGCGGGCATTTAAAAGCGGAGGATGCGGTGGGAGGAAAAAGAAGGCCTAAGCTCAGAAGAAGAAGAGGGGCCGGCGGGAGGAAAGGGAAAGCGGAGTGGAAGAAGCTGAGACAAACCAAGCCCGTCAACCGAGGGACGGGAAAGGAAAACCCCGCTAGTAGCCGGACTGAGATCGGGGCAGCCGGAAAGCCAGGCTGCTTGGTGGCTCCAGCTTTCTTTATCTCCCCCAGGCCGCGGGCGGTGGAGCGGAGGCGGAGACGGAGGAAGCTGCAGCCGCAGCCGGCGGAGAGCCCTTACCTGATGCTGGAGGGATCCCTGCCTGCTGGTGCCGGCGCGGGGGAGGAGCCGGAGTTGCAGCCGCGGCGAAGACGGTGGAAAAACGAGGCGGCGGATCCGGTTCCCGGCCGGAGGAGGAGGCGGGCGGGGTTGGGGAGGGCAAAGCGGGCTGACGTGGCTGCAGCTCCGACCGCCGAGTCTTCGGGGGGGGAAGGGAGGATCTCGGGGTGGAGGCCCCTTGGAGGGGAGGGGAGGGGGAGGGGGCTTCCTGGCCCAAAACCCCTTGCAGACTTTACAAAGTAGCTCTGGAGGAAGAAGGGCCCTTCCGCATGGCTGCTCCGAAGCCAACCCCCGCCGCTATTGAGCGAGATCTCGGCCTCCCTTAGTAGCCTCTTCTTCCGTTTGGTTGCTTCTTCCGAAGCAAATGCCTCCTTGCGGCATTTACTCCGAAGTAAACCTCCTTTGACAAACCCGATGCGGTTGACCGGGAGGGCTCGGGAGTAGAGGCGCTGGATGGGTGGGCTTCTTTGTCCTTTTTAACAAGTAGTTAGTAGCTTAACAGATTTAACAGATTAAGAAGACCTGCAAGGTCCCTTCCAACTCTGTTAATCTGTCAAAGAGAGTTGGAAGGGGCCTTGTAGGTCATCTAGGCCAGGGGTCCCCAACCCCCGGTCCGTGGCTTGATAGGAACCGGTCCACAGGGCCGGAGAGAAGGAGGAGGGAGGATGGGGCAGCCCCCTGGGCAGAGCGTGTACCGGGGGCAGGAGAGCGCAGGTGCGGCCGCTCACGCTGTTGGGGGCCCTAGAGGGGCGAGTGAGCCGACTCAAACCCCCCTCCCGTGTGCGCATGTGCCGCCTGTTCCCTCTCCCCCCCCCCCGCTCCCCCTCTACGCCGGCCAGTCCGCGGAATTTTCTTTAAAATGAAACCGGTCCCTGGTGCAAAAAAGGTTGGGGAACCCTGATCTAGGCCAACCCACCCCCCTCAAGCAGGAGACCCTACATCATTTCTGACAAATGGCAATCCAGCCTCTTCTTGAAAGCTTCCAGTGATGAAGCCCCCACAATTTCCGAAGGCAACTCCTCTTCCATTGATTGTTCTCACTGTCAGAAAGTTAACAGATTAACAAGAGTTGGAAGGGACTTTACCAACCCCCTGCCCAAGTAGGAGATCTTACATCTGCCTCTATTTAGAATTGAACTCACAACCTCCTGATTGTGAGGTAAGAGATCCACCTCTAGGCCAGATTCCAGATTGAATCTCTCCTTGATCAGTTTCCATCCATTATTCCTTGCCTGGTCTTCAGGTGCTTTGGAAAATAGGTTGACCCCCCTTCCTCTCTGTGGCAGCCCCTCAAATATTGGAAGACTGCTATGATGTCTCCCCTGGTCCTTCTCTTCACTAGACTAACCATGCCCAGTTATTGTAATTGTTCTATGTATGTTTTAGCCTCAGACCCCTAATCATCCTGGATGCTCTCCTCTGCACTTTTTCTAGAGTCTCAACATCTTTTTTATAGTGTGGTGACCAAAACTGGATGCAGTGCTCTAAGTGTGGTCTCACTAGGTCTTTATAGAATGGTTTTAGTACCTCGCTTGATCTTGATTGCATCCCTCTGTTAATGCTCAAACCAGAAACAGAATCAGAGTAGAGCTGGAAGAGACCTTGGAGGTCTTCTAGTCCAGCCCCCGTGCTCAAGCAGGAAATCCTATCTATGCCATTTCAGACAAAGTGACTGTCTGGTCTCTTCTTAAAAAAGGGATGAAGCCACCCACCACATCTGAAGGCGAGTTGCTCCACTGGTTAAAACGGTGCCTTCAACACTGTAAATATGCCAGATCCCTCTTCTGTACCTTGGCAATGGCCCCTATTCTAGCTTTACTTTACTTGGCTGTGTTTGCTTAGAAGTAGTTGCTGTTTGCTTCTAAGCCCGCAGAACAGGTGTTTCTTTGGATGTAGTGTGTGTGTGTGTGTGTGTGTGTGTGTGTGTGTGTTACAGATGAATCTGAGATGTCTCTCTCGCCCCCTTTTTTTCTTCTTCTGTTGTTATTATTTACTGGCAATAGCTGTCAAATTAATGGGTGGGAAGAGAGAAGATGGCTTTTTTTGCAGCCCTGCTCATTAACATCCCACACAACTGCTCATCACTCCCACACCCAAAGAGAAGTTGGCACCATGGCCAGAGATCCCTCGGTTTGGAGATGTCTTCGCAAAGCAAAGCAATGTTTAATGCCAGGGAGGGAAGGAGGGAGGGAGGCTGACCTTCGCTTCTCATAGCTTGGGTCTTGGTTTAGGGAGTAAAGCTTTCTCCCAGAAACAGGAAGCAGGGGAGCTCTCTGGTCTTAGGCTTTAATGGGACTCCAGTTGTTACTCTGACCTGAAAATGAAAAGATCTGGATCAGTGGTGAAATTCATTTTTTTTTTACTACTGGTTCTGTGGCCGTGGCTTGGTGGGTGTGGCAAGGGAAGGATACTGCAAAATCCCCATTCCCTCCCTACTCTGGGGCCAGCCAGAGTTGGTATTTGCCAGTTCTTTGAACTACTCAGAATTTCCACTACCAGTTCTCCAGAACCTGCTGGATTTCACCCCTGGTCGGGATAGACAGTGGGAATTAATAAAGAATACAGGTGTTGAATTTTTGCTCCTTTAACATAAGCCGGGTACGATAACGTTTCCCCTTAAACTTGGCGTTTCACTTGCACAACCAATGATATTCAGGTGGTCCTCGACTTACAACAGTTTGTTTAGTGACCATTCAAAGTTACAACAGCACCAAAAAAAGTGTCTTATAGCTATTTTTCACAGTTACGACCATTCTAGCAAACCCATGGTCATGTGATCAAAATTCAGATGGTTGGCAACTGGTTCATATATATCACCATTGCTGTGTCCCTAAGATGATGGGACCACTTTTTGTAATCTTCTCACAAGCAAAATCAATGGGGAAGCCAGATTCACTTGACAATGGGTATTCAATCAATCAATCAATCAAATTTTTATTTGTATACCGCTCCCTCTCCCCGAAGGGACTCAGGGCGGTGCACAGGAGATTATAAAACATAAAAACATACAACAATATAAATATCTAAAATCAACTGCAGTGATTCACTTAACAACGGAGACAAGAAAGTTTGTAAAATGGGGGGGGGGGAATCACTTTTAACAAATGCCTCACTTAACAACATACGTTTTGGACTCAGTTGTTGTAAGTCAAGGACTATCCGTAATGACCTTTTCTTAATTTGTAGCACGATATTCTGGGAAAGGCGGGATGGCTACATTAATGTCTTCGATATGCTGGAGGAAAGTATTCTTCCAGGTAAAATGGTCAAAGAGCTGGATAAATTTTGCCAAAGCATTCTTCTGCGTAGAAGTTCTAATTCTTGCTAACTTTCAGAGACTTGATAGGTCTATTGTGTTCTTTGTCTGCATAAAAGTAGAACTAAAGTGAATTGGGAAATGTGAGAAGCAGAACTACTGAAAGAGATCCTTGCCCATTTTAACCGTAAGATTTGGAAACAGCAGTGCCATTTGATAGTATTTTCAACCCTTTCTGCTGTAAGGAACACAAAGCAGAAGTCACAAATATGATTACGTGTCTTCACTTTGTTCAAAAACTTGACAGCTCTTGGGATTAAAAAAAAAGTATTCCTGCTCTTGGCATAGATATTGTACATAATGATGAGCTCCCCATCCCCTTCTTTCTTTTTCAATTATGTAAGTATCCTTAAACACATTATTCAGAAATAAAAATTGAGAAACTTAAATTTAAAATAATTATATTAGCAAATCAAATCTTAACTAGCTACAGCTAGTCCAGAATGCAGCCGCGCGGGTGATTACGGGAGCGCCTAGACACTCCCACATAACACCGATCCTGCGCGAGCTGCACTGGCTTCCTGTGGTCTTTCGGGTGCGCTTCAAGGTTCTAATGACCATCTTTAAAGCGCTCCATGGCTCGGGGCCTAGTTATATGCGAGACCGCCTCCTGCCCCATACATCCCTCAGACCGATACGCTCCCAGAGAGAGGGCCTCCTCAGGGTGCCGTCGGCCGGTCAATGCCGACTGGCGACACCCAGGGGAAGAGCCTTCTCTGTGGCGGGACCAGCCTTTGGAACGACTTACCCCCTGAACTCCGTACCATCTCCGACCTCCGCCTCTTCCGCAAGTGTCTGAAGACACACCTATTCCAACTAGCCGGCCTAGCGTAGCCTCCAATTCTGACTCATAGATAGTTTTAAAATGGGGATTTTAATTCGGTTTTAGCACAGGTTTTTTAGTTGAATAAGGTTAAAAAAAAAGTTTTATATGTTTGTATGTTTTTTAATATGCCTGTGCGCCGCCCTGGGTCCGTTTGGAGAAGGGCGGGGTATAAATTCAATAAAATCAAAAAAATCAAAATCAAAAAGAACATTTACCAAGTTTGCATTTATTTTTACAGCCCAGTTTTTCTTTTTAACAACGAGAATTACTTTGTTTTCTAATCCAGTTCAAACCAGACTGTACGTCATCTTTTTTAAATAGGTAATTTATATGGCATTGTGCAGATGGCAGCCCCAGATAAGAATCCATTTCAACTCTGCATCTTGCTGGGAAGTGGTTTTATTAGACAATATCAATGCTTAGACACAAGAGGGCGCTCTGATCACATTTGTTTTCTGAAGGGAGAGAAACTTTTTTTTTTCTGAAGTATGAAATGAACTTTTAACAAATATATATCTTAGATACTAGATTCTTTCATATGAACATTAGTTATGAAAAAAAATCTCATGTTTAGCACATTTACCATGCTGACTACTACAGATATGCAATATATGTTTAGGTACCCATAGTTGCAAACTGTGTACATAATTCATAATAATTTATTGGACACACTAAATTTCACATACATCCACTTAGGAACATGGTAGTATAAACATGTTTGTGATTCAGTGGAAGCCTATACATTTTGTACATCCAAAAATCTGTTCACAAACTTATATTTTAAGCTTATATGCAAATATAAGGAAATGTCCAAATACCCGAATTTTATGATGTTTATGATTCAAACTAAGTGTACAAAACAACATTGACGATAAATGCAACAAAAATAGATATTTATGGAAAATGAATTGCATATAATATATCTCTGCATATATTAGGAGACAAGCTCACAAAAATATGTGCAAGTTTTCATATTGACTTACATGAGGAAAAAAATAATATCAATATATAAGAAACATAAGATGGAAAATATTAAAAACAATGTGAAATCAAACTTGGTGAAATCAAACATTCAACTTTGTTTCTGCCAAATGTGCCATTCAGGAAGTCAATACTCTTGAAATATGTTCAGACAGTCAACAATCTGTTAAATTGTATATGTAGGTAAACATCTTTGATATATTCAGTTGTAATGGCAACTTCTTTATTTAGTGGTCTATTTGTACGAAGATTTTGTTCTGATAGTTTTTGAGCTATTGATTGCTTTCAAATGTTGATTTTCTCTTGTATGGACAAAAGCCCACCTACATTATCTCCAAACAAAATTAATGAATAGGGTTAAAAAAAAAACAAGCATTTGCACAATTATTAGTTTTGGAAAAATTGTCCTACACTCAGCAATACTACTTTACTGTGACTCTAAACTGGAGAACATCTGTATTAGAAAAGGTAAAGGTTCCCCTTGCACATATGTGCTAGTTGTTCCTGACTCTAGGGGGTGGTGCTCATCTCTGTTTCAAAGCCAAAGAGCCAGCACTGTCCGAAGACGTCTCCATGGTCATATGGTTGGCATGACTAAATACCAAAGGAGCACGGAATGCTGTTACCTTCCCACCAAAGGTGGTTCCTATTTTTCTACTTGTATTTTTTACATGCTTTTGAACTGTTAGGTTGGCAGAAGCTGGGACAAGTAATGGGAGCTCACTCCATTACGCGGCACTACGGATTCGAACCGCTGAATTGCCGACCTTCTGTTGACAAGCTCAGCATCTTAGTCACTAACCCACCCTGTCCCTTACATCTGTGCTAATAAATTATATTAAGCAAAACAAGACCTCTTTTAAGTAAGTTGGTACATAGCATTCTGAAGAAACTATGTCTCTCTTAATACTGGATCCAGCAATTTGTACCAATTTAGCAACGTATGGAAGACTTGTAATATATAGGATTATATATCTTGGCTGAATTCCCACTTGTACTAGTTGCATCCTCTCTCTCAGCATACAATACAATCCTAAATCTATTTATTTAGGTGTAAAGATCTCTGAGTGCAATGGCCTTGTTTCCTATCAGTCTGCTTCAGATACTCTGAGGACTTAGTGAGATATTGTCAGAATTGCTTCTACCCTTTCTTCAAAATGAGCATTCATTTGTAGCTTAATCTTCAAAAAGGAAACCATAAAAGGCAACAAAAGAAATCCTGTACTTGCTCCAGGATTAAGGCTTTTGAATAGGACATAGCCAGGTATTAGTAGTTAGCCGCCTTCTCCTAATATTCTGGTTAAGGGATGGACTTGCATGATTAATTACCCCGTCTTTGATATTCAATTGAAGGAACCAATTTGTTTTTAGTGAATGTGCCTTTAAGGAAGTCAGTACTGTTGAAATATAGCAATAGCAATGGCACTTAGATTTATATAATGCTTCATAGTGTTTTTACAGTCCTCTCTAAGCGGTTTACCCTATTGTCCCCAGCAATCTGGGTCCTCATTTTACCCACTTTGGAAGGATGGAAGGGTGAGTCGACCTTGAGCCTGGTGAGATTTGAACTGCCAAATTGCAGTTGGCAGTTAGAAGCAGCAGCCTGCACTACTGCACTCTAACTACTGTACCACTGTGTCAGCAAGCTATGTTAAGTTGTGAATGTGGCTAAACATTTTTTTAAAATAAATTCAGTTATAACAGCAATCTTTTTTTTAGAAGTTTATTTGTATGAAAACTTTGTTTTGATAATTTTTGAGCTGTTGATTGCTTTCAAATGCTGTTGGCTTTTTAATATATAAAGAAAAAACACTTTCTTGGAGGGGGGAACTCCCAGATAACGATCCCTTGGCAACATTACCGAGTGCCGTGTTTCCCCGAAAATAAGACAGGCTCTTATTTTCTTTTGACCCTCAAAATAAGCACTTGGCCTTATTTTCGGGGGAGGTCTTATTATTTTTGAGGTGCAGGAGGTGGCGAGCGTGGCTATCTCATGGCTGGTGCTGGGTTGCAATATTTTCGGGGGAGGGCTTATTTTAGTGCATATGCTCAAAAGCCCAATTGGCTTATTATCCAGGGAGGTCTTATTTTCAGGGAAACAGGATAGATTAAAAAACAAGTATTCCTATGGTAATTAGTACGGTAGTTTGGAGGAAATTGACCCACATCCAAGACTACTAACTGGACTCTATAAGTGGGAGAACTTATAACTCTATAAGGTGGAGGTTGGTTATGAAGATTTCTATCACAACAAGGGAAAGCATTCTAGACTAGAGAGTGCATGAATAATTCTCCATTCAGCTTGCCAAGGCATATTGCCTCTCCAAGCACTGGAGAGTAAACATGGTTTTAGTTTGGAGAAATAGAGGAGGGGTGGGGGACACCACCATTGTTTTAAACGCTGCTTTATTTGTTCCAGATGAAGCAATTGTTTCCATGCTTCATGCATTAATCCAAGAGGGAATTTCAGAGAAGGAATATATTGGCTGTCCTCAGAATTTAGTCTCTGGGTGGACAGGTTTTGCCATGATTCAGTAGTAACTTCTCTCTTCTTTTTCTATACTTGCTTTCCTTGGCATTTTGATGGTAAACACAAACCATCATTTTTTGGTTAATTGAATGGATTTAAGAAGTTAGAATGGGGTTTTTTTTTGTTACAGAGTAGGGCATAAGTCCAATAAATAAATTCACAGTATTTATCAAACATCTCTATCATTACATAGTTTAGAAATAACAAAACACAGTTATCTGGTTTTTGTTTTTTAACTTTAGTTAAATAATATTAACAAATATCATTTTGTGGGCTCTGAAAATGGAGCTAACTGGTCCTTGCCTCTGAATCTGCCAGATATTTTAATGTGTAATTTTGACTTCATACTATTTGTGCTAAGTTATTAGGAAGAAGCAATTTTGTTCTTAATATTTTTATTCCTCGCTTTAGCAAAGTTGCAAAATGTTGGGTTTTTTTATTTGCTGAAGATCTTGTATTTTTTAATGTTCCAACTATGTGAAAGCATAGACATTTTCCTCCCGTGCTAAAGGCAAACAAAGATCAGTATAACAAAACCTCCCTAGCTATGATGTAATGTCTCAGAAGGCTGAGAGTCATAAAAATCAGGTCTTTAGTGACTGATTGGCCTGCTGTGTTTTCAGGACACATTCCTCATTCAAACTCTGCAAGATTTATAATCAGAAATAATATGAATTGTTGCTGGAGTGGGACAGAAGGAAGCAACAGAACAAATGCAACTCATGTCCAATAATGTTGCTGTATTTGTAGTCTAATATAAGGAACATTGGGACACGGTGGCTCAAAGACAGGGTGCCCATAAAGAGTTGGGGGATCGTGGCTGCTGGTTACAAGCGGTCACTCGCCCCAACCCCTATACTCCTCTCGAGGGCTAGGTGGTCAGGGATTACAGAGCCGGGACCCTAGGCTGATGTTTTGTAACGCCAGGTCCGTGGTGAACAAAGCCCCCCTCATTAACGACCTAGTGTCAGAGGGGGACCCGGACCTGATAGGAATAACAGAAACCTGGTTGGGCCCTGAGGGAGGTTTACCCCTCGTGGATATGTGCCCACCAGGCTACCGTGCATTTCATCAGCCTCAGGCCACTGGCAGGGGTGGTGGAGTGGCGATTATTGTTAGGGAAGTTCTTAAGCCGAGGGAGACCACGGTACCAGAGACCACCGGCTGTGAGTCCCTCTATGTGAGGTGGGGCCTAGGGAGGCAGTTGGGCTTGCTGATTGTATAACTGGCTCCCCACTATGTAACAGCAGCCCTGCCCGAGCTCCTTGAGGTGATCGCCGAGATGGCGGTTGAGACCCCCAGACTATTAGTCGTGGGGGACTTTAACCTGCCATTGGCGGGCGAGACATCCAAGGTATCTCGGGAGTTCATGGCTTCCATGACAGCCATGGACCTGACCCAAGTAGTTCAGGGCCCCACCCACAATGGAGGACACACGCTGGATCTGATTTTTGTCTCTGGCCAGTGGAGAAGTGATCTCGGCATTGGGGATTTAGTCATCTCACCCTTGTCATGGACAGATCACTCTCTCCTTCAGCTGGACTTTCCAATCGTCACACCCCACCGCGGGGAGGCGGAACCGGAGACACCTAGATGGTTCCGCCCCAGGCGCCTGATGGATCCTGAAAGGTTCCAGATGGAGCTTGGGCCAGCATCTGTAGCCCTGACCCGCGACACGACTGAGGACCTAGTGGCCGCATGGTATAGTGCTGCCACGGGGGCCTTGAACCGTGTCGCGCCTTTGCGGCCTTTCACGCGGCGGCGCCTTACCCAGGCTCCCTGGTTTACCGAGGAGTTGAGGGAGATGAAGCGCCGCAAGAGACGCCTAGAGAGTAGGTGGAGATCCTCTCGGTCCGAATCTGACCGAACACTAGTGAGAGCCCATTTGAGGACTTACTTAGTGGCAATGAGGGTGGCCAGACGCGAGTATTGTGCCGCCCTCATTGCGTCTGCAGATAACCGCTCGGCGGCCCTGTTTGGGGTGACCCGCTCCCTCCTTCAACAGAGGCCGCGGGAAGCCCCGCTGCAGGGCCGTGCCGAGGAATTTGGTGAATATCTGGTGGATAAAATTGCTCAGATCCGGAGCGGGCTGCCCTTCACATACAGTAGTCTAGAGGAAGTTCCCGAGGCAGGTCTTGAGACAATTTTATGTGAGGACTTTGACTTTGTTGCTGCCGATGATATGGACAGGTTGGCGAGGAGGCTAAAGGCCACCACATGTTTATTGGACCCGTGTCCCTCCTGGCTTGTATTGGCATCCTGGGAGGTGACACGAGGCTGGCTCCAGGATATAGTGAACGCTTCTTTGAGTGAGGGGTCTTTGCCTACCGCCTTGAAGGAGGCGGTGGTGAGACCTCTCCTCAAGAAGCCTTTCCTAGACCCAGCATTATTGGAGAATTACCGTCCGGTCTCCAACCTTCACTTTTTAGTGAAGGTTGTAGAGTGGTGGCACTGCAGTTTCCTCGCCACCTGGAGGAAATTGATTATCTAGACCTGCGCCAGTCCGGCTTTCGACCCGGTCATAGCACCAAAACTGCATTGGTCGCGTTGGTGGATGATCTCTGGAGGGCGCGGGATAGAGGTTGTTCCTCTATCCTCGTCCTGTTAGATCTCTCAGTGGCTTTTGATACCATCGACCATGGTATCCTATTGCACCGACTGGGGGGGTTGGGGGTGGGAGGCACCGTTTTACAGTGGTTCTCCTCCTACCTCTCTGGTCGGTCGCAATTTGTGTTGACAGGAGGGCAGAGGTCGACTTCTTGTGCCCCTCACTTGTGGGGTGCCACAGGGGTCGGTCCTCTCGCCACTCCTGTTCAACACGTATATGAAGCCGCTGGGTGAGATCATCTGTGGGTTTGGGGTAGAATACCATCTGTACGCTGATGACACTCAGCTGTACATCTCTACCCCAAACCACCCCAACGATGCCGTTGAGGTGATGTCCCGGTGCTTGGAGGCCGTACGGATCTGGATGGGCAGCAACAAACTCAAACTCAACCCATCCAAGACCGAGTGGCTGTGGTTTCCGGCCTCCCGGTTTAGCCAGTTGACACCATCACTGGCCATGGGGGGGGCGAAGTTCTGACCCCTGTGGAGAGGGCGCGCAATTTAGGAGTCCTCCTGGATTCCCGGCTGTCCCTGGAGGATCAGGTGGCGGCCGTGGCCAGGGGGGTGTTTTACCAGGTTCGCCTGGTCCACCAATTGCTCCCCTTACTTGACCGGGAGGCCCTTCGCACAGTCACTCAAGCGCTCGTGACCTCTCGTCTGGACTACTGTAACGCTCTCTACATGGGGCTCCCCTTGAGATGCACTCGGAGGTTGCAGTTGGTCCAGAATGCGGCCGCGCGGGTGATTACGGGTGCCTCAAGGCAATCCCATATAACACCGCTCCTGCGCGAGCTGCACTGGCTACCTGTGACCTTCCGGGTGCGTTGCAAGGTTGTGATGACCATCTTCAAGGTGCTCCATGGCATGGGGCCTAGCTACCTATGAGACCGTCTACTGCCCCATACGTCCCTACGACCGATACGCTCGCACAGAGAGGGTCTACTCCGGGTGCCGTCAACCAGGCAATGCCGGTTGGCGACGCCCAGGGGTAGAGCCTTCTCTGTGATGGGCCCAACCCTCTGGAACGCTCTCCCCCCTGAACTCCGTGTCATCTCGGACCTCCGCTGTTCCGCCAGCGGTTAAAAATGCACTTCTTCCAACAAGCCGGCCTGGCATGATTTTATTCGACACTGTACTGCCTTTAGTTACCAAAGTTTTAATTCAGGGGTTTTAATATGGGTTTTTAGCGCAGGGTGGATTAATTTAATTGAGTTTTAATGAACGTTTTATTTTGTATATCTATGTATTTATATTTTATATTCCCTGTGCGCCGCCCCGAGTCCCTATGTGGTGAGATGGGTGCGGCTTATAAATTTGAAAAAAATATATTAAAAAAAATGGCTAAGACGCTGAGCTTGTAGATCAGAAAGGTCGGCAGTTCAACAGTTTGAATCCCTAGTGCCACGTAACGGAGTGAGCTCCCATTACTTGTGCCAGCTTCTGCCAACCTAGCAGATCGAAAACATGTAAAAAAATGCAAGTGCGCCTTTGGCGTTTAGTCATGACTGCCCCTTAGAGTCAGGAACAACTAGCACATACGTGCAAGGGGATCCTTTATCTTTACTTTATAAGGAACATTTAGGAAAAAGTAGTCTTGGGAATCATGCTTAAGGACTATTGTGTACTGTTATAAATTCATACACCAGTGGTTTTCAATTTTTATGCGGCTTCTACTTGAAAGCATCTTTTGTCTGAATGTTTTTAATAGTTTTGTATTATTGATAAGCCATTTATCTTTTTCTCCTTTGAAAGCCTACACTGTGTTTCTTTGGACATATGGTTATAGCTGACAGGCTCATAATTAACTTTCTACACATTGTGCAATTGCTGATTCACATTTGATGTCCTAAAAATTGCATATTACAACTTGGCTATTAAGTCTCAGTGGAAGCTGAAATATAGCGGGTAACATTAACGTTTTTGTTAAGGTAAGAAAGAAAAGACATAACATGGGGAATAGATAAAAAGCCTTTTGAAATTGTACAAATTGCGTAGGCAAATTATTTATTTTTTAAAAAAAAGTTTTCTCAGCGTGAAGAACGAGACAGAAAGCTTTATATCAAAGCGCTGAAGAATATTCAGCAAGACAGCAATGGCTTAAAAGAAAACTACAGTGATTGCCCCCCAACCTTGACATTTTCACAAAAGAGGAGAAAATCTGGTTTGTTGTTCACATAAAACATCAGTGCATAAACCAACCACACAGCTCTGTTCACCGTGCTAGGTGGAAATCAAACATCCCACATTACAATTGAACAAATAATGCTTGTAAGAAAACTGGATGGTTGAAACACATCCACAGAGGGAAGTCTCTTTCAGTTATTTAAAACTTTTATTGAACTAGTAATTTAATGAAATAAAACTAATAATGGTCCCACTGGTTATGATAAATGCAAAATATAATCCCAAATTATAGAATCGCACATGAGAAGCACTGGGTTTTGTAGCCGAATGAAAATGAAAGCCAACACAAAATAAGCTTACAGTCTGTTTGAGGGGAGAGGATTTCTGTGGTGTCCTTGGTTAAGAATTATGGTTAGGAGGTGAGCATTGCATTTGACATGATTGCCTCTGAGCAGCCTCTCTTATTTTCTGACCTCAGGGGGCTCCTTAGTTTGCTGAGTTGCTCCAGAAGTTAAAGTGATAAGAGTAAATGCTTGAAGTGCCAAGGAATGAAAACAAAAAGTTGATCATAACCAAACAAGAGTATAAGCCAGAAGTGGTATTCAGCTAGTTTGCATTGGTTGGTGCGAACAGGTAGCGGAAATTGGGCCTGGGTCGCCGAACCAGTAGCAACTCCTGGCTGGCCACACTCCTGAACCGGTCGCCAGGTTGCTTCTCACTTGCACTGCCTGCCTGCTCGACCCTCACTTACTCCACCTGCATGCAGATAGTTAGATAGAAATTCAAATGTTTTCCTATCTTTTATGTAGGTCTCAGAAATCCACCACAGCAGGTGTCCAAAATGTCTGTCTGCTTTACGCAGAGTTTATTTGGCTTTTATACAGTTTCAGCAAAGAAAGAGCATAGATAGCAGCAGCATCTTATTGGTGCATTCTTCTTGTCAATCTCTAAGAACATCCCACCCAGGGTAGAATCTCACGTAACTCCCTGGTAGTGCCTGGTTCTACTAATTAGATGAGCTCATAGGTTAAGAGGTAACCAACTACTGAGATCATGGCAGTTTGCTGTGCATGTCTGTACGTAATCTTTGTATAACTTCTGAGTGTGGCTTGGTAGTGGGGTCATAAGACTGAGTGGGCAAGGGTGTGAGTGAAGGCAAGTTGACCACACCCACTCAGTCACATGACCCCCTCCCCACCCAGTCACGCCCACTGAACCAGTAAGGAAAAATTTGTGAGTTATACAAGCTCATATTCAAGCCCACATCTTGGAAGAGCATTAGTACTTTCCCCACCTTACTTCATCAGTGAGTCATCATCCAGTATTCAGTAGCACTATTTAAGGGAGCCTTCCAGTTGGAAATGAGCAGCAGGAGTATCTGCCGCCATGCTGCTCTGATGGGATTGCATAGCATTTTGCCTACATTCCCAGAGACAAATTAGTTAAGTCTTGTCTCCATGGTTGGGACCTGAATTGCTAAGGTAGCATTTGGTAGGGTGATTTGGTAGGATTTGCTTTGGCATCTCAGATGAAACAGAAAAAATATTGTGATTCAATCTTTGCCATCTGTGGCTTGGATCCATGTCCCTCCCTGCTTCTTCAGTTGGCATATGTGGCAATAGATTCATCTGGAACATGGTCTATGCCTCTTTGGGAGGTGGGGTTGTGCTGGGAAAGAGGTAGTGCTGCATCCTCTCAGGTCCATCCTATATTGGACAACTACTGCTTCATAGACAAACTTTTTAGGAAAGGTTATTGAGAAGGAGGTATGGCTTTAATTGCAAAGTAGTTCAGAGAAGTGATCTAGAACCCTTTCAGCTAGGATTCAGGCATGAGCATGGGACAGAAGTGCCATCAGTCGCTCTGGTGGATGACTTTCATCAGGACCTGGACGGGAGAAATAAGCCCTTCCATTCTTGACCTTTCATTATTTGTTATGGCGTCCATCTAAAGTAAGTATAGGAAAACGTTTCTGCAGTGGTTCCATTCCTTTATAAGTGCAGAATCAGTCAATGGTGTGGAAAGAGGTTGGTTCAGTAGGCAGTCCTATATATGATGCAATAGGGTTCAGCAGGGGTGAAATTCAGCAGGTTCTGGAGAACCGGTAGTGGAAATTTGAGTAGTTCAGACAATCGGCAAATACCACCTCTGGCTGGCCTCAGAGTGGGGTGGGAAGGGAGATTTTGCAGTATCCTTCCCCTGCCACGTGAACAGAACCAGTAGTAAAGTAAAAAAAATTGAATTTCACCACTGGGGTTCAGTCTCCTTATCCCTCTTTCGCCATCTGCTTGAAACAGAGGGCATCCATAAGATTTGAAAGAGGCATGATCAGTATGCTCTTGGTACGTCTCCAACCTTCTTTAGGCCAGATATCTATAGACATTTTGCCTCGGCTTCTGGAGACTGTGAAGTCTAGATAGGATGTTGAATCCTATCATGGTAGAGTTGCTGTTTGCCAGGAGGCCATCTGGCTCACTCTCTCATAATTCTGGACACGGTATCACCCACCCCAGAAGGAGTCCTATAGGTCAGTGATGGCGAACCTTTTTGGCACCGAGTACCCAAGCTAGAACATATACACATGTGGGAGCCCCAGAAATTTGAAGACCAGCTGGCTGGAGCACAAGCATGCGACGGAAACCAGAAGAGCAGCTGGTGACGGTACACGTACCCACAGAGAGGGCTCTGTGTGCCACCTCTGGCACACATGCTATAGGCTTGCCATCTGTTAGGATAATTATCTTGATATTGGGTTGACAATATATATAAACCAGGATTCTTAAAGAGTATATGTAACTTTAAGGACTATGTGGAATCTGATTGGCTGTGCTTCCCAGCTCAATCATAAAAAGGCAGCTGGGAACACAGTTCATTCCCTTTTGCTTTCCTTTGCTTCCTGATTTCCACTGAGGAGGAGCTGAACCTGAAGACGAAAGAAGTATCATTGTTTGTTTTGACTGTAAGATAACTGTGTTTTGGTGAAGGACTGTTTATTGTTGGAAGAGTTAGTATCACTGTTTGGAAGAAGTATTTTAGTTACTGCAAAAGTAAAGACTATTTAATTTTTCTACTATCAGTGTTTGATAGTTATTGTGTGGTTTAAGCAACATATCTCTTGCTGTCCAGTATATTGCACTATTCTGCCTTTATTTTCCAACGGGGGTGTTTTTACCCCTAAAACTATCAAGCCTATAGGTGGAGATTGTGGGAGCTTCACTCAGCTTTACCAAAATTCTGCCCAATCTGGCCCTGGAAGTCATGACTCATGCTTTTTCTACCACTATAGCAGACTGCCCCAACATGCTTTATGTGAGGCTACCTTTTGTTGACTACTATAAAACCACAATTGGTGCAAAATGAAGCAGTCCAAGTGCTGGCAGATACGAACCAAAAAGCCATATTACAATTGGGGGTTTAACTACCAATAAGTTTCTGAGTATTACACCTAAAGTGCTCATTTTAGCCTGTAAAAATACAGCGACCACTTTAAAAAAAAATATATTTGAGGCATTCTGGGGGGGAAATAGTAGCCTGCATGAACCGCCAGATTCTGATAGTCCAGAAACAAAAGGTAATTCAGGTTGTTGATATGAAGACCAAAGAAGAAAAATTGTTAAAGGAAAACCTTGCTTCCTTAGGAAGACAAATGTTTCTGGCTTTCAGCTACCATCCAAAGATCCTCCTCAGGTTTATGCAGCATTAGCCCACAAAGTTAGCTATAATTTCTACAAATAGGGGTGAGACAGATGCAGGAATTTCTCCTTTGGGCATCTTCCTTTCAGATATATTCAGTTGTTTACTTGATTTAAATTTCTCACAATATCCAGGCTCCAAATTGAATTAAAAAAAATGTTTCCAGGAATAATATATAAAACCATATCTTAAACTATGGTAAAAAAAAGAAAAAAGTAAAGGTAAGTTTTGTCTGACTCTAGTTTTGTCCGACTTTAGTGTTCTTCTCCATTTCCTAATCAAGGGAGCCACCAGCATTGTACAAAGATGCTTCCATGGTTATGCAGCCAGCATGATTATACACTGATGCATACAGAATGCTGTTGTTGTGGCCCACCAGCTACCAGCAGAGTTTGCCAACTGGTGGCAAACTCGGACAATGAGGAGGTTGGGGAGGAACTTGAGCCAGTTCTGGAATCTGGGGAAGGGTCTGATGTATGCTTGTGTCGCACACAGATATAGAGCCAGGGCTGTCTGACATTTCCCAGCCACAGGAGAGGCAGCTGCCTTTGGAGGCTGATATGAGTGAGGAGGAAGAACAGCTGAGGCCTGTTCTAGATGCACTTATGCGCAGAGCAGTTAGGAGAGGTGAACAATGGAGGACAAGGACTCGATTCGGGAAACAAAGCACCTGTGGATGCTGAATGGCCCCTCCCTGTCTGGGGAGTAAATAGAAGGAAAGGGGAGTGGTTGTCATAGGAAACAACAGTTCCTATTTCTGAAGATTTTGCTCATTGTGCTTCATGCCACAAAGACTGCTTGCCAGAACTTAATTTGCAGCCTTTCAGCTGGGAGCTCAAGGTATTGCAGTTATTACAAGGAACTGATAAGGTCTGTTACTTGAAGGAAGTGTCTTTTCAGTGGGTAATTAATTCACAAGAGATAAATAAAGGGGTTTTTTTGTGTCTGTTTCTTGCTTCTGCTAAGGCTGGGTCAGAACAGCTGTTACCTTCCCACCAAAATGGTACTTATTGATCTACTCACTTTTGCATGCTTTCAAACTGCTAGGTGGGCAGAAGCTGCAGCAAGGATGCGAGGTCACCCCATCACACGGTACTTGGATTCGAACTGTCAACCTTCCGGTCTTCTGGTCTTAACCACTAGGCTACCACATGCCAGAAACTGTGGTAGTCTATTTAAAAAAAAAACCTTTTGAGACATCTGCCCCTACCAATGCTGCTCAAGAGATATTAATGCATTTGATCTACTTCTGAAGGCTGCAACATTAATCCTAAATATCCATGGTATTTGAAATATATAAGCACTAAAAAGTCTTAGGTATTTTTATATGTAGGCTTGGGATAATGTGGGATAATGAGCAGATAATTCTCTAATTTAAGTGGGTTAGATAAAATGGTTTTTAAGCAACAGGATCCCACCAAGCAAAGTAAAAGTTGGCTCTTTTTTGGCACTATTACACAAATCCATTTTATAATTAAATGATAGGAGTTTAAATACATTTTCATTTTGGTACTTCTTCGGTTCCCTGTGATGCATTCTCCAACAATGTCACTCACAGCTTTAACAATCATACTGGCAGTAAAGCTACTAATTTCTCCCCTCTTAAAAAAGATATGGAACGTCTAAATTGCATTTTCCTCTAATCAGAAGATCCTCTGGTTCTCTTTTTTCAAGTAAACCATCAGATATGAGATCAAAAAGGGAAACAAGAAGTAATTTTTTTTTACTTGAGCAATATTCAAACATAGTGTGTAGCAATTGTACCTCAACCTTATGGGAGGACAGCTTGGAGAATAAAAGAGAATGAAGCAATTTTGAACAGATATGTCAAAACATCTCCCGCTGATGGCGATCACAATTGATCAGAAAATGATCTCCTCCCTTTATGTGTACTGGATTTATCCCTTAAATCAGGGGTCCCCAACCTTTTTTGCACCAGGGACCGGTTTCATTTTAAAGAAAATTCTGCGGACCGGCTGAGTGGCTCAGCAGTCATGTGACTGGGTGGGCGTGGCCAACTTGGAAAATGTGAAACTCACTTAACAATGATCTTGGTTAGCAACCAAACTTTTGGCCTCAACTGTGGTCATAAGTTCTTTCTTTCTTTTTCTTTCTTTCTTTCTTTCTCTTTTTCTTTCTTTCTTTCTCTCTCTTTCTTTCTTTCTTTGTCTCTGTCTCTCTTTCTTTCCCTCTTTCCCTCTCTCTCTATTTCTTTCTCTCTTTCTCTCTCCCTTTCTTTCTTTCTTTGTTTGTTTCTTTCTTTCTTTCTTTCTTTCTTTTTCTCTTTCTTTCTCTCTTTCTTTCTCTTTCTGTATCTTTTTTTGTCTCTTTCTTTCCTTTCTGTGTCTTTCTCTCTGTCTCTCCCACTTTCTTTTTCTTTCTTTCTCTTTTTCTTTCTCTCTCTCTGTCTCTCTCCTTCATCCGCCCATCTCTGTCACTCTGTGTGTGTGTGCGTGTGTCTGTCTGTCTTGCATTCACTCAATCACTCATTCTGTGTCTCTGTCTATCTAGAGAACTCAGGAGGATGGTGGGGGCTCTTCCTCCACCCTCGTCGACGGAGGGACTCCTGTGCGCCGCCGGAGCAACCCTCCCTACGGCCGCCAGTTCCCTCCCCCGCCCGCGGAGCATCCGCAGCCCCTGGAAGAAAACGAGTGGCCGGCATGCCAGCAGGGGAGGGAATCGGTGGCCGGTCCGGCGGCGCCCAGGAGTCCCTCCGTCGACGAGGGTGGAGGAAGAGCCACACTCCAACGGCGCGAACAGCCGCGCCTGCGTTCTTCCACGCGCTCTGCTCAGGGGGCTGCCCCCTCCTCCCTCCTCCTCCTCTCCAGCCCTGCGGCCCGGCTCCCACCCAGCCACAGACCGGCACCGGTCCGCGGCCCGGGGGTTGGGGACCCCTGCCTTAAATTTAAAAAAAACTCTGTTGATTCTGGTGTGTGTCGTTCATTCTTTTTATTGGATCCCACCTATAGTAGCCATAGGCAATAACAATGGGAAAAATTTAAAGGGAGCCATGAATCAGCTATGCATTTTGGCAATAGCAATAGTTTTACATTTTCTCTTAGTTAATTATCTGAAGTTTCTGAATTTTAGACAAACATATTAAATTTAAAAGGGCAAGATTCTTAACAAGTGACACAAAAGTACAGTGAACTATTTTAGCATTTAATACTTTGGAAGTTATATAGCATTTTATATTGTAGTGTCTTTTACAATACATAATACTTGAGCAATTTAGTGATTAAGCTTTAATTATTATATATATTCTCTAGCGTTTTAGTATCTGCATTTATGTTCAGTCCATTTTCATGTTACAGATTTGGAAACATTCATTTCATGTTCTTTGAAGTTCTATACAAAACGTACAAAAAGGTGCACGTTTAAAAAAGTATTTTTAAAAGTGTGCCTGGGAAGGTGTTAGCAAAATTTAAATTTAAGAATTTAAACAAAAGTTCAGCCAAACTACAGTATGGCTTTCTGCAGAGCAAATTTTTGCTGCTCAGAAGGTCACTGAAAAAAATATAGTTGTGAAAAAGAAAGCGTTTTCCATGAAAAGTATGTCTCTTGAGAACAAAGGAACGCCATCTTCCCCCGCCCATCTGGGAGCCACCGGGAATTAGCAAGTAAAAATTGTTTCTTTGTTGCCAGACTTCGATTCTAAGTATCCAACGATCATTCCGAAAAGACTTTCGCTATCTTTTAAAGAAATTCGGATGGTGATTTCTCCGCTTCCTCAAGCCTGAGGAGCATTGTTAAAACGCCGCTTTTTTTCCAATCCAAGGGTTTTTTTTACAAACTCCCCCCTCCATCTTCTTTCAAGGCAAAAGTTGCAAGCAATAAAATAAATCCACTCACAATCCACTCTATAGCCAGGAGTCTTGGTGTTGCCTCCAACTCCAGCGATTCAGCCATCTCGAAAGCAATTAGATGTTCCGATCCTCCATCGGCAAAGGGAACGCAGCATGTTCTCCCAACCTGGGTCGAAGACAAGGACCCCCCCCCCGACCGCCGTCGGGATGGGGAGATTCCCAGCAAGCCGACCGTACGGCGGGAGTCCTTTAGAAGGAACTCCCTGCCTGTTGGGGGCCGTAGAAGAGACAAAACGGCGAATGAGTCCCAAGACTCGTCCGTTGCCTCCGGGAAACCGGAAGGAAGTCGAGAAAATACCACTTTTGACTGGCCCCGCCCCTATCTATTCTCTGCCTCCTGAGTCCCAGCTGATTGGACGGGAATGGAGATTTTACAGTATCCTTCCCCTGCCACACCTACCAAGCCATGCCCACAGAACCGGTAGTAAAACAATTTGAATCCCACTACTAAACAAGGGGTAGCATATGAAGTATAGAAACGGTGGTAAGCAAGGAGATTTGTAGAAAAAGTTTCTCCTTTAAAGGAGTTCATATTTGAGATAGAAGGATGTGTATTCCCCATCTGGGAAGCAGCTGTCAATCTTGTGAATGCAAGGCAACATCATGAGAGATTTCTTAAAAGTACTCACATTAGCTTAGAATAAGAGATTTAAGGCCATCCTCCTCCATAATCATTGAGGAATTCAGGTACAGTTTTCTCTGACTCACACTCTACTGTTGAAACCTTTAAGGATTCATTTGGGTAATTTTCCAAATGACTGTACAAAAGTATTTATTTAATTAATTAAATTAAGGCGCTGCCCATCTCATTATCTAAGTAACTTTGCCACTGCCTCGTTTGTTTTTTTGTTTTTTTAAAAACCTTTCCAGTCCAATCTTGACAAGAGTCTTGATTGTTTCCTGCCAAAGTATTCATCAGCTTGCTCAGGTTATGTAAACAAACTTTTGCTCATAAGGCAAGAATTTCATTTTCTTTCTCTCCCTCTCCCATTTCTCTCCTCCCCCTCCCCCAAATCTGCCAAAAAAACGTTCCAGAGCACATTTGTGTGGTACATGAGGGGAGCAGTCAGATTTGTCAAGCAAAATTCTGCTCATAGAAGAGGGTTTATAGATAAAAACTGACATATGAAGGCTCTCCATCACCAGTCGGCTAATACATTTTCCTTAGCAGATGCTCTTTGAAATGAAGTTTAACTGTTGGTTTAAATACAAGTCCTGCTCAGATGCTTAAAAAGCACAGCCTGATATCAATCAGAAGTGTATCCTAAATCCCTAAAGCTGCCAATTTTATAACCTCAGAGAAAAGTCAAGCTTAAAAATAGATGAATAAGCTGTATCTGAATTTACTGTTGCACTTTGATTACTTTTGTTTCCTTAGTTTAATTGATTTTAAAACATTTTAAATGCATATGTGACAGATTTTTTTTATTACTCTCAGGCTAAGAATAAAATTGAATCACAGGTGATTCTTTTATTTTTCCAAAAGAACTACCTTAAGAAACAGTTTCTGCTACCTTCTTTTTGGAAAGCTAAAATCTTACCTAAAAATTAGTTTAGGGTTAACTGTGAAGATGAAATGATTTTTAAAGCGTTCTTTGTCCTGTGATTTATTTATGCATAAAATGTTTTCATTTGGCCAACATTATCGATTTCCTTCCTTCTACTGCAAACAAAATACTTTCTGCAAATACTAGGAGCTGATAAAATGTGACATTATATATGGTTTGTATACAACTTGCAAGCAAATACTCCATTAATATTTCAGCAGTACCGGTTCACTTTTTTTTTCCAGTGCGGACGTTCTTCAAACTTTTGATGATATTCCAGTCAATCCTAGATAGATATATTATGTATCAGTTATAATTCCATTCCATGCAGACTGTGTTTTCTTCTCTACTGTGGGTACATATGAGTTGTGAAGATATCAAAGAAATACTAAAGCTTATAATATGTGAATGTCACTTTCCTTCTTGATGTTAATTAGTAAACTTGTAGTGTTGTGCAGTTTTCTATCTTTTTTATTTTCTGCATTGTCAACTTGCTTGTTTGTGGAAAATGAAATGCACTGATTTGAAATCAGGGTGTCACCTGATTTCTGGTCAGCCTATACAGAAAACTATATTTTTCAATATCAATTCTATTTTTATGTTGTAACAATAGGAAAATGAAGAATGCTTAAACTATCCTGCTGTTGATAATGACTCACATCCTGAGTGCTTTTAAAAAAAATATTATTTTGCATAAGACACTTTAGCTCCTGCTATTTCTGGCAAAGACCATTAAAATTCCTTTTTTGCAAAGAAAAAAAAATCAGCCATTTATTTTTCAGCAGCTGGAGAAGCCAGTTAAGATTGTAACAAGACTTACTAGATGAAGAACATAATCACAGGAGAAATACTTCCATGATGATACAATATGTTTCTTAAGAGATGCCAAAAAAGCAGAAATAAAGTCATACTTTATTTTTTTAAAAATCCTTCTAAAAGGCAATTTCAACAAATCTCAAAATCCACACATATAGGTAAATTATATGCTCTTCTAAATGGGAGCAGGTTGGTTAAATACCTGGTGGGACCTACCATATTAGCTTTACATCCCTCTAAGGATGAATCCCAGGATGTCACTCTGGCTCATTGCCAGCTTTCAGTGGAGACAGATAAAATAGGTTGTTAATTGTTCTAGTTTAAAATACTATTTTTTCCTCTTGTGTCTATGGAAATCATGTCAAGTACTACTCTCCATGGCCATTTTGGGATTTGCCTAGAGACCACTGTGTCAGCATTCCAAATATCATCCAGAATTAAATCAGAGTCTAAGGCAGAGATGGCTAACCTTTTTTGGCTCATGTGCCAAAAGTGGGGGGAGTGCAGGAGGGTTGTGCGTGGGTGTGGCACACCCATAATACTATGTGCGCGACCCCCTTCTTTTGGCACACTTTTTTTGCCCTCCCCAGGCTCCAGAGGCTTTCTAGGAGCCTGGGGAGGATGAAAACAGCCTCTCCCACATCTCCAGAGGCTTCAGGAGCTTCCCTGAAGCCTCCAGAGGGCGAAAAAAGGCCTCAAAAGAAGGCCTAAATCAGCTGGCCAGCACACATAAGCACGCTGGAGCTGACAGGGCAACGCCTCATGTGCCCTAAGAAATGGTTCCGCATTCCACCTGTGGCACCCGTGCCATAGGTTCACCATCGTGGGTCTAAGGCATAGCTTTCACCAAAATTCTCCACTAATGAAACAGCATAGTAAAGAAAGAGAGAGAGTGTGGCAGGCCAAAGATCCTAAAAGGAATATGACTGCAGGCCTGACACACTGATTATTTGAGCTGCTGCAAGTGTACCCTTTCTCCTAGGACAGGGGTGTTAAACTGGCGGCCCATAGGCTGGATGTGTCTTGAGGTGGCCACGCCCACCCCCAGTTGAGCGAGGGGGGGGGGAAAGTTGCAATATATCACGTGACAACACCATGATTGTGAGTTTGACACCCCGCCCTAGCACTCCCCTTCATGGACATTTTGGCTTCTGCTTTTGGGAAAGGATTAGGCCTGACTGGGCCTTTTTGAAGTGCTGCTCCTTTACTATATGGGCTGCTTCTAAGCTTTGAGTTTTCTGTTAGTTTAGTTTAGTTTAGTTTAGTTTAGTTTAGTTTAGTTTAGTTTAGTTTAGTTTAGTTTAGCTTAGCTTAGCTTAGCTTAGCTTAGTTTAGTTTATTGGTTTTTTATACCGCCCTACTCCCGAAGGACTCAGGGCGGTGTACAACCAGAATAAAAACAAATATACAAAAGTTAAAAAGCTTTTAAAAACATATTAAACCTATTATTAATATTAATATGTTTACATATTAAACATATTAAACTGTTTTGAAAGCGTGGTTGACCTGTCTTTAGAACAGGGGTCTCCAACCTTGGCAACTTTACGCTTTGTGGACTTCAAGTCCCAGAATTCCTCAGCCAATGCTGGCTGAGGAATTCTGGGAGTTGAAGTCCATGAGGCGTAAAGTTGCCAAGGTTGGAGACCCCTGCTTTAGAAAACCCAGATCCTTGCTCTCTTGTGGGAAGGGGGTATATGCTTGTGTGAATATGGTTGCCCCTTCTTCCATTTTTATCTTCAGGGTAGCTGGTGTGTGTATATAGTGCTAGCAGCTTTCCCTCCCTTCTTATTTATTTAAAACATTTATATAACCACCCACATTAAACCAAACTCCGGATGGCTCACAAGCAAAGAATAAGAATGATATATGCAGACAAAATAAACAAACAACCCCCTCCAATAAGCTCAAAACCAGAGAAATCCGGTGCCAGGTGTCAACTTCCCAATACGGAACTCAGGAATCTCCTCCCATTCTGCCTTTATTCTATCCCAGTGCTTGGGGGAAAACCAGCTATTTATGTACTTTCCAGAAGATGAAAAAAGTAGGGAGCCTGCTGGATATCAAAAAGAAAAGTATTTTATGGCTGTAATAAAAAAAGGCACATTTCATAGGTCCCATAACAGGGGTGGGTTCCAGCAGTCACTACTGCCGGTTCGCTCGTGGGCACGCCACGTGCATTTGATCTGTACTGTGCGCGCATCCGCAGTGCAATAAAAATTGTTCTGCACATGCGCAGAAGCAAGATGGCGGCACCTATGGCGCTGCCCGGAGAATCAGTTTGGGAGCGTGGCAGGCCTGGGTTGCTGTTGTTTCCAGTGACCTAGGCTGCCAAACCACTACCAGTTCAGCTGAACCAATAGGAACCCACCACTGTCCCATAAGATTGTGAAATTCAAGGAATGGAGCTACTTTCTCCATCTAATGGAATGAGCAGAAGTTCTCAGGCAGAGACAATCCTACAAATAACTGTGTGGGAACTATGCCATATAGGACTTTAGAAGTGACGACCAGCCTCTCTTCTAAATTGAATTTCAACCAGCAGGAAAAGGAACTAGTGCAACTTGCACTAAAGGGTATAATGTGGGAGAATTTAGAGGTAGCCAATACTGTATGCACCTAACTTCCAGGTGGTTTTCAAGTACAGTTCCCCATAGCACATATTTAAATTGCTCCCCCTCTCTTCCTCCCTCCCTCCCTCCCCCTTCTCCCTCTCCCTCTCTTTCATCACATCAGTGATGGGTTGCAGGCGGTACGCCCTGGTATGGGTGTACTGGAGCCTGCCCGGAGCACCAGATATCGTTCCAGTACGGTGCTCTGGAGGGCCCGCCCGCCCGCGCTCCATACCGGTCTTTTAAGGTTTCCGCACTTCCACACACGCTGAGCAGCTGGAGTGTCACGGAGGCGGTAAGATTGTTGGAATGGGATCTGGAACCCACCACTGCATCACATCTACAAGCACTTGTAGGCAGGACAAGAAACAATGGATGGAAACTAATCAAGGAGAGAAGCAACCTGGAACTAAGGAGAAACTTCCTAACAGTGAGGACAATGAACCAGTGGAATAGCTTGCCTTCAGATGTTGGTACACGCTCTCCTGTTTGAGCAGGGAGTTGGACTAGAAGTCCTCCAAGGTCCCTTCAAGTTCTATTCTAATTGATTGATTGATTGATTGATCTCTCACCCACTTCATTCTTCCCACCCCAGAGTTGACGAAAGAGAGGAGAAACAGACGAGTTTCTCAACTATACCACCAATAACAAAATTATAGCCTTAAAAAAAAAACCTGCAGGTTAATTGCAGCTCAGCACATGAACCAGGTTTCAAGCCACAGTACCATAGAATCCAATGACTTGTCTTTAAAAGCTTCCAAAACATAGGGGGGAAAACCCCTCCCAAATCTCTCCCTCCCACCTCCAAGATATTCATTTGAAATTTCATTTAAAATTATAGGAGGTGCCTTTAATTGCAGGTGGTAGGATTGCTCTGTTTAAAATGTCAACTTTAGTATAAAGAAAGTCCTTCCCTGACAAGTGAGAAAAGGAGAATGCATGCATGCACACATTACCATTGATTTAACCACTCTAAAAAGAGCTGACAGGCAGAAGGTGTTGCTTGATGCTATGGGAGTGCTCCTTCGCACACATGAATGCCTTCGCCTGTCCCCTGGTTTTTCCGGCTTAAATGTAGCTTGAAAAACCACTGATGGATGTTGGGGGAATATTCTTTTGAATGCACCTCTGCAAAACACCTTCACAAAAATCTTGGCCTTAGTCCACATTAAGGAGAATGCTTGGTGGAGATTTCACCCACCGAGAGCTGATTCTTGATTGGGGAGCAAGGTGAAGCTGGGGAAATCCATTTCCTCCTTAAACTTGCTCACCTTAACCTGTAAGAGCAGCACATCTTCTCCCAGCAAAATAGAGTTTGACCCTTGACGCAAAGCCATTTATGCCAGTGTATATTTCTATTGATTGAAGGACTGCATGTTAACATGTCTGAGAGAAAGGTTCCCTAGGCCTCTTTGAAAGCAGTGGAACACGATGTTACCGACAAAGAGAAATGGATCAAATCTGCTGTGCTCCTTCGCTGCAGTAACATCCTTGGAAGATCAAACTAGTCATACTGATGCAAGTCTGAGGTAATGCTTTTGATCTTCTTTGATTGGAATTTCTTTGTCTAGTTTTAGGATTTGTGGAGAGAACAGATCATGCTATGGGATAGGTCGTATTTGTGCAGAAATATCGAGAATTCAAAATGTTCACAAACATTTAAGTACCCCTGTGTATGCTTATACTTCTACTTGCAAGGGTAAAGAGCTATCATAGGAGTGTAGCATTCTTGATCAAAGCAAATTCTATAATCTTAAAAATAAGCTAAAGCTTCAAAACCTTTTGCAGTGGGAAACTTACTGCGAAAACAAATTTCAATTAATTTATATTTCGATATTAGCAGCTGTGCTTTCTGAACATTCAAGATTGAACAGATCAGTTTTCTTGACAAAATGTTGATTTGTTTTCATGCAAGTAAAAGACACTTTTAAAAAATGAAATCAGTTTCTTTTCCCCCCTGGTTACATTTTCTGATTAATTCACTGCAACCATATGCTGGAACTTGTTTATATTCTGTGACACACACTGAGATGTATTTCATTTGAAAGTTGTTTCAAACTAACACAGTTCAATAGTCTTTTTAGAAAAATCAACAGGAACCCAGGGTTATAAAAGAGGAACCACAGGCCTACAGAAAATGAAGATGACAATTGCTGTTATTTATTACAGTGACATTCATGTTTTCTTCTGAAGAATTAAAACACCTCATCTGTGGCTCTCAGTTGATCTCATATCCTGAACTGTTACAGGGCCAGATCTGTTTAGCTTCAACACTGAATTACACAATGGAGCTTCAACCACTTTGATGGTTACCGGTAGTCTATTTCAGTGGTGTCAAACTCGATTTCATTGAGGGTCACATCAGGATTATGTTTGACCTTGGGAGGGGCTGGAGCGGACATGGTCAGTTCAACATTACTCATGTCGGGGTGCCTGTAGTGGCCTGAGCACTCTGCCAGAAAAAACAGATTCCTGCTTTCGGCTGCAATGGCCTCCTGCAACCATCTGCCAGCGAAAATGGAGCTTGGGAGGGCTGCATGCAGCCTCCTGAGCTCCATTTTCACCAGCAAAGGCACCAAGGGACAGTCCTTTGCTGTTTCCAGGGCAGCCTGGCAGGCCAGATCAAAGCACTCCGCGGACCAGAGGCCTTGCGTTTGACACCCCTAGTCTATTTCAACTAGAAATGCATTGGGGCACATTTTCATCCATACTCTTGCATGCCTGATTTCCAACAGAATAAATCCAAAGTAGATTGCAAGGTATCAGTTGAACTGCAATAAAATATTGCCTAAGACATAAGGGCAGTTAAAAAGGCACCATCTGATTTTAGTAAACCCTTCAGTCCAAATAACAGTTTAAAACAAATAGACTGATAAATAAAACTGTAGTAATTCAGAGATTAGCAGTACTTTAGAGACATAGCTAGAATGCACTAAAATACACTGCTTATTAACGGAGATATAATAAGAAATAAACCATAGCTCATTAAACGGCAGATGTAGAGTGTTATAACTTTGACTTCTCCCCTAGGTAAAATGACAAAAACAAAAATGTTCTTTATGGAGGTAATGAGCACAACAGGGAGTAGACTGGAAATTAATATATTTCTCTCCAATGGAATACCTTTGTATGTGTAATTTCTTCTTCTTCTTAAGTGGATGAGTGTAAAAGTGAAATCAACATCAACAGTATGAAACTGTGCAGTCCATACAATTCTACTTCCTTATTTTTCTGCAAGTAATCTGATTAAATACTCGAAGAACTCTGAGTAGAAAAAAATACTGGAGTATTGGAGTATTTAGCGTTATCTTTGGTTTCCCCACAAGCTTTCTCTGATTCTTTATACCAGTGATGGCTAACCTTTTGGTCATCGCGTGCTGAAAGCATGTGTCTGCCCACCCGCATACATAGTACAATGCCCCCACATGCCCTGCCCCCCTGTGGATGTGCACGTGACCCCCTGTGTTCCCCCCATGCATGAGTATGTGACCCCTCCATTTTGGGCCTAATAGGCTTCCCTGCCTTCTGGGACTAAAAGTAGGGGGGATGCTGCACCCCCTGCGCATGTGACCACCCAGTCCCTCCGCATGCATGTGTGACTCCCCATCCCCTGCCCATGCACGTGAATCTCCTGCATGCCTCCTGCCCCCACGCATGCACAGCAGAGATCTGACAGGGCTGGCACGCGCACATGCACAGTAGAGTTGACATGAGGCAATGGCTCGCCTGCCCGCATGCCATAGGATCGCCATCATGGCTTTATACCATTTAGCAACCCAGCCCCAACAACACTGCCAACATGGCGGCCTTGTAAATACTGTGATTTACTTTGCACACCAAATGTCCCAGATTCACTCCCAAACATCTCCAAATACAAATACAAAAGATGGCTCTCTAATATTTTGCCAGTATGAACCATATTAAAATAGATAGGCCTAAAAGCTGACTTCATTCCTTATGTTCTTTTACTCAGCGCTCCCTTAAAGCTCCAGCTGGCAGGAGAATTCAAGTCAAGTTTGATAAGGCACCTTGAAGGGAAATGTGCCCAGAAATAAATGGACTTTCTCCTCAAACCATCATTTTTTTCTTTCTAGTCTCACCTTCTAACTCAATTTTCCCTCTAGCTCTGCATGGTGAAGCATAAAGCTGCAGTGCAAAAAAAAAAAAATGCTTGTGTTGGATTGGTCTTGACAATCCAACTACATTTGTTTTAAGCAGCCATTCAAGCTTTACTCTCTGGTGTACTCTGTACATTGCTGTAAACACTAATGAAACTGCAGAAGAAGCTAGGGAACACAAAGTCCATTTAAGTCAACCAAGGAATAAATTGACATTTGTTTAACTCAGGCAGTCCCACATTTTCAGGCTTGCAGCTTGGCATGGGGTTGAAAGATACCGTATTCTGTTTTCATGGTCTTCCCAAATCAGATAGTAATGTTTTTCTTTTCCTTACGTTTTCAAATATATTTCTGTTTTTTCCTCAAAAATAGTTATCAGCAGGCATTTGTGACAATCATGGTCAACAATATTCTGTAAAATAACATGGCATACGATGTTTATTGGGTGCATTTTATTTTTCAAAGTACACATATTAGCACAAATTGCATTAATATATATATATATATGAGGGTCGCGGTAACTTTTTAGGTCGCAAAGTTATGAGCAAATTTAAGATCACAAATTTAGAAGGCAAGTGAATCCGACAGATTTATCAGTTTTGCAAGTTGTCTCAGTTGATTCTGGAAAGGGTGTAATTCCCCTCCAAGTGGCCAACAATTTATCCAATAGGCAGCATTAAGAATGGGATGGGATGGAACAAGCAAATTGCTTTGATAAAGCCAAATGACTAATTGATCTATGGAGTAATGTATCAGCTTACCTGTCTTTTGTAAATTAGACACTGAAGTCTCATTTAGACACTATTCCATTTTAATGCTATTTTGTGTTTTGGGCGATGTCCTAACATTGCTTATACCTACATGGTGTTTATGGAGATGATTGAGTGACGGTATTTTCATCTTTCCTCAAGTGCTCAGTAGGCATTATATGAATAAACAAATTCAAATTCACAGCTAGTAACTGTCAAGAACATAATGCTTTATGAAGGATAAATTCAATTTAAGTATATAAGAAGAGTTTTATTAGAGGAGAGCAAAAGTGTTTTTAGATTATGCCTTTATTTTGTAGCTGCCTTGCCTTGTTCATGGAGTAGGGAGAAAGGGAAACTGTGTTTTCCTCATCCCAAATTCATATAATCTGTTAAGGAAAGTTAAATATCCTGTGGACCATTCATGATCATGATCTATATGTAGTCTAGAGCAGGGATCACCAACATTTCGGAACTCAGACCACTAATATAGTAGTGATCTGGGAGTAGGGGATTTAGTCATCACACCCCTGTCATGGACAGATCACGCTCTCCTTCGGCTCGACTTTCTGACCGCCACACCTCACTGTGAGGAGGTGGAACCAAACATCCCTATATGGTTCCGCCCCAGGCTCCTGATGGACCCGTTAAGGTTCCAGAAGGAGCTTGGGCCAATTCCTGCGGACTTGCTCCACGACTCGGCTGAGGACCTAGTGACTGCATGGTTAAGTGCGGCCGCCGGGGCCTTGGATCGAGTCGCGCCCTTGCGGCCTCTCTTGCGGCGACGAACCACCTGGGCCCCTTGGTTTACCGAGGAGCTCAGGGGGAAGAAACGCCACAGGAGACGCATAGTGAGCAGATGGAGATCATCTCGCTCTGAATCCGACCGAACACTAATAAGAGACCACATTAGGACTTATTTAGTGGCAATAAGGCTGGCCAAACGTGAATATTGTGCCACACTTATTGCATCCGCAAAAAACCGCCCTGCCGCCCTGTTTAAGGTAACCCGCTCCCTCCTCCAACAGAGGCCGCGGGAAGCCTCTTTACAGGGTCGAGCAGAGGAATTTGGGATTTATCTGCAGGAGAAAATCACTCGGATTCGAAGCGAGTTACGCTCCATTGTCAATAGCCCTGTCGAGAGTGCCAAAGCAGCTCTTGAGACACCATTGTGGGAGGAGTTTGACTTTGTTACTATTAAAGATATGGACAAGCTGTCAAAGAGACTCAGGGCCACCACATGTTTACTGGACCCGTGTCCCTCCTGGCTTGTACTGGAATCCTGGGAGACGACACGAGGCTGGCTTCAGGGCATTTTCAACGCATCTCTGAGTGAGGGGTCCTTACCTACCGTCTTGAAAGAGGCGGTGGTGAGGCCCCTCCTCAAGAAGCCGTCCCTGGATCCGGCATTATTAGAAAACTATCGTCCCGTCTCCAACCTCCACTTTCTAGTGAAGGTTGTTGAGAGTGTGGTGGCCCAACAGTTTCCACGACACTTGGATGAAGTTGACTATCTAGATTCGCGCCAGTCCGGCTTCCGACCCGGGCACAGTACCGAGACGGCATTGGTCGCATTGGTCGATGATCTCTGGAGGGCACGAGATAGAGGATTTTCCTCTATCCTAGTCCTATTAGACCTCTCAGCGGCTTTTGATACCATCGACCATGGTATCCTATTACGCCGACTGGGGGGGTTGGGGCTGAGAGGCACCGTTCTACGATGGTTCTCGTCCTACCTCTCTGGTCGGTCACAATATGTGTTGATGGGGGGGAAGAGGTCGACTTCTAGATCCCTCTTATGTGGGGTCCCTCAGGGGTCGGTCCTCTCGCCCCTGCTGTTCAACATATATATGAAGCCGCTGGGTGAGATCATCCGTGGTTTCGGGGTGGGATATCATCTGCACGCTGATGATACCCAGCTGTACATATCCACCCCGGACCACCCCAATGATGCCGTCGAGGTTATGTCCCGGTGCTTGGAGGCTGTACGGATCTGGATGGGTAGTAACAAACTCAGGCTCAACCCGTCCAAGACTGAGTGGCTGTGGCTTCCGGCACCCCGTTTCAGCCAGATTATTCCAACTCTGGCCATTGGGGGCGAAACACCAGCCCCTGTGGAGAAGGTACGCAATCTAGGTGTCCTCCTGGACTCCCGGCTGACTATGGAAGACCAGGTGGCGGCCGTGGCCAGGGGGGCATTCCATCAGGTACCCCTGATGCGCCAATTGCGTCCCTTTCTGGTTCGGGGAGCCTTACGCACAGTCACTCAAGCACTCGTCACATCTCGACTTGACTATTGCAATGCTCTCTACATGGGGCTTCCCTTGAAGTGCACCCAAAGACTACAGTTAGTCCAGAACGCGGCCGCACGGATAATTACGGGAGCACCTAAACACTCCCACATAACACCTGTCCTACGCGAGCTCCACTGGCTTCCTGTGGTCTTTCGGGTGCGCTTCAAGGTCCTAACGACCATCTTCAAAACACTCCATGGCTCGGGACCTAGCTATCTGCAAGACCGTCTCCTGCCCCATACATCCCTGGGACCGACACGCTCCCACAGAGAGGGCCTCCTCAGGGTGCCGTCGGGCAATGTCGACTGGCGGCGCCCAGGGGGAGGGCCTTCTCTGTGGCAGGGCCGGCCCTTTGGAACGACCTGCCCCCTGAAATCCGCACCATTCCTGACCTCCGCCTCTTCCGCAAATGTCTTAAGACTCACTTCTTTCAACTAGACGGCCTTGCGTAACCCCAGCACCGCCAATTATAAACGAGGGTTTTAAAAATGGTTACAACACAGGCATCTAATATCTATATATTTGTATTTTGTATTTATTGATTTAATTCTATGTTCGCCGCCCCGAGTCCCTTGTTGTGAGATGGGAGCGGGTTATAAATATGAAAAATAAATAAATAAAAAAATAATATGGTCTGCCTAATGACTGGCTGAGTGGGTGTGGCTAGGTGGTCATGTGACTGGGTGGGGGTGGCCAACTCAATGTCACTCACATCAAAGGGCACCTCACCAGCCTCTACTCGCCCCTCCCTTCCCACCCATTCTTCACCCGCCCGCCCAGGCTCTTTAGAGCCCCAACAGGAAGCAGTTGCTGGCGCTAAGTAGCCACCATGAGAAAGAGTTGGCAAAACAGCTGGCTCAGATCAAATTGTATCTGACCGAGAAGAAGGCTCAGCAGAAGCTCCTCACTGAGGACTATGAGCATAGGCTTTCCAAGCAGAGGGAAGACCTGCAGGAGTGCAAGGCCAGGTAATGGCACCTGGAGGCTCAGCGGGCTGAGATGGTCAGCCAGTTCCAGGCCATGATGTAGTCCCACTGGAACAAGGTCCATTGGCTCTTCGCTACCAGCGGCATTTCCCTCCAGCCTTTGCCCAAAGCCCTGCACCTGGAGGCCAAAGCAGATCCCATGTTGGAATTTCTCTCGCCCTCCAACCCCCACATAAAGACCCTGAAGGGGGAAGACTCTGCAGCAACACACATGTTCATTGCACATATCCGACCCAGGGGCTGTAGTTTGAGGACCCCTGATTTAGTGCAATATAAAAAAACACAAAATATTTTTCTGCGGACCACGAAGAATTTTCTCACGGACCACTAGTTGGTGACCATTGGTCTAGAGCAGGGGTCTGCAAAGTCGGCTCTTTTAAGACTGGTGGACTTCAACTCCCAGAATTCCCCAGCCAGCCAGGCTGGCTGGGGAATTCTGGGAGTTGAAGTCCACCAGTCTTAAAAGAGCCGACTTTGCAGACCCCTGCTCTAGAGAAGCTTCTGAGTCTGTTAAAAATGTGCATCATTTAAAAAGTCCCTACATTTCAATACTGGGAGGCAGGAGGGAAGGAGTCAGAGAAATCTTGCCTAAAGTAGATAATCTTCTGGACGCACACAGTGTTTTAAATTATACTCCCCATTATGCCCTAACCACTGTATCTGCTTGTGAGTATTGCAGTCTAACACATAAGAATTGCTTTGGCTGCTTTTTCCTACTGACATCTGATCATCTTGGAGAGATTGAAGGAAGCGAAATAACTGGGAAATCTGTTTTATTCCTGTAACCATTTTCCTTCAGAACATTATTATGATTAGAAGGCAACATCTGATGCCAAAGCCAAGGCTATGAAATATGCTAGCTTAATTAATTGGACCTCTGTCAATACAATGATTTATATACCAAGAGAAACAGCAACTTTGTAATTGATCTAGTTAAGAGTTTTTCACTCTTAACCTCTTGGTTACTACTTAGTAAAACTACATTTTGGTGGAGCTAATGAAATGCTCATGATTATCATTTTTAAAGAAACATTATGTCTCCAGTTCAGATACAGTGATTAAAGGTTAAAACATATCTTCTTTTAGAAACAATTTTCTCTCAGAACTTTTATCCACAGAGCAAAGGTAATTCATCACACAACACCATTAAGGTAAAGAATTTGAGAAAGTGGCTGAATTACCAAGCAGAGCTCTTTAAATACCATTTCTACAGTATAAACTCAATCTTGCTGGCATACACAGATTGTTAAGTGCAGATGAATTAAAAATATCAACTTGGATGTTTATCCTGTCGTTGCTTTTTTTTGGTGGGGGTGGCAGAGCGGATTTGTTAATCAAACATATGGTGTAAAAGAGTTAGGCTTTCACTTGTTTTTCACCTTTTATTCTTTATTTTCCTCAGTGTAATTGTGGAGCTGTCACGCATTACCATGGAAAAGAAGCCTGTATCTTATGCAACAACTGAAGAACTGTCAACAGCAGAAACATTTCATCAACCTTTCCTTAAAAGCACCTAAGAGCTTCTTTTGAAATAAAACCTAATGAAACTGTTAGCAATGCTTTTCTTTCTTTTTTCTTTGGCACATTATTTTAAAGAAGATCTTTAATACTGTAAGCTGGAGATGAGGGCTGTTGTTGATCACTTCTCCTTCGCTTTCAAGATGTCGCATTTTCCTGTATATTTCTCCGAAGAGGTAGCAACGCCTACGCAAGTCTGCCGATGGTTCCTGGCATTCATGTTTCATCATTGCTGATCCTTGCCAGCAAAGCATGTGCAAGGCTGGGACTTCATTTTGGAGTGGTGCAATATTTTATGCATGCAATGCCTTACTTTGGGAGAGGTGGGGGGAGTGAACCTCCCATTCAGTGAAAAGATAAATATTACTAATTCTAAAATTCTTTGATCTTTAACTATGGCCACTGTCGGAGTGGAATTCTGCAAAGACTCCTTCCTTTATTAGGAAGAAATTAGATATCATTTGCATATCCCACTTCCAACTAAAATGAGAGGGTTCTGATCCCTTCCTAACAGCCTTCACAATATATTTTTAAAAATACCATTGTTTCTTCAACTAGTTTCCTACTCATATTGATTCTGCAATCATTTCTACAGCAAATCAGCCAACTTCCAAATATGTCTGGGTTTTTTTCCGTCCTCACTTTCAAAGTCATGATAACCAGAGTTATCTGCTATTGTTTTTTTTCTTGCATTTGGAGATCTTTTCCATAGAATGCTTCATTAATAGAAAGCTGGCCAAGGTATTCTTCCACTTAGGCTTATTTTCCGGTAATTTTCCTCGATAATCCAAACTAAAGATGGAAGCATAAAATCAGCCACTGGATCTTATTCCATTTTCATATTAGTGAAGTACTGCTTAATAAATGACTCTATAACAGACTTTGCCTGACTTCTAAGGTAGCTTCTCAACTCTACTCAATTTTGTTTTACATTTGTATGCCTTTATTTGTAGCTGTCCTTTCCTTCATGTGCTTACACTATTTAATTGGTTTCTCCCAACATTTTTCTTCCAAACAATCCTATAAAAAAAGTAGGGTGACATGTAGTGTCAATTACTTCCATAATGCATGGAGATTTAAGGCAAATACCCCCAGTCCTAATTCAACATACTAGCTATCTTTATCTTGGGGCAATGTTTTCCTTTATACTTCAGACTGTGCCTATATCATAATTCTAAAGCAGTTTCTATTTCCTCATAGTTATAAACAATTCCTACAGTTGGAAGGTATTTCCTTGATCATACAATCCTAAGGACAGGAAACAACACTTGAACTATATTAAAAAAAAACTTAATAAAGCTTCATTTCAGAATGTCCGCTTTGCTGCTTCCATAAACGTGAAAAAAAGGGAGTTTCCTGCAAATGCATATTTAACACGCACTTTCAAAAGTCCCCTTAAATTCTTCCCCTTGTTTTATGTTCCACCATAGGCCCTTAGATTTTCAGAGTTTTCGCACTGGAGAGTTCTATGTTTGAAAATTCAAATATGTCCCCAGATGCAAATAAATTTTAATGTCGCCAACTATCTGGAGTGTACTATAATCATTTGCAAAATATCTCATTGCCTCAGTTGTTTTTACATTTTCACTTAAACTTATGTAATAAATTCTACTGAAATACCTGGTCTAGAGAATGACAGATTGTGGTATTTGTTCTTAGTTGATGAATAGACTGTGGCATTGGCTATCAATCTGGTTTGTGTGCCTGCCAAGGTAGTCATAGAAAATACAGTAGTGACCAGCTGACATCAGAGATGGAGTAGTTTTGGAATTTTTGTGTCCTTTTTCTGCTGGGGGTTATTTTAAAAACAGATAAGCAGACTCTGCATTGGATGCTGGAGGAGCAATGTATGATTTTGAGTCAGTTTTGACTCTTGGAAAATGCCTGAAGAAGTCCCTGCAATTTTCTTAAGAACATTTTCAGAAGTGCTTTGACCACACCTTCTTCCTAGAGAAGCTGATTAGCCCACGTTTCATGTCCAAAATTCAGTTTCTGGTCTAATATGTTTAGCTGCTATACCAAACTGGTTCTTGTTAGAGGCTTATTGCCTTCATTCTACTTGTCTTGTTGCCTCATATGAATGGAAATATCATGCCACTTTAATTTGGCAATTAGGGGGTCATATTTTTACCAGCATGATTTTAAGGATCATATAAAGGGACTCTCAGACTGTTTTGTGGCCTGTTGAATCTCAGGCTGCTCATCCCTTAATAAAGCTGAAAAGGAACACTGGAATAAAGGTATGGAAAATATACCCCTGAATGTGACCTCCAGGAACTGTAGGGATGCACCGTCTCAGTGTACTGAGGTAAATATGAAGAGAATTTCCATCTTATTCTCTGCTAATACATAAAAGAAAGAAATTCAGTTCCAAGCTTTTGATTACATTCCAAATTAAAAAAAACCTCATATGTTCTATCTGAATACAGATCATCTTCACAATGTACACATCCAAACTCTCTCAGTAATTAGTGAGATTTTCATTTCCTGTGTTATTCTGGATTTGCCATAAGGCAACCCAAGATTGACTGAGGATTGTAACTGGTTACAATTAAAATGAAAGTTTTGTCTTTTACATGACTTTTTAATGCTATTTTCTGGTGTTGTTCTTTTGGTTTCCTGTATTTTAAACTTTAATTCAACTGATAATATTGGTGTTAAAAGCTAAAATAGAGGCACAATGTATTGCTGCATCATGTTTATAAAATGCATAATGATGTCAAGTTCTATTATTGCAAATATTTTATGAACATAGAAAAAATAAACCATGTATGTAGGACATGTTTTTGAGACTGCAGGAACGTGTGTGTGTGTGTGTGTGTGTGTGTGTGTGTGTATACACATACATATTTATATATATTTATACACACACACATACTGTGTTTTCTCAAAAATAAGACAAGGTCTTATTTTCTTTTGACCCCTGAAATAAGCACCTGGCCTTATTTTGGGGGAGGTCTTATTATTGTTGAGGTGCAGGAGGTGGTGAGTGTGGTCACCTCATGGCTGCTGCTGTGTTGCATTATTTTCAGGGAGGGCTTATTTTAGCACATGTGCTCAAATGCCCGATTGGGCTTATTATCTGGGGAGGTCTTATTTTCAGGGAAACAGGGTTCCAAAAATCTTCAGCTCACTGAAGTCTTCAGCTCATGAAATTTCAGATTGTTCATCAACCCCCAAACAGTCTGTGGTTTTTTCCTGGCCAGCATCACCCTGTTGGGCTATGATTGCACATTAGTTAATCTCAAATAATGGGCCATCAATTTACAGTTGCAAGTTTATTTATCACCTTCATCTAGAAACATATTCGTGAACCACACTGCACATCTTCTACCACTAGCCAAATACCTTAGCTGTATAACTGTTGACCCAGCCTTATACTCTGTTCATTTTATCACTAAAATTTGAGCCAATAATCACACTGAGAGAGGAAACTGGGTTCAGCACTTTATTTCTGTGCAGACGTAAAGAGGGACCCTTGGATACATAGTCCAAATTAAATTTGCTGATATTGAACAGGCTCATTTTGTATCAAAAAGCCACATATAAATATCTAAATTTCCTGATATTTCATGACGGGTTCCTGATTTATTGAATGCATGCACAGTTTAGACTAACATCCCATAATAAGCATGGGGATGTACTTAATTAGTTAAGCTCCCCACCTCTGGATGTGTATTTTAATATACATGCTAAGGATGAACTTTTTACTTCTGGATTTTGTCTGGATATTCTTGACCACAGCTTAAGCAAAATGCCACGTTACCTTTCCTTATTCCAGTAAAAGGCACACTTGCAAAATTCTTTAGTCCAGTTACAAATCTATAATTGGTCAGCTAGGCTAACACTTCCTATAACTGAAGCCTTTGTGGTTAGTGTCTTTAGCTTCTTCTGGTAAGTATCAAAGTAGGTGTTAGCTAACTGCTTATCTTAACAATGGCTATATCAAAGCAAAAGCATAGGCAAAATAATTAAAATAAAGTACCAGTAGTTCTCATTAAAGCCTATTTGTGACTTACAATAGTTTGCTAGCAGGTTAATGTTCTAGGCCCTCTTAATGATTTCAAAGCTTAGAAGGACTTTATCTTTGGTAAGATTCAATACCCTCCCAACCACAATTATTAATAGAAGATACCAGAGAATTCTTTTTGATCAGAGACTATGAAATGGAGGAATATGTTATTTTTGTATTATCCCTTCTACACAGATGCTTGCCAGGAATGATGATTTCCATGCTTCACTCAACATTCTGGCCTTTCTGACTTGCTTTTTTTATCTTTAGTTGTTATTATCAGATGATCTGTTTTTATTTCTTTGACCATAGCTAAATACTGTTCTATAGTTTGTACAGTATAGGGATGCAGTGGCTCAGTGGCTAAGACACTGAGCTTGTCAATCAGAAATGTCAGCAGTTCAGCAGTTCAAATCCCTAGTGCTGGGTAATGGAGTGAGCTCCCATTACTTGTCCCAGCTTCTGCCAACCTAGCAGTTTGAAAGCATGTAAAATGCAAGTAGAAAAATAGAAACCACTTTTCGTGGGAAGTTAACAGTGTTCCATGCGCCTTCAGCATTTAGTCATACCAGCCACATGACCACGGAGACATCTTCGGAAAGCGGCTTCAGCTTTGAAACAGAGATGAGGACCGCCCCCTAGAGTCAGGAACGGCCAGCACATATATGTGAGGGGAACCTTTACCTTTAGTTTGTACAGTATGCTGTAATATATCAATCTTCAAAATGGCAATTGCAACACAAATGAAAATACCATTATAACATAAGAACGAGTCCATGTCTCCTGAGAGGTGAATTTCTTTCCACTATTGAACTGTAGCTACTAATTCAGCAATATTGCTAAAATACATGGATATTTTAATCATTGAATCTTTATTCAAGTTAATATCGCAGAGGTCATGCAATCTCTATGGAGTCTGGAATGCATCTATTCCCCTTTTCCTGTTTAAAAATAAATTTACCAACATGTTCAGGAGAAGAATAATGGAGATGGATTTTTTTTTCTAACTAGAAATTCCTTCTTTTCTTCAACTTTAACAGTCATTATATTAATGGATTTATTGATTTATTCCATACGATGTAACAGAATATAGCAGAATAACAGAGTTGGAAGGGGCCTATGCCAGTGATGGCAAATCTTTTTCTTACGGTATGCCAAAATGGTGTGCACGCACTATCACACGTGTGCGCGCATCCACTTAATCTCCCCACCCACCTGCGCATGTGCGCGAGACACCCACCCACCCCCGTGTATGGGTGCGTGACCCCTCCCCACGCTTCAGGAGGTTTTCCTGAATCCTGTGGAGAACGAAAACAGTTTCTCTCGCCCCCCCCAGAAGCCAGAAATGGATCGTTTCCGAACTTCCAGCTGGCCCATTGGGGCTGTTTTCCCCCTCCTCCATTTCTGGCTTCCAGAGGGCCTCTGGGGTGTGTGGGGGAGGCTTTTGCGCTCTCCATAGGCTTCAGAAAAGCCTCCAGAGACTGGGGAGGGTGAAAAATGGCTCCAATGGCCCGACCAGAAGTTTGGGAACAAACTTCCAGTTGGCGTGGCTCCATGTGCCACCTGTGACCTGTATGCCATAGGTTTGCCATCATGGCCCTATACCATTTTAGACAAATGATTGTCCAATTTCTTCTTAAAAGCCTCCAATGTTGGAGCACCCAAAAATTCTGGAGGCAAGTCATTCCACTGAGTAATTGTTCTGACTTCTTGGAAATTTCCCCTTAGTTCTAAGTTGGTTCTCTCTTTGATTAGTTTCCATTCATGGCTTCTTTTTCTGCCTTCATGTGCTTTGGAGTATAAGTTGACCCTCTCTTCGTTGTGGCATTAACCGTTGTTTTTATTTTCAGTACTAAAGCTATTGCTTCTTGCTGAGAGATCTTTGAAAGTTCCAATGGCCAGAAACTATTTCGCTATTTACCTGTGACAAAGTCACGTTGCCAGGGATGTATCATGAGGAGGCTAGTCTCCATTGTCCCCCTTATTACTGGATGCCTGCCTGCCTTTTGCTGAAGCTTCAATTTAATATCCAGGCTGAAGTCCTTAACCAGGGTATAAGTGACCCTGAATGGCATGAACTTTGCTTCTGAACCAACATACAGAGGAGTGCATGATGGACCAAAGAGACCCCAGTAGATTTGCAATACCCTCCCTAATCTTACTCTTCCAAACTGAGGCAGGATAAAGAGCTGCCCCTATATTAAAAGGTTAATTCGGGAAAAGCCAGGTGCCAGAGAGGTACACCCTGTACTCAGTTCAGAAACTATTATTCAATTTATCTAAAAGACTTACTGTATCTATGGAAACACCTGGGAGGAAAGGGAGCAAAGCTTAATCTTTTCAAGACTGTTCAAGGATAAAAAAAAAAAAAAAGTACTTTCTTTCTCTGTACATACTGGGGGGGGGGGGGGGGGAATGAGCCACTGGTGTTATGATTAGTGACCTTGTAGTATTATGAAGTGGGTGGAAATGAGAAACGATGGCAGATGGAAGCCAATGACTGTAAACACCGACTTTGATGCTAATTGAATGTGTTGTAAAAGGCAGTTGGAAAATAGGCTATATGTATCGATAGCAGCCTCCCCCACTGGAGAGGTGTTTGCAGCGAGGGCCATTCCTGTAGCCAGAGAAGGTTCTGGGAAATTGAGGTGTGTGTGTGTGTGTTTTATTCATTGTTCCTCTAATCCACTTTTTCTTTTCCTAGCAGAAAAAGTCTGATTGCATTGCCTGCTGCTGCCTTCCCACTTCTTTCTCTCCCTAGTTACTTTAGCAGCTCAATCAGATCATTTTTCCCTCCGCAATAACAGAGCTCAAGTTTGAAAACAGCCAGTCTTTTCTGGATACGCCAAGGGGGAGAAGCGTGAGACCATCAATTCTGGCATTCCCTCAAAAAATTCTCTCAAAAAATCCCTCCAAAAATTACGGTCATCTTCAAGTTGCCAAGGTTGAGAAACACTGGTTTACAGAGTTCTCTCTGCCAATGATAGCATTATAGCAGTGGTGGGTTTCAAATTATTTTAGAACCTACTCTGTGGGTATGGCCTATTTTGTGGGCGTGGCTTGGCAGTCAGTGACAGGGTGGGAGTGGCCACCTTTTAAAATGTGGTGAAACTCATTTAACAATGCTCTTGCTTAGCAACCAAAATTTTGGACTCAATTGTGATGATAAATTCTTTCTTTCTTTCTTTCTTTCTTTCTTTCTTTCTTTCTTTCTTTCTTTCTTTCTTTCTTTCTTTCTTTCTTTCTTTCTTTCTTTCTTTCTTTCTTTCTTTCTTTCTTTCTTTCTTTCTTCCTTTTTTTCTTTCCTTCCCGTTGGGTCACTGGCAGCGGTGGGCCAGATTTACTTCCAGGTACGGCAGTGGAACCCCCTCTCACCGGTTCTCTAAATTTCACCAACCGGCTCTCATGAGTAGGTGCGAGCGTGCAGAAACCCACCACTGCATTAGAGGTGGTCCTCGTCACAGGACCACAACTGAGACCAAAATTTATGTTGCTAAGTGACACATTTGTTAAGTGAGTTGTGCCCCAATTTACAAATTTTCTTGCCAGAGTTGTTAAGTGAATCGTTGCAGTTCCTAAGTTGGTAACGTGGCTTCCCCTTGACTTTGCTTGTCAGAAGGTCGCGGAAATTGACAATATGACTCTGAGATCATTGCTATTGCTTTCTTGCTGCAGTTGTTAAGTAAATCATTGCAGATATTAAGTTAGTTACACTGTTGTTAAGTGAATCTGGCTTCCCCATTGAGTTTGTCTGTCAGAAAGTCTCAAAAGGTTATAACTCAGCAACGTCACAAACACATGCTGGTGTCCAACTATCTGAATTTTGATCACATGACCATGGAGATGCTGCAACAGTCGTTAAGTTTGAAAAACGGTCATAAGTCACTTTTTTCAGTGCTGTTGTAAACTTTGAACAGCCACTAAACTAGCAGTTGCAAGTTGGAGGAAATTAGCACCCACCCCTCTCCTAGAAAAATGAAATATTTTAGGAAATATTAAAAGGGCAGAATATTTCCCCTAAAAGGGAGGCAGAAACCCACCTTTGTCAATGGGCCATTAAGGCCTGAGTCAGTCTATTCTACATAACAAAGATCTACCCCCTTCAGGCAGAGCCATTTCACCATTGCACCATTGCACCACTCATCAAGTTTCAATCAAATGTAGCACACAGACAACCTACAAAGCTAGCTATGACTTCTGACAGCAACCAATCAGGATACTCTTCCTCAGGAAGTTCAAAGCCCAGAGAGGGCATAAAACTCAAGGACTCTTCCCTATTCACTCAGGAGCTCCAAGCCATGTGATCCTGTCTACCATCTTTAAACCATCTTTCCAAACAGCCTCCATGAATCCAGTGTCTTTTCCCCTACTTGGAACTGAATCCAGGTGGACATTTCTTCCTACCAAGTCAAGGACTACCTGTATTTATTACGGCTTTTTCTTCCATCCGTTCCAGTGTTGGCAGTGTGAAAAGGCATCATAACAGGTCACACATTAAAAGAAAAAGGTGCAGCAGCTGCCTCACTTTAAAAAAAGCCTTCAAACATCCAAGCCACTTTTTTTTAAATTAGATTTATATCCCGCACCTATCTCCGATGGGACCCAGGGCGGCGCACAGGCATTTAAAAACACAATGTACAATACAAAATATCAAACATCCTAAAACCCTATTAAACGTAATACTCCTGAGCTAAAAATGTTGTTTAAAAACCCTCTGATTAAAAATTTGTGCAACTAACCCTCAGTCATTTATCGGGTGGATTTATCGGGTGCTGAAACAGGTGCGTTTTTAAACGCTGGCGGAAAAGGCGGAGGTCCGAGGTGGTGCGGAGATTGGGAGGTAGGTCGTTCCAGAGGGTAGGGCCCGCCACAGAGAAGGCCCTTCCCCTGGGCGTCACCAACCGGCATTGCCCGGCCGATGGCACCCGGAGAAGACCCTCTCTATGGGAGCGGATTGGTCGAAGGGATGTATGGAGCAGGAGACAGTCTCGTATATAACTAGGCCCCGAGCCATGGAGCGCTTTAAAGATGGTGATCAACACCTTGAAGCGCACCTGGAAGGCCACAGGCAGCCAGTGCAGCTCGTGCAGGGCAGGTGTTATATGGGAACGCCGTGAGGTTACCATAATCACCCGTGTGGCCGCGTTCTGAACTAGCTGTAACCTTCGGGTGCACCTCAAGGGGAGCCCCATTTAGAGAGCATTACAGTAGTCCAGATGGGATGTGACCAGTGCTTGAGTGACTGTGCAAAGGGCATCCTGGTCTAGTAAGGGGCGCAACTGGTGAACCAGGCGAACCTGGTAAAACGCCCTCCTGGCCACGGCTGTCACATGATCCTCCAAGGACAGCCGGGAGTCCAGGAGGTCACCCAAATTGCATGCCCTCTGCACTGGGGCCAATAATTCATCCCCAATGGCCAGTGTTGGACTTACCTGGCTAAACCGGGGTGCCGGAAACCACAGCCACTCGGTCTTGGACGGGTTGAGCTTGAGTTTGTTACTTCCCATCCAGACCCGTACGGCCTCCAGACACCGGGACATCACCTCGGCGGCATCGTTGGGGTGGTTTGGGGTAGATATGTACAGCTGAGTGTCATCAGTATACAGATGGTATTCTACCCCCAAACCACGGATGATCTCGCCCAGTGGCTTCATATAGGTGTTAAACAGGAGAGGCGAGAGGACCGACCCCTGATGGACCCCGCATATGAGGGGTCTCGAGGTCGACCTCTGCCCTCCTGCCAACACCCATTGCGACCGACCGGAGAGGTAGGACGAGAACCACCGTAACACAGTGCCTCCCACCACCAACCCCCCCCCCCAGTCAGTGCAAGAGGATACCATGGTCGATGGTATCAAAAGCCACTGAGAGATCTAATAGGACCAGGATAGAGGAGGACCCTCTATCCCGTGCCCTCCAAAGATCATCCACCAACGCGACCAATGCCGTCTTGGTGCTGTGACCGGGTCAGATGCTGGACTGGCGCGGGTCTAGATAATCAATTTCCTCCAGGTGATGAGGAAACTGCTGTGCCACCACACTCTCTACAATATTCATTAAAAAGTGAAGGTTGGAGACCGGACGGTAATTTACCAACAATGCTGGGTCCAGGGAAGGCTTCTTGAGGAGACGTCTCACCACCGCCTCTTTCAGGGCGGTAGGCAAGAACCCCTCACTCAAAGAAGCATTCACTATATCCTGGAGCCAGCCTCGTGTAACCTCTCAGGATGCCAGTACAAGCCAGGAGGGACACGGGTCCAATAAACATGTGGTGGCCTTAAGTCTCCTCGCCAGCCTGTTCATATCCTCGGTAGTAACAAAGTCAAACTCCTCCCAAGATGTTGTCTCAAGACCAGCATCAGGCAATCTGTCTGGGCCACTTTCAGTGGGGGGCAACTCGCTCCGAATGAGTGATTTTATCCAGCAGATACACTCCAAATTCCTCTGCTCTGCCCTGCAAAGGGGCTTCCTGCGGCCTCTGATGAAGGAGGGAGCGGGTCACCCCAAACAGGGCAGCAGGGTGGTTATCTGCGGATGCAATAAGAGTGGCACAATACTTACGTTTGGCCACTCTTATAGCCACTAAATAAGTCCTCAAATGGGCTCTTACTAGTGTTCGGTCAGATTCGGACTGAGAAGATCTCCACCTACTCTCTAGGCATCTCTTGTGGCGTTTCATCTCCCTCAGCTCCTCGGAAAACCAGGGAGCCTGGGTGATTCGGCGCCACCTGAGAGGCCGAAAGGGTGCGACCCGGTCCAAGGCCCCCATGGCTTCAAGAACTGTCTTTCCATTCTTATGCTCCCATATGGGGAAGCTCTATAGTTTAAATGGGATGTCATCCAACTTTTCTTAAAGGTGCTACACAACGAGGAACTGTATTTTCTTTCTCACATTCTATACCCAAAGAGCAATCCATTTACAGTCAAGATAATTGAGCTGTTGTACCCAATTATGTAGATTCCAAGACTTTCACAAAGTAAAAACAAAATCAATTATATAAACAAAGGTAGCAATAAAATGGCACCAAAAACTAATGGTTGCCTAGTCACCATCAGAAATGTCCAAGGGTGGGGCTCAAAAATTTCAGCAATGGATTCTCTGACTGGTTGCTGGGTGGGCATGGCCATGATGGGCATGGCCTAGTTGGCTTCCTGCACCACGGCGGCGGGGCCATTTTTGCCTTCCCCAGAAGCTTTCCTTGAGCATTTTTTGAGGGTGAAAACTGCTTCTCCCAGGCTCCAGAGGCCTTCCAGAGACCGGAAAAGGGCCCATTTCTGGCCTTCCACAACTTCCGGGAGGCCTGTTTTTCCCCCTCCCTGGGCCTCCGCTCGGGTCCTGCACTTACCTCACATCCAAAACGGGCCACATGGAGACTTCTGGGAGGGACGAGGTGGGTGGGGCCAGCCAGGGCTGGGATTTGAAGGTTCTCCAAACCGGCCATAATGTTAGCTATGGATTCTCCCGAATCCATAGCAGGCCCCCTTGGAAATATTCATTTTAAAAGAATAGATTGGCAAGAGCAACAGACGCAGAAGTAGAATCCATTGTAATCCACAATGTATTCCACAATGCTAAACTTGAGGTCAAGAAAGCTCTTTCTAGCCCATGCTCCCCTTTCAGCTTGTAACATAATAAGACCTTAAACAGAACCTCTGTAGACAGGCAGAATCATTACGCCTGTAATGGACTGTGTAAAGGTTTTGTTTGCCTCTGGTATCACTGCAAGGGAAAAACTCTCTCTACTGACCAATCTTCTCAAGCATAATAAATTAGCAGCCATGGTGATTTTATCTTACTGGCAGATACTTCTTTTAAGTGTTCTGCAGTAAAAAAAAAAAAAAAAAATTACAGGAAGTTGTCAACAATTACAGTAGGCTGAGCTCCTGACACCTAGTAGTTTGTCCAACTGCAGGAACATATGGGAAAGAAAACACATTGGATTTTCCTGCCCAGAAGCCCAGATCTAAACAAGACCCTGTGAAAATCCCTACCTGCAAAGCTACTTTAATGTGAAAATCCCTACCTGCAAGACTTTAATGAAAGATTCAGTTTTTAAACAAGATGGCCAAATCCCTAGATATAAAAGGAAGGCATAGAAAGAACTGAAAGCAACACAGTCAATATCATTTTGTTAGTGGTTAATATCTGAATATATAGGTAATATTGACTTTAGGACATAGAATCAGTCCAATTCAGGGTGGGGTGATATGATAGAAAACGCCTAGGCTTCCTTGAAGGTTTAACAGGCCCTTTTTGCATCTGCTTCTCTCCCTTTCAAAGCAAAGGTCTCACACTAATAACAAAAAATAAGGGGAAACCAGCAGCTATTGATTGGACAAAGCAAGTATTCTGATGTCAGAAATCTACCTAAGAAATTATAAAATTACTTATTGGCTGAAATTATTATCTCAGTGAATAATGAAGGGACTGGTCTGTTTTTACCCTGCATTATACATGTTGAGAAGAACTATGGACAGACAAACAGATGATAGATAGATGATAGATCAGTGAGGGCAAAACCTTCTGGTACCGAGTGCCCAAACCGGAACGTTTGCATGTGTGTGTGGGATGGAGTGCCAGAAACCCAAAGGCCAGCTGGCCAGCTGCTCTTTCGGTTTCAAGCACGCGTATGTGTGCTGGCCAGATGGTCTTCGTGCGTGCCAGAGCACCGGAAACCCAAAGACCAGTTGGCCAGCATGCACATGCGCAACAGCCAGCTGGTCTTTGAGTTTCCAGTGCTCCAGTGCATGCATAGACCAACTGGCTGGTGCACATCCACATGCCAGAAACCAGAAGAGCAGCTGGCAATGGCATGCGTGCCAAGGGCTCTGCATGCCACCTCTGGCACGTTTGCCATAGGTTCGCCATCACGGTGATAGATAGATAAAAGGAAGGAAGGAAGGAAGGAAGGAAGGAAGGAAGGAAGGAAGGAAGGAAGGAATTTTGTCTACTCAAATTTCCTAACATAGGACCAATTTACCAGATACAGCAAGGGCCACCCCCTCTGATGACTTGTAAAACATAAAGATTTGTCACTCACAGTTACTGAAAATCTGTGATGCACAAGATCATATTCTGACTGTGAAAGGACAGAGGAGAGAGGCAGGCTTGTGCTACAGTCTTAGGATAGCTTATTATTGTGGTTCAAAAACTGACCCAGGCAACTCAATTATACAGATTTAGGTTAAACCTTATGGAAGCAAATCCCAAGAGAATTTTCAACATTTTGTATTTGAAGTGTTTCATTTTTCAATGTTGGAAACCTTCAATATCTTGGAGCAAAGTTTGATATAAAATGAGCCAATTATCATTTGGCAAATTAGTGATCTCCTTACCCTTTTGGAGCACTAGCAGATTGCACTTCAGGCAAGAACCAGTGCTGATTTTTCAAGATGGGTAAATAAAAATTTACTGAGTCCCAGTTAAGCCCTGGGTGCTATGCTTTCATCTAGCAGGGAAGGTTTTAGATGATGTTGACTGAACTAGTCAAAAGAAAATAACCTAAAACTAGATCAGACCATTACAGGTTTTTAAAAAAATGGCAACCAGTTCTCTCACACCAGGGGTGAAATGCTACCGGTTTGGACCAGTAATAAAAAACGCTACCGGTTCAGGCGAATCAGTATTTTCAACAATCAGCTGTGACACACGATTTATATTAGCTAGAAAGCAGGATTTCCTAAAATTGTGTGGCATGGTGGACTCCCCTTCCCCTCGCTGTTCTACTTACCTTCGCAGGCATGCTTGGTAGCAGGCTCCACCATCTTCATCACGTCCGTTTTTGATGTCCTGTGAATGCGCGGAAGGTCCTGTGCATGTGCGGAGGTGGCACGTGTGTTCACATTTGCAAACCGGTAGCAAAGATAAGTTAATTTCACGCCATCTTACACTAAGTGGAAACCCTCAAGTCCATTACACTGTGCAGACAGAAGAATTCACTAAATATAGAGGTTGAATTCTATACTTTGTAGTATAATTCTTTTGTAATGGTTATCCTGTTTCTTGCAATAAACTTACTTATTAGAGATCTCTAATTTTGAATCATACTTCTGCAGCTTCTTTTTTAGTAGCACCCATGAGAAGCTTGGAGTAGAATAGAATAGAATCTTAGGGCTGAAAGAGACTTTGGAGGTCTTCTAGTCCAAGGGTCAGCAAACTGCGGCTCTGAAGCCGCATGTGGCTCTTTCATCTCTCTGCTGTGGCTCCCTGTCACCAGTCAGCTCCACAATTGATAGGGCTTTTGGTTAGGACAGGTAGAGGAAAAAGGATGCCATGCTAGGAGGAGACTCTAGGGTGGGGGAAACTGGACTTTTGGTTGGCTCCAGAATTGAATAGGGGGCTTCCGTTTAGGACCTTTGTGGCTCTTTGAGAGTTTAGGATTGCTGACCCCTGTTCTAGTCCAATCCCCTGGTAATGGCAGGAGACTTTATATGTTCTATCAGTTCTTGTGATTTTGATGCTATCCCTCTGTTGTTGTAGAATTGGACTACATTGGCTTTTTTGGAAGCTGCAGGCCATTGCTGGCTCATACTTAAGTGGTGGTCCACTACGACAGTGGTCACTAACTGGTTGTCCATGGACCACTGGTGGTCCATGAGAAAATGCAGAAAAATTATTTGCATTTTTTATATTGCACTAAATTAGGGGTCCTTAAACTACAGTCCCTGGGACAGATACATGCAATGAACATTTGTGTTGCTGCAGAGAGTCTCCCCCTTCTGGGTCTTTTTGTGTAGGTCAGAGGGGGGCAGAAATTCCAACTTGGGGTCTGCTTCAGCCTCCTAATATGGGACTTTGGCCAAAGATTGGAGGAAAGTACTGCCACTGGTGGCAAAGAGCCAATGGACCTTGTTCCAGTGGGACTACATCATGGCCTGGAACTGGCTGACCATCTCAGCCCGCTGAGCCTCCAGGTGCCATTACCTGGCCCTGTACTCCCACAGGTCTTCCCTCTGCTTGGAAAGCCTATGCTCGTAGTCTTCAGTGAGGTGTTTCTGCTGAGCCTCCTTCTTGGCCAGATCCAATTTGAACTGAGCTGTTTTGCTAACTCTTTCTCATGGTGGTTGCTTAGCTCCAACAACTGCTTCCTGTTGGGGCCCTAAGGAGCCTGGACAAGGAGTGGCTGGCAAGGGAGGGGTGAGTAGAGGCTGGCGAGGTGCCCCTCAATATGAATGACATCAAGTTGGCCACTTGGATTTTTCCTGCCTAGCTACAGAACTTTACTTTTCTCACTACTGAACTGTATCTTAGTTTAGTTTAGTTTAGTTTATTTCGAATTTATATACCGCCCTATTCTCCCAGATGGGACTCAGGGTGGTGCACCGAAAAGATAAAACCCACAACAAGTACAGAAGTATAAAATAGAATTAAATAATGAGACTCTGCTAAAATAATTTAAAATTATTAAAATCTAATTAAAATTACTCATTTATCTGTCTATGTCAGGCCAGCCGGTTGGAAGAAATAAGTTTTAAGTGTCCGGCGGAAGAGGTGCAGGTCCGTGATGGTTTGGATGTCGGGGGGGAGGTCGTTCCAGAGGGCCGGACCAGCCACAGAGAAGGCCCGTTCCCTGGTAGTCGCCAGCCGGCATTGACCGGCAGACGGCACCCGGAGGAGGCCCTCTCTGTGGGAGCGGACAGGTCGAAGGGAGGTATGTGGTAGGATGCGGTCTCGCAGGTAGCCAGGATATCTTGTTGGATAGGGCCCAATGCTCAACTCTGTTAACATCCTTCTGAGTGTTGAGTCTATATTCCAAAGTGTTAGCAATTTCCCCAATTTGGTGACATCTGCAAGTTTGATGATTTCCCATTCTATCCCCTCTTCTAGATCGTATCTGAAGAAAGTGAAGAGCACTGAATTGAGCAGTGAACTAATGTTCATGAATATAGACTACTCAATCCAGGGATGGGTTGCTGCCGGCATTACTGCCAGTTTGGTGCATGTGCAATTTTGCATGCACAGATGAGTTTTGCTCTCGCGCGCTCCAGACACGCGTATGTAATTGCCCATAAATAGCTTGCGCATGTGCAGAACATTAAAAAATGGGGGGGGGGGAACTATGCTGCATTGACCGGAGAACCGGTTCAGAGACTTGGCAGGCCTGGGTCACTGATGATTCTGGCAACTCAAGTCAATAAACCACTACCGGTTTCGCCAAACTGGTTCGAACCAGTAGGAACCCACCTCTGATTCAATCTTACATGCAGTATGTGTTCATATCATGCTAAACATATTTTTTTGTTATTTAAGTCAACTTACAGAACTTTAGAAAAATGTAAAAATAGGGGAGAGAGGGAGAGGGCGGGAGGGAGGGGGAGAGAGAGAGGGCGGGCGGGAGGGAGAGAGGGAGGGAGAGAGGGAGAGGGCAGGAGGGAGGGGGAGAGAGAGAGAGAGAGAAAGGAGCAGTGGTAAACCACTTCTGGGCGAAAAACCTTACCAAGGAAACCACAGGGATTTGTCCAGGCAGTCTCCAAGACACAACTAAACAGAAGAAATATATACGTATATATAACAGATGAGATTTCTAAATAACATTCTAGTCAGGAGTCTTATAGATAAAATGCATATTCAAAAACAGAAAAGTTCTTTAGATCAGACTGCAAGGAGCGGTCATAAGGCACTTTTTTCGTGGTTGTAACTTTGAATGTCACTAAACAAATGGTTGTACGTCAAGGACTACCTGTAGAAGAAGACGAGTAGTCATCTATAGTTGACGAGCAGAGACTCCCTATCTCATAAAACAAATAGGATGCTCAACGTTCTTGTGCGAGTCCCTCACCCTGGCTCAGAAAAAGTCTGGCATGAATAGAAAATAAAAAGGAATTAAAATAATCCAAACACTGATCTTTCCAAACAAAAGATTTGCACTTGGTCCCACAGCACATTATGACTCCTCAGATCTACCCAGCCTTTCCACGGCTGAGGATCGTGACAGTTGTGCTTAAAATGTGCTCTCATGATCTAATAAAGAGACATCTGGCATCAAAAGTGGCAAAACTCAAAACCTAGTGTAGAAACCATAAGGGGCTTTCCTTGAATCTAATAATTATGAAGACAATTACATCAAAGAGAGCAGCAGGAAGGTAAAATTCATCTAGAGCACCAGCTCAATTTCCTAGGGACTAAACAACAACAAAAAACAAGTTTCTTTCATACTGCTTCCATTAAATAGGTCACCATTGGAGCAATGTGTTACCTCTAGCAGTGATTTTATGAATACCCACTGAAAATAATGTGATTTCGGTATCATTCTATGTAACATATGTTTAAAGAGGAGTAGGGTCAGGCCTGGTTAGTATTAAATGGGAAACTTCCTCAGAGTAGCTAGGCTAGAATATAGACTAGGAAGTTTTAAAAACATCTCAGAAGAAGAGAGTGACAAATCTCCTCCCACTGTTGTCAATCCCCAAAACACATCTAAGTGGATTTTTACAGTACGTTCTTAGAGTTGACTCAAAAGTGACTTTAATTGCAATCTCTGCATTTCACTTGCCTTGAACTTTACTGCTAATAATAGCTCACCTCAATCAGGACAATATGTAATATTCTGCTCCTGTAAAATTTGCAGCTGATGAAGAGGACTGTGGTTCACAAAAGATGATAGCTCCTGGTCTTCTGAAAAGGAGTTAAGACACCGTTCTGTGGCCTTGTATGAGGAGCCCAGGGGGGCATATAGCCATGGGGTTGAAACAGTGGTGGGTTCCAGATTCTGTTCCAACCAGTACAGTTGGAACAGGCCCGGCATCAGCCACGTGGGGGCACAGTGTGTGCGTGCACATGCACGTGGCACACACATGTGTCGTACCTACCTGTGACGCTTCCACAAGCCTCTGCGATCACGCAGGAGCTGTATGCGCCATGAGCATGTGCGGAAGCACCAAAAGCTTCAAGCAGAGGTAAGGAGCGAGGCCGGGTGGGTGGGCCCTCCAGAGCACCGTACCGGAACAGTATCCAGTGCTCTGGGCAGGCTCCGATATGCCCATACTGGGGCGTACCTCCTGCAACCCACCACTGGGTTGAAAGCCCTGCTTTTGTCTTTTAACTAATTTAGCTCTACTTCCTTCTGTTAATTTTTTAAAAAAACTTTTATATATACTATTTTATGTTTTAACATTTTATTATGTTGGAAGAAATAATCCATCTTGTTCAGTTCCCAAATGTGAAGAAAGACGCTGGAAACACGGAGGCAGAGTCTAAAGATGGTTTAATGGTGACGCAGAACCACCAAGCACCTGCGGTTCTGGGTAGCTGACCACATGGAGTGGAGAGTGAGGGTTATTTATACCCTCTCTTGGGCCTTGCCCTTGAACTTCCTGTTCCTGTGCAAAGAAATATATTCTATTGGCTGTAGTCAGACTCCCATGAGGCCATGCAGAGGGCACAGCTGACCTTGTAGGTTGTCTGAGCCAAGCTTGTTTGAAGCTTGCTGGGTGATGCAATGAAGAGGCTTGTGTTCTGAAAGGGTGTTGGACAGGCACTACTGCCGGTTCACTCATATACACACTGCGCATGTGTGCTTGATGTGCATGCGTAGTACAATTAATGTTGTGTGCATGCACAGAATTGAAAAACAAGATGGCGGTGCCTATGGTGCTGCTGGGAGAACCAGTTCGGGGACATGGCAGGCCTGGGTCTCTGCCAGTTCCATTGACCCAGGCTAATAAATAAATAAATAAATAAACAAACAAACAAACAAACAAACAAACAAACAAACAAACAAACAATAATAATAATAATAATAATAATAATAATAATAATAATAATGATAAATTTAATTTATAGACCGCTCCCTCTCCCCAAAGGGACTCGGGGCGGCGCACAGGGGAATTAAAAAACATACAACCATAAATACATCATAAATATATAAAAATCAAATTAAACAAGTTATCCCTGCGCTAAAAACCCAAAATGCTAAAAACTAACCCCTTAAAAACCAATTAAAACAATAACAGATGACTAACCTAGGCCTGCCAAGCGGAAAAAATGCATTTTTAACTTTTGACGGAAGGAGTGGAGGTCCGTAGTTGTTCTAATTTCGGGAGGAAGGTCGTTCCAGAGGGTCGGGCCTGCCACAGAGAAGGCCCTTCCCCTGGGCGCCGCCTGCTGGCACAGCCTAGTGGACGGCACCCGGAGAAGTCCCTCTCTGTGGGAGCGAATCGGCCGCAGGGATTTATGGGGCAGGATGCGATCCCGCAAATAGCTAGGTCCCGTGCCATGGAGCGCTTTAAAGATGATGACCAACTCCTTGAAGCGCACCCGAAAGACGACAGGCAGCCAATGCAGCTCGCGCAGGACTGGTGTTACATGGGAAAACCTAGAGGCTCCCATAACTGCCCGCGCGGCTGCATTCTGGACAAGCTGAAGTCTTCGGGTGCACCTCAAGGGGAGCCCCATGTAGAGAGCATTACAGTAGTCCAGTCGGGATGTCACGAGGGCATGAGTGACTGTGCAGAGGGCATCCCGATCCAATAGGGGACGCAACTGGCGTACCAGGCGAACCTGGTAAAACGCCCTCCTGGCCACGGCTGTCACTTGATCTTCCATGGACAGCCGTGCATCAAGGAGGACGCCCAAGTTGCGTGCCCCATCCACAGGGGTTAGATGTTCACCCCCTATGGCCAGTGATGGAGTCAACTGGTTGTACTGGGATGCTGGAAACCACAGCCACTCGGTCTTGGACAGGTTGAGTCTGAGTCTGTTGCTTCCCATCCAGGCCCGCACGGCTTCCAGGCACTGGCACATCACCTCTATGGCATCGTTGGGATGGTTTGGGGTAGATATATACAGCTGCGTGTCGTCAGCGTAGAGATGGTACTCTACCCCAAAACCACGGATGATCTCGCCCAGCGGCTTCATATATGTGTTGAACAGGAGAGGCGAGAGGACCGACCCCTGAGGCACCCCACCAGTGAGGGGTATCGAGGTTGACCTCTGCTCTCCTGCCAACACAAATTGCGATCGACCGGAGAGGTAGGAGGAGAACCACCGCAACACGGTGCCTCCCACCCCCAGCCCCTCCAGCCGATGCAATAGGATACCATGGTCGATGGTATCAAAAGCCGCTGAGAGGTCTAATAGGACCAGGATGCCAAATCACTACCAGTTTGATCGAACCGGTCCGAACTGGTAGGAAGTCATCATTGTTGTGTGGCTTTGCTTTGGTTTGGATCTTGAGTGAGGGCTAATCCCATCACTCTGAGGCTGAAGGTCTTTTGTCTTGTAAATAGATTGGCCCAGTCCTTCTTAATGGGCACCAAATATCTGCTGGTTGGGGGGGGGCAGGGAGTGGGGGAGTTTCTATCTCCCTGAAGATTTCCCTTTCTCTTTTAGGGGAAATATAATATTTTGCCTTTTAAAATATTTCTCAAAATATTTCATTCTTCTAGAAGGAGTGGGTGCTAACTTTTTACAATTATATACCGTCCAAAGTCTCACTTTGAAGGAGAGAGAGAGGACAGAAATGTGAAAAATAAATAAAATATCACCCTAAATCTGATTGTCCTAAAGATGCCGTAGCACTCTTTTTTTAAATTGATTCTGATCATCGACAACAGTGTTCAGAATAACCTTAATGATTTTTAACCACAATAGACCACAATAGAAAAGACATGGAAGATCAGAAGGGACACATTAATCAAGCATTAATTGGGGGGGGGGGAGAGGAGTGAGCCCATTCCCAAATGAGAGCACAAAGAGCCTGTTTCTGAAGGTAGAGAGTTCATGAGTCAGATGTTATTTTGCTACTACTGTTGAGCTTCCCATCCTGCCAGTCACTTATGCGGCAAGGAGCAATAACATTTAACTGTGTCCCAGGGTAATGCCAAGGCTGAATTACCAGGGATGCTAGCTTCTTCTTGTGAAACATTTCCTTCCAAATCTAGGAAGATTGATAATAAAAATCCAATATGATGAAGAGCCAGTCTCAAGCATTTGCTGTCACAATCTCCAAAGACATGATTAAACTTGAAGATTCCGTCCCTGCTGATCCATAACACTCATTTGAAATTCTCCATTCCACAGGGAATTGCAATTAATACACAAATCTCTCAAAATAGATAGGGAGAGCTGATTAAAATAATTAATTTCTGTTTGCCTGATAGATGCCACAGCTGGATCAAATATAGAGGAGAGATACTGAATAACTGGGGAGGTTCATAATAGCTGTCAAACATTAGAAAATAAGCAAAATCCAGCATATGCTAACGGTAAAAACTCTTTTTGATTCCATGTTCCTTGCTGGTTATTTCAGACACATTTACAGTTTGTGGTTTTCTTGGCAGCACTAGGAGAGATGCTTGTTGGTTTTGCTTAACGTACACATGTCTGCAGTCTCTAGTCTTTGGTTAGCCTGCTCTGTCCTGTTCTGCTCTTTGTTTTGTAAAGAACTGGAGTAGGTTCTGGGTATAATACATTGAAAAATCCTTGCTGGGGGTTGTAATAGCAAAACAGAGAACCAGGAAGAGGGTTTAAACAATCTGAAGCAACCTTACACTCTTCCCCTACTGCTTTCCAAAATAACCAGGGAATCAGGATTAGTGGCGTAACTAATTAGAGAGCTGTGATGTGGCAGTGGTTAGAATGCGGTATTGCAGGCTAATTCTGCTGACTGCCAGCAGTTCAATTCTCACCGGCTCAAGATTGACTCAGCCTTCCATTTTTCCAAAGTTGGTAAAATGAGGACCCAGATTGTTGGATGCAATGTCCTGACTCTGTAAACTGCTTAGAGATGGCTGCCATATATTATGAAGTGGTAGTATATAAGTCTAAGTGCTATTGCTATCTGAAGAAAGGAGCAAAAAAGGAGGGAAAATCTTAATAAAAGTCCTGATTGTAGTTATGTTCCTTCTGTTTGCTATCCAGGTTGGTAGATCCAAATGACCCTTTCTAGCTTTGGAGTTGAATACCACTCTGCTTGGAACAGATGCAGCAGAGGCAGAACATTATTAGAAGGAAAAAACATCAAATTTAATGACAGTAAATTGATTGAAGAATGGATGGGTAGCTGTGAGGTGGAGGATCTAAAAGGTTAATAGTGGTCTTTGCAGCTGTCATTTCTATATGGCTGTAAAGTCAATACATGTAGAAAAAGAGGAAGGCTTCAGTTCTCCTACTGCAACCCCCATTTCAACTTTTTGACTCTTTCTACAGAAGCTATTGATTGAGAACTGTGAGGGAGGACCCTGATGGTAGAAGAAATAGCAATCAGTGGTGAGTTCCCCATTCATGTTTTAAAAATTGTGGTGCATTTCTCTGGTAGCTTTGCTGTCAAACTGAGACACTGCATTATTATGGGATGGAATCTACAAAACCTCCAAAGACGGCCTATCTGTAATGTTCTCAACTCCACTGGAAAAAAACATCTAGATATCAATAAAATTCTCTGAAAACAACAAGAGTAATTTAAATAAGCAGTGCCAGAATGTGTAAATCCCCCTTCCTTCAAATCTAGCAAATTTCTTCATAACTATTAAGGTTTGAGGTTTATTGGATTTATACGCCGCCCTTCTCCCAAAGGACTCAGGATGGTGTACAACATAAAAAACACATACAGTGGTACCTCGGTTCACGAACGCCTCTGTTCACGACCAATTCGGATTACGACCAAAAATTTCCCCAAAAATGTGCCCCGGTTCACGAACACCGTTTCGGTTCACGAACGGAAAAGTTCGTAAAAATACGCTCCGCTTCACGAACTCCGCCTCGCTTCACGAACTCCGCCTCGCTTCACGAACTCCGCCCTCGCATCACGAACAGAAAAGTTCGTAAAAATGCTCGGATTCACGAACCCCGCCTCGCTTCACGAACCGGAGCCGCGGACATTTTAAAAACAAGGTCAGAACGGATTAACCGGATTTACATTGAACCCTATGGGAAACTGTGCCTCTATTCACGACCAATTCTGTTCACGAACAGAGTCAGTTCAAGAATCACAACCAAAAAACAAGGTCGGAACGGATTAACCGGATTTACATTGAACCCTATGGGAAATTGTGCCTCGCTTCATGACCAATTTGGATCGCGAACAGAGTCAGTTCACGAATTAAGTTCGTGAACCGAGGTACCACTGTATTACAAAAGTTAAAAGGGAGATTAAATAAAATATCTAAAAAAAACCAATTGACATTTACAATAAAATTTTAAAAATTAAATTAAAATTAACAATTAAATTAATCGTTTATTTTATTCAGGCCAGGCTGGCTTGCTGGAAAAGCCAGCTTTTTAGGGCATGTCAGAAGGACTGGAGGTTGGGAAGCTTCGGGGGCAGTTTATTCCAGAGGAAGGAGCTCCCATAGAGAAGGCTCTCCCCTTGGGGGTCGCTAGCAGACACTGTCTGGCCGACGGCACCCTGAGGAGGCCAACTCTGTGGGATCGCACTGGACGGTGGGAGGCTACTGGTGGCAGTAGGTGGTCTCACAAGTACCCTGGGCCTAAACAGTCCCAACATTTCCAAAAATCTTAATAATTTTTTTTCTTTATCAATTTTAGGACTGATGATCATATATTTTAATAAATTTAATTTACAAATTTCTCAACCAGAATTTCACATACATGCAAATTCATCACAATTGAAAGTTGGGAGTTGAATTGAGAGAGCAACGAAGAAACTATAGCTAGCTAAACAGCATGGGTGACACAAGCAGAAACATCTTTCAGTTGAAGAGGAAATGAAGGGTAGTGGGACCGAGAGGATCACTGAACTCTGGAGAAGCCTTGAAAGATCCTGGAGTGGTCCTAAGGAACAGTGGGGAGATATGAAAAGGAATCTCTAAAGGTGGAAAATCCATGAAGTACAAATGACTACTGTATTAACAGAAAGAAAGTCTGTTTGAAGTTGAAGGTTAATTTAACTTCTCACTTGAACTTAGAAGTATGTTGAGAGATCTAGCACGCAGGAATATTCCGATTCCTACCCCACACATTTGTTCAGTGTACCAATTCAACTATATAAGGTACATTTTAAACATATAAATAGGCCTTCATAATCCATCATGTTGAAATGTCACATAACAATGAGTCTGACCAGCTTCATAGTGTTTGGAGATCTGTTTGGAGGAATGAAATATTCTATATTTACTTACAGAAAAACTTAGAGAGAAAGAGAGAGACTGCTAAAATTGTAGCCCTTCAGTTTAAAATAAGCAATGCTCACTTGACCTTTGTGCCGAGGCTCACTGCTGCAAAAATCATTAAAAAATGATCCATAAACAACACTGATGAAATAACTAGCAGATTAGGAACTTGTTTCTCTGCATGCCCTTAACTGTTCACATTCTCTAATGCCTCTTCGGCATTACAGTTCTATAGACATGTATAGCTATGATTGCCTTGTTGATGCCAGTTTAGCAAAAGCAATGTTCTATACTTGTCAGGTCCATCTGCCACACCACCTGTCATTTGCAAGCCCCCTTATGAAACATTAATGCTAATATTATAGGTATGACTCACACCCCGCTAGAAGATAGTAGTTGAATTCCCATGGATTGAATTGTGAGGTGCACTGACTATGTCCAGTCTTGTGTCACTGGAAAAAAAAACTTTAACCAAAATCTGGAAGCTGTCTTGCAATTCTAGTTTATGTTATGTGCCCTGCTGGATATAACTGCCAATATTAAATAGTATTACAGTTAATAACAGCGATATAGAGAAACCAAAAGGCATGTTCACAAGTCACATCCATACTGTATAGAGATTTTGCATTGCTCCTAAACTGATGCTTTCTATGAATTCGCCTTTTTGAACCTGTCACTTGAGCTGATGTATCTGCAGTTCATCTGTGGCCAGCTTAAAGCATAGTAGAGCAGTTTCCATTTTAAGATACTGAAACTCTGCGGAGCTTGTGGGAAGACTGGCTTCCTATTGGTGGAAGCTTTGGTAACATGCCACAAACTCTTCTTCAACTTCTTGCAGAAGTTCAACAAGAAATGGGAACATTTCTAATGCAAGGTCACTTTGGGATGGGTTTGGTGATCTCTAAATGGATTTTAGCTGGCTAATGTTTGACTTTTATTAATGTTGCCTTCCTTTACTTTTAATCTATAGAATGTGGTTCAACAAGTTCTCTTCCATGCTGAAATTTAACCTTTGGGCTGAAAAAGTTCCCCCACTCACAGAGATTGCTAACGGATCAGATAACTGCAAAGAAACACAATCCTTCTATTCTCCCCCCCCCCCCCCCACCATCTGGTAAATACCTATCCTTCCATCCCTCCACACACACACACCTTTGCCACAGTGGTGGGATTCAGCCGGTTTGGGCCGGTTCAGGCAAACCAGTTGTTAAATTGCTGGCTGGCCCCACCCCTTCCTGCCCCACCACAGAAGTCCCCATCTGCCTTGTTTTGGCTCCCAGATAAGTGCAGGGAGGCCTACTAGGCCCAAAATGGGGTGCAGAGGATGCAGTGCCCCCCCATGTCCTGTTTTTGCTGCCAGGAGGGTGCAGGAGATCAAGTGCTGCCTGTCACATCAAGGCCACGCCCATCCAGCCAGTTATTAGGGCAGAGAACCAGCTGTTAAATTATTTAAATCCCAGCACTGCTTTGTCATCACAACTGATGAAGTGTCTTGGATGAGAAAGAAAAGGTTTTGTTCTTCTTTCCCAAGGAAAAAACAGTCCGGTTGCCATTTGAAAAAGCACTTTTAAGACAACTGTGACCTGGATGACCAAGAATCTCCACAGACACTTTCCCCACTCTTGTTCCATGTACGTAATAATAATAATAATAATAATAATAATAATAATAATAATAATAATAATAATAATAATAATAATAATAATAATAATAATAATAATAATAATAATATGAATTGGGAAGGGGGTTGGGATTTTGTGGATTAAACATGCTCCCAAAGAGCTAATGAATTCTGTTCTTTCAACAACATAGGTTATCTGGTTAGAGGTTAGATAAGGAGTTGGGATTGATGTCTTGAAAGCTGATGAAGTGACTAGTACTCTGATGGTCATGAGATATGGTCATTGGGTAGGGGCATACACTTTCTCTTAAATCATAGCATGATGTCAAAATGTTAATATTTTTGTACAAAAGCATTTTTAGATCCCCTGCACAGCCATCGTATGCCTCGTTTCCAACAGGACTAATTCAGTTGCATTGCAATGGAGTGATATTTCCCAAATGTCAGGGGTGACTCTGACAGCCCACAGGAGCCCATACCTCTCTGTCAGTCTGTCACAAAAGCAGCCCAGCTACCCCAAACAAACACTTTGTTCTAGTGAGTTAAGTAAAAGTGGAGAGTAGGCGTTCGCTTAGATGCCCCACTGGAATATTTCAAAGAAAAGAGAGAAGGGGGGGGGGGGAAGCTGCTAGAGCTGCAAAGAATGGTTTTAAAAAAACAACAACTCAGGGAGAGCTGGGAGAAAAAGGAGAACATTGATGAAAGACAGTAATTGCTGACAAAATTAGGATCAATTTTAAAAATTGGGGGTTTGAAGATTTGTAGTTTCAGTAAAGAGCATGTTGGCTGGTGAACCTAAAATGGAGTAAGAAGGGTTACATTAGTGAAGCATTGTTGGTTCAAGAGGAATGCAGACATATGTCCAAATATGTTAGAACAACATTATAGCTTGCAAATGAATGGAGTTAAGACATTCCTAGACTGCAGTAAAAGTGAGCGAGGGGGAAATGGTTTTGTTCCAATATGTTTTGAAGTTATTAGCTTTGTTGTTAGTTGCAAAGTCATGTCCGACCCATCGCAACCCCATGGACAACGTTTCTCCAAGCCTTCCTGTCCTCTACCATCCTCTGGAGTCCATTTAAGCTCATGCCTATTGCTTCAGTGACCCCATCCAGCCACCTCATTCTCTGTCATCCCCTTCTTCTTTTGCCCTCAATATTTCCCAGCATTAGGCTCTTCTCCAATGAGTCCTTCCTTCTCATTAGGCGGCCAGAGTATTTGAGTTTCATCTTCAGGATCTGGCCTTCTAAAGAGCAGTCAGGGTTGATTTCCTCTAGGACTGACTGGTTTGATCAATTTGCAGCCCAAGGGACTTGCAGGAGTCTTCTCCAGCACAATAGATCAAAGGCCTCACTTCTTTGCCTCTCAGCTTTTCTTATGGTCCAACTTTCACAGCCAAACATTGCAACTGGGAAAACCATAGCCTTAACTATACACACTTTTATTGTCAGGGTGATGTCTCTGTTTTTTCGTATGCTGTCTAGATTTGCCATAGCATTCGTCCCCAGGAGCTAGCATCTTTTAATTTCTTGGCTGCAGTCCCCATCTGCGGTGATCTTGGAGCCCACAAAAATAAAATCTATCACCACCTCCATTTCTTCTCCATCTATTTGCCAGGAATTGAGAGGGCTGGTTGCAGGAGTGGGTTCTGGTTTCTTCTACTGCTGGTTCACTCAGGAATGGGCTTTGTGCACACGCCCACATCAAGTGTGCACACATGGACAGTAGAAAAAAGTTTCTGTCCATGCGGAGAAGCAAAAAACAAGATGGCGGCACCTATGGCACCACAGATAGAACTGGTAGGAATCCATCTCTGGCTGGATGCCATGATGAAAGTTATTAGTTACCTGAAAGGATAGTGGAAGGAGGGAGCGGACAATGGAATTCAATTGCCTAACTTGTAAATTGTTTTTGCAAAACTTGTCTGAAAGCAAAAGCAGATCTATTTGTGTAATAAAGGAGGAGAACAAAGCAGAAGATATTTTTTGCCTGGATTGTTATCAAATCCTGAGACCTCACAGGAAGAGGTCTCAACTTGAGCAAGCTTGAGCTTTCTGTTGCATCTGTAGATGTGGCATACTTCTGTAGTGACAAATGTTGGTTTTAGTACTTTCAGGTTCATTCAAATATTAATAAGAATGAGATAATGAGCTATAGAGAGAAAAGAATATTGGTTTTTTTTAAATACACCAATGATATGCATTCTCATCATGACATAACATGATTTTGGGAGTAATGGATGTTCTGTCCCCCAATTGGTTCGTTAAAAGGAGTTCTTGATGGGAGAAGATGTTCTGATGGCCTCAAGATCACTTTTTTCCCGTCCTTGTGCCCAAATCCAGCTCATTGCTAGGGAAACTGAGAAGTTTCATATTGATTAAACCAAGGGTCACCAACCTTTTGGACCTGCAGGATTTAAATTCATAATTTAAATCCCACAGACCAATATGATTTTTTTAAAAAAGTATTTAGTACAATATAGAAAATGCAAATCATTTTTCTGTGGACCACCAAAATTTTCTCATGGACCACCATTGGTCTATGGACCACCAGTTGGTGACCTCTGGATTAAACCACCTGAATGCTAACATGTCTACCTTTCTGCTGCACATAAATAAAAGGCAAAAGTCTTAAGCAGCGGAGGACCAAGTTGTTGGCGTTGTTTTGTGTGACATGAGCTGGAGGTAACGTGTGTATATCAAAGAATAAATACAGGAAGAATCTATAGTTGGAGAACCAGTAGGAGCAGGCTGGATGCCAATGAGGTAGGCTGGCAAAGGTGCTGGAAATTGAAAAAAGTCATTTCCCCTCTTTCTGTCCACCCCTGTCAAGCTACAAGCCATCCTAATTGTGAAAACACTGAGAAACATTTATGAGTCAGGGATAGAATGAAATAGACAACAGACTCTCAAAAGCTCAGTTGGAATTGTCTGTGCAATTCCGTATATGTATAATTTGTCAAGCCAAGGCCACTTTATCTATTTGAAACTACACAAATAATCACTGTAATTCAGAGAACAGCATGTGTGACTATCTGGAAAGTTCCTGTTCTCCCCCCCCCCCCCCCTTCCGACAGGTTCCATTCTGCATTAATGTCAGAGGGAAAAGTTTAGTTTCCTATCAGATAGATTTGATTCCCCCTTTCCATTATCGAAATGAGTAGTGGCTGGGCCTTATAGGTTCTTATTTCAGGCAATTAATTCATGATAGGTAGCTTCAGTGCAGAAAGCCCTCAATTTACAACAGTTGATTTAGTGACCATTCAGAGTTACAACAGCACCGGAAAAATGGATTTATGACTGTTTTTCACATGGTCACGTGATCAAAATTCAGATGGTTGGCAACCAGCATGTGTTTATGATGTTTACTGTGTCCTGGGGTCATATGATCATCTTTTGTGACTTTCTGACAGGCAAAGTCAATAGGGAAGCCAGATTCACGTAATAATTCTCTTAACAAACGGTGTTTACTGACTTAATACCTGCAGTGATTCACTTAAGAACTGTGGCAAGAAAGCAATAGCACTATAGTATCGCTTCATAAACTGCCTCTCTAAGCAGTTTACAGAGTCAGCCTATTGCCCACAACAATCTGGGTCCTTATTTTACCCACCTCGAAAGGATGGAAGGCTGAGCTAATCTTGAGCTTGGTGAGATTTGAACTCTTGGCAGTGAGCAGTGAGTTAGCCTGCAGTCCTGTATTCCAACCACTGTGCCTCCACAACTCTTAAGAAAGGTTGTAAAAAGGGGCAAAACTCACTTAATAAATGTCTCACTTAGCAACATAACTTTTGGTCTCAATTATGATCATGAATGGAGGACTACCTATATAATTTAGAGAAAGGCTATTGCATCTCTTTCTCACTATCAGGCTCACCTCAATTCCGATTCTAGTGATTCTTTGGGTGGAAAAAGAATGCCTAATTTATCCACTTGTTAACCAACTTTACTCTGACAGGGATGTCATTTTCCTTCTTTGACCAATGGATTCTTCCTGTTATTTGAATCTGGTAGAGAGACCTAAATGGCTCGATTTTAAAAATACAGCAACACCATTTTTAAGCATGAAATTCCACCCTGAATCTCATCCTGGAGTCCATTTTTGCTTTGGGGTTAATAAAAAATTTGGCTTCCTGGGGACTGGTTTTCCTCACCGCGACCTCATCCTTTTCTTCCCCAGGTACTAAAAAGTCTCGATGTTTATAAGCAACAAGCAACACCATTTTTAAGCATGGAATTCCACCCTGAATCTTGTCCTGGTGTCCGTTTTTGCATTTGCAAGGATGCATTTTGTATTCTTACTATCATAGAACGTAGAACACCATTAATAGTATCAAACAACTTCTCCCTATCCCAGGTCCTTGGGAAGGAATCGAAAAATGGGTAAAAATGCCAGTTCCAGTCTCAACATCTATAATAATAATAATACAATAGCAGAGTTAGAAGGGACTTGGAGGTCATCTAGTCCAACTCCCTGCCTAGGCAGAAAGTCCTACACCATTTCAGACAAATGGCTATCCAACATCTTCTTAAAGACTTGCAGTGTTGGGGCATTCACAACTTCTAGTGGCAAGCTGTTCCACTGATTAATTGTTCTAACTGTCAGGAAATTTCTCCTCAGTTCTAAGTTGCTTCTCTCCTTGATTAGTTTCCACCCATTGCTTCGTGTTCTGCCCTCAGGTGCCTTGGAGAATAGTTTGACTCCCTCTTCTTTGTGGCAGCCCCTGAGCTATTGGAAGGCTGCTATCATATCTCCCCTAGTCCTTCTTTTTACTAAACTAGACATACCCAGTTCCTGCAACCGTTCTTCGTATGTTTTAGTCTCTAGTCCCTTAATCATCTTTGTTGCTCTTCTCTGCACCCTTTCTAGAGTCTCCACATTTTTCTACATCGTGGTGACCAAAACTGGATGCCGTATTCCAAGTGTGGCCTTACCAAGGCATTATAAAGTGGTATTAACACTTCACGTGATCTTGATTCTATCCCTCTGTTTATGCAGCCTAGAACTGTGTTGGCTTTTTTGGCAGCTGCTGCACATGTGATCTGGCTTACCAACCTATGTGACCAACCATAATAATTATGTAATTTTTTGTTGAGTTCCATGTTGGATATAAAATAGAGTATAGAAGTAACAAAATAAACAGGAGTACCACTTTGGAGATTCTGACGGTATTAACTATCATGAAGAGTTAATATGAAATATAATTCCATAACTTGTGGTCTAACTTCTACAGATGAGCTCTAAGTTAACAGGAAAAGATATCTCTGATTCTTTATGAGTCCTAATGTGTTTCACAGTACTTTGCTTTTCCCTTAGCTCTGCCCCTAGAATTCTCTCTTGTTATGAAAATACATTGCCCAGCCTCCCCACCACCACCAAAAAAATGGCAGCACTTTCAAAGGAATGTGAGAATGGAGTTTGTCCTTAAACTCCCTAGATAAAAGCTGCTTAAACTCTTTCTCATTTTACATCGATCATATCCTCTTGTGTGTAAAAGAGATCAGATAGAATCTTTGCCTTTTATCCATAAATCCAATTAAAATAGCATATGGAGAGATCAGATTTCCTTTAGATGTCAAGTCTGGAGTTAACATTAACATCTGTTGTAATTAAAAAAAACACAAATCTTTATGAGGAGATGTAAAATGCACATTTTAATAGAATAGCTCATTAATGCTCTTGACCGAAGTACTAACTAGATTGTTTACTTTTGCTCTCTTCTGTGGAAGTGCAAGGAAGCTGTGAAGAAATTTAATAAACTAAGTATTTGAACTGGAAAAAAATATATCTGGGAACAACTTTGTTTTTAGTTGGACTGAGTTTGCTTTCCTTGAATACTCTGAAAGATTGCGAAAATGAAAATACTAAAACTATGCAGTCTCCCATTCATGGTGGGATGCAAAAAAGTATACTACTTGTTCTGTGGGTGTGGCTTAGTGAGCATGGCATGGCTTGATGGGCGTAGCTTGGTGAATGTGGTAGGGGAAGGATACTGTAAAATCTCCATTCCCTCCCCACTCCAAGGGAAGGTTATTGCAAAATCCCCAATTCCTCCCGATCAGCTGGGACTCGGGAGGCAGAGAATAGATGGGGGTGGGGTCAGACAGAGGTGGTATCTACTGGTTCTCTGAACTACTCAAAATTTCTGCTCCTGGTTCTCCAGAATTGGTCAGTACCTGCTGAATACCACCTCTGCTCCCATTCCAAGACTTTACAAAGCAAGAACAACATAATAGTGCACAGTTTGAAAAGCCGTTCCTCTGAATATTGTATGCAGAGTTTGTGTGGTCAAAAGCTCCAACCTCAGGTGTTCTAACCTCATTGTCGTGACGCACATAGATGGGATGCACTCACAATTCTGCTGCAAAATTGCATCAACAAAATGAGAAACAATATGAGAGGAGAAAGTGATCCTGTAAAACAGCTCTCCCTCCAAACTTACATTTGCAGAGCTATGCATGTAGACCCTTCATGCAATATTCAGAGTATGTGAGGTGTGGGATGTGGAGCTCCTCCACATGTATCTTTTTTTGAATGTATGTGGGGGAAAGGTATCTGACACTGCCTTATATTAAATTCAAATGTGCATGTATTAAGTTATGTATAATTGTAGCCTTCCATGACCTGCTGTGTACTTTATAAGCATTGCCACCCAGTGAAGGAATAGAGGAAATGTTACGTAAAGACATGTGTACCAAGTTACCATGATCTCTGTAGCTGATTACCTTGAATACCTATGAGCTCACCTAATTAGCAGAACCAGATGTGGGAATAGAGGAAAGGTTATGTACAGACATGCGCATTAAACTGCCAGTGATCTCAGTGGCTGATTACCTCAACATCTATGACTTCAACTGTTTATTAGTATCAGGTAGTACCAGGGGCCTCTGGATATGTGAAGTCTTTACTCTGGTTGGGATGGACTTAGATATTGACAAGTAAAATGTACCAATAAGATGCTGTTGCTACCCATGCTTTTGCTTTGCTTGTTAAAACTGTATAAAAGCCAAATAAACGCTGTGTAGGCAGACAGACATTTTGGACACCACTGCTGTGATGGATTTCTGAAACCTACAGCCCAGGGGTGGGCTTCAAAAATTTCATCAACAGGTTCTCTGCCTGGTTGCTGGGTGGGCTGGCCATGGTGAGCATGGTCTAGTTGGCCTCCTGCACCACAGTGGGGAGAGGTTTTCAGCTTCCCTAGGCTCCAGAGGCTCTCCTCAAGCCTCTGAGAGGGTGAAAACTTCCACCCTGGACTCCAAAGGCCTTCCGGGAGGCCCGTTTTCTTCCCTCCCAAAGCCTCTGCACAGGCCCTGCAGTTACCCCGCATCCAAATCGCTGCCCCAACTATCTATCACTCCCTCCTTTCTTTTTCCTTGTGGCAACCTTGAAGCCTCAAAGATGGCCTAAGCCAGGTACACTTCAGGGTTGACACTGCTGTACTAGAGCCATATTTCTTTTGACCCACTTATCAGAGTTGCTCAACTGATAGAATTAAACCAGGCATTCGGGAGGCTGAACTTCTCACCCAATGAGATAGTTAGATGGATCAGTAGAGACAGATGAATTCCCATTTAGTAAAGGATAGAACATGAAAACAGAATAACAGAATGCCAGCAGTTATCTTCCACAGCTCAAGCCACTCAAATGCTTTATTAATAAGCAACAACCCATACAGAGCCATAGCACTTTCTCAGGTACTGGGTGACAGGCCCATAAATACGTAAGACTAGAGGCCCTTTTGCATGGTTTCCCCCTATTGTGATACATTCCATCATCTGCCAGAACAGCCCCTCTGGATTTTATGCAGGACAAACAAGCCAAACTTTGTGCAAGACAATTAATGGTCACAAGTTTAATATCAGTACTTAAAACAAGGTCAGAGTAATATCAAAGCTTTTTAAGTTTCCGGAACTTAAAATTACAGATCTCAAAGGTACTGCTTTGGAGTAACACAACTTTACCAGCAACATTGGGTGAGAAACTGCTGGCACACAGCATATCAAAATGTTTCAGGCTTTCTCAGAAGGCCACACCAAGACATTTATAACACATTGCAGTTGTTAATCAGCTGTATCAGATACTTGTCATCTATCTCACATGAAAACTGCAATCTGTGTAACCACCCTGCCTTCCTCTCAACTGTCTTACTTGAGCTTAGCTATTTCATGCATTTGACGAAATGAGTTGGAGCTCATGAAAGCTTATGCACCTTTTAGTAAAATTTGTTAGCGTGCAAAGATGCCACCACATTCCTGATTTTTATATGATTAATGTGCATGCGTGAACCTCCCCCACCCTACCCCCGGTAAGAAGGGATATCTATATATATAAAAATGGCTGTTTATGTATATGTTCCAACATAAGTCTGGAACACCTCAAGCAATTTCAACCAAACTTGTTACACAGATTACTTACTCTTTGGAAACAAATACTGTGGAGGTAAGACAACCCTAAAAACCCTCAGGATGTGTGTTCTGTTAAGATACAACCTGTTGTGCCTTAAAGTGACTTCTACTGTACTGCCGTAAAATGGCTTCTGCTTTACAGCACAGTGGAGTTGCCATGGTAATGGCTTCACAGTACTCCACAAGGGGGGTCCCTCTGGTAAGGAGGAAAATCCAACATTAGAAATTACATTTGGGTTGGACATTTCCCCCTATAAATAAATACCAGGGCAATGCCTGGTTATTGGCTAGTGTCTTATATATGTGAGATATATGTCAGACTATAAACATAACTGTTAAATAAAAACAGCCACCAAAGCATAATGACAAAGATGCCCCTGCACACACACACAAACACTTTCTCTCTTTTTAACATGAATTTGCATTCAGAAAATTTATGTTGTGATAACATAAATTGCCTGAAAGTTATTCCTTTTCCTGGCAAAATCTTTTATGTCATTAGTGTTAAATACCACGTATACTAGCTACTACCGTGCTTGAGCTGGGCCATCTTCATACCTTAAAGTTCCTTGAAAGGAAACAGGGCCTGATCCAATTCCAGCTCTGGAAATTAAGGGGAAAAATTGTGTGTACATTTTCAGACTTTCTCAAAAGATGCTGGATTAAAAGAGAGTCATTTTCTATCTCATTGTACAGTAGAATCAAGACTTACCTGTCTTAGTATCAAATACAACTCTTGATGATTCATCAAAAATCATCAAAACTTAATTGTAATTTTTAGTTCTGTGTTAAAATTTTAAGGAAATGATGGAATATTTCTTTAAAATGTTCAATAGATTTGTATTTTTATAGTGTTTTATTCTCATTTTATACACATGCTTGCATTGTTTTATTCTTTTTAATATTGTAAGCTGCCCAGAGTCACTTTACAGTTGAGATGGGTGGCAAATAAATTTACTAAAACAGAAACAAGTAAATATAAATGAAATAGATACTGTAAAAATGAAAATCTGTTACTTGTTTTTATTTATTGGTATCAGGGAGAACATTTAGGTTTCCTTCCAAGTTTCTGAATACAAGCCAGCCAGATGCCACTTGATTCTTGCTTCTGATTTAAGTTCTATTGTTTGGTGATTTTTTTTTTTTTTTAATCACAGAGGAGATATAGCACTGTTTATTTTTTAATGATTTTTCATCTTTTTTAAGCACACACTGTCCATCAGATTCCGCTTTATCACATGAATATGATTTATGCTGTGGCTATATTGAAATTAATTTTGGAATTAATGTTAATTTACAAGAGATTAAGTTGCCAAGTTTGCTTTCTCAATATAATTCTTCCAAGTCTTTAAGATATTACATTCTTACGGCCAATTCTTTGCTTGAATAAATTGTTACACTTAAAAGTGACAGCATACGAAATCTCTTGCTTTATGCAGTTCTCAATTTCTGATATAGTCTTTAGTCACATATACACTTTGTACTGGTTATATTTATGCAGGAGAGAAATCTAGACTGAGAGCTAGGCGTGACAGCTAAAATAAATAGTTACATTCAGGTTACAGCCAGCTATCTTTCTTCTCCTCCTTCTCCTTCTCCTCCTCCTCCTCCTCCTCCTCCTCCTCCTCCTCCTCCTCCTCCTCCTTCTTTACGTATAAACAATAAAGAACTCCAGATTTTACTCTGCTCACTGCTAGTTTTTCATATTCCTTTGTTAATGAAGCTCAACATTTAGGTAATGCTCTTTGCAGATTATGGTTCATAAAATCACCAGAAGGTGAGTTTAACTTGCAAGAAATTATACTTTTTGTCATTTTTTTTAGTGGTTGTGCTAGAAGAGAGATAAGTAATCTGGTGGCCTCCAAAGGTTTTGTATTTCTTCCAGAATTTGGGACCCATTGTCTAGTCTGATGGGAATTGAAGCATCCAGTGGTCACCACAGTGGTGGGTTTCATATTTTGTTACCACCAGTTTGCTCCGCTTGTGCCCACTCACATCCACAGGCACACGCACCCTTCTGTACATGCGCCCAGCCTTCTGCGCATGCGCTCACGTTCCGGGCATGCACCCGGCCTCAAAAACATGCCTAAATAGAATGGCATAGAGCCGGGGGGGGGGCAAGGGGAGGCGAGCCCACCTGCCTACCTGTGATTTCCGCTACCGGTTTGGGCGAACTGGTCCAAAACAGCTGAATACCACCTGGATCACCAGATTGCCAATGTTATCTCTGGAAGTGAACTCAAGGTAAAGACAAACTATACTGAACAAAGAATGAACTTATTTTACATAGTATGTGGGGAAGGTAACTTGGCAGGTAGGGTTTCATACAGAAAAACGTATTTCCATTTGAGATTCCTTATTTTAATATATTTGGTATTACAAAACCATAGTTTATTATAACACAAGCATGAAAAAGAGTACAGTTTAACAGGAGAGAGATATAATAAAGAGAAAAATCTACAGACATTAGAAAGACATTTTTTTTATTTTTTTATTTTATTAAATTTATATACCGCGCCACTCTCCCAAAAAGGGACTCGGGGCGGTGCACAGGAAAAATTAAAACCACGCATATACATAAAATACCGATAATAAATATATAAATATTAAAAACTTATTAAATTAACCCGGCCTGTGCTAAAACCAATTAAAACCCCAATAAAACTAATTCAATTTTAAAACCAATAGATAGACTCGAGAAATTAAGCCAGGCCAGCTAAGTGAAAAAAGTGCGTTTTTAATTGTTGACGGAAGAGTTGTGAGGAGTACATCATTAGCGACTTGAAATAGGGATAGGTTGTCATGATTCAGAGTTTTCCCTTCTTTTTATGTTGCGCTAATAAGCTACCTTAGATAAACCTACTTCTATTGTATAATTGTAGTCCTATTTATTTAAAAGCAAGTCCTATTGAATTTCATGAGACTTGGGCCAAGATAATTGGATATTAGATTATAGCCTTCTGGTCAAATGAGCTGTCTCAGCAGTTAACATTTTTTTCCCCTTGAACATTCAATGAATATAATCTCTGGCTGGTCTGTAACTACAGTATTCTTATGGAAATTAATTAGGTTTTGATGTGTTTACTGGAACTTACCATTAGTATTAATCAAACTGGACTGTAGCTTCCTACAATACCTCAACTTACATGCAATTATTACTGAGTCCAATAAAAACTTATTCCTATATACATGGGTGTAGAATTAGGGAGTGCTACATTACTTCAAAGCATACTTTCAAAACCAGAGGTAAACAATCCAGTATCCTGTAAATGTGGTAAACTCCAATTGCCTGAATACTCTCCTAGCCAAAGGCTGCCAATTTGTTTTGTTTATTTATCAAATTAGATAAAGCAAAGTTTAATTTAAATTCTGAGAGCAGCCATCCAGATGATTGGGGAAGGCTGCTATTCCTAATGTAGATGATTGTAATATTTGGTGATCCAAAATTCACTGGGAAGCCATTTAGATCAGGGGTCCCCAACCTTTTTTGCACCAGGGACCGGTTTCATTTTAAAGAAAATTCTGCGGACCGGCTGGCGTAGAGGAGGAGCGGGGGGGAGGGGGAACAGACGGCGCATGCGCACGCGGGGGGGGAGGAGTCGGCTCACTCGGCCCTCTAGGGCCTCCAACAGTGCGAATGGCCGCGCCTGCGCTTTCCCGCATCGGTGCGCGTTCTGCCCAGGGGGCTGCCCCCTACTCCTCCTCTCCGGCCCTGCGGACCGGTTCCTATCAAGCCACGGACCGGCACCGGTCCACGGACCGGGGGTTGGGGACCCCTGATTTAGATGGCACGCTGTATTCTTGTCAATAATGTTTTTCATTGTGCGTTTCCATCTATTAAAATAGATTTGGGTCCAAGTCAATCAGCACTTCTAGATAGTCAATCATTAACCCTTCTGGATCCTATGTAAAACATATCCCAAATTGAACCAAGCTGTTCTGTTTTCAGGTCTAGTCAAACAATAGGGTATGACCACGGGCACGTTTAGAATAGAATAGAATAACAGAGTTGGAAGGGACCTTGGAGGTCTTCTAGTTCAACCCCCTGCCTAGACAGGAAACCCTATATCAGGGGTCTGCAAAGTTGGCTCTTTTACGACTGGTGGACTTCAACTCCCAGAATTCCCCAGCCAGCCATGCTGGCTGGGGAATTCTGGGAGTTAAAGTCCACCAGTCTTAAAAGAGCCAACTTTGCAGACCCCTGCAATCATTTCAGGCAAACAGTTATCCAATCTCTTCTTAAAAACTTTCAGTGTTGGGGCATTTTCTCTTTGAAAAAATGCCAAGTGCAATTCCTCAAAGAGAAAAAGAGACGTGCTCCTCTTCCACCAACTCCTAAAATGCCAAAAGATTTGAAGAAATGGATAATAAAAGACAAAGTACAATTGATCCTTTTCAACTGTCATTTGTCGGCCACTTTGTTTCAACTGTCATTTGTCGGCCTTTTTGTTTGCTTGGAGAGATTCCTGTTGTGGCTGTCACTGCTGTCTGTATTCCACCTGGTGCAGGTGTTGGCACAGCGCTCGAACCAATTTCATTGGAATTTTATTACAATATTATTACAATGACAATAAAGATTATTATTATTATTATTATTATTATTATTATTATTATTATTATTATTATTATTATTATTCACAACTTCTAGAGGCAGGTTGTTTTACTGATTAATTGTTCTGTCAGGAAATTTCTCCTCAGTTCTAAGTTGCTTCTCTCCTTGATTAGTTTCCACTCATTGTTTATTGTTTGACCCTCAGATGCTTTGGAGAATAGTTTTATCATTAGTTTGTGACTTTATAGAACTTGCACGAAACTACCAAATGCTTGCTCTTTGTGACCAATATCCGGGTACAGAAAATTGACTGCCAGCCAGCTGCCTGCTTGCTGGCCAATAAATAAGTGCCTCATCAGCCTGTCTGGCTGGCTCAATGGCCTTGAAATGGAGATGAGCACCACCCCCTAGAGTAAGCAAAGACTAGGTGAGTAAAATCCACAGGGACTCTATCTTTACCGATGAAGGCTACTTGGAAGAGATTGTGCAGGCTTCCTATCATAGACAAGAAACTGCTCACCTAGAATACTTACAGTATTTGCTTTTTCTCAACAATGTTTTTTTACCACCATTTTTGATGTAGCAGTCTTGAAAAAAAAAACTTTATGTTTCGGAGGGAGGAGTTTTTTGTAAGCTGCAAGCCATATGTAACAAAATTTAATGAAATGCATGGTTTGAGCGGAAGGGAGGTTGGAGGCAAAGCAATTGATTTGTGTTTGTGTGTGCGTGTGCGTGCGCGTAGGCGATGAAGGGCTTTCTGTTTATCTCCAGAATTGAAAATAAATGCACTAAGAGGTAGAAGGAGATAAAGCAGTGTGATCAGTTTGAGGAAGTCATAATATTCATTGATTATTCAGCCTGTTTGGTAAATATCCTGGCATTTCCTCCTTTTTCCAACAAAAAGGGACATGAAAGCCAAAAGATAGTTGATTGCAGAAACTACTTTTAACCATCTGTTTGCAATACTCTGCGTTTTTAATCTTTCTTGCATTTTTCCAGGTATACCATTATACATTGTTGTAATGTCCTCACATATATACAGTATTTCAGGGAAAACTTCTTAAGGAACTGCAGATCAAGACGGTCACTAATCTAATATCCAAAACAAACGAATATTCAACAAGTGAATAATAAGCAGTGTATGAGACCAGTAGTGTGAATTATGAAGTCATGTAAGAGATGTGGAGAACAATTGTACAGGTAGTCCTCAACCTATGGCCATTTGCTCAGTGACTATTCCAAGTTATAATGAAGACGAATGACCAATAGTTACAACCAGTCCTTAGGTTTCTGGCTATCCCAGGACCTCTATATTCATGTGATTGTCACGTGATTGTCACCTGCTTGCTTGGCAACCCATTTGCACTTATGACTGGTTACTAAGTGCACCGTAATCACATAATCCGCATTTCAAATCTCTCCTGCCAGATTCCCCAGAATGCCAATGGATAAACTGGTAGGGAAGTTTGATCATTGGGGTAAGTCTGCTCCATCCACACACCTTCCCTCTGCACTTCTATGCTTGCACTGGCCACTTGCTCACCCCCTTGCACCCTCCTCAATCAGTGCCACATCTCTCATGAACCCCCCACCACCACCACCATTCACCACTGTGCCTTTTGTGCACCTTTAATGATCCTCCTCCTCACCCCTCCTCACCCCTGCACAGCCCCTTGCTGCCTCCCCCACCCAACAGCAGCCACTTACTTACTGCGGGCCTGGGACTTGCAACTTGCTACCGGCTTCTCCACTGAATTTATTGTGGAAGGCTAGCAGAACTTGCCTTCGCCTAATAACTGTGGGATTCAATTAACTGGGACTGCAGAGATTGCTATCATTAAGCAACGTGGTTGCATTTTATGACTATATTGCTTAATGAAAGAAATTCTAGTCCAAATTCAGAGTTGGGTTGTTCCCGGTTCGGCCCGGTTCAAGTGAACCGGTAGTGGGATTCAGGCCTGGGTCACAGAACCAGCAGTGACCCAGGCCTGCCACGTCCCTTAACTGGTTTCCTCGCCGCTGCTGAGCCACCGCCATTTTGATTTTTAGTTACCGCGCGTGTGCGAAGAAAAATGTACATTGAACAGTGCACATGTGCAGAGTGCGTATCTGGTGCAAGCAAAGCAAGCGCATGGGTTGTGCGTGGGTTGCAAACTGGTAGAAAAACGGGCAGCAATCCACCGCTGTCCAAACTGACATCATAGGTCGAGGACTGCATATTTCTCTGGAGGCTGGTCCCATTGTCTTCAGTGGCGCTTACTTCAAAGAAAAAGTAAAAAGATTCTTTGCTTTTGGGGATGCAATATTGACTAATGGAGGTACATATTTTTGTCCAACATGTTCACTCTGTTGGCTACTTATTGTTTGCATTCAGTGCCTTTTTATGACCGTTCAATGTGCAATTTGTGTGCAGCGATGATGATAGATGAAGTGCATTATAAAATTTGTAGACACACAAATATCCAAATGTACGTCAACTGGGATGTTGAACGAGATCTATTTCTCTCCTGCTTCCTAAAAGAGGAGGAATGGACTGCTTAATTTCCCTGCTGATCAGTCATGTGACAACAACTTCACCATAAAGCCGAATGTGAGCACAGATACACCCTGTAATCTAAACCACTCCATCAAGAGCCTGCATAGAATTTCTTTTTTTTTCTATGACATCTGCTGTGTTTGTAGCCTTTTTATAAATACCAGGCAGTGTTTTCCTTGTTGCTATGGTCCTTGTGGAAATGTAATACAGCCAGAGGGAACATGTTCTTGTTTCCTTTGAACGGTGCAAAGCGAGTATTTGAAGGGGCTACATTAGACAAATATTAGCTTAGGCAAAGCTTTCTGGCTACTGCTTCTCATTAAATTAACAGTAAACCTTAGTTTCATTTAACAATCTCTCTCTATATATTTATTTCAGTATTTCTGACTTGTCCCAAAGAGCAATAGATTTCAGGATGAGGTAGAATCAATAAATGTAGAATAAATCTGCACAGTCACCATAAAGTATAAAATATTGTCCACTGTAATTATTGCTACTAAAAAAACAATATCCATGAACAAAATGGCAAATTGCATCTTACAATCACCAAATTCTTGTCATTAAAACCCAGTCCTTAATCTAAGGTGGAATCTCCTGGAAAATACTTTCAAGGTTCAAATGAACACACCCATAATGATTTGTGTGTGTGTGTGGTAGTATAGTAAAAGACTGCCATCTTTGAGTGTTTTTTAAAAACTTTAACAGATCTGATTTTGTTTGAGGGATGGATCTAACTGCCAGGTTTTAATTGGTTTTAAACCAAATTTCAAATTAAAATGAACTCTGAAATTTAAAATCACAACTTAGCTTCTAGAAGAAAGCATTCTATAATTCAGAGATCATAGCCGAGTTCACCTCTTCAAAATGCTGAAGGTTTGTTATCCTCTGGCAGGCCATGGAGGACTTTAAATGGTATTATTGGTGCCTTGAATTTAGGTCAGTAGCATGCTAGCACCCAAAGCAGTTGTTCTGAAACCAGGGTTACGCGTTTTGTAAACTGTATAATTCTCAACTGAGTCTCTAAGTGTCACATTCTTCATTACTTACAGTCTCCATCTCATTCCCCACAATGGTAGTAGATGTCAAGCATCAGGGAAATCAGGAGATCGGGACAATTCAAATATGTATAAAGATTTAGTGTAAAATTAAGCTCTCTACAAGAATCTAAGCTACTAAGGGTCAAGGCTGGCATTAAGAATAGAAGGAATTCAAGATGGGCTGGATTTAGATTTCTTGTGTATGCAAAGGGGCTCAGCCTGGTCATTTCCTACAGTAGTATTCTAATGCATTGTAGTAATCTGGATGGCAGTTGTAAGGAAGACTACTTACCGAAGCCCATTGCAGCCTGGAGTGCTTATAATTGGCATATGAAGATCTTTGACCTTCTAATAATATTTATATAAACCCAATCTCTGACCTATTTTTTTTTCAGCAGTAGTGCAAACCATTACAGTAATTTCTAGACTTGAATATGAAATTATAGTACTGATTAGAAAAGTAGGGTTTTTGTTTAACAACCTACAGAGTTTTAAGTTTTGAGTTCTTTTCTTTTTAGTTCAGGTGTCACATACTGTCATATTAATTCTGCACAGATTGCATTCGTCATTGTTGCTCTTCCCTGCACTCTTTCTAGGGCTTTGGCCAGAGGTGGCATTCAGCAGGTTCTGACCAATTCTGGAGACTGGTAGCAGAAATTTTGAGTAGTTCAGAGAACCTGTAAATACCACCTCTGACTGACCCTGCCCCCATCTATGCACTGCCCCCTGAGTCCCAGCTGATTGGGAGGAAATGGGGATGTTGCAGTAACCTTCCCCTGGAGTCGGGAGGAAATGGAGATTTTACAGTATTCTTCCCAATAGTGGGTTTCCATTTTTTATTACTGGTTCATCCCGCTCGTACACGCAACGCTTCTGCACATATGCAGAAGTGTCCAGGGATGTGTGTGGAGCCTCCCACCGCCACTATTACCGATTCGCCTGATCCGGGCTGAGCAATCTACTTCTGATCCTTCCCCTGGAGTGGGGTGGGAATGGAGATTTTACAGTATCCTTCCCCTGCCACACCCATCAAGCCATGCCACGCCTACCAAGCCATGCCCACAGAACCAGTAGTAAATTTTTTAAATTTCCACCATCTTTTTTTGTATTGTGGTGACCAGAACTGGATGCAGCATTGCCAGAGTGGTCTCACCAGCGTAGTATAAATCACTTCCTGTGACCTTGAGGCTACTCCTTTGTTGATGCGGCCGAGAACCCCATCATATGATGAACAGCTAAGAGAACCAGGTATACTTAGCCTAATGAAGAGGATGCTTAGGGGAGACATGATAGGAGTTTTCCAATACTTGAAGGATTGTTTGAGGGAAGAGGCATTGATTTATTCTCCATAGCACCTGAAGACAGGGCAAGAAACAATGGGTTCACGATACACATCAGAGGGAGTTTCAACCTGGAAATAAGGAGATATTTCCTGACATTAAGCATGATTAAGCAATGAAACAACTTGCCTCCTGGACTTGTGGGTGCTCCATTGCTGGAGGTTTTCAAGAAGAGATTAGTCTGATAAGACAGAGGTGTCAAACTTGCATCATTACGGCGGTGTCATGCATATCACAACTTTTTTCCCCTTTGCTAAACCTGGTGTGGGCATGGCCAGCTCGTGCCGCATTCGGCCCGCGGGTTGTGGGTTTGACAGCCCTGCTCTAAGCACTTCTGCTTTGGGCAGGGAGTTGGACTAGAGCAGTGCTCACCAACCGGTGATCCGTAGACCGCTGGTGGTCCCTGAGAAAATTGTGGTGGTTCACAGAAAAATTATTCCCATTTTTTATATTGCACTAAATCAAGCGTCCTCAAACTACGGCCCCTGGGCTGGACCCGTGCAATGAATGTTTGTGTTGCTGCAGCGAGTCTCCCTCTTCGGAGTCTTTTTGTGCGGGTTGGAGGGGGGGGGGCAGAAATTCTGACTTGGGGTCTGCTTCAGCCTCGTGGTGCGGGGCTTTGGGTGAAGGCTGGAGGGAAATGCCGCTGGTGGCAAAGAACCAATGGACCTTGTTCCAGTGGGACTACATCATGGCCTGGAACTGGCTGACCATCAGCCCACTGAGCCTCCAGGTGCCATTACCTGGCCTTGCACTCCTGCTGGTCTTCCCTCTGCTTGGAAAGCCTATGTTCATAGTCCTCTGCTGAGCCTCCTTTTAGGTCAGCTCCAATTTGAACTGAGCCAGCTGTTTTGCCAACTCTTTCTCATGGTGGCTGCTTAGCTCCAACAACTGCTTCCTGTTGGGGCCCTAAGGAGCCTGGGCGGGCAGGTGAGGAGTGGCTAGGAAGGGAGGGTCAAATAGAGGCTGGTGAGGTGCCCCTTGACGTGACATTGAGTTGGCCACATCTACCCAGTCACATGACCACTTAGCCATGCCCAGTCATTAGGCAGATCATATTGGTGGTGTGCGGGATTTAAAATGACAAATTTAGTGGGCCTGAGGTCCGAAAAGTTGGTCACCCCTGGACTAGAAGGCCACCAAGATTGCTTCCAATTCTATGATTCTATGCTTTCCTGTTTTCCCAGGCTAAGCTCAGTTTTTACTCACTGTCGCCACATATTTTCTCCAGAGTTATCACTGGAATCTTCTATGTAGACTCATGAAGTTACGTTCAAGACTAATCCATTTTATTGAGGCGGCAGCTGTTTGTTTTGTTGTTGTTTTTTGAAAAAAGTTTTATTGGTTTTTACAAAAAAATTTTTTTAAAAAATAGGAAAAGGTATAGGGTATTACAAAGATATTTTGAGGACATCTATGTCGGAGGTGTCGGCCCCGTCCGAGGCTTCTTACAAAAAAAAAGATAAGATAATACAAATCATTTTTCATTTCCCTACAAAGTGGAAAGAGATACAAATATATCAGTTTATATTCATGCAATCAATCATTAATTCTATAAACATCCAAATAGCGGTTACACTATATAGAAAAAAGTCATTTGTGAGATCTAAGTCTTTTAGCAATTGTATCTTCCTCTCCCTGACCTCCAGTGGGCGGAGCCGTGGCCCCCTCTGCTCCCCCATTCTCATCCTCCAGGATTGGGGAATGTTTTTTAAGAAAGGCTTCCGCCTCTGCAATTGTTTTAATTCTTACTCTCCCCCTTTCCCAGAACACTAACATTCCCTCTGGCATCAACCACTTGAACCACACCCCCTTTTTATATAATCTTTTTGATAAGAAGGAATATTTCCTCCTTATTTCTCTAATCTTTTTCGGGATCTGTTTCAAAATGGCAATCTCAGTCTGTTGGTATATTAAGGGACCGTCTCTTTGTGCTCTCAGGATCTCGTCCCTCGTTGACCTTCTTACAAATTTAATATGTATCTCTCTGAGTACCTCATTTATTCTAGCATATGCTGAGTTAATTCTATAAATCAAATCGATGTCCCCCCAAATATCTTCTTTGCTCCTTTTAGTGTAATCTGCTAACATCATACACATTAAATCTTTTAAATCTTCAGAGGCAATTTCAGAAACATTTTGAAACCTTAAGAAGTAAGACATCCTTTCAAAATCCATCCTAGACATATGACTAGCTAAATCCACAATTTCCCTTTGAGAATTTTTTATCTCTCCCTTCATCTCAGCCGTCCCCCCCTCCAATCCATCAATTCTTTGTTTATTTTCCATTAGTGCTTTCTGTGTCCCCAAAAGTTCCAATTTTGAGCTAACATTGTCTTTCCGGATTTCTTTTATTTCTTTCATAATGTTTTGAAGAGTTTCCTCTATTGCTGATAACTGTGTAGCTTCCACCTCTGTTCCTTTAGATAACATTGAAGTAATCTTGGGTTGATGTGGCTGCTTTTTTGAAGCCATAATGAAAGTATTAAGTTCTTGTCACTAATATGGCGTCTGTTGGAGAGGTAGTCCGTGAGGTGAAGAGAGAGCAAAAGTCAATATCCAAATTCAGAGTTCAATTTGCTTATAATCCAGAGAGAGAACAATTTTTAAAAGCAATCAAATAAGAAAAAGAAAAGAAGGCACATCTGGGAAAGGTCCTAATAGTCAATTAAGTCAATCCACTGTTAAAGAGTTCAGTCCCAAAGATGAGGGAGTGTCAGCAATTTTCAAAAGAAAACATTTCCTGCTGAGAACAAAGGAACGCCATCTTCCCCGCCCCTCTGGAGACCGCGGAGATCTAGTGAAAGTTCATTTCAGTTGTTGCCAGACAAAGATACAAAATATCATTGAAATTCTTAAAGTAAGAGACTTTCACTTGTAGTTTAAAAGTCGGATGTTGATTCTTCCACCTCTCCAAGCCTGGGGAACATTTCAAAACGCTGCTTTGTTTTCCTTTCCGAGGAGGGGTTTTACAAACTCCCTCCTCCTCCTTCTTTTAAAATGAAAGTCAAAAGCATTAAGTGAAAACCACTCACAATCCACTCTGTAGCCATGAGCCTCGGCGTTGCCTCCAGCCCTCAGCTTTCAGCCTGTCTTGAATCTCAGGAGCTGTTCCGGCTCTCCATCGGTGAAGGGGGCGAAAGAGGAACTCCCCCCCGCAACTCGTTCTCCTGTGCCTAGGTCGAAGCGGGAGCCACCCCCCGACTGCCATCGAGGTGGGGGGACTCACCGCAAGCCGCCCGTACAGCGGGCGCTCTTCACAAGAGCCCCTTGCCCCCGAGGGGGCCGCAGGAGCAACCAAGCGGCGGACGAGCACAAGACCCGACCGTCGCCTCCGGCCAACCGGAAGGAAGTCGGCTGCTGTTTTGTAGTGATCGAAAGTGCCATTGTGTTGTATCTGTATTCATAGGTATGTGTATGCAAACTAGAGAAGATCGGAAATTTTCGAAAGGGTTGCTTGCCTATGGGGTATGTATCTAATTAGGATGATGGTACCAGGTTTTATCTTACGGAACAAGATTGTCTGTTACATTGCTGGGTTTGAAGAGTAATTTGATTTTAACTGTGTGAAATAAACGGTATTACAATATGCAACGCAGCGAGACCCGAAGCCAAAAGCCTGGGATGGTTTCTCAGGAGAGGAAAATCAGGGCATGCAACCCTTTTGGCCTATTAGAATTATTGTTTCTTCTTTTCTTTCTCCTCTTTAGAAAGAGGATTGATTCATTGCTACGGTTGATTTAATTAACTGGGTTAGTGCCATTTGGGTTGGCAGCCTGTCTCAGCTTTAGCTGGGAATCAATAAAATCACTGTCATCCTAGACACGGATCTGTCTAAATTTCACGTTTTTAAAAAGATTTAACCAAGGTTATTGTCACTATGTACTCCCTGGCTCTGCAACCAGCCTGTTAAAATACCAGGTCATTGTAATGGTATTTGATCTGCACAATTTTTAAAAATTCTTCTCCATATAGATTTTACATTTGAAAGACCAGAAGCAATGAGGCTGATAGCAACTTTAAAATCAGATTGCATATCTAGTTATCAATGTGCATAAGCTTATCCCATTTCAGACACCAACGGATGTTTTGCGTATATGTAGGCACACAATAAAAGGCACTAAACGTTGAAAAAAAACCTATTCATTATCTTGCTCCCCCTCCCCCAGTGTACATTCAATGCTGTTTAAGAAGTATGGTTTCATTCCCTCATTTTCCTCTGGCTTTCTTTTATTGTTAAAAATCATTTGTTTAATTCTCCATTAGTTAGTTTCATTTTTCACATTTCTCGGCTTTGTTTGTTTTTTTGCTTTGATTCCCCCCCCCCCCCATTCATTTGAGTGATAATCAAAGCAGCCCAGGGGTGGGTTCCTGATTCTGTTACTGGTGGTTCACTCAGCGACGCCTTTTGTGTGTGCGTGTGCTTGATGCGCACTATGGGTGCATGCACAGAAGTAAAAAAATTGCTTCTGCGCATGCGCAGAAGCAAATAACAAGATGGCACCGCCTATGGCAATAGAACCGATTCAGAGGCGTGGCTGGCAGAGTTACCGCCTACTTAGCCAAATCAGTAGGAACCGGTAGGAACCCACCTCTGAAGCAGCCCATTCTTCTCTTTAAGTTCAATCACTTTTTTACCTAAGTGATCAAGAATTTGCTGTATAAGCGAGTAAACGTTCAGTCTGTTAATATCAATGACTAATTGAAATGAGAGCCATTTAGGGCACCAGGCTAGAAAGTGGGAGACTCTGAGTTCTAGTCCTGCTTTAGCCAGGAAAGCCAGTGTCCTTTGGCCAGTCACACACACTCTCTCTCATCCCAACTCACCTCGCAGTTTTCTGAGGAAAATAGGAGAAGTTGTGTTGAATATGTTCACTACCTCGAGCAATTTGTAAAAATAATAAAGGTGGGGTACAAATAAATAAATAAACAGCATGTCTCGGGGTGCATACAGAATTTGATCAAGGCATTATATTCATTAAAAAAACCTGTATTGATGCAGCCCAGTGGTGAAATTCAATTTTTTTTACTACTGGTCCTGTGACAAAGAAAGGATACTGCAAAAATCTCCATTCCCACCCTACTCTGCCGGTTCTCTGAACTACTCAAAATTTCCACTACCTCTTCTCCAGAACCTGTCAGAACCTGCTGGATTTCACCCCTGATGCAGCCCTTGGCAACCGTTCAGGCTTTCTGTTTTGATGACATGTTAGGATCTTCCATGTGTTTCAGAGAAATTCTTGATAAAGACAAGTGGTAGGTCCATTTTGCCTAATTTCAAGGAAGCCCAAGGCATGCTGCAGGTAATTCTGCAAGTGAGTGACAGATCTCTAACTTTACCACTTTAAGGTGTGGGGCCCAAAGTCATTCAACAGTGTTCTCCTCATGCTGTGTTTCCACAGTTTAGTTCAGTGCACATTGGAAACAGTTTCTATTTGGTCTTGATATTTGACATCTCATGAGTATACTTTATTTTTACGCATGGTTTATTGGCTTTTGGTACAAAGAGAGCAAGTATGTATTTTCCTTCCTTCCTTCTTTCTTTCCTTGCTTCCTTCTTTCCCTCCTCCATCCATCCATCCATCCATCCATCCATCTTGCTGTGTTCAGTATGTTTTAATGTTTTACACACTAACTGAAGATATATTGCATGATAGGCAGACTAGAAATGTTTTTAAGAATAAAAAATAAGCATTATTGCTAGTGTAAACTTTTAGGTCCCATTAATAGCGATAGCAAAGGAAGTGCTGACTCATAATTTAAATGACATGGTGAGAAGTAAGGCATAAAATCAAACTCTAAACCATAAAATCAACATTAGCACTCTAAAATACAGGGGATGATCCAGGGGGCCTTCACTATCTGTTGGCTTCAGTATAATAGTCATGATATTTAAAAAGGTTTCATCTTTAATATGGCCACTTGTCTGCCGTATGAGGAAAGCGAGTGTATATTATAACGTTCAACGGTGTTTGCTGTGTAAATCGTTCCTGAATTTGAATCTCAATCAGAATCTTCACAGTCCTGTCTCTCCCCCGCCCCTCCATTATGGTAGGGAGACAGTTAGATGGGCTTAATTGATAGGCCTGTTGGTGATCCTGCAAGAGAAGTACTTGTGATGTGAAAAATAGCGAGAAAAATATTGCTGGATCAGGTCAATTGCCTGCACAGCCTGGTGTTTTGTTTTCCACAGAAGCAATCTAGAGGGTAATAATAATCATGATAAAACATTCAGCTGGTTCTCTATCCGTGTGCTGTAGAAATTATAAACACAATGATGCACAGCATTTTAATTTGCAAAAGCATTTTGATTACATGAAAACATCATGCCATCCCCGAAATAGGTTCTAGAAATAGAAGTTTCAAGCAAACAAACAACCCATTTCCCCCCAGAATCTACCTCTGAAGCGGATTGTGCTGCAAAACACGCCTTCTCCTCTTATGCTTTAAGGTACTAGCATAGCATTTATTTAAAGTCAAGACCAACTGCTGGTCTGATTCTGAAACCCAGCTCGTATCTCGGGAAAGAAAGTGCGAGAGAGCAGACATATACACACTTCCCTCTTTCAGAAACTTCATCTTTGGCTGTGGAGCTGAAATTCTAGGGTTGACGTCAAGACCAAATTGGCACTTGCCTTCAGGACTGGCAGAACAATTAGCTCTCTCTGTAGATTGCTTTTCTGTTTGCACACTTAATGTTACCATCCCCTTTGGCCAGCCCTGCGGTTTTCAGCATGCCCTATCTCTCTCCGTCTCTCTCTCTCTCTCTCTCTTCCTTTCTGAAACCAGGCACGCTTTTATCCCAAAGGAGTCAGGGACCAGGCTGTGTGGCACTGGCTGTGTTTTTCAGCGAGTTAATCTGGCAGTTGCCTACTGTGCCGAGTTGCTAGGAGAAGGTGAATAGTCGCAATTAGAGCATGCTCCTTCAGTGGCAACCTGTAGAGCTCTAATTTCCTTTGTGCAGGGGGATGAGTACGCGGCTGCCAAGCTGGCTCGCGCTCCGTCTATTCATTCAGCACATTTGTGCTACTTCTGTCCTCCGCAAAGCAATTCAGAGTCAACTTGAAAAGGCATAAGTGCGGGCACCAGGCAGATGTTCCTTTTCGGAGGGCGGGCTCAAGTTTGAGATTGGCTTTTGCTGATTGCATCCTTGCTTCATGAACAGCATAGTGCAAGCATCCATCTGCCTCTCTCCTGGACTGGCTAGGCAATTGCAGTTCTTTTGTGATGGCCAAAAGATTCCGGTAGATTTTGAAAAACAGATTCAAACAGCCAACGGAGTTCCAGTGCACAGGACTCTGGCAGTTAGTCTGTAGCAAAGGCAAGTAGTGGGAAGTGTGTGTGCATGGAAGGGGGGGGGGAAAGACCCTCTGCGGTTGGCTAGTGGTTCATTTCTTGCCTCAGTGGATTAATCATTGGGGAGATCAGGAGGGCTGCCTGCATGTGGGGCTGGTAATTCCGCTGGCCAGCTGAAAAGGCAACTAAGGTAGAAGTGATTCTCTGCTCTGCAATTCTGATTAGGTGTCAAGAGAGAGAGATAAACGGAGCGGCTATCTAACATGTACGGATCTTCTGGCACGTGTGCTGGGTGGAAAGAGCCTTTTCCGTCCTGCTGCTGAGCCTAACCAGAATTCAGTTGCTGTGGGACAGCTTGGACCATGGGCTCCACAGGTACAGACGGAACTCAGAAAATGGACAGCAATCCTCTGAAGTATCCTATAGGAGCCCATACAGAGAAAATGTGGCAACGCCTGAAAGGGATGTGAGTAGATTGCCTTTTCTCTTTTATTTGATTCTTTCTTTCTCAGGAAGAAAAAAAAAACACCACACAACGACAATCATTTTGGAAACACAACTGATGTATTTCTGGGCAGAGCATTTAAAATGAAAGAGCAATAATCCATCATGTCTTCTCGTAAATAAGCTTAAGCAAGAGGAAATATTGCACTGGGAAGCTGGATTTTTTTTTTCTGTGCATAAAGTGGATAATGGAGAATAAAGCATGTAGCATGTATTTTCACAGTTAAGCCTTTTGATCAATGAGATGTGATCAACAAAACTAGCGCACCGTATCTTGGCGTTGGATCTATAAGGCTAGATTGGCCTTTGTGCAGGGAAAATGGGATAGTACAAACAGAAAAGTGAACTTCAGCACAGCATTTAATCCTTGAACTGCATATATTGTAAAACTTCCTTCCTTCCTTCCTTCCTTCCTTCTTTCCTTCTCTCCCTCCCTCCCTCCCTCCCTCCTTTCTTCCCTTCTTCCCTCCTCCCGCTAATCTCAAAAGTTACTTCATGGATTCTGTTAGTGCAAGCTTCCTAAGTGCTTTTCTGATGGAGCTGGATGGGGAAGAAAATACTGAAGCCACACATTCAGGGGGGAAAAAAAGACTTTAAATGGCTCAGTCTCATAGGCACAAAGTGGCAGCACAGAACAAAATCAGAGCAAATTAAGATGTTTGAGAAAGGACCAAGCTAACTTTTTGGGGGTGGGGGGGGGAGATTGGAAAATATGCAGAAGTGGCAGCGCTCTTTTCAGTATGGAATAGAGGAGGGGCATGAGGAAAGCAGAAATTGGGATGTTTTATCTCAAGAAAAGCTCATGAAGAGCATCATGCATTTTTATGCTATCTGCCCAATAGTAGGTGGTTTATGAGTGCAGATGAAAATATATTTTTTTCATACACATGCTAAAGCAGTGATTCTCAAAATGTGGTCTGGGGACCCCTGTGAGTCCCCAAAACCCTTTTAAGGGGTCTAGCCAAATCAAATGAATAAATGGTTTAAAATTAGGTTGAATTTTTAAGGTAGAATTAGAATTAGAATATTTATTTCTATAACCGCGTCCTCTCCCCGAGGGGACTCGGAGCGGTGCACAGGGAGAAATTAAAACAGCATAAAATATATACATACATAAATACAATAAAAACAAATTAAATCTAACTATCCCTGCACTAAAATTCCCATTTTAAAATTAACATTTCCTAACCCCTGAGGTAGAGACTAACTTAGGCCGGCCAAGCAGAAAAAGTGAGTTTTTAATTTCTGACGGAAGGAGCGGAGGTCCGTAGTTGTTCTAATGTCGGGGGGAAGGTCGTTCCAGAGGGCTGGGCCCGCCACCGAGAAGGCCCTTCCCCTGGGCGTCGCCCGCTGACAAAGTCTAGTGGACGGCACCCGGAGAAGTCCCTCTCTGTGGGAGCGAATCGGCCGGGAGGATGTATGGGGCAGAATCCGATCCCGCAGATAGCTAGGTCCTGATCCATGGAGCGCTTTAAAGATGAGAACTAGCACCTTGAAGCGCACCCGAAAGACAACAGGTAGCCAGTGCAGCTCGCGCAAGAGCGGTGTTACATGGGTATACCTTGCGGTCCCCATTATTGCTCGCGCGGCTGCATTCTGGACCAGCTGAAGTCTTCGGGTGCACCTCAAGGGGAGCCCCATGTAGAGAGAGTTATAAGTATAAGGTAATAAGTATCAGTAGACAAAACCCACATAAACCAAGGCTCTTTGGGATCCTCTGCCGTTTTTAAGAATATAAAGGTGTGAGAATCAAAACATTTGAGAACAACTGTGATAATCTGTACTTGAGTGCAACTTCCGATCAAATATCACCCCGTATTACGTTGCACAAAACATTTTTCAGTGGAACTATCAAGTCTGGAGAATCACAGCTATGAATCCAACTATGGTTTGGTAGTTAGAGAAAGTCCTACAGCAATAAATATCAATGTACATTTACATACATTGTTGCAAAGTGTAAATCAAAAGATGCTGTGATACTCTGCATATTTGGAATTCCATTCCCAGCTCTGAAATTGGGTTTGAGATGGATTATTAAATACTGACTATGATAGGCTGAGACACCTTGTACCAATGGAAAGCAAATATATGTTTGAGGAGTCCAAGGTGCTTGGGAAAGAGTTTCTTACAACGTAAATTGCCTTTTCTCATTCACAGAATGTTATGAAAAGTCAAAGCAATCCAGTAACATGTTTATAACTCTCCTATGTTTTTATATCACATTTTCTATCTGCTTTCTTACTGCAAAATACCACAAAGCATGCAACACAAAAAAATTAAGTTTAATAAAAATTGCATAGATAATAGATAAAAAAAAGTAAAGGGAAAAAGCCATAGATTATTTTTGGGATTGGTGTCTCTGTGAACCCATTGCAAAGTATCCTTTGACTTGATGTTTTAATGAAAAGTAGATGATGCCATCTTTCTTCTTCTCCATTCCGTTCTTCTGAAAGGAAGAAGAGTCATATCTTTCCCTCTGTTTCTTTGTGACAAATTCCAGTGAAGACAACAGAAACAGAACTTAATCTTGGGAAAATATATGTCCCAATCTCCCTATAGTATGTAAAATAAAGGCTGCTACAACGGGCTGATCATTTCTGCCAATTTTGTTGTAAACAAGTACAATGACAATAAAGATTATACTTATTGCTTTAATTGGAACATATAGCTGGAAAAATCATTGAACATATAGCTTGGATCATTGAAAAATCCAATTTACCGTATATGCTTCCCAAAGCATGGTCTTTGTCAAGAGGTGCGTGTCCATGCAGAATCCAAACATGCTGGACTTCGACTCTTAAAATTCTTATGAGTTTGGCATAAGTACATCACAACAGCTCTGCTGGATCAGACCGAAACTGTTGTAATACAATTGCTCTGTCCTACAGCAGCCAAGCAGATGCATCAGGGAAACTCACAAAGCAGATATGAGGGCAATAACTCTCTTCTCCTATCCTAGTCTGTAACAACTGTTATTAAAGACATGCTGCTTTTGATTCTGGAGAAAGCATATAGCCACCAAGATGATTTCCCATAGATAAACTCTGTCCTCTCTGTTTTAATTGAAACACAACTTACAGTTTGGGCTTCATTATAAGGGCAGCTAATTTGTGGTGCTTCATGTCCACTAGATGGCATTTTTTGAGTTCGCAAATAGACTACACTAGCTGATGTAGACATGTGTCACTGCTGTATAGCTTGTATATACTGTATACCATGGTTAAGGTTTTGGATTAAGAGGGAGGAGAGTCATGCTGAGTTCAGCCATGGAAATTTCCCAGGTGATTTTTTATCTCCTTCATCCCAAACTACCTACTGTTTTTAAAAAAAATATTTTTTATTTATCTCCAAAGTTAAAATACAAAACAGAAAGAAAAAAAAAAGTCAGCTACAAACAAAACAACAACAAAAAGTAATAAAAATGTGTGTACAGAAATAATAAACAACAATCATCAATGTTAAGCATAAAATATCCACCCTGATTGAGTGCTGAAAATTACATCTCAAATAACTGATATATTTCCCCCACTGCACAACAGGTCTGCAAATAGTTATAAACTTTTCCATCTATATTTACCAAAACTATTATGTTACATAAAAAGATGTTACCGATGTAGAAATCTATTAGCTATCCATCAAGTCAATCCACCATCTATTCACTTTAAAAAAATCAGTTAATAGATAATCCCAAGAACCAAACTAGTCTCTAGAGCCCTGTGTTAATAGTCTCATATTATATTTAACATGCAGAAAAACTAGAAATGGCTTCAAACGCCTAGAAGAAAGGCTTCAGGTGTCATTAGTATTTGCATTTTGAGTATTTTCTGCATTGTCATTATTATGTTATCATCCATTTTACCATTAAATCTTTAACATATTCATCTTCCAGATTCATCTTAAGTAACATTTTAGTGATCTAGTGGTCATCTCCAGGACATGAGTTGAAGTCCAATTCAGATTTATCTCCAGCAAAAAAAAAAACACACTTTTAAAACTAAGTTTAAATATTCTAAAAATTCTATAAACCAACCACAATTAAACCCCACACTTACTAATTGTTTTCTTGAGTGCCTCTTCTTCAAATATCAACAACTCATGATATGCCATTAATCCTACTAACATCTCCTTTCTACATAATGCTTTATATGGTGATTACCATAAAGCTATCTTATCAGCCAACCTTCTTCCATGCCTAATCAATTGCCTAATAGATTGATTTTTAAAATCAGGGTTAACCTTGACCTTATACCATAAATAAGCATGCTGCCCAAATCTCAAATCCAAACCTTCAAGATCTAACAACCTTGGGTTTTTCAAAGTTATCCATTCTTTTTAACCATGCCTAACAACAGGCTTTGCAATACAATCCAAGGCAAGCCAAGACATCCTTTTTCTTTGGCACTTTGTAAGAGCAAACTACTTACTTGGGATAAAACGAAGGGAATTCTCTTATAAGAGCTGCCTTAATCACCTAGTTCTAGACAATCTTGATTGATTGATTGATTGATTGATTGATTGATTAGGTGCCATCAATGCCAGCGTCTACTCTTAGTAACCATGCAGATAGATTTTCTCCTTGATGATTTGTCCCTAACCTGGTCTTTCAAGTCTCCCAGTTGTACACCCATCTGGAGAATAACCAGTTATTAATTTAGCAAATAATACAAATAATGTATTACATAAAAGTTTTTGTCTATAGGAATTATGAGTTATAGAGTTGGGCCACATAAACGTAAAGAGCTAGAATAACTTTTATTATGGCCTTCATCCCAAAGGTGCTTTTTCAAGAGGCAATGGGACTTTCTTGTTTTTCTTTGAAACTGTTTTGCTTCTCATCCAAGAAGCTTCTTCAGAAAGCGAAACATTCATGAGAAGCTAAACGTTTTGAATGAAAAACAAGAAAGCCCAGTTGCTTCTTGAAAAAGCACCTTTGGGACAACTTTAACCTGGAGACTAAGGTTTTCACTTTTCTTAAAAATATGAACGAAAGAAAACTCTTTTTCCTCTTTTTCTCCCTGCTTCTTTTCCCTTTCTCATCTCCCGTCTCATATACGTATGTGCGTACTGTGCTTCCACTGTGCTGGTTGCTGTCCTATTATTCCTGAGTTTTGTTTCAAAACCTTTTGCTTTCCATTTTCAAGAATTACCAGCGCTCACTGGGTACTTGACAACTGTGCTCTGTGAACAATAACTTAACAAAAGCATTGTTTGTTATGTTCAGGTTCAATAATCAGCTTCTATACTTTTCTTTTACAAGCATCAATATTTTACAAGCAGCAATTACATTGCTAATATTACTTCAACTAGACTGTCTTGAATCAGCACAATGCACTGTTTTGTGTAAAATATTGTCACTGAATTCTTCCCATGCCTTGGAGGATTGAAGAGAGGCTCTTGAACTAGTGTGACAAGGAAAAGAGGGAACAACACACAGAATGTCAGAATCTTTACAATAAAGTATCTATTTCTGCCTCGAGTGGCCATCTACTGGGAGTTACTGTTTGATTTAGCTTTTCAAGGGCCTCAGTTGGAAGCTTGAATTATTTCCTCTGTGTGTGTTGTGTGTGTGTGTGTGTGTGTGTGTGTACATGTTTCCAGAAAGTAAATGTATGGATTTTTAAAACTTGGAAAGTGTTTAACCACAGATCAGAATAAAAGAAATAAATTGTTTTTATGACCAATTTATGAGATTGGTTGTAAATCAAATAAAGGGCAGCTGCATCATGTAATTTTCTTTTCCTGTGGGTGAAATTGTATTTCCTTTAATAGCAATAGCACTTAGACTTATATACCACTTTACAGTGCTTTACAGTCCTCTCTAAATGGTTTAGAGAGTCAGCGTATTGTCCCCAACAATCTGAGTCGTCATTTTACTGACTTTGGAAGGATGGAAGTCCGAGTCAACCTTGAACCAGTCAGGATCGAACGCCTACAAATGGCTAGTCCCCAATACCAATAATGTGTCTTTAACGCATAGGCTTGTTAAGATTTTCTGATTACTTTCTCTATCTAATTCCCCCCCCCCCCCACACACACACACACTTTGTAAGTAGCTGTTCTGTGTTGCAAACTGGCAGAATATTTCCTAGTGTGAGATTCGGAACAGATCTGATCCCATCTGATCAGTGTTTTCTTTTTAAATTCACTGGCAAGATCATGAAATGTTGTATGCTTGCATGCCTCCAAAACCTGAGATAAATCCTGCTTGCCTTTCTCAACTTTTTAATCAGGGGAACACATGACCAATTGACAATCTTATCAGTGGTTAGCGATGTTAATAGCAGCTGTGCCCTGATATCAATTTCCTCCCAGAAGTTCTGCAGTTCCTGTAATTGAGGACAATTTGATAAAGTAAGGTGGATTTAAAAAAAAAAGATTTATTAGCTAGCCAGGCACTATGCCATTTTGTCCTCAATTGCAAATAGGCTTAAACTGATCATTTAGTATTTCAGATTGCAGTGTATTATACATTGTGGGGAAATAAAAAATGTTGCTATCTTACACGTCTAAAGACTTCACTGCTGTCTTTAGAAAGCCATTCTTTGTTTGCTACTTTATACATGTAATTAAATCTTAGATTTAGTCCAAATGGTTTTCGACAGACCAAGTGATTTGTGTTGCATCTGGATTTTTATTGTTGTTTTTAAAATCAATGTTGTTTTTTTACGATGGTTATAGGAATCAGAAATACATGATTCTGTCTTATCTAAATTGAAATATTCTTTTCAGTAGAGAACTCTTGTTATCATTTGAAGAAAGTTTCACTTGTCCTTGATTTTAACGAATTTTCACCCCAAAAGCATTATGGATATGCATGAATTTCTGTGGTCATTTTTCTGTGTGTAAATCCTAGTATGTACATTTTTGAAACTTGCTAGTTTTAAATACTGTATGAATGTATGTATGTATATATTAGTATATATGTATATATTCTAATGTACATATTTTTGTGTGTATTTTCATCAATGCATTCAGAGTTTCAAAAGCAGCACATGCATCTGAAAATTATGCTGTGGTGAGGAATTCTGACATTTGTCAACTCATTCATCTGAGTGTAATAATGTTTCTGAACATTTCAATGTTAATCCAAATGCTAATAATTTATTGAATAATTGATCTTATTTTGTGGGTAGGAAATGTTGATTCCTCATGCATTTCAAATAGCTGTTCTTTTATAGACCTTCTCTAGATAACTAAAATATTAAAGATGCATAATTAGTGATGAGTAACAAAGCTGCTCACTGCATGCTATTTTCTATAAACATTTCCTTACAATAATCCCAAAATATGACAAATGCCGTAGAGGTATGTGAATCAACAACTATATCTCTTTCTCTCTGCCCCCCCCCCTCAGATTAATTGATTTTATGCATTAGGTTGATCTGAGTATTTGAATCGAGAATTCAAATCACCTACTGATTATGTATACATACATTTATATCCATCACACTATTTTGTTTTAGGATAAATAGCATTATGTAAAATGCAGAAAATAATCTCAGTTAATTTTAAAAGAATTTAAAACATGAAAAGTACAATATCAGAAGAAGACACAATACCAACACCACTGCTATGACTTTCTATCTTTTTATATCTGCAAACCATCTTCACTTCCACCATTCACCAGTTTCCTACATTGTCTCATTAAACTTTTCTCTTCTCTCTTTCTGAGGATCTGATCCACTCTATCCATCCATAACTTTCTTGGTCTCCACTTACCCTCTGCGAGTTCCCTTTTCTTTCATATATTTGCTTTATGTTTGGAATTTCTTTCATACTTCCTGCATTCTTCCTAAACCACATATATTCATGTACTTGCTCTATTTTTCTATATTGATATCTAATTTGCAAACATTCCATTTCCCCCCAATCCTTTTATTTTAATGTTTAGAGTTGTATTCCTTGTTGCATCATATATTTTATCTAATATTTATTGCAAGTCCTTTGGTTTTCATACAACAGTATAGCATCATTTGTGCACATACTTTCACATTCCCCGTATTATTTGCTTTTTCATAACATTTTCTTTCAATCAGCAAATGTTTAATAAATTTGTTTCTCAGATTCTACATTTTCAATCAATTGCTGAAGGTCAGATATCTGATTTACACTTTCAGATCAAAGGTTCAAGCAGAAGCTTTGCATAGCAATGAAATGTGTGTTTCACTGCTAAATATTTCTATACCATGGCAAATATGGTATATTTTTCCTATAAAGTTTAAACATGGCAGAAAATGACCAGTTCTTCAATCATCTTTCCTGTTCACATTCATAAATTTAGTTATGCCCCCCCTTTCTTTCTTTCTTTCTTTCTCTATAATGTTGAGAATCTTATTAACTAATGTTAGTGTTCCAATGCCATTGATAACATTTCCAAAGGTCCATAGTAACTAATGTTTGCCTCATATCCTATCCATTGCAACCACAACAGCCACTATGTCATGCAAAAACAAAAGAATACAATCTGTCTCCCAACAATGAGCCAGAATAAAGGGCCAATCTAGATATTAAAATAGACATTTTAATTATTTCAATTTTTTAAAATCACAAACAAATAAAAGACAACCCACATGTTCTAACGTAGATCAATTATTAGTCTGATATGGTATAGTACATTCATGCAGGGTGTGTCATCTTTGCATTTTTAAACAGCACTGGATTGCATCTGCAAGATTTGGCTCCAACTAGGTAGAGCTGGTGAAAAAATGCAAACAAACATCTCCATCAAGCAAAAACTGGAATCTAGGAAACTTCCATAGCGCAGTGTGGCACCCTTACACTCCCATCTGTCCTTCTTTTTAAGTATCTGCAGCATATCTTCCTGCCAAGGAGTCACAGTCTACTTTGCTGCTGCAGGTTTAGCAATTTAATTGCTAGGCATGCCATCCCTGCAGTGCTCTTTCCAAGTGTCACATCGGCTAGCTGTTCAAAATACATCTTGTGAAATATCCTTATTTTTCATTCAGAAACATGTGGCCAAATTTGTAAAACTGCAATTAAGTTTTCCTTGTGTTGTGTGGCTTGTGGCTACCATAATGTTTGGGTTCATATGTAACCCTAAGCAATAATCCCTTGTTTTGCCAACCACACACTAAACCCAAAGCAAAGGTTTGGTGATATAATGGCCAGCATCAAAGGGTGAAATGTCTTTGTAACTAGTCTGTTTGCAGCCATTAAGAGGTTCAGATTAAAGGAATTGGTAGAGATAAAGAAATTATTTGATTTATAGTCAAAGCAGGAAATGGACAAGTCCCAGGATACCACACAGGGAAAGGAAGGGACCAAATAGAACAGAAACAGACTTAGAAGCACCTTGCAAGAACAGGGAGTGGTGGGCTAGAACTGACTCTTGGGATCAGCTGAATATATCTTTAAAATTTGTTGGTGCAGGTAACTATAAGTATTTCAAAGTCCAAAGCCAGATACAGTTTCACTAAACTTTGGAAGTGTCACTATCTACTTTTGATTAGATGTTGGTTAAGAAGGACCAAAAGAGCTATCAAAAGCCTTTCAGATTTTTACTTCAGCTTCTTCTGCAGTGACCTGCAATGACCTTAAGTCAACAGAGTCAATTATGGCCCAAGGAGCTGCTTTTGGACTCATTGATGAGATTGGCATTCAGCTGTTATTCAACTGAATTCAACTTTTGCTGTTATCTGCCAAAGAAATGGAGCTGTTCCTCCTTCCACTACTTAGCTCAAAACTCAGTACGGTATTCAATTGGCAGTTAGCTCCCCCATCTGATCTTTCTAATGCAACCTCATTATTGTTGTACTGATACCTTTCTCTGTGTGAATGTTTATGTTGCCTTACAATTACCAAATTTGCTGTGTGCATTTTCAGATACCTCCAGAAGCATTTGCCTCTTTCTTCCTTACCACTGCAATTTTAAAACGTTTTGCATAAACCAGCTGGATAATTGTGGACTAGAGCACTCAAGCATATAATAAGCTGAGCACTGCAGGAATGCATCTTTATAGTTTTGTGCTTTTGAAGTGGGATGGGCAACCTGGGATCTTCAGGCATTTTGTGTTTCCGTTCCCATCAGCATCAATCAGTCTTACCAACATCAAGGGACAGTCAGCAACATATTCCAAAATATCTGAAAATAGTTAAGTGTCAACTCCCAATTTACATGCTAACCTGGGAATATGTTTCATAGAACTCAACAGACTTACTTTTGAGAGGAGGCATGGTTGCCTATTTCTTGTGAATTTTACTTCGTTTTGTACGGATATGAGTTGCTAGAATGTACAGTATGTGGAGGTTAATTTACACATAATTCTGACATTAAGATTTCATGCCATACAGGGCTACTAAATAGAAGCAGAGAGTTAGTTTTCTGCTATCTAGTAGACTTTTGGATTTTTGCAGTCTAGATCTGGAATGCCTAAGAAAAGTCCAAGAGAACAATAAATATTGCCATAAATAATGCTTAATGCTTAGTTAAGGCTTCTGATATAAATAAAGTGGTTCTATTTATAAATAGTGTTTTTTTTAAAGGGGGTTCTGTCCTTTTCAATTGTGATGACATGCAGAAAACAACACATATGTATACATGCCCTTTGTGCCCTAATCAGTGACCACTTGAAGATCTCATTGCAACATGACAGAATGCAATTAATGTTGCTAGTTTCTGGGCAAGATCTGTTTAACTTCTATATATTTCAATCTTGTATTTTATATTTTAAATTTTAATCCTGATGCTTCTGCATCATTAAACACACTTGGTGGTAGGGAAATGCTTCACAAAAACAACTGATATGCATATACCATATACTGATGTGAACTAATTACCCTGTTATGCTCTTTGCTGATGTTAAAATATGGCAGTCCTAAGTGAAAGATTAGAAGGTTACACTAAAGTATATTACTATTAGTATCATAGTACTTTCAGGCTAATCACGAATCATCTTCTTTTGAATAAAATCTTTAGATGATCATAGCAATATGCTAGCTTTAGGTTCATTGGCTTGCTTAAAGGTAAAGGTTCCCCTCACACGTATGTGCTAGTCATTTCCTGATTCTAGGCGGCAGTGCTCATCTCCATTTCAAAGCCAAAGAGCCAGCACAGTCCGAAGATGTCTCCATGGTCATGTGGCTAAATGACTAAATGCTGAAGGCGCACGGAACGCTGTTATCTTCCCACCAAAGCTGGTTCTTATTTTTCTACTTGCATTTTTACATGCTTTCGAACTCCTAGTTTGGCAGAAGCTGGGACTTGTAATGGGAGCTCATTCCATTACATAGCACTAGGGATTTGAACTGCCGAACTGCCAACCTTTCTGATTGACAAGATCAGCATCTTAGCCATTGAGTCACCGCATCCCTTAATTATAGTTTGCTTATGTGTAGGCAAACTTGAGCAAAGATTCTTTCCTTTGATTTAATTCTGTGCCCCTTCTGAGCTTTATGAACAAGATGGCCAGGCAGAACAACTGACATGAGCACAGCCTGATTTAAATGAGTATTCAGTTTCAGAGTATTCATAAGTATTCAGCTTTATGTATCATAAATATTATGATAATATCTCATAAGTATTACCCTTAGACATAAGACAATACTTATTATCATCTTTTAACCTTTCCTATTACCTTCTCCCATTGGAATCTTATGATTATATTACTTTGTTGTTTCTATGTACACTGAGAACTTATGCACCAGAGACAAACTCCTTGTGAGACAAATCCCACTTGGCCAATAAAGAGCATTCTATTCAATTCAATATTGACTCACAACAGCATGGCAAAGACAATATATCAGGTGCAGTTCACTTGATGTCAATACAAATGCAGTGGATTTTTCTAGTACTGTTCTTTTCCTCCAAGTCTTTGCAAACCAACAAGGAAGACACTCAAGTCTTATGTTTACTCTGCAAGATAGTGTGTCCTTGCATCAAAATATTTACAATAATAGTAAACTCTTACTCTTTCCCAATTATTAAAAAAGAGGATTATTATTTTGCATTTTAAACTGTCCAATCTACCCAGGTTCTATCTTTGAGGGAGTTGTTTTCCTTCTCCATAAAACTATTTTCTCTTCCAACACAGTAGAGATTAATTCATGCTGTAATCAACACTCACAATCTTCCAATAATTTCCAGATTTTACTTTATCACCATATGCAAGAAACTAATTTTAGGAGTTGCTTTTGCATTGGCTATTGCTTCATGCAATATAATGCCAAGTCAATTTATTTGATGTCGGAAATAAAAACTGTTCTTTAAAAAAGTATTGCAACCCAGAATCGACCATAATTATATTTTAGAACTCAATCAATCAAGTCATTTTACCAGACTTTGTTGCTTGTGCTAAAGATGTTTGTAGATGAATTTAGCATGATGTGCAGCATTTATTTATTTACACATTTCCATTCCAGCAGATATTCTGTCTCTCAAGGATTAAAGGAAAGAGTCAACAAAACAAAGCATTAGCAAAAAACAAAGGAGCAGTTAGAAGAGTAAAGATGGCAGTCACATTAACTCCGTGCAGAATTTTCTGTGTCGTCTAGTGTCTGAGATCGTTTCACAATAGGCAAGCTCAGCTGTGGCTCTGTCTTCTCTTTGTGGGGGATGATGGGCTTTCCTTCCATTTCTCCCCAAATCAGAAACTCTTCCCTTTTTTGGCATCCTCCAAAGTGGATTTGACTATAATAGCACTAGCAGTAGGACTTAGACTTATATACCGCTTCATAGTGCATTTACAGCCCTCTTTAACCAGTTTTACAGTCAGCCTATTGCCCCCAACAATCTTTACCCACCTCGGAAGGATAGAAAGGCTGAGTCAACCTTGGGCCTGGTGAGATTTGAACTGCCAAATTGCAGGCAGCCGATAGTCAGCAGAATAGCCTGCTGTACTGCACTCTGTGCCACCTCAGCTCTTGTACTACTGCCAGCCAGCATGGTTTAGGTTACAAGGAACCACAGTTGATTCTAACCAGGATAAGGAAAAAGAAGGGGGGAAACTATGGGACTTTAGGAACAATGTCCTAAAATGCTACCAACCACGGCCGCAATAAGTCAATGGATGGAGATATGCCCATATGTCTTCTTTTATAATGGGACTCCTCTTCCATCCTACAATTACTTTTCCTCTGGATTCCCCTATCAATAGCTCAAACCTTTCTCACCTTTCTTCATCATCTGGAAAAGGGCTTCTTTTGCTTCCCTCTGCCTACCCTCTACTTATAATATCTCTCCAGAAAGTGCAGTTCAGCTACTTACACTGGCAGGCTCTAGCCAGGCTGTGAAACCTGGGTACTTTGCCAGGTGTTGGATACCTGGATGAATAGAATATTGGAAGTTTTAAAATAGGATATGCCTGAGGAAAACCTGGGTGGGTAGGAAACCTATCCTACACTTGGCCTTTGGTTCCAACAGCATTCTTTGAATGGCTTGCTAGGGGACACTCACCCCAAAGAAGCCAAAGCCAGATGAACAAAATAGATGACAAGGGATAAAACTTTAAATTAATGTGTTTTTGTTTTACCTTTCTATTTTATTCTGAGCCACTGAGGAGATGATAGCCGATCAAACAGTAACTACTTTATTGAACTCAACCAGTAACAAGAACAACTTCAGAATCTCTGACAGCTTTTTATACCGGAGCTGTCAGAGTAACAACCAATCATCTGCTCGCGATTCTCCCGCCAGCTGGCTGCCGCATTATAGCCAATGGTGTTGCTTCTTTCCATGACTGACACCATGGGAGGACTTAACATTTCTTTTGCCCAAGTCAACACAGCATATATCTGTGATGACGAACCTATGGCATGCGTGCCACAGATGGCACATGGAGCCCTCTCTGAGGGCATATGAGCCGTTGCCCAGCTCAGCTCCACTGTGCATGTGTGTGCACCTCCTGCTAGCCAACTGATTTTCGGGTCTCTGCTGCACATATGGGAGATGTGTGCGCATGCGCAGGAGGGTGGGGGTTGCATGTGAATATGTGGAGGGGCAGGTTGGGTCATGTGCACATGCGTGGGGGGGACACGAAGTTGTGGCGCGGCATGATCATTTTTGGTCCCCATTTTGGTCCCATGAGGCTTGCTAGGCCAAAAATGGGGTGTGGGGAGGTCATGCACATGAGGGGGGGTGGAGGGAGCATGGGAGTGTTGTGCAGGCATGCGCAGGGGAGAGGGGCATATTGCATTATGGATGTGGGCATGTGCATGCATGCTATCACACACATGATTTCAGCACACAAGAAGAAAAAGGTTAGCCATCCCTGGCATATTTATTTATTTATTTATTTATTTATTTATTTATTTATTTATTTATTTATTTATTTATTTATTTATTTATTTATTTTATTAAATTTATACCCCGCCCTTCTCCTTGTTAGGACCCAGGGCGGCGCACAGGCATTATTAAAACCACAAAATACAATAAATATCAATTAAAATATATTAAATTAGTTAACCCGTGCTAAAACCCATGTTAATAACCTTCCCAAATTATAATTTATTTTTAAAAAGTCAGAAACGGGGGGCTATCCTAGGCCGGCTTGCTGAAATAAATACGTCTTAAGACGTTGGCGGAAGAGGCGGAGGTCCGAGAGACAAATTTTTAAAAAAGTTTTTGCACTCTGCAGACCTCCCAAAAATGGTCCGTTTTTCGTGAAAACGGGCCCTTTTTTTAAATAAAAAAAAGGGTATGCAAAGCCTTTAGGAAGCTTATAGAGTGCTTCTGGGGGATGGGGGGGGACAAAATTGAGAAAAAAACGCCCATTTTTTGCTCATTTCTGCTCTCCCCAGCCCCCAGGAAAACTCTGCAAGGCTCCTAAAGGCTATGCACAGCCATTTTGGTGAAGGGGGCAGGGTTTTGGGTGGCAAAAAATGCTGTATTCAGTGTATAAGATGCACCCAGGTTTTCAGCCTCTTTTTTGAGGGAAAAGGGTGCGTCTTATCCTCTGAAAAATACAGTAGTACATCAAACTGATTCTCAAACAATTTCCTGCTGGTAAACCAGCAATGTTTGTGTTAAAAGACAACAGTTACCTTAAATGTATTGTTGTTAACCATCTGTACATTGCAACAATACAATTATATATTTTTGGGAGGTTTGCAGAGTGCAAAAACTTTTTTAAAAATTTGTCTCTTCAAAACCTTGGTGTGTCTTATATTCTGAAAAATACGGTAATTAAGATAAAACTAGGATGTTTTGAGTTTTAGGACTTCCTTAGGCATAAATGTTGGCTGGGTGAGTTAATTTTATGTTTTTTCACAAACAATTGTACACCGAATTAAATTACCCCTGTGCTAAAATCAACATTACAACCCTTAAAACCCTAAACAAAAGAACTGAGTTAATTTTATGTTTTTTCACAAACAATTGTACACTCACTTCTCATCCATAATTCTGTTCAGGTGTAAAGGTGTTGCTCTTAGCATGCTACTCAAATGTAAGTGCAACCCTCCTGGAACTAATTATTAAAGGTAAAGGTTCTCCTCTCATATATGTGCTACTCATTCCCGACTCTAGGGGGCAGTGCTCATTTCTGTTTCAAAGCCAAAGAGCCAGCGCTGTCCAAAAACATCTCCGTGGTCATGTGACTAAATGCATGACTAAATGCTGAAGGCGCACGGAACGCTGTTATCTTCCCACCAAAGATGGTTCCTATTTTTCTATTGGCATTTTTTACATGCTTTCGAACTGCTAGGTTGGCAGATGCTGGGACAAGTAGCATATTTTCCCCAAAATAAGACAGGGTCTTATTTTCTTTTGACCCTTGAAATAAGCGCCTGGCCTTATTTTCGGAGAGGTCTTATTATTTTTGAAGTGCAGGAGGCGCCGAGCGTGGTCACCTCATGTCTGCTGCTGTGTTGCAATATTTTTGAGAAGATCTTATTTTCAGGGGAGGGCTTATTTTAGCGCATGCACTCAAAAGCCTGGCTGGGTTTATTATCCAGGGAGGTCTTATTTTCCGGAAACAGGGTAACAGGAGCTCACTCTGTTACGTGGCACTAGGGATTCGAACCGCCAAACTGCTGACCTTTCAGATCACAAGCTCACCATCTTAGCCACTGAGCCACCACATCCCTGGAACTGATTATTAGCACAGCTTAAAGGATGTGGATCCTCCTAGAGATGTCCCAAAAGTGTATTTCAAGGTACAGCAGGTCGACGCTGAAAAATATATCACTAGATTAAATAGTGTAAGGTACACCTATAACTTAGGTTGATACTAGGGGGTTACTAGGAGATGCAGATCTCTGTATTATTTTTTTATTGTGATAACAAAAAATCAAGAGTTCCATAAACTTTCATGGGGGGAAATAAAATGCCAAGGTATTTCTATACCTTTTTCTATTCCCAGTTATTTTATAGATACTTAATAAACCACAACTGCATCTGCCTTCTATGAAGTCCAACTGAATCTGATCCAGTAGTGTTTACTCTGACTATCTTGGCTTGCTGTAACTATAATCCAAGGTCTCAGATGGATGCCCCACTTCTTCCTTTCTGGGAAACGCTGGGAAAAAATGAACAAGGGACCTTTGTCAAGGGCCACACATACTGTGTCACTGAGCGTCTGCTTTTGATTCCTGTGAGGGGGCAAAAAAGCAAATGGACAGTTTGTCTTTGGCAAGATTTTCCTTGCTTTCAGGTGTTTACTTTCGTTCTACAGGACCTCGGGGGACACTAACAGTAAGCTATGCTCACTGTCAGTGCTCTGTTCACGCACTGTGGAGCTTGCTTACGCTAACTGTCAAAACCAATCATCATGAAGAAGAGCAAACATGTTAGGGAAAAATGTACATTTGGATGGTTACGTATCGAAAGATGCATACAACTTATAATAGGGAAACATTTATTTAATTGAACAATTTACAGGACTGCCTATATTACATAAAATATATACGTACATTTAGTACCTTGTTTTTCCACCTTGATAGCATAACAAAAAGAATTATCTAGAATCAAACTCAATTCTTGATTTTACGTAATTTTCATAGCAATAAGAGTGATTTGCCACTGCCACCTTCTGGAAAGATTTTCTGATTACCTAACTTAGCTTAGCAATGTATGGTTGTGAAAGCTGGACCATAAGAAAGGCTGAGCACCAAAGAATTGAGGCCTTTAAACTATGGTGCTGGAGAAGACTCCTCCGAGTCCCTTGGACTGCAAGGAGATCAAACAGGTCAGCCCTAGAGGAGATCAACCCTGACTGCGCTTTAGAAGGCCAGATCCTGAAGATGAAACTCAAATACTAGTGAGCCACCTAGTGAGAAGGAAGGACTTGCTGGAGAAGAGTCTAATGCTGGGAAAGATTGAGGGCAAAAGAAGAAGGGGATGACAGAGAATGAGGTGGCTGGATGAAGTCACTGAAGCAATAGATGTGAGCTTAAATGGACTCCAGAGTGGGTAGAGGACAGGAAGGCCTGGACAAATATTGTCCATGGGGTTGCGATGGGTTGGACATGACTTCGCAACTAACAACAACATATGATGCTCCTTCTTCCTATAAACCTCATAACAATAACCTGATGAAATGGAGTGGGCTGAGGGAGAACGACCCTATGTCATCACATACAATTGTAACAGTGGTGGGTTTTAAATTTTTTAGAACCTACTCTGTAGGTGTGGCCTATTTTGTGGGCGTGGCTTGGCAGTCATGTGACAGGGTCGGAGTGGCCACCTTTTAAAATGTGGTGAAACTCATTTAACAATGCTCTTGCTTAGCAACTAAACTTTTGGACTCAATTGTGATGATAAATTCATTCTTTCTTTCTTTCTTTCTTTCTTTCTTTCTTTCTTTCTTTCTTTCTTTCTTTCTTTCTTTCTTTCTTTCCTTTCTTTCCCGTTGGGTCACTGGCAGTCAGGTACACCAGTGGAACCCCCTCTCACCGGTTCTCTAAATTTCACCAACCGGCTCTCGCGAGTAGGTGCGAGCCTGCAGAAACCCACTACTGAATTGTAAACAAAGTATCTTCAAAGCAAATGATTAAACAACAACAAAACCCACAGCAATTCTATTTCATATAAGGAGGTTTAAATATTAGAAGGTTTAACCAAAATAAGAAATTTTTGCTGCTGTATTAAAGCTAAAGTTACAGAGGTAATAGTCCTATAGAACAGGGGTCTCCAACCTTTGCAACTTTAAGTCTGAAGGACTTCAGCTCCCGGATTTCTCCAGCCAGCTTTGCTTTGCTGGCTGGAGAATTTGCTGGCTGGAGAATTCTGGGAGCTGAAGTCCTTCAGACTTAAAGTTGCAAAGGTTGGAGACCCCTGCTATAGAAAATATACTATCCAAAGTGAGGTGTTAGATAAGCTTTTACACAGAGGGGTCCCTACTGGAAGAAAAATAGGGGGGAGTGAAATGAATGAGAATAGCACCGGTAGAAACATGTTGTTGGCAACTGCACTTGTTTTCAAGGTCAACACAGAAGCTTTGGGACCAATTGTAAGTTCTAAATATCAAAGGGAACTGGAGGAACATTAATTATCCTCTTGGGGAGTGCTACATGCTGATTGTATAAAGCCATTAAGAAACAATTTTCTTGCAATCAAGGGTTTCTTCCAAAGAGGCTGGTAGGAGGACTGAGAGTATTTGAGGAGTAATCTTTTCCCTTTAAATATACTATATGGAGTTTGGTTCCACCTTGTAGAACCTCTGTGAATTCTGTTAATGAGAAGATTTTTATAAAAAATGTCAGAAGCAAATTTCTAGGCAAGATTCTCCTCCTTCTGGCTGCTATTTTAAATGCTAGGTAATAAGACCTCTCACATTTGTGATTTGATTGTTGGGAAGAAGGCTGATGCCACATATATTACCAAGACCTAAGTGGGGCCCAGAAAGAGGAGTGGTCTTTTCGGAGTTATGCCTGGCTGGGTTTCAAGTGTAGTAATCTCTGAGAATCTGGCATAGGAGTGGTGGTATAGCAATTGTAGCTGTCAGGGATCAAATTAGATTGTTGCTGCTGTTGTGGCAGCATCTCTGCTTGAGTATCTTCAGGTTAGTGATGGGATTTTATGTCTTGATGGGACTTCAACCTGACCAATACAAATTACAGCTGCCCAGTTGGCTTTTGAAAGCAGCCCTGGGATGTTGTGTGAGTGTGTCCAAGTGGTAGTTAATTCTTCTTTGAGTGTGTAGGAGTTATTCTTTTATCTTTTACCTGCTGCTGTGGCCTAGAGGTGGAGCTGTCGCCTCACGATCAGAAGGTTGTGAGTTCGATCTTAGGTAGAGGCAGATGTAGGGTCTCCTGCTTAAGCAGGGGATTGGACTAGATGACCTGCAAGGTCCCTTCCAACTCTGTTAATCTATTATCTGTTATCTCTTAAGGAGGCCTGGTTCTTAAAGGAATCACTGGTTGATACTGGATAACTTCGCCCCAGTATCCCCTTTTTGTTGATGTAGATTCTGGTACTGTGCTCCAGAGGGCCCACCCGCCCGCCTGAGTTCCTTACCAGTCTTTTAAGTCTTCGGTGCTTCCACGCATGGCACATACAGCACCTATGCGATGCTCCACTGACCAGATGGAGCATCGCAGAGGCTCGCGGAGGCGCTAAGATGCATGTGTGTGCACACTGCACATGTCCATGTGGACACCACCAGGCCCATTCCAACCGGTATGGTTGGAACGGGGTCCGGAACCCACCGCTGATTGAAAAGGTGGTTGTATATAACAGCTTCAGAAGATCCTGAACAAAATAGATTATCTGGATCCTTTTCAATCTGGTATGGAACACAGACCTTTTCAGACCTGGATATGGATCAGAAATAGCATTGGCCACAGTTTTGGATAATGTCTAGCCTGATGATGATGCCGATGATGATTCATGCATGCATGTATGCATCTATCCTTGCCTTGCGTGATCTCTCAGCAACTTTTGATCTCCTCATTAATGTCCAATTCAAGATTGGAGAAAATACAACCTCAGCAACAGAGTGGTCTATGTCTGGAATGATCTACCTGACTCCATTGTTACATCCTCAAACCCTCACAGCTTCAACCTTAAACTGTCTACTGTTGGCCTCACCCCCATTCCTAAGAGGTCCGTAAAGGGGGCGTGCATAAGTGCACTAGCATGCCTAAAATCCCTGTCCTACTCTCCCCATTTATTTATATTCATTTCTTTCATTCATGTCCATGTTTATCTTTATACCTGCTATCTTGTACATGTTTGACAAACTAATAAATACAGATACAATACAAAGATGACCTGTAAAGCCCTACATGGTTGGGATCATGTTTTTTGAAAGACTGCCTCTCCCTGGTTTCATCTGCCCATCCCACCAGAATTAATGAGTGCGTTCCATATTCTATCATCTTTTCTGCTGTGGTCTCCCCTATGGAATCTCCTCCCCACTCCCCCTTGAGATGAGGATGGCCTCCTCACTCCAAGGCAGAGGTGGGTTGCTCCCGGTTTTGGCTCGGATCAGCCAAACTGGTAGTGGCCGTGGTGGGAGGCTCCACCCACCCACCTGGATGTTTCTGCGCATGTGCAGAAGTGTCCTGCATGAGTGCGCACACGAGCACGAGCAAACCAGTAGTGCTGGGATTTGAAACCCACCTCTGGGCCTCCAAAGGTCTGGTTATGAGATCTGATTATGATGACAGCAGGCCTAGGAAACCCAAGGGACTGGTAATAAATAACCATGCTGTTTTTAGGAACTCGGTGTGAATTTTGTCTTTCTAATTGAGCCTTCTTATGTAATTGAACTTTAATGTTAGGGTATGTTCATGTTATATCCTGCCAATTATGATTGGCATATGTTTTGAATTGAAAAGACTTTGCTTTCTGAATCTGTTCCTGCCCAGATAGTTCTTCCGTCTTTTGAAGTTGTTGCCAAGGTTAACATTTTCCACATTTCCCCCTCAAGATGCATTCTGTGGCTTGAGCAAACTAAAAGGAAGCAGGTAAATTAAGGAATCTTTCAGAGAATTAGCCTTATATGTATGTGTAGACTTAGATTCTTTTCTCTTGGAAGTTATAATGACAAATATATTTTTTGTTTATTGTTATTTATTTTATTTTATTTATATGCTGCCCATCTCGCCGTTCAAGGCAACTCTGAAAGGCTAGTATGTAACATATAAGAGAAGATTCTGTACAGTTTTGTTTTATTTCTCTTGTAACTGGAAAAATTAGAATCAGTCTTGTTTTCTCTCCCAATTTTTATTTGAGCTTCTCATTCCTTTATTTCCTCATTGCTACATTCATCTGACATTCCAATCTCTCAACCTTGAGTTATCCTGTTGCCACTTTGAGTCTCTTCACTTTCTATAGTAGTGTTTTTTTGTGTTCATTAATAATCACCAAACAAGAGGGTAAAAGAAGTACTTGAATTGTCTGTCTACTAATTTATGTACAGAAATATTCTGTCTATGATTTCTAATTTATAGAATTATGGAAACAATTTACTAAAAATTGCATGCATATTACCCTGGTGTGGAAGTTTTGGTATATTTCTATACAGGTAGCTGCTTTCCTGGCCTAATTTCTCACAGAAAGCAAAATCAAAAGTTTAGCATAGAGCTTAAAATTGTGTACATGTGTATCTATATCTCTGCAGCACAAATATTACATGGAAATAGAAAATAGGGTTTCTGTGGGGAAAAAGGGAAGATGAAGGAGGTATGTTCACCACCTTGAATTATTCATTTAAAAAATAACAAAGGTGGGATTAAAAATTTTTTTTAAAAAAAAAGAATGTTGGAAGAAATGTCCATCTGGGTTCATTTCCAAGTGAGAAGAAAGACACTGGAAACATGGAGACTGCTTGGAAAGATGGTTTTTAATGGTGGACAGGACCACATGGTTTGAGGTCCTGGGGGGGGAGGGAAAGGATGCTGAGAGTGTCCTGGTTTTATGCCCTCTCTGGGCTTTTGAATTTGAGCTTGTATTCTAATTGGTTGTCAGTGTGGCCCGTGGGGCCATGCAGAGGCAACTCTGTAGGCTGTCCTGTGTCCCAGGCTTGGTTGAGCCTTTGCTGGGTGATGATGTAATGAAAGGGCTTTGGGATTCCTATTATGGCTCTGCCTGAAGGAAGTAGATCTTTATTATGTAGAATAAACTGACTCAGGCCTTAAAGACCCATTGGCAAAGGTTAGGGGGGATGAGTTTCTGCCTCCCTTTTAGGGAAAATATTCTGTCCTTTTAATATTTCCTAAAATATTTCATTTTCCTAGGAGAGGAGTGGGTGCTAATTTCCTAGAAGAGAAAAGAATTTTAAAAGCAGTGACATTACAAATCTAAGCCCTCGTTGCTTGGATGCACATGGACATATAAAAGTGCAACTAAAGCAAAAAACAGCCACCACCAATAAAACCTTTATTTAGACTCACTTGGTGATTTATGCACCTACTTACTCAATCTACAGGTTAACAATATAAAAGCCATGCATTCCATTGTTAAGGTTTTGTTATCCTTAGATTGGAATTAGACCAGGCTGCTTTTCAGTGAGAAGAACAATGAACATGTTTTGGCCTGAAGGAGGCACTTTTTTTTTTTGGTATGGTGCCAGGACACAACCAACTGAGATTGGCTCAATAATCCTAGGCTTCAACAAACCATGGCTTTTTGTGTGAACCAGAATTCTGAAACCTACTTCAATAGGTTTCAATAAAAATTCTATGTGTGTCTGAAATATAGTTCTTTTTCCCCACAGATTTTTTTTTTAATGTTGGGTTTCCTTCCCAACCTGCTATTGTAAAGACCAGACAGAATTCCCATGCTTTCTGATTTGTTAATGCTTGACTGAATCCCATTGACAAAAGAAGGATCATTAAAAAAAAATAAGCAGAGTTAGCACCTCCCGTTTTTCCAGAAAGAAATATTCTTCTTTGGACTATTTGGGGTTTTTTTTAAAAAGTTTTTTATTTGACATTGTCCAAACATTAAAATCACAATTACACTTTTACAACTTTCTGTTATCGGTATTACTTTTTTCTGATTTCAGGTTTTCCATTTTCCATTCTATTATTTTATACATGGAATATTTGTTTAATATTTCCAAAACAGGCTTCTCTATCAACAAATCAGTACAGGAGAAGGATAGATTTCATTTTCAAACTTTGGCTATAATTCCATGTAATCTGAATACAATTTTAATTTTAAACAAAACGGCTTCGGGATTCTCAGGGAAAAACAATCTATATTTCTTGAAAATGATTGCCTGCCAATGGGAAGGCGATGCTTTCTAAAATGAACAACCTGCTTTGTGTGCATGTATTTTCAGGGCCATCTTAAAAGCATTATGGGCCCCGGGCAAGGCAGTGTACTGGGGCCCCTAAGACAACTACTCACAGGAATAAAAATGTAAATGGTCTATAAACATATTTGCATCAGTGGTGGGTTTCAAATCCTGTTCCAACTGGTACAGGTACAACTGGTACAGTTGGAACAGGGCAGGCAGCATCCTCATGTATGCATGCAGTGTATGCATGCGTCTTAGCGCCTCGGTGATGCTCCACGACACTCCAGCTGCTCTGCGGAGTGTTCACACAGGCACTGTCTATGCCATGTGCGTGCACAGCAGCACAGAAGCTTTAAAACAATAGGTAAGGAGCGAGGGCGGGCAGGCAGGCAAGCCCTCCAGAGCACCATACCGGAATGGTATCCGCTGCTCCGGGCTGGCTCGAGTACACCTATATGGGGCGTACTGGCTGCAACCCACCACTGATTTGCATGTTAGTATTAATTTAAAAATGCAGTAAAATGTAATAAATATGTTGTTGTAATTATATGATACAAGGTGCATTGAAGGGCTAACATAGACAGATTAGTATGGGGCCCCTATGCTTGTGGGGCCCATGGGCAAGTGCCCATCAGGCCCATGCATTAAGACAGCCCTGCGTATTTTGCGGTTACAAATTCCACAGAACCTACATACAAAATTAGCAACTGTCTGTTGTTTTAGAAGCATCCTTCAATGCCCAATACCTTTGATATCCTAGATATCCAGTGTCTTATTATATTTGAAGGCGAGCCATTGGTTTCTTCTGGGACATTTTTTCAACTCCTCCAGGTAGTCTACAGTAGGTGATCTTTGATTGTCTCCCTCTCAGGCACTTTCCAGGTCTGATTCTATTTAGCTTTTTATGTTCAACCAGGTGTTGCCACCTACAGTATCTGGGCAAGCACATGCTATAAATACCTCCATAGAAGTCTCTCTTTCATAATTCAACAGACCCAGAATAGTAAAAAGCTCACCCTTGCATTATACCTTGCTACATTTACCAATATTCACCAATACAAGAAAAGGGGGGGAAAGGGCACACTTTTGCATTAAAATTGCACTGATGTAATTTTGTGGGTGACTGCAGTGACCAAATAAGGTGTAGAAGGCAGTGTCAATCTGAGAAAGCTGCAGAGAGGTTGTCTGTGAATCTTATATAGTACAGTGCCAGTTCAGAGAAAATTGGTTGTTTCAGATACTAGTGTCATTGGCAGCTCCCTACACAGGATGTTGACGTTTTGCTCCGTTGTGGTTCCAGGAAGTATGGCTGCCAGATAGGATTCTTGTGGGATGAGCAATGAGAAAGAAAAGAAACTGCTTGTCCTGATAAATAATTTTAATATACCTGATTTTGTGAAAGTCAATCAAATTAAAGTGTGCATACAGCCAATTACTGTTGGAAGAGGCTGCAAATCTACTACATCTACCACTGACAAGTGTATAATTATAACAGCTTGGAATTATAAAATCCACCCACGTGCAAGCACCCAGAGAGTACATATGACATATGAGATACTCTGAGAACAAGCCACTAGTATATTTTTAAGGAAAATAGGTACGCAGTGTTTTAGCAAATGATCTATCCAAATCTTATTCTCAATGGTAAAGTTATGCAGTATATTTATTTATTTATTTTTTAAAAAATTATATAGCCACCTATCTCGCAAATGAATGATTCTGGGCAGCGTACAACAAAGGTAAACATAACAGTTCATTATTATTAAGAAAAATTACAAAACACAACTGAAATATATTGAACAAACAGATGTTAATAATAACAGAGCCTCCTCACTAATTCTCCAGTTGCTTACCATCCCCAGGCCTGATGATACATCCAGGTCTAAAAGGATCTTTCGAAAGTCAAAAGCAAGGGTGCCATGTAAGCTTGGGGAGGGGTGGGGAGAGTGTCCCACAGTGCTGAGGCCACAGCCAAGAAGACCCATTGGCTAAGGCCTGCTAAATATAGCTCCCTAAATGATGGAACCTGCACCAGGGGTGGGCTGCTACAGATTTCTGCCTGCGTTTGGGAGAAGACATAGCTAACATTATGGCTGGTTCAGAGAACCTCCAAATCCCACCCTTGGCTGGCCCCGCCCACCCCTCCACGCCCTGCCCCTCTCTGGAGTCTCCACGCAACCCATTTTGGATGCAAGGTAAGTGCAGGACCCACACGAAGGCTCAGGGAGGGGGGAAAACGAGTCTCCCAGAAGTTCCGGAGGGCCAGAAATGAGCCCATTTCTGGCCTCTGGAAGATCTTCAGAGCCTGGGGAAGCAGTTTTCGTCCTCCCAGAGACTTGAGAAAAGCCTCCAGAGCCTGGGGAAGGCGCAAATCCCCCACCCCCACCCCCATGGTGCAGAAGGCTGACTATGCCATGCCCATGCCCACCCCGCAATCATGCAGAGAACCTGTTGCTGAAATTTTCAAAGCCTACCCCTGAACCTGCAGCATTCCCCCTTTCTAGATCTGGTGGGATGACAAGATATAATTGAGGGAAGAAGGTCCTTCAAGTAACCTGGTTCTATGCCATATAGAGCTTTACAGTCAAACCCCTACTTTGAATTGGAGCTGGAAACAAACTGGTAACCAATGCAGCTTGCAGAGCAGAGATGTAATGTGTGTTCCACAAGAATCACATGTAACAGACTGTGGCACTGCATTTTGCCCAAGCTGAATGCTCTTCAAAGTATCCAGAAGTGGAGTGCATTACAATAGCCCAACTGGGACATGACTAGAGCATGAATGATCATGAGTAAGGCCCCTTGATTAAGGAACAGGTGCAACTGGCACAAAATGCAGTTGTGCGAAGCTCTTCCTAGCCACATGTTCCTTGAGCAGGAATCATGAATCCAGGGGGGGGGGAGAAACAGATTGCACATGGGGTCTGTTTGGGGCAATGTAACACTATTCAGCATCAAAAAAGGCATGGTCTCAGAACCAAAGAGTCTCTTGGGGTCACTCAAGCTAGTCAGTATTCAGTTGAAGCCTGTTGTTTCCCATCCAAACTCTTGCAGCCTGCAGACACCATAGCATTGCTTAAATTGCCAGGAACAGAGATGAACAATTGTGAACCATCAGCATAATGATGATACCTCACCATAGCTCATCCGGCGGCATCTCATGTAGGTTAAATAGGAGAGAAGATTCCTGCAATAGGAATCTGCAATAGGTCAACGGTGCAACCTTTCCTCCACAATCACCACCAACTGCAATAGTTTCTGGGGAAAGAAGGTTAACCAGCCCAGTGCGTGCCACTGATTCCCAATCTTCCGAATTGATCCAGAAGGATACCACGCAATAGCAGTAGAATGTAGACTTATACACCACTTCAGAGTGATTTTTGGTTTTGGTTACTCTATTTTATGTTTTGAGAGCCTCTTAAGCAACTTTATTCTTTGGCATATCACAAAATAACTAATTTTTATTATGTAATGTCTATGCTTAACATGTTCCAGAGCATTTGATACATCTTTGTGCATGTATATGTGTGAAGAAACAGACACATCAAGTGGAATTGCTTTTTTTTCCTTTGTGAACTCTTACTATATAGGACACATTCAGGATACATTAATAAGTAATGGGAGAGGATAAAGTTTTGTGTGCGTGTATGTTTGTGTATGTGTGTATGTATGTATGTATGTATGTATGGATGGATGGATGATGGATAGATAGATAGATAGATAGATAGATAGATAGATAGATAGATAGATAGATGAAAGAAAGGGAAGGAAGGAAGGAAGGGAATGAAGGATTGAAAGGAAAGAAGGAAGGAAGGAAGGAAGAAAGAAAGAAAGAAAGAAAGAAAGAAAGAAAGAAAGAAAGAAAGAAAGAAAGAAAGAAAGAAAAAGCTAGAAGAATTTTCCTAGGCTAAAAGAGTTCCTGTAGTGTTGACAGCAAACCACAATAACACCAGAATAACAACAACTGATAGCAATGTTTGTCAAAGTGATGATGCAAATGAATTTTTTTTATCACCCCCTTCACAACTCCTCCTTTGCAGATGCCCATCCCCACAAATACACAATGCAACCATATATTTATTTTAGCTTATGCAATAATTTTTTTACCGCATTCCCCCATCAAAAGAACCCCACGTTGAAAAATCTGGAGAAAATAGAGCTGAGATTGAAAAAGGAGATAAATAAACATTAAAGGAATTAACATTATTCCTTTTACTCCCACATGGTTTGTGGAGAAAAACAAGCAGTTTTGATCAATGCCCTGCATGTGACATCAAGAGATTTGAGCAACTTCCAGCAAAGCTGTACTGTTCTGGACCATTGACACTGGCAGCTGAGAACGAAACTATATCTTAATCAGATTCTAGGACTTTTAGGGAATTGGAAGCAGGATCATCACTTAGCTGCCAGTTTTAAAAGTCTCCTCATTTCCTGTAGCTTCTTGACATCCCAAAAACATAAGAGTTCTCCCTCCCCCCTCACTTTTTTTTTTTTTTTTGCTTTCTCTCACCCAAGTAAACAAATTCAGTAAAAAGGGAGAAGCTGGAACTGTTTATTGCTAGGAAACCTCACAAGAGCAGCAGTGGCAGTAATAAACATGACTGGCTCTTCATCAGTGCTGCGTTAGAGTAAGAAGGACTTTGAATACTTTCTTTTTTTCCCTTCTGTTTTTTATTTTTTCCTTCTACAACACATTACAGTCATTATATCAACATTTTTGTGTCATCATACCTGTACATGTATATATTACACTTTTATATACAGAGTCACAGACAGAAGCCTGCCTGATGATGACAAGTGAGATCTTGTCAAAACGTTGCAATAACATTTCTATGCCTTATACACGGGAAAATCCCCGAAGCCAGCTATGCCAGCATACACATATATATATATATACATATACATATACATACATACATACATACATACATATATATATATGTGTGTGTGTGTGTGTGTGTGTGTGTGTTAGTATTATGAGCTGATTATGAGTATTATGAGCTGACACACATATTAAAAAAATTAACACAACGGAACTCTTGGCTTGCTGTCTAGATGGTCTCTGGTGATGAGCCGAAAGGCAGAAAAGGAAACAGTATGTCTCCTCCCTTAATTGGGGCTCTAACAGGGTGTTGTGAAACAAATATATATGTAATTGTTTCCACAACATCCTGTTAATAGGCCCCAATTAAGGGAGGAGACATACTGTTTCCTTTCCTGCCTTTCGGCTCATCACCAGAGACCATCTAGACAGCAAGCCAAGAGTTAAGTTGTGTAATTTTTTAGATACGTGTGTTAGTTTTATGAGCTGATCAATAAATTAAATTAGAGAGACCAGGATAGATCTATTTCGAGCTTATTAGCTCTCATTAGCTGGCCATACATGGCCCGTTTTCGTGATAAATGTGCCATTTTTTTGCTCACCCCCCCATCCCCCCAGGAGCACTCTGCAAGCCCCCCCAAGGCTATTCATGCCTTTTATTTGGGAAAAAAAACAGGCCCATTTTTCGCGAAAAAAACCTCCCCCATTTGGGGGAGGTTTGCACAGTGCAAAAAGGTGTTTTTTTTTTCCTTTCGGAAAGCTGTTTAGTTAGAATAATTGATGAGGATTACGTTGGTCAAGTACTGTGCCTGCAGAAACAAATATTTGTTCCAAAGGTGGTCAGTGATTTCCTTCTCCAGCACATGGGTAAATACACCTGGAAACATCTACCTACCTACCTACCTACCCTCTCTCTCTCCCTACCTAACTACTGTATTTCTCTCTCTCTCTCTCTCTCTTTCTCTCTCTCTATCACTCTACCTACCTATCTACACTCTCTCTCTTCCTACCTATCTACTGTATTTCTCTCCCCCTTCTATATACCTACCTACTCCATCTCTCTCCCTACTTACCTACCTACTGTATTTCTCTCTCTCTCTATTTCTCTCTATCCCTCTACCTACCAACCTATCTACACACTCTCTCTCTCCCTACCTACTGTATTTCTCTATCTCCCCCTCTATCTACCTATATACCTATCTACCTACTCTCTCCCCCCCCCTACCTATCTACTGTATTTCTCTCTCTCTCTATTTCTCTCTTTCCACCTACCTACCTACCTACTCTCTCTCTCCCTACCTACCTACTATATTTCTCCCTCCCTCCCTCCCTCTACCTACCTACCTACCTACCTACCTACTCTCTCTCTTTCCTTACCTACCTACTGCATTTCTCTCTCTTTCTCTCCCTCTCTATCCCTCTATCTACCTACCTACTTTTTTTTTAAAATTGCCTCTTCAAAATCTGGGTGAGTCTTATACTCCAGTGCGTCTTATACTCCGAAAAATACGGTAGTTTCTAAAATGAAAGTAATCGGGTTCATAAAGCATCGCTTTGGTGATAGCTGTAGGACTCATAATAGGATAATAAAAATGGTACTTTGCCATTTAAAAGCATTTGACCTTTCAATATTTACTCAGATAGCCAACATCCTGACATAAGTGCTTTGCCTTTGAGTAACTGTACTGAGAGAAAGTAGGAGAAAGCAAGAGGGAAAGGTGATTTCGCATTAGGGGAGAAATATAGCTGATTTTAAATAAAGAGGAGTCCTAGCTACAACTCAGAATCAGTTGCAGGATAAATCATATTTTTAAAAATAATCTTAGGTGGTTTTATACCCAATTAATTCCTCTGTGAGAGGTTTATTTATTTATTTATTTATTTTATTAAATTTATACCCCGCCCTTTTTCTTGTTAGGACCCAGGGCGGCGCACAGGGATGTTAAAATACATACAAAATATATAAAATATATGAAATTTAAAATACTTATTCTAATAAATAAACCCTGCGCTAAAAACTGAATTAAAATCCCAAGTTTAAAAACTATCTAATAGTCAGTATGGAGGTTACGCTAGGCCGGCTAGATGAAATAGGTGTGTCTTCAGACACTTGCGGAAGAGGCGGAGGTCGGAGATGGTGCGGAGTTCAGGGGGTAAGTCGTTCCAGAGGGCTGGGCCCGCCACAGAGAAGGCTCTCCCCCTGGGTGTCGCCAGTCGGCATTGTCCAGCCGACGGCACCCTGAGGAGGCCCTCTCTGTGGGAGCGTATCGGTCTGAGGGATGTATGGGGCAGGAGGCGGTCTCGCATATAACTAGGCCCCGAGCCATGGAGCGCTTTAAAGATGGTCGTTAAAACCTTGAAGCGCACCCGAAAGACCACAGGAAGCCAGTGCAGCTCGCGCAGGATAGGTGTTATGTGGGAGTGTCTAGGCGCTCCCGTAATCACCCGCGCGGCTGCATTCTGGACTAGCTGCAGCTTTCGGGTGCACCTCAAGGGAAGCCCCATGTAGAGAGCATTACAGTAGTCGAGTCAAGAGGTGACGAGTGCTTGAGTGACTGTGCGTAAGGCACCCCGGTCCAGTAAGGGGTGCAATTGGCACATTAGGCGAACCTGATGAAACGCCCCCCTGCCCAGGCTGCCACATGATCTTCCATAGACAGCCGGGAATCCAGGAGGACACCCAAATTGCGCGCCCTCTCCACGGGGGCCGGTGTTTCGCCCCCAATGGCCAGAGTTGGAATAATCTGGCTGAACCGAGGCGCAGGAAGCCACAGCCACTCAGTCTTGGACGGGTTGAGCCTGAGTTTGTTACCACCCATCCAGATCCGTACGGCTTCCAAGCACCGGGACATAACCTCGACGGCATCGTTGGGGTGGTCTGGGGTGGATAAGTACAACTGAGTATCATCAGTGTACAGATGAATCTTTCAACCCATCCTTGATACCCGCATCCCTTCAAGCTGCATCAAATTGATCACGATTGTGTCCTAGTGAGCTGAAACTTCATTGTGCAACTGGGTTGGCACCATCAACCTCCAACCGGACTAATGAAGAACTGGAATCAGATCACAAACTGGACTGATGCACTCGAAACGTAGGTTGTGGTAACAGTAGGTACTGGGAACTGTGGATTAGAAATATCTGGAGTAGCAGGTTTCATGGTGACACTTGGCATTCAATTACAACTTTGCAGACAGATGATCCCTTATTTCCTGTTGGCTAATTGGGTGTGTTAGGCCTTGACCATTGCATGGCCCCAGCCAGAGGTATGCGAAGTAGATGGTGGGAACATACTTCCTTCTCCAAAACGCTGTCCTGCACCATACAGTCCCATACCCCATTACCAAGGCTCCTCCCTCCCCTTTTCAATGGCAGCTGAAGCTAGCAGCAAAGCAGAGGCTGACAGGGTGCTTGAAATCTGATTAGACAAGGTGGACATGTCCCAAGTTCCATTTATTAAAACGATCCTGTTTCACAGGATGTAGAAAGTGTGCCTTCTCTTTTGCAATGTCTGCTCTCAGGAGCTCCATATCCCCTACAATTCATCAGCCCCTACTCTGCTGATGATTCATAAGTCCTTGAAGACTTGGTTGTTCCCTTCAGTACTTGGTCTGAAGCTTCAGTGAACTCACTGATGTGATTTTTGTGCTTTTTACTATTTGAGTCAGCTGCCTTTATTTCATTATTAATTGTTGCTTTTATTTGGTTTAATGTTTGGTGCACCACCCAGAGTTGCAATTGTGAGAGGGCCATTTATTATACGTAAACTGATGTGTAATCAATCGCTAAAAAATAAATTAGAAGCTTTGCTGCCAAGAAGAATGCAGCCTTCACAACACAGTAATTGACTCCTGCTCAAGCAGAAGAAGTCTTCTGCTCTTTTCAGTTAATTGATAATAATTGGCTGCTTGCTTGGTGGCTTTACAGAGCTGGGATACATTTATACAGTGGTCCTTTCTAGCCTGCCAAGTGCTGTCTCCTGCCTGGCCAGTTTTTAGTTCAGTTACAGGTATTCCCTTGCTGTATCCAAAGCAGGGATGGGAAGGCCTGGGGAAAAAATGGGAAAAATTGGGGGAGTGGGGGGAACAGTCCCCCCCCACAATTTTTTCCTGTCTTTTTCCATTTTTCCCCCAGGCCTTCCCATCTCTAATCCCTCCAGAGTGGACAACTAGATCTAATACAATGCTAATACATGCTAATACAATCCTTGGTTGTATAAACAGAGGCATAGAATAAAAAAATCACATGAAGTATTAGTACCGCTTTATAAACTCTTAGTAAGACCACATCTGGAATACTACATCCAGTTTGGTCACCATGTTTCAAAAAAGAAGTTAAAACTTTGGAAAAAGTGAAAAGAAGAGCAATTTAAGGGCCCGGAGACAGAAACATATGAAGAACTGCTGCCGGAATTGGGAAATAAGCACTAGGGGTGACATGATAGCCGTATTCCAGTATTTGAGGGACTGTCACAAAGAAGAAGGGGTCAACTTGTTTTCCAAAGCACCAGAAGGCAAGACAAGAAACAACGGATGGAAACTAATCAAGGAGAGAAGCAACCTGGAATAAATGAGAAACTTCCTAAGAGTGAGGACTATTAACCAGTGGAACAGTTTGCCTTGAGAAGTTGTAGGTGCTTCATTCCCTGGAGGTTTTTAAGAAAAGGCTGGACGGGGCGTGGTTATGGCCGTGGTGGTGTGAGGACATTCTCTCCATTTCTCAGGGCATTTTACGGAAGATAAACGTGGATTAAAGTGGTTAAAATGCACCGTTAGAAGCCAAAAGTTTTTACAGTTGTATCGGAAGTGCTGTTGACCCAGCAGATTGACTTTTGAATTGGTAGGTCAACCTGAATCGCTCAAATTTTGAGGTTTTGTTTACCGTGAGAAAATGACAGAGGGTTGACCGGATAGGCAGTCGCAAGCCTGTGAGTTGAGTTAATAGCAGCTCTTTGTTCTTAACAATACCGTGATCTGCATTTCTTTTGCTGCGAGGCAAAGGCACGGACTTTAAAGGCAAAGTTTGTAAACAGCGGGAAGATCGTTTGGATGGTATGTGGATTTCAAGCTTTTAGAACTTTCGTTTGAGAAGTGCCTAAGCTGGAGCAGCAAAATACAACCTTCTGGGCAACGCCTTCAAACGGGACTGAGGAGGTTTGGTTTTTCTTTCTTAAGTAAATTGCATAAATGTATTGAGAGTTATAAGCTATTATTTGGCTTTTTTGAGTGCAGTAAAAAGCTGCCTCAGCTTCATTTGGGATTGTTGTCCCTTAATCTTCATTAAAGACCCTCTTGGCAAAAGTAGACAATTTAAAATACTTATTGAGTATGGCGGCTCAACAGTCTGCAGAAATGCAACAAATTGTTGTGGCTTTAAATACAATTGGTGAAAAGTTATCAGGACTGTCAGATAGAATGGACAATATGACATTGGAAATTAAAAAAACAAAGCAAGAAATGACTGAGAATTTCGCAAAGCAAACAGTAGAAATGACATTTATTAAAGATGAGATTGAACAGATTCATGTACATGAAGCAAAGATAGATAACCAAATCGAAGGGATCTTTTTAAAAAATGAACAACAAGATAAAAGAATTTGTATTCTGGAAGAAGAATCAAGGAAATATAATGTGGTTATTCGAGGAATTCAGGAGGAAAGAGCGGATAATTTGAAACAAAGAGTTTTAAAATGGCTGAATGATCTCGATGCACCAATTACATTCACAGCAGCAGATTTGGTAAGCGTTTTCAGAATTGGTTATAAAAGACAAATGGTTCAAATAGAAACGTACTTGTGAGATTTGCAAATCTTAGTGATAAATTGGAATTGATGGCGAAAATAAGAGAGATGGACGAAGTTCCAAAATTTGAGGAGAAAACTATTCAAGTTTTTCAGGATATATCAAGAGATGAAAGAGCGTGGAGATTTTTTCTGAAGCCAATTACAAAGGTTTTGAGAGACAATGGAATTAAATATAATTGGAGACCGCCACAACAGTTGAAATTCTTTTATAAAGGGAGAATGCAAACGATTACTCCGCAAATAGATGCAGTAATATATTTATGCGAGCTTGGACTGATTGAGAAAGATGAAGATATAAGAGAAATTAAAAGTCAAATGCTTAAGATGGGTGGAACACACGTAAAAACTCCGACATTAGAAGAAAAAGGGGCTGTCGGGGGGCAAGATCCTAAAAGGCTAAAGCGGAAAGAAATTTCACCGGCAATGTCTGAACAAAAGAAAAGCCGTGAAGATACAAAGAGCGTGGACAAGGAGGAGGATCTTGGAAAAATGCAGGAAGCTGAGTGCGGGGAAAAGCTAACACTGTCTTCTTTTTTTGAGAGTTGAATTTAAGTAGACAGCCCGAAAGAAGTGACCCGACCATTGCCATGTCCCCCACACTCTCTTTGTTGAGGCGGAAACTGAATGAGGATGTGGGGGATGAAGATTGATTGTTACTTGTTGTTTGTTGTGTTTTATGTAATTTTTTTTTAATTATTATTATTTATGATTGGTGTTGGGATGTGGGCACGGAAAGGAAGAGGAGGGGATAGGATTAAAAAAGTTACAGCTTAAATGCGTTTTATAAAAATAATGACATGGAACGTGAAGGGAATAGGGAACCAGATTAAAAGAAGACGATTGGAACTTAAAATTAAAAGGGACCTACCAGATATATTATTTTTGCAAGAAACTCATCAAAAATCTGAGGATTCAAATAGAATGTACATAAAGGGTATGCAAATTTATGAAAAATCCTTTGGAACTTCAAAAGCTAGAGGAGTTGCAACACTGATATCAGATAGGGTATATTTTGAACAAAAAAAAGTAATTGTGGATGATGAAGGAAGATAAATAATAATTGTGGGAAATATTAATGAGGAAAAAGTGACACTTGTTAATTTATATCTACCGAATGAGAAACAAAAAGAATTTCTTGAAAAAATAACTAAAATCTTGGAAATTGAAAGTGTAGGGAAAGTAATTGTGGCTGGGGATTTTAATTTAATTAGGGATAAAATAGATAGTACTAATCCCACTCGTTGTGGAAGAACAAATAAAGGGGAGACTTTAAACAAATGGATGCTTCGAAATGGTGTGGTGGATGTTTGGAGAGAAGTGAAAGGTACTGAAAGAGTGTACACTTTTTATTCTAAGATATATAATACATATTCAAGAATTGATTATATTCTGGTTTCTAAAGATTTGTTGAATAATGTGGATAAAATAGATGTGGGAATTTTTAAGGACTCTGATCATGCAGAAGTTACGATGGAAATAGATTTTAATTTTGAGAAAAAAAGAAGATGTTGGAGATATGATGATAAACTGTATAAAAATGAGGAGGATAAAATATGGATATTTAAAAAATGGGAAGAAAGTTGGAAATTGAATGATAATGGAGAGGTCAAATTTGAAATTGTTTGGGATGCGATGAAAGCAGTATTTAGGGGAGAAAGTATTAAGTTATCAAGCAGGAAATATAGAAATTATAAAAATAAAATTGAACAGGATATAAGTCGGATCAAGGTATTGGAGAATCAATTTTTACTTACTAAGGAAAAATTTTTTTTGGAGGAGTTGAACTTGTTAAAAAATAAATAGATAGAAGAAGACATAGAATTGGTTAAAAAAATATAAGATATTTAAATAGGAACTTTTTTGAATTTAGTAATAAAAACTCTAAGTTATTGGCAAGGATGGCGAAAAATAAAAGGGAGAAGAGAGAAATTGGATCTCTGATAGATGATAAAGGTATAAGATGTTATAAAAAATTAGAGAAATGTGAAGTGGTTAGGAATTTTTTTCAAAAATTATACTCAAAAAAATCAATTGATTTGGAAAAATTGAAAAGTCACTTAGAAAAATATGTTGTGAAAATTGACCAAATATATAAAGACTTGATGGAAGGAGAAATAACACAAGATGAGATTAACGAAATAATACAAAAGATAAAATTAGGGAAAGCTCCAGGCGAAGACGGATTACCTGCTGAGTTTTACAAAGAATTTAAGGAAATAATAATACCAAAATTGCAAAAATTATTTAATGGAATTTTACATGGTGGAGAAGTCCCGATGTCATGGAATAGAACGGTAATATCTTTAATCCCTAAACCAGATAAAGATTTGGAAAGGATTGAGTCCTATCGACCCATTTCTTTAATTAATCAAGATGCAAAGATATTTACCGCCATTATAAATAATAGATTAAGTAGATTTATAGATAGACATATAAGTTATAATCAAGTAGGTTTTGTAAATTGTAGATATATGAGTGATATTGTTAGAAGAGTATTAAATATTATAGATGTAGCTGAATATAATGGTGACAAAATAGGTATAGTATCACTAGATATTTTTAAAGCTTTTGATTCCGTACAATGGGAAACTATTAAAGTAATTATTGAAGTATTAGGTTTTGGTAATAAATTTATACATGTTATTTCGAAATTGTATCAAAAAAGTAGTGCTAGAGTGATGGTGAACGGAATAATGACAGAAGAGATCAAATTGGAAGCGGGTACGAGACAAGGATGTCCCTTGTCTCCAACATTATTTTTATTGGTTATGGAAATTTTGACCAAAATGATAGAAAAAGATGAAGAATTGGAAGGGTATAAGGGATATAAGATAAATTTGTACGTAGATGATACTTTGATTATTTTGAAAGATATAGAGAAAGATTTGAAGAAGATACACAAGCATTTGAAAGAATTTGAAGGAATGACAGGTTTGAAAGTAAATTGGTTAAAATCTGAATTATTAATGGATAATAATGGCAATGAGCGGGAGAATATGCAAGAACAATTTGGGATAGGGATCAAAAGTACATTGAAATATTTAGGTATAACACTTTCACTCAAAGTTAGAGAAATGAAAAAACTTAATTACGATGTGGTGATGAATGAAGTCGAGAAAAAGATAGATAAATATAAAAAGATAAAGCTGTCTTGGTTTGGTAGAATTGCAATGTGTAAGATGATGTTGTTACCAAAGTTTAATTTTTTATTTGAGATGCTACCATTAAATTTGACAGAGAAAGATATTGAAAGATATCAGAAGAAATTGGATACATTTTGTAATGGTGGGAAAAGACCCAGATTATTGAAGAAAATGTGGTATCAAAATCAAAAAGAAGGTGGATTGGGAATCCCCAATCTACTCAATTATTATTGGGCCTATGGTATTCGAACTGTGGTAAAAATACTTAAAGGTGAAGGTAGTCATTGGAGAGATTTAGAGTTAAAAGATATTAAGAGATTCGACTCAACATGGTTTTTAGACAAAGCAAAATCAAAAAGGGTAATTAATAGCTATTGGTTAAAGGGATTAAGTAAAATTTGGAATAAATTTGTTAAAACTTTAATTCGGGATATAATTTTTTGGGGGAAGACAATTGGAAATTGGCCGATTAAAACCAATATAAGTCGTGACAGGGTAATAGAAGATGAAAATATAGAAATTATAATAGATTGGCTAAAAACTTTAGGAAATGAGAGAAGGAAAAAAGAAATTATTGAAAAATTGGGTTTAGGCTGGTTTGAAAGAATACAAATAGAAAAATGGACTGAGAAACTAAGGGGAAATTGCAAGATAAGCAGAAATAAAACTGAATTCGGACATTTAGTATCTCAAATTATGAAAGATGAAATTGGGTTAAAGGGACTCGTTAGTAAGATTTATAAGATTATAAATTTTGATGGAAAACCACAAATGGTGATGAAGATGAATTGGGAAAAAGAACTCAATATTAAAATATCAGACTTAGATTGGAATGTGAATTGGAAAAGTAGAATTATGAGGATTCTATCTGTAAGGATTAAAGAACATAATTATAAGGTTGTTTGGAAATGGTATTTAACCATTAAGATTATCGTTGATAGATAAAAAAACTAGTAAAAAATGTTGGAGATGTGATATGGAATTAGGGACTTATGAACATATGTGGTATAAATGTGATAAAGTTAAAAAGCTTTGGCAACAATTGGAGAAAATGTTATTTGAAATGATGGAGAAAAGAATAATATTGAGATCAGAAACTATATTACTGTTGATAATTAAGGAAACAGAACTAACAAAATATGAGAAAGAATTGATTAGAATTATGATTATAGTGGGTAGAATTATAATAGCTAGATATTGGAAATTAGATGTGAATTTTAAAATAGAAGAGTGGTATTGTGAAATGTGGAAATTAGCTTTAAATGATAAAATGACATGTGACATTAAATTTAGAAATGGTGTTTATAAAAAAGACACTTTTTGGAAAACTTGGAAACCATTTGTGGATTATGCGCTTGGAAATTTGGACGCTTCGATACCTGTACCCAGAGAACGTGGATTTGGGAGATCGTGAGGACATATCCGAAGAACCAAATCTTCCTTTCTTATGTACAGCACAGGGTGAAATATTGTATATGTATATTTTGTTGTAATGTCTAAAAATTTAATAAAAATATATAAGAAAAGGCTGGACAGCCATCTATCTGAAATGGTATAGTGTCTCTCCTGCTTGAGCAGGGGGTTGGATTAGAAGAGCTCCAAAGTCCCTTCCAGCTCTATTCTGATTGATTGACACATTATCTTTCTACTTCAGAAGCTGCATTGGTTCACCATTGATTTTGGAGGGTAATTCAAGATAATGTCGTTGTAATTTTAAAGCCCTGTGCAGTGAAATCCCGTAGGAAAGCCTTCTCCTTTGAGGACTTGTTCATAGCAGCACCCACTCCCATACCCATATATACATCCTATCTCTCTGAAAAGGAAGTCAGACCCATTCTTTATATTGTTCAGAAAACTAGTCAAGACCTGGCTCTTTTGGAGGCTTCTTGGGATGGGATGGACAATTGAGTGGCTATTGTAAAAGCGGCACCATATGACTGTTGCTTTTTTTAAGATTATGATGTTGTTGCTACCTATGCTGTTTGGTGATTTGGATGTGCATTTATTTCACCTTATTACTGCAATGAGGATTATATGCCTCTCCATGGAACCTTTTTTGCAGCAACATATAAGCCTTAGAAAATAAAAATAAAATAAATTCGATAGAGGAAAAGTACATTGCAAATTGCTATTAAACCAGTGATCTGAAATCTGTTGTTGATTTCCTGGAAAGGTTAGTCTGACACAGGTCTGAGATTGGAAGAGCGTAATTTTATTCTAGTTAAAAGAGCCACATTCTAAGAGGAGATGAAACCTCTTTGATCCTCTCTAAATTGTGGAGTGACTCATTTTCCACAGTGTACCTTGTTTTTAATAGACCCCTATAAAAACTTGCTATGTTTTATTGAAATTAACTCCATTCAGCAGACATTCTCATAGCTTTGCAGTCCATATAAGGCCCAGTCTAGAATTTCAGTCACATCATCTTCGAGACTTCTTTTTTCCCTATTCTCTGAGGAGCTAAAACATAATCTTTTAAGGTTATAATGTTGGCAGTCACACATTTTGGATCTGATTCAGACCAAGCTAAAAGTGCTTATCTTTGCAAAGCTATGCTTGCTGAGTTGGGAGTTTATTTTGTTGAATTGAATGACTTATTCCACTCTCCCCATTGAAGAAAATCCATTTATAAGAACGTGTAGACTTTTTAGATTGAGAAATGGCAAGGAGTGATAGAGTTAAACCTTAGAGCCTATGGCCTAGGTTTAGGAGAAAAAGCAGTAATATGTTCGTTTCCTTTGGTGGTTTTTCTATGGTGGTTTGCCACAGAGGTGGGTTGCTCCCGGTTCAGCTTGGTTTGGCTGAACCGGAAGTGGAATTCAAGCCTGGGTTGCAGAACCGGCAGTGACCTAGGCCTGCCACACCATGCACGCCCCCCGAATTGGTACCCTAAATGCACAAAGAACAATTTACATTGAACAGCGCACTTGTGCACAGTGCTTGTCTGTGTGCATTGCACATGGATTGAGAACTGATAATAAAGCTGGCAGCAGCCCACCCCTGGTTTGCCACACTATTTCTATGGAATTTCCCACTAATATCTTTTGAACTTCATGGTGGTATGAAAATATTGCCATCACTTTGTTTCTAAGAAGCTTCAGGGGTCTCTTCTAATTTCAGCTTGTGAATGACAGATACATCAACAAGTAAAAATCTGTCCATCATTGTTTCTGGAATTGAAGTCTAAATAGAAGTACAGTCAGATGATGATTTTGTATAAAGCAAAAGCAAGTTCAATCTTATTGGGCTGTAGAAGATTATCATTTATTTATTTCTCACCTTTATTATTTTTTATAAATAACTCAAGGCAGCAAAGATAGCCAATAAACTTTCCTCCTGCTATTTTCCACATAAGAACAAGTGAGGTAGGATGGGCTGGGAGAGAGTGACTGGCCCAAAGTCATCCATCTGGCTTTCATAGTTAAGGCAGGAGTAGAATTCTTGGTCTCCTGTTATTTAGCTGGTGATTCGTCTTCCTTTTTTTACCCTCCTTATAGAAAAGATGGAAAAACGCTGCTGATTGGAGTGTACAACTGCATATTTCTTGCCCTCTCCCATTTCTAAGATGTCTCAGCCACTTCGCGCCTATTTGGGAGAACTGGTTGTTAACTTTCTAAGCAGTTCGGAGAACCAGTTGTTGGATGAAATCTTTTTTTTTTTTTTTTACTTTACAGGGCTAGTCCTGAAAGGAAGGCAGGAAGGAAACATTCTGGTGTTGTTTCTAGCCTAATCTTTATTGTCCTGCCTACATAAACTGCCTCTCTGGTTAACCCTTATTACATTGTAACAGCTAAGGCGAAGCACCCATCAACGTGAGTGACGTTGAGTTGGCCACGCCCACCCAGTCACATGACCACTGAGCCCTGCCTACCCAAATGGTCATTAGGACAGAAAACTGCTTGTTAAATTATTTGAATCCAGCCATTAGTATTGAGGATACGTGAACATCCATTTCTCTGCTGCTTCCTATTCAGCACAGAGAAATTACACATTCATAAATGAAACTACAATATAAATTATAATCAAACATCATTCTTCTTGATAATTAAGAATAATACCTGTGTAGAAATACAATCCATTGAACTAAATGGACATTTCTACAAACAAAATAACCTATATTTCCAAGATCCCCCTCCTTGGACAATTAAATTAGGTTGATTTAAAAGATTGGACTACTATTAAGAGGATGACTCTGTTGGCATACCATAGCCTGTGATATATTGGGAAATTCTAAATTACTTTTGGAATTATATATTCTTCTGCCAAGAACCTGCCTTCAACTCAGTTCTGGGAACCGGGTGGAATGGGCAGGGAGTGTTTTAAATGTCCTTGCTCTAAATGTAGAAGACTTGTGAAAACTCTAAGACCATAGTAGATACTGTAGCTGTGTAATCAAATAGTCATCCATGGGAGAAAAGTTTTAGGAAATGTTCTGTCTTTAAGCAGGTCAGGCCAAAATGCCAAATACTGTATATAAAGGTGTTTCCCTGAGGGGAAAATTTTTTCTTTGAATCTTTTGCAGAACATTTTTCATTGCAGAGATTGTAGCTTGAAGATAGCAACTTGTCATCTTTGATTAGATGTTAAGAATATTTCTGAAAGCTAAATCTTTCCCACTTACATTGTAAGTGAAAGTCACTTTGTTCAAAAATCCAATATCTACTGTATCTAAATTAGACAACAGTGATTTATCATGATTGCAAACCAGCCACATGGTAGCAAATTTGTGGATACACACACACACACACACACACAAGATGTAGAAGTGGTGTTGGAAAGTAGTACTTGAGCTACCTGGAGCAGATGTGTAGGCTCGTGCCAAGACCTAAAACAAAATCTCTCTGGTAGAAGTCTAAGCAAATTTATCAACTGGTTGATGCAAGCTTACCTAGTCCAACTTACTAATGGCTCTCTGATTGACAAAAGGATTATGCCTCCTATTTTGAGCTCCAGAAAAAATCATTATTTCACACAAAGAGCATTTCCATGTAAAAAAAAAAGGTATAAAAATTATCAATCATCATGTGTCAGTGATAGCATGTGTGCATTTGTAATATTTACAAGAACTATACAAGCATATTAATGTGGTGACTCATAGATGACACAATAGCTTTTCCAGGGCTGGACCTACATTTTTCCTAACCATTGAATCAGTTGCCCCACAAAAGCAAATATTGAGCGGACTTCGCTTCCGGTTTCTGAAGGCGTCGGACGTGCTTTGTGCTTTGTCCGCCACTTGCTGTACCGGTGGGCTTCTTCGGAAGCACGGAAGACCATGGGGGGGGGGGCTTCTGCTGTAGGAGCGGCTCGCTGGGAGCCCCCAGCCTGGCGGCGGCTGGTAGGATGCCCCCAGCCTCGCTCTAGGAGCGGGCGGGCAAAAAGGGGGGGGGGACAAAACTTGCCTCTTCGCCGGATGGAACTCAGGAGCAATGAGCAGAATAAGAAGCGTAGCTGAAATGCCAGAGGTGAAAGATGCTCCCTAATCTCTTGAATTGCAGATGAAGGATAAGCGATAAATCACTGTAAGTGCTAGTTCAATCAACTTAGAATGGAGATTGGAGGGGGGAGTTTTCAAACCCCCCCTTGGACGAAGCGGCAATTAAACGATCCCTCTCCTTTGAAATGGAGAGAGGAAGGATTAACTTGCTATTTGAACAAACTATGGGAAAGAATTGTATCGTATTGCATTTGCAACAGTCTTTCACGGAGCTCTTTTAAAAAAAAGAAAGTAAATGGAACTTTCACTTTTCTTCCTGTCAGAAGGCGGGGCAAGATGGCTTCTCTTTGTTCTCCGCTTATAACTCCTCTACAGTGATGAAGCTTTTCCCTCCATAATTACCAAAGAAGGATTATAAACTTTTTACTTCAGACACTCCTCCCAGAGGCTCCCAAGTCTCTCCCAATATGTGGACTCCTGGTTTTGGACTGTAAGATTTCCTTTTTCTAAAGTGAATTCTTAAGACTCTTAAGACTGAACTGTCACTCGGACTCTCTGATACCTTGGACTGTATTGGTCATCCGTTTCTCTGGCGCCATTTCTTTGTCAACTAAGAAACTAGAACTGACACATTGGCTTTTAGAAAACCACCAACGGGAAAATCAGCTTCTGCCCCATCCTCTGCTGTCTCCAGCCCGACTACACAGTCGAAGACTTCTACACTTTTACAGAAAGAACCTGCTGGAGAAGGCTCAAAGGATCTGTTGGTTGTAGAAATGTTTCGGGAAATAATGAAAAATATGAACAGCATGAATGAAAATATGAATGAAATGCGGAAAGAAATGTCAGAATTAACATTAGAGCTTAGGGAAGCACAACGAAACACAACAAAAAATAAACAAAAAATTGAGAAGCTAGAGAAGGGGGCGGCTGAGATAGGGGAAGAGGTGAAAGGGATTCGGAGGGAGGGTTTAGAATTAGGAGCAAACATGACTAAAATTGAATTTGAAAGAATGTCTTTTTTTCTCAGGTTCCAGACTATACCAGAGTCAGAAAATGAAGATCTTAAAGATCTTATGAGTACAATATTAGCAGAATACCTTAAAAGAGAGAAAGATCAACTCTGGTGGGATATGGACCTGGTTTATAAAATTAATTCAACTTATGCCAGAATAAATAATGTACCAAGAGAAGTTCATGTTAAATTTCTTAGGAGATCCACAAGGGATGAGATATTGAGGGCTCAACAGGATGGAATTTTAAAATACCAGGATAAAGAAATAATCATTTTGAAACAGATTCCGAAAAAAATTAGAGAAATAAGGAGGAAGTATTCCTTCTTGTCTAAGAAATTATATAAAAAGGGAATATGGTTTAAGTGGTTATTACCAGAGGGAATGCTGGTCTTCTGGGAGGGAGGCAAAGTAAAAATCAAAACATTAAGTGAGGCGGAGGCTTTTATTAAAAAACATTCTCCCCAGTTGGGAGGTGAAGACGGGGGAACGGAGGAAGTGATGGCCCCGCCCGGGGACAGGGAAGAGGAGTCAATTGCAAAAAGACTTAGATCGCAAAAATGATTTTATTTGAAATACTATTGTAATTGTTGATACAAGATAAAATGGCAAAAAAAGATGATTGAATATATAGACTATACAATGTAATCTTTCTATATGTTTATCCTTTACTTTTAAAATTGTAAATTTATGAAGTTTTGGGAGGGCCAACACCATCTCCAGGGAAGCTACCAAAATGTTACCTTTACCCTATACCGTTTCCCTTGTAAAATTTTGAAAACCAATAAAATACTTTTTTAAAAAAAGCAAGTATTGAGAGCTATCTCTCGGATTTTTCTGTTTGGGAACTAAACTGTCTTGATACACAGTTTATCCTTCACTCATTGAATTATCCTTGCCCTCTGTAGTTGTGGTGGTAGACAGCCACACACACCCCATCTCTCTGACAGTGCTGATAGAAGATTCAATTGCCCATGTCTGATGTTGGTAGGAGGCGTCCCAGGGCCCCCCCAGGCAGGGCTGTTCCATCGCCGTCAGCCCCGGGGATGGTCCTGCATTGGAGTTGGTGCCCGCTGCGGGCCAGGGCTCGGCCGGCTGGTTCAGGTCGTTGAGCGGGATGTCGGTCGCTTGGTCCGCGGATGTCGGTCGGGGACTCGGGTCGTCCGGCACTGGGTGGCGGCGCCTTAGTTGGTCCACATGGCGCCGCCACTCGGATCCGTCGGGTCTCCGAACCCTATAAGAGCACGGCCCGGTTAGTGCGTCAATGGTGGCAGGGACCCATCGGGGGTCTCCCGCAAAGTTCCGGGCGTACACTTCCTCGCCCGAGGTGAAAAGGTGGGGAGGGGGAACCCCCAGGTTGCACGGCTGCACCTCGTTGTAGAGGGGGTGCAGTCGGTCCAACTCGGTTCTCAGGCGGCGGCCCATCAGCAGCTCCGCGGGGCTTTTCCCTGACGCCGGGCAAGGCGTAGAATGCTGACCTAGTAGGTATGCATCTACCGTTGCCTGCCAGTCCCCCCCGGCCATCCTGCCGAGGGCCTCCTTGGCCGAGCGAACGGCCCGTTCCGCCCGGCCGTTGGCGGCAGGGTGGTAGGGGGCGGTAGGCACATGACGGATCCCCAGGGAGGCCAGGAATTCCTGGAAGGTGGAGGAGTGGAATTGTGGGCCGTTGTCGGAGACCAGGGTGTCCGGCAACCCGTGCGTGGAAAAGAGGCGCCGGAGCGCACGCACGGTACTCTCGGCTGTGGTGGAGGCCATGAGAATGACCTCCGCCCAGCGGGACTAAGCGTCCACCACCACCAGGAATGTCCGGCCGTGGAATGGGCCGGCGAAGTCGATGTGGATGCGGGCCCACGGAGACTTGGGGGCATCCCAGGAGCGGGAAGGTGCGGCGGGAGGGGCTGGGCGGGCGGATTGGCACGCTTGGCAAGCACCAACGAAGGCGGCCACCTCCTCGTCCATGCGCGGCCACCAGACGTAGCTCTGGGCGAGGGCCTTCATGCGAGCTATGCCTGGGTGGTTGGCATGGAGGGCCTCGAGTACCTGATGGCGCAGGGGCTGTGGGAGGATGACACGGTCCCCCCAGAGCAAGCACCCGCTGTGGAGCGAGGCCTGAAATCGGCGGGCACGGCGGCCGAAGGCCACCCCCGCAGGACCCATGTGGAGACCCGAGAAAGGACGGGGTCGGATCTGGTCCGGGCCGCCACGTCCGAAGACGTGAGGGGAAGCCCGGCGTAGGCCACGGACGGGACGGAGAGGGCTGGCACCGGCTCCTGGTCCGCCTGAGGAAGGGGGCAGCGACTGAGGGCGTCAGCGTGCCCCAGGTGTTTGCCCGGACAGTAAAGCAGCGCGTACTCGTACGCGGCCAGGAACTCCGTCCACTGTGTCATCCTGGGTGAAAAAATGGGGGGGGGGTGGGCCGGTCACCGGCCAGAAGCCCAAGGAGCGGCTTGTGGTCCGTGAACACGGTGAACGAGCGGCCGTACAGGTACTCATGAAATCTTTTAATCCCGGAGACCACAGCCAGAGCCTCCTTATCGATCTGGCTGTAGTTCCGCTCCGCTGGAGTCAGCGTCCGGGAGTAAAAGGCGATGGGGGCGTCCGAGCCATCGGGCAGGACATGGCTCAGGACCGCCCCCAATCCGAAGGGGGAGGCGTCCGCCGCTAGTGTCAGGGGCTGGCTTGCAGAATATTGCACTAGCACGGCCCGTGACGTCAGCAGCTCTTTGACAGCCGCGAACGCATGCGCCTCGCGGCTGCCCCAGTGCCAAACCGCCGAGCGATCGAGCAATCGATGCAGCGGCTCGGCTAGCGACGCCTTGTGAGGTATGAAGGGCGCATAGAAGTTGACCAGGCCGAGGAATGCCTGCAGCTCCGTCTTGGAGCTCGGCACAGGGGCCTTGCGGATGGCCTCGACCTTGGCAGGAGTGGGGTGGATGCCCTGGGCATCGACAACGAAACCCAGGAACTCCACCCTCGGCACAGCAAACCTGCATTTGCTGAGCTTTAATTTAAGGCCCGCGCCCCTAAAAATGTGGAGGACCTTCCGGAGTACTTCGGCGAGGTCTGACAGGCTGGCCGCAGCTATCAAGACGTCGTCGAAGTACGGTACGACGCCCGGGAGCCCGTGGAGCAGCCGCTCCATGAGGCTCTGGAAGATCCCCGGGGCAACGGATACGCCGAATTGGAGGCGACGACAGCGAAAAGCTCCTCGGTGAGTGACGATGGTCTGGGCGTCAGCCGCATCGTCATCCACCGGCAGCTGCTGGTAGGCCTGAGCCATATCCAGCTTTGCGAAGATGCGCCCCCGCCCCAAGGAGTGGAGCAGGTGCTGCACCACGGGAACTGGATATGGGTTCGCCTGAAGCCCGCGGTTGATCGTCGACTTATAGTCGGCGCAGATGCGTATGGACCCGTCGGGCTTGATGGGGACCACAATGGGGGTCTCCCATTTCGCCTGGTCGACGGGTTCCAATACGCCCTGCGCCACGAGACGATCAAGCTCCACGTCAACTCGCGGCTTCAAGGCGAACGGCAGCCTGCGGGCCTTGAGCCGAATTGGAGCCACCTGGGGGTCGAGGTTGAGGGAGACCGGGGTGCCCCGATAGGAGCCCAGCGAGCCGTCAAAAATGTCCTTGAACTCGGCGAGGACCGCCTCAACGGCCGAGGCGGCGGGCACCCGATGGACCCGCTGGATGGAGAGGCCCAGGGCGTCAAACCAATCGAGGCCTATGAGCGCGGGAAGGGGGCGCTCGACTACCAGAATGGGGAGGGCCCCGGAGAAGCGTCCGTACGCGACGCGGACCCGGCGTAGGCCCATGACAGCGATGGGGTTGCCCTGATAGTCCCGAAGCATGGCGTCTGGGCGGGAAAGGTCCCCGGGTGACAGGTTGGGGCACAAGGCTCTCAGCTGCCCCCACGAAATGAGGGACCGGGACGACCCCGAGTCAACCTCCATAGACAAGGGGCGTCCCTCAAGGGTCAGGGAGGTGGAAATTCGCCTACGGTCATCGGCAGCGATGGGGATGGTGTCCCTGAAGTCAGTCGTGGCGTAGCAGGCCGCATCCGGAGCTGGGCGTTGGTTCGGGGGCCGTCTTCCATAGGCCGGAGCGGGCGGCAGAGCCGCCGCCGCGGGTCGGTGGGGGGCCTGGTCCGCCTGGCGGGATAGAACAGCGCGGCACGCGCGGGCGATGTGGCCCCGTCTATCGCACCGGCGGCAGATGGTATCTTTATAGGGGCACTCGCTCCTCGCGTGGGCACCGCCGCACCCGGCACAGGCGGCGGCCCCTTTGCGAGAGGCGCCAGGCCTGGCGTTGCCGCGGCCGGAGGCCTGCAGGCGGGCCACGCTTTCGAAGGCCGAGCCGTCATCCAGGGGGTCGAGCGGTGCAAGTTCGTTCACGAGGCAGGCTCGCGGGGAAGGCATTGGCTGCGCAGGCTGGCCCAGGAAGAGGTCGGACGTGGCGTCCGCCAGCTCCGCGGCTCTGGCGTCCTCGATGGCCTGCTCTAAGGTAATGTCCGAGCGGGCCAGGAGCCGGCGGCGGAGCTTGATGTCCCGGAGCCCCGCCACGAACTGCTCGAGCAGGGACTCATCGAGGAACGGGGCTGGGAATTCGCAGAGGAGGGCAGCCGCGCGCAAAGCTTGTAAGAAGTCAGTCACCGACTGCGTTGGCAGCTGGCGGCATTGTCTGTAAGCGCAGCGGCGCAAAATTTTAGAGGGTGCCGGGGCGAAATGGGCCTTGAGGCGGGCCTGCAGCACGCCCCATTCCAGGTCTTGAACCGCGGCCGGGGCGGCTATGTTGCGTGCGACAGCAAACACAGTCCGGCCGCCGCAGCCAAGGAATAGGCCCAGGCGCCTCGCGGGGGTGATGTCCCGGACACGTCGGTGAGGAGAAAACAATCGAAGCGCGCCAGGAAGGCGTCCCAGGACTCCGCCAACGGGTCGTAGGTCGCGAAGGGAGGCAGCGTGGCCATGTTCGTGAGGCAAAACAGGCTTTGCCCGTGAAATCGCGATATCTCTTCGATCCGCAGGGTGAAGAGGTCCGGTTAGGAGCATCGATGCCAGGCCCCAGTCCTCGTCGCCAGTGTTGTGTAGTGAGAGAGGGTCCAGACCCGGTTGATCCAACGGCTTTTATTAACAAGAAATCAACAAGAACAACGACGGTAAGTTGTAATAACAAAAAGCGCGCGCCTTCTCTCTGACAGCTCCTTTTATATGGAGCTGTCATTGAGCCGGCCAATCCGCGCGTCTCCCGCTTCGGCTGCAGCCAGTCGCGTCTTGGCCAATCAGACGCGACTGGCTGTTGCCGGGGAATTCAAGCGGGTGTCAGTATATAACACTATTTGTTTCTAAACAAGAAGTTGGAATGTGTCATCTTGTCCTTGTCATAATTTGCTACAGAAATTTACCTTTTCCCTTCCTGGAAATGTTTTATGAGTGACAAGAGAAAGCAAAGTGGGAAGTTGTCCAGCAGTTGCAGCTATGAAATAAAGCTTTTCATATTAAACACTACCTTAGTGACCATATTGTCCATAAAGAATCTGACCATCCCAAAAGAATATCTAAACATCTATAAACATATATTCCAGATCACCACATGCATGAGATAAGGGTAACATGAACTAAAAGGCAGATGTACTCTGTAGTAGCTTCTATTGTAGATTAGGACAGAGATGACCTTGACAAAAACTCATTTGTTTCCTGATCTGGTTTATCTTGAAGAATTAACACTTACTCTGTGGGATATACTGCCTTGGTGATAAGCTTAGCCCCGACTTCTGGACTGCAAAAAAGGTTTCTTTTTAGGTAGTCTTTTGATGGTCTAATACAGGGGTGTCAAACTCAAGGCCCATGGGCTGGACCTGGCCCATGGGGTGCTTAGATCCGGCCTGCGGGGCACCCTGGGAACAGCAAAGGACTGCCTGCAATGCCTCTGCCAGTGACAGTAGAGCTCCCGAGCTCCGTTTTTGCTGGCAGTGGGTTGCAGGAAGCTTGTGAGCCCATTTTCACTGTCAGAGCACTCGGGCTGCCACAGGCACCCCCGACACAAGTGATGTCGAGCTGACCATGCCCAGCCCTAGCCATGCCCACCCCTGTCCTCTGGGGTCAAACACAACCCTGATGAGGCCCTCAATGAAATCAAGTTTGACATCCTTGGCTTAGTGAGGATAGAGGTAGGGCATCTGATTTTATATTGGTTCTTATTGTTAGATTCTACCGTAAGTTTTAAGGTAATGAGGAGATTCCTGTCTGAGATTCTTCTGCATGCTGTCCAGAGTCATTTAAATGAGGTGGCAAAAATGTTGCTAAATATATACATTCATAAATACCAGAACTGACTGTAAACAAGTATTGGTTAGCAGTCAGGCCAAGATTATGGAAAATACTAGACTTGAAGTATTTCTTCTCTGCCGAAAGCTACTAGCTAGCAACTGCCTGTGGATCTTCTCAGATTCAAATTGTAATCGAATTCTAATCTCAGAAAAAAATATTATTTTTCTCTTTGCACCGAAACAAGAGGTATTTTTTATACAACTACATAATTTTGTTTTCAAATATTTTAGGGTAAGTCAATAGATTTGGAGGAAGAATAGACTGCCAATTTTTTATTTACTGGAAAACCTAGAACATGCAGCATTTAAAAAAAAGGTTTAAAAAAAAAACAAAAAACAAACAACCAATATCTTAATTTAATACTACTGCATACTTGTTTCAGTACCAGCATTTTTATAAATAGTTAGGCAGACACTTAGCACAAATTAAAATACTATTTTAAAAAAAAAGCTGCTGACAGACCATCAGACCTGATAAAACAGGAAGCCAGAAGATTTTGTATGTTATCCAAGAGTAGAAAATTGTTCAATTTTGTGTGTTATTATGTATTTGATGCTAGGTCTAAAAGAAATGCTTGGAAATGCTTGTGGGATTTCCTGCCTGTGCTGGTTGTGGTATCCAATGGCCTCGAACTCAAATAATCACAAATACAAGTTGTTACAGTTGGGTGGAAATAATAATAATATCAACAACAAGAAGTTTATTAGGCAGGAGAGTGCAGCACTGAAGTCTCGGAGCCATGGATACTACATTTTCCAATAAATTTTACAAGGAGAAAATAAAAATGATCATAGAATGTGTCTCTAGTAAATGTATTAAATAAAAAACCCTCTGACCTTATCTTAAAACCCCCTTCATTTACATTTTATGTTGATAAGTGTTTAAATTCAGAAGCATTGTATTTACCTGTATTATACATTTAGTTAAGCATTCTAAACACCCCACATTTTTTGATTGAAATAGAATAGAATTAGGGCATCCAACTGAGATGAGATTAGGGACATTAGGAACATATTGGAAATAGGAAATTTTCTGCACTTTTCTGTATTATTCTTCCTTGCCACAGTTTGTTCCCTCAGTTTGCTTCCCTTCTGCTTCGAAAAAGCAATGTCTATTTTGAGCAATTTCTCTTTTAGATTGGATAGAAACAATCCCCATTTCCAACAGGATCTTTTACACATCTACAGAAGTGTTTTACTTGTTTCCCATAAAAACGATTAGCACTTCTGCAGCAACAATGGAAAGCTTAAAGGAATAAGGAATAAACAACATTCAGGAAAGTATTGTAACGACTTTTCTGAGTCCAGCTACCTCAGTATTACATTGGTGTCATTGGTGGCAAAAAAAAAAAAAAAGGCATCATGAGTGGGTTGAGCTGTGCTTCTTTTGGTACGCTGAAGCTCATATGGATATCCAACTTATTTTCCTCTTGTTATCAATCCTTTGTACTGAAAACAAGAAACTTATTAAATTGTCAGTGTGATGACTCCCGCGGATGCTGTGCAAACCATGGCTTACCATTCTCCCCCTCCCATATAATACTTTAAAAAAAAATCCTATTATTTCTTGAGGTAAAAAAAATTGAAACCTCCTCTGTTTTGTCCTCTCAAAGAATTGTGAAACCCTTCAAAGTAACCTTCGCATTAAATTGGGTCATGTAACCATTGCATTATCCTACTCCCTCATGGACACAGAAATAAGAAAGCTTTATGGAGTTTTAAGTACAAGCAATTATAATGGTCAGTGAACTGCAACTTCCAAATGGATGGACTTAGGAAACATACACAAAAACAATCCTCATAATGCACTCAAATAAAGAGCCTGAATTCTGTTCACTCAGGCCAATAACAACAACCCCTCTGGCTCCAAACCAAGGAATCCCATTTTTTGACTTGTGTGTATCCCAGAACAAATATAGCATCCTCTTGACTCTCAAAGGGACCTATTTCTCTAGTCTGTTTTTCTCAACACCATTCTTGGTTATTTTTCAATTCATCTTCACTGATGATACCAAATATACAATGTTAGTTAGAAATTGTGCTTACAATGTCATTGAAAAATAAGGTTATCTGAGAATGAGATCCTACCACCACTGACCCAGAATTCTCTTCTTTTGGTTGGGAAGGTGAGTTTTAAAGTTAGCTAATGAATAACCTAAGCCCGTGATGGCGAACCTATGGCACGCGAACCATTTCTTAGGGAACGCGAGGCATTGCCCTGTCAGCTCCAGCATGCATGTGTGCACTGGCCAGATGACTTAGGCCTTCTTTTGACGTTGTTTTTCACCCTCTGGAGGCTTCAGGGAAGCTCCTGAAGTCTCTGGAGGTGGAGCGGGAGGCTGTTTTCACCCTCCCCAGGCTCCTAGAAAGCCTTTAGAGCCTTGAGAGGGTGAAAAAAGCACGCCAAAAGCAGGAGGCCACGCTCATAGCGTTATGGGTGTGGCACTCCCATAACGACCCCCCTGCGCTCCATCCACTTTTGACATGCGAGCCAAAAAAGGTTAGCCATCGCTGACCTAAGCCATTCACCTCAGTGTTATAGCAGTCCCTTCTTGGGACCCTCTGGCATCTCTTGGTGGTGCTAGGAACGTACAATTTGTCCAATATTAAACTAAAAGCGGACAACCTGTGTTGGTCTTGTTTCTGTCAGATTCCAATTCATATCCTCTCTGACTACAGAGGCCCATTGAATCCCTGGGTAGACAGTCGTGGCTTAAAATGCTTGACTTGTCAAAGGTATATTGCAGATATACCAACACAAAAATAAGCCAATGGGTTTTCTTCCTAAGATGCATGCTTAGATTTGCTTTGGCTGAGCTTTGAAGACCACCCAAAAGCTTCAACTGATCCTGAATGTAGTAGCATGGGCAGTTACGAGTATGTTTGGGTATGGACATGTAACACTTCTGCTTCAGAGATGCATTGTTTGACACTTTGCTTCTAGGTACAATTCTAGGGACTGGTCCAGGCATGAAATCCTATTTTCTTCACTACCAGTTTGGTAGCGGGAGGACTTCTGAGCATGTACAGGATCTTCTGCACATGCGTGATGACATCAGTGTGGCCACCACTACAGGTTCGTCTGAACCGGTGATGATGTCGGTTGCGACGCCACTACCAGTTTGGCCAAACCGATGCAAACTGGCAGAATGCGACCTCTGGGCTGGTTGTTTCCTATAAATTCCTTCATGGCATAGGACTGGTTAGATGATCTATCTCTTACTCTACCATAGTGGCAATTGGGTGGGGAGGCAGGTAGGTTGATAAATGTTTCCGTTTCCTTCAATTAAGTAATGCCATCTATTGAGACCCTGGAAGCATGCCTTCTGCGTAGCAACACCTGCCCTCTGGAATGAGGTTCCCTCCTTGGATTTGAATGGCCCCTACCCCACTGGTGTTTTGAAGGGGCCTGGAGACTAGGCTTTTGGCAGGGATGACTGAAACCTCCTTTTAACCTAGGTTGTTTTCCTTTGCTTACATCTTGTTTTGTCATCTTGACATTTCTTTTGTTTCTAGTTTTTCTTATTTTAATGCTTAAATTAATTTGTAAATCACCCAGAGTTGCTGAAGATGTCATTTATTTCTTAGTAACACTACTACTATTTTTTTTTTCAATTGAAAATGATATCCCATGATCTTGGCTTCCTTCAATGATGTTATTTTGCAAATGTCCAGCACTCTGGTCAATTTACAACCAAAGGATCAACTCTGCTAGATGCCATTGTTGGTTTACTGAGAGTTCTAAATGAATTAGAAGGAATAGGGGTGGGGGAGGCATGTATTTAAAGATAGAAGGAAAAAGCCCCATGAAATAAATCCTGCAATGGAAACACGAACAGTCCCTCAAGAGAGTCAGCCAAATGGGATCTGACCTTTGGGGGAAGAAGCTGTGTTGCATACTTGGAGATTTATTTTAATTGACTTAAATATAAGCATAAATTCTTGTTTATGCATATGGTTATGTGTGATGAAGGTAATAAGCAGTAATTAAGATGATTTTATTATTTAATTTATTTTAATTATATTCATTTTACTGAATGTAGAGGCACATAATATATAATAAATAAAATAAAATACATTAACATAATATTAGTGTTCAGTATAGAGAGAAAGGTAGCATAAAATAAGGTGAATGAAGGAATAAATGAATAAATTTATAAGGTTGTTGACCCAGCCCTTTTGAATAAATCTATCAGGGTTAAAGAATCTCTAGGAAAAAGCCTGAAGAGATTGGCTCTGTTAATCTTGTTTCTTTCCTTTTTAGTGCTGAAGTAGTTAGGGAAAGGTCTTCTCCATTTACCTTTTGATGGTAACAGAGATACAGCTAGGCTAGATTATGAGCCTAATATTAATTAATAACAGATCCGCATAGATGTCACTTTATAAAGAAGCAGAATTGCATTATTACTGCAAGCAGCCACACTGGAAATGCCCAGACTGAAGATATTATACTTTAGCCAATAGAGGTGACAAAGTTTCACAGTAAAATTAATCAGTTCTATGACATAGATGTGTTTAGTTACTTCTCTAAGCATTCATATTTTACAAAGAAAAACCAGACTTAAAGTTCTTTTCAATTGTTTGTTCATAACTTCGCTGCACAAATACTGGAATGGATAATACTCTTAGGGCTCCTTCCTAAAAGTGGAGCTGGGGGGGGCAGGGGCAGCAGACAGTCTAAACCTTCCTTAAAGAAAGGGCATCAAGTACCACAACTTAATAAATCAGAAATAAGCTATCTACTCATTTTGTACTTTGATTCCAATTTATTACAATGTCAATGCAAGGAACTGAGAAGCTGCAGTTAAATATATCTGTAAAAAAAACCCTAAACTGCCTATCCCTATTGTAAGGGTTGTAGATCTTCTATACAAAAATTATTTACCATGGTGGATTTCATAGTTATCCATTCCCCGCCCTTTAAAGACCACTACACATCTATATAAATAAAAATGTAACAAGAGTGTTGAAAACTGCTAATCTCCTAAAGTACTGCACCAATCGCTTCCAAATTTTCATACAACGTTCCTTTGAAATACGGCACCAATGTTATATATAGATTGTGTAGATATCACACCTGTGCCAGGTACACGCAATGGAAATGTAAAAAATTGTAAAAAAAGGTAGGTAGATGGATACAGAGAGAGCAGTGGGCCACAGGTATTATGTCATCCTTTATGACATAAAATACTCTGAGGGAGAAATACAGTAGGTAGGTAGGTAGGTAAGTAGGTAGAGGGGGAGAGAGAGGGAGGGAGAAATGCAGTAGGTAGGTAGGTAGAGAGAGGGGGGGAGAAATACAGTAGGTAGGTTGGAGGTTATACGGTGGTTGTGTGCACGTGTTTATTATTTTTTTATTATTAGATTTATATACCTCACCTTCTCCCTTTCGGGACTCAGGGCGGTGTACAGGCAGCGATAAAAGATTTACACCTTTGTGTGTGTAGGTGTAAATCTACACATAGATTGGTTGGCCATTTAACCAGACTGGGCCACAGCAATGTGTGGCCGGGAACGGCTAGTGTTTCATAAACATACAGACTGTTACAAATATTAGCAGCAGTAAGGCAGTCAAATTTCCCAACCTATGAAAGAAACAGCTATAAGTTATACGTTTAAGGCAAACTTTCCACAAAATAACACTCTACGTTCACTCTCATTTTTAAACCTTGTTTCCTTTTCTTCTTTGTCTGTTTTTTCCTCAAGATCTTTTTTGAGTAAGAAATAATCTTCCTCCCTCCCTCCCTCCCTCCCTCCCTCCCTCCTTCCTTCCTTCCTTCCTTCCTTCCTTCCTTCTTTTTTGCCTGAATGAGTCATTGTTGCTTACGTTGAGTAATTTCTCTGTGCATGCTTGGAAAGTCATTAGGTTAAGCTTCAAAGTGTCTTTTTCCATTTGCTGACGTCAAGACAAGGAAATAAATTGAGGTAATCTTACACATTTGTGTGTTTCACGTTAAATGTAAACTTGGGAATTAAATGTAAGCTTAGACAACCTTTTTGGGGCAGGTTTCTTTCTTTGCTTTTTAGCTGATAAATTACCCGTAGAGACAAAATGAATTTATAGTAAAGTACGAATGAAGAAAAGATAGATCATTAAAAAAAATCATGAAGATATGTGTACTAGTGTTTGTGCCTGCTACCAATTACGCACTACATGAATTTGTTCATTCGACTGACTGATTAAAATTTCTGCATTATTTTCTCATAATTGAAAACAGTCCCAGAGTGGGATAGTTTTGTCTGAAAACTGGTGGCCATTACTGCTTCTTGCAGTAACAGGTTTTACAACTCAATAACTCAGAGGGAAGGAGGAGAGGAAGTTATGCCAAAGTCATATACATGGTATGGTGCACTTCCACATGAGAATTATTTGACAGCTTGAAAGCTGTTCTGGATACTTGCAGTCTGTGGTGTTGAAGAACTGGGATGATTTATCTCCAGTTCAACTGCTGTATAGCTTAGAGCAGGGGTCTCCAACCTTTGCAACTTTAAGTCTGAAGGACTTCAGCTCCCAGACTTCTCTTCTGGGAGCTGAAGTCCTTCAGACTTAAAGTTGCAAAGGTTGGAGACCCCTGGCTTAGAGCATTATGAAGCTAGGTTGTAGGATGTGGAGCTCAGCTTCCCCTTTGGAGGAAGGAGGCCATGCCCCTTACCAAGGTTCTTAAGCTTCAGGACTGCAAGGGAAATGCTAGCTGGATGGTTTTGCAGCTCCTAATCAGTGCCTTGACAAAACACACAGAAGTCAAAGTGATAAGATGTGCAAAGGTGTGCAGATTGCATATCCTTTTCATTGGTTTTCAGCTGATACAAGTTGAAGTATTTCAGTTTTACTATACTCCCTCATCCCTAACACTTTCTTCCCTATAATCCAAACCCCACATCCTGTCTGCTTTCCCCAACTGTCCATCATGCCTCCAACCCCCCCAAACCCAAAGACGTAACAAATGGCAGAGCGTTCCCTGTTGGACTCACTAGGTGGCGCCCTCTTCAAGCCCTGTTTTACTGCTTGTTTCCAACTACAAAGCAAAAATAAGCTTGCATCTTCCGATTCACCAGCAGTTGTTGCTGTGAAAGCTTTCATAGGGCAGGGAAAAGTTCATAACTTATACACTCAGTACTTCATGACTACTCAGAGCCCTCACCACACCAATGAAGGGTTGCCTTCCCCAAAAAGATCAACATTAAAAATTTTCCCACAATATATGCTCTACTGCAGTGGTAGTCAACCTGGTCCCTACCGCCCACTAGTGGGCGTTCTAGTGGGCTTTCATGATGGGCCGTAGGGATTTTGTCCGATACTAAAGCACTTTCCTTTTTTTAACTTAATTGACTTCCCTACTTTATAAATCACCATTACTGTGGAACTGGTGGGCGGTTAGAAAATTTTACTACTAACAGAGATACAAAAGTGGGCGGTAGGTATGAAAAGGTTGACTACCCCTGCTCTACTTGGTTAAACATTGGAGCCAAAACAATACATATATATATCCGTTTTCGGTAATTTTCCATGGTTGATCTGAATTTTGGCCAATTCACTGACTTCTAGACAAGACCGTGACTGACAAATTTCATATTTGTATCTTCAGGGAATCAATTCGATAACTAATTCAATCTAGAAAGGTACATTGCATATTGGAAGTACTCTTTCTAATGAAAATACCTCAATTAAAGGACATTTTGTGTACCTTTAATAGCAGCATTGAGGAATTTCAGGGCCATAGAAAGATGTATCTGAGAAATTTTGTTTGTAGGCATACGTATGAGAAATATGTTTCTAGGAGCATGGCTGATTTTACTTCAGGCTGTTACACCTTGCCATTTTTTGAGGGGAACAGAAAGCTATTAGGAGCTGATTAATATGATCTTATCAGTGATATCTGATAAGTGTCTATATATAGTCATTTTTCCCCACTGATTTGTATTTCTCTTTGTTCAGCAGAAATTAGAAAAGGCAAGAAAATATAGGTAGTCCTCAACTTAGAACAGTTTGTTTAGTGACCACTCAAAATTACAACAGCACTGAAAAACGTGACTTACAGTAGGACTGTTTTTCACAGTTATCTCTGCAGCATCCCCATGATAATGGAATCAAAATTCAAATGCTTGGCAAATGGTTCATGTTTATAACCCTTGCAGTCATGTGACCCCCCTTTCATGACTATCTGACAAACAAAGTCAATGGGGAAGCCAGATTCTTTTAACAACCAGGTTGCTAACTTATCTATTGCAGTGATTCACTTAACAACTGTGTCAAGAAAGGTCCTAAAATAACACTTAACAAATGTCTTACTTAACAACAGACATTTTGGGCTCAATTGTGGTCTTAAGTCAAGGACTACCTGTAGTACATTTATGGTAAAACCATGTTAACCCAAAAAAGTAAAAGATGGAGCTTAATATTAACATTAAAAAAAGTAACAGATGGAGTCTTCTTTGAGTCAGGCTCAACTTTAATGTCTGAATGCAGGGGTCTCCAATCCCCAGTCCGTTGCCCGGTACTCAGAGGTGGGTGGCTCCCGGTTCAGCCCAAATTGGGTGAACCGTTAGTAGCAGCAGTGGAAGGCTCCACTCACCTGCCCTGATGTTTCTGCTCCCTGCGTATGCATGGAAACGCGCCTGAACCAGTAGTAAAAAAATTGGCAACCCACCACTGCCAGTACTGGTCCATGGCCCATTGGGAACCGGATTACACAAGTGGCGGGTGAGCATATGAGCATGTGACGCTCCATTTGTGCAAGTGGTGGACATACACATGACACCATCCCCTCTGCCCACCAGTGCCACTGCTGACAGTCCACAGGCCCAGAAAGGTTAGGGACTACATATCCATGTTGTATTCTTGGTTTTCCCAACTTATAGTTGTATTGCTTTCCTTCCAAATCTCACCTAACCGAGTCTCACCTCTGAAATCAGTCATGCTTCATAAGATGCTGTAACAACAAGAAGCCATTTCTCAAGTTCTGTCTATAACTTGGTAGCAAAAGAAATATAATGTGTAACTCTTTAGTAGCGGAAGCAGTTATCACCAACAAGGTCCCCTACTAGTATATCATACTACTTGTAAGGAAGGCATGTGGAGAAGAGCTTCTGCAAAGATTACAATATATAGACTGATATTGTATGAGATGCTTTTCCACAAATTGGAATCTGTAGTACTGTGTTTCCCCCAAAATAAGACAGGGTCTTATTTTTTCTTTTGATCCCTGAAATAAGCACTTGGCCTTATTTTTGGGGAGGTCTTATTATTTTTGAGGTGCAGGAGGCCCCTTAACCTCGGCCCATGGCCCACGGATCAGTTGATCCAGAGAGGGCTGGAAGTTCTGTGTCTGTTTCTGGCACATTCTTGCTAGTCCTAGTGTCACTAGGCCTGCTGCTCTTTTTGCCACCGCCACTAAGAGAAGGGGCATGGTAGCTAGGGTTTGCGGGAGCAGCCTCCGCAAGTCTGTTCCGCATGGATGGCAAGTGTCTGTGGGGCGCGTGAGGCATGTTTCCCCCTTCACCCCAGGAAGTGGCAGGGACCAGCTGCACATATATTTAAAAACTTAGAGGAGGTATTATTTGGGGGGGGGGGCTTGTTTCAGCACTTGTGCTCAAAAGCCTGATTGGGCTTATTATATGGGGAGGTCTTATTTTTGGGAAACGGGGTAATTAAAGGCTTTAAAGGTAATCAGTATCATTGATTTAGAAGTCATTTCTCAGCCTGCTGGCACTCAACTATATTTATATATAGTTGGCATAATCCATAAGAAGCAGTCGTTACACTTCTGGGGGATTATCTTCTGTGCACCTACACAGCGAGAGGAGATTATGGGGAGAGATCTGGAGAAAGTTCCAGTGCAGGGAGAAGGAATGAAGTTTCTCCATGTCCCCTCCTCAGAAGATCTGAAAAATCTAAACAAGGGGTCAATTAAATGGCTAAACCTGTGATGGCGAACCTTTTTCGCCTTGGGTGCCAAAAGCACACCCGTGCTATCGCGCACGCTTGCTTGCTTATCCCCTAATTTAATGCCCCTCTGTGCATGTGCATATGACACCCCCACACTGCCCCCATGCATGTGTGCACAGCTTTCTTGAAGCCTGGGGAGGGCGAAAATGCCAAAAATCAGGACAACGCCTTGTGTGCCCTCAGAAATGGCTCCGCGTGCCACCTATCACAGGGCTAAACCTGAAATGAGCCTTTCCATCCTAAATTCAGGTTACAAAGGTTGTCTTCTTCAAAAGCCCATCAGAACCAGGATACCCAGATCTTGGGTCTTCGTTTTGTTTCTTGGTGTTGGTTGCCATTACTTATGATAATATTGATGCTACCAAATTTGAATTGAGAACTTAGAATTTAGAACTTAGAACTTTGAATCAATGTTGACTCCTGGGCAACTGCCCAGACAAGCTTCTGCAGTTTTCCCGGTAAGATTTCAGAGATAATTTGCCATTGCCTACTTCCTAGGGCTGTGAGAGAATGACTAGCTCAAGGTCAACCAGTTGGCTTCATGCCTAGAGGGGGACAAAAACTCCAGGTCTTCCAGTTAATAGCCAGGTACCTTAACCACTGTATCAAATACACAGTAAGTGACTTATTGCGAGATGAGTGCAGTGGTGGGATTCAAAATGTTTTACTACCAGTTCTATGGGTGTGGCTTTGTGGGCGTGGTATGGCTTTGTGGGTGTGGCTTTGTGGGCATGCCAGGGGAAGGATACTGCAAAATCCCCATTCCCTCCCCATCCCACTAACCTGTTTTCCAGCTTCGTTCTCCTGTTCAGGCAGCAGGCCAGCCAATTTGCTGGTTCTCTGAACTACTCAAAATCTCCTCTGCCGGTTCTCCCAAACCTGTCAGAACTGGCTGAATGCCACCTCTTGATGGGTGGCGATATAAATTTGAAAATGATAGTTCGATAGATAGATAGGCAGGCAGGCAGATAGACTGTCCAGATGGTGCACTATCTTTAGAATTGTTCACTTTTCAGAGTTTCTAGAAGCCATCACTGAGACAGTCAACCTAGCTTCTAGTAGGAAGCTATTCTGAAGTATAGGCACCATGATTAAAAAACAGAGGGGGTTTTGCCTTCAGACTTGCTCACTTCACTAAGTGTAGCAGCGTGAGAAATGGAGTGTGGGTGTTTGCTATGGATGGCTATTAAAATGTTTCTCAAAGATGATTTCAGGGCAACTTATAGCTTCCTTTAAGAAAAGTTGTTTCTCATTGCCACAGGAGTCATGGCAGAAGTCATGAACTTTCAGGGTCCTACATGAGGGAAGTATTAAATTACCCTTCCACAATCAAAGTGTGACTTGCTACGTGTTCAGGTTTTTCAGCTGTTGTTTACTGTATCTCAGGGATATATTTGCTGGGTTCGTTTAACAGGTCACCTATCATAAATATCAAGGTTCATTAGGGAGAGCACAATGCTGTTTTTTAAGGAACACTTTCCAATCCCATTGGGTTGCAATCAGGTTTCACTGATGTTTAAGACAAATAATGTAAGACTTTCTTTTTCCTTTGGGGTTATTATTCTCTGGGAGAGAGGCTGAAGCATGGCCAAAATAACATCAGAAACCCCAGTTAATGTGGGCTAATTTTGTTTTAAATAAATATATTTGTAAAAATTTGGACCAAACATGCACAATGCCTCTTTTCTTCTTTGTTGCAGTCCTATCCTCCAATTCATAGGATTGGAGCCTAGGAACAAAAAGTCTACCCATTGTACGACGTGACAAGGTGGTGGTTTATACTTGTGTATAATCCCCTACAATCAGGGTTGTGGTGGCTCAGTGACTAAGATGCTGAGCTGATCAGAAAGGTTTGAATCTAGTGCCGTGTAACAGAGTGAGCTCTCCTTACTTGTCCCAGCTTCCGCCAACCTAGCAGTTTGAAAGCATGTAAAAAATGCAACTAGAAAATTAGGAACCACCTTTGGTGGGAAGGTAACAGTGTTCAATGCACCTTTGGCGTTTAGTCATGCTGGCCACATGACCAGGAAGACGTCTTTGGACAGCACTGGCTCTTTGGCTTTGAAATGGAGATGAGCACCGACCCCTAGAATCGGGAATGACTAGCACATATGTGCGAGGGGAACCTTTATCGTAACCTTTTATAATCCCCTACAGAGATACATGCAGACAAAATTAGCTGACAGGATCAGGGCAAGAAGTATATGAAGCTCTTCTCTATGACATGCAAATTTTCTTTATATTGCTGTAGCTGCTAAAGCGTCAGGGTTCCAAATAACATCCAAAATTAAATCAGAGTCCAAGGCAAAGTATTGCTCTAAGTTCCAATTTATTAAGAGAGTCATGTTGTCATATCTGGAGGAAACCCAAATCTGAGCTTTCTGGGTTTTCCCCACCCAGTTGAAAGTTCATGATCTTGCCCCCACACCCACAAGTCCATCACATGGTCCAATCTTCCACTGCCATGCTGGCAGTTCCACCCATCCAGTTCCGGTCAGGTGCAGAGGTGCAAAGACAAAGGATGACCTTGGATTCTAGAATGAAATTTTATTTTGACAACATCACATCCTACTCCTTACTATTCCCCCTCCCAATTCCTCACTAATGAAACAACATCTATATAAATACAAATGCAAAATAGTTTGTACGAAGCCGCTAATCTCAAAAACTACTACACCGATTTACACCAAACTTTCACACAATGTTCACAAGGACTTCTGATAATAGAATACGTATTCATTTTGTGCCTAGCACACGTGTGTCATGTGCAAGGAACACAAATGTAAAATGTACCCACTGATCAGGTTTTCACCTCCCTGTAACTCCTCCCACCAACAGTCATTTCCTCAGCCACATATGGAAGCCTCTTAGGGCCAAAAAGGCCCTGGGATAGCAAACTCCCAGGTGGTCCATAGAGAGAGAGAGAGAGAGAGGAAGAAATACAGTTTAATAAAAGAGGGACTAGGGGAGACATGATAGCAGCCTTCCAATATCTCAGGGGTTGCCACAAAGAAGAGGAAGTCAAGCTATTCTCCAAAGCACCTGAGGGCAGAACAAGAAGCAATGGGTGGCAACTAATCAAGGAGAGAAGCAACTTAGAACTGAGGAGAAATTTCCTGGCAGTGAGAACTATTAACCAGCGGAACAGCTTGCCATTAGAAGTTATGGATGCCCCAACACTGGATGTGTTTTTAAGAAGAGACTGGAAAACCATTTGTCTGACACGGTATAGGGTCTCCTGCATGAGCAGCAGGGTTGGACTAGAGGACCTCCAAGGTCCCTTCCAACTCTGCTATTGTATTATTGTATTACAGTAGGTAGGTAGGTAGGGGAATAGAGAGAGAGGGAGAAATACAGTTTAATAAAAGAGGGACTAGGGGAGACAGGATAGCAGCCTTCCAATATCTCAAGGGTTGCCACAAAGAAGAGGGAGTCAAACTATTCTCCAAAGCACCTGAGGGCAGAACAAGAAGCAATGGGTGGAAGCTAATCAAGGAGAGAAGCAACTTAGAACTGAGGGGAAATTTCCTGGCAGTGAGAACTATTAACCAGCGGAACAGCTTGCCACCAGAAGTTATGGATGCCCCAACACTGGATGTGTTTTTAAGAAGAGACTGGAAAACCATTTGTGGGGGATAGATAGAGAGGGAGAATTACAGTAGGTAGGTAGGTAGATAGAGGGAGAAAGGAAGAAATACAGTAGGTAGATAGGTAGAGGGAAAAATTGAGAGGGAGAAATAGGGTAGGTAGGTAGGTTGGAGGTTATACGGTGGTTGTGTGTATGTGTGCAGGTGTAGATCTACACACAGATTGGTTGGCCATTTAACCAAACTAGGCCACAGCAATGCTTGGCCGGGTATAGCTAGTAGTAGAATAGAATATTAGTGTGGCAGGCCAAAGATCCCAAAAGGAACCAGCTGCAGGCCTGACAGTCAGCCTCTCCTAAATCCAGTCCCAAAAGTATGGATCCCATTCATTTCTATAGGACTATGAAAGTTCTATAGGACTATGAAAGTATGGATCACATTCATTTCTATAGGACTATGAAATCCAGTCCCAAAAGTATGGATCCCATTCATTTCTATAGGACTATGATGGGAAATAGTGTGGAATTATAATTCTTCCACATAGGAAGTCCTCGTTTGGCAATCACATTTGGGACCGGCAACTCAGTCATTAAGTGACACAGTTGCTAGGTGAAACTATGTGCATACACTTCCCTCTCGGCTTACCTCAAGTACTTTTGCTTTACAACAGACCGCAAATGCAAGGATTGGTTGCAAAGTTACTTTTTTTTAAAAAATGGAGACTACCTATATTTGAAGAGCTGTAACTTTGTAACCCCTTTGTCACCCCTGCTGTAAAAAGTCAAATATTCTGAAATAATTGTTAGCAGTCTTTATCTCAGCAGAGCTTCACCCTTTTAGGGTTTTTTTTGGAAAGCCATCAAGTTCTGACTCTTTACCAAGGTTCTGCAATAGTAAAGAGAGCCATAGTATGGAATGGGGGAAACTGGATTTGCTGTGAGGGGATGATTAAGGCTCAGGGTTTTTATTTATTTATTTATTTTCCTTTTTTTAAATAATTCCTTTAGACCAGGGCTGGGCAAACTTTGCAACTTTTAAGTCTGAAGGACTTCAGCAAAGCTGGCTGGAGAAGTCTGGGAGCTGAAGTCCTTCAGACTTAAAGTTGCAAAGTTTGCCCACCCCTGCTTTAGACATTGGTTTCGTTGTTGTTGTGAGCTTCCCAGAGGGGCTTAAGAAGGGTGGCTGTTTAAATCACCTGAACAAATAAATAAAATAAATGATCTATACTCTGCCACATGGCCAGAATGAAACAAAACGTCTGACTTTGCCAATATAGAAGCCCACTCCATTTTAATTTTTCTAACTCAAGGATAATGGCTCCTTGCCGTGTAGTTAAGAGATTCCCACCAGTTGCAAACATCAGGCTGTGCTTCGACCCACTGTGGGCTCTGAGGCTGTGTGGGTGCCAAAAAATTATGAGCGGTGGTTTAATGCGCATAGTTATAGTCACCCATCAGCCAAAGTGAATAATAGCCAGACTGTAAAATAATTGCAGCAATGTCTTGAAGTGAAGCCAGGAATGGAGATCAGAGCCATCCGTCTCTGTTAATTTGTATACAGTTCTTACAACAGCACAGAAACATTTAGAAAACACTTGCAGGGGTTTGCTCTGAAACAGCTGGACAACTTTTATTTTGAAGAAAGGGGAGGATTTTTTTTTATAAAAAAAGGAAAGAAAGAAAAAGGGAAGCCTCCCCATGGACTGGTCTTGTTTCACAAAGCAAGGCAGCCTTTGAGGGGAAGACTTTGACCAGGGTGTTTTTTTAGAAGAATTCTCATGCCTGGAATAATCTAGCACACGTTTATTTGTTTTTTTTCTTTTAAACTTGGTTAAGAGTTGGTAAAAAGTCCTTCCTTTTCTTCAGGCAGCTGAAACCCTTCCAGGAGACTCTGCTTTGCTCAACTTGTCTTCGGTCTCTGTGTAACAGCCTCCTGCATGTTTTGGTGCTGCTCAGACTCTATGTGGTCTCTATGGCCTCATTTTACGGGACTGTCACACCGAGGGAGGTTTTCCCCAGCACCAGAAAAAAACCTTGGTGTGGTCTCTTCAGCACAGTAGCTAAGAACAAGTTTCCCGATTGCTCCCAGGTTCTCCCGGGAACTCTTTTCAGGAAGTGGCTGTTCCTCCCCCACACTTAAATGGATGATTATGTTACAATTAGGAAAAAGCATCTTCAGAGACCTATCTTTAGGTAAGTGGCGTTCTCCTTCCTCTAGATGCAAAGTTATTTTGAAGGGAACTTTTCACAACTCCAATATGAAAGCAAACAGGAGGCTTTCAGGAGCAGGAATCTGAAGTTAAACTTGCTCTGTCTGCTTGTTTGTGTGAGCATGTGTGAGTATGTGTGCGTCTCTGCCAGCAGAGTTTTGAGATGGGCATTTTCATGCAAGTTGTGGTAAACGTTTGGAGACAAGATTGGAATTGGAACAGCAGCAACTTTCTACCTCCCCAAACATCATTAACTTTATCTCAGACTTTGAGATGGGATTTTCAATGCTTGTATAAAATCCCTGGAAATGAATTTCTTATTTTTAAAGCTGGCCAATTGCTCAGATGCATTCTCTTTGCCTTACTCCGTTCAGACTTGGTTTAACTGAATATGTTGGTGGGCCAAAAATATAATACCTTTCATATTTTCTTGGGCTTTGTAAAATGCAAAACAATTTGAACAGGCTTCCCTCTAGGAAATACGCTTAGATTGGAGCCTTAATAAAATGCTTGATTTGGAAACTAAATGCAACTGTTTTGCTAAAAAATATAACAATCAGCTACTCAATAGCATGGTCCTATTGGCACATACTACTTAACCTAATAGATTTTAGTCCCGAGCAACTATTTGAAGATTTCAGTCCAAATCATGATGATGTTCTGTTTTGCAAAGACTTCATGGTTCTGATTTGTAACATGGTTGTATTTCTTCCCTCCTCTCCTCTTCCTTTTCCTTCCCTTCAAGTCAAACTGGACTCCTGGCAATTATTTGCCATTGCCTTCTTCCTGGGTCTCAGAGGAAGAGTCCAAGTCCAAGGTCACCCAGCTGGCTTTTGTGCAGAAAGCAGAACCAGAATTCAAGTTTCCCTACTCTTAGATCAGCACCTTAATCATTAGACCAAACTTCTTTAGACTCCCATTAGAAAGTTTAAAATCCAGTCTTAGAAGCTAAATAAGATTTACTTCTATGTAGACATGTGTAGAACTGTGTCATTATGCAGCATAGCTTCATGCTGTATTACATTCTTCCTAGGAAGTGATCATCATTTCAACCAAACATCAGGACCAACTTAAGAATTTTCCTCTAAATCCAGTCTAAATATCAGGAAATATACTCTGAATATATTTGATCTTTAAAACAATTAAGAAAAGACTTCTAAGAGCTATTATGTTTGTATAATATGTGTTATCATCTGATATATTTGATAATGAATGCCATTATATTTATAATCACGCTTGCCATTTAGTTTAGTCTCCTGTGATCATTTTTGGATCAAAATGGTTTTTCAAAGGAACTACACTTAACCCTTGCTATTGTGCTCTGATAGTTGTATAATATATCTTACAGCTGTATAATACATCTCAGAATAATTGCAGCTAGTTCTATTGGTGTCTTTAAAATTCTTCTGGAACGGATGAGATCGCAACTAAGAAATCTTGATCCTGAAGTGCTGATCAACAATGATCAACAAATATCAGACTACCTTAGTCCCTAGAAGAGTACGCTGGGTTGAATCTAGAAAGGACAAGAATATCTAGCCAAAAGTTAAATTCCAGCGGTAAAAGCGATTCTATTCTCACAAGGAACATCTTGGATTTTGTTGACCCACTGTTGATGAAAATGTTCAGGATAGGAGGAAATTTAACCTAGAAGTTACCATCAAATATATTACACATGTAATACAAATGTAACAGTTTTCAAAAGTGTTTTCTTGATTGTTTTAAAGATCAAACATATTCAGAGTATTTATTGATATTTAGACTGGATTTATAGGAAAATTCTCAAGTTGGTCCTGATGCTTGGTTGAAGTGATGATCACTTCACAGCTTGTAATACAGACATAGACTTTCCCACGTACTCATTTTTTGTCAATTTGTTTCAAGCAGGAGATGGACATTGCAGGCACAGAGCTGCCATCTCCCTTGAAGTATGGAGAATCCTTTTGTTCAGCACTCATGTACCAGTTTTCTACCATTTGGCAAATAAACTCAACATCGTACATAACATTTTCTTTTCCCTTTCTCTAATTCTTGTGGCAACAATGCATGATGATACAGAGAATTGCCACAATATGCTTCTGGATGTCTACCTAATCTTGGCTGCACTGGATTTAATCCATTTTATGTAATCGTGCGAGGTAATGAAATCTAAATTAATAACCCATGCTGGATTTGCACAATGCCATAGGTTTATATTTCATTGTGCAAACACTGCCAAAATTATGGGTCTAAGATTGCGGTGAGAGTCATGTTCAAGCAAGGAATGGAATCCAGCATTTTCTGGACTCTGCACTCAAAATTACCCAACAGTGTGTGTGTGTGTGTGTGTGTGTTTGTTTGTGTGTGTGTGTGTAAAGTTCTATGTGTTTCACACTCTATTGATTATCACGTGGGGTTTTTTTTGTTTTTGTTTGACATGTAGTATTGAGAGCAGGGGTCTCCAACCTTTGCAACTTTAAGTCTAAAGGACTTCAGCTCCCAGAATTCCTTCAGACTTAAAGTTGCAAAGGTTGGAGACCCCTGATTTAGAGGAAAAAAATAATGTAATTTATTTGATGATGCCCTAAAATTTATAATTTAGGCGTAGAAATATTTTCATCAAAGTAAATGACTATAAATTTTAGTACACTTTCAACTTCTTTCTTTAGATCTATAACTCTTTATTGGATTGAATGAAATGTCTTCTGCTCCTAGAGGAGACAACTTCTAGAATGTCCATTCGTCCCCCAATCCCCCAGGAATTCAACAAAGTTTCAGGATTAGCCCCAGGCAGAAAGCTGTCATTTATATGTATTTCCCTTAATAGAATTGAGGGGGGGGGGATCTGCATTGATATCCAAAACATGGAAACATCAATTTTTGCAAATGTCTTGTCTGTTGAGCATTCTAAGGAGATTCACTTAGTAGTTGGTCCATTCACTTGATTTGATTTCACCTTGTGTTTTGAGTTTCATTCCACTTAAGAAAAAATCATACAGCAAACAAGGATGGGTACATGGAAGGATTGGCCTATAAAGTCATATTTCAACTTCATATCCCCCAGGTGTGATTCTGGGGTTGCGCTGCAGTTGTCAAAAAGCAATTGTGGAAAAAGAACTTATTTTTCCCTTGAAAGAATTGCAACAGAAAACAGTAATGCTCCTGAAAATGAACAGAGATGTTAGAAATGCATTGGCCTATTTTATTTTAGTAATAAAAACTATAGATAATGGAATTTTACATTTTAAATCAATTTGACAATTTAATTCAAAGATGATTTATTTATATTTTTATTTGATTATTCAAATCATTGGAATAGAATAGAATAGAATAAAATAGAATAGAATTGAATTGAATTGAATTCTTTATTGGCAAAGTGTGATTGGACATACAAGGTTGTCTTTGGTGCATAATCTTCCAGTGTACATACAAATAACAAGATAATATAATCATTATACATACAAACATAAGAATAGCATGTACATGCAAACAAGTATACATGCATAGAACAAGGTAATATAATCATAAGATAACAATAGGAGAAGCTAGTAGAAAATATGAGAAGGATAATAGTAATACAGCCATACTACATGGGTAAATATTCTTAGACATAAGACATTGGTTAAAGTTGACTAAACTCAACTATTTGAATTGAATTATAAATGTAAATCAAATTGGCAATTCAAATCAAACAGAAGATCTTGATTGAATTGTACAATTAACTGATGTCGTAAGCTGCCTGGTAGTTAGGTGGGCAGCATATAAATTTAATAAATAAATTATTCCCTTTGATTTTGCTGTGGTCCTTGCTAATTTTAGCAGATCATAGAATATCACTCAATCCAGCCTCATGCTCCAGGCGAAATCTTCAGAGCTTCACCAGTACCTGTTGATTTCACTGTTGAACCATTGTACCATTTAGAACTTAATATTTTGCCAAACTTGTTTCCTAAAATGTCTGGAATGCCACATGGAGCCACGGTCAACAAATCTCCATGGTAAGGCTGGTCCTTCAGATGAGGCAACAGTTATTTATGTCATTAAACTCCCCCTGCATGAAATATCTCATTGTTTCATTTTATCATTTCTTAATATGCTGCAGCTTATAGCATCCTTTTAAAAATACGACATGTAGAACTGGAGACCCTTTTCCAATACAACACTATTACTCTCTGGAACTTGAGGATAGTGTTTCTTTTAATGCAACCTAAATCATATTTGTTTCCCTTACAATCCTGACAATTTCCTGGACTGCTCTGAGAATTTGTTTTAAAGAATATCTTGTCAAAGAAGAAAAGGGAAGGAAAAGGGAAGGAAAGGAAAGGGAAAGACATAGAAAGTGCTTTAAAAAAAAGTTATGTATATTTTATTCAGTCTTTCAATGTTTTTTATTTTCTCTGACAAGATGTTTCTATCACAATTATCTCTATTTTGTTCTTTTTACTTTTCTTTTTTGTTATTAGTTCAAAAGCAATAATTTCTTTATTAAAAAAAACCCTACACAGCATACATCGAATCACACTAATTGGAAATCAGTGCTTTGCTTCATCACTGCAAAACAGTTGATTGTTGCAACTTTTATTCCAGATTTTTTTTTTCCAGGCTCAGACAAGGCGCCAACTGTGCCCCAACTTTGGAAAACACTTGAAATAGAGATCCTCATCCTAGGCATTGGAACAAAATGCATAAAATATATGATCTGTCAAATCCTGCTGATTAGCTGATTCCAGGAAACTGCATTTTATCTGATGTTCAAGGCATCATTGCATGTAAAATAAGGCAAAAGACCTTATTAATTTTATTCCATTTTAATTTTTAAAATCTATTTGTTTTGAGATAGATAGGCATCTTGTACAATATTCTGGATTGTATTTTCATGCACATACGAACAATCCCAAAGCAAGCCACCATTATAACAAAATACTCTTTTATATATATGTAAGCAAAAACGCAATGCCCTTACACGGGCTTTACTTCTTGTCTGAAAAGTCAGTTTAAAAAAAAGAGTTTACAATTACAAATTAGCCAAGATTTGTACCGATGACCATATGTTTTCAGTTATGTCTTAGCTTGATCGGTTTTTCTTATATGCAAGGCATGTAACTAAAGTTACTTAAGTGAAATTAGTTTTGTTTAATTCTTGTTCATTTTTATTGCAAAGAGCTTACAAAATGCTTACACCACAGCATTGTTTTAAATATGTACCTATACAGGTATTGCAAACAGATTCCTCTTACAGTATGTTATGTCCATTGATAAGAGGACTTGCTGTGCTTTAACAAAGAGCTCAAGGCAATTGCTTAGAAGATGCTTCCTCAGTGGCTTCAGATATCTAGAGGTTAATAGCTCCTGGGATGACTGACAAGCTTGATGAGGTGTTGGATTTTGGAAGGAAGCAATTTATACATTGAAACCCAGGCAGGGAAGAAGATTGGCAAATGTGTTCTGTGGAATTTGGGAAAAAGTTATATTTGAGAAGAATTAAACTCTACTTTTTTGGTTTGGGGTTGAATTTGGAGAATTTACTTTGGAGGTGGCAAACACATATCCGCACTACTTTGTCTCTAGCACTTTGCATTTTGGAAAATCAACTGAACTTGGTTAATGCCAGCATTTTCTCCTTAGAATGGGACGGCTGTGTGAAATTCTGCCCTCCTTCAAGAACAAAAATGAGCTATCTTTCCATTACTCTCTTTTGTTTAAGGGAAGGCAGATTTAAACAAAATTATCAATATCTTTCTTAAGGGAGATACTGATAATTTTTAATCTAAAAGAACTTTCTGGCCACTCTTATATGTAATGAATGCTCCAAGGACCATGAAATACTGTATAAACCTGGGAACTTGTTTTCAAAGAGCAGAATAATATAATGTAGCAAGAATGATTTGGTTAGCTCCTTATGTTAAGGTGAAGCATCTAAAAGAGCAGACACTATGTCTCCCTTGCATGAAAGCGAATTACATTGCTTTGCCCAAGGGGACACCAATTATACCTTGCTAGGAGCTTGCCGAATAAGAAAAACAGGAAGCAAAGACAGGCATGAGACAGATCACTGTTCCACCTAACTCTATTATCTCTAAACCAGGGGTGTCAAACTCAAGGCCCAGGAGCCAGATCTGGCTCGTAGGGTGCTTAGATCCGGCCCACGGGGCTGCCCTGGAATTAGCAAAGAACTGACCTGTGTTGCTTCTGCCAATGAAAATGGAGCTCAGGAGGGCCATGGGTGGTCCTTCCTAGCTCCATTATCACTGGCAGAGGGTTGCAGGAGGCTGTTGCAGCCGAAAATGAAGCTCGGGAGCCTGTTTTCGCTGGCAGAGCACTTGGGCCACCACAGGCGCCCCTGACATGAGTGACGTCAATTTGGCCATGCCTACCCTGGCCATGCCTACTCCAGCCCTCCAAGGTCAAACACAACCCTGATGCGGCCCTCAATGAAATCAAGTTTTGACACCCCTGATCTAGACAAAGTTTAGTTTGCAAAGTTTTTAGAATGGGCATTTCTGAAACTTGCCCTCATGCCAGAGATGGCATTCCTTTCATTAAATTAAGGAGGGGCATGGACATCCTGAGACCCTAGGGTAGCATGAAGCCCCCTTTTGCAAGTCCTGCAATTGTCTCAACCATCTCTACTGAAAACCAGCACGGTTCTCTGCAATTCCAAAATAGAAATGCATGAAAACCCAAATGAATGCCTGAACTACATTTAAATTTAAAAAGAAAAAAAATAGCTATTTCCAGGTGTGCCAAATTTTCCCCCATTGAAAATTTGACTTTGTTTAAAATCCACGATCACCAAAAAATGTGCTCACCCCCACCTTAAGGAAAGAATGAAACCCTGGTGCCATTTCTTTGCATTTGTAGTTGTGTGTGTTACAGAATTACATGACAACATGGTAAATTGTCCTGTGAAACAGATATTGTGACCAAAAAATGACTGTATGTGGTGGGGGCCTTTTAAGATCCACAAAGGAAGGAAAGAATAATAATCAATCGGCGGGTAGCATAATATGATGATCTCCTGCTAAGGGCTTGATAAATAAAACGAAGGAAGGTACAATATAAATATTTGAACTGAATCCATCTGCAGGCTATTTGGTGTGGAAGGGATTGCAAAATCCAGTTGAACTGTACCATCGACCGATCCAAGACAGAGATAACAGCAGTTTTTAAAGGAAAAGGAGCCGTGTAAGGGAATATCCTTCATTTGTTTTGGCATCTTCCAGCTCTTCAGATGTATTTAAACAGCTGCCCAAATATTTGTATCCAGACTCTTCGTTGTTCTTCATGAAGACGAATGGCAGAACAATCCCCACTGACAAAATAATAGTTCCAAATAGAATAGGACTTTATGCAAATGTGCAAAATAGTAAAGCAAAATAGAGGCTATACCTGTTTTTGAAATGGCAACATTGACAACTATGGAGCACAAGATTTAGTAAGCACCAGGTGTTCTCTTGGGCTTGTTTAAGAAATGAATGTTTGCGATGACATTTATTACCCCAAACATTGTTCATATGCCAGTATGGCTAAATATTGAAACTAGTAGATGTTAGTGGTTTTAAATTTTTTTTTATTTAAGCCAGTTGTTGAGCTTGGCTAATGATGACACATTTAACTGGATTGAGAATTATAAAAAAGGAATACACAGATTTATTATATTTTGACTGTGGGATAGACCCATTCAACAGCTGGAATAGAGTTCAGTGAAAGTAACATTTTGGGGACAAAAGCCCAATTTCCATCAAAATTATGGAATGTGCATTGTGATGATGTCACAGTACAAACTCTGCTCTTTATGCATGTACACACACACACACGACTCATTGACACCTGTATATCTATCATTCTTTCATTCCAGAACTCTACAGGTCTTTGATATGGGTGGAAGTCTCTTCTACTCCAAAAAGTGGATGAGTAACTAATGACGACAGTATAAAGGTTCCTTATTCAGAAGCAAAATGGCACTGAAGATCAGTTCCTAGGAAGCAAGAGAGAAAAGCTGTCGCTCTTTGCTCAAGCTCTGGATTTCTCAAAGGCATATAGTTGAACACTATGGGAAACAGATAGCATCTTACGTTCATTTCAATCTCTCATTCCATCCATATCAAAAGATCTTGTGGTTCTTCTCTTCCATAACAGGAGATGGTTTTCTTCTGCTGAAGTGAACAGGAAGCTCTTGCTCTATGAGTATTTTACAGCTGCTGCTCACAACTAACACGAGGACATTACATATTAATCAGGATTCATTGGATGTCTAAGCCTAACCTTTAAAGTGATTGATGAATCCATGTCCCATCCAAGTATGAGTCATTAAAGAGAAAATAATATACCCTGGGAAAAATGAAATCTCAAAGGGTTAGGTTACAATACTGTAAAGGCTAGGGAAATGACAATAAAACTTCTAAAACGGGACGCCTGTGTTTGTGTGCTTGTGTGTACGCACAGCCATACATGCACGTTCATATATAAAAATGTCGAATCAGCTAGAACTCTGGCAATACTTTAAATCTCAGGGTTTTCTCCTTTTATGTCCATTTTTAAAAGTTAATCATGGAAAAAATGACACATGCTGTCTGGTCACCTAAGAATGGTTCTGTTAAATGAACCGTTTTAAAAGCCTGGGAAGTTATATATAGCACAGGGCATGAAAGAAACCTACATACGACTTACCAGTTGCTGCCCTCTGAGGATGCAAGCGACCACCACCAAGATTATTATTATTATTTTTTGTAGTAAAGGGCCTAGAAAATGATTAGCAGGGAATATAATGCTATTAAAACTGAATAAAAAAGGAATTCACCAATTCTGTTTTTTTTCTATAGAGTTCAGAGTTCTCTCCCAGAATCCCAAATCTCAAGCATTTAGTCTGGAGTGGACAGGCTCTTGCATATGCGAAGGCTGACATTTAATAGTGGAGAAGACCGTGTATGACCTTTCAGAAGTTGAGCGTAATGCATATTAAATATGCCTTCTTTGTTGTGATTGGAAAGAGATGTGTGACTTTAAAACTGGACAGCTTTCATTGCATTGAAGAAGGAATGAAAGACTCCAAACTTTTTAGGGAGTTGAGAAACAGTTTAAGTAATAAACATTTCTTTCATCCCTTCCAAGTTAACAATGTTTTTTTCAATGCAGATTAATTCCCCCCCCCCTTTTTTTTTCCTTTTAAAGAAGCAGCAATAGATCATACTGTGAGCCATGTACTTTTCCCTGGGTCTTCTCTCAAACCATGGATCAGCAGATTGTCATTCCTCTGCTGTTATAATTTTGGCTAAAGTTTGAGCCACACTAGAATGTCATGGATTGTGGTAGTTCAGCTCCCTGGTTGTTTTTAGGATTCCAGGGGCTGAGGTTCACATGACTAATAGGTGCTTGTGTTAGTGCAATTTGACATACAGGTCAGAGTTCATCTCTACTTAATCTTAATTCATACTTAATCTTGATTCTAACCTACAGTACATTCAAGGGTAAAGGGATTCCTTTGGGAGTGAATTAAATGACATGTCATTTAATGGGTTTTGCCCAAGAGTACTATTAATGCATCGAAGGAATTGAGAGGTTTAGATCTTAAGGATTCCATTAAGAGAAATAACCACAGAAATTAAAAAAATAATGTTTTTCTTTTATACCTCTTTCCTATTTCTTCATAATCCTTTTTAATAGCCTTTCATAGTCATTTGTATGCTTATTTATATATTCGTAATGAAGTGAGCCCCTGTTACTTGTCCCAGCTTCTGCCAACCTAGCAGTTCGAAAGCACGTAAAAAAATACAAGTAGAAAAATAGGAACCACCTTTGGTGGGAAGGTAACAGTGTTCCGTGCACCTTTGACATTTAGTCATGCCGACCAGATGACCATGGAGACGTCTTTGGACAATGCTGGCTCTTTGGCTTAGAAACAAAGATGAGCACTGCCCCCTAGAGTCAGGAACAACTAGCACATATGTGCGAGGGGAACCTTTACCTTTTTATACTCATTTCAGTGGTGGGATTCAAATAATTTAACAACTAGTTCTCTGCCCTAATGACCAGTTGGGTAGGTTGTGGCTCAGTTCTCATGTGACCGGGTGGGCGTGGCCAACTCAACATCACTCAGGTGGATGAGTGCTTCGACTTAGCTGTTACAATGTCATAAGGGTTAACCGGAGGGGCAGTTTCTGTAAGCAGGGCAGTAAAGATTAGGATAGAAACAACACCAGAATGTTTCCTTCCTGCCTTCCTTAAAGGATTAGCCCTGTAAAGTGTAAAAAAACAAAAGGAGATTTCTTCCAACAACCGGTTCTCCCGAATAGGTGCGAACTGGCTGAATCCCACCACTGACTCATTTGTTAAATTTTGAAACTCACATCTGCAAATGTTGGGGAAGGGGGAAGGGCTAGGTGCAGTAGGAATGGTGGCAGTGCAAAAATGCCCTTCCCATTCTTTGAATTTTATCTATAAATAAAAGAGAGCCTTTGGACCCAGTCTCTTGCACAAAATAGTTATCTTAGAGCGATGTGGAAAAAATACAGTGTTGTGGTAAACTTAAATTAGTATGGTCCACAGGCCCATGTGCTCCCCCCATTGTATTTTATAATTAGATTGCAAGTATTGTTTAAAAGTAAACAGTTCAGTTATCACATGGATATTCTGCGGAAAGAGTTCCCAGTATTTTTTAAACTATCAGCTTGGAGTTGGAATCACAACTTCCCATGAGCCTTCCTTCCTTTCCTCCCTCCCTCCCTCCCTCCCTCCCTCCCTCCCTCCCTCCCTCCCTCCCCCCCCATTCCTTTCCAGAATTGTGTATGAAAGGCCTAGAGAGTTACAATATTTTACTATTATATATCTATATCAGTGGTGGGTTTCTGCAGGCTCGCACCTACTTGCGAGAACCGGTTGGTGAAATTTAGAGAACCGGTGAGAGGGGGTTCCACCGATGTACCGGGAAGTAAATCTGGCCCGCCGCTGCCAGTGACCCAACGGGAAGGAAGGAAGGAAGGGAGGAAAGAAAAGAAAGAAAGAAAGAAAGAAAGAAAGAAAGAAAGAAAGAAAGAAAGAAAGAAAGAAAGAAAGAAAGAAAGAATTTATCATCACAATTGAGTCCAAAATTTTAGTTGCTAAGCAAGAGCGTTGTTAAATGAGTTTCACCACATTTTAAAAGGTGGCCACTCCCACCCTGTCACATGACTGCCAAGCCACGCCCACAAAATAGGCCACACCTACAGAGTAGGTTCTAAAAAATTTGAAACCCACCACTGATCTATATGCACACACACACACACACACACACACACACACACCTATATAATCTTTTTTTTCATTCCTTGATAGAATTGGATTAACTGTCCCTTATCAAGGAGTAAATGTGGACAAATACAGGCATATACATTTGTTGCAATCATATTGGAGATGACTCTAGTAATAATTCCACACAATTTCATAATTAAAGGATTTATGGTAAATTAAAATAGTTAGGCTATGTGTTTTCTCTTCAGCCGACAGCACCAAAATTTTTGCAAATATTCATCCTTGAAGAGCTAGATTAAAAAACAACAACAGTGAATATGCGTACCGGGGGAATCAATAGCCATGGTACAGAAAGCAATCTTTTCTAGTCTAGTTCCCATGTTATGCTTCAATTGAAATTAGCCTTGGCTCATTATTTGACCTTATATTAAGTACAAGAGTGCAACTGTTTGTTTCATCCCCTTGTTCAGCAGATGTGGATACCATTTTCATTGTTACAACTCACTAGGGGCTTTGAAATCAATAAATAAAATGCAAAGTGAAAACAATAGATCTAGCGCTATAAAAATAACATCTTGAAAAATGGGGAAAAGAAAGAAACCCATCAGTAAAACCATACATATTGCATTCATACAAGAGGCACCTAAAAGATGTGATGCAGCAGAGGTGCCTCATGAATTTTATGAGTTTACTACAAGAAGGCGCTCATTCAAACTCTCTTACTGTAACGTCTTCAAAGTCTCAATGGTCCTAAGCAAATAAAGTTCTTCAGATATTTTTTTTGCAGGCTCTTCACACACTATATACCAAAGCAAAATTCAGTTAAAGCACATTGTATTTTAAGATGACAGGCAGGGATGGGAATGAAAAAAATTAACAACTGGTTCTATGCCTGGTTGCTGGATGGGTGTGGCCATCTCCAAGCTCCGGAGGCTTTCCTCAAGCCCCCAGATAGCCTCTCCCGGGCTCCGTAGGCCTTCTGGAGGCTGGAAGCAGGCCTGTTTCTGGACTTACAGAACTCCTGGGAGGCCCATTTTTTGCCCTCCAAGAGACTCCATGCAGGCCCTGCATTTACCTGGCATGATGAATGGGCTGCATGGAGACTCCTGGGAGGGGATTGGCAAGGTGGGCAGCGCCAGTCAGTCCTTCCAACTACCAGTTCAGCGAACCAGATGCAAAATTAGCCTCCGGTTCACCTGAACCAGTCTGAACTGGCTGAATCCCACCCCTGATGACAGGCAAACCAAAGTTTCAGACTGAGAAAAAAGCAGCCTGGAAATTGCCCAATGAGATTTTGTCCCTCCTGGCTGCCTACCTGGAGATTCAAATTGGACCTTCTTTACCAGCAGAATAACAGCTTTTCTCTCTGTCTCCCATATTCTAGGGGTCTTTGAAACAAATGGTGTGTTAGATCTGATGAATGGATGCGACAGTCTCAGGCTTAACAACGAACAACAGCTCTTTATTAGAATGAACTATGTACAATCCAGCGCCAGTCTGTTTGACAGCAGCCCTTTTATAGGGAGCTGTCAAATGGCTCGGCCAATCATCTTTTAGTATTTCCCGCTGGATTGGAGGACCTTGGTGGAATCTACCATACTGGTTGTCAGTATGTAACATGGTGTGTGTCATAATTAGTTGGATTTGTTCATGGTTTTAACTGGGTTGTATTTTCATGTTACATTGACCCATAAACTATCCACAGATTAGCTTCGTGGGGCACACTAAGCTAAATTATGCTTGGCTAGCTGTGTACATTGTGTGGGCTGTACCACTGTAGTTGTGCTTACATATTGCATTAAGCCGTAGGCCTGTAGCAATAGCACTTAGACTTCACAGTGTTTTACAGCCCTCTCTAAAGAGTCAGCATATTGCCCCCAACACTCTGGGTCCTCGTTTCATATATTATATTATAATATGATGTGATTGTATTAGTTTTGGTGGAATGTGTGTAAAGGGCTGATGTCAGGAGACAAAGAGAAAATGGGTTCCTGAAGGACTATCCATTATAATCCAGAAAGTCCAGGCAGTTGTTGGCAAAGACTATCCTGAGGCAACAATTTTTTTATTTTTTTATTTATATTTATATCCCGCCCTTCTCCACAAAGGACCCAGGGCGGCGCACAGGAAATTTAAAAATATACAAAAGTACAAAAATAAATACATAATTTAAAATAAATATTAAATTATCCCGATCCTATGCTAAAAACCAATTGTTAAAATACCCAATTTAAAAACTTTCTACAAGTCCCCGTGGGAGGTTAGGCTAGGCCGGCTTGTTGGAAAAGGTATGTCTTTAGACATTGGCGGAAGAGGCGGAGGTCGGTGATGGTGCGTAATTCAGGGGGTAGGTCGTTCCAAAGGGCAGGGCCCGCCACAGAGAAGGCTCTTCCCCTGTGTGTCGCCAGTCGGCATTGTCTGGCCGACGGCACCCTGAGAAGGCCCTCTCTGTGGGAGCGTATCGGTCTAAGGGATGTATGGGGCAGGAGGCGGTATCGCATATAACTAGGCCCCGAGCCATGGAGCGCTTTAAAGATGGTCGTCAGAACCTTGAAGCGCACCCGAAAGGCCACAGGAAGCCAATGCAGCTCGCGCAGGATTGGTGTTATAGGGGAGCATCTGATGGCTCCCGTAATTACCCGCGCGGCTGCGTTTTGGACTAGCTGTAGCTTTCGAGTGCACCTCAAAGGAAGCCCCATGTAGAGAGCATTACAGTAGTCGAGACAGGATGTCACGAGAGCTTGAGTGACTGTGCAAAGGGCAGCCCGGTCCAGTAAGGGGCGCAATTGGCGCATCAGGCGTACCTGATGAAACCCCCCCCTGGCCACGGCCGCCACATGGTCCTCCAAGGACAGCCGGGAATCCAGGAGGACACCCAAATTGCGCGCCCTCTCCACGGGGGCCAGTGTTTCTTCCCCAATGGCCAGAGTTGGAGTAATCTGGCTGAACCGGGGTGCCGGAAACCACAGCCACTCAGTCTTGGCAGGGTTGAGCTTGAGTTTGTGGCCACCCATCCAGGTCCGTACGGCCTCCAAACACCGGGACAGCACTTCGGCGGCATCGTTGGGGTGGTCTGGGGTGGATATGTACAGCTGAGTGTCATCAGCATACAGATGGTACTCCACCCCAAAACCACAGATGATCTCACCCAGCGGCTTCATATATGTGTTAAACAGGAGGGTTCCCTGAGGAACCCCACATAAGAGGTGTCTCGAGGTCGACCTCTGCCCTCCTGTCAACACATATTGCAACCGACCAGAGAGGTAGGACGAGAACCACCGCAAAACGGTGCCTCCCAGCCCCAACCCCCCTAGTCGGTGCAATAGGATACCATGGTCGATGGTATCAAAAGCCACCGAGAGGTCTAATAGGACTAGGATAGAGGAATAAACTCTATCCCGCGCCCTCCAGAGATCATCAACCAACGCGACCAATGCCATCTCGGTGCTGTGACCGGGTCGGAAGCCGGACTGGCGCGGGTCTAGATAATCAACTTCCTCCAGGTGTCGCGGAAACTGTTGGGTTACCACACTCTCAACAACCTTCACCAAAAAGTGAAGGTTGGAGACCGGACGATAGTTCTCCAACAATGCTGGGTCCAGGGACGGCTTCTTGAGGAGGGGCCTCACTACTGCCTCTTTCAAGATGGCAGGCAAGGACCCCTCACTCAAAGATGCATTGACAATGCCCTGGAGCCAGCCTCGTGTCGTCTCCCAGGATGCCAGTACAAGCCAGGAGGGACACGGGTCCAATAAACATGTGGTCGCCCTAAGTTTCCTTGACAACCTGTCCATATCCTCGGTGGTAACAAAGTCAAACTCCTCCCAAGAAGGAACCTCAAGACTAGTCTCGGACAGTCCCACAGGACCACTGTCGATGGAGGGTAGCTCATTCCGAATCCGAGTGATTTTCTCCTGCAGATAAATCCCAAATTCCTCTGCTCGCCCAACCAGGTTTCCGTTATACCCACCAGGTCCGGGTCCCCCTCTGACACAAGGTCATGGATGAGGGGGGCTTTCTGAACCACAGACCTGGCGTTGCATAACATCAGCCTAGGGCCCCGGGTCTGTGATTCCTGCCCACCTAGTCTGCGATGGGAGGACGGAGAGTTGGAGCACGTGACCGCCTGTGTCCAGCGGCCACGGTCTCCCAACCGATGATGCCTGTTCCGCCTCCCACCGCCCCTGCCCCTCCCTAAGACCAGATCGATAGAAAACGCCTCAGTGGAAACGACCCCCCCTTTCCCTTCCTCCATTACCCTTCTTCCGCCGGCCGGCCCAGTCGTTTGCCATTCCCTCCCAGGACTATTTCTCCCCCCCCCACCCTGGAACCCCCTAAAATCCGAATTAAAAATTTATATAAAAACCCCCTTAATTTGCGCTTCGCCCACCTCTCAGGAGCAATAAGTCCATCCTCGAGGTGCGCCCATGTTAAACAGGGGGGCCAGGCCTGCGAGAGGGGAGCCTCCCGCAGGCAAAGGAGATCACACCTAGAGTACACTGCTAAAAACATGGAGGTCATCCAACCCAGGGGACATGATGTAAGTTCATATACAGAGTCCAGGGTAAATAAAGTGACAAATGGTTAAAATTGTGCAAATAGATAGTCCGAAAAAGGCAGAGGAGTAAAACAGTCAGACAGTCAGACTAAGATCTTTCGAATGGGGGGGGGGTGTCACAATTTGATAACAATGCTGTTATCAGATTCACAAACCCAATCTGAAAACCCAAGAGGAGCATTGGATGGAAACATGTATGAAGGTTATTTATTTAAATCTAGAGCTTCACCCCCTCCATAAATGTGGTCCCTGTGGAAAATTCAAGGGGGAAAAATAGATTTTGGCAGATCTCTCTGACTCTTTGTCTCTCATTTCAAATTTCTGAATTATTCCCAAAGCTGTGATAGAGTTCAGATTCAAAATACCCACATCTACTTCATCTGGAGCAAAAATGACAGCCCCCCCCCCCCCCACACACACAATTTTGTAGTCTCTTTAATTTATGATATTTCCCTTTTAAAAAATAAGAGACTTTTAAAGCACATATTGTTAAAAAAACAGTTTAAAACATTTGAAAATGCAAAGAGCAATACCAAGCACATAGAGTTAAGCTGAACTCTTTGTGAAGATATTAAGCTGAACCAGGGGTGGGTTCCTGAAAAATTTTGCACACTCTGCACATGTGCACATTTGCACTTTAAAAGGTCTGTGCGTGCGCACACCATTAAAAAGGGGAAAATACATTTTTTTCAATGGAGATTGTTCTGCACATGTGCAGAACAGAAAATAAAGATGGTGGCGCCCAGGTACCAGTATAGTCACATGTCTGGCCGAGTTACTACCTATTCAGCCGAACCACAGGTAGCCAATGCAGCTCGCGCAGGAGAGGTGTTATATGGGACTGCTAGAGGCTCCCATGATCACCCGCGCGGCTGCATTCTGGACTAATTGTAACCTTTGAGTACACCTCAAGGGGAGCCCCATGTAGACAGCATTACAGTAGTCAAGCCAGGATGTCACGAGTGCTTGAGTGACTGTGCGGAGGGCAGCCTGGTCCAGTAAGGGGCGCAATTGGCGTATCAAGCGTACCTGATAAAACGCCCCCCTGGCCACGGCTGTCACATGATTCTCCATGGACAGCCGGGAGTCCAGGAGGACACCCAAATTGCACGCCCTCTCCACGGGGGCCAGTATTTCGCCCCCAATGGCCAGTGTTGGACTTACCTGGCTGAACCGGGGTGCCGGAAACCACAGCCACTCAGTCCTGTGAGTGAGAACTTGCATAAATTAGGACAGTGATGGCTAACCTTTTTTGGCTCACATGCCAAAAGTGGGAGGAGCGTAGGGGGGGTGTACTTGGGCGTGCCACACCCAAAATGCTATGTGTGTGACCCCCTGCTTTTGTTGTGCTTTTTTCGGCTTCCCCAGGCTCCAGAGGCTTTCTAGGAGCCTGGGGAGGGTGAAAACAGCCTCCCCTCCCCACCCACAGAGGCTTCAGGAGCTTCCCTGAAGCCTCCAGAGGGTGAAAAACAGACTCAAAAGAAGGCCTAAATCATCTGGCGCAGTGCACACATGCGCACTAGTGCTGACAGGGCAACGCCTCGCGTGCCCTAAGAAATGGTTCTGGGTGCCACCTGTGGCACCCATGCCATAGGTTCGCCATCACGGAATTAGGAGGTTGTGCAATTGTGCTCATGGTAGGCTGATATCTGTGCAACAATTAATGAAGTTGCAATTCCAATCTTTTCAACTTTCTCCAAACTTAAGAACCCTCCTATTTTTTTCTCCTTAAAGAAGTGAGATTTAAACTGCCTCAGCCCTATGAGGTAGACTAGACTAAGAAACCAAAGCCACGTGGATCTGGATTACTTTTATCATAACAGCCACAGTAATACAATATTGCAAGTTCCTCGCTTTATCTTTGTGTAAGCAAAGGGGAAAAGCTTCTCTGAGATGTTTTCTCAAAGTAGTTTCTTGGCCTGGGCTCAAACCCTGCTTATCTGACCGTTGCCTTGGTAGTGGCTCTTCCTCCTGTCCTCCCAGGCCCTCGACATCATGTTTGTGTTACAGAAAGAACATTTGTTCCCAGATCTGCCCCCATGCTTTGCTGTCCCACATTCAAATGAATGACAATACCTGGAGGTTCAAGCAAATAATAGTGTGCAAATTCAAAAGGGGTATGTGGGCTCTCCGACTCCAATTCTGTTTACGCTATGAGCGTTGAAAGACTGACTGCATCATTTGGCTGAACTCATCGGTACTGCAAAGGCAGATTACACTGGCATTTTTCAATCTCACTGTTTGGTTAAGTGAGAAATTGAAGTGAAGCATCTGCACACTTCATAAAACACATGGTCTGAATTAGGTACAGGCAATACCATTTCTAGAAGGCTAGGAGAGGCTTAAAATGGAAAAATTGATTTTTAGGGCTCTTGTGCATTCTAAGGATGACAGGCTACAATTATGCTGTTGAATCCAACCCAAATCACATCAAAACATATAAAAATATTTTGTTAAAAAGAACAGCATGAGAAACTTTGCCACTGATGTCACTTCCTAATATTTTTATTCATGAAACTACGCTTGGTCTTTGCCAAGAGGCAGAGAAGTTAAGTTTGCAGTCCTGCACATAGTTATCATAAGAGATAAATCCATAGTCTGATGCATCCCTGAGGAGGAATGCATAGGATCATCTAGGAATTCATAATTAAGACAGGGATGGTGTTACAGCAAAAATCAAAGCCAAGTGCAACTCTGTCCTCAATTCTGTCAGGCCTGCAACCATTTTTTGTTTTGGATCTTTGGCCTATCACATTTTCTATTATTCTAATATGCATTTTCTATTGTGGGAAAATGGGAGGGGGGATTGTACAGAATTACATACTATGTAGCCATAACATAATGCTTTCTAGAAAGCCAAGGTCATCCTTTGTCTTTGCGCCTCTGCACCTGACCGTAACTGGATGGGTGGAAGTGTCAGCATGGCAGTGGAAGATTGGACCATGTGATGGACTTGAGGGTGTGGGGGCAAGATCTTGAACTTTCAACTAGGTGTGGAAAACCAGGAAGTTTTCAGATTCAGGTTTTCCCAGATGTGCCAACCTGGCTCTCTTAATAAATTGGAACTTTGAGCAACACTTTGCCTTGGATTTTGATTTAATTTTGGATGCTATTTGGAACCCTGACATAAACCCGATTCTGAAAGCTTCCCTCTTTGTGCTTTTGTCACCATATTGATGCCAAACTTAGTGCGGACACCCGATCCAGAACAGCAGTTCATAATCCAGACAGATGCCAGTGATGCAGCTGTAGTGGCAGTGCTGTTGCAAAAAAACCCGAAGAGGGACAACTCCTTCAGTCTTTCCATTACTGGAATATGTTAATTTTCAGTGCAAGAGGAACAAAGAATTATTAAATACATGAATAGCAGTCAGTTTAATTGTATTTTAGAAATTTAGCCACACTTTTATATCTGTTGCTACAAAAAAAAAGGCTTTGTTTAAGAGGACAGAGTGTGGAACTTAATGCAACTTGTTTAACCTCAGGTATTTCCCTCTAACTTAGTCTGATTGCATCTTGGCAATATATCACATGATCTTTACTGAAATCAGGGATTGTTATTATGTTCATATGTCACAAACCCACGTATGCATGCAGACAGTTATGCTTCATTTCTCAGTACAGATTAGCTTTCTAACTAGGTTAGCATTTAAAATCCATTTAATAGAAGCATGCTCTATTACCAGGGCTAGTCTGGAAATATCAAAGGACCTCCACAGCCTGTTTTCGGCCTCCCTGGCATCCAGCAGCACTCTGCCAGCCAAAAACGGGGCTGCATAGAAGCTGGCAAAGTACTGCAGGAGGCCAGAGAAGCCATAAATGGGCCATACGGGGGTGTTTGGGTCCTCCGCATGGCTCATTTTTGGCCAGCAGAGTGTTGCAAGAGGACTGGATTGGACTGGATTACAATTATGTGGCCTCACGTAAGTGCCTGCTCTGGATAGAAAACAAGCAGCACCCTATGTTAATACAACAGTTTAATGCCAGATTTTACATACTGTAGGTTGATTTAGTCTACAATCAACAATCTATAATTGACAGCCATTTTTACTCATTAGCCTGGAAATTTGCCTCTGCCGTTGGATCTTGTGTTATCATATTATTTATGCTGTTGTATTTTTATTATTAGTTGAATAATAAAAAATACAATAGTATAAACAGCTTTTCTGCCTGGAAAAGCAATTTACTGCTAAACAATGGGGTATAAATTTAGAAATAAAAAGTTTAGTGGAGTATGAAGAATAAGTAAATGTTTGTCAATAATATCTGGTAGAAGAGATAGGAAAATGGTTATAGTAAAGAACTGTGGAAAGAAAGAAAAGAAGGGGGGGGATGCATCTTGAGCCTGTGTCAAATGCCCACCCTGGCCATGCCCATCCCTGGCTACACATTACCACCACCATCCAGCCCTCAGAGGTCAAACACAACCCTGAATGAAATCGAGTTTGACACCCCTGTTCTATACAGATTTTGGCACAAAGTACTAAGGACGTACTTACCCATACAATATTACAAATTCATCTAATCCTTGCATCTAATTCCAAGCTTGAAAACAACAGCAAAAGCAAGCCTTCAGTGAATGGATTTTTTTTTTTTAGTGTAGCAATAATTTTAGCAAATATATATAGCTGCCCATCTCACAAAATGTGATCCTTGGTAATTAAAAACCATAAACACTGAAACATAAAATTATAAAATCAACATGCAGGGAGAACAACAGTCACTTGACATCATATAGCAGGCTTACCATGGAGCCCTCAGGGTTGAGGGAAGAATCCTGTTGGAAGAAGGCTAAGAAGATGGGGCTAATCTCACGTTGTGGGGCATGATGCCTCAGAGGGCAGATGCCACAGCAAAAAAGGCAGGCCCTTTGAGCCCTGCCAGATGGAGTAGTAGATAGGACCCACAGGACACCTCTTCTGCCTGACCTTAACGGGGCAGCTAGATGGAAACAGGAAGAGACAGACAGTGCTTCAGATAATGGGCTTGTAGGCACCAGAAATTCAGCTTGTATCATGGGAGACATTTTTGTATTGTATTAATTATAGTAATAAAAGCCTGAAATGTATTACATGGAAAGAAGCAGAAGAATGTTATTAGGAATGTATCAAATCCAATTTATGAAGGGAATCTTGGGGAGGGGGGGGGGAATAAAATCTGGAATCATTCAGGGATTTTTTCCCCAAAAACAAAACCGTTTTTATACATATTTCCTATTGTTCTATAAATTTAATTTTCTTTCCATCTCCGCACCCATATAGATATCTTTAGAGATCTGTCATTCTGTGCCAGCTTCAGAGGAAATGAAACACACACATACACACGCACGCACGCATGCCTATTCTTCACTCCACAATCTAGCTTTACTTTACCCCCAATCTTCTTACGCACTTTTCAGGATGCAGTGACCCATCTGAATTTTCTCAGATGAGAAGAAAGGTTTACAGCAGGCAGAGAACAAGAAGCACATGGGAAAATGCCTTCAGTAACCTTTTTCCCGTTCTTTTACTTCACTGTGAAAAATGTGTCTGCCTCGGCCTACGATTATTAATTGCTTAGCTGCTATCTTGACGTGGACATGCAGCAGAAAATGGCTTCACAAAGTGACATCATAAACTTTCCAATTTAAAAAAAAAACTGTAGGAAAAAGTTTTTTTTTAAAAAAAAAAACCCAACAAACATCCCATTCCCAATAATAGAAAAAGGAGCGAGTCATTGCCATTTCAGTCCTACAATCTGGGAACTTGCTGAGATTTAACTTATTCTGCCTTGCATGCGTATCCAGCAGACTCCTTGGTTTATTTAAGGCTCCCTGCTGCAGTTAATTCCCTTAAAATATGTTTCCCAGTAAGTAGTAACAGTTTTAATAGTTACATATTAAGCTGGTTCCTGAAAGTTCAGACTTTTTTTTTTTTAAGACTGACTAGAAATTGAGACATGAATAGATTTAGGATACCGTGTCACACAACTCATAAATTGTTCCCAGTGTGTCTTTTCTTTTCTATAATGGAGACTTGGATGTATCCAGTGGTGGGATTCAGCCAGTTCGCACCACTTTGAGAGAAGCGGTTGTTAACTTTCTGAGCAGTTTGGTGAACTGGTTGTTGGAAGAAATCACAAGGGCAGAGAACCGGTTGTTAAATGATTTGAATCCCACCACTGGATGTATCCCTGAGCTGTACTGAACCCACAACTCCTCTGTGCATGCAAATTACGAGTTAATCCCATGAAATTACTACAGTTTGGAGCACATTGTAGACCCACTTACTCTCATGGCAGAAGACCACATTCAGTTTACTTAAGGAATATCTTTTCACATGTGCTCCTTCTGAATGATAGGATTTTATATTAGTTAAGTTCATTCATTTGCTCACGCCATTTGTGTAGTGCTGAATCAGTAAAGATTCAAGGTGACTAAAGTAAATAGAACCAAGTAAGAAGTCCATGTTAGGTATTGTTAAATCCAAAACGCAGCCAGTATATCACTCATTTATTCATTCCTTGTGAAATGAGAGGCCCTTCTCTTAGCAGCTGCTGCTCATAAAGGCATAATGAGCCATCACTGGAGCAACTTACTTTTCCTGTGGAATGTCTTTCCCCGGGAGATACACCTGGCGTGTGTTTAAATGCTGCATCAAGATTTACCCCTTCTGTCAGACATTTAATTTTCAAAAGCTTAGTTAATGTTGTAGCTAGCTTTTAAATTTTCTTTTGATTTTTACTGTCAGTTATTTTTTTCTTTTAAATTTATATTTTAAAGTTTGCACATTGTTTGAAGACACCCATCAGCTGGAAGGAATACATGTTATACAGGGGTGGGATTCCATCAGTTCAGGTGAACTGGTAGCTCCGACTATCAGCTGGGCGCAAACCGGTTCCCTCTGACTTTGAAGTGGGCCTGGCTGCCCGCCCCTGCGCTATTCTCACCTATACTTCCTTTTCCGAAGCCCAGCTGATTGACATGGCAGAGTGGATCGCCACGCCTCAGCTGTTTTCCTTGCCAGCAGTAATGTGGAAGGTGATATTTCTATAAACTGCGCACACGTGTGTACCGTGCACTAACAAACCGATTGTTAAAATGGTATGTTCCCACCCCAGACGCTATATATACTCAAATGAAGTCAAATATATGTGTCCCAGGATACTATTGCAGGATATAATTTGGGTCAGTCACTGGGACCAGAAGTTTAGTCTTCTGATCTTTTGGACTGGTGTTGGAGCCCATCCTCAGGGAACTTCTCTCTACTGGAATGTGTCACAGCACTCAGCTCCAGCTTGAGCCTGAAACCTCAGAAGACTAAACCTCTGGTCCTAGTGACCGACCCAGATTGGATCCTGCAACACTATACGCAATTCCATATAGATAGATAAACCCACAGCCATAGATAATTTTGGGTTTCCCCGTAGCTGAGTCCAGTTTTTATGTTTAGCAATGCTTCTCTGTGGAACTCTTTACCAAACCATCCCAAGGTGACCTTGATTTTTCAATATATCTCCCAGATGGGCTGAGGTGATAGTAAGACTATTATCCTTTTGCAATAATCCCCCCCCCCCCATGTGTTTATCTTGTGTATGGATTGTGATCTCTCTCTCTCTCCTCATTTTTATATTTTGGAATGAGGACTGCACTTGTTTCCTTCATCTCAAAAAATAATCTTTCCTTGTTTTTAAAAAAATGAACAGACATTAAATCCCTCAGAGAGGCTCCTGCTTCAGACATAGTTAATAAGTCTGCTAAGGGCATTAAGAAGCAGCACTAGACTCAGTAAAAGCGGTAGGTTTGCCTTACTGGAATGATAAAAAGGACTTTGTCTGAAGCCAATAAGACATGGACATAAATGTCAAATTAGTCTCTCTGCTGTAGCCATTTGCTTGCATCTGATAAAGATCTTCCTACGGGAAAGCATCTCAGAAAGATCTCCTTTTGCTGGCTGAAATTGTGGAGGAACCTTCTTCTAGTCCCCAATTATGGAATTGAATGTTAGCTGTCTCTGTACTGCACTTTCAGTTAGTATAACAAGGGAATATTTTCATGAAATAGTGTCAGACAAGTTTGTCTGAGGTGGATCAAATGCATGCCTGACGGAGAGAAACATCTGGCCTCCATAAAATGGAAAGTTATTACAAAGATAATCTCATGTCTTTATGTGATTTGAGCTGGGGGAGCACTTCAATGGGTAACTCATCTTAAGTGTGAGGACTGCGCAAGGAATGGCCTTGTCTGTTTGGTGAGGGATGAAACATGTGCTGCATTCCAATTAAAATTCTTAGGGTATACATGAATTTTGAATGCTGGAAGGTGGGTTTTTTAAAAAAAATAATCGGCTTTTCTGTCATAAAGAGTAATGCTGGATTGGTTATAACAGGGGTAGTCAACCTTTTTATACCTATCGCCCACTTTTGTATCTTTGTTAGTAGTAAAATTTTCTAACTGCCCACCGGTTCCACAGTAATGGTGATTTATAAAGTAGGGAAGTCAATTAAATTAAAAAAAGGAAAATGCTTCAGTATCGGACAAAACCCCTACTGCCCACCATGAAAGCTGGACACCCACTAGTGGGCAGTAGGGACCAGGTTGACTACCACTGGGTTATAACTTGCATTCTTTGCATTTCATTTTCTGAATCCTAAATGAGAACAGGGCTGCAAGTCATCCATTAATAATGAACCAAGAGATGCTGATAGGTCACAAGAGGGATATGGTCTCTCAGAAGCCACATCTTTTTACTTTCACCTGTTGTCTGTCTTTTTTCTTTAATGGCTTGTTTGGAATGATGGCCCCCACCCCAGGTCATTCTTGCCTCTTGACCAGTATCATCTTGACTCCAGTTTTATTAACATGGAGCCAACATTGGCTTTTAAAAAATGACATTTGCTTTGAGATTTCATAATTGCATCATCCAGTTCCAATGTCTGTGGCAGATGCTTTGATTCTGCCTCCAGCCTTCCTTAAACAAACTTTGAGAACTGTTTATACAGCGTGAGCCTAGGTGCAGCCATGATAAAATCTCTTAGGTGAGAAGAATTTTAAAAGGAAGGCTTTTTACCATGTTCCCCCAGTAAGAACCTTTTAGAAAAACCAGCTGGGGGTAGATAAAATAAATAGATAGAATTATGGAAAGCATGTAACAGGCCCATAGAATAGTGCCTTCAAAAATCCACAGCTTTTTATGATGCAAGCAGTCACTTGTTTTTAAAAAATTTTTACTTTATATTAAAGAAAAAGATAGACTGCTTCATGTGAAGGAAATCAATAAATCTCCAACTTAGATTCATTCAACACTGAGAAATCTAAGCAATTCAATTTTATATGCTGTCGGTTTTATGGGAATGCAATAGAAATATGTTTTACTGTTTTATTGAGTTCTTTAAATATATTTCCCAAATGTAACTAAATTGTTCGTTTTAAATTCATCTCAAATTTAAGGAAAGATATTTAAGCTCGTGCCTAACTTTCTTAACATTGATATCCAGATACCAAATTGGTCATCATTTGGAATTCCCTTGGCTCTTAACACTTTCATTAGTTTTAAATATATTTTTGGGAACCTCATCCATTTGCTTCATGCATTTTCCTATTTCATGGGCAAAAAAAACCCCAGATATATTTTTACATGCTTCTTGGCTTAAGATTCAAAGACGCTTTGTTCTAATAGCCTGTTGTGGTTACTCTTGGAATTTTGAGACAGATAAAAAAGCTTTTGTTTTCTTCTTTTTAAATTATTTTAATTTTTTAATTTTAGATTACGAGCTGTCCTATGCTTGCTGTGTTTCAGCTCTAGCATATTAAAAGCTGGGTCGGGGGAAAAAACGAACCCCGTATATTGAAAACAAAAGATTAGAATGCCTCCTTCTCTTCTTCATTCCTTCTGGAACTTGGTGACCATCAGTGCTATTTATTCTTTTGATGTTGATGTGCAAAACAAGGACATTGAATTTTTGCCAAGCCATGGATGTAAAATTTTCAGCTGGCATATGCGTCATATGCCAGCACTGTGTTTTCCTTGAATCTTTCCCTGTACAATTAATTGAAGAAAATGCTATTCTCATTGTGTCCTCCATATTTCAGTTTCCTTTTCTTGATTACATTCACAATTTCCCTGACTTTATCCATTCTTTGGGGGAGGCTTCAGTTCAGTTATTTTCAGTCTACGGTATTTTAAACCATCTTCGGTAAAGTTGCATTTCAGAGGCTTCCATTTTCTTGACTTGTGACTTGGTTAATTGTTTATACTCCATGAAAAAGAACCAGCAAGACATAATAGCATGCAGTTTCTCAACAAAGTTTCCATCTTAATTCTCTACCACAAATATTTATTTTTTCAAAGTACTACTATCATCTGTTCAATCTTGGGTTTTTAAAAAAGAAAATTCCAGCGTATGATCTCATTGATCATTCAGATAAAGTCCAATTATTTATATTGTGTAGCCTCCGCATTTGTTTTCTTATCAGCATAATATTTGGTTTAGATATTTTATTTTTTACGAATGACCATTTGTTTATTCCTCTCTGATTTATATATATTTCATATGTTTTTTTTAATCAACGGATATGTTTCAGTAAGTAAGGTTGGTAAACTTTGCCATTGAGTGCGATTATCGGCTGCCTAGAATTAGTTGTTGGTTATTACACCATTAATCTTTATGCCTTCTTGAAATTCTTCTAAAGAAGATTTAAATCTGAGTGGATATTAAATAGCAAAAGTGATAATGTACATTATTGTCACTATGTAATGTGTATGTATGTATTTTATATGCCACCCATCTTGCTGACAAGCAACACGGGGAAGCTTATATATAACATTCAAATGTTAAAAATTAAATTAAAGTTAAAACTAACAAAAGGAAGGAACCAGAACAAACGTTTGAATTGGTTTTGTTGCTTTTCCTTCTACTTTATCAACTGCTGTGTGCATCCACTGTAAATTTATAATAATGCATTTATCTCTTATCATCCATCCCCTAATACCACCCTATCAAAGCAACGCGTTACATTCTAGTCAGTTTTCATAGTTAATAACATTATCATGCACATATGTACAATGTTTTTCATTAATGGATGGAAACGAATCAAAGAGAGAAACAACCTAGAATTAAAGAGAAATTTCCTAATGGTGAGAATAGTCAATTAATGTGCAGTTCCAAGCAGTTGTCAATTCTTTAGCTAGCATTGGCCCTCATTCACTCTGAATTTCTCCCTAATCTAGAGCCATGAGGTGGCACACAGAGCCCTCTCTGTGGGCACGTGCACTGCAGTGGTGGGTTTCAATTAATTTTACTACTGCTTCGCTTGGGGGCATGTGTGTCACTTCTGCACATGCGCAGAAGCGTCCAGGCAGGTGGGCGGACCCATCACCGCCACTACCAGTTCAACTGATCTGAGGCAAACCAGCAGAAACCCTCTGGTGCACCATCGCCAGCTGCTCTTGGTTTCCGGTGCGCACATGCACACTGACCAGCTGATATTTGTGCATGCCAGAGCCCCAGAACTTTGGTCTTCAAACAACCTCTTCGGGTTTCAGGTGCTCTGGTGCACGCAAAGACCAACTGATTGGCATGCATGCACATGCCAGAAACCAGAAGACCCAGTCGATGGTGCATATATGTGCCCTGGCTAGCAGGTCTTCCAGTTTCCAGAGCTCCAGCATATGCAAAGATTGGGTGGACAGCATGCACATCAGCCAGCTGGTCTTTGAATTTATGAGGTTCTGGTGCATAGGGCCTTTCTTAGGGTGCCATCAGCCGGGTAATGCCGACTGGCGACACCTAGGGGAAGAGCCTTCTCTGTGGCAAGCCCTGCCCTTTGGAACGACCTTCCCCCTGAACTTCGCACCATCTCTGATCTCCGCCTCTTCTGCCAGTGTCTAAAGACACACCTCTTTCAGCAAGCCGGCCTAGCCTAACCTCCCGTTAGGGCTATTTTAGATAGTTTTAAATTGGGGATTTTAATTTGGATTTTAGCATAGGACTGTTACGTAATTTAATATGTTTTTAAATTCTGTATATTATTGTTTTATATGTTTTTAAATTCCTGTGCGCCGCCCTGGGTCCTTCGTGGAGAAGGGCGGGATATAAATTTAATTAAAATAAAAATAAAAATAAAATAAATATGCACGTTCTGGTTTGGGCATTCAGTGCCGAAAAGATTCACCATCACTGATCTAGAGTGTCCTAATGGGTTAGTGTTGTATCTGTGCAGATCCAAGCAGCATGGCCTTTTGCAACTGACAGATGGAAATTTTTGTCAATGCACAGATTTTCTTAGTACCATGCAAGATTTTTTGTTATGCTTCCAACTGGGACTACAACTACTGGTTTATGCCATAATCTTTCCATTTCAGTTTTTCAGATCTTGATATTTTGTGCTCTTCTCCAACATTTTATCTTGTATTCTACAATCTCCTGCTGTTGCCACATCAACTATCCACACTTTCTTCTTTTCAACCACAGTTAAATGTGGTGTGTGATGAACCAAGACTTTTGAATTTGGAAATCCCACAATATTTTAACCTGCTCATTTTCTCTTACTTTAAAAAAAATATTGTTGTCACTAATTTTTCATTACTAGCATATGTTCCAATGAATCATCCAATAAACAGAATAAATCTCTGTTATGTAGCTGTTTATAATCAGTTTGTGTGATCTTGTTGTGCAATTATTATTATTTGCAGAATAATATATTCCATCACCACCATATATTAGAATATTACTATAGGTCTAGCCACTGCATTACTGAAAGGTGGTCACTTAGCTCTTGGCTTGTGTCTGCTAAGAAGTTTTTACGATCAAATTAGATTGTTGTAAAATAGATCTTTGAATTTGATTTGAAATGTTTTAATAAACAGATTATTGTATTATCTCAAACAGGAGATTTCCTGATAACTTAGGCTCCTGTAAAGAACACTGATTCATTGATTCTCCACCAAGTAATTCAACATTTTCTGGCTAATTCTGAAATGTAAATTCTATCTCCAAAAGATTAATTGTAAGCCATATGAACTTTGATAAAATTATCTGACACTACTGTGTTATGTATTCCTGTTGCCTTCATAGTTTTAAGAGCTCTTGTTCAGATTGATTGAAAGGATTAACATATTGTAGAAAGATCTAATGCTTATGCAATATGATGTGCTAGAATAAATATGACCAAGTTAATGTCAATACTAGGATAATACACAGTAATGAATATGGTTAGCCATTTTGTGAAATTCTATGAAACTAAATTTGAACAATATTTGATGACTTAGAAATGTCAACTGAAATCAACGGCGTTTGTATGACTTTTCCTGGGAGCAAAATTTGGTATTAGGTTTGCTGGTTAAATAAATAGTGATTGCAAAATGGAATGAATATTGTTTTGGTAAGAAAGAAGCATTGTTTTAAGGGATTTAATAGTTCAATAATGACCCAGTTTAGCGTAAAGGTTAAGGCACCAGGCTAGAAATTGGGAGACCATAATTTCTTGCCTTAGACATAAAGCCAGCTAGTTGACTATTGGCAGGGGTAGGCTTCAAAAATTTTAGCAATGGGTTCTTTGCCTGGTTGTTGGGTGGGTGTGGCCATGATGGGCATGGCCTAGTGGGCCTCTTGCACCATGGTGAGCATTTTTGCCCTTCCCGGGCTCTCTGGAGGCCGGGAACAGGCTCGTTTCCAGCCTTCTGGAACTTCCAGGAGGCCTGTTTTTATTTATTTATTTATTTATTTATTTATTTAAATTTATATCCCGCCCTTCTCCACAAAGGACCCAGGGCGGCGCACAGGAAAATTTAAAAACATACAAAATACAATAAATATAATTTAAAAAACTATTAAATAAACCTATCCTGCGCTAAAACCAAATTTTAAAAACCCAATTTAAAACTACCTAAAAGTCCCCATGGGAGGTTAGGCTAGGCCGGCTTGTTGGAACAAATATGTCTTAAGACATTGGCGGAAGAGGCGGAGGTCGGTGATGGTACGTAATTCAGGGGGTAGGTCATTCCAAAGGGCTGGGCCCGCCACAGAGAAGGCTCTTCCCCTGGGTGTCACCAGTCGGCATTGTCCGGCCGATGGCACCCTGAGAAGGCCCTCTCTGTGGGAGCGTATCGGTCTAAGGGATGTATGGGGCAGTAGGCGGTCTCGCATATAACTAGGCCCCGAGCCATGGAGCGCTTTAAAGATAGTTGTCAAAACCTTGAAGCGCACTCGAAAAACCACAGGAAGCCAATGCAGCTCGCGCAGGATCGGTGTTATGTGGGAGCATCTAGTGGCTCCCATAATCACCCGCGCGGCTGCGTTTTGGACTAGCTGTAGCTTTCGAGTGCACCTCAAGGGAAGCCCCATGTAGAGAGCATTACAGTAGTCGAGTCGGGACGTCACGAGAGCTTGAGTGACTGTGCGAAGGGCAGCCCGGTCCAGTAAGGAGCGCAATTGGCGCATCAGGCGTACCTGATGAAACGCCCCCCTGGCCACGGCCGCCACATGGTCCTCCATGGACAGCCGGGAATCCAGGAGGACACCCAAATTGCGCGCCCTCTCCACGGGGGCCAGTGTTTCGCCCCCAATGGCCAGAGTTGGTGTAATCTGGCTGAACCGGGGTGCCGGAAACCACAGCCACTCAGTCTTGGCAGGGTTGAGCTTGAGTTTGTTACCACCCATCCAGATCCGTACGGCCTCCAAACACCGGGACAGCACTTCGGTGGCATCGTTGGGGTGGTTTGGGGTGGATATGTACAGCTGGGTGTCATCAGCGTACAGGTGGTACTCCACCCCAAAACCATGGATGATCTCACCCAGCGGCTTCATATATGTGTTGAAAAGGAGGGGCGAGAGGACCGACCCCTGAGGAACCCCACATAAGAGAGGCCTCGAGGTCGACCTCTGCCCTCCCGTCAACACATATTGCGACCGACCAGAGAGGTAGGATGAGAACCACCGCAAAACGGTGCCTCCCAGCCCCAACCCCCCCAGTCGGTGCAATAGGATACCATGGTCGATGGTATCAAAAGCCGCCGAGAGGTCTAATAGGACTAGGATAGAGGAATAACCTCTACCCCGCGCCCTCCAGAGATCATCAACCAACGCGACCAATGCCGTCTCGGTGCTGTGACCGGGTCGGAAGCCGGACTGGCGCGGGTCTAGATAATCAACTTCCTCCAGGTGTCGCGGAAACTGTTGGGCTACCACACTCTCGACAACCTTCACCAAAAAGTGAAGGTTGGAGACCGGACGATAGTTCTCTAATAAAGCTGGGTCCAGGGACGGCTTCTTGAGGAGGGGCCTCACTACCGCCTCTTTCAAGACGGCAGGCAAGGACCCCTCACTCAAAGATGCGTTGACAATGCCCTGGAGCCAGCCTCGTGTCGTCTCCCAGGATGCCAGTACAAGCCAGGAGGGACACGGGTCCAATAAACATGTGGTCGCCCTAAGTTTCCTTGACAACCTGTCCATATCCTCGGTGGTAACAAAGTCAAACTCCTCCCAAGAAGGAACCTCAAGACTAGTCTCGGACAGTCCCACAGGACCACTGTCGATGGAGGGTAGCTCATTCCGAATCCGAGTGATTTTCTCCTGCAGATAAATCCCAAATTCCTCTGCTCGCCCTTGCAGAGGGGCTTCCCGCGGCCTCTGATGAAGGAGGGAGCGGGTCACCCCAAACAGGGCGGCAGGGCGGTTATCTGTGGATGCAATAAGGGTGGCACAATACTCACGTTTGGCCACCCTTATCGCCACTAAGTAAGCCCTAATATGGGTTCTCACTAGTGTTCGGTCGGCTTCGGAGCGAGAGGATCTCCATCTGCTCTCTAGGCATCTCTTGTGGCGTTTCATCCCCCGAAGCTCCTCGGTAAACCAAGGAGCCTGGGTGATTCGCCGCCGCAAGAGAGGCCGCAAGGGCGCGACTCGGTCCAAGGCCCCCGCGGCCGCACTTAACCATGCGGCCACTAGGTCCTCAGTCGAGTCGCGGGGCAGGGTCACAGGAATTGGCCCAAGCTCCCTCTGGAACCTTTCCGGGTCCATTAGAAGCCTGGGGCGGAACCATATAGGAATATCCGGTTCCGCCTCCCCGCGGTGAGGTGTAGCGATTGGAAAGTCCAGCCGAAGGAGAGCGTGATCTGTCCATGACAAGGGAGTGATGGCTAGGTCCCCTATTCCCAGATCACAACTCCACTGTCCCGAGACAAAGATGAAATCCAGTGTGTTTCCTCCCTCGTGAGTGGGGCCTAAAACTACCTGGGTCAGGTCCATGGCCGTCATGGAGGCCATGAACTCCCGAGCTGCTCCAGAGGCTTCGCCTGCCGACGGCAAGTTAAAGTCCCCCATGACTACCAGTCTGGGGGTCTCAACTGCCGCCTCGGCTATCACCTCTAGGAGCTCGGGCAGGGCTGTTGTTGCATAGCGAGGAGCCAGGTATACAACTAACACGCCCAACTGCCTCCCTAGGCCCCATCTCACGCAGAGAGATTCACACCCGGTTGTCTGAGGGACTGTGGTCTCCTTCGGTTCAAGACCTTCCTTTACGATAATCGCCACTCCCCCACCCCTCCCTAGGGCCCTTGGCTGATGGAAGGCACGGTAACCTGGTGGGCACATGTCCACGAGGGGCATACCCCCTTCGTGGCCCAACCAGGTTTCCGTTATACCCACCAGGTCCGGGTCCCCCTCTGACACAAGGTCACGGATGAGGGGGGCTTTTTGAACCACGGACCTGGCGTTGCATAACATCAGCCTCGGGCCCCGGGTCTGTGATTCCTGCCCACCTAGTCTGCGATGGGAGAGCGGAGAGTTGGAGCACGTGACCGCCTGAATCCAGCGGCCACGGTCTTCCAACCGATGATGACCATTTTGTCTCCCTCCGCCCCTGCCCCTCCCCAAGACCGAATCGATGGAAAAAGCCACCGGGGAAATGACCCCCCCCCTCCCCTTCCTCCGTTTCCCTATTTCCGCCCGCCGGCCTCAATTGCTGTCCCCTCCCTGGACTATTTTTCCCCTCCTCCCTGGAACCCCCTAAAATCCGAATTAAAAACCTCCCTAAAAACCCCCTCAACCTGCGCTTCGCCCACCTCTCAGGAATAATCAATCCGTCATCGAGGTGGGCCCGTGTTAGACAGGAGGGCCAGGCCTGCGAGAGGGGAGACTCCCGCAGGCCAAGGAGGTCGCGCCTAGAGTACATGATAAAAGCCCCCGAGGCAGTCCAAGTCCAGGAAGGCAAAAAACACAAGTCCAAAAAGCAGATAAAGTGGCTCAGTGCAAGGATATGGGGAGATTTTCACTCTCCCCAGGCTCTCCCCAGGCTCTCCTGGGGAGATTTTCACTCTCCCCAGGCTCCAGAGGCTTTCCTAGGGCCTCCAGGAGGGCAAAAATGAAGTTCCCTGGGCTCCGGAGGCTCCCTGGAAGCTGGAAACATGGCCATTTCTGGCCTTCCAGAGCCTCCAAGAGGCCTGTTTTTCACCTTCCCCGAACTTACCTGGCACCCAAAACGGGCTGCATTAGACTCCTGGAAGGGGAAGGGTTGGTGGGGCCAATCAGAAGTGGGATTTGGGGGTTCGCCGAACCGCACAGAATCTTCGCTAGAGGATTGCCTGAACCTGGGCGAGCCTGGAGCCGCCCACCCCTGACTATAGGCCAGTCACACACTCTCTGCTCTTGGAAGCTGGCACGGGTAAACCATCTCTGAAGTCTCAGAGGTGCTTTTTCAAGAGGCAACTGGACTTTGTTTTGCCTTGAAGACATTTCACTTCTCATCCAAGAAACCTCTTCAGTTCTGGATGACTGAAAATCGCCATAGACATCTCTGAGGTCTTGACAAGAAAATTGCAGGGCCTAGTCCTGGCAGTTGCCAGGACCGAAGAAGGCACAAATATTAATTTAAAAATGTCAATAAGTGCCAAATAGTTGAAATTATCTTGCAAATCTGAAGTACAGTTTATGCTTTTTAAGCAATATTTGAAGAATCTTAGGGATTCATTGAAAAGTTTTATAAAAAATATATTAGCAGGAAAAAAAATGTAGTCAATCCAGTTATACTGATCGAGCAATGGAAATCTAGCACATCTGGAGGATGGCAGTTTAAGAAAGATGGCAATAGTATTTCCTTCCTTCATCTTCCCTTCCTTGTGAATATTATGTATATAGTAGAGATAGCTATTCCTAGAAAAAGTGCTTTATGAATATCTCTGTCCAGTTTTCATGTTTCTGTATATACTATACAAGTGAGATAGATGGAGAGAATGAATGACTAAATCAAGATTGGATGATAAACTTTGTCACTGATTTGGTATTTGAGTCATCTCTGTGGTCTAAGTATAATATTTTGGTAACAATACTACATTGTGCTGCTTTTTTTCTTTCAGAGCAAGTAGCTTCTATTTTCATATTAATATTAACAGTAAAGAATTTTAGATATTGTTCATTCCTAAGGACACTAAATTAAGAAATGTGAATGTTTTGTAAGACTCAGGTTCAAAGAAACCTCTCTGAAGCTCATTAGTAAACTCATTGAGATGAAATTTAGTCCGTTGTATCATCTTATGTAATGAAATGTACTATTTTATTTTATATTTTAATTATTCATGTTTGCTTTCAGTATTTCAAATCTGAAACTGCTTTGAAAGTTTTAACAGTTAATAATTAACAAATGGCCAAATGGAGATCAGAGAATCACTGCCCACAATTAATGTCTTATGGAGCTTGAATGAAAACAATATATCAGCAAGAAAGACATTTTCCCCAATTTAATTTTCTCTCCTTAATTCCTGGAGGGTTAATTACTGTTTAACTATAACCTTTATTCTGAATTTGAGCACCATTAGTAAGCTAACCCAAGCCAAGTCATAGATAGAAGTGGAAATCTTCCTGTCACATAGCTGCCCTTGGCTAATTCCAATAAACCCCTCTTGAGAAATCAAAGCTTAAATAAGAAATCTGGGGCTGGCTTACATATTTTATTGCACCATCCAACAATTACAGACAGGCCAAGAGCCATTTCTAATAAATGAACTTGGAATTGTATAGTATTTCTATGCATGCCGGCAAAGCCTTTGATTGCTTTGCCTGGTATATGAGTTTAAAAAAGGATAAAAGAAATACGGCTTTGTCGATCCTTGGCATATTTACTATATTAAAGGATTTCGTGTTTGGACTAGGAACTTTTGGCAAGGGATACTCCAAGTCGTGGACGCAGTGGCTCAGTGGCTAAGACGCTGAGCTTGTCGCTCAGAAAGGTCAGCAGGTTGGTGGTTTGAATCCCTAGCACCGCGTAACAGAGTGAGCTCCCATTACTAGTCCCAGTTTCTGCCAACCTAGCAGTTCGAAAGCACGTAAAAATGCAAGTAGAAAAATAGGAACGTGGGAAGATAACAGTGTTCCGTTCACCTTTGGCATTTATCCATGCCAGCCATATGACTACAGAGACATCTTCAGACAGTGCTGGCTCTTCAGAATTGAAACGAAAATGAGCACTCCTCCCTAGAGTTGGGAACAACTAGCACATATGTGCTAGGGGCGAACCTTTACATTTACCTTTTTACTCCAAGTTGGAATGTAAAGTCTTGATCATGGGACATTGTATCCTTCCTATTACCTATCTCCTCCCACTTATGATTATAACCTTGTTGCTTGTATCTCTATGATTTATAGTTTTATTTGGTTCTGGTATGATTTGATTGCTTATTTAGTAACCTATGACTATCACTAAGTGTTGTACCTTACGATTCTTGATGAATGTAATTTTTTTGTCCTTTCCTTTTATGTACACTGGGAGCATATGTACCAAAGACAAATTCCTTGTGTGTCCAATCACACTTGGCCAGTAAAGAATTCTATATTATATTATACATGGTAGAAGCAGCTCCACATCATGGGCACTATTTCAGCTTCAGTTTCCTGATGGCTCAGGTTTAGCCTCATGTAAAATGATGCCAATAAGAGGACTTTGGGTTGTAAGGCCAGGAGTACTTTAAAAACCATTGGGATTTGATTAATTTTTGCTTAGCACTACCTTGTTTGAGAGGCAGGCTGGAAGAAAAAAAGGGTAAAGAGTACATATTATGGTATTACATTTAACCCAGTTAATCATTTAATCAGCCCTTGCTAATAAAATCAACTTCTTCTGTTTTTAAAAAAAAGCTTCTAGAAAAGTACTTGAATTAACACGTGTAGCAGGGCTAGTAAATCATTTCCACAGGTGTGGGTGTGGGTGTGTGGGTGTTTTTGTGTACGTGTCACATTTTGAGCAATTCTCTGCCTCCAGGAGAAAAACAGCTACTTTTGTTTAATACTGGCTAGCATTTGGGTTAATAATTGGAATCTGACTAAGGGTGTGAGGCTACTGTGCTATTATGTCTTGGTGGCCCAGGGAGTGAGAAGAAAGAATATAAGGGTTCCTTATTCATAAATTGACCTCTTCATATATGCACACGGATAAAATATTAAGGGAAGTGGATTCCAAGAACAGAAAGCCGAGATGTGTTTAAGTGTTTCTTACTTAATTATTTTTACGTGATTTCAAGAAAAGGGCAGAGAGCAAGAACTGATGGAGGCGCTCAGCCTTATTCATTTTTGCCCAGGGGGAACACGATTTAAACTTCAGTAAAGCTTACAACACGTCCAACAGGTTGCAGCTTTAGATAAGTATGACCAAGCTCAAAGAATGAGGCTTGGAACAGTAGTACAGTGATGTATTAAATGCTGGAGCTGTTCTGTGGCAATCTTCATACACAGATTACTTGGAGATAAAAATGCCAGCCCTGAGAATGTCAAGCTAAAAGCATGGAACTAAAGGTGAGATATTTCTTACGCTGAAATTAAAACGCTAGTCAGGTTTGTGGCTCAAAATCTCATGACTGAAGCAAACTGAGATAATAAAGTGGAGGCCCAAACAGTGTGCTATAGCACCCATGCAATTTGCTCTCAGTTTGGTCATTTTGAAAAAGTACAAAGCCGTTTTCCCAGTTGCAATGTATGGCTGTGAAAGTTGGACCATCAGGAAGGCTGAGTGCTGAAAAATTGAGACTTTGAATTATGGTGCTGGAGAAGACTCCTGCGAGTCCCTTGGACTGCAAGGCAATCAAATCAGTCAGTCCTAAAGGAGATCAACCCTGACTGCTCTTTAGAAGGCCAGATCCTGAAGATGAAACTCAAATACTTTGGCCACCTAATGAGGAGGAAGGACTCACTGGAGAAGAGCCTAATGCTGGGAAAGATTGAGGGCAAAAGAAGAAGGGGACAACAGAGAATGAGGTGGCTGTATGGAGTCATTGAGGCAGTAGGCCTGAGCTTAAATGAACTCCAGAGGATGGTAGAGGACAGAAAGGACAGGAGGAAAGTTGTCCATGGGTTGAACACAACTTTGTAACTAACAACAACAACAACAAGATGATATGGGGATAATAATCAAAATAAAGGGTAAAATTTTTGTGTTCTTCCTCATTCCTGCCTGCCTGCCTGCTGTAAGAGAATGCAAACAGCCACACATACACACACTTAGAAACCTATTACTAAGGATATCCATTATACATATAGGCATGTAGAGAGTATCTGAGTTCCTGGGAAAGTCAGTGATAGGTGTGGAAACCCTTGTATTCAGTTATTGTTAATAAAGGCCCTTTGAGTATTGGTTAAATAACAATTTTACATATTTTGAAATAAAACATCCATGCTATTACTTCTCTTTGTGAAGGGTTATTGTGCATGTACTTTCCTTGTGCTTTAATAGCCTGATATACAGATAGGGAAAGCTTTTTCTGTCGATTTGTCTGCATGCCAGGAATAGCTTCCTTTGCTAAAACTTTTTGCAGTGGGCTGCTTTTCAAGGTACAGGAGCAATGCCAATTTTTTTTTTTAAAAAGGGGGGGGGAAGTGGGGGGGGAGTTGGAAACTGACATTCTCCAGATGTATTAATGGAAAAATGCCTAAATGCATACTGACACTCTGGCCCTTTTCGAAAAGGCCTTGGGATCTTTTCTTCCCTTTTTGTATTTTCTTTCATGCCTTGGTAAACATTGAATGCAAATTTTCAGTTTGAAGAGAAATACCTCCATTTTTTGAGTGTAAATGAATCATATTATTCCAGAATGGTGTTCGTTTCAGTTGATGAGAAGTCCCAGAATTAAAATAAGCTGTTAAAAATCCCATATGCCTTGCAGTAAAATACAATTTATTATTTACTATTTAATTGATCTGAAAGCAACAAGGATAATAAGATAACAAATTAATTATCCCTTCCTTCCTTCCTTCCTTCCTTCCTTCCTTTTTCTTTCTTCCTTCCTTTCTCCTTTTATTTCTCTCATAATGACAAAATGCAAACATGGCTAATTTCCCAGACTCTTTCAAGATAATTTTATGTCTACTCAACAGAGTTAGTACTTGTGAAATAGGAATTTGCGCCTTGGCCAAGGAAACATATCTAAACAAAGTTTCCTAAAATACGATAAAGTATTTATGAGTATAAACAAAAATACATATAATTTGACCTAGACTAGCTGAAAGAACAACATTCTGAAAAACCAGTTTAATAGAATGGAGTGACGACTAGACAACCAAACAAAAATGATAAAGATCTCCAGTTTAATGAAAAGAAGGATGAGTGTGACATGATAGCAATGTTCTCATATCTCAGGGGTTGCCATAAAGAAGAGGGAGTCAACTGGTTCTCCAAAACACCTGAAGGCAGGAGAAAAAGCAATGAATGGAAGTTAATCAAGCAGAGAAGCAACCTAGAACTAAGGAGAAATTTCCTGATAGTGAGAATAATTGATCAGTGAAACAATTTGCCTCCAGAAGTTGTGAATGCTTCAAGTTTTTAAGAAGAGATTGGACAACGATTTGTCTGAAATGATATCGTTTTTCCTGCTGAGCAGCGAGTTGGCCTAGAACAATGATGGCGACCTTTTCGGCACTGAATGTCAAAAAGGAAGTGCGCATGTGCAACCCGAAAGAGGAGCTGCCCAGGGGGGCATGCACGCGCTGTAAAATGAATTTCCTGATTCCAGCATGCACGCCGGCAAACTAGTCTTCCAGTTACTGGAACACATGTACATGTGATGATCAGCTGGCCAGCGCACATGCTCACGCCAGAAAATGCAAGACCAGCTCTTCCAGTTTCCGGCACTGCCACATGCACAAAGGCCAGCTGGTTATTGTGTGCGCATGCGCACCAGAATCCCGGAAGAGGAACGGGCGACGCCGCGCGTGCCAGGCGACATGGCTCCATGTGTCACTTCAAATAGAATACCTCTAAGGTCGCTTCCAACACTCTTATTCTGTATTCTAGGTTTAAAAAGACATCGTCATAGGGAAAATGTTAGGGCAATCACGCTATCTTTCAGTATGGGTGAAGAGTGCAAATTGTGATTTCTTTAATTTTTTAAATTATCTTATCAGAAGAAAAGACATTTATTGGATTTTGTGGCTGAGATATGAACATTGGTTTATTGTTTTCCAGGACTACATTCTTTGACAGGGATGTGGGAAATATAGGGGAAGGTCATTTGCTGCTCCAACAAAAATTCTGATTCTGAAAATACTGTTTGCCTACAGTTGTGTAACATTTTTCATTCTTAAGAATCTTTTAAAATTAAATCTTTTCATTATCCCTAACCCTACCTTTGCTTCGGGATTCCTATCCAAAAATACTGGTAAAGATACTGTGGGTTATTTTAAAAGCACCGCAAGTCCCTTGCGCTCTCAGATAATCTGGGAGAGTGAAAAAGGAGGTTGCAGCAGAGCAGAGGGCTTCCTTTCATCCAGGCCCTAATTATTGATACATTGCAATAATTACAATTTACTAGTCCCTCTTCAAAAGGGACACGGTGGCTCAGTAGCTAAGATGCTGAGCTTGTGGATCAGAAAGGTCAGCAGTTCGAATCCCTAGCACCACGTAATGGAGTAAGATCCCGTTACTTGCCCCAGCTTCTGCCAACCTAGCAGTTCGGAAGCACATTTAAAAGTGCAAGTAGAAAAATAGGGACCACCTTTGGTGGGAAGGTAACAGCGTTCCGTGCGCCTTCAGTGTTTAGTTCTGCCGGTCACATGACCACAAGGATGTCTTTGGACAGCGCTGGCTCTTTGGCTTTGAAACATAGATGAGCACCGCCCCCTAGAGTCGGGAACGACCAGCACATATGTGCGAGGGAAACCTTTACTTTTACCTTAGTCCCTCTTCAGAAGTTCAGAAGTTAATTGTTAGCATTTGGTTTAGAAAACTGAATATTGTAGGTGGTTTACAATGGCACTGTAAAAAACTGACATGACCGTTTTTCACACTCACAACCATTGCAGCATCCTCATGGTCACATGATCAAAATTCAGGTGCTTGGCAACTGGCTCATATTTATGGCCATGTGACTAATTTAACAAATGCAGTGATTCACTTAACAGCTGTAGCAGGAAAAGTCGTAAAATTGGGCAAACTCACTTAACACAAATTTTTGGGCTCAATTGTGATCACAGCTCAAGGACTACCTGTATACAAGAAACTCTTCAGTGTGAACCTGATTAAGGTTTAGTGAGAGACTGGAGGGTTTTAGTCAACTAATTAGGGTCACAGAGTTGAACTTGTTAACAATTAGGGTTTTCCAGGGAAGGACAATGCATTGGAGAAAAGCAGTTCAGGAAGAAATAGCTTATATTTAAGCAATCTCTCCACTCTGAGAGGAAGGAAAAAAGCAGGAAAAAAGGTTTAGGCACAGGACACTCTAAAGAGAACTATCTCTGAATGAGACAGCAAGAACCAGCAGAGTCTCTCTCTCTCTCTCTCTCTCTCTCTCTCTCTCTCTCTCTCTCTCTCTCTCTCTCTCTCTCTCTCTCTCCCCTCCCTCCCTCCTTCCCTCTCTCCCTCCCTCCCTTGAAATGTTTTCAAAGAAAAACCAGAAAGTCCAGTTGCCTCTTTAAAAAACACCTTTGGGTTAAGATCTTATGGGATATGAAGATTCAAACAGACAGGCATCTAGTTCATAATATGCCTAATATAACAGCCATTGAAAGGGAAACAAATCTGGTTCATTGAATTTGCTTTTCCAGCTATGATTGAAAAACAAATGGAAAAAATTATGATTCGATACCTGTGACTTTCTCAATGTCTGGAAATATTGAATTTAATCAGATCTGAATATTCTAATTGTACAGAAAAGAAAAGAAAAGAAAAGAAGAAAAAAGCACCCTGCTTGGAAATTTTTAGGTCCTTGGTTAGAACTTGAATTATTAACTTTCCATGAGTCTTTTTTTTTTCTTAAAACAATTTTTATTGGTTTTACATGTTTAAAAGGGAAAAGGGTATATAGGGTATTTTTTTACATTTTAGGACTTCCATGCCAGGGGCGGTGACTGCCCCCGGGGCTTCATACAAAATATGTTTCATTTAATAGTGGTGAGAGATACATATATCATATCATAAAATTCATACATTCAATCGTTTGTTCAATATAAACATCCGTTCTGGAATTACAATAATAATTTCAAAAAACCATATTTATTTTTGTGATCTGAGTCTCTTTGCTATTGTTTCTTCTTCCTCCTTCCTGCTAATGGGCGTGGCCATGGATTAGGGAATATTTTTTTAAAAAGGCCTCCGCCTCTTCTACTGTTTTAATTCTCACTCTCCCTCCATCCCAGAATACCAACATTCCTTCCGGCATCAACCATTTGAACCATATTCCTTTTTTGCATAATTTTTTTGACAAGAAGGAATAATTCCTTCTTATCTCTCGAATTTTTTTTTGAATCTGCTTCAATATGGCTACTTCTTTTTGTTGGTATATCAAAGGCCCCTCCTATTGTGCCCTTAGAATCTCATCCCTTGTGGACCTTCTTACAAATTTAATGTGTATCTCTCTAGGTACATCATTTATTCTGGCATATGCTGAATTAATTCTGTAAATTAGGTCTATGTCCCCCCAGATATATTCTTTACTCTTTTTTATATATTCTGCTAAAATTATACTCATAAAATTCTTCAGATCCTCTGCTTGTAACTCTGGGATGTTCTGAAACCTTAAAAAGAAGACATTCTTTCTAATTCCATCCTTGACATATACCCTGAAATATCTATGTAATCTTTTCGTAATTCCCTTATCTCATCTTTCATCTTAACTGTTCCCCCCTCCACCACTTCAATCTTTTGTTTAAATCTTGGTTTCCGGTTCTCGGATGCGACGGACGTGTCCTCTGACATGTCTGCCACTTTGCCGCTCTGGTGGGTGCCTTCGGGGGCATAGGGGGGTCTGGATGACTCCCTAATCATACGGGCGGCTGCAGGAGAACCCCAAGTTGACGGCGGTTGGCTGGGCGTCTCTCCCGCCTCGCCCTAGGAGCTGGAGGGCTGACGGGGGGGAACTCGCCGATGAAAGCTGGAAGATGCAGAAAACAAAGATCGGGCTGAATTGCCGGAGCCGGAGGAACGCACCGGGGCTTCGGTATTAATAGTGTGGATTGTGAGTTTTATTTTGCTATTTACATTAATTCATTTATGGAAAGAAGAATAGAGGGGAGAGTTTGTTTGCAACCCCCCACTCGCAAAAGCGGCGTTTTAAAATGCTCCCCAGGCTGGGGAGAGAGAAGATTGTTATCATCCGATTTATCACTATCTAAAAGGAAATGTTTTTCCATATATGGAATTGCAGTGGCAATTTTGTATCTGAGGCTCATTATAAATGAAACGGGACTTTTACTTTTTCTTCTCTTCCGGCACTGAGGCGGGAAAATGGCGTTTCTTTGTTCCCAGCTGAAAATTTTTTTGGAACTATGAGCATTCTTTCAACTTTACAAGATTAGAAGTTAAAAAATTTTTTATATTAAATGCCTCCCTAAGGAGCTCTTGGTGTTTCTCCCAATTTGTGGATTCTTCCTATTTTTTTCTGGAAATGATAATACAACTATCTCTCTGGATTTTATAAAATACAAGTTCTGAACTCTGACACAGACTTTTCCTGATATCTCGGACTTCACTGACTGCTTGCTCACCGACACCATCTTTTTGGCATAAAGTTTTAAAACTTTAGCAATGACCTTAAGAAAGCCTACAACTGGAAAGTCTCTTTCTGTTCCAACTTCAACCAGTACCAGTCCTACTCTGCAACAGATAAAGATTTCTACAATGCTACAAAAAGAAGCAGCAGAAGAGGACATTCGAGGATTAACAATAGATGAAATGCTTCAAAGCATAATGAAAGAAATAAAAGAAATACGGAAAGACATGATAAGATCCAGACTAGAACTGTTGGAGATTCAAAGAACTGCAATAGAAAATTAACAAGTTTCCATGAGTCTTAGGTTGTGACTCTAACTATAGGTTACCCACTCATTGTTGATAAGATAGCCCAAAAAGTTTGGTTAGGGAAGTTGCAGTACCTCGACAGCAGAAAGAGGAGGAAGAACTGGAGAAAACCACAAAATATGAAGACTTTTAAGTAGAAGTAGAATGCCTATGGCAAAAGAAAGCAAAGATAGCACCAATAAAAATAGGCACTGTTGGCAATTCTAAAACATCTGGAGTGGAGGCGGGTTGCTCCTGGTTTGGCCCAGATTGGGCGAACCAGTAGTGGCAGCGGCAGGAGACTCTGCCCACCTGGACGCTTCTGTGCACACTCAGAAGCTTCTGAGCATGCACAGAAGCAGCGCATAAGCATTTTGTGCATGCGCATGAGTGAACTGGTAGTAAAAACAATGGAAACCCACCACTGGTCTGGAGCACTATTTGAAGACCATTGGCAATGATAATATCACCATCAGTCAATTGCAATAGTTGACTGGAACAATTCAATTGGAACAGCTTATTTCCTGCAATGATATCTTTAATATTGATAAACAACATACTCTACCTATCCCAGGACCTTTGTAAGGTCTCAAAAGCCGGACAGAAATGCCAAATCTAGTCTTAATATCTGGCTTGAAACCAACCAAAGTATTTTATTAAACTTGTATGCCACCTGACTCTCAATGAAGCTCACAACAATCCAACAAATAAAGTACAAGAATATATTACAAAAGAAAAGAAAAGAAAAGAAAAGAAAAGAAAGATGGCAAGCAGGTTGCAATGAGGGCTCTCACTCCTGGGCAAAAAGCCGGATCTTCACAGATTTTCTAAATACAGCAGAGTGGGGTGGGGGTGGGGGGGTGCCATTTGTATCTCAAGGAGAACTTCATTCCACAGAGCAGATGTTGCTACAGAGAAGGCATGCTTCTAGGTTTGGGGTAGATGACTGTTTAATCAAAGGAACCTGGACCATAGCAATTCTGCAGGATCAAATCAGCCAGGCAGATGTTATGGGAGGCAAGTGGTCCCTGAAGTAACCAAGCCCTATGTCATATATTATGCCTTATACAGTTCAAACCTATATAACATATGAGCGAGAGAATCTGAGAGAACAAGAGGCAATTAAAACAAATGATACTCACTGACTCTTCTATGCTCCATTCCAAGGATTCTCTTGCTCCAAATTATAGTAGGGAATTTAGCTTTATTGTTGTTCATAGGACCCAAAATTCCACTATATATGGGGGTGAGAGTTTAGAGGTCGGAAAAGGAAAATAAATTAGGTTTTTTTTTCCTTTTCCTTTTAGTTTACTTAAAACTAAGCATCTTTAAAAATATAATGCCCAAAGCTTCCTTAGTCCAGTATTACATACAACCAGGACCAACCAACCAGTGGTGTTCAGTCACCTGGATTTATTTCAACAGAGAAAGATCCTCGTTATTATGCAAACATTCTCCTTTTCAATTTGTGAATAATGAGAACTTGAAGGGCTGTAGGAAGAGCTATCCTAATGACAAACAATTCCAAGATATTTGAGAGTCAGTTGTTTGAAAATGTTTTGAAAGACTATTTTATCCAGCTTTTCCAATGGTGAAGAGATAATAGATTAGGGAAAGTTAAATAAGCAGGGGTCTATGCACTATTCTTCCACAAGGCTTTTGCTGTTACAAAATGGAGCTGGAATTATAGATCCTATCACATTCTCACAAGAGTGTTATTTTTGGTCCAAGACTTAAGTTGAAGGTCAAGCTCATTGTTATACTGGACTAATCTGCAAAGTTCAGAGAGTGTCAGTAAACCCTGTCAGTATTAATAAACTGTCAGTAAAGTTGATATTTTTCTAATACTTTGAAGAAGAAGAAAGGAAGCTGATATCTCAGACTTGTACTGTCTATATAATGTTATATATAAGAAAGTTAAATTATCTAATATATCAACTATTTTTAAATTACGGGGTTTAAATTAGTTTCTAGATATCTGTGAGTAGATGCTGCTATAGCAGTTATTAACCCTGGATTGCTTTTGATGAATTTTCTGTGTGGTGAAGGCTCCTTGATGTTTTCCAGTGTACCTAAAAACACTTGATAGAACTTCAACTAACCTTGTTATAATGATCAATTGACCTTGCAGTTAACATATGCTAAGCCATGCATCTTCTCCCAGCTAAATTAATCCATTGCAGGAGGAAAACCTCTCCACTGAAGGTTGTAGGCCATAATCAACCATGCTGATCTCGAGAGAGTGGGCAGCTAGATGTATTTCAACTTCCAATCTAGAGCTAAGAGAGAGTGATTAGTCCAAGCCACCCAGAAAGTTTCTATGCCTAAGAGAGGGCTAGAAACCAGTCCTCCTAGCTTCTATTTCAGTGCCTTTAACCATTATGCCAAACCAACACCTGAGAATGTGTGAATATATCCCCTGGAGTATACTTTTCCTCCTGTCCCTAGGTAGTCTCCTCTTCAAATATTATTTTTTCTCCCCTCTCTCTGGGGAAAGAGTTGGAGAGATGCTGAATTTTGAAAGAAAAAGCACTCTTGAGAGTGTGTGGGTCCCCCCTCACATATATGTGCTGCTCATTCCTGACTCTAGGGGGTGGTGCTCATCTCTGTTTCAAATCTGAAGAGCCAGCACTGTCTGAAGATGTCTCCATGGTCATGTGACCGGCATGACTAAAAGCTCATGGAACGCTGTTACCTTCCCACCAAAGGTGGTTCCTATTTTTTCTACTTGCATTTTACATGCTTTCAAACTGCTAGGTTGACAGAAGCTGGGACAAGTAACGGGAGCTCACTCCATTACGCAGCGCTAGGGATTCGAACCGCCAAACTGCCGACATTTCTGATCAACAAGCTCAGCATCTTAGCCACTGAGCCACTGCATCCCGAGTGTGGTAAAGCAGGAAACTGCAGTTATTTCAAAATTCTGCATTTCTGCAGGTCTAATCAGGGGATCTGGAAGGGAGAATCTAGACTGTCAATATGGCAACTGAATCCCTACCTCTTTTAATGTGCACATGATGAATGCAACCCAGGGACATGGCTTCAGTCGCCCAGTTGCACTCATTATTTTGAACCTGTTGACTTTCCTGAAGACATCACCTGTTCAAAATGTGAACATTTTGGTCCAAAAAAAGTATGTCATTTTACTTTTAAATAAAAGTATACTACTGATCTTGGTCCTGTGGTGTTGCTTGGTCTTATGATGGGCCATCCTGTTGTTTAAAGGCTGCTGGGTTTTTTCAATGTAGACCTCTGAACCTCCTCACTGGACTCGACTGCATACACTACCCTTCATATGTTATGGTGTGATCTTTAGAGTAGACAAACCTCTGTCTTAGTGTGTTGGTGGATGTGAAGGACACAGGTATATGGTGTTTTCCAAATATGAACACCAGACATATCCGGAATGACCAGGTTCTTCCATTGACTCTGAGTTGCAAGTCTGTCTGCCCTTCTTTTATTGGATATGTCAGGAGAGGAATGGCTTCTTCTCTCTTTGGTTACGGCAGTACATTCATTTTTGATCTTCTGACAAGCAAAACCAGAGTAACAGGATTTTCTGGACATTTTCCCAGAAGCATTACTTTCCTCCTACCTAGCCTTTGCCCTATTTTCATCTCAGTGTATCAGTGTTTCAAGAATGCATTCCTCATTGTGTTCCCCTATAGAGCTGGAATATGCTCCTATTGCTGCTCCTATTCTTCGTGCATGCGCAGAACAATTTACAGTGAAGTGCACACATGCAGTCACTGAAAAATAAAATGGCGGCAGCCCAGCGGCATTGAGGAAACTGGTTTGGGGGTGAGGCAGGCCTGGGTCGCTGCCGGTTTCTGCGACCCAGGCCTGAATTCCACTACTGGTTCAGCCAAACCGGGCACAACCCACCTCTGTTCTCCCCTTGTGCAGTTGGGATTTGCAGCAAGAAAGACGAAAAGATCAGGAGAGGAACAAAGGTTCCCTTCACAGTAACTGACAAAGATGGGCAAGGCATCATGTTGATTTGGCTTCAGGTGACTCTGAGGAGCAAAGAAGCAGGATGAGGTAGCAGATGTTGCTATTGGGAGACATTCCACCTCACAGCTGTGAGAACATGCTATAAATCTGCCTCTGCAGCATTTCCACATAAGCAAAGAGACAGCTTGTGTGAGATCCCTGCAAGCGCCAACAGTGTTGCGTGGACACAGCAACAAAGTTCAGTCTTGAGTAGGGAGGTGGTTGTGATCAGATAAGCGGGGCTTCAGCCCATTCCAAGAAACTAGTTTGAGAAAATGTCTCAGATAAGCCCCTCTGAAGTTAACACAAAGATAAATTAAGGAGGAAGGAAACATATTGAGACTTGCAAGATTTTTATTATAAACTAGCTATACCCGACCACGCGTTGCTGTGGCTCAGTCTGGTTAAATGGCCAATCAATCTGTGTGTAGATCTACACCTGCACACATACACACAACCACCATATAACCCCCAACATATCTACCTACTGTATTTCTCCCTCTCTATCTATCCCTCTACCTACCTACCTATCGTATTTCTCCCTCTCTATCTATCCCTATACCTACCTACCTACTGTATTTCTCCCTTTCTCCCTCTACCTACCTACCTACTGTATTTCCCCCTCTCTATCCCTCTACCTACCTACTGTATTTCTCCCTCTCTCTCTATTCCTCTACCTATCTACCTACCTACCTACCTACCTACCTACCTACCTACCTACTGTATTTCTCCCTATCTATACACCGACCTACCTACAGTATTTCTCCCTCTCTGTCTATCCCTCTACTTACCTACCTACTGCATTTCTTCCTTTCTCCCTCTACCTACCTACCTACTGTATTTCTCCCTCTCTATCTATCCCCCTATCTACCTACCTGCCTACCTACTGTATTTCTCCCTCTCTAACTATCCCTCTACCTACCTACCTACTGTATTTCTCCCCATCTATCTATCCACCTACCTACCTACCTACTATATTTCTTCCTTTCTCCCTCTACCTACCTACCTACCTACCTACTGTATTTCTCCCTCTCTATCTATCCCTCTACCTACCGACCTACTGTATTTCTATCTATCTATCTATCTATCTATCTATCTATCTATCTATCTATCTATCTATCTATCTATCTATCTATCTATCTATCTATCTATCTATCCACCTATCTACCTACCTACCTACCTACTATATTTCTTCCTTTCTCCCTCTGTCTACCTACCTACCTACCTACTGTATTTCTCCCTCTATCTATCACCCTATCTACCTACCTACCTACCTACCTACCTACCTACCTTATTTCTCCCTCTATCTACCCCTCTATCTACCTACCTACTGTAATACAATAATACAACAGCAGAGTTGGAAGGGACCTTGGAGGTTATCTGGTCCAACTGCCTGCCTAGGCAGGAAGCCCTATACCCATGATGGTGAACCTATGGCACGGGTGCCACAGGTGGCACACGGAACCATTTCTTAGGGCATGCGAGGCATTGCCCTGTCAGCTTCAGTGTGTATGTGTGCCCTGGCCAGCTGATTTAGGCCTTTTTTGAGGCCATTTTTTGCCCTCTGGAGGTGGGGGGAGGGTGAAAACAGCCTTCCTATAAAGCATCTGGAGCCTGGGGAGGACGTTAAAAGCATGCCAAATGCAGGGGTCATGCACATAGCATTATGGATGTGGCACACCTGTGCACATCGCCCCTGCACTTCCCCTGCTTTTGGCACGCGAGCCAAAAAATGTTAACCATCACTCCCTAAACCATTTCAGACAAATGGCTATCCAACATCTTCTTAAAGACTTCCAGTGTTGGGGCATTCACAACTTCTGGAGGCAACTTCTGTTCCACTGGTTAATTGTTCTAACTGTCAGGAAATTCCTCCTCAGTTCTAAGTTGCTTCTCTCCTTGATTAGTTTCCACCCATTGCTCCTTGTTCTGTCCTCTAGTGCTCTGGAGAATAGCTTGACTCCCTCTTCTTTGTGGCAGCCCCTGAGATATTGGAAGGCTGCTATCATATCTCCCCTGGTCCTTCTTTTATTAAACTGTATTTCTCCCCCTCTCTCTCTATTCCACTATCTACCTACCTACTGTAATACAATAATACAATAGCAGAGTTGGAAGGGACCTTGGAGGTCATCTAGTCCAACCCCCTGCCTAGGCAGGAAGCCCTATATCATTTCAGACAAATAGCTATCCAACATCTTCTTAAAGACTTCCAGTGCTGGGGCATTCACAACTTCTGGAGGCAAGCTGTTCCACTGGTTAATTGTTCTAACTGTTAGGAAATTTCTCCTCAGTTCTAAGTTGCTTCTCTCCTTGATTAGTTTCCACCCATTGCTTCTTGTTCTGCCCTCTGGTGCTTTGGAGAATAGTTTGACTCCCTCTTCTTTGGGGCAACCCCTGAGATATTGGAAGGCTGCTATCATGTCTCCCCTAGTCCCTCTTTTATTAAACTGTATTTGCTGTCAGATGGGTGGTTCTTTGTTACAGTTTGGTTCAGTTCGTATTAAACAGTTTAAAGCAGCTCCCTGCCTCCGTGTTTTTACCTCAGAGAACAGTCTTGAGCAATATTCCCCCCCCCCCCCTCTCTCTATGGGCCACCTGGGAATTTGCTATCCCAGTGCCTTTTTGGGCCTAAGAGGCTTCCATATGAGGCCTCTTCCAACACTGACAGTTGAAAAGCAGTCTGATGGGCGGGGCTACAGGGAAGTGAAAACATTTTCCGTGGGTACATTTTACATGTGTGTACCTTGCACATGATACACGTGTGCTAGGCACAAAATGAGTAGCTATTCTATTATCGGAAGTCCTTGGCAACATTGTGTCAAAAATTGAGGCAGATCGGTTCAGTAGTTTTTGAGATTAGTGGATTCGTACAAACTATTTTACACTAAAGTTAAGCCTGACTCAGAGTATATGTCATTAGTTTCTTGGTCTGGCCTGCCTTGTAGGGCTAACATGGAGATAAGAATAGAGTTTGCAGGGTTGTTGTTTTTTTCATTTGCCAATAAGGATGCACAAATGTATTAGCAATACAATCTCATTTACTGAATCGTTTGATTTTGTACTCTGGCTTTACAGCTAACATTGGCCAAAAATTATTCAGTTAGTTCCACTGCCTAAATGAATGAAAGATAGTATGTTGAGAGTATTACACAAAAATGGAAATTGCTATGGGACAATAAGACAATATTCTCTTTAGCCATCTGTAAAAGCAACATCCTAGGTGAGCAATTAATATTGTAAAACAGTTACTTCTAACCTTCATGACTTCTATTCTTTCACAGATATGTACACCAGACCTCTCATGGTTTTCTCATTGTTGTAAATTGGAAATATGAAATACATTTCATGATGCAGACACTTTGCTGGAATAAATTGAACTAATTCCATGACTGAATGGATCTCTGCCTTGTTACAGAGCACATGGGAGTAAAATATGGAATTATCAGTTACTTCTTTATCTAGTGAAAGCATTCAGAAAGATCACATTTCTCTTTTCTAGGGCAATTCTAATATCCATTACATCTTGGTTCTACATGAACAATCATCGTTCTACGTGAAAAACTGCAAGCTTTTGTCGCAAAGTGGACTGAGCAGTTTTATCATAAAGAGAATTTTTAGAACGAAATTATCATTTTTTTTACCCGGTAAAAGATTGCTATCTGTATACATTCCATGCTGCTATTGTTAAACCAGTGCTGTTATATAGTTCTGTTGGAAAACAGTTTGGGGATCTCAAAGACCAGAATGTTGACACTTTCTGGCCCAGTAAATGTTCTCAGACTAGCTAGACTAATTCTAGCTAGTTGAAATCCAATAATGTTTGAAGCTCCACAGATTCCCCCCCCCCCAAACTTATAATTGACAGTTGGCCTTTTCCCATGTGCCTTGGCAACATCTTGTTTTCTGCTACATCTTTATAATGTTGCATTCATCTTGTCATCAACCAATAGGTGAGACAGACTTAGGTTACCCTTAGCGGCACTGATGTTAAAAGTAATCTTCCCCCCCCTTACTCAGACACCAATCAAGGACAAGCTCATGATATATAAAAGCTTTGTCACTCATTATCTTGGGGGAAAGTCAAGTGACTAGCAGTTACTTAAAACAGAAGCAGTAGAGCCAGAACTGGCATCAGCAATGGAGACAGCTAGTTTCATGCCAGCCTAAATTTCTGCCAATTCAAGGATGGGTGGAGAACACGTCAACTCAGCAGTGACAACCTGCCTTATATAGTAAAGAAGGGCAGGATACCAATGGAGAAACCTCTTTCTACACATTTAGAAGGCTTTTTACTGGTTTTGCTTGCTGGCTGTTCCAAATACAATAGTAGAAGAAACTGCTTTTCCTAGTCCAGTACTTCTTGCATTCATTGGCAACATTTTGCTCCATAAAATCCCACTAGTTTGTGGAAGTTCGTTCACAACTTTTGTATACTGGTTGAAGGCAGCATAAATACACTTTGTTGACTACTATACGTGTTCAACATTAATGTCTTTTGAATTAAAGTTCCAGGAAGTTTTAAAAATACTTTCCCAAGATCTTTTAACCAGATAGATAGATAGATAGATAGATAGATAGATAGATAGATAGATAGATAGATAGATAGATAGATAGATAGATAGATAGATAGATAGATAGATAGATAGATGAGAGAGAGGGGGAGAGAGATATGATAAAAGAGAATAGAGAGAAAGAGAGAGAGAGGTTCAACCATTCACAGAGCTATTCGTTGTACTTCAAAGTTGATTCATTTATCTCTTTGTTAGTAATGGGCTCTTCATAACCCTGACTATGTGCTTTCAAACTATCTTTGAGACAGGAAAACTTGTAGCCTCTAAAGTGTTATGTTTGCCACATCTCAAAAACTGAGGCCAGCAAAGTTATTGCCCTCATACTGAAGTAGGGGAAGTGAATTTTTGATGATACTGTTGTTGGGGTGAAATCAAGGATCAAGGATAGGGGCTCTTTTCTTTGCTGCCTCCATCACCAGAACACCTATTTCTACTATGAATTCCTGACTGCCTTTCACTGTGTTGATCTCTACTTTTGCTGCTCTTGACGTTAGTGGGAAGGGCAACAATTGTCATGTTTGGGGTGACCAGGGGTGGGTTCAGGCTTCTGTTACTGCTGGTTCGCTCAGGGATGCTCTTTGCATGCGCATATGCTTGATGTGCACTATGCGCGCATGTGCAGCAGTAAAACAATTGGCGGTTCAAGATGGCGGTTCTACGCCGCCATCAGTAGAACTGGTTCAGAGGTATGGCCAGCCGAGTTACTACCTACTCAGCCAAACTGGTCAAAACTCACCGCTGGGGGTAACAGATAAAGAGGATTAATACTGTGGCACACTTTTCACAGAGATTCCTCCTGGAATGAAATGCAATCATATCAAATCAGGGTAAATGGCTAGTTTAGTTGACATCAAAATCTTATAAAGCTTAGCATTGACTACAATTAAATAGAAAGGGAATTCCATATCCAGTCCCCTCTTTTAGATTGCCCCATTGGGAATTCTTACAAACATGACATCATCAGAACAGCATCAATGTTTTTAATAACTGGTCTTAGGCATGGTAGGCATGTGCATTGTCAGGAATCATCTCTGCAATTTTATCATAATGTGCTGATAGTTGTGCTGGATCAAAATTGTGCACAGTATAGCATAGCATAGAATAACAGAGTTGGAAGGGGCCTTAGAGGTCTTCTAGTCCAACCCCTGGCTTAGGCAGGAAACCCTACACCACTTCAGACAAATGGTTGTCCAACATTTTCTTAAAAACCTTCAGTGTTGGAGCATTCAGAACCTCTGGGGGCAAGTTGTTCCACTGATTAATTGTTCTAACTGTCAGGAAATTTCTCCTCAGTTCTAGGTTGCTTCTCTCCTTGATTAGTTTCCCCCCATATTAATAGTTTATTACTATTAATATTAATAAACCCCTCTAAGATATACATGGACTAGTTGGTGTCTTGTTTGTTATAAAATATTGATTTTAAAAAAAGATGTGGCTTTTTAAAAATTTATGCCAGTTATTGTATGGCACTGAGGAGTCATCAGAAGGAGAAATTTAAAAATAAAATTACATCAGAATACCTGAATAATCAACCACAGTTTGTTTAAGAGAGTCTGCAATTTTTTGAATCAAATAATATTTGTAATGTCAGAGCTCACTTTAGAGTAGCATTTCTTAAAATATAGGCTAAGGACTCATGAGGGTACCCCAAGACCTTAGGGGGTCCATGCAATCAAACTTATTTGCCAGATGTTAAAAATGTTTGCAAAAGATTAAAAATGTCACCCTCCTCGTTATTTTATTTGCTAAAGGACAGGGTTTTTATGAGCAAAATTGTATTTGTTAATAGTATTATTATTATTATTTCTACATGATTCAATAGATATTTACAAATAGGTGCATGTTAATTTTTAATATGGAACTGATCGATATTTATAACCTATACAAATAAAAACTCTTTCGGGATCCTCCATAATTTTTAAAAGTGGAAAGGCATCCTGGGAGCAAGAAGTTTAAGTGAAAGTGGGATTTGTTCTGTCGATCCCTTACTCCAGAAGGCAATGAGCAAAGACTTTGATAATAACAGAGTTGTTTCCTCTCTATAGCCTTAAAAAATAGAATAGCCGGGGTCAGCCAGATGAGGCAGAAAAGGCAGTTCTGGATACATGTTGCCTAGCAACCAAATAGCACTACAGAAATGTGTACTGAAGTTGGCTATGAAAGAAAAGATATGGGTTTTTTTTCTATCTGCTATAATTTAAGCATAAAGTGCTTTTGCTCCGTTTATGTGCCAATAAAATGTATCACGTTTTTAACTTTGCGTATTCAGGAAGACCCTATTAACATCTCTTCCAACAGTTTTTGGAAGTTTCAATCGCATGTTGAAATGTTGGTTCAGTTCTGCTCAGAAGCTGGTGTGATACTACATTTGTTCAGTTATTCTTGTGGCTGCGTGATTATCATTTGCATGTTTGGTTCTTTTTCATTGGATTTTTAATTTTTTATATACGGTTAAGTTCTCTTGAGCTCAGAAAGGTAGCATGAATATGTTTTATACCACACAATGTTTTATATCACACATTCCAGCACAAGAACAACATTATAGTAAGAAGGTAACCCATAATTTAGTTCAGTATTTCTCAAGCTCGGCCACTTGAAGAAGTGTGGACTTCAACTCCCAGAATTCTTCAGCCAACCTTGCTGGAGAATTCTGGGAGTTGAAGTTCACATCTCTTAAATTGGCGAAGCTTGAGAAACACTGGCTTAGTTGGTTTCATGGATGAGATGATGGAGGAGGAGAATTCTGCAATCTTGCTTAGCTTGGGGGTGTACATGGCCAAGAGCCATTTCCAACTACGTCTCTTGGGAACTGTTGAACTGTTTTAAAAGGGATTCATTGATTCTTCCTCTTCCTGACAAACTGTTTAGTGCACGCTGCTTCTGTTCTGAAGAGGGAATTTCATGGAATTTGTTAGAAGACAGGGTATTATATAGGGGCTAATCCATTTCTTTTAAACTGATTTTGTTGTTGTTGTTTGGTGTATGGTCTGACTCTGAAGTGACAGAAAGAAAAAAAAGAAATATGGATAAGAAGTATGATATCTAGAAAATTAGGCATTGTTGCAGTTTCCCACTCCTTTCCACCTACAATGTAGTTTGCTTAATTTGTTTGTTCGTTGATTTAAAAAAAAATCATATGACCCCCCACTCACACTGGGTGACTCTGGGTGGCTTACAAAAAATAAAAAAAACCAAAATACAACTTTAAAAATAATAACCCCACGCACTTATTTTCTTTCTTTTTATATCAAGGCTAATTCTACTTTGAGAGAAAGCGAGGCAGCCATCTCTCAGCTAAACAGGAACAAACTGAAGTGTGTATGCCACACACTCTAAGACCGTGATGGTGAACCTATGGCACGTGTGCCAGAGGTGGCATTCAGCACCCCCTCTGTGGGCACATGAGCCGTTGCCCAATTCAGCTCTGCCGTGCATGCATGCACCCCTCCTGCCAGCCAGCTGGTCTTCAGGTCTCTGCCGTGCATGCACAGGGTGTTGGGCATGTGCGGGGTGCATGTGCTTGCACAGGGGACACGTGGGAGAATGCATGTGCATGCACAGAGGGAAGGGTGCATGTAGGGGCATGCACACATGTGGGGGTAGGGCGCATGTGCAGGGGCCACAGGTGCATTGCATTTTGGGGGGTTGTGTGTGTGCTTTGGGCACTCAATCTGGAAAAGGTTAGCTATCCCTGGTCTTAGATATAAAGTATAATCTATATACTTTTATACATATTATACTATAACGTATAATCTGAGAAAGAATGGAGTGGAAGAAATACCATCTTGTCTGCCTCCTGAGTACAATTTCTTGGGATGGCCCAAGGTGAATCACCTGAGAACCAGGTCTTCACAGACCTCCCTGAAAGCTTTGATGCAATGTCCCCAAACATCCCAAGGTTATTGCCAAATGAAAGACAGAAGTTGAAAGCAAATACATAACTTGAAGTCCATCACACTAACCATATTTGATTTCCATTAGACTAGGATGTAAATGAAGTGAAATCACACCATCACTAATCGGGGAACATAGCACTTAGCCTGTCATTCAAACATCCATATGCAGACCACAGCTCTCTACAAATTGTGCTGTCCCGATATTAATTTTCCTTGTGGCCTGGATTGTTCAGGAATCTCTAAAGCAACATGACGGTAATCCATGTTACAACCTTTCTTTCTCCCCATTCATTTCTTCGTACATTGACAGCTGCTGCTGTCTGTTCGTCTGATGGATGAGGAGTATTTTCTGAGGCTATGTGGGCCTGCCAGTATTTTAGCAGGCAACAGGATCAATAAGAGGACATATCAGCAAGTCTTTCTTCATTCGGGCAGCTGAATGAACATGGTGGCACAATGATCACTCTTCCATTGTATCAGGTGGTGGCAAGAGAGCAGTCTGTCTTGTCTTTCCTTCCTAGTGCTATGATGGACAAAAATAACAATGATCAGGCAAATTATCCTTCCCAGCGAAGGGAGTCTATGTGAGAGCCCTTGTTTAGGTAGGCAGCAATGGTCTTGAAAAAGTAGCAGTAGGAAGAAATAAAAGCCACCAGTGAGAGTGTGATGGAGTTGATAGAGGGGCACATGATACAGCTCATTGACCAGAAACCAAGAACTTAGTAAACTGATGGCAGAAAAAGACCTAGTGGTCTACAAAGTCCACCTTTTGAGTTTTTAGATTTTTTTAAATTAAATTTTTGTTGGTTGATGGGCATGTGGTTTATCCCACACATGTTTAAATTCACTTACTGATGACTTGACCCACTATCTCTGCTGCAAGTTGGTTCCAACGAGTTGGTAGTAGAGAAAGCGATTGGTGTGTGGAAAGAAAAGTGGCCACCCTATTTTGGCAATGCCATAGTGGCTTATCCCAGGTTTGGCTCAGTGATGGGATTCAAAACTTTTTACTAACAGTTCTGTGGATGTGGCTTGGTGAGTGTGGTGTGGCTTGATGGGCTTGGCTTGGTGGGTGTGGCAGGGCAAGGATACTGTAAAAATCTCCATTTTCTCCTGATCAGCTGGGACTCGGGAGGCAGAGAATAGATGGGGGTGGGGCCAGTCAAAGATGGTATTTACTGGTTCTTCAAACTACTCAAAATTTCCGGTACCGGTTCTCCAGAACTGGTCAGAACCTACTGAATACCACCTCTGGTTTGGCTGTATGATGCAAACCCTGCAGGAGCTCAAGGGATTACATGGCTGCAGTGGCAGGTTAATATTTAATATGCCAAGAAAACGAAAGAATTAAGCGCTATGCACAAGCAGACATACTGAGAAATCAAGGTTAAGATGGAAAGTTTAAGAATTGCCATAAAAACAAAATGACATCTGAGTAAAACTAAAAAAGAAGGGTCAAAACTGCATGTAAAGTGTGAGTGGAGAAGGAAAAAATGTGACAGGCTCTCGGCACACAGCATTAGCAGCCAACGGGAGCAAAAAGCCACCACATCCTATAAATAAAAGCTTTCGCAGTCTCCACAGTGGCTTTTCCCACAGCCTCTCTCCTGCTGTGTAGGTTGGTAGCAAAAAGTTGCAAAAGGCAATCAAGTAGGACTTTACACAGCAAAGTGGGGGGGAAAACCCCACAGGTTAAATATAAGTGTTATAAGATTCAAAAGGAAAGAGGAGGATTGGGCTTCCTTGGTTTGAAATTGTATTTTACAGCTTGCTGTTTGATCTGGAGGGGGGTTGCTGAGGAATGGAAAGCTTTGTTGGAAGGATGTGACCTGAAATTTGGGTGTCATGCAGAGATGGTATTCTATTTTCTTCACTACTGGTTTGGTAGCGGGAGATTCATGCGCTTCTGCGTGCGCAGGAGGTCCTTGACCTTCTAACTCTTGTTAGAAACACTGAGGCCCGTCTGGGTTGAAAGGATTAGCCAGTGACATCACCGTTGCCCTGGGGACACCCAGTTGGGGGCTCCTTTCATGTCCCTGGCAGGAACTGCAGTGAAGCTCAACCCCACCCCACGGCAGCTAACGTGGGCCTGCCCAACTTCTCAACCCTTTAAGCCACCATGGTCCCAAATCAAGGTTAATGTTGAATTAAAACATCACTATGTTAGACGTAATATTTACAAATCCAGGTTGTGCCCGAGAACCTCTTTGTGACGTTCAGAACAGAGAGTGTTTTATAGATGAGAAATAATGGGCAAAAATAAGTAGTTAACATACTGGGAGTTATTAGAATTCAGTCAAAGGAAATGCAAAATAAAATCAAGAGGACAGCTGATGGCAGTTATATAGTGGTAAAGGTGCTACAATTTTCAGTTATTAGAACGATTCAAAGTAGACAAAAGATTAATGGCATTGAATGTTCTAAAGCTGACTTTATACATGCAATTGCTAAAATGTGTAGATTTTTATTGAAAATTGAAACAAGAACAAGTGCAAATGGCAATCAAGTTATAGTAGTGTTGGAAGAAATGATAATCTAAGTTTAGTTCAGTGGTGAAATCTAAAAAAATTTCCTTCTGGGTCTTTGGGTGTGGCTTGGTGAGGGTCACGTGACTGGGTGGGCGTGGCTGTGTAGTCATGTAACTGGGGAATCAAAAGATAGAAACTCACTTTAACAATGTCCTACTGGGGCAGGGTTGGACTAGATGACCTCCAGGTCCTTTCAAGGTCTGGATTATCCTCTGAAGATGCGCCTAGTGCCAGGTTAGTAGTCCTTCCTCTCCTTTTTCCCTCCCTCCCTCCCTCTCTCTCCCTTCCTTCCTTCCTTTCCCTTTCCCTTTCTGTTTCTTTCTCCCTTCTTTCTCCAATCCTTCTCCCTTTCTCTCTCTCTCTCTCTTTCTCTCTCTCTCTTTCTTTCTTAGCACCCCCCCCCCCCATTTTTGGCCCAGCGGGCCTCAGGGAAGCCTTCTGGGAGCAACAATTGACACACCACCACCACCACCACGTTTTTGGCCTAGCAGGCCTCAGGGAAGCCTCCTGGGAGCAAAAACGGATCCTCCCACCCCCCATTTTTGGCCTAGCAGGCTTCAGGGAAGCCTCCTGGGAGCAAAAACAGATCCCACACCACCACGTGTTTAGCCTAGCCTCAGGGAAGTCTCCTGGGAGCAAAAACAGACTGCTCCATTTTTGGCCTAGCAGGCCTCAGGGAAGATTTTCTCTAGAGAATTGTTGTGCTTTAACTCTTAACATTTAATCTAATTTCATTGATCTTCTTTGAAATATAATTACAAGGGTAATTAATTTATGCATTACAGAAATGAAGATAGTTGTTTAGCTCTATTGTGACATCTATCAGTCAAAAGTATCAGAGTAGCAAAAAGAACAAGTAAACATATCATGACCCATTCCAATTAGTTATTTTCACCTGATCCACATTTTTGTTTCTAAACAAATGTTTGCTAAACTCATGTTTTGGCTGTCTTCCAGAAACAATTCATAATAGTTGGAAAGATTATAGTTTTACCATGTAGCTTGCAGAAGAGAAGACTTAGTTAGGCCTCCTGAGAAATCAGTGTACTTTTCATGTCCCCATTTTTTATCAACATTTTACTTAAAGAATAGGATGTGTTAGCATTTTTTGTTGCTTTCTTATGAAGTTTTTTGAATGAATGAAAGCAATGATGTTTCTCAGAACTATCAGCTGAATATTCATAAATAATACCATTTTTGACGAAATAGCTTTCTGAACATTTCTAGTGCAGGAAGTGAATTTGGGGACTTTGGATGTACTCAGGTGATAATGAAAAGGACCAGGATTTGTCCTTCTGTGGAGTTCTTAGTGCTCTCTAAAGTGGGTTGGTTGCTTGCAGATATTTTATTACCCAACTAGGTAATTTCATCAATACTATTGAGTGTTGGGTTTGCTCCCTGTTTTTATACTAGCTTGCTCTGCCGGTGTGGTTTTTCTCCTTGGTACAGATTTCTGGTTCCTGCCAGCCAACATTCCTTGCTTGATGGGACCTCCAACATGCCCAACTTGTTGGACCAGGTTGGACAGGTAGAAACTATTAGGAAAAAATAGTCCCTTAGGTAACCTGGTCCCAAGTCATTTAGGGCTTGACAACCAGAAACTTGAATTCCACCTAGAAACATATCAATAACCAATGCAGCTTATGCAATAGTAATGCTACATGTGTTGCATATCCAGCACTATTTACTATCTATGCAGCTGCACTCTGTACCAGTCGAAGACCCATGCAGGGTACTTTGTAGTAGTCCAAATAAGAGATTACATAGGCATGGGTGATGGTGAGTAGAACCTTGGGTCCAGGAATAGGTACAACTGGTATATCACTTTAAGTTGTGCAAAGGCCCTCCTAACCATGACTGCCACCATGACTGAGCAGGAGCCATAAGTCCAAGAATATCAAATAATCGGTATCAAATGCCACTGAGAGGTCCAGAAGAGGCAGTATGGATGCACTATCCTTCTCTTGCTCTTGCTATAGTTAATTTTTGCTTCCTTAGCTTTTTCATTGCCTCTTTTCAACGGTGTGTAATTTATTTCTATGATTCTATGATGTCTGATTTATCTAAATGTCAAGCTTCCAGGTGTTGCCTACTGGTTATTATTATTATTAAACATGAAACTCAGTCAACTGAACATTTAAAAATGTATCACAAATATCATTGACTGGCTCTGATGGTTGATATGGGTTGCTGCCAGCATCCTAGGTATCAACCAAGTATCTTCTTTGTGTGTGTGTGTGTGTGTGTACATGTGTTGTTGTTATTATTATTACTATTATAGGATGCTCAAGGTTTCCCATTTGAAGGAAGAGAGATTTCAACATAACAGTGAATACAAATGCAAGTTAACCCTTGTGGTTAAACAATAAAAGAAGAAGGCTCTTCTAACATTTGTGTTCCTTGAGATGTCCCAGTGTTCAATTTCTTAAATTTTTGTGTGCATATGTTATGGATACATTTTAGTTTTCTGACATGGTCAGCTCCTAAATACTTCATTTTAAATGGCATTTCTGGTAATTTAATTAGCTATGTTGATAAGAGTAATCATCCCGAAACCTTCGAGAAGTTCTTGGTGGTTTTCCAAATGCAAAATGCTCCCCGCTGTCTGGCCTTAACCAGCTCCACATGATGTTTTTACTGATACGTCATCAAAGTTTATTAACTGAGGAAATGACAAATGTCAGCAGTGCCCCCTTACTTACGCATACTTCTTTTTTTTTTTGCACGTTTGCATATTTTTAAAACCTTAGCTTTAAGGTTTAAGCCTATCCTTAGTTTTTGGGATCCTTTTTCCTCCTGTGTGATACTGTAATCCATCAACATCCTGCTGCAATCTGCTAGTGATAATTTGATAAATACTGTATATCTGTAGTATAGTAATAGTAATCTCTCATTACCATTTCAGTTTCAAAATGTAAATGGGGAAGTGAATTATTAAACAGTCCCTATACCTAATTCTCTCCGCCTGTGGGATCAGAGACAAGAAGCATTTTGTTCTTAATTTGCAATCTCTCTTCTTCTGACTTGCCTATGCTTATTTTCCCTTTCTTGTTCATTTTTTAAATCCATGCTTAATATTCTTTTGGTAATCAATAGCTTCCATTTGCCTTTTACCTTAACATCAGTTGTGAACTGCCAAGCTCAAGGATAAAGCCCCTGTTTGATGTTAGCTAATTCAGTCTTGATTTATTGATCTCCCTAATAATATTTTGATCTGATAAAATGTCACCACGATCTGAGTGCACTCCTTTTTGAAAGGCTGGCAGCTGCAGGTAACTCTCATAAAATATGCTCCAAACTACATGTCAGTGGAACATAGGTATAGATACGGTCAAAACAGAAGGTCCATAATTCCTTTTTAACTCTACATGTTTCATAAACTCCACCTATCTTGAATCAGAATTTGTTTCCTCCACCCACCTTGTCCATCTTATGTTATCATGGACAATTACATTTATCTTAATATATTTTTCAATAAACTGTAGTTTCAAAATAAAGGCTGGGACTGCAAACAATTTTTTGGAGAAGCAAGATCATGTATACCTTTTTTTGGCAAATTTAAAATGCAAAATAGCGGACTCAGTGAGCAAGCAAAGTTTTATGTTGGAGTTCAGCTGAAGAGAGGAAGAGTGGAGGAACTAAGGACCTGGAGATTGCTGACATACTGTAGCTGCTGTTATTTCCTGATTGCTGTTTGTTGTCCCTTGACTGGTCTGATTAATCACTGTGTTTCTGATTGCTGCTGATATGCATGGGAGTTTGGATCATGGAACATATAGAAAAACTCCAAACCATTATAAGTATTTGGACAGTTAGGAAAGCCTCATGGTAATCTTCAAGGAACAGGCGATGCTTGTCCTCCTGCCTAAAGAGAACTGTAAACCAAAGCAACTGGAAATCTACGTTTGTGTCTTTCTTGGAGAAGAAGTAAAAAGGGATTGAAAAGAGAGGTTCTACGCTACACCTTACCCAAGGCAGGTTAGAAATTCTGGAAAGAAGAGGTGAATTAAATGCCACAGAACAAGAAGAAAACAAACAAAAACATGTATTAGGAGGTACCCAGTGCCAATGGAACTTAGTATAAGTGTCTTGTTGTAGAACTCAAACTACAAATATCTGGGGAGCCTTACTAGACCCAGTTTCCAGGCTGGAGATGTGCTCCCCAACCCATGGGTCAAAGAAGCTCAAAAGCCATTTTGAGGAAGAAGAAATACAATGTGATGTTAATTCCATGTTGAGAGAAAGGCTTAAGACTGCAAGTACAGAGTTAGAATGTCATTGTAGGATGTATATTGTTTTCCCAGGTACCTATGTCCAGGCTATAGGAGACAGACTGCTAAATTTCTTCACATCCTAGAAAATTATCCCTTTTTATTGATTCGTTTGAGATGAATGATACAATCAGAAGAATGCTTAAATATTTCTCAGGAGATAAGATCCTGGAGAAGAAGGGAAAATACTGGAAGCACAAGTAGTGTTTTCATCAAACCTTCCAACTGAAGATCATTGTACAAGAAGAGAGAACAGTGGAAGTGAACAACTAATTATATGGATGGTTTTCCTCGACTATTGAGTTCCTAACGGTAGGCTGCTGGCAAGAGATAAGCTATATCTTAAGAAAGCTAAATAGGATGTGATTGACAAGCATCTCACCAAATTCATTAATTAATGAATTTCATTAATTTCATTAAATTCATTAATTTATTCATTAATGAATAAGGAAAAGGGGGAGGTCATGAAAATCCAGAATCATATATGTTAGCAAGAACTAGAAGGAATTACTGTGTGGGGGAACGGCAGCATAAAAATGAAATGGGGCACTGAAATTGGGAGGAAATTATAACAATGGAGCCTGTAGGAAGCATTACTGAATCTCAGATGTTTTTACACCAATGCACAGACTATAAGAAACAAACAGGGAGAACTTAAATTCCTAACACATCTGTATAATAATAACATCTGTATCAGAGGTGGTATTCTGCCTGTTCACACTGGTTCGGGCGAACCAGTAGTGGTGGTGGCGCAAGGCTCTGTACACCCACCCACACGTCATCAAGGACCTTCTGTGCATGCGCTCCCGCTACGAAACCAGTAGTGAAGAAAATCAGTATGTTTCCAAAGGCATCATGCAAACTTGGTAGGTGAAACACATAAAGTACAGTTTGGTTCTGGAAGTTATTCAAAAGGAATAGATTCAACAGAAAAGGAGAAGTGATGTACATTACAACAAACAACATATGCCTTCACTACCTTACCCAAATCCTATAATAGAATCATAGAGTTGTAGAATGTTATGTTTGCAGAGGACCTTGGAGATAATCTAATCAATTTCCCCATCCAATGCACAAACTACCTAGCCTGCCTCTAGATTCCAGTTCCATCCATAAAAGGCTGTTCCATGTCTAATATGATAAATTTATGGAAAGAAAGAATAGGGAATCTAATTCTCTTTAGCCATTGTCAGTGCTGGACCAGTTAAGAATTTGAGGTAGAGACAGAAAGAGTATGTGTAAATATATAATAACAAGCAAACATTGAAAATATGGCAGGAATGGGTAGTTTATTTCTGTGGATGAGAGTGATTAGTATTATATAGGCAAAGCACTAATGGAATAACGGAGATATTAACCTGGTCTTTTGATTTATTGTTTATCATGTTAGGGACATGTTGGCTCAGTGGGTAAGATGGTGAGCTTGTTGATCAGAAGGTCAGCAGTTCAGTGGTTCAAATCCCTAGCACCACATAATGAAGTGAGCTCCCATTACTTGTTCCAGCTTCTACCAACCTAGCAGATCAAAAGCATGTAAAAATACAAGTAGAAAAATAGGAACCACATTTGGTGGGAAGGTAACAGTGGGCACCTTTAGTGTTTAGTCATGCTGGCCACATGACTACAGAGACAATGCTGGCTCTTCTGTTTTGAAACGGAGATTAGCACCGCTCCCTACAGTCGGGAATGACTAGCACATGTGCAAGGGGAGCCTTTACCTTTACTATATCACTATGTTGCTTTTTATATATTATGATTGTGCTGAATTATTATTTGGCTTCTAATTTGCCCCAGGTTTGAAGGACAGATGTCTTCAAGGTGGGACAGTTAAAAAGACAATTCCAACTTTTGTTTGGAATTCAAAGCAGAAGAAAAATGGATACTCAGCCTATGGGCAGTAGGTGAATCTTTCCTCTGAACATTCTCCAGTTGTGCAATGAAATTCTGCAAAATGTTATTTCTTACAGACCCCCTCCCCCACCATATATATATAGTGAAGCAACCATCGTAAGAAAAAGGAGGGAAAAAGTAGAGAAGGCCCTTAAATAAACAAACAAACAAACAGATCAAAAGAAAATAGAGCAATGGCCAATGAACAAGGGAAAGTGCCCTCTCCTCCCTCCCAAAATCCAAGATGGAAATTGTTTTATTTTCTCTAAAAGAGAAAATAAGCAGAATAAGAGCTACACATAAGCAGCCTTTCAATCTGTTCTGAGTCTGACTTATTATCACTTTCTCTTTCTGCTCTTTGGTCCCTTCCTAGTAAATTCCAGGGAACCTTTCAGACCAAACATTCCATAGAATTCCACTGATCCATAGCTGAAATTGGCAAGTATGATGTTCCAGTGAAATTTAGACGGTACCGCAGTTGTATATGTGGTGTTCAGGGTTAGTTTATTCAAGATTTGTCATGGCTTATTATTTTATTCATCTAAGAATGTGATGAAATTTGTAAGTTTTATTCTGAGCTCTTTTTCACTGTTCTGATATAGATTTCAATGTTTTATTTTTATTTTATTGATTTATTTGTTCTGTCAAGTGTATATAAGATAATAGATATAAGTACATACAAGATTATGAATACATGAAATGGATACAAATACATAGGGTTGTTAGGACAGGGATGGTAGGCCTGTTGGTGCGCTTATGCATGCCCCTTACAGACCTCTTAGGAATGGGGTGAGGTCAACAGTAGACAGTTTAAGGTAAAGGTTTTGGGGGTTTGGGGAAGAAACCACTGAGTCAGGTAACACATTCCAAGCATTGACCACTCTGTTGCTGAAGTCATATTTTCTACAAACGGGTTTGGAGCGGTTTACCTTAAGTTTGTATCTATTGTGTGCTTGTGTACTGTTGTGTACAAGCTGAAGTAGTCATTGACAGGTACATCATTGTAGTAGATAATTTTACGTACTATGCTTAGGTCAGACTGAAGGTAGCGTAATAAAATGCATGCTTACAAAAAAGAGAATTTCTAAAATTTAGCTGTGTACAGAAATGCATTTTTCACAATTTAGATTATTAGTTTTAAAAATTCAAATATAACTAAATGCACAATGTTGTAAGATTTTTATGTTATCAATTAATCTACCTAAAATTTTATTGCAGGGCAAATGATCTGAAATGTCAGAAAAAAATCAGTATAAAATTATAAAATTGTATCCCATATTATGAATGTATTTTGTCATAAAATGGAACTTAATCCAAAAATATTATTCTGCTTTTCTGAGTACACATATTAGCAAACTAAAAGGTGGAATTGCACAATAACTCAAGGTTAATTGTTTTGTTTGTCTGGAAATGGTTTCTCAAGCTTTTAAAAACAAAGATAGTTTTCCAAAATACAGCTTTGTCCAAACTAAAAACAGTGACTAAATTTATCTGGGGCTAGAGTAGGTCCTTCCCATAGAATCTCTTTTTAAAAAATAATGATCTCTAAGGCACAATTATAAAAAGAAATGTTTATAACATGAATGTACAAATAGGTGTACACACACAGTAGATCAGGGGTGTCAAACTCACATTGTCACGGCAGCGTCATGTGATGTATCAGGCCTTTTCCTTCATTATACCGGGCATGAGCGTGGCCAATGTGTGACACCTCTGGCCCACAGGCCTGGAGTTTGACAACCATGCTGTTGATGGTTGTGGTTCCAGGCAGAAGCATGAGGATTTCCCCCCTTACTTTACTGTATTCTACTCTAGGCCTACTGAATTGGGTTGACATTGCTAAGTGAAAACTGGTTTTTGTAGGTGAGAATAGTGGATCATAGCAAAACCAACCATTGTTCAACATCCAACACTAAGTAGCCCATTAGAGATCAAATATATATATATGGGCAAAGTATTGAATTCCATGAAATAGTTTATCCAAAAGTCAATGGGAAGGCTTTGGGAGCACTCATGGTCCTCTGAGTTCCCCTGCTTATTTAATGGAGGAAACATTTAAAGGATTCATGTCTTGTTTTATAATCCAATGATGCCGGAGGAGGCTTATAGCATGCTAAAATCTACTCAGCAATCCTTGATTGGCCCGTGGCAGGAATACTCTTCCCTTGTTTATGTGATCCAATTGATAATTGGGGCATGGGAGGAAACACTGTGCATTTAGGACCGGGTCACTTTCCCAGTTCTGCACTGTTGTTCATGTGAGAAAGCAGCTTCAACCGCAAGGCAACAAATCCCCTTAGTTGTTCATTTTGTTGAGATAAATGGGAAGAGCCATTCACACAAAGGAGTACCACCAACCAGAAGTGGTATTCTACTGGTTCAGACCGGTTCACCCAAACCGGTAGCGGAAATCCCAGATGGCCCTGTCCATCCGCCCCATCTCTATGGCATTCCATTTAGGCCCTTTTAAAGCAAAAACCACATATGCGGAAAGTTTCGTGCATGCATAGAGTTGGGTGCTCGCTCATATTTGTGAACCGGTAGGGAAGGTAAGTAAATACCACTCCTCCTGCCAACATTTTCACACATTTTATTACCTAAAATTTAAAGGTAAGATAGTGTCTTCACCCATTCCATCTATAGAAAGAAACCTGACCAATACATATTCCTTCAACACTAGGAGAAAGGCACATGAATTTCCCCCCATGCATGACATAGCAGATAAGCTTAGATGGTTATGCATTTCTACCAATCTTCCTAACAAGGTGACCCTGCAATCACCTCCAGCAACTGTCCAGCATTGGCTGTTTGAAGAGATTGCTGCTTCCCTCTGCCTTATGATAGGGCTGGATTTTGCAGATTTACTGGGGGAAATTGACCTGCAAACCTGAACTTTGGTCCTTTATATTAGTAAATAGGCAGAAAGTGACAGTGGAAGGCTTCAGTGATATGGTATTTCTGACAGTTGGAATATTAGGAGACATTGCGTAGCTTTTTAATATTTTGTCTACAACATTTAATCAAGCTTTCTCAGATACTGAGTAAAAGTCTAGTGGAATCCTGGAGGAAGGGCTCCTGCAGCTCATTATTTTCAGTTAATTATTATTTTCTATCTAGGCATGTATAACGCTGAAGGGAGTCCACCAGTGCAGCTTAATTTTTCACACAAGATGCAGAAATGTAAAACTAATTTTCTCACCGGAAATTAAATGAACTCGAATTTTGCATCTCATTTAAAATGCCCCTCTGTACCCCAAATCTTGTATGGTCATGATACTTGAGCAAGAATAGAGTTCTGGTCTTACCAACATTAATAAAATCGTATTAATTGTGACCCTGACCTTTTGTTAAAAAATTTTCCTGATGTAAGCATAACTTCTGGCATGCTTCCATTTGGCTGAATGTCTTTTGACCACTATGCTATAAAAAGGGTCAATAGTCTTATCAAATTCTTCAGCACCATTGTCCTCCAAATCCTGTTATTTTGCAAATTATAATGATTTCTAGTCAGTCTATGGAATGATTTTGTCCAGAGGTCTTGTTTCATGAAGGGATATTTGAGTTTCACCTGGTCACCAGATCAGAAAAGGAGATTCAGAAACAACCCATGCATGTGGAATATGCCAGGCTCATCTTGTCACAGACCAACATAATTTTCTCTTTAAAAGATCATGGGGAGATTAAAAGATGTTGTACAGATTAATTCTAACCCTCATATATGTTTCTCTCACTTCTAGTTCAATCATTTGTCACCTCTAGGAGAACAATTTGTCTGAAATGGTATAGGGTTTCCTGCCTGAGCAGGGGATTAGACTAGAACAGTGATGGCAAACCTATGGCACGCGTGCCACAGGTGGCACGTGGAGCCATTTGGCAGGGCACGCGAGGTGTTGCCCTGTCAGCTGGCCAGCACGCATGCGCCCGCTGGCCAGCTGATTCAGCTGTTTTAAAAGCTTTATATGAGCCTGGGGAGGGCAAAAACAGGGGCCCCCACCCTCCGGGGGCTTCAGGAGCTTCCCTGAAGGCTCCGGAGGACTAAAAATGATGCTACGAGCAAACCGGAAGTCACTGGGGGCCCGTGCATTGCATTATGTGTGTGGCATGACGGCACATGACCCCCCCTGCGCTCCCCCCTTATGGCACGCAAGCCTAAAAAGGTTTGCCATCTCTGGACTAGAAGACCTCCAAGGTCCCTTCCAACTCTTCTATTCCAGTCCATTCCATTCCATTCTGTAAACCGTTATTGTATATTTTTGTTTTAATTATCATTATATTATTATTTTTATTTAGATGCTAATTGTTTGGAATCTCTAGAGATGGGTGATATATAAATATAGTAACTAAATAAAAAATCCTCAACCGTGGCAAAGATTTGTAACCTAAGGTGATTAAAAAGTATTTAAACAAAATTGAATAGGTTGATTCTGTCAGCAACTAGATAGGAAGCTTCTATCAGATTGGAAAATGCCTTGAGCTGGCTTGTGTTTTCATATCAAAATGATAGATAGATAAGCAATTAGGCATGAGAATAAAATAAAATACACTGAGTCAAAGTGGAGCAAAGCTAACTACAAAGTAGCTTGAAATCGATCAGCTGCTTTATTGATTTAATAAATGAGCAAACTTTCCAACATTTCATGCATAACAAACTCATCATCTGCATTTATACAGAAGTGAACTAGAAAGGTCCCCACAGAATAGCTGTAGCAGTAGGCTGGAATACTAAAAAAAAAAAAAAATCAAGTTAGTTATCAAGATGTTTAGTGCTACAAATGACGTCTCTCAAAGGCTCCATTAACTGTATTTGTTCTATTATTTCTACTGGCTTTTTTTAACGTCAAAACTCCATCCAGAGAAATTGCTTTGCAAAAAGAAATGCTGAAAGACTTTGCACCTGACCAAAATAAACAGAACAAAATTATACCAGGAGTACAAATGAAATGCTAAAGTGACAGCCTGTTTTGTTGCTTTATATAGCTGTGAATACAAACAGTGAAAGCACCTGTAGGCGTGGAGAAAATGTTCAACACAGTTGTATAAACATTTTTTTCTTCATGAGAACAAACCAGATCATTTTAGTTCAAGTGCATTGTTTATTATTTCTAGTAAAATATCAATGAGGGTATTTCCAAACAAAGATGTACCACTGAACTTTTCTGTATCCAGCAGTTCTGCAGTATTGCTTTTCGTCAACTACTTATAGTTAACCTCATGTGGGAGGGAGGGATTTCTCTGTTTATGTGTACAAGACTGTATGTACCACCTGCTTCCTTGCAATCAAGATGATTTGTAATCATATCAGACACTTTGGGCCCAACCTCTTCACAAATTGGTGGTTGTGGAGGAAAATGGGAAGATAGAGCTTTGCATGCCACTTTGAATTCATGAACTTTTAAAAAGTAGGATACAAGTCTCACAAAGTACTAACTAGCAAATCACATTCAAAGGTAAAGTTTCCCCTTGCACATATGTGCTAGTCGTTCCCGACTCTAGGGGGTGGTGCTCATTTCTGTTTCAAAGCCGAAGAGCCAGCGCTGTACAAAGAAGTTCCCATGGTCATTTGTCTGACAAGACTAAACGCCAAAAGGGCACGGAATGCTGTTACCGTCCCACCAAAAGTGGTTCCTATTTTTTTACATGCATTTTTACATGCTTTTGAACTGTTAGGTTGGCAGAAGCTGGGACAAGTAATAGGAGCTCACTCCGTTACGCAGTACTTGGGATTCGAACCGCTAAATTGCCAACCTTCCTGATTGACAAGCTCAGTGTCTTAGCCACTGTGCCACCATGTCCTTGATAAATCACATTTAAAATATGGTAAAATCCAAATGCACTACAGAATAATCAAATCTTGAAAACCATCCTCAGTGTAGAATTAGGTTGGGTGCACTTTGTCCCTTGGGAGACAGAATAGTCTGAAGGGTGACTGTCACTACTAAGAAAATATATTATTATGAAGTTTTCCAGTCCACTGAAATAGTGGATCCAATAACAAGGCTTGCCTTTGTCCCCATTGGGGTAAACAGCAACCTAGGTGAGAGAAATTAAAGGATACAATTGAAGAAGATCCAAAATGTTTCTCTGCCTCATACCACTTCTAGTGGAATACTCAATTTAAATTCAATTCACACAATTACCTACACAGGTATGTGTATGCACTCTTTAGTCTTGGCTGTCTTCCATTTGTCAAGACTGAGAATAATCATCATGGATGCTAGCACATCTTTAAAAGCTCTAAGGTTTCTCATTCATTTCTATAGAATGGGTATTTTGTAAACTGTCCATGAAATAAATTGACACCATTGCATGCCTTTGGTAAAGGAAATCCACATGTATCTGGTTGAGAATGCTCAAACTTGCAATATTACTTTTACTTTACTTCACTATTTTATTTTATTATCTTATCTATCTTATTTTATTTTCCTACACTGTCAGTCTCACCCAAGTGACTGGGGAATCTACAACAATTTGAGTAATTATGTAAAGATTTTGTTGCTAACTACTCTTTAGGCTTGTTTATTTTGCATTCTAAAAGGGATGTTGGTTTTTGCCGTTACCCATCTAGATTTTTGTTTTCCACAGACTAAGATGTTTGGTGAAGCAGCTGGAGAAAGGTGATGTGAATGTGGTTGAACTGAAGAAGAACATTGAATATGCAGCATCTGTTCTGGAGGCAGTATACATTGATGAAACCAGGTGAATTTTTGGAACTTCTTTGAATCTCCATTCATTCCTCCTATCATCTTTTTTAGGGACAGTACTATGTTTTTTAAAGGTTTGTAGGATAATACAGAAACGCAAATTAGGCAAAGAATGCCATATGCTACTTTTCATATACAGTAGATGTGTTTCGAATACTTGTAATAAATTGCTTTTTTCACATCATAAATAATAGTCTCTAATACATATCTGAATTGTACTGAAATAATTTCACAGTCAGTTTCTTATTTTTCATTTATAATTACTTGAAATCAAGTTTAGGATGGCTCAGGAAACAAAATCTTCTCAGATATCAGATCAAATTTGACCTAAGTTGTACATTCTAGTATCTTGATCTTTAACATTTAAATCAGAACAAAATGTACTTTCAACTATGACTGTTTCCTCATAGTTGGATGTTCTGGTCCATCTGGGCCTATTTCCTCATTTAATTGAAGATCTGACCTTTTGATAATTCCAGGCAGTCAGGGTTTATTGAATATACTTACTTTGTACGAATGCCTTATATATATTTATATACTAAACATTACACTTCTAGAAATAATACATAAGAAATAAGAGGAATAAATACTTGTAATATATTATTATCCCTATGATAACTGAAAACTAATTTTAAAAGAGAATTATATATTATAGCATTCACAAACAGTTGCATTCTGGAATGTAGTTCTGCCCCAGCAGGTGCTCTTCAAATATGGTCTGAATTTCCATAATCCCTTACTTTTGATGATAAGGTAGGTTGCAAGGATTTTAACTTCTACTCAAAGCTAAGTCAGAACTATAACCACAGCAGCACAGCAGTTTAAGGCTGATTTAGGGTTGCACACAACTGCCCGTAACAATTGCCACATGCCTACACTGCAAATGGGTTGATGTGTAAGTTACATATGGTTGTAGACAGGACAATGCAAAGACCTCCCAAATCCTAACTATGGAATTGTGTGTCCTGCATGCTGATCGGTTGATCCAACTTCTTGTTCTGTGCTTTGCTCTTTTGAGTGTCCCCCAGCTAGAACATTAAAATTCACAGACATATGAATTGAATGCAACTGCCTATGAATGACAGACGCATACGTTCCTTCACATTTGCTCGACTTTCAGAAGAAATGGGAGAGCTGTTGCTCATTGCTCATGTCACAGGTAACAAAATAGTTATTAGACTGTGGGACAAAATGAGTGCTTACTGAATAGAATCTGGGAAGGGAAGATGATGATACGATGAGAAGTAGTTTCTTCATCAAGAGACACAAGAAGATAGAAGAGGCAAAACAATTGTTCGGCAATCCTTGCTGATTGACTGTAAGCATGGCAATGAGAAAATTAGTATTCTGAACAGTAAACATATTGAAGAAGGTAATTGCATTCCCTCTTACAGGGTGTCTATTAATCAGAACAAATAAGTGTGACAGAAGGATCAATTTCTCAAGATGTAGCATTTTCCTTAAAGTTTGTTGTTGTTGTTATTGCTCATTTATCTTTCGCATGGCACAAAATATATTTTAAAGTGGAATAGATGAATTGCATTTAAAAAGAACTGGTTTTTGATATAAACCCTTTAAATGTTTCATTTTAGGATTAGGTTGGAAGAGAGTTTCTAAAGCCTATCACCAACATATGACATTTCATGAAGACTTGGAATGTTCCATGTCACTGCACTTTTTAAAAAAAACCAATTTTGTTTCCACATATTGAGGCTATTAAAATATTTTCTGGAATACAGAAAAAACATTTAAATAACAAAACAGGTTTCCCAGCTGATCTGGGGCAATGATTGGTAAAAATAAAAGTCAAAAAACAAACATTCTGTTATTATCTAGCATTTATATTAAAAGATGGTGGCTTAATAATTGTTGGATATGTGGCGAATGTTGAGATGTTTACTGGCAAATCTTCAGAATTTAAGAGACCCAAGGGAAAATGTTGGAAAATACTGACATTATAAATAAATTTCAAAGCAGAGTGTCCTTAATAAATATTAAAAGGTTCACCCTCAATTTCATCATTAACCCATAGACAATATTTATGGTAATTATTTGCATATAAATGCAAACATAAGTATTTATTATAAAACATGTTGATATTTTTATTTGACATAATGACCATGAAACAGTGGGATTCACCTAGTGTCTGCCATGTACTTAACATATTTATAGGAACTTTCCCCTTGTAAAATAAGAATTCTTGGCAAGAGCAAAGGCACTATATAAAACATTGGGCAAGATTTTCCTTGTCTATGTTGTTCAAGTCAGTATTTTCCATGCAGCGCTACATGAGCCACAGGTGAAACACAGACATATTAGAGATGGGATGCAACTCTCTTCCCCAAATCAGGAAGAGACTCAAGAGAAGGGAAGAAGGGCAGAGTCATTCACCTCCAGTTGAGTACTGTGTGGCTAAGAAATTAAATATCTTAGCAGAAGAAGCAACTTTGGAAAGGCTTAGGAATCAAAATAAAATGACATTTGTTGCTTTTCTTCCATTACTTGAATGGGAGTGTGGGGGTTGGGTTGAATTGGGTTAAATTGCCTTGGGTTTGAGTATTTCACATTTAGTGGAGAAATGTTCCCACAAACATTGCTTCAGCCCCAGTTATCCTCCCTCATTTTATGGACATGCATCATGATTTGTGCTGGAGAATACTGTTTCCACAATGATACATACTGTTTCAGCCCTAGTGAACTATCACTCTTACAGCTCTGTTGTCAGCCGCATTGTTGTGAGTTTTAATGTCCTTAATATTTATTGTTAACAGAACACTTTGAAACATGTATATGCCCTTGGAAAAAAGTGCCCTTTGGGTTTCCATCTTTGCGAGAGACAAATACTTCAGTACAATTATTGGTGGTGGGAGTAAAATGTGAAAGTTTAACTACCACACGTTTAAACTAAACTACTATTTTTTAAGTAATCCACAATAAGCTCTGTTTAGTAACTCCAATAATTCAGTGCCCTAAAATAAGCCAGATCAACAGTTTAAACTTTTAGATAAAAGCATTAGCTTGCTATTCCTGAAAATGTTAGAATGACTAGTAGTTTCATCCAATGTTCAGAGCCATGCACCTCACCATTCCTCATCAATCTTAACATTTCTTGTCTGACAAAGGATGAGCCTGGTATTCACTATTTAGAAGATTGAGGAAAGGGGACACAGGGTAGGAACATAGGATAATTATTGGAGTCTACAGCAGGTTCCTTCAGTGCTGATCTGTAAGACTCAGTTATAATTTCTTGAGGAATTGGAATAACACTACAATGCCAAGTAAGATAGCAGTCTGTCAAAGTGCACTTTACCCAGGATCCCCTCAAACATGGAGCTGGTGCGTAAATGGGAAATGACATCAGTGCTGCTACTCACTTGCAGAAAACATTTCAATGTAAATTACAGATGGAGCAGTAGAGCTTATTTCCTTGGAAATGAGAGCTGTAGAAGTTTTCCCCAAGGGCTGAGATGTAGGTGAGCAGTACTTGGAATGTCACTGTATTAAGTATGTCAAAGGTCTCTTACATAAAGAAGAAAATGTGTAGGAAACACACACACCGCTCACTGAGTAGAAATAGATGACAATTAAATTCTTTGACCAGTCTGGACCCCATTATGCATTTCTGAAATATATTTTCCACTTGTGTGGCAAATAATAAATAGCTTTTAGCAGAAAAATCAGTAATGTCTGAGTCTATATATCTTTTTGCTGAAATTTAGGAGGAAATGGGATAATGAAGAGCATTTAAATTAAAATAGTTCAGAAATTCAATGTTTCTTTGATTAGAAAGTTCAAGACTTGGCACTCTAACCACCTTTTAATTTTACTGTTAAGTCAAAAATTAATCTTTAATAAGATTCTTCTTTGTACACTAACTTCTATTATGGACATCGGAGAGCAACTCAGCATAGTTCTGGCTCAAATGTGGGCTGGTGATAAGATAAGGCAGTATTATGAGGACATGCCAGTTCATGTTTGGCCTCTGGTTTATGTTCAAGTGAGGACAAGCTTGTAAATATCACCAAATATTGCATTAACTATATTAATGAGGACAAGCCTGTTATCTCCCTATTATACAGTAGCAATTCTTCCACCTTGCTCAGATAAAGGAAGCAGTCAGATCTGTTTAGTAAATAGCTATTGATTATGAATTTTCTCATTTTAAATAGCTGAGGAAAATAGCTATCAGCAGCAGCATAATGAGAAAAAGTTGCAATATTTGCAGTTAAGCTATTATATACACAAAGGTGATAGATTTGATATTACCCACAATGGAGGAATGGATGTGGAAGACGACAGAATTTGCTGAGATAACCAAATTGGCAGCTTTGATCAAGGAAATGACATTATCTGATTTTAATGCTGACTGGAAACCCCTTGTAGACTTTTTAGGTGAAACAGAAAAAAGAGGAAATTATTATATATGGCTTTGATGATTAGAAAAAATATAAAGCATGCTGTAACCATAGGATAAAAATGTATATCTATATCTGTAAAGAAAACCAAAAGCTTCTTCTTTATCGTTTTTTTCTGTACTTTTGGCTTTTTCTTCTATTTTTTTCTTCTTACTTTTTTATTATAAACATTAGCTTTGGTTAGTTTTTATCTTTTAAAACATTAACAGTTGTTAAAGTTGCATTTAAAAAAAAACATTGACAGCCATTTTAATTCCTTCTTTTCTATTCTTGACTAACAAGATGTTTGCAAAGTGATAGGAAGATTTTGTACAAATTAGAGTCTTGATAATTAATAATTTAACATAACCCTGTTACTTTTGTGTGTTTTTTAAAAAAATGTTGAACATTAATTAGAGAACATTCTGGTAACTCTGAAGTAGAATTGATACATGCAATCTCATTAGCCTTGTTACTATTCTGTGGCCATCCTGATCCCGAAAAATCAAGGGGGGGGGGAATCTTAACTTCAAGAAGGAAAAACTGGAGCCAGAATTGGGAGTAGCCAGCATTCTATGCTGACAAGATGACAGGCTAGACAGGAGTGGAGTGGAGTGGAGAGACAAAGTAGAACCAGTTAATGTGTGTTTAGAAAGATCTCAGTTGTGCCTTGTGAGGGAGAATTTCCTTGCCAACTAACCGTACTGTACCTGAGGCCTATTAGGAAAATCTATAGATGCTCAATGGACAATGAGAATCATCATTTCAATGAAATTAGCATATCTCCTAATAAGATAACATGAAGCCATATCATCTCGACTGGACTATTGCAACTCTCTCTACATGGGGCTCCCCTTGAGGTGCACCCGGAGACTTCAGATGGTCCAGAACGCAGCCGCGCGGGCAATTCTGGGAACCTCCAGGTTTACCCATATAACACCGCTCCTGCGCGAGCTGCACTGGCTGCCTGTCGTCTTCCGGGTGCGCTTCAAGGTATTAGTTATCATCTTTAAAGCGCTCCATGGCTCGGGACCTAGCTATCTGCGGGATCGGATCCTGCCTCACACATCCTCACGGCCGATCCGCTCCCACAGAGAGGGACTTCTCCGGGTGCCGTCCACTAGACTTTGTCAGCGGGCGACGCCCAGGGGAAGGGCTCTCTCTGTGGCGGGCCCAGCCCTCTGGAACGACCTTCCCCCCGACATTAGAACGACCATGGACTTCCGCTCCTTCCGTCTGAAATTAAAAACATATCTTTTCTGCTTGGCCAGCCTAGGTTAGTCTCTCTCTATGGGGTTTTAGCTGTTTAAGTGGGAATTTTAGTATGTAAATGGGTATTTTAGCACAGGTATCGTTTAATTTGTTTTTAATATGTCTGTATATTTATTGTATATTCATTGTTTTAGTTTCCCTGTGCACCGCTCCGAGTCCCTATGGGGAGAGGGAGCGGTCAAGAAATTAAATTATTATTATTATTATTATTATTATTGAATTTGGTAAGTTGGAGCCTTTGGGTTTCTTCTTATAATATGTAGTGTTTCTTTAAGGGGATTTTTGCACCAATTCCAATGGAGGCCAAAGTAATTCGTAATAATTTCTTTCTTTGTAAATGTTAATGCTCCTGCATATCCTAAACCATTTTCTTTTACTTTTTTTTTCTAATGGATTTCATCATCTCTGCAGCTTCCTCATGTGAAGTTTCATATATGGATATTGATTTCCTTAACAAACTGAGTAAATGTTATATTAATGATTTCTTTTTAAAATTTGTACCTAGGGAGGAAAATACAATCATTTTTCTTCTGGGAAATACTCCACAAAGCCATTATAATAACATGTATAAGAATCCCAATTTGAACCCCTAATGATACATATGGGGGTGTGGGAATATGGATATAAAATAATTTAATATACAAGCAATGGGAAGTATTTGCTAAAGTAGAGCAACAGTGGGAGCATGCACGCTTATCCTTCAGCCATCGTGGTGCATGCCTTCGTAAATTCAACTATTTTGGGCCCTGAGGCAGAAAATCTCACAATATTTCTCCTGACCCCTTGCTGTAAAAATGCACTTCTAAGAAATAAAAGAGTAAATAATTTGCTGCCCTTTCATGACAACTCTATTCTCTTGCCTGAATCCCTGCCTCACTCTTTCCATTAAACAATATTTTGGTTACTCTTACACAGTTTGTATTCGTTTTTATTATGCTTATTAAAAAGTCAATAAAATTATTTTTTTAAAGGAAATGCATGGGTGAGACAAACAGCAGGATGAGCAGAAGTTTGTAAGACTATCTGTTTTATTTACTGAGGGACTTCACACGAATATGGCTATTGGCCAAACAAAAACTCTTGTGAAAGTTACCACATTGGGTTTTTTTTTCCTTGCAACCAAATGAAGCAAGATTTAGTTTCTAATAAGTAGAGTTGATCAGTCTTGATCAGAAGCTGAATAATGGTCCATGTAATTTTTATATCAAAGTCTTGGGTTAATTCTGAAGGACCCAGTTCTGAAATCATGGAGTCAAGGTAGACAAGGAAACACGGGCTAATTAATTGGGTTTACTCTTGATATTTGGCCACTTGCCACCTGCAAAGGTTTCTGCTCCGATTTTTTTTTTCAAAATTGCAAGTGAAGTTGTGGGTCATACTAATAATTAACTTTATAATAATTAAATGTCTCTGACAGTGTTTCTCACATAAAATAAAAGTATTCTATTACTATACTTCAGTAAGGACTTTATATTAGTCTGTTATGCTATTTTAGAGAATTGTAGCAGAAAGCCTGATGTATAATAAAGGACTCCAGAAACAATTTTCTTGAAGGAATTGATGAGCCATTAACAAAAGAAAAATTATAACTCAGCCCCAGTAAAATTGATAGCACAGGAAAGAACTCAAAATAAGCTGAATTAATTCTATTTGGCATAAGATGTAGTAGAGAGAAAGAGAGACTCTGGCAGACTTCCAAGATTCTGTTATTGTACCTTCCAACAATAAAATATGATTCCTATAATCTTTGTGGGGTCTGTTTCCTGATCCTTAAAAGATTAATATATACTAAACTTCAAATGTAGATTTGTATTCATACATGTTGGCTCATTTTGTGAGGAGAGGGAAAGAACGGTAGATGTTGACTCTGTCACCATTTTGCTTTTGGCTCTGTTCCAAATTTCGGCTTCTATTTTGCACTTATCTCTAGTTAATGGCCCTTGAGGTTCTAGTAAAAAAGCAAAGTACTGAAGTTTGTAGTTCCACAAGCTTAAAGTGCTCATTCTTGAAATAAATAATATAAAGGTAGATGAATCCTTGATGTCAATTGATACAAAGTAGCATTCTATGCAGGGGTGTCAAAGTAGCGACCCACAGACCAGATGTGTCACACGCAGGCCATGCCTACCCTAGCTCCATGAAGAGGAAAACACCATAATATGTCGCGTGATGGCAGCGTGATGCCACAAGTATGACACCAATGAAAAAGAGCAATGGTGACTTACACTGTTGTACATTCATGTGGAAAGAATGTTGTTATATAGATGCTGAGATATAATTCCAATTACTTAAGAGTTTTGAATATTTGGCACTTATTGTGTCCTGTCTTCTGCATATACAGGAGGTTGTTGGATACGGAGGATGAACTATCAGATATCCAATCAGATTCTGTTCCACTGGAAGTACGAGATTGGTTAGCATCTACCTTTACAAGGAAAATGGGAATGACCAAAAGGAGACCAGAGGAGAAACCAAAATTTCGAAGCATCGTGCATGCTGTACAAGCTGGGATCTTTGTGGAAAGGTGTGCTTTGTTCCTTTATTAATTATATGACAGCAGGTGAATGTGTTACCAACATCATCATCCTTATAAAGAACAAGAAGCAAGAAATAATTATTTTACTTTACAGTATTTTAAACTTGGTCTTCTTTTTCAAAACTGGTATTAAACAGCTAAATCACAGCTTGGATGCTAGCAGTCGAGTATGGAAAAATCTGGACTCAAACATCATGCTTCGGGTGTTTTTACATCAAAATTGAGACTAAGCATATAGACATTTAACTATATAAATATCTTTGTGTAAGTGTTGTTGAGGGGAGCCAGTTCGATGTAGTGGTTAAGGCATCATACTACAAACCAGTAGACTGTGAGTCATATTCCTGCCTGAAGCACAAAGTCAGCTGAGTGACCATGGGCCAGGTACTCTCTCTCAGCCCTAGGGAAGAGACAATGGCAAACCACTTTGGTTACTTTACTAAGGTATTTGAAGGACTTGTCAATGCTCACTTGAAGGCACCAAAAGAAGTCTTGTTGAACTCAGCGAGGAACACTTAATGCTTATAAAAGTGCACTCTGTCACTGTAATTGCCTTCAGGCATACTTAGGAATATGTGCCATTGTTTGCATAAATATGTACTGTAATTCTCTTATGCCTTTTCAGTGTTCCCACTGAAAGCAATAGTATGAGTTTAAAACTGAGAAAGAGATTAGTGTTTTGTTTTTTTATGGAATACGAGAACAGAAAAATAGTATTAAAAAAGTTAACTTCTAACCAAGCATATACTGATTCTGTTATTTATGGATTTGTTCACTCATTTGTTTAATCCTCATAATTAATATTTGAAAGGTCTGTAATGCTTGTGTATATGAAAACAGAATGTAATATCACTGCTTAAATTATCATTTTCCAGGTTCTTTTAGCAATAAGGTTTGATTGAAAGGGGATTAGAATTCATCCATTGGTATAGATACAGAATAAATCTGAGATTGCGAAGTGATTAACAGCAGGTTGAAAATGCATATATCTTGCTTTGGGGAAAACGGTCTTTCATGCAGTCTTAAGAGTTCTACATATATTACATTTGCTTTCATGACACTTAATAGGAGCTGTTCCCAGAGAATAAAGATACCATTTAACTGTGAGGTCCTATAATGCCTTATTTCATCTTTCTTTCTTATAGAATGTATCGAAGAACGTCTAGCATGGTTGGTTTGGCTTATCCAGCTGAAGTAATAGCAACCTTTAAGGTTAGTTCAGTTCAGCTACTATACAAAATAATTCAATCTCTCTCAATAAATTTATTGGGGGAAATAGGTATCAGATTTTTCCCCTTCCTGTATAAATTGCATGGAAAACAATGTTCACGTTCTTAACCTGGTTTCATAAGGAAATAGTTATAACATTGGCATTTCAGCAAGACTTTAGTTTTGCTGCAAACACAGCTATTATTCTGCATATTTCTGAATGCTGTCTATTCATTTTATAATGGTAACGGTCAGTGGAGGGATTCAGCCAGTTTGCACCTATTCGGAAGGACCGGTTGTTAACTTTCTAAGCAGTTTGGAGAACCGGTTGTTGGAAGGAATTTCCTTTTGCTTTTTTCCACTTTACAGGGCTAATCCTGTAAGGAAGGCAGGAAGGAAACATTCTGGTGTTGTTTCTACCCTAATCTTTATTGCCCTGCTTATAGAAACTGCCTCTCGTTAACCCTTACTATATTGTAACAGCTAAGGTGAAGCGCCCATCGACATGAGTGATGTTGAGTTGGCCATGCCCACATGGTCACATGACCACCAAGCCACACCTACCCAGCTGCTCATTAGGACAGAGAACCGGTTGTTAAATTATTTGAATCCTACCACTGGTAATAGTGAATTATCTGATTTCAGCTTATTTGCTACAAACACAAACATGGCTAACAGCCATCTCAACAATGTGATTAAGTCACATTAGATTTTCTTTACTTATCATGTATGAGAATACCTACTTGGACCATGAAAAGAAAGTAAAGTAATTCTTGTGTGGATTAATAGCGATAGCACTTAGACTGATATATAGTTTCACAGTACTTTACAGCCCTCTCTAAGCGGTTTACAGAGTCAGCATATTGCCCCCAACAGTTTGGGTCATCATCATTCATAATCAAATGAAATCAAGTTTATTGTAGTCCTAAGGCTAGAAAATAATATAAAATTATTGCATGTATGTATGTATGTATGGCAGATAAACAATGTGTAATAGAATCTAAATTAATTTAAGAACAAAGATAGCAAAATAAATCCAAGTAAAATACTATTATAAGAAATTGGTTTATAAGAAGTTGGTTTCTTAAATAATAGTGCTGCATAGCATATCAAAGGTAGCACAAAATGAGTCAATCAGAGGTTATTTTCAAGGCCTTATTTTTTTTAAAAAATATTGTTAAATAGAAATTTCTTTAGGATAGGACAGTGATAGCTAACCTTTTTGTTGTTGGGTGCCAAAAATGCGAGGGCTTGTGCACAATAGAGCGTGTGTGTGCTAGCACCTATTATGCAAAGCACACCCCCACATGCTCCCTCCCCCACACGCACTGCACTGCTTGCCTCCAAGCTGAGCTTGGTATTTTCTCTGAAGGGCCCCAGCCCTCCGGAAGGCCAAAAATCAGCTGGTTGGCATGCACATGCATGCTGGAGCTGGCGGCTTGCGTGCCGGCAGATATGGCTCCACGTGCCACCTGTGGAATGCGTGCCATAGGTTTGCCATCAAAGGGATAGGATATATAAGGGTCTGTATAGAATGCTTGTATAGGAAATAGCATATGACCTAGACCTTTTGTTGATCTATAACCAAATGGATATAACCAAAGGCTTATATGAGAGCCAGTTTGCTATGATGGTTAAAGTACCAGACTAGAAACCAGGACACTGAGTTCTAGTCCCACCCACCTTAGACATGAAAGCTACTAGGGTGACTTTTGGTCAGTCAGTCACTCTCTCTCAGCTCATCTCACCTCACAAAGTTGTGTGGTGAAAATAGGAGGAAGAATTAAGTATGTTTACCATGTTGAGTTATTCAACATAACGGGATAAAAATCTAATAAATAAAATAAAGAGTATCCTTGAAATATCCAAAAAGGACTGCTGAAGGAAAAGAATCCAACCTGACTAATGTGAAGGACTTAATGAAATGTCAGAATTGGAATAGATGATAAATAGGAGAGTGGGGTGAGCCTTTCTGGATGCAAATGATAAATATTGTGGTGTGACACATTATTTTAGCTTATTTGGAAATCTGTATTCCAAATCCATTGCTTAAGGTGTTTCTACCATAATCAAAACCTAGCAAGCACAGATTTTCCATGGAGAAGGCCAGCAATTGAATTTTAGCAAAGGCTTTTTTAAGCCATGATGATTTAAAACAATCTCTAAATATTAAAGGGGCCAAAGCTATGGGAAGTAGAATTAACTTTAGACAGAAGGTATGAAGAAGAAACCATTGTGCAGCATCCAATGAAATTATGCCTGTCTCTACGCATGAGATGGCATCTTTAATACATTTTGGAACCATTGGTATGTCTCTAATAAACTTACTTTGGATGGTTTCAATAATATTAAGCTTTGCAAAGGAGCCAATTTGGAAGCAATAAAGAAGCTGAGAGGCTATCTTAACTTGAAAGACCATGCAGACTGCAGCAACATCCATTATTTTGATGGATATTCCTGCACCCAATTTACCTATTGAATGATAACATCTTACAATAGCTGTAGAAGTAGGCTGTGCAACATTTGCTAGATAAGAAAATTGAGCACGCCAGGATAAGAAAGCAAGAAATTGAACTGTGCAGTTTTTCAACTGAAATCCCATTTATTTTCCATTAGTGACTTTCATAACAATGTCGGGCAAAAAGTAAGATTTTGGTTTTCTAATAATTTATTGATAGTGTTTGTTCTATGCAAAATAAAAATAATGTCCTAAGTGCTTCATTCCCTCCTATGAAACAGACACAATAACAACATTGTCGGCACACAATAGCCCTGGAATTGTACAATCAGCCAGAGTGGTTGGATGATTGGCTGAAACAGCAAGCATTTTAATTATTGGATTTAGATATAAATTGAAAGTAATGAAGCTTATATATAGCTTTGTTATACGTCTGCTTTGCTTTAGATAAATGTCCCCAAGGGATGCATCTAATTTTAAGGATTAATCAAAATATTTCCGTTTAACTACATATATGGCAATTCCCAAAATACTGTAATTGTGATGCTTTTTCTTTTTAATTGCATGGTCATTTAGACATTATTTCAACAAGAAGGCTTTTTTGATTTGAAAGTTATTGCTTTAAGCGCTTGTTACTGTTATGATTAACCTTCCTGATTACAATTCATTTGCAGAGACGGAGGCTCATTATGTTTCTACTGTTTCCTTTCTCCATTAACCAAACTTTTTTCCAAGTGATAACTTCTGCACCAAAAATGTTGAGGGTTCTCAAATAGGCAACCTCCCCCACAGCAGTGGTGAGATTCAGCCGGTTTGCACCGGTTCATCCTGCGACAGCCAACCTGACCCTGGGCGAACCGATTGTTAAATTATCTCTCCCCACCACCACTATCAAAGTGGATCCTGGGCACTGCCTTGGAATGGAGAAATGGGCAACTGAGCGACTGGCGCGAGGGAACGAGAAGGCTGCTATCCTTCTTTCTTCTTCCAGTTCCTCCTCCTTCCTTCATGCCAGCTGCTCCATTGTCCGTTTCTCCATTGCAGCACAGCACCCTGGATCCACTTTGATAGTGTGGGGGGGAGGTAATGTAACAATCGGTTTGTCCAGGATTAGGTTGGCTGTCGCAGCAGGATTGTCCCACATGTGTGGTGGAACTGGAGGACAGGAATGGGCCACGCCTCCTATGACAGTCAGTCTGACCTTGGGCAAAGCGGCTGTTAAATGATTTGAATCCCATCACTGCCGCACAGGCCCTGTGAATAGCAAGGAAGAAGTGTTCTCCTATGAGAACCGCTGCTTGTGAGGCTGCACGCGTGGTTCAGCAGTGAGAAGAAGCTGGAAAACAGCAAGGATCCCATAAATATATTGCTGATCTCAACATCATATACTGCTAATCATCTTTCTTTCCAGGGCTTATAATAGTGGTGGGCCCAACCCTCTGGAACGACCTACCCCCCGACCTCAGAACAACCACGGACCTCCGCACCTTCCGCCAGAAATTAAAGACACTCCTGTTCCATCAGGCCGGTTTGGCCTAAGTTATTTACCTAGCCTTCAGTCTGTATTATAAATTGTTTTAATTGGGTTTTTAAGGGATTATGTTTTAACTATTTAAATTTTAGCACAGGGATAATCTATTTAATTCAATATTAATTATTTATATTTTGTATTGTGTTTGTTTTAAACTTCCTGTGCACCGCCCCGGGTCCCTTCGGGGAGAGGGTGCGGTTATATAAATTTTATAAATAAATAAATAATAAATAAATAATAATAGCTGAAACAGCATTGATCATACACAAGAAGGAAGTGCTATCTCCTTAGCAGAAACACCTGGGTGGGGAAGGAAAACTTTGGAAATGGGGCTGAATATATTGTCACAGAAGGTTGACTGGCTTTTTATTGCAAGTCCCATGTGGAGACAAGGCAGAATCATCTGTTCTGACCCAGGCTTCCTTAGAAAGCAAGAAGCAAATTCTTAGTTCTGACAAAACCTCTTTTATTTACACGACTGTGAATTCCTTTCATTCACAGTCAGCAAGGCTTTAGCAAACAGTCTTTCAGAGGAATATTTATCCACATGCACCTTATCTCATTTAGAGCGCTGCCAGATAACTAGTTTCCAAACACAGGCAAATCAAAACTTTAACTTTCCAGACAGAATGAACAAATTGTTTCCTGCAAAAACCTACTCCCGGTTTGTTCCTCTTTTGTTTCCTCTGGGAGGGGCCAATCACCTGCAAGGTATGGCTTTACTCCCAAGTCAACCCTGCTTTCTTAGTTGTTCTTGTCTTCTGGCAGCTCTGCACGTGCGCACAATGGGAACAGGCTCCAGGTGTGCTTCTGCCTCACTGCTGTTTAACTCCCTCTCTGCCTTCGACATAGAGCCCTTGTCTGAGCTTTCCTCAACCCCCAGGACTGGCCCATGTTCCTCCCCAACCTCCTAACTGTCTGACTCTGCTGCCAGTTCCATTGGCTGCCAGTGGGCCACAACATTATCTTTTCTTCTGTGAAGGAAGTAACTCACTGAATATAAAATATAACATAGGTAGTCTTCTAGTTTTGATGATAATTGAGCCCAAATTTCTGTTGCTAAGCGAGATAATTAATTTTGCCCCATTTTATGACTGTTCTTGCCACAGTTGTTAAATGAATGTGGCTTCCCCATTGACAATTCCCCATTATCAGAGAGTCTCAAAATGTGATCACATGACCCCAGGACATGGCAACCATCATGAATGTAAACCGGTTGCCAAGTGTCTTAATTTTGATGTTGTGATGCTGTGAGGATGCTGCAACTGTTGTAAGTGTGGAAAACGGTCATAAGTCACTTTTTTCAGTGCAGTTGTAACTTTGAACAGTCATTAAATGAACAGTTGTAAATTGGGGACTACCTGTGTAGTCAGGTCTAAGCATTTCTAAATTCTTATTGGAGGATATTTTAATAGCCAATGAATGAATACCTACTGAATGCAAAAAAGCTTAGGTGTAGGTGTACCAAAATCTTGTGCATGTCTACAAACCATTAAGTAGATTGGTGATACACATACATACATACTTACATTCACATATTGCTGAAATATCACTTGGTATAATCTAATAATAGTTAAGCAAATTATAAAACTATCTGAAAAATGTTGAACAATCAGAAAACCCATAAGCATCCCTCCTCTTCCTTATTTTTTAGGATGTTGACAAATGGTCATTTGATATATTTTCCTTAAACGAAGCAAGCGGAGGCCACAGTCTGAAATTTATGATGCATGAATTGTTCACCAGATATGATTTATTGAGCCGTTTCAAGGTGAGAACCTTTCTCTACAAATACATATGTAAAAGGCAAAGGGTACCTGGTCTTTTTTGCTTCCTCAATAGCCTCATTCCCCACCTGTCCTCACTTCCATCTCATATGTCTCTCTAGCAGATTCAAAGACACATAGCAACCAGTAAGAGAAAAGGAAGCCCATAAATAGCAGTGATATGCATTTGCAATACATTCTCAAATTAGGAAATAATTTAATATGCATTCCATTTGATTGCTTGCAATAGGTGGAGTAATTTCTAAAATGATCAAATAGTGCAGAAAGAATGGTGAACCTGCTCTGTCTATGCTATGCTTTTGGGCTGTTTTACTAGGATGAACTTGGAGAGTGTAGTCTTGTCAAAGCAAAGGATATAGGAGGCAGCATTTTGAAAGGCCAAAGGCCAGGACTTTAAACTGTAAAGATGATTGGGGGGGGAAGGGGATGTTTTTCCTCAATAGTTAATTCAAGTGAAGTTGTATAGGCTTTATCATAGACAACAACACGTACTGTCTCCTCCGTTCTCGTCCGGAATATTATTTTTGTTGTTTTTGAAAGCCCAGCTGGAACTGTTTGGCACTCTGTAATGATTGCATAAAAATCATGACTGGTTTATTTCTAGTTTATTCCATTCCAAAAGCTTGGAAAAAAGATAGGGTTCTCTACCTCTTTGGTGTGGTTCAGGTTTAAGCAATGGTATTGCTGTGTTTATTTGTTGACGATACAAGAGAAACATGACTATTGGGTATAATGTGGCCATTAGAGGAAGAAGAAAGGGGCTGCCTTTGCATCCAGGTGACCAGACCAATCACCATGGTTCTTGTTTCCTTATCAGGAGACAAAGATAGAGATAATGTGAGAAAAAGATAGGGAGGCAACTCACTTCAGTTTAGCATATGGCCTGAAAGTGATAGAGCTTGGCCATTGAGAACTGAAAGTATTCATTTTCCTGTTTTATCACCAAGTGCAAAGTCTGACTTTAGACTATTCATTTACTTGTCCTCTTTTTCTGGTGACATTTGGAGGGTGGACTGGTAAAATTGATGATGTGTGAAATCGTGCAAACCTTTATACCTCATAACCTTGCAGACATGTTGATCTTGGAGATTCCTCTTCCTCCTCCTTTCTTTATTTTGCTTTATGGTTTTTGACTCTTTCAGATTCCTGTTCCAAGTCTTATTTCATTTGGAGAAGCTTTGGAAATTGGCTACAGCAAGTATAAAAATCCTTACCACAACTTGATCCATGCAGCTGATGTTACCCACACTGTACATTGCATCATGCTTCTGACTGGGATCATGGTAAGGGCAAAAGCTGCAGCGTTAGGGTTCCTTTCTGTGAATATTGCTAGGAAACTGATAAATAATGTGTGCAAGAGTAAGCTACAATGGTCTTCATACTCTCTTGAAACTCGAGATTATGCAAAACCTTGAATCTTAGTTGGCAAGGGTGAACTATTTGTATTACAGATGACGGATTTTGTTTTTCTTGATTAGCACTGGCTCACTGAACTGGAAATATTAGCCATGATTTTTGCAGCTGCAGTTCATGACTATGAACATACTGGGACTACAAACAATTTCCACATTCAGACCAGGTAAGCATGATGCTTATTAATTGGAACAAAATTCTGATCTGGAAGCAGCCTCCCCACATGTTGGATTTATAGAAGATTTGCAGGTGATGCATACTTACACTAGTAATGCCAACAGCACACTGCACAAGACTCTCTTACAATAGTTGCTGAGTTTTAAGAAGACTGAGTGAGAGCAAGAAGAGAAAAGAAACAAAGTAAATGGAGATAATTAGTTATTAAGTACCATATTATTCAGAGTATAAGATGCAGTCCCCCCCTACAAGAAAATTTGGGGGCATCTTATACTCCGAATGTAGCTTTTTCAAAGCTTTTTCTCAGCCCTAATGAGGCACTAACGAGTGAAGCGATTTTCCAGGCTTCCCCTGCTTTTCTCCTTGCTTCTCTCTCTGACGATCAGCTGTGCTTTAGAAGCTGTTTTTTATCCCCAACCAGGGGATAAAAAGCAGGCCCGTGCTCAAAACCAGCAAACTTATGTGCTGAAGCTGACCAGACTAAGGACGCTAGCCAGATGAATACCTGGTAGGCAGAATTTTGTTTTCTATTTTCCTCCCCCCAAAATAATGTGTGTCTTATACTCTGAAAAATATGGTTCTTCAGATCTGCACAGTTCACAAGGGGCCCGTGCAGCATTCCTTGAGATAGGCTAGGCAAAGAGAATGTGACTATGGGTAGTCCTTGACTTACGGCCACAACTGAACCCAACATTTCTGTTGTTAAATGAGTCATTTGTTAAGCGAGGTTATTCCCCATTTTACGATCCTTTCTTTCCTCAGTTGTTAAGTGAGCCACTGCAGTTCTTAAGTTAGTTACACGGTTGTGAAGTGAATTTGGCTTCCCCGTTGACTTTGCTTGTCAGAAGGTCAGAAAAAGGGATTGCATGACCTTGGGAGACAGCAATGGTCATAAGAATGAAGCAGTTGCCAAGCATCTGAATTTTGATCACATGATCATGGGGATGCTGCTAAGGTTGCAACTGTGGAAAATGGCCACAAGTCACTTTTTTCAGTGCTGATGTAACTTTGAATGGTCACTAAATGAGCTGTTGTAAGTCGGGGATTACTTGTAATCCAGAGACTCGCTATTTCAAGCTTCAAAGGTGAGCAGGGATTCAAATTCGGATCTTGATAATTAAAATTCATCATGTCAAGCTGGTTCAGTAGACCTTTTTCTATCACTGTGAGACAGAATGTAGTCCCAACAATTACAATTTATGCTTTCTCAGTTCCTATTGATTATTTTAAGCAATTTGTTTAATAGGAACAAAGAAGGATTCTCAGATTTATATAGAATGAATACTACTTTGGGTGGGTGAGGTAGTATATTGATAATGCTGTGGCTTTTTATATCGTGGCGACCAAAACTGGATGCAATAATATTCCAATGTGGCTTTACCAAGGCATTATAAAGTTAGCCATTAGCAAAATAAACTTAGAAATTGGCTCAGCTGCTTTGGGCTGGGGTTAATTGGAATTTAACATCTGAGATATTTTTTTACACTTTTTTATACAGTCACCAGAACATTGGATTGGTTCCCTTGTAAAGAAATTTGTGTTCAGTTGCACTAAAGATCCATTAACTTTGTCACGGGATCAGATAGTTCTACTTCTATATATCAATGTAATAGTCTTTCTATCCAGATAGACATCTTTTTCCTCTCCTAGAGAGAGGAGTCAATTTTTCTCACCCATTGTTCACTTTAGTGTTAACCACATTCATCAGGGCATTAAACCAGATCTATTTTTTCCAGTATCATATCTGCTTTCCAGGCAAAATGAAAGTTTTACATCTCCTGTAGTGATTCAAACTCCAAGCCCTTTTCTATTTGGATCTAAAAGGAATTGACCTTGTGTGCTATGGAAGCAGAAAAGCGCTCTTTCCATTTAGAGTTCCATGGCAAAAATAAATCCAGATACACTGCAGTTTCTGACTCCTGAAAATTCCCATGTTTCTAAAGCTTCCAGAAGCTGCATCATTTTGTACAAAATTAAATGATGATATTTTGAGTGCTTTTCTGGCTATTTAGTATTTTGCAACACACACACACCCCTCTCTCTCTCTCTCTCTCTCCCTCCCTCCCTCCCTCCCTCGCCTCTCTCTTCCCCTCTCTCTCTTCCTCCCCCCTCTCTCTTTCTCCCTTCTCCTCCCCCAGTGGTGGAATTCAGCCAGTTCGCCAGAGAACCGGTTGTTTAATTACTTGAATCCCACCACTGCCCTCCTCTCACTCCCCCCTCTTTCTGTCTTCCTCCCTTCCTGACTTCCTTCCTCCTCCCTCTCTTATATATAAAATATATAAAATATTCTCTCCCTATCTGCCTCCCTTCCTCCTTCCGCCGCCTTTCTCTGTTATATATAAATATATATAAAATTAAACAAGAATCGGAAAAACAGAAAGAGATAGATAGGACAGAATTATTCATTTGCCAGGAAATAATGTACATGGGAAAAATCCATTACTCCTTTGAAGGAATAATAAAATCATGTTTACATTATATCATCTCCGTTTATTCCATGTTTGGACCATACCTCTGTTTACAAAATATCTCATTTTTAACACTTCCGCTGCCTGTGGTATTATGGACCTCCTCTGCAAAGTAAATTCAATCCAATGTTCTTATCAGGGGAGATGGTCCTGTTCACCTATGTATTTGAATAAAAATGGAACAAAGAATTAGCACCATTTTGCCACCTACATTCATTCATTGTAATGAATAGCTTCATTATAATATAGAAGCCCTACAGGTGCCAGAGTTTGTAGTCTCACATCTAGCGGGGAAAGTTTCATTTGGTTTCATTTCAACCAGCCATATCTCCATTTAACTAAGAGAACAAATGGATAAAACCATAGTTGGGTTGTGAACTTCTGGCTTATTAGTTCCTTCTCTGCATTTAGGTCAGACGTTGCTATTCTGTACAATGATCGCTCTGTTCTTGAAAACCACCATGTTAGTGCTGCTTATAAGATTATGCAGGAAGAGGAAATGAATATTCTGGTGAATCTAACAAAAGATGAATGGAGGTAAGGTTGATATCCTGATTAAGAACATCATTCATTCATCATTCATAACACTCAGAAATCTAATGCTTATTGACTGACTGCTATGTCTTTATCAAAGCTATCATATTATATCTTCTAATGTTGATGTTCTGCATCATGTGGTTTTTAAATCCCTATCAGTGCTGTTTTTCAATAAATGAATTTCTCAGATGAGGTGAGTAATCAAACCATGTTCAGTATTGTCTGGGATATAATATTGGTTTGGTGAACTTTGCCATTGTGGAAAGCTAGTTTGTCTGGTTACCCAACAAGGGCTGCAGTAGAGGTCAAGCATCACAATCAACTCTCTCAAAATCCCAGTATGATCTCAGATTTGATTTGGTTTGATTTGATTAGACAGAGACATGAAATTCAGTATCCAAACCTGTGGCAGGTGCGATTAGTGACTTTGGACCAGTGAAGTACACTAATAATACCGTGGTTTCAGTATGCAAACACTGGAGTAGCAACTTTATTTTCAGAAAGAAAACTGACATGCAATAGTTTAGCATTGTGGGTAAACATTTGATTCAGCCATTTTTAAAGCCATTTTTCGGCCACCCCAGGCTTTATAGGAGCAGTGGACTAAACACGACGCTACGTACAAACCGGAACTGACTTCCAGTTTGCTTGTAGGGCGTTTTTTAGTCCTCCAGAGCCTTCAGGGAAGGGCTTGAAGCCTCCAGGGGTAGAGGGGGGCTGTTTTCATCCTCCCCAGGCTCCTATAAAGCCTCTAGAGCCTGGGGAGGGTGAAAAAAATGGGGGGAGCGCCTGTCATGCGTGCAAGCGCACTGGGGTGTGTGCATTGCATTATGGGTGTGGCACGGCAGCACATGACCCTCCTGCGCTCCCTCCCCCCATGGCACACGAGCCTAACAAGGTTTGCCATCGCTGGACTAGATGCATCCTAATGAATTGGGCATTGTAGTAAGACAATTAGTCTAGAAAGACTAGACTTGTAGGAGTCATGTTATTCAACTGTGACAAAAAAAAATCAGGAATCTTGTAGTACGTTTTCCAACTAATAAATTTCTTTATTATTTTTTAAAAATAGATATTTATCAAAATAAATTAATAAAAATAGTTAATCAGAAAAGTTGCTACCAGGTCCCTGATTTTGATAGCAGCTTTTAGGATTAATAAATTCTTAATTTTTCTCTTACAAGTCCTACTGCCTGAATTCTAGTCTTACTAAGACACCAGTGCAGCTGGTGTCCTTGGGCTAGTTATATACTCTCAGCCCTAGAAAGAAGGTAAGGGCAAACTACTTCCAAAATCTTGCCAAAAAAAACCTTCATGGACTTGTCCTGGTAGTTACCAGAAGTCAACACTGACTAAAACGGACCTAAAGAAAACCCCTTACTTTTAAGTCGTAAGCCTTCATATACCCATGCCTACTTCCTCAGATATATAACATGGCTTGACTGAAATGGAATTATGATACATAGAGAGGGAAAGAGCAAGAGCAAGGAGAAACAAGGTAGTGAAGGTTTAGCTAGAACCAGAGGTGGTATTCAGTAGGTTCTGACCAGTTCTGAGAACCGGTAGCAGAAATTTTGAGTGGTTCAGAGAACTGGTAAATACCACCTCTAACTGACCCTGTCCCCATCTATTTTCTGCCTCCTGAGTCCCAGCTAATCGGGAGGAAATGGGGATTTTGCAGTAACCTTCCCCTGCCATGCCCACCAAGCCATGCCACACCCACCAAGCCACGCCCACAGAACCTGTAGTAAAAACAAAAAAATATTCATTCATTCATTTAAATTTATTATAGTGGCCCAAATACCATGGACTCTGGATGGTGCATAAAATTTTAAATGTAATTGAGACAAACATCATCTTTCCTGAAATGGCCATTAATTTGCTTTTCAGGAGCTCATAAAGTGACATAACCCTGATAATTACCTCAATGTTATTTCTCCCTGTTGGCATTTGGTACCATCCGCTGCTTCAACACAGGGGCAGGATAATGGATTTTCAAATGGACTTAACTGAATCTGGCTAACTGCCCATCTGTCAAACACTGGCTGATATATATTACCTTAATTGTAACTTTTCTTGGGAAAAAACTGCTTAAATTTTTTTATTATATAAAGTTCCTTCTAAATCTCTCTCAGATTTAGAATTAAATGTAAAAATAATTTATAGATGGTACCTGTACTGCAGCTGCTTAAGCTTGCATTACATTTATCAGTCTTTCTAGATTATCATGAATGAAGGCAAATATACATGTCCCAGGATAATGCTGCAGGATCCAATCTGAGCCGGTCTCCCGAGTCAGAGGTTTAGTCTCCTGAGCTTCCAGATTCATGCTTAAAAAATGTTCTCTAGATTGTGTTGGAGAAGTTGTAACTAAATGAGCATATATCATGCTCTTTGTATCAATAGTAATTCTATTATTTATAGAACAATAGAAAGTTTATAACAGCGGTGTCAAACTCAAGGCCCTTGGGCCAGATTCAGCCTGCGGTGTACTTATATCTGGCCCGCGAATACTGAAGCATCGACCCGTGGTACCTCTTCCAGCAACAACGGAGCTTGTGAGGACAAGCTCCGTTTTTGCTGGCAGATGGTTACAGGAGGCCATTGCAGCTGAAAACGGACCTCGGAAGCCTGTTTTCGCTGGCAAAGTGCTTGGGGCACCACAGGAACCCCCAACACAAGGAACGTTGAGCTGGTCACATCCACCCTGATCCACACCCACCCCAGCCCCCCAAGGTCAAACACAACTCTAATGTGGCTTTCAATAAAATTGAGTTTGATACCCCTGGTTTATAAGAAAACTGGGGAGGGAAAATACACAGTTTCAATTATAATGCTAATATGACTTTATTGTTCATTTCCCCCTAAAACATGTAAAATGATGACACACAAGACATTCATTTATTTTATTGTAACTGTTGTCTGCTAGATTTACCTCTGGTGCAAAGGGAAAATTTCTATCCAGATAAACTCCAGGATAGCAGACAAATCCATTGCATCCTAATATGTCTGGATGAAGCATTTAAAATAACATTAATTTTACTTTATTTGCACCAATTTAAATTATTTACATAATGAGATCATGCATTTCATCTTTTATAATGCAGTTTATGTAAATATTGCAAATGAAATCATTTATGTATAATTTATGTAAATCTGTCATTACGTAAGTGATATAAATAATTACAGGGAAAGAAGTTTGCATTTAAAGAATGCTCAGGAAGAACAGAACTCTTTCTCCCAAATAGCCAATTAAATCAAGGTTTTACTCTGCATCTTTCTTTGAATGATTAATATCTAAATTATAGGAAATAGTTTTGGCTGAAAATGTAAAACAGTAGATGAGAAAGTAAGACACTTTAAAAATGGATGCTTATTCACATTTAATCTCCATGTTTTTGTTATATCAACAAAACAATTCCTAGTAGATTATCCATGTCTGCCCAAATAGTTTTTCCATCTCTTTTATTCTGCCAGATTAAAAAAAATATTCCCAGAAGTTTATATCATGAAATCTAAACAGAATTTAAAACAGTAATAGAAATAATAAATATGGATGTTTAAAATTGGATATTTATCCTTAAGATAACAAATGGATTTATAAGTGCATTTTTTTTCTTTTTCTGTAGCATCTGTCTTCTGTTTGTTACGATGATGAGTTTGTCATTGCAATGTAGTTAAATGGGAATTTAAAACATCAGGGAAAGAAAATTGATTTGATTTTCCTAAAAAATGCTTTTTTTCTGTAAATAATTCATTTTAAACACACTTTTCAGTCAACAGCTGCTCATAATCTGGAGAGCTGCACAGCCTGAAAAATGATGACATTTGATCCCATGTATTTATTTGACAACCGTGAATTAGTTCAGTTCATTGAAAAAGGCAGAGCCAGTGAAATTCCCCAACATCTCCAGTGAATGTCATGGCATGTTCAACTGCAGCCTCCTGTTGTAGCTAACTGCAATTCCTCAGGGTACAAGCAGATCACCTGCAAAAAATTTTTTTGCATTTAGTGTAGAAAAGGATAGAGATTGTAAATAGAATGTTTGGAATAAGAGAAATTATTTTGTAACAATATTCCAAAGGATTTCATTACATCCTATCCTCCATTGCAACACCCTGCTTTCTTATGCACAGTTGCACACACCAAAACTTCAACCATAAGTTATTATAGCTTCGCATAGCCATTTTGTTATAGCAATCTATTTAATTCAGTATTTTTTTTACATTGATTGAGAAGTCTTTCAGTTTTCCAGCAGAGAGTTTCCTTAAAGACTCCCTGCTTAATGGTGCTTAAATGTCACCATGAAAAGTATATTTTGTGGTGACCTTATTCAAGAGGGGATTTTTTTTTAAAAAGTCACAGGAGTAAAGAGTACAACTGAAATTTTTAGATCGGGAGGGAGATTCAGGCTGCTCTGACTCAAAAGAGCATATCCATGACATGACACATGCTGTCTTGTCTTCCTTTCTCTAATACACCCCACCACTACCCTTAACAACAATAACAATTGCAAACAAGTGGGAGAGGACAACCTTTGAGTTTTTTCCTAGTGTTTGTGGTTGGAAATAGAGGGAAATTATACTTTCTGCAGATATCCATTGCCAGATCTCATTTATCAATGCTTAGAATAATTTTACTTTATTGTCGCTTTACATATACACTAATCGGCATTCGTTAAAATGAAATTTAGTTGCATACGGCTCTCAAAGGATCACCACTTCCAATATATATTACATGAACATGACAAAAAAATATATGCATATACCCACATATTTTATGACCCAGAGAAACAACACAGTCTAATTCAGATGTATACGTGTACATGGCGAGAAAAGCTAATCTTGCGAGTGTACCAGACGGATGGCATAGGGAACAAAGCTGTTACGGAATCTGGCAGTCTTGCTTTGAAACCTCCTCCAAATGCGATTTGTTTACATTGCACTTCCTTTCCCTCTCAAAATGGGTAGAAAAAAAAAGACCTTGGGAAAATATTCCTGAACATCTGTGGTCCTAGAATATTCTAAAATCAAACCACTTCGAATTAATTACTGACCAGCTCAGGAATTGACATATCCAAGATAGCATGAACTAGTATAAAATAACCCAAAACTTATTGTCATAAAGCAAACGTACCCTGGGCATTTAATTGAAAGGGAATTGCACGTTACTAATGAATGACAGTTGCTACAGGACATGCTTCCCTGTTTCCATAGAAAATATTTCCTTTCCAAAATATGATTGACACATCAATGTGTTTGGGGAAGATTGTCACGCACAGAGTACCACATAAATACATTTCTATTCCAAATTACAAATTTGGTTGCTGTACTCCTTCATCCACTACCTCTACAACTTTAGAGAGATCTTCTCCAACAGGGAGCTCTTTATGGTAGGCCCCAAGCTTTCCAACATAGTGGACCAGCGGATGGTTTTGTGCAAGGGGCAGGTACACATACAAGTACAGCTCCATTTGCACAAATGGAGGGCATGCACTCTCCCCGCTTGCACAAATGCAGATTCACACACCTGTCTGCCCACCCACCTGCTACTTGCATGGCCGTGGCCTGGGTGATTGGGGATCCCTACAGTAGGGTATCTTTTGGAAGGAAATCACTTTCTCTAATTACATATTTTAATGTAGATCTGGATATTTTTGTGTCTAGAGTTGTTATAGGGTGATGATGTTATTGTGTTACTGGAACAGGCCTAAAATTTGAGGTCCATTCTCCTTCATTTGGAGGGAAGGTGGGATTTTTAGCTTTATAAATGATTCCTCTCTTAAGTCCTTAACATGCTTAATTACTTTTCTTTTTGCTGAAAATTTAACAGAACCAATTTTAGGCCACAAAAATGGGCTAGATATGGAGGCTCAGAATTTCCATTTCTGCCCTGTTGGTTGCTTCTGTCTATGTTATCCAGTGAGATGTTTAGATAATGATGGCAGAATTATAACCATGTGTAAATCTGTTCACTGCCATAGCAGACAAGCAGGAAAGCCAACCCCCATTGTATCTAAATCTCTGGTCACGATTTTGAAAAGATTTGCTGTAAAAATATAGATAATAGTAGTATTATAGTTATGTTTTTAAAGCTGTCTAGCATAAAATTGCAGGTTATTGTTCATTGTTTCAAGTAATTTTACCTCTTTTCTAATGTTGTTTTTGCTTCTGAGAAACAAGTGAGTCAGTGCAGTACAATCCACGTGCCTCAGTACAAAATTAATGCCACCGTAATCACTTTGATTGCCCACAGGGATCTGCGCAACCTGGTTGTTGAGATGGTTTTATCTACTGATATGTCTGGACATTTCCAGCAAATCAAGACGATGAGGCACACTCTTCAGCAAACAGAAGGGTAAGTGGCATTCCTTCGTCTCTCCTTCTGAAGCTGTAGAAGGCTTGTTAGTTTGAATGATGTCCTCAATCTGGAGCAAGGCTTATTTTTGTAGAGAGATAATGAGAAAAATGTCTTTCATTGGACAGGATAGACAAAGCCAAAGCCATGTCCTTGATCCTCCATGCTGCTGACATCAGTCATCCATCAAAATTGTGGGTTCTGCACCACCGATGGACAAAGGCCCTGATGGAAGAATTTTTTCGACAGGTACTTCTCTCCAATGTATTTATAAACATTTAACAAGCCATGGCAGATTGCACTAGCACTTAGACTTATATACCGCTCCATAGTGCCTTACAGGATTCTCTAAATGATTTACAGAGCTAGCATATTGCCTCCAACAATTTAGGTCCTCATTTTACCGACTTCATAAAGATGGAAGGCTGAGTCAACCTTAAGATGGTGAGGATGGAGCTGCTGGCAGTTGGCAGAGCTAGCCTGTAATACTGCATTCTCACCACTGGGCCACCATGGCTTTGGCGCAGTGGTTAGGGTCAGGCATTTCATCCATTTTATTTCTTAACTGGTTTTTATTCCAATCTTTTAATAGCCAATTAATAATGTAAGTAATGTCCTATATAACGTTGACATAAATTATTGAAATTATAGCAAAAGAACAAAATGCAGGAGCAAAGAACAGTTCAAACCTGGACATTCAGTGTGAAAGAGTCATTTTCCCAGCATCTGAAAGTTGAGATACTAGGATCAGGAAGGCAGGGGGGCTTCCATGATTGAAAAGACCCTCGCCCACTCATCTCCCATGTGATGATAGATATCTGGAGAAGGCTTTGCAAGGATGCATGAAGAAAAATACAATCCTTTGAACTACTTTGTGAAGTGACTATACTCATACCCAGATTCTAAGAAATGGGTGGGATTTTTGGAGGTGCCAAAAGAAACCCTTTAGATACTTTGTTTGCCCCAAAGTAATCAAACTAAACCCTTTCTTTTATTTTGGAATGGTGCGTGTTATTTTTATAGTCCAGCACTGTGAGGTTTCAAAGGGTGCAGATATAGCAATCGTTATTAAATCAGGAATTGTATTGCTCATACATGTCACCTTTTCCATTCCCGTGTGCACTAGGTTTAATATTTACTCATAATTTCCTTCAGGCAAAATTCTCAATTAAATGCAAAATTATTGTTTTATTCAGTTCTCTGCAATTCCCAAAATGTCCAAGCAGCATAACTATAAAGCTTGGAAAGACACCAAGTTTGGAATTTAGTCAATTATTAAAATTCCAGTTGGATAAACGACGACTGGAAATACAAATCAAATTGTAATTTTAAAACATTATAACTGAACAGTCAGGACATAACTGTTAATAGAAAACAAATGTTTGAAATGTGTTTTTATTGCCTTTAAGATAATAAAAGAAAAAGGGAAGGAACAAAACACTAACATAATGCAGATACATACACTCTCAAATAAATAGCACATAAAAAGTGAAAAAACAACAGAAAAAAGAAAGAAACTAAGTATAATACATCATTATGACATTTAACAGTTACAATTCTGTATATACTTACTGAATGTAAATATTATTCAAGTGCGTAAACATTTATTTCTAATCCTTTTATATAGCTATCATTCTTCTACTATACCATATATTGTATATACTATACTTTGTACAAATGAGTACCTTATTTCACTACGCTTGCCCATACCAAATCTACATTATAAATAATCTGCACAAATGTAATTAGGTCTTCAATCCAGTGAACAAGTAGAGCCATATATTTATCTTTCCAATGCTGTAATGTCAATCCTTTGGCTATCGTAAGGACACCGAGAATCCATTTACCTTGTCCAGAAGTTGATAGAACACAAAACAACAACAACAACAAAAGGTCTCAGTTGACATACTGAACAGAGTGTGTTGAAAGACATATAGTCGCAGACCATGAGTAATCAAGGGGTTCCATCACTCACTATGACAGATACAGCTTAAGAGTGATACTGGAAGCAATGAGAAAGGTTCAGGCTTGCTTACCAATTTGTGTACCTTTTTTCTTTTCTTATTTAGGGTTGTATTGGCAGGTGTTTGGTTTTTAAATAGTTAAGGTAAAGATTCCCCTCACACATGTGTGCTAGTCATTCCCAACTCTCTGTCAAAGGCGCATGGAGTGCTGTTACCTTCCCATCAAAGGTGGTCCCTGTTTTTCTGCTTGCATTTTTTACGTGCTTTAAAACTGCTAGGTTGGCAAAAGCTGGGACAAGTAACAAGAGCTCACTCCATTAAGTGGCACTAGGGATTCAAACCACCGAACTGCTGACCTTTCTGATCAACAAGCTCAGGGTCTTAGCCACTGAGCCACTGCGTTCTGTTTTTTAAATACTTAGAAACATATTTACATTGTTGTAGTGGCTAAATGCTCACACTTACTTTGACTTTGACTTTATTTTCACTTACTTTCAATTATATGTTGAGAATCGTATGTTTTCTTCCCCCGACTTTAGGGAGACAAAGAGGCAGAGCTGGGGCTACCATTCTCTCCTCTCTGTGACCGGAAATCCACCATGGTGGCACAGTCCCAAATAGGTAAGGGCTGGTTTCTTTAAAAAAAATCTTACAATGAAAGGAAGAAATGCTCGACAGAACAGAATTGTCTTTGTTAGGCAGTTCAACCTCCAATTATTTTTCAATATGCATTACTTATGGAGAATAGAATCACTGGAAAAATTAGGTAGAGGATTCAGAGTTTTTAACTACTGTTTTGGAATCCCAGCAGGTTTTCTCAATTCTGGACACCACTGCTGGTGTCGATGAGGAAGAGCCTTCACAGTGTACCTTTTTATGTTGAGTTCAGTTTTTGGCTTGTCAGGCTCTTAGTGGAACATATTTATGCTTTGACAAGTGTTTTCTTTTAAACAAAATGAAGACCAGACAAGCAGCACAAGTGCATTGTTCAGTACTGCCATCTCAGAGCCGTGGGCTGAATTCTGTCTCCAAGGGTTGTTTCTTGTTTCATTCACTAATCTGACAGAACGTTGCCAACATGTTGTCAAATCACACCAGCAACACATAATAGTCATTTCAAGTATAAATCCAATCACATAAAGGTTCAGATGCTCAAGTCGAAATTATCTGAATTCATTTCAGTCATTTCAGTTCTGGCTTAGAATCAGCCTGGAGGCACTTACTGATGATTTGGGTGGCAACGGGATAGGACTAATGTGCCCCTTCTAATGTTGCTTAATCTCTCAATGGTTTTCAATACAATCAGTCAAACTTCTGATCCATCTCCAATAATTTAGGCAGGAGAGGAGATTATATTGCAATGGTTCTCCTCCTCCTTGAAGAGATAGATTTAGTTGCTCGTTGTAGGGGAGAACAGCTCAAGCCCCAGACACCTTAATTGGGATCTACGTATTCCCTACTACCGTGTTTTCCTGAAAATATGACCTACCCCGAAAGTAAGCCCTAGCTTGATTTTTACACATGCGTCCAATATAAGTCCTAACTCCCCCCAAAATGAGCCCTAGTTAAGACCCTGCCCACTCCATTGCACCTGGTTGCATGGGATGGGGCAAGGTGCATGGGTAAAAATCAAGGTGCATGGGTAAAAATCAAGTGAGGGTGAGGATGGAGGGAGGGTTGAGCTGCTTACCTTGAGACATTTGCAGCCAGGCCTCACACAGACCTCCTGGGACCAAAAATGTGGTGCGGGGACGACGACAATGCACCTCCTGCATTCCCCCGGGTCCCCGCACATGTGCATGGGTCTCTAGCACGTGCAGCAAAGACCTGAAAATCAGCTGGCCAGTGGTAGGAAGGATCACGGGTCTGAAGAATGCATATTTGTAGAACCATCTTCTCTCAATAAGATCCAGCTTGGTTTGCTATGTATCTGGTCAGAATTACAAGATTAGCAAGGCCGTGAAGCCAAAGAAACAAGGATTTCAATTAAAAAGAAATATTGTAGGTATTGTAGCATCATCTTGAAAGCTTGTCACAGTTTTTCTCTACCATACCTGATGCCTCTGAATGGTTCGTTGTTCCCCTCTCCAGACAGGCGACATTCTTTCATATATTTCTCCCAATTTGAAGTTGTCATCTTTTAGAGCCAAAGGTAAAATGCCTTTCAAACTACGACTTCCTCCTCTGGAAGAGCATACTCCCAGTGTGCAAACTGACTCTTCTCTCTCCTGGCTTTTCAGAAGCTGGTGGCAACCTGGTCGTTCCATTGAATCAAGCAAAATTGTCAGGGCTTGAGCAGTTCTATACTATGGTTAATGCTTTTAGTCATGCCTTCCATTGCCATAGGAATACTTTTAGTTTCCGGTTCCTTTCATTGTATGTATTTGAACCCCAATTGCAGAGTGGGGAATTTGCACAGAATTAGCCTTATACAAGTAGCCCTTGATTTACGACCGCAGCTAGGACCAGAATTTCCATGGCTGAGCAAGATGATTGCTAAGTGGGTTGCACCTAATTTTGCAACTTTTCTTTCCCACTGTTGTTTAAGCGAATCACAGCACTTAAGTGAAACATGCAGTCGTTAAGTAAATCCAGCTTCCCCCATTGTCTTTGCTTGTCACAAATGGCAATCACATGATCCTGGGACACTACAACGGTGGTAAATACATGTTGGTTGCCAAGTGCCTGAATTTTGATCACATGACCATTCTGCAACAGTTAAAAGCACGAGGACTGGTTGTAAAAAAATTTTCCAGGGCATTGTAACTTGGCTAAGCAAATGTCTGTAAGTTGAGGACTTCCTGTATGCCCTGCAAACAAGCAAACAAACAAACAAAATGCTGGTTAACAGAAAGCATCTGAGAGTCAGCATTGTGAAATTCATTTCAGATGAAACATGCAGAAGGGGATGCAACATAAAAACTAGCTGAATTGAGGGACAAACACATTGGTGGGATTCAGCCAGTTCGCATCAGTTCTGGAGAACCGGTTGTTAACTTTCTGAGCAGTTTGGTGAACTGGTTGTTGAAAGAAATCATTAGGGCAGAGAACCGGTTGTTAAATTATTTGAATCCCACCACTGGACAAATGTAACAATGAAATAATCCCTGATTGTTAGTGGCCAACTCTGCGCTTTTCTTCATTTAGTGCTTTTTTCCAGAGAGAGAACCTGCAGAATAATTACTTGATTAAGAAATTGAAAACCTGTAAATACAAAAGGTTGAGTTCTTCTTCAGCTTTTATGTTGTGAGTCAAGACAAAAATCACAGTCCTGGAACTACAGCACACTACATTCAGAATAAAATAAGTATATCAAGCTGGAGGCAACTGTGACAAGGCATCTCCTATATCGGACGCCATCATAGATTCCAGTCTGCTGAACTCTTTCTATTCCCTTTCCCATTTTTCCTTACACCTCCCTTCTGTGCACTATGAACAAAATACAACTAATAATAATAATAATCTTTATTGTCATTGTAAAAATTACAATGAAATTGGTTATCTAATCCCACATACCAGACGGAACAAACAAAATGATTATACAATACAATAGCAGAGTTGGAAGGGACCTTGTAGGTCTTCTAGTCCAACCCCCTGCGTGGGCAGGAACCTTATACCATTTCAGGCAAATGGCTATCTAACATCTTTTTAAAGACTTCCAGGGTTGGGGCATTCACAACTTCTGGAGGCAAGCTGTTCCAGAGGTTAATTGTTCTAACTGTCAGGAAATTTCTCCTTAGTTCTAAGTTGCTTCTCTCCTTGATTAGTTTCCACCCGTTGCTTCTTGTCCTGCCCCCAGGTGCCTTGGAGAATAGTTTGACTCCCTCTTCTTTGTGGCACCCTCTGAGATATCGGAACACTGCTATCATGTCTCCCCTGGTCCTTCTCTTCATCAAACTAGACATACCCAGCTCCTGCAACCGTTCTTCATATGTCTTAGTCTCCAGTCCTCTAATCATCTTGGTTGCTCTTCTCTGCACTCTTTCCAGAGTCTCCACGTCTTTTCTACATCGTGGCAACCAAAACTGTATGCAGTATTCCAAGTGTGGCCTTACCAAGGCACCATACAGTGGCATTAACACTTCACGTGATCTAGATTCTATCCCTCTGTTTATGCAGCCTAGAAGCCTAGATTGTCTATGGAGATTCTCAGTCATCCAGGTCCTGGTTATTCCAAAGGGGCTTTTTCAGGAGGCAGCTGGACTTTCTTGTTTTTCTTTGAAGACCTTTCACTTCTCATCCAAGGAGCTTCTCCAGCTCTGACTGGATAGTGTGGAATGGAAGGGTTTATACTCCTTGCAGACAGCTGGTCACTTGCATTCTCTTAGAGAGTCATTGAGTCAAACCTCAGGAGGTTTGACTATTTTCTCAGGGTCACCTGAGCAGAACAAGTGGGTGTGGGGCCTCCTTGGCTACAGGATGTTTTCCTCCCTGTTGCAGACTACAGAGGAACCATCTGCGCTTCAGTTTGGGATGCAGACAACACAGACTCATCCCCAGCAGCCCTGCACCTGTCTTCACAGGGCAGAAAACATCCTGCAGCCAAGAAGACTCCACACCCATTTGCCCTCTTCAGGTGACCCTGAGGACACAGATGAACCTCCAAGTGGCCTCAATGACTCCCTTAGTGACCAGCTGTCTGCAAGGAATATAAATCCTTCTGTTCCCCACCATTGTGTCAGACCTAAAGAAGCTTCTTGGATGAAAAGCGAAACTCCTACCCCCCCACCCCCCCAAAAAGAAAAAAAAACAAGAAAGTCCAGCTGCCTCCTGAAAAAGCACCTTTGGGACAAAGAAAACGGTTCAATTTTCAAAGAACTTGTTGGTTGAATCCAGAGTAATGTCTAGTGAATTTCTGGCTATTGGCAGCATTTAGAAGGAAAGGGGTTTTTTTTCCCTATTTTTTATTTATCGGGTCCCCCAACCCCACAAAAGATGTTTGGAAGAATATTGGCAGGAGGAGACATCTGTAAAATGTCAGGAGAAATAAGTGAAGTCTGTCTCGCCAATCCCTTTTTTTCCGTGCACAAAACCTTAACTGGATCTCAGTGCCCTTCCATTATTTCCTACTTATATAAATGGTGCTATTGGGGATTCCCATAGATGGGCTTTCTGTGTTCTCCTCTCCTGCCATGGATTGAAATGGATCCTTCTTTAGTTTCCCCAGTGCTAACATGGCCAGTGTTAAGATTTTCCTTCTGACTGAAAGAAGCTGTAAACGTTGCCGCTCCTCACCCCACCCTTTCTATTGTTCTACAGGTTTCATTGATTTCATAGTGAAACCAACATTTGCGCTTCTTACTGACTCCATGGAGAAAATAGTTTTTCCTCTTATAGAGGAAGCATCCAAGTCCGAAAGTCCTACCTTTGTGACAGCTCCAAGGTTTGAGGTTTTGGGTTGTTTGTTTGTGTTTTTTTCTTGTTTTCCTCCTGAACTGTTTTAATTTTCAGAAATTGCAATGATCCTGTTATAGTACTGCCATCTAGTGACAATATTTGCAATTGTTATCTGTGAATTGTATTCTACTCAAGTCGGAAACTGAATGTATAGAAAGGCAAAAGACAGGATATGTTTTTTTTATTCTGGTTTTGCTTATTGTAGAGTAGAATGTTTACATTTAAATTGCTATGTAGAAAATAGCAACAGCATTTAGACTTATATAGAGCTTCATAGTGCTTTTATAGCCCTCTCTAAGCAGTTTACAGAGTTAGCATATTGTCCCCAACAATCTGGGTCCTCTTTTTACCCACCTGTGAAGGATGGAAGGCTGAGCCAACCTTGAGCCTGGTGAGATTCAAAAATATTAAAGGAGGGATTGGAAGTCACATATATCTGATTTTTCTAATCCTGAGCAAATTGCAGGAAAATCATTTTCCTATGTGGATTATTTCTCCTCTTATTGTAATCCTTATAAACATTGACTTTAGATACTTTATCTGTCACCATCTGAAGTCAAAGGTGAATGTTTTGTTTTGATATCATGAAACACCTTTAAAATGAATACCTCTGCTCCATTTTAAAGAAGGAGGAAAGACTATACCAAAGTTAGCAGATGCTTTAGTTCTTCTAATCCAGTTTATTTAAGCTTCAGTGCTATGAATTCCTGGAAATCAGTATCATTGAAATCACTGAGGCTTGTTTCTAAATTAGCCTTTTCCATTTGTAGTCCTCTGGAAACCTTAGTTACAGCTCAAAGAATTTCCACCTATAGAGGGAGACTTGTTAGAATGGCCACTGTACTTTACTTTTCTTTGTTGATTAATCCTTGGGCCATATCAAAGTGCAAAATTCCAGACACAAATTATTACTAAAATCATATAAAAACAATTTAAAATGGAATTGGATAAAATACAATTTAAAATGAAATTGGAATAAAATATGATTTAAAATGAAATTGGAATAAATTGGTTGCTTTACAGTGTGCCTAGGAGCACATCACGAGAACCAATGAATTGATCCCAATATAGTTGAATTCTGCATTCTGGAAGTATGCAACATTTTGGAGTGTAGCAAAATTGTGCTGCTTTTGTGTTTCCAGGCAAGTAAAGGCATCTTCATTCTAATCTAACTTTTCCCCGTCTTTGTAGTGAAAATAGTACAGGAAGTACCAGCAGTGATGTAAACAAAAAGATAAGTATAAAAAATGCTGCATGTGTTGGTGGGACCTGCTCAGAGAACGCTTTGGCAATGGTGGATTTAAGAAGCTTTAAGGACAACCTATTCCAGAACATACAGGAAAACAAAGACAGGTGGAAAGATTTAGCAGAAAAAGGTATGTTTTCCTTTGCCAGTTCACCAATATGCAATTTCACCTTTCATCTGTGTTTGTTATACCATCTTGGACATACTGAATAACAAGACTATATTTGTTAATGGTCAAATAGATGAATGAAAACAAATAACTTCAATATAGCAATTATTCACCATATGCAAATAGGAAGACTCTTTTTTCTCTTCAATTTTTTCTCTGTTTTTGCAGAATTGTAGTCAAATTGCTATTTGTTCAATATTTCTAACAGCTGCATTTGTATATTCAAGCCACTAGATGGTATATATCTACATCTTGTATTTTGCATATCAGGAATACGTAGATGGAATATAGGTTAGAGAAATGGGCTGAGAATAAAAAGAGATCAATTTAATAGACCCAAATGTATGTTGTTCATTTGGAAAAATTGATCACATGCATAGATATCATGCCAATAGCTGGATTTTGTGGTTGGAATGACAAGCAGAATTTAAACCAGATGAATATGCTTTGGGGTTTCAAAAAAAAAACCCAACCCCAAATGCAATTTAAGCAACATAAATAAAAATGTACTTTTCGAATCATAGGAAGTTAATAGTTCTGTATCCTGTATTGCTCCAACTCCACTTGGTTTCTATGCTGGGATTCAAACAAACTAAAGTAAAGGATGGGAAGAAGGTCAGAAAAGAAGAGCGAACCAGAAACTAATTTTACATGAAGAGACTGAGAGGGACTGGGCAGTTACTTGGGGTTGGAAGGACAAAAATCTAGTGGACTTTCTAGTTCCACTGCGTCAAATACTTTTGCAGCTCTCTTTTTATAAATGGACAAAGCTGGAAGCAGTGGTGGGATCCAACTAATTTAACAACTGGTTCTTCCCAATGACTAAGTGGGTGGGATCAGCTCAATGTCCTTCATGGCAAGGTGGGGCGGCGCAGGCGAGCCAAAGCAACAGTGGCAATGGCTGGAGCTTTAGACTTACCTTTGTGCAGCAAGAGCAATGATGATTCTCCAATGCCTCATCTTTTGCTGGGTTTTGGGGCTCAACAGTCAGGGTTTTTAAAAATGTTTTTGCAGCAGGAAACAACAGGCAGCTACTTCCGGCCTTTGTTGATGCAGATGGGCACAACTCCGTCCTGAGACACTGGTCTGCCACCAGCACCGCTGCCTCTTTGCCAGGGAGAATGGCCTGCACCTGCAGCCTCTTTGCCAGCGTGAATGGCAAAGAGGCAGCGGCAGCAGGCCACATGTTGCGCGCTCTCATCCCCAGGGCTCTTTCTGCAATCCAGGAGGTCAGGGATTTCAGAGCCGGGGCCCTAGGCTGATGCTATGCAACGCCAGGTCCGTGGCCAACAAAGCCCCCCTCATCTACGACTTAGTGTTGGAGGGGGACCCGGACCTGGTGGGTATTACCGAAACCTGGTTGGGCCACGAGGGAAGAGTACCCCTCGAGGAGCCCTGCCCGAGCTCCTCGATGTGATCGCTGAGATGGCGGTTGATACCCCCAGGCTTTTAGTCATGGGGGATTTCAACCTGTCATCGGTAGGCGAGACATCTGAGGTGGCCCGGGAGTTCATGGCCTCCATGACGGCCATGGACCTGACCCAAGTAATTCATGGCCCCACGCACACCAGGGGACACACTCTGGACCTTGTTTTTGCCTCTGGCCAGTGGACGAGTGATCTAGGATTAGGGGAATTAGTCATCGAACCCCTGTCATGGTCAGATCACTCTCTCCTCCGGCTTGACTTTCCAACCGCTACACCCCACCGTGGGGAGGTGGAGCCAGAAGTGCCAATATGGTTCCGCCCCAGGCGCCTGATGGATCCCGAAAGGTTCCAGACGGAGCTTGGGCCAATACCTGAATCCCTGACCCGCGACCCGACTGAGGACCTAGTGGCCGCCTGGAATAGTGCAGCCACAGGGGCCCTGGACCGGGTCGTGCCTTTGCGGCCTCTTACCCGGCGTCGATCTACCTTGGCTCCTTGGTTTTCCGAGGAGCTGAGGGAAATGAAACGCCAGAAGAGACACCTAGAGAGCATCTGGAGGTCCACCCGCACCGAATCTGACCGAACACGGGTAAGGTCGCATTTGCGGACCTACCTAGTGGCGATGAAGGCGGCGAAGCGAGACTATCTCGCCGCCCTCATCGCATCCGCAGATAACCGCCCTGCCGCCCTGTTTAGGGTGACCCGCGCCCTCCTTCACCAGAGGCCGTGGGAGGCTCCCTTGCAGGGTCGTGCAGAGGAATTTGGGTCTTATCTGCAGGATAAAATCGTTCAGATCCGGAGCGAGCTAGCCTCCAATTGGACTAGTCTGGTGACAGAGATAGGCCTTGAGACCACTGTTTGGGCTGAGTTTGACCCCGTGACCCCCGATGGCATGGACAGGATACTGGGGCAATTGAAGGCCACCACATGTTTATTGGACCCGTGTCCCTCCTGGCTTGTACTGGCCTCCCAGGAGGTTACGCGAGGCTGACTCCAGGAGGTTGTAAATGCTTCTTTGAGCGAGGGGTTTTTGCTGGCCGTCTTGAAAGAGGCGGTGGTGAGGCCCCTCCTCAAGAAGCCCACCCTGGACCCAGCTTTATTATCCAACTATCATCCAGTCTCCAACCTTCCCTTTTTGGCGAAGGTTGTTGAGAGTGTAGTGGCACGACAATTCCCTCAGCACCTGGAGGAAACTGCCTATCTAGACTCACGCTAGTCCGATTTCCGACCCGGACACAGCACGGAGACAGCATTGGTCGCGTTGGTAATAATAATAATAATAATAATAATAATAATAATAATAATAATAATAATTATTATTATTATTATTATTATTATTATTATTATTATTATTATTATTATTATTATTATTATTATTATTATTATTATTATTATTATTAAATTTGTAAACCGCTCTCTCTCCCCGAAGGGACTCGAGGCGGTGCACAGGGAATTAAAAATACACATATATTAAAACCAACAGACATTATCATACAAATTTAAAATGAATTAAACCTATACCCTGCGCTAAAATCCCCAACTATCTAAAAACTAATACCCCTAAAAATCCCTAATAAAACAATTTGAGTAGTCAGCTTGAGGTAAATGGGTCGATTAAGCCAAGCCGGCCAGGCAGAAGAAGTGAGTTTTTAGTTTTGACGGAAGGAGCGGAGGTCCGTAGTTGTTCTAAGTTCAGGGGGAAGGTCGTTCCAGAGGGTCGGGCCCGCCACAGAGAAGACCCTTCCCCTGGGCGTCACCCGCTGGCATAGCCTAGTGGACGGCACCCGGAGAAGTCCCTCTCTGTGGGAGCGAATCGGTCGAAGGGATGTATGGGGGAGGATGTGATCCCGCAGGTAGCTAGGTCCCGAGCCATGGAGTGCTTTAAAGATGATAATCAAAACCTTGAAGCGCACCCGAAAGACAACAGGCAGCCAGTGCAGCTCGCGCAGGAGCGGTGTTACATGGGAAAACCTGGAGGTTCCCATAACTGCCCACGCGGCCGCATTCTGGACAAGCTGCAGTCTTCGGGTGCACCTCAAGGGGAGCCCCATGTAGAGAGCATTGCAGTAGTCCAGTCGGGATGTCACGAGTGCATGGGTGACTGTGCAAAGGGCATCCCGGTCCAATAGGTAGATGGTCTCTGGAGGGCTCGGGATAGGGGTTGCTCCTCTATCCTGGTCCTGTTAGATCTCTCAGCGGCTTTCGATACCATCGACCATGGTATCCTATTGCACTGGCTGGAGGGGTTGGGGCTGGGGGGAACCGTACTTTGGTGGTTCTCCTCCTACCTCTCCGACCGGTCGCAATTTGTGTTGGCAGGGGGGCAGAGGTCGACTTCGAGGCCCTCCACTTGTGGGGTGCCGCAGGGGTTGGTCCTCTCGCCTCTCCTGTTTAACATCCACATGAAGCCGCTGGGTGAGATCATCCGTGGTTTTGGGGTAGAGTTCCATCTCTACGCTGACGACACCCAGTTGTACATCTCTACCCCTAACCACCCCAACGATGCCATTGAAATGATGTCCCGGTGTCTGGAGGCCGTGCGAGTCTGGATGGGGAGGAACGGGCTATGACTCAACCCATCCAAGACCGAGTAGCTGTGGTTTCCGGCGCCACGACATAGCCAGTTGGTTCCATCTCTGGCTATCGGGGGCGAGTCATTAGCCCCCGCAGAAAGTGCTCGTAACTTGGGCGTCCTCCTGGACTCTCGGCTGTCCTTGGATGACCATGTGACAGCCGTGGCCAGGGGGGCCTTTTATCAGGTTTACCTGATACGCCAGTTGCGCCCCTTTCTGGATCGTGACACCCTGCGCACAGTCACACAAGCTCTTGTCATTTCCCGCCTAGACTACTGCAATGCTCTCTACATGGAGCTTCCCTTGAGGTGCACCCGAAGGCTCCAGTTAGTGCAGAATGCGGCCGCGCGGGGGATCTTGGGAGCACCAAGACACTCCCACATAACACCTCTCCTGCGCGAGCTGCACTGGCTGCCTATGGCCTTTCGGGTTTTGGTGACCATCTTCAAAGCGCTCCATGGCATGGGTCCTGGTTATTTGCAGAACCACCTCCTGCCACATACCTCCATCCGACCTGTCCGCTCCCACAGGGAGGGCCTCCTCAGGGTGCCGTCCGCTGGACAATGCCGGCTGGCGACTCCCAGGGGAAGGGCCTTCTCTGTGGCGGGTCCAGCCCTCTGGAACGACCTGTCCCCCGACCTTCGTACTATCACGGACCTTCGCCTCTTCCGTCAAGCATTAAAGACCTACCTCTTTCATGTGGCCAGCCTGGCATAGTTTGTTTTTACCATCGTTTTAATAGGGTTTCTTAATATTTTAGCACGGGTTAAATTTATTTTATTTAATTTTAAATTTATTTATTGATTGTATTTATATGTGTTTTATCTTTTATTATCCCTGTGCACCGTCCCAACAGGAGAGAGGGCAGTATACAAATTAAAATTAATAAATAAATAATAAATAAATAAATATGCCAGCAAAGAGGTGAAGGAAGGCTCACCAGGCAGGTAGCTGGCAGGCAGGTAGCTGGGCCGAATGGGAAGGCTCGGCAGGGAGATGGGAACTGGGAAGCCGGGGCAAAGACAGGCAAGTGGGCTGGGTCACAGGGGCTACATGGTTGAGACTAGTGAGCGAGCAAGGGAGCCAGAGAGCAGCAGCTGCTATGCCACGGCTAAGGTGGGTGAGGCGAGATAAGGAGTGACTGGGAGGGGTGAGGTGGGCTGGGGTTGGCCGGGGCAGCCACTGGTGCGATTAGCCGGTTCTCCAAACTGCACAAAAATTTAACAATCAGTTCGCCCAAACCAGTCCAAACTGGCTAAATCCCACCTCTGGCTGGAAGGGAAAGAATGCAGTGATTAGAGTGAGAAGCTATTTTTATGCCAGTGTGATTAGTTGGCCAATAAATATTATCCTTGAAAATGCTGCCTATCGGATTGCATGGTGAGGAATAGTTGCTCTATTCTCTGTGTCTCTGTCTTCTAGTACCTTTTAGGTTTATTGAGCAAATCAGTTTGCTCACGGAGAAAGAATGAAAAAAAGAAAAAGAGATTCAGATATATTTTACTGTTCTTTTTCCTAATCTGCTTGGCTCTTTCTTGTAAACCTCTAACTTTGCCAAGAACGTAACTTCTTGTGCTTATGTTCCATTCATTTTCAGATTAGTGGTCTGACCTTCAATAAAGTCCCTGTTAATCTCTGTATGCCATCTACAGTCCTTCACCCTCAAATGAAAAACAAATACCATCTCACCCAAATCCTTAGTCATTTTCTGCATCTTGTCCAGATATGTTTTACACCTTATACTAAGTGGGTTAGTTTAATTGACAGGACTTTTTTGCGGGGTGGTGGTGGTGAGGGGAGTACTGACAGAACTCATATCATCACATCCTAATGCAAATCTTATGCCTTATAAACTTCCATCCGATCTTGGGCACAATTACATCAGGGTGGAACCTGCCTCCTGATATGACTGCGGATGTGTCATATTAATTTCATCTTAGTTTGTTGGTGTTGCCTATGTGAGCAAGTCTGAGATACTCACTGTTCTATTATCTATTATCTACTATCGGGTATAACATGAAGTATTTCATATACTAGTTTATTATGTGCACAAGAGTAATATTCTGCATGCACACTTTTCAACTTTTTTTAAAAAAAAAGTTGCACAAGCAACACAGAAGAGCCCAGCCTAACCAAGGAACTATATCAGAGGTTCCCAAACTTGGCAACTTTAAGACTTGTGGACTTCAACTCCCAGAATTATGCTGGCTGGAGAATTCTGGGAGTTGAAGTCCACAAGTCTTAAAGTTGCCAAGTTTGGGAACCTCTGAACTATATTCCTAACAAGGGTCCTAACAAGGAGAAGGGCGGGGTATAAATTTAATAAAATAAATAAATAAAATAAATAAAATAAAATAAATAAATAAAATAAAATATTAATAAACCTGCCAAATCTGAAAAGGAAGTCAATCAAACGTGGTGGATTCTTCTATCTTTAGTTAGTTTTTGGAACAGTTTTCAGTTATATTTATTTTTAAGCTGAACTAGGAGTTGTTTGCTGGACAATTTAAATTTGTTTTCTTTTTCTCCCCCCTTATCGTTCTGCTTTAGGACAAGTAAATGGGAAATATTTCTAAAATCTATCGCCATGAAACACTTGAAATTCTCTGCCTAAAATGTTGCAGGGCCCTTTAAAGGTTCTACTGAATTGTTTCTATCCTGTTCTTTCAAAAATAAAGCAGTAATCTATAGTCAAAACTTTCATCAAATCAACCCTCAAATCAGTTTTAAAAGAATGCTGCCAGTAAATCATACATTTGAACTTAATTGGGCCAGCTACAAATCTAACATTCAAATCCGATCTTGATTGGGCCTATTAAAGGTATTCAAAGGAAACAGCTGAATCTGGATGTGTTTAAGGCAGGCTGGACCTATGCCTATTCCGCACCCCACCCCCCAATTTTCTTCAAATGAAATATTTTATGTTTATCATCAAATCCAGCTCCTACTGTATGTAGGAATTTTCCCCCATATCCTCTAAACTCATGAAACACTAGAATTCAGTGCATCTTTCCTTAGAAAGTTTGCTAGACCCCAGAATGTTACCTGGGAGCCAAAACGGGGCGTTTGGAGACTCCTGGAAGGGGTGGGGCAGGAAGGGGGTGGGGCCAGCCAGCAATTTAACAACCGGTTCGCCCGAACCAGCTGAATCCCACCACTGATTCTGTAGTACTTTGCTATTAGCTATGTGACTGTATTTGTCCCTTTCTGTAGAAAAACCTGTGTGTAAAGATGGTGGGCAGAGAGAAAAAGCAGAAAGGTCAAAGCAGATAATATCTCAAAACTGGGGCCAAAAAGAGATCAAGTAAAAAGAATTGGGGAACTGGTGATGCAACAACTTTTTTCAATAGAGTCTCATCCCACAGCTTTCTAGTCCTTCAAGTACATCCCCTCAGTTCACTTCCCAATGCATCTGAACCTTCAAAACTGCAGGAAAAGGGTTCCTGTTTTTAATTTCCCCTATGTTGGATTTTGGATTTTTGCATCCCAGGTATTTAATTTGTTCCCTTTCAATGTCAAGCAAAGAAGGGGTTTTTTTCCTCTGGGCTTTCTGGTTTATTTATTTAAAGTTATTTGTTATGCTGCGATGGCAATTTTTATGTATTTTTTATTTCTATAGTTTTTGTTCTTGAGAACTCTGTTGTATATTTTAACTATTCATTTATCTTTTTTTTAAAAAGCCTATAAGTTTGAAGTATTGGTAAGTTGCCTTGGAAAACTTGTCACTGAAGGAGGAATATTTCCTACAGTAGAGGAAAATTTGTTACAGTGCCTGTCCTCTTTTAAAATTCTTTGCATGCCCTAGGATCTGCTCCCAAGAATGCATCGAGTAATTTTTATGTGTTACTAGTTATCAATCCATAGAACTCAATAAGATTTTTTTTATTTTTTTAAAAAAGGTGAAAATGACAGCTGAGAATATTTGGAATTAAATAAGGGACGTGGTAGTTCAGTGGCTAAGGTGCTGAGCTTGTTGATCAGAAAGGTCAGCAGTTCGGCGGTTCAAATCTCTAGTGCCGCGTAAGGGAGTGAGGTCCCATTACTAGTCCCAGCTTCTGCCAATCTAGCAGTTCAAAAGCATGTAAATATGCAAGTAGAAAAATAGGGACCACCTTTGGTGGGAAGGTAACAGTGTTCCATGCACCTTTGGCGTTTGACTATGGAGACATCTTCAGACAGTGCTGGCTCTTCGGCTTTGAAATGGAGATGAGAACCGCCCCCTAGAGTCAGGAACAACTAGCACATATGTGTGAGGGTAACCTTTACCTTTTTATTTGGAAGTAAGCCCCATTGACATCAAGAAGTAGGCCTTCTTTCCAGAGAAGTAAATGACTGTAGATTTGTCATTTGTTGAATGTCAAATCTTTTGAGATACCATAGTAACCTTTTCTAGGTAAATAGTAAGGATTCCCACCTTTTTATGGCTGATCCATTCACTTTCTATTAGAAAGTACCTCCCTTTAATTGCATCATTTAATATCATTAGAGTCCCACAGGCCAAGTCATTTGTACTAAAAATAACTGACTTGGGTTCCATTGCTAATTAACATTAATTTCAGGAGAAGCCTCCCAATAGGAGAAGTTGCAGAATATTGCATTTCATTATCTTGGGAGGTTATGTTGCTTGCATGGCGTGAGAGAAGGCTCATAATTACTTGGATTAGAACTAATAAAAGCATCTGGATGCATTCTGGAAGGAATGTTCATTATATAGCTGATCTCCAGGGAAATAATTGCTTGTCAATGGAAATTAGTCCTTTATAGGGTACTTGTTTATGTTTAATATATCATATCCTAGTAAATTTGGGACAAGGCCCTGGAACTGACCTGGCGAAGTGATTTACTCAATTTTAAATCTATTTGATTACTTTCTGTGAGACAAGGGAAAATTGTATCCTCCAAAGGATTTAAATGTAGTAATCATTTTTTTATTGAAGATTCCTCAACTCAAGCAGCTCTCAGAGCTATACTAAGGTGAGGAATGGGAATCTATAGACACATATATTATGTGGTGTAATTCCAGTTTGTGTCAGATTCAGAATTACAACAGATGTTGCCAATTTGATGTCTACCTAAATAAAAGAAATTTGTTTTTGAAGATGGACTTTGCACATTTCTTCTTTGAATGGGTTTCATCACTTGGAAACCTGACATTCAAAGCATTTCTTGTCTATATAAACATTGGGGGACAGGTCTGATAAAGCTATTTTTAAGCAACATGGACAAGCTACAGCATGTACTCAAGCAAGGGAGGGAATTTAATTTAATTGACATCCCTTTAAATAACTGATACTTTTCAAATCCCAGGAAAAAAATATATAATCCAAATAGTGTGCTGAGAAAAACAATCATTTAGGGAATCTTCCTCTCGCTTCACTTGTTGTGTAATTTATACACGAAAATTTATACAATCCAATCAAAATGTGTAAGGGGTACAGGGGATGGTCTTGAAGGACAGAGGGAAGATCCACTACCAAGACAATGATCAGACAAACAAGATTTTGAACCCAAATCAAGAAAGTGGTTTATGAAAATGCCTCAGAAAGACCCCCTCCTCCCATTCAACATCAGCAAGCATTGCTGGCCCAATTGTGACAAAAGAAAGCTCAGGGTGGTATTAGTTGGAAACCTTCATCCTGCAATGGATAGACAATGGCTAAAATGATGCTGATATACATATACCCTGTTTCCCTGAAAATAAGACCTCCCCGGATAATAAGCCCAATTGGATGCGCTAAAATAATCCCTGCCCCCAAAATAAGACCTCCCCGAAAATATTGCAGCACAGCACAAGCCATGAGGTGACCACGCTCGCTGCCTCCTGCACCTCAAAAATAATAAGACCTCCATGAAAATAAGGCCAAGCACTTATTTCGGGGGTGGGAGGGAGGTGTCAAAAGAAAATAAGACTCTGTCTTATTTTCAGGGAAACATAGGGGTACACATGCATACACATATTCAGACAGAGGCTTTTTAATACTCTTCTCACAGCTTTGCTATGAACCTGGTCATTAGGGAATCTCTTCCCTAATAAAAGGAAAGTTTGCAGTTGCTTCTTTAAATACGGGTCTCTTAAATCTTCATCTCTTACAATTTCCATACTTTTCGAGGACCCCCACTCAAAGTTTTTGTGGACAACATGTGCTCCGATTGTGCTCCTCTGCTCTAAATCCTGAGCCACACAGGTCACACTGCACCATATTAAATGTGAATACCATTTATAAGACCATTTGTAGCAGTTTCTGTTTTTGAATTTTCAGGTGAGCCTAATCTCAATGAGAATTCCCAAGAGCCACTGAAAGAGCCAGAACTCTAGGTCAATGGTAACTTTGTTGCTTCTGCTCATTTTCAGACTAAGAGGTAAGTTATCCCAGTTCTTCTCCAAATATGGTTACTTTCCTTTCCTTCTCTATGCTTCTGAAAGGAAAAAGGGTCTACTTTGTTACAAGAATAAACCTTTGCTAATATATTATTATTATTATTATTATTATTATTAGTAGTAGTAGTAGTAGTAGTAGTAGTAGTATTAGTATTAGTATTATTAGTATTATTAGTATTATTCACATTTGTAACCCGCACCCATCTCACCACAAAGGGACTCGGGGCGGCGAACAGAGATTTAAAATAAATATACATAAATACAAAATATTACTAAATAATAACTAAATTAAATCAATACCCTGCTTAAAATAAAATTTAAAAACCCATAAATTAAACTTTGATTTTATTATAAGACAGTAGGGTGCGGAGTAGATCATGCTAGGCCGGCCAGATGAAAATAGTAAGTTTTTAAGTGCCGGCGGAACAAGCGGAGGTCTGAGATGGTACGGAGATCGGGAGGTAGGCCGTTCCAGAGGGTTGGGCCCACCACAGAGAAGGCCCTTCCCCTGGGAGCCGCCAACCGGCATTGCCCGGTCGACGGCACCCAGAGAAGACCCTCTCCCTGGGAGCGAGTCGGTCGTAGGGATGTATGGGGCAGTAGACGGTCTCGTAGGTAGCTAGGCCCCGTGCCATGGAGCACCTTGAAGATGGTCATCAAAACCTTGTAACAGGTAGCCAGTGCAGTTCGCGCAGGAGTGGTGTTATGTGGGAATGTCTTGAGGTTCCCATGATCACCCGTGCGGCTGCATTCTGAACCAACTGCAACCTCCGAGTGCATCTCAAGGGGAGCCCCATGTAGAGAGCGTTACAGTAGTCCAGACGAGAAGTCACGAGTGCTTGAGTGATTGTGCGAAGAGCCTCCAGGTCCAGTAAGGGGCGCAATTGGCGGACCAGGCGGACCTGGTAAAACGCCCCCATGGCCACGGCCGCCACCTGGTCCTCCAAGGACAACCGGGAATCCAGGAGGACTCCTAAATTGCGCACTCTATCCACGGGGGCCAAACTTTCACCTCCCATGGCCAGTGATGGTGTCATCTGGCTAAACCGGGAAGCCGGGAACCACAGCCACTCGGTCTTGGACGGGTTGAGTTTGAGTTTGTTACTGCCCATCCAGATCCGTACGGCCTCTAAACATTGGGACATCACCTCAACGGCATATTGAGGGTCTTATCATTGTGGTGCATTTATCCATACAAGGAAAAGGTGACGTTAGGGTCAAGATTTTCCATTGTCGTCATTATCATCCAGGCCCTAGCATCTTATAATCTGTATTCATATTCATTATCTTTACACTTTAAGCCACTGTTGTCGAACCTTTTCGGCACCGAGTGTCAAAACGGGAGCGCAGGAAACCAGAAGAGCAGTTCCACGGCATGCATGCGCATGCCAGGAAGCTGAACTTCCAGTTTCAGCGTGCACATTGGCGCCAGTCATCTGGTCTTCTGGTTTCTGGTGCGCATGCAAAGACCGGCTGGCCAGTATGGACATTCAATTCAATTCAATTCAATTTAATATTTGTAAACCGCTCCCTCTCCCCATAGGGACTCGGGGCGGTGCACAGGAAGAATAAAAAACAATAAATATATACAAACATTTCTTTAAAAAACAAATTAAACCTAAACCTGTGCTAAAATTCCCCATTAAAACTAAGCTATACTAAAAAACTTCCCAATAAAACCCCAGAGACAGAGAGACTATCCTAGGCCGGCCAGACAGAAAAGATGTGTTTTTAATTTAAGACGGAAGGAGCGGAGGTCCGTAGTCGTCCTAATGTCGGGGGAAAGGTCGTTCCAGAGGGCCGGGCCCGCCACAGAGAGAGCCCTTCCCCTGGGTGTCGCCCGCTGACAAAGTCTAGTGAACGGCACCCGGAGAAGTCCCTCTCTGTGGGAGCGAATCGGCCGTGAGGATGTATGCATGCTGGAACTTAGAAGAGCAATGGCATAGGTTCTCCATCACGGCTTTAAGCTGTGATTTAAAAAAAAAAATAGGTAGTTTGGCTGCAACTGTTCCCCCCCCCCCCAAAAAAATTCTTACTTTGTTGCTCTAAATTTAACAAATGTCATGAACTCACAAAAGCTGATGCCTTCCAATAAAATTTGTTACTTGGAAAAGGTGCTACCAGACTCCTGTCAGCTGGAAAAGATACTTCTTATGCTTGTATGTTTTGAGAAAATTCTTCTGCTAATTAATCCCCTCTGGAGTCCCTGACTTTTTCCTATGCCAGGTGCAAACCCCCCAGTATTTGAGCCAACACCAGCTCCAAGCCCAAACCAATCTTAAAGGTATGCCATTCAAGGAGACAGCCAGGTGATGCCTGGAGGGGACTTACCCAGGATCCCAGCAGGCCATCTTCTTTTCAGTTTCTCATGAGAATTCCTCCCCGCAACATCTTCCCATTCCATGCTGTTCTCTTTCCAACAGACTCTAGACCAAGTTGACACATCATGCTGAGCTATGATGTGTTTTGCTTCATTTTGGTTTCATGCCAGAATAAATAAATAAATAAAACCCCTGCTTTTCTCAAAAGACCATTGTGAAGTAGAGCAGGGTTAACATGTACCACAAGGCCAAACCTTCAGCCTTGCTCCTGTTTACAATTCTGCCCTTATACCTTTGTCGTATCTCTTATGTGTAGCGTTCTCAGTTATCAAATCATTTTCTTTTCGTCGGTATGGAGTGAACTGTGTATCCTAAATTTACTTATTCCTTGTCTCTAGTTAAATGCCTAAAGTTTCATGCAAGAACAAATCTCCGAAATTTCTCCTCTCTAATACCACTGCAGGATGAACTGAACAGCAAGAAAGTGTCTTCATTCTACGCAAGGCTGCTATCTTTTCTAAATATCGCTACCAAGGAATGAGCTGATAATTCCAGGCATTGATTGCAGCTATCAAGAACTTGTTTGACTTCTTCAGTTCTTCTATTATCCCTTAACATAGCTGGAATACATCTTCAGCCAAAATATTTGTTAGACACACACACACACACACACACACACACACCCATATTGAATGACTGCTGAAGGGAGGAAGTGCCTGATTAGCAGAAACTTTGTGTGAGAGCTTCCTCTGAGCAGATTGCCTCACTTGGAGATGGTTAAGAGGACCGTGGACTGGATCTCAAGGTGCAATTAGTGTAGACAGCTGCAAGCTGCTTCTCTGCTGTCTCGTTGATTCATGACATATCCAGATGTACAGATTTCTGCTTTTATAGAAATATGCGGTAGAGGGTTCAGAAAAGCTGCACTAAAAATACCAAGAATTGTAGAAATTGAATATGTAGGGATGGTTTTATAAGTATCCAATGAGGTAAACCTCTGGTCTTTTACATAATCAGCCTTATTTCTGAAGGGTATAAAAATATCTATTCAAAAATGGCAACATGGCAACATCAAATTGTATGAGAAGATCAAGTGCTAGTTGCTGGGTCTCCGACTCTTGGAAGAAGCCATGACTTAGCAGCTAAGCATGTGGGGGGGGGGGGGGTCAATGATGCAAACTCTGGTGTCAGAGAAAAACCAACTTGAGACTTCAGGGTTGTACAAGAGACCTCAATCTAGGAGCTTGCAGAACTGCTGCCGGCTAAAATTCTAAAGCTCACTAGACTAGATGATTTCGTCTCTTTTTAAAAGCATTCATATTGCAGGCCATCTGGATAAATATGCCAAGGGAACCCTGTACGGGATTTTTAAATACACCTGAAGTTGCTTTCACCCTGTAGACAGAAGTCAGCTGGAGCCTTTCTCCTTCCAATGAGGGAAGCGGTGAAAACCAAGAAATGACAAGAGGTCTGCCTGCTTCTTCTGGCTTTCTCACTTTGGAGCTAGTTTCTCTCCACACTTTTGGGGAGGCTAGAAAACAAGAGCATCCATCCCATTACAAATCTCATGTTAAAAGGGGTCGCTAAAGCCATATATGAGCTGTGCCTATTAGATACCAGCTAGTTGATTTGAAGGAAAGCTTGGGTGAGTGGATCGAAATAATGATAATAATAATTTTAAAAAAGCACGTGGCAACTCTTTCTGTCAAAAAGGCAGAGCTTGTATTTAGCATTGACTTTGTGTGCCCTATACCACAGTGGAACGACCTTTGGAAGAACAAAACTGTCTGAAGTGCTCTGTGATGGAACTTACACTTTTGCTGAAGTGTTTTCTCTCTTGCCCTGTATGTGAATGTGCCTATGTATGTATACGTAGTCCTGAGTAACATACCCATACGCTGCTACTATCAAGTGGCACCAGGGATTTGAATAATTCACCGTGTCTTCATGGTCTCACCAAATTATTTTCCCATGATTAAAAATAACCCTTCTCGTGAATGGCTTGCATCAAGAAGCTTCAAGAGATATCTATCAACCCACAGGAATATATTCTTTCGTTAATCCTAGGGATTTCTCAGGAAAATACTTGTAGACTCTTCAACCTGGAGCCCCCATGTGGAAAATAGAGATGTCCATTTCTTCTGGGGGGAAAAGGGGATTTCTTGAGATCTTTTCCTTGTATGGGAATGTCCAGCAACAGCAAAGAAATCCCCAGTTTTATTTTGGAAGCCCTCATATAATGCCTTAATTATTTAGGATTAATCTCTCTTTCTCTTTTTAGTCACCTGCATGCTTGTAGTCATGTTGCCCACCGAATGGTAGGGCAGTTCAAATTAAAGCTTTGCCAAGCATGAGTCTTCAACAGGAAGAAAGGCTAACTGTCAAAATACGATGCAGTTTCAGCTGTAATTCCATATAAATGCCATCGTCTGCCTCTGGTAGATGTACTGTAGGTTTCTCTAAAAGCATTTGCCATAGCACCTCTTGGGAGAGGCTCTTTGACAAGAAACATTTGACCTCCTATCGCTCTCTGAACATTGGGGCCAATGTGGTAGGAATGTACATTTTGTGACTTTTGTTTTACCATGAAAATTGTATGTAGTTTTATGCTACCAGTGAAAAACCACAGCAGCAACTGAGCATAATCTCATAATTCTGATTTTTGCAGAGGAAAAGCAAATGCAATCCCATGAAGATCTGTTTTTGCATAGTTTGTTCAGGGTTTCTCCCCTCTATGTTGCCTTACGTTGAAAAGGTCATATTTTCAATTGGGACAAACAGTTAAAACAAGCAAGGTATGGGTAGCGGCAGGTCTTAGAATCCTAATTCGAAGTCATTCTCTTCCATTTCATTTGCTTGTCAGTAAAGCAGAAATACTGTGAAAACCCATGATGCATGACATGCTCATTTAGTGTTTGGGACCAGAAAATGGGTACCCATTCTCTACCATGTTCTCTTTGTTTTGTTTTAGTTTCAGGCTGTTTTTTAAACACGGATGTGCTTCAATGAAAGAAGGTTTTTCCTCCACAGGTCTTTTAAATTTCTCTCAATGTTAATGTTGAATTGGGACCACATTATGGATTACTTGTTTGGTTTCGTAACGATTTCCGCAGCCTACGTCTTGTCTGATCTAGTCTTTTCTGTACACTTTTAGTTAGTGTACATTGTCCTTTCCCGAGCCACCTAGTATGAGTTGTACAATGAGTAGATGTGTTCATATGGTTGGCCACATGTCTGCCCATGTTTAAATTTTTGGGAACATTGTGAGAAATTAAAATGGTGGCCTGATCTTTTCACCTTGCACTCCTCAGAGTATACAGTAGCTGAATAGACATAGGGGTATACCTTCCAACTTTTACATTGTATATATTTATCTTGAGATTTCTGGCATACTGTGTAATATAAACATGAATTATAATTTCAGCATTTAGAAAATAATTTTTAGTGTGGCAATCCTCATGAAATGTATGGAGGGCTTTTTCTGCTGTAGTTGCCTATGATAAGATGTCTAAATAAATTATATTGGAAAGCAATCTTTGTAAAATATTGATTGTGTGAAAATTTTAAGTTAATCATATGAAAACTATTTGGTCACTGCCTAATAGTTAGGCTTAGGGCGATGTCCTATAAACTGCCATTGGTTTCTGTGGCTTGTGATTCAGGAATTTCCCAGCGTTACTCAATCTTGTGTCTTCACTTCATTTTGTACACCCTTGCTCAATTCTTTTGAATGTGTGATGGGTAGTTAGGCAGTAGGTGCTGGATCTTCCCTAATACAAGTAATCCTCAATTATCAACTGCCTCATACACGGACCATTCAGAGTTATGACAGTGATGGAAAAGTAACTTTGTGATAGGTCCTTGTATTGACAAACCTCATAGATCTGTCAAGAAAAGAAAGCTGAGGGAAGATCAGTCATAGTTTCACTTCGCAATTGACTCAATGACAATGTTTGGTCACTAAATGAGGGATAACCATATTTTCCTTCAGCCCTGTGGCTGAGGATGTAAAGAGTGATTCTTAATACATTATCCTGAAAAAATCTGGGAATCTCCATATAGTGGGTGGGGGGGGTGTTCCTATTATTAACAAACACATGTGAGTAATTTTTCAGACGTTTGATTATAGTGCATAAACTTCAGAAGGAATCAGCAAGCTTTCCTCTTTTCTCTGGAGATGCAGCATACCTCTGCTCTTTCTCTGTGATCCTTGAACTAAAAGGGCTTATGAATGTTTCTTCTCAGGGTATGATTAAGGCCAACTGATGCCCTAAACAGAGCCCAACAATGGTGCCACCCCAACCCTTCCATTGCCTAACTAATAAAACATTAAGAGCACTTAGCAATAGGACTTATATACCATTCCATAGTGCTTTACAGCCCTTTCTAAACAGTTGACAGAATCAGCATATTACCCCCAACAATGTGGGTCCTCATTTTACTGATCTTGGAAGAATGGAAGACTGAGTCAACCTTGAGCCAGTCAGGATCGAACTGCTGGCAGTTGTCAGATTTAGCCAGCAATATCACATTCGAACCACTGCGCCACCCTGGCTTTTAAAACTCAGTAAGTGTTGAAAACGAAAATTAAACATGGCAATGAAAGAAGTAAGGGCATGATAAATAGGGGGGGACTCTGGTTTTCCCTTTCTCTATGAATCTTTAATATGTGTTTATTTTATTTAATACTTAATTCAGGACTATTCCTTGTCCTAGAAGAGAGACAATTGTTGAGGGCAAAGCTGGTAATACGCGCGTGTGTGTGTGTGTGTGTGTGTTCCAGCATAACTCTGGAATGCCTCAAACAATTTCAACCAAACTTGATACACAGGTTACTGGAAAAAATAGTGTGGGAGGTAAGACACACCTAACACCCTTTGGGGGGGGGTGTTCTGTTAAGATACAGCCTGTTGTGTCTTCAAATGGCTTCTACTGGACTGCCTTAAAATGCTTCTATTGTACAGCACAGTGGAGTTGCCATGGTAGCAGTTTCACAATACTCCGCAAGGGGCTCCCTCTGGTAAGGGGAAAAATCCAACATATAATTCATTCCTTTTCCTGTCTAATACAGGATTGGAATAAATAAATACCCGGGCAATGCCAGGTTATCAGCTAGTACTTAATAAATATGGATGTACTGCAGGGATGGATTCCTGCCAGTTCTAACCTTCTATAGAAGAGTTTCCACAAATCCACAGTGGCATTTAGAACCGGTTCCAGCTCAGTCCCCCTGCCCATCCGCACATCATCAAGATGAAGAGCGAGAGGAGGAATTCTGGGAGTTGAAGTCCATAAGTCTTAAAGCTGTCAAGTTTGAACACCCCTGAGTTTTTTCTCTCTAAAGGGTTAGGGTTGAAGGGTCTTGTAATTTGACAGCTTTAAGATTTGCATGCTTCAAATGCCAGAGTTTCTGAGCCAACATTTTGGTTGCTAAGCAAGAAAATTGTTAAGTGAGTTTCACCACATTTTACAAGTTGGCCACGCCCACCCAGTCACATGACTGCCAAGCCACTCCCACCCAGTCACATGGTTGGTAAGCCACTCCCACCCAGTCACATGGCCGGCAAGCCACTCCCACAAAGCAGGCAACACCTACAGAAGAGGCTTTTCCTGATAGTTCTATGAGGGCACGCTTTGAGCCATGATCAGCACTCAAAGACTGCCCTCAGGGTGAGTGCTAGTGAGCTGGTCTGTTGTTTAACTCAGCTGAGGCGCAGCAATCCATTCTGCCATGCGAATCAGCTGAGCTAAAAAACAAGGGAATATAGGACAGGAAATGACAGTGGCGGGGCCAACCAGAGGTGGTATTTGCCAATTCTCCAGACTACTCAACATTTCTGTTACCGGTTTGCCCAAACCGGTCTGAACTGGTTGAATACCACCTCTGCCTTGGATCCAGAGGAAATAAGCAGCCCAGTAAATAAGGTAGAGTTAAGTTTTCTTATTAGCTCATGCAAACGGAGTTAAAAGTCTAATATAAAAAGCAGACATACCAAGCAAGGTGATGCCCAAATCTCTTACAATCAGCCAGGAGCTCCTTAAATAATGACAGCAGTGATACCTCAAGGGCAGCCAGTTTTCACACTGCCTAGTGCTAGGTTTTATACAGAAGCTTTCAACAAACAACCAAGGTTTGTATCAACACCAGGATTCATGATTTCATGGCCCTATTATGATCAAGAGTGCAAGATTTGACTTTGAATGGCACATGAGTCTGAATGGGAATTAAAAGTCTAAGACTTTCACAGCAAAAAAAAAAAGCTTTGCAATTACATGATAAATTATCTCCCCTCTTCCCCCCCCTTTTTTTTCTCTTGTTCAACAAGCAAGTGAAAAAAAACAACAACATACTAGGTCTGAATGACTTCTAAACTCCCCAACTTTTTTTTTAATACGAAGAAGAAATCAAAATATGTCACTAAACGTTTCAAAATAATGATGGTCTTCTGCATTGACACAATCGTTTTCAGCAGGGATGGGCTTCAAAAATTTCAGCAACGGGTTCTCTGCCACGTTGTGGCGTGGCCTAGTCAGCCTCCTGCACAACGGTGGATGGGGGGCGTTTTTGTCTTCCCCAAGCTTTGGAGGCTTTCCCCGAGCCTCTGGGAACGTGAAAACTTCCTCCCCCGGGATCCGGAAGCCCTCCAGAAGCCAGAAACAGGCCCATTTCTGGCCTTCCAGAATTTCTGGGAGGCCTGTTTTATCCCCTCCCTGACCCTCCGTGTAGGCCCTGCACTTACCATATTTTTGGGAGTATAAGAGGCTAAAAAAGAGGCTGAAAATCTGGGTGTGTCTTATACACCGAATACAGCATTTTTGGCCTCCTGAAACCCCACTCCCCTAGGATCACTCTGCAAGCCCCCCAAGGCTATTCATGCCTTTTATTTGAAAAAAAAACGGGCCCATTTTCGTGAAAAACAGGCCATTTTGGGGAGGTTTGCAGAGTGCAAAAAGGGTTTTTTCCCCCTTTTGGAAAGCTCTTTAACTGATTGATGAGAATTATGTGGATCAAATGCTGTGCCAGCAGAAACAAAGTTAGATGTTGCAGATTTCAGCAATTTCCTTCTCCAGCACATTGATAAGCACACCTGGAAACATCTCCCTACCTACCTACTCTCTCTCTCTCTCTCTCTCTCCCTACCTATCTACTGTATTTCTCTGCCCCCTCTCTCTATCCATCTACCTACCTACCTACTGTATTTCTCCCACCCTCCCTCCCTCTCTCTCCCTCTACCTACCTACCTACTGTATTTCTCTCTCCCCCCTCTATCTATCTACCTACCTACTCTCTCTTCCCCTACCTATCTACTGTATCTCTCTCTCTGTCCCTCTACCTACCTACCAACTCTCTCTCCCTACTTATCTACTGTATTTCTCTCTCTCTCTCCCTCTACCTACCTACCTATTCTCTCTCCCTACCTATCTACTGTATTTCTCTCTCTCCCTCTCTCTCCCTCCATTTACCTATCTACTTTTTGGTGCGTCTTAAACTTCGGTGCGTCTTATACTCTGAAAAATATGGTACCTTGTATCCAAAATGGGCTGGGTGGAGACTTAGGGGAGGGGAGGGGTAAGGTGAAAGGGGTGGAGTGGGGCCAGCCAGCGTCGGAATTTGGCGGTTCTCCGAACCAGTCATAATGTTAGCTACGGGTTCTCCCGAACCTGGGCGAACCTGTAGCAGCCCACCCCTGGTTTTCAGAATCAAAGTCCTTCTGCTCCTTCAGCAGAAGACAGTGCCTGAAAGAGAATGTGCCCACAGTTCTTTTTTCGTAGACCTGTCAGTGGACAATCTTCTGTTAAAAGCATTCAAAATTTTACATTCACTTGTCCTGATCCTTGCTCACTTTGCTTTTCAGTATTTCTATTTATGACATAGTATTTTTTTCTAAGTCTCAGCAGATAGCAAACCTGTCTGGAACATGGATCACTGGAAAATACCAGGGTTGGAAGAAGGGATAATCAAAACACTTCTGCTTTACTACCAAGAAATCAGCCTGGACTTATTTGTGAAATCACTTGTCATTGACCCTCAGGGGGAAAAAGTTGCTTTAAAGTTGCTTTTCAATTTGAGGTGTTACACATGCTATAAAACCTTTGTGTAAAATGAGGAGGGGGAGGGGATGAGGAGAGGGAAGGAAGGGGGAGGAAAGAGAGAAGGAGGAAGGGGAGAAGGCGAAAGAAAGGAGGAGGAGGAGGTGAAGAAGAAGAAGAAGAAGAATTATTTATTATAACAATACAATTTATTATAACAAAATATTTTGATGCTCCTTGATTCAAGATGCCTGATGCCCGCTGGGTTGTTGCTTGAAAAGTCAGAAGTGAAGACTCAGTTTGCTCTATTTGCTACATAAGCTGATGTGATTATTCAACCAAGAGGCAAGAGAGCAATCAGAGATGATTGCCTGTTTGAAGGTGTACTTTATCCCCCAGTGAGTGGCTAACAATGGATAGTTAAGCATCTGTGGCATTCTGGAATGACTTTTTCACCTATTGAAGAAAGCTTTGCTTTGAAAGAATATCTCTGTTGATTCTTAGATCTGCAGCAAATGACAGCTAACTGTTGTGAAACTATAACAGTATATTCAAGAAGAGACTAAAAGCAATTTTCCCCATCATGCATCTCTAACCAAACAGGCTTTGGAATGGAAGGGACTCTGACATACTCCTTTTCTCTTTCCAAAAACTATGTGCAGGAAGATAGTCATCTAATGCTTAGAGCCGTGATGGCTAACCTGTTTGTTGTAGGGTGCCAAAAATGCAAGCCAGCACCCATAATGCAAAGCACCCCCCCACATGGGCATGCACACACAACCCCTCCCATGCTTTCCCTCCACATGTGCTGCACTGCTCGCCTCTAAACTGAGCTTGGTATTTTCTCTGAGGGACTGGCGGAGGCCGTTTAACTTTTTGCCCTCCCCAGGCTCGAGGAAAGCCTCCAGAGCCTGAGGTGGACAAAAAATGGGCCCAAACTGGCTTCTGGAGGACCTCTATGGGGTCGGGGGAGGCTATTTTCGCCCTCCCCCAACCCTCCAAAAGGCTGAAAATCAGCTAGTGTGAAGTTTCCAAAAGATGGAAATTAATTTCCTAATTAATTTATGAGCCTTGAGACAAAGTTCAAAAGAAATCCATTCATTTATTAGGATCAACATTTTGGCATGTTCTTCTGCGGAGCCGAAACTGATTTCCACTTAATGGCATCTGAACTTTATTCCTGTATCCCCTCCCTTCTGTCTGTGTCATAAATCACATCCACCAACAAGGTGCTGTGGCAAGCTATGAACATGTGCATTTCACACGTCAGCTATAGGAATATGAGACCTGACTCTGGCCAAAATTATGCATGGAATTCTCCTTCTTTTTCTTCCTTTTTCTATATCAACTTGATAGTAGTCAAGTTGACAGCTGGCTGGCACACTCATGTGCACTGGAGCTGGCAACTCTTGTGCCAGCAGATATGGCTCTGTGTGCTACCTATGGCATGCATGCCATAGGTTCGCCATCACAGGCTTAGAGAAATGACCTTGCAGTATGAAGATGCTTATATCAAATGTCTTCATCTTCAGGTTCATAGCTTAGTGCTTCTTAGCCACTTTGACTATGTAAAATGATTAAGTTATCATTAAAGAGAGGGATCACATCACATTCATGACAGAAGCACCAATGTGCTTCCAGGTTGAAAGAATTAGCTGATGACATCATTGTTGCCCAGGGGACATCAAGTTTGGGGTTCTTTTTATGTCCTTGGCAGGAGCTGGAGCAAAGCACCAGAGCTCATCCCACCATGCAGCAGCACTCATTCTCACTTGGGTCTCAAACGTGGGCTTGCTAACCTCCAACCCAGCATCCTAACTACATGAGCCACTGTGCTCCAGCAAGAGTGGGATGAAGCACATTTACTTACTTTATTTTACTTTATTGTTATTGTACGTATATACACAGTTTACACATACAATGAAATTCACATAACACCCAGAGACCAGGCCCAACACCCATAACAACCCCCAAACACATCCGACCCACCAAAAAAATCCTCGCCCCTAAACCACCCAAACATCCACACAACAGACCAAGTAGTGCTGTCCAATAGCTCACTGATGGTGACCCTTTAGTTCATTGTTGAGTGCAATGATAGCTCTGGGATAAAAGCTATTCAAAAGACGTGTGGTCCTAGTTTTAATTGTTCTGTATCTTCTGCCAGAAGGCAACAGTCTAAAAAGATTGTAAGCAGGATGGGAAGAGTCTCTGAGAATGTTATGCAACTTCCTCAAACAGCGAGATGTGAAGATGTCATCCAGGACTGGTAATAATAATAATAATAATAATAATAAAGTTGCATTTATTGACCGCACCCTCTCCCCACAGGGACTCGGGGCGGTGCACAGGGAAATTAAAAAACGAAAAATATACAAAATACATACAAATTAAAACGAATTAAACTCAATCAATCCTGTGCTAAAATACCCTTAACTAAAAACATCCAATAAATATAGTATACATTTAAAAACCCATAGACAGAGAGACTACCCTAGGCCGGCCAGGCGGAAAAGATGAGTCTTCAATTTCAGGCGGAAGGAGCGGAGGTCCGTGGTCGTTCTAATATCGGGGGGAAGGTCGTTCCAGAGGGCCGGGCCCGCCACAGAGAGAGCCCTTCCCCTGGGCGTCGCCCGCTGACAGAGTCTAGTGGACGGCACCCGGAGCAGTCCCTCTCTGTGGGAGCGAATCGGCCGTGAGGATGTATGAGGCAGGATCCGATCCCGCAGGTAGCTAGGTCCCGAGCCATGGAGCGCTTTAAAGATGATGATTAATACCTTGAAGCGCACCCGGAAGACGACAGGTAGCCAGTGCAGCTCGCGCAAGAGCGGTGTAACGTGGGTGAACCTGGTGGTTCCCATAATTGCTCGCGCGGCTGCATTCTGAACTAACTGAAGCCTCCGGGTGCACCTCAAGGGGAGCCCCATGTAGAGAGAGTTACAATAGTCCAGTCGAGATGTCACGAGGGCATGAGTGACTGTGCGAAGGGCGTCCCGATCCAATAGGGGGCGCAATTGGCGAACCAGGCGAACCTGGTAAAACGCCCTCCTGGCCACGGCTGTCACTTGCTCTTCCATAGACAGCCGGGTATCTAGGAGGACACCCAAATTGCGCGCCCCATCCACAGGGGCAAGATGTTCGCCCCCTATGGCCAGCGTTGGAGAAAGGTGGTTGAATCGGGCAGCCGGAAACCACAGCCACTCGGTCTTGGTCGGGTTGAGCCTAAGTCCGTTACTTCCCATCCAGATCCGCACGGCTTCCAGGCACTGGCACATCACCGCTACGGCATCGTTGGGGTGGTTTGGGGTAGATATATACAGCTGAGTATCATCAGCGTAGAGATGATACTCTACCCCAAAACCACGGATGATCTCACCCAGCGGCTTCATGTATGCATTAAACAGGAGAGGCGAAAGGACCGACCCCTGAGGCACCCCACATGTGAGGGGTCTCGGGGTCGACCTCTGCTCCCCTGCCAACACAAATTGCGATCGGCCAGAGAGGTAGGAGGAGAACCACCGTAGGACGGTGCCTCCCACCCCCAACCTCCCCAGCCGATGCAATAGGATACCATGGTCGATGGTATCGAAAGCCGCCGAGAGATCTAATAGGACCAGGATGGAGGAACAACCCCCATCTCTGGCCCTCCAGAGATCATCAACCAACGCGACCAATGCCGTCTCAGTGCTATGCCCGGGCCGAAAGCCGGACTGGCGCGGGTCTAGATAATCAACTTCCTCCAGGTAGGAAGTATTACTGGTAGCTGGAGCCCCGTAATATTCTGGGCAGTTTTAATGATTCTTTAGAGATCATTGTGATCAGTCTGTTCTCTCTCAATTGTATTATTCACTTACATCAGGGGTAGTCAACCTTTTTATACCTACCGCCCACTTTTGTATCTCTGTTAGTAGTAAAATTTTCTAACCGTCCACCGGTTCCACAGTAATGGTGATTTATAAAGTAGGGAAGTCAATTAAATTGAAAAAAGGAAAGTGCTTCAGTATCAGACAAAATCCCTACCGGCTATCATGAAAGCTGGAACGCCCACTAGTGGGCGGTAAGGACCAGGTTCACTACCATTGACTTACATAAAGGAGCATTTTCTTCCTCATTTACATCTCTTGCATAAAATCCATTTTGAAAAAGGATGCCATGCGGAGTATTCTTTCCCACCATGCAATTCACAGCGTAACTGGTTTACTACACAGCCATTCAGCTAGTCTCAGATTGATTTCATTCGCCGAAGGGTGGTACAAATAGATCAAAAGAAACAGGCTGACTTCCCCCACTTCTGTTCAGCTGTCAATCTATGCAATGCAAATAATGCCTTTTCTTTTGCATTGACTGCAGTATTGATACAGTTGGGGGTCCATTTCTGTGCTACATTGTGGGCCTGCCCATATGGGCATGGGGAAAAGAGAAAGAAAGATTTGCATTACAGGAGGGTCGTTTTGAAGAGCTCGTTAACCTTTCACTCTTTCCTTCTCCCCCAGATGGGATCTCCAAAGGCAGTTGGCATTTTCAGAAAGGAGACGAGAAGGATATGATAATTGAATGGGCCAAAGAAGGTGCACATGCTCACTGCCACTCAACTGCTTCTCCAAAATTCTTGCCAATTCAGAAGCAGAAATTTTGACCTGTATTGTTTTGTCCGATGGGTCTTGTCCCATATTAATGCGTTGATTTCTTCCCTGAGATGCTGAATTAAAATCTCAGACAATGTTCTAGCAGTTCAGCTGTTGCAGGGCTCTGAAGATAATTACATCTTGCTTAGGGGGCATCCCACCATAATTTGACTAATTGCTATAAGACCTAAAACTTTACTGGACTTTCTAGGTGTGTGTATGTACAGTGTATGTGTGTGTGTGTAATTATATATAAAGAAAAGCCAGCAAATCTGGCCAACAAATGTCCAGCCACAACCCAACAAAGTGATACTGAAAGTTCATTGAAATAAAACTAATTCAATTCAATTCAATCTGCTATACAGCTTGCACATCCTGCTATCCTAAAGACAAACAACAAGATTAACATATTATTTGAACTGAGTAAACGTAGCTTGTAAATCATAATATACGGCTTGGCTGTTAAATAAACCTAGGCAGCTGTGATTTTTCAGCAAGCTGCGGCTAATCAAAGCAGGATGAATAAGTTGGATAAACACAGCATTGGTGACCCAACCAACAAAGCATCCCAAGGTTGACCAATAGGATGGCTGGTAGTTCATCACGAAAGAGAGCTCACACGCACACACACCACATTTTAATTACCAACACTTCTAATTGTCATGTGCTATAACACAGGTTTTGTCCTTGGGATTCAAACTATAATTGGGCCAAAGACAAAAGGCTTAACTTTGGAAAATTGATTATTTGGATTGAGTTCAGAAATAAACTTGGAAACAGAACAGCTGTGGGGAAATGGGCTCAAAAAATCCCCACAGGGATCTGATCCTCTGCTACATTTATAACCACCATGTAACATGGGTGGATGTTCTTTTATTCCAGTATGCATATTTCAGATTCAGTTCAGGTGAATTCCTAGAAAACGGATATGAGGTCTGAACATAAATTAGTGCTGGTTTTCAGGATAGCCTCCTGGCAACCGAAGTGAGCTTCTATAGGAAATTTACATGTATTTTTCAAGAAAGACCTATTAGTATGAGCATATTGCAAGCTATGGATGGGAATCTTGAGACCTGGTCCATAGAATGGCCACAAGTCTCACTCAGTTAAATGGATCACATCCTCATCACCTACCACAAAGCCTCTGCAATTGTCATTTAGCAGCACAGGTTCACAAATAAATGCCCTCTCTCACCCCTCAAATTTTAGGAAAAAAGGAAAAAACGCATTCCTGTTGCCTTTGGCAAGTTTTTCACTATTCTGATTTGAATGATAGTGACTTTTAATTTTACCAGAATACTTTGGTTTAGTTATCATCCATCACCTTGAGGACTTATATTATCAGAAATAGCATTGCACACATGTAACAACAACAACACAGTATATGCCTACAATTTAAAAGTAATTAGTTTGCCTGAAATGGGACAAGTTTGGGGGATGATCGCAGAGAGTTTTCAGAGCGAGTATTTTGAACTCTGAATGAACCTAACATCCTTGTCAGGCTTCCTACAAGTGGAGAAATCGTAGGTGTCTTCTTAACAAGCACTTCCTCAACAAGACACTTGGAATATTGGAGTGTCGTTTCTGGATAGTCTCAATTTTCCCGTTAACTCTTGCATGTACACACTGAGGGCTTGCAGGGAGCAAAGGTTTTGCCATGTTTTATAGCTAAATTGAGAGGCCACGGTGAACTGAGCTGGACTTCTATCTGATATTGTAAAAAAGAAACATCTGGAGAATGCAGCGGGAGAAAAAAAATTCTGCATTTGGAGAACAAAGAAGGGAACTTGGCCGAAATTCCTGGACTAATCTATTAGGAGAGGGCCAAGCAACGGGTAAGAGCATGGATGTCCTGCCTTTCATAGTAGGTGCATCTCTTTTCCAAGTTCTGCAGCCTCCCTGTCTTTCGGAGTTCAGGTAAATCCTAGGTGAAGACATTGTCTCTGGAGGAAGCAGAGAATTAATTTTATTTAACAGGCAAAAGACCTGAATAAATCTTCCGGATAAGTGGATTAAATTTTCAGGGGACAAATGTTTCTTCGCTGTTATGCCAGAAACTGATGGTGGTGGTGGCTTTACTCTGTCCTCAATTAATGTATTTATATCACGTTCAGTAGCCATTGATCTGGGGGGAAATACACAGCCAAAAAACATCTGGAGGAGACAATGACAAGAAGAAAAGAAAGGTCTTAAGGAAATATAGGGGCAATATTTTGGAGTCCTTCAAGTACAATTGCAAAAACATTAATAGGAAATGCTTTACGAGTCAAGCAGTATAGGCATATAGATATAAGGTTTTTCCTGGAAATCTCTTCTCTAAGTCTCTACTAAGTGGTCATATCATTCCTCCTTAATACAATTCAAACCATTTCACAAAATGACTAGTTCAGGTTAAAGTCCTGCTTAGCGCAAGAACTGCTTCCACATTAGTCATGGCTATCCATACTTTGTATCAATGCAGGCATCATTTCTTCTTTACCATATACCATATTTTTCACTCCATAAGACACACTATTTTCCTCCCAAAAGTGGGCAGAAATGTTTGTGCATCTTATGGAGTGAATATTGTATCACAGACCATGAAGTGTATTACCTCAGCGGTCCCCAACAGTTGACTGGTGTCGGTCCTTTGGCGAATAGCAGCCGGGCTGTGGCGGGAGGGTGCTTTTACAGTGCTGAACCCTGCCTCTTCCGTCTTTGTCAGTGCCCGCCTCTTCTGTCTCTTTTCCACAGTGCAAGAGTCAATAGGCAGAGCTGGCACATGAGAGGACACCTTATCTGTGGCATGTGATATTTTTTTCTTGTTTTCCTCCTCTAAACCTAGGTGCATCTTATGGTCAGGTGCATCTTTTAGTGCAAAAAACATGATAGGCAATTTATCCAACAATTCATACTTTTAAGCAATTTCTTCTAATTCTGAACTGAAATCTCCATTGCTCTTATCGAGGGGGGGGGGGCGAGGGGAACATCTTCTCTTCAGATGTTTGAAGACAATGACCTCTCTTAACTTCTTCTCCAAGCTTATCGTACCCAGTTCCACCCATAGCAAGAGAAGAATTTCCCTTTGTCAAAGTTATTCTTATCTTTGATGATGTGACACATTTTGGATCCAGTAATATGAAATACCACTTGGTTCAATTTTGTACTTAAAATGTGAGAGATCAATACCCTTTTGGAATAGATTTTACCAACGGTTGGATTTGAGGAATGGAAGTTGGAGAGGAAAATAACAAGGATGTGTAGACCAAAAGAAGATGTAATATATGTAAATGTAAGTGTTTATAAGGGGTTAAGTATGTGAATATAATTAACAATGTAGGGTGAATATATAAAATATTGGTATTATACTTTAGTTTTGTATGGCGGAAATAACACTAGAATGGTTGCGCCATGCCCAACTTCTTTTTTTTTTTTTTTTAATAATAAAGTATATTAAAAAGTTAGTTTTCCTTTCTTGAACAGCATAGCTGAACTTTTCTCAAGTTAAAATCCAGGGGTTGTTTCATCTGTATATTTCCAATAGCCTCCTATCTTCTGTGAGAACTGAGAATAGTTGCATGATTGCATATACAGGTGAAACTCAAAACTGCCAAAAGCACCAAAACCTGGTTCAATGACCGTGGGATTATTGTGCTTGATTGGCCAGCAAACTCGCCTGACCTGAACCCCATAGAGAATCTATGGGGCCTTGCCAAGAGAAAGATGAGAGACATGAGACCAAACAATGCAGAAGAGCTGAAGGTCACTATTGAAGCATCCTGGTCTTCCATAACACCTCAGCAGTGCCACAGGCTGATAGCTTCCATGCCATGTCGCTTTGAGGCAGTAATTGCTGCAAAAGGGGCCCAAACCAAGTACTGAGTACATATACATGCTTATACTTTTCAGAGGTCCGATATTGTTTTATGTACAATCCTTGTTTTATTGATCGCATGTAACATTCTAATTTTCTGAGATTGTGGATTTGGGGTTTTCATGCACTGTAAGCCATAATCATCACAATTATGACAAATCACGGCTTGAACTATCTTCCTTTGCATGCAATGAGTCTGTCTCATATATTAGTTTCACCTTTTAAGTTGCATTACTGAAATAAATGAACGTTTGCACGATATTCTAATTTTTCGAGTTTCACCTGTAGTGTGATGGGTGTCTTTGAGGGCTCTTCAAATACTCATGACTCTATTTACCTTGTCCCCCGTATTTGGCAAAACTGCTATTCCTTTCCCTTAAGCTGTATCACACGTAGACTTAGAGGCTTAGAAAAGAAAGGTACGATGGATGTGCCTATACAAGGTCACCAACTGAATTTGCTAGTTAATGAATTTGTTGATCATCTGAAAGTGCCATTTATTTTAAGATGGAAATTCCACAGATAATTGGAAGCAAGATCTCTTAAAATCAGAAGGGCCAAAGGCTCATTTAAAATGCCATTTAAAAATAGCAAATAGCTATTGGCTTCAATAAGGTTCTTGTTGGATTTATAAATCAAAGTGTGCATCACATGCATTCAAAATCTTAAAAGTGGATCCAGTGATAATGTTATATGCTGAGGTTTGAGGGTGTAGCAATCTGTTTGTTTGAGATCACATCAGAGGTGGGTTTCTGCCGGTTCGGCCCAGATCAGACGAACTGGTAGTGGTAGTGGAGCAGTGGGGGGCTCCACCCACCCACCTGGACGCTTCTGCACATGCGCAGAAGCGTTACACTCACACACACAAGCAAACCAGTAGTAAAAAAAAATGGAAACTCACCACTAGATCATATGATCACCCTAAAGCTTCCTGGCCACACCTAGATTTGGGAATTGCAAACTAGGGGGTCATTTCTTTGACACAGTTAAGATCAGGATATCTTTGTGTATATTTTTAAAATGACAATAAAGATTATTATTATTATTATTTTAATGGAATTTTACCAGAGAAATCTGCTCTCCCAGCAAATTAGGGAAATTTTATAAGTAATCTATTAAAAAACACCAATTTAATATAAATGGCAGTCTGGAGACACCCATGTGTAAGGTAAAGGTAAAGGTTTCCCTCACACATATGTACTAATCATTCCCGACTCTAGGGGGCAGTGCTCATCTCCGTTTCAAAGTTGAAGATCCAACGCTGTCCGAAGACATCTCCGTGATCATGTGGCTGGCATGACTAAATGCTGATGGTGCACGGAATGCTGTTACCTTCCCACCAAAGGTGGTTCCTATTTTTTCTAGTTGCATTTTTATGTGCTTTTGAACTGCTAGGTTGGCAGAAGCTGGGACAAGTAACGGGAGCTCACTCCATTACATGGTGCTAGGAATTCAAACAGCCAAACAGCCGACCCATCTGATTGACAAGCTCAGCATCTTAGCCACTGAGCCACCAGAAGCGTGGAAATCTCAAAAAATTTAAGAGGTCATTGGATGGAAAATTTCACTCTTCCCAGGATGATGTCCATGTGGAAACTTTTCCTTAGAAGTTGAAATACTACAGAACATCTCCCTAACCAGTTTGTATATTCTGTTTGCCTGTTTTTGTAGCCCAAGGAACTCTGATTACTAATCATCTACGGAGTTTCTTGAGCTATTTCAGACAGCAATGCCTCGGAACCTTGTAAAAACAAGATGAAAATAATTGTTTTCAACAGTTTTTAAACTATTGAAAAGTCTCCACCCTCTTTTCTTTTGCAAGCAAAAAAGAATCACAGTATTTCTTCATTGCCAACACACAAGATCAAAATGAGTAAATGCTCTGAAAAGACTTTATTTCACTAAGGTTTTGACCCAGGCAACCCTTATTCCACTAAGGTTTTGACCAGAGGTGGAATTCAGCAGTTTCTGATCAGTTCTGGAGAACTGGTAGCAGAAATTTTGAGTAGTTTGAAGAACCGGTAAATACCACCTCTGACTGGCTCCACCCCCATCTATTCTCTGCTTCCCGAGTCCCATCTGATGGGGAGGACATGGGGATTTTGCAGTAACCTCCCCCTGGAGTGGGCTGGGAATGGAGATTTTACAGTATCCTTCCCTTCCATGCCCACCAACCCATGCCACACCCACAAAGCCACACCCACAGAACCAGTAGTAAAAAAAATTGAATCCCACTGCTGGTTTTGATCCTAACCCTAACCCTAACCCTAACAATTGCTCTCCAAGTAGTTGGGACTGCTTGCTTCTAGGAGCACAGTAGCTTGCTTCCTTCCCTGGACCCTCCTTCTCAGCCCCTTCTCCACACCAGTAGCCATGGCAAAAGCTAGAAGAGGTTTTTGAGCAGCCTATTCTTTCTTTAACCAGGGTTGGAGGACCAGAAGAAGCCATAGATTCTTCCCAATCTCTGTAGGGCATCTGCAAGGAATCCCATCACACTGGCTTTCTTAGTTCAAGAAACAGACTGCAAAGTACCATGTAGTCTAAATGTACATCGTATTTATTTTGTAGCATTTCAGTCTGCACTATTTACAACTGATTTTAGGCTGAAGCTCTCATTTGGAATTTAAGACAGTAGAGCCAACACCTTTGGAAACCATACATGTGCACATATGGCATATAAGTTGAATTATTACAAAGAAAAGGAAATGGCAAGAAAAGAAATGGCTATCTTCACCCAGTTCTGCAAATGATGAACCCTCTTTTTCTTAGGTACCAGGATGAAGACTCTTTTGGGTCAGGATCATAAGCCATAAAGTTCCACAGAAAGTACTGAAAGTTGAGCAGCTTCATATTTGACCATCAAGCCTCTTTCGCGAGAGGTTTGGCACCATGAAGTGTTCTATTCCTCATCTCTTTCACAGACTCCTTCCTCTTCCTCTGGAAATGCCAAGTCCTTCTGGGTTTTTAGATGCTTAATCCCTGTAAATACAAAGACCAGAGTTAAGATTTAATTTTTGCACTCAAGGTATGCAATCTGCCCAGCAGGCTAACAATATTAGTAGCAAAATAGCGAAGGGATTGTGACATATGAAAATGGTGATGTTACCTTTGTAGTCTTCCGGGTGCGCTTCAAGGTGTTAGTCACCATCTTCAAAGCGCTCCATGGCACGGGTCCTGGTTACTTGAGAGACCGCCTCCTGCCACATACCTCCCTTCGACCTGTCTGCTCCCACAGAGTGGGCCTCCTCAGGGTGCCGTCAGCCGGTCAATGCCGGCTGGCTTCTCCCAGGGGAAGAGCCTTCTCTGTGGCGGGTCCGGCCCTCTGGAACGACCTGCCCCCCGATATCCGTACCATCACGGACCTACGCCTCTTCCGTCGGATGTTAAAAGCACATTTCTTTCATCTAGTCAGCCTGACATAGACTAAGGGTATAATTTTAAATTTTGATATTATTGATTTTAATTTTTATATTATCCAGATTTTAGCACAGATTTAATAATTTAATTGTCTTTTATATTTTGTATGTGTTGCTGGGTTTTTATCTTTCTGTGCACCACCCTGAGTCCCCCCAGGGAAAATAGGGCGGTATATAAATCGAAATAATAAATAAATAAATAAATAAATAAATAAATAAATAGTCCATTACAAAGATAGAATTGAGTCTGATGTCAGAAGGACATGGATGCTTTTTATAACCTCTCATTCTCTCTCCCGCTCTCCCTCCCTCTCCCTCCCTCCCTCCCTCCCTCTCTCCGCGTCCCTCCTCTCTCTCTCTACCTCTCTCCTCTCTCTTTCCTCTCTCTCTCCCCTCCCCCGCTCCCACTCCCTTTCCCTCTTCCTCTCACTTTTTGCCATAGTAATAACAAGAAAAGCAACAACAGCAAACACAATAACAGGGAAGAAATCCGGATTGGTTCAGAGTATAGTGAAAGAGGACATAATCCTTTTTTTCGCAATGCTAAGCACCTTAGCTGATTTCAGGAACTAAATAGGTTTAACTCCAGGGGTGGAACTGAGTTACCTTTCCTACCAGTTTGCAAATGTGAGCATCTGCACATGTGCTCCGCCTTCCGCACATGCACTTTGCCTAAAAAAGGGCCTAAATGGGATGCCATAGAGCTGGGGCAGGTGGGTGGGGCCACCCGTGATTCACGCTAACGGTTCAGGGAAACTGGTCAGAACTGGCAAAATACTACCTCTGGTTAGCCCTAGTTAATAACTGGCTGACATACTGGTTAGTACTGAATGAATACAGTATCTCCCCCGTCCAATAGCAATTAAGGGAGGGAGGGAGGGAGGGAGGGAGGGAGAGAGAGAGAGAAGGTCAAAGAGTGCGGAAGAAGATTGTTCTGCTCATTCACTTTTTATTTTTAGTTTTGGTGAGACCATCTTTAAACTGCAGTCCTTTATTTGCTTCTTTCACATAACACATTTAAACTGGCAAACTGATGGCAATCTAAGCCATCTGCTGCTGCTGTGACCTAGAGGTGGAGCTCTCGCCTCCCAATCAGGAGGTTGTGAGTTCAATCCTAGGTAGAGGCAGATGTAGGGTCTCCTGCTTGGACAGGGGGTTGGACTAAATGACCTGCAAGGTCCCTTCCAACTCTGTTAATCTGTTGAATGATCTGTTAATTGTGCAGAACATGGCTCTTGGTCAACAGTCCTTCAAATAGGCAGAACCATCTGTGCAGAACTCTGGATGTCCATTAGAGGGATGCAGAAAAGTCTAACCTTTTGGTGCCGTCTCGTAGCTACCTGAATTTCTACCATCTGGGTATAGTAGACCTGTGTTAAGGTGAATTTAATATTGGAAAATGACAGCTAAAACCCCCCAAGTAATTAAAAATGCTATCCGTCCTCTCGTTTGTTTCTACCATACTTGTACTTCTCTGGTGCAGCGTATTGTGATGCAGAGAATGGTGAGAACTGGTGATGTGGTAGGTCTCTCCTCATGCTCTGCTACCCCTTTTGTCCTTTGCTCAGTTTGTAGTCCTCGTTGCAGACTCCGAGCACAGAGTTTTGCTTTTGTTTCGAGGTATTTTTCACATCTTGCCATCTGTCTTCTGGCAAGTCCCCCAATCATACTATGATTTCCCTGGATCCGTCTTTCTTTTCCACTCCATCACAATTCATTTGCACCCTGAGGTTCATTCCTTCAAAATTATTCTGCCTAGCTTTCTCCCAAAAACACGAGAAAGAGTAACTCGATATTTGAGACTTAGTTTGCTTCATATCTAACATTTGCAATGACTCCCTCCTCCCTTTTCCTTGAGGACTTTGATTTCACTGTAGAGCATTTAATTAATCCAGTAGATGTTAATGAAGGAGAGCAAGAATGCCAGCCATTGTGCATTAAGGAGACATGAATAACACTTTGTACTGCTGATGCATGTTAAATTAAGTCACTCCCCCCACCCACCCAAGCTTTTTTCCATATTCAGGATAAATTATCTGTGCAAATGAGGCAACTTCCTGCATTTTTTCAGCCAGATTACAATGTCTCCAACAGGGAGCCTGAAAACTTGACATCTGGTTTAGTTCATTCAACCAAAGTAGAGTAAATTGACATTGAATAAGCCTTAATTTTTTTTAAATACTTCTACTTTACACTTCATTCCTCAGGTTTAAAATAATGCATGTGTTGCCCAAATCAGGAGAGGAAAAAGAAGTGTATACATTCAGGTAATATAAATTAAAGGCCACTCAGAGTCCTGACAAACAACTTCGATAGATAAAAATAAATCAAATAAACTTCACTACTTGTGGATAGATTGATGATAGGTGCCAAATTTCCATAGACCGGTGGAATGGTCCAGTGGTGAAATTCAAATTATTTTAAAACTGGTTCTATGTGGGTGGCTTGGTGGGCATGGCAGGGGAAGGATACTGCAAAATCCTCAATCCCTCTCCACTCCTGGGGGAAGGATATTGCAAATCTCCATTCCCACCACACTCTGGGGTCAGCCATAGGTGGTATTCACCAGTTCTCCGAACTACTCAAAATGTCTGCTACCGGTTCTCCAGAACCTGTCAAAACCTGCTGAATTTCACCCCTGGAATGGTCCCACTTAACAGATACATACCATTCCTTTCAGTGGGGTATATGGAGTTCTCTATTTGCATTACATTTCAGTGTGGATCAATTGTATGGGTCAGATATTATCCAGAAGGCATCCAAAGTAAGCATAGAAATAGCAATAGCACTTATACTTATATACCGCTTCATTGTGCTTTTACAGCCCTCTCTAAGTGGTTTACAGAGTGTATTGCATCCAACAATTTGGGTCCTCATTTTACCAACCTCGGAAGGATGGAAGGCTGAGTCAACCTTGAGCCTGGTGAGATTCAATTTGCCAAACTGCAGGCAGCCGGCAGGCAGCAGAAGTAGCCTGCAGTACTGCAAACTAATCACTACGGCTCTTACTCTCACCTTGGGTTATGACTCCTCTCTATAGATGTACCACCATAAGAATTTTTGGCATCAGGGCAAAATAACCTTAATTTTAATAACTTTTAACAAAGTGGTCTTCAGCACACAAATGCTGACATTTCATTTATTTATTATTGTTTCGAAAACAGATCTGCAAGAGGACTTACGAGATCCAATTCCATGAGGATTGCTGAAGGGGCATTCTCTTTTCTCTGCTACACTGCCTTTGCTCAGTGTAATAGGTTTTTTTTTCTGTTAAAAAATCAGCAACACAACGTACAACCAAGTTTCCTGCCTAACTCGGCCTCAAGACCAGCAAACAGTCATCAGTCATCTCAAAGGTGCATTTTCAAAAGGCAATTGGATTGTTGCGTTTTGAAAAAGCACCTTTGAGACAATTATGACTGAGAATCTCCACAGACATTTTTAGGGTATTCTTTTCCCCAATCTATTTTCAGCTACTTAGCTGAAATGCAGGGAGTAAACAATATGGGAGACTAAGGAAATATCTGTACTTAGACATTTCAGCTGTCTTTGACCTCATAACAGAATACCTTATACCAGGGGTCTCCAACCTTTGCAACTTTGCTGGCTGGAGAATTCTGGGAGCTGAAGTCCTTCAGACTTAAAGTTGCAAAGGTTGGAGACCTCTGCCTTATACCACCAGGCTTGAAATTTTGGCCTTTGACAACTTAGAACTACACTGCCTTTGGTTTGACAGTGTAGTACACAAAATTATCTGCTACAATGTCCTACCTGTCAGCTTCAACTGCAATAATACACCACCCAATAGTATCAAACTTAAGATAAACCTTTCCAAACTCGATTGCAGAAAGTACAACTTCAGCAACGGAGTGGTCAATGCTTGGAATGCTCTACCTGACTCCGTTGTTACATCCTCAAACCCCCAAAACTTTAACCTTAGACTGTCTACTGTTGACCTCACCCCATTCCTAAGAAGTCTGTAAGGGTGTGCATAAGTCAGTGGTGGGTTCCGTACCAGTTGGCATCCACCACATGGACGCACGTGGCGTGCACATGCGTCATACTTACCTGTGACACTTCCTCAAGCCTCCATGATGCTCCAGCTGCTTGCCGGAGCATTGTGCAGGTGCTGTACGCGCTGCGTGCATGTGCGGAAGCACTGAAGGTTTAAAAGTATGGTAAGGAGCAAGGGCGGGCAGGTGGGTCCTCCGCAGCACCTTACCAGAATGGTATCCAGTGCTCCGGGCTGGCTCCAGTACACCCGTCCTGGGGCATACTGCCTGAAACCCACCCCTGGCATAAGTGCACCAGCATGCCTACCATCCCTGTCCTAATGTCCCCACTTATTCTTATCAATTTCCTGTATTCATAATCATATTTATACTTATATCTGTTATCTTATACATGCTTGACAAAATAGATAGATAGATGATAGATAGATAGATAGATAGATAGATAGATAGATAGATAGATAGATAGATAGATAGATGGATGGATGGATGGATGGATGGATGGATGGATGGATGGATGGATGGATGGATGGATGGATGGATGGACAGACAGACAGATAGATAAATATCATAGATAAATAGATGGATGGATGCCCAGGCATTTTAAGTTTAAGCCAATTTAAGAAAATCTAATCTGGACTGACACCCTTAAACAACGTTTTTATGTTTTCAGTCCAACTAGCAGTCAACCCACCTCCTCCCATTAAATGGTTCCCCGGCTTCACCCACCATTTTGTCTGTGGAAATTCTGAGTCATCCAGACCCAGTCAGACCCACTCAGTCAAAACCAATCCTTCCATCGCCCCCATCATCCTGCCAGAACCGATGAAGCTTCTTGGATGAGAAACAAAACACTTGCTTCTTCTTTAAGGGGAAAAAAACCCCAATCCAGTTGCCTTTTGAAAAAACACCTTTGAGATACCACTATTCTATTCCTGGAAATCGATGTCCTTAGAGAAGGCCAGTCTTCTTACAGTTATTCAGTCTACCCATGCAAAGGTTGGGTTAATTTCCCTTTTCTATGTAAAGAGCTTCCCTAACTGTTGTTCACAGTAGAAATATACCTACATTTGTACAAATAATGGAAAAACATGACTTGGTCTTTGACCCTGTTTAATAAAATCTCCTTTGATAAAATACTTCAGGGATTAATCTGACTACAGTCAACTTTGCCTTGAAATAGTTTAGGCAGTTTGGGGTCACGAGACTTTGAATGGATTCTTTAGCTGGTTTTTTTCTCTTTTATTTCCTGGATTTATTGTGTAAAATTATCCCCTTTGCCTCTGAGTCGGACACCTAGGTTGTTCAGCAGAGTTCTGAGTAGAAGGATCTTTCTGATGGAGACTGTTCAGAAGGCCTGTGGTCTACTCTAAAGCTAATTGGTGGGAAGAATAGTCCTCTTGCAGTAAATTTAGGAAAGATAAAATCTCCTTCAAGTTGAGTTTGGCTCCTCGCTGCTTAAAGCAGGGGTCCCCAACCCCCAGTCCATGTACTGGCACTGGGCCACACTGCATGCCAGAAACTGGGCCACGCAAACAAGTGAAGCCCTATACCAGTGGTAGTCAACCTGGTCCCTACTACCGCTAGTGGGCATTCCAGCTTTCATGCTGGGTGGTAGGGGTTTTGTCTGATATTGAAGCACTTTCCTTTTTTAAATTTAATTGACTTCCCTACTTTATAAATCACCATTACTGTGGAACCGGTGGGCGGTTAGAAAATCTTACTACTAACAGAGATACAAAAGTGGGCAGTAGGTATAAAAAGGTTGACTGCCCCTGTCGTATACTCTCTTCAACAAAACAAGACAAACAGAGACTTCAACGGATAATTAGAACTGCAGAAAAAACAATTGCTAACAACCTGCCTTCCATTGAGGACCTGTATACTGCACGAGTCAAAAAGAGGGCTGAGAAAATATCTACAGAACCCTCACATCCTGGATATAAATTGTTTCAACTTCTGCCCTCAAAACGGTACTATAGGGCACTGCACACCAGAACAAATAGACATAAGAACAGTTTATTCCTGAGTGCCATCACTCTGCTAAACAACTAATCCCCACACCACTGTCAATAATTTACTAAGAATGTATTACTATTATTCTTCTCTTCCTTCCTAGTATCTATCTCTCCCCACTTATGACTATAACCATGTCATTTATTTCCTAGTATGATTTGATAGCTTATTAGTAACATTGACTATCACTAAGTCAGTGGTGGATTGACAATTTTTTTGCTACCGGTTTGGGCGTGCTCCCGTGCACGCATGATGCTTCTGCACATGTGTAGAAGCATCCGGATGGGTGGGCGGAGCCTCCCACCGCCGCTACTACCGGTTTTCCCAATCCAGGCCAAACTGGGAGCAACTCACCTCTGCACTAAGTGTTGAATCTTTTATTCTTGATGAATGTATTTTATTATCCTGATGTACACTGAGAGCACATGCACCAAAGACAAATTCCTTGTGTGTCCAATGACACTTGGCCAATAAAGAATTCTATTCTATTCTAAAAATTCTATCCACGAGATGCAGGCCCCCTCTTGTTCCCGGAAAAACCCATCTCCATGAAACCAGTCCCTGGTGCCCAAAGGTTGGGGGCCACAGGCTTAAAGGATAAGTATTTAATGCAGAAGTAGTTTTCCACTATCTTCTTCAGCATTGGTGGTTGTTTTTTGAAATATACACCAGGTCCATTTCCTTAGCTTTTTTAACTCAGCCAAGGCCTCCTACAAGCAGCCACAGCTCCATAAACAAGCATGGATGCTTAGGGAACCTGTTTGTGCCAAAATTCTCCATGAATGTTAATATATTTGAAGAGAACTGAGCCAAAGAGAAATGTGCTATTAATTGAAACTTTAGGTTGTGGTGGTGAGGTAGAAGTGGGGATACAGGTAAGACTGAAATGGTTCGAAATAATTTCTATTCTGGATATAATTTAATTTGCAATTAAACCAACTGAAATTCTGATCTTGCGCAACAAAAAAAGTATCCTGCATTTTGGCACTTGAAACCTTAAGAAATACGTCCATTGAGGCAGAAATTGGTTCCTTTTCCCTTTAATTGCCCACAATGAGAATCTTCTTAATTTTTTTTAAGTCTTCCTGCTATTATGTGTCTGACAGCTGCAATTAAAGGGAAAGAAAAACAAAACATGAAACATTATTGCTATCCAATCACGATAAATGATGGTGCAGAATTTGATGCTGCCACTTTTAGTGTTAACTCTGTTATCTTCCCACCAAAGGTGGTTCCTATTTTTGTACTTGCATTTTTACATGCTTTTGAACTGCTAGGTTGGCAGAAGCTGAGACAAGTAATGGGAGCTCACTCTGTTACACGATGCTAGGGACTTGGAATGCTGAACTGCCAACCTTTCTGATCCACTATCTCAGCATGTTAGCCACTGAGCCACCGCATCTTTCAAGTTACGTGGGTTCAATTCCTTGCTCCCTCTCAACATATATAAAAGGGGCTAAGAGAGGCATTAAAGCATTAATTGGTTAACTAAGCACTTCTCTGCTATATTTCATGGAATGAATTGTTGGATTTTGAAGAAGCAGGATAGAAAGGTTATTGCATTGATGCTTTTAAAATTAGGTATGGAGAGGATTCCTGAAAATACCATGGATAGATAATAATAATAATAATAATAATAATTTTAATTTTATATCCCGCTCTCTCTCCCCAAAGGGACTCGAGGATAACCAGGAAAACAAATTGATAGATGATAGAATAATTGATCCAGAATTCTGACTCAAGACACAAATGACCAGCCTCAATTTATCAACTATTGGGCACATTATATGGCCCCCTTGAGAAGTCCAGGATATTTAGAAAGTTAGAAGGAACAAGGAAGATGATCAGCAACAGGTGGAAGGACTCAGTTACAGTAGTGATGGATGTATCACTGTCCAGCAGGATGTAGCTCCTCTTCCCTTATTTCAGACTGACGTATGGAAGGAACAATAGACTATCTGATACAAGATGCAGGTAGCTATTTATGCATACATTCAGTTCCACATATGCAATCAGGGTTCCTCTTCTTTCCTCCCTCTTTTCCCTTCTCCTCTTCTTCAAATCAGTTGCAGAAAATTACACAGCAAAAATTTGTTCCACTGATGGGTGTCCATTGTTTGGCGCAGCAGGGTGAGTACCAGGATCCCATGAAATTATCTTCTGTGCTGAATGAGATTAATCAGGCATGATGGGTACCAATAAAAAAATGACATTTGCAAACAACTTGAGGTGGGAAGCAAACATTCCCTAAGTAACAGTATTTGTTTTGTATACATTTCTCAGGATCGGTTTTTCATGTTACAAGGCACCTCTGGACTAAAATGATAAATTGGAAAGACCATCATATTTCCATGTTGTCTAATCAAAGCTTTCCAAAAAGAATAACAGCCTTTGGGTTTTTTGCTTTTGTTTTTATAGCTCTGTCCCCACCAACTCTGGCCCACGTGAATATAGATCTGCAGAGCACTGGCAATAAACAAAGGCATCAAAAAATAAATGCATAAGTGAGAATAAATACAATGAAAATGATTCCAGGTCTTTGGGATTAAAACCAAATACATTTAACTAAGCACATACTTGCATATAGCTGGGGTGCTAGACTGCAGTGATGGAAAAAAGAAGAGGGGGGGAAATGCACATTTATGGAAGATAAATTGTTTGGATCTACTATATTTTTCGGAGTATAAGACGCATCTTTTTCCCTCAAAAAAGAGAGTGAAAATCTGGGTGCGTCTTATACACTGAATACAGCATTTTTTGCCTCCCGAAGTCCCATCCCTTTTGCAAAAATGGCTGTGCAGAGCCTTTAGGAGGCTTCCAGTGTGTTCCTGGGGGCTGGGGAGGGTAGAAATCAGCAAAAACCATGCCATTTTTTGCTCGTTCCCCACTCCCAAGCCCCCAGGAGCACTATATAAGCCTCCTAAAGGCTATGCATGCCCTTTTTGACAAAAAATGGACCCATTTTCATGGAAAATGGGCCATTTTTGCTCATTTTTGCCCACTCCCCCAGGAGCATCCTACAAGCCTCCTAAAGGCTATGCATGCTCTTTTTTGACAAAAAAAAAATGGGTCCATTTTCGTGAAAAACTGGCCATTTTTGGGAGGTCTGCAGAGTGCAAAAACTTTTTTTTTTTAATTTGCCTCTTCAAAATCTTGGTGTGTCTTATACTCCAAAAATGCAGTATATTCGCTTTAAATATAGGTCTGGGACTTTGTCACATTTGTCTTGAACACAATATGGGAACACCAGTTGGACTAATTCCCCTGTGAGCCAGTAGAAGCTGAGTTAGGAAATATGCCTCAATGCATGACTACCAATAAAGGGTGGCTAGTACAAGCAGTGATTTTTGACTCTCTCGTTCTATAAATTGCAGTGCTGAGAATTTAGGAAAATGTACCTCAGGGCCAGAATTAATTCAGCTATTCCTTTCTATAATGCACCTGAGGCCTTAAGGCTATTATCCTGCTAACAAACTATTAAGAGCTTTTATATGTCATAAAACTGCTTTAGTCAGAGCTCCTTTACTTTAATCACTTTGTCTCTATATAGCCATTATTAGAATCAGCTGTTAGCTAACACCTGCCTTGATATTTATAGGGCAAAAAGCTAAAGAGGCTAACCCAGGGGTCTGCAAAGTCGGCTCTTTTAAGACTGGTGGACTTCAACTCCCAGAATTCCCCAGCCAGCCTATTGCCCCCAATCTGGATCCCCATTTTACCCACTTCGGAAGGATGGAAGACTGAGTCAACCTTAAGCCTGGTGGGATTTGAACTGCCAAATTGCAGGCAGCCGACAGGCAGCGGAAGTAGCCTTTAACCACTGTGCCACCGAGGCTCTTAACCACTGCAGAATGTGAGATTTGAGTCCAATGCAAGCTCATTCAAACCTATCGCTCTCCAGAGTTAGATATAAAATAAGCACAGTGCAGTCATGGAATTAAAAGCATCCTTTGGTGTATCGTGGTCTGTTCAGTTGAAGAACCACTTACCCTGGGCCCTTTGAGAACTGCCCAAAGAGGCCCAAAAGAACCCTGGCACTGATCCTTGATTGTCCTATCTTGGGGGTGAGCAAGAAAGGGGATTTTTATCTGAAGGACTGTCAGTCTTCTATAGTTTTTTGCCCATCCAGCAGAGTCAGCATGTCCCATTGATTAAGCCATGCTCACCTGATGGGACCCAGGAAGTGACCTTGTCGGTCCCACCATTTCCCCAGAGATCTATTTGGCCTCAACCTGACCTCATTTAAAGAAGCCCTGAAAACCTGACTTGTTGTACCAGACCTTGGGCTTGAATGGGTTCTTTAAGGAATTATTTGTTATTGGACTCTGCTGTTTATCACATGTTCCTTTTGGGGTTATTGTATTTTATTATTGTATTTATTCGGGAGGCAATAAAGTTGGGCAACCTATTAATCAAGTAAATAAATAAATACAAACATGCATAAATACATACACACATGGAGGGTTGACTCCTCCCTGATTGTAGAGGCCATCCCTTCAGATAGCTTAGTTCCCTTTGCTAGTCAGCTGCAGGTGTCCAGGGATCATTGATGTCACATTTGAGACATCCAGAAGCAGGCCTGCTTGTGGCTGCCCACACGAGTGAAGTTAATTCCTCTTTATACTCAAGTGAATCGCTAGATTCAGTCTGAAAAATCACTGTTCTTCTCGTCGTGTACAGGACTGCAAGTGCAGCAAACTCTCCAAAGCACTAGAGGGCGCTTTGTCCCTAAAGAGCAAGCCATTTTTCAATTAAACATAAGGAATCCATTTTTACAGTGGCCATGGTGATAGCCATAGAAAGGCATTGCTTTGACGTGTTCCTGCCCAAAAGGAACCTCTATTTAACCAAACATTCCAGACAGAAACTAGGACTGATATAGAAAGCACATGTGTATATATGTATAAATGCTTTAGTGTCTGTGTCTACACTCTATCCCCTGCACAGTCCCTCAAATTATGAGACATTCTGTTTATATCATCCTATAAACAGAAGCCATTTCAGTCTGTGATGTGTAATCATGTTTGGGGAAATTTCTGGTGACTCTACTGTTTATTTCTTATTCCCTGCTCGAAGATAGTTTCTTTCTCTTGGTATGATTGATTTTACAAGGAACCCTTCCAATACACCAATCAGCCTTTGGTTTTATTGCCTCAAAACACTTGTTTCACATCTTGTTTTATTTAACCAACTGCAATATGCATTCCAGCATAATTAACTGGATCCAAAGATTTCATCCCAGTTTTGGAAAGCTTTAGTCCATTTGTGGAGAGGAAACTTTAGTTGCTGTCCAAACTATCAGCTGTGCTATCTCCACAATAGCCTCAGAATTGGCTTTGAGTCATTTATACGTGATTTATAGTCTTTCTGCTTTGCTGTATGACGTCTCACACACACAGAGAGAAACACAAATCTGCCTAAACTGAGCTATAGTGAAGGGTTTTGGGAATAAAAGAATTCCTAAAGGATTAATCCAGAGGCATGAGGACAATAATGAGGACATTATTAGGCTATGAGGACAAACTTCACCTTTTCACCCTATTTTCAGAGACGTCTAGAGTCATCTTTGCTTTTTTTCAATATTATAACAAGAGCGGTTAGCTATTAGCAAAGATTCCTCTTTTCCTGTTTAAAAGGGAATTTGTATGCATAAAACTTCCGAACTTCAATTGTTCTAAATCAGTGGTTTCCAACCTTTTTTCAGCCATGCATCTCTAAAAACCTGACCGACACCCCTCCCCCCCATGACACATAATTCTTATTTTACTCAATAAGGGAACTCTATTCACGTAGAGATCACATTGGGAACCACTGTTCTAAATGCTCCAAACAGTTTTTTTGCTCATGTGGTTTGACCGCTCATGCACAAAGCAAGTACTTTAAGCAGAAGTTGCTTCAAATTGTGTAGCTAACATTGGTCAAAACATCCCATGTTTGAAATGACCAATTTGGGTAAATCTGAAATAAAAGAATCATGTTCCAAAGCATCATCTTGAAGTTAGGATAAAAATTAGAATGATGGGAAATTGAAATATCTTGTTTCTTTTTTCTAGCTCTAAGACTATACAATAGGTTTGATGTTAGTACTTGCTAAATAACATCTATATAAATGCATAGAAAAAACGGATTAAAATAATTTAACATAGCAAACCGTCAAAGCGATAATTCAATAGAAACAAACACATTTTTGTAGTCTAACTTCACAACCTCTTACACCTTTGAAAAGTCATTCCTTTGGCCAATTTTTCGGTAAGTATCAGCAGTTATATGTGGGAACTTAAAACAGGTATCTTATCATAACGGAACCTGTCCTTATGGAAATATGAGGAAATAATAATAATGCGGGAATTTTAAAATATTTTCTCCTACTATGGTATAGAACAGAGGTTCCCAAACTTGGCAACTTTAAGACTTGCTGGCTGGAGAATTCTGGGAGTTTAAGTCGACAAGTCTTAAAGTTGCCAAGTTTGGGAACCCCTGGTATAGAATATACTATTTTTTCTACTTTACTTCTGAGGGGACATCTTAGAATATTCTTGGCTTCTGTTGGATAAAGTTGCTTGACTTTGCTCACAGTTGGACACCAGCTGGGTAGGTCCTAAAGAAGTGACCAAGGCACATTAGTACCTGGATTGCTCCCAAGTTAGTAGACAAGTCTCCAAAGTTGTAAATTTCTTCCACCTAGATCTGTGCCCCTCCCCCACTGGTTGATTAAGGTCTTTCAGGAGATAGTTGGGTTCAAGTGAACCCTCATTGACAAACAGAGTGTCACCTGCCTTGAAGGAGAGAGTGGTATGCCTCATTCACATCAAGCCATTTTTGGATCTCATCAATTTTCTCCAATCTCCAAGCATCCCTTGCTCTTCCTGAAAATATATTGAGTAGAATGAAACTGCAACCCAGTATATTGAATGTGGGGATGTGGGGAAATGTTGCCTTTGAGACACCAAGAGTTTCTGTCATGGTTTTTAGAGTGTTTCTAACCTTATTGTTCTTCCGGGACCTGTCCTGTATTTTGGTACATAAGACCGATGACTATAAAGGTAGTCTTTGATTAATAACTGTCCTGTTTAGCGACTGTTTGAACTTTTGATGGTACTGAAAGAGTCATTTTTCAACCAGACCTTGAATTTACTTACAACTGTCTACAAGATTGCAAGTTGGGTAATCATAGCATCCCTTGGTCATAAGCTCACCATTTGTGATCTTCACTGCCAGCTTCTGACAAGCAGTCAAGAGAGAAGGCAGCAGGAGATTGAAAATGATGATCACATGACATTGTCAGGCCTAGAAGCCATCTTTTGCATTGGGCCTTCAGGCCTGCCACATTTAGTCTTTGGGAAAATGGGAGTGGGAATTAGATGGAGTATGGGAGATTTTTAGTCTAAATAACATTCCTTTCTCAGAGAATGAAGGACATCTTACCCTACACCTGGTATGTCTGGGAGGCATCTCCAGTTGGGACAGGGTCTGATTTGGTATATGTGATGGACATGTGGGTGCTGGGCAAGGACTTGAACTATCACCTGGGTGGGGAAAACCTGGAAACTTTCAGATTCGGGTTTTCCCAGACGTGCCAATATGACATCTCTAATAAAATGGAACTTTGAGGAGACTCAAGCCTTGGAGTCTTCTTTCCTTAGGGATGTTACTTGAAACCCTGGCAGATGTTGCATCTAACAACTACAGGTGATTTGCTTAATTGATATCAAAAATCTGGTGCAGTCATGTGATATTTCAGTCTATCTGAATGTGCCTTTTAAATTAATAAATCTTTTTTCTTTAGTGGGTTATGGGAATTAGGGTGAAATTGGTTTTGTATTGTCCTCCTTCTGGGTTTGGAATTAATGGAAACAATACTTATTGGGTGTGACATAGATATAATACTTATTATGTTACATATGGGCATCTGTTAATTGGATTATATCTAAGGTGATTCTATAATCTGGTAAGGTGTTCTTACCAGATATATTTTGATATTTTTCTCCAACAATCCACACCACATAATGCCAAATCACACACATACATGCAGGGGTGGGCTGCTAGAGGTTCGCAGGGCTTCGGGGAAACCTCTAGCTAAACTTCTGTGCAGTTTGAAGAGCCCCCACATCCCACTCCTGGCTGGCCCTGCCCCACCCTGCCCACCCCTTCCAGGAGTTCCCACACGGCCCATTTTGGATGCAGGTAAATGTAGGGTGTGAATGGAAGTTCAGGGAGGGTAAAAAACGGGCCTACCAGAAGTTTGGAAAGGCTGGAAACAGGCCCATTTCCAGCCTCTAGAGGGACTCCAGACCCTGGTGAGACCATTTTTGCCCTCCTGGAGGCTCGAGAAAAACCTCTGGAGCTCAAGGAGGGCAAAAATGACCCCCTCACACACAGACACACGTGGTGCAGGAGTCCAACTAAGCCACGCCCACCATTTGATTTGATTTGACCATGACCACACAAACACAGTAATCGGGCAGAGAACCCCTTGCTTAAATTTTTGAAGCCCACCCCTGCATATATTCACATATAAACAGAGGGCGGGAAGCAACCTGAAGGTTGGGGAATGCTTAGAGGTGTCTCACATTATAAAAAAGAGAAGTTCTCTTTCTGATATTTTTTTTATGTCTAATTTTCATGCACTCCTTGATGAGAGAAGACCTTCTGCCCAAGAACTGAAACTACTTCACACAAATCAATGAAGAGCAGAGTTCTACCGTGTTTGCAATATTTGGAGCTCATGACAAATTAAAATTGATTCCTGTACTAAGTTCCATGAGCATGCCTAGATGATCAACCGATGTCTTTAGAACATTTCCCCCCAACTTTGCATCATTACATCAATACTGTACAATATGTATAGGTGGCTGAGAGGAAGCGTGTATGTTTGTATCAAGAGAGGTTAATTATTTGGCCAGGACATGAGGGAAAATCTGCTAAAAACAGAAAGTCAGTCGGATACCCCTGCTAACCTCATTTTGGAAGGAGACAATCAGCACCGTCAGGAAGAGCCATAATGTAGAGGCCTTTTGAACAATGAAGGTGTCTCCCAACATCCATTAAGCATAGAAATACAATCTGCTCAAATATCCTGCCCTGAATAGCTATATAGGCTGCTGCCCACCTCATTCTGCGATCAATAGCACTCACATTGATTTTTCCAGGGGCTGCATTCCAGTAAAATGCACGTGTGCATAAAAAAGTAAGCCATTTCCCACTTAAAGGTTATTTGCTGATACCATGCAAAAATGCATAGGAAACCAAAATACATCAAAAGGACTTGAGAGAAGGAGAGAAACAATGAATTTGTGAGATACTTCGGTGTGTTATTCATGCCTTATTGCAATTTCCAATACAGGAAAGAACGATCTATAATTTTGGACAAGTCACATCCATTAGGCAATCAATCAATCCATCAGTCAGTCAGCCATAGATAATTAAACCAAAAAAAACCCCATTCCTATGCCTTATATGGAGAGACTAGCTGTGTTGTTTCATCAATTGTTCAACAGATTGAAGGATATGCTAAGTTTCTTATAATAGCTTCATAGGCCAGACAATATGGCACCATTTGTTCTTTCTGCTTAAAACATTCTTTTTTATGGCTATGAATGAGATAAGAGTGTGTGTACAGTATGCTAACGCTGATTTAATATTTTGTATTAGGTTCAACTCAACATTACAGAATACAGAATAACAGAGTTGAAAGGGACCTTGGAGATCTCCTAGTTCACCAACCAGATCAAGCAGAACACCCTATATCACTCCACACAAATGGCTGTCCAATTTCTCCTTAAAAATCTCCATTGATGGACCAACCACAACTTCTGGAGGCAAGTCGCTCCAATGATTAAGTGTTCTCACTGTCAGAAAATTTCTTCTTCATTCTAAGTTGGATCTCTTCTTGATAAGTTTCCATCCATTCCTTCTTGTCCTTCCCTCAGAAAATAGGTTGGCCTACCTCTTCTTGTGACAGCCCATAAAATAGTGTAAGATTGCTATCATGTCAACCCTAATCTGTTTCTTTGTCCAACTAGACATACCCAATTCCTACAACAGTTCATCATATTTTAGCTCCCAGATCTCTAAGAATCTTTGTTGCTCTTATCTAGGATTTGAACATATTTTTTTATTGTGGCAATCAAAACTGGATGCAGTATTCCAAATGTGGTCTTACCAAAGCAGTATAAAATGGCACCTACATTACATGTGATCTTGATACTATTGCTCAAAATTTCTACTACCAGTTCTCCAGACTAGTCAGAACCTGCTGAATACCACCTCTGATGCTATGGCATTGGACTAAGCTTGGAGCAATCTAATCTTCATTCTTTCTCCAACAACAATGGAAAATTTTAGAGTGACTTGTTCTCTCTGCCCAACACAACTCACAGGAACTCAAAAGAAAAATTGAAGGATAACTTCTGGATAGTTTCTGAAATCCAGAGAGGATGTAAACCTAGCAAAATCCCTGTCATATACAAAAGCTTACTTTGCACATTGTTAGAGCAGATAGAGAGCGTGATCAGCTGGGAGAAAGGAGACCAAAGGCAGCTTCAATGTTCTGCCATGAACAATATTAGTGTTAGCCATAGTGACTAGTGGGAAGTTGGCATGGGAGAAGCCAGCTGAGAAGTTGGCATTGGAATAGGCACTCCTGTGTTCAAGAATGTTTGGTCAATGTCAATGTTTGGATCAGTACTAAAAGATCCCACTTCTGCTCCTGGGTGGTAAATCTTGGGCTCAATTCATGTTGTGGCCTGCCAGTGGCCAGCAAAGCTGGCAGCAGATTCGGACAGTGAGGAGGTTGGGGATAAACATAGACCAGTCCTGGAGTCTGAGGAAAGCTCTGACAAGTGCTCTGCATTGGAGGCAGAGATGGGGCCAGGGTTGTCTGACAGTTATCAGCTGCCTTTGGAGTCAAACATCAGTGAGGCAGACAAACAACTGGAACCTATTCCCAGTGTGTGCATGCGCAGAGTTGCCAGATGAAGGGAACAGCTAAAGAACAAGGGTCAACTTGGGAGTAAGGCCACAGGTGAACAGTGAATGGCCCCTCCCATAGGGAATAAAAGAGGAGCAAAAGGGGAGGGGTGTTTGCAGGAGACAATTAGTTCATTCCTGCATTTTTGACAAGTATTGCAGCATCAATTTTGAACTATCTTGAAAGACTATGAGAGAGGAAAGACTTTGTTGGAGAGATCTTCACTGTAAATTAAATAAAAGGGGTTTATCGGTATGAAGACTCGGCTTCGTGCTTCTGGGGAAGCCTAGGTCAGAGCAATTTACTAGACTACACTTTTGTGCATATGTCTTTACTTGGGAGATTTATGTTATATATGAATATTAAAGAAGCAAATATTAGCATTTCCAGTTTATAGTTATCACCCCTATACAGTATAAACTCATTTTGTGGAATATGTAGGCTTTGGGGGGTTTTTAGGGACATAATATATCTTGGCATTTTTTTTCCATAATCGAAAGCATAACGGGAAAAGTATCATGGCTCTCCATCAAGTGTGTTGATTGTACTGGAAATAAAATAAATTGGAGTCTATAGTTAAGGAGACTTACTGAGGAAATTCAGCCCAGTTAAGAACCACTAATTTCTCTTCCCCCCCCCCCCCCCACGCCATGCAGGGGTGGGTTTCTGCCAGTTCTAGCCTCTTCTATAGAAGAGGTTCCACAAATCTACAGTGCTGTTTAGAAGATGAAGAGAGAGAGAGGAATTCTGGGAGTTGAAGTCCACAAGTCTTAAAGCTGTCAAGTTTGAACACCCCTGGGTTTTTTTTCTAAAGGGTTAGGGGTGCAAGGGTCTTGCAACTTGACAGCTTTAAGACTTGCGTGCTTCAAATGCCAGAGTTTCTGAGCCAACATTTTGGTTGCTAAGCAAGAGTGTTGTTAAGTGAGTTTAACCACATTTTACAAGTTGGCCATGCCCACCCAGTCACATGACTGCCAAGCCACTCCCACTCAGTCACATGGCTGGCAAGCCACTTCCACCTGGTCACATGGCAGGCAAGCCACTCCTACCCAGTCACATGGCCGACAAGCCACTCCCACAAAGCAGACCACACCTACAGAAGAGGTTCTAAAAAATTTTTGAAACCCACCATGCAATAGGCCAGGATGATTGCAGAGCCCATATTTGGTGATGTTTTTATAACATCCTGGATGTGATCTGTGGTTTTAATTTAAAAAAAAAAGATTTATGTTTGTTAATGGATTGTTAGGCACCCACAGTTGCATGGCAAGTGATCAGCCCTATAAGCTGAATAAATAAATAAAGAGATAAAAATCATGGCTTGGAAATGAATGAGGGAGGAGCCCATCCTTCACCTGTACAGGTACCAGGGAAAGAGTTATGACCTGGGTTTGAGGTCTCAGCCTTTCTGAATTCCCTTCTTTTCAATCCCAAAGGTGCTTTTTTCCCTTCAAAAGCCAAATGGATTTCTTGGGTTTTTTCCCTTGAAGAAGTTTTGCTTCTCATCCTAGAAGCTTCTTCAGTTCTGGCTGAATGGTGGGGAATGGAAGGATTTATATTCCTTACCATTCATCTGGTCATTTATTTATTTATTTATTTATTTTATTACATTTATATCCCGCCCTTCTCCGCAGAGGACCCAGGGCGGCGCACAGGAAATTTAAAAACATACAAAATAGAACATAGATAAATAATTTAAAATATATATTAAATCCCAAACCTGTGCTAAAACCAATTATTAATTAAAAACCCAATTTAAAACTTTTCTAAAAGTCCCCATGGGAGGTTAGGCTAGGCCGGCTTGATGAAAAAAGTATGTCTTTAGATATTGGCGGAAGAGGCGGAGGTCGGTGATGGTCCGGAGTTCAGTGGGTAGGTCGTTCCAAAGGGCAGGGCCCGCCACAGAGAAGGCTCTTCCCCTGGGTGACGCCAGTCGGCATTGTCCGGCCGACGGTACCCTGAGAAGGCCCTCTCTGTGGGAGCGTATCGGTCTAAGGGATGTATGGGGTACGAGGCGGTCTCGCATATAACTAGGCCCCGAGCCATGGAGCGCTTTAAAGATGGTAGTCAAAACCTTGAAGCGCACCCGAAAGACCATTAGCACCCTGAAGGTTGGTTGGCGACTCCCTGAGAGTCTTTGATGTCATTCACATGTTTATCTGTACTCTCAGGGCCTCCTGAATCAGAGTGCAAATAGGCATGGAACAAAGATGGGATGCTCCTGGTTCAGCCTGGTTCAGCCCAGTTCAGCTGAACTGGCAGCGGTGGCAGCAGGAGGCTTCACCCACTCACCTTGTGCATATGCAAAAGTGTTGCGCGTGCAAGCACACACATGAGCACAAGCGTACCAGTAGTAAACTGGTTAGCAACCAACCACTGGCATGGAACCTTCTTGGGATTGCTGAAAGAACAGTATTGTAGACAGGGAATAGGTAGCATCATATCCCTCCCCCTCTGTTGAGAGAGGACCTGGGGTGGTATTCACTTACCTTCCCTACTGGTTCACAAATGTGAATGCATGCGTGCACTCCGCCTTCCGCGCATGTGCTTTGCCTTTAAAAAAAGGGCCTAAATGGGAGCCAGGGCAGGTGGGCAGGGCCAACCGCGATTTCCACTACCGGTTCAAGCGAACCAGTCAGAACCGGCAGAATACCACCTCTGGAGCGGACTGTTCAATTATAATACAGATAGCCTTTTTGGCTCCTCTTTTAAACCAGTGGAGACCAGCTGAGACTACAGATAAACCCCCAAGTGGCCCCTACGAGTCCATTAAGGAATATAAATATGAATACTTCCATTCTCCACCATTCAGCAGGAACTAAAGAAGCTTCTTTGATGAGAAGTGGAAAGTTTACAAGGGGGGGACCAAGAAAGCCCAGTTGCATTTTGAAAAGCACCTTTGGGACCAACATGACCTGGATAATTGAGAATCTCCATAGCTTCCTTTCTATCCCTCTTCAAAGAGCATCATCATCACAGACAGAGGCCTCTTTTGACCTTCAGGGGATCATTAAGTACTCCAGGAACGACCGAGAGAGATGGAGACATCCACACCCAAGAGGTGTTTGCATAAGAAGAAAACAGTACCTGAACAGTACCTTTCATGGCAGGCGCAGTGAAGACACTCTGCTTCCTCTGTTTAGGGGAGACATTCTGTGACTGTCGATGAAAAGAATGACCTTTTAGTGCAATCCAGAGCTAAAGAGAAAGGTATCACATGCCAGATTACAAGGAGGGAGCTTCTATAGAAGTGATGCCTAACCTTTTTGGCACCAATAACACATAATGCAATGCGTGTCAAACCCCCCCCCCTTGTGCCCCCGCCCCTATGCATGCATACACAACCCCTGTCCCCTCGCTATGCATGTGCGTGCGACCCTCATGCATATGCAGCAGAAACCCGAAAACCTGCTGGTTGGCAGGGAGGGACATGCGCATGCACGGGGGAGCTGAGCTGGGGCGACAGCTTGCGTGCCTGTAGAGAGGGCTCTGCGTGTCACCTGCGGCCCGCCTGCCATAGGTTCACCATCACGGTTCTATAGGCTCTTCTCTCAACGCAGGTCCATACTGAGTGTAACGGTATAAGAGAAAGACCTTGAGAGGTAGATCAAATAATTGCTGCCTAAGGAATGATCAGATAAAAGAGAGCATAGCCCACTGCTACATAATGGGTAGAAAATGAGGCTCATGTGAGGGACCTTCCCTAGCTTCTCAGCCTGTGAAGGAGATGGCGTTTTAAAACTTGTTAGCCTTCCCAGGCAGATTGTAAGAGGAAACTTCTCCAAATGATCTACTTCTACTTTATTGTAAGATTATATTAACCAAATTTTGAAAGTCTGAAAGTGCAAATGTTCTGCCATCTCCTTTACAGTCTGAGAAGCTAGGGAAGGTCCCTCACACGAGCCTCATTTTCCACCCATTATGTAGCAGTGGGATATGCTCTCTTACCATTCTTTTGCATTTCTTTTGCCTCTTCTTTGAAGGCCTTTCTCCTATATCCGTGATGGGGAACCTATGGCACGCATGCCCGAAGTGGCGCACGGAGCCATGTTGCCTGGTACACACAGCGTTGCCCATTCCTCTTCCAGGTTTCTGGGTGCATGCACATGTGATGATCAGCTGGCCTTTGTATGTCCGGGGGTGCTGGAAACAGAAGAGCTGGTCTTCCATTTTCCAGTATGAGCACGCGTGCCAGCCAGCTGATTGGCGCTTGTGCATGCACGTCAGTAACGGGAAGACTTGCTGGCCGGCACACGCATGCCCCCTGGGCAGCTCCTCTTCCTGATCATGGCCAGACACACGCACGTGAAGTACTCCCTTTTCAACATTCGGTGCCACTTGTGCACGCTCTCTTTTCGGCACTTGGTGCCAAAAAGGTTGGCCATCACTGTCCTATATCATTACACTGAGGAGGCCTCTTGGTTTTGGCTTTGAAGCATCTTCTTGATCTGGTCTGCTGCAGTAGTTGCACTGCAATATTTTCTCCTTGTAGCTTGAAGCAACATAATGCATCCCTTATTTGTCTTTGAGAAATTTCAAAGGAATTGATAGAAGTATTTTAGGGGAAGGCCAATGTCTTTATTCCCCTCTCCCTTTCGGGGAGGTACACAATCAGATTGTAAAAAAAAAAAAAAAAAACAGATGGAAACTGGTGACATCTTTTCCAACTAACAATTTTTATTAAAAGGAATCAGTTTCATGAGCTACAATTCACATTTCATCAGATGCCACCATGTATTAATAGAGCCCTCCTAACAAAGGTGTCTACCCCCTGGTTGTATTGCTCCTTTTTTGGCTTTGTTCCCCAAATCTGGAAGTTAGCATCAGATTTTTTAAAGCTGCCTGGAGTTGCTCAATTAACAAATAAAGAAATACTGCTGGGTTCAGCTAATGGCATTTCGGCAAGGTGAAATAATCAATTTGCATATTACTTCTTTAAAGAATCTCAACTTAAGACGCCATGTCCCAATTCCAAAGAGTTGTGTAGGGGTTGTTGTGTATATTTTAAGCATATCCCTTCGAATCAAGGAAGATTCAGCAGCTCTATAAGCTGCTCTGTGAAATGTAAAATGGCTCATAATATTTTATGTTAATGGATGGAAAGATGCTTTGTATGAATAAATTATTGGATGCAGTCAGAGAGTGCTAACCATATTCATTGTGCGATAGGACGTTGATTGTCATGATTTATTGCTTTTAAATGTTTGTACCTAAATTTGAAAACAAAAAGAATCGATAAAGTTTCTTGCTATTAAAGTAACATTGGGCTATTTCAATTTTCAGTAAAAAATTAAATTGGCCTAAAACATAACTGTATAGTGGACAGAAAAATGGGAGAAACCCATTACAGGATTGACATTATATTGTCTGGATAATTATGTTTCTTTCCTCTATTTCAGAGATGGTGAATTTTTTCGGCACTGAGTGCCCAAACTGGAACGTGTGTGCATGTGTGCGCATGTGGGGGCTCCAGAAACCCGATGACCAACTGGCCGGCACATGCATGCGCACCTTTGGATTTCTGGTGCTCCAGTGAGCATGGAGACCAACTGACTGCCACACATCAGAAACCAGGAAACCAGCTGGCGATGGCACACGTGCCCACAGAGAGGGCTCTGTGTGCCCCCTCTGGCACACGTGCCATAGATTCACCATCATGGTTCTATTTTTTCTTTCCAAATTAAATATGCAATTCAATTCAATTCCTGAGATACACCCTGTGACTGAAGATATTCTGAAAGATTTGTTATTTAAGAAGTACATTAAACAAGGATGGATGTCATCCAAACTGTCCAATGAGGATTTCACATATAGTACTGATGATGGAGGAGGGAGAAAATAGAGGAATAGAATGAAATATTCTAGACCAGTGGTAGTCAACCTGGTCCCTACCGCCCACTACTGGGCGTTCCAGATTTCATGGTGGGCGGTAGGGGTTTTGTCCGATACTGAAGCACTTTCCTTTTTTTAATTTAATTGACTTCCTTACTTTATAAATCACCATTACTATGGAACCGGTGGGCGGTTAGAAAATTTTACTACTAACAGAGATACAAAAGTGGGTGGTAGGTATGAAAAGGTTGACTACCCCTGTGCTAGAAAGAAGGTAAAATGGCTAGAAAATTAAACAGACCACAGCAACTTTTTTGCAGCCTCCATCTTTTTGTAGATTAATAGATGATTTAATTTTCAGCAAATGTATATCATGTGTACTAAATCTTTTTATTTTTATTTACATTGTGGGCCTAATTTGCAAAAGAAAGCTCAGGACTCTATGGGTTGAAAACATGTGAAAGAGGCCTTCATTCTGCTGTAGATAGGCAATGGCTAAAATGATGACGATGATTAATTTTTTAAATAATTATTGGAAGGATATAGGCTTTCGGGGATTAGAAAATGTTTTTCATATGTAACAGATTTGAGATTGTTTTTTCCCTGAAAAAAGTTTCATAATTTCAAATTAATTTTGAAGTCATGCTTGCAGATAATCATTGGGTGTCAACAAAGGGATACAGAAAAATCCAAATCTTTGCTGCCATCTAGTGGCTATTAAACATGTTTGCATCTCAAATGTGGTAACCCTAGGACAGTGATGGCGAACCTTTTTTGGCTCGCGTGCCATAAGTGGGGGGAGTGCAGGGGCGAGTGTGTGGGCGTGCCGCACCCATAATGCAATGCGCACTACAAACGCGACCCCCCCCCCATTTTTTGCCTGCTCTGTTTGCTCTCCCCAGGCTCCAGAGGCTTTATAGGGGCCTGGGTGGGCGAAAATAGCTCCCCTGCCCCCCTGGAGGCCCTCCGAGGCTTCAGCAACCTTCAGGAGGCTTCTCTGAAGCCTCCGGACCACTCAAAATGACGCTCCAAGCAAATCAGACGTCACTTCTGGTTTCGGCAATGTGTTATTTTGAGTGCTCCGGAGGCTTCAGGGAAGCCTCCTGAAGGTCGCTGAAGCCTCCAGACCACTCAAGCAAATCGGAGGTCACTTCCAGTTTCGGCAGTGCATCATTTTGAGTGCTCCGGAGGCTTCAGGGAAGTTCATGAAGCCTCCAGAGGGCCTCTGTGGGGGACGGGGGAGGCTCTTTTCGCCCTCCCCAGGCTCCTATAAAGCCTTTGGAGCCTGGGGAGGGTGAAAAAAGCATGCAAAAAAGGGCAAATTCAGCTGGCCAGCACGGGCATGCATGCTGGCCAGCTGACAGGTTCGGCATCACTGCCCTAGGAGAGCTGTCAGAATGAGCCTATTCACGAGCCTTTGATCTCAGTTCAAATATCTATTCTGGGTTTGTAGAAACAAAAATGGAGCAGATTTTTCTGGCATTCTCTCCCGGTTTTAATAAATTGATCAAATTAAGCCAAAGCCAAAGCCAGTCATGCAAAGACCTTAGAGGGCAACATTATTAAGAAAATATTGTAGGATCAGAAGGCTGGTTTTATTTAATAAATGACACTTATTAATAATAAATAAGCGATTTAATAAATGTCATTGAGCTAACTGTGTCTTCTACCCCCTGTATATCCCAACAGACAGTTTAAGAATTAATATCTCTGCTGCGGTACAAGAAGGAAAGAATTAAGACATTTCTGAATGGTTGTCAGACAATGCAACAGTAATTTATTTTTTAAATTGCAATTAACCTACTTCATCTTGGGAGTTGTTGTTCATTCTCTTCTCATCTATTTCTGCAGAATACAAAAACACAATTAGAAGAAGAATTATATAATAACATCAAGGCTACATAAATCTCTCTAAAGTTGCTCTCTGGTGAATCCAATAAATTTTACTTTTGGGGAAATAGGTGCAGAAGTACAATTCAAAGAATGCAGCTGAAAGTCCAATCTAAGCAACTGTGATGTACTGTTCCATTCATGCTTTCTTGGAAGCCATCCCTGTGCTTTTTCTGAGAAAATATTATGTTGTCAGGTTACATGAAACTGGCTTCCTTGTTACACTGCAATACTTATGATGGGGTGGAGCATACGATTATTGTCAGGGCTTGATACAAAGGGGGAAAAGATTGAGTTCTGAGGTAAACTTTTGCAGCAATTTATATTCTGATTGTGAACCCCAATGTAAATTGGAGTTCATAATGCTTTGATTAAACATTGTGCCTGGGGATATAAGTAGGTGTTTTTTTTCTTTTTCCTTTCTTCCTTTATTATTAAGAAAAGCATCCTTCAATTGGTATAAACACTGCTAGACTGTCTATCACAGGGGTGGGCAAACTTTGCAACTCTAAGTCTGAAGGACTTCAGCTCCCAGAATTCTCCAGCCAGCAAAGCTGGTCTATCATGTAAGGGTGTTGCAGGAATCCGAGGTTCATGAAGATTTTCATTTCACTGTGGAAAAGCTGAAGTGAGATCAACACAATACAATTCACACACACACACACACACACACACCTAAATTAATATTCCGTACCCATTTAAGGAATAGAAGCCATTCAACTCAAGTAGGTATAATTTAAAAATCTATCTTGACTTCCAATCCCATTTTGATTCCATTAATTCCATAAGCCTGTCTGTTTTTAGTAACATCTTGTTTTTTTAATTTGTCATTTGACTTACGAGACATTTCCTGTGCCAGTGTCTCTTCAGGCGTTTAACTGTTTTTCCACAAGGTGCCTTTTTACAGTGAGAAACTGTAAAATGGTTCAGAATTCAGAATTTTTGTTTTCATTTTATTTACATGTTTCTTCGGTGTGTCCAACACCTTTCACCACCAAAAACCTTGTGATGTTTTATTTTTCAAAACAAACAGACAAACAAACAAACAAATGGTGTGTTGTTCCTCAAGGCATAGAAATAATTCATTATGTTCATGAAAATAACCTTCCTTTTTTCGAGTGTGAATAAAGATTTCAAACAGATGTTCCAATTTATGCTAATGCTTGCATAAGAGATCAGTATGAGATTAATTATTATTACCTGTGAAACTGAACTGATTTTGCTATCTTTTTTTAAAAAAATGGGATAAAACTAGCAAGTTATTTAAAGTGAATAAATAACTTGGTCAAAACAATAAGTTTTGAGTTTTCGCTCCTTCCGCTGAAAGCTCAAAACTTATTGGCCTAATCTATCTTTCCTGCCTCCAGTCTGTATATTTAAATTTTTAATTGGGTTTTTAGGGGTTTTTAGTGTTTTAGGATTTTAGGTTTTAGCGCAGGGTTATAATCGTTTAATCTGAGTTTAGATATTTATATTGTTTTATGTTTGTATGTTTTATAATCCCCTGTGCACCGCACCGAGTCCCTTCGGGGAGAGGGAGCGGTATACAAATAAAATTTGATTGATTGATTGAAATACAAGTCCTCAACTTATGACCACAACTGAGCCCAAAATTTATGTTGTTAAATGAGAAATCTGTTAAGTGATTTTTGTCCCATTTTACACTACCAGAGGTGGTATTTGCCAGTTCTCCAAACTACTCAAAATTTCCGCTACCAGTTTGCCAGAACCGGTCAGAACCGGCTGAATGCCACCTCTGATTTGTGAGTGGAATTGTCCTACCTCCTCATTCATTCATCTTTTATTGTCACTGGCAGTTTATGTATTACCAAACCCTTAATGCATAAACTGTTGTTTGGTTAAATTGCTTTGTTTTGGTGCCTTTGAGTCAGTGTTGACTCCTAGTGACTACCTGGATAAGTCCCTACAGTTTTCTTGGCAGTGTTTTCAGAACTGGTTTTCCTAGGCTAAAAGAGAGTGACTATCCTAATGTCACCCAGCCAGCTCAATGCCTAAAGTAGGACTAGAATTCAGGGTCTCTCAGTGTAGTCTCTACACTGGTGCCTTTAATCATTGGATCAAATTGGTTGCCAAAAAGATATTTGTAAAAGAATCTTAAGTTGAAAAATGTCAGGGATCGAGTCTGGTTAGAAGGAAAAGACATCTTATGTTGCTTGTGACTGCGAAAACACACAGAGGCTGTCTAACCTTGATGAATAACATGTGCCAACATTTCTCCTTGAACGCCATTGAACCTGTTGAATTATCCGTGAACCGAGATGGAGAACCTTCCCACCCTTGCATCTAACCACAGCATGGATATCCTTTGGCAACATCTTTTTTATGCCATGTCCCCTGACTCTATTTTCAACCTGTCCACAACCCATCTCAAAAGCAGCTTCAAAGTATTTTCTCTTCAAAGCAGCTGATAGGTTGCAACAGTTTTATCATGGGTTCAATGCAACATTCTTCACCAAGCATTTTGTCAGGATGGGAGTCGGCTGGTAGCATCAGATAGAGAGCCATTTTCTGAAAAATCTAGTCCAGTTTACACTTAAAAGAGTTTAAAGAATAACTTGACTCATTTAGAAAAAGAAAACTGCACAGTTAAACAGAAATGTAAATGAACAAGTGGGTAAGTATTTATGTTCCTGATATAGATCTCTGTTGTTTCAGTTTTCGTGGAGAAGGCAGCTGGGAATAACATCACTTAATGGCTATTATCTCCTGCAAAGGCTTGTAAAGATAAAGAAATTAAGTCAATTATAAAATGACAAATAGAAGTTGTTCTGCTTTGAGGATTAATAAATCAGCCCCTGGCTAATTAAATTTAACAAAACCAGCAAAGTGGAGGGAGAGAAGAATGAATATGGAGATTTTAAGTTCTTTTTGAGATGTGAGAACCATAACTTCTCTTTCATGGAATGAACTGTCTCCAAAATTGCCACTGGCATTCCATCCTTTCCAGCTTCAGTTTGGGATATTAATCTCTGTTGAAAGCAAACCAGGACTTCAAAATGACATCCTTTGACAAATTAAATCTAACAATTGCAAGGAAAGCAGAAAAATATTTTTCTCGTGTGCAACATCTAATAAAATCTAATCCAGTTTTCAGCAAAGAATACTTGTCATTATAAGAACACGACTACAGTAAATGATTTTCTGTTCAGGTTGGGCAGAAGATAGAACTGCAGTACGTACACTAGGAAGAGTTTCTGATTCTTAGTCATTTCTCACCAAGAGAAAGAAAATTATTTTATCTACCTAAGATGAGGTCGCTAGAATTAAGAAAGCTTGGAAACGTCAGAATTAAAAGTGTGTGTGAAATTATTGTAAGACAATTCTATGCAAAGAATGTACAGAGAGGCATCCTTTGATTTATTATGAAGCACAAATATTTGGAAAGTAGAATTCACAGAGGTACAGCAGTACTCAAAAAACAATCAGGTGAATTGGGAAGAGAAGACAAAAGAAGCAGTTTGATTGAGATTGTTATTTTTTTTAATCCTTGGTGTGCACAAGAACATAGATCCTTCCGTGCCCTTCGTCCGCTTATAGCCTTTGCTGATCAGTATTGCTTTCTGAGGGCATGTGCTGAGGAAACTACATCAATGGTGAAATATTAGGTCTTATCTTGCCATAAATTGATCATATGTACCATTCACCATTTTGGTGAAGTAACAGACCCCTCACATCCTGGACCTCAATTGTTTCAACTTCTACCCTCAAAATAACACTATAGGGCACTGCACACCAGAACAACTAGGCACAAGGACAGTTTTTTTCAGAATGCCATCACTCTGCTAAACAACTAATCCTAACAACACTGTCAAATTATCTACTAAGATTGTATTACTATTATTCTTCGCTTCCTTCCTAGTACCTATCTCTTTCCACTTATGACTATAACCATGTTGCTTCTATCTTTAAAATTTATATTGTTTTATTTGTTTCCTAGTATAATTTGATTGCTTATTAGTAACCTCTGACTATCACTAAGTATTGTATCTTATGATTCTTAATGAATGTATTCTATTTTATTTTTCTTTATGTAAACTGAGAGCACCTTGGGTGTCCAGTCACACTTGGCCAATAAAGAATTCTATTCTATTCTATTCTATTCTATTCTATTCTATTTCTCCTTAGTTCCCTGAGTATTGCTTAAATGCTTCACCTATAAGATATCTTGGAGTTCTCTCTTAGGAGGTCTCTCTTTGCACTGTGGGATACCTAAATCCCAGCTATCCATCAGATGGGAGCAGTCTAACACCAAACTGATTTATAAAGATACTCAGTTAGAAACTGTAGATGAAATAATATATGATGCTATTACTTCCATTGTATATCTTTATTTTAAAAATTGAAAAAATGTTGCATGTTTAGCAAAAACCTCAAACCTTTCTGGTCCTCTAAACTGTGATGCCTGGTTTAGAAAAATATAATTACGTTCAATTAAATTTGAACATGCACACACATTCAACCACATACTACATGCAACATATCTGAACTCTTCTATCATGACACAAGGCAATCAATCCTGATTGTTCTTTGGAACGACAGATACTGAAGCTAAAGCCCCAATACTTCGGCCGCCTAATGAGAAGAGAGGACTCATTGGAAAAGACCCTAATGTTGAGAAAGGTTGATGGCGAAAGGAGGAGGAGACGGGCAGAGGATGAGATGGTTAGATAGTGTCATCAGCACAATGAACATGAATTTAGGCAACTCAGGAAATAATGGAAGACAGGGGAGCCTGGCATGCTGTGGTCCATGAGAAAGGGCCCCAGTAGTGGGATTCAGCCAGTTTGCACCTATTCGGGAGAACCGATTGTTAACTTTCTAAGCAGTTCTGAGAACTGGTTGTTGGAAAAAATCTTTTTTTTTTTTCTACAGGGCTAATACTGTAAGGAAGGCAGGAAGGCAACATTCTGGTGTTGTTTCTAGCCTAATCTTTATTGCCCTGCTTACAGAAACTGCCTCTCCAGTTAACCCTTATTACATTGCAACCGCTAAGGCGAAGTGCCCATCGACCTGAGTGATATTGAATTGGCCACGCCCACCCAGTCACATGACCACCGAGCCACAACTTACCCAACTGGTCATTAGGGCAGAGAACCAGTTGTTAAATTATTTGAATCCCACCACTGACGGGTCCAATTTAGCAACTAAACAATAACATTTTATTATACATATATTTCCCTTAGATGCAAAACACGGGTGAAAGAAAAAGGAATAGAATAAGGTCCTTCTAGAGTTTTTACAATAGTGGAATGTGTTCATATGGATCTTGGAAGGGAAAAGCCATCTGTCCATTTTAACTGCCTTTCTGATGGAGGTTGTGAAGTCATGAACAGCCTGAGAGATCTTTCAGAAATGTTTTAAAAATAAGGTTATCATCCCCAGCCAACACAGCTGTCCCAGTCTGAGAACAATGAGAATCCCCTTGTTTCAAAAAATCAAATGATTGACTTGCTAAAGATTGCATTAGCAACAACAATTTTATTGTTGAAGTTGTTGGTGGTCTGCATATTTATAATTGAAATATAATTATTATTTGCATATTTCTTTGCCCTTTACTGTCTAAAGTTGAGTCACAATTGTCACTGTGTTTTCTTCACTGATTGTTTTCTTCAACAAATTAGACTGGTAAAGAAATTTTATAAAGTTCAAATTAATTCAGAGTGTGACTTATTTTTCCTTCTTTATAAAATGTTTGGTCTCTCTCATCTCTCTGTTTTTGCTCTTAGTAGCTGCTAAAATCTCCAGCCACCAATTTTCTAATTAAATTAATATAAAGAGCATTTTGCTCCATTGTATTGCCATCACGGAGCAAGAAAAACAAAAGAACATGTAAAATCAGTAGTCCATGAAGACTGCTTTTGCTGATATATGGCTTTGTCAGAAGAGTTTATGATTAACAATTATGCACGATATTGAAAGCAGCTGGTGTTAGTTCTGCTAGGTTCCAGATGCCTGTGCCAAAGGAAGTTTGTGTGGTTGAAAATAATGTTGTTATAAGAGACATCTTCCCCTCCCTAAATCTTCCTCGAAAATTCACTGAAAATTGAGCAGCCTGTTATAAATGCACTCAAAGAAAGCAGTGTTTTTCAACCTCATCAGCTTCAAGCTGTATGAACTTGCTGGGAAGTTCTGGGAGTTGAAGTCCACAAGTCTTAAAAGTTGCCAAAGTTGGACCTGCCTGATCTAGTGGTATTTGTATTCTCTTTTCAAAGCTAGAGTTTTTTGGACACAAATGCCAATTGCCAAGAGCCACATGGCCCCAACATAAAACAGTTTCTATTAAGTATTGCAGACCAGAGTCTCCCCTGAAAGTGAAGGAGAAAAGCAGTGGTTGGTTTCAAATATTTTTAGAACCTCTTCTGTAGGTGTGGCCTGCTTTGTGGGAGTGGCTTGCCAGCCATGTGACTGGGTGGGAGTGGCTTGACAGTCATGTTACTGGGTGGGCGTGGCCAACTTGTAAAATGTGGTGAAACTCACTTAACAATGCTCTTGCTTAGCAACCAAAATGTTGGCTCAGAAACTCTGGCATTTGAACCACGCAAGTCTTAAAGCTGTCAAGTTACAAGACCCTTGACCCCTAACCCTTTAGAAAAAAAAAACCCAGGAGTGTTCAAACTTGACAGCTTTAAGACTTGTGGACTTCAACTCCCAGAATTCCTCCTCTCACTCTTCATCTTGAGGGTGGGCAGATGGGTGGGGGGAGGGAGCTGGAACCAGTTCTAAATGGCACTGTATATTTGTGGAACCTCTTCTATAAAAAGGTTAGGTCTGGCAGGAACCCACCCCTGGAGAAAAGCCACTTATTTTCAGCTGAAGGAGCATAAAAATGTGGGTTGCAACCTTAACTATAGAAGGCATTGAACTGATTTGGGCAACTTCATTCCCATCTACAATCAAGATTGTTTCCTAATTCTGCTATGTGGAGTTTGGGGAAAGCTTGAGCCCAGTTCTTAATTGACACAGAGCCTGACCCTCTGGGGGTGTTGAACTGGTTAGAGAAGTTATTACCAACAAAGCTAAATTACACTGTAAATCAGTGGGGGACCATGATTTTAGGGCATGAGTTATTATCCAACTTCATAGCACAACCCAGAAATATTATCCATCATTGTGGCTTACCTGCATCCATCTCAGAAAAGAGCTTACTTCCGACGATAGTAAATCGATCGACGATAGTAAATTGATCTACGATACGACGCTTGATCTCGCTGCAGCGAGATCATCATTGATTCTTCTGCCACTGGACGGTCCAATTGGACCTAAACTGTCCTGATGGGGCAGCGAAGATGAAGATGAATCTTTGCTGATCACAGGGACCCCGCAAAGTCCCTGTTTGATCCAAAGGAAGGGCTTCAAATCCATGGTAAACAGACAGCCCCCCCCAGGCTGGCAAAGTTGCTAACGGCTCCAGAAAGGAGACAGGAGTCAAAATAGATTCTAGTTGGTGAGCTGTGTATTGGCTTAAAAGAGACTGCTTTAAAAGAGATTGCCCGTAAGAACTTTTTAAAGTAAGCTGAAACGTTTTTTAAAAAACAAAACTAAGTGGCAGAATTAAGCACTGGAGGACTTGGCCAGTGGGGTATCACAATTTCTTTAATTGATATTTTAAATGGAGCCTATGAAGAATTCTTAAAAGGAACGGAGTAAGTTTTTCCTCTTCTATTTATTTTCTTTACAACCTATGGACTGAATCTATTCCTTTTCATTAGTATGTGTGATTTTTAAATCTTTCTCTTCTCTCTACTACACTTAAGAATACTTAAGAATTTGATTTCTTTTTGAAACAACTAAGATACAAAAAGAAACAAGAAAAATTGTAATGATTGAAACAACAGAAGGGAAAATGCCACTGCTACTTGTAAGCTAAAGTATGTGGATTACAAACAAAATATGTTCATTTCTTTGATGGTCTATTTTGGCTTGGAATCTTAAAGAACTACAGTTTGCTCAAAAATGAAAGGGGAATTGCTTTTTTTTTCTTTACAAATGCTCTTTTGAAGCCTGATTTTAACTAGAGACTCTATTGTGAATTTAAGTTTGTTAAAAGCATTTCTTGAGCTAGAGTAGCAGTCCTTTTTTCTTCCATCTATTGGAGACAACAATGTTACCTTGCAAGAGATAATGGATGCAATACAGCAATATTCTAATTCATTTGAAAAAAAATTAGAACATTTAATTGGAGAATATGAGGAAAAGAATGGAGTTACATATCAAATGGAAAAAACAGAGGTTGGTTCCTTAAGCACTAAAGAGAAAAATAACCACAAAGAAACTAAAATTGTTGATCCTCTCGATGAGTGGCTTATGTCTGGCAATGAGAAAAGTGGAACATGGAAAGATGAATCAGATGGATGGGAACTCCACCTCAGATGGCAATATATAGAAGAAGAAACAACAAAAGAACTTATGATAATAACGAAAGAAACCTTACTAGTAACACCATTGATAATAACCCTGACACTCAAAGTTAAACCGACTAAAGAAGAAGAAGAAGGGCTCCAAAAAGACAGGAAAGAATGTAGAAATGATGAACTGCAAAGAGAAGTCCATACAAATTGGATTAAGGATATATTCAGAAGAATTATGCCACAAATGGCAGAAGATGTGGCATTGTTTTATTACTGGAAGGATACAGGCTGATAGATAAAAAGTTAACCTAAAACCAGTTGAGATTAGGGAAATTTTAGTGATAATAGACCTAGTTAGATAAGTAATTGAAAATGGTAATAAATGTATGTATGTATGTATGTATGTATGTATATGTATGTATGTATGTATGTATGTATGTATATATGTATATATGTATATATATATGCATAGTTATAAGTGGTAATTGGAAATGAATATTGAAAAGCATTTATTAAAGGAGATGAGTAAATAGTATTGATGTTTGGTTAAAATAGGTTACAGGGAATAATGATTCTGGAGGATAGTAGAATTAATAAATATAATGCCAATATATGACTATGTTCTAAGTTTTTATTGGTATGTTTTAAAATGAAAGACGTGTAACACAATTATAATTAATTAAGTAAGAATGGAGGTATGAAAAAGATAAAGTTTATAAATATATTTGATGTTATGTACTTTAAATAATATGAAATAATATGAAACTTGTATGAATATCGAAGAGATATATGAAAATATTTTGTAATCAGCAGATACACTTTCTATAGCATGTAAGATGAAGGATTTTTGTGTTGTGTTTAAAAATAAAATAAATTAAAAAATTAAAAAAAAGAAAACAGTTTACTTCCCAGATGAGCATCTCTGTAGCCAGAGCTTCCTGCTGTTTTCTGCCTTGGTTGGACTTTGGGTTCCCGCTGTTTCCTACAACCAGCTTCAGTGATCTGAATCTTCCCATCTTCAGGTTGTATGATGCACCACAACTCATTAATTTGCCTTGAACATTTTTTGGAAAAAATATCGCGGTCTTGCTGGCATTTTGTCTCGATTCATTTTTTAAAGATTTTCCTACTAAAGCCAAGTTGTTCAATAGTGACAACGCTTAGTCATCCATCTTCTGCACAGAGTGTTGCAATGATTCTTTGACATCTGTTCTTCATCTACTTTGGTGTAGCACAGAAAGCCTTCGGGACAATGGAAAAAATATTTCGGGAAAAACAAGGAAAATCACCTGCTGCCCTTCTACAAGTTTAATGTTGTGGTTTCTCAGAATGGTCTGAAATATTACGAAAATTCTATTTTGACCCTTTCCAGAGGATGTTTGGGGGGGGGGATTATTTAGTTTCTCCAAACTTTCTTTTGGGGCTCAGCAAAAGCCATGTGCTCCCTGGCTACCTTCTGCTGCTTCACTCTTAACGTTTGGGGCAACTGCTAACTTTATTAAGCTTTGTCTCGTGAAAACAAAATTTGAGCCAAATTATGATATTTTTCATTAAACAAAGTTCTCTGCTAGAATCGAAAGTCATTAGAAATAATATTTCATGACCAATTACTATGAAAAAAAAAGAGAGAACCCCACGTATTTGTCATACACAGGACTGAGCAGCAAGGTGGCCTCGAGGTGGAGCTCTCGCCTCATAATCTGAAGGCTATGAGGTAGAGGCAGATATTGCGCTCTCTCTCTCTGGGCGCAAGAGAAAATATCTGCTGTGAACTCCACTTAGGCATCAGGAAGGGCATCTGGCCAGTAAACGCTCAGCTCCATTAAGTCGTCCCGACTCCACCCTGACACAAGGGATGACAGGGTTGTCAAAAGAAAAACAAATTTCATATACAGGATTACTTCCTGGATTCGAGATTATTTCCTGTATGCAATTTAACTTTCTCCATGTGATTCAAACTGTTCCCATGTGATTAAAATGTCCTCTATGTATGATTAGAGTCTGACAGGAAGCAGTGACATGCTGGTATGTCCAGACTTCTCAAACATTCCTTGTCACCTTCCTTGTCACCAGCCCCACAATCCTTCATGTTTAGGAAGTTGTTTTACTTGGGAACTGAATTGCAAACTTCAGAGAAGTACGTGACATTTTCTTTCACTGGGAAATATAAATATTTATGTTTTCTAATTACAGTGGTGTCCAAAGGCTTCAGAATGACAAAAGCAACATCACATTGCAAGCTCTAACTCTTTGTGTGTGGGGTGTGGGAGACAATGATATTTCAAAACTCATAGAAAAGAGTCACAATGGTAAAACAGAGCTTGCATCACACTGCTCCTTCCTTCTGCCTCCCTGAAGACACTACTCTCCAGATGCTGATGTTCTACTAATTTCTTCCTTGTGAAGCATCTTATTTTGTTTTTAAAAATCCGACTTTTGTCCAGTAATCCAAGAACCATTTATTCAGCCCTAGAGTAGCCCTTCAAGAAGTACATTAATCACAGCTCTTTGTATCCCACAGATAATCAATCAATTGCATTTAAATATTCCCAGGAGTTATCAAAAGCCTCTTTACATTCCCTTTGCAGATTCAATCTTCTAACATAACATTCAGGGGTCACTTTAATTAAACAACTTCCTTATTCTCATATTTGAGTCTCCAATAGTCTTGGGGTAGTTAGATGCTGACTCTTATAGCCCCATTGCTCAGAGATTATGAGAATTGTGATCCAAAATCTCTATAGGAGAGAAGGTTGCTCGCCTCACAAAATTTATTCACCTAGGAAATATGATCAGGCTGATTTCTTTAAACAGATGAAATCCTCAAGCATTTTTAGCTAGCTTGGAGCTTATGAACTCAGTAGATCGGCTTGCACACTGCACTGCAGATTGTTTGATTTAGTTTTAGCAATTTGGGTAAACTCAGTCACGATGGTTGTAAACCATGACTTATGGACTAAAATGTTGTGCAAATTGTGTAAGCCAACTGTGATTTTATTCAGTAAATAAACTTTTACAGTCAGAATTTCAACGGATCACAATAAAATAGCTCATAGTATCCTCCCATCAGCCCTAGTAAGGACTTTTATTGCAGTAGTAAAATCTCCCACATAAAATTCTAAGGAGGGTGGGTTTATAGCAGATGGTAGTATTTTTCTTGCTACTTTCTTTATGTCTATAATATATTCCTTCCCAGGGTGTTCCTCAAGGCCTCATTAACATGGCATCCTCCAGTCATTGAATCGGGGAGTGGGGGGGTGTCAGTATATATTCTGCTGTCATATCAGCTGAATCCCATCCTGCCACCGGAACTCAAAGATCTAGTGATAGTGTTTGTAGAGAGTTAATGCAGGACTAGTTAAAGAAATACAGAAATACAGGGACATGGTGGCTCAGTGGCTAAGACACTGAGCTTGTCGATCAGAAAGGTTGGCAGTTCAGCAGTTCGAATCTCTAGTGCCACATACTGGAGTGAACTCCTATTACTTGTCCCAGCTTCTGCCAACCTAGCAGTTCAAAAAATGCAAGTAGAAAAATAGGAACCATCTTTGGTGGGAAGGTAACAGTGTTCCATGTGCCTTCAGTGTTTAGTCATGCTTGCCACATGACCATGGAGACGTCTTCGGACAGCGCTGGCTCTTCGGCTTTGAAATGGAGATGAGCACCATGCCCTAGAGTCGGGAACGACTAGCACATATATGTGAGGGCAACCTTTACCTTTAGTTAAAGAAAATAATTGGTGGTGTCTCATGTTTTCATTTCCTGTCCAGCTAGCAAGGAAAAAAACCCCAATTAATTGTTCTCCTTAACATATAATAGAGTAAGATTAGGCATGTTGCTTGAGTGACAAATCACATATGCTGATTAGCCTTTGATCACTCAGGCTATTTCTGAATAGTAGAACCCTTTTTAAAAAGTGTTCAAAAATAGACTATTTACTAGATGATCGTGTGGCAGAGAAACTTCACTCTGTGCACCTGTCATTTAGAATGTTTATGAACATGGGTCTAGCATTCTTTGGAATGTAGCCCAGGTAGAGCACTTCTAAGGTGGAAGTGCAGAGGAGGGACTTTACGGAAGAATCTTGGAAGAACATTTTTACAAGGATATTTCTGGATTTTGCAATGTGTCCTTTCTTTCTCTACTTTCATCTGACAATCTGTTATTGAGCAATAATATCCATGCCTATGTAATTCCTCTGCAATTCTCTCAGAGATGGTAGTTGACTGGCTGAAGCCTCACAAGCGCTTTGATGTGAAAAATTTCCTGCAACACAACTGTCTCAATTTATTTTTTTCTATCCCATACAATATATATCTCTTTTTGGCGTTTTGGTGAGATGAGTTCCTGGCAAGATTATGGAGGCAGAATTAACCTAGGTGGGAAGAAGTTGTCAATATTGAAGATCTGAGCAAGAGGAAGCAAGTTAGATGCATCCTTGTATTCATGTTGTATAGAAATAGTGGCCACCAAAAAATCCAGCTGTCAACTTGGGGTCAGAAGTACTTGGAAGTATCCTATGAATGCAATTGGGATGGTTCCATATGTAAGAACAATAACTGACACATTGACATTGGTGCCATCAAGGCTAGAGTAGAGTAGGAAATTGTTTATCCATTTCCCTCCACCCACCCCCAACACCAACAGTGTTGAGGGCAGCATAGGTAGCAGCAAAATGCCACAAACACAGCAGCTGCATGATACACCAATAATGTAGACCACTCACTTGTAGTAGTCATGAATTATTCCCCAGAAATAATAAAAATGATGTAAATGGTAGAGCCACACATAACCTATATTATAATTCTTGCTAACAGACTCACCAACAGAGAGCAAGAGGGCCATATTGGTGCAGTGAAGGGGTAGGTTCCAGCAGGCACTACTGCTGATTCGCTTGTGTGTGCTTCGTGCGCATGTGCAGTGCAATTAAAATTGTTCTGCGCATGCGCAGAACTGAAAAACAAGATGGTGCCGCCTATGGCGCTGCCCAGGGAACTGGTTCAGGGGTGTGGCAGGCCAGGGTCGCTGCCGGTCCAGCGACCCAGGCCACCAAACCACTATCAGTTTGGCTGAACCAGTAGGAACCCACCACTGGTGCAGTGGTTAGGATGCAGTATTGCAGGTTAATTCTGCCCACTGCCGGGAGTTTGATCCTCACCTGGTCAAGGTTGACTGAATCTTCCATTCTTCCAAGGTCAGGACCCAGATTGTTGGGGGGCGATATGCTCATTCTGAAAGCCACTTAGTGAGTGCAGTAAAGCACTATGAACAGAATATAGGCCTAGGTGCTATTGCTACTGCTATATTCATGAGTTATGAAGTGTAAGATCTGAGAAGTACCTTGGAAAATGTGAGTCAGGGTTTTCACAGTCAAGTGTCTCTGCAGAAGCCAGATCTCTCCAATAGTCAACTTCAAAGGGACCTGGGATGGTAGCTGGAATGCCTACAGTGGAAAGGTGTGTCTCAGTAATCTGAATCTGACATATCCCAGTCCCTGACTATATTATCAGCCATTACACCAATCAAATATAGTGGCTCAGGTCCATGGCAAAGTAACTTTCAAAATAGAATATATTATTTTGAGATATTTCCACTATAGACTGAAGAGGAGATGAAGCCAATGTCACAAGCAGCTGACCAAGAAAAATGGCATCTTTGTGCTATGGGTTAGGCAGGCGCAAAGTTGACTCCTTAGAAAATCTCGCTATTTCTGAGCATAGGACATACATTCCATGGGGAAATAAGTGGGTTCCTTATAACACTCATTCAGCAAGTTAAAGTGTGCAAAGGAATCATTTCCAGTCAATTTTCTTCATGTTCTGCTATGGACAAAGGATCTTGATCTAGGTAATCCAATGTTTGGCTTTCACAAGTGTTTCATTTTTCCTGGGATGAAGGCTCAAACACTTTCTCCCAGTAGAATGTTTCCATTGAGTTAGCCATGAGGTTATGTGACTTTCCAGAAGACTTTGAGATGGCCAAGAGATTTCCATCTCCATCTCTAAGCACATGCCTAGAAGATATATCTTCTTCCTTTCGACTGCCCAAAGACATTCTGAAGTTGGGCTTACCACAACTTGCTCAACTACTTCATGTCTCAGGCTCACCAGCCAATATGTACATTGGAAGAGTCTGCCAGATTGGCCTTATAGCCCAACTTCTCCCAATCCCGTTATGTATGTTGCTTCTGCTGACATATCATGATTTTTTGCTGGGCAAAAAATTGGCTTGTATCATTTCTGGACCCAAAAGTATCTTCTCACTTAGATTAAAAATCAATCCAGTTCTTTATGATCTGCTTTAGGACTGGAAAGTCTTCTAAATATCAGCCTCACTTCCATTAGAAATTACTGGAGTTGTATACTAACAACTAAAAGTTACTGATTGCCATCCCTTATTCACACTCATTCATAATTCAAAAAAGCCAACACAGTTCTAGGCTGCATAAACAGAGGTAAAGAATGAAGATCATATGAAGTGTTACTACCACTTTATAATGCCTTGATAAGGCCACACTTGGAATACTGCATTCAGTTTTGGTCACCATGATGTAAAAAAGATGTGGAGACTCTAGAAAGAGTGCAGAGAAGAGCAACAAAGATGATTAGGGGACTGGAGACTAAAACATATGAAGAACGGTTGCAGGAACTGGGTATGTCTGGTTTATTGAAAAGAAGGACTAGCGGAGACATAATAGCAGTATTCCAATATCTCAGGGGTTGCCACAAAGAAGAGGGAATCAAACTATTCTCCAAAGCACCTGAGGGCAGGACAAGAAGCAATGGGTCAAGGAGAGAAGCAACCTAGAACTGAGAAGAAATTTCCTGACAGTTAGAACAATTAATCAGTGGAACAACTTGCCCCCAGAAATTGCAAATGCTCCAACACTGGATGTTTTTAATAATAATAATAATAATTTTAATTTTATATCCCGCTCTCTCTCCCCAAAGGGACTCGAGGCGGGGCACAGGCAATTAAAAATACAGATAAAACCACAGACAGAATACAGAATAAAAAATGAATTAAATTAGTCCTGCGCTAAAAACCCATAAACTAAACTAAAACTACCCCTAAAACCCCTAACCTTAGAAGAGACTACCCAAGGCCGGCCAGGCGAAAAAGATGTGTCTTTAATTTTAAACGGAAGGAGCGGAGGTCCGTAGTTGTCCTAATATCGGGGGGAAGGTCATTCCAGAGGGCTGGGCCCGCCACAGAGAAGGCCCTTCCCCTGGGCGTCGCCCGCTGACAAAGTCTAGTGGACGGCACCCGGAGAAGTCCCTCTCTGTGGGAGCGAATCGGCCGTGAGGATGTATGGGGCAGGATCCGATCCCGCAGATAGCTAGAAGATGTTGGATAACGATTTGTCTGAAATGGTGTAGGGTTTCCTCCTTAAGCAGGGGGTTCGACTAGAAGACCTCCAAGGTCCCTTCTGACTCTGTTATTCTATATTCTATAATGTTTTTATAAATAGCTTCCATAAAGTATTGGTTAATTTTAAATTATACATTCCTTCGGTGGGTGTAGGAGCAGAAAAGAGCAGCAACAAAAATCTTGTTGCATTCTTGTGTGATGCTCTACTATAGTTTTAAAAACTTTCATGGTCATTTGCTAATACTTTTATTTATTTATTTACTTATTTATTCGAATTTATACCCCGCCCTTCTCCTTGTTAGGACCCAGGGCGGCGCACAGGCATTATTTAAAAACCACAATAAATACAATATACAACATTAAAATATATTAAATTATTTACCCGTGCTAAAACCCATATTTAAAAACCCTACCAAATTATAATTTATGTATAAAAGTCAGAACGGGGGGCTATCCTAGGCCAGCTTGTTGGAATAAATGCATCTTGAGACGTTGGCGGAAGAGGCGGAGGTCCGAGGTAGTGCGAAGGTTGGGGGGTAGGTCGTTCCAGAGGGCCGGGCCCACCACAGAGAAGGCTCTTCCCCTGGGTGTCGCCAGCCGGCATTGCCCAACCGACGGCACCCGGAGAAGGCCCTCTCTGTGGGAGTGGACCGGACGAAGGGATACTGCCCCCTCCCCCCTTAAAAGTAGATTTGGTTTGAGAGGGAAAAATGGCCTATTGTTACCCGACCTCCATCTAGTGTCCGAGCAGCAACAATTTGCCAGAGCTGGAACCCAGTAGTCTAATAATGCTTAATGGGCATGAAATGCCATAAAGCTTTTATAGAAAATGTGGAAATAAATATCGGTAAGAGAGAAATGAGGTTGCTTTGCAAATAGCTTTTAAATGGACAGTGGTAAAAATTGATTAGGAAATCTGTCAGTAACATGACTTTGGGGGCATGGTACATGGAGTAGATTTTGGCTGGCTCCTGAGCTGCTGTACATCTCAGATGGAAAAAAAACCCAATATTTATTGCATTGACATTAACATACTGAAAGCTCTTTTGTATCACAGTTCCAGGCAGAGCTGTCAGCAATTACAGACATCAAACACCTACGTAGAAATGCCAGAAATCTCAAAGGCAAATGCTGCTTTGGGTTATATAATGTATTGGTAGATATGTAATACTTTAATTTAATACATATGTTGTAACTGTATTTTCAGGACAACATGCCATCTTGAAGCCAGCACCAACCATTAATGCAAATATTAACCATGATTTGATTCGAGGTTGTCTGAAATTGAAGAAAAAACACTATACATGCCAGTTTTGGAAAAGTATTGTGTACAGCACCCTTCTTAAGATATCTCTGAGTTGTACGTGTAGTTGCACACATATTTCCATAAACGTCGTGCTAGAGCAATTGTGCAGTTTGTTTACACAGCTTTGCTTTTCATAGATTAGTAGAGAGAAACTGCTATTTGTTTTTCCAGCTTTCCAAGATATTTTGGGGTGATTGAAGGAAACACCAAGAACCATTTTAATGTCCCATTGTGAGTTCTAGTCCTGCCTTAGGAATGAGGCCAAGTCAATATCCTTCAGCCAGTCCTTCTCCACTCCCCTCAGCCATAGGAAGGCCAGGGCAACTCAGTTGGGAAATCTTGCCAAGAAAACCGTAGGGGTTTATCCAGGCAATTACCAGGAGTCAGGACTGAGTTGAAGGCATAGTAATTATTAATTAAAGTAAATGTTAATAATTTAAATCTTTTAAAGACTGGGAATATAACAATATTCTTCAAGTGGAATACTGCAGGAACAGCAATAGCAAACTGAGCAGTGGTGGGATTCAGCCAGTTTGCACCACTTTGAGAGAACCGGTTGTTAACTTTCTGAGCAGTTTTGTGAACTGATTGTAGGAAGAAATCATTAGGACAGAGAACTGGTTGTTAAATTATTTGAATCCCACCACTGAAACTGAGTGTTTGTGAAAAGGATGGAACATGCATCTTGATATCACAATGCAAGTGTAAAAGCTGCAGAGCAGTGGTGGGTTCCGGATCCCATTCCAACCGGTATGGTTGGAAAGGCCCGGTGTCGCCCATATGCATGCGTGTGGCATGTGCACACACACATGTGAGTGCATGCGTTCTGGCTTCCAGCGACACTTCCGCAAGCCTCTGCGACGGTCCAGCTGCTCAGTGGAGCGTTGCGCAGGTGCTGTACACACCATGTGCATGCCCGGAAGCGCAGAAGCCTTAAAACACAGATAAGGAGCTTGGGCGGGCAGGGGGCCCTCTGGAGCACCGTACTGGAACAGTATCCGGTGCTCCAGGCAGGCTCCGGTATTGGATTTATAAGTATGTATGGATTTATGGATTATCACAGACCATATGGGGGAACTATTCTGGTACCGAGAAAGCAACAATGATGCAGACGTTTGGTGAAGGTAAAGGTTCCCCTCACACATATGCGCTAGTCATTCCCGATTCTAGGGGGTGGTGCTCATCTCCATTTCAAAGCTGAAGAGCCAGTGCTGTCTGAAGATGTCTCCATGGTCATGTGACCAGTATGACAAGACACCGAAGGCGCACAGAACTCTGTTACCTTCCTACCAAAGATGGTCCCTATTTTTCTATTTGCTTTTTTACATGCTTTCGAACTGCTAGGTTGGCAAAAGCTGGGACAAGTAACGGGAGCTCACTCTGTTGCGCAGCACTAGGGATTTGAACCGTCAAACTGCCAACCTTTCTGAAAGAAAGTCCACTATGGACTGAGATGGGTGCTGTTGGCACTGACGAAAAGCATAACGCCGCGCGATTCGTGATGGTGCCGGGGCGTAGTGGACTTGCAGGCGGGACAGCAGGGTGTCCCACGAGAGGTCATATACAGCCGCCGGCGCTGCGATGTTCCGCGCCATGGCAAATAATGCGGGGGGGCCACACCCCAGAAAGTAACTAAGCTTCCTGGCGGGGGTGAGTTCCCCAAAATCGCTGGCGATAAGGAAGCATTCAAATCGCGCCAAAAAAGACGCCCACGATTCTGCAGAAGCATCGAATGGCGCAAAAGGCGGGAGAGTCACCATTTTCTTGAAGTCGTTGGTCGCGCGGTTGAGGTGCCGTGAGGAGAAAATTGAAAGTGATTTTTTCCCGTAGGGAGAAATACCGAAGAGGAAGGAAGACGAATCCTGGACCTAGTCCCAGACCTCGTCGCCAGTGTTAAGTAGCCGCAACAAGGGTCCAGACTGGCAGGATTCAATCAGCCGTTTATTGGCGAACACAGAAGAATGAACATCAACTATCTACAGGAGTGCGGTGAGTCGGTAGATAGGGGCTTCCCTGCCTGACAGCTATTTATACGGATTTAAGCAGGCGTCGGGTCTCAACACTCAGCATCTTAGCCACTGAGCCACCACGTCCCTATGATGCAGACATTAGGGAGTTAACAAATTCAGAAAAACATAGTTTAGCCAAATATTTGATTCAAGGGGTAGATTCTCTCTTAAAGCATGGGGAAGAAACTCTGCCATCCTCATCAAAGGGAAGATTTAGAACAGTAATTGAGAAGACGCAGCATAAAGCTTTACTTCGTGTCCTGAAAGCACAGAGTAAATGACTACATTGCTTGCTTAACATCCAGTCAAGGAAGATTATTAAGTCTCGTGAGAGTTCAGTGTTCCATTTGCAAGCTTTCAACTGTCATATAGCCATGTGCCAATTGACAGTCTCAAGGGATGCCAAATGCATTTTTTAAAAATGTCTTATTTTCATTTATTTCTGTGCATCTGCATCATGTGTAAAAATTATAGGATAGTGTCTGAAGCCTGAAAAGTTTACTAATTTCTGACACAGGTTTTTGTGGATTTCAGTCCATTACATTAGAGACAGTTGGTACAGTGCTGAGAAAAGGTTAGGGTTTTCTAGAGAAAGTAGGTTAGGATAAAAGTGAGAGTGGAAAATTAGAAATGGAGAATGTTTGAGTAGTGAAAGGAAAGGAAAGGAAAGAAGCAAAATTATCTCTAGATTGTGACTATTAGAAAAGCAGTAATTAACCACGGTGTAATTACTGATAAATTAATTAACACATGCAGTCTGACTGGAATGTAAAAAGAAAATCTTAACTCCCCCAATTAATTCTCGTTCAATTGTTTTGTTCTTTGTAATTTCTTTTTTTCCAAGGTGGCTACCCTGAAGTTTATCAACAGATATCCCAAGCATCATGGTCTTCCATTGATTTTTCAGTATTGGCATTTATGCTATCAGGTCTTTTATACACAGGGTATACCAAAAGTCCAGACCCTGCAGATAATTTATTATGTAAATTGGTTGCCATTTTCTTCTAAATAGTTCTTTGCTTGTTTGGCATGTGGTCTTTGAACCTTCCTTAATAACATTTTCTCTGAAAAAATATATTGTACTAGACCTTTGGGGCCTGACTTTCGTTGCATCCTTTTATACTGTATTATTTCCCTTAGTTGGTCTCATTTTTTTCCTACTTTCTTACTTAATTGGGGGGGGGGGATGTGTGTGTGTGTGTGTGTGTGTGTGTGTGTGTGAACATTATGAAGGTTGTAATAGAATTTTTATAACATTCTTAGAGAATGAAATGGACTCATGAGTTAAACAAAATAATGAAAAGTAAAACCTTCTAACCCTTAAGGACCATGCTTGGTTTTATGAATACTTTTAATCCCAGTCTGACACATCAGCGGGGTTTGATTTTTAATTGGTGCCTTCAAATCAGTCTTGATTCCCAAAACTACACCGAAGGGGTTCCCACAGTTTTCCTGACAATATTTCAGAAGCAGTTTATAACGGACTTCTCCATACAGTTGAGATGCAGTGATTGGCCCAAAATTGCCCAGCTGGCTTCCCTGCTTAAGGTAGACCTAAAATCTGGGTCTCTCTACTCCTAGTCTAGCTCCTTAATCAGTGGTGGGATTCAAAAATGTTTACTATCAGTTCTGTGGGTGTGGCTTGGTGGGTGTTGCTTGGTGGGCATGGCAGGGGAAGGATACTGTAAAATCTCTATTCCTTCTCCACTCCAGGCGAAGGTTATTGCAAAATTCCCATTTCCTCCCTATCATCTGGGACTTAGGAGGCAGAGAATAGATGGGGGCGGCGCCAGCTAGAGATGGTATTTACCAGTTTGCCGAACTACTCAAAGTTTCCTATACTGGTTCTCCAGAACTGGTCAGAACCTGCTGAATACCACCTCTGACCTTAATCACTATATAAACCTGGCTAGTGAAAAAGCATCTGTGCGATTAGGAGCCGAAATTGTTTCCTTCTCATATCCACAAGTTGGATAAGCACAAGGAAGTGTGTACCATTTAACATTTATTTCTAGTTATTTCCCTATAATGTTTTTTAAATCTCATCAAACATTTAGAAAGCCATAGCGTGGACTTACCAGGAGACGAATCGTTCATAATTACTAAGGATGCTGGGGTGGGCCTTCTTTTCCTGATCTGCAGAAATCATAGGTACAGGCAGATGGATCAAATATAAATGCAATCAGCTACGTCTCTTAAATTCACAGTTCATGAGAAGTTACTAAGCTAAGACAAATAGAGCTAAGTATTCAAATCATTGACTTCTTTTAATCACCATCAAAATCAGAACAGGCTGATCTTGCTTTCTAGTTCAAGAACAAAACACAGCAGGTTACCATGAATTTGTACTGTTAGTATCACTAATACTATCAAAGTTGACCCCAACCAGAGCATAGAAAAATTCAAGGAAGGAGTGCAAGATCGGAAGATGCAGAGAGATGTGGCAGATAGAATTGCCAAGAATCAGACACTGCTGAATGGATATCATCAACATCAGTATTACTAGTATGTCACTTCTTCCTTTATTGTTGTTTTTTTTAGTTTGCCTTATTGTGCTGGATTTCAAATTCAGTAAGACCCCAAAGGCCAAGAATAATTAAGTCCGCTGATCAAGTGTTGTGGAATGAGTGTGAAACCCTGGATCTTTGCGTGGTTTCCATCCCAAATGGCACGTTAGCTATATCCCAGAGCTTTCCCATCCCAATTGTGTAATAAATTCCAGCTAGACTCTCTTGTCTAAGAGGACCACATGGCCTGTCTCACAGCTACGCAACCTTTACTTATTCTTATTGTAATACTACCCATCCCACCAATGCCAACCCTGATTGAAAATACTGGACAGCTGGATTTCTAAAAAGCTGGATTTCATTGTGTCATGCTGATTGGCTTCCTAGCTCTTCTGTGATCAGTCACATGTGGGCCCGAATCATTTTCCTGATATCAGGAGACACTGTAGGGATACGCATTTGCTCCTTATGGCATACCACAAATTGCTTTTAGTAATGGAAAATCATTTCAAAAGCCATTTGGTTTAGACTACAGACATCAAGGGTTGAAAGCAGGAAAAATAAATCACAGTTGCATTAATCTATTGTAAATCACTGGCTGGTTTGAAAGTCATTCTCATGTTCTGTTAATAGCCAAGAAGCATAATGTTATAGTATATTTGCACAAAATCCAGTACTTTGATCTTTAGCATGTATGCTATTGGCTAAGAATCATCCATTATATGGGAACCATATAATGATATCGATGTCTTATGCCACACAACGTTAAACGGGAGAAAATACAGCCTTTCTCAAGTTAGTACCTGCAGGTCTAACTTAACTTCAGCTCCCAACATTCCTAAAAAAAACCTCTCATTGGCTGATTATTTGGAGAGTTATAATCCCTTGTAGCTCTATAGTGTACTAAGTCAAAGAAATAGCATATGACCTTAATTCTAGGAATTTCTATGCCTAAGTACAGAAAAATGATTAAAGAAGTTGATCTCTTGAAAGCCATTCATTTCTCACTCAGAAAGTATATTTATTTATAGGAGAAGAGTGAGATGTGAAGCTTTTCTTGAGTAGGAAAATAGCACCTAAAATGTTTTCTGCATAAGAATATCTCCTTCTTCTATTCTAGGACTGTTATCCATTACCCTTTCTTCTAGGGATGGTTCTTTTCATAGTTGTCATCTCGGCTAGAACATTAACATGTACCTTCTCAGATATAAATTTGATTCCGCTCAATGGGACTCGGCAGATTCAAAGGTGCATAACTGTAATTACCGTAGGTTTCTCCATTCTGGGTATCAAAAAATGAACTGTAAGTCTGAGAAGCAATTCTGAGAAACATCCTGATCTGCAGGTATCATCATGCGTTGTCAGTGAGGGGAACGTACCATTTCAAACAGCCAAAGAAAAGATGCTTTCAACCTGTATCAATGTTTATTCTATGATGCGGATAGTATGGTATTGTTTTTGAAAAAATAATAATATAAATTTAGGCTACTAATGTGACTGCTCAGAAAATCACCTTGGAAATATTGAATATCTAGATATAATACCCTTTTCTTGACGTGCTTTCTCCATTTGAAGATGCAGGAGATCCTTTCCTCCATCCACCATTTATAGCCTTTCAACTGAACTATCTTCTTAAATATCGATAAATCTACTAGCATTAAACACCGTCAACAATTTTTATATACAGAAGTCCCAAACTCACTATTGGAATGCTTCTCTTTTTAGAGAAAAAGAGTTTGCTCAGAAAAAAACACTCACCTAGGGTATCCTAAAGACAAACCTCCTCCCTTCTCTTTTCTCTCTCTCTTTCCTTCTCTCTTTCAATGACAAGAGAGTTCTTATGGAATCCCAGAATTTTTCCAACGTCGCACTCCAGATTTGGAAACATGGTCCACTTAACAAACTTTAGCATAGGCAGTGAAGATAAAACCAGCTTACCTGCTCAGCTGCTTCAGAATCTATTTGACTTTGAAATAATGGCACGGCAAATTGTATCTTTTTAGGACTGTTTGGTTCCATGGCGGTGTTTAGGAAGAGCAGAAGTAGGGGGAGGGGAAGATCTGGCCTGCCGAAAGGAGAGACAGGAAAGTTCCTTCTCTTCTTATCTCCTGGCAAACTCCTTGAAGCCCAGCGCTCCCCTAACAATCGCCACAATTTCTATGGTAGAGAGAGCAGAAACTGCTTGAGCTGAGAAATCCCCTTCTTCCTTCTACATCCACAGCAACGTCCCTACTCAGAGTTGCTGTTCTTCCTCCTCCAGTTCTCCAGATGATCCACTCAGCACCAAGCTGAAAGGAACAAGAAGCTAATTGTGTGCAGATTCCCTTCCTCAGATGCCAAGCATTCACTCAGAAGCTAATTGAAAATATAATACTAGCCTAGACTTGGCCTGCTGCCCTGGGATTTGAAATGGAGAATCTCTGTACGGCACATTATTTGCTGACAGCACCAAAGTGCAGGGTAAGAGCCCGCCCTTCGGAGTATTGCCCTGAATTATTGATAGACCTGTGATTAGGAAGCTTGCAAAGCTGATATGTGGAGATGGCATTTGAAGCAGGTGAGGACAGCATCAGAAAGTTCTCTACTGATGCAGTCTTTCTAATTGAAGCTACGTTTCTGACTGTGATGGAGTGGGGAAATCACACCAGTCATCATATGGCATCATCCTCTGTGAAATCAGAAATTGGTGATGGTATGTCGAAAGCCTTCCATAATTTGATGCCTTCCAGAAAGACTTCATATCTGAATGGTACAGCATACTTTGAATGTATGGTTGGAGAAGTCTGGTTTAAAGATTCTTGCCTACATTATTGAGGAATATTTGAATGAATAAGACCCTCAGAGTTCGTCTGTACATTCTTAAATTGTCCACATGCACTTTTCTGTATGTGAAAATTTATAATCTTTTGGGGGCAGAACATCCAAGAATCAGGTATGATTAGCAAATTTTCAAAAGATGATCATTCCATCTCTAGATCCCATTAAGCCAACAGGATCGTGTTTTCAGTTCGGGTCATATCCTTTATGACTTACATTATAAGAAACTGGCCCTAATTTTGCACCAAAACTGGAAGGTGGTATTTTTCAGGGACTCTGGATGCAAAAAGGATCACTAGCAGAATGTTATGACAATTCTTATTAGGACTTTCCCCATCTCAGGCTTTAGCTTTGTTAGCTCTCGGCAAATGTTTAGCTTGGACATTTGACTGTGAAGTGTGTGTTGAAGTGAGAAAGCACATGTTAGACCAATCCCAAGCAATCTCTCATATTTAATCTGGAAGCCTGCAATGACTAAAATGGACTGGCATTTGCCTGTTCTATTCACCCAGGTCTAAGTGACCTAAAGACAGCGGTGACTCCAATTGGCTTCATTGCGCACAGAATGGCTGCCAAGAACCTACCAAGGACTTGTATTTTTTCCATAACTGTGAGTTGGAAGAGATGAGTTGAGCAGATACATAAATTTGATGATGATGTCATCAGGGCACTTGGTACCATGTCCAAGAATTTTACAAACCACATAAAGAAATTACAGCTTCCTGCAATAACACCAGCGGAACTGCCAAAAACTCTGCTATTAGGAACATCATATATTTTAAGAAGATATCTGGTTGACACCTAGGATGCTGGCAGCAACCTAGGTATCAATCATTAACCCCAGTCAATGAAATTTGTGACACATCTTTAAATGTTCACTTGACTGAGTTTCATGCTTAATGAATAAAAGAAATAATATTAAAAATAAAAAGTTATAAGGAAGATGGGACTAGCTCTCAAGAGGATCAGCTATGAGTTGGTTAGTTGAGTGGGATTTATTTCTTGTGGGTCTTATGATTAATCGATCAAGTTAGGCTCCTTTCTATTTTGGTACCTTGCCTCTTGCCTTCTATGATCCTCCTTGTTATTTTGCAAACGGTATCCTTGGACTCATCACATTTTAGACCTCAAAACTGCTGTCAGCGTTTAGGCTGAATACTGACATAAAAATGGCCACAATAATGGATGCTTAAAGTGCATCTGTTTCCTTGCCAAAGAGAAGACCACAGAGTCTGCCATGCCCTATCAGTTCTGGATTAAAAAACAAGATCTCAAGATAGAATATCGGATTTCATGAAGGCCGGGCACCACCACTATGCCTAATTTTGGAAAAATGAAGGTATTCTTCTAACAAGTTATCTATTTATAACAACTGGACTGCCTTGATACTTTTACCCAGGCAATTATTTTATAGAAATTGCAAAATCGATTTATAGAAATAAGAGATTAAATAGATAATTGGGTGGCCTTTTGGCCCCATTGATGATCAGTTCAAAACACCTCACTGAGGCTCAGCAAATTTACCTCATACAGTAGGCCTAATTTTAGAGGAATACCTGAATAACCAATTTCATTGTAACACTGCTCCTGAGCCAGCTGCACTGGCTGCCTGTGGCCTTTCGGGTGCGCTTCAAGGTGTTGATCACCATCTTTAAAGCGCTCCATGGCACGGGGCCTAGTTATTTGTGGGACCGTATCCTGCCCCATACATCCCTTCGTCCGATTCGCTCCCACAGAGAGGGACTTCTCCGGGTGTCGTCCACCAGGCAATGCTGGCTGGCGACGTCCAGGGAAAGGCTTTCTCTGTGGCGGGCCCAACCCTCTGGAACAACCTACCCCCCGAACTTAGAACTATCACGGACCTCTGCTCCTTCTGCCAACATCTGGATGGGAAGTAACGGACTCGGGCTCAACCCGACCAAGACCGAGTGGCTGTGGTTTCCGGCTGCCCGATTCAACCAGCTTTCTCCAACGCTGGCCATAGGGGGCGAACATCTTGCCCCTGTGGATGGGGCGCGCAATTTGGGAGTCCTCCTGGATACCCGGCTGTCTATGGAAGAGCAAGTGACAGCCGTGGCCAGGAGGGCGTTTTACCAGGTTCGCCTGGTTCGCCAATTGCGCCCCCTATTGGATCGGGACGCCCTTCGCACAGTCACTCATGCCCTCGTGACATCCCGACTGGACTACTGCAACTCCCTCTACATGGGGCTCCCCTTGAGGTGCACCCGGAGGCTTCAGTTAGTTCAGAATGCAGCCGCGCGAGCAATTATGGGAACCACTAGGTTTACCCATGTAACACCGCTCTTGCGCGAGCTGCACTGGCTGCCTGTCGTCTTCCGGGTGCGCTTCAAGGTGCTGGTTATCATCTTTAAAGCGCTCCATGGCTCGGGACCTAGCTACCTGCGGGATCGGATCCTGCCTCACACATCCTCACGGCCGATTCGCTCCCACAGAGAGGGACTTCTCCGGGTGCCGTCCACTAGACTTTGTCAGCGGGCGACGCCCAGGGGAAGGGCTCTCTCTGTGGCGGGCCCGGCCCTCTGGAACGACCTTCCCCCCGATATTAGAACGACCACGGACCTCCGCTCCTTCCGCCTGAAACTAAAGACACATCTTTTCCGCCTGGCCGGCCTAGGGTAGTCTCTCTCTCTATGGGTTTTTTAATTGTTTATTTATATTGAGTGGGGATTTTTAGTTAATGGGATTTTAGCACAGGTGTTTGTTTAATCTGTTTTAAATTGTATGTATTTTTGTATATTTATGGTTTTTATTCTCCCTGTGCACCGCCCCGAGTCCCTGTGGGGAGAGGGAGCGGTTAATAAATTCAGTTTTATTATTATTATTATTATTATTATTATCTGAAGACGTACTTCTTCCATCTTGCCGGCTTGGCCTAATCCCCACAATCAAGTTTATAGACTGAACCCTAAATTGTTTTAATTGGATTTTAATGGGTAAGAGTTTTAAGGATTTTAGCACAGGGTATTGTATTTAATTGGTTTTTAGTATTTATTATTATATTTTTATATTTCTATTTTAATTTCCTGTGCACCGCCCTGAGTCCCCTTGGGGAGAGAGGCGCGGTTATATAAATTTAATAAATAAATAAATAGATCCAATCTTATGCTGAAACCATGTCATTTCAGTTTATAACATCTTGCTGACATGGAATTTAGATAAAAAATTCTGATGCAATGTATTTAATTGGGAAATAATCTAGTATTAGAGATAGTGCCATGATGACTGAAAATCAGTGCAGATTCTTGGAATCAACAGATGTGAAGAATTAGCATTAAAAAATATTTAGAGAAGGCGCATCACTACTTTTCTGTCTCTTGTACGGCACTTTAATTATATATTTAAAATATCTGTAGAGATCTTCAAAGACACATTTGAAATGTCCTATTCTCTTCAATTTGCTTTATAAACCAACATTGCCTTTTCACGTCTAAGACCAAGATGAGGGGACCTCAGGGCAAAGAAGTAGCATAATCTTCTGGGGTTCGGTCTTTGGGGCAAAACGAAGAATAATTGGGTGGCCTTTTGGCCCCATTGATGATCAGTTCAAAACACCTCACTGAGGCTCAGCAAATTTACCTCATACTGTAGGCCTAATAACCAATTTCATTGTAATTTTAGTACAATGACAATAAAGATTCTTATTATTATTAAAAATAGGATATAAAACTACCATGAAAATAAGATTCTTCTCTCCACATTTGTATGTTGGATTTATAGTAGAAAATAAAACAAACCACTTTTTCAATTTGGGAATAACATTTTCCTCAAAGAAATGAGAATTTATAGTTCAGATATGTTAATATTGTAAGCTCAGGGTTTTTTCTTTAGTTATCCCAATGTGAGGTTCCCCTTTTTATTAAACAAAAAAATCCAACAAATGCAAATAGAAAGTTAGAAGTTACATAGACTGGGATGGGCTGCATACAAGTATCAGGCAGAAGACCACCCTACCATAAAAGGTAAAAATCCTTTCCAGTTTATCTCAATCTGGTGAAATAGGGACAGAGCTTTGCATCAAATTGCCATTTTTCCCTTCCACTTTTTCTTCTTATCAGTTTGTATGTTTCTATCTTTAAAAAAAATATTTAATAAAAACTATGTATAATATATAAAAAGAAATTAAGAATTAAATGCTTGTCTCCTGTGATATCAGCCTCCCTCACACACTATAGAAAAGTCAAGTGTATTTTACAGCTCTGCCTCCATGAAAAACAATTTGGAAGAAGTGTTTTGGACCTAGCATAAGTTTTAGTTTTAGTTTTATTCGATTTGTATAACCGCACCTCTCTCCCCAGGGCAGTGCACAGGAATTAAAACCAGAATACAAAAATACAAATCATACCAAGACTATAATAAATAAGACTACCTATTAAAAACATATTAAATTCATGATACCCTGTGCTAAAAATAACCTAAAACCTACTAACCCATTAAAATCCAATTTCAAACAATTTAAAACTCAGACTCCCAGTGGTTACGGGGGACTAGGCTAGACCGGCTAAATGGAAGAGATATGTCTTCAGGTGTTTGCGGAAGGAGCGGAGGTCCGTGATGGTCCTAAGTTCGGGGGGTAAGTCGTCCAGAGGGCTGGGCCCGCCACAGAGAAGGCCCTTCCCCTAGGAGTCACCAGCCGGCATATTTGTGATATGCTAGCCTTAAAAAAACGCCAGTCTTTTAAGAATCATTTTAATGAGTTTAATCATTAATGCAGCTGCAACCTTAGTTATTCTTGAAGTATAACTCGTCCAAATATGTGTGTGTGTGTGTGTGTGTGTGTGTGTGTATAGAGAGGGGGGGAGAATAAAAACACAGTTTTAATAGAGTATCTAATACAAATTTTAGTATCATTAGTTTGTAAATCTGAATACAGAACTATGGGTGGTCATTGATCCAAGCACAAAAAAGGAAAATTCAGGAAAATGCAAGTGTTTTAAGCAGATGGATATGAGAATGATGATAGCAGGAGAGTAGGCAAGCAGTAACAGTACTACCAAGAAGGTGGTTATCTTATGTCCAGGACTTAAAAGCAGGGCGAGGCAAAAATTCCTACCAATGGAAAAACAAACTGCCTACAAGAGCTAACACTGAGTCAAAGTAGGGGGGGGGGGGGGAAACACCTCACCTCTGATCTTAAATAAACTGATGCAGAGCCAGAAATAAGAATTAGCTGACCTTTGCACGCACACAAGTACGGAGCTGATTCTCTGTTGCAAAAAATCTCATGTAAATATGTCCAGTCTGTAAAAGGAATTAATAAAGCATGGAAAGTGAGGCAGTCCAGGGCTTTGAGGGCAAAAAGTTATCTCAGAACACGTGGGAGCCCAATTGTGAGGATTTATCTAACTTCGTTTGAAAAAGGTTCTTTTATTGAAAGGGCTCCTGTTAGTACCCTACAACTAGAGAAGCATTTGTTTTATTTTTTTTTGCTTTTGAATCTGATGTGCTGGCAAATACTTGGTTCAGCCAGGAATCTTGCTCTGTACTGAGCAATATCTACTACAGCAATATGTCATGCACACCATCTTAAAATGATCAAGTCCGATCCTGTTGGCTGAGATTGATTGGCATTCTAGTCCAATACGAAAAAGACACTGGGCTGTGAAAGTTTGAATTAGAACTGCCATCACAGACTCTTTTGTAACCTTTCTTGTTGTTTCTAACCAAGCTTGCAGAAGGAAAAAGAAAATGATTGTCCACGTTGTAACATTTTAGCCAAGTGCGTTGGACATGTGGAAATGAAAACCTAAAGTTTCTGAAGGTAAATATATCATTTTTTGAGGAATATCACATTTCAGTCAAATTAAAATTTATCATTTTTCTTATTTACGAAAGTGGGCTAGAACATTTACCAAGTAAGCAAATGATAAAAAAACAACCTAGCCTTTGAACTGTGATATTTTTTAATAGATTCAAGGGAACATAGCTTATTTCCCTCAAAATAGTTAAAACAGTGAACTAGTGTTTCTCAACTCAAAGGAACAACCAATTAAATCAGAGGTCTCATTCTCGCAGCCCGCAGGCCAATTGCGGCCCGCAGGACGGTATCTTGTGGCCCCTACCGTGATATGAAAATATAATATTAGTATTAATATTAATGTAAGGAATCCCTTAAGCAGCCCAGCATCATCCAGACTCTGCCTCCAGCGGCCCCCAGGTAAATTGAGTTTGAGACCCCTGAATTAAATAGACACAACTCCCAAACTATGTTCTAAAGTTTCATTTTATTAAAAAAGTAACTTGTGCATATTTGAATGAGAGCACTTAATGGGATCTTTCTTTCTTTTTCTTTTCTTTCTTTCTTTCTTTCTTTCTTTCTTTCTTTCTTTCTTTCCTCCTCCTCCCTTCTTCCTTCCTCTTCCTCCTCTCTCTAGCAACTTTCTTATGGCTCCTCTTTTCAGAAACAGTATTTCATAAATTCAAAAATAATTTGACACATAAGTGTAAAAAACTTGGAATTTGGGAAATATAAGTTAGTGATGCATTGAGTCTTGGATAGAAAATCTAATACAGTGATACTATAATAGCATCAACTGGATTGATGCAGACATAAAGCATTTTTTCTAACTCTTTAGTGAATGAGCAGCCATCAATGTAGTCATTCTAAAAAAATAAATAAATGCGAGGATGGCAAACATCGAACTCCTCCAGAGTTTGTTGAATTACAGTTCTTGATCATTGGCCGTTCTAAGTGGAGCTGTAAGGAGTTGTGAGTTCAGTAAATTCTGAGCGATAGCAGGTTCTCCTTACTGAGATATGTGTGATTCAATCATAGTTACCTGAGTCATGAGGTTGGGCAACTCTATCCAAGGCAAGTCATCCCTTTGGCTTGGGTTTTATTAAGTATCCATGTAGTCACACTCATGGTGACAGGGAGTCTATGGAAGGTCAACTACATTTGTAGATGGCACTGTTTAAAGTTACTTCAATGAAGAAAACTTGAGTAGCAACAGCAATATCACTTAGACTTATATACCGCTCCGTAGCGCTTTACAGCACTCTCTAAGCCAATGATGGCTAACTTTTTTGTTATTGGGTGCCAAAAATGGTAGGGCCCGCGTATGGTAGCATCCATGTGTGCTGGCACCCATAATGCAAAGCATACCCTCACATGTGCATGTGTGCACAACACCCCCCCCCACGTGCACTGCACTACTCGCCTCCAAGCTAAGCTTGGTATTTCCTCGGGGGGGGGGGCGCATGGGAGGCCGTTTTTGTCCTCCCCTGGTTCCAGGAAAGCCTCCGGAGCATGGGGAGGGTGAAAAACAGGCCCAACGGGCCAACCAGAAGTTTTGTTGGCCTGTTCAGCCCATTTTTCACCCTCCCCAGGCTCCAGAGGCTTTCCTAAAGCCTGGGGAGGGTGAAAACGGCCTCCCACAGCCCTCTGGAAGACCGAAAATCAGTTGGCTGATGTGCGCATGTGTGCTGGAGCTGACAGCTCTCGTGCCAGCAGATATGGCTCCGCGTGCCACCTGTGGCACCTGTGCCATAGGTTCGCCATCACGGCTCTAAGCAGCCTACAACTTCAACATAATTGCCCCAACAATCTGGGTCATCATTTTAAAAATCTTGGAGGGATGGAAGGCTGAGTCAACATGGCAGTGGGCAGAGTGTAGTAGCCAGAAATGGCATCTAAGTTATGGATGAAATTAGGACTCCCAAATTCTTTGAAATATTTTGATCTCCAGTATCGAAATGTAAGAAGACACATCATTACATCTTTAGGCAAAATAAATATTTTTATTGGCACGATAGCCTTTTTAAAAAGGATTTAGCCCTTGGGTATATATTCCCAACGCAGTTTTCTGACATACTTCTCCCAATATTGTTACATTTTTATAAGTCACTGATTATTTAACAGGATCTTAATTTTGTTAGCTGAAAACATTTTTTAAAAAACATGTAAGGTAGTTGATTAGCATTTAAGACATGGCTATATTCCAACTTTTGAGCATTACTGTATTAAACTATATATTAAGAATAACACCTGCTTCCATTTTTATTGGCTGTGGTGAATGTCGTTTTCTTTAGGCTGTAGAAAAAGAGTGAAAAATTTCCCCACAACAGCAGTCTAATGCTAAGCCCATGTTGTTATATGCCACTTGTTTTGCCTTTTAAACTAGTGTTTATTTCTTTCCAGACTTGTTTTAATAGGCAGAGGAAATGGCTAAAAACCACCTCTCAATATAATTGCAGAGTAGTTCATACATTAAGTAAAACAAAAACAAAAAACAATGTCCCAAGAAAAAAGGGAAGGATAAAGAAAGCAGAAAAAATATATAAATCTTTTTTAAAAAAAAGTTATCTACTATACAAAGATCAGGCTTTCAGTGTAGGCATCTGTAGTAGTTTTAAGTAAATTTGTGTAATTTTCTAAACTCTCTGCAAATGACAGCTTCTCCCAAGCATTCCTTTGTACAACAGCGTCTTCTCTTCTTTTTAAGTGGCACTTGATTTCCACAGCAGTGGAAACAATTACTCCAAGCTCTCAAAGTGAAACAATTATTGCACAGTTAAATACCTCACAGAGGTCAGTGGGGATTTTGTTGTTGTTGTTTGAATCTATAACAATCCTAGGCTATTTATAACCAGGGAAGGTCCAGAAATCTTCAAGTCTTAAGAGGAACACACAAATAAATATTAAGGCCTGCAAGATAATCACAATTCTCTTGATCATTCACGCACATCAGTAAGGTGAAAAGTGCCTTGATCTTAGCACATAGACCTGAAATGGGAAGACATGCAGCATGCAAGTCACTGCCGCATACAACTAGCAGCCTCCTCTGGCACCAGGAGAGCAGGCAGATGCATCCGTCCACATGTCCCAAAAGGAGACTTCCATAAGGTCCTCTGGATTCACATGCTAAACCCTTGAGAAAAGAAACAAATGCGTTATGTGAAGTCAGGAAGACACAGGCTTAGTTACTTAAAAGAACTAGTGGGATATGCATTAATATTCTAAAAATCATGCTTTTTAATCCATACTTGGATTCAAGAATAATTGCAGACAGGTGGCTTCGGAAAGTTAATCAGAGAACAGGACACTTCGTGGTTTAATTTTAAATGTGAAGTTTCTACTACTCTCCTTACATGCAATTTGCTACATTATCTGGGGGATTCTGATATGTCTAGAAAATTAAAAATGGATTTCTCCAGAGTCAAGATAAGTAATGACGGATATGTTTCTCCCGATGGGTAGAGAAAATTGCTTTTCTCTGCAAAAAGCAGCTCAGACATGTTCGGTGGAGGTATTTAAAAAAAACCATTCTATTAACTACAGTCCGTACTGAAAAGCAAAGGAAAAATAAGAGACAACATGTTTTATGGTAGACTATATCTCCGTTCTATAATATTCCCAACTATGTAAGTATGCAGAAATACACAGGAAGAACCGCATCACAAAGGAAAATGCTGTTGCTATTGTGTCTTTAAAGGCTTGTGTTACACAGGGTAAATCCAATTTCTGGTAATCTCAATCTGACATTAGTTTTAATACCGTTCTTCCTCACTCAAAGGTGACTCAAAAAGTGTCCATTTAAAAGCAATGCTGACTTGGCAGCCATCACAAAGACTGGGCATGACTGTATTGTATAAACAGTTGAAATGTTATGTATAAATCTTCACCGTTTTATCGAATAAGGCAATTGATGGGCAACTAGCTGAAGATCTTACCTGTAGTACCGATTCATGGCTGGGTTTGTTTAGAATTAGCTGATAGGCCTGGGGCAGAAACAGCTGCTAACAGCCCACTTACAATTTCCCGTCTGATTTCACCAACAATGGACTCCTTGATCTAAAAAAATAAAATCAGAGGTTATGGCCTCTACCAGATACTTTATACAAGGCCTATAGCTCACCCAGCCTCATAGGTTCCGATTGGGAAATTCTCCCCCCATACTTAGTAGTGAAGTGGAGGGGGCATTTTTTCATTCTTGCTCATTCAGCCTTCACCTGTCTCAGTAGTTTCAAAATTTGGAGGCAGGGTTAACACTATGGCTCTTACGCTCACCCCAAAATGGCTGGGTTTTCCATGTAGGACCAAGTGCCTAATTTCTTGGGCCAAATCAGTAAACACCTTTCCGCTGGCGATAGGCAACCTGCAGCCTTTGAGTCCCTTTTTTTCTTCAGTCCTCTGAGCTCCTTGGACCAAGGCCACTGAAAACTGACAGTAGTTTCCTAGCCCTCTGAGGTGCAGGGTAGCTTTTAAGCCCTAAAACAGTCCCATCACAATTAAAAAACAAAGACACCCCCCGCCCCCTTATGTGGCGTGGCCCTGCATCCCCAAAATGTTCAATGCTGTTTTTGCTACAAAAATATTGCACGCCGATAGCAACAGGGTAATCCAATTACAGCACCAACTAGGTTTATGTAAGAGGATACATCCCTGTGTGTTTTAATTGCCTTGTATAATCCCAACTGCTGTGGTCTCGGAATCATTGCTAAGCTTTTCGTATGATGTGGGCAAAGCCTGGCATAGCACTGTGTGCGAATCCGTTATCATGTCAGTGACTAAATTAGCATGTTCCATTTTCAATCGGTTCCCTTTCTCTTCCAGTTAATGCAGGAACACCCTTCCTTTATGAGGCAGAAAAACAAAGCTGGATGACCTGGACATGGAAGATCCTCATTGGGGACCCCTGGGAACCACAAACAAAAGCAACTGAGTTTGCTTATCCCTACCCAAACAGTCAAGAGGAGGAGTTCACACCAAGGCCCCCCTTTCCATATGATTTTACCCACCCAAGCAAGACCCATCTGACACACAGCTCCCTGCTGTTCTGCCTTCATAAAGTGTTCAACTGCCTTTCCAGAACTGTTGCAGGAACTGGGTATGTCTAGTTTAATGAAAAGAAGGACTAGGGGAGACATGATAGCAGTGTTCTAATATCTCAGGTTTGCCACAAAGAAGAGGGAGTCAAGCTATTCTCCAATGCATCTGAAGGCAGGACAAGAAGCAATGGGTGGAAACTAATCAGGGAGAGCAGCAACTTAGAAATGAGGAGAAATTTCCTGACAGTTAGAACAATTAATCAGTGGAACAGCTTGCCTCCAGAAGTTGTGAATGCTCCAACACTGGAAGTTTTAAAGAAGATGTTGGATTTGTCTGAAGTGGTGTAGGGTTTCCTGCCTAAACAGTGGGTTGGACTAGAAGACCTCCAAGGTCCCTTCCAACTCTGTTATTCTATTCTAACTGCTGGAGCAGCTGTCTTCAGAACCAAAGGCTCTTTGTTCTAGCCTCACTGATTCTGGAGGCTCCTCAAGAGTAGCAGAGTAAGGAGACTATGAATACACTTAATGGAAATCAACAATACATTATGGGATTATCATTGGAAAGACCTTCTGAATCAGCACAGTGGGTGATCAAACAAAGAGATGAATCTTTCTGAAAAGAGGAAAGTTGAGTTTACTCCTAGCTTAGTAACACAGCCAGACTTCCTGTGTGACCTTGGTAGGAAGCTGTAAGCCTTCAACTTGAAGTTTGCTGGCTGGTTGAGATACGTCTGCACTGAGATATAAGGCATACGTCTTTTCTACTGGAAAGTAATCCTAAAGAACAAGCTTTGGACCATAAACTATAGCTGAATATATTAAAAGGACATTAAAAGAGAGGGGAAAGGCAGAGAAGAAGAGAAATACATTCCCCTATTTTCTGAAAACCAATACTCTGCACAACAAAGGACAATCTGTTTGAATGAAATAAACCCTTTCTGCTTCTGGAAAAAGCTTATAGGAAATGGAGATGTTTCACCATTATTTTTCTCTAATAAAATCTCCATTGTCATTTGCAATAGTGCACCAGAATCTTAGGGGGGGGGGGGGGGGACTTCACAGAAACTACTAAAAATCACAGTCTTTCCTTTTTCCTCAGTATCAATCCACTTATAAAAAAGTCTTTTCTCCCTTTTTATTGTGGTTTGTTCCATTCCATAAATAAAAGGCCAGAGTGTAAGTTTTTCAAACTTACAGACAGAGCTTATCTTGACTTTTTTTTTATTGTATGATGTTTTTCTGTAGGAGGAATGTACTCATTTATTCTGAAGGGTCAGAAGGCTTTTTTTTTCATTCTAGTAAAGCGAGGTCAAAAGCTCAAACGCATTACAGGCCACTCAAAAATGCTCTTGAAACAGTTTTTTTTTTTTTTTTTACGGCCTTCACTTTGCCCCCACTGCAAACGAAATAATTCAAACACACAGAAGGGGACAAATCATCACTATGCCCGTAAGCTTAACGTTGTGAAGAAATATCAAGAATGCATATTAAATAAGCCTTCTGGCAAGAGAGCCCTTCTGTTTTGAAAGCAAACAAAGCTTGGCTAAAGCTCGGGGCATTTATGAGACACGCAAGTATACAGTGACAGACATGGCACCCAACACCCCCTCTTCCTGCAACACATACGACATTCAACAAACTGACCAACTCAGGAATTTGCGAGACGGGAGCTGAGCTGCACCCTTCCACCTACTTTCCTGGAGAGCAACCAAGAGAGCTCAATGGGACTTCTGTACACAAATGTGTAAGAGGCAGAATGGATAAAAATCGATACATTCTTTTAAAAAAAAATTTAAACCCCAGATTTTTAAAAAAAATTAAATTGGATTTTTAAATTTTTATCAAATTTATTTTAATATGCTTTTAGAGTAAAAATCTAATTTGATATGCTTGTGGAGTAAAAATCTATCTAAAGATAGTTTTCTATTTAAGATACATTAATAATTTAGTTTATTCAGCATGAAATGGAGCTTAGTTATATATAGCATAAGGCTGTATATTCTGCAATATTGGGACTGTCGGGGAGTCAATAGCGGGTCAGAGGAGGAGTCGCTGCGGGACAGAGATGACAGTTGCTCTTTAAAAATTCTGATTTAATTTGAGTTGATTTAAATCAAGCCTTTTTTACTAGTGATTTAAATTCTGATTTAAATCTGATTTAAACCAAATCTACCCTGGTAAGAGGGTGCAGTTAAAGCTGCTTGAAACTCAAGACAGTCCACCACATCTCCACTAGTAGGCACCCCTTGCACGAGCACAACTCGATATCTTAAAAGCACTTGCCCATTAAATGCCACGAGGTTTTGGGCAACCTCATGCGAGGGCTTTCAAAAGTTCATCCCTTGTTCATACAGTATAAACTTAATTATAGAATTACGTCCAGATTTGAAGAAGGGCTAGACGTTAGCTATCACTGAGATGAAATTAGATGAGAGGCAGGTTGTGTCAGGTTTTATTTAAGCCCAGACTGACAAGAGTAAGAGAAGGAAGAACAGTCAGAATGCTGATAATGTGTGTAATGTGTCTCAAAGTGAGGATGATCAATCTCTAAGCATGGCTATTGGAAATTAAGCTCCGTAATACCAATCAAAATGTGCATTTAATTCATGTCTTTAGGATAGTTTGACTGCCTTCTAACTGTGTAGGAATCAGCCTACATACACACAATTTGCATGAACAACATGCAACAATCTGCTCCAGTCATTTATCTTACACAAAAGTAAGGGGTGCAACAGAAAGATCCCTGCCATTCACACTAAACAGACAGCCCACCATGTCAGCTAAGACTGAAACTATATTTTGGACGATGCATCCCCTCAACCAAGCCTTTCTTGCTATCCTCAATCAAAACAACTTGAACAACTGATTAAACTATGCAGGTTCTACTCTGTGACACTAAAATGCATTCAACTAGTTACCCACATTTCTTAGTTTGAAGGTCCTTGTAAGTGACCAGTCCTATTTTTAAATGCAACAAAGTATTAGTTATATAACGGCAAGGGCAAAACATGTGATTGCATGCAGCTGAATTCTCTGGAATTCCAGTGTCAGGTGGAGTAAACAGACTTCCCTGACTGATGAACTAATATTCTGGCACAAGTTATGAAACATAACTTGTTTCAAAGATCTGAGAATTTGCTGCTCATCTAATTCTGCAAATCCTTGGAAATCTAATGACTACAACAGACCAAAAATGGCCTAATGTCCCCGAAACAGCCATTGGAGAACAGATCATGCCTGGACTACTTCAACACTGCTGGTTTCCAATTAAGTGAATATATTCTGAAACTAAGAATATTTTTTTAAAAAAAACATTTCCTTTAATTTTGGCTTTTGCCTTTTTCTCCCTCCAAACAATAAAATTAGGTAGCTCAATACTGGTTTAATGGCTAACAAATATTCCTTCTCTGCTTAGTTAGTAAGGTGCTAAGTACAGATACAATGCAATTAGGTTGTAGAATAGAAAATGTAGCATTTTCAGTCATATTTATTTATTCAATTTTTAGGATTATATCCTTGCAACTCTTGATTCATAGAAGTTTCCACTAGAGGACCTCTTTCATTCCTTTAGCTGTTAAATTCAGCTTTCCTTCTTTCTGCACAGTTTTCCCCACAGAAACTCTGGGCTGCTACTAAAGGGGGGGGGGGCGCTTGTATCCACTTAAGTATCTCTTAGTGGATGAACAACAATAGCTTAGTTAACTATTACATTTAAAAAATAAGCAATTAGCCAGTTGTAATTGACTAGCTGGCCAATATCCTTCTTTCCAATATGTTCTGACTCTTTCCACAAAATTCATTTGCTCTGTTTTGATTCCTTCTTGCCCAGTTTTAGCTACTGTTGTGGTGCAATCAATAGAATGCAATATTGCAGGCCAGGAGTTCGATCCTCACCAGGCTCAAGGTTGACTCAGCCTTCCATCCTTCTGAGGTGGGTAAAATGAGGACCCAGATTGTTGGAGGCAATATGCTGATTCTGTAAATTACTTACAGAGGGCTGTAAAGCACTGTGAAGCAGTGTATAAGTCTAACTGCTATTGCTACTAATTTTCAGCTCAGACTTAGGCAAAGTCTCTGACTTAAAGGGAGAGTGATGTCATAAGCATACATAAAAGCAAGCACATGCAATCCTGCCTGCAGGAGGTCTCTGTCCTCACCTCTCGAATGACTTGCTGCAGTTCCTCGTTCTCCACACTCTTGGGCACTTCCTCACTCGTAGGCCCAGAGGGTAACTTTTCAAGTTTATGCTCCACAGTGGACTTGGATGTCCAGGGCTCCTCCTGCCCGATTCCTGCTCTTGCCGGGGGAGAGGGCATCAAGGCTACACTTGACCGGTAGACTTTTTGACTGGGTGGTCTGCACCTTTCAGATGACCGCCCATGGGCTTTTCGGCTGGCTTGACTAGAACACACCGATGAGGAATCAGAATGTGTGCAGTGTTCAAATGTAGATTCCGAGCCTTCGTGAGGAGGTGTGTGCATGCCGGGTTCGCCTAACCCCAATTCTGATTTCAGAGATGACTGTTCTCGAATGAGTTCAGAAACCTGGGGATTCAGGGAGTGGAAAGAATCAGGGAGTCGCCAAAGCAAAAGCATAAACATAGTATCTTGTTTTGGGGTCATACATTACCTCTAACAACCCTGCATCCCTAAATCTCTAAAGCGTTCATGAAGAGTAACAACACTAATAAATCTAACAACTGGCATGGGCCCAGGTTACCTGAGGAAATGTCTCATCTAAATTTACACTGGTCTCTCCCGCCTAGTCTGGCACAAAGGGTGTGCTATATACCCCATTGGCTACAGAATTTTGATTGGTAGAGTTTAGGGGGAGAGCCTTTTCTGAGATATTTCTATGAAAATATTGCCCCTGGAGGGGAGGTTGGTTTCTGGGTATCTAGGCACCTCGGAAAGCCCTGTCTTCTAAAACGTTTCATAAACTACCGTATTTTTGGAGTATAAGACGCACTACCCTCCCCCCCCCCCGTCTAAAAGGGGGAAAATTTGGGTGCATACACTGAATGTAGCCCTGCCCACCCACCAGCCCCCACCCTTTGGCCATTTTTGGCTTTTGCGCATCATGTTTTAGACCTGTTCCATGCTGCAGGGATTGCCACAGACCATCGCTGCCTCTGTGCCTCGCGTTTTTGGCCTCTGTGCCTCGCGTTTTCAGACTCCTAATGTTCCGTTTCAGACCGGTTCAAGGTTGCAGGGATCGCCAGAGCACATCACCACTGCTTGGAACTGCCTGAAAACGCGATGTGCAGAGGCCAAAAAAGCGAGGCGCAGAGGCAGTGATAGTCTGTAGCAATCCCTGCAGCCTGGAACAGGTGATTGGGGGTATTCTCGGAGACCGATCCACTCGCCTGATTGTGCTGAATCAGGCTGCAATAATGTGCTGAAGCTGACCTGGTTGTTCGCTATTTCCTCCCCCAAAACTAGGGTGCATCTTATACTCTGAAAAATACAGTACTTTGCACGACAAGGAACTAGTCCTCTCCAAGGTAGGACTTGGCCTTAAGAATACGGTCCCACAAGAACTCCGAGGCATCTTTTTATATTTACAATCGTCAATCACTATGTATTTCAATTTTGATGGTTTTTAAATTTTTTATTTTTATCTTATCTTTTATCTTCGTTTTACCTTATTTTACAAATATTTTAATAGTTTCTAAAATGCTTTTCTGATTTTCTATAAAATTAATTTAAACAATAATGAACATCCTATTTTGTTATGGAGGATTTCCCAACTTTCAGGAACAGCTCGAGTAAGCATGTGTTTGTTGGGGGATGGGGAGGAGATTAAACCCAACAAGCAAAAATCACAGGTCCCTATTCCTCCAAGGGAAATCCTATACTGGATAAAGGTAAAGGTAAAAGTTCCCCTCGCACATATGTGTGAATTCTTCCCAACTCTAGGGGGCGATGTTCACCTCCATTTCAAAGTTGAAGAGCCAGCACTGTCCAAAGACGTCTCCATGGTCATGTGGCCGGCATGACTAAACTCCAAAGGCACACGGAACACTGTTACCTTCCCACCAAAGACGGTTCCTATTTTTCTACTTGCATTTTACATGCTTTCAAACTGCTAGGTTGGCAGAAGCTGGGGCAAGTAACGGGAGATCACTGTTACGTGGCACTAGGGATTTCAACCGCTGAACCTCCAACCTGATCGACAAGCTCTGCGTCTTAGCTACTGAGCTGCCGTGTCCCATTCGGTGATACAGATAGTGGATATCAACCTCTAAATCAGGGGTGTCAAACTCGATCGCATTGCGAGTCTTATTGTGACATATCGAGATGGGTTTTTTTTTGTCTTTGTGGAGCCAGGGTAGGCATAGCCTGCATGGGCCGTATCCAGCTTGCGGGCCGCCAGTTTGACAGGCCTGATCTAAATCATCAGCTGCCCACTTCCATCAGTACTTATCTTCATTTATTTATTTTATTTAAATTAAAACTGAAATCAAATAAAAAAGCTTACTTCCATATTCTGAGCTGCTTGTACACACCCATGACATTATGCATAGTCCTACTTATAGCAATGAAATACAAGTTTAACCCCCCCCCCCCCACACCGGTCAACTCCGATTAGTAATTCTGCACATTCAGATTACTTACTGGCTCCATCACGTTCAACGGCGAAGGGCATGACAAATTATCAATGCTTCTGCTTCCATACATTCCCTGGAAAGGAAGAGAAAGGAGAAGAGGATTAAACATTGCTTAATTGCCTATGCATTTAGAGATAAGGGCGATCGAAAAAGCATATACGGGTAATCCTCGCCTTCCAATCACAACTGAATTCAAAATTCCCATTACTGAGCAAGACAGTTGTTAAATAAACAACTGCATTTTATGACCTTTCTTGCCCCAGTTCTTAAGTGAAACACTGCATTTGTTAAGTTAGTAACATGGTTGTTAAATCTGGCATCCCCGTGGACTTTGCTTGTCAGGAGGTCGCGCAGGCAATCTCATGACCCCGGGACAATGCAACCGTCATAAATACATGCCAATTGCCAAGCGGCCAAATTTTGATCATGTGACCATGGGGATGCTGCAACAGTTTTAAGTGTGGTAAAAAGTGGTAATAAGTCTCCTTTTCAGTGCTGCAAGTTTGAACAGTCCCTAAACAAACAGTTGTTAGTTGAGGACTACCTGTCATGAAAAAAGTGAAGCCTATTTGAGAACTAAAAAGGTATGTTTATAAAGCTAGTAAGAAAGGAAACTGTTTAATGCATCATATGCAATTAAATTGTCACCCACTCATCCCGAATCACCACTAGCCCCAATCCCCCACAGATTCTTTCATCTCTCTCATATTTGACTATTCCCCTTCCAGGGAGACCCAAAAAATGTATTGAAGGCAACATTTGATAAATGCATACTCCACAGATATAATCTATAACAGTTTAAGTTGTCCATCTATGAATCGTATTTTCTACAATTTAGTTTCTTCTGGTTCCCTATATAAAACTTTCTTTGCTCCGTTTTTTCCATATTAAGGATCCAGAGAACTTAATAGAACTAGGCTAGTCTACAGTTATTGAGTAACACAATGAGAAGCAGTTCCAATATAGTAACTCATAATTGATAATGAAATCAAACTGTTAATGATCTTAACAAATTTAGTGGCAGGCCTGGAAGCCATCTTTTGCATTATGTCTACTTCAGGATTTCATTATTTTAACAAGAAAGCCACATATCTGCAGGAACTGGGCCAGCATTTTACCAGATTCTTCAGCCTACTCTGAGAGAAAAACAACCTTAGAATGAGCTAGCCTGACAATCTTCCAAATCCCTCAAGATTTATATCTGAATCTGCGTGTGGCTGCTCAACGTTCCTAATATTACTTCGTGTTATGCCTCCAGCCAATGTTCCCAATATTAAATTCTATTCAGCTATGAAACTCAGATCCACCTGCAAACTCACCATATCCCAAAACAAATTGCTCACTTCATCAGCTGCAAAGACTGGAGGCGTAATAAAAATTGGGGGCAGGAGCATAAACCTTACTTCCCACCTATACGGCAGCTTTACTTTTCTGAGTTAGCAGAAGTTACCCTGAAATTATTCTTCAGTTGAATAGAAATTACATCTTTATTGAAATCAGATCGAGACAGGGCCTCTTCCCATCACACAGCAGGAAATTTGTACCTCTTTGGGTAGAAACAATTGGGCTAATATCATATCCTTGCTTTGTACTGAGCAACTGTACATTTTTGATAAATGCAAGATGCTTGAGACAGTGAGCAAACACAATACCCACCATGAAGGTTTGTGGTCTGTAAGGTGGTGACTCGTGTATGCTCCTAAGCTGCTCTTCAAGAGCAAGCAGACGTTCCTCTAACTGCATTTCTAACTCCTGAAGTTCCATTCGAACCGATTTCCTCAGAGTCTGGAGCTGGTCAGCTTCATACCTAAATCAAAAGTAAGTTCCGTGGATCAAAAAGAGTAACCTCACTGTATAAGGGTAAAGGTTCCCCTCGCACATGCATTCTAGTCATTCCCAACTCTAGGGGGCGGTGCTCATCTCCGTTTCAAAGCTGAAGAGCCAGCTCTGTCCAAAGACGTTTCCATGGTGAGGATTAAAACAGTTGTTGAGGCGGAAGCCTTTCTTAAAAAACATTCCTCTATCCTGGGGGAAGATCCAGGGGGGACGGAGGGGGCCACGGCCCCACCCGCTCGGGGCTAGGGAGGAGAAAAAGAAGATACAATAGCCAAGAGACTTAGATCTAAAAAATAACTTTGCCTTGATTTTCCTGAACAATTTTGCATAATATTTTCTGGATTTTTTGTAAATGTCTGACAGCATGGAATTGAGAATTTAGGTATATGTACTTGCTTTTACCTTGTAGTGTTATGAAAAATGTTTTTTTTTTGTTATTTTTTTTATTGTGTATTTTGAGGTCTCGGAAGGGCCGGCGACTCTGACGTGAATGCTCTCAAAATTTCTTTGTATCCCTTACCCTACCCTATAGAAAAAATGTAAAACCAATAAAACTTTTTCAATACAAAGACGTTTCCATGGTCATGTGGCCAGCATGGCTAAACGCTGAAGGCGCACGGAACGCTGTTACCTTCCCACCAAAGGTGGTTCCTATTTTTCTACTTGCATTTTTACATGCTTTTGAACTGCTAGGTTGGCAGAAGCTGGGACAAGTAATGGGAGCTCACTCTGTTACGCGGTGCTAGGGATTCAAACCACCTTACTGCCAACTTTTCTGATTGACAAGCTCAGCGTCTTAGCCATTGAGCCACCCTCTTTGTATGGACCATAACAAATAGAAATATCGATAATCATCTAAAACAGTTGAGGAGCCTTAAGCCAAGGGACATGGAGATTATAGACATTCACATGAAAAGATCAGTGAAAAGAGCAGGGGTAAGATAGGTACAACCTACCTCATTAAAACAAGCTAAATATTTAATGTTCAGTACTGTATTTGCCTACAGTATAAACAAAGGCATCGTTTTCTACAGAACAGAGCGATCCAGAATTATTTTCATAATGCACTGTCCAAGGTGAAGGTGCATTGATAATCATGACCATGCAATGCCTCCAAACATCTTAAAATAGAATTATGTCCCAGAATATCACCAGTATTTCTCTCTACCGCAGGTAACTGAACTGAAAAAAGGACGAAATGCTGATAAGAGGAAATGATGATGCAAAGTGGATGAGGCCCCATCAAGGACACAGATATATTCTTTTTATTTCATGGATTGTTTTATAGAAGAGTGTGGGGTTGTTGTTGGGTGTGTTTTTTTTCTTTTCTTATTAAGCCTGACATTTAGAGCTTTGGCTACATCTGTACAGAAGGTATGTCGCCAATTTTCAGTTATTATGTCAGAGAGGGATTCAGGTTTTGTAAAACAGAATTCAGGGGCTACCTAAAAGGACTTTCACTTTCCACAGCCATAGCCATGATATTTATCAGAGTAGGTCAAACAATCTACTGGAACTGATAGTAACGCAAGGCTAAAGAAACTTAAAGAACAAACACGATTTTCAGAAAGCGTTTGAAGTGAACGTAATTCAAGTACCACATATAGTACATAACAGACACAAGGAAGAGAGCTGACGATAAGTTGTGTGCATAATGTGCTTGATTAAGCAATTGCATAGATGTAATTTGGCACACAATCCAGGCAACATTTTTGATCCTTCAGGAGACAACCTTTGCAGAAAGAAATCGGATACTGTTTTGAAGGGTTTCAATGCATAATGGAGCTAACTTGGTAGACCTCAAAAAAAGCTAAATTAAAAAGGGCTAAACTAGGAAGGGATGCTCAATCAGAAACAACACATCTGTAATATATTGTTATGATTTGCTCCTAGAACATTTTGTGAATAAAGAGGAGTGATTCAGATTAAATTAATAACTAGCCCCCAAAAGTAGATAGCCTTGGGATCACTCGGTTTTCCAGCTAAATGTACTTCAGTGATTGGCCATTGCCTTTTTTCCTACAAGTCTTTTTTAATTAAAAAAAATTTTTTTTGTCTAGTTTACAGTCAGGAATTTATGTGGCATTAAGTGATAATGAAATCTGCTTCATTTTTCCAGTCAAGATTGACTATAAGTATGTTTAAAAATATAGTTCTACCAATATTATACATACTATCCAACATAGTATGGCTAAAAAGAAGTTCCCCACAAGATTGGGATCTTTCTTGTTGGAAACATCCCAAATCCAAAGGACTAGGAACTTGAGCTGATAAATGAATAACCAAAAAGAAAGAAACTTACCGAGAGAGGAGATCAAAGCAAAGGCCAAAAAGTGATCCAGTCAGAAGTATTTGGAGCAGAATGAGCAGCAGAAAGATGGCAGGAAAAGAAAATGCAGTGTAAGAATAGTTGCAGCAATTTAACATCAGTGGTGATCACAAAAGACTGTTTTAGCAACAGAAGCAGAGCACCGTATGAGCAGTGGAACAGTAATGGGATTTTTATTTTGTTTAGATGGACAACAAGAAGGAGAACCACATTTAAGGTTAATTCAAGATTGCATACCTAGAAGGGAAAAGAAAGTGCTCAGAGAAAGTAATGTATGGGAGGATTTTAGTAAAAGAGAGTGTAAATAATTCTTTAGTGCCACAATTACCTCTCTTCTTCGGTCATGTGTTGATAAACAGCAGTCTGCTGGCGCAACATAGCCAATTCTAAATCCATCATTTGAGTTCTAAAGAGGTTTAGGTTCCTTCTCACCACTTGAAGATCCTGGAATGTATTCTAGAGAAACAGACCCAGATACACACTTGAGCTCCAGTTTGAAATACAACATCCTGGACATAATAAGGACTGGTGTGTGTGTGTGTGTGTGTGTATGTGTATGTTATGTATACATGTATGTACAGTATGTATGTATGCATGTATGTGTGAGAGAGAGAAACTGAAAATCCTGCTTTGTAGGCTGACATTCTTCCCCTCTAGCACCTGCTAAAGAATTCTTCATTCCACACACAAAAACCTCAGAAAGAGGAACATGAAAATAGTCTCAGTATTCCTGACTCAACAATGGTAATTAGGATCAGAATATAGGCCACTAAGCAGTGGAGTTGTAAAGTGTGATGTCATGTCACCACATCACTTAGCCATGGAAACCTTAGCAGTCGCCACTGCCAACCTTACGTGAGGACCTCACGTGACTGCAACTTGCGACTTACTGCTGGGGAAGCCAGCAGGAAATCGCAAGACCAGGATGGCTTGCAAGCAGGCGAATGGGTGGTGAGTGTAATGCCGTGTGATTGAGCAGAGGGTGCTGTGGCACCGTGCAAGCATGGCTAGGCAGGCGGGCATACAATACAGAATGTGGGCAAGGAGGCATATGTGCTATGGTGGATGAGATCTCTAAAGAGGGCTCTTTGAAGTGGGAAGTAGCAGGAGTAACTTACCAGAGAGACTTGTTATCTTTCCTACCAGCTTCCCCATTGACTCTGCTTGTGGGAAGCTGGCAGGGAAGGTCACAAAAGAAAATCACATGACCACGGGACACTGCAACTGACTTACGTGTGAGCCAATTGCCAAGTGCCCAAATCAAGATCATGTGACCGTAGGGATGCTATGAAGGCTGAAACTTCAACTACTGCAACTTCAAACGGTCACTGAATAAGTAGCCCTTAACCAGGACCATGCTTATGTTAAAGTACAACCAATACGCATTATCAATCAATTTTTTTCCTTTTTGAGAAGGAAGACAACAGTCAACTAAAATTCATTACAAAAAGGCTTCGTTGACATACATTTGTACTATATACCCATGACGGTGAACTTATGGCACACATGCCAGAGGTAGCACACAGAGCCCTCTCTGTGGGCATGTGCGCCATCGCACAGTTCTTCTGGTTTCCGGTGCACGCATGAGCGCTGGCCAGCTGGTCTTCACGCACGACGGAAACCCGAAGACCAGCTGGCCGGTGCACATGTGCATGCCAGCCACCTAGTTTTCGGGTTTCCAGTCTTTCTGCACATGCAAAGACCAGTTGGCCGGTGCTCATGTGTGCCCTGGAAACCTAAAGACCAGATGGCCAGCACATGCATGTGCACTGGCCAGCTGGTCTTTGGGTTTTTGGCGCTCAGCGTGTGCATGCACATTCCAGTTTGAGCACTCGTTGCCAAAAAAGTTCGCTATCACTGTTGTATACCTACAGATAACATGGATACCCTGAAAATAGCATGGGAAAGGAAGAAAAGTGGCATTTACTTCGTAGAGAGGTAGAATGGATGATCTCTGACTGCCGTAAGAGGCTCCAGTGAAGTCATGAGTTCTCATCGTAGTGTTCTAGGGAGAAGAAAAACAAACATACACCTGTCAGATACTTTTAACCCCCAGAGGCAATGAGAGTCAAGGCCTGACACAGCAGGCAATGCGAGAATGAGTCATGGACTTACAGAAGGTGCGCTGGGTCTTGCACCTTCTGCTTTTCTAGAACCCAACTTGCTGGGTGAATTTGACATATATATATATTCAGTAAGGGTATGGCTAGCTGATGAGATCTAAAAAGCTCGAAATAGATCTATACTAGTCTCCCTGATTTATTTATTGATCAGCTCATAAAACTAACACACAGACACAGACACACACATATATAAAACTAACACACATATCTAAACTAAAACTAACACACATATCTCATAAAACTAACACATATCTAAAATATTATACAACGTAATTCTTGGCTTGCTGTTTGGATGGTCTCTAGCGATGAGCCGATGGGCAGTAAGGGAAACAGTGTGTCTCCTCCCTGAATTGGGGCCTAATAATAACAGGTTGTTGTGAAACAATTACATATATATATATACATATATGTATGTATGTATGTATGTATGTATGTATGTATGTATGTATGTATATATATATATATATGTGTGTGTGTGTGTGTGTGTGTTTTCGGCTTCGTGTTTGTGTGAGATCACACAAACACACACACACACACATGTGTGTGTGTGTAGTGAAGTGAGGAACAGATTTTTGATCCTCAGCCTCCAATCTAAGCCCCTCCCTCAAAATGAGCAGAGTTCCCTCCATCCCTTCTCTTTCTGCAGCTATGGGATTACCCTTCAGATTGATTCTGCCTCCTTTGCAGAACCCTAGACTTCTGAAGAACGTGTTGACACATGCAAGGAAGTTTCGCTGAAGGGTTTTCCCGAAAATAAGACAGGATCTTATTTTCTTTTGACCCTCAAAACAAGCACTTGGCTTTATTTTCGAGCAGGCCTTATTATTTTTGAGGTGCAGGAGGCAGCAGGTGTGGGCACCTCATGGCTGTTGCTGTGTTGCAATATTTTCAGGGAGGGCTTATTTTAGTACATGCACTCAAAAGCCTGATTGGGCTTATTATCCGGGGAGGTCTTATTTTCAGGGAAACAAGGTAGCACTTGAAAATCTAGGCAAACAGCAGTCCCTCACACCAGCTGATACAATTATACAGAAGCTGAGTATTCTTCAGCTAAGCAAAGGAATAGTTCTAGGTTGAAAACCCTTCTCCACCTTGTTAAAAAAAAAGAAACTCTTCTCCACCCTTTCCATCCTTCTCTAAATAGCCAAACGAACACCACCCATGGAGTTACTTATCTGTGAAATAGGTTACACACATAGACACTCCCCTAGAGTTGTTTAAATGTGGCTAGGCCAGTACACCCTGGAGCTTTATGAACTAAAGATGCCAAGGGAAAACATTCCATTCCGTAAACAGAGTGTAAAAGCAATTTCACATTCAGTCAATGGATTTCACAATACAGTTAGTTAACTCTATTTGTCTTCCACTTGATAATCCACAGGAAAAATAATTATGCCACTTCAGTTCTTTTATATGCTAAATGAGAGATTTTATATTCAAAAGTTATGTTCAAAAAGGTGGAATCTTTCCAACACTTCCCTCCCAAACACAAGCCTTTTGCAATCATCCTGCAAGGTGACAGAGTAATTATGTGACAGAGATATAAAGTACAAATTGAGGGGGAAAAATGTTGACATTTTTTGTGGAAGCAGGCTGCTAAAAAAGGCTGTATTGTGAAATCCATTGACTGAATGTCAATGATAATGGATTAGTTAGAGAAGTAAAATACAATATTCAAAATGTTCAGGTCAGTTGTCTTCATGACAAAACATGGGCCACAATCCCAGAATTCCCACATGGGCCCCTTTCTTCAGTTTTATGAATGCTGTCTAGAAATTTGCATGGCATAAATTGCCCCATGCTGCGTTTCATCCTCTTTAATGTACTTGATTGCATGCTTTTTCTCCAAGGAGAAAAAAAATAAAAAGATCAAATGTATGCTTCTTATAACAGTTATGTTTTATTATAATTATATATAATTGTTTCCACAATACCCTGTTAGGGCCCCAATTAAGGGAGGAAGCATACTGCTTTTCCTTTTCTGCCTTTCGGCTCATCACCAGAGACCATCCAGACAGAAAGCCATGAATTTATTGATCAGCTCAAAAAAAAAAAAGTTATATATATATATATATGTGTGTGTGTGTGTGTGTGTGTGTGTGTGTGTGTGTGTGTGTGTGTGTATTTTCTGAGGTTTTCGCAGGTGTTTGTATGTAGGTCTTTGGTTTTCTCCCGCGTAGAATTGGAAGTATCTTCACGACATTTCGATGAAGTCTCATTCATCATCTTCAGGCTGGTGCTTTCGGCTTGATGCATTGCTTCTGGCATTGCTCCTAGAAGCACCAAGCTGAAAGCACCAGCCTGAAGATGATGAATGAGACTTCATCAAAACGTCGTGAAGATACTTCCAATTCTACGCAGGAGAAAACCCGAACAACCAAAGACCTACACACACACACACATATATATACATATACATATACATACATATATACATATATACATACATACATACATACATACATACATACATACATACATACATACATACATACATACATACATATAATTTAATTTGTATATGTAAGAGGCAGCATAAGCCTTTGGAAAAAGGCATTTTATCTGGATCTGGATGCTCAAATCTTAGTTTAATGGTTGTTCTTGAGCCAAAAACTTCATGTCGTAGCATCACAATCATGAAATATCTGCTTAACATTCCTTTGCTCTCAAAGATTATGCATCTAAGTAAGAAAATAATGGCTATATGTAGCAATCCCCTACTCCTTGTCCTGTCAGCCCTAAGCCATTAATACTCTTTACCCTATTCTGCTTTCTAAGCTACAGAAACCAGTTGTTCTGTTACGTTGGGCAACCTTTCCCATCATCCACAATGATCCATTCCATGTGGGTGGGCAAGATGGGCACTGCAGTCCAGCATACATGGATGGTTCTAGAACAGAGCAAGGCTGGATGCTAGCAACCAATTCCACTTCCCCTTACCTGTGAGAGGTTTTGCAAGGAGTTCCTGATTTCATGCAAGACTCGTCTCAGTTGCATTTCAACAGTGGAGGGAGGGTTTGTGGGAGGAAACCGGTGGGGATGTCCAACGTGCCTCAACATATGAGGGCAGCCAAAAGGGGAGGGCAATCCCCCACAGGAAGAGCCAGGGGTGCTTGGGATGCTGTGTGTACTAAATGTCCTTGTTTGGCCCTGGAAGTGCCGGTCTGGAAGGTCAGAGTGGAGAGAATGCAGAGAGCACGAAGATTGAGACATGCACGGCGGGAGGTGCAAAGGGCAACTCTGGATTCTGCTACGAAGGAACTCATCCGGCACCTTGTTTCCAACAGGCTGGGAAGGTTCCTTCCTCATGGGTGACGGAGCAATGTGGAGGGTGGATTTACATAAAAGAGTAGAGCTCTTGTCAATGTCTCCAGTGGATGTTTCTTCTGGGGTATTTTCCTTCCCGGGATCATCCTCTGTGTCATACAGATACGTGAATGAAGGAGGGCCACACTGCATTTGTTTGCCTGGGTTTAGCTGGAGATTCACCGAGGAGACAACGCGCACTGGGTTAAGAAGAGTGGTTGGGAGAGACTGGGAGCGTCTCAGGGGATAACCCAGTTCTGAGACCTGATGCCTCTTCTTAAAAAGAAGGTCCTTTGATTTGAGTAGGGGGCGATCTGTTCTGGGACTGGAAGACGCGCTGTCCTTTCTCTGGGCTCTCTGTAAAGCAATATTCACCCGCTCCACAGAAGAAGGAGAGGAACAGCTGCTGTCTAGAGATGACATTGATTTGAGAACGTGGTGAGTTTTATAGGGAGGGAACTCGTATTCGCTGCTCTTATCCACATCACTCTCTTCGCTGCTTTCGTCCAATGCTTCCAATTCTGCTGCACGGACTGAAGCGACTTCGTTTCTCCTTTCTAAGCCGCCTCTGTCAAACTCTTCCTTTTTGCCATGTGACGAAAAACCGTCTTGGCGTTCTAACGTGTCCTGGCCTCCACTTACATCCACCTCAGACACTTCCTCTTTTTCCCGCTGCTTCATTTCCGAGAGGAGGAAATTCTCCTCATCCAGCTCACTAAAACAGCTCTCTGGTTCAGCCACCGGCGTCTTGGGTTCTTCGCTGTAGGATGTCACAGTGTTCTCACTGTCACAGCTGTCAGCGCTGCTTCCCATGGCCTGCAGTGAGTCGTGGCCCTGAGGGGAGAACACATGGAGAAATGGCAGGGTGAGGGAAAGCAGGAGCAATAACACAGTAATACGGAACAGCGCACTCGTCTCTTTTCATCACCCTGAAAGAGGGGATTCTACAACATCCGCAGCACACATTGTTAAACAAGCCAATTCTAATTCAAGGTAAGTTGTTCACTGGGATTCATTTTTTTCTTACTTTTTCCAGGCAGCTGCTTACACACTTGGCTTGGCTCTGGCAATTTCACAGAGACTCGGGGAAGGCAGTTCTTCAAACCAGAGCTCTCCAACCTTGGCAACTTGAAGACTTGTGGACTTCAACTCCCAGAATTCCTCAGCCAGCCTCCTGAATGAGGAATTCTGGGAGTTGAAGTCCACAAGTCTTCAAGTGGCCAAGGTTGGAGACCGCTGCTTTAAATCTCCATGAACCAAGCTTTCGTTGCTCCAGACAGGTTTTTCTCCACCTCAGGGCATTTTTTTTAGACAGGCACAACAAGACCTGTTTTTTCCCGGGCAAATCACTGTTTTGCAATTGCATTTGCAGTGAGGCGGTCAGTAGGCCGCATATAAAATATATACAGATAGTCCTCGATTTACAACAATTCATTTAGAGGCGGTTTGAAGTTGCAACGGCACTGAAAAAAGGGACTTATGACCATTTTTTTAGACTTATGACCGTTGCGGCATCCCCATGGTCACGTGATTTGCATTCCGGTGCTTGACAACTGACTCACATTTATGACAGTTGCAGTGTCCCAGGGTCATGTGACCATCTTTTGCCACATTTCTGACACGCAAAGACAATGGAGAAGCCAGATTCACTTAACAACCATGTTACTAATTTAACAACTGCAGTGATTCAATTAACAACTGAGGCAAGAAAAGTTGTAAAATGGGGCAAAACTCACAACAAATTTCTCACTTAGCAATATAAATGTTGAGCTCAATTGTGGTCGTAAGTTGAGGACAACCTATATGTAGTATTTTTTTTATATTGCCCCCACGTTACAGGTTATCCTCGACTTACAACAGTTCCTTTAGAGACCGTTCAAAGCTACAACGGCCCTGAAAAAAGTGACTTATGACCGCTTTTCACAGTTACGGCTTTTGCAGCATCCCCATGGTCATGTGATCAAACACCAGACGTTTGGAAACTGACTCATATTTATGATGGTTGTGGTGTCCTGGGATCCTGCGAGCAGCTTTTGCGGACGTCTGAAGTCAAGCCAAGTCAATGGGGAAGCCAGATTCCCTGAACAACTTATTGTGGGGCTTCGCTTAACAACTGAGGCAAGAAAGGTTGTAAAAGTTATTTATTTTATTTTTTATTTTATCAAATTTATACCCCGCCCTTCTCCTTGTTAGGACCCAGGGCGGCGCACAGGCATTATATAAAACCATAAATACAATATACATCAATTAAAAATATATTAAATTAATTAACCCGTGCTAAAACCCATTATTAAAACCGTAACCAAATTATAATTTATATTTAAAAGTCAGAAACGGGGGGCTATCCTAGGCCGGCTTGTTGGAATAAGTATGTCTTAAGACGTTGGCGGAAGAGGCGGAGGTCCAAGATAGTGCGAAGGTCGGGGGGGTAGGTCGTTCCAGACGGCCGGGCCCGCCACAGAGAAGGCTCTTCCCCTGGGTGTCGCCAGCCGGCATTGCCCATTGCCCAGGTGCAATTGTTATGTGGGCTTGCCTTGGGGCACCCATAACCACCCGCGCGGCCGCATTCTGCACTAACTGTAGCTTTCGAGTGCACCTCAAGGGGAGCCCCATGTAGAGAGCGTTACAGTAATCCAGCCGAGATGTCACGAGCGCTTGAGTGACTGTGCGAAGGGCCCCCCAGTCTAGTAAGGGGCGCAACTGGCGTATCAGGCGAACCTGATAGAACGCCCCCCTGGCCACGGCCGCCACATGGTCCTCCATGGACAGCCGGGAATCCAGGAGGACACCCAAGTTGCACGCCCTCTCCACGGGGGCAAGTTGTTCGCCCCCAATGACCAGTGTTGGGCTTATCTGGCTAAACCGGGGTGCCGGAAACCACAGCCACTCGGTCTTGGACGGGTTGAGTTTGAGTTTGTTACTACCCATCCAGACCCGTACGGCCTCCAGACACCGGGACAACACCTCGACGGCATCGTTGGGGTGGTTTGGGGTGGATATGTACAACTGGGTGTCATCAGCGTACAGATGGTATTCCACCCCAAAACCACAGTTGATCTCGCCCAGCAGCTTCATGTAGGTGTTGAACAGAAGTGGCGAGAGGACCGATCCCTGTGGAACCCATGTGAGGGGCCTTGGGGCCGACCTCTGCCCTCCTGACAACACCCATTGCGACTGACCAGAGAGGTAGGACGAGAACCACCGTAAAACGGTGCCTCTCAGCCCCAACCCCCCCCCCCCCAATCGGTGCAATAAGATACCATGGTCGATGGTATCAAAAGCCGCTGAGAGGTCTAACAGGACCAGGATAGAGGAGCAACCTCTATCCCGAGCCCTCCAGAGATCATCCACCAACGCGACCAATGCCGTCTCGGTACTGTGACCGGGCCAGAAGCCGGACTGGCGCGGGTCTAGATAATCAACTTCCTCCAGGTGTCGAGGAAACTGTTGAGCCACCACACTCTCAACAACCTTCACTAAAAAGTGAAGACAGGACGATAGTTCTCTAATAAAGCCGGGTCCAGGGATGGCTTCTTGAGGAGGGGCCTCACCACCGCCTCTTTCAAGACTGTAGGCAAGAACCTCTCACTCAGAGATGAATTCACAATACCCTGGAGCCAGCCTCGTGTCACCTCCCAGGATGCCAGTACAAGCCAAGAGGGGCATGGGTCCAATAAACATGTGGTGGCTCTAAGGTTCCTCCACAACCTGTCCATATCCTCGGTAGTGACAAAGTCAAACTCCTCCCAAGGTGTAATCTCAAGACCAGCACCGGACATCTCGACTGGGTCACTTTCAGTGGAGGGCAACTCGTTCCGAATCTGAGTGATTTTGTCCTGCAGGAATACTCCAAATTCCTCTGCTCGACCCTGTAAAGGGGCTTCCCGCGGCCTCAGATGAAGGAGGGAGCGAGTCACCCCAAACAGGGCGGCTTTCCGCCGACGCGATAAGGGTGGCACAATACTCACGTTTGGCCACTCTTAGCGCCACTAAGTAAGTCCTAATATGGTCTCTCACTAGTATTCGGTCAGCTTCGGATCGAGAAGATCTCGATCCGAAGTCAAAACTCACTTAACAAATATCTCACTTAACAACAAAAATTGGGGACTGAATTGTGGTAGTACGTCAAGGACTACCTGTATATTGTTTTTATTTCTCTTTGTTAAATTTCACTAGTAATGTGTTTCTTTCTTAAAAAAAGAAACTGAAAAAGCATTCCCAGTTTTGATTGTAAAAAGATACTGGTGGCTTATAAGCTATGAAAATCTGGAAAACATTGCCCTAACTTTGAAAACTCTTATCAAGACTTATAAACACACACACACACCAGATCTACTTTTCACTTGAGAAGTCTTGACGTTATTTAAAGGTGGTTGGGAAATTCTAAAGAAGCTTGCGATATAATGCACTTATTCCCCCCAACCCTGCTTATCTCTTATTTCCAGACTCATTATTTATTTACCCGTTTTTGACCTTTAAAGTCCCAAGTAGGCTGGAAACAGAAGGGCGGCTCTCTTGCCCTTCTGCTCACTTAGGCTCCCCTCCTTCTGAGCCTTTCTTCTGTCTGCCTTTACCAATAAAATCTGGCAGGCAGGAGTGATTTGTCTTTGAATAGAGAGGACCCTCCACCCTTTCCCGTTGTGTCCTCGGCACCGCACATGAGTTATATACACAATCTCCCATTCCAAAGAGGAACTGGGTACACGGAGTCCCCGAAGTTCAGCAGGCTAGGGGTTGTTGTTTTTTTGCCCACACACTTTGTTTGTTGTCCTCCTGGCTTCTTTATTAGGCATCAGGCAGAGCCATTATTCATGCCATCCACTCCCAGGGAAGCAGGAAACCAAGCAGGGTTAAGACAAAGAAGTAACAGTCAGGAAGTAGGACGCAGAGACCCTGCAGCCCTAAATACAACTATGGAATGGGAGGGAGTCAAAGAGAAACATAATCCAAAGAGATTGTGCTCGCTCTCTCCTCCCCCACCCCTCGCCTTCCCTCCCTTTCTTTCTCTCTCCCTCCCTCTCTCTCTGCATTCAATTTTGCATGACTGCAGTGGAATGAGCATTCCCTCTAGCAAGTTCCCTCTTGATATAGGTAGTCAAAGGAACAAGCCAAAAGCAAGAGAAGAAAACAATTAAAAAAACAACAACAACCAACTCCCTATTTTTGATTGTTTCTGATTTGACGGCCATATCAAATCCTTCCCAAGTAGTGAATTTAATAGGTCTTTTGCCCGAGTAAACACATTCGTAATTACACTACATATTTCTATTTTTAAAAAATTACTCAGATCCTTTTTATAAAATCTGTTTTTCGGTTGCATAGCCTGTTTAGAAATCTGTCTTTACCAATCTACCTTTGGGCAAAGTATGGACTCTCAAGAAAATTCCTTTTGAGCTTTCCTCCCTACTCCAACAAATTCCTTCTCTAAAGCAGAAAAACACAGATATAGAAAATATTGCGACTGTGGGTCTTAATCATAATTTTCACTCTTCCTTTCAATTTATCCTGACACTACCTTGGTTCCCTTTTGTTTATCCTGAGCAACAGGGGGATGGGGGGGGGTGTCTACTATGTAGCAGAGATATTTGGGTTCAAAGGATGGCTTTTGTATAGGATGAGAAGCAGGCCCGTACACCTCCTTGCCATCACTGCTCCAAAGCAGGTGTGTCCACCCTGCAGCCCATCGGCCACATGCAGCCCTGCAGAGTTAGTGACGCAGCCCCACAAGGTAATGACAAATAAATGAAGCCTGTTATGTATATACATTTATAATTATGGATTTTATATGCTGTCCAGGCAAGCTGAAATGTTGGACAACCAGGCTCTGAGGTGGTGTATTTGCTGGCCTTCAGTTTGACTGATATAAAATGGGTTTCTGCTGGAGCCATCTCCAAACTTAATGGGTCATAAAGTGAGTCATCTACCAAGAGCTGCAGGTCATAATGCTTCTGTTCAGTATTTCACTAAACAAAACACAGGAAAATTGATAGAAAGCAACATGTTGTTGACTCTTGATTTAGATGGCAGGCATTCAACAGAAACATAGCCTTCAATATCACTCAGTGCTCGTTTCTAAAGAAGTTTATGAAGCCATGATATATACTTTTAGGGTCAAGAAAATAAGCCGGCATTTGCAGAAATATTTGGCTGATTAAGTTAAACTTTTAAAGGCTCTTCCCTATTCAGTGCTCTATGCGGTTGTGAGCACTGCATTTATTTGCTGCTGCTGGTGGAAAAGAGAAATATCCGGCCTTGTAGCTAGAAGGCTCTGCTGCAGTTCAATCCAACCATCCAGGTAACAAAGGAAACGTCCTGCTACTGAATCGGAACCCTAGAAAACAAGACCTTTCCCACATTTCCTCTAGGGATGCCAAAGGGTCTCCTTGCTCACACGACAGGCTGCTAAGAATGGGGAAAGCAGAAACGGAGCAACCCAAGAAATTTACCTGAAGTTGATTGAGCAAGAAGCAGTCGGTGGAAGAATCTTCTGCAAAGCCGCTGCTGTCAGAATGCTGACTTGCTGATCGTAAGAGCTGATCTATCCGTGGGGATGAGGGGAACGGGAAGGGAGAAAAATGTTAAAAGCTCAGCAGATTTTCCAGCATGTACACAATTCTCCATTTAGCTGGCAAGAGGATACGTGCATTTTGTTCATTCAGCTGAGAGGCCTGACCTACCAACCCAAAAGCTGGCTCTCATTCTCAGCTTTCAGACAAAGCCTGATTGTCTCTCTGGCTCTATTTAAGCCCTTAATTGGGCCTTTAGATGGTTCATTTCTTTCTTCACATTTTATGATGACACTTTATTCAAAGGTGCTGGGACCACCATTCATTTTTTTCTCGAGACAAACTTCTGGAGTGAACAGTACTGAGTGTTAGGATGTAACCTAAAAAGAGCTAATGAAATTCTCTGGTTACAACTGGACTTTCAACCCAGTTCTCACAATTCACATTTCACATATTAATTAACGAAACATCCCAAATTAGACTAGCTCCAACCCTGCTGACGTTTTGCAAGGTACTAAAAACCTGGCTTGGCCATGAAGTCTAGGATCCTGATAACATGGGTGAGCCTCTTTCATGACTTAGGTTGAGTATTTATTTATACGTTTTCTTATCTGCTTTTATGTCTGTTTTTTGTCAGGTGCAAGAAATCAGGAAGCAAAAGACTATAGGTTCATTGTATGCTAAAGCTTTCCACAAGAACCTGAACTACTAACAGTCAAAGCAAATTTGCGGTAGATAAGAGTCAATGGAATTCAAGGGGGCCTGGAACGCTTCTAGGCGGGGAGGCACTCAAAACTGATGACGCCTTGACACCTCCCTCAGGCTCAACCTGGTCATCTCCTACATCTTTGTTATTTTTTATTCTAGTTGGGGGGGGGGGTATTCCTTTTTATGCTGTTTTAATTGAGAGCTATTCAGTCATGTATATGACATGGAAAGCTTATAAATGTACTAAATAATTGAATATCAACTGCACAAAGTGTGTTTTTAATTATTTTAAATTTTTGCTTCAGTGGCATACTGTATGTTTAAAAGGATACTGTTTCCATGTGCCGCACAGCGATATAAATATAGATATTGTGTCTGAATGAAAGAATGAATGACATACTGCACCTCATTGCTTTAAGTATTTTTTAACTTTTCAGTATTCTTTTACTTAGAAAAAGCAGAACTCTACTTTGAATTTTTGTTTAAAGAGACATTTAAGTCATATGCTTTTCTGAGGGTAAAGAAAAGTGACACAACTCAGAGTCCCAACCAAAGGAAAGACACAGAGGCAATTGTTCAGCTAGGACTGAAGCAGGTTAAGCTTAGAACTGGACAGAACCTATATCTACTTCAAGTCAACCCAGGCATGGCTCAGCATGCTACAATGCTACAGCTTCATCCACAACTTGCAAGAACATTTGGGGAAATAACTCATGTTTTGTGTGGGGCAGATTTTAAAACATTCCCACAGGTCCAGGTATTAAAAAAAGAGGGGCACAGAGTGGTGATTTTCAACAAAGGATTTGTATAGACACATTTAAAATGTACAGCTACTTTTGATGACCCAAATGCAATCCATTTTTCGATTCCTGGACTACATTACTTGCAAAAACTGTACAGTTGATAAAGAATGGAGCAATAAGTGGATTGTAGACAATCCTAAACTACCAGAAACGTCAAGTGTTTTACATCCTTAAGATCAAAAACAGCTTTAAAAAATTTAGAACAAATGAAGGAGAATTCCAAGTTCTCTATAATCTTCCAGAGTAGATAAGGGCAAATTAAAGTCAATTTTTACGTATTGAAAACACATCCTCAGACATTATTAATATGTTGCTTCTAAATGTAAACAATCTGATTATTTACACAAATACATAGCTGAGAGATGAACAACAGTTAGTTTTGAGGGAAGACTTCCAAATTTTTCCTCTCTCCTATTAAAAGAATGTTGGCCTTATTTTGTGTGGTTTTAAAATATAACACAGATGGCACTTGTAATCAAAATAAATAAAACACAGCAAGGCCCTTCATTGCTTTTGATCCTGTTTGCATGACTCTCTCTCTCTCTCTCTCTCTCTCTCTCTCTCTCTCTCTCTCTCTCTCTCTCTCTCTCTCTCTTTTTCTCTCTCTCCAATGGATTTTCATATTGCAAAAATAATATGCTTGGAATTCTATTATAAACAAGAAGGGTGCTCAGAAGGAGAATGTCCAAACATACAGTACTGCATTGTCACAGCTGTAATACTGCAGAAACAATGGTCATGGATCATTTACACTGAAGAGCTGATGAAACTGCAGCCATTCTTCACACAATACAAGCCCTGAAAGGGTCCTAACTGGGCTTTTAAGGTTTGAAGAGCTCAGGATACAATGGGCTGAATCTAGCCTTTCTCTCTGCCTTTGGCAGCATTCCACAAACGGAATTTAACTACGGGCAGCAAAAAGGGGAGAGCTGAAGAGGCCATTTTGCCCAGAACAGCAGATGTTTAGGGTTGAAGAGGTGGGCTGGGGAAACATTTCATGAAAGTTGCCTCGCTTTTTCCACTAGTGGACACACTGTGTTGAACAAGCAGCGTTCCACGAATGAAGCCTGTTTGTGTTTATACTTGTATTTGTCTGGGCATGCATATATATAAATAGAACGTGCTACGTACATAAATAGAATGTGCTATGCAGATGTGCTTATCTTTTCAATAATAGAAATAATTAAGCAACTATAAGGGGAAGGGATCAATAACCAATCTCATTCTACTCTGTGCTAAAGCATGCCGTTGTAATTCTAATGAATATGTTATGATCTGAAGATTTCCACCCAGAAAACATCCTATAAAGTTCACTGAAATGTCCCACTATGTTCACTGCATCCTGATCAATAATAAAGCTTTCTCCAATCTGCTCTCTTTTAATGTGTCAGATTGCAATCTTCCACAGCTATAAGAAAAGAACAGCTCTGCCACATTGGACCCATACAACTCTTTTTGTTTCTTTCTGAGATCTGTCTTACAAGAAGCAGAAGGTAGACTTAGCCTTCTCCAGCCTTCTCCTCTGCAACTAGTATTTGGAGGTGGGCTGTCCTGTAACACTAAGTAACACTGAATAAAGGTAAAGGTTCCCCTCGCACATATTTGCTAGTCGTTTCCGACTCTAGGGGGCGGTGCTCATCTCCATTACAAAGCTGAAGAGCCAGCACTATCTGAAGACGTCTCCATGGTCAGGTGGCCAGCATGACTAAACACTGAAGCACACGGAACATTGTTACCTTCCCACCAAAGACAGTGACTATTTTTCTACTTGCATTTTTATGTGCTTTCGAACTGCTAGGTTGGCAGAAGCTGGGACAAGTAACAGGAGCTCACTCTGTTATGCAATGCTAGGAATTCGAACTACCAAACTGCCGACCTTTCTGATCGACAAGCTCAGCGTCTTAGCCACTGAGCCATTGTGTCCCTATAACACTGAATATTCAAGACTATTAGCCCTTAATTAGGTCTTCCTTGAATTTATCTCCTCCCCTTTTAAAACCATCCAAGTTAATGGGCATTGCCACATCCTATGATAACGAATTCCACATTTTAATTATGAGCTGTAAGAACTTTTCTCTGTTTTAGATTTTCTTCCAGACCCGTATCATGAATAGCCTCTAGTTTTACTCTTTTGAGAGAGGGAGAAATTCTCATCTCCTTTTCCACGCCATGCATAAGGTTATGTATCTGAGTAATTATAATAATAAATAATACAAATAAACCCCAGGTTTTAAACTGCCTCAAACATTTTAACCATGATTGAACCCTCTGATCGTTTTGGCTTCCCTCTTCTGCACCGCTTCCAGCTGTCATGTCATGCCACCGCCTCGAGTCCCCCCGGGGAGAGAGAGCGGTTTACAAATTAAATTAAATTAAATTATTATTATTATTATTATTATTATTATTAATTATTATTATTATTATTATTATTATTATTATTATTATTATTATTATTATTATTATTATTATTATTATTATTATTATTATTATTATTATTATTATTATTATTATTATTATGCCAGCCAATATGCCATGCAATATTTTTGTTCCTGTAATTTATAAGAAATAGCGAAAACTGAAGACCAGAATGTGTAAAAAAAATCCAGTGTGTGTGTGTTTATTATTCAGTAGGATCAACAGTAGAATAGAGAAGGTATTGGACTAGGAATAACAAATATCTTTTAATAAAGGAAGGGTTGTGGAGTATGGTTGGATAAAACATGTGAGGCTGCTGCAAAAATAAAACATGGAAAAGAAGAAGGCTCCCCTTGAGGTGCACCCGAAAGCTGCAGCTAGTCCAGAACGCAGCCGCGCGGGTGATTACGGGAGCGCCTAGACACTCCCACATAACACCTATCCTGCGCGAGCTGCACTGGCTCCCTGTGGTCTTTCGGGTGCGCTTCAAGGTTTTAACGACCATCTTTAAAGCGCTCCATGGCTCGGGGCCTAGTTATATGCGAGACCGCCTCCTGCCCCATACATCCCTCAGACCGATACGCTCCCACAGAGAGGGCCTCCTCAGGGTGCCGTCGGCTGGACAATGCCGACTGGCGACACCCAGGGGAAGAGCCTTCTCTGTGGCGGGCCCTTCCCTTTGGAACGACCTACCCCCTGAACTCCGCACCATCTCTGACCTCCGCCTCTTCCGCAAGTGTCTGAAGACACACCTATTCCATCTAGCCGGCCTAGCATAACCCCCATTACTGACTCTTAGATAGTTTTAAATTTGGGTTTTTTAAATTCGGTTTTTAGCGCAGGGTCTATTAGAATAAGTTTTTTTTTAAAATTTATATGTTTTATATGTGTTTTAACATCCCTGTGCGCCGCCCTGGGTCCGTTTGGAGAAGGGCGGGGTATAAATTTAATAAATAAAAATAAATAAATAAATTCAGACCTGAGCTTTTTAGAAGGAAGTAAGAAAATAACGATCAAGGCCATGTCTTCTAATTTAGCTCAAACAGAATGCTAGTTTGAATTAATCCTGAATTTCAATGTATAGCCCCACCGTTTCATCTTAGAGAGCATATACTTTGCATCCAGGAAAAGGTCAGCTTTGGTCCAGGGTTCTTCCAAATTAAAAGTTTTTAGGAAGCCAAACCTTTAAGAATTGCCACTAGCCGGAATGGAAAATATTATCTCCCCTATAATCAAACAAATCCACTCGCTATAAACCAGATTTACACACATGTGTTTTTTTTTATTCCAAACTGTTAAGATGTTTGAATGTTCATTTTTTTTCCTTGCAGAGTTTAGATAATTTATTTTTAAATGTGCATTTGAATTTTGGCAAATGCCAGTAAGACAAATCTCATGGCCTGTATAAGTTATACCCATTAGGCCATTCATGAATAAAAAATAAAATCATTTCCTGAATCAACATTTCTTTAACAACATTGAATATTGTGCCTAGCAACACTTCATATTATAGTACATAACAAATGAGACTTTTTGTTCCAGTCTGTCCTTCACCAAAGGAAACCTTGTGAGAAAAACATACCTCTACTTGGGTTATGTAATAACAAATACCAACGCTGAATACACAAAAGAGAAACTTGTTTTCCTCTAATTAAAATTCATTATCTAAAAGGAACATCATATTAACTGTACTGGAGAACTGAGATTTTCTCCCTGAACAATGCATTACTAAGTTAAGCTGAATATGATGAACACTTATATTAAGAAACACTATTCAGAAAATAGATAAAGTAAATGTAAAAGCCTGCTGTTAATATAAAGAAATGGACGTACAAATTCTATAAATTTAATATAAAAATGTTAATGTTTTTAATTTTTATGCCTAGGCTTTTTTTATATAAAAAAGGAAGCAAGCCAATGAGATAATCCACTTTTTACTGCAACCCTATTAAATAAGTTCTAGATAGCAGCTGCAATCTGAACTTTGAATGAACAAATTCTAAGGATTTAATATAAAAATGCTAACTTTTTTTATCTTCATGCCTAGGCTTTTTTAAAGAAGGAAGAAAAACCAATTACATGATGCATATTTTACTGAAACCCTATTAAATAAGTTGCTGATAGCAGCTTCAGTCTGATGTTTGAATGAACAAATCTATGAAAAATATATTATCAGTTTAACAAAGAAAAAGAAAGCAAAATCAAAGTAGTAGCTTTGGAGGCGAGTCATAAGCAAACAGATAAAAATAATACATCTGTTGTGAACAGACTTACGAAACAAGATTGACAGATAACTAACAGATTGAATGAGATACCATCCAAACAAACGCCAAGGATTTTCACACAGGGTTTAAAGCCAAGCCTGAAGAGCTCAAACTCACAGATTTAGTCTGGTAGTAACTGCTTATTAAATGTACTTATAACCAAACTAAGAGTAGGCGATCAGATATATGTGTTTCGAAGCTCCTGAGCCAGGATGTAAATATATATACTACATTCTCAACCTACTAACAACAACGGGCAACGGCTGGCGTGCTCAGAGATGGCTCTGCGTGCCACTTCCAGCATGTGTGCCATAGGTTCGCCATCATGGTCCTATAGTGAGCAGTAGAGGGATGTAATTAACATGGACACCCAACAAAGGGACAAACTACATGAGCATTGCTATAATCAGTCACCGCATGCTCTGATCTGGAAATAGAAGGTACAGTCCTAGAACAGTCTTACTATGGAGGAAACCTCACTGAACATATTTGAGGCTTAACACTTGTGTCTTATGGTAATGCTTAGGGCTCCTTTGTCACATTATCTCAATGGCTGAACACCGAAGACTTTGGAATCATAAAAAGCTTTTCAGTTTGGGGTATGACATTTTAAGGTTCAAAACAATCATTTTAAATGACAGGGCATCTTTCACTCATATAAATATATTGCACCACTTCAATTCCTCCACCCCATAACTGGTGAATGGTCAGAAAAGCCAAACCCTTAATTAAGGTTGCAAGTCTGAGGCAGGCTCTGTCATTTAGGATGCCGTTTCACAAGAAGAAGACACTATGATCTGAAATGTAATTAAAGGGCAGACTAGAAGCTTATGGGTGGGCCTACTACTTTAAAAGCTTAAAGTACTTGGGTTGACATTTAGTGGTTGGGATGTTTCAGGAGGATCAAGGAAAAATGAATCTACTCACCTTTTTTTGTTCTGTTTAAAGCCCGCTGACTTGCGTTAGGAGCGTGTGGAATCTCTCCCTCTGTACTTTGAATCTGCAGAAGAAAATTAGTGCATTTTTAAACCTATGCTCGCAGGCAAATAAGCTTTCTAGTGAATATGCATGGAATTTATACCTTGCAAAATTGGCTATTTAGTAATTAACAATTCCAAACACAATAACCTTGGCAAGCCAAAGGAGTCGATTATTGCTGCTTATTATTATGGTGTATCTTTTTCAGACTTCCTGGAGTGATAATGCTGAAGTCGGAACACACAGGAACAATAAAATATGAAAGAGCCATGACATCAGTAATTTAGGATAAAAGGCTTTTTTTAAGAACAATGATGCGGAGCAAAAATAAAAAAAGGAAATCAGCAGCACATCCCATGAGGTTTGCTTTTAGAAAACTTTTAGGCAAACAAACACAGAGAGCAGTTAGTTCAGTAGGAAGGATGTGGGGGAACAAGAAAGCTGTACGGCTGACTCAAACTCACAAACCAGCTAGTTTGTACATTTCACAAATGTCTTGTTCAGGGTCTGCGTTAAAAAGGACAACAAGAACAGGGGAAAGGAAAATATATATATATTCAAGGTAAGGTTTCTATTCTATTGGCAACTTTCATGAAACTTTCTAATTTCTTTCTCAGTGCTCCACAAATCTTCAAACCTAAATAAAGACTTCTGAAAAATTAAAAGCTACCACAGACTGCTTTCATTTTTAGTTAATGCTGTGTTTCAGACTATGGCAGATTGATCCTTCAACGATTACAAATTAAAAACACAATGTTTTACAGTGGGAAATACTGCAAGCTTCAGTTTGCATGTCCCCCTCGGAAACAACAAAAGGAAACTAGACAGGAAGCTTTCGTTTAAAGAAAAAAAAACAAAAACAGTGTCCTTTTTTATCTATGTCACAAGACGATTGATAGCAGCTCTCTTGGCTAAATTGTTCCTTATGCAAAAATCTAATTAACTTTAAGACTTTAAAATGTTTTGGATCATCTAATCCAAAGCTACCAATCCAAGGAAATACAGCGATGTTTAATAGCAATTGAGAGCTCAGAAATTATGAATGTATAGAACTATGTATAAAAGTCATATTTTCCCTCCTTTCAATAAACAAATGAGTAATACTATGAACCCACATGCTACAAACAATACACCTGGCAGGAGCATAAGATGACAAGCTGATAGTAGCATAAGATCTTAGCTGAGTCCCATTTATAATATATATAACAATAATCTTTATTGTCATTGTACTAAAATTACAATGAAATTGGTTATATATAATGGGACTACATCATACATAACCCATTTAGTGCCTGTGAGTTTACCTTTGGGAAAGAGAAGCATGGTGCATGGTGCTGTCCCAGAAGCAGGTGCCATTTTGGGAATGACAGGGCTGCTTCAGGCCATCCTGCAGCAGGACTATCCTGGGAAGGGCTGCAATTCTCTGAGAATGGCAGCTGCTTCCAAAATGATGTCCACTTCTGGGAAGGAACCACAGTGCTTCCATAGAGGAAATCCACATGGTGGTCAGCTACTTCTCCTTCCCAAAAGCCATCTTTGGAAATAGTATGATGGACCAAGGCATGGAAGGATGGATGGGACCCAGAGGAATGGGGAGCAGAATGGGGTGCCTCAGGGTTAGGGAACACCCTGGGAAGCACCGGGGAGGCCACATCCGAGCTAGGGAAGTGCTGCAGGGCACTTAACAATCACAATGAGGAGAACAGGGATTGTGTGCATTAAAACCCTTTGCTTAATGACCATGATTTACAACCATGTTTCTGAGCTCAATTGTGGTCATAAATCAAGGACCCCATATACTGTTTTTCCTTTCCCCCTTTAAAGTTCCACTTGCCCCAAGTATTTTCTTTCCCAAGATCCTGGATTCTTCTTCAAAAACTGTGGTCTTTTTCAATCATTGTGAAGCTACCATTTTTATTTTGAATAATTTTACTGTTCTTAATTTTATCTTCAGAACTTTTTCCTGGGCACTGGTATGTACTAGTTTGCCTCTGAAGCTTTAAAATAAAATAGAAGTGACCTAAATAGAATTTAAATAATTCAAGCAGTGTCTTAAATAAAGCATGGAATCTATTTGATTCCACTGGCTTTTAGGTACATTTCCTTGTTATTTGTCCTTTCAGCATTATAGCCATAGGAAACAGGTCTTCACATTTTTAGACGCCCTCTGAAATCTAGTAACACATGAGCTATAAATAGCCCTTTTAATTACAGAAGAGGTTATATTCAAAATGTGTAGACAAACTGCAAGGACAATACCTTTCCACAGTTATTGTTGTTTTTAAATTTAGAGGTAGTAATTAACATAAACTTGACACTCTAGGGCAGGAGTCTCCAACCTTTGCAACTTTAAGTCTGAAGGACTTCAGCTCCCAGAATTCTCCAGCCAGCAAAGCTGTCTGGAGAAGTCTGGGAGCTGAAGTCCTTCAGACTTAAAGTTGCAAAGGTTGGAGACCCCTGCTCTAGGGTATTTAATTCTAAAATTCCAATTTCAATCTGGGGAATTTCAAGACATTTTACTATGAGTGATTATTCTGATTTTTCAAATGTCTTAAGGAGCAAAAAAGGGAAAGAGAAAGAGTTATAAGGGGTAGTAAAAAAAGAATATTAATCAAGCCTCACACATTTTGCCTTTACGCCTTGTTTCAAGGGAACCGTAGAAGAAAAGTATGAAGACATTCATTAAACATTATAACATTTGTTATAATGTGTAACCAATAGGTCAGAACACTTGCTTTTTAAATTAAAAATATAAACACTGTATTATTATATAATTGTTACATCACAGACATCTAAGTATACCTAAGCACTGCTTATTTAATCTCCCTGAATCTAAAAAGACACATGATTTCATAAGTTGGCACACACTCCTGCTATTAAGAAAAACATTTTTAAAATATAAACATGTCACTATTTTTTTTTAAAAAACAATTTTAAAAGAAAAAAATGTAGAGTTATTGAACTTCTAAAAGCGATTTTTTTAACAACCTGGCTATCTCCTGAATAAGAAATAAGATGATATTTTTAAAAATACTCATAACTAATAATTACAGTAAGACAGTAATCTTGAGATGTTTTATATTTGATAGCATGAATAAATATTGGCTGAACTCGCTGATGGCATCAGAAGGACTTATGGTGGGAACTGCAAAATATGTCCCCTTGATGATCTGAGACTATGAGGAGATCTGGACAGAGTAGGCCTTTGTAATCAAGGCACCAGACTTGAAACTCAGTAATCATGACTTCTAGTCCTACTTTAGGCATAGTAGCCAGGCAGGTGACCTTGGCCAGTTGCTCTCTCTCAGCCCTAGGAAAGAGGAAAAGGCAAACAACTTTTTTAAGCCTTGGGAAGAAAATTGCAGGGACTTGTCCAGGTAGTAGCCAGAAGTAATACTAATTGACATTATCTAAAAGACTAACAGGGCTCAGTGAATCCCTAGTAATATTTAAAATACGATAAGGAGAATGAAGATTGAAAATGTATTAAAAATGCATTTTAATAGTTGCCACACCAAAACTGTTATACTGCTTATTTCTTTTGTCTTTTCCTTCTCCTATATCTGTGATGGCAAACCTATGGCACGTGTGCCATAGGTGGAACACAGACAATTCTCTGCGGCCACGCCAGCCATTGTCTAAGCCCAGCTCCATCGCGCATGTGTGTGTGCCTCCCGCCAGCCGGCTGGTCTTCAGGTCTCTGCTGTGCATATGTGGGGCGCATGCGGAGGACGTGCACGTGCATGGGAAGGGGCGAGGGGAATGCGCAGGGGCACTTGCATTGCATTATGATGCCTTGCGCTGCACCCTCACGCCCCGTTTTTCACTTCCAGGTTGGTGCAAGAAGGCTTCCAGGCCCAAAACGGGGCGCAGGGGGAGAGCGCTTTCAGCATACCACAACAAAAAGGTTAGCCATCACTGTGCTATATTAAGAATGTAATTCTGTACATTCCAAAGGACTGCAAAAAAATTTACATAGCAGGAGGTCAGCTTGACCCGAGAGATTAATTTTGCTTCAGTTTAGGTTCATGTTGACACTGGAGTTAATATATGTTTAACACACCTTTGCCACACTGATATATTATCTTTGAGGAAAAGAACTACACCATATATAGGATTTATTGGAGTCCTTCCACGAACTCCTGTCCTCAGAAGTTTTATCCAGTTTGTATGGTTGCCGATTACATTGTAGACTCAGGAACTCCAATTTTCATGAGTTAGAATTGTGTGTTCCAAAATGCAACGTTATTGTCAAGTTGGTATAGCTAAGAAATTCATCAATTTTGCCATTTCTAGGCTTTCTCCATTTCTTTTAAAAGGTTCTTTGGATTCTTAGAACAAATTGCACCTGACATTCTTATTTGCCCAGCATAGAGAAGTAGCTCCCCATACCAACATGGGAAGCTCCTAGCAGGCATGATAGACTTAACTGCAAGGTTGAATTGGAAATATTCTATTTAGTTGTCTATACATACTGCTATTGAGGCAGAATGATTAAACTACGGTATGAAACACATAGCAAAACAACAGCCTCATTGTCAAAATATGGATTTGGACTTAATTCCGAATATCAGTAAAAAGGGACCCCTATAACTGCTCAGACTCTTTGAATGTAAGTACGTATTGGATCACTATTACTTTTGCTATACTATCCATGTCAGGCTTACTCCAGGAGGCCAAGCTCCCATGGTTAGTCTTTCACCTTTACATATTATGGAACACATCCAGACGGTGTCACCTATGGGGGGAAAATACCCTACACAGAATTCCTACTCATAAGCTACTATCTACACATACTTCCTGTATAAGACTGAAGAATCTGCCTATTCAAAAGCCCTTTATCTTACACAACAACCTATTGGCATGTTTAATGTTGATAAGGCAGGAGTTGGAGACTCAGAACCCCTGCAAACCACTCTGATATTTAACGTGTAGGAACGCTACAGATAAAGCGCAAAACTCTACCGGGCAATTTAAACTGTCAGATAGCAATGCCAGTTAAAGGAGCTTGACATAGCCTTCTAAGGGCTATGGGTGCTAGTGGGCTGCCAAGGCTCAGGCCCTTGTAATTTTCCTCCAGAACCAGAAATCCAATTTAATCTAAAGGACTCACTTATCTGTAAAGTTTTAATAATTTGTAGTGGAGCTAATCAATGCACATCCATCCTCACTGAGGGACTGAGTCAAAAACCTGGGTTTGCCTAGCTACAGGGGTGTGTCTTAACAGCTTCATCAGATTTAGTCCTATCAGTGAGCGGAGGATGTCAACCCAGTCTGGATGCTACCTCCACCACTATGGAGAAATATGCCTTTTAAAAAATAAAATCAAAAGGAAAGAGCCTTTTAAAACTCTGCTATTAAGAGTTACCCAATTGGTTAAGCAGTCTCCAAAGTCTGCATTGCTTTCTTAGGGATCTGGCTTCCTTATTTCGTAACTACTCCATTTTCAAACATTTCCTTGGCTCTCAATTGTTTTTGGTGATAAAATCGCCTAGTTAATCTTTTTCATATAATACATTCAGACAATACTGCTTTATTAAAATAGAAAATACAAAATCAAAGGACTTCCTTTTCGGGAACAAGCCTATTTTCAAAACACCAAACTAAAGCATTGTGTTCTTGTTATCACCATTTAAAAAGAACAGAATAAATACTATTGAAATGAAAATACATTGAGCTTGATTCAAGGAAACAAAATAGGGATATTTCAGTGTGCAATTTGCAGTAATAAATATCTTCAGAACAGAAGCTCCAACTCCTAACCCTAACCCAAAATAGATTGAACATAGATTATAATAATACATAAATAATATACTCCCCAGAAAGGCCGGTACAGCCATGACTAAGACAGTGACGACTAACTTTTTCAGCACAGAGGGCCGAAAGCACGTACACACTCCCATAATGCAATGCGCATGCAACCCCCCCTGTACACGCCCTGTGCATGCTCAAGTGACCCCCTGCATGCTCTCCCATGAATGTGCGCACAACCCCACATGTGTGCCCCAGCCCTTGCGTATATGTCTCCTGCATGCGCCCTGTGCATGCATGGAAGAGACCCAAAAAACAGCTGGCCTGGCTGGCAGGAGGCATGCACATATGCACAGCGATGCTGAGTTGGGGTGACGGCTCGTGTGCCCATGGAGAGGGCTCTGTGTGCCACCTCCGGCACGCATGCCATAGGTTCGCCATCATGGATCTAAGTGTTCGTTTCCAGTTCCTCTGTGTCTCTTCCACAAACACACAAATCTGAGGCCTTTAAATGTCCTAGAATCCTAGATTGATTTTGGGGGAAGGGGTATCTATTTCTGCTCAGTCTGGATCAGCCATATGGACAGCAGCCAATTATCCCATCTGAACAGATTCAGGAATATTCTGAAGAGGAGATATCTAGTTTAGCCCTGAATATAAATAAAATCCTATGTGTAAAGCCATTCTGACAGATAAGTCAGTGAAAGGGCTGGCCACAATAATTTGAACTTGCTCAACAATACGAAGGCCTGCCATGTCTTCAAAACTCTGCACTTCTGCTGTAAATGTTTCCCCACTGTCTGATATTGCATATGCACGCAAACACTACCAAAGGGCATGTACTTGGAGAGGAAGAAGCAATGAGTTAAGCGATGAAAAGTGCACTACAATATTACAACTCAAACTATACTCATTTTGTGAATCAAGCACTCATACATAAAAGACAGAACCTTGATCATGACATCTTGGACTACAAATAAATATTTGATTTGGTATCACGATTCAACAGACGCTTCCACAAATTACATTTATTTGCAATCCTCCAAATTATTTTGCGAAGCCCAAGTCAATAATTTTCATACCCCCCAAATTAAGCATTCTTACTTGAGAGTGCAGGCACCGTATTTTCTTAAAAGCATAACAGTTACCCATTTATGTTTGTGTAAGCCACTTTTTGGAAGAGAAACTGATGAAGAGGTATACTAAACCAATCACTTTTGAGGACAGATAATTTTACTAAAGTTTTGCATGAGGAACAACTGGCAAATCTGATCACGTGGAACACACAGAGGTAAGTAGAATTCCTTGCTACCAGGAGAGACATCGGCAATAAGGCAGTATTTATTTAATGTCTCTGCTGAAAGTTAAGCAAGGCTATAAAGTCAAAGGCGCAGTAACAGGCAAACTCTGGAGAGGAGATTTTGGACCTACATCAGGTTTTCTGTTTGTATGTGTGCACTAACAACTCTTATGGCATACAGGCAGTCCTCGACTTACAACAGTTCACTTAGTGACCGTTTAAAGTTACCCTTTTTTCACATTTTAGGATCATTGCAGCATCCCCATGGTCACATGATTTACATTTGGATGCTTGACAACTGACTCACATTTATGATGGTTGGAATGTCCCAGGGTCATATGATCGCCTTTGCCAACCGAGTCCCTTCGGGGAGAGGGGGCGGTCTATAAATTTAATCAATTATTATTAATTAACCTTCTGACCAACTAAGCCAGTGAGGAAACCAGATTCACTTAACAACCATGTTGTTAATTTAACAACTGCAGGGATCCACTTATCAAATGTGGCAAGAAAAGTCATAAAACCAGGCAAAACTCACTTAACAAATGTCTCACTTAGCAACCTAAATTTTGGACTCCATTGTGGTCGTAAGTTGAGGACTATCTATACTACTTCTTGGCTGTTCCTGGACAGCAGAATTGGAGGCTCTACTGGAAGATTTTTGGTTGGTTTCCATTTGATTGCTAAAGGTTTTTGTCTTCTTAATTAGACTGTAGAGATGAAAGAAACTTTTGGCCATGGTTTTATGCAACTCAACTGTGATCCCATTTCGAGTACAGAAAATAAGTTTCTGAGTCGAGACACTGAGTCAGAGACATAGTAAATCTTTTAACAGTGAAGTTTATCTTCTAAATCTGAAGCTACTTCTTTGTGCTTGAATTCCAGGGTTAAGGCATAAACCAAAATTAGATCCCGCAAAGCTAAGCCTGCATGCCCTTAAACTGCTTCATAAATGAGTCTTCAAGAGTCTCCCATTGTTCCCTTTTAATTAGCATTTCTCCACAAAGAAACACCCAGCTTCCTGCATGCCAGATCACCAGAACTGCCATTTTGCTGAAGCAAACTCAGATTATGCCACTTAACTTTTCTCTTCCCATCTGATTCAGAACTGAAGTTAATGATACTAAAATCTAGTATCAGTAAAGGTTCCCCTTGCACATATGTGCTAGTCATTCCCAACTCTAGGGGGCGGTGCTCATCTCCGTTTCAAAGCCGAAGAGACAGCACTGTCCAAAGACATCTCTGTAGTCATGTGGCCGGCATGATTAAATGGCGAAGACGCACAGAACGCTGTTGCCTTCTCACCAAAGGTGGTCCCTATTTTTCTACTTGCATTTTTTACGTGCTTTCGAACTGCTAGGTTGGCAGAAGCTGGGACAAGTAATGGGAGCTCACTCTCTTACGCGGCACTAGGAATTTGAACCGCCGAACAGCCGACCTTTCTGATTGACAACTTCAGCATCTTAGCCACTGAGCCACTGCATCCCTGACTAAAATCTATAAAGAAATAAAATCTATACAGAACCCAAAATGGCCTCTATACATTTGAATCAGAAAAGAAAAAAAGACAAGGAATAGGGTAAAAATCAGAGCAAGATCAGAGCAAAAATCAGGCCAGCTGCATAGCAGAATAAAAAAACAGTAAAGACAGAACAGAATATTTATTTATTTTGTTATAATATATTCTGTACATAGAATATACAGTTCTTCTTAATGTAGCATCCATAGCAAATACCTCCTTTTAAAGGAGATTTCTGTAAAGATATGACAATTGGAAGATAGACCCACTCTAAAACTGTGGGGAAGCATTAGCAAGTTGCTACCTTCAACTATAACTGCCCTGCAACCTCTAAAGCTACATACAACACACAACTGAAACATCAAGAGCAGCTCCTTAAACAAAACAAACCCAAATGGCAAAAGCACATAGAAGTCTCTGCAAGGCAAAATTACTACTGTTAACAAGGCATATAAACATCCATCTTACAAGCCATTTGCTGGGTCTCAGTTTGCATAGGCGGCTCCTCCGTGACTTCATTTGCTCCTAGGGCTGTGCTGAAGTTTCTTGTCCTCCCTTTCCCACTGGGGGATTAGGCGGTTGGGGTGGGTGGGATAAGGGGGCAGATCCCTTTCCTTCCCCCGCCTCTGCTGGGGGTCGCGGGGTCAGAGCCCTGCCTGCATTTCTATTTGCAATCTTTGCCCTGTTCCCTCCACCCTTCCACATCTCCTTCGCCAATATCAATAGAAGGATGCCAGCACAAACGCATCCGATTGGCTGAGAAGGCAGAGGCCAAAACTCCTGGGAAAGCTGTGCCTTGACTCACTCTCCCACGCTGGCTATCTTGACAGCAGCAGACTTCCGACAGAAGCCCCAGCCACAAGAGCTCTGGGACAGCTTGGAAAAACTGTGCCCTGGACGTCTCTGCCACGATACGTGCAAAGAAAACATTCGAAAGGCAAACTTGGAAAGAAAAAAAGCAGACCTTTAGGGAACTCCAGACTCTGTCTCATAGTGTTTTTCTATGCACAAGACAATTAGAAAAACGAAAACGAAAATAGAAGTGTCCTCATTTTTGCCATTAATAGTTAGATTCCTCATTTCTGTGAACTAACTGTAAAACCATAAGTATAACTTAGTCACATTATTTCAGGCGTATTTCTAAATTGCTAAATTTGCCAAAAACAAATAAACCCTCTTATGTTAGTGTGACATGGGAACATCACAGGGAGCAAGTATTTTGCAGTTTCAGAAGAGATCTAGGGCAGTAGCCCTCAACCTTTTGGGCACCAGGGACCGGTTCCGTGGAGAAAGGTTTTTCCGCGGACTAGAGGGGGCGGGGTTTCCTGTACTGCCTACAGTCCATAGATAGGGCTTTGGTCATTTGCGTGACCTGTTTTTTGGCATGATGCGGCAAAGTGCTGGTCCACAGACCAGGGGGTTGGGGACCCCTGATCTAGGGCTGGATAAAAAATAAAAAGTTGTGCAGTTGAGGAGCAAACAAAGACACTTTAATGCCTTCATCAACATTAGAACTGCTCAGACTTGTCACATGGGAAAGGTTCAGTGGTGAAATTCAAACATTTTCCCTACCGGTTCTATGGGCATGGCTTGGTGGTCATGTGACCAGGTGGGCGTGGCTGCACAACTGACTCACACACAATGTAAAAGCAGCTGAACTTCACACAAAATGGCCCCTGCAACAAGCAGGAACCTCATAGACAATCAGGCACAGCTGATCATCGAAACTTTTTAAAACTTTTTTTTGCATTTTTTAACTACCAGTCCGGGTGAATTGGCTCAAATTGGTAGCATTTCATCCCTGGTATGGTTTATTAGCAAGTCAGGACAAAAATACAAACTGTATCCGATCATTAGCAGCTTTAGGAATGAAATCCAGTAACTTGAAATATACCTCGAATAATGATATATAACTTGGAACTGTACAGAATGTTATGACCAACTTCCATTGTTACAGCTGGCATAAATAACAGAAAGGAATGGTGCAAATTGCAGTCCAGATTATCTGGAGAGTTCCAGGTTGCTTGTTCCTGACCTAAAGGGATAAGGCTTTAAATTCATCCACTTGTCTATGTAATTCAGTATTACCCATACTGGAATAGGAGCTTCTCATTAAATTGCAATAGGTTGACGGGCCTGTTTTAGAATTTAAAATATAGTTCTTACGTAATTCCCACCTAAAATGGACACAAATCATGCTGTCAGTTTTCGTGATCATATGGAGCTCCAAAGAGCATAAACAAATAAAACTAAGATGTCACAGGCTGTCCATCTCTAACAATAACAAACATGCTGTATCTCTGAGTGGCTTTTAGGCACAATTTAAATACAATATAATCTTCCTTCACATTAGAAACTCCAACCCTTTTTTATGATCATACCTGTAGCTGAAATACTTACTAAAAACGGATCAGGGTTGTGTATGAAGCCATGAAGGATCTGAATTTAAAATTGTAGTTTAAGATCTTCTATACCAGTGGTAGTCAACCTGGTCCCTACCGCCCACTACTGGGCATTCCAGCTTTTATGGTGGGCAGTAGGGGTTTTGTCCGATACTGAAGCACTTTCTTTTTTTAAATTTAATTCACTTCCCTACTTTATAAATCACCATTACTGAGGAACCGGTGGGCGGTTAGAAAATTTTACTACTAACAGAGATACAAAAGTGGGCAGTAGGTATAAAAAGGTTGACTTCCTCTGTTTTACACTATATAACAAAGAACCATTTTAGCAGCTTATCAAAACTCTGTATCCAACATTTGTGCAATCTAGAGGGACAATAACTCTCCAAAGCCCTCTACATAGTTCTACCAACATGTACCAGATATCAGACTAGAGAAAGCGTGTGCAGAATATGAAGGGGAATCAGCACCTGAGGACCTACAACATCAACGTGAAAATAATCCTTCTCCTTTTCCACATACCTCCTCCATCTCAAAAGAGTCCTTCTGCTGCAGCATGAGGCTGGCAATCGATGGAATGGTTAGTGGAACAGAGGCCTCTTTATCAGCCACTGAAGTTGGAGGCGTTTGAATTGCCCTGGTATCTTTATGTTCAGAACTGGTCGATTCCAGAGTATCACCCGTGAGATTAGAAGAGTTCATAGCAGCAATCTTTTCATGAAATCCACCTGTATGTCCAAAAGAGTTATTATTTTGCTGATCTTCGTAAGAAATAGAATAACCTTGAGTTTCTTGTTGAATGCTAGGACAAAGTTCTGAAGAATCCAGCGCTCCGAACAGGCTGGGCTGGTTGCAAGGTGCTTCTTCTTTTACTGTTGCCAACAAAGATGCTTTGAAGTGCTTTGGAGTTTTGACTTCGTTTTTCCCTTCTGATTCTTCACTCCCACTTTCAGATTTGCCCTTCTCAGTGGATATACTACTGCCGCTATCCCCTGCTTGAGGGTTTCCGTAGAGATTGAGTTTAGACAGGGTCTTCATCAAACGATTCGCTGTGTTACTTCGTGTCAGAGGAGGTGGGCTGGATGCCTCTTTGCTGGAAGATGCTGAATTCATGCTCCCAATTTTCTGCAAGGGAGTGCCAGAAACTTGAGAGTACAAGGAAGAGAATGCATTGGCCACAGTAGTAAGCACTTCGATTTGACGAAAGCGACCTGGCAAAAAGACAAAACCAAGTGACAAAAAGAACAAAGGGCAGCACTGTAAAAGTGCAACATTGAAACAACAAATGAACTTGAAACTTGCAAAGTTAAAAACAGAAACACCAGAACATCAGCACCAAAGCCAAGCCCCACTTCTGACTTTCAACTATCCTTGGCTTCTGAAATCTGAAGGAATTAAGTAAGGTAAAAAAAAAAGGTAAAGGTTCCCCTCACACATATGTGCTAGTCGTTCCCAACTCTAGGGGGTGGTGCTCATCTCCATTTCAAAGCCGAAGAGCCAGTGCTGTCTGAAGATGTCTCCATGATCATGTGGCTGGCATAATTAAACGGCAAAGGCGCACGGAACACTGTTACCTTCCCACCAAAGGTGGTTCCTATTTTTCTACTTGCATTTTTACATGCTTTCGAACTGCTAGGTTGGCAGAAGTTAACTAGGGGGTTCCACGCACTAATTATTTACCAAAATGTTACTTGTAGTATTCCCCGAGGAAAAGTTGATGATCCTGAATTGTTTTGTCAAGGGGTCATTCTTAAAAACACATCTGTCTTTTGAATCACTCAATAGAAAATATATTGTTTTCTTTTTATTGTTTTAATGTTCAGTAGGGATGTAAGCCACTCCATATCACCTCCATAGCATATAGACCCAGGAAATTAATGCACACCAACCTACATCACTGGGAAACTGTTCAGAGGGAGAAGAGGGGGGGAAATAAGAGATTCCTTCCACCACTTTTTCACCAAATAAAAGCACCTATCTCCTTACTGAACTGTCTTTTAAATGAGCTCCATTCCCACTTCTCTGAACCTTTTCTAACATTCCAGTTCCATAGGCTGCATTTTACTCCCACTTCATTCTGCTGTCCATGGAAAATTGTGAGTAGGACCAAAGATTTAAAACTGATTCCATCATCTCTAGTTAGCATAAGAAAGAGAAGCTAAGATTTGGGAGTTAAATTTTTCCAAGGAATGCAGGCTGGAAAAGGCTGCTCAATTGCTTCTAATGCTTTGCTACAGCTGTCTACATACTCACTATCATTTGAGAGATTGATTTTTCAGATTGCATAATGAAATAGTAAATTATAGAGGGATAGTAACTGCTTTGACAACAACTGACTAGGTTCAGATTGTTTAAAATTAGAAGGGCTTTTCATTAGATGTATTTATTTCTAGTTTACCTGTCTGCAAAACAAGGAGATTAATCAAGTAATACCATATTTTCCTTGGCCAACTTCTGAAATTACAGTATTTAGGAACATACCAATTTTTTATGCGTTTATGTTTACTGAATGTGTATATTTCCCAGTAAGAAAAACATACTTGTCAAAGCAAAATTGGGATTTTCCACTTCCATCCGCTGCAGTTGTGCACTCAGAAACACTTTGATATCTATTCCCCTTGCAAAAGATGATGAATTAAAAAATCTTGATGGAATTTTAGAAGCAATATCTGGTTCATCACGTCCGAATCCAAGATTATAGAGAACCTCTTCAGGATCTTCCTCATAGAGTTCCAGTAGTTCAGACACACTATATGAAAACAATAACACAAGAATTGCACTATACATTCTGCTTTTCTGCTTAGGTATAAAGGTGAAATCTGTAAGACTGTTAAATTGAATACCTGGATTAAAAGATTTGAGACTGCAATTTTTAGCGTTTAAAGGAGATGACATTATGATCCTGTGATCTTACTTAAAATATGTTTATAAACATTAAAATATTTGTGGCATATTCTCCCATAATTCTATTACTCTCAACAAGACTTCTCAGCACACCTAGAATAAGCTTCACTGGAGTGGCTAAGGAGTTGAAGTCCATAAGTCAAGTTGCCAAGACTGGATACTCCGGAACTACACTGTTAATTTGGTTTGGATATTAATGAGCTGCAAAATTTGCCAAGAACCCTAATGGCGAACCTATGGCATGCATGACACAGATGACACACAGAGCTCTCTCTGTGGGCATACAAGCTATCGCCCCAGCTCAGCTCTGCCATGCATGCTTCCCGCAGGCCTGCTGGTCTTTGGATCTTGCCACACATGTGCAGGGCACATGCAGGGGTCACGCATGCATGAGTGGGGGGCAGGATGCACAGGGGTGGTTGTGTGCACATTGCATTATGGGTGTGTACGTGCGGCCGCTTTCGGCATTCTGTGCCAAAAAGGCTAGCCATCACTATCACTGGCCTAGAAGAATGTTTAAATTTGTATGGTTTTGATCAATAATTATATACAAGGGCAGATTGTCAGCTACCCCAATCTTGTTCAAACTTCCTTGAAAGCAAAGCCCTACTCACAAACCCCGTAGTCCAACTATATAGCTCTGAGAAGACTTTGCCTGTTCATCCAGTCTTCGCTATCATAACTGCATTGTTAAAAAAACAGTAAGACGTGTACTTGGACAGCAATCTCACTGCATCCTGTAAGATTTGGATTCTAACCAAACAATCAGCCAAATTATTTTGCAGAAATGTGTGGCACCTTGTCCTTTCAAGTTCTTTATTTCTTAAATACAAGGCAATGATGGCCTGAACTAGGCTAGGTCTATCACCTGCAAGTTAGAGATACTCTACCAATCTCCCTAGCCACCTCTTTTTTAAAAATACTTAATGCCGACTGACTTGAGCTCATGCTGGTTTATTTTGTAAAAAGAGCCTGCATAGCCTCAATAAGGAGCTTTTCTCTTTTAAAAGGATATGGGGAGTGGAGATTAGGCTCCTAGCCTCCTGCACACACTGACCTTAATCCAGCATTGTTGTAATAACAATATGAGAAATGGTGTGCAATATAATGTACTTTATACTCCACTTGATTTGCTCTCAAATTGTGCCTGGAGACTTTACAGATAGAACAGGTAATCCGCTCAAACTTTTTGCCTTCCTAAGCATGGGCAGCCAGAGAATTGCAGACTGAACCACACAGACTTGGTCTCTCCCTTACAGAAGATAAGGTGAGCTTATCTGTATGAGTACATCAGTGTAGAGTTATTTTGCTAATAGAGGAGTAGTTTTCATTGCCATTTAAAATAATAATAATAATTTGAGGACAACTTGGGCCTTTCTGAGTTTAGTTGTTTTCTTCCAGACATTTCATTAACCAAACTAGGTAACATCATCAGTACTAGTGCTAGGACTAGCACTGATGATGTTACCTAGTTTGGCTAATGAAACATCTGCAAGGAAACAATTAAGCTCAGAGAGCACCAAGGACTATTAAATTTAAATGCAAAACATACGCAAATAAGACAGAGGAAGATGCATGCTGCCATAATACGCAGTATTCCAAAATATCACGAAATTCCAAAGGTGACCATATTTAATGCATTTCAAAAAGAGATATCACCAAACTGCAGACCTGTGGAACTGTGATAAAAATGTATGAAACGTGATTTCTTTTTTTCCAGAAGAAAATAAGAGGTGGAATAAAAACAAAATGCCCCTGGTTCTTTACCCAACCCTAATAATCTTTTGCTTACCTAGAAACAGTTGCACTGCTTTTTCCTGAGCCAGTGGAATTCATACTTCTCCCCCTCTGATGAAACTGAAGCCTCTTGTCCTTTGCCAATATACTGTTGCTGACAACACAAAGGGAATTCCTAATTACAAGGGTGGAGAGCTTACCTCTTCCTTTAGGAATATCCCAAATATCCAACAGTCTACTGCTCCACTTTTTTCTTAAATTCACTTTGGTTGCAATGCCCAAGAGCAGCTTTTCACTGTGAGGCTCATGATCCCTTCCAAATCCCACAATTGCTTCTTTTGCTAAAAGCACCCCACCTAGTTTTATTTACCACATCCAGAGAACTGCATGGAACTTCTCCTTTTTTTTTTTTTTAGCTCAGCACAGAATTTTAGTTTGATAGAAATTAAACATACAAGCACAAAAAGAATGGCAATTCAACAGTGTCCCTTATTTCCTCAGCTGAAGAGTAGAACTTTTTCCTTCCAGATGTTTTGGACTGCTGCTTGCTAAAGCACGGCAGTGGGAAACATCTGTGGACCAGATCAGTCACAAGTTATTGGCTCGATGAAGAGCAGCGTTACAGAAGGCAAGAAAAACAATGCAGGGTATGGTGGGGTTCAGACATGTAAGCAGAGCCAGAATTTTCCTTTTCTGGACACGGAAGGGGGTTCAGGGAGGAAAATAATCCCCACCACCACCTTTAATTCTATCAAGCTGGTTTTAAATTAACACTAAAGCTTCTTTCAGTGTTGGGATTCCAAAATTTTTACTACCTGTTCTGTGGGCATGGCTTGGTGGGTGTGGCATGGCTTGGTGGGCGTGGCAGGGGAAGGTTACTGCAAAGTCCCCATTCCCATCCCACTCCAGGGAAAGGTTACTGTAAAATCCCCATTTCTTCCCGATCAGCTGGGACTAGGGAGGCAGAGAATAGATGGGGTTGGAACCAATCAAAGGTGGTATTTACTGGTTCTCTGAACTACTCAAAATTTCCACTACCGGTTCTCCAGAACTGGTCAGAACCTGCTGAATACCACCTCTGGCTTCTTTAGATGTACAATTTGGGAAATTTAAGGGACACCCCAAAATACTATAAGTTTTTCATCTTTAGTTGATAAGTAAATTATGTACTGAGTTATAATCTGGATGATAGGTAAATGTGCTTTATCTATGTCGAATAGGCTTTTGATATTTCTATATAATATGGAAACACAACATGCTGCATTCTTGGCTTTTCTCAATGGTTGGAACTACAAGGAATTCTTATTGGAACCTTCAGTAACTAGAGTAATGCAATGGCGATGCAGTTACTAGACTCCATCACCATTTACCAGATCCTGGAGGGAAGTTTTTACAAAGGTGTCACATTAGGTGGTAGAAGTTCCATTTATCTGTCTGGGATCTGCATTGTGGTTATGGGGGTAAAAAGTGGACCATCCCACACAGAATTAAAGTAAAATCAAAGGCTACCAATGTAGCTTATCAGAAAGAAAGAAAAAACCCAGCTCCTCACATCTGGGTCTCATTAGCTTATAGTCTTGATGATAAACTATTAAAATGAATTATGCTCATATAGAAAGATCAACTTCATTTCAGACATTACTCCAAAGCAAAAAAAAAAAAAAAAGGTATGAATTTTTACCAGATTTCCATTTGTTCAATGCTTTGATGCAGTTGGTTAGCTGAAAAAAGTGGAGGGAAGAAGGAGAGAATGAACATAAATCTGTACATTACAAATTATAGAAACAAAAATGCTTGGTAATCATTAACAGAAATAACAAACAATGCAATCACTTTAATATTATAAATAGTATTTTGAAGGCATGTACTGGCAAACTGTTTTTACAACGAACTGTTGGGAGAAATCTCAATTGGCTGGATTCATGCAATATATTAAGTCACAGACCATGGTTTACAAATCACAAAGGATTGGTTTACACAAGATCCCTAGCCACACTCACATAAATGGCATTGAGACCTACTGCACTGGATGAACTATCTATAAAGTGAGACTAGGACAGTGATGGCTAACCTTTTCTGGACCAAATGCCCAAAGTGCACACATGTACCCAAAGCCCCCAAATGTAATGCATGTTACCCCCCCACATGCACACAAGCCCCCCCTCCCGTGCATGTGCGGCAGAGACCCAAAGACCAGCTGGCTGGTGGGAGGTGCACACATGCGTAGCAGAGCTGAACTGTGGTGATGGCTTGCATGCCATCAGAGAGGGCTCTGTGTGCCACCTTTGGCACACGTGCCATAGGTTTGCCATCCTGGGACTAGGATAAATATGTGAGCAATAGGTGTCCCTCTTTCATTGTGAGCCTGAGAAAATGATCCACCGTTAGTCCCTTGCATAAATATTTATTTGGCATGAGGCAAAGAGAGCACAAGAGAATTCGCTTCCTTCCTTTAGCACCAGTTTCCATAGGACTCATCTGTATTTTTCTCTGTAGAAGGAACGTATATCTCTCTATGTGTGTGGTTGCTCTTGACTAAGTTGCATCTCCCAATGTTTATGCTTATTTATGCAATGGAAAGCCCAGGACAGAATGGATACACTCAGTTCTGGTTTACATCATTGGGGGGTGGGGGGAAAAGGAAAGCATTACAATGGAACAGTCATAGCATCTTTCTAGGCTGCTGCCCAAAGGGATTCAATGGGATCTCTTTTTCCCCCCGCTCTACATTCCCCACTTGATCCAGCCTACTTGTCAACTCTCTTTCTTTTGCTGTCTTTCTTCTTTCCATAGACCAAGTTTGGCCCCATTCTGTTGAGTTGTCAGAGTTTCTCGGCTGATGGAGAGTCCCAAACCTCTCTATTTAATGTCCTCCTAACATTCAATTGGGTTAAAAATAAGAGAATTGTGGTGCAGGATTTCTGTTTTATGATTAACACAATCTTAGCTTGGTATTTTTGGCCTATATTTAGAATATATCACCTTAATTTCATCACGACTCTGCAATCAAAATTAGGAGCATCCTTTCGATATTAAAAAGATTTGTTTACAAAACCTTTGTTTACAAAAACAAAATCTGAATAATTAAAGCATTTTAAGTCAAGCAAAGTTGCAAGGAAAGGGGCATACCTAGAAACATTTAGATTTATAACGGGCGTAATTTGATTTAAAAATCCTGCAAACACACAAAAATATGTTTGCCAATAACAGTGAAACAGAAAAATCTCCAGTAGTACCAATTATTCCACTTTTCAAGTATTTTTAAAAGTTGGTTTTAATACATATCTGATTCCAAGACACATACTGAGTATTCCAGAAGCTGAAGAGGACCAAAGGTAAAATTTTGGCATAGTTCAGAACAAGCTAGAAACATTTCACCATATCCTTGCATCTAATTCTTGAAATCTTTCTGTGTATTCCACATGATTAATTATGAACAGAAATCAAGTAAATTCAAACAATGAGCCTTAATTCAAGTTTGTTGTGAGAAACCTAATGCCAAATATAGTCTGATTTGGTGTCTATAAATCTCATAAAATATATCTTTTGTATATACGGTTCTAGAAAATGTTAACATCTTCTTCAACATTTTTCTTGCTAGAATCTGATCCCATTACTGTGATGGTGTAAGTTCAAATTAATACCAGAGACCCAATATAGAACCATTCTTAAATACGTCAGATTAGCTGGCAGCCTAAAACCAATCTCTTCAACGTGTAATATTCCAAAGCAGCCTTTCCCAAATCAATCCCACTTTGATATGCTGAGATTCCAACTCCCAGAATTCACTACCCCCATTATGGCGAACCTATGCATGCGCGCTATAGGTTGCACGCAGCCCCCTCTCTGTAGGCATGCGATCAGTCACCCCAGTTCAGCTTTACCAGGCATGTGCGCGCACCTCCTGCCAGCCAGTTGGTCTTCAGGTCTCTGCAGCGTATCCAGGGGGGGTCAGGGAACGTGTACAGGGAACGCATGCATGTGCGGGGCAGGGCACATGTGTGGGGGGTCACATGCACATGTGGGGGGGTGCATGCACATTGCATTTT